>CM046340.1:16173457-18705819 GCA_025403435.1 Artocarpus heterophyllus | reverse complement strand
TAATGTTCAGATGGTTGAGAAGAGCGTGAAGCAACTCTCAATTGCACGAAATGACGGCCGGTCACCGGAGAACGACCTCCGCCTTGGTGCGCCGCCGTGGGGATCTTCGGGCCGTCGTTCCACGGCATTTTGAGCTGCCCTACCATAGGGGAAACACTCAGAGGAGGTCGGGGAACAATTCCCCCACCTCAATTGCACGGAATCTTCGCCGGAGATAGGAGATCAGAGTCTCCATTTTTGCCGCCGATATTGAGCTTTGATTTGCTATGCTAGAGGCCGAATTGGATGAAATTGACCGCACCAATCGACTCAGGAGGGTCAAATTAGGGGGGGTAGGCTTGAGCTCAACCCTCAACGGAGCCAACCGCCACCGGTCAACGGCCGGTCAACAGCGGTCAACCGTCGGTCAACGGCCGGTCAAGGCCAAATTGAGATTTTGTGATCCGGACCTCCGATCGAAGATCTGAGACCGCCTCCTGACTCGTTTCAACGCTCTAAACGCAATGGTGACCTCCATTTAAGCTAATTCCACTCCGATGAAAATTGTCTGGTACCGACTGTACGCGGATCGAGGCGATTCAAACAGTAGTATCGGAGTCCAGAATGACAGTTTCAAGAATGTATGATCTCCAGGAAGCATTCTTAACTATTCGTGGTCGCTCGAGGAGCATTGCAGAGGATGCTTCGTATACTGTAGATGCAGCGAGATACAAGTGGATCTGCTTTGCTTGGAGTCCAAGTAAGTAGGAATCTCGCATACAGTATGAACTATTTTAGAATAAATTGTTTTAGATGCTTTCATAAAAAGTTATGAAATGCATGATTAGTGATTGTTGCACTATTTTATGTGAGAATGAGTTTTATAACGTTACAAGGTGACGAAAAACCCGTTAAGGGTAAAATCGTCATTATCAAGGAAACGACTAGAACGGAGTCAAACACTCTGATTTAGCATAACGTTATTAGACAAAAAATGTTCCATAATACGTTAAGTAACGTAACGGTCATGCGAGACCAGAGATTTAATAAGAGATGTTTTAAGTAAACGAGAGGTAACCAATGGGTTACAAAGTTAAAAGGAAATGTAACCCCGGTGGGTTACAAGGCTAATTGAAGGAAATGTAAACTGATGGTTTATAAGGTTAAGTAAAGAGAACGGTAGACCGATAGTATACCAAGTTATGAAAAAGGAATGAATGGTTAATGTTTACGTTTTATTATCATCGAGTGGATTGATAATAAAGAAAGTTAATTAATGAGTCGGTTGTCGTATGATCAGGACACAAAAGCCGACCAATGGAAGGAAAAGGAATGAGAAATGAACGGAATAGAGAACGCTAGGGCATAGTCCGGGTAAGTTCAGATTTCATCTACAGCATGAAGTAAATAGTTTTAATACATCCATATGCATTTGTAAATGAGTTTGCAATGGTTAGGCAAGTTATTTTTAAAGTATATTTGCATTTATTATGCAAAAAAGTTCTAAAGTACAAAATAAGGTTTGCAATGAATTTGCAACCGTTATGTTTGAAGCCTATTTGCATATTGATATGCATGAACGTTATGAACTATGATTGGTGTGTGTATTATACATGTGACATAACTTAAAGTATTATATGGATATAATATGAAATAGTTGCTATTCAAAGAAGAAAAATGTATAGCAACTCCACGATATGAAGGTATGAACGACAAATGGATGTATGATATGAATGACATGAGTATGAATAATATGTGAAAGCATGAAATGTGAAATTATGATATGAACGACATGAATATGAGTAATATATGAAAGCATGAAATGTGAAAGTATGATATGAACGACATGAATATGAGTAATATATGAAAGCATGAAATGTGAAAGTATGGCATGAATGACATGTATATGTATGATATGTTTATGAATATGATATGCAAGTATAATACTTATACGAGCAAATAATATGGATAAGAATGTTTATTAATGCTTGTTATCTATAGTGTAACAAGATATAGTATATAAGTACAATACCATGTAGTGCATAACGGATATGCACAATAAGGTCCATAAGAAATCCATTAAGGATATAATCTTCAAGTTGCCTATAGGAAACTAGAAAAATTACTATAAGACACCTAGGTTCATTAGAAATCGTGAGAACGATTTAGATAATCAAGTAAAGTTTAGAAATTTCTCGTGACCGACAGCGAGGTCACAAGAGCAGAGTCAAGACAGAGACTTTATGAATAAAAAAAAGAAAAAGATAAAAGCTAGTTTTTCCTTTTATTGCACCCCAGGAAAGGCTAGACATGTTCAAGAGAGATATAGAAAGTTAAGCGCTGTTATGACCCTTAGAAGTTTTCAGAGTACGTAAACATGTTTTAAATCAACATTGTCACTAGTCTAGAATGACTAGATGATAAAAGGCCTATAGACTGGACAACAAAAAAGATGAACTTACTGACCAGTTTTTACGTACCAAATTATGATCTAGATGCAGATGTGCAACATAGAAACGAAATAGGATTAGTATAAATCCTGCTTTTCGACAATGCATAATGTGTTATAATGTAAGTTATAAGTTTTATGAAGCATTGCTATGTAATATATTGCATTTGTATGCAATATTTTAGGATAAAAGTTATGATATGCAATATATCATTGCTATGTAATATATTGCATTTGTATGCAATATGTTTTAGGATAAAAGTTATGATATGCAATATATCATTGCGTAATATATTGCATTTGTATGCAATATGTTTTAGGATAAGAGTTATGATATGCAATATATCATTGCGTAATATATTGCATTTGTAGCAATATGTTTTAGGATAAAAGTTATGATATACAATATGTCATTGCGTAATATATTGCATTTGTATGCAATATTTTAGGATAAGAGTTATGATATGCAATATGTGATTGCGTAATATATTGCATTTGTATGCAATATGTTTTAGGATAAAAGTTATGATCTTCAATATGTGATTGCAATATATATTGCACTTGTATGCAATATGTTTTAGATAAAACTTATGATATGCAATATGTGATTGCGATATATATTGCATTTGTATGCAATATGTTTTAGATAAAACTTATGATATGTAATATGTGATTGCGATATATATTGCATTTGTATGCAATATGTTTTAGGATAAAAGTTATGATATGCAATATATCATTGCGTAATATATTGCATTTGTATGCAATATGTTTTAGGATAAAAGTTATGATATGCAATATGTCATTGCGTAATATATTGCATTTGTATGCAATATGTTTTAAGATAAACTTATGATATGCAATAAGTGATTGCGAATATATTGCATTTGTATGCAATATGTTTTAGGAAAAGTTATGATATGCAATATGTCATTGCGTAATATATTGCATTTGTATGCAATATGTTTTAGGATAAAAGTTATAATATGCAATATGTGATTGTGATATATATTACATTGTATGCAATATGTTTCAAAGAAGAATTATAATTCGAAAATGTGATTGCGTTATATGATGCATTTGTTATGCAATAAGTTGCATTTGTTATGCAATAAGTTTAGGAATAAAAGTTATGATTCGCAAAATGTGATTGCGTTATAATGATGCATTTGTTATGCAATAAGTTGCATTTGTTATGCAATAAGTTTAGGAATAAAAGTTATGATTCGCAAAATGTGATTTGCGTTATAAGATGCATTTGTTATGCAGTATGTTGCATTTGTTATGCAATAAGTTTTAGAATAAAAGTTATGATTCGCAAAATGTGATTGCGTTATATGATGCATTTGTTATGCAATAAGTTGCATTGTTATGCAATAAGTTTCAGAGTACAAATTATGATTATCAAAAATGTGTTTGCATTCTAATTGCATTTGTTATGCAATAGATTTTATAGTACAAGCAATGATTTGCAAGTGTATTTGGCATATAATGTGGTTGCATTTGCTGTGCTCACTAAGGTTAATAAGAAGGTAACATAAAGTTGAAACAGAAAGTGTCGTGACCAGCCGTCTGCGTGTGAGGTAATAAAAGTATTAGTAAGTTTGACCTCCCAGATGTGAGGTATACGACCTCGAAGTTCGATGGTCTTAAGTCTTCCACAAGGGGAAGCATCACGTTTATTGATCCTTATGATAAAGATGTTGGTACGAACTAAAAAGTTATAAGATAAAGAAAGTTAAGGAACGAAAAGTGGAAAGTAAAGTGTAAGATAAGAAAATAAAAAGATAAGGATAGAAAGTCAAAGTAAGAAAGATGGTCAATAAGATGCTCATAATTGAAAATTCATAATTGAGCATAAATTGCATTGTGATTGTATTTGATTTGTTTATTGTGAAACATTTATATGCTATGAAAAATATTCTGAGGAATGTTTTGTATTAAATGTTTATGAAACATGATGATGTTATGAAGAGCAACTGAGGATTATTTGTGTTAGATATTTTGTGAAAAATGTTATAAGAAACGTTATAGCAATTGCTTTAGGAAAACGTTTATGGGAAACGTTCTAGAAAGGTTTTTTTTTTTTAAAGCATGTTTAAATGCTTTGTGAGATTTTGTTTGAACTTATTGAGCGAAAGCTCATAAAAAGTTCTTCATGCTGTAGGTAGTTTATGGGCGACCAGTAAGACCCGTTAGAAGAGCTGGGTGCTGCGGAGGACAGATGCGAAGATTTGGGTATGGATACCATCACTGTTTGCTTCCGCTATGTAAAGAAAAGGTTTCCATTGTTTAATGTTGTGTTTTCAAAGTTTAAAGAAATCAGAGTTCTAAGAATTGTATTGAAAGTTTTAAGATACAGTTTACGAACTGTTTTATGTAATTATAAAGTAAAGTTTTAAGCTATGATTTAATAAATGTCTCTTATTAAGTTTTAAGAAATGATTTAAAATGATTTTAGAGCAAGTGTTGAGCGATGTCTCAACTTGAATGGCGACAAAGGTCGCATCAGTTTTAAAGAACGTTTAAAGAAAAAAAAATTTATTACAGTATTTTTCTTACTAAGTAAGTAAGATTACTGTTTATGAAACGATGCTTATGAAAGTAAAGTGACTGCCCGAAAGGCGGGTGTTCACAATCAATATTATCATGTTCAATTTTAGTGAATACCTTATGATCATTGTTACCAAGTTCCATACATATATAAATACACATAGTTATTCAGGATTCAATTATACTCATCTATTTCTACCGTGCAATAGAATATCATATCACTCAACTCAACGAAACACAAATGGGTGCACTTGACCACCCTGCAAACATTCCAAGGGTGTTCCGATGAGAGGACATCAAGCCTTGGATCCTCACCAAGTCGATTTCTGTATAGTGTTTTTTTGGGACTTTCAACCTAAGGGAGCGTCATCACCTCTCTCTATTTTACCTTTTAGGGTATTCGTGCCTAAGGACGTAACCGCCGCCCTCTTCACGTCTCACCATTTTCTCTATAATCAATCTTTGTTTATAAAGTTAGTTTTCCTAACCATGCTTTTCAATTTACAACAACATGTGTTAAATTATTATGTTCCTCGCTGTATAATACAGGACAAGTTCCACATCATCATATTATAGATATTATCATATACATTCAAAATATCATATAGATATCTTGCAACATAAAACAACCAAATTTTAATTTACTAAAACCTCACAAAGATGTGTAATAGAATCTCTACCTCTTTATAAATATCCACTGACAATTCTCAGTTTACATAATTCACCACGTAAGCTCCAAGTATGCCGTTGTCCTAAAATGTATAAATTACCATACTTTAACTTAAATCCTAAGTTTTAATTATGTAAATTTATCATTTATTTTTATTAGTGTGCCATAATCATTAACGTACTAAAATTGTAAATATCAATTTTTCAACTTAATTTAGTAATTTATAAAATAACAATAAAATAAAAATAAACAAATTTTATTTTGGTATGAAATATGTGAAAATGAATTTTTAAAATAAATAATACGATTTTAAAATATTTATAATTAAAATAATTAAAAAGTTTGATATTTATAAAATTATTTGAAATTATAGCCCATATAGAAAACTATTTATTTTATCCGAATCATAAACTATCAAATAACTATCCTTATCCTAGTGGTCTGGCCCCCTTTTACTTGTTCTTAAGGTTGGGGGTTTGAATTTATCTAAAGCTTCTTTTTATTGAATTTTTGTATGGCAAAATGACATGCAGTTTATGGGAAAACGACATGTCGTTTCTAAAAAACGACACACTTAGAAAAACTCATACAGAGAACCTAGAATTCATTTTCTAAGCCCTTTAATCCAATTCTTAGTTTCCTAACATCTTTTTAAACATAAAAACTATAATAAACAATACATAACCATCTCTAAACATCAAAAATATATTTCTCACAAATTTTCATGCCAAAATACAATTTAAAATCAAGGTTAAAGTTTTAGAAAATCTAACCTCAAAAATTAGCTCAAATCCATTGTTTGATCTTGAAAACGTTTAAATTTCCTCGATCCTTAAGCTATGAGAAGTTGTTTGTGAACATTTTGTGAAAGATTGGCTTCGATCGTTCATTGGTCCCCTCGGTTTGCTTCTTCGTAGAAGGTAAGAAGAAGAAGAAGAAAAGAAAGAAAAAGAAAGAGAGAGATGTAGAGAGTGTGAGAATAAATCTGAATAGAGGGGAAATAATTTAGAGGGTAAGGTGGTTGAATGGGTCTCTTCGGAGACTTTAGACACAAAATGCCAAAATGGCATTTTCGTAATTTATGAGAAGTTCTAAAGGCATTTCAATAAATATACTAAATAAGTATAGAAAATTTTAAAAAATTTAAAATAAGCAGAAATAAATATTGTGAAATAGATTTTAAATTAAACAATTTTAATTGGCATACTAATAATTAATTTAATTACCATAATACCAGTTAGGAAAATAACGGGTGTCATAGCTCAACCCCCTAAAGAAATTACGTCCTTGAAATTTCAAATCTAACTATACTAGTAAAAATTACAATTCCGTAGTGATTCTGCTTTAGTTTCTACACCCTTAGTGTTATTTGTCCCCATATGCAGCTTACTATATCTCCTTTCATTTGTTTGGGATATCAATCTTACTCTAAATATTAAATCTCTCAACAAGAGTATTTCTAACAGGTTTCAGCCTACAACACCGTGTTATGGTTTAGGAATCTGATTAGAAAAACACACATGTTGATCATACCATTTTTCCAATCCTCCACTATCCATGGACCATGATCTATAATTACATTAAGGACATTGCCAAAGAAACTCTACATGCTTCATCTTTGATTTCCTTTTTCCTTCTAAGCAATGAAAAGTCAAGGATGGTTGATTTCGTATTCCAACTAATAAACTAAAACATAATCATAAAACATATAACACAAATACTTCTATCTCAAACCATACATTAAACTTATATATGGAGATATTAAATGGAATATCGTAATTATAGCCAACTCAATAGATTCTTCATTAAACGGTTACCTTCATGATACACAAACATTTACCCACATAACACACTCACAATTTTTCTACAGAGTATCCTCACAGTTGACTTTGGTACTTCCATGAACATTAACAGAATTCTATACATTACATACATGATACGGATACGTTTCAAGAGTACAAGGCACTCCGTATACTAGCTATCCATATCATGCATGCTTATATAATACATAAACATCGATAAACAAAAGATCAGACCTGAAGTGGGATGCGTTCGAGAGCATCAAGTACTCCGTACCACCAGCCATCCCGGCGTTAGGGTCAATGAATCTAAAGATTTTAACAACATACCATAAGAAATATAGAGTGTGGAGAAAACAGTTACTCATAACACATGAAACACAGACGTCAACGCCAAGGGTAAAACCAAAAGATTACATACTAAGATTCAAAATCAAACGGCGCTTTTGGCTTCCTTTTCCCATTTAAGCTTGGAAGTTGCAGTGTCAGACTCTGGATGGATGATTTGCATTTTATCTAACAATTCCTCGGCTGTTGAGGCGGGTAATAAAGATTTGTCTCTTCGATTCTACAATGAAGTTTTCTCCCACAGCATAATCTAAAAATTTTGAAAGATCATCATAAAACCATTTACATTTTAAAAGTCCCAAGGGTTTAGAATAAAAGCCCAATAATTGTCTACTAGCAACTACAAATATTTCCTCAATGGTACCTAGACCACCAAGTAATGCTATAAAAGCATCAGAATGTGACCTTTATGACGCTCAGGGGTGTCTGAAACTCTTTTCTCCCTACATGTTGTTTTTCCACAAAGGTTCCCTCAGCCAGGAGTCGAGGGATAATCCTAGGACTTCGACACCACCAGACTTAGCTGTTGTTGCCACATTTCCTATTAATCCTAAAATACCACCCCCGTAGGTCAGGTTAATTTTCCTACATGCTAAGGCTTGTCCTAAGTGCCTTGTAGCTTCTACATAAACTTTATCTTTTCCAGGGTTGGAACCACAAAAGACACAGACATTGTTTATTTTCCTAGTTGACTGAGAAGTAGACATATTTGGTTTATAAAAGTTATTGCTTTATGTCTGCTCCACTTAGACTTCAAGTTCCACATGAGATTTTAAGGATGAGGAATACGCAAAAAGGACTAAAGAGACAGATGAGTAGGTAATGAAAAGGTAATCCAAAAATTTAAACAAAATCTTGTGCAAGTAAGAAAATAAGAAAAGGCGATTGACATTTCATGGAAAAATCTGATTTACTTTTTGAAAAAGATTAGACTCTAATTGTATAACTTTTGATAATTGACAAAATTTAACAGAAGACACTCTTGACACAACTGTAGGCCTTTTGACAAATACACACTGAATCTAGAAAATTCTTATAAACGACAAATACTGTAGAACTTTTGAAATTTGAGACACAAATTTTCAAATATCTGGATAAGTTTTAAAAATTTCAAACATGTTATAGCACTGCATGTGGAGTGTTTGACAGGATAATATATTTTATTAAATATATATATATTTACAAAAACCATAAATCAAATAAGACACTAACACTTATTGTATTAATCTAACAACCGCAATTATTTTGGACACAAAAGCAAATATTTTGATAAAAGAATGACACAGATTATTGAATACTAACTGAAATGATTTCAAACAACAAAGACTTAACAACCTTTATAGAACGATGACTTATTCCCCATCTAGTTTTCTTATGGCTTAGCAAACAGGATCTAGAAATACCATATTCTTGAGGCGTTGTCTTTATGTATGGAATTTAGGCAAGAGTTTTAAAAATAGCTCCTTGTACATATCCACTACGGTAACCATGAAGAGGAGGATGGATGCTATTCAAGTTCTTCTTTGAAAGTCTATCCCTACAAAACCTTATTTTATCCTCTCTATTCGTAGGCATACAATTAGGTGAAGTACATTTACCGTTACAATTTTGTCTTCCACATTTGTTACAAGTTACCGTGATGGCACGAGCTCTTCTTTTCATCGCACTAAGACTGGTTCCTGTTCCTGATAAACCGACATCTTGACTGAAGTCACTCAGATGGATCTTCCCCTCTATCAACATTCTCACATCACAAGGGATGTTAAAACACATAAGAATCCACAATCGAGTGATCCTAGCCTTGTATTTCTTTTTGAGAATTTTTTGAGAGAGTGATGGGAAATACTTTCTAAAGTATTGGTACTTTGGGTCAATGATGAGATGAAAGAAGAGTAAATAGAAAAGAAAAATTGAGACAGTAAGTTGCAGAATCCTAGAATTCCTTCTTCTTTTAGAGAGAAAGAAGAGGATTTGCGATTTAGAGAGAGAATAACAAATTAAGAGAGAGAGAGTGAGCTTAGAGAAATAAGCTCCTATGCACAATTGATGTATATGTAAACAATGATTAAACCATTGTAGATGACACATATAGAGGTCATGTGGGAGAGATAGTGTAAAGCAAACTAATTCAAGATTTGGACTAGGTCTAAGTGTTCTAAGCTAAAATGGGTCAGGTTATTTCGGGCCTTAACAAGTTAAATAACAAACATGAAATTAAAACCAACTTGTACAGATCTTAAGCCCAATTCAAAGCCCACTAAAGATAAAATTAACTACGAATAACAAGTCTAATTTAACGACAATCAGGGATCTTCCTGAATGGTATTCAAATCATTCCATAACAACATAATCCTCTAGTAACTCAAATAATTTGTTTTAATCAAAACCTTATTGAACAATGCATACACTCCTATCTTATCCTTAATACTCAGCATCTGTCAATATAAATCTACCATTAATACTACCAAGGGTTTGAATATAACTAACCTTGAAATCAATACAATTTCTATCTTCCAATATAGACTACATTAATGAGCAAAGATCCTTGATATTACTACTTAGATAGAACATACGCAACATAAATATTCCAACCTTGAAATTCATGCATTCTCTGCCTTTATATAGTCCCAACAAACCAAAAGACTAACATTTACCCCTCTCAAGGTTTAATACCTTGGGTTCCTAACCTATCTCATATTGCTCAAGTAAATAGAACTTTCAAGAAAAGTTGTCAACACTTAAGTCTTTCATCGAGTTTACACACAATTACTACATAGGTTCGAATCAATTATGAAGGATTTGGCACATCTATGCCAAACTTTGAGATCAACAACTCAAGCCTTATATTTCTTATTATTTCTCGCGAGATGAAAGGTTCTTAACTCCTTGTGTCTATAAGAATCTCTCAATATCAATTTACGCATAAATTCATTCTGTATAATTATCGTTTCCACATAACCATTAATACTTTTATTCAATATAATCATCGTACTTACATAACCATTAATATTTTCATTCTAGGGCCTTTCCATGTTACATCCCCATGGACTATATAAATTAACTTGAAGGTTCATTTTGATGATGACAATGAAAATTCAACTTCAAAACCATCTTGAAAACAATTTTTGAAAGTGGTGCTACACTCCCTAGGTTAATCGAACCTAGGCTTTGATACCAAAAATTATGTAATGTCCTTAAGTGGGGGTTAACAGTTCTTAATAAATAAAAATAATGATCAAAAAATATAAATAAAACACCAAAAGAAATTTGCTTGGGACTCAATTGAAAACTCTCAAAACAAAACAAAATATAAACAACAATTTAAACCACAATTAATGTAGCACCATAAATTTAATAATACAAAACTGTCATCATCATCATTCCAACCCTTAACAAATTTAATACAGTCACAGAAAAGTAACATTCGATGCTTACATTATCATGATGAACATTCTTAGCAAATAAAGCAAATCCAACGTTATACAGCTACATAGCTTCCCCAACTATTTTCTCATCGCCACCTCACACTTGGTGAGTCCTAAAAATATAGAAATATAGGGGAATGAGCGACAACATGCTCAGTAGGGAAAACATTACTCACCTTTAGGTTTTTACCTTTGCCATATTAAAACCTGCATGGTTAGTTCATAATCATTATTCATCAATATTATCATGTTCAATTCCGATGGATATCTTATGATCATTGTTACTAAGTTCCATTATATATATATATATATATATATACACACACATATTTATTCAGGATTCAATTATACTCATCTTTTTCCGCCGTGCAATAGAATATCATATCACTCAACTCAACGAAGCCCAAATGGGTGCGCTTGATCACCCTCTAAACATCCAAGGGTGTTCCGATGAGAGGACATTAAGCCCCAGATCCTCACCAAGTCGATTCCTGTACAGTGTGTTCTGGGACTTTCAACCTAAGGGAGCGTCATCACCTCCTCCTATTTTACCTTTTAGGGTATTCGTGCCCAAGGACATAACCGCTGCCCTCTTCACGTCTCACCATTTTTCTATAATCAATCTTTGTTTATAAAGTTAGTTTTCCTAACCATGCTTTCAATTTACAACAACATGTGTTAAATCATTATGTTCCTCACTGTATAATACAGGATGAGTTCCACCTCATCATATTATAGATATTATTATATACATTCAAAATATCATATACGTATCTTGCAACATAAAACAACCAAATTTTAATTTACCAAACCTCACAAACGATGAGTAATAGAATCCCTACCTCTTTATAAATATCCACTGACAATTCCTAGCTTACACAATTCACCACGTAAGCTCCAAGTATGCTGTTGTCCTAAAACGTATAAAATTACCATACTTTAACTTAAATCCTAATTTTTAATTATGTCAATTTATCATTTATTTTTATTAGTGTGCCACAATCATTAACGTACTATAATTGTAATATCAATTTTTCAACTTAATTTTACTAATTTATAAAGTAACAATAAAATAAAAATATACGAATTTTATTTTAGTGTGAAATATGTGAAAATGAATTTTTAAATAAATAATACGATTTTAAAATATTTATAATTAAAATAATTAAAAAATTTGATATTTACAAAATTATTTGAAATTACAACCTATATAGAAAACTATTATTATATCTGAATCCTAAACTATCAAATAACTGTCCTTATCCTAGTGGTTTGGCCTCCTTTTACTTGTTCTTGAGGTTGGGGGTTTGAATCTTATCTAAGGCTTCTTTTTATTGAATTTCGGTATGGAAAAACGACATGCAGTTTATGGGAAAAATGACATGTCATTTCACCTGGAAAAACTTATACAGAGAACTCAGAATTCGTTTTCTAAGCCCTTTAATCCAATTCTTGGTTTCCTAACAGCTTTTTAAACATAAAAACTACATATAAATAATGCATAACCATCTTTAAACATCAAAAACACATTTCTCACAAATTTTCATACCAAAATACAACTTAAAATCAAGGTTAAAGTTTTAGAAAATTTAACCTCAAACTTAGCTCAAATCCATTGTTTGATCTTGAAAATCTTTAAATTCTTAAGCTATGAGAAGTTGTTTGTGAACATTTTGTGAAAGATTGGCTTCGATCCTCCTTTGGTCTCCCCGGTTGCTTCTCCGTAGAAGGTAAGATGAAGAAGAAGAAAGAAAGAAAAAGAAAGAAAGGAAAGAAAGAGAGAGATGCAGGGAGTGAGAGAGTGTGAGAATAAATCTAAATAGAGGGGAAATAATTGAGATGGTAGGGTGGTTGAATGGGTCTCCTTCGGAGACTTTTAGACACAAAATGCCAAAATGATGTTTTCGTAATTTATAAGAAGTTCTAAGGGCATTTCAATAAATATACTAAATAAGTATAGAAAAATCTTGAAAAATTTTAAAATAAGTAGAAATAATATTGTGAAATAGATTTTAATGAAACAAATTTTAATTGACATACTAATAATTAATATCATAATACCTGTAGGAAAATAACAAGTGTCACAAAATAACATTGTAAAATAATGATATATAGCTTTATCAATTGTGTATTGTTATGTGTTTATCACACCACCTAACCAACCTGTCACTAGTCCCTAGTAAATAAAGCGATAAAATATTTAAAACAAACAAATATTTCATAAAAGCTAGTTATTCCTTGTAGATTTTCCTTAAATGTTTTCTTAGATTCATGGCTCATAGTAAAATATGGATATTCTTCATGTTTATGATTCATTTCAAGATCATGTTTCATATTTCAGTTGGATTTTCCCTCGTGTGTATGCTTCTCTATCACTAATCAGTGCATACAAAGCAGATAAATTTACATTAATACAAACTAATTTATTTTAATAAAGCTTGTAATGTAAGGCTAGAGTAAAAGGGTATGATAAATGATACATTTTGGGCTTAATTCACCTATAAGGCACACACTATACATTTAAAATGTACAATCTGTTTCCTAAGTAAGAAACCCGAACTTGATATAAACAATCTTGTATCATCCACTTTTTATTCAACCCCTTTTTATTCTTTTTTTAATTTTAATTTTAATTTTATTTTTTCAATAATATTTTTCTATATTTTTTTAGTTTTGTTTTATTTATTTTTTATTTTTTATAGAATTATAAAGTAAACTAAATTACAAGGGAGATGTAACAGATTTTCATTACAAACTTTTACAATAGATAACAAATTTTCAAAATTTTAGCCATCCTCTCATAATATCAACATAACTTTAAATATATTTAGAACGATCACATGCTTAAGGGTAAAAGGTAAGAAGAAAGGTTATGAAATTATTTAAAGGCTAAGCTAAATTGTGGTGATAAAGAAAAAAAAAGAAAAAGTAGGGATAACGGGGTAACTAGGGAGATAGATATAATAGGTAAGCTTGAAAGACTAAAACGATCCAAAAATGGCTTAAAATATGTCCATAACTTAGTGTCATCTAAGACTTCATCTCGAGAAGGATTTAAATAACTTCTAAGATTTTATAAAATAAAGCAGATCTATAATGACATAAACCATCTTTAAAAGTGTAACAAATCAGAGTTCAAGATTAAGTACTCAAGATTGAGAAAAATCACAATCTAAATATGATGCTAACACAAGAAATTAACATAAACTAAAGCAAGATCTCAATTTTACCATAAGCTATGTAAACAATATAACCATGGATATCATCATTGAATAAGAGGAAAATCATTGAAAAGACAAAATAAAACAAATATTTAAAAAATATTTTATAAGTTTTTAAATTTTCTGACCTTTTATTTTAAAAAATTAGTCAGTCAAATGCAATGTAAACACAAAAACATTGTAGACAGGTAGAAATGCCTTTCAAAGATGCCAGTCACTCTTTATTTAGCTATTTCTCTTACGGTCAAAATACATTTCAAGAGAAAGAATTAAATATAATTTTATCTCCCGAACTTGGCTCTCCTTGTGCATGCATACTAATAAACAAGAAAATACATGAGAAAACAAATAATATACAAGACACATAAGATTTCGACATCGGACCAAATATTTTTTTTCTACTTCTATCCATGCTCCTCCAAGTTGGGCGTATTAATTCCTCCCAAGAATTGAGCTGTCATTATCCTCCTTTTTTTTTTCCTCCACGCCAAGCTATACAAAGGAAAAAGAGCACCTAAAACAATGTCTGGTGCGCCTAGCCACGTGTTGCAACATTATTAGAATCTGGGCGTAGCTGGCGATGTGGCATGAAGAGGTTTGCAAGAGCTGACGGTGCACGAGATGGCACACTGCTGAGGTAGTGCGCTTGCCAACTGGGTCACATGGCGCCGCGCGTGGGGGCAAAACCTAGTCTCGTTCTGAACTTCATGCGCAACTATCAGGTGTGCCAAAAACGCGTCAATATAAACCGTTGAACATTTTCATCTGACGGCTGATGGAAAGAATAGATATGTTGACAAATTAGTACGAGTGGAAACCTTTTTGGGTATTTGAAATTTGAATTTTTAATAATATTTTTGAACCCAATTTTCTCCAAGATGGATTTTATCCTTTATCACCAAGTCAACATACACGATTGAGATAAATAAATAACTAGAGGGAAAAATAATAATAATAACAATAATTAATTCTATTACTACTAAAAATAATGATAACAATAACAACAACAACAACAACAACAATAATAATAATAATAATAATAATAAAATTTAATTAAATAAAATAAGATAAAATAAAAACAAATCAAATCAAATAAACAAAAATGAAATAAAAGTAAGATATATAAAAATAGACAAAATTAAACAAAAATATCATGAACATAATGAAAATATGTGCGTTCGAGAATATGAATAACTTTATTTTCATGTAGTTATCACACTCCAAACATAATATTTTGCTTGTCCTTAAGTAAAAATAAAAAAAGAAACAAGACTAAAGATAAACATAAACTAGAGACACATTATGCTAAATTGATGATCTCCAACAAATTCCTCAAAGGTTAACACACGAGTATAACTTAGAGAAAAATACAAACATTGCCTAAGCATTGTTTTTAATTCTACAGTGTGTGCCATTCCAATTATATTCTCCAAGTGTGTGTGTGTAGCTTTTTTACTCTTGTTGTATGCAATTTGAATATGCTTATGCAAAGATGAAATTAACAACAATATTAAATACGCAAACAAGTCCTCTAGGTGTGCTTTTCATGTCCCTTTCTACTAATGTAGACTAACACCACACCAAGGATCCTTAGGACTTCATTAAGCTTGTAATGAGTGGCTTACGTGAGGGATATGATGAGGGAAATTTATGGCTCAAATCATATCATAAAACATAATCAATCTAGGACCTTGATAAAGCTTAATTCTACCCTTTCAAGTACCACCATCAAACTTTGTTTCAACTTCCTTTATCAAGTACTTTATTTTTGTTTCAACTTCCTTTATCAAGTACTTTATTTTTTTTTCCTTTTCTTTTTTTGACTACTACACCCCTAAACTTATTTATTTTTCTTTTTTATGAGTCAAGAGTGTTGCACTTGTCTCCTTTCTTTTATTTATTTTTTTTTTCTAAACATAAAAATAAAACAAAAATCCTTTTAAACTCCGCCCTTCCTTGCATAACTTAGCATAGCTCAAAAATAATTCCTAAAAAGATCATATGCTTAGAATAGGATAGAGAATGGGAAATTATTTAATGGCTAGGCTAAAATTGTAGCTAACAAAGAAAGGGAAATATGAGGCTCAATGGGGTGTACCAGGGGCAAAAAATTGTCTACATAGGCTCAAAAAGGCTCAAATGGTCCAAAGATAGCCTAAGTTATTTCCTTAATGAAATGAGGTCTAGGATTTCGTCTCAAGAGAAAATCAAACAAATTCTAGGATTTGGGAGATCTTGATAATTACATAATCATATAAAAATTATCCAAAAATACACACAACTCAAAGATCAAGGCATGGTGCTCAAATATGGATAATCTTAATCAAAGTGAAATTAACTTAAGAACTAAAGATAAAACCTAAGAAATATTCACACTTTTCTACAAGCAATGTACAATTTCAAACCATAATTCTCATCATTGGTCTAGGATAAATCATCAAAGTCTCTACTTATTTAAAACTTTTCAATTTTTTTAAACACCAAAACGAAAACAAAACTTTAATTTCTCTCTCTCCCCCCCCCCACCCAAAAAAAATTCAATATGCACAAAATTCTCATTGTGTAAGATAGCACAAAAATAAGAAAAGCTTAAAAAAATTCCTCTTGTTGACGCTCATTGGTGCTTAGGCATCCCCTTTAAGGTCATAGGTGCCTCCTATGTCTCCAACTCTCCTTCGTTCCGCCCCTTGTGCCTACAAAAGAAAAGAGAAAATGAAAGTAAAAGTAAAAGATTTCCAAAATTTAGAATTTATTAACACTTAAACCAAACAAAGAAACAGTTTTAGAAAACTTGGGTTGTCTCCCAAGAAGCGTTTGATTTATAGTCATTGGTTGGACTATTGGAGAAGTGCTTATTAAAGAGCAGCTTCCGCCTATAGTAGGTGTCATATGACATTACATATGGATCCTGGTTGTAAATGCCCTCAAGCTTGGAAAGATATTGAAAACTTTGACACGTCATTCCAACTTGACTTGGTTTTGAATGATGGGCTTGGTAAGAAAATGTCAATATAGGCTCCAAATTGTAGAGAGTATAGTATGATGATGATGGTGATGTGTGCTAAAAAGGTTTGGTTGGTGGTGTATATGTTAAGACCAATGAGGAGCTTAAATTAATAGTTTCATAAGCTTCTTAATCTGCCAATGACTCTTGCATCTTTTCTTCATGTAAGAATGCCTCTAGTGACCCTCCTAAATACTCTTAACTCTCCAATTACCTTTCCATCTCCACGCTTGCAGTTTGATCCTCAAAGAGCTCATGTTTGTGGGTGCACATCCTTTGATTTAGCAAATGTAAATTGGTGATTGAGCAGGATTCTAACTTACACTTTGTTTGGCAATGGTTTCCACCACAAACTCAGTGATAAATAGTATAAAGCTCTCACATGCTACAGTAACAATAAAAAATTGCTACAGTATAAAGCTCTCACATGCTACAATAAAAGTGGTTCTAACCACTGGTTCCCACCATCCTTCCAAACACCCTCTTAGTAAATGTTTGAGCGTAGACATGATTCGAAGGGTTTTTGTTCTTCATTCTGAGGAATTATTTCCTCTAAAGGCTAAAATTCCCAAGAAGATTCTACATGATCAGAATTACTTTCTTGATCTTGGTCGTTTGAGTAATTCGAATAGCAATCCCCATCACACAACACCAAATTTTTTATCAATTGACGGTCACTATGAGGATTAGATATTTCCGCTTCCTTATCTAGGTGGCCTTCTAAAATCGTGCTCCTAAGAAGCTCGAATTTTTCATCAAGATACCATCTAGAATCGGTGACTTGAAGATTTTCCTTGATGGCCACTTTGAATTGGTCCAAAATTTTTTTTAAGAGTGTCCTATCTTCTTTTTGGTGGCAAAAGGAATGTCCCATTATATTTGGGTGGCTACTACATCAAGAGTGTTCGCAATAGTCATCAAAGGCTGCCATATCCTCTAATAGGTAATAGGCATAATCATCGGTTCTTGAAAATAAAGAACTGCCACCGACAATGGCCCCATAATCTACCCAATGTCTAGTTTTATCATACAACCCACAATAGAATATTTGGAGAAGATACCACTTTGAGAAATTGTGATTGGGAAACCTTCCTAAAAAATCTTCGAATCGCTCCGGGCCACATAAAATGTTTCGATGTCATTTTGGGCAAATGTGAAGATAGTAAGATTCATCTTCAAGGTATTCATCCTTTTTTTTTTAACAAAAACAACAAGACTAAAAATAAAATCAAAATCAAAATCAAATCAAAACAAAATAAATGAAGAAAATAATATTCAAATTAATCCTAAAGCTAATTAATATCAATATCAACCAAAACTAAACAAAACAATCCCCAACAACGAAGCTAGAAAATTGTTTGGTTGGAACCGTAAGTACACAGAATTGTACAACTAATAAAATGTACCAAGAGTATGGATATTATTCCCATGGAGATTGTGCTTAACTTTCGTTAATTTTTGAAATTGGATTGGGTCTATGATTATTTGAACAAACGATTAAAAATAAAAATAAAAACTAAAACTAAATTAAAAAAATTTAAATAAATTAAATGAAACTAATAAAGTAAAATAAAATAAAATAAAATGCTCTATGGATTCAATATCACCTAAACATGTCATTAAGCATCTGTTAGTTGCTTTAACTGTTTTATCTAGTTAAAAAAGTAGCCTAAACCTCCTAAACTCTCTAAAAGCCCTTTCCAGAAGTCATTTGGAAATATCCTATGCTAACTAGTAAACTATATTCCTATGTCTACTAATTAGTTAGAATTTATTAGGTTCTCGGATTTGGTTGATGGCTATAGAATCATAGCGGGTATATTCCTATCCTGCTAAGACTACATTACTCTACGATTGACCTAACGTTTAAATCCTCTTTCCGATAGCAATTCACGGTTTCCTAATTGACTAATTGGCCATCACTCAATTAGAAGCATTAACACCACGTAGAATAATTACCCAACATAAATTAGATAAACACAATTAATTTGAATAAATGAAAAATCAAAACAACAAAGATTAAGCTAGATTGAAATCCCTAGAACACAAAACTAATATATAAATAAAAATAAAAATAAAAAACAAACAACTTCAATATTTAAGCATCCTTAGAATATACAAAGAATTAGAAAAAAAAAAAGAAAATGAAATCACCCAAGCGGAGTTGTCATAAGCTCCAAAACCTCTTTTCTAAATCTTCTTCTTCTTCATCCTTAAAGCTCCGAAAGTGCCTTCTTATGGTGTCTTCCAAATAAAAAAAGACACATCTAAAAATAAAGACTAAAACTAATAAATAAAAATAAACTAATTATTTATGTCTATATTTTTTTTCTTTTCTTTTTCATTCCTCCTTGGAATTAGCCCCAAACCCCAGAATTTTGGGTTTCTCAGCTTCTTCTCCCATCCATGCTCCTCTAAGTTGGACGTATTAATTCCTCCCCATGAATTGAGCTCTCATTCTCCTCCTTTCTTTTATCCACGCAAAGCCATACTATGGGAAGAAAGAATGCCGAAAACAAGGTTTGGTGCACCTCAGCCACGTTCACAACGTGATTGGATTTTAGGCGTAACCGGCAATGTGGCATAAAGAAGTTTGCTGGAGCTGAGGGTGCATAAGAGTGGATGCGAGGCGTGTTACATGGGATGGCATGCTACTAATGTAGTGTGCCTGCCAGGAAAATATATAATCAATAAATACACAGGTTCAAAACAACTCAAAAGACATAATTGCATCATATATCAGCTAAAGCTGGCGTCGTAGTGTTGGCTCTACTGCACCAACATGATGCTCAAATTTCAATTGGCGCCACGACGCCCTCTTGTGCCTAGGAAGCCAAGTGCCAAAGCATTCTTTTCTTATAGCACTATGGCCTCAAAAAATTGACGTTGCGATGCTACGAGTTGACTTTAAAAACAAATAAATTTTTTATTTCTCTTAAATATAAGTGTGTCTTTAGTCATAGAACACATAAGAGATATAAAGGATGAAAGAAAAGAAATATAGAAAAAGAAGGGATATTAAGGTTATATGAAGAAGAAAAAAAGGAGAAAAAGAAAAACAAAGAAATAGAAATAGAAGAAAAGGAATAAAGAAAGAAAAGTTAATGTAAAAATAAAAGAAAAAAAAGAGAGAGCGTGGGAATCAATGGCAGAGGTAAGTGATGCCGAGTGGGGGCTACCGTCCCCATTCACTTTTTAAAAATTAAAATTTAACCCTTTAAATTTTATAACTTTATTATTTTGCACTTCACTGACTTTTAATATTCTTATTAAGTCAAATTTTAATATTTTAATAATCAGAAAGGTAAGACAGAACTAGTCTTTAAGCCGATTATGAATTATCATATTGGGATATGATATACTATGATATGTCATGGAGACTTAGCTATATGAGCTTCGTAATTCTATGTAGTTCGAGAGTGTAGCTCCAAGCTTTTAGTAGAGTAGCGTTGGAGTTGATAATTATGAAATGTATATCTGGGATATTGGATTTTATAATTATCGGGAGCTTGAACTATATAGGTCCATTTGATCCCCTTTGCTAGCTCACAATATCCTATAATGACACGGCGTGCTTTTCTAATAATTGGTAACTTATGTCGGATTTTTTAAAATTTGAAAGAATCAAATAATTCATGTCTGTTTTTCAGTTGAATTAATTTTGTAACAAAAATTAATTCAAGATAAACTTGTTGGATTGTAAGGATCGGATAATTCTTGTCTGTTTATTGGTTGATTTGATTAAGATAAACTTGTAGAATTATTGGGAATTCATTTATTTTCTTAGAGATTATCTAGATAAAGTTGTTTTAATTAGATAACTTTTCTATTGGGTTATTTGAATTAAAACTGAGACTTTATCCTATAAAATCTCAGGTAGAAAATAAAAGATTCGCGAGATTTTTATTCGGCAGTTCAGCATACCGATGGATGTGTTTGGCCTGCCGATCAGGTGGTTCGGCCTGTCAATTAGTGAAGGATAAGATCAAGCGTTCCACGCGGATCTTATCAGATATTGATCCGAACTTGAATCCATTTTGAGTTTTTAAGACTTAATCTGATAAGGACTGATCCCAGGACCAATCTCTATATAAAGGGAATAAGTCTTAAGAGTTACTCAGATCAATTAAGAGATTAAGAGTGATACTTTGCTAGTGAGAATTTGAAAACTCTCTAAGAGCTTTTGTTCACAAATCACGAACACTTGCTTTGGGTTCTCTTGATTGGTTGAAAGGAGAGTCACCTAGTGGAAGAGCTGTACATGTGAGCCCACGCTTACTTCGATCGTGGAAAGAGAATAGCAAAGAAGACCAGTTGGTTGAGGCTCTTCTGGAACGTTACTTCTCTTCACGTTTTGCGAGGGTTCTTCGGCACACAAAGGTTAGTAACATCTGGTTAATTTATGCATATAGCATGTCAAACTTGTGTTTTAGAAATTACTCTGATGTAAAATTTTTAAAATTCTGTTGCGTACTATTTTTTCCAGCAATTGGTATCAGAGCCAAGTTTTTACATAAATTTATGAGTTTGTGATCATGTTATATATATAAATTTTGTGATCTTAATCTCTCCTATGCTTGAATTTAATTTCATAGAGAGTTGGCACTCTAGGTTTCTATATATTATATATGTTGTCACAGATTATATGGTGAATGTTTATTAATTAATTATGGTTGATTAAATTCTTATTTAATTATTTATTAATTAATTAATTTATACCGATTATGGTTCCTTAGAGGTTAGAATGTGTATATAAGTTTTTCATGCAATTAGATGGCAGATTATCATCTCTATCTAGGAATTATTATTTAATTTTAAATTTGTAAGACTTTTGTAATTGAATAACTATTCGGAGAAGACGGATCAAGAAGATGGATTTAGAAGTCGGATCTAGAAGAATGATGATAGGCACTCCCAGGTATTTCCTGAGTCTCTAATTTTATGTTTTTGAATTGCTGAAAATAAAATTGATGAATTGCATTAAAAATTGTATTTTCTAGAATGGAGATTTCTACTCGGTTGGCATGCCGAACTGTAACCTCACAGTTCGGCAGGCCGATGGCCGCAGATCGACAGGCCAGACTTGTGGTTCGGCAGGCCATCAGTGGGGCAAAAATCATGTGGCTCTAGCGGCAGGCCAAACTTCCAGTTCGGCAGGCCGAACTTTCATGAACGGCAGGCCGATCATCTAGATCCGCCTGCCGAACGAGAGCTGGAAAATTTTCAGAAAACGTGCAGTTTTTTTGATGCAGTTTTAATTTTATTTTTGGGACAATTATGAGAAACATTAAATTTGGATATGACCGAAAATATGAAGTATTCGATTCATACGGGATTGAAGACTTGAAGATAGGAATTACATGAAGAAGGATACAGCTTGAGGATTCAAGGATGAAGAATCGATAATATGTCTCGATTATTCTCTTGTAATCTTAGTTTTCTATTCTCTAGAGTGGAGCCATAATATTACGGTTATTTATTATTTTGCTTGTAGCTTTACTTGATTGCTTTGCTTGTTTGCATTATAATATAATTTGTCATGTATATTGATAACATGTCATATAGAATAGGAAGTGCCGCTCATATTAAAATTGTTCATGCATATTCAAAAGATTGAGTGGGAGAAAGTTTTCGAAGAGAGAACCAAAGGCTTCTATCATTGGTCCATAGGCAGAACATGGTGGTCCCGACCCCTAGGAAGGGATTTCTATTATGTACTAGATTAGAGCTCTGAGAGGATAAGGTATTTTAGCATGATTTATGGTTGCACACCCCTAGGTGGTGATTATAAATCATGGATAAAATATTGAAACAATGGTTATACACTCATGTTAATTTTATTATTATCCTCCTCTAGAAGCTCTGTTAATAAAATTAATGGCCAAAGAAACGATTATTAATATATGTTGGATCATACGGGTCTTGGATGGCATACATTAATCAGGAGGGGATCCGTGTTCCTAATTGAATTTGGCATGACTCCCCTAGGAGCTTGTTGAATTCTGAGTTGGGAATTATCGTTGTAAGGTTATGATATTTTAGAGTTTTGACACATAAGCACATTTGTATGTTTTTACATGATTGTTATCTTACTAAATTATTATTTTATCTTTGCTTATGTTTGGTATATGATTCTATATTGTAGATTAAAAATGTCTAAAAACGATTTATCATAAATACTTGACAAAAACCTATTAACCGGTGAGAAATATAATGATTGGAAACAGAACCTGGATATCATCTGTCCTTTGAGAAACTAAAATATGTACCGACAACCCCTTGTCCTCCCGAACCTACGGGAGACTCAACTAATGAGCAATTTCAAGCGTATGATCACTGGAAAGATGCTAATGATCAGGCCCGCTGCTATGTTATGGCTAGCATGAATAACGTGCTGCAGGCTCAACATCAGGATTATAAGATTGCAAAGCAGATCTTGGATAATCTTGAGGATATGTTTGGAGGCCAGGCCATAACAAAGTGGCAAGGGGCGCTTCAAAAACTTCTAAACTGTAGACAGAGGTTGGGGACATCTGTAAATGAGCATATGATGTTGGTCATGGGTTACCTTGCTGAGGCTCAAACCAATGGAGCCAACATCGATGTTGAAACTCAGATGACTATGGTCTTTGAGACTCTGTCAAAGTAATTTATTCCATTTGGAGCTACATTTAATTTAAGCAATAGATGGGATATGACCTTAACAGAACTGATGAAATAGTTATAGGAGTTCAAACTGCTGATCAGGAAGTCTCCTACGGGTAGTGAGGCCAACATGGTAGCTGCTTCTGGTTCCAATCTCAACTCTAGGAATGGAAAGAAGCAACGGGCCAAGAACGGGAAGTCTTTTATTCCTGCTAGCACCAAGAGCAAGAAGAAGAAGAAGAAGAACACAAGAAAGCTTAAGTGCTTGTTCTGTGGAAAGGTCGGGCATATCAAGAAGAATTGCAAGGACTTCCTTTCCAAAGGAGGTAGGTGTGATATTCTGTATTTAGAAACTTGTTTGGTTGAGGAATCCAGTGACATTTGGGTCATAGATTCCGGTGCAACTAATCATATTTGTGTTTCTTTGCAGGGGTTCAAAGAAACGAGAAGTCTACTGCATAAGGACTTCACGCTTCGGATGGGTGATGGATCCTTGGTCTCAGCGGAAGCAGTGGGAGAAGTCCATCTTTATTTTGATAATTATAGGAATTTAGTTTTGCAAGATTATTTTTATGTTCCTAAATTTAAAAGGAATTTAATTTCTGTAGCTTGTTTATTTAAAGACTCCTACTTTGTTTCTTTTAATGATAAAGTGGAGATTTGTAAAAACAAATCTTTTATATGTTTTGGATGGATGTAAAATAATCTGTATTTTATCAAACCTAAGATCGACTTATTGCTTACTGTTGAGATGAATGATAATAACTCTAAAAGACTTAAAACTTCTCACTCTAATAAAACTTATCTTTGGCATTTGCGCCTTGGTCATATTAACCTGAATAGGATTCAAAGGTTGGCAAGGGATGGACCTTTCAGTCACTTAAAGGTGAAATTTATACCTCAATGTGAATCTTCTTTGGAGGGTAAAATGACCAAAAGACCATTCGAGTCTAAGGGCAATAGGGCCGAAGGGGTTCTAGAACTTATGCATAGTGATGTTTGCGGACCGATGAACATCCGGGCATGAGGAGGGTATGAGTACTTCGTCACTTTTCAGGGAGTTTTGGACTGAAGTGGAAAAGCAATTGGGTAGACCCATAAAGGCACTTCGATCCGATCGATGTGGGGAATACCTTTCTGATGAGTTCTTGGAACACTTATTCGAGAATGGGATTTTATCCCATTTGACTACACTGGGCACTCCACAGCAGAATGGTGTAGCGGAGAGAAGAAATAGGACTTTGCTGAACTTGATTAGGTCCATGATGAGTTATTCATCATTGCCTTTATCCTTTTGGGGATATGCAGTACAAATCGCATGTTATCTTTTGAACAATGTGCCTTCATAATCGGTCCCTAAAACTCCTCACGAGTTGTGGACGGGAAGGAAGACATCTTTAAACCATATTCGCATATGGGGATGTCCAGCTCATGTCCTGTTTAAGGATCTGAATAAGTTGGAAGCACATTCAGAAGTTTGCGTGTTTGTAGGATATCCAAAAGGGACTAAAGGGGGTTATTTCTATAACCCAAAGGAAAATAAAGTCATGCTTTCAACTAATGCAACTTTCCTTGAGGAGAGTTACATGGACGACTTCAAACCTCAATGCAAAGTGGTGCTTGAGGAGTTAAGAAGTGATCCGATCACTCCAGAGATTCTGAATGAAACCGTTCCGATCAGTGTAGAAAAACCAAACGAACCTCAACAACAACCTAAGGGGCTTCGGTGTAGTGGGAGAATCGGGCGTCAACTTGAGAGGTATATGTTCAATGAGGAAGTCTTCTTGGCTGAACTGGATGAACATGACATGGATCCTTATGCTTACGTGGAGGCTATGGAGGATGTTGATTCAAAACTCTAGACAGAGGCCATGAATACAGAGATGAAGTCTATGGAGACTAATCAGGTCTGGGAGCTTATGGATCTTCCCTAAGGGGTAAAACCAATAGGATATAAGTGGATCTACAAGAGAAAAGAGGAGTGGATGGAAAGGTCGAAACCTTTAAGGCTAGACTCGTAGCTAAGGGTTATACGCAAAAGGAAGGAATCGATTATAAGGAAACCTTTTCGCCTGTAGCTATGCTTAAGTCCATCTGGATTCTCTTGTCCATAGTTGCCGCTCTCGACTATGAGATTTGATAGATGGATGTTAAGACGGCTTTTCTGAATGGCTATCTTGATGAGTCTATTTATATGAAACAACCAGACGGGTTCAAGGTCACGGGTCAAGAGGGTAAGGTTTGTAAGCTACTGAAGTCAATTTATGGACTTAAGCAGGCTTCTCGTTCTTGGAACATAAGATTTGATCAGGTGATCAAGACTTATGGGTTCTCACAAAATGTGGATGAGCCATGTGTTTACAAACACATTAAGGATGGGAAGGTGGTTTTCTACTGCTCTATGTAGATGACATTTTGCTAATTGGCAATGACGTTGGGGCATTGTCATCGGTCAAATTATGGTTGACGAAGTAGTTTGATATGAAGGACTTAGGTAAGGCTAATTTTGTTCTCGATATCTAGATCTTTTGAGATAGGAAGAACAAAATGATAGCTTTGTCCCAGGCTGGCTACATAGATAAAATTCTCAGGAGGTCTGCAATGCAGGATTCCAAGAAAGGTGGGTAACCATCTAGGTCTGAAATTACTCTTTCTAAGAAAGACTCTTCAAAGTATTATGAAGAAAGAGAATACATGAAGAAGGTGCCTTATGCTTCGACAGTAGGTAGTCTCATGTATGCCTTGCTTTGCACACAGTCGGATATTAGTTATGTAGTCAGGATTGTAAGTCGATTTCAGACGAATCCAAGACCGAACCATTGGGTTGCGGTAAAACATATTTTCGAGTACCTGAGAAGGACTCGAGGGTATATGCTTGTATATTCGGGTGAGGACCTGACTCCTCTAGGACATACTGACTTAGATTTTCAATCCTGTCTAGATTCTAGGAAATCGATTTCGGGTTTTGTGTTTATTCTAGGCGACGATGCCATCAGTTGGAGAAGTGCTAAGACAGATTGCACTTCGGATTCAATGATGGAGGCTGAGTATGTGGCAGCTAGTGATGCTTCGAAAGAAGTAGTGTGGCTCCGCAAGTTCCTTGGGGATCTTGAGGTAGTTCCTGGTATGGAAAAGGTGATATCACTGTATTGTGATAACAGTGCGGCAGTAGCCAATGCTAAGGAACCAAGATTTCACAAGAAGAGTAAGCATATTGATCGGAAGTATCATATGATAAAGGACTTCATTGAGGGCGGGCATGTCACGGTGTGCAAGATCGCGTCAGCGGACAATTTAGTTGATCCATTTATGAAGACATTTACTGGGACAGTCTTCGAGAAGCATGTGGAAGCTATGGGAATGCGAGATTTGTCATATTTACTCACTTAGTGCAAGTGGGAGATTGCTAGACATGTATGTCCTAAGGAGTAAAAATATAATAAGTTTTTAGAGACATTTTTTATCAATAAAGAATTTATTCATTCATTATATACCAAATCTTTTCCTCTTTATGTTCATATTTATTGAATGTATGTTAAGCAAACAATAGTCTGAGACTGTCAGTCTAAACCTTAAGAATTGGGCATATGATGAACGAATTATGCAGAAGACACGATTCTTAAGGTGATAGTCTAAATCATACGATCCGCAATCGAGGGAATAAAGTTGGGCGCTTTATTCATGCAAAGATTGTTATGTTGTCTATATCCTTTTTTGGAGATGGTTTGTCTTGACCATCGGAGGTGGACTCCGTGAATAGAAACATTGGCACATTGTCATAGGTGACGATGTGTTAGATCGGGACATAAAGTGAATTGATTTAGATTAATAATTCTGTCTCGACAAATCGATTCACTTTAGACAATCATTTGTGTTTTATCTTAATCCTGAGATGAATAGTGGGCCCGTTGTCTTGGCTTGTATCTTTTGATATACCAAAGGGTGACACCCACATCTTAATAGTGGTATGCATGCCGATACGTTGGAGGCATGGCTCTTGATAGCGTAAACCTATTATTCATAGATATGGAATCCATAACTTCTCTTTAGGAGTAATGATATCCTCTTATATGCGCTATCCTGTAATTGAAAAACAGGAGCGCTCAACCATTTGGATACATAGGTGTAACCGAATGATATACTGTCTTTGGATAGTAAGTTTTTCGATGGTGAGATAATGAAACGTAAGATAAAAATAATCAGGAAGGTAAGACAGAACTAGTCCTTAAGCCGATTATGGATTATCATATGGGGATACAATACACTATGATATATTATGGAGACTTAGCTATACGAGCTTCGTAATTCTATGTAGTTCGAGAGTGTAGCTCCAAGCTTTTAGCGGAGTAGCATTGGAGTTGATAATTATGAAATGTATATATGGGATATTGGGTTTCATAATTATCAGGAGCTTGAACTATATAGGTCTATTTGGTTCCCTTTGCTAGCTCACAACACCCTGTAACGACATGGCGTACTTTTTCAATAATTGGTAACTTATGTCGGATTTATTGAAATTTGAAAGAATCAAATAATTCATGTCTGTTTATCGGTTGAATTAATTTTGTGATAAAAATTAATTCAAGATAAACTTGTTGAATTGTAAGGATCGAATAATTTTTGTCTGTTTATTGGTTGATTTGATTAAGATAAACTTGTAGAATTATTGGGAATTCATTTATTTTCTTAGAGATTATCTAGATAAAGTTGTTTTAATTAGATAACTTTTCTATTGGGTTATTTGAATTAAAACTGAGACTTTATCCTATAGAATCAAGGGTGGAAAATAAAAGATTCGCGAGATTTTTATTCGGCAGTTCGGCTTGCCAATGAGACGTGTTCGGCCTGCCAATCAGCGAAGGATAAAATCACGTGTTTCTACGTAGATCTTATCAGATATTGATCCGAACTTGATTCTATTTGAAGTTTTTGAGACCTAATCTGATAAAGATTGATCCCAGGACCAATCTCTTTATAAAGGGAGTAAGTCTTAAGAGTTACTCAGATCAATTAAGAGATTAAGAGTGATACTCTGCTAGTAAGAATCTAAAAACTCCCTAAGAGCTTTTGTTCACAAATTATGAACACTTGCTTTAGGTTATCTTGATTGGTTGAAAGGAGAGTCACCTAGTGAAAGAGCTGTACGTGTGAGCCCACACTCACTCCGGTCGTGGAAAGAGAATAACAAAGAAAACCAATTGGTTGAGACTCTTCTGAAACGTTACTTCTCTTCACGTTTTGCGAGGGTTCGTCGGCACACAAAGGTTAGTAAGATCTGGTTAATTTATGCATATAGCATGTTAAACTTGTGTTTTAAAAATTACTCTAATATAAAATTTTAAAAATTCTGCTGCGTACTATTTTTTTCAACAAGAAGGCCTTGAGTCATGTGTTTTCCTAAAAGGTGACAGGTTGGTCATTTCTAAAAAATGAAAATATATCGATTTAGGCAATATGATTATATTTTCAGGCCAAAATTAAGCTGACTTTAGGCCACAATATTTGTTGTTTATAGAAGTCTGATTTAATATTAAAACTAATTTCAATTGGTAAAAACACTTTTAGCAATGATATTGGCGTTTCAACAACAATACGTGTCGTCTTCACCCTGTTTATACAACCATCACAACTGAGCCCTTCTTCTTAATTTTTCTTCTTCACCCTACTTATTACTCTTCCATTGGTTTAAAAGAGCCGCTTTTTCTTGCAGAATAGGATTTAAAAATTTTTCAAAAACTACGAGGAAAAAGAATCGGCTCATGTTATTTGATAGATTAATTTATCTACAAGAAGAAAATCTTATTGAATTGACAAATTAATCTAATGGGTCCTTTACAGCCTCGTCGACTTTTGGGTCTTTTGTGCTATGACTGCTCTCTTACAGTCAAGAAGCGCGCGCGCTGAAAAAATCTTTTTTTGTTCAATTCTCCATCCAATTCTCCTTGGCCATGGTTTCTTTTCTTTAAAGGTGAAAGACAAGGAACCGGGGCAATAGAGACCAAAACACCATCCTTGCTCCTATAGCAATAGATGTACACCTAATCACTTTGTGATTTTTTTAGCTCTAGGAATCACCTTATTTGGAATTTCATGGCTTGAGTAGTGCGCATTTAAAGGTTCAGATAGAAAATTTTCAAATACATTCAAATTCTTAAAAGTTCAAGATTTTGAAGTTTCACATAGCTTTTGGAATCGCATGGTTGGGATTTCGTCTATTATATTTCTAGGTTGATTGTTTGTGTTGCTTAGATTATGTAGCTTATGGTTATAAATATATTTCAAATACTAAAGCATTTTACCATACTTTAAATCATTTAATTATCATAGTATTGCATTCAGTATATAGATTGTGTCGTTGGGTCATGTTCTCGAGTGGTATGCTTGTAAAATTTTATTATAAAGGATTGGTACATAATTACTGAATTTTTATGTCTTTTGTAACATCTCAAAAAATTTATAACTAATATTATGAATAAGATACTTTAACTAACAATAGTAAATCTTAAGTTTTATAATTTTAAATCAAGTGTTGTTACATGTGACAGCAACAAAGAACTTGATGCGCTAAAAGAGGTTCATGCCTGTTATAAGGTTTGATATGTTAAGAATTGGTTGAGGATATGATTAAGAATAAGATTAATTCATGTTTGATCTTATGCCATGTATGTTCTATTTGGTGAGAAATACGTTTAGAAAGGCATAACAGGAATTAAAATCTTCATTAGGAGGTCAAAACGGAGTGAAATGACTTGCCGAATCCAGACCGTAACACCAGAGAGTGGCGCCACAATGTCTTGGTGTGCCGTAGGGCTAGGTGCTCGGTGTAGACCCCTTCGGGGTGGAGAATAGAGCTCCGTGATGCTAGAAAATTTAGGCCGTGACACCAGCTTGACAAGAGGAAAAAAGAAAGGAATGGGAAATTTAGATGAACCTACTTTAGCTAGCCCAAGGCCAAATTTGGACCATTGGATGACTATTTTATTTCAAATCCTTGCCCTTAGATATTAGGAAACCAATATAAAAGCCTAAATTTATAGAATTAAGCTCAAAATACAAAATTCACAACAGAAATTCGTGCTCTTCTCTCCCTTTGCCCCATACACCTTTTTAACCAATGGAAGATTGAATTTGGTGATTTAGTCATTAAACCACCATTGATCCCCTTGAAATTTATGTGTTTGAGGAATTAGGGTTTTGATACATCGATGGGAAATCATAATAGGAATATGCTTGATGGAATTTATGATATTAAATGTGAGGATTTATTATGAGAATTGTTTGATGGGTTAGCGAAGGTATAGATTAAGCTTGCATGTTGTTCATGACATAATTAGTCTTGAATAGCTGAAAGATGAGATTTAGACTTTCTAAGATCATTTCTACCTAAGTTCTCTCATCTATGATTGCCCTATTAAGTTTAGCCTTATGCAGATGGTTGATCATATTGAGCATATAGACATGAATAAGAAAACTTGGCTTCACTTGTTGTTCATGAACAACTTTACGGCATCAAGACGAGCCTTCTCATTTGGTTGGACAAACATGCTATCCAATGACTGCATTGTCTCATAAATAGTCTCCATTTCTTCATGCTTCTTGCGTAGCGCTTAAGACATCCCAGCCAGGACATAGCACATAGCTTTCTAGTTGGCCTTCTGCCAACGAGTATAGGTATTCCAGTCTGCAACTCTAGCATTTGTCATAGGGACTGGAGGACAGTCCTTAGGAGGACAAATTTGTAACCATAAACAGGAGTCTGCTATCTTGAGATCATCTTATATATTACCATCATTTGACTTGATTAGAACTTGTTATATTTAATAGAAATTATCAATTGTTCATATAACGTCATGTCCCAGTCCTACATAACCTCATTATGTATAGGGTATTCATTTTAATGACTCACTGCATTAACGATTTTGATATAATCATTTTATGCTTGATAGAAATGGTCTGTACTAATAACACTTAACTAAATATTTTGTATTTTAATTGAATAATTGATTTTAATAATTAATTAGATGTTACTGACTATTTTAATTACCATTCTTAAATATTATCGTATCGTATATAACACTTATATACTATATTTAAGGTCACAAAGATAATTATAGAATTTGAATGATATTATAAAAGTATTCAAAATACGTAACAATAAGTAAATTCACTTTATTTATTTGTAAATATGTCCCTTATAAAACATTATATGCTTTAAGGGCATCTATCCTAACAATAGCCACTTTTTTCTTAGTCCTTCCCTCAAGCCAAAAATTCTCCCTATTGCTTCTTCTTCTCTAATCCTTTTAAGGCCAAGAATAATTCCAAAATAGGGGTGTTCAAAATCAACGGATTAGGGGTCAATTCGTAATCCAATATGTATATATCATATTAGAATTTTTCCAAACCAAAACTAATATGTGAGAGTCCCAATCCAATCCAATCCAATCCTCAAACAATGGATTTTACGGATTGGAATCCGCAGATTCACGGATTGAGGTTTAAATTAATTAAAAAAAAAACTAAGAATAAAAAAAAATAATACAACATGACACAATTCATTAAAATCCAACAAGTTACAACCCAATAGAATGCAAATCAGATAATAAATGAAATTGTAGCATTACAACAAGCAAACTTAATAAAACTATATCTATTCATTGACTAAAATGAAGTGGAGGTAGATTTCAACTTCATTTGGACTGGGTTTATTTTTTTAACTTAATAAAACTGTAAGAAATTCTACTCGTAGCCTACACACCTATATATAATAATTTAGAAATTTATTTGTACATATATTTAATAATATATAAAATTTAAGTATTATACATATATATATATCGAATTCATAAATTATACAGATTGACAGATACTTAATCTATAATCCAATTTGCATATGTCAGATTGGGAAAATCTTAGTCCAAAACTAATTCGTATTTTTCATTATCTAATCCAATCCGACAGATTGGATTGGATTGAATGGATTACATGAATTGACGGATTCCATGAACACTCCTAATTTTTAGTCTTTGATAATAAATAATTTATTAAAAGCTTTTCATGGTGATTAGTTTCGATTTTGATGTTTAGTTTCTCATGATTGAAAATTAGGTTTTCATAAGAATAGATTATCTTCTTAGTAATTTCTTTGCATGTTTTGATTCTATGTTTCCTTTAATTCTTTTTAATAGCATGAGATTGAAAATAATAAACGTTAGAAAGGTTACATAAGCAAGTTTTGTCTTATGATATTCATGCTTTGTTTCAGGTCTAGGATTTTTAATACAAATCTTGTTTATGTGTAATTTTGTTAAAAAATTTTACGGATTAATTGTGATATAATATATTCTAACTGTGGTTTAGGTTACGATTAAGGTGTTAGTTATGACTATTTCGTGAGTTCTAATGGTATAAGGTGTTATGATTTGATTAGTATGTTTACATGTGAAAAATAAAGTTCAGCAACTAGCTTGTTTAAACCTGAAAACTGTGTTTACTTGTTACAATTTTGATTAAAAAGTTTTAGATATTTAATCTAGATATCTTAAGCTTCATTTTAACACATGAATTGTCTAAAACAAAAGTTTGTTACTTAAGATATTAATTTTTAAACATTATGCATTGTTGTTGGAATCTTTGCAAAAAATGGGATTTTTACTACCAGAATGTAATCTACTTTTAGTGACCTTAACGAGCTTGAAATGGGATGGATAATAACTTAAAGAAAAGCTCTGGATGAGTACTTTAACGTGGAAATAGAATCACAACTTTTCGATTTTTCTATAATTAATAATAAATTTTCTTGTAAGTTCCGACGAAACCGTTTTAGTGCTCAAGTGTTAGTTTTGTTTGATATGTTATAACTTTTAAGTCTAAGTCTAAGTCAAGTCTCAGTATTGCTTTTAATTTGATGTGGTTTATATGAGATATTTTATGAAATTAAATCAATAATATTTTAATGATATAAAACAAATAGAAAAGAAGTTGCGCACACTAAGGGGGGTTTTGAAAAGTAACCTGAGAAAAACTGACTTTGACAAAATAATTTTTTTTATAATTTTTTGACATAAAAAAACATATTTTTTAAACATAAAAACAGTTTTAGTTTTTTTTTTTTTATTTTTACTCTGTTGATGTTTCTCTGTTCGTTACCATTATTTTTATCTTTTAAAAAAAAAAACTAAAATAATTTAACTATCTAAAAAATCATATTTTTTCTATAAAAAAAAAATCATCCTCTCAATTAGGATTTTTTTTTCCCAATCGTCAAATTCTCCCCTAAGTAAGGAGCCCAAAGTTTCAGCGAGGATTTTTATGAAGTGACTTATGATTGTTATGATAAATTATGATTAAAAGCTAACCAAGATAAAAGATATTTATCACACTGAAAATCCGACCTTGTGCTGAGCTGCTAGGTACAGTGCGACCGAAAAAACCCATCCTTGTCGATCAGCCCTGCTCTTCAAACCCCTTTAATCTCACAGCCCCTTGATCTCTCTTCTCTCCATTTTCCCCCTCTTTTGCATTGTCTTGGTCAGCTACTTCTTCGCATCTATTCTCTCACTCGTTCTGACAAGGCAAAGTCGTGGGTCGTCGGTTTTGGCCGTGGGTTTTGGTGGATTTATCTTTTCGATGTTGTTCTCCATGACAAGGCATATGGATCTCTCTTTTCTCTCATCTCTTCCCCTCCTTGATTTGGGGGATTCCCGCTTCAGTGAGTGTCTCCAATTTTTGGGGTTTTTGGATCTTTGTCTTGTTTAGGTTTCTCTGGATGTTATTCTTTGAGTGATGTTTCAGATCTTTCTTTTGCCGTGTTCTGGTGTCTCTGATTTTTGAGGTTTTGGAATTTTGCTTTGTTCTGGCTTCTCTGGATGTTGTTCTTTTAGTGATGTTTCAGATCTTTCTTTTGCCATTTTCTGGTTTCTCGGTCTGTTGTTTTGCTTTCCATCCGCTTTGGCTGAGATTATTAAAACTGTTTACCATCGAAAAGGAATAGAAAATCTGGGAACGCAAGAATGATATTAGATTTGGTCGTTTCCTAGAATTATTTCATTCTTCATGGTAGGAAATATAGCTTTGATTGTTGAGGCATTTCCTTTCTCTCTGTGTCCTTTTTTTTGTTTTTTCAAATTTTATTAGGTGTTAATAGTGGGTACAGAATTGAATGCATGAGTTTCTGGGTTTGCTTGACTAAGAAAATACCATCATCAAGTAACAAATGTGATGATTGTAATTGTCAATTGTCATGGCTTAATTATGATTGATATAGAATGCTGCTATTTCATCAACTTGACAACATATAAGAGATACTTTAGTATAAGGTTCATCAGTGCAACGAAAGTGATCTGCTTTGAAATATTGGTGATAAGTATCATTGAAGGGTTAATATCACACTCCCGTTGGAAAATTCTTAGTCTTGGGCTGTGGGCATGTTTACCAAATTGTAATGGAATGCAGTGGAAAACGTAATGAGCTTGGAAAAAAAGTAAAGGAATAATAATAAAAAAGAACAGAAGTAAGTACCTTTCCTATTTTTGTATAGTAAACACATAAGTAAATGGGAGAGGGAGACATTTATCCCTTTACTTTTCTCTTTCCTGTGAAGCAAACACGCCCTATATATAATCCGACGTGAAACCATGCAAGCCATTTGTCTATAACTGATTCTTCTTGTAAGATCATCATCTATGGCACTCTTTTAATTATATATTTTTTTCTTGGAGATCAGCCTTAATACACAAGCACAACATAACCTTCGCACGTTAGTTTTATTGATGCCAAAATTGAGGTAAATCAGCATTTAAGGGGGAAAAAAGTCTTCATCAATTATAAGCCCGGACACTTCTAATATTGAGTACCTTCTTGTTACATGCTCAAGGATTTTTGGTTGGGTGTTGAAAGATGTCATCCACATAATTTTCCATATTGTGGTTACTTTCATTTATACAACAAAATTTTCCACAAGTGCTTTACAATCAACATATGTTTAGCCTCAATAACATTGTTCAATTTTTTTGCCTTAGTCTTTCTTTGGTATTTTGCTTTCAATATTTTTTGTTATTCATTATTTAGCTCCATGTTTTTAAGCTAAAAATCACCAACACTAGCAGTATTGACAATCTTTCTACTCTACCGTATTTATGCATATGTTTAGCATTAATAACGTTGTTCATCTAAACTTTTTGCCTTAAATATTTCTTTGGTGATTTGTGTTTTTGTACTTTATCTATTTGTCTAATGATCATGTCTATTTGGAATAATCATGCTATCTTGATCGAGATTGGTATCACAATGTACGATGTGCATGAGCCAATTGAAGTAATTGAGGGTCAAAGATGATGAAGACAGTGACATAATAATGAAGGTCAAGAAATAAGATTCCTTAGTGCTACTGCTACTAACAGGCAATATAAGGCCGAGTTTAGAGACCAATTAACTAATCAAATATAGGCACATTACCATTAGTTAAGGATAGACTTATAAGATTAATGTATGTATCATACTTTTTATTATGATTTGTGATTTGTAAAGTATGGTGAATTATAGAGAGCATGACTCCATTGTATTAGTTTCTACTTTATTTATAAGTATGTCATCATTTCATTATAATTATAATTATTTTAAACCCTAAACTAAAAAAGAGGAAGCTATAAAATCATTAAAAAATAATATTGCGTTAATTGATCGCCAAAATAATGATAATCATATTTGGTTTGATGCAAAAATCATAAACTTAATTTAAATTTTTTAATGGGTGTTTTAAAAAACACATACACTAAACACATTTTTATTTTTTAGCTATTCTTAAAGAGGACAAAAATTCTGAATCAAACGCAATTTTCAAAACAAGCCCAGTATATTTTTTAAAATATTCTCATTTTTAATTTTTTTTAAAAACCAAAAAAAAATAAAAATATTATTAAACGGTCTCAAAAGTTCATAAACTATAATTTAAGACATAAGTTTTGATAAAACCTTGCAACGGCTAAATTGGAGTAAGAGAAATGCTTGGTAAATACATCCATAATTTCAAAACACAATCAACTCAAGTTCTCAATATATTCTTATATTAAATATATCTGTGAAAGAATACTACTTATCATCACAAAATCATTCTTTAAAACTTTCTTTCCAATCATGTTTTTTTTTTTTTTTTTTATCTTGTCTTGTGTAAGGGCCCTAGACATATATATCAAGGCGTGCAATCATGATGATAGCAAGATTGCGAGTTCCAAACCTATAGAGGCAACTTATCATTGTGAACTTTGCACCGGCTATAATTTCGAAGATGGAGAAGAAATGATGAAACGAAAACGATAGGGATTCGTTTTCACTTTTAACCTAATTTTCCAAACAGTTTAGAAATGTTTTCATTTCTGTTTTTGAGCCGAACTGGTGGCCAAACACGTTTTCAATGGTATTCTTGATTTTAAAATTTTCAAAAACATCAGCAATGTTCTCAAAAATGGAACCAAATGGGCCCTTAGTTTCTCATATTTTGTGGACAACATATTAATTTAATAATTATATTATGGCTATTTAATTATAATGGGTAATTTTAAGTGATTTATTTATAGAAAGCCATAAGCTACTAACCAGGTATGAGTTTAATGAGTGGACACTTAATACTGTCCCAATTAGGTTTTATGGGATCTTTGTAGTAAAGCATAAAAATGCATTATAGGTTGTAGTCTCTAAGATATCAAATCATTCTATTAGCTTTTTTCTCTCCCCATCATGAAGACAAAAAACCACCCCATTAAAGAACTAAGTTGACTTGATTGAGGAAGACAATAAGCCGTTAATCTATTGTCGTAGAAATTTTGCAAAAGAGTTGATAGCTACTATCATGATACATGTTTTTATTCCTTATTTAGTTTCTTGATAATTGGGTGTAGGATGATCTTAGGATTGTAATATTGTTATTCTAGGGTTCTTTGGAATTAAGAATGTTTGAATTAAATTCCTAACAAGTAATATCAAAGCGATTATCATGTTAGAATATTAAAATTGTTTGACACAAATTGTTCTCTATTCTTTCTCTATTTTAGAATCTTTGGATAGAAAAATTTGAGATTGTTTGTGTGAATTATGATTATTACATGATTATATGTTGAAGATTTATTGTTTTGAATGATCTATGGTGTTATAGTAGGTTATTGAGGACTAAAAAATTGAATTGCAACAAGAAAAATCAAATTTTTGATTATTTTTTGTATGAAAATTTTGCCACAAAATCACGACAAAGGGTCGCAACATCCATGGGGTATGTTGCGGTGCTTATAAGGTGAGGCTGCAAAAAATCACAACATTGCAGGTGCTGTGCTATTAAAAGTGTAGAGCCACAATGCATGTGGAGGGTGCTGCAGCACTATGGTCGAAAAGTTGTGGCGTTGCAGTGCTACAGACGTAACAGCACCTAAGTGGGATAGAGACTAAAGCACCGCGGAAGCCATTGGAGTGCATTATGGTGCTCCGGTCTAGTTTCGCTAAGCGCTATGGTGCCTATTTGACATACTGCAGTACTGCGAAGACAAACTCGTAGCACCACGGCGTTCTAGTGGCTGTGAAGACTTTAATTAAAAAACTTTTTTAAGGAATTTTTAAAATACAATTGTTTTTAATTATTATTAAGGAATATAATTTGCATAGTTTATGTCTCATATTTTTTATTAAATTGATTGAAACAACATGTTGACAAAGTAACTACTTGTAACGCCCCTTTACACACGTCACAATAATAGTTACTTTTACCGTAAATCTCATTATTTAGAGATAATAATTTAAATAAAGTATTTACACTCAAATAGATATCCCAAGAAAATATGCATAATTTTTTTAAAAAAAAACTGCTTATCGGATTTGCTTTTTTCACCTCGATTAGCCCAACGGAATACCTATAGTATTTGGCTAACCAACCACCTACAGAAACGGTTAGTTTACAAATACAATCATTTACTAAATTATAGACACATAAAGCTTCAAACAATGTTTAAATCTCTCATGAAAAATACTTATATGTCCAAATAATTTGATCATACCAAAATAAAGAAACATAGCACAGTCTCAAAACATTCAAAAGTCTATAAGAAAATAAACCAAGTCTTAAATCAACATGAGTGCGAAGAATAACATTAATAATAAAATGATTGTCCAAGTAATTAATTCTTTTAGTGGTGTGATTTTGTTTTCAATCCAACACTCCCAGCACACATGCCCCCCTTGTCCTCCATGTATTCCACATGCCTTTTACCTTTGTCTGTAACATGATATAAAACTAAGTAAGCATAAGCTTAGTAAGTACATATTCTTATCTCATAACATAAAATATGAACTTTCATAAAAACATAACATAAAGATCATAGTCATAAACATAATAGTTCACAAGACACATGTTCATATATATATATATATATGTATAACATATCTTTCATTTAAACTTTCATATTAAAACATTATTCATTTTATTTTTAGGGGTCCAAGCGTTGCAACATTAACATAATAGGCGGACCGTCATGAGAGGAGTAGGGTAGCTAGTTCCAAACCAAATATGACAAGTCCAAACCTTATGGGACATCATAAACATAAACATAGGGTATGCAACGCTTAATTAAGCGATACATACATACATACATATATATATATATATATATATAAGCTTTCTTTGAAAAATTGTCATAAACCATAAAAACATGAACATAAAAAGATCTTTAGGAAAATTCATCATAAAAAGGTCTTGAAATAAGAACAATAAAAAGCAAACCTTTACTTATAAAACATTTCTTAGTATTTTCATAAATTTTATCATGTAGCAGGTGAGAATTTACTTACTTGACTTGTTTGCTTACTAAACCTTAAATCAGGTGATGTTGCCATGGTTCTTGGTGTGCTCACCTTTTGAAGTGTTCATGTCAATTATTCATATAATACATGAAATTAATATTCATCAATTAAGTGATACGTATACATAAACATCTTTAACATGCCTTGTCATTGAAACATTTGTTAAACTTTCTTATTGCAACAAGAGTTTTCATGAGAAAACAATATGTAAAAAGAAACTTAAAAATTATCATAAAATATATTCTCAAAACTTTTTCATAAACTTTTATCATATTACAGGTAAGAATATACTTACTTGACTTATTTGCTTACTAAACCTTAAATCGGGTGACGTTGCCATTGTTCTCGGTGTACTCGCTTTTTGGAGTGTTCATGTCAATCATTCATATAAAACACGAAATTAATATTCATGTTCATAATATCATTTAATATCATAAATAATTTTCTCCTAAAATTAATCCTTGTTGGAAAAAAATGTGTGAGGTACGTAGCAGGAATTTTAAAAATTTTAACATCAGAGTATTTTTCAAAACACAAGTTTGATATGCTATATGTATAAATTAAATAGATCTTACAAACCTTTGTGTGCCGAAGAACCTCCGCAACCTGTGAAGAGAAGTAACGTTCCAGAAAAGCCTCAACCAACTGGTCTTCTTTGCTATTCTTTATCCACGATCGGAGTGAGTGTGGGTTCACACGTACAGCTCTTCCACCGATGACTCTCCTTCCAACCAATTGAGAGAACCCAAAGCTAGTGTTCGTGATTTGTGAACAAAAGCTCTAAGGGAGTTTTCAGATGCTCACCAGAAGAGTATCACTCTTAATCTCTCAATTGATCTAAGTAACTCATGAGACTTACTCCCTTTGTATAGCGCTTGGTCCTAGGGTCAGTCCTTATCAAATTAGGTCTCAAAAACTCGAAACAGAATCAAGTTCGGATCAATATATGATAAGATCCACATGAAAACGCGTAATCTTATCTCTCGCTGATCGGCAGGCCGAACAGTCTGATCGGTAAGCCGAACACGTAGATCGGCAGGCCAAACTACCGCGTAAATATCTCCATAAATCTTTTATTTTCCACCCAAGATTTTATAGGATAAAGTCTTAGTTTTGATTCAAATAACCCAATAGAGAAGTTATCTAATCAAAACAAACTTTATCAAGATAATCTCCAAGAAAATAAATCAATTCACAATAATTCTACAAGTTTATCTTGATTTAATTTATCCAATTAAATCAACTGATAAACAGACAAGAATTATTCGATCCCAATAATTCAACAAGTTTATCTTAAAATAATTTTGTTACAAAATTAAGTCAACCAATAAACAGACATGAATTATTTGATTCTTTCAAATTTTAAACCAATCCGATAAATCCAACATAAGTCACCAATTATTGAAAAAGCACGCCGTATCATTACAGGATTTTGTGAGCTAACAAAGAGGACCAAAATGGACTTATAAAGTTCAAGCTCTCGATAATTATGAAACCCAATATCCTAGATATACATTTCACAATTATCAACTCTAACGCTACTCCACTAAAAGCTTGGAGCTGCACTCTCGAACTTTATAGAATTACAAAGCCCGTATAGCTAAGTCTCCATGACATATCACAGTGTATCGTATCCCCATATGATTATCCATAATCGACTTAAGGACAAGTTCTATCTTACCTTTCTGATTATTTTTATCTTACGTTCCATTATCTCACCATTAGAAAACTTACCATCCAAAGAAAGTATACCATTCGGTTACACCTATGTATCCAAATGGTTGAGTGCTCCAGTTTTCCAATTACAGGATAATGCATATAAGAGGATATCATTACTTCTAAAGAGTAGCTATGGACTCCATATCTATGAATAAGAAGTCTACGCTATCGAGAGTCATGCCTCCAACGTACCAGCATGCAAGCCACTATTGAGATGTGGGAGTCACCCTTTGGTACATCAAAAGACACAAGTCGAGACAATGAGTCCACTATTCATCTCAGGATTAAGATACAACACAAATGATTGTCTAAAGTGAATCGATTTGCCAAGATAGAATTATTAATCCAAATCAATTCACTTTGTGTCCCGATCCAACACATCGTCACCTATGACAACGTGCCAATGTTTCTATTCATGAAGTCTAACTCCGATGGTTAAGATAAACCATCTCCCAATAGGGATATAGACAACATAACAATCTTTGCATAAATAAAGCGCCGAACTTTATTCTCTCGATTGCGGATCATATGTTTTAGACCGTCACCTTAAGAATCGTGTCTTATGCATAATCAGTCCATCATATGCCCAATTCTTAAAGGTTTAGACCGATAGTCTCAGACTATTGTTTGCTTAACATACATTCAACAAATATGAATATAAAGGGGATAAGATTTGGTATATATAAATAAATTTTTTATTGATAAAAAAATGTCTCCAAAAACGTATTACATTTTTACTCCTTAGGGTATACATGTCTAACAATCTCCAACTTACACTAAGTGAGTAAATATAGCAAATCTCGCATCCCCATAGCTTCCACATGCCTCTCGAAGACTCTCCCAGTAAGTGTCTTCATAAATGGATCAGCTAAATTGTCCTCTGTCGTGATCTTGCACACCATGACATGCTCGCCCTCAACAAAGTCCTTTATCACATGATACTTCCGATCAATATGCTTACTCTCCTTGTGAAATCTTGGTTCCTTAGCATTAGCTACCGCCGCACTGTTATCACAGTACAGTGATACCGCCTTATCCATACCAGGAACTACCTCAAGATCCCCAAGGAACTTGCGGAGCCACACTGCTTCTTTCAAAGCATCACTAGCTGCCACATACTCGGCCTCCATCATTGAATCCGAAGTGTAATCTTGCTTCACACTTCTCCAACTGATGGCACCGCCGCCCAGAGTAAACACAAACCCCGAAGTCGATTTCCTAGAATCTAGACAGGATTGAAAATCCGAGTTAGTGTATCCTAGAGGAGTCAAGTCCTCACCCGAATACACAAGCATATACCCTCGAGTCCTTCTCACGTACTTAAAAATATGCTTTATCGCAACCCAGTGGTTCAGTCCTGGGTCCGCCTGAAATCGACTTACAATCCCGACCGCATAACTTATATCCAGTCGTGTGTAAAGCATGGCATACATGAGACTACCCACTGCTGAAGAATAAGGCACCTTCTTCATGTATTCTCTTTCTTCATAAGACTTTGGGGAGTCTTTCTTAGAAAGAGTAATTCTAGACCTAGATGGTTGCCCACCTTTCTTGGAATCCTGCATTACAAACCTCCTAAGAATTTTATCTATATAGCCGGCTTGAAACAAAGCTATCATTTTGTTCTTCCTATCTCGAAAGATCTGGATACCGAGAACAAAATTAGCCTCACCCAATTACATTTTTACTCCTTAAGGCATACATGTCTAACAATCCTCAGTAAGACTTAAATGTTTATCTAGTTAGTCCTGTTGATAACATGTATATTTTCAAACCCTACTCATGATCTCGAGTTAGCAGCTGTAGCTTTTGCATTGAAGATTTGGAGACACTATTTATATGGAACTCAATGTAAGATCTACACTAACCATCAAAGTTTGAAGTACTTTTTCACTTAGAAGGATCTGAACATGAGCCAGCGGAGATTGTTAGAGTTGGCAAAGGACAATGATTATGAAATCCTTTACCATATAGGAAAGGCAAATCGGATAGCTAATGCTCTGAGTAGGAAGACTGTTGTAACATTGATGTCATTGCCCTCCTAACATAATCCTAAAAGACCTATCTAGTCACATTAAGTAGTGTTACATCTTACCTTTTTACTTAAATTAACCTTAATATGTCATTCAAAAGAAGTGTAAATATAAGGGCAAATTTGAACTTTAAAAAGTTTTAGCTAGTGAGGATATCAAAACATTTGTAATACATTCTAAATGGTTGGCCAAATATATACAATATAATACATCTCTTAAAAATAGGCTCAACCAAGTATCATATACAATCCCTCTAACTCACCAAAATGCATATACAACAAGGCCATAAAATAACAGGTTAGCTAGTCCATATATGTTAGCCTCAAGCATCAAGAATGCACCAGCCAACCATCTAGTTATTAGCCAGTGTTAGGACATGCCCTCATCTACACCACCATAAAAATGAGTGAGCTGATGCCTAATAAGTAGAGTTATGCAAGCATAATTAGCATTTAAATGAATAAGCTTAATTAATATATGTTTACTTCTTAACTTTTCACTTTATCATCCTTTCATTTCATTTACTCTTCATTGTATCTTTCATACCCTTAACATAGTGTGTATATTGTTTGATGTTTCCTAGAGGAGGAAATATTACATCCTAGATGCTTAAATCATTGGCGTCCCAAACGCTTAACATCTAACATGGCATCCCAGATGCCTAATCATTGTGTCCCAGACGCTTAACATCTCACATGGCATGCCAGATACTTAATCATTGCGTCCCTAATGCTTAAAAGCTTCACATTATTATGTCCTAGACACTTCGAGTCCAGTTACAGCTCACCACTATAATCAATTTTACAATTTCTATACTTCTTTACTTGTTGGCATATATTTGAAATCACAACATGTAGTGCAATACATATAACTTTAACATATCAATTCATAGCATGAAATACACAACAATTATGGGGATATAGGTGAAATTCTACTTACTTTACTCAATGAGACTGTTAATAAAGCTCTCGTGGGGTTCGGTACTTCACACCTCTGAAAGATTGAAAATTTCTACTTACATTACCACCAATCTTGTAACACCCACCTATTTTATGTAACGAACCACGTTAAGTTAGTGACATTATTAAGGAATGTTATTAATAAATAATGTTATATGATATGATATGTGATGTGCATGTTACTAATTTTTATGTCAAGTTTTGTGACAGGTGACTACCGCATGGGATCGTTGTGTTCTAGTGTTCATGTGAAATTCTAAGTATATGTTTATTTATGATACAATATATGATTATTTAAGATGCAATGATGTATGAATGTTTTATGTTATGGCATTTAATGACAGATCGGTAGGCCAAACTTTTAAGATCGGTAGGCCAAACTTCTTGCCGAGATCGGCAGGCCAAAGAAACCCACCGGCAGGCCGAAGGGGAAAATCGACAGCCCGAACATGGATAACGAGCAGTCAGCAGAAATCTCTCCAGAGTTATGGCTGAGTTAATTATGTTAATTGGATGAATTAATGTGATTAATTGGCATAATAATGGAATATTTTTATCAGTTAAGGAAATTAAAGGGTTTGACTTTGCATTAATTTGTATAATTATAAATGATTTCCCATTTTTAAGAGGGCAAGATATGGCAAGTGTGACCACTGGATTTGACTTTCCTTCTTTCTCTTCCTCTTCCCACGCCTCACGCCCCCAACAGTAAGAATTTCCTGACTTAATGAAGGCCATGAATGCTCATTATACTTATTACGTTAAAAATTTTAACGTTTCTTCCTTTTATTATTTTCTCTCCTCTCACGCTCTCTCTTTCTCAAAAAAATCTGAGACATTTTCTGATTTCCCTATCTTCTTCTTCTCTTCTTCACGAAATTTCTCTCTCTCTCTCTCTCACGAAAATTTTGTGCAAATATTGAAAGAAAAATTTTTGTTTCGTTGGTTAAAATTCAAGGATTTTGAGAAGATATTTCCAGGTATGAATTCAGTTTTCTGGTATTTTTGAAAAGAAATTCTTCTCCTCGTTTCGCTACAATATCCTCTCTAGGAATTATGTTTTTGTTTTGAATTTTAATATGATGTGCATGTGTATGTTATGAGATGATTTTTCCAAGTTTCATGTCTTCTCGGTTTTTATGAAAAATAGATATTTCTGTCTTCTACCCTTCGCAATAATGTTACTGTTTAATTTTGATGAATAAAATGTAATGTTCATTCAAGGGGTAAATATGATGTTTTCATGAAAAGTTGTTAAAATATGCATATGTATGAGTATGTATGATGAATGTATTCTATGATTTTGAAATGTGTATATAATGATGTTTTTGGGATTTTTGTTTTATTAAACGTTTTATGTATTTACATGATTTTATGATAATAAAATGATTTTATGCATGATAATATGATGATTGTATGGAGTTTTAAATTAAAGCATATGTGTTTTTTTTTAAATTATTAGAAAACGTTTTTTTTTAAAGATTTTCATGTTTACAATATATGAAATGTTTTAATTTTTCAGGAAGTATGTTATGAATGGCGTTTATATGTTTTAATGATAATTTTTATGATGATGATTATGGGATATGTCTGAAATGTGATGAATGTATACATGAGTGTATGTATATGTGATTATTATATGAATGAATGTTATGTGTATGGATATTTCATGATAAGTAGTGATTTTTTATTGCATCTTTAAAATTGATAAATGGCATGAACACCCTAGGAAGCGAGCACATCAAGACCGCAACATCCTCACCAAGTGCATTTTTAAGGTTAAGTAAGCTATCGTTGAGGTAAGTACATTCTCACCTGCAACATGACACCTTTTTCAAGGTTTGATGATATGTTTACAAGGATATTCATGATGATTTTATGGTGATTTTCCTTAAAGGATTTCTTATGAAAGATTCTCATGATTTTAAGTTATGCATGATGTTTATGGCATGTTTTTAAGAATGAAAAGTATGTATATATGTATCACCTAATAAGTGTTGCACACCCAATGTTATGAAATGTTATATTATGATGTCATGTTTGGTTTGGGATTAGCTACCCTTCTCCTCTCATGACGGCGCGCCTATGATGATGTTTATGGTGCAACACTTGGGCCCTTAAGATAAAATGGATTAAGTTTTAAAATGGTTAACGTTACGAAAGATATGTTCTATGAAATTGTGCTTAAGGCACTTTTATGATACGATGACAATGATGATGATGATGATAATGTTTATGAAATGTTTTAAAAATTGTGAGAATTATATGTACTTACTAAGCGTTAGCTTAATCATGTTTTATATGTCATGTTGCAGATAAGGGTAAGAGAGTCATGGAATAGGAGGAGGACGTGGTAAGGCGTGTGAGCAACATGAACGATGAATTGTAACCGGAAGCACGCCAAGAAAAAAAAATGATTTTATGATTTAATCAAGTTTTATATTTTGAACATATATTTTTATGTTAAGTTTTAAGAATACTTACATTATGGTTTAATAAGGTATTTTATCATTTTTAATGAATTATGAACTTCCGCTATATTTTACGTAAAGTTGGTATGTTTTAAGTTAAGTTTTCCAAAGAAATTTGGTCTCGGACGGCCTGCCAAACTCTGTGGCCGGCCTACCGAAGACCAGAAGTTCGGCCTGCCGAACATGGATGAATTTTCAATCCGTATTGCAAAGCCTCTACCGGCTTGCCGGTAGAGGGAACACCGGCCTGCCGATGATGATCGCCCTGCCAAAGTCCCAAGTTTGGCCTGCCAAATTGTGGGAATAAATGGATTTCAAATGATGTATTGATCAAAGAGAATTAATGTGTTATTTTTATAAGTCCTGATTTTACAATTTGATAAACCTATATATATATTAATGAATAAGTTCATGATTGATCTAAGTATAATTGAATAAATTATTATATGGAATAAATTAAACAATGATATTCTAAATAATGTTAAGTTTAAAAAAAAAACGCATGAATGGATCCTGGTAATGTAAGTTTAAGTAGTCTTAAAAAAAAATAGTAACGATTAAGTTTGATATCATTTATAAGTTTAAAGTTTATGCATGTACGAATGTAAGTATGTAACGACATCTGTGACGTCCGAATTAAGGGGCGTTACAGGCTTTGGTATCAGAGCAAATCTTTCGATTACAATTCATATTGCCACACGTCAATCCAAGTCCTCCAAGTAAGTATGTTATTAAGTTAGATATATTGATGCAAGTATGATGATAAGATTAAGGTTTGAATGATTAATGATTAATGACATAGTAGTGAACACCTGTCTCATAAATGGAAGATTATTTCTAAGTCCTAATTATTTTAGGAAATTTACGATGGATGGCCACAGAAGAATGCAAACCCGCACCCAGACCAACGAAAGACTCATGACGATGATCGCTGAACTACAAAGGCAGTTGGAGGATCAAAGAAGGAAAATAACTGCATTAAGGGCCAACGACCAGAATGGTGAACAGCGAGGCAATGATGTGCCTCCTCCTCCTCCTTCGCAGCCACAAGTAAATGAAGTCCCAGCTCCTGCTGCTGAACCAAGAGCAGCCTATCAGGAACCTCTTCTGGTCAGATGGAAGAGAGTCAAGCCAGTTGACTTTGAGGGTTCAAAGGACCCGTTAGTCGCTCAGGGATGGTTAAAGATGATCGAAGCCACTCTGAGACTCATGGATTTCACGGACAACGAAAAGGTCCTCTGTGCCTCGTACTGCCTTACCATGGAGGCCAGGATATGGTGGGACGGCATCGAACAAAGCAGAAATGTTGAAGAGATGTCATGGGCTGATTTTGTTCACGAGTTCAACACGAAGTTCTTCCACATGAATGTTACGAGGAAGCATTATGAGGAGTTCGAAAGCCTACGCCAGGGGGATATGACAGTCACTGATGTGGTGACAAAATTTGACCAGCTTGCTCGTCTATGCCCAGGGATGGTTATGAACGAAGGTGAAAGGGTCAGACGGTTGATCAGGGCCCTTAGACCAGACATTGCTGCAATTGTTGATGGGGCAAGTCTGTCACGGACTCAAGAACAGGTTGTTATGAGGGCCCAACGAGCTGAGTTCCACCTGTCGAAGTTAAGAAGGAATCAGCCTCTGCCTAACCAGCAAGCCAACAATGCTAACAACCAGAACCATCCTCTCCATAGGAACAACAACCACAACAGCAGCAACAATAACAATCAGAACTGGAGGAACAATAAGAGGAAGGGCAATCCTCAACAACAGCAGGGCCAAGACAACAAGAGGCACAATGATGGTCAACGCAACAACAATGATAGGCGATTCCAACCATATGCCAAATGTGGAAAGAAGCATCCAGGGGAATGCCGATTGAGGACAAACCAATGTTTCATATGTGGGCGTGAAGACCATTTTGTAAAGAACTGCCCCAAACTGATAAATGCTAATGCCCCGCAAAGGGCTCCTCCTCAAGCCCAGCTGCATCAGATGCAAGCCTCCCTTGAAGGGCCACTAATTAGTTAAGGGAGACTTGAAACCCCACCAACCAATGCCCGAATCTATGCCATGACGAAAGAACAAGTGGTTGTTGAAGCCTCCAATGTGGTCACAGGTCAGATAACAAGCTTATATAATGATGTTTATGTTCTTTTTGATACGGGTGCCACACATTCTTTTGTATCTATGTCACATGCTAAGAAGTTAGGGGTTCGTTTAGAGCCTATGAGACAGGGATTCACTACGACACTACCCTCTGGGGAAGTGATATTTTTCAAGCATTGTTTGCGTAAAGTACCCCTATGGATTTCTGATAGGGAACTCTTTGTCGACCTCATTGTGATCGACATGCATGACTACGACATGATTCTTGGGATGGATTTCCTAAGCAAGTATAATGCCTCAATCGAATGCCGAAAACGAAAGGTGATCTTCCATCCTGAAGGTGATCAGAAATTTATTTATGTTGGCGAGACCAGGAAGAAACCCCACATGTTTCTATCGGCAATGAAAGCAAGGAAGCTTCTAGCAAGTGGCTGCACGGGCTATCTGGCGAACGTCGTAGACAAAAGCCAAGAAGGAAAGACAAGAATGGAAGATGTACCTGTTGTTCATGAATATGAAGATGTGTTTCCTGATGACCTAACGAGTCTACCGCTAGAGAGAGAAGTTGAATTCGAGATTAAGCTCGCTCCAGGCACCGAACCAATCTCTAAAGCGCCTTACAGAATGGCCCCAGCAGAACTAAAAGAGTTTCACACGCAATCAAAGGAGCTATGGACAAGTGATTTATCAGGCCAAGTCACTCACCATGGGGTGCTCCAGTTTTATTTGTGAAGAAGAAGGATGGCACTATGAGACTCTACATCGACTACAGAGAGCTGAACAAGGTGACGATCAAGAACAAGTATCTGTTGCCTCAAATTGATGATTTGTTTAATCAGCTCAAGGGTGCATCAGTGTTCTCAAAGATTGATCTACGATAAGGATATCACCAGTTGAAGATTAAAGAATGAGATATCCCCAAGACTGCTTTCAAGTCGAGGTATGGACACCATGAATTTGTGGTTATGCCTTTCGGTATGAAGAATGCACCTGCTACCTTTATGGATTTGATGAATAGGGTATTCAAGGATTTCCTCGATAAATTTGTTGTTGTATTTATCGATGATATTCTTGTTTACTCTAAGAATCAAGAAGAACATGAGGAGCATTTAAGGATTATGCTGGAGACTTTGAGAAGACACCAACTATATGCTAAGTTCTCCAAATGCGAGTTTTGGCTTGATAAAGTGTCATTCTTAGGGCATGTCATCTCAAAGGATGGGATTATGGTGGACCCTGCTAAAGTAGAAGCTGTACTCAATTGGAAGCAACCAATGAATGCAAGCGAAATAAGGAGCTTCTTGGGTCTAGCAGGTTACTATCGGAGATTCGTAGAAGATTTCTCCAAGATAGCATCTCCCCTCACGAACTTAACTCGCAAGGGAAAGAAGTATGAATGGACGGATGCATGTGAAAAGAGCTTTCAAGAACTGAAGAAAAGATTAACGACGGCTCCAGTATTGGCAATTCCTGAGGGAAATGATGGGTTCGTAATCTATAGTGATGCATCCAAGATGGGCCTAGGAGCTGTACTGATGTAGAATGAAAAGGTGATTGCTTATGCTTCAAGACAACTGAAAGACTACGAAAAAAACTATCCTACTCATGATCTCGAGTTAGCAGCAGTTGTTTTTGCGTTGAAGATATGGAAACACTATTTGTATGGAGTCCAATGCAAGATCTACACTGATCATCAAAGTCTGAAGTACTTCTTCACGCAAAGAGACCTGAATATGAGGCAACGAAGATAGCTAGAGTTGGTGAAGGATTATGATTGTGAAATCTTTTATCATCCTGGTAAAGCTAACTGAGTAGCTGATGCTTTAAATAGGAAGTCAGTTGTCACGTTAATGTCGATGCAAGCAATGTCTCCACCATTAAGGAAGGAAATTCTAGACTTCGGTTTAGAACTTATAGCAGGCCAACTATCAGCACTCTCTCTTGCTCCGACGATGTATGATGAAATTCGGAGTAAGCAAGATGACGACGTAAGCCTTGTAAGAATCAAGCAAGAAATGAAAGAAGAAAAATGTCAAGAGTTTTGTATTGCAGATGACGGAACTCTGTACCTTAAGGACCATTTAAGTTTATGTGTTCCCAATGTTGATGGTTTAAGAGAAAGGATCTTGGTAGAAATTCATGACACTCTTTACTCTATTCATCCAGGTGCAACGAAGATGTATAATGATCTAAAGGGTAATTTCTGGTGGTTTGGAATGAAACGTGATGTTGCAAAGTATGTAAAGAAATGTATGACATGTCAACAAGTAAAGGCTGAACACCAGAGACCTGGTGGTGAACTGCAATCTATCCAAATACCGGAATGGAAATGGGAAGAAATAGCAATGGATTTCATTATCGGCTTACCCAGAACTACGAACGGTTATGATGCAATTTGGGTAGTTGTGGATCGACTGACGAAGACGGCGTATTTCATTCCTATCAAGATCACTTACTCTATGGAACGGTTAGCGGAACTCTATGTTAAGGAGATTGTACGACTTCATGGGATTCCCAAGTCAATTATCTCAGATCGTGATGGCAGGTTCACATCTAAGTTTTGGAAAAGTGTAAATACTGCAATGGGAACCAGACTTCATTTTAGCACGGCTTTTCATCCTCAGACTGACAGCCAAACAGAGAGGACAAATTTGATTCTGGAAGATATGTTACGAGCTTGTTCTCTCAATTTTAAGACTAACTGGTGTAAAATGTTGTCGTTAGCAGAGTTTGCTTATAACAACAGCTTTCAGGCGACAATTGGAATGGCACCATATGAAGCGCTGTATGGACGAAAATGCAGGTCGCCTATATGTTGGCATGAAGCTAGTGAAAAGAAGTTGATGGAAAGTGTAAATGCTGAAAGAACCGACTTTGTGAATGAAACATCTGAGATGATAAAGTTGATAAGAAGAAGGATAGAGACCGCTCAAAGCCGTCAAAAGAGTTATGCTGACAAAAGAAGAAGACCTTTAGAGTTCGCCGTAGGTGAATATGTGTTTTTGAAAGTTGCACCAATGAAAGGAGTTATGAGGTTTGGGAAGAAAAGCAAGTTAAGCCCAAGATTCATCGGTCCTTATAAAGTTGTTAAATGAATAGGCAAAGTAGCTTATCAGCTAAAGTTGCCTTCTGAAATGTCTGCAATACGCGATGTATTTTATGTCTCCATGCTCAAGAAGTATGTTCCGGACCCTACGCATGTGATTGAGCCACAAGTGATCGAGATACGAGAAGATTTAAGTTATGAAGAAAAGCCAATGAATACTCGATCGAAAAACCAAGACTTTGAGGAATAAAGAAATTCCATTGGTCAAGGTGTTATAGTGAAATCAACAAATTGAAGAAGCTACATGGGAACGTGAAGATGACATGAAAGCTATGTATCCGCATTTGTTCTAAGTTTCGAGAATGAAACTTTTATAAGGTGGGGAGAATTATAACACCCGCCTATGTTATGTAACGAACCACGTTAAGTTAGTAACGTTATTAAGGAATGTTATTAATAAATAACGTTATATGATATGATATGTAATGTGCATCTTACTAATTTTTATGTCAAGTTTTGTGACAGGTGACGACCGCATGGGATCGTTGTGCTCTAGTGTTCATGTGAAATTCTAAGTATATATTTATTTATGATACAATATATGATTATTTAAGATGCAATGATGTATGAATGTTTTATGTTATGGCATTTAATGACAAATCGGCAGGCCGAACTTTTAAGATTGATAGGCTGAACTTCTTGCCAAGATTGGCAGGCTGAAGAAACCCACCGGCAGGCCGAAGGGGAAAATCGACAGGCCGAACATGGCTGACGAGCAGTCAGCAGAAATCTCTCCAGAGTTATGGCTGAGTTAATTACGTTAATTGGATGAATTAATGTGATTAATTGGCATAATAATGGAATGTTTTTATCATTTAAGGAAATTAAAGGGTTTGACTTTGCATTAATTTGTATAATTATAAATGATTTCCCATTTTTAAGAGGGCAAGATATGGCAAGTGTGACTACTGGATTTGACTTTCCTTCTTTCTCTTCCTCTTCCCACGCCTCACGCCCCCAACAGTCAGAATTTTCTGACGTAATGAAGGCCATGAATGCTCATTATACTTATTACGTTAAAATTTTTAACGTTTCTTCCTTTTATTATTTTCTCTCCTCTCACGCTCTCTCTTTCTCAAAAAGTCTGAGACATTTTTTGATTTCCCTATCTTCATCTTCACTTCTTCACGAAATTTCTTTCTCTCTCTCTTGAAAATTTTCTGAGTATATTGAAAGAAAAAGTTTTGTTTCGTTTGTGAATTCAAGAATTTTGAGAAGAAACTTCAAGGTATGAATTTAGCTTTCTGGTATTTTTGAAAAGAAATTCTTCTCCTCGTTTCGTCTACAATATCCTCTCTAGGAATTATGTTTTTGTTTTGAATTTTAATATGATATGCATGTGTATGTTATGAGATGATTTTTCCAAGTTTCATGTCTTCTCGGTTTTTATGAAAAATGGATATTTCTGTCTTCTACCCTTCGCAGTAATGTTACTGTTTAATTTTGATGAATAAAATGTAATGTTCATTCAAGGGGTAAATATGATGTTTTCATGAAAAGTTGTTAAAATATGCATATGTATGAGTATGTATGATGAATGTATTCTATGATTTTGAAATGTGTTGATAATGATGTTTTTGGGATTTTTGTTTTATTAAACGTTTTATGTATTTACATGATTTTATGATAATAAAATGATTTTATGCATGATAATATGATGATTGTATGGAGTTTTAAATTAAAGCATATGTATTTGTTTTAAATTATTAGAAAACGTTTTTTTTTAAGATTTTCATGTTTACAATATATGAAATGTTTTAATTTTTCAGGAAGTATATTATGAATGGCGTTTATATGTTTTAATGATAATTTTTATGATGATGATTATGGGATATGTCTGAAATGTGATGAATGTATACATGAGTGTATGTATATGTGATTATTATATGAATGAATGTTATGTGTATGGATATTTCATGATAAGTATTGATTTTTTATTGCATCTTTAAAATTGATAAATGGCATGAACACCCAAGGAAGCGAGCACATCGAGACCGCAGTATCGTCACCAAGTGCATTTTTAAGGTTAAGTAAGCTATCGTTGAGGTAAGTACATTCTCACCTGCAACATGACACCTTTTTCAAGGTTTGATGATATGTTTACAAGGATATTCATGATGATTTTACGGTGATTTTCCTTAAAGGATTTCTTATGAAAGATTCTCATGATTTTAAGTTATGCATGATGTTTATGGCATGTTTTTAAGAATGAAAAGTATGTATATATGTATCACCTAATAAGTGTTGCACACCCAATGTTATGAAATGTTATGTTATGATGTCATGTTTGGTTTGGGATTAGCTACCATTCTCCTCTCATGACGGCACGCCTATGATGATGTTTATGGTGCAACACTTGGGCCCTTAAGATATAATGGTTAACGTTACAAAAGATATGTTCTATGAAATTGTGCTTAAGGCACTTTTATGATACAATGACAATGATGATGATGATGATAATGTTTATGAAATGTTTTAAAAATTGTGAGAATTATATGTACTTACCAAGCGTTAGCTTAATCATGTTTTATATGTCATGTTACAGATAAGGGTAAGAGAGTCATGGAATAGGAGGAGTACGTGGGAAGGCGTGTGAGCAACATGAACGATGAATTGTAACCGGAAGCACGCCAAGAAAAAAAAAGATTTTATGATTTAATCAAGTTTTATATTTTGAACATATATTTTTATGTTAAGTTTTAAGAATACTTACATTATGGTTTAATAAGGTATTTTATCATTTTTAATGAATTATGAACTTCTGCTATATTTTACATAAAGTTGGTATGTTTTAAGTTAAGTTTTCCAAAGGAATTTGGTCTCGGACGGCCTACCGAACTCTGTGGTCAGCTTGCCAAAGACCAGAAGTTTGGCCTGCCGATTGAATTTTTCGGCCTGCTGAACATGGATGAATTTTCAATCTGTATTGCAATGCCTCTACCGGCCTGCCGGTAGAGGGAACACCGGCCTGCCGATGATGATCGGCCTATCGAAGTCCCAAGTTCGGCCTGCTGAATTGTGGGAATAAATGGATTTTAAATGATGTTTTGATCAAAGAGAATTAATGTGTTATTTTTATAAGTCCTGATTTTACAATTTGATAAACTTATATATATTAATGAATAAGTTCATGATTGATCTAAGTATAATTGAATAAATTATTATATGGAATAAGTTAAACATTGTTATTCTAAACAATGATAAGTTTAAAAAAAAAACGTATGAATGGATCCTGGTAATATAAGTTTAAGTAGTTTTAAAATCAATTGTAACGATTAAGTTTGATATTATTTATAAGTTTAAGGTTTATGCATGTACGAATGTAAGTATGTAACGACATCTATGACGTTCGAATTAAGGGGCATTTCAAATCTGACAATAACTAATAATCAAATGTTCAAGAGCTCATTTTCCTATCTTAAATATTATTCTAAGTCTAATCCTTATAATTAGGTTCACTTTAACCTCTTAAATTACAAAATATATCAAAATTAAACTTCAATTGAACTCATGGTTCAAAAATACTAAAAAACGGTGTCTAGGGGCCTTAAAACCCCTAATTAGGCCATTTGGCCTAGTCTGGCTGAGGACCGGCCGAGGGCTGGCCAAGGCAGCCCTACCCATGCATGCAAGTTGCCCACACAGGCTATACACAGGTCCTGTGTGCAGGCCTTTTGTGCAAGCTGCTGGCCTGGAGTGGCCAGCAAGCCCGAGGGGACCATTTCAACCTCCTATTGGGCTCTTTTTGGTCCAAAATGATCCAACTCTATCCTAAAAATTTTACCATAGTTTCCCCTATATTTTAAGACTCCCTAAAGCTTAAATATACCTTGAAACACCTATTTTTAAGCTGTAAATAAGTTTTAAATTCCCAAAATATCAAAACCATCACAAACCATAAAATCTCAGGAACCGAGTTTAGTTTTAAGACTATAACTCCCATACCAAATTGAATTTACTAAAACTATTTTAGGAGGATTTAAAAACATATAAATAAACATCTCCTCAAAATTTCAGCTTCAAAGGAGACTTCTAGCCTAGGAAACAAAGGCAAAAACTAAAGCATTTTGAAAATTTACCTGATTTTGGACAGTCACCAAAAACAAACTTGAAAACACCACTTCCTAATTGAATATACTTAAACCCTTTTGTGGGGATGCTCTTGACATATTATAGGTCATTAAGTTCAAATATCTCATCAAAACTCAAAAGAAAACCCCCTAAACTAACACCAAACATCCTCTAAACCGAAACAACCCCTTACCTTGACCCGGTTAAGCTTTTCTTGCGATTTGGCACCCAAAACTTGACAAACCACCAACGAATTTTATTTTTATATGAAAACATAGAGGGGGACATGAAGTTTTAGAGTTTGGATAGTCGAACTTAAAGTTTTTAGATCTAAAAATGGCACCTAGTTGGTTATAAGTTTTTTAAACAACCAAGAACACACCTTAATTTACTTGACCATGAAGTGGCTTCACCTTGGCTAGCTTAGTGTCTTTATTTCAACATACTCACCTCCTTAATAAGGTGCTAAACATTCATACAAAAGCTCAAGTACTAATTAGGTCATGGCTTCACCTTGGCTAGCTTAGTGTCTTTATTTCAGCATACTCACCTCCTTAATAAGGTGCTAAACATTCATACAAAAGTTTAGTACACTTCAAACTTCCTCTTTGAGTTCTTAACTGTTTGTCATCAAAACTTTATCTCTTCCTCTAGAAATTTTCTATAAATTATCAAACATGGAATAATAAATTCTCATGCCACTTACAACCCGACGAATACTCTAATCATGACTCAAAATCCAAACATTGAAAATTTTGTCATTTAGTTCTAGATATTCTAACCAAGAGACTTGCATGAAACTCATGTCCTCCACCCATTATTGTTTTAATAGCTATAGATCATCATCATAAGAAATCTTACATCATTAATGATCCTTTTTGTTAACAAAACTTATACTAAAACTCTTCATTTAGGTCAAAAGTGATAGTTTTCCCCCAATTTTGTACCTTATAGGTATAATTGAGCTCCTTTATCCATTAATTCCATTGTACTCCCTAAACATCATTATTACAACTTTCTTTCCATCATAATACTTACCGGATCCACCTTCAAGAAACTTGTCATATTACAACACATTATACATGATATAATATTTAATGTACACTATCAATATGATGATACATTGTAAATGAATATTTAACATATAAATCATATGCATATCATCACAAAATCATGCAATACATTGGTCAATGAGTATGTAAGAATTCTGGGTATCACAACTCTCTAGTCCTTGTAAAGATTTCGTCATCGAAATTTCACTTACCAAATAGGTCTAGATACTTTATTTTCATCTCATCCTCCAATTCCCATGTTGCTTCTTCTACTTAATGACTCTTCCATAGGACCTTGACTAAGGATATCTTTTTGTTTCTGAGCTCTTTTTCCTATCTATCCAAAATCTGAATAGGTTTTTCTTTATAAGTCAAGTCCTCTTTAAGCTCTATATCTTCCCATTTTAGGACGTGTGAAGGACTTGGCACATACTTTCTCAACAAGGACACATGGAAGACATCATCTGCACCACCAAGTGGTGACGGTGAAGCCAATTCATATGTTACCTTTATAACTCTTTCCACAATCATAGGGACCAATATACCTAGGACTCAATTTTCTCTTTTTCCTAAATCTTTTACTCCTTTCATTGGTGCAACCTTTAGAAAGACCTTATCTCCTATAGTAAAATTCACATCTTTTCTCTTGGCATCTGCATAACGCTTTTGTCTGCTTTGAGAACTAACATTCTTTTGCGAATCTTTTGAGTTACCTCCTTAGTTTCCTACACCCAATTAGGGCCAAGATACTTCTTCTCACTCATATCATTCCAAAGAACTGAAGACCTACATTTTCTACTATATAACGCCTCATAAGGTGCCTTACCAATAGTTGCTTGATACCTATTATCGTATACAAACTCAGCTAATGGAAGATACTCCTCCCAAGACTTTTGAAAATCAAGAACACATGCCCTCAACATATCCATCAAAATCTGAATAGTCCTTTCTGATTGACCATCAATCCAAGGATAAAATGCTATACTCAATGTTAACTTAGTCCCCATAGCTCTATGCAAACTCTTCCAAAAATTGGATGTAAACTGAGAACCCCTATCTAAAACAATGGTCACTGGTGCTCCATGCAATCTTACAATCTCCTTCACATACAATCGAGCATACTGATCCATAGAGTAATTAGTGTGAACTGAAAGGAAATGGGTTGACTTTGGTAACCTATCAATGATCACCAAATTGAATCATATCTACTCTTTCCACTAGGTAACCCAGTCACAAACCATTGCAATATCCTCCCATTTCCATTGTGAAATCTCTAAAGGCTGCAATTTACCTACTGGTCTCTGATGTTCTCCTTTGATTTGTTGGCATGTGGACATTTTTCCACAAACTTTGCCACATCTCTCTTCATATTTGGCCACTAATAAAAAGCCTTCAAATCCTTATACATCTTACTTGTATTGGGATGTATCAAATAAGGAGTGTTATAAGCTTCCTCCATTATCTCTTTTTGAAGATCTCCTTTATTCGGAACACAAAGCTTATTTCCAAGTCTAATCACTCTATCACTAGATATTTAAAAACTCCTACTTTTTCCAACTTTAATCTTTTTCCTTATACAACAAAGGAAAAGATCTAAACTCTATCTCTGCTTAATCATTTCTAATAGTGTAGGTTGTAGTGTTATTATAGATAACGTCTCAATTAATCCATACGGTATTATCTCCAATTCTAGTTTTTGCAAATCTCTAGCAATTGGCATATGAATTAATGATATAGCTAACACACACTCTAAGGACTTACTACTTAAAGCATTTGCCACTACATTAGCTTTACCGAGATGATAGTTGATAATGCAGTCATAATCCTTAATCAACTCTAACCATCGTCTCTGCTTATATTGAATTCCTTCTAGGTGAAGAGATACTTTAAGCTCTTATGGTCTATATAAATCTCACACCTTTCTCCATATAAGTAATATCTCTATATCTTTAAGGCAAACACTATGGCTGCCGGCTCTAAATCATGAGTTGGGTAATTCTTTTCATAATCTTTCAATTGGCAAGAAGAAGCATAAGCTACAAATTTCCCATCTTGCATCAATACACACCCCAACCCATATCTAAAGGCATCGCTGTATACCACAAATCCCATATTATTCATAGGAATAATAAGAATTGGAGTCGTAACCAACCTATCCTTTAACTCTTGAAAGTTGTGTTCACATGCATCAGACCACTTAAACTACACATGTTTCACTGTCAGCTGAGTAAGAGGAGTAGCAATCTTTGAAAATCCCTCAACAAATCTCCTGTAGTACCCTGCCAAGCCCAAAAAACTATGAATCTCTGAAAGATTACTTGGTCTAGGCCAATTAGTCACTGCCTTAATCTTACTAGGATCCATTGAAATCCCATCTTTTGATACCACATGTCCAAGAAATGCCACACTTTCTAACCAAAGCTCACATTTCTTAAATTTGGCATATAATTGTTTTTCCTTAAGAGTCCTTAGAATAATCCTTAGATGCTCCACATGCTCCTCTCTTAAGCAAGAGTAGATAAGGATATCATCAATGAAGACCATTACAAAATTGTCTAACAAATCCTTAAATACCCTATGCATCATAAACATAAATACTGCTGGAGCATTGGTCAGCCTAAATGGCATAACTAAGAACTAATAATGTCCATACCTTGTCAGAATGACAGTCTTTAGAATGTCATCCTCCTTAATTCTCAACTGGTGGTACCATGACCGTAGATCAATCTTAGAAAACATAGTGGCTCTCTGTAATTGTTTAGATAAATTGTCAATTCGAGGCAAAGGATACTTATTCTTCATTGTCACCTTATTCAATTCTCGATAATCAATACAGAACCTCATTCTCCCATCCTTCTTCTTCATAAATAATGCTAGTGCACCCCATGGAGAGAAACTCGGTCAAATAAACCATTTATCCAACAACCTATAGCTAAACCTTTAGTTCTTTTAACTCAACTAGTGCCATTCTGTAGGGTGTCTTAGATATGGGAGCTATACTAGGTATTAACTCAATCTCGAATTAAAGCTCTCTGCTGGCGGCAACCCTGGTAGATTTGTTGGGAATATCTTTGGAAACTCATTCACAATTGGGACATCTTTTACTCTTACTGCCTGCTCTACCTGCATGTCTACAACACTAGCCAAAAACCCCAAAATCCACTATCCAGTAGTCTTCTAGCTTTCAAAGCTGATATCACTAGAGTTCTCAATCCACCCACCATGCCAATAAATGAAAAATTTTCCTCTTCTGAAGGTCTAAATACTACAATCTTCCTTTTATAATCAATGCATTCATTATATTCTGTCAACCGATCCATTCAAAAAATGACCTTATAATCTATCATATTCAGTATCACTAAATCCAGAAATAATTCTTTTCCATCAACTATCACTGGACAGTCTCGTAGTATCTGACTTGATTGTATAAGCTCCCCAGATGATAATGTCACACTATATTGCATCTCTAACTTATTTGCTTATCTACCCGGTCTTCTCACATACTCTTTGGATGCAAAAGAATGAGTGGCACCTGAATCTATTGATGCACATGCAATGATTCCATGAATAAGCATCTCACCTATCAAAAAAAAGGGAATTCTAATTAGATTAGGATTAGGATTTTCTACACCCATCTAATCTTTTCTCTCTCATAAACCTATACATATACTTTTAAGCCACCAAAGTTTTCATTCTCTTAATCTCCAGCCAAAGAAAATTATCTCCCTTACCAGTCTCAAATTTATGTTCATAAGCCTCTATCATTTCTCTAATCCTTAAAGCCAAGAATTCATTACTCTTATTTTCTTTCAAGCCAAAGTAAAAGGAATTCTTTTTGGAGATTTTTTTTGTGCAAGTCTTCGTATTTGTTGAAGAAAACATAAGAATTTAAAGTTTGATTTTAAGTATTTCATCGTTTTGAATTTTTATGATTGACATATATTGTTTTATGACAAACTTTGTTAGGAAATTATTTTTTTATGTTGTGAATGTGTATGCATGTATGTTTGTATGGAAAATAAATTATTTTTTATATTACTTTGATTATAACAATGTTATTTTATGGTTGAAAATATTTATGCTCATATGATATCATGAAATGTCATGAAAATAAAATTTTGTTGTTGGAGTATGATAAAAGAATTTTAGGTTTTGGTTTGTCGGTAAGATAACTGGTAATTTTTGAAATCAAATGATTTTATTTTGCTGCGATTTTTTGAAATGATATGCATATATATGTTAGGAATATCTGGGATTTTTTATAAATTTTCATTCAAAATATTTTTAAGGTTATGAGCTTTCAATCAAACACTACTCACGAAATTTTATTTGTTGGCAGATTTGTATTTGTGCTTTGTAAAGTTCGTCTTACGGGGCAAAAAACATCTTTTGATTCTATAAAAAATTATGAGTCATTATTGATTTGTTAATAAGTGTCTATAAATTTTTAGCTTCATACCCGTATTAAGTTTAAGATAAAATCCATTAATTGCCAAGTATTCAGTGGTTATAAATGTTTGTCTGATATGCTCTATGTAATTCTTGAGATGATAAATCATATTTTTAAATGTGTTTTACATGATTTATTATTTTTTAACTTTTATTTATATGTTAAGCATGTCACATAAAAATTTCAGAAGCATATCATGCATATTTAATTTTATAAAAATATTTGAATGAAACATGTTCGTTGTTTAGCATGTTTGATGTTAATATTAACTCTAAATTTAAACGTGTGTTTTAAATTATTTGGAATTGATTTGAAGCTATATTTTGGATATATTATGACTCTATATGTCTACTACATGAAATAATTTTAATAAATTATTTTATAGCATAAATAATTTAATCCATAATTTTTAATTAGGACTACTCACTACCTAGGCTTTGCTGGCAGATTTTGTAGTATTGATTATGTGATTTATTTTAATTATCAAATGAAATTTTTATGACTAAAGAAAAAATTGAACATTATATATATGTGTTAACTTTATTTCTTTATTGATGTAAACTAAAAGATATAAGGTTATAAATCCTTAAAGGTCATACAGTTTTTATGATTAGTAGATTTACTTAAATGTCTTGGAAAATTGGAAAAAGGTACTTTGGATTAATATTTTCAAGAGAAGAAAATTTGAGTGATGTTTATATATGTTAACTGTGTTATGGAATAATTTTTACACTTTATTCATGCTTATACCTTAAGATTAATTTCTCTAATTGCTTAAAGATCAAGTTTTCTATCTTTATGTCTCTTAACTTTAAGTGCATGTTTATAACTCAAAGATGCCTTATTTTGTTAAGAATGATATATGATAATGTAATATGGCATTAAACAATATCATAAAGATAAATACTGATTTTATGTATTATATGAATGATTGACATGAACACTCCAAAAGACAAGCACACCAAGAATCGTGGCAACGTCACCTAATTTAAGGTTTAGTAAGCAAACAAGTCAAGTAAGTACATTCTCACTTACAACTTGATAAAATTTATTAAAATGCTAAGCAATATTTTATAAGTAAAGGTTTGTGATTTAATGTTCTTATTTCAAGACCTTTTTACGATGATTTTTTTTAAGGATGTTTTTATGTTCATGTTTTTTATATTTTACAAAAAATTTTCAATGAAAGCTTATATATATATATATATATATATATATATATATAAATCACTTAATTAAGTGTTACACAGCCTATGTTTATGTTTATGATGTCCCTCAAGGTTTGGATTTATCATGTTTGGTTTGGAACTAGCTACTCCACTCCTCTTATGACAGCGCGCCTATGATGTTAATCTTGCAACGCTTGACTCTCTTAAGATAAAATAAATAATATTTTAATACCGGAGTTTAAATGAAAGATATGCTCTATATATATATATATATATATATATATATATCTATATGAACATGTGTCTTGTGCACTATTATGTTTATGACTATGATCTTATGTTATGTTTTTATGAAAGTTCATATTTTATGTTGTGAGATAAGAAAGTTTACTTACTAAGCTTATGCTTACTTAGTTTTATATCATGTTGTAAACAAAGGTAAAAGGTATATGGAATAGGTGGAGGACGGGGATGGGCGTGTGCATTAGGAGTGTTGGATTGGAAATGAAAAAGAATTAATTACTTGAACAATGATTTTATTATTAATATTACTTTCCACACTAATGTTGATTTAAGACTTGGTTTATTTTCCATAGACTTCTGAAAGTTTTGAGACTATTTGATATTTCCCTAAATGTGGTTTCTTGAGGACTATGCTACATTTCTTTAATTTAGTATGATTAAACTATTTAGACATATAAGTATGTTTTGCGAGAGAATTAAACATTGTTTCAAGTTTTGAGTGTCTATAATTTAGTAAATTATTGTCTTTGTAAAGTAACTGTTTCTACAGGTGGTCGGTTAGCTAAACACTATAGGTGTTCAGTTGAGCTAATTAAAGTGAAAGAAGCAAATCCGATAAGTAGTTTTTTTTAAAAAAAAAAATTATGCATGTTTTCCTAGGATATCTATTTGAGTGTAAATATTTTATTTAAATTATTATCTCTAAATAATGAAATTAATAGTAAAAGTAACAATTATTGTGATATCTACAAGGGGGCATTACACTACTATTGTATAGACAAATTTAATTAGAAATATCAAGATGTTTGTGTATTTGTTGTTTATGTGAATTGTGACCAGCCTAAAGGAAGGTTACTGTTTGGCTAAATAGCAAACATACCTGTGGTAATAAATATCTAACAATTACAAAGTTTTCCATGTAACAATTTTTGGTCCAAAAAAAGGCTATTGTTTGACAAGTCTTATTGTCAATATTTGATTATTGCATTGAAAGTACCACTTACATTTGATGTCTCTATCCAAAGACTAGACATTAATGTTGTGCTAGGTACCTTGAGATGGACTCTCCTAATTTTGCTTTTGATTATGTCATTTGTTTGCTTTTATTATGACATCTTTTTGATTGTACGTATGTTGTTTTATTTTGTTCTCTGTTCAATTTCTATTGCTACTGTTACAAATGTTTCTGCTCAACTTAATAATGTTCTAATACTGAATGAAACAAACTTTATTAAGGTCTAGAAAGATAACATGGAAATTGTTCTCGGATGTATGGATTTAGACCTTATGCTAAAGGCAAAGCAACCCACTTCTACTACAAAAAACCTAAATGAAACTAAAATTGAGAAGTGGGATCACTCTAATTGCATGTGTCTAATGATTATGAAACACTCCATTCTAGAGGCATTTCAAGGCTTTAATATTGAGAGCAATAATGCTAAGAAAATAGGAAATTGAACAATATTTTGCTAAGAAAGTCAGAAACAAGTAACCTTTTGGTTAAACTCATTTCTATGAAGTATAAAGGAAAAGAGAACATAAGGGAGTACATCATCATGATGTTTTATCTCGCTGCAAAACTTGTCACTAATGTTAGCGTTGTCTGAGGACGTGCTTGTGCACTTAGTTTTGATATCTGTTTTTATACAATGCTGATAATTCAAATTGAGCAATAATACCCAAAAAGACAAATGGACTCTTAATGAGCTCATATCTCACTATGTGCAAGAAGAAGAAAGGCTTCAACGAGATAAAACTGAAAGTGCTCACTTAACATCAACCTCTCAAAACAAGAAAAAAAGGAAAGCTATGGATGCTATAGAAGGAGCACCTCAACAGAAGAAATAGAAGAAGCAAGATGAGGAATATACCTGTTATGTCTACAAGAAGGGAGGACACATGTAGACAAAGTGTTCTAAATTTTCCACTTGGTGTGCAAAAATGGGTAAGCTTCTTGCTTTAGTTTGTTCTAAAGTTAATTTAGCTTCTGTATCTAAAGATATTTGGTGGGTAGATTCTAGTGCTACAACTCACACAAGTATGTCTACGTAAGGTTGCCTATGGAGCCAACCATCAAACGACGCTGAATGATTCATCTTTATGGGTGATGGCAATTAAGTTGTAGTTGAAACTATAGGAAACTTTATATTATTGTTAAAGACTAGAGTTTTTTTGAATTTGAATAAGACTTTGTTGCATTGTCATTTAGACAAAATTTAATTTTGATTTCTAGTTTGGACAAATTTGGTTATTTTTGTTTCTTTAGAAATAATAAAGTTAGTCTTTTTAAAAATTCAAATCTTATTGGTACCTGTTCGTTAATTGATAATCTCTATATGCTTGATAATGTTAATTCCTATAATGAAATATTGCATACTAGTACATGTGGTACAATGTGTAAATTAAATGAGGATTTTGTCACTTTATGGCACAAGTGTTTAGGTCATATCTCTAAATAGAGAATTCAGAGACTTGCATATGACAGAATTCTTGACCCTTAGATTTGACAGATTTTTAAGTCTGCATTGAGTGCATCAAGGGGAAACAGATAAACATAAGAAAATTAAGTGCTGATAGATGCAAAGGCATCTTAGAACTTATTCATGCCGATATCTGTGGTCCATTTCATTACGTTCATAGAGACTGCTCAAGATACAGTTTCCTATATTTACTACATGAGAAGTGTCAACCCTTGGATATTTTCAAGTCTTTTAAAGCCAAAGTTAAATTTCAACTTGGCAAGAAAATTAAGGCTGTCAAATCTGACCATGGTGGTAAATACTATGGTAGATATAACAGATTAGGAGAATAGTGTCCAGAACCTTTCGCCCTCTTCCTACATAATGCTGGGCAAACCTAGCATGAATAGTGCTATTGAGAGATGAAACAGAACACTTAAAAATATGGTAAGAAGTATAATTAGTCATTTTTCTTTACCTGAATCGCTTTAGAGAGAAGCACTAAAGACTGCAGCATATATATATATATCCTTAATAGGGTTTCAAGCAAAGTGGTAGTCGAATCCCATTAGAAGTTATGGGCAGGCAAGAAGCCTAGCATAAGGAATTTACACATTTGAGGTTGTCCAGTTGAGGCATGGCCTTATAAGCTAGATGAAAAGAAATTGGACTCAAGTACGGTTAGTTCATACTTCGTTGGATATGTTTAGCGCTCTTGAGGCTTTAAGTTTTATAATCCTACTACCAAGTCCTTTTTTGAGATGTGAAATGCGAGATTCCTTGAGGATGTTAAGTTTGGAGGGGAAGATAAAGTAAGGAATGTTGTCTTCGAAAAAGAAATTGCTATCGACAGTGGTCATGCTCTAATTCCTACCATTGTTCAAGGTGCAACTCTCGTATAAGACAACAATGATCAGGCTCCTTTTCCTGACATTGTTCAAGACCAAGACAACAATGAGATTCTTTCTAATGCACCAATAGAGTAAACTCAACAACCTCAAGAAGTGCCATTATGGAGATCTAGTAGAAATAGGAAAGTGCGATTTTGGATAATTATATTGTCTTTCTCCAAGAACATGAAAATGATGTAGGCTTAGCAGAAGATGATCTAATCGACTTCCAACAAACTATGCAAAATTTGAACTCTCAAAAGTGGATTAATGCCATGCAAGATGAGACAAAATCTATGAAAGACATTGATGTTTAGGATCTTGTCAAGTTGCCTAAAAGAGCAAAGCCCATTGGTTACAAATAGATATTTAAAACCAAAAGGGATTCAAAAGGCAGTGTCAAAAGATGTAAGGCTTGTCTAGTCACTAAGGGATTCACTCAAAAAGAAGACATAGATTACAAAAAGACTTTCTCTCTGGTTTCATCGAAAAATTCTTTCAAGACAATAATGGCATTCGCTTTAAACTTTATTTTTTCCATTCCAAGCCCAAAGTTGGGATGGGATATGGAACATATGGCAAATTATGGGTTTTTTTTTTTGCTTGTCCTCATTGTTTTGCATAGTTCATATCAACGAAGAAAATTCCTATTTAGACTCTTTGAGGAAAACAAAAAAAGATAAAAAAAAATGTTATTTAAACTCTTTAAGAAGACAAACAATGGAATAATCTTCACAGAAAATGACGATAATGGTTGTAGGAGGAAAAAGAAGGCATGGAAAGATGATATCCAGAATTTAAATTGTATTTAAAAGACTACACTGACTTACAAGGGCCATCGGAATATAATTTATATCTAAATGACAATACAAAATTGGGGCTTTTTGTAAGCTAGATGCCACAGGTTTGAACTCTAAAGAGGAGAGAAGAAGATGGAAAAGGCTTTTTTTTTTTTTTTTTTGTCTTTGTTTTGTTTTTCTTTTTAATTTTTATAAAGAATTTGGTGGGTCCGACCATAAATAAATTCATACACTTAAGTAGCCACATATCAGCTTAATTCTCATTCAATAATTAAACAACCTTTTTGTTGTTGCTAAATCAGCAATTTTGTTCGTCAATTGAACATAAGGACCAAAAATGAAAATGTTTTATAGTTTAAAAGGCCATTATTTATTTTGCTTGAGCCCAACCACTAATGAAGGACACTTCTCTTTAAAGTCGCTTTGCTAGCAAATGAAACAATGGACTCCTTTTTATGGTCACTTGAAAAGTTCGTAGAAGCAATGGACAACAAAAAACTAGACATCGTCATCACTAATGGGGACCACGCAATGCGCGCATCCTTTGCACTAGTACTATATGAGGCAGTCCACATATTGTATGGATGGCATATCATGGAAAATGTGGGCAAACATGTCAAGGACATCTCGTTCAAGCCTAAGTTCCAAACGCTTATGTATGATTACTTTATTAAGGAAGAGTTCATCTGAAAGTGGAAAGCCTTAATCTCACTTTCATATATTTAATGAATCATGTTTTGCATGCTTTCATTGGTAAATTCGTTGTTGTGTATTTTGATGATATTCTGATTTACAGTAAGAGTTTGCATGAACATCTCTCACATTTGCATTCGGTTTTGGATGTGCTTAAAAAGGAGAAGTTATATGCTAACCTTAAAAAGTGTACTTTTTGCACCAATAAGAATGTTTTCCTAGGTTTTGTTGTGAGTGTTAAAGGTATCGAAGTTGATGAAGCGAAGATCAAAGCAATCCAAGATTGGCTGACCCCCTCCAGTATAAGTGATGTTAGGAAGTTTCATAGACTTGCTAGTTTTTACAGGAGGTTCATGAAAGATTTTAGCACCATCGTTGCACCGCTTACCCGAGTTATCAAGAAGAACGTTGCATTCAAATGGGGTAAAGAACAAGAGAAAGCATTTCAGCTCATTAAGCATAAGCTTCCTCACGCTTCTTTACTTGCTTTACCTAATTTTTCTAAAACATTCGAAATTGAATGTGATGCTTCTAGCGTAGGTATAGGCGCAGTTCTTATGTAGGATGGAAGACCACTTGCATACTTTAGCGAGAAGTTAAGCGGGGCTACACTTAACAACCCCACTTATGACAAATAGTTATACGCATTGGTTCGAGCTTTGGAGACATGGTAGCACTACTTGTGGCCAAAGGAGTTTGAGATTCGTACAGATCATGAATCCTTGAAGCATTTAAAAGGTCAACACAAGCTGAACAAGAGACATGCTCAATGGGTTGAATTCATTGAGACTTTTCCCTATGTCATTCGGTATAAACAAGGTAAGGAAAATATGGTTGCGGATGTACTTTCATGTAGGTATGCCTTAATCTCTGCTCTTGATGCTAAGTTTCTTGGTTTTGAGCATATTAAGGAACTTTTTATCTCAATGATCATGACTTTGGGGAGATTTATGGAGGTTGTGAAAAATCTATAGAGGGTAAGTTCTATAGGCATGAGGGCTTCTTGTTTAGAGAAAATAAGTTTTGTGTGCCAAATTGTTCATTGAGAGACTTGTTACTTCAGGAATCCCATGGTGGAGGGTTAATGGGACACTTGAAGTCGCAAAAACTCTAGCTATTTTGTAGGAGCACTTTTATTGGCCACACATGAAACAGGATGTTGAGAGAATTGGTGGTAAATGTGTCACTGTAGGCACGCTAAATTAAGGGTTCAACCGAATGGTCTTTACACGCCCCTACCTATTCTTAATTCACCTTAGATTGATATTTCGATGGACTTTGTTTTGGGTTTACCTAGGAGTAGGCATGGAAGGGATTCAATCTTTGTGGTTGTATATCGTTTTTCTAAGATGGCTCATTTTATCCCATGTCATAAGACTGATGATGCTTCTCATGTTACAGATTTGATCTTTAGGGAGATTGTGAGGTTACATGGTATGCCTAGGACAATCGTTTCAGATCAGGATGCTAAGCTCTTGAGCTACTTTTGGAAGATATTATGGGGAAAACTAGGAACAAAACTTTTGTTTTCTACTACTAGTTATCCTCAAACTGATGGTCAAACATAAGTAGTTAATAGGACTTTATCTATTTTGTTAAGGGCTGTCATTAGTAAGAACATTAAGACCTGGGAGGATTGTTTACCACGTGTTGAGTTTGCTTATAATCATACCATTCATTCTGCTACTAAGTTTTCACTATTTGAAATTGTTTATGGTTTTAATCCTTTAACTCCTTTGGATTTAATACCTTTACCTGTTTCTAAGCATGTGAACTTAGATGGTAAGAAGAAGGCGGAATTTGTTAAGCAACTCCATGAAAAGGCACAACTCAACCTAGAGAGGAGAATTGAACAATTCATCAAGCAAGCTAACAAGGGACGTCACAAGTTGGTTTTTGAGCCTGGTGATTGGGTGTGGTTACACATAAGGAAAGAACGATTTCCAGCACAAAGACATTCTAAGTTGCTACCCCAAGGAGATGGTCCTTTTCAAGTGCTAGAACAGATTAATGACAATGCCTACAGACTTGACTTACCAAGTGAGTACAATGTTAATGCTACTTTCAATGTTTCTGACTTGAGTCCTTTTGATGTAGGTGCTGATTTAAAGACAAATCCTTCTCAAGAGGGGGGGAATGATGAGGACATCAGGGGTGCAAGGAATTTTCACGATCCGATTTAAGTTCCAGTTGGTTTGGTGACGAGGGCTCGAGCTAAAAGATTTAAAGAAAAGCTGAATAACTTGGTCTGGAGAGTTCTACAACAAGAAGAGACTGTGTTCACTACTGAGGGTGAACAAAGGCTAGTTTTACTCATCAAAGTTGATCTAGAAGGGAGCCAATTAGCTGTACATGCACATTAAGTCGTTGCATGGCCAACTTGCATGCCCATTTCGTACATGTACACATCTAAATTGGTGCGTCTAGCAAAGATTCAAGATTTGAATTCTTTGTAATCTTATTTTAGTTTAAGTTTCCGTTTCACAATTTGAAATGTCGAATCTTTGTTTAGACTTTATTATAGGTGTGAGTAGGAGGAATGAATCTTGAGTTAAATTTGATTTTATCCTAGGGCTTTATTTAGTCGTTTCTTTCATTAAGGTTAGATTAGGAAGTTTATATTTAAAATAAACCTTATGTGAATTTCGGCCAAATAAGGCCATCTTTTAGATTATGCAGTTCAGTTTTTGATGTTCATTCAAATTGAAAGTTATTCTTCTTGAGTTCTTGAAGAAACTTTTCTGAACTTATCAACCCGTTTGTGGTGTCTACACCGTACCAAAGTTCTTGCTTTGCTAAATAACGGGTTATAATTCTACTCAATTTGAGAGGTCTTGGGGTTCGAAATTCCAGATTTGATATCGGGTTTTGTCACGTGGTTGGCGTGGTTCATATCACTTAATCTCAACTTACGAACTATAAAACAACAAGTGGATCAAGATGATGTCAATGCAAACGGCACTATGCATGATTATTATCATTACTCATCTTTAATATTAGAAAAACATGACTCTACATATAATCAGCACCAAAAAATATGTGATTTTTCTAACTTTGATGTGTGGGAAAACAAAAGTTACACATAATGTCATTGCAAGTTGTGTTTTAATATCGCTCGATTACATCTTTATTATGACCTATCTAACCTAAAATGTTGATTTATGAGAATACGCAAATATAGTCTAAATAAAAAATTGACTTTTTAACCTTTTCATGCAGCAAGTTATGTATCATGTTGGTAGAAGTTATGTTTTCTTATCCTTATATTGCTTGGTCGTTTCATTCTGGCTATTCTTACATTTTTTTGACATTAATGGCCACAAAATAACACAAATTTACAATTTCTCCTGGGTCATACTCCATGGAAACCGGTTGTAGCAAGTTGTAAGTGGATTATTTATCTTAACCTACACCCTTAATAATGCCACCTAGACTAATTAATTATAATAAAGCCACATTAGTCCACCTAAACTTATGATTAACCTTGGATGGAACTTCAATCTGGATGGAAGTAGAGTCCCATATATATGAACATTAAATATGGGTGGAATATATAGCCGTCCATATAAATACCTAGAAGTTAATTATTGACTTAGAATCTCTTTTGTTACAAGCAGATATGCATTCTGAGGCGTTAAATTCAATCATTAACGATTAATTAAGGACTTATACGTAGTATTGGATCTGAAAAAAAAAGTAAGAAAAACATAAACAGAAATCTTCAAGTAAGAAAAACATAAATAAAAACCATCAAGTTAATTAGAAATTATTTAACTTTAGTGTAAACTGTGATGCTAAAACAAAAGTGCTCGGTTCTGTGTAATCCAGCAATCTCCAGAAAATTCATTCTAGTGCTTCTTGTTTCCCATTGATTATAAAGCAATTTTAAACAAAACAATTTGAAAGTTCCTCATCATTTACTCTTTTCAATTTCAGTGGAGAATATTGTAGTAAGGTAAATTAGCTATCGACAATGAATTTTTTTAAATATCATCTTTTTAGGAGGAGTTTTGTGTAGAGTAAGTGTCACGCCCCGGAGTACGGGAGGTGACGTGGCGGAATATTTAGATTAATTAAACAAGAATCTAATAAAAATCGAGAGTTTGAGAATCAAATTAAATAAAAATTAAGAAGATTTTCCACCACATTTTATAAAAGAATTTATGAATATTAAGCAGGTAATAAAAATTAAATAAAAACCGCGAATATGGGTTCCACAACCCACAACTTGTGCACACACATGGTTCTGACAATATCATAAATACAATTACAGTCCAGGTACAAATAAAGTTAAGTCTTACATGCCTTGATTAATAATACAGAATATAAATAAACTCTCCTATTGCTCCTGAGTTCGATCCGAAGAATCTTCTCCAAACCTAAATGGAAGACCACCTAGATGGGGAAAATTTAAAACAATAAAACGTGAGCGAAAGGCTCAACAGGACTAAGTTTTATAAATAATTTAATTTAAAGAAACAGTTCATTGTTAGGAGTACTCAAAAGAAAACTTAAATACATAAATAAATAAATACATAATTTGAGTAGAGCCGTTCTGACACAGAACAGTCTACTCGTACAATCAAAAATACCATTTTTCTTTACCTAGGCAAACCATGATATCACCACCGTAGTGGCCCAGCTGGGTTTCGGGACCTGCCCCGAAGGTCGATCGCTACACGACCCGATCTCTGATATGGCATCACGCCTTTGTGTTTATTATCATTATCATTCAAAACCCAATTACCGAGTGTTGTCAATTACGTTCATTATGAAATTCATTTCATAATCACGGTATATTAAAATATAACCGATAAAACCATTTTCAAACAACCATTGAAAACATTTGATAGAAATCCTTTTCAAAGCCAAATCATTTCAAAACCAGGCTACCAAAGAAATAGGATAGAAGTCCTACCTCAATACTCATGCCGGTGCCCCACACCGTAATCCCGGTCCGCTATACGTTAGCTCCACGGAACCACGAACAATCCTAGATACCAACTAAGTCAATCAATATCTAGTTCGAGACATTCTATGTTACTAAATCACTTCATGATGTCCTAGTGTGCCATTTGTACCTTTAAAATCATCCTATAAGGTTGGGATTTAAATCAGGGTTCAAAACAGTGAAAACGGGTAAAAATCACAAAAATTTCCATGCCTCGGTCGGCCTGCCGGACACCCTGCTTCGGCCTGCCGAACTGCACAGTTCGGCCTGCCGGAAGCAAGGTTCAGCCTGCCGAACATTTCCCCAGATTCGGTCTGCCGGTCGAAAGAACACCGGCCTGCCGATCATCACTCCGGCCTACCGAACATGAACTTCGGCCTGCCGAACTGGGAAAACCCAGAAATCCCAGCCACGGGTTTCTCGATCCCCAAAATCCGAATCTTGTGTCCAACCTGTTTTTCTCAAATCCCAGGCATGAAAAACAATCATAGTTGATAGAAAAACATTCTAAAACATGTTTGGACTCATTTAAACAAGATTTGAACTCAAAATCCTCAAAAATCCGAAAATGAGAAAATGAGGGGAAAAATGAAAAATCTTGAATTCAATCCTTTTTTCTTCAATCTAAGCTTAGATTCTAGTTGTTTTAAGTTCATTTAACACAAATCCACGGTTTTCTAAGCTTAAACAAACCTAGATTTCAAAAACACACAAAATTGAAAATTTTGTAAAAAGTTTAGAAATTTCAAATTTAACCTCGAATCGAAGCTTCAATCCGCGTTCTCGGTTGCCGAATCACGTCCCCGAGCTTCCTCCTTGCTGTCCCGAAGCTTGGATTCGAATGTGGTTTAAAAATTTTTTTGAAAGAGATTGAGAGAGAGTGAGCTGCCGAGAGACAGAGAGGAGAAAGAGAGGGAATCGGAGAGTGAGGAGAGAGAGTGAGAGAAAGGGAATAAATAGAGAAAATCAGTGGGCGGTTTTACTGTGCGAAAACCATGTGCCGCCCACGGTTTTGCAAAACAGAGTATTTTTAACATTTTACAAATTGTTGTGTTTTAAAACTCAAAACATCATTTTAAATCAATAAGAAATCATTTGAATGCATCAATTTAACAAAACAACCAAAAACTCAAAATCCAACCAAATACTCTAATTAAAGTTAAAACTTTAATTATGGCACACTAATTCATCATTTACATTACATTAACATTAAATAAATTTCGGGACGTTACAGTAAGCCTACTTTTCTATATTGATGTCTGCTTTTGATTGGACGATGTAACTTCATATAACCCCATATTTTCAATAAAATTGATCTTTGTTTCACAAAAAGTTTTCAAAATAACCTCTATACTTGGATACAGGTTCTTCTTAAAAATTATATTAAAAATATTTAGGCTAAAATCTAGTCTGATAGAGAGCATGTATATCCTAATTAAGAGTCTAAAATAATATAGTGATCGTGCCTCATTAGTAGGAAAGAACAAGTATACTTGCAATAGAACTTTCTCTTTTTGATTAGAACCCACTAATTACACTTTTTAATTTGATTAAATTAATAATTTTAGGGTATATTTACCAAACCGTAAAAGAATGTAACATAAAAGATAATGGATTGAAAAGAGAGTAAAGTATTAGGAGTGAGCATCATGCATTTTATTTCTAAAGTTTACTTATTTGACGAGGAAAATGGGAAACAACCTTATGCCTTTTCTTGTGTTTACTTACTAAGGTATTGGGATCTTATTCAATATAATTACTAAAACATCTTTTTTACATAACTAATAGTTTTTAAATAATAACATTTAAATTTAGACATCTAAATAAATATAATATTCGTCTCCTTTAATAAGGAATCAATACCAAATATATGGAAGGATTGGTATTCTCTTTTTTTATTTCTTATATTATATAGAGCCTATAAAACTCTCGTTATTGATTTTATAAGTAAACATATTATTTGAAAGGAAAATGAATCACTTCCTATTTTTTTTCCCTTTTGATGTAAACTAAACATGGCCTAAGAAAACATGAACACGAAAAAGACAAAATAGGGCCAACCAAAAAGAGTGTAACATTCATGATTAAAAAAAAAAAAAAGCACAGAGAAAGAGCATTAAATTTTAGAAACTAGAAATTAATTTTGATAAAAAAGAAACTAGAAATTAACTACCTTTGAAAGTGTAGTAAAGAGAAAGTTATAGTTGCCATTGTTCCATTTCTCTTAATTTCTTTTAAAACTGTCTTAGACTGTATGATTATTAGCAGATCAAAAAGTGGAAGATGAAGAAGCTGGTGAATGGTCAAAGAATTAGGCATAGAAAGTTATCAATATACAGAAATGTACACAGGTTTTCTATATACTGCCTAAAAAATTGTATCTTATATCCTTTTGTTGTGGGTAAGTTTGGTTGTGTTTTTATTTTAGTTTTTGTTTTTGGAAAAAATTCGAAATGAAAATATTTTGAGAAATGTGTTGGAATTATTTTTAAAATTGTGTTTGGTTGTGTCTTTTTTTAAAAGAAAATATTTTTAATAAAAAATTATTAAATATAAATATAACTAAATTTGTCTAAAATGCTGATTAATATTAACTAAAAACACTAATATATATTTATTAATACATTGTTAATATAGTAATTAATATATTAATAATTTTTTATTATTATTAAGAAAACGAAGAGGAATGGTCCTCTTCTCATCCTCTTCCTCTAGTCCGGCAAGGCCAAGACACTGACGAAGGCACGGCTACGATGATGATGTTGACAAATCTAGCCTTACTCGTTGACGGCCATATCGCAGATTGACGACGCTCTTGCGTCGACGACGTTGCGGATCAAAGGGGGCTCTCGGTTGCTAGCATTGTGGGTCAAAGGGGCTCTCGCGTTGTAGATTGAAGGGGCTCTCGGTCAATGCCGTTCTTCTGAATGGAAGGGGCTAGCTGCGTCGATGGCATTCTCGTGGATTTACGGCCCTCCGATCTCTCCCTCACCGTCTGGTCTCCACCACAACTGAAACCCACCTCGCCACCTCTGTGGCCAAACCAAGCCTGCGTCGGTAGCCTTCTCGCTTGAGAAGGATGGGGTTGGAGGTCGCTAGGTTCACAGGAGATGGGGTTGGGGGATGTTGTAATCGCTGGAAAAGGGATGGTTTGGTTGGGAGGAAGGTGGGAGGAGTCGAAGGAAAGAAAAAAAAAAAAAAAAAACTGAAAACGTCTTTTTTTGGTTTTCAAAATCTGAGGAAACGTGGAGGATTTTTAGAAAATGTTTTCATTTTCATTTCCCATAAAATTTTAACCAAACACTATTTGAAAATCATTTTCATTTCTAGTATTTTTAAAAATGGCAAAAAATGTTTCAAAAATGAAACTAAACAGGGCCAAAAATTTTCAACATGTGGCAGCTGATTTTGGGTGAAACGCTATAATATTATCTTGGTCATGAGTAACGTTAGGAAGTAGGTCGGTGGAATACCAAACACCTTGGTACAGGGAGCGACCAGATTTTAGCTAGCGACCTTTTTTAGGAAGTTGGGAAATGGGCAATTGGATGTCTTCCTTTCCACAATCATTATTAAGTTTGTGGGTAGCATCTTCTGATGAGGACTCCATGGCCTCCGTATTCTTTGGTTTGGCCATCATCATTATTATTTGTATAATTTTCATCCAATGGACTAAGACAGCAAGATCAACTAATTATACTCACATATATATTCCCACGAATTTTTACGGCCATCTAAAAGGCAATATTCCATTAATATCCCAGGCCCGCCCACCCCCTATCAACTTTCTTTAGGAGTATTCTCTATTATTTGATATGAAGATTGGTAGGCGCAACATACACATATAATATAATAATAATGGAATAACCTCGTGGGAATATAAATATGTGTGTATATATATAATGGAATAACCTCGTGGGAATATAAATATGTGTGTATATATATACATGTATTCCCACGTGTTTTGGCACCCATCTAGAAGATAACATTCCATTAATATTAATCCATGCCAACCCCTATCAACTTTATTAGAGAGAATAGGTAGCGCAGAAAAGAAGTAGATAGAAAAAGAGAGAAATAGAATAGAAAGATAAAAATTAGTGGAGAAGAGAGAAGAAGATGAACAATAGGAAACAAGTAGGAATAATGTTTGATTTCATTAATCAAATTTGAATTGTACGGGAGGTTTTAAAGCTTTTTTATTAAATGCTGAAGTTTTTAAAAACTTAAGAAAATGGATATATTTAAAATGATTAACTAATAATGTATTGATTTTCTCTTTATAATTGACCAAATTGGTGGCTTATAACTAATTAATCAATTTCAATCAAATAACTTAGTAGTTTATCGATAATAAACCATTAATAAATCAATGATAGGCTGGTTTATCAGTGATAAATTATAGTTCATTATTGATTAATCACTGAAATTGTTAGACATAGTGCCCTAAGGAGTAAAATGTTGTAATAAGTTTTTGGAGACATTTTATCAATAAAGAGTTTATTTATTATTCATATACCAAATGTTGTCCACTTTATGTTCATTTTTATTAAATGTGTGATAAGCAAACAAAAGTCTAAGACTGTAAGTTTAAGCTTCTAAGAATTGTGCATATGATAAATAGATTATGCGGAAGACATGAATCTTAAAGGTGATAGTCTAAATCAAAGGATCTATAATCGAGAAAATAAAGTTAGGCTCTATATTCATGCTAAAATTGTTTTATTGTCTACATCCCTAATAGGAGATGGCTTTTCTTGGTCATCGAAGTGGGAATCCGCGAATAAAAACATTGATGTATTACCATAGGTAACGATGTATTAGATTGGGACAAAAAGTTGAATTGATTTGGGTAATAATTCTGTTTGTTCAAATAAGTTTACTTTAGACAATCATATGTGTTATGTCTTAATTCTGAAATGACTAATGGGCCCGTCTTCTTAACTTATGTCTTTTGATGTATTAAAAAAGTGACATCCTAATTTAATGATGGTATGCATGCTGGTACGTTGGAGATATAACACTTGAATGCCATGGACTCGTTATTTATAGATATGAAATCCATATCTCTTTTTTGTGGAGTTAATGATATTCTCTTATATACTTTATCTTATAATTGGAGGACTAGATTGCTCAACCATTTGGTTACACAGGTGTAACCGAATGGTATACTTTCTATAGATAGTAAGTATTTCAATGGTGTGATAATGGAACATAACATAAAAATAATCGGGAAGGTAAAATGTAATTTATCTTTAAGCCGATTATGAATATCCTATGAGGATATGACACATTATGACATGTCATGGACGGTTAGCTTATTGGAGCTTTGCAATTTTTTATAGTTCGAGAGTGTAGCTCTAAGCTTTTAGTGGAGTAACGTTAGAGTTGATAATTATAAAATATATATCTAGGATATTGTATTTTATAATTATAAGAGCTTGAACTATATATGTCCATTGGTTCGCCTTTGTTAGCTCATAATAAATCATGTAACAATACGACATGTTTTTCCTACATATCAGCGACTTATGTTAAATTATTAGATTAGCTATGATTCGAGTTAATTGGATTTAATAATTCATTTTAGTTTATCAGTTGGATTAATTTTGTGAATTAATTCAAGAAAAACATGTTAAATTATTTAGATAATATTTTATTTGTATAGGTTTATTTGTATATGACTATTTTAAACAGATAACTTTTTATTAGGTTATTTGCATTAAAATTGAGGCCCTATAAAGGGTACCCGGGTCAAATAAGATAAGATTTATCTAATTGGTTGAGATTGGACCAATCGAATCAACTTGAGGAGTTCGAATTTGGTTTAAACTCTGGAATCGTGACTACATGGTCGACCATAATACACATAGTACGTTCAACCCAAACTCGAATTTTGAAGCCAAATCTAATATGGTTTAACCCTAGATCTAACCACTATAAATAGGGGTGAGTTTTCTTTGTTATTCAGACCACTTGAGAAGCATAGAGTGAGTACTATAGTGAGAGAAACTCTAAAACTCCCCGAGAACTATTGTTCAACAACAAAAAACTTAGCTCCAGGCATTCTTAAGTGGTTAGAAGGAGTGTCATTAAAGGAAAAGCTGTACGATCTGCGACCACCCGCACTTCGATATTAGATAGAGAATAGCAAAGAAGACCAGTTGATTGAGGCTCTTTTGAAACGTGTTTCTCTTCACAGATTTCTGCTATTTTTTGATATACAAAAGAAGTATGTAAGATCTGTCATTAATTTATGTATTTAGGATGTCAAACTTGTGTCTTAGAAACTACTCGGATTTATAATTTTTTTTTAAAAATTTCGCTGCATAATATTTCTAACAATTGGTATTAGAGTCAGGTTTTTACGTTGATTTTACAAGTTTATGATCATGCTATATACATGAATTATGTGATCTTATTCTCTCCTATGCTTGAATTTAATTTTTTAGAGAGTTGACACTCTAGGGTTTCTATATAATTAAATGTTGTCATGAGATTATGTGGTGAATGTTTATTAATTAATTATGGTTGATTAAATTTATATTTTAATTATTTTATTAATTAATTAATTTTTGTGAGTTATGGTTCCTTAGAGGTTAGAATGTGTATCTAAGTTTTTCATGTAATTAGATGGCGGTCTATCATCACCTTCTAAGATTTATTATTTTAATTTTAATTTGTAACATTTTTATTAAAATAATTATTCAAAGTGAAGACGGATCTAGAAGGTAGGAATGATTGCGATTCTATGTTTTTCTATGTTTATAATTTTTTGTGTATTTTAAATTGTTGAAAATAAAATTAAAAACTACTTAAAAATATTTTTTTCAAAATTCTGGAAAAACGTTGGTTCAGCACTGGTCAACAGGCTGAACTTTTTGGGTCGGTAGGCCGATATCAGGGCAAAATAGTTTTCGAAAGAGGTGTATTTTTTGGTGTAGTTTTTGATTTTTTTTTTAGGAGATAATTCTGAGAAACGTGAAATTTTATGATGACTAGAAAAATAACCCTTTTGATCTAAAAGAGATTGAAGAATTGAAGGTGGATGCTACATGAAAAGGATACAACAAAAAGATACAAGATAAAGAATCAATAATATGTTTTGATTAATCTTTTATCATCTTTATTTTCTTTTCTCTAGGATGGAAGCATGATATTACGGCTATTTATTATTTTTCTTGTAGCGTTGCATGTTGTTTTGCTTGTCTACATTATAATATGATTTACTGTGTATGTTGATAACATGCTATGTAGAATAAGGTGTGCCGCTCATTAAAAATTGTTCATGCATGTTAGTATAAAACCTTAACTTTTAAAATATTGAATAAGAGAAGGCTTTCGAAGGGAGGACCTAAGGCCTCCATCGTTGCTCCATAAGTAGCAAATGATAGTTCCGACTTGTAGAAAGGGATTTTATCATGTATCGGGTTGGATCTCCAAAGAGATAATTTATTTTAGCATAATTTATCATCGTACTCCCCTAGGTGGCGATTATAAATCATGGATAAAATAGTTGAAGCGATGGTTACATACTGAAGATTAATTTTGTTATTAACCTCCCCTAGGAGCTTTGTTCATGAAATTAATTGCCAAAGAAAATGATTATTAGTATATGCTAGATCAGACAGGTTTTAGATGGCATATATTAATTGGAGGGGATCCGTGTTCTTAATTAAATTTGGCAAGTCTCCTCGAGGCGGCTTGTTGAATCCTGAGTTGGGAATTATTGTTGTAAGGTTGTGCTATTTTTAAGGTTTTGACACATAAACACAATTGTATGTTTACTTGTTTGTTATCTTACTAAACTATTGTAGAATGTTTGCTTATATTTAGTATATGAATCTTTATTGTAGATTAAAATGTCTAAAAATGCTTTATCATTGATACTTGATAAGAACATGTTAACTAGCGAGAATTATAATGATTGGAAAAGGAACCTAAATATCGTCTTTTCCTTTGAGAAACTAAAATTTGTGCCGACAACACCATGTCGTCCTAAACCTACCGGGGATTCCATAAATGAGCAAATCTAAGAGTATGATCGTGGAAAGGATGATAGTGATCAAGGCCGCTGTTACGTTATAGCTAGCATGAATAATGTGCTGCAGGCTCAACATGAAGATTGTGAGACCGCTAAGCAAATCTTGGATAATCCGGAAGGCATGTTTGAAGGCCAAGCCCTAACCAAATGGTAAGGGGCTCTTTAGAGAGTCTTAAACTACAAACAAAGATCGGTAACTCTATGAAGGAGCATATGATGTTAGTCATGGGTTATCATGCTGAGGCTTAAACCCATAGAGCTGACATTGATACTCAGTCATAGATGACTATGGCCTTTGAGACTCTATCTAAGGAGTTCATCCCATTTAAAGCTTCAAATAATTTGAGTAATAGACAAGATGTGACCTTGACAGAGCTGATGAAGTAGTTATAGGAGCTCAAAAATTTGATTCGGGAAACTATTGCTGATGGTGATTCTAACTTGTCGACTGCGTCTGGTTCCAATTTAAACCCAAGGAATAGAAAGAAGTAGAGGGCTAAGAATGGGAAGTCTTTTGTCCCGATGAAAGGCAAGGAAAAGAAGAAGAAAAAGAAGAACCTGAAGAAACTCGAGTGCTTTTTTAGCGGGAGAGTGAGGCACATAAAGAAGAATTGCAAGGACTTCCTATCTCGAGGAGGTAAGTGCAAACTTCTGGTTATTGAGACTTATTTAGTTGAGGCATCAAGTGACACTTGGGTCATAGATTTTAGAGCAACTAATCATGTTTGTGTTTCCCTACATGGGTTCAAGGAAATGAGAAGTCTACTACATGAGGACTTCACATTATAGATGGGTGATGGATCCTTGGTGTTAGTTCAAGCAGTAGGACACATCCATCTTTATTCTAATAATTATAGGATTTAAATTTTGAAAGATTGTTTTTATGTTTTTAAACTCTAAAAGAATTTAATTTCCATTGCTTGTTTATTTAAAGACTCTTAATTAATTTCTTTTAACAATAAAGTTATGATTCATAAAAATAAATCTTTTATAAGTGATGGATGGATGCAAAGCAATCTATATTTTATCAAATCTATGATGAACTCACTGCTGAATACTACAGTTAATGATAACTCTAAAAGACTTAAAATTTCTTAGTCTAATAAGACTTATCTTTAGCATTTGTGATTAGGTCGTATTAGCCTGAATAGGATTTAAAGGTTGGCAAGGGATGGACCTTCAAGTCACTTAGAGGTGGAATCTATACCATAATATGAATCTTGTTTGAAGGGCAAAATGACTAAATGGCCATTTGGGTCTAAGGGCAATAGGTCGAAGGGGTTTTAGAACTAGTAAATAGTGATGTTTGCGGTCTCATAAGCAACAGGGCACGCAGAGGGTATAAGTACTTAGCCACTTTTATTAATGATTACTCAAGATATGGGTATGTCTACTTAATACATCATGAAAGCAAAACTTTTGACAAGTTCAGGAAGTTTCGGCTGAAACGGAGAAGCAATTAGGTAAACCCATAAAGGCACTTCGATCCGATTGAGGTGGAGAATACCTCTCCGATGAGTTCTTGGGAAACTTATTAAAGAATGGGATTTTATCCCATTTGACTATGCTAGACACTCTGCAGCAGAATGGCATAGCTAAGAGAAGAAATAAGACTTTGTTAGACACGGTTAGGTCCATGATGAGTTATTCGACATGACCTTTATCCTTTTCGGGATATACACTATAAACAACATATTCTCTTTTGACAATGTGCCTTCAAAATTGATTCCTAAAACTCCTCATGAGTTGTAGACAAGTAGGAAGACATCCTTAAACCATATTCACATATAGGAAAGTTTGGCTCAGGTCCTATACAAGGAAGCAAAAAAGTTAGAAGCACGTTTAGAAATTTGCATAGTTGTAGGATATCCAAAAGGGACTAAAGGGACTTATTTCTATAACCTAAAAGAAAATAAAGTCATGGTTTCAAAGAATGCAACATTCTGTGAGGAAAGTTATATGAACGACTTTAAGCCTAGCAGTAAAGTGGTACTTGAAGAGTTAGTGAGTGATTCAATCACTCCGGGGGTTCCGATTGAAACCAATGGAATTAATGTGGGAAAACTAACCGAACAACAACCTAGGGAGCTTCGGCGTAGTGGGAGGATCTAGCGTCAACCTAACAGATATGTGTCAATGGTAAAGCTTACTTGGCTGATCCGATTTAACATGACAAGGATCCTTACACTAAACAGAGGCTATGGATGATGTTGATTCAAAGCTTTGGACAGAAGCTATGAACACTGAGATGAAGTTTATAGAGACTAATCGTTTAGGAACTTGTGGATCTTCCTAACAAGTTAAAACCTGTTAGACATATATGCCCTAAGGAGTAAAAATGTTATATGCTTTCGGAGACATTTTTATCAATAGAGTTTATTTATTATTTATATACCAAATTGCGGTCCTCTTTACGTTCACGTTTGTTGAATGTATGATAAGCAAACAAAAGTCCGAGACTGTCAGTCTAAACCTTTAAAATTGGGCATATGATGGACAGATTATACAAAAGACACGATTCTTTAGGTGATGATCTAAATCATAAAATCCACAATTGAGAGAATAAAGTTGGGCACTTTATTCATGCAAAGATTGTTATGTTGTCTATATCCCTAACGAGAGATGGTTTGTCTTGACCATCGAAGGTGGGCCCCATGAATAGAAGCATTAGTACAGTGTCATAGGTGACGATGTATTGGATCGGGACATAAAGTGAATTGATTTGGATTAATAATTCTATTTTGGCAAATCGATTCACTTTAGATAGTCATATGTGTTGTATCTTAATCTTCAGATGAATAAAGGGCCTGTTGTCCTAAGTTATGTCTTTTGATGTACCAAAGGGTGACATCCACATTTTATGTTGGTACATAAGCCGGTACATTGGAGGCATGACTATTGATAGCGTAGATCTGTTATTTATAGATATGGAATCCATAGCTGCTCTTCAAGAGTAATTGATATCCTCTTATATGCGTTATCTTGTAATTGAAAAACTGGAGCGCTCAACCATTTGGATACGTAGGTGTAGCCGAATGGTATATTGTCTTTGGATGATAAGTTTTCTGATTGTGAGGTAATAGAATGTAAGATAAAAATAATCGGGAAGGTAAGACAAAATTTATCCTTAAGCCGATTATGGATAATCCTATGGGGATACGATACATTATGATATGTCATGGAGACTTAGCTATACGGGCTTCGTAATTCTATATAGTTCAAGAGTACAGCTCTAAGCTTTTAGTGGAGTAACATTAGAGTTGATAATTATGAAATATATATCTGAGATATTGGGTTTCATAATTATCAGGAGGTTGAACTATATAGGTCCATCAGGTCCCCTTTGCTAGCTCATAAAAAATCCTATAATGATATGGCGTGCTTTTTTAATAATTAATGATGTGTGTCAAATTAACATATTAGCTAAAAATTAAATAGGATCAGATAATTCATGTCTATTTATCGGTTGAATTAATTTTGTGAAAATTAATTCAAAATAAACTTGTTGAATTATTAGGATCAGCTAATTCATGTTTGTTTATCAATTGGATTAATTTTGAATAAATTAATTCAAGATAAACTTGTTGAATTATTAAGAATATTTATTTTCTTAGAGATTATCTAGATTTTAATATGAAGCTTTATCCCAAGAATCTTGGGCAAAAAAAAAAAGATTCGTAGGGATCATTTATCGTAAGTTCGGCAGACCGATCTTTAAGTTTAGCCTGCCGATAGAGTAAGCTCGGTAGGTCAATCAACCAGTTCGGCCTGCCGATCAAGCGATAAATAAATCACACATTTTCAAACAGATTTTTTAGATATTAATTCTGATTCAAATTTTCGAGGCCTTATCTTATAAGGACTGACCCTTAGGCCCAACCTCTATAAAAAGGGGAGTGAGAGTCATTGTTGTTCAGATCATTTGAGAAATCTAAAGTGAGACTCTATTGGTGAGACTTTGAAACTCCTCGGAAAGCTGTTGTTCACAAATCACGAACTATAGCTTTGGGTATTTCTCAATTGATTGGAAGGTGAGTCGCCTAGTGGAAGAGCTATACGAGTGTGCACACACACACACATCGGTTGTGGATAGAGAATAGTAAAGAAGACCAGTTGGTTGAGGCTCGGCAAACAAGATTAGTAAGATCTTGTTAATTTATGCATATAGCGTGCCAAACTTGTGTTTTGAAAAATATTCTGGTATAAAAAAAAATTAAAATTCTACTACATACTGTTTTCCCAACAAAATTTATATGGTGTAAATGGATCTACAAGGAAAAGAGAGGAGGTGATGAGAAAGTCAAAACCTATAAGGCTAGATCAGTAGCAAAGGAATACACACCAAAAGGAAGGAACTGATTACGAGGAAACCTTTTTACTTGTAGTCATGCTTAAGTCCATCTATATTTGCTTGTCCATAGTTGCCACCATTGATTATAAGATTTGACAGATGGATGTCAAGATGGCCTTTCTGAATGGCTATCTTGATGAGTCCATATATATGGTGTAGCTAGACGGGTTCAAGGCTAAGGGTTAAGAGATCAAGGTTTATGAGCTATTAAAGTCAATTTATGGACTTAAGTAGGCTTTCTGTTCTTGGAAAATACAATTTGATTAGGTGATCAAAACTTATGGGTTCAAACAAAGCGTAGACAAACCATATGCTTACAAACATATTAAGGATAGGAAGGTGGTTTTCTATTGCTCTGTGTAGATGACATTTTGCTAATTGGCAATAACGTTGAGGCATTGTCATCAGTCAAATTAAGGTTGACCATGTAGTTTAACATGAAGGACTTGGCTAAAGCTAGTTATGTTCTAGGTATCCAGATCTTTCAGGATAGAAAGAACAAAATAATAGCTTTATCCTAAGCTACATACATAGATAAAATTCTCGAGAAGTGTATAATGCTGAATTTTTAGAAACGTGGACAACCATCTAGGTCTAGAATTACTCTTTCTAGAAAAGACTCTCTAGAGTTTGATGAAGAAAGAGAATACATGAAGAAGATGCCTTATGCTTCGGCAATAGGCAGTCTTATATATGCGATGCTTTGTATACGACCAGACATTTGTTATGCGGTTAGGATAGTAAGTCGATTTCAGTCGGATCTAGGGCCAAACCATTGAGTTATAGTCAATCATATTTTCAAGTATCTGAGAATGACTAGAGGTTATATGCTAGTGTATTCAAGTGAGGATCTAACACCTCTTGGATACATGATTCGGATTTCCAATCCTGTCTAGACTTGAGAAGATAGTCTTCTAGATCTATGTTTACTCTGGGTAGAGGCGCCATTGTTTGGAGAAGTGTCAAGTGATATTGCACTTTAGATTCAATGATGGAGGCTGAGTATGTGGCAACTAGTGATGCTTCAAAAGAAGCAGTGTAGCTCACAAGTTCTTTGGGGATTTTGAGTTAGTTCCTGGTATGGTTAAGGTGGTATCGTTGTATTGTGATAATACTATAGTGATAGCTAATGCTAAGGAACCAAAATTTTGCAAGAAGAATAAGCATATTCATCGATAGTATAATGTGATAAAGGACTTCATTGAGGCTGGGCATGTTGCAGTATACAAGATCGCATCTAAGGACAAAAGAGCTAATCCTTTCATGAAGACACTAGCTACGAAAGTTTTCAAGAAGCATGTAGAGGCTATAGGGATGCAAAATATGTCATATTTACTCACTTAATGCAAGTGGGAGATTGTTAGACATAGTGCTTTAAGAAGTAAAATGTTGTAATAAGTTTTTGAAGACATTTTATTAATAAAGAGTTTATTTATTATTCATAAACCAAATGTTGTCCTCTTTATGTTATTTCTATTGAATGTGTGATAAGCAAATAAAAATCTAAGACTGTCAGTCTAAACCTTTAAGAATCATGCATATAATTGACAAATTATACAGAAGATGTGAATCTTATAGATGATGGTCTAAATCATAAGATCCGTATTCGAGGGAATAAAGTTGGGCGCTTTATTCATGCTAAGATTGTTATATGGTTTACATCTCTAATGGGAGATCGCTTGCCTTGATCATCAATGTGGGACTCCATGAGTAGAAATATTAGTAGATAGTCATAGGTGACGATGTATTAGATCATGACAAAAAGTTAAATTGATTTGATTAATAATTTCATTTCTTCAAATCAATTCACTTTAGACAATCATATTTATTTTTTCTTAATTTTGACGTATGAAAGGGTGACACCTAATTTAATGATGGTATGCATACTAGTATGTTGGAGACATGACTCTTGAATGATGTAGACTTGTTATTCATAGATATGAAATCCATAGCCCTTTTTGTAAAGTTAATGATATTCTCTTATATGCATTATCCTATAATTGAAAAACTAGAGCGCTCAATCATTTAGATATATAGGTGTAACCAAATGGTGTACTATCTATGGATGATAAGTATTCCAATGGTGTGATAATAGAACGTAACATAAAATAATCAGGAAGATAAAACAAGATTTATCCTCAAACTGATTATGAATGTCCTATGGGAATGTAACACATTATGATATGTCATGGACGGTTAGCTTATTGGAGCTTTGTAATTTTATATAGTTCGAGAGTGCAGCTCTAAGCTTTTAGTGGAGTAGCATTAGAATTGATAATTATAAAATATATATATTTGTGATATTGTATTTTATAATTATAGGAGCTTAAACTATATAAATTGAGGTTCCACAAAGGATACCCAGGTCAAATAAGATAGGATTTATCCAATTGGTTGAGATTGGATCAATTAGATCAACTTAAGGAGTTCGAATTTGGTTCGAACTCTGGGATCACGACTACGCGGTCGACCACGATACACATGGTGTGGTCGATCGTGGTAGTTGGAGTCAAATACGTATTTCATGTGTTTTTACACTGAAGTCTATCCCAACTTAAATTTTGAAGCCAAATTTGATAAGGTTTAACCCCAGATCTGACCACTATAAATAGGGGGTGAGTTTTCTTTGTTATTCAGATCACTTGAGAAGCATAGAGTGAGTACTCTTGTGAGAGAAACTCTGAAACTCCCTGAGAGTTATTGTTCAACATCAAGAACCTTAGCTCTAGGTTTTCTTAAGTGGTTAGAAGGAGAGTCACCAGAGGAAAAGGTATACGATGTGCGACCATCTGCACTTTGATCGTGGATAGAGAATAGCAAAGAAGACCAGTTGGTTGAGGCTCTTCTGGAACGTTCTTCTCTTCACAAATTCCTGCTGCTTTCGATATATAAAAGAGGTTAGTAAGATCTGTCATTAATTTATGTATTTAGCATGTCAAACTTGTATTTTGAAAAATACTCTAATTTAAATTTTTTTTAAAAATTCCGTTGCGTACTGTTTTCCAATAAAAACAACCATTAACAATTAAAAAGGATATAGGTTTTGGCAAAAATGTCCTAATAAATAATGTTCGGCCAATTATCAAAATGGTATTTAGGAACATAGTTTAATTTCCAAATTAATTTATAGTCTAAACTAACTTTACTATTACAATCAATATAAATGTAATTAAGCAGTTCAAACATGGTTTATTAGACACTATGTCCTAATAATTCTTAAAGGTAAATGTTGTCTTGATCTTAGAAATGACTTTCAATCACTATAAAATAATTTACTAGAATGACATTGCCAAAGTTCAGCTAAATTCACACCAAACCATCAATTATTTTGCAACAACTATATTTTTATTTTTAACATAAAAAACTACATTCTTATTTAGCATAAGTGGCACTAAAAACATCAACTACAATCCCAACTTTGAGCCATGGGTTTGAGCAAGTTATACTTTGCATTATGTAGGAGAAGAATTTGAACTCTTTAAGAGGAGAAGTCAATGAATTGAAAGGATTCAACACTGCAGACATTGAAGACAGGTGGTGCTTGCTGAATAAGGTCATTAAGAGATTACAACATAGAGGCGTCCATTGTAAAGAAGGAGTCTTTTATTGATTAAGTCCAACTAGTGCTTGTAATTTTAGTTGATTGTTCAATATCTAGGCGTGGCCTATGGATGCAAATTTATAACGATCTTATGTAAAAACTGCTCATGTTTTATTTTACTTTAGGTTTTCCGCAATTTAATCAAATGGACTTTAATGAAATTTGTTAAAGTACTAAAAACATATCTTTCATTTGGTATCGAAGCGGTTCACCAGCTCTTGTTTGGTAAGATTTTAGGGACTAGATTTGTGATTGCAGGCAATGGATCTAAGGGAAGGAAGTTCTGTTACAGACCCTCCGCCACTCGATGGAACAAGTTACTTGCATTGGAAAGCTTGCATGAAATCGTTCATCAAGCTATAGATGAAAAGGCAGTGCATATTAATAACTTTATAAAATAGGCTATATTTTTTAGATTTTATTTAATTTTATTTTTATTGTATTATTTTAATTTGATTTATCTTTTTTTTGAAAAGTTAATTTTATTTATTTTAGTTTAGTTAGTTTTGTTCTTATTTGTTTCCCCTTATTTGTGTAGTTTAATTAAGTGAATTGGGAAATTTGACAATTTGGTGCTTAAAAAGGCAATAAAGGAGCAAAAAATCAAATTTAAAACATGTTCAAAACAATCCTTGTGCGCCATTCTTTTACTCGCCTCACCCGCTGTAGAATTAGCTTTCGAAGGGCTCAGATTTGTGTTTCTCACAAAGCCAACACCACGCACGTGCAGCAGCAATGGGTCTCGTGTTGCAGTGTCTCTAGTATTCGAACCTATGTTAGTGTGTCAAACTTTAGTGGTTTCCTATGCATACAGCCTCTCCAATGCCACTTCACCACACGTTTATCACGCCACCAACTCCACTCGCAATTTGCCAAATGTTCGCTTGCATCAGTGTTTCAAAGAGCAGGTTCTTCACCTTTTAGATGGCACGGGAATAAAAGAAAATCTGCAATAGCTGATAAATTTTTAGTGTATTATATACGCAATATTTAAGATCTAGTTATGATGAGCAATTTATGTATAAATTTTATGAGATAAAAGTTATGATGAGCAAATTTATGTATAAATTTTATGAGATAAAAGTTATGCTAAAAAATTTGTTAAGTGCTCTGATGGCAATACAAGTGTCACAAGTATTATTGTGAGTTATAAAAGATTAAGATACACTATTATCCTAAGAAAAGTACAAGTTAAGTATTTAGTGATATGAAGATGAAAGTTGGACAATGTGTAAGAAAAAAGTGAGCTGGAAAGTTAAAATGTTGTAAAATATGTTGCGATAGATTTTGAAACAAATATGCTGTATGAGGATTATATAGTATAGAAATTATACTATGTAAAATTATACACTATGAGAATTATACAATATAGAAATTATATTATACAAAATGAAGCAGTATGAATAATTATACTGTATGAAGAACATCGATAAATGTGGAATGTTGTGGAAGCTAATGGACTGTATGGGAAAGTGTACCAATGGTATAGAAAAATACTGCACAGTGTAGAATTAGACTGCAAAAAGTCAAGGAAAAAGTCAAACTTTGTTTCTTCAAAGTTGTAGAAAATTATGCATTATTCCAAGGGGCAAAACCAGTTTTGGCAAGGGCCTTATAGCAAATGAAATGTTTACAAACTACACCCTACTTTGGTCTATAAATAGCCAAGGACCATTTTGAAAGAACAGTTTAGTTTCTTTTCCACCATCTTTCTCCCAAAGAAATCCATCCCCTTTAGTTATTTCTCTCTCAAAAGTTTTTGATAAATTCAAGCTTCAAATCATTTGTAAAAATAAGAACAAGTGTTGTGAAGGAAGTTCGTGGAGGTTTTCAAAGTAAATCTAAACTTCGTATTGTAAATTCAAAGTTTGGTTTAAAAGTTTTGAATGGATTGTTATGGATATGTCTTGGTATTCTGATCAAGGAAATTTAAGGAATCTTCTAGTTCCAAGAGAAAAGACTAACAATTTGAAGTTTTCTAGGTAAACCCTAGCATATTATCTTGAGAGTGTTTATGATTTTATGTGGTTATGTGTCGTAGAAGATGTATTATGAAGTGTGACATGTAAAAAAATCATATGGCATAATTGATTTATGATGTGTTTGAGAATATGCCTAAAAGGCTGAAAACAAATGTGCACCTATAAAGAAAAACAATTTTTTTGTAGATTTTTTTGCAATAGAAAGTATAACAATTTCAAGTGTTAAGTTATGGACTATGTGTCATAAAGGATATTATATGACATAACTGTTTTATAGGCTATGTAGAATCTGCTAATTTCAAACAGTATTAAATATGTTAAATTTAATTAATTAGTATGCCAAATTTTGATTAAATTGTTATCAGCATTATTTTAAATTTCATTGCATTACTTTTTTTATCTTTAAAGCAATTAAGAATTCTGGTCAAGGTATCTTATTGTAAAATATTTGCAACAGTTTTACATAATTACGGTTGTGCCACTTTGTTTCCTCTCAATCACCAAAAAGCCATTGTTTCCCCTTTTTATTGTCTTTCTTGTGTATGCTAGCGAGAATACCATATTGGCTCAATTTTCTTTTAAGGGTTAATAAGACATGTGGCCCTTTTTTATTTGTAGAATTGAAATATGTTTGCAGTTCATAAATATTCTTTATATGTCCCAATGCATATGTATAAAGACATTAATGACCATAATAATGATATTTTTAGTTTTAATTTATTTTTTTAGAATAATTATAACATACGTATTTAAGATTTCAAACGGATTATGATATCATTATATTTAAAAAAAATCCATGGAATTAGGTGCTTGTTGCTTAAATTTAAATTGGTATCTAAAATAACAATTTTAAAATTCCCTAAAAAGATTGAATCTTTTTATCGACAAGTTGGATTTACCGACAAATTGGAATTAGGATGTTGTAATTCAATTAATGACACAATATTATTAAGTCTTTTTATGTGTCTTACTAGTTCTATAATTGATACATCATTAAGTTAATGATACGTAATGATAATGATATACAATGACATTCATTTCTTACGACTTCAAGTGAATGATATTTTCTTTTTTTGTGATATGTAATTAAATTAATGGTATAGTATTTATTAAGTCTTTTTATATATTTTATAGGTTATATAATTGTTATATCATTAAGTTAATGATACGTAATGATAATGATACTTAATGACATTTATTTTATTTTTTTAAGACTTCAAGTGATAATGATAATGCATCAATGTAATATGTTAAAATAAGAAAAATACATATCTATTTTTTCCCTAATTTAACTATTTAAAAAATAAGGAAATTTGTTATAAAATTTAAATACATAAAAATATTTAGTTAGAAGGTATTTTAGGGTTTTAAATATATGAAATTTTAAAAAAGGGACATGTAAGTGATATTTACATAACAAAGATAGATGTTAATTCAGTCCTTAAAAAATGGATAGATTATATAATTTTTCTCTAGTATGAACAAAGCCAGAAAGCCACCTATTCTCTAATGCTCTAAAAACCTTATCAAACACAATTCACCATTTCATTTCTTCCCTCTCCTCCTCTCAACGCTTCAATCTCTCTCTCATCCTCTCACTTTGTTTTTGAGTCTGAGGTAGAAAAACTATCCTTGTTCTTCACCAAAATAAAAGACAAGAACCCTCACACAAACTCAAAAAAACAATAAAAGTTTTCATGGTCAATTTGTGATTGAGTTCTCCAATTTTTCCAAAGGGTTTAAGGTACGTTCTTGAAGAGCAAATTTGGTTTTTCTCACTAATTTGATTCTGAATTTAGCTTGAAATTCTCTGTTGATATGCTACATCATTATGGGTTAAAATTCTAGGTTGTGGTATTTTGTTAATCATGTTTTATTCTTGAGGTATTTGTTAAATACAAGCTTACATGTTTGGAAATCTAGGTTTGGATTTCATTTTTGATGTTGAGTATGTCTATTCCATGATTTTTATGATTTTATCACGTGATGCTTAGAACTTCAGAATTTGCTCATGCTTGGTTTCATTTTCTTCAAAGTTCCATGTTATGTTGTAATATGTGATTTTGGTCTTCACAAAATTGGGGAAAATACATTTAAAATGTTTTAGACTATGTTTCCATATTTTTTGTACATTTTCTATTGTCTCGGAATAGTTGGAATAGGTCTAGATTGAAATAAACTCGATTAGAGCTCGAAGGAGGAAAGCTGGAAAACTTAGTTTTCCGACCAATTGGCTGGCCGGCCTTAGTGGCAAGCTGGTCGTGCAGTCCAATTAGGTAATTTTTACCCCATTTGATTTTTTGTTTTCTATTTTTAACCCCTTTAAAGAGCCCCAATTTTGAAAACTTATTTTTAAACTATTTTATACCATAATTGTATTTTTAAAAATACTTTAAGCATAGTTGCATCATGTTTAAATTTTGCATATTTGTTTTTAATTATTTAAATGGCACACAGATAATTAAATTGGCATAATGGTATTGTAAAGATTTCTCTTTTCAAACCTTACTAAACACATATTAAAGGTTTTGAATGTTTGCAGAGCTTATGTTGGGTTCTGTATTGGAGCTAATGGTATTAGGTATTGAGGTAAATTCTCTACACCAGTTCTTTGGTAACTAGATTTTAAAATTGTTTTCAACCATAAAATTATTCTTAAATGTTTTTAAGAATTGTTTTATTATATTTTAAGAGCTATTAAAATATGTGAATTTTCTAGAATTATTTTCAAAGTTATTGGAAAATATGTTTCAAAAGAATTTCTAAAAATAAAAATAGAACCTCAATTCTTGAAATCAGCTTATATGCTTCAAATGAATTTCCAACTATTCGATATATGTATCAGATAGTTGTGCCTTTTAACTAAGGAGCCGGTACTTGTCCATTGAGCTCCCATTAATCATTTTAAAACCTTGGTTCTTGTGCATTGAGTGAGCCTTAGTAGTTTAGGTTGTGAAGAGGGAGACCTAGAGGGCAAGACCTAAATCTCTAATCGGGCCACTTCGACGGTGTTTATAGGTTACTAAATTTATTTTTATGATTTGCAACAAATCATATCTTTGCTTCTCAAAAGTGTTAAATTATAATTTTGACAAATCGTATATTTCCGTTGTGGTTGTGTATTTACGAATCGGTATTTTTCTTATTTAGATGTTTCTACAAGTCATGTAAATGTTGTGTTTTGAAAATAAAATCCTTATGAGCACTTAGCTCATAGTTTTTCAGTTTTAAAACTTCCTCCCTTTAGGTTTTGTAGGATTAGTTGTGATCGATACTGTCGTTGGTGCTATATGGTTTTTAAATAAGGTTCGGTATTTTTAATCTGCATCTATTGTACATGGTCTGTTCTATGCGGTTTGTCCCGATGTCGATGTCATTTTATGGTGTTGTAATTGAATTATATTATTGCTTATGGATTTCAAGTCCTGTATAGGCATTATATTTCTATTTTAATATTGTCATTTACAAGCTGGTGTAGGTCGTTTAGTTTTACGTTAACCCTGGTTTAAATTTTTCTCTTAATTTACGCCTAAACTTTAATTAATCGTGGCCCTGTTTGTGGGTTGTGACACAAGCCCACCTCAAAGGGCAGTTGCTTGTAGTGCCAATCTCAATGGGCAAAAAGCTTCTTGACGAAGCAACCTCAATAATTAAGCTTTTCATAGTATATATTATCTCAAAGATAGCTCCTTAGTGCCCTCATTAGTCGGTTCCTCCACATTATGAATAGGTATCTTTGAGTCTCTTTACCATCGTTGAATTTGGAACTCATTTTAACAAGGACTAGTTGCAAGATAGAACTCTCATACTAACTCTTATAGTTCCATCATCAAAGTCAAAACCTATTTTGGTGGAACCCATTATTGGATATAATTCTCATACTAGTTGCATATTTTTACCAATCTTTGAAGTTGGAACCTACTCCGATGGAACAAATAGGTCAAGTGGACTACCTTACTAGCCTGCATAATTCCATCATGGTTAAAAGGGAAAATACCTCAACAGAATTTATCTCTCACATCTGAGCTAGCATGTGTAGCCTTGCTTGTCCCTTGGCAAAAGGTGAAGAGATTCTGAAAATCTTACCAAACTATAATTCATTGTGGTATTATAGTTTATATACAAATTAAGTCATACAAGGTTTTTGTTTAAGAAAACTCACCTCAATGTGGCGAAAAGGTCACACTTTTAGCCCAATTATAATCTAGTTAGGTCGTAGATTGTTTGGTCGTACAAAGGGCAAATAGATTGCCCTAGCTGCGGGTTAGCTAGGCTTTGATCTATTAGGACAAGTTAAGGGCGGCAAGTCATGCCCTCAGCCTAGCAATTTGTTGGTTAAGCCATAAACTATTAGGTCATGTCAAGCACCATAGGCAATAGGTTGAGTGACCTGATAGGTCATACTAGGGAAGTGACTTGTTGGGTTGCACCCACAGCCAAGGACGACCTATTAGGTCGTATTATGACAATGACATGAGAAATCATACTCTTGGTGAAACAACAAGCTGACAAGGATCGACACTCGCAAACAACATGAAGGATTAAACCCCCTTAGTTGAAAGAACAAGTTTGTAGAGACAAATAGTATTAACAGCTATAATTGTAGGACTCGTAGCCACACAAATGATCATGCAAGCTTGTGGCACTCAGGCTGGCCTTGTGACCATGTAAGCAAGACCTGACAAGCTTGTGACCCTCGCTGCAAGCTCAAATATTATGAACACGGGAGCTCGATTCTCAACCCATCACAAGGTTGTTTTCTTTATAAGCTTACTAAAAATAAGTCCATCTATCTTTAAAAAAAGTCAATTCCGTCTCCTCTTATATCTTACTTTTAATCATCTAACATTTTCACAAAAATATTATTCAGAAGAGCAAGTGTCTTCAATTATAAAGTCAGGGATTATATCCACAACAATACATTCAACCTAAGCAAGCTAAAAATATTTGAAATTGGAAATGAAATTGGAAACAAACCCAAAGTTCAAGCTCTTAGCACAATCAATAGTAATAAGAGCTGGGGGGAAATCTTATACCATAAATTTCAATAAACAAGGTCATCATTTCACGTCGACAACCTTAGAGTTGAAAGCTTCGAAATAAATTTAATTTGAGTTGTTTAAGAATCATTAAACAACTTATAGCAATGAATATCTACTAGGTCAATGGTGTCTATCAACTTTGTACATAACCTCAAACAAACTCTCAGCTTAACCACAAAACCAAAGGGGAGGACATTCTTAGCAACTAGCAACTAAGGGATATTTGATAAGTGTTCATGTATGTGTTTGCTTTGGCAAGTGTACGGAGTGATATAAGTAATAAAATGTGTCAGTGAAGTACTGTTCTCTCGAGGATTGATTCCTAAATTTTCATTAATTACCATAATTAGAATAACTCGATTTTCTCTAGGCAATTAAAGATAAAAATGGCAAATTAAAAACTAAAATAAAAGAAGAAATCAAAATAACAAAAAAATTGGGGATAAAATAGTAAAGGAAACTCAATGAGCAATGGATCTAGGGGGTTGGTTTCACTATACTATCCCTATGTTTATCTTATTTGGTCATTGCTAAATTGTTTCACTTAATTCATCAATGAAGGTGCTAAAGTCATCTCATAACCTCTCTCGAGCATAAAATGAAATAATGTGCATAAGCACTAAAGGCAATATCCTTATGTACCTAAATACCTATACACTTGTTACGTTCGAGCATCATGCCTGATTGTCCTAGTGTTAACGGCCTCCCAAACTTACTAATACTAAGGTTTGACACTCCAATCCAATATACAAAATTTCCTTTCCCAAGCGTAAATCTCATATATCTATATCAACTAATTTATTGACTAAATAAATCAGAGGTACTAGTCTTAGGGGACACAAATGGATGGAAAGTAGAACTTCATGAACAATAACCAAATAACTAAAAAATAGTTCCAATAACATAGTGCAAAAAAAATAACATAAACAAACCCATAATAGAAATCATGTTCAACACCAAATCAAGACAAATAAATAGAGAAAAGGGGAAAGAAATGAAACTAATGATGGGTTTGAGTTTCAAGTCTTCAATTATTTCACCAATCTTCAATAAAATCTAAGAACTCTTAATTTATGTCTATCAATCTTCACGAAAATGGGTTTTTTCTTCCTTTAAAAGCAAAATAAGCAGCCAAAGATAGGTCTCCAAAGTGTGTGTTCTCCCTTCTCAAAACCCTAGCAAGGGCCTTTTATAGGTAACCTTTTTGAGAAGTGTACCTTGCTATAATTGTCATCAACGTGTTTTAGTGTCGCAACAAAAATATCTTGGCTATAGCCCTAAAACACGGAGCTAGAAAATAAGAATCGAGGGCGGGAGCTATAGCAAGGAAAACTTGTGTTGGAGCGCCAAACTAAAATCCTTCAAGCATTGCAGCTCCTAGGTTTTGCCAGGATTAGGCCAATTTGCTCCAAATGGCACTATAGTGCCATAAAGCCTCACTGTAGTGCCAAGCTTTATTTCACTAGCCTAAATATTTTCCTTTTTTTTGCACCAAGAATTGATCTTTGAGTTTCTATTAGCTTTCTTCTGATTCTGATAACTGAAAATAAATTAAAGACAACTAAATAGTAAAATAAAGCAAAAAGTAACATAAAACATAATTAAAAGCAAAATTAACCAAATCTAAATTAAAATAAATGAAACATAAAAGTATGCAAATAAAACTATCAAATCACTCCAAAAACTAACAAAATATTTAAGTCAGGATATGAAAAATCTCAATCTATAAATGAGCTCAAACACTAGCTGTTTCATAACCTGGCAGACGTGAAAAGATTGAACTAAGTCAGCCCCAAAGAGGTTGTTGCTTAAAGAGGTCTCGCCTCAAATAGTTGTTGCCCCAGAGAGGTTGCACAAGTCAGTCATAAAAAGGTTTCTTTCAAGATCACATCGTGTTTGATCGCGCCTCAAAAAGATTGAGTCTCAAAAAGGTTGCACTCAAGTCGGCCTCGAGGAGTGCGACGTCTTAAAGTGGTTGCACTCAAGTCGGCCTCAAGGAGTACGTCTCAAAAAGGTCATGACTTAAAGAGGTCGTGCTCCAAAAAGATCTGGCCTAAAAGAAGTCTCGTGCCTCAAAGAGGTCTTGTTTAGAGAGGTTATGCCTCAAAGATGTCACGCCTAAAAAGGTCTTACCTCAAAAAGGTAATGTGCTAAATTGATCTCACCTGAAAAAGGTCTCACCCTAAAGATGTTGCACTAAAGTCAACCTTAAAGAGGTTGCTCTCAAAATCGCATTAAAAGGTCGTGCCTTAAAGAGGAAAGAGGTTGCACTTAAGCCGACTTAAATAAGTCGGCCTTAAGAAGCACGACTTAAATAAGTCGCATCTTAAAGTGGTCGTGCTTAAATGATGTCTTGCCCCAGAGAGGTCTTGTCTTAAAGAAGTCTCACCTAAAAGAGGTCTCACATCTCAAAGAAGTCACATCTCATAGAGATCGCACCTCAAAGAGGTTTTATCTCAAAGAGGTCATGCCCTAAAGAGATCATACCTCAAAGAGGTCTCACTTAAAAGAGGTCTTGTCCTAAAAAGGTCTCAACTTAGAGAGGTCTCGTGTAGAGGTCTCCCCAAAAGAGCTCCTGCCTCAAATAGATTGCCTTAAAGAGGTCACACACCTCAAAGAGATTACGTGTCAAAGAAGATGTTCCCTAAAGAGCTCATGCCTTTGAAAGGTCTCACCTCAAACAGGTTTCCCCTAAAGAGGTCCTACTTTAAAGAGATCTCACCTAAAAGAGGTCTTAGCCCAAAGAGGTATCACTTATGTTAACTACCTTATAACGTATGAGCCCTTTGGAACAACTATCATTCTAAATATTAAGAAAAAACAGGTTATCCTCTCGGAAAGGTTGAAGGTAGGAGCAGTTAATTCCATATGGAGCTCAAAGAGGTTGAAGGTGGGAGCAATTATTTCCACATGGAAGATGGAGGTTCACTCTTAAAAGGATTGAAGGACATGGTTCAACTTAGGAAAGGAGGACATGTGAAGAACGATTACATTCTAGAACATGGTTATACATGCTAAGAATTCTATAAATAGGAGGAAGCAAGGCTAAAAGAGAGTAGAGACGGATCTAGGTGGAGGCCAGTGGGGGCACGTGCCCCCATTAGATTTTTTATATCTTTATACTTTTATGCCATGTTTCAACTGGTGCCTCCTTAAGCATTTAACTAGTCCCCCTCATTCATATTCTCCAAAAACCCATCCAAATTCTCTTCTTTTTAAAACTTCTTTCTTTTCAAATCATAATGACATCATCCACTTTATTACTTAATTATTTCCCAAAGTTCAAATATTCTTGATCCAACTTCTGCCTTTTATTATTCTTTTTATATATATATACACTGATTAATATTATACATTTCTTATCTTCTCTAAAAGCACAAATGTCTCGTAGGGCATTATTATTAAAAAAAAACAAAAGGCTTCATCTATGTTTATATGTATAAAACCAAAACCATTATTAAAATCATTTTTTTTTCAATTCTTACTTTGATAAATTTGTTACATTGCATCAAATATGTACAATAAATTATTTTTTGTATCAAATCTTATGTTGAAATTTATGTTTAAGTAACATAAACATATGTAAATAGAATCACCAATGATTCTTGAAGAGAAAAATATAAACGTTAGATCTATAATTAAATCAGATTAGATTAGTGTGAAATTTAGAAATTTACTTGTGTTGATTGTGTTATTTGATCACCATTATTAGGTCCTAACAAACTCATAAATCAAGTTAATTATATGAAAATAATTGAAAATTCAAAAATATTAGATAACAAAATTAAAATAACAAAATAAAGATACCACACGAGATTTATAGTTGTTCATTTACAATTAAGCTACATCCAGTATTTAAGGATAGTCACTTCACTGTTGAACAAGCTTGATACAAATTACGGAAATCTTTATGCACAAGGTTTAAATAAAAATGAAAATAGAGAAACAGGAATAATGGTATATAATCATAACAATGAGAAGAGTTTTTCTGGTCGAAGTCAAGAATTGGATGCCTTCAAATGATGCCCTCAACCTATTTATAAAGGGTTCTCTTTATATAATGGGTCCCTGTTGTTAAGAAGTGGGTCTGAGTAATGCTTAGTGGAAAGGGACACTTGTTTCATGCTTATTGGCCACAAGTTTTGAGCCACCCTTTTTTTTGATCGACCATGTGAGTTTGCAGGTCTTAACCTCCATTTAGTTACCCTTGATTCTAAATCAACCATATCGAGTAAAACAAGCACAAAGGATATTTTTCTACATAATTCTTGTCTAGCCCAAACCGCTCTGATCGGACATATCAAACATGAAACCTCATCTGTTTATGGCAAGCCTAACGAGCATAGATTCGCTTCAAACCACTTCACACACGTCGAGCACACCAGATTGGCTCGCTTTGTTCAATACATACCATCAAGCCATGGTCCTACTAGACCTTACCATTTTAGTTTGATTTGAGTCTATCCAAATCATATCCCAACAAAAAATAAAAATTATAAAATATAAAGTATAAATAAACAGGAAAATAGTTGTAACACCTGTCAATTTTCATGTAACGGTTCATGATAGATATTTAAATGACGTTAAGTATTTTCCCTTATAATAGGATGCTACTAATTATTTTATTTTGAGTATTATGACAGGTGACAGTCACATGAAATTGATGTGCTCAAGGTGTTCATGACAGATATAATGTGTGCATAGTAATTTATTATGCTTAATGGTATTTTAGTGTATACGACAATCCAGAAGGCTGATCCTTCAAGATCGGCAAGCAAAATTGTCTTTCATGAAATGACAGGCTGATGGATTTCATCGGTAGGCCAGACCTCATGACTTTAGTAGGCCGAAGACTGCTGATGAGCAATCAGCAAACAAACTCAAAATTTGTGATATCAGTGATTATTGTGATTGGATGAGATATGCTGAATGATTAGCTTAATTTTGGTCTATTTCCTTATTTTTATTGGATGGAATAATTTGACTGTTAGAGATGATTGAATTATTTGAAATCGTTTCCTATTTTGAAGGTTAAAATACGGTAAGTAGAGCTAAATCAGTTGACTTCCCTAATCATCTCCGTTCCCCACATCATTTGCCTCAATGTTAGTCAGAAAAATTCTGACATAATAGAGAATATTGACCGCCTTGCATCATTTCATTCACGTTAATTTCACTCTATATATCACACGCTCTTTCTCTCCCTCTCTCTCCCTCTAAATTATCTTAGACAATTTCTCTCCATCTTCATCATGTTTTTCACCCCTTCTCTCCTTCAATTCTCCTGCAAATACTTGAATGAAATTTTGAGTTTTCTTTTTTGCAAATTCAAAGGAAATTTAAGAAAGATTGTTTTGAGGTAAGAATTTGTTCTCTGTTTATTTCTAAAATGTATTTTTCCCCTCTAATTTGACTGTTGTATTTTTATCTAGGAATTTCCATTTAATTTGAAATTTTAGTATATTATTTGTGTATGTGTTATTTGTTATCCTCCAAAATTTCACATTATTTGAAATTTTCTATGCTGAGATATGAAATTTTTACTCTCTATCACTCACTATTTTATGATTATTGATCGGTATGTTGCACAAATGTATGGTCTTTGTTCAAGGGGCAAATGTGTTTTGATTTTTATGAAATTTGGTAGAAATATTCATGGATATGTTAGGTTGTGAACTTGAAACTTTTGTAGTAATATCATATATATTTTATGAGATATTGAATTTTCTTTAAACTAGGTTCTTATGGCTGTGAAACTTGTAAATTTTAGACTTCTTGGTTCTATGACGTTTTATAATCGATAAATGAATTGGTTTAGCAACACACATTTTTTTCGTATTGTATTTATGTGTATATAAAGTGTCTTAAAAATTTTGGAGTCAAAGTAATTTTATATTATTTGTTTGAAAATATTTACCAAAGGATACTCACTGCTAGATATGTTTGAAGTTATTTTTGTCTCTGACATCTAGTGCATGTTTTGGATTGTATCGAATTTATTAAAAGGTAATTTCTAGATATGTTGTAGCTCTAAGTGTCTATTACATGCACCATTTTTGTGGAATTATTTTATGGTATAAATATTTTATTTTATAGACTTTAGTTAAGGTTGTTCACTGCCCAACTATTGCTATCAGATTTTATGCTATGAAGTATGTGACTCGTTTTGGTTATTACATGGAATTTATATGACCAACAAAAAATTATGATAATGCATTTATATGTTAGCTTTGTTCCTCTAGAGCCTCATGTTTTAATTGTATGTGATTCCTAAGTTATTGAATTATGAATGCATAAGGGTCAAGCGTGTAGTAGTATTGCAGTTTTTGCATGAGTACTTATAAATTGGTTAAATATATTAGTGTTCATGTATTTCTTGAAATGGAGGTGTGAATAATGTATTATGGTATTGAATGATTCTTTGAATATAAATAAATGCTAATTTTATTTTAAATGAATGTATGACATGGACACACCAAGGAGTGAGCGCACCATGACCACGACAACGTCATCTTCAATTAAGGTTTAGTAAGCTAAATAGGTAAGTACGTTCTCACTTGCAACAGTAGATCAACCTATCTATCATTATTGGTCGATCTACCGATGTTGGTATCGGCCTACCGATTACCCTGTATCGGCCTACCGATCTTAGTGATTTTAAAACCTTGTTTTGTAGAGCCTCAGATGGCCTACCGATGGTTGAAGTTTGGACTGCTGGTTAAGTTTGGCCTACCGAAGTCTGAAGTGTGGCTTGCCAAAGTCCGAAGTTCAGCCTACCAAACTGTGTAAGCAGATTTTAAAAGTAGTGTTGATTTTTATTTAAATTATTGTTTTATTGTTTTGGTGTTGATAAATATTTAAAGAATATTTATAATCAAGTAATTTATTAAATGTTAAAAAAATGTATGCATGGATCTTGGGGTATGTTTCTAAATTATGTTTTCATTTAAATAGTTTATCCTAAATAATGGTAAAAAGAATGAATGTAATGACATCTGTGACGTCCGTAAGGGGGCGTTATAGGCCTTGGTATCAGAGCAGATTTTCGTTTTCAATTCATATCACCATACGTTAGTCTAAGTCCTCCAAGTAAGTCTCTTTTAAGTTAATTGTTTAGGATGCAAGTTTTATGATTAGTATGGGATTCAATTGCATAATGAAAAAGGCCCTAGTACATAATATAGTAGTAAAATCCTGTTTCATAAATTAGAAGATTATTCCTAACTTTCTAATTCTTTTAGGAAATCAACAATGGACGACTGTAGAAGAATGCAAACTTGTGCTCAAACCAACGAAAGGTTGATGATGATGATTGCCAAGCTTCAAAGGCAACTCAAGGAGCAAAGAAGGGAAATTGAAGAACTAAGAGCCAAAGGTCAAGGCGGTGAACGACGAGGCAATGACATGCTGCCTCTTCCTCCTCCCCAACCACAAGTAAATGAAGTCCCGGTTCCTACTGCAGAACCAAGGCCAGTCTATCAAGAATCCTTATTAGTCAGATGAAAGAGAGTTAAGCCAGTAGATTTTAAAAGTTCCAAGGATCACTAGTTGCTCAAGGATGGCTAAAGACAATTGAGGCCACTCTAAAACTCATGGGCTTCACAAATAATGAGAAGGTTCTCTGTGCTTCGTACTGCCTCATCATAGAAGCTAGAATTTGGTAGGACGAAATAGAACAGAGTAGAAACATCATTGAAATGACATGGGGTGATTTCATTCATGAATTCAACATGACGTTCTTCCACATGAATATTACCTAAAAGCATTATGATGAGTTTGAGAAGTTGCATTAAAGAGACATGTCGGTTATAGATGTGGTGGCTAAATTTGACCAGTTGGCCCGACTATGCCTAGGCATGGTTAGTAATGAGACTGAAAGGGTCAAAAGATTGATCAGAGACCTCAAGCCAGAGATTGCTGCAATTGTGGATGAAGCAAGCCCGCCCAAGAACCAAGAACAGGTCATCTTAAGGGTGCAACGAGCCGAGTTTCATTTGTTGAAGCTAAGAAGAAACCCGCCTCAATAAGGTCAACCGGTGACCAATCCAAGCACTCAGAATCGACCCCAAAAATAGGAACAATAACAACAACAACAACACCCATAACTGAAGGAACAACAGAAGGAAGGGCAATTCTCAGAGCCAACAGAGTCAAAGCAACAAGAGGCATAATGGTGGCCAGTCTAACAACAATAACAGGCAGATTCAGCCATGCACCAAATGTGGGAAAAAAATCTGGGAGAATGCCATCTAGGAACAAACCAGTATTTTACTTGTAGACGTGAAGACTACTTTGCCAAGAACTGCCCAAATTAGATGAATGCTCAAGCCCAACAAAGAGCTCCTTAAACCCAACTCTATTAGATGCAAGCTACCTTAGAAGGGCCATTGATTAGCCAGGGAAGACTCGAAGCCCCACCTACAAATGCCCACATCTATGCCATGACAAAAGGACAGGTGGCTACTAAAGCCTCTAATGTGGTCACAGGTTAGATTTCAAGTCTTTTTATTAATGCACATGTTCTCTTTGATATGGGTGCCACACATTCTTTTGTATCGTCGACCTTTGCTAAGAAGTTATGGGTTCAATTAGAACCAATGAGATAGGGATTCACTACAACACTGCCCTCTAGGGAAGTGATGATATCTGCACACTGTGTGCGTACTATTCCTCTATGGATTTTTGAAAAGGAACTCTTTGTCGACCTCATTGTGATCGATATGTATGATTATGACATGATTCTCAGGATGGATTTTCTAAGCAAGTACAATGCTACCATTGAATGCCAAAAACGAAAAGTGATCTTCCAACCAGAAGGTGAACAGAAGTTCGTGTATGTGGGCAAGTTCAAAAAAAACCAAGTATGTTTTTGTCAGCCCTGAAAGCAAGGAAGTTGTTAGCAAGCGGCTGCATGGGTTACTTGGCAAACATTGTAGACAAAAGATAGGAAGAAAAGGCAAGGATTGAAGATGTGGCAGTGGTACGAGAATTTCCAGAGGTGTTTCTAGATGATCTGTCAAGCTTACCTCCTAATGGAGAGATTGAATGTGAGATCGAGCTTGCTCTAGACACCGACTAAATTTCGAAGGCACCATATAGAATGGCCCTAGTAGAGTTGAAGGAGCTTCATTCTCAATTAAAGGAACTTCTCGACAAAGGCTTCATCAGACCTAGTCACTTACTTTGGGGAGCCCCAATCGTATTTTTCAAGAAGAAGGATGGATCTATAAGACACTGCATCAACTATAGAGAACTGAATAAGGTGACGATCAAGAATAAGTACTCATTGCCTCGAATCGATAACTTGTTTAATCAAGTTAAAGGTGCATCTGTGTTTTCAAAGATTGATTTGCGGTCAAGGTACCATCAGTTGAAGATGACAGAAGAAGACATCCCTAAGATGGCCTTTAGATCGAGGTATGGTCATCATGAATTTGTGGTTATGCCTTTCAGTCTAATGAACACACCTACAGCCTTCATGGACATGATTAATTTAGTATTTAAGGATTTTCTTGATAAATTTATCGTTGTGTTTATCGATGATATTCTTGTTTCTTCAAAGAGTTGGGAAGGACACATTGAGCATCTAAGAATTATGTTGGAGACATTAAGGAGACACTAGTTGTTTGCAAAGTTCTCCAAGTGTGAATTCTGGCTTGACAAAGTGTCTTTCTTGGGACACGTAGTATCAGAGGAAGGAATAATGGTAGATCCTACTAATGTAGAAGCTGTTCTCAACTGGAAACGATTGAAGAATGCAATTGAGATAAGGAGCTTCTTGGGTCTAGCTGGTTATTACCAAAAATTCATGGAAGACTTCTATAAGATAGCAGCGTCACTCATAAATCTAACTCGCAAGGGAAAGAAGTTTGAATGGACAGATGCAAGCGGAAGAGTTTCCAAGAACTGAAGAAAAGGTTGACTACAGCTCCAATATTGGCCATTCCTGAAGGAATGATGGGTTTGTAATTTACAATGATGCCTCCAAGATGGGCCTTAGTGTTGTTTTGATGTAGAATGATAGGGTGATCACTTATGCCTTGAGACAACTAAATGATTATGAGAAGAACTATCATACTCATGACCTCGAGCTAACAGCCGTAGTTTTTGCATTGAAGATATGGAGGCATTACTTGTATGAGTCCAATGCAACATCTTCACTGATCATCAAAGTTTAAAGTACTTCTTCACTTAGAAGGACCTGAACATGAGACAACAAAGATGGTTAGAACTGGTGAAGGATTATGATTGTGAGATCCTTATCACCCAAGAAAGGCTAATCGAGTAGCTGATGCTTTGAGTAGGAAGACTGCTGCCACGTTAATGTCATTACAAGCAATGTCTCAACCTTTGAGGAAGACTGCTTTGAGCACTCACTCGTGCTCCAATGCTATTTAATGAGATTCGGAGTAAGCAAGACCAAGATGTAAGCCTCACGAGATTAAGCAGGAAATAAAGGAGGGAAAATGTGAAGAGTTTGGTATTACGAATGATGAAACTCTATATCTCAAGAATCGCTTATGTGTTCCCAACGTTGATAGCTTAAGGAAAAAAATCTTAGCGGAAATACACAATACTCCTTATTCAATTCATCTAGCGCAACAAAGATGTACAATGATCTAAGGGATAGCTTCTGGTGGTTTGCAATGAAACGTGATGTTGCCATGTATGTGAAGAAATGCTTAACATGCCAGCAAGTTAAAGCTAAATACCAGGGACCTGGTAGCGATTTACAGTCAATCCAGATACCGAAGTAGAAAGGGAGGATATTGTAATGGATTTCATTACCGATTTGCCCAAGACTATGAATGGTTATGTTGCTATATGGGTTGTTGTCGACCGATTGACGAAGATGGCACATTTCATTCCTATCAAGATAACTTACTTTATGGAGCGGTTAACAGAGCTCTATGTCAAAGAGATTGCATGACTTCATGGAATCCCAAGTCTATCATTTCTAATCGTGACAGCAAGTTCATGTCCAAGTTTTAGAAAAGTGTACAGACTATAACGGGGACTAAGTTACACTTCAGTAAAGCTTTTCATCCTTAGACAAATGGTCAAATGGAGAGGACGACCTTGATCTTAGAAGATATGCTTCGAGCCTGTACCCTCAACTTCAAGAATAGCTGGTGCAAAATGTTGCCATTAGCGAAGTTTGCTTATTACAACAGTTACTAGGCGATGATTGGGATGGCACCTTATGAGGCCCTGTATGGGCGAAAATATAGGTCACCTATATGTTGGCACGAAGCTGGTGAAAAGAAGTTGATGGAAAACGTTACGATGAGAAGAATAATTTTGCTAGTGAAACCTCCGAGATGATTAAGTTGATGTGAAAGAGAATAGAAACCACTCAAAGCCGACAAAAAAAGTTATGCTGATAAAAGAAGAAGGCCCTTAGAATTCGTTGTAGGTGATTCTATTTTCTTAAAAGTTGCGCCAATGAAAGGAGTCACGAGGTTCAGAAAGAAAGGCAAGTTGAACCCAACGTTTGTCGAACCTTATGAAATCGTGAAGCGAATAGGCAAAGTAGCTTATCAGTTAAGACTATCATCGAAAATGTCATCCATTCATGATGTTTTCCATGTTTCGATGCTCAAGAAATATGTCCCAAATCCTACGCATGTGATTAAACAATAGGTGATCGAAATACAAGATGACCTCAGCTACAGAGAAAAGCCAGTGGAGATTTTAGATCGGAAGACTAAAATCTTGAAAAATAAAGAAATTCCATTGGTCAAGGTACTATGGTGAAATCACCAAGTGAAAAAAGCTACATGGGAACGCAAAGATGACATGAGAACTATATATCCGCAACTGTTTTGAGTTTCGAGAATGAAACTCTTATAAGGTGGGGAGAATTATAACACCAACCAATTTTCATGTAACGGTTCATGATATATATTTAAATGACGTTAAGTATTTTCCCTTATAATAGGATGTTACTAATTATTTATTTTGAATATTATGACAGGTGACAGTCACACGGAATTGATGTGCTCAAGGTGTTTATGTCAGATATAATGTGTGTATAATATTTTATCATGCATAATGGCATTTTGGTGTATATGACAGTTTAACAGGCCGATCCTTCAAGATCAACAAGCAAAATTGTCTTTCATGAAATGGCAGGCCGATGGATTTAATCAGTTGGCTGGAACTCACGACTTCGGCAGGCCAAACTAAATAGCGGCAGGCCGAAGACTGCTGACGAGCAATCAGCAGACAAGCCCCAAAATTTGTGATATCAGTGATTTTTGTGATTGGATGAGATGTGCTGAATGATTAGCTTAATATTGATCTATTTCCTTATTTTATGTGATGGAATAATTTCACTTTTATAGATGATTGAATTATTTGAAATGGTTTCCTATTTTGAAAGTTAAAATATGGTAAGTAGAGCTAAATCAGTTGACTTCCCTAATCCTCTCCATTCCCCACGTGATTTGCCTCAATTTTAGTTAGGAAAATTCTAACATAATAGAGAATATTGACCCCCTTGCATCATTTTCATTCGCGTTAATTTCACTTTCTTTATGACACGCTCTTTCTCTCCTTTTCTCTCCAAATTATCTCAGACACTTTCTCTCCCTCTTCATCACATTTTCAACCCTTCTCTCCCTCAATTCTCTTGCAAGTACTTGAATGAAATTTTGAGTTTACTTTTGGGCAAATTCAAAGGAAATTTGAGAAAAATTGTTTTGAGGTAAGAATTCATTCTCGGTTTATTTCTAAAATGTATTTTTTCCCTCTAATCCAAGTATTGTATTTTTATCTAGGAATTTCTGTTTGCTCTAAAATTTTAGTAGTTATTTGTGTATGTGTTATGTGTTATCCCTCAAAATTTCACCTTATTTGGAATTTTGTATACTGAGATATGAAATTTTTACTCTTTGCCGCTCACTATTTTATGATTGCTGATAAGTATGTTGTGCAAATGTATAGTCTTTGTTCAAGGGGCAATTGTGTTTTGATTTTTTTGAAATTTGGTAAAAATTTTCAAGGATATGTTAAGCTATGAATTGGAAAGTTTTATAGTAATATCAAGTATATTTTATGAGATATTGAATTTTCTTTAAACAAGGTTCTTATGGCTATGAAACTTGTAAATTTTGGACTTCTTGGTTCCATGACGTTTTATTATAGATAAATGAATTCGTTTGGCAACACACATTTTTCTGGTATTGTATTTATGTGTATATAAAGTGTCATAAAAATTTTGGAGTTAAAGTAATTTTACGTTATTTGTTTGAAAATATTTACCAAAGTATGCCCACTTGTTTTGGTTTTTAAATGGAATTTATATGACCAACGAAAAATCATGATAGTATATTATGTGTTAGCCTTGTTCCTCTAGAGCCTCATGCTTTAATTATGTGTGATTTCTAAGTTATTGAATTATGAATGCATAAGGGTCAGGCAGGTAGTAGTATTGTGTTGTATGAGTATTTATAAATTGGTGAAATATATTAGTGTTCATGTATTTCTTGAAATGGAGGTGTGAATAATGTATTTATGGTATTGGATGATTCTTTGAATATAAATAAATGTTAATTTTATTTTAAATGAATGTATGACATGAAAATACCAAGGAGTGAGCACACCAAGACCACAGCGATATCATCTTCAATTAAGGTTTAGTAAGCTAAACAGGTAAGTACGTTCTCACCTGCAATATGATGTGGTTTGTGAAAAGATTTGAAGTTTATGCTCATGATGATTTCTATGATGATTCTATGACGGTTTTATTTAATGTTTTATTATGAAACTTTTGAGGTACAAAAGTTATGCATGTTTTGATGATGACGTATTTCAAGGTATAAAAGTATATATATATATATGTATCACCTAAATAAGTATTGCATACCCATGTTTATGTAATGTTTATATTTATGATATCATGTTTAGTTTGGGATTAGCTACCCCTTTCGTCTCATGACAGTACGCCTACAATGCTGATAATGGTGCAACACTTGGGCCCTAAAGATAAAATGAATGAAGTTTTAATATGGTTAAGCTTAACAAAAGATATGTTCTATATGAAACTATGCCTAGTGCGCTATTATGATAATGATGATTATGGAAATGATGTTTCATAAAGATGTTCATTAAATGTTTTACGTTGTGAGATATGAAATGTACTTACTAAGCCTTTGCTTACTCAGTTTTACATCATGTTGCAGATAAGGGTAAGAGGATTATGGAATAGGTGGAGGGCAAGAACAGGCGTATAAGCTTGAAAGGATTGATTGAATATGGAAGAACGCCAAAGAAGAAATTTAAAGTTATAAACTATCTTCTATTTTTGAGCATGTTTTATTATCTGAGTGTGTTTATTTGAAGAGTTTTAAGGACTCGAACTATGTCTCTATAACTTTATAGGATTAACATTTATCTTACACACTTTGAAATTTTAAGACTTGCTTTAAATGAAAAATTTTATTTTAAACAGTAGATCGGCCTGCCGATAATTATTGGTTGGTCTGCCGATGTTGGTATCGGCCTACCAATAAGGGTAAGAGAATTATGGAATAGGTGGAGGGTGAGAACAGACGTGTGAGCTTGAAAAGATGGATTGAATTTAGAAGAACGCCAAAGAAGAAATTTAAAGTTATAAACTATCTTCTATTTTTGAGTATGTTTTATTATCTGAGTATGTTTATTTGAAGAGTTTTAAGGATTCGAACTATGTCTTTATAACTTTATAGGATTAATATTCATCTTACGCACTTTGAAATATTGAGACTTGCTTTAAATTAAAAATTTTGTTTTAAACAGTAGATCAGTCTGCCGATAATTATTGGTCGGTCTGTCGATGTTGTTATCGGCCTATCGATCTTAGTGACTTTAAAACCCCGTTTTACAGAGCCTCGGATGGCCTATTGGTGGTTGAAGTTCGGACTGCCGGTCAAGTTCGGACTATCGAAGTCCAAAGTTCGGCCTACCGAACTGTGTATGCAGATTTTAAAAGTTGCATTGATTTTTATTTAAATTATGGTTTTATTGTTTTGGTGTTGATATATTATTTAAAGAATATTTATAATCAAGTAATTTATTAAATGTTAAAAAAAGTATGCATGGATCCTGCGGTATGTTTTCAAATTGTGTTTTCATTTAAATAGTTTTTCTTAAATAATGGCAAAAAGAATGAATGTAACTACATCTGTGACGTCCGTGAAGGAGCTTACAGGCCTTGGTATCAAAGCAAATTTTCATTTTCTATTCATATCGTCACATGTCGGCCTAAGTCCTTCAAGTAATTATGTTTTAAGTTAATTGTTTAGGATGCAAGTTTTGTGATAAGTATGAGATTTGGTTGCATAATGAAAAAGGCCCTAGTACATAATATAGTCGTGAAATCCTATCTCATAAATTAGAAGATTATTCCTAAATTCCTAATTCTTTTAGGAAATCAACAATGGACGGCTATAGAAGAATGCAAACTCATGCTCAAACCAATGAAAGGCTGATGATGATGATTGCTGAGCTTTAAAGGCAACTTGAGGAGCAAAGAAGGGAAATTGAAGAACTAAGAGCCAATGGTCAAGGTAGTGAACGACGAGGCAATGACATGCCACCTCCTCCTCCTCCTCCTCCCCAGCCACAAGTAAATAAAGCCCCGGCTCCTCCTATAGAACCAAGACCGGTTTATCAGCCTTATTAGTCAGATGGAAGAGGGTTAAGCTAGCAGATTTTGAAGGTTCTAAGGATCCATTAGTTGCTTAAGGATGGCTCTTCATGGATAATGAGAAGATTCTCTATGCTTCATACTGCCTCACCATGGAAGCTAGAATTTGGTGGGACGGAATCAAATAGAGCAAGAACATCGATGAAATGACCTGGGCTGATTTCGTTAATGAATTCAACACGAAGTTCTTCGACATGAACATTAGTCAAAAGCATTATGATGAGTTCAAGAACTTGCGTCAGGGAGACATGTCGGTTACAGATGTGGTAGCTAAATTTGGCCAGTTGGCCCGACTATGCCCAGGGATGGTTAGTAATGAGAATGAAAGGGTTAGAAGACTAATCAGAGTCCTCAAGCCTGAGATTGCTGCAATTGTGGATGGGGCAAGCCTACCCAAGAACCAAGAATAGGTTGTCTTAAGGGCATAGCGAACTGAGCTTCATTTGTTGAAGCTAAGAAGAAACATGCCTCAATAAGGTCAACCGTCGACCAATCCAAGCAATCAAAACCGCTTCAAAATAGGAACAACAACAACAACAGCAACAGCACCCAAAATTGGAGGAACAAAAAAAGAAGGGCAATTCTTAGAACCAATAGAGTCAAGGCAACAAGAGGCATAATGGTGGCCAGTCCAACAACAATAACAGGCAAATTTAGCCATACAACAAATGTAGGAAGAAACATCTGGGGGAATGTCATCTAGGAATGAACGAGTGTTTCATCTATGGACGTGAAGACCACTTTACCAAGAACTGCCCCAATCAGATGAATGCTCAAGCCCAACAGAGAACTCCTCAAGCCCAACTCCATCAGATGCAAGCTACCTTAGAAGGTCCGTTGATTAGCCAGGGAAGACTCGAAGCCCCACCTACTAATGCCTGCATCTTTGCAATGACGAAAGAATAGGTGGCTGTTGAAGCCTCTAATGTGGTCACAGGTCAGATTTCAAGTCTTTTTGATACAGGTGCCACACATTCTTTTGTATTATCATCCTTTGCTAAAAAGTTAGGGGTTCATTTAGAACCAATGAGACAGGGAATCACTACAGCACTACTCTTCGAGGAAGTGATGATATCTATGCACTGTTTGCATATTGTTCCTCTATGGATTTCTAAAAAGGAACTCTTCGTTGATCTTATTGTGATTGATATGTATGATTATGACATGATTCTCGAGATGGATTTTTTAAGCAAGTAAATGCTTCCATTGAATGCCAAAAATGAAAGGTGATCTTCCATCTAGAAGGTGAACAAAAGTTCGTGTATGTGGGCAAGTCCAGAAAGAAACCAAGTATGTTTTTGTCAGCCATGAAAGTAAAGAAGTTGTTAGCAAGCGGCTACATGGGTTACTTAGCGAACATTGTAGACAAAAGACAGGAAGAAAAGGCAAGGATTGAAGATGTGGTAGTAGAATGAGAATTTCCAAAGGTGTTTCCAGATGATCTGTCAAGCTTACCCCTTAATAGAGAGATTGAATTTAAGATTGAGCTAGCTTTAGGCACCAACCTGATTTCAAAGGCACCCTACCGCATGGCCTCAATAGAGTTGAAGGAGTTTCATTCTCAATTAAAGGAACTACTACACAAAGGCTTCATCAGACCTAGTCACTCACCTTGGAGAGCTCCAATCTTATTTGTCAAAAAGAAGAATGGATCTATGAGACTTCGAATCGACTATAGGCAACTGAATAAGGTGATGATCAAGAATAAGTACCCTTTGCCTCGAATCGATGACTTATTTGATCAACTTAAAAGTATATCTATGTTTTCAAAGATTGATTTGCGGTCAAGATACCATCAGTTGAAGATAAAAGAAGGAGACATCCCTAAGATGGCCTGTAGATCGATGTATGGTCATTATGAATTTGTGGTTATGCCTTTCGGTCTAACAAATACACCTGAAGCCTTCATGGACCTGATAAATCGAGTATTCAAGGATTTCCTTGATAAATTTGTCGTTGTGTTTATTGACAATATTTTGGTTTACTCAAAGAGTTGGAAAGAACACGCTAAACATCTGAGAATTATGCTGGAGACATTAAGAAGACACAAGTAGTATGCAAAGTTCTCCAAGTGTGAATTATGGCTCGACAAAGTGCCCTTTTTAGGGCATGTAGTATCAAAGGAAGGGATAATGGTAGATCCTTTTAAGGTAAAGCTATTCTCAACTAGAAACGACCGAAGAATGCAAGCAAAATAAGGAGTTTTTTAGGTCTAACTGATTATTGCCAGAAATTCATGGAAGACTTTTCTAAGATAGCAGCGCCATTCATAAATCTAACTCGCAAGGGAAAGAAGTTTGAATGGATAGATGCATGTGAGAAGAGTTTCCAAGAACTGAAGAAAAGGTTGACTATAGCTCTAACATTGGCCATTCCTAAAGGGAACGACGGGTTTGTAATTTGCAGTAATGCTTCCAAGATGGGCCTTGGTGCTATTTTCATGCAGAATGATAGGGTGATCGCTTATGCCTCGAGACAACTAAAGGATTATAAGAAGAACTATCCCACTCATGACCTCAAGTTAGCAGCCATAGTTTTTGCATTGAAGATATGGAGGCATTACTTGTATGGAGTCCAATGCAAGATCTTCATTGATAATCAAAGTTTAAAGTACTTCTTCACTAAGAAGGACCTAATATGAGACAGTAAAGATGGTTAGAACTGGTGAAGGATTATGATTGTGAGATCCTTTATCACCCAGGAAAGGCTAATCGAGTAGCTGATGCTTTGAGTAGGAAGATTGTTGCCACGTTAATGTCATTACAAGCAATGTCTCAGCCTTTAAGGAAAGAAATTCTGGACTTTGGTTTGGAAATTATAACAGGATAGCTTTTAGCACTCACTCTTGCTCCAACGCTATTGAATAAGATTCAGAGTATGAAAGACCAAGATGTAAGCCTTGCAAGGATTAAGCGGGAAATAAAGGAAAGAAAATGTGAAGAGTTTGGTATTGCGGATGATGAAACTCTATATCTCAAGAACCACTTATGTGGTCCCAACGTTGATGGCTTAAGGGAAAGAATCTTAGCAGAAATACATGATACTCCTTATTCAATTCAGCTAGGTGCAACAAAGACGTACAACAATCTAAGGGATAGCTTTTGGTGGTTTGGAATGAAACGTGATGTTGCCATGTATGTGAAGAAATGCTTAACATACCAGCAAGTTAAAGCTGAACACTAAAGACCTGGTGGTGATTTACAGTCAATCCAAAATCAGAATGGAAATAGGAGGATATTGCAATGGATTTCATTACCGATTTGCCCAGGACTATGATTGTTATGATGCTATTTGGGTTGTTATCGACCGATTGATGAAGATGTCACATTTTATTCCTATCAAGATCACTTACTCTATAGAGCAGTTAGCGAAACTCTATGTCAACAAGATTGTGCAACTTCATGGAATCCCTAAGTCTATCATCTCTGATCGTGACAATAGGTTCATATCTAAGTTTTGGAAAAATGTACAGACTACAATGGGGACTAAATTGCACTTTAATAAAGCTTTTCATCCTTAGACAGATAGCCAAACGATAGGACGAACATGATCTTAGAAAATATACTTCAGGCTTGTACCTTCTACTTTAAGACCAGTTGGTGTAAAATGTTACCATTAGCAAAATTCACTTATAACAACAGCTACTAGGTGACAATTGGGATGACACCTTATGAGGCCCTGTATGGGCGAAAATGTAGGTCACCTATATGTTGACATGAAGCTAGTGAGAAGAAGTTGATGAAAAGCATTGATGATGAAAAGACCGATTTTGTTAATGAAACCTCCGAGATGATTAAGTTGATATGAAAGAGAATAGAGACCGCTCAAAGCCAACAGAAAAGTTATGCTGATAAAAGAAGAAGGCCTTTAGAATTCGCTGTAGATGATTATGTGTTCTTAAAAGTTACGCCGATGAAAGGAGTCATGAGATTTGGAAAGAAAGGCAAGTTGAACCTGAGGTTTGTCAAACCTTATGAAATTATGAAGCGGATAGGCAAAGTAGCTTAACAATTGAGATTGCCATCAGAGATGTCAGCTATTTATGATGTGTTCCATGTTTCGATTCTCAAGAAATATGTCCCAGATCCTACGCACGTGATTAACCCATAGGTGATTAAAATACAAGATGACCTCAGCTACGAAGAAAAGCCAGTGGAGATTTTAGATCGGAAGACTAAAATCTTGAGAAATAAAGAATTCCATTAGTCAAGGTGCTATGGCGAAACAACCAAGTGGAAGACGCTACATGGGAACGCAAAGATGACATGAGAACTAAGTATCTGCAACTATTTTAAGTTTCAAGGACAAAACTCTTATAAGGTGGGGAGAATTATAACGCCCGCTAATTTTCATGCAACGGTTCATGATAGTTATTTAAATGATGTTAAGTATTTTCCTTTATAATAGGATGTTACTAATTATTTTATTTTGAGTATTATGACAGGTGACAGTAACGTAAAATTGATGTACTCAAGGTGTTCATGTCAGATATAATGTGTGCATAATAATTTATCATGCTTAGTGGCATTTTAGTGTATACGACAGTTCAATAGGCTGATCCTTCAAGATCGACAGGTTGAATTGTCTTTCATGAAACGACAGGCCAGTGGATTTCATCGACAAGCCAAACCTCACGACTTTGGTAGGCCAGACTAAGCAGTCGGTAGGCCAAAGACTATTGACAAGCAATCAGCAGACATACCCCAAAATTTGTGATATCAGTGCTTATTGTGATTGGATGAGATGTACTGACTGATTAGCTTAATTTTGGTCTATTTCCTTATTTTTATGTGATGGAATAATTTGAATTTTATGGATGATTAAATTATTTGAAATGGTTTCCTATTTGAAAGTTAAAATATGGTAAGTAGAGCTAAATCAGTTAACTTTCGTAATCCTCTCCATTGCCAACATGATTTGCCTCAATTTCAGTTAGGAAAATTCTAACATAATAGAGAATATTGACCCCCTAACATCATTTTCATTCACGTTAATTTCACTCTTTCTATCACATGCTCTTTCTTTCCCTCTTTCTCTAAATTATCTTAGACACTTTCTCTCCCTCTTCATCATGTTTTCACCCCTTCTCTCCCTCAATTCTCTTGCAAATATTTGAATGAAATTTTGAGTTTTCTTTTGGGCAAATTCAAAGGAAATTTGAGAACGATTGTTTTGAGGTAAGAATTCATTCTCGATTTATTTCTGAAATGTATTTTTTCCCTCTAATCCGACTATAGTATTTTTATCTAGGAATATCTATTTGCTCTAAATTTTTATTATGTTATTTGTGTATGTGTTATGTCTTATCCCTCAAAATTTCATGTTATTTAGAATTTTCTATGCCAAGATATGAAATTTTTACTCTCTATTGCCCACTATTTTATGATTGTTGATTGGTATGTTGCACAAATGTACGGTCTTTGTTCAAGGGGTAAATATGTTTTGATTTTTACGAAATTTGGTAGAAATATTTGTGGATATGTTACGTTGTGAATTGTAAAGCTTTATAGTAATATCATGTATATTTTATGAGATATTGAATTTTCTTTAAACTAGGTTCTTATGGCTGTGAAACTTGTAAATTTTAGACTTCTTGGTTCTAAGACATTTTATTATGGATAAATGAATTTGTTTAGCAATGAACATTTTTTTGGTATTGTATTTATGTGTATATAAAATGTCATAAAAATTTTGGAGTCAAAGTAATTTTATGTTATTTGTTTGAAAATATTTACCAAAGGATGCTCACTGCCAGATATGTTTGAAGTTATTTTTGTCTCTGAATTCTAGTGCACGTTTTGGATTGGCTTGAGTTTATTAAAAGGTAATTTCTGGATATGTTGTAGCTCTAGGTGTTTATTACATGGAACATTTTTGGAGAATTATTTTATGGTCTAAATAATTTATTTTATAGACTTTAGTTAAGATTGTTCACTGCCTAACTATTATTGGCTGATTTTATGCTATGAAGTTTGTGACTTGTTTTGGTTTTTAAATGGAATTTATATGACCAACGAAAAATCATGATAATATGTTTATGTGTTAGCTTTGTTCCTCTAGAGCCTCATGCTTTAATTTTGTGTGATTTCTAAGTTATTGAATTATGAATGCATAAGGGTTAGGCAGGTAATAGTATTGTAGTTTTTGCATGAGTACTTATAAGTTGGTGAAATATATTAATGTTCCTGTATTTCTTGAAATGGAGGTATGAATAATGTATTATGGTATTGGATGATTCTTTGAATATAAATAAATGTTAATTTTATTTTAAATGAATGTATAACATGAACACACCAAGGAGTGAGCACATCAAGACCGCGGCGACGTCATCTTCAATTAAGGTTTAGTAAGCTAAACAGGTAAGTACGTTCTTACTTGCAACATGATGTGGTTTGTGAAAAAGTTTGAAGTTTATACTCATGATGATTTCGGTGATGATTCTATGACAGTTTTATTTAATGTTTTCTTATGAAACTTTTGATGTATAGTAGTTATTCATGTTTTGATAATGACGTATTTCAAGGTATAAAAGTATATATATATGTATCATCTATATAAGTGTTACACACCCATGTTTATGTAATGTTTATGTTTATGATGTCATGTTTGGTTTGGGATTAACTACCTTTCTCCTTTCATGACGGCACGCTTACGATAATGATAATGGTGCAATACTTGGGCCCTAAAGATAAAATGAATGAAGGTTTAATATGGTTAACGTTAACGAAAGATATGTTCTATATGAAATTGTGCCTAGTGCACTATGATGATGATGATGATTATGGAAATGATGTTTCATAAAGATGTTCATAAAATGTTTTACGTTATGAGATATGAAATGTACTTACTAAGCCTTTGCTTACTCAGTTTTACATCATGTTGCAGATAAGGGTAAAAGGATTATGAAATAGGTGAAGGGTGAGAATAGGCGTGTAAGCTTGAAAGGATAGATTGAATACGGAAGAATGCCAAAGAAGAAATTTAAAGTTATAAACTATGTTTTATTTTCTAAGTATATTTTATTATCTGAGTATGTTTATTTCAAGAGTTTTAAGTATTCGAACTATGTCTCTATAACTTTATAGGATTAATATTTATCTTCCGTACTTTAAAATATTGAGACTTGCTTTAAATTAAAAATTTTGTTTTTAAGAGTAGATCGGCCTGCCAATTATTATTGGTCGGTCTGCAGATGTTGGTATTGGCTTGTTGATTACCCTCTATCGGCCTGTCGATCTTAGTGATTTTAAAACCCTATTTTGCATAACCTTAGATGGCCTACCGGTGGTTGAAGTTTGGACTGCCAGTCAAGTTCGTCCTATCAAAGTTCAAAGTTCGGCCTACCGAACTATGTAAGCAGATTTTAAAAGTTGTGTTGATTTTTATTTAAAGTATGGTTTTATTGTTTTTGTGTTGATAAACTATTTAAAGAATATTTATAATCAAGTAATTTATTAAACGTTAAAAAAATATATGCATGAATCCTTGGGTATGTTTTCAAATTATGTTTTTATTTAAATAGTTTATCTTAAATAATGGCAAAAAGAATGAATGTAATGATATCTGTAACATTCGTAAAGGGGTGTTACAATAGTAATTTGTTGTTAACTTAATACTTCTATTATTTTTTCTTGCAAAGCATAAATTTTAACTATTAAGCATAACATAATTTTTTTAATGTACAAATTTCCTCTTTATTGGTGCCCTTATCAAAATTAAATCCTGGCTCTATCATTGAAAGAGTGGGTGGAAAATTAGCGTCATAGCCTTAACTCTAACAAAATTTTAAGAGAATTGTATTGAGTATTCATTGTGTGAGATCTTAAGTGTATAATTCTTTTTTAGAAAATATAGTGAAAAAAACCAAATAGACATCGACCGTATTAAATTAAACCACTATAAATCATGATATCTGTCTTTTCTTTTGTATTATTTTTTGCATTTATTATCCTTTTGATTGTTAAATTTTACTTCTGCTGCTCTAACATTTATTATCTTAAGGTTGATAGAATGTGATTGTCAACAGTTACAAACAAATATTTTTTTAAAAAAATGGTTCTAGTATTTTCAAAGCAATAAATGCAAAAAGGGAAAGAAAATTAGACAATAAAACCTATTTGAAGTTGCAGCAAGTTTTAAGGGCCCGTTTGTTTCGATGCTTGAATCACGATTTGAATCACTTTATTATAATATTTTTTCTTATAATAATTTAAATCTTTATTTAAATACTCTATTTAAATATTCGAACCAAACGGACCCTAAGTTTATCTCCAAAATCCCCTCTGTTCTTCTCCATTTGAAGCTTCGAGAATACTTTTCTTGGTATTTTTTTTATCCTTTTTTTTTTTATTTTGGTTTTCCAAAAGATGGGTTCCAGCTCCTTTTTGTTTTTGTTCTCTTCAGCTCCAAGACCCCCAAACGTGGCCCTTTATAAATGGTTATGTCAGCTCCTTTTATTTTCCCATCAGCTCGCGGACATAAGTAAAGGATAAGACATTAGGGGTCTGATGCAAGTAAGATGCGTGTCCAACGCACATTGGGTGAACGTTAATGAAGGATGCATCGTGAAGTGAGACAGGGCAAGGCCAAGAGCACACGCAGAGGGCAGTGGGACGTGTCGTACAAGAATGCATGCTAGGTTTGTGCGCTGTCTACCGCATATGTGGCAAAACACGAATGGCTGAGTTGCTGATGTTGGTCTTGAAGTGCACTCACTGTCAAATTAAGATGCACGCCAATTTTGCTCCCTCACATGGTGTCACGTTCCAGCGATTTGAATTTCAAATTTTTAATCGGCCCCGTTTGTTTCCTAGTCTCAATTTTCTTGATTTGAACTTTTTTAATTTAAATAGAAAAAATTTAAATTGTATAGTTCATATAATAATTAAAACTAAGATTAGATATATAGTTAAAGTGTTAATTTAAATATGAAATTTGAACCAAATTTGTGTCTAAATAAGTGGTGATATGAAAATTTTATTTAAATAGAAAATAAATATAAAATATATAAAAAAAAGTTATTTAATTGAAAAATAATATGCAATAGTAGTGCTAAATTTACAATAATAAAAGAGTAAACTTATTGTGCAATATTAGTTTGAAATTTTAAAGCAAAGGGGTAGCTTGAACTTTAAGTTGAACAATTTAACGTAGTTTAAACTATTAGTTTAGTTCGAATTAAATGATTTATCAATCATTAATTCAAACTATGATAGGTGTTTAAACTAGATTTAGCTGAAGCGAACCAAACAAACAAAAACGTTGATACTTTCCAACCGACTTAAGCTTCATATTTCTATGTTTGTTTTGTTCCTACACAAATAAGAGAAAATAAATAAAATAATTAAAGAGAAAACTAAAATTAAATTAAATTAAAAATAACAACAAATATGATCAAAATAATTAAAGTAAAAATAAAACAAAATTCAATAAAATGAAATTAATCGAACCGGGTAGCATTGGACTATATGAAAAAGCTGAAAATTTCATAAATATCACTTTTTATAAACTAATTATAGTAAATAATATGTTTTAAAAATATTTGTAACAAATAACAAACTTATGATGTAAATCATTTATTTACTCCTTGTAAATAATTTATTTAACTTTTAATTTATAGTATAAATAATTTTTATTTATAAAATAAATAAATTTACGTTATAAATAATTTATTTATTCTTTTGTATTTAGTTTAAATATTTCTTATATGTATAATAAATAAATATTTTAGGGACTTGCTATTTATGTCAAAAATTTCAAAAATCCTCTATTTTTACGGTTCTCTCTGTGAAAAATTAGACATTCGGCCCGCACCCGGCGTGGATCATGATGCGGGCCGCGCAGAGTACCGGGCCTAAGAATGGGGCCTAAGGCTGGACCGATTAATCGGGTCGAAACTCACTCAGCTATCTTTGACTCGCTCACCAAAGGAAGAAATTATAGCTTTTTGCGGTTGGAAAAGAAAGGAGCAAGTCAGAATCCGTATCCTGACGAAAGTGGGGCTCAATTGCGAAAGTGGGAGTAGCTGAAACATTAAAGTCGATCTCATCTTGAAGAAAGTTTGATTCAGTGACCAACTCCCCTCTAATTTGTCGATTTGTTGTACTTGCAAATAATGATTACTTACCTTGAACTAATGACGCCAGAGCTTACCAAATTCAAATTCGGCCTAAGCAACTGCCTCTCTATTCATTTACCACGTGTCCTAAAAAATGGACCTTCTCCAGCAAAAACTCACATTTTGAGAACTTGGCGTACAATTGATGCCTTCTCAATAATTGTAGTGCGATCCTCAGGTGCTCTACATGTTCCTCTGGTGTTCTTGAATATATCAGGATATCGTCAATAAAAACTATGACAAACTTGTCGAGGTAGTCCTTGAAAATCTGGTTCATAAGATCCATAAATGCTGCTGGGGCATTAGTCAGTCCAAATGGCATGACACAAAACTCGTAATGCCCATACCGCGTTCGAAACGCCGTCTTTGGCATGTCCTCCTCCTTAACTCGTAGTTGATGATATCCAGAGCATAGATCGATTTTCGAGAATACTGACAATCCTTTCAATTGATCGAATAGATCATCAATCCTTGGAAGTGGATACTTATTCTTAATTGTGGCTTTGTTTAGCTCTCGATAATTGATGCACATTCGTAACGTTCCATCTTTCTTCTTGACAAATAATACAGGCGCTCCCCATGGGGAATGACTCGGTCGAATAAATCCTTTATCCAGCAACTCTTGTAGTTGCACCTGCAGCTCTTTGAGCTCTCCTGGAGCCATACGATACGGTGCCTTTGATATCGGGGTTGTACCTGGTGTCAACTCAATCTCGAACGAGATCTCCCGTTCCGGTGGTAAACCTGGTAACTCATCTGGGAACACATCAACAAATTCTTTTACTATGGGAACCTTCTCTGGTCCTAACTGAGCCTCTTGTGGCTTGCTTATTAAGTTCACCAAATAACCGGTGCATCCACTTTCCAACATCTTCTTTGCTTTTAACGCCGAAATTAGCGCCTTTGGAGCTTTAGGAACCTTTTCTGAATACACGAACTTCTCACTTCCAGAAGGTTGGAACGTAACCTTGTGGTGTCTACAGTTAATCTTAGCCATGTACTTTCCCAAGAAATCCATTCCTAGGATAACGTCGTAGTCTTGTATATCAATTATGATCAAATCAATATACAATTCTCTTCCGCAAATGATTATCGGTACTTGACGTAACCAATAATCAGAACCCAATACCTCCCCAGAGGGAAGTGCAGTTTTAAAAGTCTGTTCTATTCTATCCCATTCATTCCTTAACCGTTTAGCAAACTTAAACGAGGCAAATGAATGCGTTGCTCCAGAGTCAAATAAAACATAAGCATCAGTATTGGCAACAGAAAACTGACCTGTTACCACCGACGACGTTCCTGCATCATCCTCCTTCTTCATATAGGCGTAAATTCGTCCACTTGGTTCTGGAGCTTCCAAGCATCCCTGACTGATACTAGGGCCTTCAATCTGCGTTTGGATTGCGTGAAGCTGGGTTCCCTGAGACCTCTGCTGATTCTGGTTATTCCGGTTCTGGTTATTCTGATTCTGGGGATTGGAGAAACAGTTTCTGGCATAGTGCCCTTCTTTGCCACAGAGGAAGCACTTGTTGGTGCCAGCTTTACACTCTCCAGCATGTCTTTTTCCGCACTGATTGCAGAGAGGCTTATTGTTTCTTCCATCACTGTTTCTTTTCTGAGGTTGCTCTTTTTGATTCTTTGGACTAACCGCGTTCCATTTCCTCTTGTTGTTAGCATTGCGGTTGCGCCCAACTGGATGGCTCTGGGACTGCCCTTGACTTGGAACACTTCCTTGCCCTTTTGCTTGTATTACTTGGCTCTGCTTAGCTAAAGCCTTCTCCTCCTTTAGAGTCTTAAAAATTCTTGCCCTCTCTTCCTTGTCACGGGCGATTCTGAATTCGGCCCTAGTAGCCCGTTCAATACAATCCTCCACATCCTTAGGGGCTTGCCCTCCACTATCAACTATAAGGGCAATGTCTGTTCGAAACATTCTCATCAATCTTCTTATTCGTTCCCGATCCGTGGGTACCAATTCAGGACATAAGCGCGCCAATTGGTTAAACCTCTTCACAGCATCTGCCACTGACATGTTACCTTGTTTAAAATTATTGAATTCTTCTTGTTGGGCTGCCATCGTTTCCACATTGAAATAAGCCCTACCGAACTCTTCCACAAAATCAGGCCATGTCATTTCATTTACATTCCTTCTATGTTCTACCGATTCCCACCATCTCCTAGCATCCTTGGTGAGAGAAAATGAGGCGCACAAGACTTTTTCACGGTCACTAAGTCCCATAAATTTCAAAACTCGCTCTATACCAGTAAGCCAATCATCGGCTTCTAATGGATCTGTAGATCCGTCAAATTCCGGGGCTTTCATCCGTCGGAATCTTTCATAAAACTCGATAGTAGATGCTACCGGAACAGCTGGAACAACTGGAGCAACTGGTTCCTCTTGCTGAGGTGGTAGTACTGGGGGTGGCGAGTTCGCACGTGCCAGTGGTTCGGGATTATGATTCGCTAGCTGCGCTCTTAACTCTTGCATTTCTAACTCCTGAGCTCGGAGTTTCTGTTGTAATTCCGTAATCATGGCCATCAAATCCGGGTTTACAGGTTCTCCGGGCATATCAGCCATCGATAATAAAATAGGTTTATAAGCCTATCATACAATTTCGTCATACGTCAGTATATACTATTAACTTAATAGTATTATTTATTTTTTTTTATAAAAAGAGCATTCTTCAATCATATAAACACATACAAACATAAACAATAACATAACTCAATATCTTATCTCATACGTTTCATTTCATACATTTCAGTTCATACATTTCATTTCAATAACCTCCATACATTTCATTTCATACATTTCAGTTCATACGTGTCATTTCGATAACCTTCATTCATTCCATGAACCTCTTTCATTTCATTTTTTACATTCTTTATAATATTACATGCATAACTCATGTACATACATACTTTCCTTTTATACATACTATTCATATCATCTCCGGGAGCAGTTATCACTTCCGGCTACATATACCCTATTGCCGGGAAGAATACCACTTGCCGGTCATATATATACAAAACATCAAAGCTCAAAACTATGATGATCACACATCTATATACATTAGATTATACAAAAGTCGTCATCATTTCTTTTAATCTGACTCGACTCCTGACATGTCACTATGTTCAGAATCCTCTTCGGGATCTTCCTCTTCCTCTTCATCCGAGTCAGTAGATTCGTCGTCGCTTGCAATAATGGGTTCAGGAGGCTCGGGCTCTTCATCACTATCATCATCATCATCATCATCCTCCATGTCCATTGGGGGATCTTCTAGGGGCGCGACTACATTCTGCTCTGCGTGTAGTACCGCCATAAGAAAGTCGTGAACGCTGAGATAGTTCCCTGGATACTGCATCTGTTGCTAGACTGCATTAGGAAGATCTCTCCAAACCAGATCGTAAATGCGCTGTAAGGGTATTTCTGGAGGAATCAACGGCATCATGGTTCGGCGAGACCTTAAAATATAATGATCTATCGGTTCCCCTACATATCTTCCCCAAACTGGTTCTATGCGTACGTATAACCTATGTCGCCAATCAGCCCACAACATTGGAATCATTTGGATGTGCATGACATCTGCTGGAGGTAAAGGTGCGAATTCAGCTTGAATCTGTTGTCTGAAGCCTTGCCAGTCCCCGGGTCGCTCATCAGGTCTAATCCTCAACCACCATGCTAAAGCCTCCCTCAACATCAATCCCGAGGCCAATAATACCTGGAGATGTGGTGGCGTATGACAAGCGTCAAAGATTACCTCTACTGCATGAAGCCATTCAGTTAACGCCATGGGTTGCCGACTTCCAGCGTATCGTGGTGGCATTGCATCTTGAAAAGCAATAGTGGCTCTTCGATCAGCTTCCATATCACGATCATGATGCGGTTCCGCCATATACTATATTTATTGTCGTAATTAACATATCATTACCATATAAAATTAGAAACTAAACATTCCTATACTTAAAATCAAACTATCTTACTTGAGCTATAGCAATGAAGCAGACGACAATGTGCAGTAGGGTGGCAAGATTTCCGCTCTGATACCAACTGTCACAACCCGCCTTTTCGGGCTGTGATAAAACTCTTTCTTACATACTTTAGAGCAAAAATTTAGGAATTTTTTTTTATACAAATACTGTACATATACTGTTTAATAACTTTTGAGATACAAACATATACTTGTATTTACATGATCATCCTTCTTTTACAATACAACTTATTAAACATTACTTTCAAAATATTTTAAAATACCATACAGCGGAAAACATACTGTGGCAGAAACCATACCCAGTCTGCACACATCATCCGTCCGCCAGCTCATCATTATTATTTATTCTGACCTTTTTGTCGGAATACCTACAGCATGAAAAACTTAATGAGCTAACGCCCAGTAAGTCCCATATAAACCCACATGCACGTTCAATAAAATGCATGATCATATTATGCTTTCTTATGATCCTTCTTTATCATTATCATTTCTTATCTTTAACTAGGGCCCAAGTGTTCGTACCATTGCGCACTTAGGTCTACGTAGCACCGTGATCATCTTGTAATCTTTAAACTCCCCTTGAGTCAGGAGTCGGTACGACACTTTTCTTAACTTTTGGTGATTCATTTACCAATTCACTTATTATGGTTAACGTACCATGCATGAAGTAATGAATACATGTTATACATAACATAATCTACATAAATGCTTTTGTATGATATAGACCATACAGGTACATACTTTATATACACACTGGTACACATTAATATACACACAGGTATATAGCATAATATACTCACAGGTACTTAACATAAAATATACACACTGGTATACATTAATATACGCACAGGTATACATAGCATAATGTACTCACAGGTACTTAACATAAAATATACACACTGGTATACATTAATATACGCACAGGTATACATAGCATAATGTACTCACAGGTACTTAACATAAAATATACACATTGGTATACATTATCATATACACTCAGGTATGTGTTATTATATACATTCAAGTATATATATATATTCCATATACTCACAAGTATACCCTTTCATTTTTTTATAAATTACTCATGTTGTTGCATACATACAAGTATACACCTTGATATACATACAAGTATACACATATACATATTACACTCTAATCCTATAATTTCATACTGTAGATGGGATGGGTATTTACTTGATATAATTGTCAGGCAATTTAACCACGATATCCTTTCTTCTAGATTCCTAGGATCCTGTTGGCCAATTACAAAGCCATTAGCCAAATTTTACTATGTTTCGATACGAAACATTTGTTAGTTAATAAATTGAGTTGCATTACTATGTTCAACTCTAAAAACCACTGTTTTTTCTTATTTCTATCTAACTTCACCATATCGTTTCTAACGAAGGGTGGAAACCTTTCTAGTCGTTTTCTTATCCCATTGGAAACATTTCAAAGCGGTTCGGGTTATTTGGGCAGAAATGACGATTTTGCCCTCCGCGGGTTTACTAACCTACCCGAGCTCGATTTCGTTATTCTTATAAAAATAACCATATATTAATTCTAAAATAACATCCTAGTGGGTCAAATCTCTTTATTTCTCAATTATGCCCCATTTTCATTAAACTTTGTGGTTTAGTCCCTGAACTGAAAATTTTGACGATTTACCCCCGAGACTAAAATTTACTTCTTTGCACCAGAATTTTCTATTTTTATCAAGGATCATTTTTGGTCAAAGTACCATATTCAACATCCTTTGAGAAATGACGTTTTTGCCCCTTTTTCAAAATTTTCACAATTTTCATAAATTCTTGAAAAATTAAAATCCCATAAATGATTCCGTTTTTTGATGAACCGTCCGCAATGCCTAATAGTTTCATCGAGATCTACAACTTTTGTGTTTTAACTTTTTCCAAAATATCACTGTACAAGGGTGTTTTTGGCTAATTTCCAATTCTGCCGAGAGGAATTTTTTTCTTTCAATTTAGTCCCTATGGCATTTTTACAAAAATCCATTTCAAACTTACAATTTTACCCCTGCAGAAATCATTTCATACCTTAATCAATACATTCCCATGCTCAAACATCACCTTTGCAAAGTTAAACATCAAAATTACAAAAATACCATTTTTTCAAAAATTGTTGGTTTGCACTAAAATAAAATTTCCATAACTCAAACTTATCATCCACCACATATACATGAACTTCCATCAAATACATGTTCAAAACCCCTCATGGGTTTGAAAGAATAAAAATCAAAACAAAATCTATAAAATTTCAAACTTTAAAGCTTAAAACTTACCAAAATAACACCCTTTTGGTTTGAAGCCTTCAAAATCCTTTTAGACTCCCTCCTAAGCTTCCTTTCCATACAAAAATACCATGGATTAATCTCTTGTCCTTTGCCCATGAAAAATCCCTTGACAACCCTTAAAAGTTTAGGATTTTACCTTAAACTTGTGGGAAAATCCTTGTTCTTGCTTGTAAAACTTGTTTGGGGTTATTTTTGCAAGGTTTGGGGGCTGAGAAATTTTTTTAGAGAGCTGAGTTATGGCTGCCGAAGCTTGGAAGGAAAGGAAGGAAAAGAAAATTGTGATAAACTTGCCATAAATGCATCTTTATCACATTTGGTGACTCATGGTAACCCATGAGTACACCACTAGGTGTCACAAGATGATTGGGCCACTTTTCTTGACATGTGGCCCAATAGAAAATCAAAGAGTGTCCACTTTATGGAGTTAAAAATTTATACTGTGTACTTTTTCACCACACAGTATTTTTCCTATATTGCCGTGGTCAAATCAGTATACTTTCTATCCTTAGACGGTATAAAAATATTTAACTTACTTTTTATTTACTTTTGGAGGCCAATCATAACGTTTTTCGTATCTGTGTTTCATTTAGCAGTATACTCATACTGCTTCGGCCTCCTTTTTACCTCTAATTTGGGTTTGGACAACTTCTATGTCATATTTACATTCTAATCACCCACTTATTTATGTGACACCCGTTATTCCCCTAAGGGTATTAAGGTAATTAGATTAATTTTAGTATATATATATAAAAAAAATAAGAAAATATCACAAAACTCGAGACTTTCTCTCTCCTCTTTCTCTCTCTAGAATTTTCTCTCCCCTCAAATATTGTCTGAGATTTCGGCATCCGTTTTCGACACCTCCCACACCAATGGGAAGCTCTCGTCAAGACGAGTCCAACGGTGTGCCGAGTAGCCCAAAACACTACCGGAGGAGGACACACGCGCCGGTTGAAGCCGCAGAAACACAGTACTTTTCCAACGTGATTTCTTCACCGTCCGAGCACCGATCAACACGATCTTGGTGTCTATAGACTCAGCTCAATGAGTAGAACAAAATGCAGCAGGTGATGCCCCTCGATTTTGGCCGGAGAAGCCTCGTCGGAGTCGCTTCTTGCCGCCGTTGCACCACCCTCGATCCCGCCGCCTCCGACGACGGTGATCGACACCGCCCCCACCGTTCGACTCAGACGGCGACGAGGAGTGAGAAGCACCTTCCAATTTCACGCCACAGCCGCCGCCCGCCGGAGTTTGAAGACCGACGCCGTCCACCGCCGCAGCAACCACCGTCGCCACCGTTCCTGACCTTCTTCCCCAAAATTAACTGAGGCAAAACACTCAGTGATGCACGGTGAAGCTTTCCCAACCCTCAATTTCATGAGAACTCCGCCGGAGGACCACGATCGGCCTCCGCCTTTGTGCGCCGCCGTGAGGAGCTTTGGGCTGCCGTTCTACGCAGCGGTGTGGTGTACCACCGCCACCAACATGCTCAGACAACCACGGAGAAGGAAATTCCCAAGCCAATTTGGGCCAAACGCTGGCGAAGATCCACCGCCCGAGCCACCGGTTTTGGCCGAGGATCCGCTCTTCGATTTGTGCTGATGGAGGCAAAATTGAATGAAATTGACATCACCATTGAACTCAGAAGGGTCGACTTAGGGGGGGTAGGCTCGAGCTCAGCCCTCAACGGAGCCAACCGCCGCCGGTCAACGGCGGTCAACGCCGGTCAACGGCCAGTCAAAGGCTAAATTGGAATTTTGTGATCCGGACCTCCGATCGAAGATCCGAGACCGCCTCCTGACTCGTTTTGATGCTCTGGATGCAATGGTGACCTCCGTTCGAGCAAATTCCACTCCGATGAAAATCATCCGGTACCGACTGCACGCGAATCGAGGCGATTCAAACAGCAGTATCGGAGTCCAGAATGACGTTTTCAAGAATGTATGATCTCCAGGAAGCATTCCTAGCCATTCATAGTCGCTCGAGGAGCACTACAGAGGATGCTTCGTAGATACAGCGAGATACAACTGGATCTGTTTTGCTTGGAGTTCAAGATCAAGGGAGTATGGAGCTAACGTTAATTGATTCCAAGATTAAGAGACTGTTGATAAGCTTGAAAGGTAGGGATTCTATTACTCATTTTTTTGTGAGGTTTTTATAGAATTAAAATTGATTGTTTTGCCGCAATATATATATATATCTATGTTGAACTAATATTATATGAGTATCACATATGAAACTATGACATGGACTCGTCTTGTATTGTACGGCGAGGAACATAATGAATTGACACATGTTATAAATTGAGAAGCATGGTTAGGAAAACTAACTCTATTAATAATGATTCAATATAGAGAAATTGTGAGACATGAAGAGGGCGACGGTTACGTCCTTGGGCATGAATACCCTAAAAGGTAAAATAGGGGGAAGGCGATGACGCTTCCTTGGGTTGAAAGTCCCAGAACACACTGTACAGGAATCGACTTGGTGAGGACTCGGGGCTTGATGTCCCCTCACCGGAACACCCTTGGAATGTTTATAGGGTGATCAAGTGCGCCCATTTGGGTTTCGATGAGTTGAGTGATACTCAATTTAACATGGATACCTAGGAACAATGATGATTGGTAATATTTGTATAAATGTGTAATTATGACACTTGGTAATGATTAACTACGGTATCCATAAGATGTGATCGTAATAAACCTCATAATCTGGAATATGATGTAACTTACTAACCATGCAGGTTTTAATGTGGTAATGATAAAAACCTAAAGGTGAGTAATGGCTTTCTCTACTGAGCATAGTGTCGCTCATTCCCTTATATTTTTATCTTTTCAGGACTCACTAAGTGTGAGGTGGCTACGAGAAATATAGTTGAGGAAGTGATGTAGCTATATTACATTGGGACTGCTTCAATTGTTGAGAATATTCTTCATGATAATGTAAGCATCAATTGTTACTTTCTGTGACTGTATTACAGTGCGTTGATGGTTAAAATGATGATGACAGTTTATAATATTAAATTTCAGGTGCTACATTAAACTGTGGTTTATTTATCGTTTATATTTTTATTTTTGAGTTGGGAGTTTTCATTTAAGTCCCGGGCAAATTTTATTTTTAAGGTTTTACTTTTATTATTATTATTTTTATGTTATCTCATTAAAAACTGTTAACCCCCATATAGGGGCGTTACAGAATTTTTGGTATCCGAGCCTAGGTTCGGTTAACCTAGGGAGTGTAGCACCACTTTAAAAAAATATATTTTTGAGATGGTTTTGAAGCTGAATTTTCATTGTCATCATCAAAATGAACCTTCACATTGATTTATACAGTCTAAAAGGATGTAACATGGAAAGGCCATAGAATGAAAATATTAATGGTTATATGAGTACAATAATTATATAGAAGGAAAGTATTAATAGTTATGAGGGAATGATAATTATATGGAATGAGTTTATAAGTAGAATGCTTATGAGAGATTCGTATAATATTTGGATCTATAAGCATATCTAATTCGTATAAACGATGAGAAATTCGTATAGATATGAGGATTTAAAAGCCTTTTGTCTCGTGAAAAACAATAAGAAATATAAGGCTTAATTTATTGATTTTAAAGTTTGGCATAGATATGCCAAATTTTTCGTAATTGATTCAAACCTAAGTAATGATTATGTGTGGATTCGATGGAGCACATAAGTGTCAATGTCTTTTCTTAAAAGTTCTATTTATTTGAGGAATATGATATAAGTTGGGAATCATGGTATTGAATCTTGAGAGAGATAAATGTTAGACTTTTGGTCTGTTGAGACTGTGTAAAGTCTAGAATGCATGAATCTCAAATTGGAATATTTTGTTACGTACATTGTATTTAAGTGTATCAGTGAATCTTTATATATAGATGCAATAGAAAAAAAAATGATCAATAGGAGTTTCCTTAAGTAAATCATAATACTTAAGGCACTTATAATAATTTTGGATAATTACGATAAAATGTTTAAGTTTTAGATGTTTAGATGTGAATCTTTTGGTTACTTAAGGTTTTGTTATATGAAGAAATTATATATTGTATAAGTAGAATTGTGGGGATTGTAGATGTTCTTAAGTAGTAACATCAAGTGTCTTTGTTCATTGATATGGTCTACGTTGATATGGTCTACGTTGAAAGACGTAAATCGTATTGATTTCAAGGTTAGTCACATTCTAAACCCTTGGTAGGAATGATGATGAATCCATTGATAGATGTTAAGTATTATGAATAACATATGGGTGTATGTATTGTTCAATAAGGTTTTGATTAAAACAAAATTATTTGAGTTGCTGGAAGATTATGTTGTTATGAAATGATTTTAAATATCATTCAGGAAGATCCTTGTTGTCGTTAAATTAGATTTGTTGTTTATAGTTAACTTTATCTATAGTGGGCTTTGAATTGGGTTTAAGATTTATACAAATTGGTTTTCAATTTTATTTTTGTTATTTAACTCGTTCCAGATGTGTTAAGGCCTGAAACAACTTGACCATTTTCAACTTAGAACATTTGGGCCTAGTTCAAATCCTAAATTAGTTTGATTCACACTGTCTCTCTCACGTGATCTCTACACGTGTCATATACAGTGGTTTAATTATTGTTTACAAATACGTTTACTGTGCATAAGAGCTTATTTCTCCGAGTTCACTTTTTCTCTCTTAATTTGTTATTTTCTCTCTAAATCGCAAATCCTCTTCTTTTTCATTAAAAATTCTTCTTTTCCTCTAAAAGAAGAAGGAATTCTAGGATTCTGCAATTTACTATCTTAATTTTTCCTTTCTATTTACTCTTCTTTCATCTCATCATGGACCCAAAGTACCAGCACATGAGAAAGTATTTCCCATCACTCTCCCAAAAGATTCTCAGAAAGAAATATAAGGCTAGAATTACTCGGTTGTGGATTCTTATGCGTTTTGGTATCCCTTGTGATGTGAGAATGTTAATAGAGGGGAAGATCCGTCCGAGTGACTTCAGTCAAGATGTCGGTTTACCAGGAACAGGTACCAGTCGTAGTGCAATGAAAAGAAGAGCTCGTGCCATCGTGGTCACTTGTAAAAAATGTGGAAGACAAAATTGTAACGGTAAATGTACTTCACCTGGTTATATGTCAACGAATAGAGAGGATAAAATAAGGTTTTGTAGGGATGGACTTTCAAAAGAGAACTTGGATAGCATCCATCCTCCTCTCCACGGTCACCCTAGTGGATATGTTCAAGGAGCTATTTTTAAACTCTGGCCCAAATTTTATGCAGAAAGACAACGCCTCAGGAATATGGTATTTTTAGATCCTGTTTGCCAAGCCATAAGAAAACTGGATGGGGAATAAGTCATCGCTCTATAAAGGTTATTTAGTTTTACTTATTTGAAGCAGTTTTAGCTGATGTTCAACAGTTTGTGTTTTTCTTTTACTCAGAATATTTACTTTTGTGTTTGAAATAATTGTGATTATTAGATTGATACAGTAAGTGTTAATATCTTATTTAATTTATGATTTTCTTAAATATATATATATATAATAAAATATATTATCTTATCAGACACGTCACATACGGTACAGTAATATATTTGAATTTTGAAAAGCTTATCCAGATATTTCAAGATTTGTGTCTCAAATTTCAAAAGTTCTACAGTATTTGTCGTTTATATTAAATTTCTAGACTTGGTGTATATTTGTCAAAAAGTCTACAGTTGTGTCAAGAGGGTCTTCTGTCAAATTGTTCTCAATTGTCAAAAGTTATACAATTAGAGTCTAATCTTTTTCAAAAAGTGAATCAGATTTTCTGTAAACTATCAATCACCTTATCTTACTTTCTTATCCGCACAAGATTTTGTTTAAATCTTTGGATTACCTTTTCATTACCTACTCGTCTATCTCTTTAGCCCTTTTTGTGTATTTCTCATCTTTAAAAACTCATGTAGAACCCGAAGTCTAAGTGGAGCAGACATGAAGCAACCACTTCTATAAACCAAATATGTCTACCTCCCAGTCCACGAAGAAAATAAAGAATGTCTGTGTCTTTTGTGGTTCCAGCCTTGGAAAAGATAAAGCTTATTTAGAAGCTGCAAATCACTTAGGGCAAGTCCTAGCACGCAAGAAGATTAACATAATCTATGGGGGTGGTAGTATAAAAATGATGGTAAATATGGCACTAGCAGCTAGGTCTAGCGACGCTACTGATGTAAGAATTTGGCCTCATATTCTAGTTGAAGGAAACCTTTGTAAGGAAGCCATAGGTAAGGGAGAAGGAGTCAGGAGTATCCCTAGAAATTTTAAAGACATAATCTATAATTCTGATGCTTTTATAGCATTACCTGGTGGTCTAGGTACTCTTGAGGAAATATTTGTAGTTGCTTGTGGGCAATTGTTGGGCTTTTATTCCAAACCTTTGGGACTGCTGAATGTAAATGGTTTTTATGACGGTCTTTTGAAATTTCTAGATTACGCTGTGGAAGAAAACATCACTACAGAATCGGAGAGACAAATCTTTGTTACTGCTTCAACAGCTGAGGAATTGATAGATAAAATGCAAATCATACATCCAGAATCCGACACTGCAACATCCAAGCTTGAATGGGAAAGGGAAAGCCGGGAGCGGCCAATTGATTTGAATCTCCATCTGTAATCTTTTTGTTTTATCTTTGGCATATAGGCATGTGTGTCCGTATTTCGTGTGTTACGAATAACCGTTTGCCCTGTATTCTGTGTTTCTTGTGGTACGTTGTTGTTCAATCTTTTAGATTCATTGAGCCTAATGCCGGGATGGCTGGATACGGAGTACTTGATGCTCTCGAAACGCATCCTTCTTAAGGTCCGATCTTTTGTTTATCGATGTTTTTGTATCCTCTAAGCATGCATGATATGGATAGCTGGTATACGGAGTGCCTTGTACTCTCGAAACGTATCCGTATCATGTTTGTAATGTGTAATATTCTGTTAATATGATGTGGAAGTACCAGAGTCAGTTATGAAGATATTCCATATGAAATATGAGTATATTATTTGGGTTGAATGTTTGTGTCATGAGGATAGCTGTTTAATGAAAAATATGTCGGGTATGTTTGCAACCAGAGATTCCGTTTAATATCTCTATGAATAAGTTTAATGTATGGTTTTGAATAGAAGTGTTTGTGATATATGTTTTATGATTATGTTTTAGTTTATTAGTAGAGGTATGAAATCAAATATATTTGACTTTTCCTTACTTAAAAAGGGAAAGGAACCTAAAGATGAAGTATATAAAATTTCTCTAGCAATCTCCTTAAATGTGATTGTAAATCACAGTCCATGGACAATGAAGGACTGGAATCATGGTATGGTCAATATGTATGCCTGATCAGATTCTTAGACTATTATACGGTGTTATAAGTTGAAACTTGTCAGAAATACTCTCATTGAGGGATTTAGAATTTAGAGTAAGATTTATTATGCAAGTAAATAAGTGGAGATACGATAACTTAAATTTGGAAGATAAACAACATTAACGGTTTAGACTCGGAATTGGAATCATAATTTTTACTAGTATTACTAGAATTGAAATTTCGAGGACGAAATTTCTTTAAGGGGGTAGAGCTGTGACACCCGTTATTCCCCAAAGGGTATTAAGGTAATTAGATTAATTTTAGTATATATATATAAAAAAAAATCAGAAAATATCACAAAACTCAAGACTTTCTCTCTCCTCTTTCTCTCTCTAGAATTTTCTCTCTCCCCTCAAATATTGTCTGAGATTTCGGCATCCGTTTTCGACACCTCCCACACCAATGGGAAGCTCTCGTCAAGACGAGTCCAACGGTGTGCCGAGTAGCCCAAAACACTGTCGGAGGAGGACACACGCGCCGGTTGAAGCCGCGGAAACACAGTACTTTTCCAACGTGATTTCTTCACCGTCCGAGCACCGATCAACACGATCTTGGTGTCTATAGACTCAGCTCAATGAGTAGAACAAAATGCAGCAGGTGATGCCCCTCGATTTTGGCCGAAGAAGCCTCGTCGGAGTCGCTTCTTGCCGCCGTTGCACCACCCTCGATCCCGCCGCCTCCGACGACGGTGATCGACACCGCCCCCACCGTTCGACTCAGACGGCGACGAGGAGTGAGAAGCACCTTCCAATTTCACGCCACAGCCGCCGCCCGCCGGAGTTTGAAGACCGACGCCGTCCACCGCCGCAGCAACCACCGTCGCCACCGTTCCCGACCTTCTTCCCCAAAATTGACTGAGGCAAAACACTCAGTGATGCACGGTGAAGCTTTCCCAACCCTCAATTTCATGAGAACTCCGCCGGAGGACCACGATCGGCCTCCGCCTTTGTGCGCCGCCGTGAGGAGCTTCGGGCTGCCGTTCTACGCAGCGGTGTGGTGCACCACCGCCACCAACATGCTCAGACAACCACGGAGAAGGAAATGCCCAAGCCAATTTGGGCCAAACGCTGGCGAAGATCCACCGCCCGAGCCACCGGTTTTGGCCGAGGATCCGCTCTTCGATTTGTGCTGATGGAGGCAAAATTGAATGAAATTGACGTCACCATTGAACTCAGAAGGGTCGACTTAGGGGGGGTAGGCTCGAGCTCAGCCCTCAACGGAGCCAACCGCCGCCGGTCAACGGCGGTCAACGCCGGTCAACGGCCAGTCAAAGGCTAAATTGGAATTTTGTGATCCGGACCTCCGATCGAAGATCTGAGACCGCCTCCTGACTCGTTTCGATGCTCTGGATGCAATGGTGACCTCCGTTTGAGCAAATTCCACTCCGATGAAAATCATCCGGTACCGACTGCACGCGAATCGAGGCGATTCAAACAGCAGTATCGGAGTCCAGAATGACGTTTTCAAGAATGTATGATCTCCAGGAAGCATTCCCAGCCATTCATAGTCGCTCGAGGAGCACTACAGAGGATGCTTCGTAGATACAGCGAGATACAACTGGATCTGTTTTGCTTGGAGTTCAAGATCAAGGGAGTATGGAGCTAACGTTAATTGATTCCAGGATTAAGAGACTGTTGATAAGCTTGAAAGGTAGGGATTCTATTACTCATTTTTTGTGAGGTTTTTATAGAATTAAAATTGATTGTTTTGCCGCAATATATATATATATCTATGTTGAACTGATATTATATGAGTATCACATATGAAACTATGACATGGACTCGTCTTGTATTGTACGGCGAGGAACATAATGAATTGACACATGTTATAAATTGAGAAGCATGGTTAGGAAAACTAACTCTATTAATAATGATTCAATATAGAGAAATTGTGAGACATGAAGAGGGCGACGGTTACGTCCTTGGGCATGAATACCCTAAAAGGTAAAATAGGGGGAAGGCGATGACGCTTCCTTGGGTTGAAAGTCCCAGAACACACTGTACAGGAATCGACTTGGTGAGGACTCGGGGCTTGATGTCCCCTCACCGGAACACCCTTGGAATGTTTATAGGGTGATCAAGTGCGCCCATTTGGGTTTCGATGAGTTGAGTGATACTCAATTTAACATGGATACCTAGAAACAATGATGATTGGTAATATTTGTATAAATGTGTAATTATGACACTTGGTAATGATTAACTATGGTATCCATAAGATGTGATCATAATAAACCTCATAATCTGGAATATGATGTAACTTACTAACCATGCAGGTTTTAATGTGGTAATGATAAAAACCTAAAGGTGAGTAATGGCTTTCTCTACTGAGCATAGTGTCGCTCATTCCCTTATATTTTTATCTTTTCAGGACTCACTAAGTGTGAGGTGGCTACGAGAAATATAGTTGAGGAAGTGATGTAGCTATATTACATTGGGACTGCTTCAATTGTTGAGAATGTTCTTCATGATAATGTAAGCATCAATTGTTACTTTCTGTGACTGTATTACAGTGCGTTGATGGTTAAAATGATGATGACAGTTTATAATATTAAATTTCAGGTGCTACATTAAACTGTGGTTTATTTATCGTTTATATTTTTATTTTTGAGTTGAGAGTTTTCATTTAAGTCCCGGGCAAATTTTATTTTTAAGGTTTTACTTTTATTATTTATTATTTATTTTATTTTATCTCATTAAAAACTGTTAACCCCCATATAGGGGCGTTACAATTTATATCAAAATTTTACAATTAATCGTGACATAAATTTCATTTTATGGATATTATTTACAAATTTTTGAGTAATTAAACTCATAAAATCTGTATTCGGCAATATCCAACATTGCATCACATTTGCCATATAATTTACATTCAATGCCGTTTATTCCTACTTTATCGTAATTTTTACAAAAATTTACATTTTTAAAAGTAAATTCATTAATTAAACCCAATTAAATATTAGGTTTTATTAATGAATATTTTTCCCGGTCATTACACTTACCCCCTGATAGAGAGATTGAATTTGAGATCGAGCTTGCTTTAGGCACTGACCCAATTTTAAAGGCACCATACAGAATGGCCCCAACAGAGTTGAAGGGGCTTCATTCTCAATTAAAGGAACATCTAGACAAAGGCTTCATCAAACCTAGTCACTCACCTTGGGGAGCTCCAGTCTTATTTTTCAAAAAGAAGAATGGATCTATGAGACTCTAAATCGACTATATGGAACTGAATAAGCTGATGATCAAGAATAAGTACCCTTTGCCTCAAATCGATGACTTGTTTGACCAACTTAAAAGTGCATCTATGTTTTCAAAGATTGATTTGTGGTCAAGATACCATCAGTTGAAGATAAAAGAAGGAGACATCCCTAAGATGGCCTGTAGATCGATGTATGGTCATTATGAATTTGTGGCTATGCCTTTCGGTCTAATGAATGCACCGGCAGCCTTCATAGACCTGATAAATCGAGTATTCAAAATTTTCTCTATAAATTTGTTGTTGTGTTTATCGACAATATTCTGGTTTACTCAAAGAGTTGGGAAGAACTTGCTGAACTTCTGAGAATTGTGCTAGAGACATTAAGGAGACACAAGTTGTATGCAAAGTTCTCCAAGTGTGAATTCTGGCTCGACAGGGTGTCTTTTTTAGGGCATGTAGTATCAAAGGAAGGGATAATGGTAGATCCTTTTTAAGGTAAAGCTATTCTCGACTAGAAATGACTGAAGAATGCAAGCAAAATAAGGAGATTTTTAGGTCTAGCTAGTTATTGCCAGAAATTCATGGAAGACTTTTCTAAGATAGCAGTGCCACTCACAAATCTAACTCGTAAAGGAAAGAAGTTTGAATGGATAGATGCATGCGAGAAGAGTTTCCAAGAACTGAAGAAAAGGTTGACTACAGCTCCAGTCTTGGCCATTCTTGAAGGGAACGATAGGTTTGTAATTTACAATGATGCTTCCAAGATGGGCCTTGGTGCTGTTTTAATGCAGAATGATAGAGTGATCGCTTATGCCTCGAGACAACTAAAGGATTATGAGAAGAACTATCCTACTTATGACCTCGAGCTAGCAGCCGTAGTTTTTGCATTGAAGATATGGAGGCATTACTTGTATGGAGTCTAATGTAAGATCTTCACTGATCATTAAAGTTTAAAGTACTTTTTCACTCAGAAGGACCTGAACATGAGACAATAAATATGGCTAAAGCTTGTGAAGGATTGTGATTATGAAATCCTTTATTATCCAAGAAAGGCTAATCGAGTGGCTGATGCTTTGAGCAGGAAGACAGTAGCAACGCTAATGTCATTACAAGCAATGTCTCAGCCTTTGAGGAAAGAAATTCTGTACTTTGGTTTGGAAATTATAATAGGATAGGTTTTAGCACTCACTCGTGCTCCAACGCTATTCAATGAGATTCAGAGTATGAAAGACCAAGATGTAAGCCTCGCAAGGATTAAGTAGGAAATAAAAGAAGAAAAATGTGAAGAGTTTGGTATTGCATATGATGAACCTCTATATCTCAAGAACCGCTTATGTGTTCCCAATGTTGACAGCTTAAGGGAAAGAATCTTAGCAGTAATACATGATACTCCTTATTCAATTCAGCTAGATGCAACAAAGATGTACAACGATCTAAGAGATAGCTTTTGGTGGTTTGGAATGAAACGTGACATTGCCATGTATGTAAAGAAATGCTTAACATGCCAGCAAGGTAAAGCTGAACCCCAGAGACCTAGTGGCGATTTACAGTCAATCCAAATACCAGAATGGAAATGGGAGGATATTGAAATAGATTTTATTACCGGATTGCCCAAGACTATGATGGTTATGATGCTATTTGGGTTGTTATCGACCGATTGATGAAGACGGCACATTTCACTTCTATCAAGATCACTTACTCTATGGAGCGGTTAGTGAAACTCTATGTCAACGAGATTGTGCAACTTCATGGAATCCCTAAATCTATCATTTTTGATTGTGACGGCAGGTTCATGTCCAAGTTTTGAAAAAGTGTACAGACTGCAATGGGGACTAAGTTGCACTTTAATAAAGCTTTTCCTCCTCAGGCAGGCAGCCAAATGGAGCGGACGAACTTGATCTTAGAAGATATACTTCAGGCCTGTACCTTCGACTTCAAGACCAGCTGGTGTAAAATGTTGCTATTAGCAAAGTTCACTCATAACAACAGTTGCCAGGCGACGATGAGGATGGTACCTTATGAGGCCCTATATGGGCGAAAATGTAGGTCACCTATATGTTGGCACAAAGCTGGTGAAAAGAAGTTGATGGAAAGCATTAACGATGAAAAGACCGATTTTGTTAATGAAACCTCCGAGAAGATTAAGTTGATATGAAAGAGAATAGAGACCGCTCAAAGCCGACAGAAAAGTTATGCTGATAAAAGAAGAAGGCCCTTAGAATTCACTGTAGGTGATTCAGTGTTCTTAAAGGTTGCACCAATGAAAGGAGTAATGAGGTTCAGGAAGAAAGGCAATTAAACCCGAGGTTTATCTGACCTTATGAAATCATGAAGTGGATGGGCAAAGTAGCATATCAGTTGAGACTACTATCAAAAATGTCATCCATTCATGATGTATTTTATGTTTCGATGCTCGAGAAATATATCCCAAATCCTACGCACGTGATTAACCCACAGGTGATCGAAATACAAGATGACCTCAGCTACGAAGAAAAGCAAGTGGAGATTTTAGATCGGAAGACTAAAATCTTGAGAAATAAAGAATTCCATTAGTCAAGGTGCTATGGCAAAATAACCAAGTGAAAGAAGCTACATGGGAACGCGAAGATAACATGAGAACTAAGTATCTGCAACTATTTTGAGTTTCGAGGACAAAACTCTTATAAGATAGGGAGAATTGTAATGCCCGCTAATTTTCATATAACGGTTCATGATAGATATTTAAATGACGTTAAGTATTTTCCTTTATAATAGGATGTTACTAATTATTTTATTTTGAGTATTATGACAGGTGACAGTCATGTAAAATTGATGTGCTCAAGGTGTTTATGTCAGATATAATGTGTGCATAATAATTTATCATGCTTAGTGGTATTTTAGTGTATATGACAGTTTAGCAGGCCGATCATTCAAGATCGACAGGCTGAATTGTCTTTCATGAAACGACAGGCTAATGTTTTTCATCAACAGGCCGAACCTCATGACTTCAGTAGGCCAGACTAAGCAGCCGGCAGGCCGAATACTGCTGACGAGCAATCAGCAGACACACCCCAAAATTTGTGATATCAGTGATTATTGTGATTGGATGAGATGTGCTAAATGATTAGCTTAATTTTGGTATATTTCCTTATTTTTATGTGATGGAATAATTTGACTTTTATAGATGATTGAATTATTTGAAAGGGTTTCCTATTTTGAAAGTTAAAATATGGTAAGTAGAGCTAAATCAGTTGACTTCCTTATTCCTCTCCATTCTACACGTGATTTGCCTCAATTTTAGCTAGGAAAATTTTGACATAATAGTGAGTATTGACTCCCCTTGCATTATTTTCATTCACGTTAATTACACTCTCTCTATCACACGCTCTTTCTTTCCTTCTTTCTCTAAATTATCTTAGACACTATCTCTCCCTCTTCATCATGTTTTTCACCCCTTCTCTCCCTCAAATATTTGAATGAAATTTTGAGTTTTCTTTTGGGCAAATTCAAAGGAAATTTGAGAAAGATTGTTTTGAGGTAAGAATTCGTTCTTGATTTATTTTGAAATGTATTTTCCCCCTCTAATCCGACTGCAGTATTTTTATCTAGGAATATCTATTTGCTTTGAATTTTTATTATGTTATTTGTGTATGTGTTATGTCTTGTCCCTCAAAATTTCACGTTATTTAGAATTTTCTATGCTGAGATATGAAATTTTTACTCTCTGTCGCCCACTATTTTATGATTATTGATTGGTATGTTGCACAAATGTACGATCTTTGTTCATGGGGTAAATGTGTTTTGATTTTTACGAAATTTGGTAGAAATATTCGTCGATATGTTATGTTGTGAATTGGAAAGCTTTATAGTAATATCATGTATATTTTATGAGATATTGAATTTTCTTTAAACTAGGTTCTTATGGCTGTGAAACTTGTAAATTTTAGACTTCTTGGTTCTAAGACATTTTATTATGGATAAATGAATTTGTTTGGCAACAAACATTTTTCTAGTATTGTATTTATGTGTATATAAAGTGTCATAAAAATTTTGGAGTCAAAGTAATTATATGTTATTTGTTTGAAAATATTTACCATAGGATGCTCACTGTCAGATATGTTTGAAGTTATTTTTGTCTCTAAATTCTAGTGCACGTTTTGGATTGTATTGAGTTTATTAAAAGGTAACTTTTGGATATGTTGTAGCTCTAGGTGTTTATTACATGCAACATTTTTGGAGAATTATTTTATGGTATAAATAATTTATTTTATAGACTTTAGTTAAGGTTGTTTACTGTCCAACTATTGTTGGCAGACTTTATGCTATGAAGTGTGTGACTTGTTTTGGTTTTTAAATGGAATTTATATGACCAACGAAAAAACATGATAATATGTTTATGTATTAGCTTTGTTCCTCTAGAACCTCATGCTTTAATTGTGTGTGATTTCTAAGTTATTGAATTATGAATGCATAAGGGTTAGGCAAGTAGTAGTATTGTAGTTTTTGCATGAGTACTTATAAGTTGGTGAAATATATTAGTGTTCCTATATTTCTTGAAATGGAGGTGTGAATAATGTATTATGGTATTGGATGATTCTTTGAATATAAATAAATGTTAATTTTATTTTAAATGAATGTATGACATGAACACACCAAGGAGTGAGCACACCAAGACCGCGGTGACGTCATCTTTAATTAAGGTTTAGTAAGCTAAATAGGTAAGTACATTCTCACTTGCAACATGATGTGGTTTGTGAAAAAGTTTGAAGTTTATACTCATGATGATTTCTATGATGATTTTATGACGGTTTTATTTAATGTTTTATTATGAAAGTTTTGATGTACAGTAGTTATGCATGTTTTGATGCTGACGTATTTCGAGGTATAAAAGTATATATATATATGTATCACCTATATAAGTGTTTCACACCCATGTTTATGTAATGTTTATGTTTATGATGTCATGTTTGGTTTGGGATTAACTACCTTTCTCCTTTCATGACGGCGCGCTTACGATAATGATAATGGTGCAACACTTGGGCCCTAAAGATAAAATGAATGAAGTTTTAATATGGTTAACGTTAACGAAAGATATGTTCTATATGAAACAGTGCCTAGTGCACTATTATGATGATGATGATTATGGAAATGATGTTTCATAAAGATGTTCATAAAATGTTTTACGTTGTGAGATATGAAATATACTTTCTAAGCCTTTGCCTACTCAGTTTTACATCATGTTGCAGACAAAGGTAAGAGGATTATGGAATAGGCGGAAGGCGAGAACAAGCATGTGAGCTTGAAAGGATGGATTAAATACAAAAGAATGCCAAAGAAGAAATTTAAAGTTATAAACTATGTTCTATTTCTGAGTATGTTTTATTATCTGAGTATGTTTATTTGAAGAGTTTTAAGGATTCGAACTATGTCTCTATAACTTTATAGGATTAATATTTATCTTCCACACTTTGAAATATTGAGACTTGCTTTAAATTAAAAATTTTGTTTTAACAGTAGATCAGCCTGCCAATCATTATTGGTCGGTTTGCCGATGTTGGTATCAGCCTGCCGATCTTAGTGATTTTAAAATACCCTGTTTTGCAAAGCCTTGGATGGCGTGCCAGTGGTTGAAGTTTGGACTGCCAGTCAAATTCAGCTTGTCGAAGTCTGAAGTTTGGCCTACCAAACTGTGTAAGCAGATTTTAAAAGTTGTGTTGATTTTTATTTAAATTATGGTTTTATTGTTTTGGTATTGATAAACTATTTAAAGAACATTTATAATCAAGTAATTTATTAAATGTTAAAAAAATGCATGCATGGATCCTGGGGTATGTTTCCAAATTATGTTTTCATTTAAATAGTTTATCTTAAATAATGACAAAAAGAATGAATGTAACGATATCTGTGACATTCGTAAGGGGGCGTTACAATAGTAATTTGTTGCTAACTTAATACTTCTATTATTTTTTCTTGCAAAGCATAAATTTTAACTATTAAGCATAACATAATTTTTTTAGTGTACAAATTTCTTCTTTATTGGTGCCCTTACCAAAATCAAATCTTGGCTCCGTCATTAAAAGAGTGGGTGGAAAATTAGCATCATAGCCCTAACTTTAACAAAATTTCAAGAGAATTGTATTGAGTATTCATCGTGTGAGATCTTAAGTGCATAATTCTTTTTTAGAAAATATAGTGAAAAAAACTAAATAGACGTAGACCGTATTAAATTAAACCACTATAAATCATGATATCCGTATTTTTCTTTTGTATTATTTTTTGCATTTATTATCCTTTTGATTGTTAAATTTTACTTCTGCTGCTCTAACATTTAGGGTCCGTTTGGTACGAGTATTTGAATAAAGTATTTGAATGAAGATTTAAATTTTTGTGAGAGAATATACTGTAGCAAAATGATTTGAACCACGAAACAAACGAGCTATCTTAAGGTTGAGAGAATGTGACTGTCAACAGTTACAAACAAATATTTACAAAAAAAAAATGGTTCTAGCATTTTCAAAGCAATAAATGCGAAAAGGATAAGAAAATTGGATAATAAAACCTATTTGGAGTTGCAGCAAGTTTTTAAGGGCCCGTTTGGTAAAGGTATTCGAGTTATGGTGATTTGGATTCTTTTTAAATAGTATTATGATTTGAATTGTGATTTGAGTAATGTGATTTGAGTTATAATTTAAGTTATTGTTTGGTTGTCAGAGTATTTAAAATTAGATTTGGATAGAGTATTCAAATATGTGTTTGGTAAGTTTTTGAATCCTGATTTGAGTTATGAATATGTGTTTGGTACATTTGAGATTTGGATTAAAATTTTTTGTTGCCCTTTTGTGAAAAGTTAAAAAAATTATTACAAAAATAGTACATTTTTAAAAAAGTGCAAAAAAATGGTATATGAAATAAATTATTTTCATTTCATTTCAATAATAAATCAATGTTTGGTACACATGAACACAATATTAAAAAAATTAGAGTTATAACTGTATTAAGTCCCCTGTTTTTTGCCTATTGATTTTTGTTGGCATTTTGATGCTATTAGCGATTTTTTGAAATATCCAATTCTCTCTCCAATCCATAAACGAAAAAAAATTATTACAATCCAATCCAAGAGTATGCTCCTTTGTCAGAGTACTTGTATACATGACAGCATTTTGTGCATACAACGGCGGGGAAAGCCCCAGCTAACGTAACAATGTTGTAATAATTGAGCATTAAAAAAATAACGGTTGTTTGATGGTCCACCAATCTTCATAACAACGCCCTCTCATTGTGTCTGTTCCAATTAACGGTTGGCTCGTCTTCGTTTCTTTTTTTCCCATCTTTCCCATTGCCACCATTAAATGAAACATCACGCAAACGCCAATGCATATGCCATTTTGCACCGAAAATAACGTAATAAAAAGTTAATTAGTATTCCAACATAAATCTGGCTCAGAATTATAATTGCTTCTTCCATTTCACATTAGGAGCTATAGCATTGTGGATTGTCACTTAAGACACACATAGCAATGCTACGACCGGTCAGTAAGCACAAGGGAAGGTGGAAACGAATAAAATCGCCACATTCCTGTGCATAGCCAAACGGGAGAACACTAGCATCTAAAGCCCGACAATCGACAATAATACAACTTCAACCAACATGAGGAAGCAACATAAGTTGTTCATCACAGCCAGCGCTTTCTTGTAGATCAGAATGTAGTACCAATCAGCTTATCAAGTTTAACTTGTATTCACCATAAAACCAAAAGAATAAGAGAGAAAAAAATCAGCAACATAGTTGTCAAATGTAATAAGAACAAGAAAAACGGAAAAAAAAAATTTCAGGTTTCGTTGAGGACATTTCACAGAGCACAACTCACATTTCACATTTCAGTAAATCACAAATACCAGAAAACAAGGGAACATTACCCTAGTTTGAATTGATGCCATTGTAAATTCGCCATCTTTATGGCTGATCAAAGCTTTTAGATGTAAGGGGAAAAATTTGGATTTTTAAATTGGACATAAATATTGATCACTTCCAAGCCCACTTGCCCACTAACATATTGGCAAATGGAGTAAATTACAGGTAGTTCGAAGACACCCACCAAGAATTACAAACTTCAAAGACACCCAACTAAGTTATATCTTGCATATGTAAGAGACAGATTAAAAAGTACTAAAATGAATCACTGTAATTAAAAAGGCTAAAGAAACAAGATTGAAAAAGAAATAAAATAAACAAACGAGGTTTGAAGGATGAAGTATGAGAGAGTATATAAGCCATGTGGTTAATGTGAATCATTGGATCAAGTCATGGTTAATGTGAATCATTGGATTTCTTCCATCCTTGAGTTGAGGTGCAAAAATAAATCAAAGACTAAAGGGACAACATACTCGTGATTGTGATATCAATGTTAACAATGACTTTTTTTACAAGTACTAATAGTGCTTTTAATTTTTTTATCCCTTTGCAATGGTGCTTCAAATCAGTTTTGAATTAATTCCAAGCCCAGCGCAAGCACACAAAATTTTCATTAAGGTTGTAAATGTGTTATTTTCTTAGTCTTGCAAGCACACAAGAGCAACGAAACCCATATGAACACAAAACCACAATTCGAAATGCTACAAATCGGGGACCATTAACCCACATCAAAGCAAGACCAGAAACGAACATGCACACAAGTACAAACTAGAAAGCTGCAAATCAGATTGCACAGTTGGCCATTAACACAACTACATATTACAGTTGAAAGATAAGGTCTTGCAAGCACACAAGAGCAAGGAAACCCATATGAACACAAAACCACAATTCGAAATGCTGCAAAACGGGGACCATAAACCCACATCAAAGCAAGACCAGAAAAAAACATGCACACAAGTACAAACAAACCAGAAAGCTACAAATTAGATTGCACAATTGGCCATTAACACAACTACTGAAACATTTGAAAGATAAGGAAATTTGAGACTACCACTGCCGCAACACTTTCTCTTTAAGCAAGGGAGAATTTGAGGTCGAACTACATACCGTGTTTGAGGCTGCCGACGATTGGGCAGAGTCCGGCCGAACCCAAGCAACTCTCGAGGACACGGGTCGCCTACTCCGCCGCCGACAACGACAACGACAACACAACAATGGCCGGTGGGATAGATATTGTCTACGATGGCCGAATCTAAATCGGCTGCGAAGACAAGCCATCTGAGGGCAGAAGCTCTCACCGCCGGTCACAATGGTCGCCGTCTTGATGAAGAGAGAGCGACAGAGAGAGAGACACCCAGGCAGAATTTTCAGACAATAATGGTGGTGGGTTTCTAGCAGAGGAAAGGGAGCGAGGCAGAGAGAGAGGCGATGCAAGATTTGTGAGTTTAAGATCGATCACATGCAGTTGGGAAATATAGGGATAAAAGCCCTCAACGGTACAAAATTGGGATGCTATAGGGCAAGCACCAGGGGAGAGAGACCCAGTCAGATTTTCCCAACAATAATGGTGGTGGGCTTCCAGTAGAGGCAAGGGAGCGAGAGAAAGAGAGGCGACGGATTGAAAGATCGACCACAGACTAGTTGGGAAATATGGGGATACAACGGTATAGCCTCAACGGTCAAAAAGGGTTGCTCGCAGCGAGATTCCCCTATTTGGGTTCTCGAGCCTGCACTGTAGAGCAGAGGTTGAATTGCCAGAAAACAGCCAAGAGAAGAACTCGAGATTTTGAATCAAGACGACCCGAATACTGATTCAAAAACATGCCAAATATCGGACACCAAACAAGCATTTCAATAACTCATGAAACTCAGGTATTGTTTTGAGTCATTTGAGTAAAGGAAATGCTCTAACCAAACACAGCCTAAGTTCATCTCCAAAGTCCCCTTTATTCTTCTCCATTTGAAGCTTCGAGAATTCGTTTCTTTGTATTTTTTTTTCTCCTTTTTTATTTATTTTGGTTTTCCAAAAGAAGGGTTCCAGCACCTCTTTGTTTTTGTTCTATTCAGCTCCAAGAACCCCAAACATGGCCCTTTATAAATGGATATGTCAGCTGCTTTTATTTTCCCATCAGCTCGCCGACATAAGTAAAGGATAAGACATTAGGGGTCTGATGCAGATGCGTGTCCAACGCACATTGGGTGAACGTTAATGAAGGATGCATCGTGAAGTGAGACAGGGCAAGGCGAAGAGCACACGTAGAGGGCAGCGGGACGTGTCGTACAAGAATGCATGCTAGGTTTGTGCGCCGTCTAGCGCATATGTGGCGAAACACGAATGGCTGAGTTGCTGATGGTGGCCTTGAAATGCACTCACAGTCAAATTAGGATGCACGCCAATTTTGCTCCCTCACATGGTGTCACGTTTCACCGATTTGAATTTCAAATCTTTGATGGCCCCGTTGGTTCCGCGTTTAAATTTTCTTGATTTCAATTTTTTGATTTAAATAGAAAAATTTAAATTATATAGTTTATATAGTAATTAGGCTTAAGATTTGATATATAGTTAAAATATTAATTTAAATATAAAATTTGAATCAAATTTGTGTCTAAATAAGTGGTGATATGAAAATTTTATTTAAATAGAAAATAAATATAAAATATATAAAAAAGTTATTTAATTAAAAAATAATTTGCAATAGTAGTGCTAAATTTACAACTATAAAAGAGTAAACTCATTGTTCAATATTAGTTTAAAATGTTAAAGCAAAGGGGTAGTTTAAACTTTAAGTTGAACAATTTAACGTAGTTTAAACTATTAGTTTAGTTCGAATTAAATATTTTATCAATCATTAATTCAAACTATGATAGGCATTTAAACTAGATTTAGCTGAAGCGAACCAAACAAACAAAAACGTTGGTACTTTCCACCCGACTTAAGCTTCAAGTTTCTATGTTTGTTTTTTTCCTACACAAATAAGAGAAAATAAATAAAATAATTGAAGAGGAAACTAAAATTAAATTAAATTAAAAATAACAACAAATAAAATCAAAATAATTAAAGTAAAAATAAAACAAAATTCAATAAAATGAAATTAATCGAACCGAGTAGCATTGGACTATATAAAAAAGCTGAAAATTTCATAAACATCACTTTTTATAAACTAATTATAGTAAATAACATGTTTTGAAAATATTTATAGCACATAACAAACTTATGGTGTAAATCATTTATTTACTCTTTGTAAATAATTTATTTACCCTTTAGTTTATAGTGTAAATAATTCTTATTTACAAAATAAATAGATTTACGTTATAAATAATTCATTTATTTTTTGTATTTAGTTTAAATATTTCTTATATGTACAATAAATAAATATTTTAAAGACTTGTTATTTATGTCAAAAAGTTTCAAATATCCTCTATTTTTACGGTTCTCTCTGTGAAAAATTAGGACCCGTTTGGTTCGAGTATTTGAATAGAGTATTTAAATGAAGATTTAAATTTTTGTGAGAAAAAATATTGTATTAAAATAATTTGAACTGTGATTTAAATATTCAATCAAACAGGTCCTTAGACATTCGGCCTGCACCCGCATGGATCATGATGCGGGCCGCCCAAGTACCGGGCCTAAGAATGGGGCCTAAGGCTGGACCGATTGATCGGGTCGAAATTCACTCAGCTATCTTTGACTCGCTCACCTAATGAAGAAATTATAGCTTTTTGCGGTTGGAAAAGAAAGGAGCAAGTCAGAATCCGTATCCTGACGAAAGTGGGGCTCAATTGCGAAAGTGGGAGTAGCTGAAACATTAAAGTCGATCTCATCTTGAAGAAAGTTTGATTCAGTGACCAACTCCCCTCTACTTTGTCGATTTGTTGTACTTGCAAATAATGATTACTTACCTTGAACTAATGACGCCAGAGCTTACCAAATTCAAATTCGGCCTAAGCAACTGCCTCTATTCATAGGAAATAACGTGGATTGCGTGCAAGCGGCGGAAGTCTTGTTGTACAAATTTGGTGTGGTAACATTTCCTTTCCTTCGCCTTCTCACGAAACCGATTCACTATCTCTTTCCCTCCCAGTATATAGACATAGATATAGATATAATCATATAAATATATTCGTCGACCGTACCAGCTTCAAATAAAGGGATAAACATTTTCGAAGGAAATTAAGCGCAAAGGAATTAATGGCAACTATAACCGTGCCCCCCGTGTTAACTTCCCCTCGCGACGATGCTATACATCTTTACCGTGCGTTCAAAGGTGATTAATTCTTCTTTCTTTCTTCTTTTTTTTTTTTGTTTCATTTTATGTTCTTTTTCATGGATTTATTTTCGTCTCTTTTAGGTATTATTATTATTTTAATTTATACATGTATATATATTTTGCTCTGTTCTTGCCTTTTTGTTCGGTTTTTCTTGACGCATGCGATGACTCGTTGTTAATCTCATAAAATGAAATAGTGTTAATTTAATGATTTTTTTTTCCAAGAGAAAAAAAGAATCCTCCGCTTGATCTCTTTCATGAAAATAGAGAAGCGAAAATGATGGGGAAATTTTTCATTTTTTTGTTTTGTTTTTAGTCTTGTTTTTCTTGTCATGGGTAAATAAAAAAGCACTAGAATATAATTATCTGAATTTCCAGGACTTAGATTACCGTTCTATATTCATTATTGTGAAAAGCAAATTAAGTTATAAATGTTGGAAGTAAGAATCAGATATAAGATTCCTTTTTGCTTTTTCCCCTAACGGCTAGCAAGAATCTAACAAGAATTTAGCTAACACAACCAAAAATTTTTGGGTCAATTAGCCTTGTGGGTTAGAACTTTTGTGGTTTAAAATAGAAGGTTTGAAAAGTGTGGGTTAATTTTTGGTTCAAACCATTTGAAAACAAGAGGGGGTTAAACTCATAATAGGAAGGGCTTTTTGGTTCAAAACGTCAAATTAATGGTTTGAACCAAGCCTCAAAAAGGCCTGCCAAATACTGGTTTGAATCAACTGTTTGGATGAACCAGTTATCTAAACATGGCTCTCTATTTCAAATTTAACTTCACACGTTAAATGTAAAATACTTCACACGTTAAATGTAAAATAAATAATATTGAGGAGATGAAAACTGTGTGGTTGTTGCAATCATATGTTCTATGTACTAGCAACATTAGGCTGATAATACTGTCTAATTAAATTGATGATTTACACTGGCTGCAAACTTTATTTCTCTTTTATGGAAGGCTTTGCAATTTCAGACATATATTTGTCAGCTATATATTTGTCCCAGTGTCAAAATTTTCCACATTTTTTTTAGTATTGTGGTTCTTGATCAGCTTTGCCTTTTTGTGATTGTTTTACAGGGCTTGGCTGTGACACTGCAGCAGTTATCAACATTCTTGCTTACCGGAATGCAACGCAGCGTAATCTCATTCAACAAGAATACAGAGCGATGTATTCTGAAGACCTCAACAAGCGCTTGGTCAAGGAGCTTAGGGGCAATCTTGAGGTAAACTGGAATATTTGTGGTTACTTTCTGTTTTGGTTATCCATGACCTTGGAAGGTTTCTTTATTCTTTACTATGTCGGTTTTGGGATGAAAATTCTTGCAAATGATGGTTTCAGAAAGCCGTTTTACTTTGGATGCATGATCCTGCAACACGTGATGCAACTATTGTGAGAAAAGCATTGAGTGGAGATGTTATTGATCTTAGAGCTGCTACTGAAGTGATATGTTCTCGTACTTCAACACAAATCCAGCAATTCAAACAGATTTATTATGCAACCTTTGGTGTTCTCCTTGAGCATGACATAGAAGCGCAGGCGTCTGGAGATCACAAGAAGGTCAGCTTTCTTTTGCTTTTTCTCTCTGGTTAGATGTTTCTTAAAAGTTTCCCAAATCCTACTTTACATTCCAATTTTATTTGCACGCGTAAATCCAATAGGGATTGGTTTTATTAACATTATAAATCCAATGAGAAGAATGCTTATTGTGACAGAGGAACTTTTATTGCAAGTAATTCTCCCATATCTTGAAAGTGTTTGTAGGATTTGGTGGAAAAGTGTTTGAAATATACTTTTCCCGTAAAGCTGTCATTCGTTTCCTTCAGAGTCCAAATGTTTCTTTTGTTACGTTGGCATAATGTAAATGGATTTGATTACATGTTGATGAACAGAAAGCAGAAAAATTTAATTGAGAAAACCAAAAAAATTATTATGGTTCTTCAATGTTAGAGTATCTTGTTTCCCAATTCTCATCAGACCTCAGCATAATACAGCTTTGGCTTTGGTTATTCTTTGATCTATTCTTATTTTAGGCAATATGTTGGCTCCACTTCCTTATTACTTCCTCTTAAAAATACCTGTCTTAGCATGCCTGGCATTTTTTTTAAGGCAGCTAGTTATTCAGTATGCAAATGAACCTTATATATTTCTGTGTAGTTGCTCCTTGCATATGTGCATACACCGCGCTATGAAGGTCCAGAAGTTGATAGGTTGATGGCGGAGAACGATGCCAAGGCACTCTTCAAGGCTGGGGAGAAGAAATTAGGCACTGATGAGAAGACTTTCATCAAAATTTTTAGTGAAAGAAGTAGAGCACATCTGGCTGCTGTTAGTCATGCTTACCATAACACATATGGAAATTCCTTGGAAAAGGTAGAGCTATATATTGCAGCATGCTTAGTCTCCCTTCAACATTTTCGGTCCATTTTCTTAAAAAAAGATTTGACTTGAACTTGCAGGCCGTAAAGAAAGAAACATCAGGGAATTTCGAGCACGGCCTTTTGACTATTCTACGATGTGCGGAAAATCCTGGGAAGTATTTTGCAAAGGTATCATGCAGAGAATTTTCAATAATACTCCTCTGCAATTGGCGTGCACTTTCTTTTCATGGCCAATGTTCTAATCTTGAAACTAGAATCATCAATCGATAGTTTTGAGTCAAAAGTCTGAGCAACAACAATGTCACTGATATGAGCTTTAAGACCGAAAGTTTTCACATAGGATTTCAGTCCTGTGTAGCTTACGAGGAATATTTAATGAGGAAATCTAACGGGTAGTCTTTTTTAATCTAGGAGATATCTGTTTACCCTTAATGTTACCTTGTCTGCCAATACTAAACTATTTTTTTCCTTGTTTAATCCTACACCTGGTATTGTTTGCAGCATTTTCATCCGATCCGTCTTTTTTTTTTTTTTTTTTTTGCCATTGAAAAATACTCAATGGTTTCGAACATTTCCACAGGTTTTACACAAGGCGATGAAAGGGCTAGGTACAAATGACACCACGCTTATTAGAGTTATTGTGACAAGGGCTGAGATTGATATGCAATATATAAAGGCAGAGTACAGGAAAAAATATGGGAAAACGTTGAACGATGCTGTTCATTCAGAGACCTCAGGCCATTACAGGACCTTTCTCCTCTCTCTTTTAGGCCCCAATCATTAGTTATTGCTAGCTGCATAAGACAGTGTGTGAATTTGGTTTTTTCAATGTTCCTATTTTTCATTTTTTCGTTTTCCTTGTCCAAAAAGAAAAAGTAGAAGAGAACCTAGTGGAACGCCTATTGTAAAAATGTCAGTATGCTTGTCCCTATTTTTTTTTTTTTTTTTTTTGCCCTCTCTGTAGGGGACCTTTAACTGCTTCACGACATATTCTGTGGACATATTTGAAAATAGTGTCTAGTTTGGTATCTTGACTGCATGCAAGGCAAAACTTATGAATTCACTGAACTTCACTCTTAAACTGTAAAAAGTGAACGGTTGACCTATTGAATTTTCTTGCTTCAGTGTGAACTCCGTTGCCACAATGTTAGGCACTGGTCTTACGCCTTTCTGCATGTCACATTGCATTTTATACGGTGCATGACAAATGAGTTTAAACTTAAAAAATGAGTTTAAAAATAGTAATATATTTTTGTTTTATAGTATAGTATACGAGAGTTATATTTTTGTTTTATAATATAATATGTAAGAGTCTTATATTGTGAGCAGTTTTAAATTTATTCAAACTCTGTGAGTTTGAACTCGTTAAACCCAACCTCTGTTTTATCCAATTGGTAGATTAGTTATTCAACGTTACACTGTCAAATAGATACCTCCTGCTTTAAAAAAGAAATAAATAAATATACCCCGAGTATCTTGAGGCAAAAAGAGGTATTTTTCCTCTTTTATCGAAACATGCGCTAGGAGAAAATTACTTGAGAAAGGAAGACCCGCGTAATTCTAATATGGCATCATAAAAGCCCTTTATAATTCTCTTTGTTATTTTTAAGATTTTGTATTAATAGAATTAATAGGTTAATTATTTCTTGGGACTTTGCATCTAATAACCAACTTTTTAATCTTAAAACATTTAAATTGCATACCTTTAAAATTACTCAACTATATGTTATTTTAGGGTCGGATAAGTTTTTTAAACAGTTGAATTTTTCATTTTACCCTTATTTTTTTTCTTTTTGTTCTTCTTTTTTCCTTTTAATAGATTTTTCATGCTTCCCTTGGTTCTCTCTCACTGTCTCTCTCACTCTCTCTAGTTCTCTTCTCTCGCTCATCTTCGATTCTCTCTTCTCTTTCTATTTCGAATCTCTCTTTATAGTTTTTTTGTCCCTCATTTGTGATTCGTTCTCTTCTCTTCCTCTCTAGTTCTAATCTCTTTCTTCTCCGATTTCTCTTTCTCTGTAACTATCCTCTCAAATCCTTATTGATATGTAGAGTCCATATTACATAATCATGTTTCTCAAATTATATCAAAACATATCAAATCAACTTGAACTTGTTGTACATTACAAGATGAGTCCACATTATTGTGTCATAAGTGATGTTCACATATTAACAAAATAGCATATAATTATCTTGCAAAACTTCATAAAAGATGAGTAATAGAATCCCTACCTCTTTAGCAAAATAATCTTCTGATAACTTCCAACTCATAAAAAGGAGTTCACTACGTAAGCTCAAAGTACATCGTTATCCTAAGACGTATTAAATAACCATACTTTAATTGAAATCCTAATTTATAATTATGTTAATTATCATCCATTTTTAATAGTATGCTACAATCATTAATATGCAATCCTTGGAACATTTTGTAACACAAAATGGCAATAAACAAATGGGTTTGGTCTGCATGGCCGATTTGCCCACCGGCTGAGTTCGGCCTGCTAGTTAAGCTCAGTTTACCGATTAAAGAAGCTCGACATGCCGACCCTACTGGCAGAGTTTGGCCTGCTAACTTATGGAGTTTGGCCTACTGATCCTACCAACTATCTGGCCTACCGATTCCCGAGTTTGGCCTGCCAACAAAAACAAAATCTGGAAAACTCCAATTTTTTGTTTTCAAAGACTTTGAGCTCCAAAGCTCAATCTAACCTGTTTTTATCAAATCTCATAACATAGAAAATGTATAGAGAATGCATAATATCATGCTAAACCATAAGTAAACCTCTTTTTCCTAAATTTTCATGCAGAAAACACATCTAAAATTGTCAAATACTGATTTTTACAAAACTTTACATGAACATGATCTAAATTTGAAAATATTCAAACCCAAAACAATACAATTCAATTTGTGGGTATATAAAGCTCAAAAACGTTGTATAATCATCCACAAACATTAAAAACATATTCCTCACAAATTTTATAATAAAACATAAATTTTAATCAAAGTTTAAGTTTTACAAATTTATCTCAAATCCAAGCTAAAAACCCTGTTTTGATCACTAAATTCCTTTTGTTTCAAGCTCTATGAGTTGCTAGAAGGTTGTTTTTGTATTTTTGGATGGAAAATGGCTTAAATTTAGCTTGATATTTCTTTAGTGCTTCTTTGTTATTAAGTTGTCGTGGGTGTAAAGAAGAAGCAAAGGAAGAAGGAAAAGAAGGAAGAAGAAAGGAAATGAAAAGAAGAGAGAAAAAGAAAGAATAAAAACAGAAAAGAAAAATCACATCTCTTTGATCAAGGGATGTTGTTTTATTTTTACTTGCGAATAAAACAAGAGACAGATGTGAATTAGTCTCCATTGGAGACTTTGGTGTACATAATGCCAAATGACATTTTCGTAAATAACTGAAATTGTGAAGGCTTTTTGGTAATTTTGGAAATAGGTGTAGAAATATTTAAAACAGGTAGAATAAATAATATAAAGTAATTTTAGATACAACAAAATTTTACAAAACTCAAATTGACACCCTAATAATTAATTCAGACATAATTACACCCGTTAAAAATAACGAGTATTACAACTGCTTTAGCATATAGCAGTTTTAGGGTGTTTGGTAAAATCTGCTTCTATAAAGATGCTTATAAAAATTGCTCCCCTATAAAAAAAAAGTTGAGAAGTAAGTCAGAGGTTGTTTTTTGACAGCAACTTCTATTATTATAATTTAAAATTACTAAATTAGCCTCGATGATAATAATACATAATTTTCGATCTATCCATTTTTCCATAACAAAGTAAAATAACAATAAGAAAAGAAGTTTAGAACTAATTTATAAGGTAACGTTGTTTTAATGTTGTAATGCCTTTTTTTAGAGTTATTTTTTATATGGACGTAATTGTTTAAGAAAAATAATTTATTTTTCTAAAAATTTATTAAGTAATATAAATATATTATATTTTTTAGCATTTAAATGTATAAATATTGCAAAGTTAATCTTAAAATTAAAATTAAAAACTAAAACTATAAACATTTTTAGTAAAATATGTCTATTTTCATCATTATACATCTCTATAACAACTTTATATATAATATACCAAACATCTGCAATTCTGTTTTTGACTTTCGTAGCAGCTTTAAAAATAATTTACTAAATGTTTACGTGCTTTTTGTCTATAACATAGCATAACAAAAGTAACAACACAACACAATAATACCAAACTGACCTAAAACAACAATTAAGGTGTCTAATGTGTCTTGACGCACGTCATGATAGCATTCACGGAGCGCTCAACGTGGAACAAGTGGCGGGCTAGAATTTGATGAAGCATGCTAGTCAGCAAAGCATGGTAAGTCACAAAGCAGCTGATTTAGGTGGCATGTGTAGTGGATAATGCGAGGAGAAAACACCACGCTTTTGAAGTGGCTGAATGTTGTAGTTATTATGTGGAACACGCACCTCTGTTGGGGTAGAAAACACACGTGCATCAGGGTCGTCCTAGTACTGATCCAAGTTCAACACATATAAGCCTTTGCATGTGGTGTTTGCTTGATGCTGTTTGAATTTGAAATTCTTTCTTTTGACCCCTTTTTAGTTCCAAATTGCCATGATTACCTTTTTCTTTTTTTTTTTTATCTATTTTATCTACAGAAATAAGGGAAAAAGTAAATAGGAAGTGTTGGAGCAAAATTTTATGCAACACTAAACTAATATTCTTAGCCAAACAATTTGGAATCAAACGAAAAAAGCATGCTAAGTAAATTGGATGAATCACTTAAAGAACACAAAAAGCTTAAGAAAATAACAAGAACAAAGTGAAGAAATCTCAAGATAGTTGTATTAAGACTTTTTTTTTTCTTTTTCCTTTCCAATTGAGAGAATTTATAGTTCATAGAAATTAAGAAGTTAATTCTCCAATATATTCAAGAGTTATTTCTCTTTTATTATATTATTAAATCTTTCACCTCTTGGATGTCATAACTGAAATTATAATTATTATAATTTGATCCATGTACATTTAAGATCTTAAATCCCTGATCGTTTCTTTTGTTTAATGAAGCTTGGCGACTCTTGATCTTCCAATTCTTACCCGAACACGTGCTCAGGCACTCAGGTCACTACCGGATCAGGCACTAAGGACCGATGTAGGCATCAAGGATCAGAGCAGGCACTAAGAACTCAAGTATGCAAGCATTAAAGACCCAAGTATGCACTAAGGATGTTTGAACTTATATTTACTCCCTTTTGAAAAATCCACCGAACTTCAGTCCCTCAGTTTCCAAATGTAGCATGTCTAGTGGAGGGAACCTTTTCTTTTTTCACCATGAATAGCAGAGATTTGAAGAAGATCTTTTGGAGATTTTTTCCTTCTCCTTATGTGTTATCTTCCATAGGATCTACAAAAAATTTTGGATATGGTCTTCCAAATTATTGTTAAAAAATCTTGCCTTATTACCTGTACAATTTTCATTTCCTTTTTGGTAAGCTTCCTAAAAAATTGTGATTGATTGACTTGTTGGAAAATAGTATAGAGCGGAATTTTAAAAATTTTAAATCAGAGTATTTTCTAAAACACAAGTTTGACATACTAAATACATAATTTAATGACATATTTTACTAACTTCTTTTGTGAATTGAAAATCAACAGGAATCCGTGTAAAGAAGAACCTTTCAGAAGGCCTCAACCAACTGATCTTCTTTACTATTCTCTATTCACGATCGGAGTATGGGTGGTCACAAGTCGTATTGATTTTCCTCTAGTGACTCTCCTTCTAACCAGTTGAGAAGACCTAGAGCTAAGGTTCTTAATGTTGAACAATAACTTTCAGGGAGTTTCAGAGTTTCTCTCACAATAGTACTCATCTATGCTTCTCAAGTGATCTGAATAACAAAGAAAACTCACCCCTTATTTATAGTGGTCAGATCTGGGGTTAATCATTATCAGATTTGGCCTCAAAATTCAAGTTTGGATCAACTTTGTTAGACATGTATGCCCTAAGGAGTAAAAATGTAATATATTTTTGGAGACATTTTTATCAATAAAGAATTTATTCATTTATATACACCAAATCTTATCCTTTTTACGTTTATATTCGCTGAATGTATGTTAAGCAAACAGTAGTCTGAGACTGTCGGTCTAAACCTTAAGAATTGGGCATATGATGGGCTGATTATGCAGAAGACATGATTCTTAAGGTGACAGTCTAAAACATATGATCTGTAATCGTGGGAATAAAGTTGGGTGCTTTATTCATATAAAGATTGTTATGTTGTCTATATCCTATTTAGGGAGATGGTTTGTCTTGACCATCGGAGTTGGACTCCGTGAACATAAACATTAGCACGTTGTCATAGGTGCTGATGTGTTGGATCAGGACATAAAGTGAATTGATTTGGATTAATAATTCTGTCTTGGCAAATCGATTCACTTTAGACAATCATTTGTATTGGATCTTAATCCTGAGATGAATAGTGGGCCCGTTATCTCGACTTGTGTCTTTTGATATACCAAAGGGTGACACCTACATCTCAATAATGGTATGCATGCCGGTACGTTGGAGGCATGACTCTTGATAGCGTAGACTTGTTATTCATAGATATGGAATCCATAGCTCCTCTTTAGGAGTAATGATATCCTCTTATATGCGTTGTCCTGTAATTGAAAAACTGAAGCGCTCAACCATTTGGATACATAGGTGTAACCAAATGTTATACTATCTTTGGATGGTAAGTTTTCTAATGGTGAGATAATGGAACGTAAGATAAAAATAATCGAAAAGGTAAGACAGAACTTGTCCTTAAGCCGATTATGGATTATCATATGGGGATATGATACACTATGATATGTCATGAAAACTTAGCTACACGGGCTTCGTAATTGTATAAAGTTCGAGAGTGCAGCTCCAAGCTTTTAGTAGAGTAGCGTTGGAGTTGATAATTGTGAAATGTATATCTGGGATATTGGATTTCATAATTATCATGAGCTTGAACTTTATAGGTCCATTTTGATTCCCTTTGCTAGCTCACAAAATCCTATAATGACACGACATACTTTTCCAATAATTGGTGACTTATGTTATATTTATTAGATTGGTTTAAAATTTGAAAGAATCAAATAATTCATGTCTGTTTATTGGTTGAATTAATTTTGTAATAAAATTAATTTAAGATAAACTTGTTGAATTATTAGGATCAGATAATTCTTATCTGTTTATCAGTTGATTTAATTTTGGATAAATTAGATCAAGATAAACTTGTAGAATTATTGTGAATTGATTTATTTTCTTAGAGATTATCTTGGTAAAGTTTGTTTTGATCAGATAACTTTTCTATTGGGTTATTTGAATCAAAACTGAGACTTTATCCTATAGAATCTCAGGTAAAAAATAAAAGATTTGCAAAGATATTTATGCTGGAGTTCAGCCTGCCGAATGACATGCCCGGCCTACCGATCAACGAGCGATAAGATTACGCGCTTTCACGCAGATATTAATCCGAACTTGATTCTGTTTCGAGTTTTTGAGACCTAATATGATAAGGACTGACCCTAGGGACCAATAGCTATATAAAGGGAGTGAGTCTCATGATTTACTCAAATCAATTGAGAGATTAAGAGAGATACTCTTTTGGTGAGCATTTGAAAACTCCCTGAGAGCTTTTGCTCACAAATCACAAACATTAGCTTTGAGTTCTTTCTATTAGTTGGAAGGAGAGTCACCGGTGGAAGAGTTGTACATGTGAGCCCACACTCACTCCAGTTGTGGATAGAGAATAGCAAAGAAGACCAGTTGGTTGAGGCTTTTCTGGAACGTTACTTCTCTTCACATGTTGCGGAGGTTCTTCGGTACACAAAGGTTAGTAAGATCTGTCTAATTTATACATATAGCATGTCAAACTTGTGTTTTAAAAATTACTCTGATATATAAAAAATTTAAAATTCCGCTGCACATCATTTTTCCAACAATTGGTATTAGAGCCATGGTTTTTATATAAATTTACAAGTTCGTGATCATGTTATATGCATAAATTTTGTGATCTTAATCTCTTCTATGCTTGGATTGAATTTTATAGAGAGTTGACACTCTAGGTTTCTATAAATTATATATGTTGTCATGAATTATGTGGTAAATATCCATCAATTAATTATGGTTGATTAAATCATTGTTTAATTATTTATTAATTGATTAATACCAGTTATGGTTCCTTAGAGGTTAGAATGTGTATTTATTTATTTTTTTGTAATTAGATGGCGGACTATCATCTCCGTCTAGGAATTATTATTTATTTTAAATTTATAAAAATTTTGTAATTTAATAATTATTCGGAGAAGACTGATCTAGAAGAATGATGATGGTGCCCCTAGGTATTTCCTGAGTCTCTAATTTTATATTTTTGAATTGTTGAAAATAAAATTCATGAATTGCATTAAAATTGTAATTTCTGAAATGAGGGATTTCTGCTCGGTCGGCATGCCAGACATCACAGTTCGGTAGGCCGATGGTCACGGATCGACAGGCCAGACGTGTGGCCCGGCAGCCGACAATGGGGCAGAAATAGGCTGGCTCTGCCTGCAGGCCGAACTTCTAGTTCGACAGGCCAAACCTTCATGGGTCGGCAGGCCGATCTATTAGATCGGCAAGCCGATGAAACATGACCGGCAAGCCCATCACCTAGATCGGCCTGGCGACCGAGAGTTGGAAAAAGTTTCCAGAAAAGGTGTAATTTTTCCGGTGTAGTTTTAATTTTATTTTGGGACGATTCTGAGAAACATTAAATTTGGATATGACCAAAAATATGAAGCATTTGATTCATACGGGATTGAAGACTTAAAGATGGGTATTACATGAAGAATGATACAGCTTGAGGATTCAAGGATGAAGAATCGATAAATGTCTCGATTATTCTCTTGTAATCTTAGTTTTTCTATTCTCTAGGATGGAACCATAATATTACAGTTATTATTATTTTGCTTGTAGCTTTGTTTGATTGCTTTGCTTGTCTACATTATAATATGATTTGCCATGTATATTGATAACATGTCATATAGAATAGGGAGTGCCGCTCATATTAAAATTGTTCATGCATATTCTTAAAATAAAACCTTGATTTCAAAAGATTGAGTGGGAGAAGGTTTTCAAAGAGAGAACCTAAGGCCTCTATTGTTGGTCCATAGGCAGAACATGGTGGTCCCGACCCCTAGGAAGGGATTTCTATCATGTACCAGATTGGATCTCTGAAAGGATAAGGTATTTTAGTATGATTTATGGTTGCACACCCCTAGGTGGTGATATAAATCATAGATAAAATTTTAAATGATGGTTATACACTCATGTTAATTTTATTATTAACCTCCCCTAGGAGCTCTGTTAATAAAATTAATGGCCAAAGAAATGATAATTAACATATGCTGGATCATACGAGTCCTGGATGGCATATATTGATCAAGAGGGGATCCGTGTTCCTAATTGAATTTGGCATGACTCCCTTAGGAGCTTGTTGAATTTTGAGTTGGGAATTATCGTTGTAAGGTTGTGATATTTTCAAGGCTTTGACACATAAACACATTTGTATGATTTTATATGATTGTGTTATCTTACTAAACTATTATTATATGTTTGCTTATGTTTGGTATATGATTCTTTATTGTAGATTGAAAATGTCTAAAAACGCTTTATCATCGATACTTGACAAAAACCAATTAACCGGTGAGAATTACAATGATTGGAAACGGAACCTGGATATCGTCCTGTCCTTTGAGAAACTAAAATATGTACTGACAACCCCTTGTCCTCCCGAGCCTACGGGAGACTCGTCTAATGAGCAATTCCAAGTGTATGACCGCAGGAAAGATGCTAATGATCAAGCCCGCTGCTATGTTATGGCCAGCATGAATAATGTGTTGCAGGCTCAACATCAGGATTATGAGACTGCGAAGCAGATCTTAGATAATCTTGAGGACATGTTTGGAGGCCAGGCCATAACAAAGCGGCAAGGGGCGCTTTGAAAACTTCTTAACTGTAGACAGAGACCGGGGACATCTGTAAAGGAGCACATGATGTTGGTCATGGGTTACCTCACTGAGGCTCAAACCAATGGAGCCGACATCGATGCTGAAACTTAGATGACTATGGTCTTTGAGACTCTATCTAAGGAATTATTCCGTTTAGAGCTACATTTAATTTAAGCAATAGACAGGATATGACCTTAACAGAACTAATGAAACAGTTATAGGAGTTTGAACTGTTGATCAGGGAGTCTCCTACTCGTGGTGAGGCCAACATGGTAGCTGCTTCTGATTCTAATCCTAACTCAGGGAATAGAAAGAAGCAACGAGCCAAGAACGGGAAGTCTTCTATTCCTGCTGCTGCCAAGAGCAAGAAAAAGAAGAAGAAGAACCCAAAGAAGCTTAAATGCTTCTTCTGTGGAAAAGTCAGACATATCAAGAAGCATTGCAAGAACTTCCTTTCCAAAGGAGGTAGGTGTGATCTTCTATATTTAGAAACTTGTTTGGTTGAGGAATCCAGTGACATCTGGGTCATAGATTCCGGTGCAACTAATCATGTTTGTGTTTCTCTGTAGGGGTTCAAAGAAACGAGAAGTCTGCTTCATAAGGACTTCACGCTTCGGATGGGCGATGGATCCTTGGTCTCAGCGGAAGCAGTGGGAGACGTTCATCTTTACTTTGATAATTATAGGAATTTATTTTTGCAAGATTGTTTTTATGTTCTTAAATTTAAAAGGAATTTAATTTCTGTAGCTTGTTTATTTAAAAACTCCTACGTGGTATCTTTTAATGAAAAAGTGGTGATTCGTAAAAACAAATCTTTTATCTGTTCTGGATGGATGCAAAATAATCTATATTTTATCAAACCTAAGATGGACTTATTGCTTAATGCTGAGATGAATGATAATAACTCTAAAAGACTTAAAAATTCTCACTCTAACAAGACTTATCTTTGGCATTTATGCCTTGGTCATATTGACTTGAATAGGATTCAAAGGTTGGTAAGGGATGGACCTTTAAGTCACTTAAAAGTAGAATCTACACCTCAATGTGAATCCTACTTGGAGGGTAAAATGACCAAAAGACCATTTGGGTCTAAGGGCAATAGGGCCGAAGGGGTTCTAGAACTTGTGCATAGTGATGTTTGCGGACCGATGAACATCCTGGCACGAGAAGGATATGAGTACTTCGTTACTTTTATTGACGATTACTCAAGATATGGGTATGTATACCTAATACACCAAAAAAGTGAAACTTTTGACAAGTTTAGGGAGTTTCAGACTAAAGTGGAAAACTAATTAGGTAGACTTATAAAGGGACTTCGTTCCGATCGAGGTGGGAAATACCTTTCTGATGAGTTCAAGGAACACTTGTTAGAGAATAGGATTTTATCTCATTTGACTGTGCTGGGCTCTCCATAGTAGAATGGCATGGCGAAGAGAAGGAATAGGACTTTATTGGACATGGTTAGGTCCATGATGAGTTATTCATCATTGCCTTTACCCTTTTGGGGATGTGCAATACAAATCGCATGTTATCTTTTGAACAATGTGCCTTCGAAATCGGTCCCTAAAACTCCTCACGAGTTGTGGATAAGTAGGAAGACATCCTTAAACCATATTCGCATATGGGGATGTTCGGCTCATGTCCTGTTTAAGGATCCGAATAAGTTGGAAGCACGTTTGAAAGTTTGCGTGTTTGTAGGATATCCAAAAGGGACTTTCCTTGAGGAGAGTTACATGGACGACTTTAAACCTTGAAGCAAAGTGGTGCTTGAGGAGTTAAGGGATGATACGTTCACTCTAGAGGTTTCGAACGAAACCATTCCGATAGGTGTAGAAAAACCAAACAAACCTGAACAACAATCTCAAGGGCTTCGGCGTAGTAGAGGATCGGGCGTCAACCTGAGAGGTATATGTTCAATGGGGAGGTCTTCTAAGAAGACCATCACTTGGCTTCTTTGTGCTTTGATTGATTTTTTTTTTTTTTGAGAACCAAGTCACCCTCTTTGAACTTGCGCTCTCTAACTCTTGCATTGTAATATCGAGCGGTCGCCTGTTGGTATGCAGCTAATTGGATACTTGCTTGTTCTCTCTTTTCTTCCATAAGGTCTTATTTAGTGCAAAGATCCTCGTTATTCTAATCTTTATCATAAGCTTCAACTCGATAGGTGGGTATTCCAACATTTGTTGGAATTACTAACTTAACATCATAAGCCAAGGAAAACGGCGTCTCACCAATCGAAGTCCTACTCCTCGTACGGTAAGCCTAAAGTACTAATGGTAGCTCTTCCACTTAAGCACTCTTCAAGCTCTCCAATTTTTTCTTCAAATTCTCCTTAATGGTTTTATTCATAGCTTTAACTTGTCCATTGGCCTGTGGATGTCAGGAAAGGAAAAGGTCTTGTGAATCCCTATTTGCCTGCTATACTTTTCAACCCTACATGGTCGAACTATTTTGCATTATCAATAATGATCAAATGGGGAATCCTAAATCTGCATATGATATACATTTAAATAAAGTTTGTGACGTTTTATTCAGGGATTCGAGGTACTTGTGCTGCTACCCATTTAGCATACTTGTATCTTCTATTAGTAAGCAGAAGTGCACCAATGATGCCAACACCCCATACTACAAATGGCCATGGGCTTGAGACTGGAAAGAGTGGTTCTCCTGGTTGCCTTAGAGTATGTGAATAACATTGGAATTTGTCGTAAATTTTGACAAATATCATGGCATCTTTTTACATTGTTGGACGATAGAATCCTTGGCGGAGCGCTTTCTATGATAACATTCTTCCACACAAGTGATTGTTGCAAATGCCTCCATGAATTTTGTGCATCATGTAATTGGCCTGATCTTTGTCTAAACATCTTAAATAAGGCGTTAGGTAACTGTGCTTATACAACTTTCTGTTTATAATAAAAAATCGGTTTGCCTCTTAGCCTCTTTGTTTTTTGGCAAGTAACTCGCCAGTTGACAAAAAGAGAAAAATGGGTTTTATCCATGATGCTTCTCTGTTTCCCAACGCTCTGATTTTAACATGTTCATCTATGCTCGGTTGATCAAGCATCTTTATTGGCACATTTCCCAGCTGTTGCTCATCCATTCCTGATGCTAAGCAAGCAAGACTATACGCCTCCATATTCATAGCTTAAGGCAGCTGCTCTGTCTTGTACCTTTCGAAATTTCCAAGGAGAATTTTTACTTTCTTCAAGTACAATGCCTTATTTTCTCCTCTACTTTCTTCAAGTACAATGCCATATTTTCTCTTATTACTTCAAATTCTTCACGAACTTGGCTCACTATCAACTAAAAGATTGAAAATTTTCAAATTTTGTAGCTGCAATTCCTGTGCAAGTCTCAATCCTGCTAACAATGCCTAATACTCGGCTTCATTGTTTGAGACCTTAAATGAAAATTACAAAGCGTAGCAAACTTTGACATTCTCAGGGCTTATCAATATCAGCCCTGCACCATAGCCGTTGATGTTAGATGCGCCATCTACATGTAGTTGCCAAACTAGACCAACGGGTCATTTAAGAAATAGAGTTTGATTTGTTTAGAGATTTCTCCTTGTGCAGTTGTTACCTTAGCTTTTAGATCTATCACTATCACTAGGTAAGTGAATTCTGCTACAAAATCTGCCAAAGCTTGTCCCTTGATCGTTGTTCGTGGTTTGTAATTTATTTCGAACTCTCCCAACTCGATTGACCATTTTGTTAATCATCTCAACACGTCCGGCTTTTGGAGTGCTTGCATCAGAGGGTGACTTTTCAAGACTATTATTGGATGAGATCAAAAGTATGCTCACAACTTTCATAAAGAAAAGATCAATGCCAGCACTAATTTTTTCATTTCGGGGTACCTAGCCTTCGCATCCAACAATGCTTTGCTCACATAATAAATTGGCCACTGTGCTTTTTCTTCTTCTCAGTTCAAAGCAGTGCTTACCACATGTTTAGAAATTGCTAAGGAAAGGTAAAGCTCCTCTTCGAATTTTGGCTTTCAAAGAAGTGGAGGTTCACCTAAATATTTTTGAGTTCCTGAGATGTTTTCTCGCACTTCTCATCCCACGTGAAATTCTTTCCTTCCTTGATTGCTTAAAAGAGTGGTTGGCATTTGTCAGTTGCATAAGCTACAAACCTGTTAAGTGTAGCCACCATCCCTATTAATCTTTGAACTTCCTTTGTTAAGCAAGGAGATTGCATTTCTAGTAATGCTTTGATGTTTGCAAGATTGGCCTTAATCCCTTGATGATTAACCATAAAACTAAGAAATTTTCCCGATTTGACACCAAAGGTGCATTTTGTTAGATTCAACTTCATTTTGTACTCTCGAAGTGTGTCAAAGGCCTCCTTCAAATCTTGCACGTGGCTTGTTGGCTTTAAACTCTTGACGAGCATATCATCGAAATACAACCACATGGTTTTTCCTATCTACTTAGCAAACATTTTGTTTACCAACCCTTGATATGTTGCTCTCATATTTTTCAATCCAAAAGGCATCCTTTTATAGCAAAAAAGACCTCTGTCTGCTGTAAATGTAGTCTGGATTTCATCTAGCTCGTGCATGTAAATTTGATTGTACCTATAGTATGCACCCATAAAGCTAAGCAATTCAAGCCCAGTTGTTGCATCCATAGGCTGATCAATCCGTGGGAGTGGAAAGCAATCTGTTAGAAATCAAAGCAATAAGTAACAAGAAATAGAGAGAAAATTGCACACAAGATTTATGTGAAAAAACCCTAATGAAGGGTTAAAAAACCACGAGCAGAGGAGAAGCAATCCACTAATCATAAAAAAGAAATTACAACGGTGTTTAGAGCGCTCAAATACAGAAATTCACTCACTCAATCACTCACAAACTCACAAGATTGAGTTCTTTGTATCACTCTCAACACTACGATCTCTATGAAATTTTGTAACTCTTTTTGACTTTCTAATGTGTCTCTAAACTATGGAGAATATGATGTATTTATATGTATGAGGACTCAAACCCTAGCCCAAAATAACCCAAAAACGCGTAAAAAACGCAAAATACACAATCAGGCCTCATTGGAGCGCCGTAGCGCTGGTTTCCCGAATTAGAGCGCCGTGGCGTTGCTTTCAAGCGCCGCGGTGCTGGATTGTAGCGCTGCGGCCTTGCTTTCAAGTGCCATGGCGCTGCCTTACTGCCAAAGGTTTTGGGTAACAAAATAACAATCTCCACCTTGACACAAAATCCACCATAAAGAACTCCAACATGTGATTAATCGAATTCTCCACCTCTTTCACAAAGCCCCAACGGGAAACTAACCAGCACGAGCATGAACTCCAGCCAAGTTCAAGCAATGCTCAAAATTAGCTGTAGGTAACGACTTATTCATCATATCGACAGGATTATCATGTGTACTGATTTTGCTCACAACAATATAACCACGAGCAACAACATCACGAACAAAGTGATAACGAACGTCAATGTGCTTCGTTCTTTCATGAAACATTTGATCTTTAGTGAGAAAAATAGCACTCTGACTGTCACACATCACCACAGAAGTCTTCAAATCATCATTGAGTTCTCCAAATAGGCCCTTCAACCAAATAGTTTCTTTGAAAACCTCTATAATAGCCATATATTCTGCCTCAGTAGTAGACAAAGCAACAATAGCTTGGAATGTAGCCTTCCAACTGACAGCACAACCACCAACTGTAAACACATACCCAATAAGCGACCTCATCTTATCCAAGTCTCTAGCATAATTAGAATCAACATATCCCACAACACCATCTCTAGTCCTCCCAAAGTGCAAAAAAATATCAGTAGTACCACGCAAGTATTTGAGAATCCATCGCACCGCTTTCCAATGCTCTTTACCTGGATTAGCCATGTACCTACTAACTGCACTAACTGCATATGATAAACCTAGGCGAGAACATACCATAGCATACATCAGGGAGCCGACTGCACTAGAGTATGTAACACGTGACATGTACTCAACCTCATCATCTGACTGTGGAGCTAACGCAGCTGAAAGTCTGAAATGTGTTGCTAACAGAGTGCTCACTGGTTTTGCTTTCCACATGTTGAACCTATGTAAAACTTTTTCGATATAGCCTTTTTGACTCAGATAAGCTTACCTGCCTTTCTATTTCTCAAAATCTCCATGCCGAGAATCTTCTTGGCAACTCCCAAGTCCTTTATCTCAAACTCTCTACTGAGTTGAGCCTTTAACTTCTTAATCTCTCCTTTATCCTTAGCAGCAATCAACATATCATCAACATATAAGAGCAAATAAACAAAGGACCCATCATCACCCTTCTTGAAGTAAACACAACTGTCATAGCTACTCCTCTTAAACTCATGAGCGATCATAAATGAGTCAAATCTCTTATACTACTGCCTAGGAGACTTTTTCAACTAGCAAACATAGTCTTCTTTACTTGTAACAATGAAACCTTTAGGTTGCTGCATGTAAATGTCTTCCTCGGGCTCTCCATACAAAAATGCAGTCTTCACATCTAACTGCTTAAGCTCAAGATCATGAGTGGCCACAATACCAAGCAAGGCTCGAAATGAGCTATGCTTAACCACAGGAGAAAATACATTTGTAAAGTCAACACCTAGAACCTGACTGTATCCTTTTGCAACCAGTCTAGCCTTATACCTAGCATCTTCAACTCCTGGTGTGCCTTCTTTTCTTTTAAATACCCATTTGCAGCGAACAGCTTTCTTCCCTTTGGGTAACTTCACCAAATCCCATGTGCCATTCTTATGTAGGGATTTCATCTTCTCCTGCATAGTAATCATCCACTTGCGAGAGTCAACTGAATTAACCATCTTTGAATAGGTAGAAGGTTCTTCACCAGACTCAATACCTTCTGATACTGATAAAGCATAAGCCACCAAGTCGGCCTCAGCATATCTCTGTGGAAGCCTAACATTTCTCCTTAGCCTATTCTTAGCAATAGAGTACTGTGGTGGCGGCGGTGATGGCGATGGAGAAGCACTATCGCCTTGAATCTCTGAACTTGACTGGGAAGTAGAATTGGATGATGTACTTGTCTCTATTTGAAACTCCACCTGTTTGCTAGATCTGTCCCAATCAACATCACTAGACCCTGTAGTAGATGTCCCACATAACATGGAAGTCTCATCAAACATAACATCTCTACTGATAATAACTTTCTTGGTTTTCGAGCACCATAACTTATAGCCTTTAACACCAGGCTTGTAACCAAGAAAAATACACTTCATGGATCTAGGCTCCAATTTTTCATTGTAAACATGAGCATAAGCAGGACAGCCGAAAATTCTTAAATTTGAGTAATCTGCAGGTTCTCTGGACCACATCTCTTGCGGTGTCTTCTTGTTAATAGCGATGGAAGGAGAGCGATTGACCAAATAGCAAGCTGTAGAAGCGGTTTCAGCCCAAAATGACTTAGGTAGCCCAGCATTAGAGAGTATGCAACGCACTTTCTCCATCAACGTCTCGTTCATTCTCTCGGCCACACCATTTTGCTGCGGAGTACGTCAGACTATTAAGTCCCTCAGAATTCCCTCTGATTTACAGAAGGAATTAAATTCATTTGAACAAAACTCCAAGCCATTATCAGTACGGAGATGTTTAACTGTCTTACCGGTCTGCTTTTCTATCATGGTCTTCCAATCTTTGAATGTAGCAAAGACATCATTCTTCTTTTTCAAAAAAAAAAATGTCCATAACTTTTTGGAATAGTCGTCAACAATGGTAAGCATATAACTAGCACCACCATAAGAAGGAACAGTAGACGGTCCCAAAGGTCAGAATGAACATACTCCAAAATATCTTTTGTGTTGTGAATGCCTTTGCCAAATCGAACTCTCTTTTGCTTTCCAAAAACACGGTGCTCACAGAACTCCATCTTACCTGTGCACTGTCCATTAAGGAGCCCTCGCTTTCTCAACTTTGCCATCCCAAGCTCACTCATATGCCCCAGTCGCATATGCAATAACTTAGTGAGATCATCATCAGACATAGTGGAAGTAGTAATTTTTGCATCACTAACAACTATAGTACCCTGCAGAACATACAAACTAGCAGTCTTCTTTTGTGCTTTCATCATCACAAGAGCGCCTTTACTGACTTTCAGAACTCTTTCTTCACCGGTGTACTTGTACCCTTTAGCATCAAGAGTACCTAAGGAAATTAAATTCCTCTTAAGATCAGAGACATGCCTCACATCACCTAGTGTCCTCACTATGCCATCATGCATTTTAATTCTAACAGTACCAATACCAGCAACTTTGCATGGGGCGTTGTTTTCCATCAAAATAGAGCCCTTAGGAACCGTTTCATATGTTGAAAACTAGTCTCGGTTGGGATACATATGAAACGTACATGCAGAGTCAAGAACCCAATCCTCACAGGGTTAGAATCACCATCAAAAATTACCAAAAGCTCACCACCAGAGCCTTCTTCAATGACACTAGCCTCACCAGCGTCTGGTTGCTTCCCCTTTTGATTTTCAGCCCTTTTGTTTTTATTCTGCAGCTTATAACACTTAGTTTTAATGTGCCCTTTCTTCTTGCAATAGTTACAGAACTTCTCCTTATTTCTGGATTTAGACCTACCTCTAATCTCAGTCCCAAAACTTCTCTCTTGGGTTCTAACTCTAACAACTAGACCCTCTCCTTGTGTTTCAGATCCAGTAACTAACTGCTTTATCTTTTCTTTAAAAAATAAAGCCTCATAAACCTCATCCAAGGTAACAGTGTCTCGACTATACAAGATAGTATCCCTAAACGTGGCATATGATGAAGGCAGTGAACATAATAAAATTAACCCAAGGTCTTCTTCATCATACTTAACTTCCACATCCTCCAAATCAGACACAATCTCCTTAAACACAGTTAAGTGATTCTCAAGAGACGTACCTTCAGACATTCAGTGAGAGTATAGATGCTGCTTTAAATGAAGTTTGCTAATAAGACTCTTGGTCATGCATAATTGCTCCAGCTTGAGCCACAAAGCAACAACAGTCTTCTCCTTCAGTACATCCTGCAAAATCTGATTTGACAGATGAAGGTGTATTTGGGACAGAGCCTTTCGGTCCTTACGCTCCTTTTCCTCCTTCGACCATGATGAAGGCATCTTATCGAAACCCAATAGTGCATCATCAAGGTCCATCTGCACCAGAACAGCCTGTATCTTCACTTGCCATAGAGAAAACCTCGTTGTGCGATCCAGCAGCGAAATATCGAATTTCATGGTTGCCATTGCAAATCAAAGCCAAAGCTCTAATACCACTTGTTAGAAATCAAAGCAATAAGCAACAAGAAATAGAGAGAAAATTACACACAAGATTTACGTGGAAAAACCCTAATGAAGGGTGAAAAAACCACGGGCAGAGGAGAAGCAATCCACTAATCACAAAAAGGAAATTACAACGGTGTTTAGAGCACTCAAATACAGAAATTCACTCACTCAATCACTCACAAACTCACAAGACTGAGTTCTCTGTATCACTCTCAACACTATGATTTCTATGAAATTTTGTGACTCTTTGTAACTCTCTAATGTGTCTCTAAACTATGGAGAATATGATGTATTTATATGTATAAGGACTCAAACCCTAGCCCAAAATAACCCAAAAACACGTAAAAAACGCAAAATACACGATCAGGCCGTAGCGCCGCGGCGCTGGTTTCCTGAATTAGAGCACCGTGGCGCTGGATTGTAGCGCCGCGGCCTTGCTTTCAAGCGTCGCGGCGCTGCCTTACTGCCAAAGGTTTTGGGTCACAAAATAACACAATCCTTTGGACAAGCATTGTTTAAGTTGTATAATCGATGTAAACTCTTCACTTCCCATTTGGCTTCTTTACTAGGACTACATTCGAGATCCATTTTGGATAGTGTGCCCCTAATTGTTTTTGCATAAAGTAATTTTTCCATCTTTTCGTTGATTGCAATATAACACTCAAGATTAAAGGTACGTCGCTTTTATACTCTCGGCTTTTACGAAGAATCTATATTCAGTCGATGTACTATGTTGCTTGGGTTGATCCTTGGCATGTCCTCATGGCACCAAGCAAAAATATCCTTGTATCCCTTAAGAAAAGCTATAAGTTGCTCCTGCAATGGCGAAGGAAGCGTTGACCCAATTTGAATTGTCTTTTCTGGTTGGGACTTATCTAATGGGATTGACTCTAGTTCTTCCACCGATTCGGCCTGCTTCACACACTCTTCACATGGATCGAGCTCTCTGAAGTTTTGTACATCATTATATCACCTGGCAATTTTATAAGTAAGTCCTCATCTATCTGGTAAATTGGAGAGACCATCTCTTAGCTTTCTAACTCAACCCTCCCATTCATCGCCTTGACACAACAAATGTGATCTTCGTTTTGGCTTCTAATCACTCTTCCAACACCATTCTTTATTAGGAATTTCATCACTAATGATATGTAGAGGTCATCGCCTTTATGACATTTATTGTCAGTTGCCCAATAATAGCATTGTAAGCTGAAGGTTGGTCAACTATGAAGAAGTTCACCATTATGGTTGTTTTCGTATCCCCATCCCCCAATGTTACTGGAAGTGTAATCATTCCCTCAAGATGAACACAATCCCCAACAAATCCATGAAGCGAGGTCTTGACGGGGGACAACTTCGTTCCTGCTAGATTAATTTTAGTCAATGCATCATTGAATAATATGTAGGTTGAACTGTCATCATCTATTGAAATCCGATGCACTCCATTATTCCCTATCCGTAAAGCCACGACTATTGCATTGTTATGAGGATGGAGTAGCTTTCTTTCTTCTTCCTCGAAGAAGGTTGTCACCACATTTTCCATCCTTGAAAACATGGCCAAATGTTCGATCACGTTGACATAATGGCCAGTCTCAACACCCTCAATTTCTCTTGCATATTGCTTTCGTGCTCATGTGGAATCTCTAGTCTCTAGTCCTCCAAATATTATCCAAACATCATTCAATTCTGTTGTTGTGTTATTTCTACCTTGCGCAACTGTTGTCTGACAGGTTGCTGGTGGGGCTATTCTTCTTTCTTCTATCATCCTTTCCACGAATTCTTGTAACTGCCCTTGTTGAATAAGTGCTTCGATCTGCTCTTTAGTTGAAAATAGCTCAAAGTATCGTGGCCATGATCTTTATGTAGATGACATGGACCTGTCCCCTTTATTAGGATCTCCTTTCATCGGTGCCGAGGGAGTCAACAAATTCCTATACTGAATCTGCATCAAGATCTATTCCTTGCTTGTGTTCAAGGGAGTGTAATTCCTCTCTATATCTGGTAGTGTGTAAGCTTTAAACTATTGTGTCAGAGCATTGAACTTGTTTGTATTCTATTGTTTGTATTCTATTGTGCATGTACTCTTTAGTGTTAACGAACTTTTGTGCTTGAATTACTAAATTTACGATGGTCTTTGGCTACTTTTTACAAATTGACTTTGACATATGTCCCTTTTGAAGTCCCTCTCAAATTGCGCCTACGGCGTCACTATCAGTTTAACCCTCCACATAATTCATCTCCTGACTGAAACATTCAATGTAACTTTTCAATGATTCATTTACTACTTGTTTAAGAAAGTACAGGTAGAACTTATCCTTCCTGTAGGTCTTTCCTACTACAAAACGTCCTACAAATTATTGCTTCAACTGGTTAAATAGGCTAATTGACCTCGGCTCTAGCTATTGGAATCATTAAGCATCAGACCAGTCAAAGTCAAGAAGAATGCTTGTCACATTTGTGCTATCCACATGCTATACCCATGTATGTGACCAATTGAGTTTTCTCTCACATCAAATTGCTTGAGATATCACTTTGAAGTCTGCTGGGAAATCTTCTTCCATGATACCCTTAGTGAATGTTGGCTCTGTCTCGTCCAACATTTCTCTAACACCCTCTGGTAAATTCTGATTGGCTTCTAAGTCATCCATCCGTCTTTGCATTCTCTCAAGTTATTGCTCAAGTTATTCCTTGCGGGTGCTTTGATGGGTCTGACTTTCATGCCCTCTATTGTTACGGCTTAGTTTTGCACCATTTACTATGAAAAATGACATGAGAAAGGGAACATAAGAGTCGGTTCCTAATGTAAGAGCTACATTTACTTTTAACTATCGCAGAAAATTCACTATAATGAGGAAGAAGTTTACAAGAAAAAGTTGCACACTAATCTCTGTGTTTGCGTACCACTAGGCCAACCAAATTCTACAAGTAGGAAATTTTTGTAATCTCCTACATAGGGTAATAATTTTTTAACAAAAACTCAGAAGCAAATATGCTAATTGCTCAAACTCATCAATACCCAAAAGGAGAAAAAAAAATATAACAAGATATGATAAATTAGCCAAAACTTGAGAAAAGTCAAAAATTTAATGAGATAATTTGGAATAATGCTAAAAGGCATTTGTGGAATGCGACATCCGGAAATATGGATCTCATAGGTTAAGCCCTTAGAAAGAGACCTACATTATATTAGCAGTAGCGATTGATTTCTCAAAAGAATTTTTCAATAATGGAAGATGAATGGACAAGCATTACACGGCACAATTCTGCTTTATAATTTGATATTTACACGGACTTGTAAGCATTGTCACCAGTGACAGTGCGTTTCTCAAATTTGTCAGGCATGGGCTTAAGTACTCCACCCGCGCGATGAATGACTGTGCATTGCTTACCTTTTTTTATTTTTTATTTTCTGAGAAAGGTTTACTTATCAGCATGTACATACGTTCGTGTTTGGAGAAATTAAAGTTCTTTTTTGAGTCCCATTATTTTTTTAAACATTTATTTTGGAACTTTTTTACGTGAAAATTTTTTATATGGAATTTTTTTGTCTACTATCTGGATTAACTGTTGTTTTAGTTATTAAAATTATTTTTAAACAATCTAATTCATGAATTTATATGTTAAAAAATTTACAATGCTCAATATATAATTGTTTCAAATTATAATTTGGACCGTTGAAAAATAATCAAGGGTTAATCTACAGTTCCTACTGATAGTATAATAGTACAATCGTTACTATGAAAATTTTCCAAATTGAAATCTAATATTTTTGAGGAATATATAAACTTTTTTTTATAGGTTTATAGTTACATATTTTGGATGTTGATTGGCAAAATAACTTGGGCATTAGCTATGGCCCATCAAAAAATAACTTGTTTGACGATGCCAAGTAAGGAAGTAATTGTTTTTACCATCCGTATAAACTGTTGTTTTAACTATTATTTTATTTTAACATTCTAATTTAGGAGTGTATATGTTAAAAGTTTACAATGCTCATGTAGAATAGTTTTTTGTCATAGCTTAGACTGTTAAAAAATTAATCTAACCGTTAAAATAATAGTTTTTATAAATCGTATAAAAGTACAATTCTTACTATAAAAATTCTCTACATTTAGATCTAATGTTTTTGAGGAATATATGAACCTTTTTTGGGGTTTATAATAACATATTTTGGATGTTAATGAAAAAATTGGTTGGCAAAATAACTCGGATATTAGCTATGGCCCATCATAGAATAACTTGTTTGATTATGACAAACAAGAAGGTTTCCTGATATGGGCAAGATGTCAACACCACAGAAGATCATGAGCTTCTCCAATATCCGAGTGGCCACCGACAATCAGGACAGCTCATGGCAACTTTTTGTGGGTCCCAGCTTTTGATGCTATCCCACGGTGGACCTCACTATATTCTTGTTCATTTATTCATAATATTTGAAAAACTTTTTTTTTTCAATCGCGACTGTAGCCCGGCTATTTCAATGTGGTAGGCCCATCGGGTGGATTTCATGATAAGACCTACGGTGAGACCTATTTGGTGGGATAAACCCCATTAAGAGGGTCGGGTCATAGCTTGATCGGGATATAAAATATTACTCATAATATTTTTGTTTTGTTCTATTTTTTATCTTTTTAAGGTGTCTAGTTCTGCATGATTAGACTGTAAGAGGAAGACCCCTATTAAGTTACCTTTAATAAGTTTTTCACGGATCTCACATTTACATGGCTTTGAGATTTATATATTGTTAAATTATGGATTCAAAAAAAAATTACATAATTAGTTACTAATTTCTGTTGTCTTAATTCTTACATTCATAAAACTATTTTCTAATTTGGATGCCTTCAACAGTATCACCCAATGTTCTTCTCTTTTTTTTTATGCACATTTTTTCTCCCTACGCGTGACCATCTAATTCGTCGAATTAGACATCGAGTCATTGATGTAAATAATTATTGCATCGTGCCAAAAAGAATATGTAATAATTAATCAAATTTGCTATGTATGCCGACTTTCCTATCCAATCATGCAACAAATGACATCATAAAATTAAATATAAAATTATATATAATTCACTTTTACAATGATGCCATTCCACTTTCAATTGCTTGTTATTTGCTGTTGTGAGATTAAATATTTGTTAATAATATCAAAGGGCAGTTCTCATAACTTTTATAAATGTTATACATATTTAAACATAACATAATTTAAACATATGATATATTGTGGCATAACTTTTTTTTAAATTTAATATAAATAAAAATAATTTTTAAAACCGTGGCATACTATTATATTTTAAATTCTACAGAAAATCTCCCTTGATTAAATCATATCTATATAGTGTTAAAATGCCTTGCGCACTTGACGTTTCTCTGTTTGGTACGATTCATCAGGGATAATTCGACCTTACTTCTTTTTTCTTTTCTTTTTTATTTTTGCTTTTTGTTATCTTTTTTTAGAAAAATTAATTTCTTTTTCTTTTTCTTTTCAATCATTTTTTTCAAATATATCATCAACAGATTTCTTCCTCTCTTTTTTTTTCCTTCTTTATTACTCTATTGTTTTGTCCCTATTCGTCAGGGACAATTCGACCTTGCTTCTTTTTCCTTTTCTTTTTTTTTTTCTCTTTTTGTTATCTTTTTCTAAAATTACTTTTTTTCTTTTTCTTTCCGATCTTTTTTTTTTCAAATATATGATGAACAAATATTTTCTTCTTTTTTTTTCCCTTCTTTATTACTCTATTGTTTTGTCCCTATTAAAATAATTTCTTTCAAATTTACCCTTGATTGTTTTACAATTTTATTTTTTTATCTGCTTATTTAGCATATTTTTTCCCTCTTGTTTGTCTTATTAAAATATGATGGATTTTTCTACTTAACCTTTTGGACAATTTTTTCCTCCAGTGTGGCTTCTTTTTAAAGTTTTTCATGTCGTCCTTTCTGTTATAGTTTTAATAAATGTATTCTCCCTAACTTGTTATTGTTGGAACAATTGAAGTACTCAGTCCCTTTCTTGATTTTTATTAACATAATTTCTTTCATATATGCCAATGCTTAATTTTTTATTTATTTTTTCATTTCAACAAAGATCCTATATATTGTCATTCTTTTTTAATGTGTTTTTTTGTATAAATAATTTTTTCCTCACATGTTTCTATTGAAATATTTTTTTTTTCATATGTGCTTCAATTTAATTTTTTTTCCTTATGTAATCATTATTATTTAAAGCATATATTTGACACTTTAGTTGGACTGTAGTTAGTTGAAACTCATTAGTTTCAACTAATTACAGTGTAAAGCTCTCGACAGTTAAAGTAAAAAGCAAAAATTTACTGCTACATAAAACTCTCACATGTTATAGTTCTTAAACTAAAATGTCAAAAGGCCTATAAATGTGTTGCTTGTAAAGATATTTGTGTTAGTTGCACGTCGAGCAATAATTAACTTATACTTTTGTCATCAAATAAATAAAATAAATAAATATGATAATCAAAACTTAACGCACTCAAAATGACTCCCACGTGCATAGTTCTCAAAAAAGTATCTTCATTGGTGCGACCAAACTTGATCTCATCTATATAAAAGATTGTGCGTTGTTATCAACCCTACAAGCAATGCAAACGAAAATAGCACCTCACTTTTTGGTTTTCTCCGTTATTATCTTCTTGCCTTTTCTCCCAATGGCTTTCCGGGGCAAGAAAATAATGCTTGTAAGCCATTTCTTCTCTGCTCTTATATGCCTCTTTATCAATATGGCCTTAATATCACTGTCTACGGCGGAGCTCCAACGATTCCAACATGCAGCGAAAAAAGACGGGTCCCTCAGCTTCTTGGTTGTAGGAGACTGGGGTAGAAGAGGAGACTACAACCAAACTGAAGTTGCTCTTCAGGTCCCTTCTTGTACTTCCTAAGAAACTCATTTGCTTAATTTTATCCATGTTTTACTTTCTAGGCTGAACTAGCTTCTCTGTTTGTGATCACATGCAAAAAACTGTCTTAGTTCTTAGTCTCATAGTATATAGTTTCGTGATCAGTACATTTGAAAACTAAATTTTAGAGAATTCTCCAGCATGTTAGTGAGGAAACAATGCTTACTTTTAAGAGGAAACAAATGACGAGAAAATTAGATGTCTAACATCAAGTTGGCACCTATTCCAAACTCAGCCCATGTTAGGAAAAGAAATAAAAAAAAGGTTACACTTGCAAATAATAATATGGGTTATTTATATAATTATACATTTAGTTTCAACTATTTCCTTAATTTGACTTTTGTTTTTAGAAACAATAAAGGTATCCTTTTAAATTAATTTTTTTTCAATTTAATCCCTATAAATAGAAAAATTGGAAAAAACAACATAATTACTTTTAAACAGTTATGAAAAATATCTCATCAAAATGAAAAGCATAAACATCAAATTTTGAGATAAAGTTCTTGTGTTTTATGACTGTTTAAATGTCAAAATATTTTTTGAAAACTTTCTCAAGAGAAAAATATATTTTAAAATAAACTTGGTCTAATTAAGGATTTTTTTGCTTTATTTTCATTTTTTTTGTTTAAAAATTCTGTGAGGAATGTAATTAAAACAAGTCTTTTAAATTTAAAAGATATTTTTGTAGTTTTTTAAAACAAAAAATAAATTATTAAATAAATAAAACTAGAAGGTATAGTTATTTAATTAACCTATAATAATATTCATAACTGAACTATTATTTCAATTAATTTACTGGTAAGATTTAAATATTGTTTCGTGCAGTTAGCACCTTAAGAACAGTGCACTAAACTGTCCTAGTTGTTACCTTCCAACACGTTAAACTAAAAACAAAAAAGAGAAAAGAAAAGACAAGAAAAGGACGTGGGACGACTTATTCACCAATGGCAGGATTACAGCACATCAGACTAGCTAGAAAAATTTGTCAGCTTTCCTTTTCTTTTTTCTTTTTCTAATTTTCCTATTTTAGGGGAGATATTTCAAGGAAAATTCCTTTGTGCTTTTTATATCCGGAAGCATATTATTGGTACGTAACCAACTAGTGCAAAATCCTGCACAATGTTTTACGAATATTTCGTAAATGTGAATCTTTGATTATAACTGTCCTTGGGTATTTTGGATCAGCCTTTTGAAGTCATCGCTGGCTTTTGTGATCTTCAGAAGCAATGAACATTGACATCAATAGCGCAAATATGACAATGATTTAGAAATGATATTTTTTTATTTTTATTTTTATAGGGAGTTAGGTATTACTATTTTATTGTTATTATTGTTATTGATAGTAATAACAAAAATTATTGTTATTATCTTCTCATTGGCTTCTCCATCTATATGGACCACCAAGCTTTATAAATCATAAGATATAAATAACCATATAAAGCTCTCAAAGTAACTTTGCAGTATTATTTTGTCCTTAGACAGTGATTGATGTTTTCTATGTTTTTTTCTTTTGCTTTTTTTCCCCCTCTTTTTAATAATTTTGGTGTTGGGAAATTTGAAATTACTATATTACTCTAGAGAGATTTTGACGAAAGGGCAAAAAAAAAGAAATCCTAATTAAGGATAAGTCTCTGTTTTTTTGCAGAAAAAAAATACGCTTTTCTAAACAGTTAGACTGTTTCAGTTTTTTTTTTTTTAAAAAAGAAAATAACTGTAACGATGAGAGGAATCTCAACAGAGTGAAAAGAAAAAAAAACTAGAACTGTTTTCATGCCCAAAAAGCATGTTTTCTTGCGTCAAAAAACTGCAAAAAAAAAGGATTATTTTGAAAATCAAATTCTCTTTTAACTCCACTTTTCAAAATGCCTCTATTACTATATATGGAAAAATATTATTAGGCCTGGACATTGTATAGTGCGCTAACTATTTCAATGAAATAAGTTTTGTTATATTTATGACTTCTTGAAAGTCGGTTGTTTTGAGTCCTTTTCTACATATGCATCTTCCATCTTCATATGATGTTGTATTTGCATATATATTTACAATGGTCCCCATACAATAAGACGAAAAGGAAGATTTTGAAAAAAGGGACAAAAAAAAATTTTGAATTGAGTAAATGACCTTTTTTTTTTTAAACCAAAAAACACGTTTTTTTGTGTAAGTAAACTGTCTCAGTTTTTTTCAAAAAAATAAGAGAAATGACTGTAACAGGATAAGGAACTGCTCTAAGAGAAGATGAGTTCGTGCTTCTTTTTTTCCCTACATTTCGTCATAAAGGACCCCCCACACCCCCACACCTCCCCCCTCCTTTTCTTTTTTTCCTTCTATAAATGTTATGGTTTTTCATTCATGATTGTCTATTTAATTTACCCTCAATTGAAACTTATAATATCTAGTCAAACAAAGTAGCGTCCCAAGAAATTAAACAACTCTAAACCTTTTTTTTAAATTAAAAGCTATCATATCTTAATTATATTGATTTACTTAAGCCGATAAAAAAAATAAACTGAAAAAAACTGTTTTAAAAACAGTCTTTTAGCGCATACATACATACATACACACACACGTGTATATATATATATATATATGGTTCTACTATAATTTATTTTCTCTTCCAAATTGAGATGTAATATACTTGAATTTAACATTTGGTATTCTCTGAATATGGACTTAATATATAATTAATATTCTCTAAACAGATTTTTATATGTAATTAAATGATGTGTAGATGGGAATAGTTGGAGAGAAGTTGGATATCGATTTCATAATATCAACCGGTGATAACTTTTACGATAATGGTCTGACGGATGTAGAAGATCTTGCGTTTGAAGACTCATTTACCAAAATTTACACGGCTCCTAGCTTACAAAAGCAATGGTATAGTGGTACGTAATCTTAAAATCTTTTTCTAATATATTATAGATTGAATTCCCTTTACCACATAATATTAAATTATTGAATATATTATAAACAATATTACTAACATAAATTGCAAATATTTAATATCAGTTTTAGGAAACCATGACTATAGGGGTGACGTTGAGGCACAATTGAGTCTCATCCTTCGAAAGTTGGACGATAGATGGCTTTGCTTAAGATCTTTCATACTTGATACTGGTAAGTTGGCACATCCGTTCTTTTTCAAGTTATAACACAACTAAATAATTCATTTTTTTTTTCAATTTAATAATATTTGGATTATAATGTGTTAATTTAATTTATCATGCTTTTTTTTTTTTTGCAGAAATTGCAGAGTTTTTCTTTGTAGATACCACTCCTTTTGTTGATAAATACTTCACAGATCCAGAGGACCATGTCTATGATTGGAAGGGGATACTACCCCGCAAGAATTACCTTTCTAATCTTTTGAAGGTAACTTATATCCTCATCATATCCTGGGACACATAAATAATAAATATATTTATTTAATTTATTTATTATGCATAAACTTCTCTAACATCAACAAGCATTTCTAAATGGGAAAAAAATCTTTACGCGTTAATTATTATGTAGAAAACAAAATTAGCCAACTTCTTCCATTAAAAAAATTAACCAATTACATATATATATATATATATATATTAATTACAGGATGTAGATTCGGCATTAAAAGATTCCACTGCAAGGTGGAAGATTGTGGTGGGTCACCATACAATAAGAAGTGCTGGACATCACGGTGACACCGAGGAGATTGCTACATATCTTCTTCCAATACTTAAGGTACATAAGTTTCTTTATTTCTTCACTATTTTTGATTATTTGCAAAATTAATTAGGAGAATATATGTATTACTTCTATCATTTTTCATTAAAAAAAGACTTAATATTCTAAAATAACTTTTTATATATGTATTACTTCTATCATTTTTCATTAAAAAAAGAGACTAAATATTCTAAAATAACTTTTTATGATGTTTAAACTTTCAGGAAAACAATGTTGATCTTTACATTAATGGGCATGATCATTGCTTAGAACATATTAGTAGCCGAGACAGGTAAGTAATATATACTTGAATAGATCAAAACGTATTTGAAATCAAATAATTAACTTTTTATCCAAATACCTCTCATATGAGATGCTAGATTATTATACATGGTAATTTCGTTGACAGTAATGCTGTGAATAAATGCTATATATACCAAATTATAATCGTATAATTTAAATTGAATACTGGAATAACAAATAATGATATTAATTAAGAAGTAAAAAAAATTAATTCATAGAAAGAAAAAAATAAAACAAATAATATTCTTTACTGATTGATGCTGGATGGATTTTTCTTCAGTCCAATCCAATTTTTAACAAGCGGTGGAGGCTCAAAGGCATGGAGGGGAGATGTTAGCAGTTGGAATCCAAAGGAAATGAAGTTCTATTACGATGGCCAAGGTTTCATGTCAGCAAAAATTACTCAAACTCAATTGAATATTGCTTTCTATGACGTTTTTGGAAATGTTTTGCACAAATGGGGAACTTCCAAGCAGCTTTACTCCACCATATAGATAATGGTCAAACCTTATATATGTATGGTATTATTCTCAGAGGTCAATTTGTAATTATAAACTTGATTAATTAAGGCCCTGATTGATTGTAAGGGAGATATAAGGAGTCTCCTGTATAACGAATTCTAAATTAATATTATGTTAATGGATTTGGCTCCTATATCGATCCCTCTTTGTTGTCACTTGTTATGTCTCTTTAATAATGTCTTGCCATGTCTGTAACACCCCAAAATTAGCTAAGTATGATTAGTGTATTAAATGGTGAATTAGTGTGTCATAATGTAATTTGAACTTAACTATTTTGTGATATTTCCAAATTAATTTTACTTGCAAATATTTTAAATCACTTTTAATTATTTTTGATTACTTTAAATTGTTAATTTGGTTTTTGAAACTAAACAATTTGTTAAAAATTTAAAATGTCCTCTTTCTTGAAAACCATATGTTGGATAGGGTATGTTACCAAATTAACCTCCTTTCCCTTTATTCAAACCATCTCTCTCTCTTCCATTCAAGCTCTCTCTTGTTCTCTCTTCTCTCTCTCTCCCTTCACTCGTTGCTCTCTCTTCTCTCTCTCTCTCTCAAATTCAAATTTTGAATTCAATCTTCGGTTTTCAATGAATTGGGAGCTAGGAAGCAAGATTTAACGTCCACAAACACAAATCAATGCTCGGATTCAAGGTTAGATCCGTTTTTCTAAAACTTTAAATTTTTGTTTTGAGATTTCCATAAATGTTCCAATCCAAGTTTTGTGAGCATAGGAGACCTTGAACCCAAGTTATAGAACCTCAAAACATCTAGAAACTAGGCTTGGATCGATGAGAAATGGATTTAAACTAAGTTTTTCTATTTTTCTCTATTTTTTCCATTTTTGGATTTTATTGAAATTTTCTATGCAAATCTTGTTTAAAGGTGTTTTAAAGTGTTTAATTATGTTTTTCCATCATCTATGGATGTTTTCTATGCCTAGGAATTGAAAAAATAGGTTGGAAATGAAGATTTGAGCATGGGAGGCCGAAGCTTGAATTTGGAACTTTCTAGCTTTTTCCAGTTTGGCAGGTCAAACTTCAAGTTCGGTAGGCCGGATTCATGAGTTCGGCAAGCCAGACTCATCCCTTCGGCAGGCCGAACCTGGAAAAGTTTGGTAGGCCGGTCTTGCCTAGCCGGTAGGCCGAACTGTGTAGTTCAGTAGGCCGGACCAGGAAATCCAGGGGGCCGACCCGACCTTGCAAAAATTGTTGTTTTTCGCCCGTTTTTGCTGTTTTAAACCCAAATTGTGATTTTAACCTCATAACATGATTCTACAGACATGAATGGCACACTAGGACACCATAAAATGGCTCGGTAGTGTAGAATGACCTAAGTTGGATATTGACAAATTTAGTTTATATTTAGGTCATTCGTGGTTTCATGGAGCTAACGTATATTGGGTCGGGACTGCGGTGATGTGTCACAATGCAGGATATCAAGGTAGGACTTCTACCCCTTTTCTTTGGTAGCAGGTTTTTAATGATTTTAGCCTCAAAGGATTATTCCAAAATGTTTTCAATAGATGACAAAATGTTTTAAGTGTTCTTACAAGGGGGCTTTGGCCACAAAATGACTTCTTTCAAAATGATTTCTTACCAAATGATTTCTTTTAAAATGGGTTTTCAAGGAACAGTTTAGATAAACTTTTAGTATTTTTCATTACTTGCCTAAAAATGAATGTTTATATTGAATCAAATAATGAATGTAAATGAGAATATTTAGTAAGGTGAAACTTAAATAATAACGTAATACCGGACACGTTATTAGCACCATCCAGAAGGAAACAAAAGAGCATGATGCCATCCACAAAGATCAGGTCGTGGAGAGTACGACCTTAGAGGCAGGTCCCGAAACCCCGCTGGGCCACTATGGTGGTGATAATAATGGCTTTGCCAGAAATTAAATAATAAGTCAAATTTATGGATGACTAATGGATTAATGTTAAGAACAAATTTTATGAGTCTATCGATAGTATTTTATAATTCTTATGCTATAACGGATCTAACCTTGATTTAATGTTTTCAAAGCTCAACCCTAGATTAGATTTAGATGAAAAAGAGCAAGATGGTAAGTATGAGTTTAACGAATTTCAATATATTATTTTTATAACTCTTGTCTATAATAGAATTTTATATTCAATTAGATGTTCTCCAAACCTTTAGTCCTACTAAGCCTTCCGCTCACTTTTTCTTCATTGAACCTAGACACAATAAACCCAAAGTTCATTTTTCGTCTGTTCTAAGTGTGTGACCCTGTAGGTTCACATAACATTGGTAGTGGGCTTGAAATTCTGTTTCTAGCCCACAAATCATAAGCGGCCTCTAGCAAGACATTATGATTACCCAAGTTATGCGAATGTCAATAATCGACATAACCTAATATACAATAAGTATTAAAGTCCTTTTGTCACTAGATACCTTAATTGAACATAACGCTTGGTCTATGTCATCCTTATACTATTCAATAATATTATTTCTCGATTTTAAGTAAACTGATATTGATAACTCTTATCAATTCATTCCAGTATGGCCATACATTTTTCTTTAGTCTAACTTATAGAGGGGCCTATAGATATCTTTCTCATAATAAATGAGGGATATATTCCTGCTTAATCACTCACATTCCTTACATGATTCACTCTATATTCTACAACAATCCGTTCCATCATCTTGTTAAAGATAATATTAGAATGTGTCAAAATATAGAACTTATCATGTAGGAAACAATGGTGATTTCAGGTCAGAGGACTAGGATAATACTACTGTGATGAGCATCACTTATGACAATTATCCATGTAATATTCTCATAGCGGGTCGATCCTATACATCATTTCTCAAATATGTGTCTATGAGTTGACTTAGTATCTCATACACATAATTAGTAAAACATAATCATCAGTAAAACTTCATACTAGTCTTCATTCATTATTATCTTAATAATAATGACCGACTAGAGATAATTTAAAATAGAATTCAATTTTCACCTAAGAGTTTTACTATTAAGTCACATACTTGATGACCTTAGGCAGAATTAACTATTCATGGATTATAATAAAAAATAATAATGAAAATGCCTCTTTATTAATAAAATGCAAATGTAACAAAGTCAAAATATGTTCATTACATAATTGGCCTAGGGCACATCACTAACAAACTAAACTACTTTTAAACAGTTATAAATTTTTTTTAATAGATATAAAAATATAAAAAATTCTAAAACAAAACATTAAAATTCAAAAAAAAAAAAGATCTAAAGTTATATGCTTTTTAAATGCTAAAATATTTTTTTAGGGTTAGTTTCATTTTTAGCCCTTGAACTATGCAACTTGTCCCTTTTTGGCCCTTGAACTTTAAAACATCGCAAATCATACGCTTAAACTATTCAACTTGACTCATTTTGGCCTTTCTGTTACTGAATCCGTTAAATACTAAAGGAATTAAGCCAATAATTTCACTTTTGCCCCTTTAAACTATACAACTTGTCCCATTTTGTCTCATAAACTTTAAACTATAACAAATTATGTCTCTAAATTATGAAACTTATTCTATTTTGTAATCGAATATATATGCACAAATTAATCCACACATATGTATGCACCTAATCGAATAATTATGAATTGATGGTCAAGACTAAATCTTTTATAGTTCGATTTCACGCATCTCAGACCTACAAATAAGGAATTTCATAAGTAATTATACATTTTTGTCAACTTAAAATTAAGACAAATTTTGAGTTTTATTATTATTATTGAGTCCAATCAAGCGAAGTAAACATTATTATGTCAGTCACGTAATTTTCAACCCCATAATTAGTCATAAAAATAATAAGTAGGTTATGTAGTAGTATCTATGTGTCGTTTTTGTTATGTACCCATATATCCAAGTGTATTTTTCTTTATGTGTTTGTTTTTATTTTAATTCATTTTAAATCATATGATGGAGAAAATTTAAAAAAACTTCTTGAGCCAAAAAATAGTAAAATTTTTATCAACAAAATTATTAAGAAAAAAGAAGAAAAAATTGTAAAACTTATATACTGGATAAACATGATTTAGATATTTTGACTTCAAACTATATATTGAAAATATAGGGACAGTCAAAATGGTCATTTGACTTAATTCATCAATATTTAACAGATATAGTCATGAAATGGTCAAAATAAGACAAATTTCATGGTTCAAGGGTATGATTTGTTATAATTTAAAATTTAGTGATCGAAATGGGACAAGTAGTATAGTTTAGGGGGTCAAAAGTGAAATTATTGGCACACTTATATTTAACAAATTTGGTAATAGAAGGGTCCAAATGAGAAAAGTTAAATAGTTTAGGGGCATGCTTTGCTTTGTTTTAAAGTTCAAGGGTCAAAATAGGACAAATTGCATAGTCAAAGGCCAAAAATGAAAAATACATTTTAGAAATAGATTCAATCTAATGGAGGCAAAACTTGAGTTTTGGACTCAAAAGTGGATTTCAAATCCTCCTGTTATTGGAATTTTTGCTTCAACCAAACAACAATTTGGGCTATTTGAATATTGAATCCAAAATTTTAAACCTAATTCTACAAACAAAGGACCCTCGTTTTCTTGCTCTTGTTGTCTGGAAAAACCAACCTTTCTCTCCTCTCCTACACACACAAACAGGAAACAGCCTATTATTGCACCATCTCGTATCTAGTCCAGATCAATGTGCCTGATCAAAAAATGACCAACCTTCAAATAGAGGCAATGTTGATAAAGAAGACAAAGACTACAAAGGAAGAGGGAGAGAGGATATGTAAAAGACTCGCAGTGGACTATGCATTGAGGTCCATTAAATGGGTCAAAGTTTGCGTCATATTCGATGACATGGAAGTGTCAAGCTTTGAGGTAGTTTGTTAGCATATTTCCTTTTTCTTTTCTCTCTCTCTTTGGTTTTGAATCATTTTTACAAGCAGTTTATTTGATTGACATCATGTTGGCATTGTAAGTTGTCGTGGATTGTATATTGGCATCGAGGGTATAGCTTCAGTTCCTGGTGCTGATAGTGCTGGTAATAATAATAACAACCCTAGATATATATATGTATATATATATACACACACACATGTATGTACGTAACACGTTAAGTTATTAGTTAATGGGTGTTTCTATTGGCACACTTTACTTTTCATGTAATGCCCAATTAACTCACAATTAGCTAGTAATAAGCATCTTGCATATCTATGCATTCAACAAACATACATTATTAAATTAGAGCATATAGAAAGTATATCTTACAAGCATGAGTACTCATTATTTATAAGATTGAATCATGAATAAACATGCTTATATAGAATAAATATGACATTGAATTATTAATATATGATCTAACATGTTTTAAAAGATTCTAGTTACAGTGAAAACCTCGGTTTCTCAGTAAGGAAGATTGATGTGCTAAATGGTTACGAATTGATTGGAAAGTGTTGTTCTATTTCAAATACATTCTAAACTAATTGTTTTGCCCATTTGTATATTTGAAATAGACAAATTTGGTTGGAATTGAAAGTATACAAATTGGTGAAGTTTGATTGGTTTGTTGACTAGGTTATAGCAAATTGAATTACTCTTGCTTGTACTAGATTTAAGTGGCTAGCTATTTGGTAAATCCTCTTACTCAGCACTCTTTCCACATGTCAAAACCAAGAAAAGGATGACAAAAGCTCCCAAGTAAGCTCCTCTCTTCTCTTACCTGATTTAGACCAAGTTAAATGAACTAGAATGTTCATTTTTGCATCTTTCTTTTGCAAGGAAGTCTAAAAACGTCCAGCACTCTTCGCACTTCTTTCTCTCCATTTTCCATGTCCTAAAGTTCACAAAAACTTAAAAAATACCATAGAAATTCAGGTTACACAAACCAGGCCCAAGTTTTCACCATTTTGAGCTTGAAAATTAAGTGTTTTGACCTCCAATAGAGCCCTAACTTCAAGCTTACAAGATACCCTCTATATTTATGTTTCTTATAATGAAATGAAGCTATTTTTTGTTATATATGCTTATAGAAGTGGAGAAAGGAAGCTAGGACAAATTTGAACTAAAACTAAGCTAGTTAAGTTAGTTTCTTTGCAAAATTGATAATCTTGTGAAATCTAATTATTTCCTTTATTTCTATTGATCCTAAGTGTTTATTAAGTGATTCTGAATGCTTATAAATAGGTGGGAATTAGTTTGAATGTTATTTCTGAATCTATAGAAAGTAAACACAAAACTAGGTTAAGTGGAAAATCAAATTTGCACCATGCTTGATTCTCATATATTAGGCTGTTTTTATAAGATTATATACCTCCCTTAATCACATTTGATGTTTGAAAATGTTATTTATTTATTAAAGACCTAATTTTGGCTAGAATGGGGAAAATTATTATGTGTTTGACATAAAATAATTGTAGTAGAAATGAGTTAAAATGCATGTTTGTTGAGATGACTAAACATTTAATCTCCATGTTTAGTCATAATTTTAGTAATATAACATGTTCCTTGGCCAAAAGTGTGAATTGTGATATTTTGATGTTCAACCTGTTTTGTGTTTGCATTAATGCTAAGCCATTGTAATATGAACTTATGACATAATCCAATTAGTCTGTTTGTTGAAGAATAGAATGGTATATGATTTTATAATGCTAGGCCTTTAGCACATCTTGTCTTCTAAGGGAACTGATCTTTTTACTCAATGCAAATTGAGCTCGAGGTAAGTAAAAAATACTATTTATTGCATTACAAGAACTATGTCATGTTATGTTTTAAAGTGCATTGATTGGATGGTTGCTATTTGGGAATGATATAGATCGTTAAAATGCATTCATGATTCATGATATTTGCATTAAGACATGTGATATGATTTAAAAGGGAATGAGGTTTTTAACTAAAATAGGGTATGGTGCTTAATTGGCAGTTGAGTAGGCACGAGGCATGAGTGGGACTGGCAGACCCAACAAAAGGTGGTGAATACTTTGAGGTTGAAAAACCAAGATAAGAAAAGCCACAAAGATTGAGACTGAATATGGAAAATACATGAGGTCTAAAAATCAAGATAGAAACCCTATATTATTATTGTTACATTGGCCAAAATGATGAACAGGTTTCGAAAACCGCGGCCTATCATTACCAGTTAAGTACCGCACTCTAATGGTAGCCAAAAAGAAGTAAGAATTGTTGAAAGAAAACTAATAAAAGAAAATGTCTGATTGCATTCTCATTTGATGTTCATGTTCATGCATTAGTTTCTGTTTACTGAGCTTTTAGCTCATTATAGTTCTTATGATATAGGTGAGGATGTAAAGGGTTAAGGGTTGACTGAGTTTCTAGAACTGCCAGATAGAGATTTGTTCATATGCCATGTTTTAGATCAGCTTCTGAAGTAGATTTTGGAACTCTATTTTATCAAACTTAACAGCTCTATTATGGTTTTGTTAAAAGGTATATTACTAACTCTGGATGTGATAGTATATTGCACATCTTATTTTGAAATACCTTATATGTTGTAAATAAGGAAATGAGTGAAACAACAGTTTCAAAACTGTTATGTAATGTAATGAATATTGTAAGTAAACGATAACATTTACAATGTAAAATAAAAGGTTAATACTCTTTATTCTAACTAAATAGGCTTTCCACGAGCTTATTAGTTAAATTGAGCGGTATTATAGTTTTTGGTATCAGAGCGGATGTTAAATCATTTTTGAAGACAAAAAAAGACATATGAACATATCTTGGCTGGGAAACTTGGTCAACCATTGCTATCTTTTGTCTTTATGATTCGTTGTTTTTGTGATTTTGTTAATTTATGATTATGGCTAATTAAAGGAATAAGGTTGGGCATTATACAAGAAGATATGGCACCAAAAAAGAGGACGGGGGATGATGATCTAGAGGGTGACCATGATTTAGTGGATAATTTGACAAATCTGATCTAGTAACAGACCAGGATGCATGGTGAACAGATACAACAGTTGTTGGATATGCAAAAGAATAACCAGCGCCAATTGCCTCCTATACCTCCACCCAATCTGGATGCTTTGCAAACTATTTATGAGAGATTCAAAAAGATGGAGCCTCCTAACTTTGACGGTGATTCGAACCCATTAGTTGTGGAGGAGTGGGTGAAATCCTTGGATGCCAATTTTGATTATATAAGGATTAGCAATGTAGAAAAGGTACTTTGTGCAATGTTATTGCCTAAAAAGAGGGCTAGAACCTAGTGGAAATGAACTAAGCTTGGAGTGAATATGGATGAGTTGACATGGGACAAATTCAAGAAAATCTTCTATGAAAAATATTTCACTAGGGATGCTAGATCACTAAAAGTGAAGGAGTTTCTGGAGCTAAAGCAATGAGGGATGTCAGTGTGTGATTATGTTAGAAAATTTGATGAAGGTTGCAAATTTTGTCCCTTATAATGCTAGAGACAACAATGAGAAGATAGAACACTTCTTGAGAGATCTTAATCCTAAAATCAGAAGGAATGTGAGGATGTCTTCTGCAACAGAGTTTAGGGAGCTAGTCAATAAGGCATTGATGGTAGATCAGGATGAAAAAGACATTTAGAAGTTACACCAACAAAGGAGATTAGGATTTACTATAAGGAATCCTACTCAGGGAAAAAGGGAAAAACAGAAGCCACAACAGGGAAACAATAAACGCCCTAGAGTTAGCAACCTGCTAATGTAACTGAGAAACCATTATGTGCTAAATGTGATTTGGAGAGTGTTATAAAGGTAGTAACTTATGTTTCAAATGCAAAAAGCCAGGACATTTGGCAAAGGATTGTCCCATGATACAAAAGAAAGTCCAAGGAAGGATGTATGCGATGACAGAGGAACAAGCTAATGTGGATGCTTCTGTGGTCTCAGGTAATATTTTAATTTCAAGAGTGTTACAAATGTATTGATAGATTCATGATCTACACATTCATTTGCATCAAGTACATTTGTGAGGAAATTGGGCTCTATACCAGATTTGTTGAAGGTGAGATATAGTGTAACGTTACCATTTGTGGAAGAAATGGAATCGAATCAAATGTTAAGGACATGCTTGGTTCAGATTGGTGATAAAACTTTATATGTGGATCTCTTGGTTTTGAATATGGTTGAGTTTGAAATCATTTTGGGTATGGATTGGTTGACAACATATCATGCCATAATGACTGCAACAAGAAGATTTTGATCTTTCAGCCACTTGGAGAAGAACAGTTTATTTAGAGGAACCACAGTGAGATCATCTATACCAATTATAACTACAATGAAGGCTCAGAAGATGCTTAGCAAAGGTTGTGTTAGCTATTTGGCTAGTGTTGTGGATATTTCAGTAGAACAGAAGTTAAAGCCGAAAGATGTAGATATGGTTCAAGAGTTCCTAGAAGTGTTCCTAAATGATTTATTAATATTGCTACTCGATAGAGAGATTAAGTTTGTAATTGATCTTGTGCCAGGAACTGCACTAACTTCCAAAGCACCTTATAGAATGGCAACAATAGAATTAAAGGAGTTGAAGGTGCAATTGCAAGAATTGCTTGATAAGGGTTTTATACGTCCTAGTTATTCTCCTTAGCGAGCGCCTGTATTATTTGTAAAGAAAAAGGATGACACATTGCAGTTATGTATTGATTATAGAGAGTTAAACAAGGTGACTATTAAGAATAAGTATCCACTTTCAAGGATAGATGATTTGTTTGATCAATTATAGGGTGCCTCTGTTTTCTCAAAAATTGATTTTGTGGAGTGGATACCATCAATTGAAGATCAAAGAAAAAGATGCGGATAAGACTACCTTAAAAACACGGTATGGGCATTATGAATTTTTAGTGATGCCTTTTGGCTTAACAAATACCTCTATTGCATTTATGGACTTAATTTATAGAGTGTTTAAGCAATTTCTTGATAAATTTGTGATTATATTTATTGATGACATTTTAATCTATTCTTGGAGTAAGGAAGAACACAAAGTACACTTAAGAATTGTGCTACAAGATTTTAAGGAAAACAAGTTGTATGCCAAATTTAAGAAGTGTGAATTTTGGCTAGGACAAGTGGCATTCATAGAACATATAGTGTCCAAGAATGGAATTTCTATTGATTCAGTTAAAATGGAAGCTGATGCTAACTGGCCAACACCAACAAAAGTATTAGAAGTCGGGAGCTTTTTAGGATTAGCAAGGTACTACTGACGATTTTTTGAGGGATTCTCTAAGATAGCCACTCCATTAACCTCGTTGACTAGAAAGAATATGAAATTCCAGTGGACTAATGCTTGTGAAAGGAGTTTTCAAGAATTGAAGCATAGGCTAATCATGGCTCCGGTGCTTACCATTCGAACAAGAATTGGTAGATTTGTGGTGTATAGTGATGCATCCAAGAATGGTTTAGGCTATGTGTTAATGCAAAATAGGAAGATAATCGCATATGCATCAAGGCAACCAAAGGAGTATGAAAAGAATTATCCAACTCATGATTTGGAACTTGCTACTGTAGTTTTTGCCTTGAACATCTAGAGACACTACTAGTATGGTGAGAAGTGTGAGATTTATACCAACCATAAGAGTTTGAAATACTTCTTCACCCAAAAGGAGTTGAATATGAGGTAGCGTAGATGGTTGGAACTTGTGAAAGACTATGATTGTGTAATCAATTACCATCTTGGTAAAGTAAACGTGGTCATTGATGCCTTAAGTAGAAAATCAATGCCATCCCTCCATGTCACTCAAAAGCCAATATTATTGGATTTGCAAAGGTGGGAGCTTGAAATAGTCTCAAAAGGAATAACGAATAGATTGTCAGTTCTAATATTGCAACCTATGCTACAAGATAAAATTAAAGAAGCGCAAAAGGTGGATAAGTATCTGATTGGATTGAGAAACAAATCGATGCAAGACAGAGAACAAACTTCTCAGTTGCTAAAAATGGGATTATAAGATGTAAAGGGAGGCTATGTGTGCCATTTGTTAAGGCCATTGAAGAAGACATCTTAAAGGAAACGTATATGACTCCTTATTCAATACACCTAGGAGCATAAAATTATACAGAGATCTAAAGTAGCATTATTGGTGGCCTAGACTGAAGAAAGATGTAGCAAAGTTTGTGGCTAAATGTTTAACTTGTCAACAAGTTAAGATTGAACATCAAAGACCAACAAGATTGCTAAAGCTTTTATTGATTCTAGAGTGGATATGGGAATACATCATAATGGACTTTGTGCTTGGATTGCCTAGAACTCAAAAAGGATTTAATTCCATATGGGTGGCTGTGGATAGGTTAACCAAGTCAGCCCATTTTCTTCCAGTAAAATCCACTTATACCATGGATCAGTATGCTCAATTGTATATCAAAGAGATAGTCAGATTACATGGAGTATCAGTTTCAATAGTGTCTGATAGAGATCCTAAATTCACGTATGCATTTTGGAAGAGTTTACATGGTGCTATGGGAACAAAGCTTGCATTTAGTACAACATTTCATCCTTAAAGTGATGGTCAGTTTAAGAGGGTAATTCAAACATTAAAAGATATGTTAAGAGCTTGTATGCTTGATTTGCAAAGGAATCGGGATGCAAAGCTTCCTTTAGTGGGATTTACTTACAACAACAGTTATTAAGCAACGATTGGAATGGCACCTTATAAAGCACTATATGGAAGAAAATGTAGATCTCCAGTTCATTGGGATAAACTTTTTTAAGAAAGAGAATTATTTGGTCCTAAGATGGTGCAAAAAACCACCAAGGCAGTGGAAAAGATACATGATAGAATGAGGACAACACAAAGTAGATAGAAAAGCTATGTAGATAAAAGAAGAAAAGATTTAGAGTTTACTGTTGGGGATCATGTATTCTTGAAGGTAGCTCTAATGAAGGGTATCATGAGATTTAGGAAAAGAGGAAAGCTAAGCCCAAGGTATGTTGGCCCATTTGAAATCCTTAAAAGCGTTGGTGATAAAGCATATGGATTGGCCTTACCTCCTTCATTATCTAGTGTACATGATGTCTTGCATGTGTCTATACTCAAGAAGTACATTCCAAATCCTTCTCTTGTTTAAAGTTATGAGTCATTCAAAATAACTCCTGATTTAGCATATGAGGAGAAACTAGTACAGATCCTTGATAGAAAATAAAAGGAGTTAAGGACCATAAAGATTCAACTAGTTAAAGTTTTGTGGAGGAATCATTCGTTAGAAGAAGCCACATGGGAAAGAGAAGAGAAGATGTAGAACAAATATCCAGAACTATTCGGTACATCAAAATTTGAGGATGAAATTTTATAAGGAGGAGAGGATTGTAATGCCTAATTAACTCACAATTAGTCAGTAATAAGCATCTTGTATATCTATGCATTTAATGAACATATGTTATTAAATTAGAGCATATAGAAAGCATATCTTTCGAGCATAAGTCTTTATTATTTAAGATTGAATCATGCATAAACATGCTTATATTAAATAAATATGACATTGAATTATTAATATATGATCTAACATGTTTTAAAAAGGTTCTAGTTACAAAAAAAAGCTCGGTAAGAAAGATTAATGTGCTAAATAGTTACGAATTGATTGGAAATTGTTATTCCGTTTCAAATGCATTCTAAACTAATTATTTTGCCCATTTTTATATTTTAAATAGACAAATTTGATTGGAATTGAAAGTATACAAAATGGTGTAGTTTGATTTGTTTATTGACTAGGTTATAGCAAATTGAATTACTCTTGCTTGTACTAGATCTAAGTGGCTAGCTATTAGCTAAATTCCCTTACATAGCACTCTTTTCACATGTCAAAACCAAGAAAAGGATGGCATAAGCACCCAAGTAAGCTCCTCTCTTTTCTTACCTAATTTAGACCAAGTTAAATGAATTAAAATGTTCATTTTTGCATCTTTCTTTTGCAAGCAAGTCTAAAAATGTCTAGCACTTTTCTTACTTCCATCTCTCCATTTTCCATGTGCTAAAGCTCACAAAAACATAAACAAGACCATAGAAATTCAAGTTACACAAACCAGGCACAAGTTTTCACCATTTTGAGCTTGAAAATTAAGTGTTTTGACCTTCAATAGAGCCCTAACTTCAAGCCTACAAGGTGCCCTCTATATTTATATTTCTTATTGTGCAATGCAGTTATTTTTTGTTATATATGCTTATAGATATGAAGAAAGTAACCTAGGACAAATTTAAGCTCAAACTAAGCTATTTAAGTTAGTTTCTTTGTAAAATTGATAACTTGTGAAATTTGATTATTTCCTTTATTTCTATTAATCCTAAATGTTTATTAAGTGATTTTCAATGCTTAAAAATAGGTGGAAATTAGTTTGAAAGTTATTTCTGAATCTATAGAAAGAAAATGCAAAACTAGGTTAAGTGGAAAATAAAACTTTCAACATGCTTGATTCTCATGTATTAGGTTGTTTTTATAAGATTGTATACCTTTCTTAATGATATTTGATGTTTGGAAATGTTATCTATTTATTGAAGACTTAATTTTGGCTAGAATGAGGCAAAATTAATGTGTTTGACATAATATAATTTGTAGTAGAAATGAGCTGAAATGCATGTTTGTTGAGATGATTGAACATTTAATCTCCATGTTTAATCACAATTTTAGTAATATAGCATGTTTTTGGGCCAAAAGTATGCATTTTGATATTTCGATGTTCAACCTATTTTGTGTTTGAATTAATGCAAAGCCATTGTAATATGAACTTATAACCTAATCTAATTAGCTTGTTTATTAAAGAATTGAATGACATATGATCTTATAATGCTAGGCTTTTAGCATATCTTATCTTCTAAGGGGACTGATCTTTTCACTTAATACAAATTGAACTTGAGGTTGTTCAAAAAACAGTATGCAGTAGAAATTTAAAAATTTTTAATTAGAGTATTTTCTAAAACACAATTTTGACATGCTATATGCATAAATTAACTAGATCTTACTAACCTTTTATGCTGAAGAGCTTCTGCAATCTGTGAAGAGAAAGGTGTTCCAGAAGAGCCTCAACCAATTAGTCTTCTTTGCTATTCTCTATCCACGATCAGTGTTTGTGTGGGCAAACTCTATAACTCTTCCCAGGTGACTCTCCTTCCAACCAATTGGGAAACACCCAGAACTAAGATTCGTGATTTGTGAACAATAGCTCTTAGGGGAGTTTTAGAGACTCACAGTATAGAGTACTCACTCTTGATTTCTTAACTAATCTATTTAACATATGAGTCTCACCCCTAGTTATAGAGGTTGGACCCAAGAGTTAGTCCTTATCAGATAAGGTCTCAAAAATTCAAATATGGATCAATATATGACAAAAATCACGTAAAAACAAGTGATCAAATTATAGTTTGGTCGATAGGCGGAACTATCAGATCAGCCTGCCAAACTTATTCCATCGGCAGGCCAAACCTGAAGACCGGCCTGCCGAACTTACGATAAATGATCCCTTTGAATCTCTTATTTCCTACCCGAGATTCTTTGAATAAAGCTTCAGTTTTAATTCTAATAACCCAATAGAGAAGTTATCTGATTAAAACAACCATATCTAGATAATCTTTAGGAAAATAAATATTCCCGATAATTTAACAAGTTTATCTTAAATTATTTTACACAAAATTAATTCAACCGATAAATAGACATGAATTATCTGATCTTATAGAGTTTCAAATAATCTAATAATTTAACATAAGTCACCAATTTATTAAAAAAGCACACCGTATTTTTACAAGATTTATTATGAGCTAGCAAAGGGGACCTGATAGACCTATATAGTTCAAGCTTGTGATAATTATGAAACCCAATATCCTAGATATACATTTTATAATTATCAACTCTAACACTACTCCACTAAAAGCTTAGAGCTGCACTCTTGAATTATATAAAATTACAAAGCCCAAATAGCTAAGTATTCATGACATATCATAATGTATCATCTCCCCATAGGATATCCATAATTGGCTTAAGGATAAATTCTGTCTTACCTTCCCAATTGTTTTTCTCTTACATTCCATTATCTTACTATCGGAAAGCTTACCATCCAAAGACACTATACCATTCGGTTACACCTATGTATCCTAATGGTTGAGCACTCTAGTTTTCCAATTACAAGATAACGCATATAAGAAGATATCATCGACTCCTAAAGAGGACCTATGGATTCCATATCTAGAATAACAAGTCTGCGCTATCAAGGGTTGTGTCTCAAACGTATCGGTATGCGTACCATCATAAAATATGGATGTCACCCTTTGGTACATCAAAAGACATAAGTCAAGATAACAAACTTACTATTCATCTCAAGATTAAGATACAACACATATGATTGTCTAAAGTGAATTGATTTACTAAGACAGAATTATTAATCTAAATAAATTACACTTTACGTCTCGATCCAATACATCGTCACCTATGACAATGCACCAATGTTTCTATTTGCGGAGTCCAGCTCCGATAGCCAAGACAAACTATCTCTCGTTAAGGATATAGACAACATAACAATCTTTGCATGAATAAAGCGCCCATCTTTATTCCCTCGATTATGGATTTTGATTTAGACCGTCACCTTTAGAATCATGTCTTTTGCATAATTTGTCCGTCATATGCCTGATTCTAAAGGTTTAGACCGACAGTATCAAACTTCTGTTTGCTTATCATACACCCAACAAATATGAACGTAAAAGGGACAACAATTTGGTATATGAATAATGAATAAACTCTTTATTAATAAAAATATCTTTAAAAACATATTACATTTTTACTCTTTAGGGCATACATGTCTAACAAAGGTAAGTAAAAACTACTATTTACTACATTATAAGAACTATGCCATGTTATGCTTTAAAGTGCATTGATTGGATTGTTGTTATTTGGGAATGACATAGATTGTTAAAATGCATTCATGGGTCATGACATTTACATTAAGACATGTAATATGATTTAAAAAGGGAATGAGGTTTTTAACTAAAATAGGGCAATGGTGCTTAATTGGTGGTCGGGTAGGCACGGGATGCGGAGACTAAATACGGAAAATACATAAGGTGTAAAGACCAAGATGGAAACCTCGTATTATTATTGTTACATTGGCCAAAATGATGAACAGGTTCCGAAAACCATGGTCCATTATTACTAGTTAAGTATCACACTCCAAGGATACCCAAAAAGAAGTAAGAATTGTTGAAAGAAAATTGATAAAAGAAAATGTCTGATTACATTCTTATTCAATGTTCATGTTCAAGCATTAGTTCACTAGTAGAAATTGTAGATTACACGACGATTCAAAACCATCGTAGTGTGTTTTCATGATGATTTAAAAACCATCGTGTTATTGTCCATCGTAGTACCAACGAGATTTTTTACGATGGTTTTTTACCGTTGTGGATTCCTTATTTTGGTGGGGTTATGGGATCTTAGGACGAGGCTACCACGACGGTTTTCACTAAAAACCGTCGTGAAACGCTAAGCTTACATGACAGTTTTTAGGAAAACTGTCATATAAGCTATGCCTTACATGATGGTTTTTATGAAAACCGTCATGTAAGGCTCTTGTTTCATGATCGTTTCACTAAAAATTGTCGTGAAAAAGTTGGTCTGAAGCTAAAAAAATAACCATAATTCCTGGCTTCCCATAGGATGAATGGTCCCGTGTTTTCACCATTAATACAATAACCTAATTTCATAATCACATAATTATATTGAACTATAAAATTTTTACAACCATATATATATTTACATTGTAAAGTCATATACTCTTTTCATGCTTGCACAACAATTGATGGATTTTTGGTGTCTAAGTCCATGCATGCTATCATGTGTGAGGTAAAGAAAGAAAAACAAAATAAACATAATTAACAAAAATAATGAAAACAAAATTAATTAACTAAAACACAAACACAAATCCAAATACACAGTCATAGAAGCTTTTCATCAAACATGTGGTGGGCATCACAAACACATAAAAAGTAACCTATTCTCACACCAAAATGTTAAATGTTGTTTAAAGTTCTTTCAAACACCGAATTTAAGTAACACATACTAAATGGCAAATAACAAATTAATATAACTAAAATTAAAACTAAAACTAAAGCTAAATAACACTAAAATAACCAAATAATACTAAGTTTAGAACTAACAATAACGCTAAAACTAAAAGTAATGGTTTGAAATTTACCAACGGTAGTGGAGTCGGTGGAACGGCAAAGGACGAGTCGAACGATGGTGAAGTCATTTGAATGTCAAGGGATGAGGATGAACAGTGGTGAATGGCATCAGGTTTGTTAGGTTGGTTGTGGAGAGAGTGACAGAGGAATGTCAAAGTCGGTGGAATGCCATGGGGGTTAGGTTCATCGGTGGCTAGGTCGTGGGGGGAGGAGTTAGAGAGAGAAAGGGTTTGAGAGTTAGTGGGTTTGAGTTAGAGAAATTTTGAATAAATAGGGAAGGCCATGTCGTTGGCGCAGGATTAAATTTCAGCGGGATACTAAAAATTTTGAATATACAGAATATTTCACGATGGTTTTTAGTAAAAACCATCGTGAAAGGTCTATTTCCTTCCACGACAGTTTTTATAAAAACCTTCGTAAAAACCGTCGTGGAAGGTTCTCATGTTTGAAATTTTTAGTATGTCGACAAATTTAACCTTTCATGACGGTTTTTATAAAAACCGTCATGGAAGGTTTGTATGTTTGAAATTTTTAGTTTCCTGCCCAAATTTAACCTTCATGAAAGATTAAATTTTGGTGAGCTACTAAAAATTTCAAACATCAAGAACCTTCTACGACGATTTTTATAAAAACTGTCGTGAAATGTTAAATTAGGCAGGATACTAAAAATTTCAAACATCCAAACCATCCATGACAGTTTTTATAAAAACCATCGTGAAAGATTAAATTCTCTAAAGATTAAATTTCCTAAAGATTTTAAAACCTTCCACGACGGTTTTTATAAAAACTGTCGTGAAAGGTTTAATCTTACACGACGTTTTTTTAAAGACCATCGTGGTAGCTCCGATTGGAAAAATAGTATGCAGCGGGAATTTTAAAAATTTTATATCAGAGTATTTTCTAAAACACAAGTTTGACATGCTATATGCATAAATTAACCAGATCTTACTAACTTTTGTGTGCCGAAAAGCTCCTGCAATTAATGAAGAGAAGTAACGTTCCAGAAGAGCCTCAACCAACTGGTCTTCTTTGCTATTCTCTATTCACGATCGGAGTGAGTGTGGGCTTAGACATATAGCTCTTTCACTAGTGACTCTCCTTCTAACCAATTAAGAGAACCCGAAACAAGTGTTCGTGATTTGTGAACAAGAGCTCTAAGGGAGTTTCCAAATTCTCACCAGCAAAGTATCACTCTTAATCTCTCAATTGATCTAAATAACTTTTAAGACTTATTCCCTATTTATAGAGGTTGGGTCTAGGGTCAGCCCTTATTAGATTAGGTCTCAAAATTCGAATCAGAATCAAATTCAGATCAATATTTGATAAGATCCATGCAAAAATGCGTGATCTAATCCTTCGCTCATCGGTAGGCCGATCAAGATGATCGACAGGCCAAATAGGCCCCATCGGCAGGCCGAACACGACGATCGGCATGCCAAACTGTCGATTAAAATCTCAGCGAATCTTTTATTTTCTACTCGAGATTTTATAGGATAAAGTCTCAGTTTTAATTCAAATAACACAATAAAAAGTAATATGATTAAAACAACTTTATCTAGATAATCTGTAGGAAAATAAATGAATTCCTAATAATTCTACAAGCTTATCTTTGTCTAATTTATTCAAAAATTAAATCAACCGATAAACAAAGAAGAATTATCCGATCCCAATAATTCAACACGTTTATCTTGAATTATTTTTATTTCAAAATTAATCCAACCGATAAACAGACATGAATTATTTTACTCTTTCGAATTTCAACCAATCTAATAAATTTGACATAAGTCACCAATTATTGGAAAAACATGCCGTTTCGTTACAGGATTTGTGAGCTCGGAAAGGAGACCAAATGGATCTATATAGTTCAAGCTCCTGATAATTATGAAACCTAATATCCTAGACATATATTTCATAATTATCAACTCCAACACTACACTAAAAGTTTGGAGCTGCGCTCTCGAACTACATAGAATTACGAAGCCCGTATAGCTAAGTCTCCATGACATATCATAGTGTATCGTATCCCCATATGATTATCTATAATCGGCTTAAGGACAAGTTCTGTCTTACCTTCCCGATTACTTTTATCCTACGTTTTATTGTCTTACCATCGGAAAACTTACCATTCAAAGACAGTATATCATTCGGTTATACCTACGTATTCAAATGGTTGAGCGCTTCAGTTTTTCAATTATAGGTAATGCATATAAGAGGATATCACTACTCCTAAAGAAGAGCTATGGATTCCATATCTATGAATAACAGGTCTACGCTATCTAGAGTCATGCCTCCAACGTACTGGCATGCATACCACTATTAAGATGTGGGTGTCATCCTTTGGTATATTAAAAGACACAAGTCAAGACAACGGAACCATTATTCATCTCAGGATTAAGATACATTACAAATGATTGTCTAAAGTGAATCGATTTGCCAAGATAGAATTATTAATCCAAATCAATTCATTTTATGTCCTGTTCCAACACATCGTCACCTATGACAACGTGCCAATGTTTCTATTCACGGAGTCCACCTTCGATGGTCAAGACAAACCATCTCTCAATACGGATATAGACGACATAACAATCTTTACATGAATAAAGCGCCCAACTTTAGTCCATCGATTGTGGATCTTACAAATTTAGACCATCACCTTAAGAATCGTGTCTTCCGCATAATCTGTCCATCATTTTCCCAATTCTTAAGTTTAGACCGACAATCTCATACTATTGTTTGCTTAACATACATTCAACAAATATGAACGTAAAGATGACAAGATTTGGTAGATAAACAATAAATAAATTCTTTATTGATAAAAATGTCTTCAAAAACTCATTACATTTTTACTCCTTAGGGCATACATGTCTAACAATCTTCCACTTGCACTAAGTGAGTAAATATGACAAATCTCTCATCCCCATAGCTTCCACATGCCTCTCGAAGACTCTCCCACTAAGTGTCTTCGTAAATGGATCAGCTAAATTGTCCTCTGATGTGATCTTACACACTGTGACATGCCCGCCCTCAACAAAGTCCTTTGTCACATGATACTTCTAATTAATATGCTTACTCTTCTTGTGAAATCTTGGTTCCTTAGCATTAGCTGCTGTCATACTGTTATCACAGTATAGTGATACCGCCTTATCCATACTAGGAACTACCTCAAGATCCCCAAGGAACTTACGGAGCCACACTGTTTCTTTCGAAGCATCACTAGCTACCACATACTCGGCTTCCATCATTGAATCTGAAGTGCAATCTTGCTTCACACTTCTCTAACTGTTGGCACTGCTGCCCACAGTAAACACAAAACTAGAAGTCGATTTTCCTAGAATCTAGACAGGATTGAAAATTCGAGTCAGTATATCCTAGAGGAGTCAAGTCTTCACCCAAATATATAAGCATATACCCTCGAGTCCTTCTCAAGTACTTGAAAATATGCTTTACTGCAACCCAATGGTTCGGTCCTGGATCCACCTGAAATTAACTTACAATTTCGACTGCATAACTAATATCTGGTCGTGTGCAAAGCATGGCATACATGAGACTACCCACTGCTGAAGCATAAGGCACCTTCTTCATGTATTCTCTTTCTTCATAAGACTTTGGAAAGTCTTTCTTAGAAAGTGTAATTCTAGACCTAGATGGTTGCCCACCTTTCTTGGAATCCTGCATTGCAAACCTCGTGAGACTTTTATCTATGTAGCCAGCCTAGGACACAACTATCATTTTGTTCCTCCTATCCCGAAAGATCTAGATACCGAGAACAAAATTAACCTCACCCAAGTCCTTCATGTCAAACTGCTTGGTCAACCATAATTTGACCGATGACAACGCCTCAATGTCATTGTCAATTAGTAGAATGTCATCTACATAGAGCAGCAGAAAAACCACCCTTCCATCCTTAATGTGTTTGTAAACACGTGGTTTATCCATATTTTGTGAGAACCCATAAGTCTTAATCACTTGATCAAATCTTATGTTCCAAGAACGAGAAGCCTACTTAAGTCCATAAATTGACTTAGCAGCTTACAAACCTTACCCTCTTGACCCTTGACCTTGAACCCGTCTTGTTATGCCATATAAATGGACTCATCAAGATAGCCATTCAAAAAAGCAGTCTTGACATCCATTTGCCAAATCTCGTAGTCAAGAGCGGCAACTATGGACAAGAGAATCCGGATGGACTTAAGCATGGCTACAGGCGAAAAGGTTTCCTCATAATCGTTTTCTTCTTTTTGCATATAACCCTTAGCTACCAGTGTAGCCTTAAAGGTTTTGACTTTTCCATCCACTCCTCTTTTCCTCTTGTAGATCTACTTACACCCTATGGGTTTTACCCATTTGGGAAGATCCACAAGCTCCCAAACTTGATTAGTCTCCATAGACTTCATCTCAAAGTTCATGGCCTCTATCCAGGGTTTTGAATCGACATCCTCCATAACTTCTGCGTAAGTATAAGGATCCCTGTCATGTTTATCCGGTTCAGCCAAAAAGACCTTCCCATTGAATATATACCTCTCAGGTTGACGCCCAATCCTCCCTCTACGCCGAAGCCCCTCAGGTTGTTGTTCAAGTTTGTTTGGTTTTTTACACTGATCGGAATGGTTTCATTCAGAACCTCCGGAGTGATCGGATCACTCCTTAACTCCTCAAGCACCAATTTGCTTCAAGGTTTAAAGTCGTCCATGTAACTCTCCTCAAGAAAAGTTGCATTAGTTGAAACCATGACTTTATTTTCCTTTGAGTTATAGAAATAACCCCCTTTTGGATATCCTACAAACACGCAAACTTCTAAACGTGCTTCCAACTTATTCGGATCCTTAAACAGGACATGAGTCTGACATCCCCATATGCGAATATGGTTTAAGGATGTCTTCCTACCCGTCCACAACTCATGAGGAGTTTTAGGGATCGATTTTGAAGGCACATTGTTCAAAAGATAACATGCGGTTTGTAATGCATATCCCTAAAAGGATGAAGGCAATGATGAATAACTTATCATGGACCTGACCATGTCTAATAAAGTCCAATTCCTTTTCTCCGCTACGCCATTCTACTACGGAGTGCCCGGCATAGTCAAATGGGATAAAATCCCATTCTCTAATAAGTGTCCGAAGAACTTGTTAGAAAGGTATTCTCCACCTCGGTCGGATCCAAGTGTCTATATGGGTCTATCCAATTGCTTTTCCATTTCAGCTCGAAACTCCCTGAACTTGTCAAAAGTTTCGCCTTTGTGGTGCATCAGATACACATACCCATATTTTGAGTAATCATCAATAAAAGTGACGAATTACTCATACCCTCCGCGTGCCTAGATGTTCATTGGTCCGTAAACATCACTATGCACAAGTTTTAGAACCCCTTCAGCCCTATTGCCCTTAGACCCGAATGGTCTTTTGGTCATTTTACCCCCCAAACAAGATTTACATTGAGGTATAGATTCCACCTTTAGTTGACTTAAAGGTCCATCCCTTACCAACCTTTGAATCCTATTCAGGTTAATATGATCAAAGCGTAAATCCCAAAAATACGTCTTATTAAAGTGAGAAGTTTTAAGTCTTTTAGAGTTATTATCATTCATCTCAACATTAAGCAATAAGTCCATCTTAGGTTTGATAAAATATAGATTATTTTGCATCTATCCAAAACAGATAAAAGATTTGCTTTTACGAATCACCACTTTATCATTAAAAGAAACCAAATATGAGTGTTTAAATAAACAAGCTACAGAAATTAAATTACTTTTAAATTTTGAATATACGAAATATTTCACGACGGTTTTTAGTAAAAACCATCATGAAAGGTCTATTTCCTTCCATGACGGTTTTTATAAAAACCTTCGTAAAAACCGTCGTGGAAGGTTCTCATGTTTGAAATTTTTAGTATATCGTCAAATTTAACCTTCCATGACGGTTTTTTTGAAAACCGTCGTGGAAGGTTTGTATGTTTGAAATTTTTAGTTTCCCGCCCAAATTTAACCTTCATGAAAGATTAAATTTTGGCGGGCTACTAAAATTTCAAACATGCAGAACCTTCTACGACGTTTTTTATAAAAACTATCGTGAAATGTTAAATTAGGCAGGATACTAAAAATTTCAAACATCAAAACCTTCCACGACGGTTTTTATAAAAACCATCGTGAAAGATTAAATTCTCTAAAGGTTAAATTTTCTAAAGATTTTAAAACCTACCACAATGGTTTTTATAAAGACTGTCGTGAAAGGTTTAATCTTACATGATGGTTATTTAAAAAACCATCGTGGTAGCTCTTATTGAAAAAATAGTACGCAGCGGGAATTTTAAAAATTTTATATCGGAGTATTTTTCGAAACACAAGTTTGACATGCTATATGCATAAATTAACCAGATCTAACTAACCTTTGTATGACGAAAAGCTCCTGTAATCAGTGAAGAGAAGTAGAAGAGCCTCAACCAACTGGTATTCTTTTCCATTCTCTATCCACGATCGAAGTGAGTGTGGGCTCACTCTACAGCTCTTCCACTAGGTGACTCTCCTTCTAACCAATTAAGAGAACCCAAGGCAAGTGTTCATGATTTGTGAACAAGAGCTCTCAGGGAGTATTCAGATTCTCACCAGCGGAGTATCACTCTTAATCTCTCAATTGATCTGAGTAACTCTTAAGACTTGCTCCTTATTTATAGAGGTTGAGTCCAGGGTCAATCCTTGTTAGATTAGGTCTCAAAATTCAAATTAGAATCAAATTTGGATCAATATTTGATAAGATCTGCACAAAAACGCGTAATCTTATCATTCGCTCATCGGTAAGCCGATCAGGATCATCGATAGGCCGAACAGGCCTTATCGGTAGGCCGAACATGTCAATCGGCATGCCAAACTGCCGATTAAAATCTCAGTGAATCTTTTATTTTTCACTCAAGATTCTATAGGATAAAGTTTCAGTTTTAATTCAAATAACCAAAAAAAAAAGTTACCTGATTAAAACAACTTTATCTAGATAATCTCTAGGAAAATAAATGAATTCCTAATAATTCTACAAGCTTATCTTAGTCTAATTTATTCAAAAATTAAATCAACCGATAAACAAAGAAGAATTATCCGATCCCAATAATTCAACAAGCTTATCTTGAATTAATTTTCTTACAAAATTAATCCAACCGATAAACAGACATGAATTATTTTACTCTTTCGATTTTCAACCAATCTAATAAATTTGACATAAGTCACCAATTATTGGAAAAGCACGCCGTTTCGTTACAGGATTTGTGAGCTAGCAAAGGAGACCAAATGGACCTATATAGTTCAAGCTCCCGATAATTATGAAACCCAATATCCCAGATATATATTTCATAATTATCAACTCCAACGCTACTGCCACTAAAAGTTTAGAGCTGCGCTCTCGAACTACGTAGAATTACGAAGCCCGTATAGCTAAGTCTCCATGACATATCATAGTGTATCGTATCCCCATATGATTATCTATAATCGGCTTAAGGACAAGTTCTGTCTTACCTTCCCGATTACTTTTATCCTACATTCTATTATCTCACCATCGGAAAACTTAACATCCAAAGACAGTATATCATTCAGTTATACCTATGTATTCAAATGGTTGAGCGCTTCAGTTTTCCAATTATAGGTAATGCATATAAGATGATATCACTACTCCTAAAGAAGAGCTATGGATTCCATATATATAAATAACAGGTCTACGCTATCTAAAGTCATGCCTCCAACATACCAGCATGCATACTACTATTAAGAAGTGGGTGTCACCCTTTGCTATATCAAAAGACACAAGTCAAGACAATGAGCTTACTATTCATCTCAAGATTAAGATACAATACAAATAATTGTCAAAAGTGAATCGATTTTTCAAGACAAAATTATTAATCTAAATCAATTCACTTTATGTCACGATCCAACACATCGTCACCTATGACAACGTGCCAATGTTTCTATTTACGTTGTCCACCTCCAATGGTCAAGACAAACCATCTCCCAATAAGGATATAGACGACATAACAATCTTTACATGAATAAAACGCCCAACTTTATTCTCTCGATTGCGGATCTTACAAATTTAGACCATCACCTTAAGAATCGTGTCTTTCGTATAATCTGTCAATCATATGCCCAATTCTTAAGGTTTAGACCGACAGTCTCAGACTATTGTTTGCTTAACATACATTCAACAAATATGAACGTAAAGAGGACAATATTTGGTAGATAAACAATAAATAAATTCTTTATTGATAAAAATATCTCCAAAAGCTTATTACATTTTTACTCCTTAGGGCATACATGTCTAACAATTTCCCACTTGCACTAAGTGAGTAAATATGAAAAATCTCTCATCCCTATAGCTTCCACATGCCTCTTGAAAACTCTCCCACTAAGTGTCTTTGTAAATGGATCAGCTAAATTGTCCTCTGACGTGATCTTACACACCGTGACATGCCCGCCCTTAACAAAGTCCTTTATCACATGATACTTCCGATTAATATGCTTACTCTTCTTGTGAAATCTTGGTTCCTTAGCATTAGCTACCGCCGCACTGTTATCACGGTACAGTGATACCGCCTTCTCCATACTAGAAACTACCTCAAGATCCCCAAGGAACTTACGGAGCCACACTGTTTCTTTCGAAGCATCACTAGCTACCACATACTCGGCCTCCATCATTGAATTTGAAGTGCAATCTTGCTTCACACTTCTCTAACTGATGGCACTGCTGCCCAGAGTAAACACAAAACTAGAAGTCCATTTTCCTAGAATCTAGACAGGATTGAAAATTTGAGTCAGTATATCCTAGAGGAGTCAAATCCTTACCCGAATATACAAGCATATACCCTCGAGTCCTTCTCAGGTACTTGAAAATATGCTTAACCGCAACCCACTGGTTCGGTCCTGGATCCGCCTGAAATCAACTTACAATTCTGACCGCATAACTAATATCTGGTCATGTGCAAAGCATGGCATACATGAGACTACCCACTGCTGAAGCATAAGGCACCTTCTTCATGTATTTTCTTTCTTCATAAGACTTTGGAAAGTTTTTCTTGGAAAGTGTAATTCCAGACCTAGATGGTTGCCCACCTTTCTTGGAATCCTGCATTGCAAATTTCGTGAGACTTTTATCTATGTAGCCAACCTTGGACACAGCTATCATTTTGTTCCTCCTATCCCGAAAGATCTAGATACCGAGAACAAAATTAACCTCACCCAAGTCCTTCATGTCAAACTGCTTGGTCAACCATAATTTGACCGATGACAACGCCTCAATGTCAATGTCAATTAGTAGTGTCATCTACATAGAGCAGCAGAAAAACCACCTTTTCTCCTTAATGTGTTTGTAAACATGTCGTTTATCCATATTTTGTGAGAACCCATAAGTCTTGATCACTTGATCAAATCTTATGTTCCAAGAACGAGAAGCCTACTTAAGTCCATAAATTGACTTTAGCAGCTTACAAACCTTACCCTCTTGACCCTTGACCTTGAACCCGTCTTGTTATGCCATATAAATGGACTCATCAAGATAGCCATTCAGAAAAGAAGTCTTGACATCCATTTGCCAAATCTCGTAGTCAAGAGTAGCAACTATGGACAAGAGAATCCGGATGGACTTAAGCATGGCTACAGGCGAAAAGGTTTCCTCATAATCGATTCCTTCCTTTTGCATATAACCCTTAGCTACCAGTGTAGCCTTAAAGGTTTTGACTTTTCCATCCACTCCTCTTTTTCTCTTGTAGATCTACTTACACCCTATGGGTTTTACCTCTTCAAGAAGATCCACAAGCTCCCAAACTTGATTAGTCTCCATAGACTTCATCTCAATGTTCATGGCCTCTATCCAAGGTTTTGAATCGACATCTTCCATAGCTTCTGCGTAAGTATAAGGATCCCTGTCATGTTCGTCCGGTTCAGCCAAAAAGACCTTCCCATTGAATATATACCTCTCAGGTTGACGCCCAATCCTCCCTCTACGCCGAAGCCCCTCAGGTTGTTGTTCAAGTTTGTTTGGTTTTTCTACACTGATCGGAACGGTTTCATTCAGAACCTCCGGAGTGATCGGATCACTCCTTAACTCCTCAAGCACCAATTTGCTTCGAGGTTTAAAGTCGTCCATGTAACTCTCCTCAAGGAAAGTTGCATTAGTTGAAACCATGACTTTATTTTCCTTTGAGTTATAGAAATAACCCCCTTTAGTCCCTTTTGGATATCCTACAAACACACAAACTTCCAAACGTGCTTCCAACTTATTCGGATCCTTAAACAGGACATGAGTCGGATATCCCCATATGCGAATATGGTTTAAGGATGTCTTCCTACCCATCCACAACTCGTGAGGAGTTTTAGGGATCAATTTTGAAGGCACATTGTTCAAAAGATAACATGCGGTTTGTAGTGCATATCCCTAAAAGGATGAAGGCAATGATGAATAACTCATCATGGACCTGACCATGTCTAATAAAGTCCTATTCCTTTTCTCCACTACGCCATTCTACTACGGAGTGCCCGGTGCAGTCAAATGGGATAAAATCCCATTCTCTAATAAGTGTCCGAAGAACTCATCAGAAAGGTATTCTCCACCTCAATCGGATCTAAGTGTCTTTATGGGTCTATCTAATTGCTTTTCCATTTCAGCCCGAAACTCCCTGAACTTGTCAAAAGTTTCGCCTTTGTGGTGCATCAGATACACATACCTATATTTTGAGTAATCGTCATTAAAAGTTTTAGAACCCCTTCAGCCATATTGCCCTTAGACCCGAATGGTCTTTTGGTCATTTTACCCTCCTAACAAGATTCACATTGAGGTATAGATTCTGCCTTTAAGTGACTTAAAGGTCCATCCCTTACCAACCTTTGAATCCTATTCAGGTTAATATGACCAAAGCGCAAATCCCAAAGATAAGTCTTATTAGAGTTAGTAGTTTTAAGTCTTTTAGAGTTATTATCATTCATCTCAACATTAAGCAATAAGTCCATCTTACGTTTGATAAAATATAGATTATTTTGCATCTATCCAGAACAGATAAAAGATTTGCTTTTACGAATCACCACTTTATCATTAAAAGAAACCAAATATGAGTGTTTAAATAAACAAGCTATAGAAATTAAATTACTTTTAAATTTAGGAATATAAAAACAATCTTGCAAACATAAATTCCTATAATTATCAAAATAAAGATGGACATCTCCCACTGCTTCTACTGAGACCAAGGATCCATCGCCTATTCGAAGCGTGAAGTCTTTATGTAGCAAACTTCTTGTTTCTTCAAACCCCTATAGAGAAACACAAACATGATTAGTTGCACCGAAATCTATGACCTAAACGTCACTAGATTCCTCAAATAAAGAAGTTTCTAAATACAGAAGATCACACCTACCTCCCTGAGAAAGGAAGTCCTTGCAATGCTTCTTGATGTGCCCTACCTTCCCACAGAAGAAGTACTTAAGCTTCTTTGGGTTCTTCTTCTTCTTCTTCTTGCTCTTGGTGCTAGCAGGAATAGAAGATTTCCTGTTCTTGGCCCGTTGCTTCTTTCCATTCCTAGAGTTGTGATTGGATCCAGAAGTAGCTACAATGTTGACCACTCTACCCGCAGGAGACTCCCTGATCATTTGTTCAAACTCCTGTAACTGTTTCGTTAATTCTGTTAAGGTCATATCCCGTCTATTGCTTAAATTAAAAGTAGTTCTAAATGGAATAAATTCCTTTGACAAAGTCTCAAAGACCATAGTCATTTGAGTTTTAGCATCGATGTCAGCTCCATTGGTTTGAGCCTCAGCGAGGTAACCTATGACCAACATCATATGCTCCTTTATAGATGTCCTCGGCCTCTGCCTACAATTTAGAAGTTTCTAAAGCGCCCCTTGCTGCTTTGTTATGGCCTGGCCTCCAAACATATTCTCAAGATTATCCAAGATCTACTTCGTAGTCTTATAATCCTAATGTTGAGCTGCTAAGTGATAGAGTAAGGTGCGAAGCAAAGTCATATCGTAGTCAGTTAAGCGAGATGGAATAAAAACACTATAAGAGTTATCCTTCTCTTTCTCGATGCGGATCACAGCCTAGTTTCGTAGCCAAGGGGCGAAGGGAAGGCACGAAGGGTAGAAGAATCAGTCTAAGGCTATGCTCTGGGTTCTGGGAAGGTAGTTCAGTCACCCAGTTCAGTCACACCCGATGGATAAGCAGTGATTCCTCTCTTAGCATCTTACCCGGCAAAAAGCCTTAAAGAAAGAATGAATAACTGGCTAAAAGCGTAGTGGATTTTTTCCTGCTACCATTGCTAATGAATCAACTGGTATTGGACTGCTCTCAAAGGCAAGGGGGGATTACTCTTAACTAACTAAGCCTAAAGGCTATCCAGCTTAAGGATGAAATTCTTTAGAAGGGAAATACCCCGTCGGTAGTTCTGCAAAGGCAGAAGGAAAAGGCTTAGTCACCAGTTTCATACGAACTCACGAAGAAGGAAGGATGCAAAAAATCCCGACTTCTCTCGTCTTAGTGTAGTGGACCTACAATAAGACGAAAATCTAATTCCTAATTCCATTCTCTAAGACGAACTAAAGGAATGTCTCTAAGCAGCCAAGGCCAAGAGCAAGCAGGAGTAGTCCTATCTGCCTAGAAGGATTCGATAAAGAGAATATGAGTGGGCAGGAGATCAATAGACACAGAAAGAGAAGAGCAAAAGGAGCAGAAGGCACTCAGTTGTTTATGTGAAATCAAGGAGCAGCAGGTTACACTTTTACACTTTCCCGAAGAGAGCTCAAAGCAATAAGATGAAAGATGGGATGAGATGCTAGCCTTAGCGCAGAAGATCAATCATTGAGCCTTAGGCCACTACCGAGCAGCAATGGAGGATCATAACACTTGAGAGATGATCCCTACTTGAAAAGGCGGAGACAATACCTCTTGTTGCGACAAATCGAGTTTCAAAAAAGCCCATTTATCAATCACATTTTCAGGCACACCAGTCAAAGAGCCATCGGACCCATGAAAGTCCCCTTTTTTAAAAAATATACAAGGCCTTTGCCAGGATGTCTTTCATCAAGGATCGGCGCTAACTCTGAATCAGACGAATCAGAGGTGTAAACAGGCAATGAATATGGTGGACCTAAATTCCACTTAAGGACCAAAACAAGCGGAGGGAACCACAGATCCTGTTGAGGCAGAGGAAGAGGAATAGATCTCCGGCGAGCTTCGAAAGGAAAGCTGGTAGCTGCCCATGGCAGTCTTGTTTGCGGGTGTACGATCTAATCCTAATCCTATACCCGCAGGAGGTTCGGGAGGTGAAACTTCCTGTTGTTAAGGGGATTGAACTTCAAGCAGTAGGGATTCTCCCACTCAATTTTTTGAAATCAAGGTTTTATTTTAAGATCATGCATGAACAATTTTAATATGAGCGGCACTCCCTATTCTATATGACATGTTATCAATATACATGGCAAATCATATTATAATGCAGACAAGCAAAGCTAGAAGCAAAATAATAAATAACCGTAATATTATGGTTCCACCCTAGAGAATAGAAATAAAAAATTACAAGAGAATAATCGAAACATATTATCGATTCTTCATCCTTGAATTCTCAGGTTGTATCTCCCATCATGTAATGCCCATATTTATGTCTTCAATCTCGTATGAATCAAATCCTTTATATTTTTGATCATATCCAAATTAATGTCTCTCAGAATTGTCCCAAAAATAAAATTAAAACTGCACCTTTTCTAGAATTTTTTCAGCTCTCAGTCGGCAAGCCGATCTGGGTGATCGGCCTACCGGTCACGACCCATCGGCCTACTAATCAAGAAGATCGGCCTACCGACTCATGAAAGATCGGCCTGCCGCCAGAGCCTCCTGATTTTCACCTCGCCGTCGGCCTACCGAACCTCACGTTCGGCCTGCTGATCTGTGACCATCGGCCTGCCGAACTGGAAGGTTCAACATGTCGACCGAGCAAGAATCACCCATTCCAGAAAATACTATTTTTGACGCAATTCATCAATTTTATTTTCAACAATTCAAAACATAAAATTAGAGACTTAGGAAATACCTTAGAGCGCCATCATCATTCTTCTAGATCCGTCTTCTTTGAATAATTATTTAATTACAAAAATCTTATAAATTTAAAAAATAAATAATAATTCATCGACGGAGATGATAGTACACCATCTAATTACATGAAAAACTCAGATACACATTCTAACCTTTAAGGAACCATAACCGGTATAAATTAATTAATTAATTAATAATTAAATAATGATTTAATCAACCATAATTATTTAATAAATATTCACCACATAATCCATGACAACATATATAAGATATAGAAACCTAGAGTGTCAACTCTTTATAAAATTAAATTCAAACATATAAGAGGTTAAGATCACAAAATTTATACATATAACATGATCACAAACTCGTAAATTTATGTAAAAGCCATGGCTCTGATACTAATTGTTGAAAAAATAGTACGCAGTGGGAATTTTAAAAATTTTATATCAGAGTATTTTTCAAAACACAAGTTTGACATGCTATATGCGTAAATTAACCAGATCTTACTAACCTTTGTATGCCGAAAAGCTCCTACAATTAGTGAAGAGAAGTAACGTTCCAGATGAGCCTCAACCAACTGGTCATCTTTGCTATTCTCTATTCACGATCGGAGTGAGTGTGGGCTCACACGTACAGCTCTTCCACTAGGTGACTCTCCTTCCAACCAATTGAGAGAACCCAAAGCAAGTGTTCGTGATTTGTGAACTAGAGCTCTTAGGGAGTTTCTAAATTCTCACAAGCAAAGTATCACTCTTAATCTCTCAATTGATCTAAATAAAACTTAAAACTTACTCCTTACTTATAGAGGTTGGGTCTAGGGTCAGTCCTTATTAGATTAGGTTTCAAAATTTGAATCAGAATCAAATTCGGATCAATATTTGATAAGAACTATGTAAGAACGCATGATCTTATCCTTCGCTCATCGACAAGCCGATCAGGATGATCGGCAGGTCGAACAGGCCCCATTGACAGGCCAAACATGACGATGGGCATGCCGAACTGCTGATTAAAATCTCAGTGAATCTTTTATTTTTCACCCGAGATTCTATAGGATAAAGTCTCAGTTTTAATTCAAATAACCCAATAAAAAGTTAGCTGATTAAAACAACTTTATCTAGATAATCTCTAGGAAAATAAATGAATTCCTAATAATTCTATAAGCTTATGTTGGTCTAATTTATTTAAAAATTAAATCAACCGATAAACAGATGAGAATTATCTGATCCCAATAATTCAACAAGTTTATCTTGAATTAGTTTTATCACAAAATTAATTCAACCGATAAACAGACATAAATTATTTGATTCTTCTGAATTTCAACAAATCTAATAAATCTGTCATAAGTTACCAATTATTAAAAAAAGCACGCCGTATCGTTACAGGATTTTGTGAGCTAGCAAAGGGGACCAAATAGACCTATATAGTTCAAGCTCCCGATAATTATAAAACCCAATATCCTAGATATACCTTTCATAATTATCAACTCCAACGCTACTCCATTAAAAGCTTGGAGCTGCACTCTCGAACTACATAGAACTTTAATAATACCACTAATTGACTGAACTTGTTGTCTTATTTATTTCTGGAATTTATTTTCCCCTTGTATCCATGTATAAGACCACTAATTTCTAGACTGATTATGTTTCTTAATTTGTACTTGTGAATACGGTCACTGTCTTTAGGCATCAAACTTGCTTGTTGTTGGAAATGCTTTATGTATAATCTTCTTATATTTTCTACAATTTTCTTCACTTTTTTTTAAAAAAAAGTCCAAAAAATTACATTAGGTAATAGCATAGGTCTAAACCGCCTCAACCCGCGTGCAACCGCCCAAAACCAAACTGAAACCACCCGTCATGTGGTGGGTGGTTTACGAGTTGGTTAATCGCCAACCTGTCATCCTAAAAAACCAAACTGCACCCACCCAAAAACCGCCAAACCGCCCGCTGCTTGCTCTTAGTTGAAAGGATCAAATGTTATAGGCTCCCCCTTTGTTATGTATCTCCATTACGCTGAAGGCACCATTTGAAATCAAATAGGTCTTCAATATGAGTTGTAACAGGGCCAAGACTAGTGGTTAAAAAAAAAAAAGGATATAAGAATTACAAAGGTCCTAAAGTCTTTTCAAAATTGCCCTAAAACTTATAAACTTTTTAATTTAACTCCCAAGAAATTTTATAAAAATTTGTCCATAAAATTGTTATCCTCATTGTTTTAAGCAGAATTGGTATTTTCCCTAAAAATAAGGTTGCCTCAAAGTTCAACAAAATCACTATTTTTGTTGAAAACATCAACAGCATGTTTGGCGTGTTGGTCTAAACTATTCAATCCAATTACAACTAAAAGTGATGTTTGGCCTAACATCAGTCCAAACTGTGCTTCAAAGCCTAATGATCTATTTGCAGTTCTAACCCTACCTATCAGTTGTTAACCGTAACCGGAAGATTTTGATGAAAGGGACCAAAAAAAATTTGAATTGGGTAAAAGTCCTCTTTTTTTTTGGAAAAAAAAAAACACATTTTCCTGTGCAGGTAAACTGTCCCAGTTTTTTTCAACAAAATAAGAAAAATGACTGTAGCAGAATAAGGAACCTCAACATGATAAAAAAAAAAACTAGAACTGTTTTGATGTCCAAAAAGCCTTTTTTTTAGTACCCAAAATTGTCTAAAAAAAAGTGAGTTATATACCAAAAAAATTTTTGGCCGGAGGTCATTTTTCAAAATCCCCCGTTGTAACCCCTTTTCTCTCGCCTTTTGTCTCTCTTCTCGCACAGCCTTCTTCCTCTCAATCTATTCTCCTTCTCAAACAGCCCTATCAGTCGTAACGGTAGCCTCTCAAACCATTTTCCTCCATTTTCTCGCAAGCCTTCCTTTTGCTCCTCTCTCTTCTCCGTGCAGCGATCATCCCTGCTCTACAATACAAACCGTCTGTCGATCGACATTTTCTTCTCCCCTCTAATAAATCATAATGGCGCATCTCGTCTCTCTTCTCGCGCAGCCTCTTCTAACCTTAGCCTCTTAAACCATTCTTTTTCTCGTACAGCCCTCTAAGTTGTAACAGTAGCCTCTCAAACCATTTTCCTCCATTTTCTTGCAAGCCTTCTTTTTGCTCCTATCTCTTCTCTGTGCAGCGATCATCCCTGCTTTGCAATACAGACCGTCCGTCGATCGACATTTTCTTTACCCCTCTCATATATCATCATGGTGCCCGTTTTATGGCCTCATGCTTGGGCCTCCAAAACTGGTTCTCCTTCATTGCAACAACCGTTAGCATGTAAACGCCAACCAAAAAAACCTCTAGCGGCCTTCCAAGGCAACATTTCCAGCATATTACAATCTCCTCCCTGTTACGACAGAAGAAAACCCTTTCTTACCAAAAAAACACCATTATTGATTTTGGGCTGCTTAAGGATTCTTCACTCTCCCCCATTGGTTCTAATTCGGTACTTTTCCATTTTCTACTCATCAATTACTGATTCTTACCTCTTATTGTTATTCATGGTACAAATTGTGTTATTATTTGCTATTATCATCCGCTCAATGATAAACCGTGAACCTGTCAACACTCCCCTATCGTTCGTCACATGTTGTCATTTATACTTAATGTTGGTTGTTGTCATTTTGTATTGTTATTTGCCCTAAAAATTGTGTTCTTATTAATCTTCTCAATGATCTCTCGTGGAACCTATGAACACAACCCTGTCATTTGTCACTTGTTGTCATTCATACTCAATTTTGGTTGTAGTTTTGTATGTACATTAACTATAGACACTGTCATTTTGTAAGCATTTGTGATATGTGTAAATTCCCATTCTGTGTTTTGTGCTTCAAGGTTCATTGGAGTCACTGTCATTCCATTTGTATTTTAGACATTGTTTTTTTGTATTACAGTTCGCGGTAAAATTTGTGTTCTTATTTGCTGTTATCATCTGCTCAATGATCTCTCTCTAAACCTGTGTTAACTCTACCTTGTCATTCCTCACTTGTTGTCGAGTATACTGAATTTTGGTTGTCGTTTTGTATGTACATGAATTGTAGATACATTCATTTTGTACGTGTTTGTGATCTATGCAAATTTCCATTCTGTGTTCTGTGCTGCAAGGTTCATTGGACTCACTGTCATTCCATTCGTATTTTAGGGGGATCCTTTGTCGTTTTATGCACCTGTATTGGTGAATAATGTTACTTAGTTTATGTTTCTGATTGCTTATTCATGTCGTTTATGCTCATTTGTTGTTGCAATCGCACTGTCATTTGTTACTGCTTGTGATCCATGCAAATTTGCATTCTGTGCTCTGTCGTTTTCTGCTTGTTGGTGACATGTGTCAATTGTTATTTGTGCAATGTCATTTTGAGTGTCATACTCAGTGTAAACCATGTCATCCTACAATCCTCCTGAACTTTATTTTGCAAACCTGCATTATTCCATGCCCTGTTTAATTGTCGTAGCCCAATTTCCCTATCAATTGTTAGTCCTTTTTTCCCTCATCCCATGTTGTGCTAATGATTATGGATTCTACTGTGAAAAATTGTGAAATGACCTGCTTTGGATGCATGGCTGCCACTAGAAGGTTTCTAACAAAAATTATAGGTAACGGTAACAGGTTGTGATGAATGTTGGCATTTTTGAGTTATATTATTTGCTGCTTGTGTTTGTGTCCCTCGATACTATGTTGCCAGTGTATAGTTGGTCTCTACATAAGTCTTCTTGTGTTTATCTACATTTTATTAGCAATGATATTCACCATGGTAGCACCTCGTGCCGAAAGGATATGAGCTAGCACAAATGATGTCTGCCCATACTTATGCTTCTGAGCTTGAAACTTTTTTTTTTTTGTTTTTGTTTCACTCTTTACGTTACAGTAATATATTTTACTTTGCCATACCTACAAAATAATTTGTTACCATGTAAAAGGAAATGCCTAGGAGCAAGCAAGACTCCATTGCTTGGACTACGGAGAGGATCGAATTATTGATTGGACTCCTTCAAGACCTTGTTAAATAAACTAGAGAATGAAAACTGAATAAGAAACTGTGTGAGACTTAGGCAACCTACTTGATCACATATTTCAATTATCTTGTAATGCCAACCCAAATTAAGCATAAGAAAGAGAACTTGCAAAAAGAATGGGCATTTCTTAAGACTTTAGATGGTGCGATAGGGTTAGGGGTCAACCCTGAGAGTGGTCAGCTTGATTTCTCTAAAGAGTATCGTCGTGAACTAAATTAAGGTACATAGTGCATGCTATGTTTGTAGGTGGATAATTATTTCACAAACATCCAAAAAAGTAATCTAATTTAATTTTTTTTTTAATTTTGTCTCTCTAGAATAATCCAAGAGCGGCAAGGTGCTTCAACAAAGATGGATATCCATCTTTCAAGTCATTGGATTCCATTTTCTTTCATTCTACAGCTTCGGATTCAATGGCATTTGGTACTGCTTCATCGAATGCACCGGTAGCTGAGCACTTTTCTGAGGATGATAACCATACGGACACTCTTACACTAGAAGAACACCACATTGATGATGTGGTCAATGATGTTAGGAGTCGACTGAATCGCTTGCAATCAACCTCTTCGAATGGCGCTAGAGGAATTGGTGCAACATCGCAAAGTGTTGGCAAGGGCAAAAGGAAGATGAAGGAAATTGACGAGGAAGAAGATTGGCTGAAGATAATGGCGTAGGTGATCATGGATTCAAAAACAAAGCCTAATGCTCAGTTTCCCAAATGCATAAACATTCTTACGGAAATGGGATACATAGGCCTTGAGAAACTAAGGCTACAAATGGCACTAAAAGACGACATTAGATTGCATACGATGTTCTTAATTAACATATTTTTCCCTTTATTAATTTATACCATAGAATTTACAATTATTGTGATACAAATTTCACCTTAAGAATATTTTACAAATGTTTGAATATTTAAACTCATAAAATTTGTATATCAAAAATACTCCAAATTGTGCAAAATTCACATACATAATACACAATCACATTATTTGTAAATAATTTACGTTTCATCAAAATTTTATAAAATATGATTTATTAGGTAAAATTCATTAATTAAATCGAAAATAATTACGGATTTGAATTGATAAATTTTCTCGAGCATTATAGTAATAACCAAAATATGATAGGAAAGCTCAAGACACTTATTTTCTTTTTCTTTTTTTCTCTTTTTTGTTTATGATTTTTTTAGTTCTTTTTTTTTTTTTTCTTGTTGAGCTACCCTTACAAGAATTCTCCTTTTCTTCTTTTGATTTGATTCCTCCTCCATACTTATCCTCTATCCCTAACCCAATTTCTTACCAAAATCTTCCTTGAACATGAAATAAGTCTCTAAACTCCAATTCATTTTTAGAACAAGGGTAAAGGATTTAAATATAAACGGGTTAAGTAAGGAGATAATGTGGTTAGCAAAATAAAAAGATTTACATGAAAAGCTCAACTTGGCTTATTAGGAAGGATATCCTCTTGGAACATTGACTAGGGCTCTGGTTGTTTTGGCCTTGGTGCTAGGAATCCTAGTGCCTTAAGCCCTTTTTCAAGTAATGCTTGATCAGTCATTCACCTTGAAAGACTGAGAGAGTTAATATTCAACCCCTAACTAGACAAAATTAATATGAGGATACAAGAATCTATTTAATCTAACATATAGGCCTCTGTACCGAATAACATGGCTATGTGCATTAAATGTGAGCACAATCATTATAAAGACATATTAACAAAAGAATAACATAAAGATATAACACAATACCTATCAGTAATCAAATCCATAAACATTAATATATGGTTCTCATCAATGAGGTTGGATGATATTCTTAGACTCGAAAACAACTAAAAAACCTAAACTAAAATGAAAAATTTTATGAAAAATTTTAAATTTTTATGGTTTTTTTCAACTAGAAAACAAAAACCTAATCCTAAATCCTTCCCTTTACACTTAATCCTTACCTTGTCCTCAATGCAAGACCAAGCATAGAAGAAAAGAGAAACAACCTAAACAAACAAAACAAAACGAACAAAAACAATAAAAATAATTTAAAAATAGAGGGAAGAAGAGCAAGAAAGATCAAATCTATGTCATAGAACACCACCCATGGGTCTTTATTATCAATGCCATCAAGCTTGGCAATATGTGGAAGATGTTTGCATGTTGCTCCAACTTGACTCCGTTTTGAGTATGCTTTGGAAAAGAACTCTAAGTCTTGCTTAAGCTCGTAGAAGATGTATGGCGGAGGTGGCACCAATAGGAAGTAAGGATCCGTTGGTGGTGTTTATGTTATGACAATCGATGAGCTCAAATTGATGGTCGCATATGCTTCCTCATCCTCCAATGAGTCATGTGGTTTGGCTTCATAGATGAATTCCTCGAATAATAACCTTTCCAATTGCTCTTCACTCCCCATTTGATTCTCCAAAACCATACCTATGATTTGATCTTCATAAAATTCATGGATTTGAATAGACATCCTATGGCTTAGAAGCTGCAAATCGTTCTCAACCACAAGAGTGTCGAAATGTTAAGCTAAAACAATGTCCATGATCTTTATAAGTTTATCCTGAGGCTCGATATCCTTTAATGGCTCAAATTCCTATAAAACTCCCATGTTAGGCAAATTATTCTTCCAACTAAAGTTGTTTGAGTCATCGTCATCCTCATGGCACATCATAATTTCCATCGTTTTTTATCACTTTGCTCCTCCAACCTACTAACAATGCTAGCCAATTGATCAATATGAGTTTGCAACATTTTAAGGCTATCAGTCATCTCCTCTTGAAATTGTAACGTGTTAGTCACCAAGATCCTTACTAAGTCTTCAAGAGATATACTTATTGGTGGTTGGTCTACCAAAGCTCCTCCATTGACAGTTTGTAACCCCATATCATATGTTCGAGTGTCAACCCATGGCTCTCAATTGTAGTAATCATTCTCCTAATTTTAGTTAGTCCTTGAATAATTCTAATTCCATTGATTATAATCAACCATATCTTCTAACATGAAGCAGGCTTTCATTCTTGGATAGTTTTTAGAAAGAGATTGTACCGTTACCTCTTTCAACCCAACATCTTGATGTGGCACATAAGCTGTTTAGGAAGATTTGAAGTTTTCAATCCTTTGAGAACCCATGATACGAGACTGGATGACCAAATCTTTGTAACTCTACCAAGCAATATGGAATGGCTCTGAGTCTCGTTGGGCAAAACTTGTGAGAACCCATCGATATCTCGTCTTGAAGTACCTCGCACAAAAGAAACAAGAAAACTAAAATTAAAGGCACAAATGAAAAATTAATTAAAACTAAGAAAGACAAAAAAAACAAACGAAAACAAAAACAAAAATAAAAACAAACACAAAATAACTAATTCATTAGATAACAATCCTCGACAATGATGCCAAAATTTGGTAAGCCTAGAAGGAAGCACCAAATTAACCTTACTTAAAATATACTCGTTATCGAGTATAGTGGTGAGTAAGGATCGTTTTCGTAGAGGATTGGCTTTAATTAATTAGTTATTAACACTAAAATCTAAGACACAATAGAATAAAATATAGAATGGGGATTTTGAATTTAATTAACTAAATTAAGAAATTAAAGAAAGTACAAGAAAATAAATACAATAAAACAATAATAATAAAAGTCGTTAAAGAATCATTTGCCACCATAAAGACTAACCATACAATTAATCACATAATTATTCTCAATTCACTATTAAAACTACTAATTGTAGATAACAACAAGCTCTGTTATCTCAATCTTTCCTTACTGTGTAGATTTAATAAGACGCACGCCATTTTAACTAAACAACCTAGAATAAGTTTTCTAGATTTAATCTACCAGATGCATTAAGATAAGAAAAATAGGTTGATCAAGGCAACAATCACAAAAGCCTAGATTATTTAACCTAGGTTACGTTCTACGTATAATCATACGAAAACTTGACCATAATCAATGACTACAATTTGCTACTAATGATTAGAATAACAAGACAATTACGGATCAAGCATCTCAGTGTAACAAAAAAATATTCTCATATCCTATTCAGTTGACCACCCAAACAAAACAAGAAAATAGTCATGAACATTAATTATAGAAGAACATAAACAATCTCACTTAGAAAATTTGAAAAGAATTATATAAATTAATCATATGATTATGTCTAAGGTTTTGAAATTCCCTTCAACCACAAATACAATTAAAATAAAAACATTGAAATATAAAACAAAATAAATGAAGAGAAAAGAGAATGAAAGAAATAACTAAGCTGCGTCTTCAAGAATCTTTAAGCAGACAATCCTCTTCTAAGCCACCATTAATTCTCCTATTCTTCTTCTTCTTCTCCTCCTCCTCCTCCTCCTCCTCCTCCTCCTCCTCCTAAGATGGCTAGAAAAACTAATAAAAAAACTGATAAAATGGATATTAATTAAGTTTCTAAAGTGGTATTTATAGGTTTGGTCTTTTGGGGTCAAAAAGAGGTAAGATTGGCCTCAAAATAGGCCAAAACAAAGCATATTTTAGGAAGCACATGCAAGGGCAAGGAAGATTTGTGCGTGGCCGTAAGTTCTTGTAGCTCTAGCTTTGGGCAAATGCTTGTAGCAGCACGCCTTTAGACAGCCGCATGGTCTGTTGCTTGCTGGGGCATTGTGATTCTCTGCCTTGGCATGGGAATGAGGGCAATTCTCATGGAGGTATGGCCCTGTTGGCTCTAAAATGTTGAGTCGACCCCAAACTCCTAAAAATCCAACTTTTGGCCCTTGGTTAATTTCGAAAACAAATAAATGCAATTTTAACTCCAAATTCCTTATTTTCATCCATTATTTAGCTCAACATCATGAAATACCTACAAGACACAAAATCATATAATAAACACATATTACTCAAGAATTAAGCATGGAAATATGGAAAAATTAATTATAAAATTATATCAAATTATGCACTTATCTAGCACTACATATATCTTTCTTAAGATTACTATTCAAAAAGGCAGTCTTGACATTTATTTAAATCTCATAATAGAGATGAGCTGGAATGGATAAGAGATTACAAATTAACTTGAACATTGCTATATAAAAGAAAGTCCCATTGTAATCGATGCCTTATCTTTGTGTATAGCTTTTTGCTATAAGTCTAGCCTTCTCTCTATGAAATCGAGCCCCTTACAAGCCATGGTGGTTGCACCCCTCGTGAGCTACAGTGGTCATAACGAAATCATGACGCAAGTATCGAAGCCCCCTCTCGACGGTGACGACAGCAAAGAAAGGGTAGATCTGCCCATTTTTTTAGAATTTTAATTTTTTATGTTTTGATAAATCTAATGCACATTAACTCATTCAACTTTAGATCAACTTGTTTATTTTTTTACTATTAGATCTACATCTAATAGATAAAAAAGCATTCTCATCCAGGAGAACTTTAGAGGATCTCATTGTAGCATTGCTCTATATAATATAACATTTAGTATAAATGTAAGACCGATTATATCATATATATCGGGTACTCTAGCTACTGCTTCAAAATATATATTCTAATATATATACTCATGTATATTAAAAATTATCTTAAATTAATAACCCAATTGGAGGTATCCCAAGTCTTTAAGTTCATCTTTAAATTCTCCTCCCTTTCTTCTCCATTTGAAGCTCCAAATGGTTGCTCTCCTTGGTTTCAGAACACGTTTTAGGTTCAGCACGCTCCCTATCTTCCCAAATGGTTTCCTTTGTGGAGCGCTCAATGCAAAGCAGCAATTAGGGCGTCTAACGTGACGCATGTCGCTACAACATCTGTGGAGCGCTCAATGCAAAGCAAGTGGTAGGCTAACTTTTGCTAAAGCACGTTGGTTAGTAGAGCAGAGTAGGTCGCAAAGTAGCTAATTTGGGGCGGCAGGAGTAGCGGATAAAGCGAGAAGAACATGCGACACTTCTGAAGTGGCTGAATCTTGCCATTGTTATAAAGGACACACGCCTCTGTCGAGGTGTAAAACACACGCGCATCTGGGTCTTCTTAGTACTAGTATGCGGTTGGAAGCATGAGTTAAACACGCATTCAACCTATCGCATATCGCATGTGACGTTTTCTTGATCCTTTATGAATTTCAATTTCTTTCTTTTGACCCCTTTTACCTAAAAATTGCCATAATTTCCTATTTCACCTATTTTGTCTACGCAAACAAGAGAAATAAAATAAATTGGAAAAGAAATTTTAAATATATTGTTTTATATCGTAGTAAACACAAAAAATAAAATTAATTAAAATAAAAATAAAACAAAATTTAATAAATTGAAATCTCAAGAATGTAGCCAATTTAAATATGATAACTCTACAGAATAAAGAGTCATTTTACCACTTTTTATTAGTAAGATTGGCTTGTATTTGAGATGTTTGACTTTATTTTGTTTAATTTTGTTTTTATTTTTACTATATTTTATCTATATTTTAAATAATTTAATTTAATTTGTTTTTAATTTTTCTTTAATTAAGTTTTATTTTATTTTAATTTTCCCTCCTAACTAATTATTTCTATCTCTGTTGTGTAAGTAAAATAGCAAAATAGGCAATTATAGAAATTTAAAGCTAAAATGGGAGAAAAGGATTGAAATTCAAGTGAAAATGCGTCTAAAAGCTCCACCAAATACACAGGCTCCATTGTATCAACTCCAAGAGTGCCCTAGATTCACGTGTGCAATGCCACCCTGACTGTCATCGACCACGGGTTGCTGCAAACCCTCACCGAATCGTCCTTTACGCGTGGCAAACTTGTCAGTGCACTCCCTAGCAAGCACGATCTCCTGCACTGTGCCTTATTCTTGTTCGCGTGCACCCTTTCTTGTCACCTAACTTTCGTACGTCACTTAGCCTGCATCCATCTCTTGCCAATCTGCTTTTGACATGTGTCGAGCATCGTCAGACTCTATTTTAGGGCGTTTCCTTGGTGGCTTACAAAAAATGAGGAAGAAAGAAAAAAGCATACACCTTTACCTATTATAGAGCTGATTTAGAGAGAACAGTCCTGAACAAAGGCCCAAAAAGGAGAAAATAGAGAAAAAGACAAATCTATCTATCTATTCTTTGAAAGTTGGCAAATTAAGTTGTGAGTTATATCATTTGAAACATGCATTAAAGTTTTTCTTAGAAGAGCACATTAAATTTTCCCTGAAAAAACAAATATTAAATTTTATACTCTCCCACCAAAGTGTTGTAATCTTAAAAGATGGTTGGAAAAAGATCCTGCTCTTACAAAAAAAATTTGCTATATAAAAAAATGAATTAATCAAAATGTTGCCTAGGCATGACCACCTATCAAAAGACATACCCGGTTCTATGCAACTTCTGTATCTCGATCCCTACTTAGTACATATTTAGCAACTAATTGAGTATATCTTATATCTTACTTTCTAGAAGTACACTGCATTTTTCGCATTTTTTATTCATCAACATAATTGTATATACATACTTATATACATGATAATCATGTATATATGTATATGTATTTATGCATGTATGTAAACGCGTCTAAAGATTTCAATCTGTCAAGACAATAATAGAGAGGTGGTCGTTTGCCGCAAAGACAGACAAAAAGGGAGCTGTCTTAAAGATTTCAATCTGTCAAGACAATAATAGAGAGGTGGTAGTTTGCCGCAGAGAAAGACAAAAAGGTACCATGTCTTATTCCAACTATTCCACGTGCATTATTGCACACATTAGGAAGAAAAAAGGAGAGGTGGTCGTTTGCCGCAAAGACAGACAAAAAGGGAGCTGTCTTAAAGATTTCAATCTGTCAAGACAATAATAGAGAGGTGGTAGTTTGCCGCAAAGACAGACAAAAAGAGACCTGTCTTAAAGATTTCAATCTGTCAAGACAATAATAGAGAGGTGGTAGTTTGCCGCAGAGAAAGACAAAAAGGTACCATGTCTTATTCCAACTATTCCACGTGCATTATTGCACACATTAGGAAGAAAAAAGGACATGCATGTGCTACAATGTAGAATATATAACTAATTAATAAAAATATGATGCCGCAAAATGTGTAATATACTACAGGCCTAGTAGTATATATCATTCTTTCCATGAAGTTTGTATATATATATATATGTGTGTGTACGTATATATATATATATGGTTTTTTTTTTGCTCTTGGAAATCATTGTCAAGATAAAGTTGCCAAAAGGATTCCGAGCGGCCTGGGCTTAGCTTGAGACCTCTATTTCCTTATCTCAAATCCACTTTATCAAACCTCTTGAGGCTTTTTTTCTTTTTCTCTGTCTTTTTAATTACTGAGTGAGTGTAAAGATTAGATATGCAACAATAGGCCGGAGCCTATGGGTTGGCCCGAGCCTGTCTTGCTATAACGATGGGCTGGGCAAGCATGGTCCGGTACGGCCCATGGAAAATCATGGGCCGAACCAAGCCGTCTAGGCCAATCCCTGCACACAATGGGCCAGCCCACAGGCCTATGTAAGACCCATATAGGCCCACAATGGGCAAGCCCACCAAAGGCCCATTGTGGCCCAATTTCATATATATATATATATATATTTAGATATATTTTTCTATGTTCATTCACAGGTGAATATGACTGGGTATGGCCTTTTCTAATAAGTCATGTAAGGCCCATTGTAAGTCATGTATTATCACATCAAAAGACTATACATTTAATATATATATATATATATATTATTTAAAACATATAAGAATTAAATATTATATAATATATATATATATATGCCATATTCACCCGTGAGTGAATATGGCATTACATTTTCCTAATGTATATCACATGACAATAGGCCTGGCAAGTTCTTTTTCTTTTTTTTCATTTCTTTTTATTTTTTTTCCTTGTAGGCATGCTTTGCTTTTGAGAAGTAAAGTTGAGAATCAGATGCTGAATCTGTGGGTCATGTATTATCACATCAAAATACTATACATTTAATATATATATATTATTTGATAGATGTAAGAATTAAATATTATATAACATATATACATGCTGTTAGACATGTATGCCCTAAGGAGTAAAAATGTAATATGTTTTTGGAGACATTTTTATCAATGAAGAATTTATTCATTTATATATACCAAATCTTGTCCTCTTTACGTTCATATTTGTTGAATGTATGTTAAGCAAACAGTAGTCTGAGACTGTCGGTCTAAACCTTAAGAATTGGGCATATGATGGACTGATTATGCGGAAGACACGATTCTTAAGGTGACGGTCTAAAACATATGATCCGCAATCGAGGGAATAAAGTTGGGCACTTTATTCATGTAAAGATTGTTATGTTGTCTATATCCCCTTTGGGAGATGGTTTGTCTTGGCCATCGGAGTTGGACTCCGTGAATAGAAACATTGGCGCGTTGTCATAGGTGACGATGTGTTGGATCGGGACATAAAGTGAATTGATTTGGATTAATAATTCTGTCTTGGCAAATCGATTCACTTTAGACAATCACTTGTATTGTATCTTAATCCTAAGATGAATAGTGGGCCCGTTGTCTCGACTTGTATCTTTTAATGTACCAATGGGTGACTCCCACATCTCTATAGTGGTATGCATGCCGGTACATTGGAGGCATGACTCTTGATAGCGTAGACTTGTTATTCATAGATATGGAATCTATAGCTTCTCTTTAGGAGTAATGATATCCTCTTTTATGCGTTGTCCTGTAATTGGAAAACTAGAGCGCTCAACCATTTGGATACATAGGTGTAACCGAATGGTATACTATCTTTGGATGGTAAGTTTTCTAATGGTGAGACAATGAAACGTAAGATAAAAATAATCAGGAAGATAAGACAGAACTTGTCCTTAAGCCGATTATGGATTATCATATGGGGGTACGATACACTTTGATATGTCATGGAGACTTAGCTACACGAGCTTCGTAATTCTATAAAGTTCGAGAGTGCAGCTCCAACCTTTTAGTGGAGTAGTGTTGGAGTTGATAATTGTGAAATGTATATCTGGGATATTGGGTTTCATAATTATCATGAGCTTGAACTTTATAGGTCCATTTTGGTCCCTTTTGCTAGCTCACAAAATCCTGTTACGACACGGCGTGCTTTTCCAATAATTGGTGACTTATGTCGGATTTATCAGATTGGTTTAAAATTTTATTATTATTCATATACCAAATTATTGTTTTCTTTACATTCATATTTATTGGATGTATGATAAGCAAAGAAAGTCTGAGACTGTCAGTCCAAACCTCTAGAATCAGGCATATGATGGAAAAATTATGCGGAAGACATGATTCTAAAGATGACGGTCTAAATTATAAGATCCGCAATCGAGGGAATAAAGTTGGGCACTTTATTCATGTAAAGATTGTTATGTTGTCTATATCCCTAATGGGAGGTGGTTTGTCTTGGCCCACGGAGGTGGACTCTACAAATAGAAACATTAGTGCATTGTCATGGTGGCAATGCATTGGATCGAGACATAAAGTGTAATTGATTTGGATTAATAATTCTGTCTTGGCAAATCAATTCACTTTAGACAATCATAAGTGTTGCATCTTAATCTTGAGATGAATAATGGGTCGGTTGTCTTTACTTATGTCTTTTGATGTACCAAAGGGTGACATCCACATTTTTATGTTAGTATGCATGCCAGTACGTTGAAGGCATGACTCTTGATAACGTAAACTTGTTATTCATAGATATAGAATTCATAGCTCCTCTTTAGGAGTCGTTGATATCCTCATATTTGTGTTATCCTGTAATTGAAAAACTAGAGTGCCCAACCATTTGGATACATAGGCGTAACCAAATGGTATATTGTCTTTGGATGGTAAGTTTTCCAATAGTGAGATAATGGAACAAAAGAGAAGAATAATCGGGAAGGTAAGACAAAATTATCCTTAAGTCGATTATGGATAATTCTATGGGAGTACAATATATTATGATATGTCATAGAGACTTAGCTATTCGGGTATCATAATTCTATATAGTTCGACAGTGCAGCTCTAAGTTTTTAGTAGAGTAGCGTTAGAGTTGATAATTATGAAATGTATATATGCGATATTGGGTTTCATAATTATCAAGAGCATGAACTATATAGGTCCATTAGGTTCCCTTTGCTAACTCATAATAAATCATGTAATAATACAGCGTGCTTTTTTAATAAATTAGCAACTTATGTCAAATTATCAGATTGGCCAAAATTTGGTAGGATTAGATAATTCATATGTGTTTGTCGGTTGAATTAATTTTTTAAAAAATTAATTCAAAATAAACTTGTTGAATTATCAGAATCAGATAATTTATGTCTGTTTATCGGTTGGATCAATTTTGAATAAATTAATTCAAGATAAACTTGTTGAATTATCAGGAATATTTTTTTTCCTAGAGATTATCGAGATATGATTGTTTTAATCAGATAACTTCTCTGTTGGGTTATTTGAATTAAAACTAAGGCTCTATCCCAAGAATCTCAGGTGAGAATAAAGATTCACAAGGATCAAAAATCATAAGTTTGGAAAGCTAATCTTTAGGTTTGACTTATCGATGGAGTAAGTTCGATAGGCTGATCAACTAGTTCAACCTGCAGGCTAAATGATTTATGATCACGCATTTTTAGACGTAAATTTTATCAGATATTGATCCTGATTTGATCCTGTTTTAAATTTTTGAGGCCTTATCTGATAAGGACTAACTCCTAGGCCAAATCTCTATAAATAAGGGAGTGAAACTCATATGTTATTTAAATCAGTTAAGAGACCAAGTGTGAGCATCGTTTACTGTGAATCTTTGAAACTCCCTTAGAAAACTATTGTTCACAAATCACGAACAATAGTTTTGGGAATCTCTCAATTGGTTGGAAGGAGAGTCATCTATGGAAGAGCTATGCGAATGTACCCACATACACATCAGTCGTGGATAGAGAATAGAAAAAAAGGCCAGTTGGTTGAGATCTTTCTACAACACCCTTCTCTTTATTAATTGAGGAATCTCTCTGGCATACAAGATTAGTACAATCAAGTTAATTTATGTATATAGTGTGTAAAACTTATATTTTAAAAAATACTTTGGTATAAAAAAATTTTAAAATTCTACTACGCACTACTTTTCCAACAATTGGTATCAGAGACATGCTTTTTACATAAATTTACAAGTTTATGATCATGTTATAGGAATAAATTATGTGATCTTGATCTCTCCTCTACTTGAATTTAAGTTTTTTTTTAGAGTTGGCACTCTAGGGTTTCTATATATTTATATGTTGTCACAGAATGTATGGTGAATGTTTATTAATTAATTATGGTTGATTTATTATTATGTAATTCTTAATTAATTAATTAATTAATGCCAGCTATGGTTCCTTAGAGGTTAGAATATGTATCAAGGTTTTTCATGTAATTAGATAGCGAACTATCATCTCCGTCTAGGAATTATTATTTAATTTTAAATTGATAAAAAATTTGTAATTAAATAATCATTCGAGAAGACGAATCTAAAAAATGGATTATAGCATTCCACATGTATTTCCTAAGTCTTTAATTTTATGCTTTTGAACTATTGAAAATAAAATTGATAAAGTGCATTAAAATTATATTTTCTGAAAAAACGTGATTTCTGCTCAGTCGGCATGAAGGTTTGGCAGGCTGATAGTAGCAGACCGATAAGCCAAACCTCTGGGATAGGCAAGCCATCTGCGGAGTAGAATTCTGATGGTTCTAGCGGCAGGCTAAACTTTCAAGTTCGACAGGTCGATTTGTCGTGACCGACAGGCCAGACTGTGAGGTTCGACAGGCTGGAGGGACAGGACCGGCAAGCCGATCACATAAATTGACATGCCAATAGAGAGCTATAAATTTTTCAAAAAAGGTGTATTTTTTGGTGCAGTTTTGATTTTTTTTTTTTGACAATTTTGAGAAACATTAAATTTGGATATGACAGAAAATATGGAGTTTTTTATCTATGTGGGATTGAAGACTTGAAGATGGAAGTTAAACGAAGAAGGATATAATTTGAAGATTCAAGGATGAAGAATCTATATTATGTTTCGATTATTCTCTTGTAATTTTTGTTTTCTTTTCTCTAGGGTGGAACCATAATATTACTATTATTTATTATTATTTTGCTTGTGGCTTTGCTTGTTTGCATTATAATATGATTTACCATGTATATTGATAACATGTCATATAGAATAGGGAGTGCCACTCATCAAAAGTTGTTTATGCATGTTTATAAAATAAAACCTTGATTTCAAAAGATTGAGTAGAGAAGGTTTTCAAAGAGAGGACCTACAGCCCTTATCGGTGGTCCATAGGTAGCACTTGGCGGTTTCAACCCCTAGGAAAGGACTTAATTATGTACCTTGTTGGATTTTCAAGAGGATAAGGTATTTTAGCATGATTTATAGTTGCACACCCCTAGGGGTGATTGTAAATCATGGATAAAATATTGAAACGATGGTTATATACTCATGTTAATTTTATTATTAACCTCCCCTAGGAGCTTTGTTAATTAAATTAATGGCAAAATAAACGATTATTAATATATACTGGATCATACAGATCCTAGATAGCATGTATTAATCAGGAGGGGATCCATGTTCCTAATTGAAATTGGCAAGTCTCCCCTAGGCGGCTTGTTGAATTCTAAGTTGGGAATTATTGTTGTAAAGTTGTGATATTTTTAAGATTTTGACACAAAAACACATTTATATATTTTACATGATTGTGTTATCTTATTAAACTATTATTGTATGTTTGCTTACGTTTGGTATATGATTCTTTATTGTAGATTAAAAATGTCAAGAAATGCTTTATCTTCGATACTTAATAAAAACCAATTAACCAGTGAGAACTATAATGATTAGAAACAAAACCTAAACATCATCCTCTCCTTTAGAAACTGAAATTTGTACTGACGATACCTTGTCCTCCCAAGCCTTCAAGAGACTCCACCAATGATCAAATCCAAGCATATGATCGTTGGAAAAATGCTAATGATCAGGCCCGCTACTATGTTATGGCCGTCATGAATAATGTGCTGCAAGCTCGAATGAAGATTATGAGACTGCTAAGAAGATCTTAGATAATCTAGAAGACATGTTTAGAGGCCAGGCCCTAACAAAGCAGCAAGGGGCACTTTGGAAACTCTTGAACTACATATAGAGACCAAGGATGTCTATTAAGGAGCATATGATGCTAGTCATAGGTTACCTCGCTGAGGCTCAAACCAATAGAGCTGACATTGATGCTGAAACTCAGATGACTATGGTCTTTGAGACTCTGTTTAAGGAATTTATCCCATTTAGAGCTACATTTAATTTAAGCAATAGGTGGGATATGACCTTGACTAAGTTGATGAAACAGTTACAAGAGTTTGAACTTCTGATTAGATTAGGGAGTCTTTTGTTGGTGGCGAGGCCAACTTGGCGACTGCGTCTGGTTCGAATCCCAACCCAGGGAATGGAAAGAAGCAACAGACTAAGAATGGGAAGTCTTCTATTCCTACAAATGGCAAGAATAAGAAGAGAAAAGAAAAACCCAAAAAAGCTTAAGTGCTTTTTCTGCGGGAAGGTCGGGCACATAAAGAAGAATTGCAAGGACTTCCTTTCTTGAGGAGGCAGGTGTGACCTTCTAGTTTTAGAAACTTGTTTGGTTTAGGAATCCAGTAACACTTGGGTCATAGGTTCTGAAGCAACTAATCATGTTTGTGTTTCGCTATAGGGGTTTAAAGAAATGAGAAGTCTGCTTCGTGAAGACTTCATGCTTTGGACGGACGATGGATCCTTGGTCTTAGCCGAAGCAATGGGAGGCATCCATCTAGATTTTGATAATTATAGGAATTTAATTTTGTGAGATTATTTTTATGTTTCTAAACTTAAAAGGAAATTAATTTCTGTAGCTTGTTAATTTAAAGACTCCTATTTGGTTTCTTTTAATAATGAAGTGCTAATTTGTAAAAACAAATCTTTTTATCTGTTCTTGATGGATGCAAAATAATCTCTATTTTATCAAACCTAAGATGGACTTACTGCATAATGCTGAGATTAATGATAATAACTCTAAAAGAGTTAGTAATAACTCTAAAAGACTTAAAACTTCTCACTCTAATAAGACTTCTCTTTGGCATTTGCGACTAGGTCATATTAACCTGAATAGGATTCAAAGGTTGGTAAGGGATGGACCTTTAAGTCACTTGAGGGTGGAATCTATACCACAATATGAATCTTGTTTGGAGGGTAAAATGACCAAAAGACCATAGAACTTGTGCATAGTCATGTTTGCAGACCTATGAACATCAGGGCACGAGGAGGGCATGAGTACTTCATCACTTTTATTGATGATTACTCAAGGTATGGGTATGTATACTTGATGAACCACAAAACTGAAACTTATGACAAGCTCAGGAAGTTTCAGGCTGAAGTAGAAAAGCAATTTGGTAGACCCATAAAGGCACTTTCAATCTGAACGAGGTGGTGAATACCTTTCTGATGAGTTCTTACGACACTTATTAGAGAATAGGATTTTATCCCATTTGATTGCGTCAGGCACTCCACAACAGAATGGCATGGCTAAGAGAAGAAATAGGACTTTATTGGACATGGTCAGGTCTATAATGAGCTATTCATCATTGCCTTTGTCCTTTTGGGGATATGCACTACAAACCGCATGTTACCTTTTGAACAATGTGCCTTCAAAATCAATTCCTAAAACTCCTCATGAGTTATGGATGGGGAAAGGGACATCCTGAAACAATATTTGCATATGGGAATGTCCAACTCATGTCTTGTTTAGGGATACAAATAAGTTGGAAGTATGTTCAAAAGTTTAAGTGCTTGTAGGATATCCAAAAGGGACTAAAGGGGTTATTTTCATAACCAAAAGGAAAATAAAGTCATGGTTTTAACTAATACAACTTGCCTTGAGGATAGTTACATGGACGACTTTAAGCCTCGAAGCAAAGTGGTGCTTAAGGAGTTAGCGAGTGATTCGATCGCTTCGAGGGTTCTGAATGAAACCACCATAATCAGTGTAGAAAGACCAACTGAACCTGAACAACAATCTAAGACGCTTCAGCGTAGTGGGAGGATCGGGCGTAAACCTGAGAGGTATATGTTCAATAGGGAGGCCCTCTTGGCTGAACCAGATAAACAAGACAGGGATCTTTACACTTACGAAGAGGCCACAGAGGATGTTAATTCAAAACTATGGACAGAGGCCATGAACACAGGGATGAAGTCTATGGAGACTAATCGGGTTTGGGAGCTTGCAGATATTTCTGAAGGGGTAAAACCCATAGGGTATAAGTGGATCTACAAGAGGATGAAAAGAGTGGATGGAAAGGTCAAAACCTATAAGGCTCGGCTTGTAGCTAAAGGCTACACATAAAAAGAATGAATCGATTACGAGGAAACCTTTTCACTTATAGCCATGCTTAAATCCATCCGCATTCTCTTGTCCATAGCTACTGCTCTAGACTATTTAGCATATGGTTGTCAAGACAGCCTTTCTAAATGGCTATATTAATGAGTCCATCTATATGAAGCAGCCAGACATGTTTAAGGCTAAGGGTCAGGAGGGTATGGTTTGCAAGCTGCTAAGGTCAATTTATGGACTCAAGTAGGCTTCTTGTTTTTGGAACATAAGATTTGATCAAGTGATCAAGACTTATGGGTTCGCACAAAATGTGGACGAACCACATGTTTACAAACACATTAAGGATGAGAAAGTGGTTTTTCTACTACTCTATGTAGATGACATTTTACTAATTGGTAATGACATTGGGGCATTGTAATCGGTCAAATTATGGTTGATCAAACAATTTAACATAAAAGACTTAGGTGAAGCTAATTTTGTTCTCGGTATCCAGATCTTTCAGGATAGGAAGAACAAAAATGATAGCTTTGTCCTAACTAGGATACATAGATAAAATTCTCAAAAGGTTTAAAATGCAGGATTTTAAAAAAGGTGGGCAACCATCTAGGTCTAGAATTACTCTTTCTAAGAAAAACTCTCCAAAGTCTAATTAAGAAAGAGAATACATGAAGAAGGTGGCTTATGCTTTAGCAGTGGGTTATCTCATGTATGCCATACTTTGCACATGACCAAATATTTGCTATGTGGTTGGAATTGTAAGTCAATTTCAGTCGGATCTAGGATCGAACCATTGGGTTATGGTCAAGCATTTTTTCAAGTACTTGAAAAGGACTCGAGGGTATATTCTTGTATATTCGGGTGCGGATTTGGCTCATTTAGAATACACTAACTTGGATTTCTAATCCTGTCTAGATTCAAGAAGATCGACTTGGGGTTTGGTGTTTACTCTGGGTGGCGGTGCTGTTGCTTAGAGAAGTGTGAAACAAGATTGCACTTCAGATTCAATGATGGAGGCCAAGTATGTGGCAGCCAGTGATGCTTTGAAAGAAGCAATGTGGCTCCATAACTTTGTTGGGGATCTTGAGGTAGTTCATGGTATGGATAAGACGGTAGCGTTGTACTGTGATAATAGTGCGGCGGTAGCTAATGCTAAGGAACCAAGATTTCACAAAAAGAGTAAGCATATCGATCAGAAGTATCATATGATAAGGCGGGCATGTCATTGTATGCAAAATCATATTAGAGGACAATATAGTTGATCCATTCACGAATACACTTACAAGGAGAGTCTTCAAGAAGCATGTGGAATCTATGGGGATGCGAGATTTTTCATATTTACTCACTTAGTGCAAGTGGGAGATTGTTAGACATGTTTGCCCTAAGGAATATAAATGTAAAATGCTTTTGGACACATTTTTATCAATAAAGAGTTTATTTATTATTTATATACCAATTTGTTGCCCTCTTTACGCTCATATTTATTAAATGTACGATAAGCAAACAAAAGTCTAAGACTGTTAGTCTAAACGTTTAGAATCAAGCATATGATGGACAGATTATGCGAAAGACATGATTCTAAAGGTGACGGTCTAAATTATAAGATCTGCAATCGAGGGAATAAAGTTGAGCGCTTTTTTCATGTAAAGATAGTTATGTTGTCTATGTCCTTAACGAGAGATGGTTTCTCTTGGCCATCGAATGTGGACTCTATGAATAGAAACATTGGTGATTGTCATAGGTGACGATGCATCAGATCAAGACATAAAGTGTAATTGATTTGGATTAATAATTCTGTCTCATCAAATCAATTCACTTTAGATAATCACATGCATTGTATCTTAATCCTGAGATAAATAATGGGCCCGTTGTCTTGACTTATGTCTTTTGATGTACCAAATGGTAACATCCATATTTTTATGTTGGTACGCATGTTGCTACGTTGGAGGCATGACTCTTGATAGCGTACACTTGTTATTCATAGATATGGAATCCATAGCTCCTTTTTAAGAGTCGTTGATATCCTCTTGTATGCGTTATCCTATAATTGGACAACTAGAGCGCTCAACCATTTGGATATATAGGTGTAATCGAATGGTATACTGTCTTTGGATGGTAAGTTTTCTGATGGTGAGATAATGGAACGTAAGAGAAAAATAATTAGAAAGGTAAGATAGATTTTATCCTTAAGCCGCTTATGGATAATCCTAAAAGGATACAATATATTATGATATGTCATGAAGACATAGCTTTCGAGCTTCGTAATTCTATATAGTTCGAGAGTGTAGCTCTAAGCTTTTAGTGAAGTAGCATTATAGTTGATAATTATAAAATATATATGTAACGCTCCGAGGTAGGGGTCAGGGAGTTTCAGGTAAAGAAGTTGAATTAAACGAAGTAATTAAACAAAAAGTAAATAAATATCATCGGAATAAATAATAACATCAGCGGTCACCGTCACCGTGAATGCCACGAAAGTGGGGCCGAAATGTTATTCTCATTCATCGTCACATGGATGCTTACCACAAAGGTGGGTAGGTAAATAAAATACAATTATCAAGAATAATAATACAAAAATACTGAAAATCGTCTCTAAGATAAATTAAAAATATACAATTCATAGAGACGAAAATGACATCAACACCAGGACAAGCCGTACAGTACATGCATCATACCACAGTTTTAAAAAAAATACCATTTCAATCCAAAGAGCCAGGTTTCGATCCTGGGTCCATCCTTCCTTCTTCCACCTAGAAGGGGAAATTTTGAAAACAGGAAAAATGTGAGCGGAAGGCTCAATAGGATAATTAGTTAAAAATAAGTTATTTAAAAATAACAGTTATAGATAAAAATATTATTGGTAACTAATATCAAGATCTCAATAAAAATCAATAAATACTTACTTGAATGAAACTTCATAAAAGTCACCGTGTGGGTTTTGGAAATCCAGAAAGGAGTATCAAATACAATTCTTCAAAAATCAACCATAGAAATCATTCTTAAAAGAATCATTTAAGAAATAATTTTTGGCCAAGGCAATTTAAAAGGAGCTACCAAAGAAAGGGATAATAATATGTATATATTCTACCTCATTTGAAATCCAATACCGTAAGCTCCAAATAAAATTCAACGTATGCTCCCATCAATATTCAAGAGCTTAAAACTGCATTTAAAATCAGAAATCATATTTAACAAATATCACTATGTTAATTCAATTATCAGTATGCCTTTTGACTCAAAATATTCATAACCCAAAATCATAATCATTTTTGAAACATTTTGGAATCATCAAACATTGAAAACCGAAGTAAAAATATAATTTTTCAGGTCCACAGTCGGCCTACCAAACACCCTAAATCGGCTTGCCGAACTACACAGTTCGGCCTGCCGACCTGATGAATCCGACCTGTCGAACCTATGAATCCAGCCTGCCAAAGATCAAGTTTAGCCTACTGAACTAGCAAAATTTTTGAGGACCCGAGATTTCAAGTCTTGATCTCCCCAAGCTCAAAATTCAAATTTAAAACCTGTTTGTCAATTACTAGATCATGAAAATCATATGGAAAGCATAGAAAACCATAATAGAACAAGTTTAAACCATTTTCCCTAAATTTAAACTCAATTGCACCTTTGATATGAAAATCAAAGAAAAATGTCAAAACTTGATTAAATCAAATTTTGTTCAAATAAAGCTTAGATTCATTGTAAAACAAGTCCTATAAGCTTATATTAGAGGTTCCCTAAGCTCAAGAAACTCAAATCACAACATTTAAAAAAGATTGAAAGATTTGGGATAAAATTTAAAAGTTTGAAATTTAAGGAAACAAATCTCGAATCGAAGCTCAAAAATCACGTTTGTGGAGTCCAAATTTGTGTTCTTCACCTCCCAATCCAGTTGAGAATCAAGCTCAAACTCAAAATTTGAAATCAAAATCAAGAGGAGGAGAGGAGAGAGAGAGCAACGTGGGAGAGGGGAGAGAGAAGAGAGAGAGAAAATGTGAGGGAGAGTGAGAGAAGAGGAAAAGGAAAGGAAAAATAAAAGAAAAGGGCCCAAGGGCATTTTTGTAAATATGGGGAAAATGTGGCGTAAAATGTCATTTGGTATTTTAACACTAAAAATCAAATTTTAAATATGACAAATGCAATAAAATCTCAAATAACTGAATTAACATCAAAAATTACACTGGCACACTAAATAATTAAACTTAACATAACTAACCTTACTTTAGAATTCATAGGTGTTACAATATCTAGGATATTGGGTTTCATAATTATTAGGAGCTTGAACTATATAGGTCCATCAGGTCCCCTTGCTAGCTCATAATAAATTTTGTAACGATACAACGTGCTTTTCTAATAAATTGGTGACTTATGTCAAATTATCAGATTGGCTAAAATTTGATAGGATCAAATAATTCATGTGTGTTTATCGATTGAATTAATTTTGTTAAAAACTAATTCAAGATAATCTTGTTGAATTATCAGGATCAGATAATTCATGTCTGTTTATCAGTTGGATTATTTTTGAATAAATTAATTTAAGATAAACTTGTTGTATTATTAGGAATATTTATTTTCCTAGAGATTATCTAGATATGATTGTTTGAATTAGATAACTTCTCTTTTGGGTTATTTGAATTAAAACTAAAGCTCTATCCCAAGAATCTCAAGTGGGAGGCCAATCTTCAGGTTCGACCTACCAATGGAGTAAGTTTGGTAGGCCGATCTGCTAGTTCAGCTTATGACCAAACAATTTATGATCACGCATTTTTAGATGCAAATTTTATCAGATATTGATCCTGATTTGATCTTGTTTTGAATTTTTGAGGCTTTATCTGATAAGGACTGACTTCTGGGCCCAATTTCTACAAATTGGGGAGTGAGACTCATAAGTTATTTAGATCAGTTGAGAGATTAAGAGTGAGCATCCATTGCTATGAATCTCTAAAACTCCCTTAGAGAACTATTGTTCACAAATCACGAACAATAGTTTTGGGTATCTCTCAATTAGTTGAAAGGAGAGTCATCTGTGAAAGAGTTGTACGAGTATGCCTACACACACACCAGTCGTGGGTAAAGAATAGCAAAAAAGGCTAGTTGGTTGAGGTCCTTCTAGAACGCCTTTCTCTTCATCGATTGAGGAATCTCTTTGGCATACAAGGTTAGTAGGATCTAGTTAATTTATGGATTAGTGTGTCAAACTTGTGTTTTGAAAAATACTCTGGTATAAAAAAATTTTAAAATTCCACTGCGTACTACTTTTCCAACATCTCCATGTTAAGCATCTATTTGAACACTTTCCATGACATCTCAGAGGCATATGAATGTATCCAGAGAACCCACGTGTCGATCACAGAGCAGTAGCAGTTTGGGTTCAGCTAGGCTGTACACACGTTTAAGTCATCCAATGCCCAGTGTAGAAATAGGCGTGTCTGCCCAAAAGAACTCTATATATAAAGTGATGCAGCCCTTAAGGTGGGGTGGGGGGCTTGGTTAAAGTGTCTCTTATCGCAATAGGATTAGAGTTACATCGTTGGGAATCTGGTACTCTTGTCGTAGAGCATCGAGCCAAGCTTAGGACATCACCGACAGCGGTGACCTGTCCTGGCCAGCGAACTCGATAAGCCACATGTCCTCGAACCCTCGTCTTGACTGGAGAAGGCTTGGCCTCATCCTTCTCGATGCCTTCCTTGGTTTGATGCCTTTCCTTAGCTATGCCGCCTCACTCCTTGATAGCTCGCTGAAGATTTAGGCCCACCTTGTATCACCCTAGCCGGATGTCCCCTCGTCGCTCCAGAAGGCAACAACCAGTTGGGCATGATCCATGATTAACTTAGACGTGCCTAGGGCAGCTGCCCCAACATAGGCATCCTGTCACTAGCAAGACGGATAGAAGGTTCACCATCTAAAAGGTTGAAGAAGTCCTAATCAGGGATGGTCCCTTGGCCTCCACTCAGTATTTGTGACAGCTGAGTTGCCTCGGCTAGAGACAAGACCTTATAGGGGCAGTCAGCCTTAGGCCCCTCCTTTCATGGCTCGACTGGTCGGCGACCTCTAAACTACTAGATATAGTTGAGAGCAATAGGTTGTCATTGGATCGATTTTGGGAGTCAAATAAGTCATTCACGTGATCGGGAAGCATTTTTTCTGTCATAAACAAGATCTTCTCGGCAGCTCACATACACTCAAGTCTAAAGCAAAGTATGTAAGGTGGGGACCTCCCTCCACCTATTTATAGGCAATTGTTAGCATGGCATATAAGGAGGTACAATGATTGCACCGATTAGGGAAATCGCCAATCACAGAGCAACACATGTCGAGGGACGCCAAACATTTAGGGTAGAAACCAAGACGAAGCTCTGAGCAAGGTAACACTTTCGAGACCCAACAGTCTTGGGGAGCCCACGACTTGAGCACAATTGATATACCAAGGACCTTATTCCCCAAGTGCAACCTGGCCGAGCACTCGATTAGGCTCACTAAAGGGCTAATGTTAGGGGTGTGATGAACAACATTTAAAAATAGTTTCTTGGGTGTGCTAACCAAGCTGCTCATAAAATTACCGACACGTCCCTCTACATCCAAGCATTTGGTTGGATGAGGTCCTCTTGGTTCCCTTGGTCGTCGTGGACCATGGTATGAACAGGATTTTACTCGGCCTGCATATGTCCTGCTCGACATTGGAGGCACATTCTCACCAAGCATGGCAGCAGGCAAGCTATCCACAAGCCAATGTGGCACCGCCCTACCTCGGATGGGACTAATCCCCCTTCCATAAGAACCACGTTGCCTATCACCAACCCCCCAACACCACTGTACAGAGCACTTGGGTCAATGGTTTAACTCGCTTTACACCCAATCCAAGTGGTGAGCTATAAACAAAAGCATTTACTCCACCATCAAGGTAAGTGGACACTATCTAACCTATCATCAGCCTCTCTCTTAACCTAATGGGTGCATGACTTGAGCCTCGATGAGCCCTTAACTGGCACCACACCTATGTCCCCCTTTGACCTTCAAGGCATTCCCTCTTCTTGCTAGAATAACCAGTGAAGTCAAGAAGGGTAGGACAAGGTAGTCAGACCACTATGTGCAGCCACACGTGGCATTGACCATCAACATCTATTGTTCAAAATTCAACTAGAATGTAAATTAATTATACAAAATCTAATTATTACCAATTTGAATAATTACTTTCAAGAATAAATTGAATAGCCAATTCTTTGACAATATCTAGTACGAATAGGCGCCGACCTCCGTAGGCCCTGCGTCAATCACCAATCAGTCTTGGATTATGGCTTGCACTACATCTAGGCTGATATCTAAACCTGCACAGACTTTTTGCATTACTGAAAGTGTTCAAGTTCCACCCAACCTATATAACTAGATTATGCGAGCTAGCCTTGCGATCCAATGGATATATATGATCAATCTCTAATATTGACAAATAACTCAATCCTTAATTAATTATCTATTTAATTATTAATTTCATTATCACTTTGAAGACCTAAACTGAACTTCCAATAACATACCAAATTATGAAATTCCAATTAGTCACATTTATGATATCTCGTATTACAAGTCTTTATAGATAATTATCCATAATCGACTTAAAGATAAGTTTTATTTTTCTAATCATTTTATCTCAAAATGTCATTATTTTATCATTTAAAAAATTCCAATTTATAATACATACAAATGCAATATCATCCGATTACCATATACTAATTAGATGACCAAGGCCTTGTTCTGTTTCCAGTTCCTGAATAATGTCTTTAAAAGGTTAACTTTTAGCTCGTGTCAAGAAGCTATGTAGGTAGATTTCAAATTTATGAATTACACTCTTTTCAAATATAAGTTATGTCTCATACATGCCAATTCTTACAGTTGTACTTAAAAAGGCGAAATTAAACTCCTTTAATAAAAAAAGGCGAGTTAAACTCTGTTACATAAGTTTTGTTGAAAGAAAGAATGAAAATGGACGGAAAAAAAAATTTTAAGAGAGACAATATACTATTATTTTAATTAGCGTATGCATATAGATTATAACATGTATATGTGATTCAGCTCTTTTGTTAACGTACATATAGATCATAGCATGTATGATTTTGTGTTTTCTTGGCCATTGAGTCTTAATGGAATATTTAAAACTTAATTAAGAATTTATATATATATATATATATATATATATATATCGATAGAGAGTAATAAATAAGAAACTCCAACGAAAGTTTTCTCTTTCTATTGCGCGCTGCAATGTCGTGATTACTTGTCATGTTAGGGACTACGTTATTATTATTATTACTACTTATTACTATTATTTTAGTTGATTCAATGTTTGACACTGCTATTTGGGGCATCACAAACAGCATTACAATCATATTTTCTCGCGTGAACAATAATAATTGGTCTCATAATTAGCTTTACGTACACGTTATTGTAAAAAAAATATCAAGCGCGCTACACAAAATAAGTACTTGATGGTTGCTGGCGTGGCTTAACAATAAATGCACATTGACGCTATTATAAGACATAAAATTTAAGAAAAGAAATTTAGAAACGTGGGTTTAAGTTTAAACGATGGCTTTGAACTAATATTTTAAATGTAAAGGTTTAAAATGAAAATAAAAATCACATTTAGTTTAACATAAAAAATTAGTGTTTGGAGAACTATAGTTTATGAAAAGAAAATGAGAATTAGATTAGCGTTTACTATAATGAATAGTCAAACTATGTAAACTTGAGGGGAGGCAAAGTTTAGATTTTAAAACTATCTCCATGGTTTGAAGTAACCGCACTTATTACTTCACCAAACACCCCATGGTTTGAGCTAACTATTATTTTGAACCTACCTACCAAACAGGCTAAAAGAACAATTACAACTCTCCAGCAATTTTCACTAAATAAAGCATTAAAAGTATATTTTAATATGGAGCTACGGAGGTTCTTACTTAGGGAGGCACCAACTTGCCATAGCAATCCGAATCAATTTAGATTGATAATTTAAACGTGACGCATTTTTGAAAGAAAAGAAGACAAATTTAATTAGTTGTGATTTATACAATTTAAAACATACATCAAACCTTCCCTAGAAACATTAAATTCGATACTCTCCCACATAAATCTTAAAATGGTTGGAAGGCTCCTGCTGTTTATACAAAATCTTCTATCTTCTATCTTCTATCTTCTATCTTCTATCTGCTGTTTGTACATACCCCGTTTCATGCAGCTTCTGTGTCTCAACCCTTACTTAGTAAGACTCGTGTAGAAACTAACTGAATAGATCTTATACGAAAAATGTCTTACTTTCTAGGATGTTTGACATTGTCAATTTTGACCAAAACTTTTAGTTACTATACTAGTATAAAGTTCTTATATGCTACAACGTCAAAAAAAAATAAGTTACTAAAAAGCTCTCATATTCTACAGTAATTTTAACTAGTTAGTTTTGACCAGTGCTCTCAAACACCCTAACCGTACATTGTATTTTTCGGGTTTGTTATTTATCACAGTAGTTATATGTATGTTTGTATTCGTGTGTGTGTGTTTGTCTATGTACAATATAGTCCGAAATGTAAGGCGTCCAAAAATTTCAACCTGTCAAGACTTTGAGAGGGAGATGGCAACTGTTCCATGCATTATTGCAAACATTATGAAGAAAGGGCATGCATGTGCTACAAAAGTAGAATATAGAATTAATTAATAAATATGTGGATAAAAGTATAGTATACTTTTGGATGAAGGGTGTCGGTTTTCTTTTCTTTAGAAAAAATGGAAATCATTGTTTGGATAAAGTTGCCAAGAGGATTCTGGGAGGTTTGGGCTTAATTGAGACCTCTATTTCCTTGTCTTAAATCCAAAATATCACACCTCAAGATGAGGCTTTGTTTTCTTTAATTTTTTCTCCTCCAATAAGTTTAGAGGAATTTATTGAGCGAGTATAAAGATTCATGTCTTGTCTTAAATACTATAAGACTTTAGATGAGGCTTATTTTTTCTTTGTTTTTATCTCCAATAAATTTAGAGGAATTTAGTGTGTGAGCATAAAGATTCATGTCTTGTCTTAATTAAAGACTATAAGATTTTGGTTTTTATATTTTCCCTTCATATATTTACTTAGAAGAACCTAATTTTAAGAGAATGGCTCAAAAACTGAAAATGCAAGTTAAGAAATGGGTTTCACTTAATTTTTTCCTCTTCTTCCTTTTCTATTTTGGGATAAGCAAAACAAAGTAGAAAAACTACGTGCCAACCTAAAAAAAAAATAAAATTAAAAAAAATATAAAAAATTAAAAATTAAAAAATAAAACCCACCCCACACACAAATGAGCTTGTATTTTCACCGGAGGTGACAAAAGTTCATTATTTAATTAGGTTTTGCCAAATGGAAGTGGCGTGATCTCATCATCTTATCAACAGAACTTTTTAATTCGGGCCGACCTTGTGCTTTAAAAGCATTTTAATTTTGTCAATCCACGGAAAGTTAAAAATGTTGTGCCGCTCATAGTGATAACATAAGAAACTCCAACGAAAGTTTTCTCTTTCAATTGCGTGCTGTAATGTCGGGATTAATTGTCATGGTAGAGACTACATTGATACTATTATTATTATTATTATTATTTAGTTGATTCAATCCTTCACACTGCTATTTGGGGCATCACAAACAGCATTACAATCATGTTTTATCACGTAAACAATAATAATTGGTCTCATAAATAGCTTTACGTACACGTTATGATCAAAAAAATATCAAGCGCACGCTGACACAAAATAAGCAATTGATACTTGCAGGTGTAGCTTAATAATAAATGTACATTCACGCTCCTATAAGGCATAAAATTTAAGAAAAGAAATTTTGAAACGTGGGTTTTAACTTTGTGGTTTAAATAATAGTTTTGAATTAACATTTAAAATATAAAAGTTTAAATGAGAAAAAAAAATCACATCTAGTTTAACACGAGAAATTTGTGTTTGGATGACTATAATTTTAAAAGGAAAATAAAAATTGGAATGGTTTTTACTACAATGACTAGTTCAAACCGTGTAAACTTGAGGGGGACAAAGTTTAGATTTTGAATATTTTGGCCTGTTTAAAATTCTATGGTTTGAACTAACCTCATTTATTACTTTACCAAACACCCCATGGTTTGAACTAGCTACTATTCTGAACCTATTTACCAAACAGGCTAAAAAACAATCACAACTTTCCAGCAATTTTCACTAAATAAAGCATTAAAAATATATTTTAATATAGAGCGACGGTGGTTCTTACTTAGGGAGGAACCAACTTGCCATAGTAATCTGAATCCATTTAGATTGATAATTTAAAGATGACGCATTTTTGAAAGAAAAGACAAATTTAATTAGTTGTGAGTCATACTATTCAAAACATACATTTTACCTTCCCTAGAAACATTAAATTCGATACCCTCCCACAAAAATATTAAAATGGTTGGAAGGATCCTGCTGTTTGTACAAAATCTTCTATCTTCTATATAAAAATAACTGAATGAATTAATCGAAATGTTGCCTAGGCAGGACCATCTATCAAAAGACATACCCCGTTTCATGCAAGTTCTGTGTCTCAACCCTTACTTGGTAAGACTTGTGTAGAAACTAACTGAATAGATCTTATACGAAAAATGTCTTACAACTAGGATGTTCGACATTGTTATTTTTAATCAAAATTTTTGGTTGCTATACTAGTATAAAGCTCTTATATGCTACAATGTTAAGAAAAAATAAGTTATTAAAGCTGTCACATTCTATAGTATTTTTAAACAGTTGGTTTTAACCAATGCTCTCAAACACTCTAATCATACATTGTATTTTTCAGATTTGTTATCTATCACAGTAGTTATATGTATGTATGTGTGTTTGTCTATGTATAGTATAGTCCAAAATGTAAGGCACCAAAAAATTTCAAACTATCAACACTTTAACAGGGAGATGGCAACTGTTCCATGGATTATTGCACATTATGAAGAAAGGGCATGCATGCGCTACAAAAGTAGAATATAGAATTAATTAATAAATATATGGATAAAAGTATAGTATTCTTTTGGATGAAGGGTATCGGTTTTTTTTTTTTTTTTACAAATGAAAAAATGGAAATCATTGTTTGGATAAAGTTTCCAAGAATATTCTGGGAGGGTTGGGCTTAATTGAGACCTCCATTTCCTTATCTAAAATCCAAAATATCACACCTAAAGATAAAGCTTTGTTTTCTTTATTTTTTTTCTCCTCCAATAAATTTAGGGGAATTTATTGAGCGAGTACAAAGATTCATGTCTTGTCTTAAATACTATAAGATTTTAGATGAGGCTTGTTTTTGCTTTGTTTTTTTTTTCCAATAAATGAGTGACTATAAAGATTCACGTCTTGTCTTACTTAAACACTATATGATTTTTGTTTTTATTTTTTAGCTTCATATATTTACTTAGAAGAACCTAATTTTAAGAGAATGGCTCAAAACTTAAAATGCAAGTTAAGAAGTGGGTTTTACTTAATTTTCTCCTCTTCTTCCTTTTCTATTTTGGGATGAACATAGCAGAGTAGAAAACTACGTGCCAACTTCAAAAAAAAAATTAAAATTAAAAAAATAAAACCCCACACACAAATCAGCTTGTATTTTCACCAGAGGTGACTATAAAGTTCATTATTTAATTAGGTTTTACTAAACGGAAGTGGCGTGATCTCATCATCTTATCAACAGAATTTTTCAATTCGGGCCGACCTTGTGCTTTAAAAGCATTTTAATTTTGTCAATCCACGGAAAGTTAAAAATGTTGTGCCACTCATACACGTGTATTGCTCAATATCACTAGCTATTAAACATTAATTTTGCAACGGCAAAAGTTGCGTCAAGCGCTTGTTGTAGCGACTGTTCACTTTAGCAGGTGGTGGGGAATCTTCTGTTTTGAGTATTAATTAGCACTACAAAGTTTATAATTAAAAGCTAGCAATATTTGTTCTTTGCCTAGTAAAAAAAAAAAATCAAGTGATGCACCTCACGTCTTTGTCTCTTTCGGCTATAGCAGCATTCTTGAAGACCACCGAGGAATGGAGAAGGCCTAAATTAAACTCTTTTTGTCCATCCAACTAGTTTCCTCCACCTTACCGAATAGTAATATTTGGTTAGAAATTCGGTTTATAGCCTGAAGCTTGTTCAAGAAACTAGGGTGATTTACAATTTTGTGTTGTTTCCGTAAATGCCCATGTAGTGAGAAAGTATAAAGATTTGCGACATTAATTAAATCTAATATTTTTACTCACTTAAAAATAAGAAAGAGCACAAAACTAAAGAGTAAAAGATTAAGTCTCTTAATTTTTTTCTTCATCTTGTTAACATGTCGTTTACGGTGTGAAGAAATGTTGACAATAATTAACTTGATAGAAGAGGGGGAAATGTTTTAGCGAAAACTCATGTCCCTTTGAGACTTGGAACCAAATATGCCAACAGCTCAAACTCGTTAGTCATTAATACCAAAAGGAGCAAAAGGAGGAAAAAAAAATGAAAATATAACAAGAGATGATGAATTAGCCAAAACTTGAGAAAATGTATAAAATTTTATCAGATAATTTAGAATTAACTTCTAAAAGCACTAGTATCCGACATCCCAGAAAATGTTTCTCATGGTAGACGCCCTGCAAAAGAGACATACATTATATTATTATTAGTGATTGATTCCCCAAAAGTATTTTACAGTAATGGAAGGTTAACGATAAATGATTAAACGGCACAATTCTGCTTTTATATACAATTTTAATTTTTAAATGGACGTGTCAGCATTTTGTCACGACTGATGACGAGTTTGTCATGTATACGTATTTGCAAAAATTAAAGTTTCTTTTTCAAGTAATTAAAATATTGAGGAGAATTATACGTAGAAACTGTTGTTTTAGTCATTAAATTAATTTTAAAACAAGAGTATATGTTAAAATTTTACCACCTTCAATTCATAATTTTTTTAATCATAAATCGACTATTAAAAAATTAATCTAGTAGTTAAAACAACAATTTCTATTGATGATATAAAAGCACGGTTGTGACCATAAATTTTCTTGACTGGGGACTAATATTTTCGAGGAATATGGAAACTTTCTCTTTAGGTTTATAGCAACATATTTTGGATGTTCATGAAAAAATTGGTTGGCATAATAACTAGGATATTAGCTATGGTCCATCACAGAACAACTTGTTTGATGATGCCAAATAATGAAGTTTCCTGGTATGGGCAAGTTGTCCAGCAGATCATGAGCTTCTCCAATATCCGAGTGGCCACCAACGATCAGGATAGCTTATGGCAATTTTTTTTAGGTCCCCGCTTATAGTGCTAGGTGGACCTCACTATCTTCTTGCTCATTTGTACATAATTGTTTTTGTTTCATTTATTTTTTTTTTTAACGTGTCTATTTGTGCGTGATTAAACTGTAAGCGGATGGCCACTGTTAAGTTTCATAAATTAACGTTTTTATGCAATATTTTCATCACTTTGAGTTTTATACATGTTAAAGGATCGGAAAAAAAATTTAACATGATTAGTTACTAATTTCTATTGGTTGATATTTTAATTCTTAAACTCTTTAAACTACTTTCTAATTTGGATGCCTTCACACACGGATTTAGCTTATATATTCTCTCTTTTTTTTTCTCTTTATATGTCCCATAATAGTATCATGCTACGTCAATTAAAATAAGTTAACTAATATAATTAGTAATATAATATTTTAATTGACATTGCATTTTTATTGACGTGGCATGATATTATTGAAAGAACATGAATAAGGAGGCATGGGACTCGGATCCTTCACACACAGTATCACACAATCTTGTTCTTCTCCTTTTTTTTATTTTTTCATGCACATTTTTTTTCTATTCCAAATTACCATTTAATTTGTCGAATGAGACACCAAATCATTGATGTAAATAATTATAGCATTTCGTGCCAAAAAGAATATATAGTAATTAATCAAATTTGTTATGTATGCCGAATTTTCTATCCAATCATACAACAAAATGACATCATAAAATTAAATATAAAATTATATCTTCAAATTTGCAATGATACCTGACCACATTCAGTAACTCGTTTTTTCTGTTCTGGGGTGAATTAAATCTTATTTTAAAAAGGTATTTCATTACAAAGACCAAACTTGGCCTCATCTATATATAAGAGTATACGCTGCTCTCAACACAACAAGCCAAGCAAAAGTCAATAGGACCTTCCTTTTAATATTCTCTATTATATTATCATATTGCCTTCTCTCTCTCATGGCTTTCCGGAGCAAGAAAACAGTGCTTGTAAGCCATTTCTTCTCTGCTCTTCTATGCCTCTTCATCATGGCCTTAATATCACCGTCTACGGCGGAGCTCCAACGATTCGAACATGCAGCCAAAAAAGACGGGTCCCTCAGCTTCTTGGTTGTAGGAGACTGGGGTAGAAGAGGAGAATACAACCAATCTAAAGTTGCTCTTCAGGTCCTTTCTAGAAACTCATATGCTTAATTTTATCCACGGTTTGCTTTCTAGTCTGAATAGATCCTCTGTTTGTTATTAACATACAATAACATTCTTAATTCTTAGTCTCATAGTATATAGTCCCGTGATCATTATGTTTCAAAACTTAATTTCGGAGAGTTCTGCAGTACGTTAATTAGGGAAAAAAAAAGGGTACTTTAAAATTGATGAGAAAAAGATAATATACATTAAAAAAAAGGCGTTTGCTTGCAAATAATAATATTCATAATAATCTCAATTAATTTATTCGTAAGATTTAAATATTGTTTCATGCAGTCAGCACCTTGGGAATGCTGCAGTAAACTCTCCCAGTTATATAACCGTCGAAAACGTTAAAATAAGAACAAAAAGAAAAAAAAAAAAAAAAACATAGAGAGAGAGAGAAAAGAAAAAGAGGTGGGTAGACCCTTATTGACCAATGGCAGGTTTACAGCACATAGAATGACTAGAGATTTTGTGGGCTTTCTTTTTTTTATTTCCTATTTTAGGAGGAATATTTTAAGGAAGATTCCTTTGTGCTTTTTATATCCAGTAGCATATTCTTGGTACGTATTCAACTTGTGCAAATTCCTGCACAATTTGTTAGTTATATTTCGTATAATTTATGGGAAATGAGATTATTTGATTATTATTGTCTTTGGATGATTTGGATCAGCCTTTAATAACGCAAATATGACAATTCAATAACTTATAAAACAGAAAATATTTATTTATTATTTTTGTTTTTTAGGGAGTCACCTAATAATGGAGCAGTTGGTATTACTATATTACTACCCGCCATTAGTAATCTGCTACTAATATTATTGGGTGGTATTATTATTATTATTATTATTGCTACTACTACGGTTGTCTGTTGCTGATGATAATAACAGTAATTATTATTATTTTCTCATCAGGTCTTGTGTGTGGACCAGTTAGTTTAATATTATAAAGCTCTTACAGTAACTTTGCAGTATTATTTTTACCTAGCACATTTTGTTTTATGCTGCGATTGGCGAACTTTAAATGTTGAATATCATTACTTATAGACAGTGGCTGTTATTTTCTCTGATTTCTTTGTCTTTTCTTTTTGCTTTTTTTTTTTTCTTCTTTTTAATAATTTTGGTGTTGGGAAATGAAAATTATTATACTACTACGCATGGAAAGTTATTGTTAGGCCTGTACACTGTATAGTACTCTAGCTATTTGGTTGTAATAAGTTATGTTATAATTATGTTTATGTTATAACCGAGAATGAGTACCTAAATTTATATGGTAATGAAATTTGAGTATAATAAGTCTTGCACAGTTAAATCTGCCTTCAGTACTCAAAAAATCTCTCTTTAATTAAAAACAGAAAGAGGAGAGCAAATTGTACCTGTGATTTGATTTAGGGACCACAATCTCTTTATATACTAAGTGAAACTAGAATCCTATTATTCCTCCTTTGATTAGAATTAGGATTCTACATATTTAATACATATTTAAAACTCATACCCAATAGACATCCTTAGAGCCCAAAATAAGAAATCACTTATTAGGCCATATTAAATTAGATAATCCATTATATAATTTTCTGTCACGACCCTAAATCCGGGCAGTGACTTGAGGGATTAATTAAGTTAATAAAACCAAATTTTAATTAAAATAACCAATTAAATATTTTGGGTTATTTTAAAATATGTGACAATTTAAAACTTTTTAAAAGCAATTATCGTTAAATTAAAGCAGATAAAATGAAATTAAATAATAAGGACAGATAAGCCTAAGTCGGGCCCCACCAGACCCACATTAGTGCACACACATAGTATCAACAATAATGAATTACAACCACAGTCCAAACGAGAAACAAAAACTTAAATATTACATGCCTTGATTTAAATAAAGAAATGACCTATACAGAATTCCTACGACTCACGTGTTTGCCTTATTGCCTCCCAGTCGGTCTTAAGCTGCAATTCACCTAAGAGAAAAGGTTTTTAAAACAAATAAAAAGGTGAGCGGAAGGCTCAATAGGACTGGGTTTAGAAAACATTAATTTTAAACATAAATTTTCGTATTTGAATGTAATTTATAAAGATTCAGAAAAAATAAATAAAACATGTTAAATTCATTCTTACCATTTAAAGTCACCATTCTTCTGGAAATTCTATTATTAATTAGTCATTTGGCAAAGCCATAATATTACCACCGTAGTGACCCAGTTGGGTTTCGGGACCTGCCCCTAAGGCCGTTCTCTACACGAGCCAATCTTTGAATATGACATTATGCTCTATTATTTCGTTCTGGACGGTCCGGTACTATGTCATTATTTAGGTCTTATCTTACCAAGTATTCTCATTTACTTCATTTCATTATGATCATTCATTATTCAACAAATAATGAAAAATACTAAGTAGGTCATCTTAATCATTTCTTGAAAGTCATCTTGAAAGAAATCATTTTTGTGGCCAAAATCTTTTTTTAAACTTGGCTACCAAGAAAATAGTATAGAGTCCTACCTTAATATTTTACACCATGACTCAACACCGCAGTCCCGGCCCGCTATACGTTAGCTACATGGAACCACAATCAACCTTAAAAGTCAACTAAAGTTTATCAATTTCTAACTTAGGATATTCTATGCTACTATGCTATTTCATGGTGTCTTAGTATGCCTTTTATAGTCATAATATCATATCATAAGGTCAAAATCTTCATCTAGGTTTTAAACTGTCAAAACGGATGAAAACAACAACATTTCATGAAGTTTGGTCGGCCTGCCGAACTTTCTTATTCAGGCCATGTAGCGCCGGACCTACTGAACTAGCCTAGGTTTAGCCTGCCGACAAGATGAGTCCAACATGCCAAACTCATGAGTTTGGCTTGCCAATGCTTATTATTGGCCTGCCGAAATGGAAAAATTTTAGGGACTTGAGACTTCGAGTTTCGGCCTTTTCGAACTCAAAATTTCATTTCTAGCCTATTTTCTCAGTTCTCAAGCATGAGTAATGCTTATAAGTGATAGAAAAACACATTAAAACACTTTTAAACAAGCTTTACTTAGAGATTTTCAAATAGATCCAAAAATAGGGAAAAATAGAAAAAGCTTGATTTAGCTCAATTTTTGTTCAATCAACATTAAATTCATGATGATTAGGGTTCCACTAACTTAGATCGAAGGGTTTCTGAGCTAAAACAAACTCAGATTTCAAATTTCTAGAAAATCAAAGGATTTGGGAAATGTTTGAAAATTTGAAAGAATAGAGTAACTAACCTCGAATTTGAGCTCTAAATCGAGTTTGTGGAGGCTCAATCTTGCTCCTAAGTTTCCAATCCAGTTGAAGATCAAGGCTTGAGCTCAAATTTTTGAAAACAAAAATGAAAGAGAGAGAGAGAGAGGAGAAACATGGAAGAGAGGGAGAGAGGGAGTGAGGGGAAGGAGAAGGAGAGGAGAGAATAAATAGAAAAGGAGGGTGGTTTTTTGCAGAGTGAAAACTATTTTCCGTACGTGGTTTTCACAAAAAAGATATATTCGGTATTTGACAAATTGTTTTATTTTAAAATTCAAAATAACAAATGAAAATAATTAAAAGTAAGATAAATTTAAAAATTCTACAAAATTAATTTCAAATTTACATTAAGGCAAACTAATCTACCATTTATACACTAATTATACCTAATTAACTTTGAGGTGTTACATTATCACTTAAATATGTAAACCCATATAGGACATTAAATAATCAACCCAACAGTTTTGAGTTCTTTTCTTCATATATATCTTCAATCTTCATATGATGTTGTATTGCATATATATTTACAACGGTCCCATACAATAAGAAAAATGAATTCTTACTTCATTTTTTCTTCTATATTTCGTCATCAAGGCCTTCTCGGTTTTTTTTCTTCATTCCCCATAAATTTTATGGTTCTTCATATTGATTGTCTCTTTAATTTATCATCAATTGAACCTTATAGTTTCTAGTCAAACAAAGTAGCCCCCCAAGAAATTAATTAACTCCAAACATTTTTTTTCATTCAAAGCTATCATATCATAATTAGATTATTGTACTCGAGCCAATAAAAAAAATTAGCTGACAAAAACTGATTTAAAAAACAGTTTGTTTAGTGTGTATATATATATGTATGTATGTATTCATTTTCTCTCCTCCAAGATCGAGATATAATATAGAATTCAACATTTGAAATTCTTTAAATATGGATTCACCATATAATTAATATTCTCTAAATAGAATTCATCTGTAATTAAATGATGTGTAGATGGGAATAGTTGGAGAGAAGTTGGATATTGATTTTGTAATATCAACTGGTGATAACTTTTACGATGATGGTCTGACGGGTGTAGAAGATATTGCATTTGAAGACTCGTTTAGCAAAATTTACACGGCTCCTAGCTTACAAAAGCAATGGTATTGTGGTACGTAATCTTAAAATCTTTTTCAAATATACTATAGATTGAATTCCCTTTATAAAATATTAAATTATTGAATCTATTATAAACAATATTATTAACATAAATTGCATATATTTTATATCAGTCTTAGGAAACCATGACTATAGGGGTGACGTTGAGGCACAATTGAGTCCCATCCTTCAAAAGTTGGACAACAGATGGCTTTGCTTAAGATCTTTCATACTTGACACTGGTAAGTTGGCACATCCTTTCTCTTTTAAGTTATAACACAACTAATTAATTCATTTTTTTAATTTGATAATATTTGGATTACAATGTGTTAATTTAATTTGTCATGGTTTTTTTTTTTTGTAGAAATTGTAGAGTTTTTCTTTGTAGATACCACTCCTTTTGTTGACAAATACTTCACAGATCCAGAGGAACATGTCTATGATTGGAAGGGGATACTACCCCGCAAGAATTACCTTTCTAATCTTTTGAAGGTAACTTATATCCTCATCATATCCTGGGACACATAAATAAATAAATATATTTATTTAATTTATTTATTATGCATAAACCTCCCTAACATCAACAAGCATTTCTAAATGGGAAAAAATCTTTACGCGTTAATTATTATGTAGAGAACAAAACTAGCCAACTTCTTCCATTAAAAAAAAATTATTACATATATAAATATATATATATATATTAATTACAGGATGTAGATTCGGCATTAAAAGATTCTACTGCAAGATGGAAGATCGTGGTGGGTCACCACACCATAAGAAGTGCTGGACATCACGGTGACACCCAGGAGATTGCTACTTATCTTCTTCCAATACTTAAGGTACGTAAGTTTCTTTATTTCTTCACTATATTTGATTATTTGCAAAATTAATTAGGAGAATATATGTTTTACTTCTATCATTTCACATTTAAAAAAGAGATTAAATATTCTAAAATAACTTTTTATGATGTTCAAACTTTCAGGAAAACAATGTCGATCTTTACATTAATGGGCATGACCATTGTTTAGAACATATTAGTAGCCCAGGCAGGTAAGTAATATATACTTGAATAGATCAAAACGCATTTGAAATCATATAGTTAACTTTTAGTCCAATTACCTATCATATGAGATGCTAGATTATTATGCATGGCGATTTAGTTGACAGTAACATTGTGAATAGATGCTATAATACCAAGTTATAATCATGTAATTTAAATTAAATACTTGAATAAAACAATAATAATATTAATTAAGAAGTAAAAAAAATTTAATTCATAGAAAGAAAAAAAATAAAACAAATAATGTTCTTAACTGATTGGTGCTGGATGGATTTTCTTCAGTCCAATCCAATTTTTAACAAGTGGTGGAGGCTCAAAGGCATGGAGGGGAGATGTTAGCAGCTGGAATCCAAAGGAAATGAAGTTCTATTACGACGGCCAAGGTTTCATGTCAGCAAAAATTACTCAAACTCAAGTGAATATTGCTTTCTATGACGTTTTTGGAAATGTTTTGCACAAATGGGGAACTTCTAAGCAGCTTTACTCCACCATATAGATGATGGTCAAACCTTATATATGTATGGTATTATTCTTAGAGGTCAATTTGTAATTATAAACTTAATTAGTTAAGGCCCCGTTTGTAAGGGAGATATAACGAATACTAAATTAATATTAATATTAATGGATCTAGCTTATATATCCCTCTTTGTTGTCCCTTGTTATGTCCCTCTAATAATATCTTACCAAGTCAATTTTAAGTGTTGGCAAATGAAAGAGTGGCAAAAGTTCCACATTGTTTAGGAAGCAAAAGCGGGAGACAAACGTTGAATTTGGAGATATATTAAACAAGGTAATTAATTGAACTTAGAGATATATTGAACTCATAGACTCATTAAACTTGATAATTCAAAGAATCTGATGATTCAATGTATATAGGCGTTCAATAAATGTCGAGGTTCAACGTATGTAGAGGCTCAATGTATGTGGAGGTTTAATGAATCGAAGATTCAAAAAATCTGGAGCCTCCTTGGGCCTATAAAAGGAGCCCAAGGCCTTGGTTTTAGATGGCCTAGTGAGAGACACTTCAAACTTTGGTTTCTCACTCTAGTTAATTTCCTTTCTTGGTTCTCTGATGTTTAGAGTAGAAGGGTATGAGTTAGTTAATAATTTGGCTAAAGTGTGGGAGTATTGGGTTCATGGGGCTGGTTGGTTATGAGAGAAAAATTCTATGTGATTTTAACAATTTTTCACATGGTGGATTTCTTTCTGAGTCCATGGGTTTTATCTGGTTTTAGAGTTTTCCATGTAAATCCTTATATTATGATAATTGTTGCTTTTGTCTTTATTTTCAGATTTCTAGTGGTGGTTTTGGGGTCTCGCCTTTTTTTCCCAACAAGTGGTATCAGAGCAAGGTTCATGGTGTGGTTATGTGGATAGGTTTTTGTATTGTTCACGTATACTACAAGTCATTGTTCACCGAACTAGGAGTGTAGAGTAGAGATGTCAAAGTTCTCTAATGCTATGAAGTTTAATATAGGGAAATTTGATGGAAGGATCACCTTTGGCTTGTGGCAAGTGCAAGACAAGGATGTGCTTATACAATCCGGGGTACACAAGGCTTTGAAGGGGAGTCCATGGGTTTTATCCAGTTTTAGAGTTTTCCATGTAATCCTTATGTTATGATAATTGTTGCTTTTGTCTTTATTTTTAGATTTCTAGTGGTGGTTTTGGGGTCTCGCCTTTTTTCCCCAACAAGTGGTATCAGAGCAAGGTTCATGGTGTGGTTGTGTGAATAGGTTTTTGCATTGTTCACGTGTACTGTACAGTCATTGTTCACCGAACTAGGAGTGCAGAGCAGAGATGTCAAAGTTCTCTAACGCTATGAAGTTTAATATACAGAAATTTGATAGAAGATCACCTTTGGCTTGTGGCAAGTGCAGGACAAGGATGTGCTTATACAATCCTGGGTACACAAGGCTTTGAAGGGAAGACCAACCCTTGGTGCCAACAAAGAATGTAGTTTGCTGGGGATGTGTAGACAATCTAGGCACCTAAAGGAAAAATTATCCAAAAGATGGAGCAGTTTTGGCAAAAGGCTCCGAGTCAAATACTGGCAGTGTGTCTAACCTCATGGAAGATGGCGATGCCATTTGAAAAGAGATATGTACATCCCCATGGTATGTCCGATTTGCCATGAAAGAGGATGTGTCGCTGCTAGCAGACCTACAAATTTGCACATGAGTATTGGTTTGGCATTGATGCAAAATGTGTGGTGGATTCTATGTCGATGGCTGTTGAACTTCCAGGAAATCCAAACAGGGAGTTTGCACCATAACTTTTCAACAAAGTTTTTTGACATGTGGCGAAGTGAATTTTTTGGAATGTGTTGATTTTAAGTGGGTATACTCTTTATGGTAGAGTATTATAATTCTTTGGCATGAGAAGTATGACTGTTGGTGAAGACGTTGTTTGATGTGGGTGTTTCTTTTATTTAGCTAAGGTGGAGATTGTTAAGTGTTGGTAAATAAAAGAATGGCAAAAGTCCTACATTGTTTAGGAAGCAAAAGCCGGAGATATACATTGAATTTAGAGGTATTGAACAAGGTAATTCATTGAACTTAGAGATATATTGAACTCATAGATTCATTGAACATGTTGATTCATTAAACTTGATGATTCACTAAATCTGATGATTCAATGTATATAGGTGTGCAATAAATGTAGAGGTTCTACGTATACGGAGCTTCAACATATGTGAAGGTTCAATGAATTGAGAGATTCAAAGATCCTGGGGTTTCTTAGGCCTATGAAAGAAGCCTAAGGCCTTGGTTTTAGATGGCCCCAATGAGAAACACTTCAAACTTTGGTTTCTGACTCTAGTTAAATTCATTTCTTAGTTTTCTAATATTGAGAGTAGAAAGATGTGACTTAGTTAATAGTTTGGGTAAAGTGTGGGAGTATTGGGGGGTCCTGGGGCTGGTTGGTTGTGAGAGGAAAAATCTGTGTAATTATAACAAGTTTTTCACACTATAGATTTCTTTACGAGTCCATGGTTTTTCTTCAGTTTTGAAGTTTTCTAAGTAAATCCTTATGTTGTGGTGATTGTTGCTTTTGTCTAATTTATTTTCAAATTCCTAGGAGTGGCTCTGAGGTCCAGAGGTGCGTTCCCAACAATCAGCTATGTCATTTAAATTATTATACTTCATTTAAAATGTTACATTAATTAAAATACAATGTCATGTCAACTAAATCATGTCATCTCATCTAAAAGAGCACATTGATTATAATTGTTAACAAACCCTTTTTATTTTCTTTATTTCTCTTATTAAATTAAAAAAAATTAGGGTTACATATTTTTTCAGTCGAGTTAGACGTGTTTCCAATCAACAGGGATGCCATTCTCTTCTTAATCACGTTGTCCCCTCCATCAAAGGTATAAATTGCATTTCTACTGGGTATATATAATCTGTTATTTATCTACTTTTCACATTTATTCGTTATTGTTTTGTGTTATAGTTGCTATTTATCTTCTTTTCACATTTATTCGTTATTGTTTTGTGTATAGGCTATTAACTGTTCCTTTTCAGAAAAAAAAAATGTTATTTATCTTTTTTTTTTTTTTCTGGTTATTTTCCCTTTTGTAGTACTTAGATTTGTCTTCTTTTGTCTTGCCCTTGTGTCTTTCTGGTTACTGAAATCGTTGGCTTCTTGCTTTTGCTTTCAATGAAATTCATATTTAGGAAAATACGAAAGTTAAAAAAATTTACTGCAACTTTTTTTTTTCTTTTCCTCAATATACATTTATATGAACATAGTTGCGTATTATGAAAGGAAAACATTCTGCAATGGCCGGATATGATTCAAGGCCATTAGTAAATTTACGTGAGATAACCGCCTCAGGGAAAAAAAAAAATACTGTCTAATTGATCTTTGATAATATTTTAAATGACATGACATGATTTAAGGTATTAAATTTTAATTGACGTGACATTTTAAATAAGATGGCATGTTATTTTCATTGACATGGTTATTCTTTAACATGTCAATATATTATTAGGATGACATAATAGAGGATACCAAAAAAAGAACATAGAAGCTAGATTTGATATTAATATGCTTTCTATATATCCATCGCCTTTGAATATTGGCTTAAACTTTTCGCCAAAATTATTAAAAGATGTAGAAACTTTTTTTTTTTTAACAGGAAAGGAGAGAAAAAATTAATAAGTGAATTGGAAATTATATGAGAGTTGTGTTGAAAACATATGGGAAGGAGAAAAAGAAACCAAAATATCACTTAAAAAATCAAAGCATGAGAGGCAATAAGCCGTTTGGTATTGTTTTTAAAATATATTAAAATATTTTTATTTTAAAAAATATGAATTTTTTTAGAATTGTGCTAAAAGTGTTTTTAAAATTTTTGTCTCCAAAAACATGTGAAAACATTTTCAAAAATTTTGAGAATAAAAACAAACGGGGCCATGTTTTCATACATTTGACTAAAATTAGCAAGAAAGGTGCATTTCAGCTTTGAATACCCTTAATTCTCAAAAAAGAAAGGTGAAAAAAGCTTTGAAGACCTCTCTAGTAAAATTGACAGACATAAACGTCAAAGCAGCTTTTTCTTTTTGATAAAATGTTATCTCTTCCAGAATTTGAATATGAGATGTCTTTTTTAACCTATCACACCTTGTATGTAATATAACTAATTGATTTTTCTTTTCTTTTCTTTTCTTTTCTTTTACAACGAATGATGTCGAATTAATCGATTAAAACTTTGACAAGAGACTTGATTAGGCCCATATACCATGTAAAATGTATCGACAGATAAAATTCTCAGCAAGTTAAAATAGCTCTTCCTCCCCTGTCTACGGGGAGAAGGTGCTAGCTAGGAAGAATTTAAGCTGGAATGTGAATTTATTGCCTTGACAAAAAAAAAAAAAATGGTTGTAGGTTTATAGATTATTTGACATCTTAGTTGGAACTGTTGGTTTCAACCAACAAACAGTATAACACTCTCAATAGGTACCGCAGAAAACAAAAAGTTGTTACAATGTACAACTCTCACATATTATAGTTCAAACTAACATTTTCAGTTTCAACTGCTCCCCTAAACACCCAATTACTCTAACCATAATTTTGCAGGCCTATTTACTGTTGAGGTTTTATTATTTGAATCGCTCACTCTTAGTTATTAAAAGAAGAAGAAGAAGAACAAGAAGAAGGAGATTTTAAGAAAGACGAGGAAAATATCAACACACTTTGTTTTCAAAAATGCATTGGCTCCATGTGCTTTAAATAGCACAAAAAATTCGTTTGATATTTTGGAAAACATCACTTTAATACTCTTTCTACCTCTTCTAATTAATTAACCATAAACTATTTTCAAATCTAATCTTTAAATTAGCCCTACAACCGCCACCTCCATCCTCATCGTGCCCAAATCCATGAACCCACCACCATCACACCTCCAGCATCCTGATGGTATACCCACATCGCTCCCACCGGAGAATTGAGTTACTAACTCAATTTTACAAGAGTTGAAAGAGCCACTTTGTAGATCTTGTAACCCGCCTCTACGTGGATCATGGGACTAGTAGGTCTCATTGTCCACTTTTTTACAATGATGAAAATATAGGTATTTATGAAAATATCGATATTCAACTTTTTCAAAAATATCGATAGAAATATCGATATATAGTTAATATAAAATACAGAAGTCATCTCAAATTACTTTATTTTTAAATGAAACTTTATAAAACTCTAAACTTGCTAATAATATATAATTTAGATGAAACTTTCAACCAAAATACTAAATATGTTGTAAATATAAATGATAAGAATTGATCGTAATATGAGAAATTATAAGCATATGTTGTCTAATTGAGTAAAAGGAGGAAGAATAAGCTTGCAATGTGCATGGTGGGGAGAGAAAAGTGGGACGGGAGCACGGGGTGCGGATTAATTAATGTAAAGTTGTTAAAATTATTTGTTTGTGTGGTTAATTAATTGTAAGGGAGTGAAGGCATTTTATGCCTCAAAAAGGGCTTTATTAGAATACCAAAATAAATTTTTTGAACTATTGAGACACCATATTAATATTATTCAAATATTAAAAAAAAGTACTTAAAGGACAGGGCGTAGAAGAGTGATTTTGTTCCTTAAAATAATAACCAAAAAATAAAAAATAAAAATAAGATCCCCAAGATGACAATGTGGCAATGGATTAGAAGGCACCTAAAATAAAAGCTATCCGATCATGACTAGGATTATACCATGGCTGCTTCACTTAAACACTTCTTGGCATCAGGTATGAATTTAGAAATTAGTTGATTACCTTCTTAAAAAACCAAATCAGGGAAAAAAATGACACAAGTCTTTCATTCTTCTGTTTGGGCCATGGGATTCTCACCTAATCTCGCACTTAGCTCTAATTCGATTGTGTAGAAAACCAATTCTGCCCAGTTCCGATCGTCCAGAAAAAGGAAAAAATTAAAAGAAAATTACATGTTATACCATATTTTTAAAATTGGGTGTTTATTCATAACACACTTTAAAAAAAATTATATTGCAGTATTATTCATATTACAATTGACAATTATAAAAAAAAAAAAAAAATCTTAAACTAATCCCAAAAAAATAAAAGCAAAACTCATCAATTATACAATTTAAAGAACTTTTAGATATATTACATAAAAATATCAATTTATAAATTACATCATTCAACACTGTTTTCTTTTTTTATTCTGTCCTTTTTTAATCTAAGGGTAGAACAGAATATTTATCACAAAAGCAACAAATATTTCCAACCTCCAATGAATGAATGTCCTGGGATTAATGTATATCCATCTCAGATGCAAGCAAGCATCCTGTATCCCGAGTTCTCTCGCTTTCAAAATAATTATTAATACTAGTTTTGGAACGTGTCAAAGAAACATCTTGGACATAATGTAATTAATATTTTATTCCCTTGATTAAAAATGTAATATGTTATTATTTGCAAGTTGTATACTTAAAAAATATTCAAATAAACCAGGGAAAAAAAAAAAAGAGAGAGAAAGAGAGAGAGAGTTGTATTTAGATGGTCTTAGATGAACAAATAAACAAATAAAATAAGACAACTCTCACATATATTATTTTTAGAAGCACGTGAAATTTTCATAGAGAACTAAATGAATGAACACAAAAGGAAGGAAAAAAACAAAAAAAGAAAAAAGGAAAGTAGAATAAATAATCATTTGGCTTTATTTTAGATCTCTGTTGGAATCTCTTTATTATTTATTTATTTATTATTATTATTATTATTTTTACTCTTACTTTTAGACATTTTCGATTTGAAGTTCTAGTATAAATCTCTTATATACTACAATGTTAAAGAAAAAGTGAGCTGTAATGTAAAGCTCTCACATACTACAGTAATTTTGACCAAAATTAAGTCAAACTAATGGTTTAAATTAATACTCCCAAACATCCTATTAATTTTCTTATATTTTTTACCTTTTTGTCATAAAATAAGGAGTTGAAAAGGGATACATAGAGAAGAATGAAAGTAATGATTTAATATTGTTTATTTGATTTATATTATGACACCCTTTTTATAGAGTTTGTGTGTGTGTGTGTATAATACAAGTATTAGCCTTTGTTTGTTTTGTTTTTCCTTTATGCATAATCGGTTAAATATATTATCAGTTTAAAATTAAGAAATACAATATAATCTATAGATGTTTACTTTATGGGTTGTTTGGCACGTGAGAAGTGTATATTATTGACAACTTGCATGATAAATTATATGTGCTGATTGCTGGTGGATGTGCATGTAGTGAGAAACACATGTTATATATATAGCAAAAAAGAGGGAAAAAGAAGTTATATATATATATATATATATATATATATATAATTAAAAAAACGATGAATGTGTATATTCTAGTTGGAAGACGTGTTATATCAAGAGAGGAGACAAAAACGAAAGGAAAAATAAAGCAAACAGGTGTGTTAAGTTTGGCTTATAGAACCTTAAAATATACCAAATGATAATGTAGGATTTTTCCTCTAAATATACATATAACTTGGGATTCCCACTTATTATTTTCCCTCATATTTTCATTACATGAATGGAAAAAAAAAACGTTAATTAAATAAACGCGGTGGAGATAGACTTGAGTTTACATATATAAATGGGCTTGGGGTTAAAAATTTAGGCCAACTTTTATAGCATGTATTACTTACAATGATTTAAAAAAATAAAAATAAATAAATAATAATGATCCATCTGCGTAGCATGTGATGTGACACCCGAAGATGGGGTCAGGAAGTTTTAAATAAATAAGATGAAATAAACGAGGTAAATAAATAAAAAGTAAATAAATATATGTTGGAAGTAAACAAATATCATCGGAAGCAAATAATATCATCGTCGGTCACCATCATATGATTGCCACAAAGGTGTGGCCGAGATCTTATTCTCATTCACCGTTACGTGGATGCTTATCACAAAGGTAGGCATATAAATAAAATACAATATCAAGGATAATAATACAAAAATACTGAAAATCATTGTCTTTAAGATAAATTAAAAATATACAATTAACAGAGACGAAAATGACGTCAACATCAGGACAAGTCGTACAATACATGCATCATACCACAGTTCTAAAGAAAATACCATTTCAATCCAAAGAGTCAGGTTTCGATCCTAAGTCCATCCTTCCTCTCCAAACCTGGAAGGAGGATTTTAAAAACAGGAAAACGTGAGCGGAAGGCTCAGTAGGATAATTAGTTAAAAATAAGTTATCCAAAATAGTAATAAAAAACAGAGAATTGTTCACAAACCGTTCTATTTGAGATGAATCTCAAAGTCTTAACAAATCAATAAAAACACTTACTTGAAAGCAACTTAATAAAACATCACCGTATGAATTTTAAAAATCTGAAAGGAATATCAAAAATACAATTCTTCAAAATCAAAGACATTATTTTCATCAATCATTCAATAGGTCAAGCATTTGGCCTAAACGGTTTAAAAAGGGCTGCCAAAGAAAGGGATAAAAATATGTGTATGTCCTACCTCATTTGAAATCCAATAACGTAAGCTCCAAATAAAATCCAACGTATGCTCCACATATGTTCAATAGCTTAAAAACTGCATTTAAAGTCATAAATCATATTTAACAAATATCATTATGTTAATTTAATTATCAGTGTGCCTTTTGACTCAAAATAATCATAACACAAAATCATAATCCTTTTTGAAACATTTCGGAATCATTAAACATTGAAAACCGAAGAAAAAATGTAATTTTTCAAGTTCACAGTTGGCCTGTCGAATATCCTGGTTCGGCCTACCGAACTACACAGTTCGGCCTGCCGACTAACTAGGACCGGCATGTCAAACTTTTCTAGGTTCGGCCTGCCGACCTGATGAATCCGGCATGCCGAAGCTATGAATCTGGCATGCCAAAGATCAAGTTCGGCCTGCCGAACTGGCAAAAATCTGGGGACCCGAGACTTTGAGTCTCGACCTCCCCAAGCTCAAAAATTCAAATCAAAACCTGTTTTCTCAATCCCAATGCATAAAAATTATATATAAAGCATAGAAAACCATTATAGAACAAGTTTAAATCATTTTCCCCAAATTTAAACTCAATTTCACAATAGATTCAAAAATTAAAGAAAAATATCAAAACTTGATTAAATCAATTTTTGTTCAAATAAAGCTTAGATTCATGATAAAACTAGTCTTATAAGCTTAGATTAAACATTATCTAAGCTCATCAAACTCTGGATTACAAAATGCATAAAAATCAAACCGAAAATCAAAATTTTACAGAGAAAAAGGACTAACCTTAAATCAACCATTTTGAAGAGGGTTTTAAGCTTCAATCTTGTTTCTTGGCTTCAAATCAACGAGAATAAAAGCTCAAGATTGAAAATTTTTGCAAGGATGAGGGAGAGAGAGATTTGCACATAGAGAGAGATGAAAGGGAGCTGAGAGAAATGGGAAAGAAAAGAAGAAAATGAGGAAGAGAGAGAAAAGTGAGAAAAATAAAAAGAGTCAAGGGTATTTTTGAAATTATAGGAAAAATATAGGATAAAAATATCATTTGATATTTTAAAAACTAAAAATTAAATTTTAAATAAAACAAATGCAATAAATCTTCAATGGCTAAAATTAACAACAAAATTTACACCGACACAGTTAATAATTAAACTTAACATAACTAACCTTACTTTAAAAATTCAAAGGCATTACATGTGATGTTACTAGTATATAAAGAAGTGGTTATAATAGCATTGGAAGACGTGAAGTTTAGCTCTTGTTTAATTGCTTGCTTCCAATTTCTTTCGCACATGTTTAGTGGCTTGTTTAATTAGTTTCTTTTGACAAAAATTATTTTTCTTGTAGTATCTTTTCCAAGCAGTGGGGTGGGTAAGGTCTATTTTTGTATATCTTTTAATATCTTTTTAGATATACATGCGTAAATCTCTATTAGCAATGCTGAACAATAATTCTTAACATCTTTAAATGGGATAATCGAACTAGGATTTATAGTTGGTCAATATTTTACATACAAAAAGATGTTTTTAAAAATACTAAGAGTTCATAACTTGATGTAACTTCGTATAACATATCAACTCTTTTTTTTTTTTTTTCAAAGATATATGTTCTTTACTCATCGTTCTCCAGTTCTATATATATTATGGGCCCGTTTGTTTCGATACTTAAATCACGGTTCGAATCATTTTGCTACAGTATTTTCTCTCACAAAAATTTAAATCTTCATTTAAATACTCTATTCAAATACTCGAACCAAACGGGCCCATAATGTTTTAGTTATTAACGTAAGTAAGGCCAATTCTGTCAAAAAAGTATTAGTAGCAATAAAACATAAATCACTAGAAGTTAGTTACAGATAAAGTTATTAGTTTATAACTACTGAACTTGCTAAATCACGGACATCCTTTTGAACGTGCGCAATACTAGCTTATTAATAAAAGAAAAAAAAAGTACAAAAACAAAGAAAACCAGACGCCAATTACAAGGACTAACAAACAAGATATAAGAAATAAAACAAAAAACACTCTTACCAAAACGGCAAATCGAAAGGATTACAAATTTAAACTTAGTACAATGACATAGTCATATTTCTCTTCCCAAGATCAGCGGTCAACTTTGCGCAAATCCATGAATTTGTCCCCAGAACATCACGTGGGCATGCTAGCTAATCAGAGTTCTTTTTTTTTCAGTTAAAAATGTTTTATTTGCTCTTTAAATGTTGTCAAATTAAAAATTTCAAATGATAATGTAATTCTTCCTAAGATCTTTTTATAAATACATATAATCATAAAAAGAAAAATATTATTTTGGACGAGAATATGCGCAAATAGTTAGAGGAAAGAACCTAATCTGTCATATCAGAATAAGAATATATATGAATAAACATAACCATCCTCTTTTTAACGTTCAAAATAAAGAATAACGGCTTAAGATAAAAATTAATGAAGAATAAGTGATGTACTAAATTGGTTGTACCAAGCGGTATGATAAATAAATTGTTAATTAATTTATAATTGTTGCATTTATGATTGGTGCAGTCCTTTTGATTATGTGGTGACGCTTTGGTTACCATCATTAAATAACTTTGTAAACTAACATTGCCCAAAAAATAGTGACCGTTTTGGATAATTAGCAACAAAATTTTCAAAATACTTGATAAAAATAACAAATATCATTCCAATACAAAAATTTGAAAAGAAATATATTAATATAGCGAAATAATTAGACACACTAACTAGTGAATAAAATTGTATCCTTTTTTTCGCACTTACTTAACGCTCTATTCATAGAAACCGTTGGATTGCTTTTTAAATTAAGATTTTTGACACATTTGTTTCCTATGCTTTTCGTTCTTTTACAATGTGGTCTTTAAATTTTTTTATCACAATTGAATCCCTAAACTATCAAAGTATGACAATTAAATCCTAGTCACAAATACCCGTCAAAATTATGGATGAAAACGATCTCATAGATGAAGTGACCCATTTAGAAGACATATGCACCTCATTTACTTTTAATGGGAGTCAAACTGTTTCATTATATACCTAAAAATGTATAAAAGTAAAATATATTGTATCACTGCTAATAATTTTTTAACAAATCTGCCAACATACATGTCTATTTTAATAACTGTAGTGCTTGAAATTCCATCTAATATTCCCTTCCAAATAGGTCACATGATTCAACATAATCGTTTTTCATCCCAATTTTGATAGGCATTTATGATTAGGACTTAATTGTTACCAAAAAAAGTTTAACGATCACATTGCAAAAAAAAAAAAGTTTACGGGATAAATACATCAAACCCTTTAAATTACTGAACACAATACGCCAAAAACCCTTTAAATTATTGAAAATGATACCTATTGGAAACAAATAGTCAAAATCATGTGTGGAAGTCAAGTGAACTTTGTAAAAAAAATGTAAAATTAATCTCTTATTAATGCTTTGTTTGAAAGAGTAGTTCTAACTATATAGTTTAAACCGTAATAGTATAAAACTCTCAAATGTTACAATATAAAGTAAAAGTTTACTACAGTATAAAACTCTTACATGCTATAGTGTGTAGTTTCAACAACTCTTTCAAATATCCTATTAAGAAATAGCGTATATACAACGTCAGGGAATATTACATATTTGCAAGTGTGTCATAAACAAAGAATATCCTATTATACTTGAGCATCTCCTTCACGCTATAAATGTATTCCGTAGGTACTTCAAAGCAATCTTATCTTGGCTTGTATTATGAACAATCTCTAGCAATCATATACATATACATGTGTGTATATATATATATATATTCAAAGTTTCTTAAATCATTCTCTCTTATACATGCAGTATACCACAGCCATGGTTTCTTTGGCCTCTGAATATCATGGTTTTTTCTTTATTTTAACCACTACTCTTTCACTTTGCTTTCTTTCTTCTGTGGCTGAACTTCAATATTTCCAACATCATGCAAAAGCTGACGGAACTCTCAGCTTCTTGGTCGTGGGTGACTGGGGACGACAGGGACTCTACAACCAATCCGAAGTCGCTCTTCAGGTCTAGGTTTTTTCCGTCATTCAAGTTTTTCTATGTCGTTAAATAATCTTAAAATTGTGCTCTTATTTTTTATGGTTGTTTATTTTTTCTCAAAAGTGTTTTTTAATTTTCTTAATATCAAAAGTGTTTATTCTTGATAACAATATATAATCTCTTTGTTAATATGTGTGTTTGGCTTGTCACGTATGTATACATAATCTGTTTTTACACAAGTATTGTTCCACATCTGATGATGCATGTGTTTGTGCAAATAATTTGTTCATGGTTTTTGTTTTTGTTTTTTTCTTTTTTGTTTTTCTTTAAGTTTTGTTTCTTCTTGCCATTTATTTTCTCAGATCACTACTTTTTCAATATGGTTGAATTAATCCAATAATACTGATCATAAGGATCATAAGGTAACGTGTCCTTTACAGTATCTAAGTAGCATTATGCCATATATATTCCAAAAGGATCTTCTTCGTATATTCTCCCTCTAAAATTGATGCCAAGTACACATTGAAAATCCACGGTTGCATCGTTGTCATACCCCCACATGTATTGTTCATCATCCTTTTTCAAGATTAACAAAGAAAAACGACTATATTATTGCTTTTTGGCATTAATTATCATTTTTACATATTACACATTTTCCACATACTAAGCTGTCATTTGCGACATATATATAAAAAAGTGTAGGCATATACATACATGATATACTAAATTTAGGATTTTGCTTCCATCCATCCGACGGAAACTCCCTCCACTTTTAAAAAGTGATTAAACATGACAACCTTGTTTGTTTGATAAAAATTGTCCTAGGTGGCATCATAACTTTTTTTTGTTCTTTTTAAGTTGCCTCAAGGACATTTTTATGTATTTTGTTTTAGGCAATTTTTTTAGAACCCACTAAAAATTAACCTGATAGTAGAATATGCTTTAACCGTTAGATCTGCAGAAAAATTTTATTTTGATTATATCTAATAATTAGGAACAAAGCCTCACCTATTGGTTCTCCATTGGATAAGGAGCCTTTATTTTATAGATGTTTCTTACCTATGTATTTTTAAAGGCCTTTTAAGAAAATAGGTTCAAATTCAAGTTTATCTTATGTTTTTTTTATTTTCCTTCTTAGCAATTACGAGTTAAGATAAGTAAATTCATTTTTCTTAGTTTTAAACTATTATAACCAAAATTATTATAGTTTCTAAGTTTAGTTAGTTTTTAGATTTCTTATTTTTTTATTTAATTATGTTTTTGAAAAAAATCATAAAAGACATTTCTTTCCTTAAAAAATAAATTTAGAATGTACACAAAAATTTTAACAACAATATCCATCAATAGGATTCTTTAAAAACACGTGTAGAATATCAAAAAAAGTGTTAAATTATAAGGCATCAAAATAATATATTTTTTGTTATTTTTTCTTTTTCTTTTCATGTAACCAAGTTTTCTTTCTTTTTTTTTTAACTGACCAAGTTTTTTTTTTTCTAAAAGTCATGTAACCAAGTTTTTTTGTTTCTCTTTCGTCTTTTGCTTAAATTTTTTTTATTATTTTCAGAAAAAAAAAAAAAAAACTTCAAGGAAAGAAAACAATATAATAATAAAAAAACTAAAAGATATGAAGAGGAAAAAAAAAATTAAAGCTAGATGTGGGTGTGTGCGTTGATGGAGAGTGGAAATGGTTATAAACCCAACATGGATGCTTTCTTTTGCAATCTCTGTGTCATTTGGAGCTATTGGGAATTCACCAAATGTAATGCCCATTAGCATTCCTCTTCACCAGCTACCAGTTCAATCTTTTGATAAAAGAATCAAAACCTATATTAGCCATAAATTTTATAATGAAGAATCTAGATTAAATGGATGAAGCTTCCAACAGGATAGATGGGAGCACATTCCACCAAATTTATTAGCCTATATCTATCATCCAAAAAGAAATTTTCCAAGTTGTGTAAATATGACAATAATTTTCTAATGGCCTTTACGTTCTCTAGATAACATGTAATATCACTCTGTTTTTTATCCAAAAGATCACTATATTATGAGTAAATAATAAATGGTTCAGTAAAGAAATGCCGTTGTTTTGTATCCTTTTTTTTTTCTCTCTTTAATTTTACTATTTCATGACTAAATTGCAGATGGGTATAGTTGGAGAAAAACTGGACATCGACTTTGTGATCTCCACGGGTGATAATTTCTACGAAGATGGCTTGGTAGATGTGGATGACTCTGCATTTCATAAATCATTTTCCAATATCTACACCGCCCCAAGTTTGCAGAAGCAATGGTACAATGGTAATAATTTTTTTTAATCATATGTTTTTTTTTAATTAACAATTATTCAAATAAATTTATTTCTTTTACAATTTAGAAGGCATTTGAATTGTTGGTTTGAATTATTAGTTTAAAGTTGAAATATTGTAACAATCTAAATTCTATAAGAGAAAATATTATAGTAAAATTGTTTCAAACTGGATTTTTTTCGGTTTGATTCACTGAACCAAACAACACGTGAATGATACGAGACATGCTATATTTGTAGTTCGTCGCTTATTGAGCTCACCTTTTACTACTAATTATTGGCAGTGTTGGGGAACCATGACTATCGTGGGAATGTTTTAGCACAATTGAATCCCATTCTCAGGAAAAAGGATGGTAGATTTCTTTGCTTAAGATCATACATTCTTAAAGCAGGTAAGTAAGATTCAAATTTGGTTTCCAATCTTTTAGGGATTAAATTAAAAAGAACCACATGTAATATTGTTTGGTTGATAATAGAGGAAATGTGGAAATTTTGGTCAATTTAGTTTAATTGGTCAAATATTATTTGGCATGATCATTTGTTTGATTAATGTATGTATACATCATTTATGTATGTTCCATAAGCATATGATATAATATACATATGGACTTGTTTTACGTTTCCAATAGTTACATTTTATAAAATGATATTTTTTTTAACAATAATAAATGATGTAGTATAATAAAAATTCAACTTTATTAAATATCATAATTTTTTTTGGGTCAAATATCTATAATATTACAACCATCGGATTTGTATCAAACAGTTAATAATAATAGTACTCATTAAAAACGTAATGTGGCTCTCTTGTGCAGCAGAGATCGTAGAATTTTTCTTTGTGGACACCACTCCATTTGTAGATGAGTATTTTGCAAACCCAGGGGACCAGACCTACGACTGGAGGGGTGTTTTGCCAAGGTAGGATTATCTCTCAAACCTGCTGAAGGTAACTCGGTAACTGGTCTCTTAAATCGTCTGAAAGCCTACTACTTAAACAAATCAATAACACCTTTTATGATTTATACCTTTTATGTTGAAGAAAATTCACCAATTTACAAGTCCTTCCTTTTTTCACAATTTGCATTGGAAGAGAGTGATATATGGCATAACTTATTGATGGGTTTTGCAAATAGGATGTGGATTCAGCATTAAAGAATTCCGTTGCAAAGTGGAAAATTGTGGTTGGCCACCATGCAATCAAAAGCGCTGGACACCATGGGATTACTCAAGAGCTTCAATTACAGCTCCTCCCCATCCTTGAGGTACATACATACATACATACATACATATATATATATATATATATATGTGCACGCACGTGTATTTACAAATAAGTATCAATCATGCGCAGAATTAATGTATTTTCCTCTATTCAAACTATGGTTCAGGAAAACAAGGTTGATTTCTACATAAATGGCCATGACCATTGCTTGGAGCACATTATTGATACTAAAAGGTGAACTTTGTGGTATAAAATGTTGTTAGGTAGGGTTGTGTTTTTGAAACAATTTTGCTAGAATAAGCCTCGTAGCTGTTGCACTGCAGTCATTTGATTGCAGCCCCATCTAATGGACTACATAATTGGACGCGTTACAGTCATAAACATCTCGACTCAAGTTGGGTTGGGATATGAAATACATAGGCCCCGACCCTACCCGACAAAACCCACTTTTTATCTCACATCGCGACTCAACCCTGTCTAGATGTGAAGCATTTTTCTAAATTAAAAAACCGTACAATGAAATCGACACCCATGATTGATGCTAGCACGCTTTTTTTTATAAAATTAAATTACCAAAAACACAAAAAAAAATGATTTGGTAAGCTTTCTTCTTGTGCAGCCAAATCCAGTTCTTGACAAGTGGAGGTGGCTCCAAAGCTTGGAGAGGTGACATAAAATGGTGGAATCCAGAAGAACTCAAGTTCTACTATGATGGGCAAGGGTTTTTGTCGGTGGAAATGACCAAGGAAGTGGCCAACTTCGTATTCTATGATGTCTTCGGTAATGTCTTGCACAAATGGAGCCTCTCCAAACAGTTGAGCTCGTCTGCATAAAGAAATTCCTCCGAAAACAACCCAAAGTGGATTGCGCAGTTATGCTATAAATAGAGAAGATTATGAGAAAGAATCATTAAGGAAAGTTGCAGAAAATCACCATTTGCTATGACGTCAATATATATTGACAAAATGTCAACATATAACCATAGCTCAATCAACTCCACTGTCAATAACATCCCTAATAATTTTCTATTTTTTTATTTATTTTAAAGGACGAGAAAAGAGAGTGGGGTTAAGAAAAATGTTTATTGTTTAAGTGTAAGTTATAAACGACTTCTTGTCATTATTCATAAACAGCAGTCATGAAACCATATATCGTTTGTCAAATCAAATGTTCCTTGCACCTTTGAGTAGCACTCTCGTTGTAACTCTCCCTCACCATCACATCCCTTGCTCTCCACCCACTATTACATCTGCATGGCAATAGTAAAAAACAATATTTAAGAAAAGAAAGAATAAATTCCTAACACTTTTTTATTTGCCCTGAACTTGGCGGCCTAACACCCTTTTTTGTTTTTAATATGGACAAAAATGATGACAATATATGACAATATATGTAGATGCATCCTTAGATAATTTCGACTTACATTTCATGAAGCAGTGTCGGATGAATGTATTGTTTAGTTCTCGTCGAATGCAACGAGGAATATAGATTGTTGTTTTCTCCAGTAGGGTAAGCTCTGTACCATTCTGTCATGCAACGCGCGCACATAATCTTCCCACATTGTAGCAACAGCAGCGAACTTTTTCCAATCAAAGTACAGTCGCATACTTTCGCCACAAGCTGCACGACTGAACATCGTCTCCGCTAGATGATCATCCTTTGAAAATAAAGATTTGAGGCCACTAATCCTTTGCTTATGTGATTCAGATAGTAGCATGACTTTGCTGCTTTCTGCTTCCGCATTGGTGGTGGTTTCCAATTCAGAGGCTTTCCAACAGTAGAATTGCACCACCTATTTAACATGATGGGAGGAAAAGTTACATGATAAAAGAGAAAAATTTCAAAGCACTTGAACACAACTTCACTAATTACTGCTCCAACTACTTGGAAAAAGGTGGTCAGAAAGTATGTTGAATAAGGGTTAATGGAATAACATCAAACCAAAATGTTAGTTCAAGTAGCAAAATTGGCCTTGAATAATTGCTTTAGTAAGAACCTGTTAGATACCAATAGTACCACATGGAGTTATTTTAAGATAATTAGTGGGTTTATAGCCCTTGGATTACCTCCCCCTGCAAGCCGGTTTTGCAAGGGTAAGTTCCACTCAATAAGTTTGTAACAATCCCAATTAATAGGACACTAACACTAATAGAGAAATTGAACTGAAAAGAGTGAATCTCTATTGAAGATTAAAGAATTACAGATGGAATTGACAAACCCTAACAATGAAGGAAAGAAATAGAGGGACAAGAATAGCCAGATATTATAGAGATCTGCCAACTCTCCCTTTCCTCGAATTCCCATAAACTAGACCGTCCCAAATAACTACTAATTCCCACCCTTTTATACTGCTCATTCTCCTCTAACAAACAACTAACAGCTATGATTGGAGAAACTCTTAGCTTCTAAGGGAGAGAAGATAAAAGACAACATGCTATCTTCCCACACTAAAGAATGCCTGTCCATATATGCATTCAAAAGGGATTCCTAAAAACTCAAAACCTCAAGCATTTTTATCAATATAACAATAAAAATTAGTATCTCAGGGCATCAGTAAATCAAACCAAGACTATCCGTGAATAAAATTTTTCAAATAGTCATGAATAACTTTCTGTTTCCAAATTCTACGTGCTTTGACAATCTCTAAGGGGAAAGGAGAAAAAGTAAGATAGACAAAGGAAAAGCACCATAGATTAACGTATATAGCTCCCTTGAAATAATAGAAAAGCTAAAATTCAGAATTTTCAATCAGTACCGAAAACTCCATGGTTCTTCCAATGAACGAAATTTCATTTTTGTTAACACAAATATACATCAACTCTAAACAAGCAATGCTTCAATACCTGAAGTGCATGCAACATGTTTACAAATTCCGTTTCAAACAATTCATCTCCTCTTGCTAATTGCAGCGGCTTCATTAACAGCTCAGAGATATCAGAGTAGCAGCTATTGTCTTGAGAATAAAGTATGTCAAATCCAACCGCACGCAGTCTTGCCCAGCATATATCGAAACCTGACTGTTCATCAGAAGCATGGCCCAGAAAAAACCAGTACATATTACTGGATGCCGGCAGAGGTAGCCATGAATTGAATTCACTACTACGTAATGAGCTTTCTGAGAGGAGGGAAAGAAGTTTAGCATCCTCATCATGAGAACTGTCACGACTAAACCATAATGCCAAAGTAAGTCTTTCTCCCTCACTAATCTGTAGATAAAATAAATTAAGAACATGAAATAAGAATTTAGAAAATAACTCACATCCAGGAGTGACAATTTAAAGAGGCCAAATAGATGGACATATGAAGTTTCTAGCCGGCCCATTATGATATGCAATTTATTTTTAGTCCACATATATTTTCTAATTTATGCAAGTATGCGAGTATATGTGTGTCTGCGTGTCATTATAATTGAGAGAGAGAGAGAGAGAGAGATAGAGAGAGGAACCTCATTGACGGAGTGAATGTTACGGCTATCAGCTGTGTAGATCACAACATCCTGGAAATATAGAAGTGTTTAGTGAAATTTGGGCGATCAATTAGAACAAGAAAATTATGAAGACATCAGAAGTTTCTTTTATTATTTCCATGAGGCAAAATTTCAAATCAAACTATTAATACAGACATTAGATCGATAGAATTCGATGAAACCCTTTTTAAGTATTTCTACTTACTCCACGTGATGGTATAATAGTTGGAGGATCCCCATCCTGGAAGTGGAAAATTCCACCATTGAAATCATCCCCATAGTTGTTCAAATAACAAACCGCCTTTTACAATCAGAATTAATGAAAACAGTCAGCACCCAAGTAATGCATTTCAAGTAGACATAACTGCACTAAGGAACAGTTCATTATATAAGAAAGAAGCTAAAAGAGAAAGAAAAGGAGCAAATGGCAATACAAATTACAAATGATAAAATCAGCTCTTAAACAGGCAAATCATGATCAAACAGATCAAAAAGACGCCAGAAGAGACAATGGGGAAAAAAAAAAAAAACAAGAACAAAACAAAGCAAAAAATACAAAGCACATTAATGTTAGTGAAATATCTCTGATGAGTTGCATACACACCGAAAAATCACGTTGTTTGAGATAAGGCCTATTATCATCACTATGCCATCCGATGCTTGCTCCTCTAGTCCAGCTGAATGTATAAAGAATAGTATCATACCATGTTACAATCACAGAAAACTCGTTGATGTACTTTTTGATAAGAAAAACTCATTGGGAATATTGCACAAACCTAATCAAACCCGTGAACTCAACAAAGAGTTCATACTCGCACCCGAAGAATTCCTCTACCTTCTCCTTCAGCCTTTCTATGCCATATAGAAGCTTCTTTAGGGGGAAAAGAAAAGAAAACACAAAAAAAAACAAAAAACAAAAAAAACAAAAAAAAAACAAAAAAACAAAACAAACAAACAAACAAACAAAATACAAAACAAAACAAAACAAAACAAAAACAAAAAAAACACAATTACAAAAACAAAAATGGTAAACTAAGCTATAATGCCCTTGGCGCATTGCTAGAAAAATTTGTCATGCCACTCTTTAAACTTTGTAGTCCTTTGCAATGCAAATCATTTCTTGATATCTATCAGTTTCCTAGAATCTGAGCTAAGATTTAATTAAATTAGAATTTTTTCCTTTTGGCGCTTTTGCCTCCTGATTTTTTATTGAATTGGAAAATTTTCTCCCAAATTTTAATTGTGACAAATTACCTCGAATTCAATAAAATGTTGCAAAGTGTCCCAAATAGATAAATGACGTTAAAATTTAGAAGAAAATGCCCTTATGCACGTGACATAATTCTTTCTTCCTTTAAACAAGTACACATAATTATGTATGACGACGTTGTCATCTAAATTTTAACAGTTATGATCGATGTGGTGCACTCTACAACACTTTGTTGAGTTCAGTAAGTAATTTATTAACAGTTTAGGAGGCAACTTGCCAATACTGAAAAATTCAAGGGACAGATGTGCCAAATACAGCATTAACACTACAAAGATTCAAGAGTTTATGACGAAATGTATGGGTGTGTGATCCTAAAGGTTTTTCACGTAATTCTTTCTTTCACTCTTTGATCCAAAATGATTCAATTCCTCTGTTTGAGCCTTTTGATTGTATTTAAAAATCCTGTGCTCCTTCTAGAATTAAGGTGTTTACTTGGTTGCTTTTTCATAGGAGGCTTACTACTTGTTAAGTGATTTAAAGAAAACATCCTCATCTTGCACTTTCTCCTAACTGATGTGTCCTTTGCAAAGCTAATGAAGAATCAGTGGATCACTTATTCTTTGGACTAATCTGCAGCTGGTCTAAGTGGTACCTGCAAGATGTAGTGATGTATTGGTAAAGAAATTTTTTGGGGTTGGCAGAGGAAGGAAAGCTCGTGTGAATTGGAATGGCTCTAACATTGCTACTTTGTGGGTTCTTTGGCTAGAAAGAAATCAAAGAATCTGAGGAAAAGGAATTTAATAAAGGAGATCTCTTCGAGAAAGCTAAATTCCTGGCTTCTTTATGGGCATCAACAGATTCATCTTTCAAGAATTTTCCACTTTCATTGATATTGTTAAATTGGGAAGACTCCTTAGTTTAGGTGTAAAGATTTAGTTTTTGGTGTTCTGTTGACCGCTATTTCCTCTGGTTGTACTGTTATGCTCTGGTTCCTTTTTTTTTTTTTTCTCTCAGATGGATTTCCCATCCATCTTTTTTGTACCTTTTCCTCTCTTTTAATAAAATTTTCTGTTCTCTATCAAAAAACAAAATGTATCCTTTTTACTTTTTTTCCCTCTTTTTACAGGAGTAATATACCAAAGGCATTTAGGGCTGAAACTGCAAGGTACCCAAATAAAGAAGCGAGTTTTGGGTTTTACCTCTAATGGGAACAAAGGGCATTAAGAGGTGAGCAGAGTTGGTAGCGATGAGATGAGAAAGAGTGGTCGAGAAGACATTGGGTCTGTAACCCACTGTACTGCAACTCTTGTGAATAAACTCCAGTTCCTGAGAACAGCAAACCCACCAAAACCCACTTAACTTACGCCCATAAAATCTATTGTTTTGATATATGTGTGTGCGTTTATATATATATATATATATATATGTATGTATATAATCCGGAACAATTGGAAGATTTGAAGTAATGGAACCAACCTTGCATTCATGGTAGGAGAAGAAATTCTGGAGATATAGTCGCGGGTGTTGAGATTCCACCATTTTTTCTGTGCCCGTTTGTTTTATGTGTTAAGAGGACTTTGATTCTCAAAGTTCTCGATGGTTAAAGCCATGGATCATACTAACCTGTCTGTCCACTTTTAGTGTTTCAAACATTGTCTAATTAATTTTTTTTTTATGATGCATCATTTAAAAGGGCGTAATTTACATTGGCAGTTTTTAAATTTTTTAAATTGTTATAGTTTGGTCTTTCTTTTTTAAGTTTTGGTAAAAAAATCCTTAAACTCTTAATCGTTTGCAATTAAAAGCTTTTCATTTGATTCTGCTAAAAATTTAACAGAATTGATCATCTCCAACATATGTGAACAGATGTGGGAGGATGTTTTAGTAAAAAAAACAACAGTATATAGTTTAATAAAAATTAAATAGATTGAAAAAAATGTGAAAAAGCAAACAAAAAGCTGTGGGCTTTCCAAAAAAATGATAGAACCAGATAAGAAGAGAGGGGGAAACCCATCCCCAGCCTTCTGGATAGTTTATCTGCCGCCATTCCGACCTTTGACAACCTCTGCCTCTCTTTCTTCACCTCGCACGGCTTGGCCCTGTGCACCATTGACATCGAGGTTGATGGCCGAATTTGTCTACTTCATCGGCATCACGCACGGTGCCAACACTTTCTCTCTTCCGCCTCTACGGCGATGTTGTTATAGACGGTATCGACAATCTTGAACGCGATGCTCTGGGGATCGACGCTTTCAATCTTGTCACGGATGAGCTACAAGGAGAGAACAATGGCGAGCTAAGATCGGAGCAAGAAGAAGATGATAGCGAACGAAGATGGAGTAAACTTGTCGACAATCAATTTGTTGGTGAATCTGGGCTTTGGATTTAGATTTGTCATTTGCTTAATTTCTTAAGAAGTGTTTGTTTTATTGCCTTTTTTCTAGCCACTGTTTTTATTTTTGATTTTTTGGATAGACTTCCACATTTTTCTAATATACCACAAAATTCTTCCAACCTTTTAGTTTGAGATCTTTGTGATAGATTAATGAGTTTGTATTGATTCTTTAGGTTGTTTCCCCATATTATCAACATGTGTTTGTTTGCCTTTTTCTTTTCTTTTCTTTCTCTTTTTTTTTTTTGGTCAAGAGTTTAAGATTTTCCAAGTTCAAGGGCATTATGGTCTTTTAGTAAACAAGAGTCACGTAACTCGTGATGTGGATGAATCTGTGAAAATTTTGACAGAATTAGACGAAATGCCTTTAAATTGCAAACAGTTCAAGAGTTAAGGGATCATTTTACCAATTTTTTTTTTTTTAAAAAAGACCAAAGTGTTACCTACTAAAAAGTTAAGGAACTATTTGTGTAAATTACTCTTTAAAAAATTTAAAATCGTGTTTAATTGATTTTTAAATATTTTTATTAAATATAATATCTTAATATAATTGTAGAAAAAATTTAAAATCATGTTTAATTGATTTTTAAATATTTTTTATTAAATAAAATATCATAATATAATTGATTAGATATTATATAAGGTACTAAAAATTAAACAAAAAATTTGATTCTCCAACTTTAATGTTTCAGCTGGCTATATTTTAAGTTTTGGGTTCAAAAGCTCTATAGAAGTAGTTCTTCATTTGTTTTATTTTGTTTATTATTACTATAATAATTAAGGTAGTATTACTCCAACCTATTAAGGTTAAACTAGAAAAATAATCCATTTCAAAAAAGATTAAAAAAACCAATAATGATTGTTTTTTACTATCTTTAATATAAATGTCAATGTTAAAATTTTATTTATCATAAAAAAAGTATAAAAATAGCATATTTGATGTGCTTTTATTTTATGCTTTAATGCATAATGCTATTTAAAATATCATATTTATCTTTTATCATAATTATTAATCCTTAACACTTGTAAAAGTAACCTTTTAATATTAAAATAAATAAAAAGTAAGAATGTTGTGGCAAAAAAATCAATTAACCAATAAAAATCAAATATCAAATTTACTATATGCTAAACTTTGTAGCAAATTTGCCACACAAGTTTAGCATATAACAAATTTAACAATAAAAATAAGATTGCATTAGAGAGTTTTTTTTTTTTTTTTTTACACTTGAATGATAGACTTGTTATTGGTATATCATTTAATAGGGTGTTTGGGAGCATTGGTAAAAAAAAATAGTTAGAACTAATTTTGGATGAAAACACTATAGTACATGAGAGCTTTGTTAGACATGTATGCCCTAAGGAGTAAAAATGTAATACGTTTTTGGAGACATTTTTATCAATAAAGAATTTATTCATTTATATATATACCAAATCTTGTCTACTTTACGTTCATATATGTTGAATGTATGATAAGCAAACAGTAGTCTGAGACTGTCAGTCTAAACCTTAAGAATTAGGCATATGATGGGATGATTATGCGGTAGACACGATTCTTAAGGTGATGGTCTAAAACATATGATCCGCAATCGAGGGAATAAAGTTAGGCGCTTTATTCATATAAAGATTGTTATGTTGTCTACATCCCTTTTAGGAGATGGTTTGTCTTGGCCATCGGAGTTGGACTCCGTGAATAGAAGCATTGGCACGTTGTCATATGTGACGATGTGTTGGATCGGGACATAAAGTGAATTGATTTGGATTAATAATTCTGTCTTGGCAAATCGATACACTTTAGACAGTCATTTGTATTGTATCTTAATCCTGAGATGAATAGTGGTTCCGTTGTCTCAACTTGTGTCTTTTGATATACCAATGGGTGACTCCCACATCTCTATAGTGGTATGCATGTCGGTACGTTGGAGGCATGACTCTTGATAGCGTAGACTTGTTATTCATAGATATGGAATCCATAGCTCCTCTTTAGGAGTAATGATATCCTCTTATATGCGTTGTCTTGTAATTGGAAAACTGGAGCGCTCAACCATTTGGATACATAGGTGTAACCGAATGGTATACTATCTTTGGATGGTAAGTTTTCTAATGGTGAGACAATGGAACGTAAGATAAAAATAATCGGGAAAGTAAGACAGAACTTGTCCTTAAGCCGATTATGGATGATCATATAGGGATGCGATACACTATGATATGTCATGGAGACTTAGCTACACGAGCTTCGTAATTCTGTAAAGTTCGAGAGTGCAGCTCCAAGCTTTTAGTGGAGTAGCGTTGGAGTTGATAATTGTGAAATGTATATCTGGGATATTGGGTTTCATAATTATCATGAGCTTGAACTTTATAGGTCCATTTTGGTCCCTTTTGCTAGCTCACAAAATCCTATAACGACACGGCATGCTTTTTCAATAATTGGTAACTTATGTCGGATTTATCATATTGGTTTAAAATTTGTAAGAATCAGATAATTCATGTCTGTTTATCGGTTGAATTAATTTTTGTAAGAAATTTGTTCAAGATAAACTTGTTGAATTATTGCGATTAGATAATTCTTGTCTGTTTATCGGTTGATTTAATTTTGGACAAATTAGATCAAGATAAACTTGTAGAATTATTGTGAATTGATTTATTTTTCTTAGAGATTTTCTTGATAAAGTTTGTTTTGATCAGATATCTTCTCTATTGGGTTATTTAAATCAAAACTGAGACTTTATCCTTTAGAATCTTGGGTGAAAAATAAAAGATTTATGGAGATTTTTTCTCAGGAGTTCGGCCTGCCGAATGATGTGGTCGGCCTGTCGAACTGGCATGTTCTGCCTGCCGATCAGAATGTTCGGCCTGTCGATCAACGATAGATAAGATTACGCGTTTCACGTGGATCTTATCAGATATTGATCCGAACTTGATTTTGTTTCGAGTTTTTGAGACCTAATCTGATATGGATTGACCCCAGGACCAATAGTTATATAAAGGGAGTGAGTCTCATGATTTATTCAGATCAATTTGAGAGATTAAGAGTGATACTTTTCTAGTGAGCATCTGAAAACTCCTTGAGAGCTTTTGTTCATAAATCACGAACACTAGCTTTGGGTTCTCTCTATTGGTTGGAAGGAGAGTCACTGGTGGAAGAGCTGTACGTGTGAGCCTACACTCACTCCGATTGTGGATAGAGAATAGCAAAGAAAACCAGTTGGTTGAGGCTCTTCTAGAACGTTACTTCTCTACACGGATTACGGAGGTTCTTCGGCACACTGAGATTAGTAAGATCTGTTTAATTTATACATATAACATGTCAAACTTGTGTTTTTAAAATTACTTTGATGAAAAAAATTTTAAAATTCTGCTGCGTACTTTGTTTCCAACAATTGGTATCAGAGACAAGGTTTTTACATAAATTTGCAAGTTTGTGATCATGTTATATGCATAAATTTTGTGATCTTAATCTCTCCTATGCTTGAATTGAATTTTATAGAGAGATGGTACTCTAGGTTTCTATATAATATATATGTTATCATGGATTATGTGGTGAATGTTTATCAATTAATTATGGTTGATTAAATCGTTGTTATTTTTTTATTAATTAATTAATACCGGTTATGGATCCTTAGAGGTTAGAATGTGTATCTAGGTTTTTCATGTAATTAGATGGCGGACTATCATCTCCGTCTAGGAATTGTTATTTAATTTTTAATTTGTAAGAATTTTGTAATTAAATAATTATTCAGAGAAGACGGAACGAGAAGTCGGATCTTGAAGATTGATGATGGCGCCTCCAGGTATTTCCTGAGTCTCTAATTTTATATTTTTGAATTGTTGAAAATAAAATTGATGAATTGCATTAAAATTGTATTTTCTGGAATGAGGGTTTTTTGCTCGGTCGGCATGCCGGACCTCACACTTCGGCAGGCCGGACGTGTGGTCCGACAGGCCGACAGTGGGGCAGAAATTTTGGTGCTCTGCCAGCAGGCCAAACTTTCAGTTCGGAAGGCCGAACCTGCATGGATCGGTAGGCCGATGTATCAGATCGGCAGGCCGATGAAGCAAGACCGGCAAGCCGATCACCTAGATCGGCCTGTCGACCGAGAGCTGCCAAGTGTCCAGAAAAGGTGCAATTTTTCTGATGCAGTTTTAATTTTATTTTTGGGACGATTCTGAGAAACATTAAATTTAGATATGACCGGAAATATGAAGTATTCAATTCATACGGGATTGAAGACTTGAAGATGGATATTACATGAAGAAGGATACCGCTTGAGGATTCAAGGATGAAGAATCGATATATGTCTCGATTATTCTCTTGTAATCTTAGTTTTCTATTCTCTAGGGTGGAACCATAATATTACGGTTATTATTATTTTGCTTGTAGCTTTGTTTGATTGCTTTGCTTGTCTGCATTATAATATGATTTACCATGTATATTGATAACATGTCATATAGGATAGGGAGTGCCGCTCACATTAAAATTGTTCATGCATGATTTTAAAATAAAACCTTGACTTCAAAAGATTGAGTGGGAGAAGGTTTTCGAAGAGAGGACCTAAGGCCTCCATCGTTGGTCCATAGGAAGAACATGGTGGTCCCGACCCCTTGGAAGGGATTTCTATCATGTACCAGATTGGATCTCTGAAAGGATAAGGTATTTTAGTATGATTTATGGTTGCACACCCCTAGGTGGTGATTATAAATCATGGATAAAATATTGAAACGGTGGTTATACACTCACGTTAATTTTATTATTAACCTCCCCTAGGAGCTCTGTTAATAAAATTAATGGCCAAAGAAACGATTATTAGTATATGCTGGATCATACGGGTTCTGGATGGCTTATATTAATCAGGAGGGGATCCATGTTCCTGATTGAATTTAGCATGACTCCCCTAGGAGCTTGTTGAATTCTGAGTTGGGAATTATCGTTGTAAGGTTGTGATATTTTCAAGGTTTTGACACATAAACACATTTGTATGATTTTACATGATTGTGTTATCTTACTAAATTATTATATATGTTTGCTTATGTTTGGTATATGATTCTTTATTGTAGATTGAAAATGTCTAAAAACGCTTTATCTTCGATACTTGACAAAAACCAATTAACCGATGAGAATTATAACGATTGGAAACGGAACCTGGACATCATCTTTTCCTTTGAGAAACTGAAATATGTTCTAACAACTCTTTGTCCTCCCGAGCCTACAGGAGACTCAAGTAATGAGCAATTCCAAGCGTACGATCGCTGGAAAAATGCTAATGATCAGGCCCGCTGCTATGTTATGGCTAGCATGAACAACGTGCTGCAGGCTCAACATCAGGATTATGAGAGTGCGAAGCAGATCTTGGATAATCTTGAGGACATGTTTGGAGGCCAGGCCATAACAAAGCGACAAGGTGCGCTTCGGAAACTCTTAAACTGTAGCCAGAGACCGGGGACATCTGTAAAGGAGCACATGATGTTGGTCATGGGTTACCTCACTAAGGCTCAAACCAATGGAGCCGACATCGATGCTGAAACTCAGATGACTATGGTCTTTGAGACTCTGTCTAAGGAATTTATTCCATTTAGACCTACTTTTAATTTAAGCAATAGACGGGATTTGACCTTGACAGAATTGATGAAACAGTTACAGGAGTTTGAGCTGCTGATCAAGGAGTCTCCTGCTGGTGGTGAGGCCAACATGGTAGCTGCTTATGGTTCCAATCCTAACTCTGGGAATGGAAAGAAGCAACGGGCCAAGAGTGGGAAGTCTTCTATTCCTGCTACTACCAAGAGCAAGAAGAAGAAAAAGAAGAACCCAAAGAAGCTTAAGTGCTTCTTCTATGGTAAGGTCGAGCATATAAAGAAGCATTGCAAGGACTTCCTTTCCAAGGGAGGTAGGTGTGATCTTCTATATTTAGAAACTTGTTTGGTTGAGGAATCCAGTGACATCTGGGTCATAGATTCCGATGCAACTAATCATGTTTGTGTTTCTCTGCAGGGATTCAAAGAAACAAGCAGTCTACTTCGTGAAGACTTAACGCTTTGGATGGGCGATGGATCCTTGGTCTCAGCAGAAGCAGTGGGAGATGTCCATCTTTACTTTGATAATTATAGGAATTTAATTTTGCGAGATTGTTTTTATGTTCCTAAATTTAAAAGGAATTTAATTTCTGTATCTTCTTTATTTAAAGACTCCTACGTGGTATCTTTTAATGAAAAAGTGGTGATTCGTAAAAAAAATTCTTTTATCTATTCTGGATGGATGCAAAATAATCTATACTTTATCAAACCTAAGATGGACTTATTGCTTAATGCTGAGATAAATGATAATGACTCAAAAAGACTTAAAACTTCTCACTCTAATAAGACTTATCTTTGGCATTTGTGCCTTGGCCATATTAACCTGAATAGGATTCAAAGGTTGGTAAGGGATGGATTTTTAAGTCACTTAAAGGTGGAATCTATACCTCAATGTGAATCTTGTTTGGAGGGTAAAATAACCAAAAGACCATACGGGTCTAAGGACAATAGGGCCGAAGGGGTTCTAGAACTTGTGCATAGTGATGTTTATGGACCAATGAACATCCGGGCACGAGGAGGGTATGAGTACTTCGTCACATTTATTGACGATTACTCAAGATATGGGTATGTGTACCTAATGCACCACAAAAGCGAAACTTATGATCAGTTCAAGGAGTTTCGGGCTGAAGTGGAAAAGCAATTGGGTAGGCCTATAAAGGCACTTCGATCTGATCGAGGTGGGGAATACCTTTCTGATGAGTTTTTGGGACACTTGTTAGAGAATGGGATTTTATCCCATTTGACTGCACCGGGCACTCCGCAGCAGAATGGCGTAGCGGAGAGAAGGAATAGGACTTTGTTGGACATGATTAGGTCCATGATGAGTTATTCATCATTACCTTTATCCTTTTGGGGATATGTACTACAAACTGCATGTTATCTTTTGAACAATGTGCCTTCAAAATCAGTCCCTAAAACTCCTCACGAGTTGTGGACAAGATGGAAGACATCCTTAAACCATATTCGCATTTGAGGATGTCCAGCTCATGTCCTGTTTAAGGATCCGAATAAGTTGGAAGCACGTTCGGAAGTTTGCGTGTTTGTAGGATATCCAAAAGGGACTAAAGAGGGTTATTTTTATAACCCTAAGGAAAATAAAGTTGTGGTTTCAACTAATGCAACTTTCCTTGAGGAGAGTTGCATGGACGACTTTAAACCTCGAAGCAAAGTGGTGCTTGAGGAGTTAAGGGGTGATTCGTTCACTCTGAAGGTTTCGAACAAAACCATTTCGATCGGTGTAGAAAAACCAAACAAACCTGAACAACAACCTCAAGGGCTTTGGCGTAGTGGGAGGATCGGGCGTCAACCTGAGAGGTATATGTTCAATGGGGAGGTCTTCTTGGCTGAACCGGATGAACATGACAGGGATCCTTATACTTACGCAGGAGCTATGGAGGATGTTGATTCAAGACTCTAGACAGAGGCCATGAACATAGAGATGAAGTCTATGGAGACTAATCGGGTCTAGGAGCTTGTGGATCTTCCCGAAGGGGTAAAACCCGTAGGGTGCAAGTGGATCTACAAGTGGAAAAGAGGAGTGGATGGAAAGGTTGAAACCTTTAAGGCTAGACTGGTAGCTAAGGGTTATACGCAAAAGGAAGGAATCGATTATGAGGAAACCTTTTCGCCTATAGCCATGCTTAAGTCCATCTGGATTCTCTTGCCCATAGCTGCCGCTCTCGATTACGAGATTTGGCAGATGGATGTCAAGATGGCTTTTCTGAATGGCTATCTTGATGAGTCCATTTATATGGAACAACCAGACGGGTTCAAGGTCGCGGGTCAAGATGGTAAGGTTTGGAAGCTGCTAAAGTCTATTTATGGACTTAAGCAGGCTTCTCGTTCTTGGAACATAAGATTTGATCAAGTGATCAAGACTTATGGGTTCTCACAAAATGTGGATGAACCATGTGTTTACAAACACATTAAGGATGGGAAGGTGGTTTTTCTACTGCTCTATGTAGATGACATTCTGCTAATTGGCAATGACATTGGGGCGTTGTCATTGGTCAAATTATGGTTGACCAAGCAGTTTGACATGAAGGACTTGGGTGAGGCTAATTTTGTTCTAGGTATATAGATCTTTCGGGATAGGAAGAACAAAATGATAGCTTTGTCACAGGCCGGCTACATAGATAAAATTCTCAAGAGATTTGCAATGCAAGATTCCAAGAAAGGTGGGCAACCATCTAGGTCTGGAATTACTCTTTCTAAGAAAGACTCTCCAAAGTCTTATGAAGAAAGAGAATACATAAAGAAAGTGCCTTATGCTTCGGCAGTGGGTAGTCTCATGCATGCCATGCTTTACAGACGGCCAGATATTAGCTATGCGGTCGGGATTGTAAGTCGATTTCAGGCGGATCCAGGACCGAACCATTGGGTTGCGGTAAAGCATATTTTCAAGTACCTGAGAAGGACTCGAGGGTATATGCTTGTGTATTCGGGTGAGGATTTAACTCCTCTAGGATACACTGATTCAGATTTTCAATCCTGTATGGATTTTAGGAAATCGACTTTGGGGTTTGTGTTTACTCTGGGTGGCGGTGCCATCAGTTGGAGAAGTGCGAAGCAAGATTGCACTTCGGATTCAACGATGGAGGCCGAGTATGTGGCGGCTAGTGATGCTTCGAAAGAAGCAGTGTGGCTCCGCAAGTTCCTTGGGGATCTTGAGGTAGTTCCTGGTATGGATAAAGCAGTATCACTGTATTGTGATAACAGTGCGGCGGTAGCTAATGCTAAGGAACCAAGATTTCACAAGAAGAGTAAGCATATTGATCGAAAGTATCATGTGATAAAGGACTTCGTTGAGGGCGGGCATGTCACGGTGTGCAAGATCGCATCAGAGGACAATTTAGCTGATCCATTTACGAAGACACTTACTGGGAGAGTCTTCGAGAGGCATGTGGGAGCTATGGGGATGCAAAATTTGTTGTATTTACTCACTTAGTGCAAGTGGGAGATTGTTAGACATGTATGCCCTAAGGAGTAAAAATGTAATACGTTTTTGGAGACATTTTTATCAATAAAGAATTTATTCATTTATATATATACCAAATCTTGTCCTCTTTACGTTCATATTTGTTGAATGTATGATAAGCAAACAGTAGTCTGAGACTGTCAGTCTAAACCTTAAGAATTGGGCATATGATGGGATGATTATGCGGTAGACACGATTCTTAAGGTGATGGTCTAAAACATATGATCCGCAATCGAGGGAATAAAGTTGGGCGCTTTATTCATGTAAAGATTGTTTTGTTGTCTATATCCCTTTTAGGAGATGGTTTGTCTTGGCCATCGGAGTTGGACTCCGTGAATAGAAACATTGGCACGTTGTCATAGGTGACGATGTGTTGGATCGGGACATAAAGTGAATTGATTTAGATTAATAATTCTGTCTTGGCAAATCGATTCACTTTAGACAGTCATTTGTATTGTATCTTAATCTTGAGATGAATAGTGGGCTTGTTATCTCGACTTGTGTCTTTTGATATACCAATGGGTGACTCCTACATCTCTATAGTGGTATGCATGCTAGTATGTTGGAGGCATGACTCTTGATAGCGTAGACTTGTTATTCATAGATATGGAATCCATAGCTCCTCTTTAGGAGTAATGATATCCTCTTATATGCGTTGTCCTGTAATTGGAAAACTGGAGCGCTCAACCATTTGGATACATAGGTGTAACCGAATGGTATACTATCTTTGGATGGTAAGTTTTCTAATGGTGAGACAATGGAACGTAAGATAAAAATAATCGGGAAAGTAAGACAGAACTTGTCCTTAAGCCGATTATGGATGATCATATAGGGATGCGATACACTATGATATGTCATGGAGACTTAGCTACACGAGCTTCGTAATTCTGTAAAGTTCGAGAGTGCAGCTCCAAGCTTTTAGTGGAGTAGCGTTGGAGTTGATAATTGTGAAATGTATATCTGGGATATTGGGTTTCATAATTATCATGAGCTTGAACTTTATAGGTCCATTTTGGTCCCTTTTGCTAGCTCACAAAATCCTATAACGACACGGCATGCTTTTTCAATAATTGGTAACTTATGTCGGATTTATCATATTGGTTTAAAATTTGTAAGAATCAGATAATTCATGTCTGTTTATCGGTTGAATTAATTTTGTAAGAAATTTGTTCAAGATAAACTTGTTGAATTATTGCGATCAGATAATTCTTGTCTGTTTATCGGTTGATTTAATTTTGGACAAATTAGATCAAGATAAACTTGTAGAATTATTGTGAATTGATTTATTTTTCTTAGAGATTATCTTGATAAAGTTTGTTTTGATCAGATATCTTCTCTATTGGGTTATTTGAATCAAAACTGAGACTTTATCCTTTAGAATCTTGGCTGGAAAATAAAAGATTCGCGGAGATTTTTTCTCGAGAGTTCGGCCTGCTGAATGACGTGGTCGGCTTGCCGAACTAGCATGTTCGGCCTGCCGATCAGAATGTTTGGCCTGTTGACCAGCGATAGATAAGATTACGCGTTTTCACGCGGATCTTATCAGATATTGATCCAAACTTGATTCTGTTTCGAGTTTTTGAGACCTAATCTGATATGGACTGACCCTAGGACCAATAGTTATATAAAGGGAGTGAGTCTCATGATTTACTCAGATCAATACTCTTCTAGTGAGCATCTGAAAACTCCCTGAGAGCTTTTGTTCACAAATCACGAACACTAGCTTTGGGTTCTCTCTATTAGTTGGAAGGAGAGTCACCGGTGGAAGAGCTGTACGTGTGAGCCCACATTCACTCCAGTTGTGGATAGAGAATAGCAAAGAAGACCAGTTGGTTGAGGCTCTTCTGGAACGTTACTTCTCTACACCAATTGCAGAGGTTCTTCGGCACACTGAGGTTAGTAAGATCTGTTTAATTTATACATATAACATGTCAAACTTGTGTTTTGGAAATTACCCTGATGAAAAAAAATTTAAAATTCCGCTGCGCAATTTGTTTCCAACAAGCTTTATACTATAACACACTTTTTCTTGATTTTGTAGTATGTGAGAGCTTTATACTGTAGCAACCAAAAGTTTTGGTTCTAACTACATTGTCAAGCACTACATTAGTATTGTATTGAAGATGTTCTTACTTTACCTCTCACAACTCAAATGGCAAAGAGTTATCTCTCAAGTTTATCAAAAGTTGTAACTTTAATATTTCCATCATTAAAGCTGTGATTTTTAGTAGTTCTAATTATACGCGAGTCACTTGACTATCTAACTAAGAGTAATATGGTAAATTTAAAGGGTGGTTAGCAAAATTAGTTCTAACAAAAACTTTAGGTTGCTATAATGTAAAGCTTTTATATGCTACAGTGATAAGAAAAAGTGAGCTGTAATGTAAAGCTCTCATATCAGTCCTAATCACACTTCTCAAATACCTATTAATAAAAAAAAATATAAAATCCTAAATTTTTTTAAAAAATCATAAATTCTTCCTTGTTTTAACCCAAGTGTCACTCCTTAACCCCTCATTGCATTGTTCTCTTGTATTACCTTCTATGCACTAGCCAAGTGACCAATATGTGATTAACATCTCAAAAAAAATGTTTCATTAGCATGAGTGTTAAGGTTGTAACTTTTGATAATTTGAAGGTAGTTTTGTATTATTTTGAGTCATGGGATCAAATTTGAAATTTAATCTAGATCAAAATAATAATAATAAAAGGTAATCACAATAATTTCTCATGTATTTTAAGTGAAATGTGAAATCTCAATTTGTACGTTTAAAAAGAATACAAAAATTACTTTATTTTGCAAAGTACACAAAAAAAAAAGAGCTCCCTTAAGATAAAAATAATCATACTTGCAGTATAAAAAGACACAACTATCATTGAATTTAAACAATTACATCTAACACTATAAACAAACTTCAAAAAAAAAAAAAAAGCCCTTTCCAAGAACGCAAAGCTAGAGGAGGTCACAACCCAAAGAGAAAACCTATTTGCATAGGCAGTGAGCTATAGTTGTGCTTATGCGGGTTATGGGGGGGTGACCACTGTCTAAAGGGGTTGTTGTTAGCCCAAGAATAGCTACCTAAGAGGAGGCGAATTGGGTTTTAAAACTTTTTCACAATTATTAAAATTTTCTAGATTAAAAGTGCAAGTGAATGTAACACACAAATAGCAATGATAAGAAACTTCAATGAAATATAAGTGTGTTAATGTAAAGAGATAGGGATAAAGAAATGCAAACATGATTTATAATGGTTCGACAATACGCCTACGTCCACTGTTACCGAGCAAAGTCTTCATCTTGGCCTCTTCCACTATCACAATTGTGTTTTAGGCATGATCACTCCTTGTACAATCCGGTGAGTTTTTATACCTGATGATCACCACACCTTCTTACAATCGTCAATTTTATATGAAAAATGACTAACCAAAGTAACCTGCCAATTTTATATGGAGATTGGTAAACCTAAAACAACCCCAAAATTTACTAAGGCTTTGGAAACCAAATTCACTCTGCTTATAACGATTGGAAGTGTATAAGGACTTTCACTTAACTCCTAGAAATGGATGAAATACAATTTAGAACAAACTAGGAGATGATCAAGCACACAATGAGAATGTTTGACAAGTTTGGCTCAGATATTGATCCAAAGCTTATAAAACACTTATAGAATGATACAAGGTTGATTCTTTAGACGTGTAGGCCCTAAGGAGTAAAAATGTAATATGTTTTTGTACACATTTTTATCAATAAAGAATTCATTTATTGTTTATATACCAAATCTTGTCCTCTTTATGTTCATATTTGTTGAATGTATGTTAAGCAAACAATAGTCTGAGACTGTCAGTCTAAACCTTTAAGCATTAAGCATATGATGGATAGATTATATGGAAGACACAATTCTTAAGGTGACGGTCTAAATCATAAGATCCGCAATCGAGGGAATAAAGTTGGACGCTTTATTCATATAAAGATTGTTATATTGTCTATATCCCTATTGGGAGATGGTCTGTCTTGGCCATCGGAGGTGGACTCCATGAATAGAAACATTGACACGTTGTCATAGGTGACGATGTGTTGGATCGGGACATAAAGAGAATTGATTTGGATTAATAATTTTGTCTCAGCAAATCGATTCACTTTAGACAATCATTTGTATTGTATTATAATCTTGAGATGAATAGTGGGCTTGTTGTCTTGACTTGTGTCTTTTGATGTACCAAAGTGTGGCACCCACATTTTAATAATGGTATGCATGCTGGTACATTGGAGGCATGACTCTTGATAGCGTAGACCTATTATTCATAGATATAGAATCTATAGCTCCTCTTTAGGAATAGTGATATCCTCTTATATGCATTATCCTATACTTGAAAAACTGGAGTGCTCAACCATTTGGATACATAAGTGTAACCGAATGGTATAATGTCTTTGGATGGTAAGTTTTCCAATGGTCAGATAATGGAACGTAAGATAAAATTAATCAAGAAGGTAAGACAGAACTTATCCTTAATCTGTTTATGGATAATCCTATAGGGACATGATACACTATGATACGTCATGGAGACTTAGCTATACGGGTTTCGTAATTCTATGTAGTTCGAGAGTGCAGCTCCAAGCTTTTAGTGGAGTAGCATTGGAGTTGATAATTATGAAATGTATATATGGGATATTGGGTTTCATAATTATCTAGAGCTTGAACTATATAGGTCCATCAAGTCCCCTTTGCTAGCTCACAAAATCCTGTAACGATACGGCGTGCTTTTTTAATAATTGGTGACTTATGTTAGATTTATTAGATTGGTTGAAATTTGGAAGAATCAAATAATTCATGTCTGTTTATCGATTGAATTAATTTTGTGACAAAATTAATTCAAGATAAACTTGTTGAATTATTGGGATCGAATAATTCTTGTCTGTTTATTAGTTGATTTAATTTTGAATAAATTAAATAAAGATAAACTTGTAGAATTATTAGGAATTCATTATTTTCCTAGAGATTATCTAGATAAAGTTGATTTAATTAGATAACTTTTCTATTGGTTGTTTGAATTAAAACTAAGACTTTATCGTATAGAATCTCGGGTGGAAAATAAAAGATTCACTGAGATTTTTTTTATCAACAGTTTGGCATGCCGATCCTCAAGTTTGGCCTGCCTATTAGACAGATCGGTCTGCCTATACGCGAAAAAAAGATCACGCGTTTTCACTCGAATTTCATCTAATATTGATCCGAATTTGATTCTAATTCAAATTTTGAGGCATTATCTGATAAGTATTGACTCCTAGACCCAACCTCTATATAAAGGGAGTGAGTCTCATTATTATTAAGATCAATTGAGAGATTAAGAGTGATACTCTACTGGAAAGAATCTAAAAATCCCTTAGAGCTCTTGTTCATAAATCACGAACATTAGCTTTGGGTTCTCTCAATTGGTTGGAAGAAGAGTCACCTAGAGGAAGAGCTGTACATGTGAGCCCACTCTCACTCTGATCATGGATAGAGAATAGCAAATAAGGCCAGTTGGTTGAGTTCCTTCTAGAATGTTACTTCTCTTCACTAATTGCAGGAGCTTTTCGGCACATAGAAGTTAGTAAGATCTAGTTAATTTATACATATAGCCTGTCAAACTTGTGTTTTAGAAAATACTCTGATATAAAATTTTTAAAATTTCATTGCGTATTATTTTTTCAACAATTGGTATCAGAGCCATAGTTTTTACATAAATTTATAAGTTTATGATCATGCTATATGTATAAATTATATGATCTTGATCTCTCTTATGCTTGAATTTAATTTTATAGAGAGTTGGCACTTTAGGTTTCTATATATTTTATATGTTGTCATGGATTATATGGTGAATGTTTTTTATTAATTATGGTTGATTCAATTATTATTTATTTATTTATTTATTAATTTATAAATAATTAAATAATAATTTAATTTTATCTAGGTTCTTTAGAGGTTAGAATGTGTATCTAGGTTTTTCATGTAATTAGATGGCGGACTATTATCTCCGTCTAGGAATTATTATTTAATTTTAAATTTATAAGAATTTTGTAATTAAATAATCATTTGGAGAAGACAGATCTATAAGCAGATCTAGAAGATGAATGATGACGCTCGTAGGTATTTCCTGAGTCTTTAATTTTATGTTTTTGAATTGTTGAAAATAAAATTGATAAATTGCATTAAAAATTGTATTTTCTAGAAATGGTGATTTCTGCTCGGTTGGCATGCCAAACCCTCCAATTCGATAGGCCAATGGTCGCAGATCGGTAGGCCAGATGTAAGGTTCAATAGGCCGTCAGTGGGGCAAAACTCAGATGGCTTTGGTAGCAGGCCAAACTTCTAGTTCGGCAAGCCGATCTGTCATTAATCTGTAGGCCGATCTATGAAGATCGGTTGGGCGATGGGTCATGACTGGCAAGCCAATCACCCAGATCGGCATGTCAACAAAGAGCTGAATTTTTTTTTAGAAAAGGTGTAGTTTTTGGTGTAGTTTTAATTTTATTTTTGGGACAATTCTAAGAAACATTAAATTTGGATATGACCGAAAATATGAAGTATTCGATTCATACGGGATTGAAGACTTGAATATAGGCATTACATGAAGAAGGATACAGCTTGAGGATTCAAGGATGAAGAATCGATAATATGTTTCGATTATTCTTTGTAATCTTTGTTTTCTATTCTCAAGGGTGGAACCATAAGATTACGGTTATTATTATTTTGCTTGTAGCTTTGCTTGATTGCTTTGCTTATCTGCATTATAATATGATTTGCCATGTATATTGATAACATGTCATATAGAATAGGGAGTGCCACTCATATTAAAATTGTTCATGCATGTCTTTTTTAAATATAACCTTGATTTGAAAAGATTGAGTGGAAGAAGGTTTTCGAAGAGAGGACCTAAGGCCTCCATCGTTGGTCCATCTATTCTAGATGGATGCAAAATAATCTATATTTTATCAAACCTAAGATGGACATACTACTTTATGCTGAGATGTGTGATAATAACTCTAAAAGACTTAAAACTTCTCACTCTAATAAGGCTTATCTTTGGCATTTGCGCCTTGGTCATATTAACCTGAATAAGATTCAAAGGTTGGTAAGGGATGGACATTTAAGTCACTTAGAGGTGAAATCTATACCTCAATGTGCATCTTGTTTGAAGGGTAAAATGACCAAAAGACCATTTGGGTCTAACAACAATAGGGCCGAAGAGGTTCTAGAACTTGTGCATAGTGATGTTTGCGGACCGATGAACATCTGGGCACGAGAAGGGTATGAGTACTTTGTCACTTTTAATGACGATTACTCAAGGTATAGGTATGTATACCTGATGCACCACAAAAGCACAACTTTTGACAAGTTCAGGGAGTTTCGGGTTGAAGTTGAAAAGCAATTGGATAGAACCATAAAGACACTTCGATCCGATCGAGGTAGAGAATACCTTTCTTATGAGTTCTTGGGACACTTATTAGAGAATAGATTTTATCCCATTTGACTGCGCTGAGCACTTTGCAGTAGAATGGCGTAGCAGAGAGAAGGAATAAGACTTTATTAGACATGGTAAGGTCCATGATAAGTTATTCATCATTGCCTTTATCCTTTTCGGGATATGCACTACAAACCACATATTATCTTTTGAACAATGTGCCTTTAAAGTCAATCCCTAAAACTCCTCATGAGTTGTGGACGGGCAGGAACATCCTTAAACTATATTCGCATATGGGGATGTCCAGCTCATGTCCTGTTTAAGGATGTGAATAAGTTGAAAGTACATTCAAAAGTTTGTGTGTTTATGGGATATCCAAAAGGGACTAAAGGGGGTTACTTCTATAACCCAAAGGAAAATAAATTCGTGGTTTCAACTAATGCAACTTTCCTTGAAGAGAGTTACATGGACGGCTTTAAACCTTGAAGCAAAATGGTGCTTGAGGAGTTAAGGAGTGATCCAATCACTCTAGAGGTTCCAAATGAAACCATTCCAATCAGTGTAGAAAAACCAAACGAACCTGAACAAAAACCTAATGGGCTTCAGCGTAGTGGAAGGATTGAGTGTCAACCCGAGAGCTATACGTTCAATGGGGAGGCCTTCTTGGCTGAACCAAATGAACATGACAAGGATCTTTATACTTACGCAGAGGCTATGGAGGATGTTGATTCAAAACTTTGGACATAAGCCACGAACATAATGATGAAGTCTATAGAGACTAATCAGGTCTAGGAATTTGTGGATCTTCCCAAAGGGGTAAAACCCATAGGGCGTAAGTGGATCTACAAGAGGAAAAGAGGAGTGGATGGAAAGGTCGAAACCTTTAAGGCTAGACTGGTAGCTAAGGGTTATGCACAAAAGGAAGAAATCGATTATGAGGAAACCTTTTTCGCTTGTAGCCATGCTCAAATCCATCCGGATTCTCTTGTCCATAGCTGCCGCTCTCGACTATGAGATTTGACAGATAGATGTCAAGTCGGCTTTCTAAATGGCTATCTTCATGAGTCCATTTATATGGAACAACCAGACGGATTTAAGGTCAAGGGTCAAGAGGGTAAGGTTTATAAGTTGCTAAAGTCAATTTATGGACTTAAACAGGCTTCCCATTCTTGGAACATAAGATTTAATCAGGTGATCAAGACTTATAGGTTCTCACAAAATGTGGATGAGCTATGTGTTTACAAACACATTAAGGATAGGAAGGTGGTTTTTCTATTGCTCTATGTAGATGGCATTCTGCTAATTAGCAATGACATTGGGCAGTTGTCATCAGTCAAATTATGGTTGACCAAGTAATTTGACGTGAAGGACTTGGGTGAGGCTAATTTTGTTCTCGGTATCCAGATATTTTGGGATAGGAAGAACAAAATGATAGCTTTGTCACAAGCTAGCTACATTGATAAAATTCTCAGGGGGTTTGCAATGCAGGATTCCAAGAAAGGTGAACAACCATCTAGGTCTAGAATTACTTTTTCTAAGAAAGACTCTCCAAAGTCTGAGGAAGAAAGAGAATACATGAAGCATGTGCCTTATGCTTTGGTAGTGGGTAGTCTCATGTATGCCATGCTTTGCACACGATCGGATATTTGTTATACAGTCAGGACTATAAGTCGATTTCAGGTGGATCTAAGACCGAACCACTAGGTTGCGGTTAAGCATATTTTCAAGTACCTGAAAAGGACTCGAGGGTATATGCTTGTGTATTTGAGTGAGGACTTGACTCCTCTAGGATATACTAACTCAGATTTTCAATCTTGTCTAGATTCTAGAAAATTGACTATGGTTTTATGTTTACTCTGGGCGGCGGTGCCATCAGTTGGAGAAGTATGAAGTAAGATTGCACTTCAAATTCAACGATGGAGGCCGAGTATGTGCCAGCTAGTGATGCTTCAAAAGAAGCAGTGTGGCTCTACAAGTTCCTTGGGGATCTTAAGGTAGTTCTTGGTATGGATAAGGCTGTATCATTGTACTGTGATAACAGTGCGGTAGTAGCTAATGCTAAGGAACCAAGATTTCACAAGAAGAGTAAGCATATTGATTGAAAGTATCAGGTGATAAAGGACTTCGTTGAGGGCGGACATGTCACGGTGTACAAAATCGCATTAGAGGACAATTTAGCTTATTCATTTACAAAGACACTTATTGGGAAAGTCTTCGAGAGGCATGTGGAAGCTGTGGGGATGTGAGATTTGTCATATATACTCACTTAGTGCAAGTGGAGAGGCATGTGGAAGCTGTGGGGGTGCGAGATTTGTCATATTTACTCACTTAGTGCAAGTGGGAGATTGTTAGACGTGTATGCCCTAAGGAGAAAAAATGTAATATGTTTTTGGAGACATTTTTATCAATAAAGAATTCATTTATTGTTTATATACCAAATCTTGTCCTCTTTACATTCATATTTGTTGAATGTATGTTAAGCAAACAATCTTCTGAGACTGTTAGTCTAAACCTTGAAGAATTGGGCATATAATGGATAGATTATACAGAAGACACAATTCTTAAGGTGATGGTCTAAATCATAAGATCCGTAATCGAGAGAATAAAGTTGGGCATTTTATTAATGTAAAGATTGTTATGTTATCTATATCCCTATTGAAAGATAGTTTGTCTTGGCCACCGGCGGTAGACTCCATGAATAGAAATATTGGCATGTTCTCATATGTGACAATGTGTTGGATCGGGACATAAATTGAATTATTGGATTTATAATTCTGTCTCGACAAATCAATTCACTTTAGACAATAATTTGTATTGTATTTTAATCCTGAGATGAATAGTGGGCTCGTTGTCTTGACTTGTGTCTTTTGATGTACCAAAGGGTGACACCCATATTTTAATAATAGTATGCATGTCGGTATGTTGGAGGCATGACTCTTAATAGCGTAGACATGTTATTCATAGATATGGAATCCATAGCTCCACTTTAGGAGTAGTGGTATCCTCTTATATTGGTTATCCTGTAATTGAAAAACTAGAGCACTCAACCATTTGGATACATAGGTGTAACCGAATGGTATACTGTCTTTAGATGGTAAGTTTTTCAATGGTGAGATAATGGAACATAAGATAAAAATAATCGGAAAGGTCAGACAGAACTTGTTCTTAAGTCGGTTATGGATAATCCTATGGGGATAGATACATTATGATATGTTATAGACACTTAGCTATACGGGCTTCGTAATTCTATGTAGTTCGATAATGCAGCTCCAAGCTTTTAGTGGAGTAGCATTGGAGTTGATAATTATGACATGTATATATAGGATATTAGTTTCATAATTATCGGGAGCTTGAACTATATAGGTCCATTAGGTCCCCTTTGCTAACTCATAAAATCTTGTAAAAATATGGTGTGCTTTTTCAATAATTGGTGACTTTTGTCAGATTTATTAGATTGGTTGAAATTTAGAAGAATCAAATAATTCATGTCTGTTTATCAGTTAAATTAATTTTGTGACAAAATTAATTTAAGATAAACTTGTTAAATTATTAGGATCAGATAATTCTTGTCTGTTTATTAGTTGATTTAATTTTGAATAAATTAAATCAAGATAAACTTGTAGAATTATTAGGAATTCATTTATTTTTCTAGAGATTATCTAGATAAAGCTGTTTTAATTAGATAACTTTTCTACTGGATTATTTGAATTAAAACTGAGACTTTATCCTATAGAATCTCGGTGGAAAATAAAAGGTTCGCTGAGATTTTTTTAATCGATAGTTCGGTATGCCGATCCTCAAGTTTGGCCTGCCAATGGGGCAAGTTTGACCTGCCTATTTGACAGATCGGCTTGACTATGCGTGAAAAAAAGATCACGCGTTTTCATGCAAATTTCATCAGATATTGATTCGAATTTAATTCTGATTCAAATTTTGAGGCATTATCTGATAAGAACTGACTCCTAGACCCAATCTCTATATAAAGGGAGTGAGTCTCATTATTATTTAGTTCAATTGAGAGATTAAGAGTGATACTCTACTGGTGAGAATCTGAAAATCCTTGAGAGCTCTTGTTCACAAATCATGAACACTAGCTTTGGGTTCTCTTAATTGGTTGGAAGGAGAGTCACCTGCAGGAAGAGCTATACGTGTGAGCCCACTCTCACTCCGATCATGGATAGAGAATAGCAAAGAAGGCTAGTTGGTTGAGGTCCTTCTAGAACGTTACTTCTCGTCACTTATTACAGGAGCTTTTCGACACACAGAGGTTAGTAAGATTCGGGTAATTTATGCACATAGCATGTCAAACTTGTATTTTGAAAATTACTCTGATATAAAATTTTTAAAATTCTACTGCGTACTATTTTTCTAACAGATTCTAGGTCTTCTTCATACTTACTTAAGTCATAAATGAGGCTATATATAGGTAAAAACTCGAAGCTGTTGTTTATGACCATTTGAGGCACATCTCTAACAACTACAAATATAGCCATTGGACATCATGGTGGACCCCAATATACGAGATGTGGTCAACCACGGTGCTACAGAACCAGCCCCCCTTGGGCTGGTGTGGTCGACCGCATATACATATGCGTGGTCGACCGTACCTCTCTAGGTAGTCAGGTGCCTTAACTTTTGGTTCTAAAAGATGTTGAATTTAAAAATAATTTTAAACATCTTAAAAACCTTTCTTAAATTAATTTTAAGACTTGAAAACCAATGTAATGAAATAGAAACAATTTTGAATATAATTTCAAGACTTCAAATGGTTTCAACTCAGTTTTGAAATCTATTGAAAATGTTTGAAATCAAGTTTAAGTATAAATTAAGATTTTGAGCCAATTAAACTTGATAAAATTCTTGTACATGCTCTAACATCATACAAGCTAAGACATGAACTTAAACCTATTCTTCTTGCTTGTTGATGGCATTTCTTCAATCTTCAAGCTTTCAGTAGATTGTTCACCTTCGTTAATTTCTTCCAAGTCTTGATAGAAATTCCTTTTGATTTTCTTGAGGAGCAATAATAATAGTACTAAATGACTTTACACACTCAAGATAAATCGTTAGCGTTTAAGCAATTAATTGTTTGTTGTCACCAAAACAAAAATAAATATTTCCTTTAAAACCTAGAAGCTAACAATTGTGAGCAACCCTTCTCTTCTTCAGGCCTATATGACATGAAAAATCAATAAAAATACTCTACTGCTACATCTTTGGCATACATTAAAGTTCAAATTTTTGCTTTAAATATTTTAGTCATGTATTTTGAATTTTGATGACATTTTTTAAATACAAGTTGTTTTACCGTTCATTTGGCACACTAGCTCAAGTCCATTAGTTTGAATCATCTACAATATAAAGCTCTTAGTAGCTACAGTATAAAGTTCTCACATGTTACAGTATTTAAATTAGAGATAATATTTAATTATATTTAAATTTATAAATAATAAGATTTAATTTTAAATATTCTTTTATGTTATATAGTTAGCTTCCCATTATCTAGATTCTTAGTTTTCAATATTTGAATTAAATTAGGATTTCTCTTGTAAACTCTATAAACAATGGAAAGACAATGTCATATTTTCTCCCCTCAATAATTCTTTATATGGTGTCAATGCAGTTTCCTCCTCAAACTGTTTCTCTCTCTTACTTTCTTCTCTATTATTCTCTTTGTTCTTTCTTACTCTCTATAATTAAGTCATTAATCAGTTGTTTGCCTTGTTCTTTTTCTCTTAAATTTCAGCTATAAATATTATATACTATTATTTTTTTGGTATAAATATTATGTACTATTTTTGGAGAAGTATTGTAGTCAAAGTTAGAAGGGAGTGGGCATTTAAGAGACTTTCTAAAAGCATTCAATTCGAACGTTATATATGCCCATGTCAAGTAGCAAATCCGAAAAACAAAACAGAACAAAACAAAAAAACAATTTCTCCTCCATTGGAGTCACGATCTCGTAAGAAGAGTTAAAAAAAATCATGGCCTGTAAGGGTTGTTGTCAAGGTTGTAAACAACATAAACACAAAGTCCTACAATGCTTATTGTTTCAAATAGTTCCATATTGTCTAGCGTGTGGTCAAAAAGGATATACGTTTAATAATCCTCGATTGTTATCTGTCAAGCATGTAAGCAAGAAGGACATGAAGTACGACAATGCCCATTATTTTTACCAGTTCCACGACCTCAAGTTTACTATACGAACACCAATGCTCCGGACAATTCAACTTGGCTCCTTGATAGTGGAGCATCTCAATGTGTCGCCACCAACTCGAACAACGGGGAAAAAGTCGCCTTTTTTTTTTTAAATCATACTTCAATTGAATTCTTACCCTCTGCCTTTTTGATGACATCGTGATTAGTGATGGCACGAGTTTTCCAATCACCTACATTAGTTCAATCTTTCTTTCTAACCCCTCTTACTCCTTTTTCTTTAAACAATGTTCTTTGTGTTCCCACTATGAACAAGAATCTTATTTTTGTATATCAATTTTGCAAATTAAATCATACTTCAATTGAATTCTTACCCTCTGCCTTTTATGTAAAGGATCTTCGCACGGGGACAATTCTTTTTGCAAGGGCAAACCAAGCATGGCATATACAAATTGCTGGGATCCTCTGTCAGGTCTTCTCCATTAATTGTATTCCCAACTGTCAAAGCCACTTCATTTGAGTGACATTTAAGATTAAATCATCCATCATCACCCATTCTTAAACATATTGTTTTTAATTTTAATTTAGAGTTATCAAGTCCTATGTCATTATCTTTCAACTGTAATGCTTGTCAATATAACAAAAGTCACAAATTACCTTTCTCCACTTCCTCTATTTTCTCTTTCCAACCTCTTGAAATTATATTCTATGATGTCTACACCTCTCCTATCTATTTTATTGATGATTTTAAATATTATGTCATCTTTGTTGATTCCTTCACCAAATACATGTGGTTCTATCCCCTTAAACGTAAATCTCATGTCTCGGATGTCTTCATTCGATTTAAAGCACTCATTGAATCAATAAAAAAATCATCACACTCTACTCTAACAGTGGTGATGAATATCAAGCTCTCACCACCTACTTGGCCACCAATAGTACATCTCATCTCAAAACTCCCCCACATACACCAAAACACAATGGGTTCTTCGAGCATCGTCATCGCTATATTGTTGAAACTAGTTTATCTCTTCTTTCTCATCCATCCAAACCACTTCTTACTACTCTTTTTGTTTTCCATTGTTGTGTATCTTATCAATCACATGCCCACTGTTGGAAAAAATGATACATAGCGGAATTTTAAAAATTTTATATCAGAGTAATTTCCAAAACACAAGTTTGACATGCTATATGCATAAATTAACCAGATCTTACTAACCTTTGTGTGCCAAAGAACCCTCGTAAAACATGAAGAGAAGTAACATTCTAGAAGAGCCTCAACCAACTAGTCTTCTTTGCTATTCTCTATCCACGACCGGAGTGAGTGTGGGCTCACATGTACAGCTCTTCCACCAGGTGACTCTCCTTCCAACCAATCGAGAGAACCCAAAGCAAGTCTTCGTGATTTGTGAACAAAAACTCTTAGGGAGTTTTTAGATTCTTACTAGCAGAGTATCACTCTTAATCTCTTAATTGATCTGAGTAACTCTTAAGACTTACTCCCATTCTATAGAGATTGGTCCTAGGGTCAATCCTTATTAGATTAGGTCTTAAAAACTCAAAATAGAATCAAGTTCGGATCAATATCAGATAAGATCCGCGTAGAAACTCATGATCTTATCCTTCGCTGATGGGCAGGCCGAACCACTTGATCAGCAGGCCAAACAGGCCCCATCGGTAGGCCGAACACGTCCATCGGTAGGCCGAACTGTCAAATAAAAATCTCACGAATCTTTTATTTTTCACTAGAGATTCTATAAGATAAAGTCTTAGTTTTAATTCAAATAACCCAATAGATAAGTTATTTGATCAAAACAACTTTATCTAGATAATCTCTAAGAAAATAAATCAATTCCCAATATTCTATAAGTTTATCTTGATCTAATTTTTCTAAAATTAAATCATCCGATAAACAGATAAGAATTATCTGATCCCAATAATTTAACAAGTTTATCTTAAATCAATTTTATCACAAAATTAATTCAACCGATAAACAGACATAAATTATCTGATTCTTCCAAATTTTAACCAATCTTATAAATCCGACATAAGTCACTAATTATTGGAAAAGCACGTTGTGTCGTTACAGGATGTTGTGAGCTAGCAAAGGGACCAAATGGACCTATATAGTTCAAGCTTCTGATAATTATGAAACCCAATATCCCAGATATACATTTCATAATTATCAACTCCAACGCTACTCCACTAAAAGCTTGGAGCTGTACTCTTGAACTACATAGAATTATGAAGCTCATATAGCTAAGTCTCCATGACATATCATAGTGTATCATATCCCCATATGATAATCCATAATCGGCTTAAGGACAAGTTCTGTCTTACCTTCTCGATTATTATTATCTTATGTTCCATTATCTCACCATCAAAAAACTTACTATCCAATGACAGTATACCATTCGATTACACCTATGTATCCAAATGGTTGAGCGCTCTAGTTTTTCAATTACAGGATAACGCATATAAGAGGATATCATTACTCCTAAAGAGGAGCTATGGATTCCATATCTATGAATAATAGGTCTACGCTATCAAGAGTCATGCCTCCAACGTACCGGCATGCATACCACTATTAAGATGTGGGTGTCACCCTTTGGTACATCAAAAGACACAAGCCAAGACAACAGGCCCACTATTCATCTCAGGATTAAGATACAACACAAATGATTGTCTAAAGTGAATCAATTTACCGAGACAAAATTATTAATCCAAATCAATTCACTTTATGTCCCAATCCAACACATTGTCACCTATGACAACATGCTAATGTTCTATTCATGGAGTCTACCTCCGATGGTCAAGACAAGCCATCTCCCAAAAGGAATATAGACAACATAACAATCTTTGTATGAATAAAGCACCCAACTTTATTCCCTCGATTGCGGATCGTATCATTTAGACCATCACCTTAAGAATCGTGTCTTCCACATAATCCGTTCATCATATGCCCAATTCTTAAGGTTTAGACCGACAGTCTCAGACTTTTATTTGCTTAACATATATTCAACAAATATGAACGTAAAGAGGATAAGATTTGGTATATAAATAATAAATAAATTTTTTATTGATAAAAATGTCTCCAAAAACTTATTACAGTTTTACTCCTTCGGGTTTACATGTCTAACAATCTCCCACTTGCACTAAGTGAGTAAATACGACAAATCTCGCATCCCCATAGCTTCCACATGCTTCTCGAAGACTCTCTCCCAGTTAGTGTCTTCGTAAATGGATCAGCTAAATTGTCCTCTGACGCGATCTTACACACCGTAATATGCCCGCCCTCAATGAAGTCCTTTATCACATAATACTTCCGATCAATATGCTTACTCTTCTTGTGAAATCTTGGTTCCTTACCATTGGCTACCGCTGCACTATTAACACAATACAGTGATACCGCCTTATCCATACCAGGAACTACCTTAAGATCCCCAAGGAACTTGCGAAGCCACAATGCTTCTTTCGAAGCATCACTAGCTGCCACATACTCGGCCTCCATCGTTGAATCTGAAGTGTAGTCTTGCTTAGCACATCTCCAACTGATGGCACCGCCGCCCTGAGTAAACACAAAACCCGAAGTCAATTTCCTAAAATCCAGACAGGATTGAAAATCTGAGTCAGTATATCCTAGAGGAGTCAGGTCCTCACCTGAATATACAACCATATACCCTCGATTCCTTCTCAAATACTTGAAAATATGTTTTACCGTAACCCAATGGTTTGGTCCTAGATCCGCCTGAAATCGACTTACAATCTTGACCGCATAAGTAATATCCGGTCGTGTGCAAAGCATGGCATACATGAGACTACCCACTGTCGAAGCATAAAGCACATTTTTCATGTATTCTTTTTCTTCATAAGAGTTTCGAGAGTCCTTCTTAGAAGTAGTAATTCCAAACCTAGATGGTTGCCCACCTTTCTTGGAATCCTGCATTGCAAACCTCCTGAGAATTTTATCTATGTAGCCGACCTAGGACAAAGCTATTATTTTGTTCTTCCTATCCCGAAAGATCTGGATATCGAAAAAAAAAATTAGCCTCACCTAAGTCCTTCATGTCAAACTGTTTGGTCAACCATAATTTGACCGATGACAACGCCTCAATGTCATTGCCAATTAGTAGAATGTCATCTACATAGAGCAGTAGAAAAACCACATTCCCATACTTAATGTGTTTGTAAACACATGGCTCATCCACATTTTGTGAGAACCCATAAGTCTTGATCACTTGATCAAATCTTATGTTCCAAGAATGAGAAGCCTGCTTAAGTCCATAAATTGACTTTAGTAGCTTACAAACCTTACCCTCTTAACCTGTGACCTTGAACTTGTTTGATTGTTCCAAATAAATGGACTCATCAAGATAACCATTCAAAAAAGTTGTCTTGACATCCATCTACCAAATCTCGTAGTCGAGAGTGGCAGCTATGGACAAGAGAATCCGGATGAACTTAAGCATGGCTACAGGCGAAAAGGTTTCCTTATAATCGATTCCTTCCTTTTGCGTATAACCCTTAGCTACTAGTCTAGCCTTAAAGGTTTTGACCTTTCCATCCACTCCTCTTTTCCTCTTGTAGATCCACTTACAACCTATGGGTTTTACCCCTCCGGGAAGATCCACAAGCTCCCAGACTTGATTAGTCTCCATAGACTTCATCTCTGTGTTCATGGCATCTGTTTAGAGTTTTGAATCAACATCCTCTATAGCTTCTGTGTAAGTATAAGGATCCTTGTCATGTTCATCCAATTCAGCCATAAAGGCCTCCCCATTGAACATATACCTCTCAGGTTGACACTCAATCCTCCCACTATGCCGAAGCCCCTGAGGTTGTTGTTCAGGTTTGTTTGGTTTTCTACACCAATAAGAATGGTTTCATTCAGAACCTCCGGAGTGATTGAATCACTCCTTAACTTCTCAAGCACCACTTTGCTTCGAGGTTTAAAGTCGTCCATGTAACTCTCCTCAAGGAAAGTTGCATTACTTGAAACCACAACTTTATTTTCCTTCGGGTTATAAAAATAACCCTCTTTAGTCCCTTTTGAATATCCTACAAACACGCAAACTTCCAAACGTGCTTCCAACTTATTCGGATCCTTAAACAGGACATGAGCCGGACATCCCCATATGCAAATATGGTTTAAGGATGTCTTCCTACCCGTCCACAACTCGTGAGGAGTTTTAGGGACCGATTTTGAAGGCACATTGTTCAAAAGATAACATGCGGTTTGTAGTGCATATCCCCAAAAGGATAAAGGCAATGATGAATAACTCATCATGGACTTTATCATGTCCAACAAAGTCCTATTTCTTCTCTCTGCTACACCATTCTGCTACGGAGTACCCGACACAGTCAAATGGGATAAAATCTCATTCTTTAATAAGTGTTCTAAGAACTCATCAGAAATGTATTCCCTACCTCGATCCGATCGAAGTGCCTTTATGGGTCTACCCAATTGCTTTTCCACTTTAGCCCGAAACTCCCTGAACTTGTCAAAAGTTTCACTTTTATGGTGCATCAGGTACACATACCCATATCTTGAGTAATCGTCAATAAAAGTGACGAAGTACTCATACCCTACTCGTGCTCGGATGTTCATCGGTCCGTAAACATCACTATGCACAAGTTCTAAAACCCCTTCGGCCCTATTGCCCTTAGAGCTGAATGGTCTTTTGGTCATTTTACCCTCTAAACAAGATTCACATTGAGGTATAGATTTCACCTTTAAGTGACTTAAAGGTCCATCCCTTACCAACCTTTGAATCCTATTCAGGTTAATATGATCAAGGTGCAAATGCCAAAGATAAGTTTTATTAGAGTGAGAAGTTTTAAGTCTTTTAGAGTTATTATCATTCATCTCAGCATTAAGCAATAAGTTCATCTTAGGTTTGATAAAAAATAGATTATTTTGCATCCATCTAGAACAGATAAAAGATTTGTTTTTATGAATCACCACTTTATCATTAAAAGAAACCAAGTAGGAGTCTTTAAATAAACAAGCTTCATAAATTAAATTCCTTTTAAATTTAGGAACACAAAAACAATCTTGCAAAAATAAATTCCTATAATTATCAAAATAAAGATGGACGTCTCCTACTGCTTCCACTGAGATCAAGGATCCATCGCCCATCCGAAGCATGAAGTCCTGATGCAGTAGACTTCTCGTTTCTTTGAACCTCTGTAGAGAAACACAAACATGATTAGTTGCACCGGAATCTATGACCCAAATGTCACTAGATTTCTCAACCAAACAAGTTTCTAAATACAGAAGATCACACCTACCTCCTTTGGAAAGGAAGTCCTTGCAATGCTTATTGATATGCCCGACCTTCCCATAGAAGAAGCACTTAAGCTTCTTTGGGTTCTTCTTCTTTTTCTTCTTCTTCTTCTTGCTCTTGGTAGTAGCAGGAATAAAAAACTTCCCGTTCTTGGCCCGTTGCTTCTTTCCATTCCCAGAGTTAGGATTGGAACCAGAAGCAGCTACCATGTTGGCCTCACCACCCGCAGGAGACTCCCTGATCAGCAGTTCAAACTCCTATAACTGTTTCATCAATTTCGTCAAGGTCATATCCTGTCTATTGCTTAAATTAAATGTAGCTCTAAATAAAATAAATTCCTTAGACAGAGTTTCAAAGACCATAGTCATCTGAGTTTCAGCATCGATGTCAGCTCCATTGTTTTGAGCCTCAGCGAGGTAACCTATGACCAACATCATATGCTCCTTTACAGATGTCCCCAGCCTCTGTCTACAGTTTAGAAGTTTCTGAAGCACCCCTTGCCGCTTTGTTATGGCCTAGCCTCCAAATATATCTTCAAGATTATCCAAGATCTGCTTCGTAGTCTCATAATCCTGATGTTGAGCCTGCAGCACGTTATTCATGCTAGCCATAACATAACAGCGGGGCCTTATCATTAGCATCTTTCCAGTGATCATACGCATGGAATTGCTCATTAGTTGAGTCTCCCGTAGGCTCCGAAGGACAAGAGGTTTTCAGTACATATTTTAGTTTCTCAAAAGACAGGACGATATCTAGGTTCCGTTTCCAATTATTATAATTCTCTCTAGATAATAGGTTTTTGTCAAGTATCGATAATAAAGCATTTTTAGACATTTTTAATCTACAATAAAGAATCATATACCAATCATAAGCAAACATATAATAATAATTTAGTAAGATAACACAATCATGTAAAAAATACAAATGTGTTTATATGTCAAAACCTTAAAAATATCACAACCTTACAATGATAATTCCCAACTCAGAATTCAACAAGCTCCTAGGGGAGTCATGTCAAATTCAATCAGGAACACAGATCCTCTCCTGATTAATATATGTCATCTTAGACCTGTATGATCCAGCATATATTAATAATTGTTTCTTTGGCCATTAATTTTATTAATAGAGCTCCTAAGGGAGGTTAATAATATAATTAACGTGAGTGTATAACCATCGTTTCAATATTTTATCAATGATTTATAATCACCACCTAGGGGTGTACGACCATAAATCATGCTAAAATATCTTATCTTCTCAGAGATCCAATCTAGTACATGATAGAAATCCCTTCCTAGGGGTCGGGACCACCATATTCTGCCTATGGACCAACGATGGAGGCCTTAGGTTCTCTTTGAAAACCTTCTCCCACTCAATCTTTTGAAATCAAGGTTTTATTTTAAGGATATGCATGAACAATTTTAATATGAGCGGCACTCCCTATTCTATATGATATGTTATCAATATACATGGCAAATCATATTATAATGCAGACAAGAAAAGTTACAAGTAAAATAATAAATTACCGTATTATTATGGCTCCACCGTAGAAAATAGAAAACTAATATTACAAGAGAATAATCGAGACATATTATGATTCTTCATCCTTGAATCCTCAAGCTGTATCCTTCTTCAAGTAATACCCATCTTCAAGTCTTCAATCTCATTTGAATCGAATACTTTATATTTCCGGTCATATCCAAATTTAATGTTTCTTAAATTGTCCAACATCAGAAAAACTGCACCTTTTTTAAAAATTTTCCAACTCTAGGTCGGCAGGCTGATCTAAGTGATCGGCCTCTTGGTCATGGAGGTTCGGCCTGTTGATATGCAACCATCGGCCTGCCGAACTGTGAGGTTCGGCATGCCAACCGAGTAGAAATCTTCATTCTAGAAAATACAATTTTTAATGCAATTCATCTATTTTATTTTCAACAATTCAAAAACATAAAATTAGAGAGTTAAGAAATACCTTGAAGCGCCTATCATCATTCTTCTAGATCTGATTTCTAAATCCGTCTTCTCGATCCGTCTTCTTCGAATAATTATTTAATTACAAAATTCTTAGAAATTTAAAATTAAATAACAATTTCTAGACGGAGATGATAGTCCGCCATCTAATTACATGAAAAACCTAGATACACATTCTAACATCTAAGAAATCATAACCGGTATTAATTATTTAATAAATAATTAAATAAGAATTTAATCAACTATAATTAATTAATAAACATTCACCACATAATCCATGACAGCATATATAATATATAGAAACCTAGAGTGCCAACTCTCTATAAAATTAAATTCAAGCATATGAGAGATTAAGATCACAAAATTTATACATATAACATGATCACAAACTCGTAAATTTATGTAAAAACCTGGCTCTGATACCAATTGTTGGAAAAAATGGTACGCAGACAAACAGACAAGAATTATCTGATCCCAATAATTCAACAAGTTTATCTTGAATTAATTTTATCATAAAATTAATTCAACTGATAAACAGACATGAATTATCTGATTCTTTCAAATTTTAACTAATCTTATAAATCCGACATAAGTCATTAATTATTGAAAAAGCACGTCGTATCGTTACAGGATGTTGTGAGCTAGCAAAGGGGACCAAATGGACCTATTGTTGGAAACAAAGTGCGCAGCGGAATTTTAAAAATTTTTCATCAGAGTATTTTCCAAAACACAAGTTTGACATGTTATATGTATAAATTAAACAGATCTTACTAACCTCAGTGTGCCGAAGAACCTCCGCGACCTGTGTAGAGAAGTAACGTTCCAGAAGAGCCTCAACCAACTGGTCTTCTTTGCTATTCTCTATCCACAACCGGAGTGAGTGTGGGCTCACACGTACAGCTCTTCCACCGGTGACTCTCCTTCCAACCAATAGAGAGAACCCAAAGCTAGTGTTCGTGATTTGTGAACAAAAGCTCTCAGGGAGTTTTTAGATGCTCACTAGAAGAGTATCACTCTTAATCTCTCAAATTGATCTGAGTAAATCATTAGACTCACTCCCTTTTTATACCTATTGGTCCTTGGGGTCAGTCCATATCAGATTAGGTCTCAAAAATCGAAATAGAATCAAGTTCGGATCAATATCTGATAAGATACGCGTGAAAAACGCGTAATCTTAGCTGTCGCGGTCGGCATGCCGAACTGTGAGATAGGCAGGCCGAACTGGCCAGTTCGGCAGGCCGAACACGTCATCCGGCATGCCGAACTGCCGAGAAAAAATCTCCGCGAATCTTTTATTTTCCACCCGAGATTCTAAAGGATAAAGTCTCAGTTTTGATTCAAATAGCCCAATAGAAAAGATATCTGATCAAAACAAACTTTATCAAGATAATCTCTAAGAAAATAAATCAATTCACAATAATTCTACAAGTTTATCTTGTTCTAATTGTCCAAAATTAAAACAACCGATAAACAGACAAGAATTATCCGAACGCCATAATTCAACAAGTTCATCTTGAACTAATTTCTTACATAATTAATTCAACCGATAAACAGACATGAATTATTTGATTCTTATAAATTTTAAACCAATCTGATAAATCCGACATAAGTCACCAATTATTGGAAAAGCACGCCGTGTCGTTACAGGATTTTGTGAGCTAGCAAAGGGGACCAAAATGGACCTATAAAGTTCAAGCTCATGATAATTATGAAACCCAATATCCCAGATATACATTTCACAATTATCAACTCCAACGCTACTCCACTAAAAGCTTGGAGCTGCACTCTCAAATTTTATAGAATTACGAAGCTCGTGTAGCTAAGTCTCCATGACATATCATAGTGTATCGCATCCCCATATGATCATCCATAATCGGCTTAAGGACAAGTTCTGTCTTACCTTCCCGATTATTTTTATCTTACGTTCCATTGTCTCACCATTAGAAAACTTACCATCCAAAGATAGTATACCATTCGGTTACACCTATGTATCCAAATGGTTGAGCGCTCCAGTTTTCCAATTACAGGACAACGCATATAAGAGGATATCATTACTCCTAAAGAGGAGCTATGGATTCCATATCTATGAATAACACGTCTACGCTACCAAGAGTCATGCCTCCAACGTACCGGCATGCATGCCACTATAGAGATGTGGGAGTCACCCATTGGTACATCAAAAGACACAAGTCGAGACAACGGGCCCATTATTCATCTCAGGATTAAGATACAATACAAATGATTGTCTAAAGTGAATCGATTTGACAAGACAGAATTATTAATCCAAATCAATTCACTTTATGTCCCGATCCAACACATCGTCACCTATGACAATGCGCCAATGTTTCTATTCACAGAGTCGAACTCCGATGGCTAAGACAAACCATCTCCCAAAAGGGATATAGACAACATAACAATCTTTACATGAATAAAGCGCCCAACTTTATTCCCTCGATTGCGGATCATATATTTTAGACCATCACCTTAAGAGTCGTGTCTACCGCATAATCATCCCATCATATGCCCAACTCTTAAGGTTTAGACTGACAGTCTCAGACTACTGTTTGCTTATCATACATTCAACAAATATGAACGTAAAGAGGACAATATTTGGTATATATAAATGAATAAATTCTTTATTGATAAAAATGTCTCCAAAAACGTATTACATTTTTACTCCTTAGAGCATACATGTCTAACACCTATATAGTTCAAGCTCCCGATAATTACAAAACCCAATATCCTAGATATACATTTCATAATTATCAACTCCAATGCTACTCCACTAAAAGCTTGGAGCTACACTCTCGAACTACATAGAATTACGAAGCTCGTATAGCTAAGTCTTCATGACATATCATAGTGTATCGTATCCCCATATGATAATCCATAATCAGCATAAGGATAAGTTCTGTCTTATCTTCTCGATTATTTTTATCTTACGTTCCATTATCTCGCCACCAGAAAACTTACTATCCAATGACAATATACCATTCGGTTACACCTATGTATCCAAATGGTTGAGCGTTTTAGTTTTTCAATTACAGGATAACGCATATAAGAGGATATCATTACTCCTAAAGAGGAGCTATAGATTCCATATCTATGAATAACAGGTCTACGCTATCAAGAGTCATGTCTCTAACGTACCGGTATGCATACCACTATTAAGATGTAGGTGTCACCCTTTGGTACATCAAAAGACACAAGCCAAGACAATGGGCCCACTATTCATCTTAGGATTAAGATACAATACAAATCATTGTCTAAAGTGAATCGATTTACCGAGATAGAATTATTAATCCAAATCAATTCACTTTATGTCCTGATCTAACACATGTCACCTATGACAACGTGCCAATGTTTCTATTCACGGAGTCCACCTCTGATGGTCAAGAGAAACATCTCCTAAAAGGGATATAGACAACATAACAATCTTTGCATGAATAAAGTGCCTAACTTTATTTCCTCGATTGCGGATCGTATGATTTAGACCATCACCTTAAGAATCATGTCTTTCGCATAATCTGTCCATCATATGCCCAATTCTTAAGGTTTAGACCGACAGTCTCAGACTTTTGTTTGCTTAACATACATTCAACAAATATGAACGTAAAGAGGATAAGATTTGGTATATAAATAATAAATAAATTCTTTTATTGATAAAAATGTCTCTAAAAACTTATTACATTTTTACTCCTTAGGGCATACATGTCTAACACCCACTCCTACACTTCATATTTCTTCTTACAAAAATCTCCTTGGGTCTTTGCAAAATTATTCCAAGCTTCACATCTTGGTTGTCGTTGTTACCCTTGGCTTCTTCCATATTCTTTTCACAAACTTGCATCTCGCTTAGCACCATGTGTCTTTGTTGGTTATTCATCACTCAAAGTGTTTATCTCTATCTTGATCATTCTATCTCCAAAACTTATACTTCTTATCATGTCAAGTTTGTTGAAAATATCTTCCCGTTCATCTCATTGCAGTGCTCTCTTCCTCGTCCTAAATATAAGTCGATTTCTAGTTGGTTTCACATCCCATTTCTTTCTTCCTCGATCGCTGGCGTGTCATCTCCATTGTCTCTCATTACTGCTATGCCTCCTTCAATGTCCCTGTGTGTGGATCCAAGCATTCTAGCCAAAATTCCAACCCAAACACCCCAAAATTACCCCCAACTACCTCTTCTGCCTTGGCCTCCCAATCCAACTTTACTTCTTTTCTCCCTTCCTCTCTAAACCCAAATGAACCATCCACTCATGTTATTGTTATCAAATCCAAAAACAACATCCCCAAGCTTATCCGAAAATTAAACCTTATAGCTCAACTCTTTTTCCCAGATCTTGAGCCCACAACCGTCACCTAAGCCATAAAAGATCCCAAATGGCGCCAAGCCATGTCAGAAGAATATAATGCTTTGGTTCAAACTGGCACATGGGAACTAGTTCCCTCAGCTCCAACACAAAATTTTATTGGTTGTAATTTTTTGTATTAATTGCCAAAGGGTTTCACCAGTGCCTTGGTGTTGATTATCATGATACTTATAGTCTAGTTTTCAAACCTACCACTATTTGCTTAGTTCCTAGTCTTGTTGTTAGTTGTGGTTGGTCCGTATGACAACTTGATGTTAATAATGCCTTTCTTCAAGCCACCCTATCTGAGGATGTCTATATGGCTCAACAATAGGGCTTCATTGACCGTCACCATCCTTACTATGTCTGCAAGTTACACCAAAGCAATTTATGGTCTTAAGCAGGCTCCTCAGGCTTGGTATCAAAAGTTGCACGAGTTTTTTGTCACCTCTAGCTTTGTCAAATCCCCTGCAAATACTTATTTATTTTTCTTGAATGAAGGTGGTTACTTGATTTATCTTCTTGTTTATGTTGATGACAGTATTATTACAGGTGACAATGATGGGGTAGTACAAAAATTCATTGCACTCATCGCCACACACTTCTCTCTCAAGGATCTCGGGCCCTTAACATATTTTCTTGGCATTGAAGTTACTCCTCATCCACAAGGTATGCTTCTATCGTAACGGTGTTACATTATGGATCTCCTTACTAGGATTCAAATGACTGATGTAAAGCCGATTACCACTCCGCTTGCGATTTCCCCTACATTAGATCTTCACTATAGTACTTCTCTTTTTGATCCTACCACGTATCTCATAGTTGTTGGCAGCTTGCAGTATTTGTCGCTTACATCCCCTAACCGTGCCTATTTGGTGAATAAGCTATCTTAGTTTATGCACGGTCCTATAGTGAACACTAGAATACCGTGAAGCAACTCCTACAATACCTTTGTTGGATGATAGTTCATCGTCTTGTTCTTTACCGAAAATCTTCATTGTCATTCCATGCTTTCTCTGGTGCTAATTAGGCTTGTAAGAAGGATGGCTATACTTCTACTAGTGCCTATCTTGTTTATCTTTGTTGCAATCCTATTTCTTGGAGTTTAAAGAAGCAACGCACTATTGTTCGGTCCTCCACAGAAGCTAAATATCGTTTTGTTGCTGCCACTGCTGTTGAGTTACGTTGGATATGTTATCTTCTCATTGAGCTTGGTATTCACCTTCCTCACCAACAGGTGGTGTATTGTGACAATGTTGGTGCGACCAATCTTTGCGCAAATCTTGGGTTTCACTCACACATAAAACACGTTGCTTTGTATTATCATTTCATTCAAACAAGTTCAGGGTGGTGCTCTTCTTGTTGCTTATACTTCTTCTGCTGACCAATTAGCTGACGTTCTTACCAAACGTATTCCATGTCCTCATTTTCTCACTCCCAAGGTCAAGATTAGACTCTTCTCTCGGAGCTCCATCTTGTGGGCAAAAGGGGTAGTACCGAAGTGATGATCTAACTAGATAACATAAAATCTATACAAAAATAAAGTTCTATCGGGAAAAAAAGTAAACAAATGAAGAACAAAGAAATGACGACAACTATGCAGCAGTGGTAAAAAGATGGTTTTTTTATTATTAATAGTCAATAATGCAGGTTGTAGATTGGTCAAAGTCACCCAAATCTTGCCAATCTGATTTTTTTGGTTTTAAGAAAAACATCGAGTCTCGTATCGAGAAGGCCCATAAATCAAAAGAGAGATAATTTCATCGGAGGGAACAATAAAAAAAGCAAGAAAGAAACGGTTCATGTGTATTAAATTAGCGAATTAGATTTAATTAAATACATATTAGTAAGAATATATTTTTATACAAATACAATACAGAATCAAACCAGTACTAATGCCCTTCCAAACCCAGGCCCAACCTCTATCCAAGTTTGCAAACTGATTATTGGCGGCAACAATAACTAAATTTAAAGTAGTTAAAAAAAAAAAAAAACACCACAAATAAGAATCCGTTTGAACCTAAACACTATAGCAATTTCAATTTTTTGAGAGAAAACACTCTGCAGCAAAGTTGATTCAAACTAGTATTTTTTTTTTTCAAACCATGTTCTCAACAAGTTTCAAGTCTCTTTTGTAAATTGTTAAAGGATAACAAATAATTGCATGTCAAACTACATGGGGTAGAGTAGGATGAGTCTTGGATTTGGGAGGACGTGAGTTTGATCCTGCATTATGTCAATAATTAAAAAAGAAGTCGGAACATCATTGAATTACGTATTTAGCAGTGTATGAATCACATGGATATGCGTAATATCATACATCAATCTCTCCAAAACAGAGGGATAGGATTTGTTTGGGTTTGGCCTCCTGGAAATTTCTGTTCCTAGTCATTCCATTTTCTACTCCAAATTAAAGAATATGATATAATCCTAAATCCTGAATGTGAATGCGAATATAGGGCTTGGCATAGTTTGAGTCGGATTAATGTACGCAATGTAGCACATATTTAGTCAAGTGCTCTCGGTCCAGCCTCCATTTTCAAACATCGGTCACTGATGATCGTTCTTAAATTTTCCCCTTTTTTCAGAAAAGAACAGAGAGAGAGAGAGAGAGAGAGAGAGGGAGACAATACTATTGAACCATGCTGCAATCAGTATTTCTCACGTCTTGAGTCTTGACTTGGTCACTGCCTTTAAACTTCCACACACTGTTCAGAATGAACAAAGGAAATGCAATTAATATATAGGAGGAAACAGGGGAGTGAAAGGTATAATTTCATGTCCGCAGCAAGTAGCAACAAAAAGTTGACGCTGAGCCAGAACAAAATTCTCTTAACAAAGATAGAAAAGGGCCAAAGTTAAATTTAAATGTTGTGCTTTCCACCTAATGTAAGAGTTCATATAATAGATAGGACAACAAAAAAGAACAGAGGACAAGAGATTTCAAGAACTAAACAAGTTCTCTCTCCCTCTACTCTTGCTGGTATGGTGTCAAAAGTCTTGAATTTTGCCGCTCTTTACATTTGCTTCCAACTTTTTGCAGCCTATTTCCTTTTTAAGAATCACTCTCCCTCATTCTATCTCTATATATATCTCTCCTTCTGTCACTCTCTCTCTCTCTCTCTCTCTCTCTACACTGCTGCAACCGACTTGCTAGTTGCAGTATTGTCACTGCTCTGCTGTTGCTCCTCCTTCGCCACTGACCTTCTGCTTCCATTCTCCTCCATGCCTCCATTGCATTCCTGTTTCTGATTTTTCCCATCTACTTTTCCTTTTGGAGAAACAGCTATACCATTGTTCGGCTTTCCCGATCCATTTTCTTTTTCTGGCGGGGCAGCAGTCTCAACATTGTGATTTGCTTCATTGGCCGTTATGTGTTGAGGGGCTGATGAATTGCCACTTGAGCCTGGTGGAGGGAGGAAAACTCCAGTACCAGGAACGGGCAGGCGAGGAGGAGGATGTCTGGAAGGAGCTGCTGGCCATCCACTTGAACTGGGTGGAATGGGAACCGGTGCAGGAAAAGGCATGGAAGGTGCAACCGGGGCAGTCACGAAAAGTGGTTGGATGCCATTAGGGGGCGGGATTTGGGAACGAATAGGTGGACCTTGCATTACACCGGTGGTGGGGACTGGTGCATAGTGCTTTGGACCAGGATGCCGAATGTGATTGGGGGATCTACTGGGTGGTGGACCCCAATGTGATGATGGAGCAACTCCAGGGGAAGGCATACGCTGACCGTCACTTGGCATGGATTTCTTCGGTTGGGACTTGGTGAAGGTTACAAGGATGCGTTGTCTGCGCAGGGAAGGAATTGCATGTTTTGCAAAATCCGCGGATTTCCCTTGCATTGCAAGGAGGGATCTGCATTGACATAGAGGAGACACTGAATTATGACTATGGCAGATATCTAAAACATACAAGTGATCCCAAGTTAGAGCAATATATAAAATTACACAAACAAAACTTGAACTGTGTCTATAAAATAAGCTAAAAAGCCCAGCTCCAGTACACACATAAAGCAGTGCCCACTTCATGTGATAGCCAAGCCCATCTCCACTAATGTCCTTCAGCAATTTTTCTTTGTTACACTTGTTCTTACCATTGTGCAATAGAAGAGGACTCCAAGCATGTGGTGCCCAGCACCACTTGATCTTTAGCATTTACTTACGAAAATGTTTCCAATTATCACATATTAGGCCTCAAGATATGGATGGAAACACTTAGGTTTCCGGTCTTAGAATGGTCGATATGCCACACGATTAGGTTGTTTGAAAGCAATTCTGAGCCTCGTTAAGTTTACTTGCCGGGCAATGATTTCTAGTAACTATCACCTCTTAATTTATGGCAAAGCTCTGCCTTTTCCACTCAACGACTGTCATAAAATTGTAACCAAACTGTTTATCTGTTCTAACATAAAGCTAAAAACTATTGAGCAGGAGACTATATGATACTTCTTATCATAAGCAGTCTCACAAACTTCTTACATCAAAGAAATAAGCAACCCCAACAAACCTCATCTTAAAAAATAAAATAAAATAAATACAATAATAATAAGAAGAAACCAGATATTTGCACTTCTAGAAAGAGGATGATGCTGCAAAGGGGACCAAATTGTTGAGCAGGAGGAAAGGAGATAAAAATTACCCAGGTTTAAGAGAAAGCTTAAGGACACCTCTATAGTCCCCAGGATGGTCTATTGCAAATACTCGTCCAAAAGTCATGTCACATTCTGTCAAGGACAGGACGCAAACGGGCCTTCCAAACCAAAATGGCCACAGGTGAGGCTGTGAATGATCACCCTACAAGGTTGTCACCACAAAATTACACTTGCTTAGCACACTACATGCTGGTTGAAAAGCATGAAACAAATTCCACTATTAGCAACCTCATTATAGAAATCAATTATGCAAGAATCCGGCTTCACAGTAGCAACTTGCATCTCAACTAAGCGTTCGACAATATCCTGCAGCAAGGGAGGGATGGCTTCCATTCTCCGATCTGCATTTTTAACTCGAAGAATGCTTATTAATGGTTTGATTTAAAATGGAAGTCGCCTAAATGCTTTTTCATGTTGCCAAAAAAAAAGTTCAAAATAAAAAATCAAGTACCTTTTAAGGCCCCTGCAGAAACTTCATCGTCAAATGGGGCATCCGCAATTGGAAGGCCCAATTGAATCATCTCTCTTCCATGTCCCTTCATTGGTCTCTTTGAGACAACATACGTTTGACCTGCTTCACATAAAAAGAAAAGGCGGTCAACTATATTTGGATTCATCTCCATGAAAAGACAATTCCTTTTACATACCATCAATAACTCAACGGCTCTCAACAAGGTTAACAAAAAAAATAAGAGATAGCTAAAAATATATATGCATATAATATATATTTATTCCCCTACTACAAAGATCCCATAAGGTATGTGTATATACCAAAATCAAACGGAAGAAAGCATAAGCATCATCCTATATTAAAACAAAACAAAACAAAAAAAGGTACCTTCAAATAAATCATATGAGGTGATGTTCTGGATAATGCAAGGAGGAATTCCCTCCTCATATCCACCAAAATAAAACATTGAAAGGATTAACAATAATAACACCCAAAATCACTTTAGCAGCCAAATGACTAGCGCATAGTAAAATACATAAACATATACAGCATGCAACATTACAAATGCAAATTTAGTTTATGGTTCTAAAAGGACAAACTACTCTAATACCCCATGATCAACTTATAAAATACTTACAAAAGGATTAAAAGAAGTAAAAGTTGTACGAATAAAGTAGGTTACATGTGTGCACTGCAATGATGTTGACTCGTTCAAGATTAAGAAAGAATTTCCAGAACCTTCTGGGGTACTAAAATAATGCAACTGTAAGTAATTTAATAATTATCTGATACTGCAACAAAACTGAATAACTATATATCATATACTAGAGAGTGCGCAATTTATAACTTCCATTTTTTATATGTGGATGACACCAGCACTGCTGCCACAGAAACGTGAACCAAGCCCAATGTCATGCAAACAATGACAACATTTATGACAAATAGCAGAACTGAAATCATGAGCATCATTCATCTCAGACACAAAAAAATTTCTGGAGCATTATAGATTAAGCCTTAATAACAAAGAACTACAAATCAGCTGCTTTAGTCAATGCTAGATGATAAATCATCGTAATGAACTTACTTTGCAATTGTCCTTTCTTTCCTGTAGACCGCAGGTCATTTACCAATGCAAAAAGTTTTGACACTTCAGTATCGTCACAGAATTCTTCATACAATTTCAGCCCTTCAACCGCATTAACCTAGAAAGCATATAAGTGCACAGGAGAAGTAGAACATTAAAAAGTTATCACTTTCAAGAAAAAAAATGCTACATATATCAGCAACAGTTTGATGACAAAGTATAAACATTAAAGTTTCAAATAGAAGACTACCGGCTTCCCCTCGAACATCTCGTTACCAGAAAAGGTTTTTGGGACATTAGACGAATTCTCATTCTCCGTTGGTGTGGAATGTGAATCATTCTCTGAAAACATCAAATAATCGGATAAATTAACAATAGCAGTATACCAGAATTCCCTATTATTTCAGTGTTCAGTTTGTGACAGCTGATGCAACTAATAATACACATCTGCACGCAAGAGAGAGAGAGAGAGAGAGAGAGAGAGAGAGAGGCCAATTTATAAACTCAACTTATCAACTACTCCTTAGCATCACTTTAAGAAAAGAACCCTACATAAACATATGAAGACTAAAAGCTAAACATGATGAGAATCAGCTTTCAGGTATCAAATTCATACATAAACCCCCCATTCCTTCAACAAATGACACCATATAAAGAAAGGCATATACCTTTAGAACTTGAAGTGCATCCATCATCTACCACATGAACTGCAGGTTTTGAAATTCCAGATATCGCTCCTTCAGAATTCCCTAAGCTTTTCGCATTAGCATCTTCCTGAGACTTTATTGCAGAACCTGTCAAAATTTCAAAAAAAAAAAAAAGAATATAAATACATCAAGATCGCCGTACTCAATCTTTACACTTTACTATAAACTTCAACTTGGTGGTCATATCTTAGATAGGACAGCTAACAATAATCCATATACACAACCTATATACAAATGCACATAAAAGTTCTTATATTTCAAACCAAACAGCAAGCTTGAAACACAACATGCCATGAATATGCTTTTTCAAGTTTCAGGACGAAACTGTCTAATTTTCTAACTTCTACACTTCCAAGTTAAACAAACCAAAGAATATATATATATATATAAGGACCAAAAAAAATCTTAAAAAAAAAAAAGAACACACGCGCACAGAAGGCATAAGACAGATTTTTCTGATAATACACAGCTAAAAGATTAGGAGGAGTTTTTTAAATCATTATGAGACAATGTTGGTACAAAAAAATCAACTTCCTTTTCATCGTCGTTAGTCCTAGTAAGCCATCAGAATTACTTTAGGCAAAAAACTTTCATAATCAGCTCGGAAGTTGCAATCTTTAACAGCATAGTACCCACTAAGGGAAGTCTCTATCAACATTACATCATAAGCAGAACATAACCAAAAAGAAGTTATACTTCTCCGTAACCGAACAATCATCGTCTATAAACAATTTAGTCATCCCAATAATACATCCATATTATAATGAACATCGATCCATTTAAAAAAAAAAAAGTTACCATTTTTCTCCTCAGCAGCAGGCACTGAACCACCCTTGTCATCCGAATCCGCGGCCTCGTCCCCAGACTTATCACTCCCGGCTTTCTCAAAACCAGCATTGCCAGAAGAAGAATTCCCATCGAAAGAAGGACTCTCAACAGCAGAATTATGGTCATCCTTGAAACTATCATTCCTGTGTCCTTGCTTAAACATTCCCGATCGCTTGAAGTCCTTGTTCCCCGTCTTGACTGGCTCATAGAACCTCTGCTGCCTCCTCCAGGCGACCTGTTGGAGTGCGAACATCACCTCGGCCACCGAGAAGTACTGCTGCATATGGAGGACGGGGTTCCAGTTGCAGCGCCTCTGCTGGATGCAGCCGATTACGGCATCGTACTCGCCGGGCTCCCCGACGGCCCGGAGGTGGTGGCAGAGCGAGTCGATCATCGCGTTGGCGGCCGCAAATTCCCCACGCAGCCACGAGATGAACCCGTCCCGCTCGTCCGGGAACCACTGCCGGTTGCTGTGGTGGTGGTGGGAGATCTCGCCGGCGCCCGAGTTGCCGCTCGGGAACTGCATTTTGTCCGAAGAAACCACATTTCCCGATGGCATTGCCATGAGAAAAGAAAACCTCGCTCAAAATACAACAGAATTCGAATTCTCAACTACTAGAAAAAGCTATTGTAACAAAGCATTTGCTCAAAAAATAATAATCTAATAATTGTTAATACACAACAAAAATTAGATTAGATCCCAGTAAGATAAACGGCGAATCTAGCGAAATTGAGCTTAAAGAACACGCAATTTGGTCAAATTATCACTGCCCAGACGATAAATAACGCGGAATTCAGTGAGAAAAAAATAAATAAAAACAAAAGAATTGTGGACAACGCGTTATGGGTTTTTCTTAAATTTTGTTCAAAACTAGAACCGATCCGATGAAACCGGAACTGGATTGAGGAGAATTGTAAATGGGAATTAGACAGATCTGGGAAAATGGGTAGTGTGGTGTGGTGGGCTCGGAAGGGTTCGTGTGTGAATGATGTAAGATCTAGGGTTTGTGGAGAGAGAAGAAAATGGACTTTTGTGGGCGTGTGGAAATGGAAGGGGGAAAAAATGGCTTATTGAGCACGCATGTGTTTGTATTTGTGTTTTCTGTTTGGTCTTAAATGGTGGCTAAGAAGTGAGAGTCTCCTCTCTCTCTCTCTCTCTCAAAATTGTGTTTCTTGGTTTGGGAGGGAAGAGAGAGAGAAGGATTCCTCTCTACTCACTAGTGAGGGAGGGACCAGGAAGGAATATTCTTTAATCCAGGGGTATTTCTGTAATTACGTTCTGGGTAGAATTGAGGACCAAAATCTCTTCCAATTTAGGCATGAAAGTTGGAAGACTTTTTTTCGGGGGTCAATTTTAAATTCGGTCTTTGAAAAATGAAGTAATTAAATAAAACATCTACTTTGAGAGCCTTGAATCTGAAAATGACCCTTTTTTCAAAATATTATCAATATGTCAATTTTTAAAAAATATAGCCTTGTGATGTCCGTTACGTCCTTTTTGTATATTTTAACATATTTCTTATATAATTAATTTTGTTGTAATTTTTGTTATAATTATGAAGTTTCAAAATAAATATAACTATAATTTTATTTCATTATCATAAAGTTGTAATTATTATACTACTATTCGTTTATAATCTCATTTAATTATGATAATGAAAGAAATTATGATCATATAATATATATACATCCATATTTCGCCGTTGAGTTTTATTGATAATAAGGGTTATCATGATCATAAACACAAATTTTTATCATAATTGATATAATTATAATCTTTTTCATTATCAGAAATCTAAGATCATTATGCTCCTATTCCTTGATCATAAAGTTTTTATCTTTATATATAGATATATGCATTTATATTTTATTTTTCATAGTCATTTATAATTATTAAAGAATTTGTAATCATATTTTATTATGATAATGATTGAATTTATAATTTTATTTCATTAATATAAAGATGTAACCGTTATGCTCTTGTTTATTAATCGTACATGTGTGTCAAAATATATATATATAGTCCAATATTAACAATAAAGACAATTATATTTTAATTTAAAGTTACAAATTTTTATGATAATAAATATAATTATAGTTCTAGTTATTTTTCATAAAGATGCAGTCATTATGCTTAATCATTGATCTCATCATCATCATCAAATATACATATAAATATATTCTAGTATTGAACATTAACAATAAAAACAATCATCATTATAAAGTTACAAATGTTTATGATAATGAATGAGTGAATTTATAATCATTTTTCATTATATAACGAACACAATTATAAGCTTATTTCATTATTATAATGAAAGAAATTATAATCTTATATATATATATATATTGTTATCCTAGTTTAGTAATAATAAATGTTATCATATGTAATTATAAAATTACAAATCTTTATGATAATAAATATGATTTAGTTTTAATTCATTATCATAAAGATGCAGTCATTATGCTCTGACCATTGATCATATGTGTGTATATATATATACATATAAAGTTACATATATATATTGGATCATATATATATATACATATATATATATTGGTGTTCAACATTAATAATGAAAACTATCATCATTATAAAGTTACAAATCTTTGTAATAATAATGAGTAAATTTTTAATTATATTTTATTATCAAAATGATCACAATTACAAACTTATTCCATTATAACAATGAAAGAAATTATAATCTTATATCACTAGAAGAAAAAAGATTTGTTGCGACCCAAAAATTGCTAGCAACATTTTTGTTTTTGGTCACAGAAAGTTTCGTTGCAACCAATTTTTTGGTCACTAGGTGGTTGTTGAAGCTTAGTTGTTGAGACAACAACACTAATTTTTTGTATCCAATATTTTAGTCATTGAATGTTAATAATTCGGTTGCTAAAAGTACAATAAATTGGTGTCAAAAGCAACTAAACGACTATTTTTGCGACCAAATTAAATACTTTCTGTTAATTGTATATTTGTCATAACCAAAATTCTTTAGTCGCGGATTTTAATTTACCCACATTTTTGTCAAAGATTAATGACAAAGTTTTGGTGACCAAATATTTAGTGTAAAAAAATATAGCATAAATTCAATATCATAGGCAACTAAAAATTTTGACAACCCAAACTTTGGTTGCAAAGGGTACTTTTTGCAACCAAGCCTTTATTTGCAAGAAATATGGTTGCAATTAGATATTATATGCTATCAAAATGTTTAGCGACTCAAAATTTGGTTGCAACAGGCTACCTTAAGAAAGGGTCACAGAAAGTGCATTTTCTTATAGTGTATATATGTATTTTGCTATCCTACTTTAGTGATAATAAAAGTTATCATATACAATTATAAATTTACAAATCTTTATAATAATGAATATAATTATAGTTCTAGTTTGTTATCATAAAGATGTTGTTATTATGCTTTGATCATTGATCATATATAGATATATATATATATATATTGGTGTTCAACATTAATAAGGAAGACAATCATAATTATAAAAATAAATTTTTATGATAGTAAATGAATGAATTTATAATCTTATTTTATTATTATAATAAGCACACCTATGAACTTATTTCATTATGATAATAAAAGAAATTATAATCTTATTTCACTATGACAATAAAGAAAATATAATCATATATAATAGTCTATTATATAAAGGTGAATTATTTTCTATTATAATTTAATGTTATAATGGTCTTTACTTATAAAATAGTAAGCAGTTTTGTAATTGAAATAGTTTGTAGACAATTTTAGATTAAAGGTCCTATAATTAGACACCTATGTAAATCATCTGTGAAAAATAGCTCTCTCATTTTGATATCTAATGGAACATAATTTTCTCTATATCATAAGTTACGACTTTGTTAGTTCTATCAATTTTTTTTAAGAAAAATCATTTTTATTTCTATGAGATTAAAACTCTACAACTAACAAAACTGTGAGTCTCAGTCTAATATATAATGTATTTTTTAAATTGGGTTTCACTGTTTTTATTAGTAGCAGGGTTATAACTGTATAAAGTTAAATAGGATTGCTCTTTTTTAATGGTTTTAATCATTTGTGAGTTAGACAAGTCTTTGGTAAAAAGCAATTTTTTAATGGTTTTATTAACATTTGAGTCACTCAATGATTATATGAACCATTAAGAATTCATGACTCAACGACACAACTACTAAAATTGTAATTGATTGGCAAACTTAAGATTGGGGAGAGTTTTGTACCATTTTGAGTTGTAGTAGACAAATTGAAAAACCTATATTTGAAAGGCTAAATTTGATATTAACACCTTTTCGTAATGTCTTTGGAGTCTTGACTTTATAGAGAGGATTTGGGATTGAAATTCATAGCAAATTTAGATGATGTGGGTGATTTACCTAAATTGTGTTGGACTTTTTTTGTGCTCATTGTGTAATGTATGATACTATGAATTGTAGAGGACCAGTAAGACAAGCAATTTAGGTAACGATGTTATGGATTGTGTTGGACTTTTTTTGTATTCAAGAGTACTTTTTTTTTTTTTCATTTCATTGTGATGATGATTAGTAAAACAAGCAAATTATATTTGTAAAGAATTACTTTTTCAATATAACGTATTACATTTTGATTTTGTGGTGAGGATTTGGATTTAGCTAATTAACTCATGGGAAGATTTTGACGAAAGGGCAAAAAAAAACCTTAATTGGGGAAAAGTCCTCTTTTTTTTTGGTAGAAAAAAATACGCTTTTCTAAGCAGTTAGATTGTCTTAGTTTTTTTCAGAAAAAGACGAAAATAACTATAACGAAGAGAGAAACCTCAACAGAGTGAAAATGAAAAAAAAAAAAACTAGAACTGTTTTCATGCCCAAAAACATGTTTTTTTCTGTCAAAAAACTGCCAAAAAAAAGGTCATTTTGCCAAAATCAAATTTTCTTAAGTCTACTTTTCAAAATCCCCCTAACTCAGGTGGTAATATGGTTACTAATATTTGGTTGGACTTTCTTTATGTCCATTGTGTGAGGTTGTGGAGGAACATAGATGGACTTAATTTTATTCTACACCTTAATTTTATTTTTTATATTAATTAATTTAGAATGAGTTAAACATATAACATAATCTTACTAGTTATTTGAAAATATACAACATAAAATTGATAATATTTTAATAATATTGTTGTGTAAATGAAGATATTATAATAACAAACAATCCTTTTTTGTTAAAAGAGTGCTAGTATCTTCTTAGGATTTTATAAAATATTGAAAGATTGCAATCCTTGTCTAATTTAAGCAACGAGCAACTATTGATCTCATATATTGATACATATTTGATTATACATGTACAATGTTTTGCTTCGGTAGTCGGATATGTTTTCTACGATATATGTTAGATTAAAAAGCATAATATAACAATCATTTGACATAATATTGATTTAAAAAGGTATAACATTAGCTTCGATGACTAAATTCTTGTCATGTTACGTTTTTGATGCCACTATTATGTTCTATTATTGTCTTGTCTTAATACGTATTTACTAATACATGTTATATTGAATAGACCATTTGCTAGATGGATAATTGTATATATTTATAAATATACATATACATTTATATACATAGGGCCTTGCTTCCATCCATCTATGTGCACGCTTCATCCATTTATTTTGAGCCATTTAGATCTGAATGGATCTACATGATCATCTCAAGGGACAATAACATGATAGATGATCGGCTCCTCCTATTAACCGATTAATCATAATTCACAAGTAGTGATGGCGTCATTTAAAAAAGGAAAAGAAAAAACAAGTTATTGAAACAACACAGTGTTTTGGAGATTTTCTTCAACCTCAAGATTCCTTAACCTATGCACCCTAACCTCATCCTCCATCATCAAAGCCCAGTTATCCCCAAACCTTACTCAAGACGATCTAAAGAAGCTCATCGTTCATAAGGCTATCGAGTATGTCAAATTTGCCATGGTCCTCGACCTCAGCACTAAAACAACAGCCGCCTTCATCGTCGCCAAGCTCTGTCACCTCCTTAGCACTCGCAAGCTCATAGACATCGTCAAAATCCCCATCACCAAATTGTTGGAAAAATGATATGTAGTAGAAATTTAAAAATTTTAATCAAAGTATTTTCTAAAACACAAGTTTGACATGCTATATGCATAAGCTAACCAGATCTTACTAACCTTTTTATGTTGAAGAGCTCCTACAATCTACGAAGAGAAAGGAGTTCTAGAAGAGCCTCAACTAACTGGTCTTCTTTGTTATTCTTTATCCACAATCAGAGTATGTGTGGGCACACCTCATACAGCTTTTCCCCAATGACTCTCTTTCCAACCAATTAAGAAATACCTAGAACTAACATTCGTGATTTGTGAACAATAGCTCTCAGGGGAGTTTCAAAGACTCATAAACTAGAGTGCTCACTCTTGGTTTCTCAACTGATCTAAATAACCTTTAAGTTTCACTCTCTATTTATAAAGGTCGTCCCTATGGTTGGTTATTATCATATAAGGCCTCAAAAATTCGAGTCTAGATCAATATCTAATAAAATTACTTAAAAATACGTGATTAGATTATTGTTCGGTCGGCAGGTCGAACTAACAGATCAGCTTACCGAACTTACTCCATTGGTAGGCCAAACTTGAATATCAGCCTATCGACTTTAAGATAAATAATCCCTGCGAATCTTTTATTTTCCAGCCGAGATTCTTTAGATAAAGCCTCAGTTTTAATTCAAATAACCTAATAGAGAAGTTATCTGATTAAAACAACCATATCTATATAATCTTTAGGAAAATAAATATTCCTGATAATTCAACAAGTTTATCTTGAACTTATTTTTCATAAAATTAATTCAATTGAAAAACATATATGAATTATCTGATCCTATCAAATTTCAACCAATCTGATAATTTAACAAAAGTAACCAATTTATTAGAAAAGCACGTCATATTATTACAAGATTTATTATGATCTAACAAAGGGGACCTGATAGACCTATATAGTTCAAGCTTCCAATAATTATGAAACCCAATATCTCATATATACATTTCATAATTATCAACTCTAACACTACTCTACCAAAAGTTTAGAGCTGCACTCTCGAACTATATAGAATTACGAAGACCGAATAACTAAGTCTCCATGATATACAAGAATGTATCGTATCCCTATAGGATTATCCATAATCGACTTAAGGATAAATCCTGTCTTACGTTCCTGATTCTTTTTCTCTTATGTTCTATTATCTCACAATCAGAAAACTTACCATCCAAAGACAGTATACCTTCAGTTACACCTGTGTATCCAAATGGTTGAGTGCTCCAGTCTTTCAATTATAAGATAATGCATATAAGAGGATATCATCACTCCTAAAGAAGAGCTATGGATTCTGTATCTATGAATAACAAGTCTATACAATCAAGAGTTATACCTCCAATGTACCAATATGCGCACCACCATAAAATATGGATGTCACCCTTTGATACATTGAAAGACATAAGTCAAGACAACGGGTCCATTATTCATCTCAGGATTAAAATACAACACATATGATTGTCTAAAGTGAATTGATTTGCTAAGACAGAATTATTAATCCAAATCAATTACACTTATGTCCCGATCTAATACATCATCACCTATAACAATGCACCAATGTTTCTATCTATGGAGTCCACCTCTGATGGCCAAGATAAACCATCTTTCGTTGGGGATATAGACAATATAACAATCTTTGCATGAATAAAGTGCCCAACTTTATTCCCTTGATTGCAGAGAATCATGTCTTCTACATAATCTGTCCATCATATGCCTGATTTTAAACGTTTAGATCGACTGTCTAAGACTTTTGTTTGCTTATCATACATCCAACAAATATAAACATAAAAAGAGGACAACAATTTATTATATGAATTATGAATAATAAATAAATTCTTTATAGATAAAAATTGTCTCTAAAAATATATTACATTTTTAATCATTAGGGCATACATGTCTAACACAAATGACTAAAAAGCAGGCCCGATCCCTCGGCATTCCTCTCTTCATCCTTGATGACCATCTCCACCTCGTTTGGGCAATCGACAACATTGACAAGGTGGACTTTGATCTCAACTTCATCAAGGGTTACGGCGACGCCTTCCTTAAAGAGAACATGGTCAAGGTGACACTAGACAAGTTCGTCATCGTCGACAAGAAAAAGCTCATCTACTACTTGGAGGGAGTCGATTAGCCGTGCTGGTGGAGGTCGTGTAATTTTGTTGGACAATTCAATGAGATTATAGAGGTTGTTCAATAGTTATTACTTGCTAGTTTACTTGCAAGTTTTGTACTTTTTGGCTATTATGTAGATTGTTAGACATTGCAAAGAGGAATAATACAGTGATGGAAGTGGGGAAAATACGAAGTAATTGAAAAATGAAAATAATTTAGTTTACCTCTTTTCTTATGATGAATTTTTGGTATTGAATTTTTAAGTCAATTTTTGAACTTTTGATAGGCATGTTATATCTCATATTAAAGTTTGATTTGAGCATATGAGTGAAAATCTATAACACCCCTATGTGAGGATTAGCAGTATAGAATGAATATAAATAAATTTAATTTATAATACCATTTCAAAATAATTAACATATTGCCCATGGGTCTTTAAAGAAAACAGAAAATAAGAATATGCTTTAAATAACAATGCATAGTTTTAGTGTAGCATCAAATATTAAAAATACAGTCATCATTATCATATTACAATTCTAGTCAACATAAAACTAAACACAGCCACTACAACAGTTTTTTGAATCTTACATGTTTTAAACAAGTTACAGATAAAGCTAAGATATTCCAACACGAGACCGACAGTGTTGTCGTCTACTCCTCATTAGACAAGTTACACTGAACTTCACCTGAGAGATGAAAATATAATAGGAATGAGCATTAACATGCCTAGTAGGGAACACCATTACTCACCTTTAGGTTTTGTTAATTACGACATTAAAATCTACATAGTTAGTTATTTCTCAACAATAATCATCTAATAAGATTCATTATGATCATATTTCGTAGATACCTTATGCTAATCATTATTGAGTTTCATACATATACATATATACACATATCATTCATCAATGTTCCTAGGTATCTATATTTTAATGAAGTATCTCATCACTCAACTCAACGATGCCCAAAGGGGCACGCTTTTCCACTCTTCAATCATTCCAAGAGTGTCGGGTAAGGGGATATCAAGCCCTAGATCCTCTCTAAGTCGTTTCCTATAAGTGTGTTCTATTACTTTCGACCCAAGAGAGCACCGTCGCCTTCCTCTTATTTTACCTTTTAGGGTATTCATGCTAAAGGACCTAACTGCCACTCTCTTCATATCTTACCATTTCTTTATAATCATTCATTATGTATAGAGTTAGTATTTCCTAACTATGCTTCTCAATTATGTCAATACTTGTCAAATCAATTTATTCTCACTATATAATACAAGACGAGTTCCACATTATTGTATCATGAGTGATATTTATATACGTTCAAAATATCATATACATATCTTGTAATGTTTACAATCAATTTTAACTAATCAAAATCTTACAAAAGATGAGTAATAGAATCCCTACCTTTTTGCAAAATACTTACTGATAACTTCCAACTTACACAATTAAGTTTACTATGCATGCTTTAAAGTACGTTGTTATCCCAAAACGCATAAAAATAATTATACTTAACTTAAATCCTAATCTATAATTATGTTAACTTACCATTTATTTTTATTAGTGTGTCATAATCATTAATATGCTAAAAATATGAATATCAATTTTTTCAACTTAATTTTAATTTTAATATATTATGAAATAAATAAAGTAACAATAAAATAAATATATATAATTTTATTTTGGTACGAAATATGTTAAATGGATTTTTAAAATAAATAATACAATTTTAAAATATTTAGAAATAAAATAATTAAAAAGTTTAATATTCATTAAAATAAAATTATTAAGAATTACAAACTTTATAAAAAAAATATTTATTATTTCCAAAATATAACTTCTTAGATAACTTTCGTTGTGCTAGTGGTTTGGTCTTCCTTATTCGTTCCTAAGGTTGGGGCTCCAAACCCCACCTAAAGCATAAAATTCAGCCTCTGTTTTTATTAAATCTTTGTTTGGAAAAACGACATGTCATTTTCCCTTTGCAGGAAAAAACGAAAAAACGCTAGAAAAATGGCATAAAACTTGGAAAAATGCTCATACGAGTTCTTGATTGTTTTTCACCCATTATCAATCAAAATTCATGTTTCTAAGCTTAAAAACGAGGTATAATTATTTACAAATATCAAAAATATATTTCTCACAAATTTTATGCTAAAACACAAATTTAAATTAAAGTTTAAGTTTAGAAAATCTAACCTTAAAACTTAGTTTAAAAGTGTTGTTTGATGTTGAAAATGTCTAAGTCTCCTTGATCTTTGAGTTTATAAGAGATTGTTTGTAGAGATTTTGGGAGAAAATAGTTTGGAAATCTTAGAGATTGTTTGAGTTCTTTCCTTAGTTTTCTCTGACTTGGTTTCACTGGGGAAGAAAAAGAAAAGAAAAGAGAGAAGAGAAAAGAAGAGTATGGAATATGAGGTGAGTCATGAGTGAGGGAGAAATTGAGTCTAAATAGACGAGAAGAAAATGATTAGGGGGCAAAGTAGATAGGAGTAGGAGGAGGTTGTCTCCTTCGAAGACTTTTGCTAGAAAATGCTAATGTGTCATTTTTGTATATAAATGGGATAACAAAAGTAACTTAGTAAATTTTAGATACTACAAAATTTCAATTTGACACATTTTATATTTTAAATTTTACACAATCATACTCATTAAAATAACGAGTGTTACAAAATTTGTTCTCTAATATAAACATTATACTTAGAAATAAATATATTTTGTTTTTGTTAATTGATAGTTGGTTGTTAGATGTTTTCTCTTGAGAAATTTTTTGAGAAGAAAAAATTAAAGTGTTACTTGTGCTCAATATTGATACCATTAGACAAGAACAAAAACCCATTATGCTAAATAGTATTTTAAATGTTATAGTAATCCGTTAAAAATCAATGTGAGGAAGAAGAAAGTAAAAGTTTTAGGAAATAGGGGAGATTTTAGGATTTACTTCAATTTTTCCACTATGTCCTTGTATTTTGAGGACAATTCTAATAATAAATTAAAATGCTTATTTGTTGAGAGTTTATTAAATATTATAGCTGAAATAGATTGATTGGTGTTCTAAGCAAATCATTCCAACTGCACAGGCTAAACCTAATCTTCTAATTAACAATAGGGCCCATGTCATTCAAATTTGTGATATTATAATTTTGATATGTAAATGAAAGTCAAGAGTCACCAATTATTATGATTTTCTTGTAGAACATATGCTCCAACCTTCTTATACAAAAAAAAAAACAATTAATTCAATTTACTGAGTGAAGACTTTTGTAAAAATTAACTTCCAAAATTAATGTTTGAGTTTTCTCGATCAAACATAACTACTACTACAATTTGTAGATTTAATAAAGCCAAATATTCTAATGTGTTTTTTCTAATAATAATAACAATAATAGGTTTTTTTTTCTAATAATTATAACAATAATAAAACATACGAGGGTTCAAAATTTCAAAAACCGTCAAGCTAGTTTCAACAGGCCATCTCTTATAGGTGTTTAAACAAGTCATCATCACTACTCGCCATCGTCTTTGTTCCCTCCATCATCGCCATCACCTTTTCCTCATTTTATCACTATTATTGAGCCCAAACCAAATCCAATCCCATCAAATCTAGTCCTTTGTTTGGGGTTTATCATCTTATAAATTATGTTCATCTCGGTAACGGTTTATCAAGAATTATTAGTTTTAATACAAGGGCCATAGATTTTTAATCCAAAGACGCTTAAGAATATACATAACTAGGGGTTTAGAGTGTTTGAAAAACTTTGTTCAATCCAATGGTATGAATCCAAATAGTGCAAAGTTCTCACATGTTATATAGGAAAGCAAAAATAAGCTACAACGTAAAGTATTCATATGTTATAGTGTTTTAAACCAAAATAATTTAAATTATTGGTTTGAACTAAGGTTATCAAACACTCATTATAGATTTTTGATATTATTAAGCTGATTAAATATTTTTTAAAGTTTTGACCACTGAGTTGCTTTTTTTTTTTTTAACTAAGTACTAAGAAAAAAAAACCTTTGCTACAAGAGTGTTGAGTTTATTGACTTGTTTAATTTAACAAAGTTTAAGTTAAAAATATAGGTTGTCCTTTTAATTTATTTTAGACAATCTAATTATTTTAATTAAACATGAAGGTATTAAGACTATTAATATAATATTTTACTATTATATTCAATTTAGTCTAGCTTGATAATATTATAAATGCCATATTACTTTTTTTTTATGCCCAATCCCAATAGTTTATCAAACACATGATAGTGTTTGACAAAATTCTATCCAATCCAATCCTAAGGAAATAATTTACTTTAATTATAATTTAAAACTGTTATGCCAACATGTTATTGCTACTTATAAAAAAACTACATTTAGAAGATCGAAAAATAAATTAAACTGCATAATCTTTACTCAATTCAATCAAGTGAAAAACATGGTGATAATATGTTTTAGTGTAACAAAATTCCAACAAGGACATAGACAGTATGATATTAGCTACATGAAGTCTTATGGTCACTATACTATAGATATTTTATGTGATATTTGGTAACTTGTTTTGAATTTGGGACCAAAAAAGTAAAAAAAAAAAGAAGAAAAAGTTAAAACCTTAAAATATCAATTCCTAATGCAAATTAATTGGACACGGTGTTATGAACGATCATATTTATCTTATTAAATTTTTTGATATGTCATTACAAAACTTTATGAGGCATTTAGTTCTTTTTTTGAATGTATATTATTCCCTTTTAAGTGTTTAGTTTAGTAAGAGTTTCGAGTAGAATGTCTTTGAAGTGAACATTTCAATCAAAGCATGTTTTTAGTTGAATATTATATATGTATAGACAAATAAAATGTATTTTAAAAATAAAGATTTTAGTCAGTAATTTAAACAAAAAAATTATTTAGAAAGTGCCGCAAAAAAAGGGTAAAATATTCTAATAGTTCTTAACCTTTTATAAAAGTAAACAATTAATCCCCACCTTTTTTTGTTAAATAGACCCCAACTTTTTGATTTAGGTGCAAAATGACTAAACTAATTAACAACCATTAAATAGGTCATCATGTGAGCTGCACATGCATATAATTAAAATGGCATTTTGATAAATATACTTTAAAAATTGAAAGAAAAATACAACAAAATAAATAATATTTGATTTTGCCACAATAACTAATCAGAATTTGCCACATGACTTGTGGAGCCATAGCAACAACAAATTAAAAAAAATCAGCTTTCAATTTTGAAAATTCCCTTGGATTTTGAAACTAAAAATAAAAACTTCCCTTCAAAAAAATAAATAAAGACATTTCTTCCAATTTTTCTTTCCTTCTTTCCTCCATAATCGACCAACCCAGCCCCCCTCCTTCCACCCCTTCCTCTCTTTGGCAAACCCCACCCACAACCACTGGTCACAACCACAACCCAATGCTGGCTATCGCTGCCCCTATTCACCACTGCCGACCCTTTCTCTGTCAACACCATCAAACCCATCTCCATTGCCATCATCAAAGCTCCCCCACCACCATACCTCTGTCGACCTTATCACTAGAACGATCTTGTCCACTGTCAAAGCCTGGCCATTGTTGAAGCCCACTGTAGTAGATTGTTGTACGCCGTCCCCTACCTATTGACCCCTTCTCTTCCAAGGACTACAAGCTCCCTCATTCAAGCGCTTCCATTAGGTCTCATTTCTCTCATTTTTTTCTTCTGATATTTTTTTTCTTATTCTCCAATCGTATATTCATTTTGGAATTGAAATTCACAATGAAGAGGAATTTTTTTTGTTCCATTGTCAGTTAAATTTTTGTTTGTATTGCGAAATATTTGCCAAATTTGGCAAAGCATTTATGTAGAAGAATTATACGGATATGAAGAAATTGAATCCTAGATCATCAATCTTGATCTGAGAATACAGGGGAACTGAGCCTCTATTATGGGCTAAAAGAACTAAGAAAGAAGAAGAAAATTTGGGTTTCGTTCTTTTTTTGGTAATTTGTGTTAGTTTTTTAGATTTTGAATAAATTTTTAATGATTTTTTAATGTATGAACAATTAAAAAAAGGATATTTTGTAAGTTTTAACTCAAACTAATAGTTGGACCATTAAAATAGTCCCTTAGTAACCAAAATAAAAGGTTAGGGTCATTTCAATAAAAAGAAAAAGCAAGTTGAGGACCCAATGTTCATTTACATGAAAAGTTGAAGGCTATTGAAGCAAGCTAGCTAAAAAAATGGATACTTGTTACAAATAAAACAAAGGAAAACTAGAAAGATGACATATATAAATTTCCTTAGGAGGTTGTTTGATACATCTCGTTATATTGAGATTTCAACAATGCAAGCCAGGCATATGCCTTGAGTAATCAACCACTTGCAAAAGGTTACAGCCACAACAGCCAAACATGCTCACAAAAATGTTAGAAGGGTTAAAGTATAGATGGTACAACAAGCCCAACAAATTAAATATCCTATCTGATGACCCACCTTTTTAAGCAATCACTTAACTTTCTTAAATATCATTCTTAAACATTAATCTTACTTACTTAGGAAGAAAAATACTAAATTAATTTTTTTTTCTTTTCCTTTTAACATCCTTGAAAAACATACTTAAAAACTATTGCGACCTCTATCGCCATTTAAGTTGAGACCTCGCTCAACACTTGCCTTTAAAATCATTTCAAATTGTTTCTTAAAACTTGATAAGAAACATTTATTAAATCATAGCTTCACTTTATAATTATATAAAACAATTCATAAAATATATCTTAAAACTTTGAAAACATTTTTTAATACTTTGACTTTATCAAAACTTTGACTTTTTTGAACCTTGAAAACGTTGTATCAAATATTGGGAGAACCTTTTCTCTATACAGCAGAAACTTACTGTGGTGATATTCATACCTAAATTTTCACAACTGTCTTCTGCAATACCAAGCTCTTTACACACATCCTACTAGTCACCCTTAGGACTACCTACAGTATTAAGAGATTTTTAAATGAGTTTTTGCTTGGTAAGTTCAAATGTAATCTCACAAATCATTTAAACATGCTTTGAAAACTTCTCTCATAAAAACCTTTTTCTTAAAACATTTTTCATAAACATTTCTAAAAACATTTTTCATAAACGTTTCTCATAAAACATTTCTGAGACGTGTGTGTAAAACATTTCTGAGATGTTTGCATAAACGTTTTTCATAAAGCATTTTTAAAACTTTTTTTCATAAACGTTCTTCATTAAACATCTTTTTGTAATGTTTTTCTTAAAACGTCTTTCATAAACCTTTTCTTGAAAATATAAAAATATTTTTTATAAACATTTAATGTAAAACATTTCTAAAAATGTCTTTCATAACATAATATATAAATATTTCATGAAAAGGAATTCAAGCAAAATCATAATACATGATTTCATTTATGCTCAATTATGAACTTTCATTTATGAGCGTCTTATGAACATTCTTTTTTTACTTTAAATTTGTATCTTTGTCCTTTAACTTTCCTTATCTTACTTTAGTATTCGTACCAACATTGTTGAGGTGAGCTCGGCGCCACCGCTGAGGAAATAAACTTTGGTGGTCGGCTAATTAGCTCGACGGAACTTCGGCAAGCTTGCTATCGGCCCCCGATGCATCATACTCCTTTCTGAGGTGCCTTTTAGGCATCCAAGGCTGTGTCCCAAGAAGGCTGCCACCTCAGAATATATAGTAGCTCAGGTCGGACCAATCTTACTTGCAAGCAGGTTACTACTCGTCATTATAGGCCAACACAAGGCAGATAACTCGCCGTCCGATAGAGTCCAATCTGTTGGACGAGGGATGCAACACTTGTCACCTATTGCCTGACATACCTTGATGTGACACCCAAGTAGTGGGTAAAACCCGCCTTACACCCGATCCAAGTTGTGGCCTATAAATAGGATGCATTTATGACATTCTAGGGAGAGACTTCTTCTTCACACCTATTTAGCTGTCGACCTCTGCCGAGCAAACCCTGCTTTGAGCATCGGAGAGCCCTTGTCTGTTGACCTATTCTTCTATTTTCTCCAAAGCATCCCTCCTCTTGCAGGTGTGTCCGCCTGGGCAGAGGTGAATCCAAGGAGAGGTCAGGCCGTGCGCAGCCGCACGTGGTGTTGGTCCGACACCGGATCATGGTAAGCATCAACATTTTGGCGCTAGAAGGAGGGTGCCTATGCCTTCACCCAAACGTCAGCTACATTGCCTCTAACACCCGAGATGATGACTCGAGGAAACATCAGAGATGATACAGCCCAACAGGAGGGGTCGGGCAAAGCAAGAAATAGGCATCGAACACGGGTAGGCCTAGGGGCTGTCCTCGGACCACGAGGTCCCGGTCCGAGGGGCAAGGAAGCACAGCCAAGGCTGAGCCGATGGATGCCCCGACCGCTCAGGACCCGATTTAGGAACTCAAGAACGTAGTCTGGATCCTAACACAACAGCTCACGCAGCAGGCTCAGCGCCAGGCTGCACCAGCTCTGCCGCCCCTGGCCCAGGTTGACCAGGCTGGAGGTCGGATAGAGCGAAGCGCAGCCGACCATGAAGAAGCCCAATCCGAGCAGTCCAGGGGGTCCACCCGTGGAATCTCAGCCAATAACAGGTTGGTCCAAGAAGGTCATCTTGGACTCCAAGCAGCTCGTGTTCCCTCGCCACAAGGTTCTCGAGCCTCGGTATTTGACAGGCTCGGATCTCAGGGAGCAAACCGAAACCGTCAGCCTGGAGCTAGAGGCCGTGCTGAGGGCGGAGTACCCTATAGGGTCGAACTGCTTGAGGACACTAACAGTTGCTATTTTTGGGCACTGCAGTGAGAGATCGACAAGATTTGAAATTGTCGATTTGGCCTAGACGAGACAGGAGCTCAGGACCCACCTTTCCTGGATAACATAATGCGGGCCCCTATGCCGCCAAAGTTCAAGGTACCGTAGATCAAGTCCTACGACGAGACAACGGACGCTGACGAGCATGTCGAACTCTTCCGGGGGCACATGCTACTATAGAATGCCAGCGACGCGATGATGTGCAAAGCTTTTTCGCTCACGCTGATAGGTCCTGCTCGGCAATGGTTCCGACGGCTCGAACCTTCATCTATTTCTTCTTTCCGGCAGCTGGTCGACGCCTTCTCTTCGGCATTTTCTACGACCAAAACACGGAGGAAAGAAATTACATACCTGTATGCTGTCAAACAGGGAGACGGCAACGTCAGGGATTACATCAACCGGTTTACCCGAGCAGTTCTCGAGGTCAAGCACGTCGAAGACGAGACCCTCAAACACATTTTTGTAGGGGGTCTCCGAGACGAGAAGCTGACCTGGTCTCTGGCCTTTGAGCAGCCGAGCACGTTTTCCAAATGCTCGGATATGCCTAGAGACATGCTGACGCTGCCGAATATATGAAAAGCCATCGGGAAGAAGCTGGCCCAAGAAGGATAAAAAGCAAAAGAAAGCGCTAGAACAAAGCAACGCCGAACAAAGCAAGAAGCAGAAGAAAGAGAAGAAAATCAAGAAGCTAAAGGGGCCGATCGGTAAATTTTAAAGCTACACACCGTTAGTGGCGACCATCGATGAGGTGCTCGCCTAGATAAGTGGCAAGAATTTGTTAACACCACCACCCAAGCTTCGAGGGAGCAAGGTGAAGCGAAATCAATCAAGGTTTTACGAGTTCCATAAATATGTAGGGCATAGTACTCGTCAATGTATCCAGCTGAAGAACCAAATAGAAAGGCTGGTCCGAGAAAGTCATTTGTAGGAATTTGTTGAGTGGGTTATTACCCCGAGGAACACCTTGGGAAGGAATAATCCATCGAGCTAAGACGCAATGACCCGCTCCAGAAACGATGCTGGGAATACCTCGGATCCCCCGAATATTGTTCACATGATATTTGGCGGGCCTGTTACTGAGGACACGTCGAGTGGGCGGCGATCATATGTCAGAGAAACTAGGCTGATCGAGCGGGGTGAATTCATAAACATATCCGAGCATATCAACAAGATATGTCACCAAGAAGACACCCCAATCATGTTTACTGAGGAGGAAGTAGACCAATTAATACACCCCCACAACGATGCCCTAGTGTGCGAACTGCCCATCGCCAACAATGTAGTATGGCGTGTCCTAATCGACAATGACAGTTCGGCCGGCATCCTCTTTAAGCAAGCTTTTGACAGATTAAGGATAAGCAACGCCCCTTTGGTCTTGGTTCGGACCCCGCTTTATGGCTTTGCAGGAGAATGTGTCTGAGCAATAGGAAAGGTTCGTTTGCCCGTGACCTTCGGAGAAGGAGCAGCTCGGGTCACTCGGGTTGTTGACTTTTTAGTCGTCGACAAACCCTCCTAGTATAATATCATCATCGACCAACCAACGCTTAACGCTTTGAAGGCCATAGTGTCTACATATCACCTGGCCATGAAATTCCCAATAGATGGCGGTGTCGGAGTGATTCGCTCGTCCCAGGTGGATTCCCAAGCTTGTTATGCCAGTGCCGTAAGAGCAGCCTTAGCTCGCCACCAAGGTGTCTCAGCCATCTATTCGGTTGACAAATCAGACCTCCCTACCAACCCCACACCCAAGATGCTAGCAGACTTGGACCCCAGATTGCCCAAAGAAGAGGTAAGAGCCACCCCGGTCGAAGACTTGGTGCCGTTCACCCTAGACCCTGAAAGGCCTGAACACACTATCCAACTCGGGTCACAGTTGAGACCTGAGATCTGGGCCGACCTGGAAAGGCTCCTTACCAAATATCGAGATGTTTTTGCGTGGTCTCATGAGGACATACCTGGCATTGACCCGAGCATCATTAGCCATCAACTCAATGTCCAACCTAGCCACAGGCCGGTGATACAGAAAAGAAAGGCTTTTAACCCAGAGAGATACCTGCAATAAACGAGAAAGTCCAGAAACTCCTCAAGGCTGGATTCATCAGGGAAGTAAAATACCCGAAGTGGTTAGTAAATGTCGTCCTCGTCAAAAAGACGAACGACAAATGGCGGGTCTACATTGACTATACGGATCTCAACAAGGCTTGCCTGAAGGATTGCTTTCCACTTTCTCGGATAGATCAGCTCGTCGATGCCACTGTCCACCACGAGCTTCTGAGCTTTATGGATGTGTACTTTGGGTACAATCAGATAAAGATGGCCGAGGAAGACCAAGTGAAAACCACCTTCGTTACCGACCAGGGCTTATACTGCTACGTGGTGATGCCTTTCGGCCTAAAGAACGTCGGAGCTACATACCAACGCCTCATCAATAAGATGTTAGCTTGGCTGATCGAGAAAACGATGGAGGTCTACGTGGATGACATGTTAGTAAAATCAGTCTGAGCAGAAGACCATATGGCCGATATCCGAGTGAGCTTCGACATTCTCCAGGAGTATGGGATGAAACTTAACCCGATAAAGTGTGCGTTCGGTGTCAGCTCGGGCAAATTCCTTAGATTTTTAGTTAATCAACGAGGCATCGAGGTCAACCCGGCAAAGGCCCAAGCGATTATTGATATGCATTCTCCCCAGACAACAAAAGACATACAATGGCTCACTGGCATGGTGGAAGCCCTATCAAGGTTTGTCTCCTAGGCTACCGATAAGTGCCACTCATTTTTTAGGACACTCAAGGGGAAGTTTGAGTGGAGTAGGGAGTGTGAGGAAGCTTTCCAGAGCCTGAAGACCTACTTAGCTATGCCCCCGCTCCTGTCCAAACCTTTTCCTGGTGAAGTCTTAACCGCATATTTAGTCGTGTCAGAGAAAGCTGTCGGCTCTGTCTTAGTCTGAGATGAGGATGGGGTTCAAAGGCCCGTTTACTACACAAGCCACGCATTCCAAGGCACCGAGGAGTGGTACCCGTCGCTGGAGAAGTTAGCTTTTGCCTTAATTACTTCGGTCTGAAAGTTACGACCGTACTACCAAGGCCATACCATCAATGTCCCGACTAAGTTTCCCCTTCGGCAGGTACTCTAGAGCCCAGAGATATCAGGCCATATGGCCAAGTGGTCGGTAGAGCTCGGCCAATACGATGTGCATTTCATGCCAAGAACGGCCATCAAAGCTCAAGCTCTAGCAGATTTCATTGTCGAATTCACAGACGACGGATAGGTGACTCCACTTGTTGAGAAGTCACCCATCGAAGCACCCGATGCACCCAGTTGCAGCGAGGACAATCTTTCCCTAGAGCCGGACTAGAAACTGCATGTCGACGGGTCTTCTTGCGTCGACAGATCTGGCGTCGGGCTGATCTTAACTAGCCTAGATGGTTATAAGGTCATCTATACCCTCCGATTTGACTTCAAGGCCTCCAACAATGATGCAGAATTCGAAGCCCTCCTGGCTGGGCTTCGGATCACTCGAGATCTTAAGGTAAACCACATCACCATCCACAGCGACTCAATGCTTGTGGTTCAATAGGTCATTGGGAGATTTCAGGTCTGAGCAGACTCCATGGCCGCATATTTGCAAGAAGTGAAACAACTGCTCAGACAATTCAAGTCTTATTCTTTCAAGCAAATCCCTCGTTCAGAGAACGCGAAGGCCGACGCCCTTGCCCGATTAGCATCCGGCTTGTGCAGAAGCAATTTAACTTCGGTCCCCATTGAAAGACTTGCCGAGCTGAGTATCGTTAAGGGAATCATAAGTGTAGCTGAAGAACCCAGGGCCACGTGGATGGACCTGATCATTCGATACCTGACCACAACCGAATTACCCGATGATCAAGAAGAAGCACGTCGGGTGCGTAATGGCTCGGCCCGGTATTCGATTATCAGTGGAAAATTATATCGACGAGGCTACACCACACCATGCCTAAGATGCTTAGATCCCAAAGAGGCCGAGTATCTAATGAGAGAGATCCACGAAGGCCTATGCGGCAACCACACTGGGGGACGCTCTTTGGCCCAAAAGTGCCTCCGACAGAGCTACTACTGGCCAACCATACAGCAGGACTGTGGTGATTTTACTCGAAAATGCCTCAAATGCCAGCAATTTGCCAGAATTCCTAGCTCTCACGTTGAGCCGCTCACTCCAGTGACCTCGGCATGGCCATTCGCAAAGTGGGCCATCGACTTGATCAGACCCCTCCCATCGGCCCGATCGTAATTCAAGTATTGCATCATGGCCATAGATTATCTTACGAAGTGGATCGAGGTTGAACCCTGTACCAATATGACCGAAGCTAAGTGCACCAACTTCGTGTGGAAGAACATCATTTGCTGGTTCGAAATCATGCGCACGATTGTGACCGACAACGCCAAGCAGTTTGAATCTTTAGGTCACATCGGTCTATGTGAGAGGCTCGGCATTAGGAAGGTCTTCTCTTTTTCGAGCTATCCACAGAGTAACGGCCAAGTGGAGGCCGTGAATAAGACAATCAAAGACAACCTGAAGAAAAAACTTGAGGGGCTCATTTGGAAACAAAGTGCACAACGAAATTTTAAAAATTTTTCATCAGAGTAATTTCCAAAACACAAGTTTGACATGTTATATGTATAAATTAGACAGATCTTACTAACCTCAGTGTGCTGAAGAACCTCCGTAACATGTGTAGAGAAGTAACATTCTAGAAGAGCCTCAACCAACTGGTCTTCTTTGCTATTCTCTATCCACAACCGGAGTGAGTGTGGGCTCACACGTATAACTCTTCCAACGGTGACTCTCCTTTCAACCAATAGAGAGAACCCAAAGCTAGTGCTCGTGATTTGTGAACAAAAGCTCTTAGGGTTACTAGAAGAGTATTACTCTTAATCTCTCGACTGATCTGAGTAAATCATAAGACTCACTCCCTTTTTATAGCTATTGGTCCTAGGGTCAGTCCGTATCAGATTAGGTCTCAAAAAACTCGAAACAGAATCAAGTTTTGGATCAATATCTGATAAGATCCGCATGAAAACGGGTAATCTTATCTCTCGCTGATCGACAGGCCAAACAACCTGATCGGCAGGCCGAACAGGCCCCATCGGCAGGCCGAACACGTCATCCAGCAGGCCGAACTCTTGAGAAAAAATCTCTGCGAATCTTTTATTTTTCACCTGAGATTCTAAAGGATAAAGTCTTAGTTTTGATTCAAATAACCCAATAGAGAAGTTATCTGATCAAAAGAAACTTTATCAAGATAATCTCTAAGAAAAATAAATCAATTCACAATAATTCTACTAGTTTATCTTGTTCTAATTTATCCTAAATTAAAACAACCGCTAAACAGACAAGAATTATCTAATCGCAATAATTCAACAAGTTTATCTTGAACTAATTTCTTACAAAATTAATTCAACCGATAAACAGACATAAATTATTTGATTCTTACAAATTTTAAACCAATCTGATAAATCCGACAGAAGTCACCAATTATTGAAAAAGCAAGCCGTGTCGTTACAAGATTTTGTGAGCTAGCAAAAGGGACCAAAATAGACCTATAAAGTTCAAGCTCAGGATAATTATGAAACCCAATATCCTAGATATACATTTCACAATTATCAACTCCAACGCTGCTCCACTAAAAGCTTGGAGCTGCACTCTCAAACTTTATAGAATTACGAAGCTCGTGTAGCTAAGTCTCCATAACATATCATAGTGTATCGCATCTCAGTGTTGATCATCCGTAATCGGCTTAAGGATAAGTTCTGTCTTACCTTCCAGATTATTTTTATCTTACGTTTCATTTTCTCACCATTAGAAAACTTACCATCCAAAGATAGTATACCATTTGGTTACACCTATGTATCCAAATGGTTAAACGCTCCAGTTTTTCAATTACAGGACAACGCATATAAGAGGATATCATTACTCCTAAAGAGGAGCTATGGATTCCATATCTATGAATAACAAGTCTACGCTATCAAGAGTCATGCCTCCAACGTACCGATATGCATACCACTATTGAGATGTGGGTGTCACCCTTTGGCACATCAAAAGACACAAGTCGAGACAACGGGCCCACTATTCATCTCAGGATTAAGATACAATACAAATGATTGTCTAAAGTGAATCGATTTGCTGAGACAGAATTATTAATCCAAATCAATTCACTTTATGTCCCGATCTAGCACATCGTCACCTATTACAACGTGCCAATGTTTCTATTCATGGAGTCCAACTCCGATGGTCAAGACAAACCATCTCCCAAAAGGGATATAGACAACATAACAATCTTTACATGAATAAAGCGCCTAACTTTATTCCCTCGATTGCAGATCATATGTTTTAGACTGTCACCTTAAGAATCGTGTCTTCCGCATAATCAGTCCATCATATGCCCAATTCTTAAGGTTTAGACAGACAGTCTCAAACTACTGTTTGCTTATAATACATTCAACAAATATGAACGTAAAGAGGACAAGATTTGGTATATATAAATGAATAAATTCTTTATTGATAAAAATGTCTCCAAAAACATATTACATTTTTACTCCTTGGGGCATACATGTCTAACAATCTCCCACTTGCACTAAGTGAGTAAATACAGCAAATTTCGCATCCCCATAGCTTCCACATGCCTCTCGAAGACTCTCCCAGTAAGTGTCTTCGTAAATGGATTAGCTAAATTATCCTCTGATGCGATTTTGCACACCGTGACATGCCCGCCCTCAACAAAGTCTTTTTTTACATGATACTTTCGATCAATATGCTTACTCTTCTTGTGAAATCTTGGTTCCTTAGCATTAGCTATCGCCGCACTATTATCACAGTACAGTGATACCGCTTTATCCATGCCAGGAACTACCTCAAGATCCCCAAGGAACTTGCGGAGCCACACTTCTTTTTCGAAGCATCACTAGCCGCCACATACTCGGCCTCCATCGTTGAATCTGAAGTGCAATCTTGCTTCGCACTTCTCTAACTGATGGCACCGCCACCCAGAGTAAACACAAACCCCGAAGTCGTTTCCTAGAATCCAAACAGGACTGAAAATCCAAATCAGTGTATCCTAGAGGAGTTAAATCCTCACCCGAATACACAAGCATATACCCTCGAGTCCTTCTCAGGTACTTGAAAATATGCTTTACTGCAACCCAATGGTTCAGTCCTGGATCCGCTTAAAATCGACTTACAATCCCGACCGCATAGCTAATATCCAGTCGGGTGCAAAGCATGGCATACATGAGACTACCCACTGCCGAAGCATAAGGCACCTTCTTCATGTATTCTCTTTCTTCATAAGACATTGGAGAGTCTTTCTTAGAAAGAATAATTCCAGACCTAGATGGTTGCCCACCTTTCTTGGAATCCTGCATTGCAAACCTCCTGAGAATTTTATCTATGTAACCGGCCTGAGACAAAGCTATCATTTTGTTCTTCCTATCACGAAAGATTTGGATACCGAGAACAAAATTAGCCTCACCTAAGTCCTTCATGTCAAACTGCTTGGTCAACCATAATTTGACCAATGACAACGCCCCAACGTCATTGCCAATTAGCAGAATGTCATCTACATAGAGCAGTAGAAAAACCACCTTCTCATCCTTAATGTGTTTGTAAACACATGGTTCATCCACATTTTGTGAGAACCCATAAGTCTTGATCACTTGATCAAATCTTATGTTCCAAGAACGAGAAGCCTGCTTAAGTCCATAAATAGACTTTAGTAGCTTACAAACCTTACCCTTTTGACCCGCGACCTTAAACCCGTCTGGTTGTTCCATATAAATGGACTCATCAAGATAGCCATTCAAAAAAGCCGTCTTAACATCCATCTGCCAAATCTCATGGTCGAGAGCGACAGCTATGGATAAGAGAATCCGGATGGACTTAAGCATGGCTACAGACGAAAAGGTTTCCTCATAATCGATTCCTTCCTTTTGCGTATAACCCTTAGCTACCAGTCTAGCTTTAAAGGTTTCGACCTTTCCATCCACTCCTCTTTTCCTCTTGTAAATCCACTTACACCCTATGGGTTTTACCCCTTCGGGAAGATCCACAAGCTCCTAGACCCGATTAGTCTCCATAGACTTCATCTCTATGTTCATAGCCTCTGTCTAGAGTCTTGAATCAACATCCTCCATGGCTTCTGCATAAGTATAAGGATCCCTATCATGTTCATCCGATTCAGCCAAGAAGACCTCCCCATTGAACATATACCTCTCAAGTTGACGCCCGATCCTCCCACTACGTCGAAGCCCTTGAGGTCGTTGTTCAGGTTTGTTTGGCTTTTCTACACCGATCGGAATGGTTTCGTTTGAAACCTTCAGAGTGAACGGATCACCCCTTAACTCCTCAAGCACCACTTTGCTTCGAGGTTTGAAGTCGTCCATGTAACTCTCCTCAAGGAAAGTTGCATTAATTGAAACCACGATTTTATTTTCCTTTGGGTTTTAAAAATAACCCCCTTTAGTCCCTTTTGGATATCCTACAAACACGCAAACTTTTGAACGTGCTTCCAACTTATTCGGATCCTTAAACAGGACATGAGCCGGACATCTCCATATGCGAATATGGTTTAAGGATGTCTTCCGTCTTGTCCACAACTCGTGAGGAGTTTTAAGGACCGATTTTGAAGGCACATTGTTCAAAAGATAACATGCGGTTTGTAGTGCATATCCCCAAAAGGATAAAGGCAATGATGAATAACTCATCATGGACTGAATCATGTCCAACAAAGTCCTATTCCTTCTCTCCGCTACGCCATTCTACTGTGGAGTGCCAAGCGTAGTCAAATGGGATAAAATCCCATTCTCTAACAAGTGTCCCAAGAACTCATCAGAAAGGTATTCCCCGCCTCGATCAGATCGAAGTGCCTTTATGGGTCTACCCAATTGCTTTTCCACTTCTGCCTGAAACTCCCTAAACTTATCATAAGTTTCGCTTTTGTGGTGCCTTGGGTACACATACCAATATCTTGAGTAATCGTCAATAAAAGTGACGAAATACTCATACCCTCCTCGTGCCCGGACGTTCATCGGCCCGCAAACATCACTGTCCACAAGTTCTAGAACTCCTTTGGCCTTATTGCCCTTAGACCCGTATGGTCTTTTGGTCATTTTACCCTCCAAACAAGACTCACATTGAGCTATAGATTCCACCTTTAAGTGACTTAAAGGTCCATCCCTTACCAACCTTTGAATCCTATTCAAGTTAATATGGCCAAGGTGCAAATGCCAAAAATAAGTCTTATTAGAGTGAGAAGTTTTAAGTCTTTTTGAGTCATTATCATTTATCTCAGCATTAACCAATAAGTCCATATTAGGTTTGATAAAATATAGATTATTTTGCATCCATCCAGAATAGATAAAAGATTTGTTTTTACGAATCACCACTTTTTCATTAAAAGATACCACGTAGGAGTCTTTAAATAAAGAAGATATAGAAATTAAATTCCTTTTAAATTTAGGAACATAAAAACAATCTCGCAAAATTAAATTCCTATAATTATCAAAATAAAGATGGACATCTCCCACTGCTTCCGCTGAGATCAAGGATCCATTGCCCATTCGAAGCGTTAAGTCTTCACACAGCAGACTTCTCGTTTCTTTGAATCCCTACAGAGAAACACAAACATGATTAGTTGCACCGGAATCTATGACCTAGATGTCACTGGATTCCTCAACCAAACAAGTTTCTAAATATAGAAGATCACACCTACCTCCCTTGGAAAGAAAGTCCTTGCAATGCTTCTTTATATGGTCGACCTTACCACAGAAGAAGCACTTAAGCTTCTTTGGGTTCTTTTTCTTCTTCTTCTTGCTCTTGGTAGTAGCAGGAATAAAAGACTTCCCATTCTTGGCCCGTTGCTTCTTTCCATTCCCAGAGTTAGGATTGGAACCAGAAGCAGCTACCATGTTGGCCTCACCACCAGCAGGAGACTCCCTGATCAGCAGTTCAAACTCCTGTAACTATTTCATCAGTTTTGTCAAGGTCATATCCCGTCTATTGCTTAAATTAAAAGTAGCTCTAAATAGAATAAATTCCTTGGATGGAGTCTTAAAGACAATAGTCATCTGAGTTTCAGCATCTATGTCGGCTCCATTGGTTTGAGCCTCAGCGAGGTAACCCATGACCAATATCATGTGCTCCTTTACAGATGTCCCCGATCTCTGTCTATAGTTTAAGAGTTTCTGAAGCGCCCCTTGCCGCTTTCTTTTGGCCTGGCCTCCAAACATTCCTCAAGATTATCCAAGATCTGTTTCGCAGTCTAATAATCCTGATGTTGAGCCTACAGCATGTTGTTCATAATAGCCATAACATAGCAGCGGACCTGATCATTATCATCTTTCCAGCAGTCGTACGCTTGGAATTGCTCATTACTTGAGTCTCCCGTAGGCTCGGGAGGACAAAGGGTTGTCAGTACATATTTTAGTTTCTCAAAGGATAGGACGATGTCCAGGTTCCGTTTCCAATCGTTATAATTCTCACTGGTTAATTGGTTTTTGTCAAGTATCGATGATAAAGCATTTTTAGACATTTTCAATCTACAATAAAGAATCATACACCAAACATAAGCAAACATATATAATAATTTAGTAAGATAACACAATCATGTAAAATCATACAAATGTGTTTATGTGTCAAAACCTTGAAAATATCACAACCTTACAATGATAATTCCCAACTCAGAATTCAACAAGCTCCTAGGGGAGTCATGCTAAATTCAATCAGGAACACGGATCCCCTCCTGATTAATATATGCCATCTAGGACCCGTATGATCCATCATATACTAATAATCGTTTCTTTGGCCATTAATTTTATTAACAGAGCTCCTAGGGGAGGTTAATAATAAAATTAACGTGAGTGTATAACCACCGTTTCAATATTTTATCCATGATTTATAATCACCACCTAGGGGTGTGCAACCATAAATCATACTAAAATACCTTATCCTTTTAGATATCCAATCTGGTACATAATAGAAATCCCTTCCTAGGGGTCGGGACCACCATGTTCTTCCTATGGACCAACGATAGAGGCCTTAGGTCCTCTCTTCGAAAACCTTCTCCCACTCAATCTTTTGAAGTTAAGGTTTTATTTTAAAATTATACATGAACAATTTTAACATGAGTGGCACTCCCTATTCTATATGACATGTTATCAATATACATGGTAAATCATATTATAATGCAGACAAGCAAAGCAATCAAGCAAAGCTACAAGCAAAATAATAATAACCGTAATATTATGGTTCCACCCTAGAGAATAGAAAACTAAGATTACAAGAGAATAATCGAGACATTTATCGATTCTTCATCCTTGAATCCTCAAGCTGTATCCTTCTTCATGTAATATCCATCTTCAAGTCTTCAATCCCGTATGAATCGAATACTTCATTTTTTCGGTCATATCCAAATTTAATGTTTCTCAGAATCGTCCCAAAAATAAAATTAAAATTGCACCGAAAAAATTGCACCTTCTCTGGACACTTGGCAGCTCTCGGTTAGCAAGCCGATCATGAAGGTTCGGCCTGCCGGCAGAGCACCCAAATTTCTGCCCCACTGTCGGCCTGTCGGACCACACGTCTGGCATGCCAATCTGTGACCTTTGACCTACCGAACTGTGAGGTTTGGCATGCCGACCAAGCAGAAAACCTCATTCCTGAAAATACAATTTTAATGCAATTCATCAATTTTATTTTCAACAATTCAAAAACATAAAATTAGAGACTCAAGAAATACCTGGAGGTGCCATCATCAATCTTTAAGATCCGACTTCTCGTTCCGTCTTCTCTGAATAATTATTTAATTACAAAATTTTTATAAATTAAAAATTAAATAACAATTCCTAGACGGAGATGATAGTCCGTCATCTAAATACATGAAAAACCTAGACACATATTCTAACCTCTAAGGAACCATAACCGGTATTAATTAATTAATAAATAATTAAATAACGATTTAATCAACCATAATTAATTAATAAACATTCACCACATAATCCATAACAACATATATATTATATAGAAACCTAGAGTGCCATCTCTCCATAAAATTCAATTCAAGCATAGGAGACATTAAGATCACAAAATTTATGCATATAACATGATCACAAACTTGCAAATTTATGTAAAAACCTCGGCTCTGATACCAATTGTTGGAAACAAAGTGCGTAGCGAAATTTTTTAAAATTTTTCATCAGAGTAATTTCTAAAACACAAGTTTGACATGTTATATGTATAAATTAGATAGATCTTACTAACCTCAGTGTGCCGAAGAACCTCAGCAACCTGTGTAGAGAAGTAACGTTCCAAAAGAGCCTCAACCAACTGGTCTTCTTTGCTATTCTCTATCCACAACCGGAGTGAGTGTGGGCTCACACGTACAGCTCTTCCACTAGTGACTCTCATTTCAACCAATAAAGAGAACCCAAAGCTAGTGCTCGTGATTTGTGAACAAAAGCTCTCAGGGAGTTTTCAGATGCGTACTAGAAGAGTATCACTCTCAATCTCTCGACTGATCTAAGTAAATCATAAGACTCACTCACTTTTTATAGCTATTGGTTCTGGGGTCAGTCCGTATTAGATTGGGTCTCAAAAAACTTGAAACAGAATCAAGTTTGGATCAATATCTGATAAGATTCGCGTGAAAATGCGTAATCTTATCTCTCGTTGATCGGCAGGCCGAAAAGGCCCCATCGACAGGCCGAACTCCCAAGAAAAAATCTCCACGAATCTTTTATTTTCCACCCAAGATTCTAAAGGATAAAGTCTCAGTTTTGATTCAAATAACCCAATAGAGAAGTTATCTGATCAAATCAAACTTTATCAAGATAATCTCTAAGAAAATAAATCAATTCACAATAATTCTACTAGTTTATCTTGTTCTAATTTGTCCTAAATTAAAACAACCGATAAACAGACAAGAATAGTTTATCTCCAACACTACTCCACTAAAAGCTTGGAGCTGCACTCTCGAACTTTATAGAATTATGAAGCTCGTGTAGCTAAGTCTCCATAACATATCATAGTGTATCGCATCTCCATATGATCATCCATAATCGTCTTAAGGACAAGTTCTGTCTTACCTTCCTGATTATTTTTATCTTACGTTCCATTATCTCACTATTAGAAAACTTACCATCCAAAAATAGTATACCATTCGGTTACACTTATGTATCCAAATGGTTGAACGCTCCAGTTTTCCAATTACAGGACAACGCATATAAGAGGATATCATTACTCCTAAAGAGGAGCTATGGATTCCATAGCTATGAATAACAAGTCTACGCTATCAAGAGTCATGCCTATAACGTACCGGTATGCATACTACTATTGAGATGTGGGTGTTACCCTTTGGCACATTAAAAGACACAAGTCGAGACAACGGGCCCACTATTCATCTCAGGATTAAGATACAATACAAATGACTATCTAAAGTGAATCGATTCGCCGAGACAGAATTATTAATCCAAATCAATTCACTTTATGTCTCGATCCAACACATCGTCACCTATGACAACGTGCCAATGTTTCTATTCACGGAGTCCAACTCTGATGGTCAAGACAAACCATCTCCCAAAAGGGATATAGACAACATAACAATCTTTACATGAATAAAGCGCCCAACTTTATTCCCTCGATTACGGATCATATGTTTTAGACTGTCACCGTAAGAATCGTGTCTTTCGCATAATCAGTCCATCATATGCTCAATTCTTAAGGTTTAGACTAACAGTCTCAGACTACTGTTTGCTTATCATACATTCAACAAATATGAACGTAAAGAGGACAAGATTTGGTATATATAAATGAATAAATTCTTTATTGATAAAAATGTCTCCAAAAACGTATTACATTTTTACTCCTTAGGGCATACATGTCTAACAGCTCAAAGGTGCATGGATTGACGAACTCCCACAAGTGCTCTGGGCATACCGAACAACTACCTGAACGGTGACCAATGAAACACCGTTCTCCCTCGTATACGGGGCAGAGGCTATCATCCTAGCCAAAGTAGGGTTGCCAAGCTTCAGAATTGAACAGTACAAGGAGACTCTGAACGTGGAGCTGATGATGACTGAATTCGATCTACTTGAAGAAAAAAGAAACCGAGCAGCGGTTCGTAACGCAGCTCGGAACCAGTTGCTCGGTATTACAACAAGAGAGTCCAGATTAGAAGTTTTAAGGTTGGAGACTTGGTATTGAAGAAGGTCACGGTTCAACAACCCGGCCTCGGGTCCTTTGGTCCAAAGTGGAAAGGTCCGTTTAGGGTCGATGACATCGTATGACCAAGCACGTACATATTATCTGACATAAAAGGAAATCAGCTCAGACATCCTTGGAATGCTGAGCTCCTAAAAAGATTCTTTTGCTAAATTCAGAGCCAAAAAACCCTTTTTTGACCTCTGGCTAGAATTCTTTTGTAACTAGACCTAGCGAATATGACTAAAAAAATCCATGTACATATCACATTAATGGAATACAACTTTCCTACATCATTCCATTTGAGCAATGTGTTTAAAGGAAATATGGATCCAAAATGCCATAACTCTAGCTTGGAGGACAAGACAATAACTCCCAACAAGGGAGAGTCATCCTGGTTAACCGAGCTGGGGGGCTGGTCGGTATACCGACCTTAGGTCTATCGCCGTACAGGCAACTTAGTAAGTTGCTTGGCACAATAGCGTGCCCGATAAGTCATACACTTGTAAAGCCTCTCCAAAACTTGAACAAGTCTAGGGGGCAACAGGGGTAAGGGTAGCCACACGCTGTTGTGCTCTGTCCGTCTAAGATCAGAAACCTAAAACCTGCTCGGATTAATTGAGTAGACAAAGATAACTACTCAGATTAAAACCTGCTCAGATTAACTGAGAGAACAGAGGTGATATCCACCTCTGTTCGGACAACTCGATAGCCCTGCCAAGATCAAAAAACCTAAAACCTGCTCGGATGAACTGAGCGGACAAGGATAACAGCTCGGAGTAACTGAGAAAACTAGGGATATCACCTTTGCTCGTGTAACTTGATAGCTATCGAGACGGAACTAGGTCCCAACCTAGAATCCTCCCCGAGGAGCATCTAACTTAAAAAATATGGTTACTTGGTAGTTTATAACGGTAACCGTATGTCCGAGGAATCCCTCACGTTGAAGCTAGAATTAATAACCCGAGGACACTCGCACTTGGAAAATAATATTGAGCAGAAATGCAAATGACAATCCGAGAACAGAAGAACGGGAAGTAAATTTTTATTTATCGGGGAGGTACAAAAAACTAGACACTACCCACGTCCGGACAGGACAAAAAAAAAACAAAACAAACAACAACAAAAGACAATTAGTCTAGGCCTGGGTCTCACCCCCAGCTGTGTCCTCCTTGCCTCCGCCACCGGCTATGCTCTGCCCATCCCCGTCATCATCGTCGTCTACCACGACGACCTCATCCTCCTCGCCCTGCTATTGCTCGGCAACACCTTAATCGGGCTCGATAATGATCGACCAATCGAAGCCCGTGCCCTAGGGGTGCTGCCCGATCAGATGTTTGCGAAGGTCGGTCATGCCGTAATAGTAGAGGTCGGCGTATTCTAGGATGCCTTGAACTCGCCCACCACTCAGGCCAGACGCCCTGGTAGCTCGTCCACAAGGTGCTGATGCTTAGCCTGGATGAATGTTAGTTGCCCTTTAAGCCATGCAACCTTATCCTTCACCTCCCTAGCCTGCCTCAAAGCCTCTTCGACCTCGGCCTTAGCCTTCCCCAGCCTCTTCCTGGGCCCGAGAAAGAGACTCCTGGGCTTAGTCTAGCTCAGTGTTCTTAGTATCGAGCTTCTTATCGGCATCCACCTTCTTCAAGAGGGTTTTCTTGTGCATCTCCTTCTCCTTATGGATGTCTTTTATCTCAGAGGAGTGCACCATGTGCAGTACAACACTCATCTGCAAGGATTAAGACGTCAGTGCTCGACAGCGTAATAAAAGGGAAACTTAAATGACCGGTTTGGATTAATACTTATGGAGGCAGCGGCTCAAAATGCCGTATTACAGAGACTCTGGAAGTCCTCCCCATGGATGTTCATAAAGAAGTCGCCCTGAGGCATTGCGTCCTCGAGACGTTCGAGGATGATGCCGCGGTAGTTTGGGCGCCTTCTCTGCGGATCCTCGGACGAACCTCTAGCCGCCTCATTGGCTGGCGTCACCTTCGGTGCGTCCTTGGTCTGCTGTGGCGGAGTTGGCGGTACTTGGACTGATGTGGAGACCTACTCAAGGAGACGAGGAAGCTCAGGCCTGGGCATCTGCTTACGCTTCCTCCCAGTCTCGACAGCCTGGCCCTTTTGCTTCCTTAAGCTCTCCATCAAAGCCTGTCTATTAACGAGGGAGCTCGGTACCGATGACATCTTTGCACAATGAAACATCAAAATCAAAACGAGGTTGGCAAAAAAGAAGAGGGGAAAACAAAAATAAAACTTGGGTTTGACCTTCGATCCGGAGCTGGTGAGACGGGTATAGGAGCCAAATCACGTCTTCGAGGTCCTCGTCGGCTACAAGTGGCCTGCATCGAAGGAGCCACTCGACGAGTCCTTGGAACTGGACGATGAAGGGTCCCTCGTCGGCCACCCAGATCGGAAAGTGCTTGGCCTCGAGACGTCAATGGCACCAGGCCGAGCAATGGTAACCTGCCCGAAACTCCAGGCAGGGCGGACTATTTGGGGATTTATTCTGTTGGGTTCCCCGAACCAGCCATAACCAGATAAAGTGTCCTTCCTTAAAAGGAAGGACTGCTGCCTGGTTGACTCTGGCTTTTTGAACAGTTCATCGACCGCCCTGATCAAGCAGCTCGGTGCCCAGGGACGCTTGGTCCACACATGCCCCTGCTCGAACGACCTCAGCACATGTTGGTCTACAGGAACGGTCTTACCGGCTAGGGCTAGATAATTTCTCCTGACGTAGAACCACTTGTACTTTCATAATTTATCCGAGTCGGGGTTGCCCAAGATGAAATCTTTCTGAAAGCCGGTGACGTAGTATCAATCGAATTGTCAAGGAAGCTTCTTCATCTTGTACACTTGCTTGAAAGCTTCTAGTGGCATCTCGATAACTTGGTGGTACCTCCACAATATATACATCCTAATCAGCAACCTGTAGCTGTTCGGGTTCAGCTGAGCCAGGCACACGTTGAAGTCATTAAGTGCCCGGCGGAGAAAGGGGTGGAACGGGAGGTGCAGCCTAGCCTTGAAAAACTTGGCATCGAGCATGATGCATCCCTCCAACGCGTCTAAAGGTTAATCTCCCTCGCCAGGAACAGCGAGAGTCACGTCGTCTATGATGCCGTACTCGGTGCGTAGATTCTCCAGTCGTAACCCATGATGGCGCTTGTGTAGCTCGTCGCTGAGGTTTGCCTATGTCGGGTTACCTGATACGCCGTCACTCCTCAGACGTGGGTGACTTGGACCTCCTGCTCCATCTCCGGTTGCTCCACCTCCACCTCCTAGGCTGCTTGTTCCTCGTTGAAAACATCAACCGTTATCACCCCCGCAACTTGGACTGGGGCCTCAACACCCTGGCTGGATGTGCTCGGGGCATCCTCGCGCATTGACAGCTCAGCCCTCTCCCTTGAAACAACTCGGGACGAGCCTGCGGTAGCCGACCTGATATTAGGGTCCTGCTCCCTAGACGGCCTAATCGGCCTTTGCCCATCCAGCATGTTCAGAAACTCCTGCTTGGGTACAGTTTGGGAGTCGACCCTTAAGATTTGCTCGAGCTGGCCGACTCCATCCCGTCCTAGAGACACTTCCTTGGTGTAGGTTTGGGTGGTAGACGAACTACTTTCTACACTACTTTCTGACCAGGAGACCTCTACATTTTGGGAATCGCTGAGATCACTCATTTTGTCACTATAGGGAAATTACCTGCTCGGGTTTTGAAAGCTCGGGGAAATATGATCCTCAGGTATATAACTGAAGCTTGGCAGCTAAAACTCTTCGGGTGCAAAAATTCTAAGAATCAAGTGAAAATGACAAAGAGGATGGCCCTATTTATAGCCATTTCAGGCGGGAATTTGGGCGCAAAAACCAGGAGGCGAGATCATTACGCCTGTCAGGCGACGCAGACGGCCACAACGCGACACGCGTCCTCCGTCTGATCCGCACGTCTTTTCGCCTCACCCCCCCTTGAAGTGTCGTTTGGCCTTCTTCCTTTAAGCCGACCTCACCTACTCGGCATAGTCCACCCGGCCAGACACCGACCAGGTGAACTGGGGGGCTAATGTTGAGGGTGAGCTTGGTGCCACCGTCGAGGAAATAAACTTCGATGGTCGGCTAATTAGCTCGACAGAACTCCGGCAAGCTTGCTATCGGCCCCCGATGCATCATACTCCTTTCCGAGGTGCCTCTCAGGCATCCAAGACTGCGTCCCAAGAAGGCTGTCATCTTGAAATGTACAGTAGCTCAGGTCGGACCAATCTTACTCGCAAGCAGGCTGCTACTCGCCATTATAGGCCAACACAACCGTCCGATAGAGTCCAATCTCTTAGACGAGGGGCATGACACTTGTCACCTATTACCGGACACACCTTGATGTGACACCTAGGTAGTGGGTAAAACCCGCCTTACACTCGATCTAAGTTGTGGCCTATAAATAGGATGCATTTATGGCATTTTGGGGAAAGGCTTCTTCTTTACACCTATTTAGCTGTCGACCTCTGTCGAGCAAACCCTGCTTTGAGTATTGGAGAGCCCTTGTCTATTGACCTATTCTTCTATTTTCTCCAAAGCATCCCTCCTCTTGCAGGTGTGTCTGCTCGGGTAGAGGCGAATCCAAGGGGAGGTTAGACCGTGCGCAGCTACACGTGGTGTTGGTCCGACGCCGGATCACGGTAAGCATCAACAAACATCATTAATCATGAGATCATAAACATAATGCTTCCCTTGTAGAAGACTTGAGACCATCAAACCTTGAGGTCATGTACCCACATCGAGGAGGTCAAACTTTAACTTTACTTGTGTACTTCACATCTAGGAGGTCACAACTTCAACTTTACTTTCAATACCTCACAACAAAAAGGCTGGTATGACATTTTCTTTTTATTATCTTTACTCTTACCTTCCCTTTTAACTTGGTGAGCATATCAAATGCAATCACGTTATATGCAAACACATTTGCAGATCATAATTATTCTTTTTGAAATTTATTGCATAACAAAGGCAACATAAAATTTATTACTTAAACTATAAAACATTATGCATTAACAAAATGCAAATCATACTTTAAACATAAATTTTGCAAATACATTGCAAACTTTTACTTGATCTTTTAAAACTTTATGCACATCAAATGCAACCATGCTTTAACATAATAGTTCCAAACACATTGCAAATCTTGATTTAAACTGTAAAACTTTTTGCATAACAAACGGAAACATACTTTTAAAAATAACTTGTATAACAATTGCAAACATATATATATATATAAACATTTGAAAACTATTTACTTCATGCTGTAGGCGAGGTTTGAAACTTACCTCGATTACACTCTAGCTTTTCCTATTCTGTTCATTTTCCTTATATTACTCGGCTTTTGTGTTCTGATCATACGACACCCGACTAATTAGTTAACTTTCTCTTTATCAATCTACCCGATTGGTAATAAAACCTTAAACATTAAACATTCATTCCTCTTAACTTAACTTGGTACCCTATCAATTTACCATTCTCTTTACTTTGTACCTCGTTGCTTTTAACTTTGTAACCCATTAGGTTGTTAGACGTGTATGCCCTAAGGAGTAAAAATGTAATAAGTTTTTAAAGACATTTTTTATCAACAAAGAATTTATTGTTTATATACCAAATCTTGTCCTCTTTACGTTCATATTTGTTGAATGTATGTTAAGCAAACAATAGTTTGAGACTGTCGGTCTAAACCTTTAAGAATTGGGCATATGATGGACAGATTATACGAAAGACACGATTCTTAAGGTGACGGTCTAAATCATAAGATCCGTAATTGAGGGAATAAAGTTGGACACTTTATTCATGTAAAGATTAAATTATTATTTAATTATTTATTAATTAATTAATTTATACCGGTTATGGTTCCTTAGAGGTTAGAATGTATATCTAAGTTTTTCATGTAATTAGATGACAGACTATCATCTCCATCTAGAAATTATTATTTAATTTTAAATTTGTAAGAATTTTGTAATTAAATAATTATTCAGAGAGGATGGATCTAAAAGGCGGATATAGAAGATGGATGATGATGTTTCAAGGTATTTCCTGAGTTTCTAATTTTATATTTTTGAATTGTTGAAAATAAAATTGATGAATTGCATCAAAAATTGTGTTTTCTGAAAAGGGTGATTTCTGCTCGGTTGGCATGCCAAACCCTCCAATTTGGCAGGCCGATGGTCGTAGATCGGCAGGCCAGACGAGAGGTTCGGTAGGCCGTCAACAGGGCAAAAATCAGGTGGCTCTAGCGATAGGCCGAACTTCTAGTTCAGTAGGCTGATCTATCATGAATCGACATACCGATCTGTGAAGATTGATAGGCTAATGGGCCATGACTGGCAGGCCGATCACCCAGATCGGCTTGTCGACAAAGAGCTGAAATTTTTTTTTCCAGAAAAGGTACATTTTTCGTGCAGTTTTAATTTTATTTTTGGGACAATTTTGAGAAACATTAAATTTGGATATAACCGAAAATATGGATATTCGATTCATACGGGATTGAAGTCTTGAAGATAGGCATTACATAAAGAAGGATACAGTTTGCAGATTCAAGGATGAAGAATTGATAAAATGTTTTGATTATTCTCTTGTAATCTTTATTTTATATTCTCTAGGGTGGAACCATAATATTACGGTTATTTATTATTTTGCTTGTAGCTTTGCTTAATTGCTTTGCTTGTCTATATTATAATATAATTTGCCATGTATATTGATAACAAGTTATATCGAATAGGCAGTGCCACTCATATTAAAAATTTTCATGCATGTTCTTGAAATAAAACCTTGATTTCAAAAGATTGAGTGGGAGAAGGTTTTTGAAGAGAGGACCTAAGGCCTCCATCGTTGGTCCGTAGGAAAAACATGGTGGTCCTGACCCCTAAGAAGGGATTTCTATCATGTACCAAATTAGATCTCTGAGACGATAAGGCATTTTAGCATGATTTATGGTTGCAAACCCCTAAGTGGTGATTATAAATCATGGATAAAATATTAAAATGATGGTTATACACTCACGTTAATTTTATTATTAACCTCCCCTAGGAGCTTTGTTAATAAAATTAATGGTCAAAGAAATGATTATTAATATATGCTGGATCATACATGTCCTGGATGACAATATTAATTAGGAGGGGATCCGTATTCCTGATTGAATTTGGCATGACTCCCTTAGGAGCTTGTTGAATTCATAGTTGGGAATTATCGTTGTAAGGTTGTGATATTTTTAAGGTTTTGACACATAAATACATTTGTATGTTTTTACATGATTGTGTTATCTTACAAATTATTATTATATGTTTGCTTATGTTTGGTATATGATTCTTTATTGTAGATTAAAAATGTCTAAAAATGCTTTGTCTTCGATACTTGACAAAAACCTATTAACTAGAGAGAATTATAATGATTGGAAACAGAACATGGATATCGTCTTCTCCTTTGAGAAATTAAAATTTGTGCTGACAACCCCTTGTCCTCCCTAGCCTACAGGAGATTCCACCAATGAGCAATTCCAAGCGTACGATTGCTGGCAAGATGCAAATGATCAAGCCCGCTGCTATGTTATGGCTAACATGAATAACGTGCTGCAGGCTCAACATGAAGATTATGAGACTGCAAAGCAGATCTTGGATAATCTTGAAGACATGTTTAGAGGCCAGGCCATAACAAAGCAGTAAGGGGTGCTTCAGAAACTCTTGAACTATAAACAGAGACTGGGGACATCTGTAAAGGAGCACATGACGTTGGTCATGAGTTACCTCGCTGAGGCTCAAACCAATAGAGCCAACATTGATGTTGAAACTCAAACAACTACGGTCTTTGAGACTCTATCAAAAGAATTTATTCTGTTTAGAGCTACATTTAATTTGAGCAATAGGTAGGATATGACCTTAACAGAATTAATGAAACGGTTACAGGAGTTTGAATTGTTGATCAAGGAGTCTCCTGCAGGTGGAGAGGCCAATTTAGCTGCTACTTCTGGTTCCAATCTTAATTCTGGCAATGGAAAGAAACAACGGGCCAAGAATGGGAAGTTTTCTATTCCTGCTAGCACCAAGAGCAAGAAAAAGAAGAAGAAGAACTCAAAGAAGCTTAAGTGCTTCTTTTACGGGAGGATCGGATACATAAAGAAGCATTACAAGGACTTCCTTTCTAAAGGAGGTAGGTGTGATCTTTTGTATTTAGAAACTTGTTTGGTTGAGGAATCCAGTGACATTTGAGTCATAGATTCCGGTGCAACTAATAATGTTTGTGTTTCTCTACAAGGGTTCAAAGAAACGAGAAGTCTTCTACATGAAGACTTCATGCTTCGGATGGGCGATGGATCCTTAGTCTTAATAGAAGCAGTGGGAGATGTCCATCTTTATTTTGATAATTATAGGAATTTAATTTTACAAGATTGTTTTTATGTTCCTAAATTTTAAAGGAATTTAATTTCTGTAGCTTGTTTATTTAAAGACTCTTATTTGGTTTATTTTAATGATAAAGTGGTGATTCGTAAAAATAAATCTTTTATCTGTTTTGGATGGATGCAAAATAATCTATATTTTATCAAACCTAAGATGGACTTACTGGTTAATGCTGAGATGAATGATAATAACTCTAAAAGATTTAAAACTTCTCACTCTAATAAGACTTATCTTTGGCATTTGTGCCTTGATCATATTAACCTGAACATGATTTAAAGGTTGGTAAGGGATGGACCTTTAAGTCACTTAAAGGTGGAATCTATACCTCAATGTGAATCTTGTTTAGAGGGAAAAAGGACCAAAAGACCATAAGAGTCTAAGGGGCAATAGAGCTGAAGGGGTTCTAGAACTTCTACATAGTGATGTTTGCAGACCAATGAACATCCGGGCATGAAGAGGGTATGAGTATTTCGTCACTTTTATTGATGATTACACAAGATATGGGTACGTGTACCTGATGTACCACAAAAGTTAAACTTTTGACAAGTTCAGGGAGTTTCAGGCTGAAGTAGAAAAATAATTGGGTAGACCCATAAAGGCACTTCGATCCGATTGAGGTGGAGAATACCTTTCTAATGAGTTCTTGGGACACTTATTAAAGAATGAGATTTTATCCCATTTGACTGTGCCAGGCACTCCACAGCAGAATGGCGTAACGGAGAGGAGGAATAGGACTTTATTGGACATGGTAAGGTCCATGTTGAGTTATTCATCATTGCCTTTATCCTTTTGGGGATATGCACTATAAATCGCATGTTATCTTTTGAACAATGTGCCTTCAAAATTGGTCCCTAAAACTCCTCACGATTTGTGGACGAGCAGAAAGACATCCTTAAACCATATTCGCATATGGAGATGTCTGGCTCATGTCCTGTTTACGGATGCGAATAAGTTGGAAGCAAGTTTGGAAGTTTGCGTGTTTATAGGATATCCAAAAGGGACTAAAGGGGGCTATTTCTATAACTCAAAGGAAAATAAAGTCATGGTTTCAACTAATACAACTTTTCTTGAAGAGAGTTACATGGACGACTTTAAGCCTCAAAGCAAAGCCGTGCTTGAGGACTTAAGGAGTGATCTAATCACTCCAGAGGTTTCGAATGAAACCGTTTCGATCAGTGCAGAAAAAACAAACAAACCTGAACAACAACCTAAGGGGTTTCGGTGTAGTGGGAGGATTGGGTGTCAAACTGAAAGGTATATGTTTAATGGGGAGGTCTTCTTGGCTAAACTGGATGAACATGATAAGGATCCTTATACTTACACAGAGGCTATGGAAGATGTTGATTCACAACTATAGACAGAGGCCATGAACACAAAGATGAAGTCTATAGAGACTAATCAGGTTTAGGAGCTTGTGGATCTTCCTAAAGGGGTAAAACCCATAGCAGGTAAGTGGATCTACAAGAGGAAAAAAGGAGTGGATGGAAAGGTCAAAACCTTTAAGGCTAGACTGGTAGCTAAAGGTTATACGCAAAAGGAAGGAATCGATTATGAGGAAACCTTTTCGCCTGTAGCCATGCTTAAGTCCATCTGGATTCTCTTGTCCATAGCTGCCGCTCTCGACTACGAGATTTGATAGATGGATATCAAGATGGCTTTTCTAAATGGGTGTCTTGATGAGTCCATTTATATAGAACAACCAGACGGGTTCAAGGTCAAGGGTCAAGAAGGTAAGGTTTGTAAGCTGTTGAAGTCAATTTATGGACTTAAGCAGGCTTTTCGTTCTTGGAACATAAGATTTGATTAGGTGATTAAGACTTATGGGTTCTCACAAAATATGGATGAGCCATGTGTTTGCAAACACATTAAGGATAGGAAGGTGGTTTTTCTACTACTCTATGTAGATGACATTCTGCTGATTGGCAATGACATTGGGGTATTGTCGTCGGTCAAATTATGGTTGACCAAGCAGTTTGACATGAAGGACATGGGTGAGGCTAATTTTGTTCTCGGTATCCAGATCTTTTGGCATAGGAAGAACAAATGATAGCTTTGTCCTAGGCCGCTACATAAATAAAATTCTCAAGAGGTTTACAATGTAGGATTTCAAGAAAGGTGGACAACTATCTAGGTCTAGAATTACTCTTTCTAAGAAAGACTCTCCAAAGTCTGATGAAGAAAGAGAATACATAAAGAAGGTGCCTTATGCTTCGGCAGTGGGCAGTCTCATGTATGCCATGCTTTGTACACGACCGGATATTTGTTATGTGGTCGGAATTGTAAGTCGATTTCAGGTGGATCTAGGACCCAACCATTGGGTTACGGTTAAGCATATTTTCAAGTACCTAAGAAGGACTCGAGGGTATATGCTTGTGTATTCGGGTGAGGATTTAACTCCTCTAGGATATACTAACTGGGATTTTCAATCCTCTCTGGATTCTAGGAAATTGACTTTAGGTTTTGTGTTTACTCTAGGCGGCGGTGCCATCAGTTGGAGAAGTATGAAGCAAGATTGCACTTTGGATTCAACGATAGAGGCCGAATATGTGGCAGCTAGTGATGCTTCAAAAGGAGCAGTGTGGCTCTACAAGTTCCTTGGGGATCTTGAGGTAGTTCTTGGTATGGATAAGACGGTATCACTGTACTGTGATAACAATGCGGTGGTAGCTAATGCTAAGGAACCATGATTTCACAAGAAGAGTAAGCATATTGATCGTAAGTATCAAGTGATAAAGGACTTCGTTGAGGGCGGGCATGTCACGGTGTGCAAAATCGCGTTAGAGGACAATTTAACTGATCATTTACAAAGACACTTACTGTAAGAGTCTTCAAGAAGCATGTGGAAGCCATGGGGATGCGAGATTTGTCAGATTTACTCACTTAGTGCAAGTGGGAGATTGTTAGACGTGTATGCTCTAAGGAGTAAAAATATAATAAGTTTTTGAAGACATTTTTATCAATAAAGAATTTATTGTCTATATACCAAATCTTGTCCTCTTTACGTTCATATTTGTTGAATGTATGTTAAGCAAACAATAGTCTGAGACTATTGGTCTAAACCTTTAAGAATTGGGCATATGATGGACATATTATACGAAAGACACGATTCTTAAGGTGACGGTCTAAATCATAAGATCTGTAATCAAGGGAATAAAGTTGGGCACCTTATTCATGTAAAGATTGTTATGTTGTCTATATCCCTATTGGGAGATCGTTTGTCTTGGCCATCGGAGGTGGACTTCGTAAATAGAAACATTGGCACGTTGTCATAGGTGATGATGTGTTGGATCAGGATATAAAATGAATTGATTTAGATTAATAATTCTGTCTCGGCAAATCGATTCACTTTAGACAATCATTTGTATTGTATCTCAATCCTGAGATGAATAGTAGGCCCGTTGTCTTGACTTGTATCTTTTGATGTACCAAAGAGTGACATCCACATTTTAATAGTGGTATGCATGCTGGTACGCTAGAGGCATGACTCTTGATAGCATAGACTTGTTATTCATATATATGGAATCCATAGCTCCTCTTTAGGAGTAGTGATATCCTCTTATATGCATTATCCTGTAATTGGAAAACTGAAGCGCTCAACTATTTGGATACATAGGTGTAACCGAATGGTATACTGTCTTTGGATGGTAAGTTTTCCGATGGTGAGATAATGGAATGGAAGACAAAAATAATCGAGAAGGTAAGATAGAACTTGTCCTTAAGCCGATTATGGATAATCCTATAAGGATACGATACACTCTGATATGTCATGAAGATTTAGCTATATGAGCTTCGTAATTCTATGTAGTTTGAGAGTGCAGCTCCAAGCTTTTAATGGAGTGGCGTTGGAGTTGATAATTATGAAATGTATATCTGGGATATTGGGTTTAATAATTTTCGGGAGCTTGAACTATATAGGTCTATTTGGTCCCCTTTGCTAGCTCACAAAATCCTATAACGATACGGCGTGTTTTTTCAATAATTGGTGACTTATGTCAGATTTATTAGTTTGGTTGAAATTTAAAAGAATCAAATTATTCATGTCTGTTTATCGGCTGAATTAATTTTGTGACAAAACTAATTCAAGATAAACTTGTTGAATTATTGGAATCGGATAATTCTTGTCTGTTTATCAGTTGATTTAATTTTGAATAAATTAAATCAAGATAGACTTGTAGAATTTTTAGCAATTTATTTATTTTCCTAGAAATTATCTAGATAAAGTTGTTTTAATTAGATAACTTCTCTATTGGGTTATTTGAATTAAAACTAAGACTTTATCCCATAGAATCTTAGGGGAAAAATAAAAGATTTGCTGAGATTTTTTTATGGGCAGTTCGGCATGCCGATCCTCAAGTTTGGCCTACCGATGGGGCAAGTTCGGCCTACGGATTAGGCAGATCGGCCTATCGATGTGCGATAATTGGATCACACATTTTTACGTGATTTCACCAGACATTGATCCGAATTTGATTTTGATTCGAATTTTTAAGACCTTATCTGATAAGGACTAACCCTAGACCTAACCTCTATAAATACGTAGTAAGTCTCATGAGTTATTTAGATCAATTGAGAGATTAAGAGTGATACTTTGCTGGTGAGAATCTAAAACTCCCTAAGAGCTCTTGTTCACAAATCACAAACACTAGCTTTGGGTTTTCTCAATTGGTTGGAAGGAGAGTCACCTGGAGGAAGAGCTGTACATGTGAGCCCACACTCACTCCTATCGTGGATAGAGAATAGCAAAGAAGGCCAATTGGTTGAGGTCCTTTTGGAACGTTACTTCTCTTCACTGATTGTAGGAGCTTTTAAGGATTCAAAGGTTAGTAAGATCTAGTTAATTTATATATATAGCATGTCAAACTTGTATTTTGAAAAATACTCTGATATAAAAAATTTTAAAATTCCACTGCGTACTATTTTTCCAACACAGGTTACCTTACCTTTCACTCTAGTTCCGTAACCCACCGGGTTATCATTCTTTTTACTTAGCTTTGTAACCCATCAGGTTACCTTTTTCTTTACTTAAACAACCCTTATTAAATTTCATGTCCTATGTGATAGTTTTGTTACTTAACGTATTACGGAATATTTTTCATTTAAGAACGTTTTGCTAGTTTGGAGTATTCAATTCCGTTTTAGTTGTTTTCTTACATATAACGATTTTACCCTTAACGAATTTTTCGCCTATTCCGTAACTTAATAAAACTCATTGCTTAACTTTACCATTCCATTGCCTACATAATACAAAAAAAATTCCACAAAGAAACGTTTCACAACATCGGGCGTTTCGGTTCTGTTTTGGTTTTTTTATAAAATGACCATTTTGCCCCTAATGTTTTTCTTTTATTCTTTCCTTAACTAAACTTTAAATCCTTTAAAAACATAATCCCTGTGGTCACTCACTACCCACAGAATGCAAGAACCTAATGTTCCTTGGTGAAAACCCAGTTTTCACACAATTTTATGGTTTTGGCCCGAAACAGAAAAATATTTACATTTTTACCCTCGAAACCAAAAATGACCACTTTATACCAAAACGTTTAGTTGTTTGCAAGGAAAAAAACTTATAAAAGCACCATAGTCGAATTCAATACATTCCATAACGTTTCCATTTCTTGAAATTTTATGCTCAAAATTTCATAAAATTTGTAACTCCTAAACGGAGTCAAATTTTGGAAAACTACCCATGTTGTCCAAACAGTTTCGATGCGTTTTACAACTTTTGTGTTTTATCTTTCATGAAATTCTAACATTTAGGGGGACTTTTTGGCTAATTTTCAAATCTGTTGAGAATACACTTTTCTTTGCAATTTAGTCCCCTTTGGAATTTTACTAAAACCCTTACTTTCTTCTTTCCATCATCATCACCATCAACATATAACATAAAACAATCATGCCTTGACGTCCATCTTACATGCCATAGTCCAAAACACTTCATCAAACACTTGGCATACATAAAAACATAAACTTTAACTTGATTTTAAAAACTAGGATTTTAGAATTCTTACCAAGAATTTCTCCAAGCTTTTAATCCTCCAATTGTGCAATTAAACATGCTTAGATTTGTTTGTCATAAACCATGACAAAATTCTATTAAAACCCATCCATAACTTTGAAAAAAAAATCACTAAAACCCTAGAAATTTACCTCCAAAGTTGCAAAACTTTGCACTAAAACATTAAAGCTTGCTTTAATAATGATTTGGAGGCTTGGAAGTCATCAAAATTTGAGAGAGGATGGCATTAGGAAGGGATGGTTTTGGAGAGCCAAAATGGAGCATTTTTTTTCTTCCTTCCTTCATTCCTTTCTTTCTTTCTTTTCTTTCCTTTTCATTCCTTTTTGACGTTTCTTTCTTCTTCTTTTTTCCCCACCGTGGAGACCAACATTTTGGTCTCTTTCCTCATTAAACAAATGATATATATATATATATATATATATATATATATTTAAAACTTGATTTTTAAACTAAATTTGATGACTCATCACCATGAGTCATCACTTATCAACATTTGTGATAAAAAATGTTAGGCAATTTGGCATGGTTGGATTGGGCCACATCAAGATGTGTGGTGGCCCAATCAAATTTAGCAAGGTGTCCCCATTTTTCTTTTACACAGTATAATTTTATACTAATGATATTTTTTTATATTGTTGGTATTCCTTTCTATACTGTTCATAAGGTCCTACTACCTCCTATACTTATTTACATCCATCACATAATGTAATTCCAATATTATCCGACTTTATACTGTCTAAATTTATACTGACAGTATTTTTCTTATACTATGGGTACATTCTCTATACTGTTATAGCATTCCTTATTCATCCATATTCTCCAAACAGTATTATTCTTATACTGCTTTAACTTAAATAGTCTAATTTCTATACTGTTTAACCTTAAACAGTCAAATTCCTATACTTAAATTGTATTTTTGTCTTAACATAATCCTTAGGTTATTGCATTTTTAATGTTGTAAAAATGCTTGGGTGTTACATCCTAAACATCCCCAACAACTCAACAACATACACCATAGACAACACAGTGCAACAACCCGCCAAATAAAACTAATGGTCTGTATAGGCCCTCAATTCACTTCGCGAAAAGCAACTGTTACAACAACTATCAACAAATTAACTACTCTTTTGATTTTAAATGCATGAATACAAGTTGAAGTAGACATATCGACCATTATATTAGTTTGTTGAGCCTCAACCTCCCAAGCTACAAATGGTTCATTCTCTTTTTAAGAACAAAAAAGAAATCTGTTAGTAGACAGGATATGTTTGTTTTTTACCCTAATTGAAAATGCGTTTAAACTATTAATTATAAAAATCTTGATTACTTTATTACATTTTGTATGAATGACTTAGCAATAGAACTATAAACAATTAAATTCCATTTCACATCTATTTAGAAAATATGCAAAGTTACATTTAATTATAAAGAGAGTTACATCTTACACAAAGATTGAAAAATAGACATTTCGTCGGTATATCTATTGATATTTTTGTATTTTCAAATTACCGATATAGAAACATGGATGTCGTATTCTTTCTACAAAATATTCAAAAATTTTTGTGGAAATTTTTAGAGATATAATATCGATATTTTCACAAAAATGTCAGTTTTTATGAAAACTGCAGTGTAAAATGACAAAATATTAAGAAATTTTATGGAAATTTCTGTGGAAACATCAACAAAAAATCCACATTTTATATGTAATTTTTAAAATTACTTTAAAATATAAAAATTCAAGTTATTTGTATTCACTTTTTTAATATAATCTTTCATAAAATTATTTTTCAATACCAAATTCAATTTTTAATTTATTATGTACACTAGGATATGTGATTCAAAACATCAACTCTAATTTAGAGTCACAAGGAATTACAATGAGGTTTTCCTCATAGTAAACATGGTGGATATGAGATCTTCAACTATACACCTCTATAGTTTTTAGATGAAGTTCAAAGCTTGTGCAATTGGGTTAACCCACAATTTGCTATGCATGAAGAGGTAATGGGTAGAGATCAAGAGATATATGCATGGCATATTTAGAATTATATAAGAAACTGTTCAAACTCTATGTCTTTGTATCAATATTGTTTGAACCAAAAAGGCATTCTAAATACCTTTGAACCTCTTAGAAGCTCTTTTTAGTATTGATATTCTCTTATCTTGTATGAAACTATCTAGTTGACTTTTAACTAATTTATTCAATTTAAGTTTGTATGCTTATCATTTATCATATTATAATCACTTTTTACTATTTATATTCATCACATACTTAGTAATTTGGTTGAAAAGTTCATCTAAACTATGTGTCGTTAGCAATTTTAGAGTTTTTTAAGTCTCATTTAAAAATAAAGTAGTTTAAGATAACTTTTCATATTTTATGTTAATTTCCACTGATATTGATATTTCAGTCTATATTCTCGTAAAATTTAAGTATCGATATTTCCGTTGATATCGATATTTTCATCCTTGATCTTACATATGAAAGATACAATGTCATTTGTAAGTAACAACTCATACAAAACTTAAGACACATTAGCCTTGGCATGTATGAAAAATTACAAGTTTGTTTTGTCATATTTGCTGAAAGAAACCCGTTGTGTTAATTGTCATTTTTTCAATCAACAACTTTAGCTAGGTTTATGTTGACAAATAACAAAGATATATATCAATTAAAAATGAAAAGTGGATATTCTCTTTTTACAATATGGATTTTAATTTATTTCCACAAAAAAGGATTCCAATTAAATATATTCCAAATCCATGCAGTAATTTACATTAATAACTACATCCAACATACATAATAAAAATTAAATCTAATCGAATCTATTATAGAGAATAAGAAGAGTTAGAGAGAGCCAGTCACAGGAGGACACTACTTTGATACCATGTTGCGGTGCAATTTAGTGAGGCCTAAATTGCTAGCAGGCCCGTGTGGCCCAATGTTGATACTAAACGAATAGATCGACTAAAATCTACTCATTGAAGCCCAATCGAATTGATGGTTCGTATTGTTCGCTTGATTCGATCATCTTTCGTGGTTTGAGTCATTCTGCTCTTGCTGAACATAGTTTGCACTCGTTTCCATGTCTTCGTTCGACCGGATCGATCGTCTCGAAATGATAGTTATCTGCAAGAACAGACGGTTACAGCATGTCTAGTCATAGACCGAAATGTGGGGGAGGCATGATTTTTACAGCCTATCACCAATCAACACGTATTCCACTATTGCAGTTACTTATGATGCTCTATCCCACTCTGCCAGATGGTTGAGAGCCACTATCCTTTCTTATCTCCTATATAAGAGGAAGACAACTTTGATGTACGAAACATAAAATCAGATACTAAGACACTACCATTTTGTTTTCTCATTTCTTTACTCTGTAATTTGTACTCAAAGAAATCATAGTGAATTATAGTAGACGTAGCTCTTTATTAATAGAGTGAACCACTATAAATCCCCTGTGTTGTTTTTACTGCACTTATTTTGTTCATTTCACTCTAAATCAAGCAAGTAAATTTGAGTTTATAGATCCATTCAACAGTAATTTGAGGGCCTAAGTTCCTAAATAATTCAATCCAGAATTCAAGCATTTGATTGTAGATTCATCGTCTACATACCATATATAGAATAATCCAGAAGAAAAAATATGACATAACCTTTTTATTAAATAAATTGAGTATTTATAAAGCTTACAAGAGTCATCTAAATCCAACTCAAGAATTGAAATAAAGTAATCCCAATATGATACAATTATTAAAAAAAATAGGAAACTACATAATACGAAACTAACTAGAGAATTAAAATAAATAAATAAATTCCTAGAATTTAAAAATCTTAAATCATTAATTAATATATCTTCTTTATCCATAAGTAAATATTTTTCCTTTCAAATCCATAATAATAAGCATGTACTAGAGAAGGATAATGCAAATTGTTTGATACGAAGTGGATGCATTTTTGTGTATTGATTTTCTATCCTATCTAATTTTGACCTGAAAATAGTTTGAGTTTATCCTCAACACTTGTTTTTGAGATAAGGGTAAATTCCTCAATTGGTCCCTAACCTTTCATGAAAGTGAGATTTTAGTCCTCATCTTTTTTTTTATTTTTTATTTTTAGTCTCTAATCTTTCATTTTAGTAGCTAAGGGACCATTTTAATCGGATAGACATTAAAAGTGTGTCATGTGAGGGCACATGACCATTTTAGTAAGGGTATTTTGGTAAAATACCAAATATGTTTTAAAGAAAATAAAATAAAAACATATTTCTCAAAAAAATTAAAATCAAAATCTTAAAAAAAGAAAAATAGTCCTTGTTAGGATGAGAATAAGAGGGAAAGAGTGATCAGGGTAGGGGCGGTAGGATAAGGGCTCCAATGGTCACGTCGGGGTCTGGGGGTGACAAGGAGGGGGTCGATGGTGACAGGTTGGTGGGTAGAGAATTGTTGGAAACAAAGTGCGCAGCGGAATTTTAAAAATTTTTCATCAGAGTAATTTCCAAAACACAAGTTTGACATGTTATATGTATAAATTAAACAGATCTTACTAACCTCAGTGTGCCGAAGAACCTCCGCGACCTGTGTAGAGAAGTAACGTTCCAGAAGAGCCTCAACCAACTGGTCTTCTTTGCTATTCTCTATCCACAACCGGAGTGAGTGTGGGCTCACACGTACAGCTCTTCCACCGATGACTCTCCTTCCAACCAATAGAGAGAACCCAAAGCTAGTGTTCGTAATTTGTGAACAAAAGCTCTCAGGGAGTTTTCAGATGCTCACTAGAAGAGTATCACTCTTAATCTCTCAAATTGATCTGAGTAAATCATTAGACTCACTCCCTTTTTATACCTATTGGTCCTTGGGGTCAGTCCATATCAGATTAGGTCTCAAAAATCGAAACAGAATCAAGTTCGGATCAATATCTGATAAGATACGCGTGAAAAATGCGTAATCTTAACTGTCGCGGTCGGCATGCCGAACTGTGTGATAGGCAGGCCGAACTGACCAGTTCGGCAGGCCGAACACGTCATCCGGCATGCCGAACTGCCGAGAAAAAATCTCCGCGAATCTTTTATTTTCCACCCGAGATTCTAAAGGATAAAGTCTCAGTTTTGATTCAAATAGCCCAATAGAAAAGATATCTGATCAAAACAAACTTTATCAAGATAATCTCTAAGAAAATAAATCAATTCACAATAATTCTACAAGTTTATCTTGTTCTAATTGTCCAAAATTAAAACAACCGATAAACAGACAAGAATTATCCGAACGCCATAATTCAACAAGTTCATCTTGAACTAATTTCTTACATAATTAATTCAACCGATAAACAGACATGAATTATTTGATTCTTATAAATTTTAAACCAATCTGATAAATCCGACATAAGTCACCAATTATTGGAAAAGCACGCCGTGTCGTTACAGGATTTTGTGAGCTAGCAAAGGGGACCAAAATGGACCTATAAAGTTCAAGCTCATGATAATTATGAAACCCAATATCCCAGATATACATTTCACAATTATCAACTCCAACGCTACTCCACTAAAAGCTTGGAGCTGCACTCTCGAACTTTATAGAATTACGAAGCTCGTGTAGCTAAGTCTCCATGACATATCATAGTGTATCGCATCCCCATATGATCATCCATAATCGGCTTAAGGACAAGTTCTGTCTTACCTTCCCGATTATTTTTATCTTACGTTCCATTGTCTCACCATTAGAAAACTTACCATCCAAAGATAGTATACCATTCGGTTACACCTATGTATCCAAATGGTTGAGCGCTCCAGTTTTCCAATTACAGGACAACGCATATAAGAGGATATCATTACTCCTAAAGAGGAGCTATGGATTCCATATCTATGAATAACAAGTCTACGCTACCAAGAGTCATGCCTCCAACGTACCGGCATGCATGCCACTATAGAGATGTGGGAGTCACCCATTGGTACATCAAAAGACACAAATCGAGACAACGGGCCCATTATTCATCTCAGGATTAAGATACAATACAAATGATTGTCTAAAGTGAATCGATTTGCCAAGACAGAATTATTAATCCAAATCAATTCACTTTATGTCCCGATCCAACACATCGTCACCTATGACAACGCGCCAATGTTTCTATTCACGGAGTCCAACTCCGATGGCCAAGACAAACCATCTCCCAAAAGGGATATAGACAACATAACAATCTTTACATGAATAAAGCGCCCAACTTTATTCCCTCGATTGCGGATCATATATTTTAGACCATCACCTTAAGAGTCGTGTCTACCGCATAATCATCCCATCATATGCCCAACTCTCAAGGTTTAGACTGACAGTCTCAGACTACTGTTTGCTTATCATACATTCAACAAATATGAACGTAAAGAGGACAATATTTGGTATATATAAATGAATAAATTCTTTATTGATAAAAATGTCTCCAAAAACGTATTACATTTTTACTCCTTAGAGCATACATGTCTAACAAGAATAGGCTAGGCTAGTCGTGATGAGAAATAGGTGAATTGGGGACGACTTACGCGATGAAATTTGGATCAGATTTGGTTTGGTTCAAGCACAAAAGAAAATGAAGAAGAAAAAGGAAGATGGACAAGGATCTAAGCGGCGACCAGGTTTCTTCTGTGAAGGAGGCCTTTATGCTCTTTGACTTTAATGGCGATAAGCCTACCTAGGCGCAAGTGAGGATTTGATGTAATGTTTTTTGAATCTCTCCTTTTTTTTCCCTCCTTACGTGTTTTAGTGCTTGAAATTAGGGCATGTTTGGATTTTCTTTTTAGTTTTTGTTAGCTGAATTCTTCTAAGTAATACGAAACTTTTAGGGCCCGTTTGTTTCGAGTATTATTTGGACTTAATGGCCTCAAATTTAGATTCGAGTATCAAGAATCCTTTAGATACGTGTTTGTTTTCCCCAAAATTCGAATCCTTTGAATATCAATAATCCAAGTTTTTAGAACTCTCATCCCCTTAAACTTTTGATACTCGGATATCTCTACTATAGTAAAAACTAAAAAATCTTCTATTATATATTTGAGGAAAAAAATCATAACTTTTTTATTTGATATCCAATTAAGATGATTCTTTTTTCATTGTATTCCTAATGGAGATAGGAATAAATTAAGATCCATATTACATCTTTTTTTAGGATCATTAATATTCAGATTTTATTAGATTTATTAATAAATCAAAACTATTTTTATTATCTCCCCAAACACAAATTCTAATTTTAATCAGTACTCATATTAAAACTTAAATGCACATCCAAATACTAATTCGGATAACAATTCAAATCATTAACTCAAATCCTAATTTAAATCACACTAACTCAAATTAAATCACTAATTTGAAACTATTTACCAAACTGACCCTTAGGGTTTGGATTTTGTATGTGAATTATGAGATTAAAAATATTTTGTTTGAGCTGAGAATTGTTGTTTTAGGGGTTTGGGGGGCTTCAGATGGGGCGACGAGGTATGGGGGTGGGGTCGCCAACTAGGGTTAGGGTAATTGGGTGTGGAGGTGGGGTTGTTGGCATAGGATGGGACAATGGGTAGGGGTGGGCGACTGGTTTTTGGCTTTTTTTTTGTTTTTGTTTTTTTGTTGGTTTGAATTTTTTGGGTAAAAATTAAACCAATAGTTGTATTTGCTTTTTTTTTTTGAATCAATAGCTATGATTTACCCATATTTTTTAATGTCTCAATTATTTTAAAGGGTAATTTAGTAATTTTAATTAAAAAATAATATTCAACGATTTTTAATGCTCCTCTACTAAAATAAAATATTGGGGACTAAAAAATAATAAAAAAAAAAGATTGGATGACCAAAATCTTACTTTTGTGAAAGATTGAACACTAATAAAACAATTTGCCTTTCAGATAAATAGAATTACTGTTTTAATTAAACAAAATTAAAGAAATTATAATATATGTATGAAAACAACTACCACACACACAATGTCACTTTTATATTTTTCCCTAATAATCACAATTTTGAGAATAAATTTTGGTCACCACCTATGCAATAATATTTAGCATTTTTAAACAATGCTACAGGACATTACATTTTTAAATAAGGCTATAGGATGGCACTACTTACCATAAATTAATAAAATGTGGCTTTTACAACATAAGACTTAGAATTAAGATATATTTTTACATACTCAAGTCTATTATTCAATTTTTAGTATGGCAAAGGGCTCAAATCTTTTTTCTAATTTTTAGTGCTGCAAATGATGGCCAATAAATCATATTGTAATATGTCAGTTAAAAAAATATGTAAAAATTAATTGAACACGATTTCGAAGAAGAAAATTTTTTTTTCTCCCGACCGGGCAATAGCTCGGTCCTCTCACAATAGTGGGCCCCATCGGGTGGGCCCCAACAGGACCCACCCGGTAGGACCCACTTGGTGGGACCCACTGTTGTGAGAGGACCGGGCTACTGTTCGATCGGGACAAATAGAAGAGCCTTTCGAAAAAAGCCATTATCCACGTGGCATAGAAAGCCATGTCAGCTGCCAACATGGAGACTTTTTGTCTCTGTCTGTAAGTAACGCTTATGAGGACAACATAAGTAATGCTTCCATTTTGCGTCACTTTCTGTGCTGGCTCTTTCTCCACCTCTCTCTCTTTAGGTTCTGTGAAGCCATGGCTGCTACAAAGATGCTCTCTCAGGCCACCATTTTCAATCAACCGAAGACCTCCGTTCCATCCAAAGCCCTCCAACGCCCATTTCCAACTTTTCCGTCGGCACCCTCCTCCTCCTCACGTATTTTCCCAATCCTTTCATTTTAGTTTTTGTTGATATCTTCTTCCGATGAAATAAATTCTTCCTTTGATTTTGTTTTTTTTTTTTGTGCAGAACTTAGTTTTGGGGTCAAGTTGGGAAATGGGTTCGTGGCAAAAGCTTCAATGGTCGTCTCGGAATCGAACTTGAGGCCTCCGGTTTCCGACAAGAAGGGGAAAAGTCCCATAATTGTGATTGACAATTACGACTCCTTCACCTACAATCTTTGCCAGGTAATTAATCGTTTCGTCTCAACTGAAAGTTTCATTTTTATTTTTATTTTGTGTCTACGCTTCTTCAATGTCCCGTTGTCTTTGGAGTAGTGCGTGTTTATTTTTTCTATTTGCCTTTTGGTTGCTAAGAAAATTAAGAAAAAGATTGGGATCTGGAAAATTCACTTTGCATGTACTCTTCTTTTTTCTCTTATTTTGATGCCAAACAAGCACTTGTCGTAATTTTGACATTTTTATTTTTTGGGCTATCTTCTTTGTCTAGGGCTGCTTCTCCTTGTTTGTTTATTTGTTTTGATCAATTTTTCTTTTTCCTCATAAAAATTGCTGAGAAACTGGGGTTAAGCACGTAGGCGACATTATAATGTTTGGGTTGATAGTAGAACTGCATGATAATTCATTAAATTGGAGGAAATTAATCTGTTTGGGAATTGCAAGTGGTAGGATTATTTTGTTTTTTTTATTATTATTTTTTTGTGAACTTGATCATAACGGTACTGTTTTTACACCTTCATAGCTTGCATGCTATTGAGGGTTAGATGCAACAATCAATCTTTCTCTCTTAAGGTTAGATGCGTTCTTAGGTATAATTTGCTCTATGCATGTTTATTCTTTTCCCTCGAACAAATGGGGAAAAAAACATGATCATGAAGAATTCAAAATTCTTGAAGATTAAATGAATGGCATAAAATATGCAGAAATAGTTACCTTAAAAAAGAAAAAAAAAAAACCTTCAGAAGTGGACTAACTGGATTGTAGTAAGTGAAAGGTTATTGAGGATTTATTTTTCTTATTAAGAATCGAATTCAATCACCATGGCAGAAAGTATTTCCTTTTCCTTTCCCATTTTTTCCAATAAAATGGAAGTGTACATATTTCAAGTGAAGTAGAATGTGGGCAACTTCGGAAACTCCATAAATTGCTATCAGACAAAGCAAACGAATAACAACTTAATGGTAAACTGTATGCAAGGTTTTCTGTATCATTTTAGGAAATAACGATTTGGGATTTTGTTGACTAGCGTCAAGTTCCTTCTGTTCTCTTTTCGATTTTTAAGTGGCCATTTCTCCTTTCATTTTGTCCTGTAGGTTGTCTGCTGGAAGTTCTCCTTTGTCGTTTACGACATGATAAAAGTTTTTGGATAACTTTTTTTAAGGTTCTTTTTGTTTGCCTTATGAGTGTATGCTCGTTATGGCGTTACCAAAGCTAGTTATCAGAGTCCAATTCTATTGAATATCAGCATAGTAAAGTTCACTGGACGCTTAAAATATTTTATTAGAAACCTGGATAAGAAACATATAAACCCCATGGGTTTGTTTCTTTCCTTTTTTTTTTTTAAACAAATAGAATGATCAGAAGGGTTTGTTTTGAATTATGTTGACATATTATGTTGCTGCTGCTTGAAAGTGAATGTGGAGGTATGACCTTGCTCAGAATGTGTTCATAGTGAATGGAGTTATTTCTTGCCTTTGCATGAAAATCGAATCAGTTATTTTTGTGAATATGAGAATATGTCACAAAGCAGGGGAATTTTATTAGATCAGCCTGTACTGAACCAGGAACAAACATTGACAATGGCAACATACTAGTATTTAAAAAGAAATACAAAACTTAAGATCCGCTAGTTTTCTTATTTTCAGTTTGAAAAAAAAAAAAAAAAAAAAAAAGCAAATATTAAGGGGCTTTGTTTTAAACAATTTCTTTTGACAAATTGTGAGATTGGATAGAAAGAGAATAATTGATCACATTCTCTGAACATTCCTTCACTTAAAATAGCTTTTAGCTCGATTAAGTTTTTAATTAATAATTAATACTTTTGGGGGAAAAAATCTGTTTTAATCATTAGATAATCTTTTCGCGGAATGGGATATTTGAAGGATCCCTTCCTTTAAAATGGGAAACATTCTGTAAAACATTTTTGTTAGAAGTCACACTTTGCATTATTTTCCCTCTCTTCTTGAATGTTTTATTTGTCAACCTGTGTTTATTATAAATGCTGCTATTCTGACATCCTCTGTGGTGTTGTGAAGTATATGGGAGAGCTTGGTTGTCATTTTGAAGTCTATCGGAATGATGAACTAACTGTCGAAGAGCTAAAAAGGTAAAAGCCAGCACTTCAATATACATACAATATAGATGGCTTTTGAGCAAGTGACGGCCCATCAAAGAGCATAGATAGTTTGTTTAACATGTTAACATTTTTCTCTCCTCTTTTTGACAAATACTATATTTCATTTAATAATCTTGCCCGACGCTGGAATTTTTCTGCATTTTGTAGGAAAAATCCCAGAGGAGTGCTAATCTCACCTGGGCCAGGTAAGAATTATAACCTTGTTTTATTTTCTATTAGACATGACGAAGAAGTTTTTAAGGTAAGGACTATACTCCTAAAGATAGTAAGGAATCATGCTTCCACATCATAGGTGCGCCCCAAGATTCAGGAATTTCATTGCAAACTGTGTTGGAGCTTGGACCAACAGTACCATTGTTTGGTGTATGTATGGGTTTGCAGTGCATTGGAGAGGCTTTTGGAGGTATCTTTTTCAAATCATATTAGCTATTATCAGTTAGTTCTCTCTATCGACTATGCTACCAAAGTGCTTGTTTTAGGGTGCCCAATTTACATGACATTGGTGTTTGCAGGGAAGATTGTGAGATCTCCTTATGGCGTCGTGCATGGGAAAAGCTCTCTTGTGTATTATGATGAGAAGGAGGAGGATGGTTTGTTCTCAGGTCTATCAAAGTATGCATCTACTTTTTCCCAAATTTCGATTAGCTCTTCTAAAAAATTACCAAGAAAAAGATTTGTTTGTCCTTGTAATTCTTTATTCACTAGTAAATATTTCCTTGGAATGCCACCTTTTATGTTTTCTTTGGAAGATGTCAAGGTTTCATAACTTAAAGAAAGTATTTCCATTTTTTTAAAAAAAATGCTATGCTTTTGGAAAAGTAAAATCCGAATCATTTTTAAGATTTTCACGTGTTACGTTTGGGTTTTTGCAATGCAAACAAACTGTGCGTTCCACAGGCACCTAAATCAGTTTCAGCATATCCTTTGTTGCATTCATCTTCATTTTGTCATTTATTATATGCACTTATTTTGCTCAATTTACCACCAATAATAAATTCTGTTCCATCCATGACTACATAGATCCAAACTCATTAAATGGGAGAGCTACTTTAAGTGAAATTTTTCTTTGCAAAAAGTGACTAGCAGTATATTTCTTTTGGCTGCCAGTCTCGTCATCAAAAGTCAGACACTCTTCGGTGTCCATGAATCCCTAACATATGTACTCAATCATCATTTGAAATGGTGAAACTTCAGAAGCTATTTGACATGGTGAAAGAATGTAAATATTGTTTGGCTGGTTCTGGTGGAAAGAAATTGTGCTGCATTTTGATCGTCCTTTCTGTTTGTTGATTGGACATGCATTACATATCCCATACGATAATAGAAAGTGTTAATATTAGTACATGTAAACAAACTTATTGCAACCCTAGTACCAATTTCTCTCTCTGAATCTTAACTTGTATTTGATATTCCTGTTTAAAACTATGCCAGTAATTTCGAGAACATCTATGAAATCTCTGTTGGAAATTTAAGCTACAAACTCCGTTTGAAATTTTCTTGATCCCTCAGATCTTTGATGTTATATTAGATAGGCGCCCAAGGTTGTTTGCATTTGTGCAGTTTGGTGTGTTTTCTCTCGGTTTTCCTGTGAAGTGACTGATTGAACTACTCTTGCAATTTGTAGCTACATTTTATCCTATGCAGTCATAACTCTTTTCGTGTTGATGGGCTTCACCTATTTGTGAAGAATTCTTCTTTCTTCATCCTATTATTGTTTTCCTTAAATTCTTCTAGCAGTCACACCAATTTATAATATTGAATATATCTGTATTATTTTCCAGCCCACTTACTGCTGGAAGATACCACAGCCTTGTGATTGAGAAGGAAACTTTTCCTCATGATGAGCTTGAGATTACAGCATGGACGGAAGATGGACTTATAATGGCTGCGCGTCACAAAAAATTTCGGTATCTTCAGGTAAGACATCATCCTCATTTCTTCACTTAGAAATCGATATCTGTCTTGAGAGAATCACATATGCTATGAGCTAAACTTCTACATGGCAGATCTCTCTCTCTCAAACTCTCATGGAAAAATAGCTTTAGCATCTTGCTTGTGGTTTTGCTTGTGTAATACATCAATAGGAATGGTCATGAAATTAGGCCACGCAGAAGAGCGGTCATGAAACTTTTTACGTTTGCGACTTCCTTTGTCTCAATTTGGTAGAACCAGTGTATTAAAAGGATAGTATTAAATTTTCATAAGTTTTGGATTTTAAGAAGAAAGAAGATAAAACTCCAGAAACTTAATACTAGAATTTTTTTTTCTTTAGTGCATTGAATTTTGATTCGTTGTATATAATTTTGTGATTTTGTAACTGAAGCACTCGCTAACATATTTGGTCAAGCCACCCGGTGTATAAGCAAGGACTTGAGATTGTATCCTGCTTGTATCATAAACAAGTTTATGGGATTTTGCAGCTTCTTGTCTACATTCTGTCTTGAGAAAGAGCTTTTCAAGTTTGTGAACCTTTTTTTAGCTTTGCAAGTTTGAAGTGTGATTTTATCCTATTAGCTTTTTAGGCTTTAATTTAATGCAGTTTAAGTTAAATAGCTCAACTGTATAATTTGTTTTAAGTGTATAATCAAATCAATTGAAAAATTGCAGGGAGTTCAGTTCCATCCAGAAAGTATCATCACCACTGAAGGCAAGGGGATTGTGCGCAATTTTATCAGGATGATTGAGAGAAGAGAGTCGGAGACTGGCACGTAGACTGTTACAGAACATCATCTATACAAAAGCAATGTTTGTTTTCCTTGTTCTTCTTTCGGGGGTCCGAGAAACACTGTTTTCGGAATGTTGTTATATTTAATAATAAAGCAATTAAGTTTGCGTGTTGGTTTCCTGTTGTTGCTTTATAATTTTATTAGGCCTTTTTTGGAATATATATATATATATATATTGGCCTAGGCCTCTACTGGTGGTCCACCATTCTTTTGCAGGTCTTACTATTTCAAATCGATTCTCATCACTTGGTATCAAAGGTCTGATTGTCGATCGGTGAGCAGTGGTTTTAGTTAGTTTGGCCACCGATCGGCGCAGTCAGTTATCGATTTGCATTGGTTGGTGTGAATCGATTTCTCTCAGTTTTCTAATAGGGCAGGGAATGAGGAAGAGCATGCAGGAAGCAGCGGCAACCGGCAACCGGCAACCTGCAACCGGCAAAGGAGAGGGGTGGAGGACGGTGACTGAGAAGGAGTTAAGTGGCCGTCAAGTATCTGACGGGGTTACAGCATGTGTGCTACTCTTAAAGAGACAGACGGGGAAGTGGGAGGAATGAGGCCCAAGGGAGCTTCCGAGCGGAGCTTCCTTTCTTTAATAGAATAAATCAAAGTTAAAAAATTATATTTTGTCATAAAACAAAGTAAAATATAACAAAAAACTGCAAAATATAACAAAAAAACTAGAAAGAACAAGAGAGAAGACACAAGAGAAAATAAGAGACAAAGTAATTTTCAATACTTTCATTTGTGTGGGATAAACTTACAAGCTTAGCACAACCTCTATTTATGGGTTAAGAATCATAACTAGAGGTGATAGTAATGGACATAGCTTACATATGTTACATTACAATTAAGAGAGATATAATGCACAATATTAAGAGGGATTTAATGGTGAGATAATGTGGTCTAAATGTGAATTATAAATCTGCAATAAAACCTTTGTATATAACTCATGGCATACCAAGAGGTGGCATCTACACACACTTAGATTTACAATACTCCCCCTTGGATGTCCACATTACAAAGAATATGCCTGATTAAAAACCTTACTAATAGGAAAAAAATCTTAGTGAGACAAAAAAGAGTACATAATTCTTGTATACTCTGTGTTTAGGACTGTCTCATTAAAAACTTTACTAGAAAAACCCAACGAGACACAATCTAGGCTAAGGGAAAACGAGTTTAATATGCAGTGTCTCCCCTTTAAGTCAACATCTCTTGTTGGAAGATCTCTAAGTCGACGCATACCAATTTTGTGTACCTTCTCAAATGTTGTAGGAAGTGCATTTGTAAACAAATATGCTAAGTTGTCACTAGAGTGAATTTGATGTACGTTAATCTCTCCTTTGTTTTGGAGCTCATGCACGAAAAAGAATTTTGGTGAAATATGCTTCGTTTTGTCTCCTTTTATGTAACCGCCTTTAAGTTGGGTGATACAAGCTACATTACCTTCATACAACACCGTTAGACTTTTTTTTGTTGAATGAAAGATTAATGTTTCTCTTATATGTTGTACCAGGTATTTTAACCGTATACATTCTCAACTTGCCTCGTGAATTGCCAATAGCTCAGCATGATTTGAAGATGAGGCGGTTAGGGTTTGTTTTGTTGAGCGCCAAGATATAGCTATACCAACATATGTAAACAAATAACCTATTTGTGATCGTGTTTTACATGGATCAGACAAATATCTTGTATCCACATATCCAATCAATTTCGACTTGGAATCCTGCGCATAATAGAAACCTATATCTATTGTACCACGAAGATAACAGAGTATTTGTTTGACACCATTCCAATGTCTTCTAGTTGGTGAAGAACTATATCCGCTAATAAGTGTCACGCCCCGGAGTACGGGAGGTGACGTGGCGGAATATTTAGATTAATTAAAAGCGGATTTAATTAAAATTAAGTGTTTAAGAATCCAATTAAGTAAGAAATAAAGAGATTTTCCACCACATTTGATAAAAGAATTTATAAATATTAAGCAAATAATAATAATTAAATAAAAACCGCGAATATGGGTTCCACAACCCACAACTTGTGCACACACATGGATCTGACAATATCATAAATACAATTACAATCCAAGTACAAATAAAGTTAAGTCTTACATGCCTTGATTAATAATACAGAATATAAATAAATTCTCCTATTGCTCCTGAGTTCGATCCGAAGAATCTTCTCCAAACCTAAATGGAAGACCACCTAGATAGGGGAAATTTAAAACAATAAAACGTGAGCGAAAGGCTCAGTAGGACTATGTTTTATAAAATAGTTTAATTCAAAGAAACATAGCATCATTAGAAGTTATACAAAGGAAACTTAAATAAATAAATAAATAATTTGAGCAGAACCGTTCTGTCACAGAACAGTCCACTCGTCAAATCAAAACACCATTTTTACTTTTACCTAGGCAAACCATGATAACACCACCGTAGTGGCCCAGCTGGGTTTCGGGACCTGCCCCCAAGGTCGATCGCTACACGACCCGATCTCTGATATGGCATCATGCCTATGTGTTTATTATCATTATCATTCAAAACCCAATTACCGAGTGTTGTCAATTACATTCATTATGAAATTCATTTCAGTTCACGGTATATTAAAATATAACCGATAAAACCATTTTCAAACAACCGTTGAAAACATTTTTGATAGAAATCATTTTCAAAGCCAAATCATTTCAAAACCAGGCTACCAAAGAAATAGGATAGAAGTCCTACCTCAATACTCGTGCCGGTGCCCCACACCGTAATCTCGGTCCGCTATACGTTAGCTCCGCAGAACCACGAACGATCCTAGATACCAACTAAGTCGATCAATATCTAGTTCGAGACATTCTATGTTATTAAATCATTTCATGATGTCCTAGTGTGCCATTTGTACCTTTAAAATCATCCTATAAGGTTGGGATTTAAATCAGGGTTCAAAACAGTGAAAACGGGTAAAAATTACAAAATTTTCCATGCCTCGGTCGGCCTGCCGGACGCCCTGCTTCGGCCTGCCGAACTGCACAGTTCGGCCTGCCGGAAACAAGGTTCGGCCTGCCGAACATTTCCCCAGATTCGGCCTGCCGGTCGGAAGAACACCGGCCTGCCGATCATCACTCCGGCCTGCCGAACATGAACTTCGGCCTGCCGAACTGGGAAAACCCAGAAATCCCAGCCACGGGTTTCTCGATCCCCAAAATCCAAATCTTGTTTCTAACATGTTTTTCTCAAATCCCAGGCATGAAAAACAACTATAGTTGATAGAAAAACATTCTAGAACATGTTTGGAATCATTTAAACAACATTTAAACTCGAAATCCTCAAAAATCCGAAAATGAGAAAAAGAGGAGAAAAATGAAAAATCTTGAATTCAATCTGTTTTTCTTCAATCTAAGCTTAGATCCTAGTTGTTCTAAGCTCATTTAACACAAATCCACGGTTTTCTAAGCTAAAACAAACTTAGATTTCAAAAACACACAAAATTGAAAATTTTGTAAAAAGTTTAGAAATTTCGAATCTAACCTCGAATCGAAGCTTCAATCCGCGTTCTAGGTTGCCGAATCACGTCCCTGAGCTTCCTCCTCGCTAACCCGAAGCTTCGATTCGAATGTGGTTTCAAAATTTGAGAGAGAATTGAGAGAGAAAGAGAGCTGCCGAGAGAGAGAGAGAGGAGAGAGAGAAAACCGGAGAGTGAATGAGAGGGGAGAGAGAGGAAGGAAATAAATAGAGAAAATCGGTGGGCGGTTTTACTGTGCGAAAACCATGTGCCGCCCACGGTTTTACAAAACGGAGTATCTTTAACATTTTACAAATTGTTGTGTTTTAAAACTCAAAACATCATTTTAAAACAATAAGAAATCCTTCGAATTCATTAATTTAACAAAACAACCAAAATTTCAAAAATCCAACCAAATAGTCTAATAAATGTTAAAACGTTAATTATGACACACTAATTCATCATTTATAGTACATTAACATTAAATAAATTTCGGGGCGTTACAACTCTCCACCCCTAAAAGAAATTTCGTCCTCGAAATTTACAACTCACTTCAAAAACAAAACAAATGCGGATACAATTCCCGCATACTCGACTCTAGTTCCCAAGTGGCTTCATCAACCCCATGATGCTACCACACGACTTTTACCATCGGTATCTCACGACGATGCAAGCTAATCACTTTTCGGTCGATGATCTGATCGGCACTTCTTCGTACGTCGTATCCTCCTGAACCTGCACATCGTGAAACGAAACTATCTTATCCTGCCCAGGTGGACATATCCTAAGCATCGACACATGAAACACATCGTGCACATGAGAAAGTTCGGGCGGAAGATTAAGCCGATAAGCGACCACACCAACACGCTGAGTGATCTCGAACGGCCCGATATACCTCGGCGCGAGCTTCCCACTCACTCCGAACCGCATAGTTCCCTTATGAGGCGACACCCTCAAGAGAACAAAATCTCCAACCGCGAACTCTAAAGGTCTACGTCTCCTATCTGCGTAGCTCTTCTGCCGACTCTGAGCTGCTCTCAACCGATCCCAAATCACCGCGACTTTCTCGTTGCCGTCACGAATCTCATCTGGCCCAAGAATAACTCTATCTTCCGGCTCGGCCCAACACACAGGTGACCGACACGGTCGCCAATACAACGCCTCAAATGGTGCCATACCGATACTCGCCTGATAACTATTGTTGTACGCGAACTCCGCCAAATGCAAACATTGCTTCCAATTTCCGCCGAAGTCCAACGCACAAGCACGCAACATATCCTCGAGAACCTGAATAACCCGCTCAGACTGCCCATCCGTCTGAGGATGAAACGCCGTACTGAAGTTCAAATCTGTACCCAAAGCTTCCTGAAAACTCCTCCAGTACTTAGCATTAAACCTGGTGTCTCGATCAGAGGTGATGGACAAAGGGACTCCATGCAACCTCACAATATTCTGCATATACAACTCCCCGAGAATCTTCCTCGAACACGTCGACCTAAACAGAATGAAATGTGCCGATTTCGTCAACCTGTCGACCACAACCCAAACTGCATCATGCCGTTGCTCCGTCCTCGGCAAACCTGTGAGGAAATCCATCGTCACATGCTCCCATTTCCACCCTGGAATAGGAAGCGGCTGAAGCTGACCTGCAGGCTTCTGATGCTCAGCTTTCACCTGAAGACACGTCGAACACTTGGCCACGTACTCTCGAACATCTTTCTTTATGCCCCTCCACCAATATTGTCTCTTCAAATCACGATACATCTTGGTGCTTCCCGGATGAATAGCGAACTGAGACCTATGAGCTTCATCTAGAACGGCTTTCGTCACCTCGGCGATAACTGGAACTGCAAGATGCTCCCGGAAGTACAACGATCTATCTGCATGCACGCTCCATTCCTCGAACTGCTCTCCGTTCTGAATCCGCGACCAAATCCCCTGCAAATGTCGATCCTGCCACTGACTTTGCTTCACCATCCGAACAAGAGCTGGAGTCGCTTCCACATGATATAACGAAACTCGATCACCATCTTCATGATACAGTAGCCGATACTCACTCACTGTCGCATCCCTGCTCCAGTCCTCAAAAATCAAACAAGCGAGAATCCCTGAAGACTTCCTGCTAAGCGCGTCCGCGACCACATTAGCTTTTTCGGGATGATACTGCAACGCGAAATCATAATCCTCCATGTACTCTACCCATCTGCGCTGCCTCAGATTGAGATCCCTCTGAGAGAACAAATACCTCAAACTCTTGTGATCGGAGAAGACCTGAAACGACGCTCCATACAAGTAACACCTCTAAATCTTCAGCGCATAGATCACCGCTGCAAGCTCTAAATAGTGAGTAGGATAATTCCACTCGTGAGGTCGTAGCTGTCTCGATCCGTACGCAACCACACGTCCATGCTGCATCAACACGCATCCAAGTCCGCGCCTTGAAGCATCAGCATAAACCTCATACGGCTCGTCACTGCTAGGAATAACCAATCACTGGAGCTGAAGTCAACCGGTTCTTCAATTCCTGAAAAGCAGACTCACAGTCTTCATCCCACTCAAACCTGACATTTTTCTTGATCAATCTCGTCAACGGAGCTGCAATCTTCGAAATGTCCTTTACAAATTTCCTGTAATATCCAGCAAGACCTAAGAAGCTGCGAATCTCCGCTACATTCCTTGGTCGTTCCCACTCCAATATAGCTTCAATCTTGGATGGATCCACTGAAATACCATGCTCCGAGATGACATGACCCAGAAACTCGAAGTGCCCATACCGAGTCCTAAAAGCTGTCTTGGGAATATCCTCTTCCTTGATCCTGAGCTGATGATAACCTGAACGCAAATCAATCTTCGAGAAGTATCGCGAACCTCCCAACTGATCAAATAGCTCATCAATCCTAGGCAAAGGATACTTGTTCTTCACCGTAACACGATTTAGCTGCCGGTAATCCACACATAACCTGAGAGTCCCATCGTGCTTCTTAGCAAACAAAACAGGTGCTCCCCACGGAGATGTGCTATTCCGAATATATCCTTTATCAGCAAGCTCCTGAAGTTGCTTCCTCAATTCCTTCATTTCTGCTGGCGCCATCCGATAAGGTGCCATAGAAATCGGTGATGTCCCTGGAAACAACTCGATACCAAACTCAATCTCCCGATGCGGTGGTAACCCTGATAACTCGTCGGAAAAACATCCTCGAACTCATCAACCACTGGAATCGCTACACTACTACTCGAAACATAGGGCTCTCAATCCAGGTTGGCAAGAAAAGCACAACAACCTAGATTCCTTCGCCCTCCTAGACACGACTTTATAAGGCGCTCACTCATTAGCCAATCACCACCACCCTGGTAAGTGATTACCGTCCCCCTATCAGACACTAGGGTCACTTTTCTAAGTTGGCAGTCCACGACTGCACTATACCTGGACAACCAGTCCATCCCTAAGATCACATCATAGGAGCTCATGGGGAGTACAATCAAATCACTTTTCAAAATCTCATCCCCAATATTTATTTTACATGATTTACACATACAATTTACACACACCCGTCCCAAGGGAGAAGTTATGACTAGGGGTTCATTAAACTCTTCTACTTCTAATCCCAAGGCATGTACAAAAGAACTCGAAATGAGAGAACGAGAGGCACCGGTATCAAATAAAACGCGAGCTAAAGATCTGGAAACCAAAATCATACCATCGACAACCGCGTTACCAATCTGAGAATCTGACCCTCCAGATGCCATTGCATGAACCTGTACTGGCGCTTTTCCTTTTTCCTCTACCGACATTACTGGGTCCTGGATTACTCGGCCGATGCTGCTGAGATGGAGACGACTGCACACTACCTGTACTCGGTGCTCTATACTGAGGAACACTGCGCTGAAAATACTGCGGCTGCTACCCCCCGTGCCGGATATGAGAATTGCTAAGGAGAAAACTGCGGATACTACAACTGCGGGTACTGCGGAGGCGGAGGTAGGGTCTGAGGCTGAGGCTGAGATGAACGACTGGCATCCTCCCCGGTCTGCGATCCAAGACGAGCAATCCTGATCGGGCAATTCCTCTTGATGTGTCCGGGCTGCTGACAGAAATGACAATGGAAGCTGTAGGGATTGTTGCGCCCGCTGCCAGACGAACTGCTACTACCACTGGTCGCACCGCCTTGCTTGCCTTTCCCCGGAGCTGGACGACTACTAATGCTCTTCCTGCCACTCCCCTGCGGTCCTTCTGAAGCCTTGGCTCGGTCCTCACAATACTACACGTAATCATTCTCCACGGAGATCGCCGATGACACAAGCTCTCCGAAACTCCTAAGCCGTAGAGCAACCAACTGCCGCCGAATAGGAGCCTTGAGTCCCTCCTGAAACTTGATGCATTTCTCACGCTCCGATGCCACAGCTGACGGAGCAAACCTAGCCAACTCGTTAAATTTTGCCTCATACTCCCGAACTGATAGATCACCCTGCTGCAATCTATAAAACTCAGCTGCTTTTGATCTCTATATCCCTGCGGAAAATACCGATCATAGAACAGCTCCTCGAACTTGTCCCAACCGATATCGCCACCGCGCTCTAGACGCTTAGTTTGTTTCCACCAGGTGTTGGCGCCACCCTCGAGCTTATACGCTGCAAACTCCACACGATACTCCTCAGGCACACCAAGGGTATCAAGATGCTTCAAGATCGAATCCAACCAATACTCTGCTAACTGCGGATCCCCATTGCCATCAAAAGTCGAAATAGACGCCCGCCGAAATTCTTTAAAGAAAGTATGCCGACTACCAACACTGAAGTCTTCCGGTCTAGCCCTGGCTGCCATCTGCCGGAAAGCCGCAAACATAGACCTCATCATGCTCTCATCATTTCTGAACTCGGCGTCAGCAGTCGAACGACGTCTAGGTGCCATTCTCTCACTTCTGAAAACAAAATTTGGACTGTCAGAGGTATTTCATTGTCAAACCTATGTGTGCACAATTCCCAAGGTTCATAACCTTGAGCTCTGATACCATTCTGTCACGCCCCGGAGTACGGGAGGTGACGTGGCAGAATATTTAGATTAATTAAAAGCGGATTTAATTAAAATTAAGTGTTTAAGAATCCAATTAAGTAAGAAATAAAGAGATTTTCCACCACATTTGATAAAAGAATTTATAAATATTAAGCAAATAATAATAATTAAATAAAAACCGCGAATATGGGTTCCACAACCCACAACTTGTGCACACACATGGATCTGACAATATCATAAATACAATTACAGTCCAAGTACAAATAAAGTTAAGTCTTACATGCCTTGATTAATAATACAGAATATAAATAAATTCTCCTATTGCTCCTGAGTTCGATCCGAAGAATCTTCTCCAAACCTAAATGGAAGACCACCTAGATGGGGGAAATTTAAAACAATAAAACGTGAGCGAAAGGCTCAGTAGGACTATATTTTATAAAATAGTTTAATTCAAAGAAACATAGCATCATTAGAAGTTATACAAAGGAAACTTAAATAAATAAATAAATAATTTGAGTAGAACCGTTCTGTCACAGAACAGTCCACTCGTCAAATCAAAACACCATTTTTACTTTTACCTAGGCAAACCATGATAACACCACCGTAGTGGCCCAGCTGGGTTTCGGGACCTGCCCCCAAGGTCGATCGCTACACGACCCGATCTCTGATATGGCATCATACCTATGTGTTTATTATCATTATCATTCAAAACCCAATTACCGAGTGTTGTCAATTACATTCATTATGAAATTCATTTCAGTTCACGGTATATTAAAATATAACCGATAAAACCATTTTCAAACAACCGTTGAAAACATTTTTGATAGAAATCATTTTCAAAGCCAAATCATTTCAAAACCAGGCTACCAAAGAAATAGGATAGAAGTCCTACCTCAATACTCGTGCCGGTGCCCCACACCGTAATCCCGGTCCGCTATACGTTAGCTCTGCAGAACCACGAACGATCCTAGATACCAACGAAGTCGATCAATATCTAGTTCGAGACATTCTATGTTATTAAATCATTTCATGATGTCCTAGTGTGCCATTTGTACCTTTAAAATCATCCTATAAGGTTGGGATTTAAATCAGGGTTCAAAACAGTGAAAACGGGTAAAAATTACAAAATTTTCCATGCCTCGATCGGCCTGCCGGACGCCCTGCTTCGGCCTGCCGAACTGCACAGTTCGGCCTGCCGAAAACAAGGTTCGGCCTGCCGAACATTTCCCCAGATTCGGCCTGCCGGTCGGAAGAACACCGGCCTGCCGATCATCACTCCGGCCTGTCGAACATGAACTTCGGCCTGCCGAACTGGGAAAACCCAGAAATCCCAGCTACGGGTTTCTCGATCCCCAAAATCCAAATCTTGTTTCTAACCTGTTTTTCTCAAATCCCAGGCATGAAAAACAACTATAGTTGATAGAAAAACATTCTAGAACATGTTTGGAATCATTTAAACAACATTTAAACTCGAAATCCTCAAAAATCCGAAAATGAGAAAAAGAGGAGAAAAATGAAAAATCTTGAATTCAATCCGTTTTTCTTCAATCTAAGCTTAGATCCTAGTTGTTCTAAGCTCATTTAACACAAATCCACGGTTTTCTAAGCTAAAACAAACTTAGATTTCAAAAACACACAAAATTGAAAATTTTGTAAAAAGTTTAGAAATTTCGAATCTAACCTCGAATCGAAGCTTCAATCCGCGTTCTCGGTTGCCGAATCACGTCCCCGAGCTTCCTCCTCGCTAACCCGAAGCTTGGATTCGAATGTGGTTTCAAAATTTGAGAGAGAATTGAGAGAGAAGGAGAGCTGCCGAGAGAGAGAGAGGAGAGAGAGAAAATCAGAGAGTGAATGAGAGGGGAGAGAGAGGAAGGAAATAAATAGAGAAAATCGGTGGGCGGTTTTACTGTGCGAAAACCATGTGCCGCCCACGGTTTTGCAAAAAGGAGTATCTTTAACATTTTACAAATTGTTGTGTTTTAAAACACAAAACATCATTTTAAAAGAATAAGAAATCCTTTGAATTCATTAATTTAACAAAACAACCAAAATTTCAAAAATCCAACCAAATAGTCTAATAAATGTTAAAACGTTAATTATGGCACACTAATTCATCATTTATAGTACATTAACATTAAATAAATTTCGGGGCGTTACAATAAGCTAACAGAGAAAGCTACGTCAGCTGTTGTATAATTAGCATGATACATTAGTGCACCAATAGCACTAAGCTATGGTATTTCTGGACCAAGAATTTCTTCATCATCATCTCGAGGACGAAAATGATCCTTTCTCACATCAAGGGATCATACAACCATGGGAGAACTCATTGGATAGGATTTATCCATATTAAAATGCATTAATATCTTTTCAATATATGTTGACTGATAAACAAAAATGCCCCTCGATAAATGCTCGATCTACAAGCGGAGACAAAATATTGTTTTTCATAAATCCTTTATTTCAAAATCATTTTTCAAATATGTTATTGCATCTATAAGCTCTTCACGAGTCCTATGATATTCAAATCATCAAAATAAACTGCAATAATAGCAAATCTAGACTTTAACCTTTTAATAAAAACACATGAGCAAATTGGATTGTTAATATATCCTTCTTTCAAAAGATATTCACCGAGATGATTATATCACATCCATCCAGATTGCTTTAATCATGTTAAAAAAAAGTACGCAGTGGAATTTTAAATTGTTTTTTATACCAGAGTATTTTCTAAAACACAAGTTTAACACGCTATATGCATAAATTAACCAGATCTTACTAACCTTGTTTATGCCGAAAAGCTCCTACAGTCTGTGAAGAGATGTGCATTCTATAAGGACCTCAACCAACTGGTCTTCTTTGCTATTCCCTATCTACGACCAGTGTGTGTGTGGGCACACTCGTACAGCTCTTCCACTAGGCGACTCTCCTTCCAACCAATTAAGAAATACCTAAAGCTATAATTCGTGATTTGTAAACAACAGCTCTCTGGGGGTTGCAGAGTCTCACTCTAGATTTCTCATCTGATCTAAATTACAATAAGTCTCACTCCCCTTTTTATAGAGGTTGGGCCCAAGAGTTAGTCCTTATCAGATAAGGCCTTGAAAATTTGAATCATAATCAAATCAGGATCAATATATGATAAAATCCGAGTAAATACGCGTGATCCACTTATTGTTTGGTCGGCAGGCTAAATTGGTAGATCGGCTTGCCGAACTTGTTCCATTAGCAGGCCGAGCTTAAAGATCAGCCTACTGAACTTCTAATAAATGATCCCTGCGAATCTTTATTTTCTACCTGAGATTTTTGGGATAGAGCCTCAGTTTTAATTCAAATAACCCAATAGAGAAGTTATCCGATTAAAACAGTCATATCTAGATAATCTCTAGGAAAATAAAGGGTATGTTTGTTTCATGCATTCTTTGAAGTCAATGGATTCAAATTTGGATTCGAGTATTAAGAATTCTTCGGATACGTGTTTGTTTCCCCTAAAATATGAATAATTTGAGTATCAAGAATCTAAATTTTTAGAATTCTCATCCCCCTTAAACTTTTGATTCTCGGATATCTTTATTACAGTAAAATCTAAAATTCTCTCCTATATTTAAGGAAAAAAATCATAACTTCTTCAGTTGATATCCAATTGATATGATTCTTTTTTTCACTATGTTCCTAATGAAGAGAGGAACAAATCAAGATCGATATTCTATATTTTTTAAGATCATTAACATTAAGATTTTATTAGATTTATTAATAAATCAAAAACTATCTTCACTATCTCTCCAAACATAAATTCCAATTTTATTCCATACTTAGATAAAACTTAAATGCACATCCAAATGTCAATTCGAATAACAATTCAAATCATTAACTTAAATCCTAATTCAAATCATACTAACTCAAATTAAATCACTAATTCGAATCCATTTACTAAACGGACCCAAATATTCTTAATAATTCAACAAGTTTATATTGAATTAATTTATTCAAAATTAATCTAACCGATAAACAGACATGAATTATCCGATTCTGATAATTCAACAAGTTTATCTTGAATTAATTTTTACAAAATTAATTCAACTGATAAACAGACATAAATTATCTGATCCTATCGTATTTTCAACCAATCTAATAATTTGACACATGTCACTAATTATTGAAAAAGCACGCCCTATTGCTATAGGATTTTAATGAACTAGCAAAGGGGACCTGATGGACCTATATAGTTCAAGCTCTCGATAATTATGAAACCCAATATCCTAGATATATATTTTATAATTATCAACTCTAACACTACTCTACTAAAAGCTCAGAGCTGCACTCTCGAACTATATAGAATTACGAAGTCTGTGTAGCTAAGTCTCCATGACATATTATAATGTATCTTATCCCCATAGGATTATCTATAATCGACTTAAGGACAAGTTTTGTCTTACCTTCCCGATTATTTTTATCTTACGTTTTATTATCTCACCATCAAAAAACTTACCATCTAAAGAGAGTATACCATTCAGTTGCACCTATGTATCCAAATGGTTGAGTGCTCCAATTTTTAAATTACAGGATAACGCATATAAGAGGATATCAACTACTCCTAAAGAGGAGCTATGGATTCCATATCTATGAATAACAGGTCTATGCTCTCAAGAGTCATGCCTTCAACGTACCGACATGCGTACCACTATTAAAATGTGGATGTCACCCTTTGGTACATCAAAAGACATAAGTCAAGACAACAACCCACTATTCATCTCAGGATTAAGATACAACACAAATGATTGTCTAAAGTGAATCGATTTGTAAGACAAAATTATTAATCCAAATCAATTCACTTTATGTATCGATCCAATACATCATCACCTATGACAATGTGCCAATGTTTCTATTTACGGAGTCTACCTCAGATGGTCAAGACAAGCCATCTCCTGTTAGGGATATAGACAACTTAATAATCTTTGTATGAATAAAGCGTCCAACTTTATTCCTTCAATTTCGGATCTTTTGATTTAGACCGCCACCTTAAGAATCGTGTCTTCTGCATAATCTATCCATCATATGCCCAATTCTTAAAGGTTTAGACTGATAGTCTCAGACTTTTGTTTGCTCAACATATATTCAACAAATATGAACGTAAAGAGGACAAGATTTGGTATATAAATAAAAAATAAATTCTTTATTGTTAAAAATGTCTCCAAAAACATATTACATTTTTACTCCTTAGGGCATATATGTCCAATAAATCCATACAAAGATCTTTCTAATTTAATTCAATACATTTTTTAGGGTTTTAAATTGCATGCTTTAGGCGTTTTTAACCCTTTAAAGACTTTCATGTAAATGTCACCATCGAGTGACCTATACAGATAGGCTATAATAATATTCATTAGACGCATGTGAAGTCCTTTTGAAATTTCTAGGCTAATAAAAAATCTAAATGTAATTGCATCTACTAGTGGTGAACACATCTCCTCATAATCAATATTAGGTCTTTGCGAAAAGCCTTGTGCTATAAGTAGTGCTTTGTATCTAGCAACTTCATTTTTCTCATTACATTTTTGCATAAATACCCACTTATAGCCTTCATGTTTTAGACCTTCAGGTGTTTGTATTACAAGCCTAAAAACTTGATCTTTTTCAAGTGAATTTAATTCTTCCTAATTAAGTCTTTCCAATTTGGCCAATCATTTCTACGCTGACATTCTTGAATAGACTTTTGTTCAAGATCCTCATTTTCTTTTATAATATTAAGAGCTATTGCATATGCAAATATGTTGCTAACAACAATTTCATTTCGGTTCCGTCTCTTTCCTAGAGTGACATAACTTATTGAGATCTCTTTATTAACATTATTTTTAGGTACCTAAACCTTTTTTGGGGTTACTTCTTTAGATTGTTTTCTTACTGGGCCCTTTAAGAACATTAATAACATTGGAAAAGCCAACTTGCTTCTTGGGATTTTATCCTTAGAATCGATGGATTTACCATGTTTTTGACGTGCCTTAGACTCATTTACTAGCAATTAATACTTTTTCGATAGGAACATCAATTCGAATAGGAGCATTTTCAGCTGGTGTATGTGATTTTGTCACTTTCTTAATATCAGGAAATGCATCTAGTAATTGATTTGTGACCTTTTGCAAATGGATAATTTTTGAACTTCTAATTCATTTTGATTTGTACGAGGATTAAAGTGAGATTACGATAATGCATTCCATGAAATTTCTTGTTTTTCCAGCTGTTGTTTATCTCCCCCTAATGCTGGGAAAATTGTCTCATTAAATCGACAATTGACAAACTATGCCATAAAGAGAACACTCGCCAAGGGTTCGAGATATTTAATTATTGACGGGGATTCAAATCCAATTGGGCGAGATTGATGATTTTTCATCAATAGTTCATTATTTAGTTCGGCAACGAGACGACATGATGTTAATTCAGAATATTTTTAAAGCCTCGCTCTCAATATTGTTGTTGGAAAAGCACATTATAGGCATAAAAAGTAGAGTATATTTTTTTCTAACATGTCTTCATCAGTAACACTTTCTTTACATAATTTTAATTGAGAAATAATTTTAAACATTGTGAAATTATATTTGCTCACAGTTCTAAAATCCTACAATCATAGGTGCGTTTAATTATAGCGAGCTTTAAGAAATATTATAGTCCTTTGGTGGCCATACCTTTAAATTATTCCAAAGGACATATGGATCTTTTACTGTAAAATATTCAGTTTTTAATCCTTCATGGAGATGATGACGAAGGAATATCATTGCCTTTGTGCGATCCTATGAGAATGCATCATTTCCTTCTTTTATTGTATTTCTAAGGTTCATATCATCAGGGTGGATCTTAGCATTAAGAGTCCATACCAAATAATTTTTGCCAAAAATATCAAGAGCAATGAACTTGAGCTTTGTAAGATTTGACATTTTGTAAATTATTATATGACAAATAATAAAGTCAATAATATATATGAACATTGCATAACAAAAATGGCAATATATTTAATAGAAAAATGCTATAACATGAAACAATTCTGATTACTAATAAACATATTCAACATTTAACAATATATGTTGTAATTGTCAACAAATTGAAATATATACAAACTATTGATAGCAGTAATAAAGAGAGAAAATTATATTATAAAGTTCCTTGATCAATATAATAAAGCAATTTCTAGACAATTTAATATTGATAAAAGAAAATGACATATTCCACCGTATACAAAAATAATGGTAATCCTATTTATTATGGTAACAAAGAATTGAAACATAATAACTATATATATGACCATCGTAATAAAGATATATATATATATATATATATATATTAATTCTATACACTAGTCATTCTTTAGACTCATAAGCTACACGCTAATAAAGACAAGTACATGTATATCCATCCCATGAGAACAAATTATTAATATCAACATACATGCGTGAATGTAAAACTACAAAAAGATATATATAAGTTGTATTTGAAACAAGGTGTAAAAAAAAATGTCTATTAAGGAATTACGACAAGCATGGAAAAAGAACAAGGATATATATAAATATTAACTGAAGCAATAAGCACTAAGAACCAATTACATCAATGAGAAATAAAACAAATATTAGCAAGCAATGATATACTCTACTCAAATTTTACCTTGACGAGAAATAATTTTTAGAACTTGTGTTGATAACGTGCTATAAAATGAAGTAAAATATAACAAAAGACTAAAAAGAACAAGAGAGAAGACACAAGAGAGAATGAGAGACAAAGTAACTTTCTATACTTTCACTTGTGTGGGATAAACCTACAAGCTTAGCATAACTTCTATTTATAGGCCAAGAATCATAACTAGAGATACTAGCAATAGACATAACTTACATAGGTTACATATACAATTAAGAAAGATATAATGCACAATATTAAAAGGAATTCAATGGTGAGATAATATGGTCTAAATATGAATTATAAATCTAGAATAAAACCTTTGCATGCATGGCATACCAAGAGGTGGCATTCACACACACTACTTGATTATAGTTTATTAAATCAAGTAAATAATTATCGGACTTTTTTTTTGGGCTACATTTGATCTCCTTGATGGCTCAATTATTTTCAACAATGAATCAATAGAATTCTTTCAGATATTTTTAGTCTTTTAGGACTATATAAAAATCACCAAGTATAGATTCTTTATATGCCATTTCCCATGCAACACTAATACATTATTGTCATATCTATTTTATGTGATAAAATAAATACAGTTTATTTTTTACACATTTATTTATTTTTACATATATATGCCAAATCAAATTTATTTTTTAGGTGAACAACTCACATTTATTTTTAGGTAAATAGTTTGGTTGGTCCCTAACCTTTTTAAAAAGTTGCAATTTGGTCCCCAACCTTTTTTTATTTAACTGGGTCTAGGCTTTTAAAAAAGGTGCAATTTAGTCCTCATCTGTTAAGTTTGATCGTAAAAAAAAATGTTTGACCACATTAGTGAGGGCATTTTAATAAAATACCTGACATGTTTTAAAGAAATTAAAATTAAAACATAAAAAACAATGAAAAATAAAAAATAAATATATATTATTAAAATCTGATTATTGTTTCAATTTGACTAGTTTTTCACTAGCGTGGGCTAGTTTTTACTTATATGTTCATCTAAAATGCCATATTCTGTCTTTCCTTGTGCATCTGCAACCTCATCTAGACAAAATCCCTAAGCTACTTGGAACCATGTTGCCCCTGTCATCCCAGTGTTATAGTCGAACCTAGGCATCGCAGCATCATAATCTTTCTCCTTCTCCTCCATCAGAGCCCCTTTCTTTCTCTCTCTCAACTCTAAAACCTGTACTACTCCCCACCCTCTCCCTCTCCCTCTTCTAAAAAGGTCCACCACCCACAACCTACTTTTAGTGGCTCCCTGCGGCCTAAACCCTCCACCTCGGTGAGGTTAACTCTAGCCCACTGCAAACCTAAACCCTTCGTCATGAACCCAACTTCTCCACTTTGAGTTCTAGGGGGGGGGAGGAGGAGGAGGAGCGAGGAGATGAGTTTAGAGAGAGAGACCGGAGGAGAGCTGCCGTTGCTACTTCCCCCGCAGCCATTGTTGTTGTTGGGAGGATCAGTCGTAGAATTTCACCATTGGGGAAAAATGGAGGGTTTGGGGGTGGAATTTGGATTTTAAAGGCTTACATATATGTGGAAAATGTTTTATTTGTTTTGTTCTCTATAATATGTTGATGAAGAATAAGATTTGAGGGAGAAGAAGGATGAAGATCTAGGTTTGGTTTTTTTTTTTTTTTGTGTGGAAATCTAGGTTTGGGTTTTTTTTTAGGGTGGAAGTTGGATGTTAAGGGCTTCTATATATATATATATGGGAAATGTTTTATTATTTTTTTTGTTTTTTATAATATGTTGATGAAGAAGAAGTATGAATATTTAGGTTTAGATTTTTTTTGGAGGAAATCTAGGTTTGGGTTTTGTTCTGTTTTGTTCTTTTTTTTGGTTATGTGTTATTATTCTTTTTTAGATTTTTTTAAGAAATGTTTGTTCTAATTTTTATTGATTTTTTATCATATCAAGGGTATTTTGGTAATTTTAATTATAAAAATAAAGTCCAACAATTTTTCTATCTAAACTTAATGGCTACTTAATGGAAAAGGACTAAATTATAACTATTTTAAAAGGTTAGATCCAATTAAGTAAAAAAAGGTTGGGATCAAATTGTAACTTTTCAAAAAGATTGGGACCTCTCGAGCTATTTACTCTTATTTTTTTACACATCAAAATTTATTCAAAGTACTTTTAAGATAAATACGATTTTTGCAAGATCATATGTTAAAAGTGCCCTCACTTGAGCTGCCTAGGCTCACACGCACATTTAATGACATTTTTTTACCTGAACATGCACTATAGGCATCATCAATATACTACCCAAAAAAAAAAAAACGAGATTAGTTTAAAAATTTATGACATTATATATTTCTTGCTCATCTAAAAATTGGCTTTCTTGTAGTTGGACATATGACTTAAAGGTAAATTCATATTTGACTTTATTACAAAGTGAAGAGTTTAAATATCTACACTTTAAGATAAAAGATGGGGGGGGGGGTAAGGGGTAATTTAAAAGTAGAAACTAGTCTTCTTGTTCATATGATCGAGAATATCAGTTTATTTAACTTTCTAAAAAAAAAAACAATTTTTAAGTTGTCCATAAGACTTTGATGATGCCCTCACAAAAGAAGAAACAAGAAAGGAATAAGTGTTAAACCAAAAAAGTTAAGTCTTAAGCTAAAATCTAGGCAGTGGAATTTAGCCTTCTTAAAAAGGTGAGAAATTCAATGATGTCTCACTAAAAACTTGTAAGAAGATTCTGTTTTAACCTATTTTTACCTCTATGACAAAATAGAAATACAAATAAGAGCTGTCTCATAATAATGATGATTATTAATATTATTATTACAAAAATTCTTCTACAACTATAGTCTTTGTAATAATGTGCTATTGAACTTCAAAACGTAACATGCGTTCCTCTCGATCTATAAAATACTAATGAAAAAACTCCTTTTGTTAGAATTTTTAAGAAAGATGGAACATAATATCACTATAAGAAAATGTTGTCGCTATATATTTTTTTGCGACAACAAGTCGTTGCTAAAAAGCTTTTAGCGATGACATAACAAATACGTTGTTGGTAAATCTTGGGGTCATAAATAAAACAACATGATGCCATCAACAACTTTTAACGACAACATTTTTAAACATGTCATTGCTAAAACTTTTTGAATTTTTGAAAATTTATAAAATTTGATGACTAGTTAGTGATGACATGAAAGTTGTGCGGCATGTCATTGCTAAAAGCTTTGCGGCTTAGTTATTAGCAACGACATGTCGTCGTTAAAAGTTCTTAGGGTTGGCTTTTTAGAGACAACAAATGTCGTGCTAATATTGTTTTTTAAAATTATAAAAGATACACTTTAGTGCAATCAAATAATTAATTTATTTGATTTGATTTTAAAATTATTTTTGAAAATATTTTTTAATTTTGTAAAGTTAATAGTAATTGAAATATTAATATATGCAAAAATAATTAATAATAAAATAGAAAGTACGCCGTACACTTCATAAAATAAAATAAAACATATTACATAGTCTAATAACAAGTAAAAAGAAAATAAAAGCAACACAAAGCTAATAATATACAAAATTTCTAGTCATCTAAGTTTGTATTTTTTTCCTCTTCCTCTTTTTCATTAGCACGAGGGAATATAGATGCCAGGGTTAGAGGTATGTTGACCCTAATCCTAGGGTTGGTTTGCCTCAATTGACTAACTAGCTCCACATTGCTTGAATATATTTGTGTGAGCTAGTTTTACATCTCCAGAGACAACTAAATATGCTCGAACTATAAACTAGAGGATGTGAAATTGGAACCCGACTCTCTTTGACTTAATTGAGGCCCCGCTTTAGTTTGGTGACCCCTATGCGTCCCTAGCACATTTGCAAGTATAGCGACCTTGTTAATGGTAGGGACTAAAGAGGAGGCTACGGCCAGTGTGGCTTGCGTTCGTCTCTATTGAACCATTTGGCCCTATAATTAACAGTGAGGAAAAAATTATCAATTAACAAATAAAATGTTATAGGATAAGATTTTATTTAAAGAGACGACTATAGTTTACTTACATGTGCAGCCTCTGTAGCCTCATTCGCCCAGCCCCTGTTCTGACGAAAATCTTGAGCAGTCCAATTGTCAATCGAGGATTGTGGCTAGCCTGTATCGGGGTTCATCTAATGCATATGATGCAGATGAATGCATGAAAAACTATTATCCACCTTCACTCCTCATCCTACAAGGTAAAGGCCATATCACATTTAGGATCATAACTTAGCCATTTGTTACTCGTTCTACAACACCCCTTTCTTGTCGAAATTTCGACAGCATCTCCCCTTAGTTATCCTAAGTGTATTATGGAAGGTCACATACTTGAAGAATGAGAGAAGACAGCCGAAAAATCTACCACAAGGCATGAGTAGAAATGAACAACACATACGTAAAATTACAATCTTAAGGTATTCAAACAGAAAAATTCAAGAATAAGTGAGCCACTTATTGATTCTCGAATAGGTCTAAGGTTATCTTAAGAATAAAATACAATATATGATATGCAACAAACTCATACACACGTACGACTCTTAGCGACTACATAGTATAACCTTAATAGTATGCTTGTCACCTAATTCTTGAATATCAATAAATATAGTGTTGTTACATTGGCTCTTTCTTATAAATTTTATTCAGTTTTATGTAATTATTTATATTCGTTATCTATTAATTTTTATTACTTAAATATTAAACAATAATTTTTTTTTCTTTTAAAATTATTGATTATCACATGTTAAATTATTATTTTTTCTGTATAATTATTTTGTAATTATAAAACAATCACATAATATTTAATTATTTTTTTTTATTTTTATACTCACTAAAATACTAATTATGAATTATTAATTATTAGTATTTTTGTATTTAAATAAATCAATAATTACTAATCACTTAACTAATTAATTACTACTAACTTAGTTATTAACTAATATTTCATTTAATTACCACTTCATTATTTACTTAATTTTCATTATTAATTAATTAGTACTTAATTAGTTAATATCATAATTGGTTATTAATTATTTAATTTTGATTATTAAGAATATTTATTAATTAAGATCATTTTTACTTAATTAGTTAAGACTATATTTAAGATTTTTAGTTGCTTACTTAATTTTTATGGTCGCTAAAAGTTATCCTTCAGTACGAGTCAATTACAACTCCCGCTATATTTTCATTAATCTATTAGTGAAGACATGTTGTCACTAAAAAGTGGGTCACACATATTATGTCGTTGCTAAAACTCGATCATAAAAGTTGATATTTTGAAACTTTTAATGATGACACATCATCACTAAAGGCCAATCGTGTCGTCGCTCAAAGTTTTGTTGCTAAAGCTGTCATTTCTTGTAGTGTTACAAGAGTTTTTTGGTAACTCCATTATGCGTAAGACTAACTTGAATTCACAAATTGATATAACAAAAATTTTAATTGTTGAAAAAAAAAAAAAAACCTTTAATTTTTTTTTAAAATAATCTCTTCTCTCACTTTCATGTGGTTACACTGGGGTAAACGAATGGTGTAATCGTTTACTAAATTGTTCAATGATCCTCATTATTTGTCTGATATTGTGTCATTTATGTTAAAAATTATAATAATTTTTTTTTAACATTATGTTTTAAGTTTAAGAGCATAGTATTACAATAGGTTTATCACTATTTAGTAGTTTTTTTTTTTTTTTTTTAAGAGAGACCCATTAGTAACTTTAAATATAATGGAGAGAATGTGTATGTAATATGAAAAAAAATATAGTTTTTCATTATCACATTTTCATCTAATTTGTTAAATTGTAATACTTTATCTAATATAATATGATATAATATTAATTTGAACTTATTTTTAAAAGTTATATCTGATCTTTTTTGGAAAGGTGAAAAGATTATATTTATCTACTAACGTTATTGATAAAATATTTTGCCATACTGTATTGTAGTGTGTGTATATATATATAGATTTTGTTGGTGGAAACTCCCTCCAATATTCCTTTTGTCATTAGATAGCATAAACTACTTTATTGAGCCTAAAGCTGTCCTAGGTGGCGTCAATTAGAAGCGATTGTGTTTGCTACATTTTATGTGTAGGGAAATGTGTAACTCACTTTTTCGCCAATTATGCATGTTCAGTGCGGTTTGCGTATGTTTCTTTTGCTATATTACTTCAGATAATTTATAAGTGACGATACCTTTCTAGTCGAATGAATTTCAGTTTTTCCTATTAAAAAAAATGTACACGCCAGTTCAAAAGCTTTCAAATGATACTATCTTGCAGACCAATTCTTCACTAGTCAATTTTGCAAACTATTTGGAAAAGAGCTTATTTCACACACTCTTGTCTGAAAAAACATTCTTAACAATTAAGGACAAGAGAACAAGATCCTTTGCACAATTTTAGAGCTGGCGCCTCCTTTGTTTGTGATGCTTTGCTAAAGCACAAAGTTTCACATCAAAATTCCAAACCCAACAAAGGAAGCAATCCTAGGAACAAAGTTACATTGTTAAAATATCAATATTAATTCTTCTTTAGCTTTTAGAAAGAGAGTGGTCTCTATAAGAGCCCCACTAATGAGCATTAAATTTAACTGTGAAAATTAACATACTTTCTTTCTTTCTTCTTCTGAACCAACTTTCTACATAATGGATCCTAGTTACAGATACAGGAGTTCAGCGGCTGGTTTGACTGCAGTAGCTCACTTGTTTGGCGTTTTGGCAATCATTCTTATGCTTGTGTGGCTGCTTCATTATCGTGGGAATATTGAATATGATTCAGAAAATCCTGATTCAGTCTTTAATGTATGTAAATTAATTAATCCTTGCTTTGCACGCCCATGTTAGCTTTTTATTTGAAATGTTATTAATTATAATTTTGTTTTTATTGTTCATGCAGGTTCATCCATTTCTTATGTTTGTTGGGTTCATTTTCTTATCCGGTCAAGGTGATTGGCCTTCTTTGCATGATTTTCATTTTGATGTATGGATATATCCAATTTTGTTAGTCAAAAGACACGGCCGTACTAATTGCTTTTTTTTTTTTTCTTTTAGTTTTACTACGTATAATAATACTGTTTAAACCTAAGAATTTCATGGGAGTCACCCTACAGCATGGCCTGCCAAATTTGATTTCAAAAACCTATCAAATTTAGTCTTATTGTGCACCTTTTAACCGACGTTGGATGATGTTCTATATCTAATTAAATGTTGAAATTTTAAGTATTGGATATTCCACTTGATAAAATAAATATGTTAATTTATCATCCAATAAAGGATTCTTAAAAAAAATTGATCTCACCGTAATTCTGGCCATTTCATTAATGACCGCTAATACCGCTGCATCCAATAATATTGGTTATCATGTGACAAAATTGAAGCCTTCGTTGATCTTGCCTGTGATTTTACCTTTTTTTTTCTTTTTTTTTCTTTCGAATGCTAAGAAATTATGTCATTGTACTTGAAATGTTTGTCTCATGTACATTTATAATGTATAACTTTCACTTTTTTTTTGTCTTGCAAAATAATCCAACTTGAAACCCTACGGCTCCTAAAGAACTTTTCCAAACAATTAGCGGCAGAGGCAAACAAATTTGTAGGGGCATAATAAACAAAAATTTTGAACTAAAATTAAAATATAATTATATACATATATATATTTTTGAACATTGTCCCTATTAATTTTGCCATTGTTTTACCTATTTTGTTATTCTTCTGAATGAACTAAAGCATTCACTTTTTCATCTTCAACCCCTGAAAATATAAGTTTTCATTGTACTATTATAAATGATTTTTGAGTTATTTGGGGTTTAAAATTGAAATATGAGTTTATTTTAAAGTGAAAACTTGAGATATAATTAGAATACTTCTAAGAATTCTATCTTTATAATGCAATTTATAAGATTTCTAGGAGACGAAGTAGTAGAAAAATAATAAATATTTTTTAGAAGGACAAAACTAGGAGTCATTGAATTCAAGGGATAGTCGTCTCCCGGCCTAATGTAGCTCCGCCTTGACAGCTACATTGTTTAAAATTATTTTCTTGTGACGTCACACACATACACATATGTAAAATCTATTGTCTAACAAGTGCATGTTTTGATTCGAGATCAGCAATGATGGCCTTCAAGACAGTACCAACCCAAAGGAACATAAGAAAGTTTATGCACATGCTATTGCATGTAATTGCTATGATTCTGGGAATTGTAGGGATATGTGCCGTCTTCAAGTACCATGACATGAAAAACATAGAGGACATGTATAGCCTGCATTCATGGATTGGCATGGGCACCTTCTGCTTGTATGGCCTGCAGGTAACTTTATATATATATATACATACACATATAAATACCAACCTTATTCAAGTGGTATATATGTCCGTTCATTCAGTAATTTTTTTCTCTCTCAGCAGTTGGTGGATGAAAATAAACAATCTTTATAGGTCGTTTAGAAGAATGGTTTGTACCAATAGTTTTGGTTTGAGAACTGAACATGTAAGAGCTTTGTACTATAGCTTTTTATTGTAGCAAGTGAGAGCTTTACATTATTCGTACAGTTGTAATTGATGGTTAGAATTGCTCTTTCAAATGTCCAGCCTTTTAGTGACGAAGCCAGAAAATTCAGCCGGGGCTAGTCATGAAGCTAGAAAATTTAATAGAAAAACTAATAACTACAATAAATATTTAATCGAAATGAATAATTATTAAGTATTACTATTGTCCTTAAGAGAATTTAATGTCCTAAAATGTTAAGAAATAACTTTATTGTTAGTGCAATTGAAGATGTTTTTTTCTTTAATAAACACAAATCATCTATCATTCATCTATTAATCACCTATAGAGGACAATCTTTATTATTTTTTGAAAAATGATTTCTATTATCCTGAGCCTTTATTATATTTTTTTCTCCAAAAATTCCAGTTATACCCTTATTTGGTATATGTTATGCTGAAACAAATTTTCCGTTCAGCCCCAAAGAAGTTGTCATGCAAATCCTAAGTACAGTTGGTCATATATAGATTTCACCTTATTAACAAAAAAGAAGTAATAAAAATGATTCAGACGTTGCATTATACTAATAAACAAGATGACAACTCGCATTCCATGTAAACCAGTAACAAAAAGTTGTGTGAAAAAGTGAGATCTTTAGAACTATTCAAATTCAAATTAACTTATCATCTCCTTAAACGTAAGTTATGTTTATTTTTGGCAGTGGTTGGTTGGGTTTTTCGTGTTCATGCTTGGTGGCGCTGGGGAGGCAACAAAGTTTTCAATGCTTGGATGGCACATGGCTGGGGGTAGAGCACTCTTGTTCATGTCCATATGCGCAGCTCTTACGGGCCTAATGGAGAAAGCCTATTTTCTTCGGCTTACAAAGCAAACTGAAGCCCGTTTGGTTAACTTCACTGGTCTGTCAATTCTTCTCTTCGGTGTTTTTGTTGATCTCTCCATTGTTCTTGGTCGTTACGTCTATATCAAGCAATATCTTTAATTCTTCAATTTCTAATATGTATCTCTACTATTCAATTTTTTTTTTCCCATTATTTTCTTTTCCTCGAGTGTATATGTCCATGAGTTGATTGCATTTACTGGCCCGGAGGGGTTTCTTGCGTGTAAAATTTAACCTTGTAATTTTTAGCCTAAAAGGGATTAATTTAATTATTGCATTGGATGTTTATAATAATGTTTGTTTTAAGGGTGCTTCGTATTAATTTATTTCAGAATATTGAGAAAAAAGAATTTTTTTTATTCTGAGGCTCCAACCATCTCATAACATGCATATAAACATTGAAAGTTAGATATCATGCGTAAAAAGGAAAATTTAAATATAACATGTGCTTTAGATTCAATTATGAATTATACCATTGGTTTTAGAATTCATCAATTACATGCTAAAACATTCAAAATATGTATTAAATTAATACTCCCAATGTCAGTGCTCGAGGTTTTTTTTCCCCTAAAACAAAACAATAGCCAAAACATCATTCAAGAAGAAAAAAATAAAATGAAAAAAAGAAAAAACATAAAAATTTGGAAAATTTGAACACCCCAATCTACTTTTTTTTTTGTTTTATTGGTTTTTTTTTTCTCTAGATAATTTATACTGTGGATACAAAAAAAAAAGTATTTTACTGGTATGAATTTGTGTACTAGATATAAGCTCTGTAGAACAAAAAAGTAATTTTAACCATATCGAGCGGTTTGAAAATATGCACTATAGATGGGAGTCTCCATTGGAGAAAGAACTTTTGATTTACATAGAATTTTGTTTTAATTTTTCCTCTCTTTTTTTTTTCCTTAAAGATATTTTCTGTCCGGGAACTTCTGTGGTTGGAACGAACTATATTATTACACTATTGGCAAGAACTTTCATTTTAGCCATTGAATTAATTCTTAATAGTATGATCAATGAGTGTCTACATTAAAAATTTGTAACGTGTGATGTATAATTGTTTTTAATTATTGATTTGACGGTTGAAAAATTAATTCAACAGTTGAAACAATAGTTCCTACTAGTAAAGTAAAAGTACACTTTTTACCATTAGAATTCCCTTAATGTTATTGTCATAAAGTAAAGCATTGGCCTGTTTAAGTTATTGATTTGATACATATTAGAAATTTCTTGGTATAAACTTATTGAAATTAAAAATAAATAACTTGTTTTCAGATTAATATTCTTAATATAAAAACAACATATTTTGTATGATTTCTGATTTTTATTACGAGTTCTTTGAACATGTAACATAGAAATGAAAGTGTGGCTTGATTTTCTTTTCATGTAGTAGTGAATTTAAAATAGTATAACAATAGGAAATTTGCCAATCACATATTAATTATATATACGATTTTAAAATTATTATTACATACAATAAATATTGACCTAGTCTCCAATCCTGCACCAGATTGAAAATGAAATGGCATGACTTTTTACAATAGCGGGAGGAAGAGTTAGGACACACAGTGTTAAAGTAGATGCTGCTTTCTAAATATGACAGGTGGATAATAATATAGGTCTGAGCATGAAAATGATAGTATAATTATAGTCACAGGTATAACAGGAACTTGCTAGAATAAAATATTGTGATGAAAACCATCATCACTTAGGATCGTTCATGTCAAATCATCAAGAATATTAATAAGATGCGGAAGCTAACCTGAATCCAAAGATGTGATGTGAATCCCGAGTCTGTAGGTTGAGGATCTTCTAAGTTTGGTACGTAAATCCTCATTCATAGAATACTCTATAATTTCTCTGTAGATTGGGAACAGAAAAATAACGTACGTACTAACTTGAGGACCACAACCTTTTTTATTTATAACTGTTAAACCCTAACAATTATCCTTAATTACTAATTTAGCTCATCATAAAATTAGTAATTATAATTTTAGTCTCTACACATAGGAGGCCTACACTTAATGATGCATTAAAAGCCTAAAACCCAAATTGATCACTTTTAATTGGGCAGCCTTATCTGATAGTCTTTAATTCACATTTATTTGATATATTAGCCCATATATTCGATTTTAGATCCAACAGAACTTTCACTAAATTAAATAATGAAATAACCTATTAAAATATTATGTGAATCTGTCATTAAAAACAAAGTAACTAATGCAGATCAAAGAGTGAAACACAAGTACAATAAATGAAATTCAGATGATGGTGACCTTCTCTAAAAATATATTTGGCAGAACTGCGTGATCATGTCTTTCCAAGTACAAACTGACCTAGAGCCAGAGTGTAATACCATACGTAGTCTCATTCCGTGAGGGACTTGGAAAACTCTCACAGGCATAGATCATGGTCTTCAGCATGCTTTCCCAAAGCATCGAGAAAATAGGAAATATGCTCCTTTACGGTTGTCGACCAAGAGTCTTGTAGGTACAGCTTCTGGTGCAAATCTAGAGGATATGGTGGCTGAAGCAAATACTTTGCATCCTCCAGGGTGACACCATATGCATGATTCTCTAATTGCACAATAACATTGCTCTGAGTGAGAAACTCGTCAGATGATGGCTCCATATGCTAGGTAGCAGAAGCGGATGACGTCCTCCGGAGTTTCTAGTGGAGCTTGTTTGTTGAATGTCTCTTGGAATTCATTAACTCTAGAGAGCATGACATTGTTGGTCTCCGTCAGTGTGCGAATTGCAACCATGATGTCCAAAATCATGGGCATTTCTTCCTCCTCTTGCCGGCCAGTGTGCTTAATACCATGCTGTGAGGTAGATTCCTTTATATCAACAAGCTTTCCTTTTCCTGTTGGGTGAGTCTTCTTGGTTCTTGGAGCCATGACAAGTATTGGGTTTGGTGCCCTAAAAGCTGTGACATTATACATATTGTTAATAAATAAATAAAATGACATTTATAATTATTTTGGTTGCTTATATGTATTATGAATACATTTATAAATATCAAGAAAATTCCATGATTATTTATGTGACTATAAATTTAACATATAAGTGTTATATGCTTAGGGATAAAATTTATAGATAATAATCCAAATAGTCTGTAATAATTAATTAAAGTTTTAGATCTTTAATTAAATATTACAAGTACGGTCCAATCTCATTTAGAATGAAATAGTCTTGTCCTGACTATTAATGTAGAGACATTGGATTGGAGGTATTTTATATAATGAGATTATCTAGGACTGGACCAGATAAATTATGAATCTCTAATAATCATCTGTTATAAATACAGTATTCAAATTTATCATTATGATGATCATATATTTGACAGTCTTAATCCTCAGTATTTATTAAACTCATGTTTATGACATTATGTTTTTTGACTTGCTTGGTAAGATTTATTTAAGTACATATCATAACTTAACATCTTAAAAACATAATATTATAAATGGATAGGAATAATATTATATAGATATGGAATCCATTCCTTTCTTATGGAAGTTAGAAAAAAAGTTCTCTTGAGTGATAATTTGAAGTTTGAACAGTAAAGCCTTGTTCATAATAAGATTATGAATTAACAGTTCATTAGAGAATTATTACAGCTCAAGGATAAAGATATAATAAGGAGGTAAACGAAAATTGAACCTAGCTCTTATTATGAACTATTTATGGATAACTGACTTATATGTAATGATTATATCAATGGACTACTCGTTAATTTTCTTTGAGTAATTTTACTATAATCTCAAGAGTTCAGTTTCAGGTTTTTAGTAGAGTAACACTGAAATTAGTAAATTTGGCACATTAATTAAAGAGTTTGATTAATTATCAAATTTATTGGAGCTTGAGTTATAGGTCCAAAGGTCCCCAATGCCAGCTCTATGACACTATATTGGATTTAATGCATAGAATGAATTATACATATATATAGTTTGGAATTATTGAATTCTAAATTAATTATTTCACACTTGAATTATTAATGTGATACAGAAAGATATTTTCTGTGACACATAATGTAATGTGATAACTGTTGTCACAATTTAATTGAGCATTAGTTAATTTATTAATTGATTATATTTAAGTAATGAGATTAGTTAAATATGGGTTTTAATTTAATTAATTAATAATATTTGAATAATAAGATTATTTGAATATAATTTTAATTTTGTGTGTGACACATGTGTGGTAGGACCACCTTTTGTCTTTTCCTATTTGGACATAAAATTATATAATTAATTGATTAATTTAAAAAATCTAATTTTAAATAAATATGATCTATTTTTTGAATTTGGAAATATATATATATATATATATATATATATGGTTTTGAACTAAATCTTATTTATGTTTAAGATTTTGTTATATATTAATATATATATATATGTTAACATAAACGAATTTTACTTACAGTTTCTTTTTAAACGTTTAAACTTTATATATGTATATATATAATAAATTAAATTAAATTAAAAAAAGAAAGAGAAGAGGCAGCAACAACGTAAACAAAAGTTTACGTTTATGTAAAAGTTATATATATATATATATATATATATATGTTTATATATCTAATAAAAGTTAAACGATTTTTTTTTGGTGATTCGTTTTTAGAATAACAAAAGGATAAGGAATGTAGAGTACATCCCTTTCCCAGATATCTGATACAATGGTTATTTCAAATTTAAAATGAATTAAAAAATAACTAACTACTCATATATAAAAAAGAAGAAATAACAGTTATCTCAAGGGTTAGATCAATCTTTTTCATGTAACTTTCACAGAGAAAAAAACTGAGAGTTTTTTCCTGAAAAAAGGTCTGCTATCTCATGTGTTGAGTACATAGCAGATTCAAAAAAGTGTGAGGTTAATTTATTCTTGCAGGTTGATGCCTACTCATCTTTCCATTGGTGTAGAGGCATGGCTTGGAAGATCGTAGCATTAAAGAGGAAAGCTAGGATTGCAACACCCGCCTATTTTTATGTAATGAATTACGTTAAGTAGTAACGATGTTAGTGATATTTTATTAATAATTTATGTTATATGTTATGATATATGATGTTAATATTACTAACTTTTTATGTCAAGTAATATGACAGGTGACGACCGCATGGAATCGTTGTGCTCAAGTGTTCATGATTATTTTAATGTATGTTTAATTATGATACAATGATGACTTGAATGTTTTAATGTTTGGTATTTAAGGACAGTTCGGCAGGCCGAATAGTCTGCCAAAGATCGGCAGGCCGAAGGAAACCATCGGCAGGCCGAACTTGGTGGAACTGGTAGGCCGAAGGGGAAAATCGGCCGGCCGAACAGAGCTGACGAGCAGTCAGTAGAAATCTCTCCAAATTTATGGCTGAGTTAATTACGTTAATTGGATGATTTATTGTGACTAATTGGCATAATAATGGAATAATTTTGTCAATTAAGGAAATTAAAAGGTTGACTTTGCATTGATTTGTCTGATTTTAAATGGTTTCCCATTTTAAGAGGGCAAAACATGTAAGTAGGGAGTGATTGCTTGACTTTCCTTCTTTCTCTCCTTTTCTCCACGCCAATTAGCACCATTTGAGTCAGAAAATTCTGACTAAATGGAGAGAATTGAATTCCTATCAATTATGCTTATTATGTTAAAATTTTTAACGTTCCTTTTTCATTATTTTTTTTCTCATTCTCACGTTTCTCTCTCTCAAACTTCTGAGACGTTTGTTTTTTTTTTTCATTCTTCTTCTCTTATCCACGAATCCTATCTCCTTCTCTCTCAAAAATTCTCTACAAGAATATTGAAAGAAAAAGTTATATATTTTGCTGGTGGAATTCAAGAATTTTGAGAAGAAATTTTCAAGGTAAGAACTCAATTTTTTCGGTAATTCTGGAAAGAATTCTTCTCCTCAAATCAGTTGCAATATCTTTCTATAGGTATTGTATTTTTGCATTGAGTTTTTAATATGATATTCATGTGTGTTTTGGGTGATGTTTTTCCAAGTTTCATGCCATTTCGGTGTTTTTTTTTATAAAAAATATGAATTTTCTATCTTCTACCATTTACAGTAAATATTACTGTTTAACATTGATGCATGAAAAAAAAATGTAATGTTTATTCAAGAGGTAAATGAATGATGTTTTTCATGAAAGTTGTCAAGAATGTACATGTATAATGTATGATGAATGTATTTTATGTTATGAAATGTTTTATATGTTTAAAGGATTTTGATTGATGATGAAATATTTTTATGATGTTGGAATATATGATAATAAGATGTTTGTATAAATTTTTAAAATGTATGTATTTTAAATTATTAGAAAACGTTTTCAAAAGATTTTCATGTTTGTAATATATGAGATGTTTTGATGATAATATTAAAGAAAGCATGTTATGAATAATGTTTATATGTGATGATAGTTTTATGTTGTCACAATGATGATTATGAATTATGTTTGTAATATGAGATGAATGTTATATGAATGAATGTTATATGAACGAATGTTATATGAATGAATGTTTTATGATAAGTATTAATTTATTTGTATTTTTAAATGGATAAATGGCATGAACATTCAAAGAAACGAGCACATCGAGACCACGACGTCGTCACCAAAAGTATATTAAGGTTAAGTAAGCTAGCGTTAAGGTAAGTACATTCTCACTTGCAACATGACACGTTTTACAAGGTTTGATGATATATTCACAATGTTATTCATGATGATTTTATGGTTATTTTCCTTAAAGGATTTCTCATGAAAGATTTTCATGATTTAAAGTTATGTATGTATGATGATGACATGTTTCAAAGTATGAAAATTATGTATATATGTATCACCTAATAAGTGTTGCATACCAATGTTATGAAATGAAATGTTATGATGTCATGTTTCGTTTGGGATTAGCTACCCTTCTCCTCTCATGACGGCGGGCCTACAATGATGTTCATGGTGCAACACTTGGGTCCTTAAGATAAAATAGAATAAGTTTTAAAATGGTCAATGTAATGAAGGATATGGTTCTATGAAATTATGCTTAAGGCACTGTTATGATATGATGACAATGATGATAATGATGATGTTTATGTAATGTTTTAAATTGTGAGAATTGTATGTACTTACTAAGCATTAGCTTAATCATGTTTTATGTCATGTTGCAGATAAGGGTAAGAAAATCATGGAATAGGTGGAGGACATGGGAAGGCGTGTGAGCACAAGACACGATGAATTGTAACCGAAAGAACGCCAAGAAGAATGATTTTATGTTTTAAATCAAGTTTTATATTTTGAACATTATTTTTATGTTAAGTTTTAAGAATATTTGAACTATGGTTTTATATTCCATTTTAACATTTTAAGGAATTTTGATCTTCTGCATTTTTATGAAAAGTTAGTTTTGTTTAAAAATTAAGTTTTCTTTAGGAATTTGGCTCAGTCGGCCTACCGATGTCCAGAAGTTTGGCCTACCGATCACGTTTTTGGCCTGCCGAACGATGATGAGTTTTTAAGTCAGTTTTGCATAGCCTCTGTCGGCCTGCCGGTTGAGGGAACTCCGGCCTGCCAAAGTCCTAAGTTCGGCCTGCCGAACTGTGGAAGTTAATGACTTTTATATGATGTGATGATTTATGAGATATGATGTGATGTTTTTATAAGTCCTAATTTTACAACTTGATCTATCTATTTTATTAAAATAAGTTTATGATTAATTTTAAGTCTAATTAAATAAATTATGACATGGAATGAGTTTAACATGTGAATTAACAATGTTAAGTTATTATAATAAAAATGAAAAAAAAATGTGTATGAATGGATCCTGGTTAAGTATGTTTAATTACTTTTACTATTAAAAACATCGTTTAAGTTTTGTATTTATATATATGTTTTGAGTCCAAGTAAGTATGAATGTAAGAATGTAAAGACATCTGTGACGTCCAATAAGGGACGTTGCAAGGATACCTTGATAGTTTTCAAAAAGGTTAGTAAAATTCCTAATGCTTTCTATTATTAATTAAAATTATATAGCTATTCTCGATGAACACAGTTTTTTAGAAAATTTTTGTTTGTCAACGATCCGTTTATTCTGCAATGTTTCATATTTTATTCCAACAACAAGTACCATAACTTTTCTGGTGAAGTCATAATTAGTAGATCTGAAAGGTATAACGTGTCAAGGGTGTGTACGCATACATCTTTGATTTGTTGGTGGCAGTTCCAATGAATTTCAAGGTCTTCAAAGCCTAATAGGTTAAAGACGGTAGGACCTCTAATAAAAAAGATAGGAACAGTTAAGCCCAAAGTGATTTGAAGGAGAACGGCTCTGAGGCTCCATTTTCATTGCTATTCTTGCAAAAGCATGAGCAAAAGAACAAAGTTGAACCACAAGTGAATAAAATATGGTGGAAGAAGTAAGCAAAAAGTTGATGAAGATGTCTCCTAGAGCAAGTTGTTGTAGGGGTTTAAAGCTACTGGTATGGTGGTGGTGTTCCAGAGGAAAAAGGCATTGACGATTTCTTAGAAGGAAAAGCTGGAGAGATATCTCGAAGGTCTAAGGGAGTAAGTTCTAAAAGTCTGCATGTCCAAGGGCCAGACCTTGTAGTGCGTCTTACAAATGTTCCAAATGAGATCTTAGAAGGAATCTTGGAGTAGTGATGGTCTGAAGGGCCAGACCAACTAAAGAGACTCTCAGAGCATTAAGGTCCAAAGGGCACAGACCTTGAGGAAGGCTTCTAAGTTCAAAGGGTGTAGACTTAGAGACAAACTAGATAGAGAGTGAGGAGAGAAATAGCCAGAGTTTGGCTAATAGAGAAAGATCAAGATGATCTTGGTGTGTGGAAATAAAAAAGGAGTTGGGTATTTATAGGAAAAAACAGAGATTTCTTATAGTTGCTTTAGAAAACATGCTCTGGGTCAAGATCAGACCTGTAACAAGTTATTCCCTTTAAGGTAAGCTCGTTAGGTGGCTTTCTAAATATAGATTTTATCCTACTAAAAATAAGATGATTTGAGGGCAATAGTTCACTTTTTAAGCTGATCAAATCCCCTTTTTAGATTTTCAATTATATATTAAAGTATATCAGGTTGATTCGGGTTGAATTTGATATCGTTAAGGTGCTGTAGGGTTTCAATTTGTTCCAGGTGCCATTGTCTTGCCATATTCAGCTAACAACAACTGGAGTCTAATATGCTCAAAGCGCCGTCCCGTAATATGGCTGCAGGGGTTCCCAAAGGCGTATAAGAGGCGCACTAGAAACAATCCATGAATGAAACTCAATCGTATTTTAAGGTTTTTTTTAGTAGTTTTCTTGGGTTCTTCGGCCAATTTGTAGGCATTTTGGGCCTAACCTTTTTAATAACTTATTTCTAAGGGTAAAAAATAGCTTTTGGGTTAATTTCTCTATCTATTATCTACTATAATCTAATTAATTTAACCCTTCTAAGTAGAATTAATATTAGATTGAGCCAAAATTAACAAGCTATTTTGCTTACTTATGGCCCACCAAACCAGAACCTACATGAGTTCCCAAAGGGTGGCTTGGGTCCACATATCGAGTATATTTACTTCAAAGGACGGTCCTGCGCCTAGGCCTCCAAAAGTGTGCGGTACAAAATCAACCATTAACATTTTGTATTTTGAGATTATTTAAAAATTATCTAATATTTTGCATTATATGAAATTGATATCTTCATTATTCAAAATTTGCTAAATTTATACCTTTTCTGTTAAAGGTTTATTTATACTATAAAAACTACCTAAATATCTCAAATATTTTTTTGTATGTTTAGTTTTTTTGCCCTTACTTTTAAGGGTGGTTAGGATTTTTCTAATGTTCAAAATTGTTCTTTTTTTAAGTGAAAAGTCAAAATTATTTATTGACTAATAAAAGTTAAGAATTAAGCCTAAATTCAAAATCTTAAGGTATAAACATTATACAATCTAAAATCAATACAAACATTTGATAAGCTTAAAATCCAAGGTATAAAATATTATGGAGTTGGTTAACTTGCAACTATAATATAATTAAAAGTCGGATGTTAAACAATTAAATTTCAATATAAGGTAAGAGTTCTCTTTTTACTATATATAAAGCTATATAAAGCTTCTGTTGCAAAAAAGTTAGATTCATTCGAACCTTTACTTTGGATAAAGTATAAGGTTTTTGCTAACCCTTATGTATACACACACACATATATACTCTTTATCTCTCTTTATTATTATTGTACCTTGGATTAAATCTAAAGAATGACTTAAGCTGTAAGTCATGATGAAGAGAAAATGAATTGTTTTTGTTAAAGTAAAATTATTTCATATATTTTCTTTAAATTGAGTGTTTAGAATAATGGATAAAGACACAAAACCAAAATATAATATAGAAATACTAAAACAATTTCAATTGTATAGCTGTACTATAACTGGATCCAGTAAACTCATAACTTGAAGCGCGTAAATTGAATTAAGAAATTGTTAATTGTCACCAATCCTTTTCATGCTCTTTATCAAAACTTGTTTGCAAACTTATCGTTTGGTGGCATGAGGAGATTGCTTTCAAGAGTGTATATAATTAATAAAGGTGAAATCTGAAATCGACCCTATAAATATTACTTGTTTGAATTTTTCGGGCCATGTGTTATCTACTTAATCATACACAGCTGTTGTGTCAAATGCAAAAATTATGATAATTTCCTCATTTCAAGGTTCTTCTTTCATCCTTACCCCTTATCCTTTTTCCTTATCGATCGATTAACTTCCTTCCTACGTCAAGGTCTGACTTCCACTAATTGTTATAATACTAAAATTAATATTTACCTGAAATTTTTAACCTTGCACCTGCCTACTTATCGATCAATTTACTTCCTTCCTACATCAAAGTCTGACTTCCACTAATTGGTATAGTACTAAAATTAATATTTACCTGAAATTTTTAGCCCTGCACCTGCCTACCGACATGGGTGGACGTATGGCTACTCTTATTAACTTTTTTTTTTTTAATTATATATGAAGTTTTATAAAAAAGTTGCCTTTTCTCTTTAACATTGTATTCTATCCCCTGTTTTTTTTTTTTTTAATAATACATCTTTTTTTTTTTTTATTTACCCTATTCTATTAGTTCAATCAAAACTTTGTTTAATACTAATTTTTTTAATTCTGTCCGTACTTTTACTCTTTCCCCTATATGAATTTTGTTTGTACTTGGAGTGTATATATATATATATATTTGTCATCAATAGCTCTCACTTGATATATAAAATTAAATATTGTTAGTCATAGGCTAATGTTATATCTCTTAATACCATGTTATGCCTTTAGGGTCTGTTTGGTGCATTGGATATGATAGTCTTAGAGGATTAGATTGGATTGTATTAAAATATATAGGATAAAATTTTATCTAATCCAATCCTATATTTAGTATTGTGTTATTAAGATATGATAATTTTTGTAAAAAAAAATTTAAATTTTGGATCAATTTGTAATTTTTTAAAAATTAAAGGGGCAAAATATGATCGTTAAAAATATATGCATCACATAAAAATTATATTCTGATCCTTTATTTCTTAGAAAATTAAAATTTAACCTCAAATTTTTAACAAATTTTTACAAATAGGTCCTTAAAAATTTTCACAATATACAAAGGGTATGTTTAATCTCATGCTTTAACAAGGGATTGCCTAATCCCCTTTCAAGGGTTTCAAGCATGCATTGAACAAGCTCTTATCCAATCAAATCCTTTAAAGTTTTTATCAAACAAAGTATTAAAATTTTTTCCAATCCAATCCTTCCTAATCTTGCACACCAAACGTACCCTTATACTATTAACTAGCACTTATAAAATAATTGCAGCATATTGAATGTTATGTGTGCAGATTAGATTACGAAAGACTAGTAATATGGCATTAACAAGTGGCAGAGACACAATGACAACAATGGATGTTTCAACTTTTGCTCATTTGTTGGGCATAGCAGTGACACTCCTAGTGCTTGTTTAGGTGCTACACTTTGAGGGAGGCTTTGTAATGTAATGACCGAGGAAATGTCATCAATGAAACCTAATATTTAATTGGGTTTAATTAATGAATTTATTCTTAAAAATGTGAAATTTTGTAAAAATAGTAATTTTTGTGAAAATTACAATAAAATATGAATGAGCGGCATTGATTGCAAATTTTATGGCATATGTAATGCAATGGTGGATATTGTAAAATACAAATTTTATGAGTTTGATGACTCAGAGATTTGTGCATAATATCCATAAAATGAATTTTATGTCACAATTAATTATGAAATTGTGATATAAGCGAATGGATGATTAGAATGTAAATAGGACATAGAGGTTGTCCAAACCCTAACCGGGGGTAGAAAGGAGGCCAGAGCAGTATAAGAATACTGCTAAATGAAAACGCAAGATACAAAAATGTCACGATTAGCCTCCAAAAGTGAACGAAAAGTAAGTTAAATATTTTTATACAGTCTAAGGATAGAAAGTACCTGAATTGACCACGACAGTATAGGAAAAAGTACTATGTGGTGAAAAATTACACTAGTATAAATTTTTAATTCCATAAAGTGGACATTTGCTTGAATTCTATTGGGCCAACAAGCCATGCAATGTGGCCCAATAAGATGAGGACACCTAGGGTAGTCTAATGGACACCATGAGTCATCAAATGTGATAAGGAGCATTTAAGGCAAAGTTATCACAAATTTTTTCCTTTCTTTGCTCCAAGATCCGGCAGCCATAACCAGCTTCCAAAAAAATTTCTCAGCCCCCAAACTTTGAAAAATAACCCCAAACAAGTTTTACAAGCAAGTACAAGGATTTCCACAAGTTTTAAGGTAAATCCTAAACTTTTTAATGAGTTTTCAAGGGATTTTTCATGGGTAAAGGGAAAAATTAATCCATGGTATTTTGCATGAAAGGAAGCCTAGGAGGAGTTCAAGGAACTTTGAAGGCTAGAAATCCAAAAAGTTATTTGGGTAAGTTTAAGTTTAAAGTTTGAATTTTGAATTTGTTTGATTTTATTCTTAAACCATGGGTTCTTGAGCATTATTTGATGAAGAATCATCCATATGTGAAGTATGTCATGTTTAAGTTGTGAAAGTTTGGTTTATGGTGCAAAATGGAAGTTTTTGCAAAAAGTATTATTTTTGCAATTTTGATGTTGGACTTTGCAAAAGTGATGCTTGAGCATGAGAATCTTTTGATTAAGGCATAGATGGTTTATGCAGGGGTAGAATTGCAAGTTTGAAACGGATTTTTGTAAAAATGCCATAGGGACTAAATTGAAAGAAAAAGTTCCTTCTTAGAAGATTTAAAAAATAGCCAAAAACACCCCTGTAAAGTGAGATTTTGGGAAAAGTTAAAACAGGAAAGTTGTAGATCTTGATGAAACTGTTAAGCCCCATGGACGGTTTGTCAAAAAACTCAATCGTTTGTGAGTTTTTAATTTTTCAAGAATATGTTAAAAGTGAAAAAAAGTGTTAAATGGCAAAAATGTCATTTTTCAAAATGGTTTAAGGTATGGTACCTTAAGTAAAAATGATCCTTGAGAAAAATAGGAAATTTTGATGCAAAGAAGTAAATTTTAGTCCTGGGGCAAAATCGTCAAAATTTTCAGTTCAGGGACTAAACCGTAAAGCTTTATGAAAATGGGGCATAATTCAGATATAAAGAGATTTGACCCACTAGGGTGTTATTTTGAAATTAGTATGTGGTGTTTTCATAAGAATAACGAAATCGAGCTCGGGTAGGTTAGTGGACCAACGAAGGGCAAAATCGTCATTTTTGTCCAAATAACCCGAACCGCTTTGAAATGTTTCCAATGGGATAAGAAAATGACTAGAAAGGTTCCCGCCCTTGTTAGAAACGATAGGGTAGAGTTAGATAGAAATAAGAAAAACCAGTGGTTTTTAGAGTTGTACATAGTAATGCAACTCAATTTATTAACTAACAGATATTTCGTATCAAAACATAGTGGAATTTGGCTAATGGCGTTGTAATTGGCCAACAGGATCCTAGGAGTCTAGGAGAAGGGAAATCGAGGTTAAGTTGCCCGATATTCGCATCAAGTAAGTACCCTTCCCACCTATAGTATGAAATATAGGTTTAGAAAGAAATCTACGTATATGTATACCTGTGCATATAATTAAGTGTAAACTTGTATGTTTGCCATGATATGAATACCTAAGGGTATAGTCATGTATGAATAATTGTGAGCGTACGAATGGATACCTATGTGTATAATATGTTATGTACTTGTGTGTATAGTAATGAAAATGAGCATGTGTACCATGATTTCGTACATGTGTGTATAATATGTTATGTACCTGTGTGTACAATAATAAAAATGAGCATGTGTGTCCTGATTTTGTACCTGTGTGTACAATCATAAATACTTGAGTATGTATAAAGTAGGTATCTGTGTGTATATTTTATGTTAAGTACTTGTGAGTACATTATGCTATATACCTGTGCGTATATTAATGTGTACCAGTGTGTATATAAAGTAAGTACCTGTGTGTACTATGCTATGCAAGAGAATTTATGTTTCATGGATAATATGTGATTATCACTTCATGCATGGTATGTCAACCATAATAAATAGACTGGTAAATGTATCACCAGAAATTAAGAAAAGTGTCGTACCGACTCCTAACTCAAGGGGAGTTTAAAGGATATGTTACGGTCATGGTGTTACGTAGACCTAAATGAAATTGTGCAATGGTACGAACACTTGGGCCTTAGTAAAGATAAGAAATGATGAGGATAAAGAAAGTTTATAAGAAAGGATAATTGATTCATGCATTCATGTGAATATCCATGTGGGATTTATTGGACTTATTGAGCGTTAGCTCATTAAGTAGTTCATGATGTAGGTATTCTGAAGAAAGGTCAGAATAAGTTCAAATGGTGAGCTGGCAGAGGGGTGGATGATGTGCAGATTAGGTATGGAGTTTGCTGCTGTAATGTTTTCCGCTATGTATGTTTAAAGTTATTTTGATATGAAATGTTTAAAAGAAATAAAAGTAAAAGTATTAATTATGTAAATACAAGTATGTGAAAGTATTTTGGGAGTTACCAAAGTTAATGTAAGCAAATTATTTACTCCCGTTTAAAAAAAATTTCCTAAATTTTTGCCCTTAAGAACGTAAGAAAGAGTTTTATTACAGCTCGAAAAGGCGGGTTGTGACAGTTGGTATCAGAGAGGAAATCTTGCCATCCTACTGCACATAGTTGTCTGCTCCGTTACCATAGCTCAAGTAAGATAGTTTGATTTTAAGTATAAGAATGTTCAGTACTACTTTATATGACACTGTTATGTTAATTACGACAATAAATATAGTATATGGTGGAGCCGCATCATGATCGTGATATGGAAGCTGATCGAAAAGCCAGCATTGCTTTTCAAGATGAGATGCCACTGCGGTATTATGGGAGTCAACAGCCTATGGTGTAGACCGAATGGCTACATACAGTCGAAGTGATTTTTAACGCTTGTCATATGCCACCGCATCTCCAGGTTTTATTGGCCTTAGGATTGTTGATGGGGGAAGCTTTAATATGGTGATTAAGGATTGAATCTGACAAGCAACCACGAGATTGGTAAGGTTTTAGAGGACAAATTCTAGATGAGTTGCACCCATACCACCAGCAAACGTTATTCCAGTTTAGGTGATTCTAATGTTATAGGCGGATAGGAGACATCAATTGTACCTACGAGTAGAATCGGTATAAGGAAGATACATAGGCGAACCGGTAGATCATTACATTCTTAAATTTCGTTGTACTATGATACCACTGATTCCACCACAATTACCCTTACGGTGCATTTACGATTTGGTTTAGAGAGATCTTCCCAATGTGGTCTAGCAGCAAATGCAGTATCCGGAAATTACCTTAGTATCCATGATTCTCTTATGGCGGCATTACATGCAGACCAGAATGTAGTCGTGCCATTAGAAGATCCTCCAGTAGATATGGTTGATGATGTTGATGATGATAATAATGATAACATTGATGAAGAGCCTGTGCCTCTAAAGCCTATAATCGCAAGTGATGATAAGTCGACTGATTCGGATATGGAGGAAGAAGAGGAATCCTAAGGAGGGTTCCGAACATAGTGACATGTCTAGAGTTGAGTCTGACAAAAAATTCATAAGAAAATCTTTGTGTATTATGACGTACATAGATGGGAGATTAGTACAGTTTTGGGCTTTGATGCCTTTGTATATGCATGTATGTTAGGCTAGTGGTGTCATTCTCGACAAGAAGGTATATGTAGCCGGAAGTGATAATTGCTCCCGGATATGATATGAATAGTTATGTATGAAAGGAAAGTATGTATGTATGTATGTTAGTTATGCATGTAATGTTATGAAGAATGTAAAAAGGAAATGAAAGAGGTTCATGAAATGAAATGCATGAAAGTGAATGAAATGAAATGTATGAATGCTTATGAAATGAAATGTATGAAGGTAAAAGAAATGAAATGTATGAATGCTTATGAAATGAAATGTATAAAGGTAAAGGAAATGAAATGTATGAATGCTAATGAAATGAAATGTATGAAGCAGGATATTGAGTTCATGTAATTGTGTATGTTTGCCTGTATTTATGTTGTTTGAATACATGCAATTATTGATTGGATACTATTAAGGTAATAGTATGTACTAACATAGTAACGAAAGTATACAATAAGTGTATAACGATTGATAACAATGGCGGATATACCCGGAGAACCGAGGAATCTGGATTTAATGGCTATGATCATGGAATTGTAACAGAAGCTCTAAGCTCAAGAGCAGGAAATGCAAGGTTTAAGGTAATGGTTAGCTAACCAGAATTCCATATCACCAGTATGTATAGATACGCCACCCCCAGTACCGCCGCCACAGCAAGCGGAACTAGTAGTCCTAGCTGTTCCGGTAGCATCCACTACCGAATTTTATGAAAGATTCTAGAGAATGAAGGCCCCAGAATTTGATGGATCTACAGACCCCTTAGAGGCCGACGATTGGCTTACAGGCATAGAAAGGGTTCTGAAATTTATGGAACTTAGCGACCATGAAAAAGTCCTATGCGCTTTGTTTTCTCTCACTAAAGATGTTAGGAGACGGTGGGAGTCAGTAGAGAGTAAAAGGAATGTAGACAAAATGACAGGGCCAGATTTCGTTGAAGAATTTGGTAGGGCTTATTTTAATGTAGAAACCATGGCAGCCCAACAAGAAGAATTTAATAATTTTAAGCAAGGCAATATGTCCGTAGCTGACGCTGTAAAGAGGTTTAATCAGCTAGCACGGCTTTGTCCTGAGTTAGTACCCATGATCGGGAACGAATAAGACGATTAATGAGAATGTTCAAAACCAACATTCCCCTTGTGGTCGATATTGGAGGGCAAACTCCCAAGGACGTAGAGGATTGCATCAAATGGGCAACCAAAGTTGAGTTTAGAATTGCCCATGATAAGGAGGAAAGAGCAAGGATTTTCAAAGCATAGAAGGAGGAGAAAGCTTTAGCCAAGCAAAGTCAAGTTTACAAGTAAAAGGACAAGGAAGTGTTCCAAGTCAAGGGCCGTCCTAGAACATTCAAGCGGGACGCAATTGCACTGCTAATAGTAAGAGGAAATGGAACGTGACTAATTCAAAGAATCCAAAAGGTCAACCCCATAAGAGGATTAACGATGTAGGAAACAACAAACCCCTTTGCAGTTAATGCGGGAAAAGACATGCAGGGGAATACAAAGCTGGCACGAACAAGTGCTATATTGTGGGAAAAAAGGGCATTACGCCAGGAATTGTTTTTCTAATTCCCAAAGTCAAAACAATCAGGCTCAACAGAGGTCTCAAGGAAACCAATTGCATGCGGTTCAAGTTCGGGCACAAATTGAAGGCCCTAGTGTCAGTCAAGGGCGACTAGAAGCTCTAGAACCAAGTAAGTGAATTTATGTCTACATGAAGAAGGAAGAAGATACAGGAATCTCATCGGTGGTGACATGTTAGTTTTCTATTGCCAACACTGATGTATATATTTTATTTGATTCTAGAGCAACATATTCATTTGCATCGCTTAAGTTTGCGAAACGAATAGGAAGTAAAAGAGATAGGATAGAGCAAACCTTTAGAATTACACTACCCTCTGGGAGGTATTGAGTACTGATTACTGGTTACGTCATGTACTGATAGTTATACGTAGAAGGGAATTGTATATTGATTTGATAATAATCGATATACAAGATTATGATGTCATCCTAGGAACGGATTTCCTAGGGAAATACATAGCTAAGATTAGTCATCGACACCGCAAAGTTACGTTTCGACCTTCCAGAAGTGAGAAGTTTGTGTATTCAGGGAAAGTTTCCCCAAAGCTCCCAAGGCGTTGACTTCAGCATTAAAGGCAAGGAAGATGTTGGAAAATGGATGTACCAGTTACCTGGTGAATTTAATAAGGAAAGATAAAGAAGCTCATTAGGACTAGAGAAAGTCCCTATAGTAAAGGAATTTATTGATGTGTTTCCGGACGAGTTGCCAGGCTTGCCGCCGGAACGAAAAATTTCGTTTGAAATCGAATTGACGCCCGAAACAACCACGATTTTTAAGGCGCCATATCAAATGACTCTAGGGAAACTCAAGGAACTTCAGGTGCAACTAAAGGAAATATTGGACAAGGGGTTCATCTGACTAAGTTATTCCCCATGGGGAGAACCTGTTCTATTTGTTAAGAAAAATAATGGAATGCTACAAATGTGTATTGATTACCGGGAACTAAACAAGGTCACGATTAGGAACAAGTATCCACTTCCAAGGATCAATGATTTGTTTAATCAATTGAAAGGAGCGTTAGTATTCTCAAAGATTGATCTACGCTCAGGATATCATTAACTTCGAGTTAAAGAAGAAGATATACCGAGAACAGCATTCCGAACACGTTATGGGCATTATAAGTTCTGCGTCATGCCTTTTAGACTGACCAATGCCCTAGCAGCTTTCATGGATCTCATGAATCGAAGAATACCTCGATAAGTTCGTTATTGTCTTCATCGACGATATTTTCATATACTCAAGAACGCCAGAGGAACATGAAAAGCACTTGAGGATTGCACTATAATTATGGAGAAGGCATCAATTGTACTCCAAGTTCTCAAAATGTGAGTTTTGGCTGAAGAAGGTTCAATTCCACGGACACGTGGTGACACGAGAAGGAGTATCTGTCGATCCTTCCGAAGTTGAGTAGTGAATAAGTGGCCTACACCGAAAAGTGTGTTAGAAATTAGAAGTTTCCTCGGTTTAGCAGGCTACTATCGACGTATTGTAGAAGGATTTTTCTGACTTGCTGCACCATTCACTGCATATACGTGAAAAACAGCGAAGTATGAATAGACTAAGAAATGCGAAGAAAGTTTCCAAGGATTAAAAAGGGCGACTTACAAGTACACTAGTACTGACAATACCAGATCCGAACCATGGAACGTTCGTGATCTATAGTGATGCATCAAAAACAGGATTGGGAGCCGTATTGATGCAAAATGGAAAAGTGATTGCTTACGCATCCCAACGATTAAAGGATTATGAAAGGAATTATCCGACATATGACTTAGAGTTAGCGGTGGTTGTATTTGTGTTGAAGATATAGTGTCACTACCTGTATAGAGCAAGATGTGAGATTCACACAGACCATCAAAGTCCGAAGTATATCTTCACGCAAAAAAAGCTCAACATGAGACAGCGAATGTGGCTTGAGCTGGTCAAAGACTACAGTTGTGAGATTTTGTATCACCTAAGAAAGGCTAATCGAGTAGCCAATGCCCTTAGTCATAGAACAACGTCCTTGCTAGTAACGGTACAGATGATACCAAAACCTCTCCAAAAAGGACTTGATGGAAGCAAGAATAGAGCTAGTCACTAGAAGATTAGCTAATTTGTCCTTTCAATTAATGATCTTAGAGAACTTAAAAGAGCGACAAGAAGCAGATCCATCGCTACTTAAAGTTAGGAATGAAGTTATTGAAAACAAAGAAATCAAATTTAGCATCTTAGAAGATGGCATTCTCCCTTATAAGGGCAAAATCTACATCCCCAATGATGAAGAATTAAAGAAGCAAGTATTAGAAGAAACTCATGAAGCACCACATGTGGCTCATTCAGGAGCTACTAAAATGTACCAGAATTTGAAAGAACACTATTAGTGGAATGGAATGACGAACGATATCGCATAGTGTGTTGGCAAATGCCTTACATGCCAGAAGGTGAAAGATGAGCATTAACGACCAGCAGGCGAATTACAAAAGATTGATATCCCAGAGTGGAAATAGGATCAGATAACTATGGACCTGATAACTGGGCTACCCAGAACTACGGGTGGACATGACGCTATATGGATAATGGTTGATAGATTGACTAAATCAACTTATATCTACCCATTAAACTCAGCAGTTCTGTAGAACGAATAGCTGAACTATACGTAACCTAAATAGTTAGATACCACTGAGTTTCGAAGTCTATAATTTTTGATCGTAATGGTAGACTCACTTCTAAGATTTGGAGAAGTGTTCATCAAGCGATGGAAACAAAGCTGACGTTCAGCACAGCCTTCCACCCACAAACAGATGGTCAATCAGAAAGGACCATCTAGACTTTAGAGAATATGTTAAGAGCATGTGTGCTAGATTTCAAGGGAGGATGGGATAAAAAGCTTCCTCTGATCGAATTTGTATACAACAATAGTTATCGAAGCTCAATTGGTATAGCTCCATGTGAAGCTCTATATGGAAAGAGATGTAGACCACCTTTACATTGGTATGAAACCCAAGAAAAGGCATTGTCAACCACAGATTTTATTCATAGAACAACGGAAGATGTAAAGTTAATTTGTCAACAAATGAAAATGGCTTTTAGTCGGCAAAAGAGTTATGTTACTTGACGACAGAGACCTTTGAAGTTTCAAGTAGGAGACTTGGTTTTTTGAAGATAATGCCCATGAAAGGAAATTGTAAGATTTGGGAAGAAAGGATAGCTTAGTCCAAGGTATATTGGACCATTTGAGATCTTGAAACGGATAGGTAATGTAGTTTATAAGTTAACCTTACCCTCTAATCCAGCATTGGTATACAATGTATTCCATGTGTCCATGCTAAAGAAGTATGTGCCAGACCCTTCACATGTTCTTCAGCTGGAGGAAATTGACATACAGGAGAATCTGTCTTATGGAGAAAAAACCAGTTCAAATTCTGGCACGAGAAGAGAAGGAATTAAGGACCAAGAAGATACCTCTCGTCAAAGTTTTATGGCGCAACCAACAAGTAGAAGAGGCAACATGGGAATGAGAGAATGAAATGAGGAAAGACCCCAAATTATTTTGATTTTTGAAGAAAAATTCTTAAGGGGGGTGGATTGTAATAACCGAGGAAATGTCATCAATGAAACCGAATATTTAATTGGGTTTAATTAATGAATTTATTCTTAAAAATATGAAATTTTGTAAAAATAGTAATTTTTGTGAAAATTACAATAAAATATGAATGAGCAGCATTGATTGCAAATTTTATGGCATATGTAATGCAATGGTGGATATTGTAAAATACAAATTTTATGAGTTTGATGACTTAGAGATTTGTGCATAATATCCATAAAATGAATTTTATGTCACAATTAATTGTGAAAATGTGATATAAGCAAATGGATGATTAGAATGTAAATAGGACATAGAGGTTGTCCAAACCCTAACCGGGGGTAGAAAGGAGGCCAGAGCAGTATAAGAATGCTGGTAAATGAAAACGCAGATACGAAACATGTCACGATTGGCCTCCAAAAGTGAATGAAAAGTAAGTTAAATATTTTTATATAGTCTAAGGATAGAAAATACATTGAATTGACCATGGCAGTATATGAAAAATATTGTGTGGTGAAAAATTACACAGTATAAATTTTTAATTCCATAAAGTGGACATTTGCTTGAATTCTATTGGGCCAACAAGCCATGCAATGTGGCCCAATAAGATGAGGACACCTAGGGTAGTCTAATGGATGACCATGAGTCATCAAATGTGATAAGGAAGCATTTAAGGCAAAGTTATCACAAAATTTCATTTCCTTTCTTTTGCTCCAAGATCCGGCAGCCATAACCAAGCTTCCAAAAAAATATTCTCAACCCCCAAACTTTGTAAAAATGGCCCCAAACAAGTTTTACAAGCAAGTACAAGGATTTCCCACAAGTTTTAAGGTAAAATCCTAAACTTTTTAATGAGTTTTCAAGGGATTTTTCATGGGTAAAGAGGAAAAATTAATCCATGGTATTTTTGCATGGAAAGGAAGCCTAGGAGGGAGTTCAAAGGAACTTTGAAGGCTAGAAATCCAAAAAGTGTCATTTGGATAAGTTTTAAGTTTTAAAGTTTTGAAATTTTATAAATTTTATTTTGATTTTTATTACGTTGAACGTATGTGGGTTCTTGAGCATGTATTTGATGAAGAATCATCCATATGTGAAGTATGGCATGTTTAAGTTGTGAAATTTTGGTTTATGGTGTAAAATGGTAATTTTTGCAATTTTTATGTTAGACATTGCAAAAGTGATGTTTGAGCATGAGAATCTTTTGATTAAGGCATGGAATGGTTTCTGCATGGGTAGAATTACAAGTTTGAAACGGATTTTTGTAAAAATGCCATAGGGAATAAATTGAAAGAAAAAGTTCCTTCTCGACAGATTTGAAAAATAGCCAAAAACACCCCTATACAGTGAGATTTTAGGAAAAGTTAAAACACAAAAGTTCTAGATCTCGACGAAACTGTTAGGCTACATGGACGGTTTGTCAAAAAACTCAATCGTTTGTGAGTTTTTGATTTTTCAAGAATATGTTAAAAGTAAAAAAAAACATTAAATGACAAAAACGTCATTTTTCAAAATGATTTAAGGTATGGTACCTTAAGTAAAAATGATCCTTGAGAAAAATAGGAAATTTTGATGCAAAGAAGTAAATTTTAGTCCTTGGGCAAAATCGTCAAAATTTTCAGTTCAGGGACTAAACCGCAAAGCTTTATGAAAATAGGGCATAATTGAGAAATAAAGAGATTTGACCCACTAGGGTGTTATTTTGAAATTAGTATGTGGTTATTTTCATAAGAATAACGAAATCGAGCTCGGGTAGGTTAGTGGACCTACGGAGGGCAAAATCGTTATTTTTGTCCAAATAACCCGAACCGCTTTGAAATGTTTCCAATGGGATAAGAAAACGACTAGAAAGGTTCCCGCCCTTCGTTAGAAATGATAGGGTAGAGTTAGATAGAAATAAGAAAAACTAGTGGTTTTTAGAGTTGTACATAGTAATGCAACTCAATTTATTAACTAACGGATGTTTCGTATCGAAACATAGTGGAATTTGGCTAATGGCGTTGTAATTGGCCAATGGGATCCTAGGAGACTAGGAGAAGGGAAATCAAGGTTAAGTTGCCCGACATTCACATCAAGTAAGTACCTTTCCCCACCTATAGTATGAAATATAGGTTTAGAAAGAAATGTATGTATATGTATACCTATGCGTATAATTAAGTGTAAACTTGTATGTTTGCCATGATATGAATACCTAAGGGTATAGTCATGTATGAATAATTGTGAGCATACGAATGGATACCTATGTGTATAATATGTTATGTACCTGTGTGTACAATAATGAAACTGAGCATGTGTACCATGATTTCGTACCTATGTGTATAATATGTTATGTAACTGTGTGTACAATAATGAAAATGAGCATGTGTATCATGATTTCGTACCTGTGTGTACAATCATAAATACTTGAGTATGTATAAAGTAGGTATCTATGTGTATATTTTATGTTAAGTACCTGTGAGTACATTATGCTATACACCTGTGCGATATTAATGTGTATCAGTATGTATATAAAGTAAGTACCTGTGTGTACTATGCTATGCAAGAGAATTTATGTTTTATGGATAATATGTGATTATCACTTCATGCATGGTATGTCAACCATAATAAATGGACTGGTAAATGTATCACCATAAATTAAGAAAAGTGTCGTACCGACTCCTAACTCAAGGGGAGTTTAAAGGATATGTTATGGTCACAGTGTTTCGTAGACCTAAATGAAATTACGCAATGGTACGAACACTTAGGCCCTAGTAAAGATAAGAAATGATGAGGATAAAGGAAGTTTATAAGAAAGCATAATTGATTCATACATTCATGTTAATATCCATGTGGGATTTATGGGACTTCCTGGGCGTTAGCTCATTAAGTATTTCATTTTGTAGGTATTCTGACGAGAAGGTCAGAATAAGTTCAAATGGTGAGCTGGCAGAGAGGTGGATGATGTGCAGATTGGGTATGGAGTCCGCTGCTGTAATGTTTTCTGCTATGTATGTTTAAAGTTATTTTGATATGAAATGTTTAAAAGAAGGATGTTATAAAAGTAAAAGTATTAATTATGTAAATACAAGTATGTAAAAGTATTTTGGGAGTTACCAAAGTTAATGTAAGCAAATTATTTATTCCCGTTTAAAAAAAAAATTTCTTAAATTTTTGCCCTTAAGAACGTAAGAAAGAGTTTTATCACAGCTCGGAAAGGCGGGTTGTGACATGTAACACCCCAAAGTTAATTAATCATAATTAGTGTATAAATGGTGGATTAGTATGCCTTAATATAAATTTGAGATTAATTTAATTATTTAGTGGTATTTATTAAATTTATCTTACTTTTGATTATTTTTATTTGTTATTTTGAATTTTAAAATAAAACAATTTGTCAAATACCAAATATGTCCTTTTTGTGAAAACCACGTGAGGAACATAGTTTTCTCTCTGCAAAAACCACCCTCCTTCTCTATTTATTCTCTCCTCTTCCTCTCCTTCCTCTCGTTCTCTCAGCTCACTCTCTCTTTCCCTCTCTTCCACATTTCTCCTCGCTCTCTCTTTCATTTTTGTTTTCAAAAATTTGAGCTCAAGCCTTGATCTTCAGCTGGATTGGAAGCTTAGGAGCAAGATTGAGCTCCACAAACTTGATTTAAAGCTCAAATTCGAGGTTAGTTACTCTATTTTTTAAAATTTTCAAACTTTTCCCAAATCCCTTGTGTTCTTAGAAATTTGAAATCTGAGTTTGTTTTAGCTTAGAAACCCTTCAATCTAAGTCTGTGGAACCCTAATCATTATGAATTTAACCTTGATGGAACAAAACTCGAGCTAAATCAAGTTTTTTTTACTTTTCTCTATTTTCAAATCTATTGGAAAATGTCTATGTAAAACTTGTTTAAAAGTGTTTAAAAGTGTTCTAATGTGTTTTTCTATCACTTATGAGCTTTACCCATGCTTGAGAACTGAGAAAATGGGTAAGAAATAGAATTTTGAGTTTGGGGAGGCCGAGACTCGAAGTCTCGGGTCCCCCAGATTTTTTCAGTTCAGCAGGTCGATCATGATCATCGACAGGTCAGATTCATAGGTTCGGCAGGCTGGACTCATCAGTCAGTAGGCTGAACCTAGGCCAGTTTGACAAGCCGGTGCTGTACGCCTGGTAGGCTGAACTATGCGATTTAGCAAGCCGAACAAGAAAGTTCGACAGGCCAACCAGACTTCATGAAATTTTACTGTTTTCACCTGTTTTCACCGTTTAAAACCTGGATTAAGACTTTGACATTGTAATATAATCTTGTGAGCTTTAAGGGCATAGTAAGACACTATGAAATAGCATAGTAGCGTAGAATACTCTAAGTTAGAAATTAATAAAGTTTAGTTTACTTTTAAGATTGATCGTGGTTCTATGGAGCTAAATATAGCGGGTCAAGACTACGGTGTTGAGTTACGGTACAAAGTATTGAGGTATGACTTTTACCCCTTCCTTTGTTAGCCACGATTTTAAAAAGGATTTTGGCCACAAAATGATTTCTTTCAAAATGATTTTTAATGAAAGATTGAGATGAACTTTTTAGTATTTTCATTATTTGTTGAAAAACGAATGATCATAATGAATCGAATAATGAATGTAAACGAGGATATCCAGTAACATGAGACCTAAATAATGATATAAGTACATTAGGGCGTGATGCCATACTCAGAGATCGGATCGTGTAGAGTGCGACCTTGGGGACAGGTCCCGAAACTCAACTGGGCCACTACGATGGTGATATTATGGCTTTGTCAAAGGACTGATTAATAGGAACATTTCCAAATGAGTAGTGAATTTAAATGGTAAGAATGAATTTAATATGTTTTATTTATTTTTCTGAATTTTTACAAATTATATCCAAATAAGAAAATTTATGTTTAATTAATGTTTTCAAAACTTAGTCCTACTAAGCCTTCTGCTCACATTTTTATTTGTTTTAAGATCTTTTCTCTTAGGTGAATTGCAGCTTAGGACCAATGGGGAGGTAGCAGGGCAAACATGTGAGTCATAAGAATTCTGTTTAGGTCATTTCTTTATTTAAATCAAGACATGTATTATTTAAGTTTTTATTTCTTGTTTAGACTGTGGTTGTAATTTATTATTGTCGATATCCAATGTGTACATTAATGTGGGTCCAGTGGGGCCCAACGAATGTTTAACTATCCCAATTATTTTATTTCATTTTATCGGCTCTAGTTTAATGATAATGGCTTTAAAAAGTTTTAAACTATCACGTTTTTATAAAATATTCAAAATATTTAATTGGTGATTTTAATTAAAATTTGGTTTTATTAACTTAATAAATTCGCCACGTCACTACTCGGATTTAGGGTCGCAACAAGCCTCGCATTTTAATCTGACAAAAAACAGAAGATTGTCAATGTAACAAATTTTTCCAATGAAATTTCAGCCTTTGTTTCCCAGATTTCTCCTTTTCTTTTGATATTATACATGGATTTATCTTTGTTGTCTAATTTAGACTATTGTTCCTTTCATTTGCAGTTGCATGCACTTTTCATGGTATTAATATTTGGGCCTGTTTTAGCTGCTGGAGAAGGTAAGCCTGATGTCTGGATTTAAAAAAAAAAACAATATAACATAATTACCATTTCAGTTTATGTAAATATAGATATATGTGATTAATTATTACAATAAATAGATAAATTATATTAATTTAAATTATTTACCTATGATTTCTTACTTATTACCGTGTTATTTTTATGCAAAAACCAATGGCCCTTAACTGACACGTTACGTCTTTACCATAGTGTTGTCTACTGTACCATTGAGGTCAAAAGGACATACAATAATTCACTAGTCATCATGCATATAGTCTATATCCATATATATATAATGTGTATATAAATACATTACATACGTTATAATATATCTTAGATGTATATATAATTGTTTACTCGATAACGATAAATTTGATTCACATAATATTATAGGATATACTTGCAAGTATAAGTAACAACAAAACGGTTTAATTATACTTGATTTCATAAATACCAGTCGATGCGAAAAATTGTTTCAAGACAGATCCAAATTGCCAGTTTTTGCCGCTAGAGTTCTATTGACATATCTATTAGTTGCATGCATTTTGATGTAGCTTCTTTTCATTTTGGCTCCAGAGTTTAGTAGGGCCGTTAAAAAGAACCCCAATATCGAGTGACAATGACCGAAAATCTGAACACATTATAACTGACATTGTTGATCGGTTTAATTGAATAATACATATTGTTGGTCAGCTCGATTATCCATTTTGAAAATTTAGATATTAACCGAGCACCATACATTAATTTTAATTTATTTATTTATTAATTGTTATCAGTATACGTACGCACATAAAATAGTAACGGTATGATCCTTGCATTTATCTCTTTCAAATTTTAAAAAAACAATAATAATAAAACCATTCCGGTTACCTTGGTTATACTATCTTATTACCTTTGCATACTTTCAATGTTTACTTTTATTAACTGCATTAGTTATTGTATGCTAATTAAATTCCAGTCCCCCTAATAAAGTATTAGCTTATTTACTTGCTAAACCATGCAGCTATCGTCGTGTACCAGATTGTCAAAGCTACGAGAAGATCCCAAAAACTGGTGCACTTAACATTTCACTTCATAGGCCTTGTTCTTGGAATTTTGGGAATTTATGCCATTTTCAAGTTTCACAATGAAAAGTGGGCTTTGGAACATGTTTACCTTACATTCCTGGCTGGGTATTATCACCATCTGTTCATTTGGTTTGCAGGTAATTAGTAAACTTAATGTGCGTTAGTTACATTCTTAAGCGCGAAATAAAGTGCTTTAGTTATATAAAACACACTGGTAGTAATACAGTCGTCTTTTATTAGTGGATACTGACATGAAAAAATTTTAGCCTATACCAATAAGAATATTATTGATAACTCATATGATACGTCAATATGACATATATCGTGAGATTAAAATCAAAACTCTTAGCATTACTTTATACACGTATTTTAACTCACATTTCCACTATTTTTTTATACTAAACCTATTTTTTAATTAGAATTATTATCCATTATTTGATTTAAAAACCTAAAAATTAAGTTTCAAAAATTGACTCACTTATAAATTGGATTTATGTCATGGTTATTAGAGTTTTGAATTTATGCTACACAAATTCACTAATAAAAAATGAACAAAACATGAATATAAACTACACAGAAAGTTATGACATAAAACCGAACATATATAAAAGTTGGCAACACTACCTAATTTTCTCATAGGGTGTTGGCATGGTGGTTAGAACCATTAGTTAGAACTACAAATACTGTGGCATATGGAAGCTTTACATTGATTTTTTTCTTCTACTGTAGCATGTAAGAGCTTTATACTGTTTCTAACTGAAAAATTGGTTAAAACCAACTAATACTAAACAGGATTTTAATAAATTTTGCAAAGACAAGGCCGATTCATGCTTTGTGAGAATAAGAAAGGATCATAACTGTTGATCAGTTCATGCTATATGAAAATAAAGAAAGGATCTTAATAAAACAAAGAGATCCTAATTGTTGCACCATCCCATCATTAGTAGGGAAGTCAACTTGATGTGTGACTCATGCTTACTTCATTTAGTAGTGTTTTTCCCACTTATTTTATAAAATTAAATATGAGTCATATAAAAAAAAAAGGTTGATAGTGGACAAAACTTGTGTACAGTAAGATTACATATTAGAGAAAATTAAATGTTATGCTACACATTTAAAAGTTGTGTTTATTTATGTTACACTTAGAAAAGTTTATACCTTATAGCACAAATTAATATGTCTGGCATTTATAAAAGTAAATCTTAAAAAATGTCACTTACAAAAATTTTCCTACATATTAATCATATTATAATTTAAAAAATAAACAAATTTAGCAATATTTAATAAATACATTCTTGACGGTTCATAATTGCACTTTATCGATGATTTTTTAATTTAAATTTTATCTTATTATAGACTTCTCATAAAAAAAATAATGAAAACACATAAAAATACAATACAATGCAAAGATCTTCGAAGATAAAAAACAATAACTATAAGAAATTTGGTCTACATAAAGGCTATAATGTTAAATATGTATAATTTAAATATAGCTTGTATGATGAACAAAATGTAATGTAATTTATAAAAGCTTGTCTTATAATAGAGATCAAAGCTGTTTTATAATTGAAAAATAATAAATCAATCAAGATCAGTCTTAAAATTAGATTTTGGAAGTGTTATTATCAAAATTTTAAGATTTTGGCATGTTCACCTTCAAACTCTAGGCCTTTTTGTAATGTCATGTCTACAACAATTGAAACTCTAAACTTAACTAAGTGTAGCAATTAGTCTCTAATCACATATGTTTGTCAAAATTAAGATGGAATGCGATCACTTGACACGCATATAACCCATTTAGAAATGAGGTACATAGGTGTTCTAAATGGGTCATGTGCATCTTACTTGATCATTTTCGGTCCTAATTTTAAGAGATGTTTGTGATTTGGACTTAATTGCCATACTTTATTAAGTTTATGGACTTAATTGCTACCAAAAAAGGTTTAAGAACCACATTATAAAAATACAAAAAAATTATAAGGCATATGTGTTAAAAAAAAAAAAACCTTACAGTTTTTTGTTTTGCCTTATCATAACATCTTTCTCATGATCATTAATGATAGGCATATATTAAGTCCAAGATAACAAATCACCGTCATTGATCTGATTTTTAATTCCTTCTTTCAACTTTTTTTGTTGTTTTTTTTTTTTTGTTTTTTTTATACTTTCAGTGGTTGCTTGGTTTCTTTACATACTTCTTTCTAGCAGTAGAAAACTCAACAAAGGCAACATTGATACCATGGCACATATATGTTGGAATGGTCATCTTTGTCTTAGCAGTATGCCCAACTGAGATAGGATTGGCTCAAGCATTCATCAGCTTAGGATTAGGGCGTAGCCGAGAAGCTCTTATTGTTAACTTCACCGGCCTCTTAGTCTTTCTTTTTACGGCTTCTGTTGGCCTTACTGTCTTCCTTCCTAGAGATTATTAGTGATCTTATTGAGCTTTTCATGAGAGTTCATATGCCTTGCAAAGTACTTCATTTACTTTATATGTCCTCAACTTAATTAACTTTGACACAACTGTTTTAATACTGAGACATTACTATGAATAAAAGTAAAAGGGTATGGTCTGAAATGTATGCTTGGATTTTGCTCTCAAATTTTTGTCATTAATGTCACTTTATTTCTTTAATTTATTTTTGAAAGGCAAACTTCATCAACAATAAAATATTACAAATTAGTTGCATATGACCCATCTTAAGAGAACTTGACCCCAACAAATAATTGGATCTACTAGTTAAGGACGAACATAGCATAAGGACAAAATTTAAGTATTGAGATCTAACGGAAAAATAGCCCGTTGGGCACAAAGGCTAGACCTCGATAAGGCTCGTTACATGATATCACAATAGTCGACAAATTAAACTAATCAACTAAAATCAAACACTCCCTCAATAAGGCACATACGACACCATCTAGACAAAGGACTAGCTAGACCTCTAAACACCTTCCACTAATAACAAACGAGCCGAAAGTGGAAAGCCTACCTTGTTATTGTAAATTGACACCCATCACCACCGCAACCACTATGCCCACTCAAAAAGTCGCTGCACTAAGGGGGACAAAACCCATTGATTACCACCGTATTCGACACTCTCAACCTCCACCACCTTTGCCGAAGCTAGAAACCCATCCTTGAATCTCGTCTCACCCCAACGCTGAGCAGACAAAGTAGCCCAAACTTAGTGGTGATGACCACAACAACCCTATGCCTCCCTCTACAACGAAAGCCCCAGTGGCCCCATCAGAGAACTTATTCCATCCCCTAGGCTCGAACCCCTAATCAGCGTCTTTCTAAGTGCCTCCAAAGCTGTGGTTCATCAACCACCACTATTCCTCACCTTCCCACATTGAGATCTTCTTTGAAAATGGGCCAAAGCCCCAAAAACCACACCGCTAGACCAATGGAACCGTTACTAGCTCCACCTCTCCTCCCCTGCCCCAACTCTACCACGAACATTGCTGATCTACTCCCATCTAGCCTGCCAATCTCTACCGGACTTCCCTTAGCTTTAGATCCCTCCTCTGACACAACAAAACACAAAACCACAATAGAACCAAGGCCTTACTCCTTCACCTAAGCCAAAGCACTAACAATCAGCCCTAAGCTATCATGAGGCTTTGACCTTAGAAAACTAGACCCTATCTTTATTTCATTATTTCATGCTGAATCTAAGCTAAGTAATTTCACTTTTAATTTCACATTTATTCTTAAATTTTTTAAATGACCGATTTTGTACAAGGCCTCTCCAAAGGCCTAAGCCCATTATTCTCTTCCTGTAGCACTAATGGACTCACTCTATGGACCTATGTCATGCTTGAAGAACTCACGTCGGTCTTCGTTTGGAAGGCTATGTGTAGTCAAATCGGCCTATTTATTCCAGGTTGGTTACGTCCCACTTGGAGAATTTTAAAACTAATTGAACTAGAATAAATTGATTGTAGAGAAAGCCAACCCAAAATCTTTTTTTTTTACTTAAAATAGCTAAAGAGCCTTTATCTTGCCTTAAAATAGCCTAAAAACCAAAACCCAAGCCCAAAGATCCTTGCCTTAGAAAATTAGGCTAAGAAATCCTAGTCATGGTGAAATAGGAATGCCATTGGGACTGCCCAGTATGTGTTTTTGGGATCACGCCTTCAAAAAAATCCCCATGTTAATAAAGCGTTTGTTCGAAGTCGCAAACCTACCGTTGGAAGTGCTATGCATATGTCTTCGTGAGTGCTTCCTTTATGCATTTTTGGTAACGCTTTGATCAAGTGTAAGACGTTTCAAACAGTGGAAATTGCTAGTCCTTATGCTGAAGAAGGTTTCACACGCATCAACCCTCGAAGACTAGAGAGTCAAACCTGCTCAAACTCCTTTAGGAATTTAGACCTAGAGGAGGGTCTAAAGTCGGTGTAAAAAGCCAAAATTTACTTTAATTGTACATCATTTATGGCCAACCTGAAATTCAAACAAAGAAAGACCTTTATGCGTTTGCTCCAAAGAGAATGGAGTGTTGCAAGCCCTTTTAGAGCATAATGTTGCCATACCCAGAGCAAACCACCGGGGGTTACCAATCTTGCCTACTAATACCTCCTACTTTCACCATTCAAAGGATGATTTTGAGAAGCTCATGATAAGTCATGACCATTCATTTAAGCAATTTTGCTCTCAAGAAGCTTAAGTGTTTTCTTCTTTGTCCAATTTTGCGCCCCTTGGACTGGGAATATTTTTGAAGAAATTCTTCGAGTCACCAGTCCTAGAGATCAGGAGCTTCCTCTAAGAGCCCTTGAGCCTTCTCCAAGTTTCGCGAGAATGTTTCCCAAAACACTTAGGAATTCTACCAAAGCCTTTCACGACCCTTAGAAAATTTTAAATCTTTAGCTTCATTGTTTGGTTAGCCACACCCGGCACTGGAGATAGTCTACATTCACCTTCGAAGTGCACCTTTGTGAAATCAAAGGATCTCAAAGCTTCATCCTTTCAGCTTCGATCACCAAACCTTCGCTTCTCCATTTTATGAAGACACACTAGGTTCCCTTCTCCATCCAGCCCTCATAGAGATGGCTTTATCTTTATCCTCCAAACCAAATCTCCATCAACCGTGTGACTACTCCTCCAACTATCTCCGCTTACATCAGGTCCTTCATTGTCATATTTTGTGTTCTCTTGATTTCACAGAAAACTTTGATCGTTTGGCAGCGAAGTGGGTCCTGGAGATCTTTGGTTCATTTCGAGCCTAACCATCCCTATTATTTCATTGGAGGTCCTACTAAAGCCATTTTGTACAAACTATCAAGTTCTCCAGCCACATCAAAGACACCACCAACAATTGGAGGCTTATACGTTTACAACCTCGACACATCGCACCCCACTGATTTACCGGTCAATAACAAATTTCATGTAGGATTGGTTGGCTAGTTAGAGCTAACCTAGTTAGGGTACATGTGCTAGTTAATTATCGTCTCTCGTCTCTGTTTTTTTTTTTTTAAAGAAAAAATCAAGTTAAGTAATTTTGTCAAGTACTTTTTTTCATAGTTGTCGAAGCATCCTCTTAAGCTCCCGTGCATCTTGATACTTTGAAAGGGCGGTTGGCCACACCACAACATAAAATATATTTCTTGGCCAAGCAAAGCAAAATGTAATTCCGTGACAATTTTTTTTTTGCTAAAAAATAAACTAAACTAAACTAGATGAAAGTTTGTTAAATTAAAACGCTTCTTAGTTTCTTAGGTACCACCATCCACATTATTCCAACAAACATAAAAAATGGTTATGTTGTTTAGCTGCTTTCTTCGTAACACCAATTAATTTAATTACAAACTTTGTTTTCATCTTCCATGGCATAGGCCTGATGAACCCATGATTGAAAAGACAAACCAAAGAAAAACTTCTCCTCATAACAATTAACGGACAAAGTCATCTTTGGTTCTTTTGCCGGCCAGACGGTCTTTCTAATTTCCAATTAAATCCGCATTTTGTTTGCCTTTGTCCATATTCCCTGCATACTTGCCAACAACATTGTTGACCGTACGGCAATTTCTCCATGTATAACAATTTAGTACAAAAGAGCTGCCAATACAGATTTAAATTGCTCTTTACAACCCTGTGTAGCATAAGAAAATAAACGCATAATTAACAAACGCAGGATTGGAAGTGCGATAAACATGGCGCGGAGCGGTCGAAGCTACCAACTTTCCGCAACGCCTGTGACGATTTTAGCACATTTGATAGCCATAGCCGTGACTACCCTTGTGTTGGTTTGGCTCCTGCATTTCCGAGAAGGCCTTGCTTTTAAATCCTCAAACAAACCGAAGATCTTCAACGTATGGTGATCAATAAGTTGTTTCAAATCTCCATCGTAATTAAATAATTTCTTAATATGTACCATTCTTTTAATTTTGTCATTAACCTTTTCGTGATGATAACTTGCATTGCAGTTGCATCCTCTTCTAATGATAGTTGGGTTAATAATTATTGGAGGAGAAGGTACATGATCAAACTGGTCACTGTAACAAAGTTTAGCCAAAATTGTTTAAACAAAGATATTTTTAAATTTAGTTAGGAGGGGACTGTATACCTTTCTCTCTCTCTGTGTGTGTGTGTGTATATATATTATTTATATATGCAGAATAATATTTTAATGTTAAACTGGAAGCAGCAATTATGGCATACAAGACAGCGCCTGGAACAAGGAGAGCACAAAAAGGGGTGCACGCGATATTCCATCTGATAGCTGTGTTGGCTGGTGTGTTGGGCACATATGCAGTTTTCAAGTTTAAAGATGAAGTTCACACCAAAGATTTTGAAACCTTACATACCTGGCTGGGGGTTACCACTATCTCCGCGTATGGTTTGCATGTACGGACTTGTTTATATTTTGGCTAATTTACACCATTGGCCCCTTGAATTTCTCATTTATTTTGTGCCCCTTGAAAGATAAAAATAATTAACTCCTTGAATTTAAAAAGTGTGGCAAAGGCATCCTTGTTGATAAAAATTGTCGTCATCATTATTATTTGACAAAAACTGACATAAACAATATTTCAATAAAACAAGAAGGCTTTGTAATAGCATCTTCATTGCATTGTTAAATTAATATATCAATGACAAATTTAATATTTGAGTGTAAAAAAAACTCTTCAATGCAATCTCATTTTTAATGTTAAATTTGCTATATGTTAAATTTTGTGGCAACTTTACCATAAAATTTGGCATATAACAAATTTGATAATTGATTCTTATTGATTGGTAAATTGACTTTTTTACTTTAATGATTACAACATTATCACTTTTTAATTATTTTAATATTAAGTTTACTTTTACAAGTTTCAAGGTTTAATAATTATAACAAAAATAAATATAACATTTTAAATAGCATTATACGTTGAAGCATATAATGATCAAATATGCTATTTTTTATACTTTGTGATGATAAATATAACATTAGCACTATCATTTGCATTTGAGATGATATCTTTATTTTCTATTCTCTAAGTTTTAAAACCGATTGGCAAAACACAATTACTAAACACAACATTCTTTAGAAATATGAGGGGCAAAAAAACATTTAAATAAAAAAGAAGGGTGTTTTGTTTTTTAGATTCTTGGCGTATTTGTTCCTTAATTTTTTTACCCTTTTATAACGTCGTCCTTAAACCTTTTCTTATATCGATTGACTCCCTAAACTTAGTTCATAGTGTGGCAACTAAGTCTTTTATTACAAATACTCATTAAAATTAAGATGAAAAACAATCACTAGAGATGCACATGGTCCATTTTGAAGATCTATACATCTCATTTGTTTCTAACAAGAGTCAAATCATTTGATTCACTCGAAAAAAAAAAAAAGAAAGAAATTCTGCTTTGCTCTAATTCTTATTCTTTTTTTCTCTGTGCAAGTTTAACCATTCTTATGATTTTTCTTTTTCAGTTTGTGCTTGGTTTCTTTACTTTTTTATTTCCGGGTGCCGAAGCGCCAAGAAAAGCAACGCTTGCACCATGGCACGTATTTTTGGGCATGGTGATATTTCTGTTAGCAGTTGGCACTGCCGAGACAGGACTTGTTCAAAAGTCCATTGAGTTGGACTTGAAGATTGGCCAACAAGGACTTATAGTGAACTTCATCGGGTTGTTGATTTTTCTCTTTGGTGTTAGTGTTAGCCTCAGCGTAATCCTCCCACGACGAGGTTATTATTAATTACATTCAAAGTCCTTAAATTTTCCATAAATTTATCAAACATGGACAAGTTTCTCACATTGTTTACAAATTTTATCTATTTGTTCGTGGATATTGTAGCCATTGCTCAGTTATTTTTGAGATCCATGGTTGTGTAAAAGTTACAAAAATAAAAGAACAACAACAATTCTGTTTAGTATGTTTACTTTTGGAATGCAATTTGTCATTGTTTTTTATGGGTGTTGGTCACACTTACGGAACAAAATATAATAATGAAGATGCAGCCAAACCCACCAAAGTACTACTTTGTGCTGGACAGTAAAATTACAAGAAGAGGGAAAGTTACTCGACCAGTTTAATAGTGCTTTAAATTTTAGAAGAAATGTTGTTAGCTGCGCAAGAAAGTGAGAAAGAGAGACTCTGACATTACTTTTTTAAAAAATAGTATAATAAAATGTTTGATTTTAGATTAAGTGTGTCAAAATCACTAAAATCATATTCTTTTTTTTATTCTCATATGTGATATAAAAGTCTTCTCAGACTTAAGTATGTAAATAAAAAACTTCCCACATACCATAAACAGTTATATATAGCATGAAAATATAGACTAATTGGTAGTCTTTTGTAGGTATATAATATAACATGTTTTATTCCTTTCTCTTATATAAATATCATAAATATAGTTGTCTATTTAATGTTTTCCTTTAAACTACAAATAAGATGGATATAAAATTCCAATATCTTTTCTGAAGCTGAAAGTAATTGTAGAGATAAAAGCTCCAACTAAGATAGATTTTGTGCACCTCCTCGATTTTTAACTCATAAACAAGTTGATCATGGGATTTATAAATCTGGGGGATGTCTACAGTCCATGCCCTTAAAATTGAGGACAGTCCAAACCATTTAACTCGAGCCATTGATAATGAAATGGAGGGTGAAATTGCTTGGGATATTGATTTGGTAGGTTGAAGGGACCTGTCACCTATCCAGTTAAAACATCTTTAATGTATTAATGTAATGACTTGTCATTTTGTAAAAGTTCTAGTTTTTTTTTAAGGGGAATGTTCCTCCTTTTTTTTGTTTTTTTTTTTTCCCAAAAGGGTAATGTTCATACGACTTTTAACTTGAATATATGCTCTTTGTTTTCAGTTTTGTATGATAATGAGGGATTCAATTGAGAGGCAGTAATTGAGAAAATAAGTTACTAGACCGGAGACTCAACAGGTAGTTGATTAAGCGACCGACGGAGCAGTGTTATCGTAGATTTTTTTTTTTTTAAATCTAAATTCGTCGTAGATTTAGTTGTATTAGTCACGACGGAGGGAAGAACTCGTCGAGGTCGAAGTCGGAGTTACAAAACTAGTAGTTTGTATTGAACGGGGAAGAAGTCCTCACAATTTGCTTAACAAACATCAAAATCATGAGTTATTATTCATAAATTTAACCATCACGGGTAGAGGTGTTCATTGGTTACCCAGGGTTCTGGTCCATCGGTTTTAGAAAAAGGAAAACTGAAAACCAAATTGACTATTAAAGTAATCGGTCGGTTAACCGACGGAGAACAATCAGTTTTGAATAGTCGGTTCTCGGTCGATTGTACCCGTAGTAAAAATATATATATATTTCTAAATTTTAACTTATTATATGGCTAAAATTCAGAAAACTAAAATTTTATTTTAAAGCTAATAATGAAAATGCTTATAAAAATAAGCTTTTTTCAAACTACAAACTTGTTTAGATTGGATTTTATTTTAACTTTAACTATTTAATCATAGTTAAAATTTTAAAAAATAAAAATAAAAAAGATTTTAAACTTTTATAAACTCAAATTAATAATGAGTATTAGTTGAATGGAAACCTATAGGACTCAGGCGCTTTTATAGAGTGTGGAAAAAGTGAAATGTAAGTAACTTTTTTACGTGGGACTTCTTAAAAGTTCTCATTTCAAAATTTGAGAACAAATATACCATATTAAATAAAAATGAAATACAAAACAATTACTAAGTTGGCTTCGTTTGTCGAGAGGTGTTCTTGTAGTCCCCAGGTTTAAGGTTTTAACTCCAACCAGGCACATAATCATCTCCCTTGCACCTCCAAAAAAAAAAAAAAAAAAAAATCGGAATATTTACCAAGTCATTTGTTGGGCTCTCACAAAAGTTGAACACGCTTGGCGGTCATCATCGGTTATTTCTTTACTTTATTGTTTATATTTTTCTATTCCACAAATGCTTTCATGTGTTTGATAAAAAGTACACGTATTCATACACGTGTTGCAGCAATTTGTTTGATACAGTTGCATGTTTTTTTCTCCAAAAACTCTTTTTGACCCGAGCGGGCTGTGATCCATGGACCCCATGGTGAGGCCAGGCCTATGAGAGGCCCGAGCCACAGTCCACTTGGGCCATATACCATTGCTTTTTTTTTTTCCCTCTAAAATGTTACAGTTGCATGCTTAATCCCACCGACGTCCAATTTTTACTTGCAACAATTTTTTTTTAACTAGTTGGTGCCATATATGACATACATGAGTGTAATTTTACAACTGTCGTGTTTGAGCAAAAATTTTAAATTAATTTTTATTATTTTTTTAATTCATTTAACAGTAGATATCTTGGTGGGCTATTAGTACATAACTAACACTAAGATAATATGTGCCAGAATAATTGATCTAGGAAAAAGTTCGAGCAGTTTTAAAGTATAAAATAGAACATTATATCGTTATAGTGTTGCACCTCATTCTAGGAAATATCTGTTGATGTCCTCAGATGGCTCAACAATACGTTTGGCGGCGCATAGTGGCCGAACCTTATGTTCAGTCTGAGGTAGTTAGTCTGCTTAAACTTATAAAGAAGAGGATGTCTTAGAGTAACGGAATATCGATTTGGTGTTTACCAAAGGCACTTCAACATTAAAATCAATGTGTTGACCATGAGGAGAACTAGAAAAAACAAAGCGTAGACAATAGAGAGTTCAGTATCTTTAAGATGGAGTTAATGCTCCTATTTATTAAGTATAATTTAGACTGGGTATGAATCGGATTACAAATATTGCTTGAGTGTACATACGTACAATACCTTAAGGTTGGTGACAGGTGTCACATACCCAAAAATAGAGATTCCCGATAAAGGGTGGAGATGTTGTCACATGGTGGTTTAATATTGGTTCTCTTACCTGATAAGTATGAAACTATCAATTGTGATTTATTTAAATGTAATTCCAATGAGACGGGGACAATATCAAACTCGTATCTAAAAATTGTTATCCTGCTCCATTCCAGATGTTATGTTACCAACTCTATATGTTTTGTTGTCATATATCCATACCCCATTCAACCATTCACATAAACGAAACAATTCCATAAAAGGGAGAGGTACAAAAAATCATTGAGACTTTGCCAATTTTACGTTATTACCGGGTGAGACCACTTTCAACTGACACTAGAAGGCAACAGCTGCACTATAGTCAACTTGGCAGGCTACATTATTGCTCCGTAAAGTAACCCGACTAAACAAGTATACTTGCCGCAAAAAGATATGGCACGTAAGATATGGACTGGTGATAAGGACCCTATTCAATCTCTATAAATTTATATAATTGGTATATTAGGGGTAAAAATAGCACCTCATTTTTTTATGTATATGTGTCCTCTCATTATGAGGAAACGTTGGCTGAAAGATGTCAACTGGCCAAATTGACTCGAGAGACGAGTAAAGGCCAGCAGAATCCACCTGGAACAAATTAAGGAAGTACCATCCTTCAACTTTACGAAGACCAAATCAGCTAAATCAAAAAATAAAGGCAAAAATTAGACCAAATTTAGAGAAAAAACAACCTCAACCCACATAAACAAACAAGAAAATAAAAAAATCAACCAAATTCAAATAAGAAAATTATATTTCTCTAATCAACATAGAATCACTTCAAAAATTAGAAAACTAAAAAGTTTAGTATATCCCCTATAAATACGAAATTGATCCTTGTATATTTTATACACGTTGTATTCGGTATATTTACTCCTTTACCTAAAACCCCTCCTCTTCTCTCTCACTTTTTTTCTACTCATTGATGTGCTCTTTCTCTTTATAGTGAAACTCTGAGACCCTACAATAAATGTAGCATCTATTTCGAAGGTGAGCTATTATAAATTTACATGTCTACTTATTTCATTGCACTTTATGCTTTTTCCTTGTTTACGGTTCATTTGGGACCAATCTACTCCTACATATGATTGACTTCTACAACCCTCCAAGTAAATCAATTCACCCTCTACAAAGTGATTTACTATGATTGCTAAATTATATGTATTCGCGGTTGAAGTATCATTATTTGATATTATGTCAATGGATGTAATATTTTGTCATAACCACATTTTTGTTAATGTGATAAGGGCTAAATTTCTGTCTATTATGAAATGGGCAGTGCATGAGGTGAAAGAGCCTATTTCCTCCTAAACACAATGTTTTAATGGGAACCCCTTGTTGTAAATTAATAGTATTATTATTCAATTTTTTGAAAAAAAGGGATGATGAAAGAATTTAGGGTACGTTTGATTGTAGTGTTGTATTAGTAGTAGTAATAAAATGGAAAGGATAGTTGATGTATGCGTTTGGTTGTAAATATAATTTACAAATACCATAAGATAGAACACCATTGTTTTTGCTTTGACAAAATACCCACATCTTAATACATATAATATTCTTTATTAAATTGATGTTAAAAATATAATAAAGTAATCATATCATTTTAATGATTAAAAAGTTAAATACTGATCTAAAAAACCATTAACATATATATTAACAAGAAAAGACATTAACACAATAGGGAAAAAAAAACCACCCTTGTGGAGAGACAACAAAAAAGAAGGGGAAAAAAAAAGAAGAAAAAATGCTCTTGAAGAGCTCTAGTGGTCCACGACCTTCAGACCTTATAAGGAACCCCTAACGGGCCATCCACATGTACTGGCACAAATAAATACGACATTCCTTATCCTGTTATTTTGATTGTGCCGCAAGGAGGTGTAACAGATTTGGATCAGTTCATCTAGTTTGTGGTAGGAGACCGGTCGTTCGTGAGGAAATGCGGCGGAGCACCTCTGAATCTCATTGGAGGAGATTGGCTCAGTTCGCTAGAGGATTGGTTCATGCCTAGGCCGATGACCGATTTGAAAGGAGGAGCAATGCAACGGATCGATGAGGTCATGAGGATTAGCGTTGGATCTAGGCCTTGGCGACGAGTTGTAGAGGAGGCCGATGACGACGACAACCGATTTGAGAGGAGGAGAAACAGGTTAGCGAGCGCAGAGAAGGGTGGTAGTGGCTCTAACGATAGTGTAGCAAAGAAAAAAAAAAGAGAAGAAAAAAAAAGGAAGGAAAACTATGTAAAAAATAATTAAAAAAAATGGAATCGGCATTCCTCTAATCCAAGGGAGGAACAATGATTCAACCAATTGGTGGAAAAGCCATTCCTTTGTAGTGACTCCTGTTTGCACTCAAGCCTGTTCTTTTTCCTTTTCATTCCTTTCCCCCAACCAAATACACCATTAATGAAAGAAGGAAAGTTTTTGCAAATTTTTAAAACTTTTTTACACGAAAAATAAATTTTTCTTAAAACATTATTTCCTTTAAAATAAACTAGATAGCAACAAAGTTAGCCATCCCATATCGCCCATAAAAGTCAGGTCACGATTTCAAAGAGTTCTTCATGAAGACTGAGGATAGAATGAACAAGAGCCATCAAAGGAATTCGAAGGATGAGCAAATGTTGGAGCCCAAACTTTCTTATTTTGTACATTGCTTTCACCTCTTTCCAAGTCCCGATCTCACATCACTTCTTTTTGCTAAGAAATTGTTAATTTTGTTAATCTCCTTTTTTATTCCTTTCCCTCTCTATGTTCTTCCTAGTATGTTAATTTATCATCCAACATTAGCTTCACATACAATAAAGCAACGTAAAATTAAAAAAAAATAAAAGCTATTTGAGCTACAAATCTCAAACTTCGTATTATGCTTCTAACATTATATGTTTTGTTTGTGTCAATTAGTCATTTTGGTTTACTTAGGTTTTAATTTAGGTTTCTTTTTTCTCTTTTGCATTTGATAGTAATTATGACAGTAAAGTTTGTATCGTTTGAGCAGTGGTTAATTTGAATCATAGGAGGCCAATAATATGAAGATGGTCAAAATTGAATATGGCTCTTAGGGGATAATAATCGTTGTTGTTTTTCCTTGTTTTCTTATGATTGGTTTGTTATGCTATAATTCTTTAAGCACTTTGAGCACTCACGTCTTGATCACCTAAGCATTCGGCACTTAAAGGAAGTTTATTAAGTGATGTTTTTGATCTCAAATAAACGCTAGAACCTATTTGATAATCTCTTGAGGCGAAATCCTAGGCTACACAACATTAAAGACATGATTTAGGCCATCTTTTGACCGTTTGAGCCTTTCAAGCCTATCATTGACATCATTTAATTTTTAGTTATCCTCATTGAGCCTGACTATTCATTTTCTTCATTACCCAAATAATTAGCCAACCTTTTGAATAATTTTGTCCTACTTAGTCCTTCACCCGTAGGCATGATTTGATTGTTCAGGGAATTATTTGAAGGTATTTGGCATTATGGGAGGATGGGTAGAGTTTTGAGTAACGTTATCAAGGGTTATGTATTCGTTTGTCAAAAAAACAAAAAAAAAAAAGAGCAAAATAAATTAAAAAATGGAAAAAAGGGAAATACATCAAATGAATATGAATGACAAAAGTGGTGCAACTTAAGTTTAGGATGTAATTAGAGAGAAGAAATGATGCTTTTATGAGGTCTTGAGATAAATTGTGTGTGTATGGGTGAATTTTGAGCCGTATTATATCATTTATCTCACTTTTTTACCTTAACCGCATATTTCAAGCTGAATAACGTTCTATTAATCTTTGATGTTGTGATAGTCTACATTAATGGAGAGTGGTTTGAAAAATAGGCCTATAGAGTTTACAAATTTCACTAATCTAGATATCTTCTACAACAAGCTTGTTGACATAAACTAATTAGAGGGTAGTTGCATAAGTGCTAGAGGCATCACATACACACTCAAGGAATTAAGAGTATGGTAATATTGGAATTTATACTGAATTTTTACATGATTGCATTGGTTAGAATTCCCTTTGAGTCATAGACTTTATGTAATCTTTGAGGCTAAGTATGATGAAAAATTAGATTAATACTCAAACTATGTTATGTGTTAGTGTCAATCTCGTCTTTCGTCTCATTTCTTTGTTCTTCTTTTATGTCTTTTGCTTAAGGACTAGCAAAATCTTAAGTTTGGAGGTATTTGATAAGTTAAGTTTTGGCTAATTAATTAGGTGATTCTAACTTAATATTTTGTTAGTTTTGAGTAATTTATAGGAATTTAATAGTGTTTTATACTCCTTTATAGATTTTGAGTAAAAAGATGCACATTGAAAAAGTATGGGAGAAAACGTATTAAAAAATGAGCAAAAATAAACTCGAAGATAGAATGGTGTCTCGACACCAGTTTAGAGGAGCCTAGGTGCTCCTACAAGAGAAATCTTATAGTAAAACCTAAGAATATAGCACTTAGGCGCTACAACTTGGGCGCCTAGGTGCCATTTCGACAAAAGATGACCATTGAGTAGTGTAGCACCTAGGCTTTACAACCATGGTGCCTAGGTGCCATTACGAAGCCTAGGGCTACAACTATGGCACCTAGGCGCCATTACAAAGCCTAAGCGCCAAAAATATGGAGCTTAGGCGCCAGTGCAATTTTTATTCAGCTCTAAGTTTAATTTCGTTTCAAAATTGCCTTTTCAAACTCTAGCCAATAAATAGAATATTATGAGGGGTTATAGGACGGTTTTTAATGGAAACAAACTACAGAGAATAGTAGAAGACTCAATGCTTAGAAAATGAAGAATGGTGCAACCCGGATACGGAACTACCCATCTTCGCATCCAAGCACAGTTTTTTTCCTTCACTCATCATGTTTAAGACATTATTTAGGATTGTTTTTAGTTTTGTTATGAACTAATTTTTCTGTTCTAGGGCTATAGTGTAGCTGGATTATGAATGTTTATTTTTATTTAATTTAATTCAATTCAATGTTTATTCATTATCTACGTTGAGTTTTTAATCTGATCTAAATGCTTGTAAAAGTTATGATAATTAAATTGGACCATGATTGAATGCCATGAGATTACCATAGGATAGAAATATCTATAAGACTCGTGTAATGTTGTGAGTATATTGTTCTTAATGAATCTTGGTAAGTTTAGAATTTTCTATTTATCAAACTAGGATAAATTGTTAATGCTTAAGTAAGAAAGATTAACGATTACATAAGAGAAATTTGTTATCGGCATAGGAGTAAAAATCAGTTGATTAAATTAAATAAATTGGATAGGATTAATCCGATGAGTTGAAAACCGTAGATGTTTTAATATATTGAAATCAATTGTTTCCCATTATTCAATTTTTCAAATAAAATTAGAGTCAGATTAATTCGGTGCCTTATGACAATTAGTCCTCGAGAGAACGATCTCTATTCTCACTTGAATACTTGTTGACGACATGTGCACTTGCGTTAGAAAAATCACAACAGTGGTAAAGAAATGTGACATGTTAGGTGGGGAAGTTTAATACACCAAAAGGAAGATTGTAACACCTGTTATTTTAACGAAAATGTTTTTGTAAAATTTAATATATAGAACGTGACAATTTAAAATTTTGGTTAGACATTTCACTTATTTACGAAAATGTCTCTTTGGCATTTTTTTTACAAAAGTCTCCAGTGGAGACATGAAGAATCCTTTACCAACTACCCATTTTGTTTTGTTCTCTCATTTTCTTCCGTAATTCACATGCTTTGTCTCCCCCTCAATAATTTCTTTCTCTTTTTTTTCTTCTTATTTGCTTCATTCTCTCACTCCCACATGTCTCTCTCTATCTCCCTGCTTTACTTTTTTTTTTCTTTCCCTTCTTCCTTCTCTTCTTCTTCCTTCATGACAACCCAAAAGCATAGAAAGACTAAAGAGAAGCTCAAGCTATACTCAAGGTTTTTAAACTAATTTTCTCTCAAAATCTCCACAATCAATCACTCACAACTCAAGGATTGAGGAGGCTTGGATATTTTCAAGATCAAACTCTACTTTTGAGCTAAGTTTTGAGGTTAGATTTCTAAAACTTTAACCTTGATTTTAATTTGTATCTTGATATGAAAATTGTGAGAATTGTGTTTTTGATGTTTAGAGATGATTATATATTGTTTATATATAGTTTTATACTTAGAAAGCTGCTAGGAAGCTAAGGATTTGAGTAAAAGACTTAGAATTCGGATTAAGGGCTCTCTGTGAAAATTTACAGGTGAAAAATGACATGTCGTTTTTCTTTAAGAAAAAATAGATGTTAGATTTTAGCTTTAGGTGAGATTCAGACCCCTAACCTTGAGAGCAAATAAAGGAGACCAAACCACTAGGACAAAGGTAGTTATTTGTTAATTTATGTTTCGAAATTATTAAATAGTTTTATATAAAGTTTGTCATTTCAAATAACTTTATTTTAATGAATATCTAGCTTTTTAATTATTTTATTTCTAAATACTTTAAATCGTATTATTTATTTTGAAAAAAATCTATTTTAACATGTTTTGTACCAAAATAGAACCGTATATTTTTATTAAGTTGTTATTTCATTTATTTAATAATTTACTAAAATTAAGTTAGAAAAATTGATATTTACAATTTTAGTATAATAATGATTATGGCACACTAATAAAAATAATTACTAAATTGACATAATTATAAATTAAGAGTTAAGCTAAAGTATGGTTATTGTGTACTACGTACTTGGAGCTTACATGGTGAGCTTAAGTGTATAAGCTGGAAATTATCAATGGATATTTTGCAAAGAGGCGGGATTTTATTATTCACCTTTTGTGAACTTTTGATCAATTAAAATTTAATTGTTATATGTTGCAAGATATATGTATATGATATTCTAAATGTATACGATTATACTCATAACACAATGATGTGAAACTCGTCTTGTATTATACAACGAGGAACATAATAATTTGACACATGTTATTATAAATTGTAAAACATGGTTAGGAAAACTAACTCTATAAATAATAATTTTTTATAGAGGAATGATGAGACATGAAAAAGGCGGCGATTACATCCTTGAGTACGATAACCCAAAAAGTAAAAACAAGGGGAGGTAATGATGTTCCCTTAGGTCAAAAGCCCCAGAACGTACTGTATAGGAATCGACTTAATGAGGACTCGGGGCTTGATATCTCCTCATTGGAACACCCTTGGAATGATTGGAGGGTGGTCAAGCGCGCCCATTTGGGTTTCGATGAGTTGAGTGATTCTCTATTGAACGTGAAAACATAGGAATAATGATGAATTGTAATATTTGTATATATGTATATGTATAAAACTCGACAATGATTAACTATAATTTTCACAACAGTGATCATAATAAATCTTATAATCTGGATAATGATGTGGACTAACAAACTATGCAGGTTTAATGTGGTAATAAATAAAACCTTAAAGTGAGTAATGATTTTCCCTACTAGGTATATCGATACTCATCCCTATCATATTTACATCTCTTAGGTGGTACTCAGTGCAACTTGTCTGACGAGGAATAAGTGATAACACTATTGGTTACGTGTTAGAAGATCTAGTTTAATTGTAATTCGTCAAAATCATGTAAGATTTGTAATACCTTTTTGATGGTTGTGTTTAGTTATATGTGTGATTGGGAATTATGTTATGATAATGATGACTGTATTTTAATATTTTTTGTGCTACACTAAAACTGTGGTTTGTATTTATAGTTTATTTTTATTTTTTGTTTATTTTAAGACCCATAGGCATTGTTTTAATGTTTTAAAATGATATTGTATTTAAGTTTATTCTTATTTATTCAATACTACTAATCGCCACATACGGGTGTTACAAAGATTAACCTATAAAGCACCAATGTTGGCATGGGTTTGATGAGGGGTTGTGTTTTAGTTTTGGCGGAAGGTAATTTTTTTGAGAGGTTTGATGCCTTGTTACCATCATTGAGAGGAGCACCATGAAACTTGTTTTAGAAGAACCTCACCAAAAACTTTAGAATTTGAACACTTCCAAAAGGAATAATTAGAGTATTTTCAAGCCACATTGGAGGTCTTTGGGGCTATTCTTTGAATTCCTATGCCATGTTCCAATGTGGTGGTCATATGGGTATTTACAGGCAAAGGGGTAGAAGGAAACCAAAACTTTTCGGGATTGGTTGATGTTTTGCTATTCTCAACTCTAGTTAGTAGATTTTTCAAGTTTTAGGCTACATGGGGAAGTCACTCAAAGTGAAAAAATTCACTCTAATGGATTTTTGAAGATGTCCAGCTTTCTTTCTCACTTCCTAAGCATCACCTGATGTAAATACCACTCTGGGTGGCTTTTGGAAGGGAGAAAGAAACACAAAAGTATGTCTTCCCTCTCTTGTATAAGTTTCAAAATTTTTAAGTGGAACACTCACTTTGACCAGCAAGTGCAAGAGAGGCTAGTTTTGCTTTTTGTGTGATTCTTCCCTTATAGCAGATGGGTTAATGGGCTGATTGGGTCAGGTGATATGATGGGTTGACTGCATTAGTTGGGCCGATCGAGCCTAGTGAGTATGTTTCTAAAATTAGGTTAAGGCTCTATGGATGGTATTTTGGGGTTAATTTTCTTCACAGCCTATTTTATTCTAATTTCTCACAGAATTAAAACATCCCTTGGTGGGTCAAAACTCTAATTGGACCAAATAAAACAAGCCCGTTTACGTTTCTTGGCTTTCCATACCATGACACACTTAAAGATCCCAAAAGTGTGGCTTGGGTTCACTACCAACTAACATACCTTGAGCCATATCGAGAGATACAAGATTGGGCTCACGTCTTGCCAAAGTTCGGCCATCAACATATTGCATTTGAAAATAAAAAATAATGTGATGGATTATCAAATATAATCTACTAGATTATTCTACAACAACTCATGACTACATACTACATTCTAGCAGAATTTAGTAGATGACAGACAATAATCTAGTATATCACCTTTTCCACTAGGAAGGGGCAAATTTCGTAAAATATATGTTGCAACCTTTGACCAAATTATTTGCAGGGCACAAATTTAAAACTCCAATATTTGGTCGTATAACTTAGTAGATCAACTTTCATGCCATTTCTCAAGTAAATTAGGTGGATACAACTTCTTTTCTATTACTATTGTATTTTACCACTTATTTTTTTCTTCCTTTGTTTCATACCACTTATCCTAAAGGCTAAGCTACTCTTAGATAATACTTATTTGCCTAACCCTAATACAAAATACTTATGATTAATTATGCCTATATACTCTTTCGAAGTGATATTTTTTGAACTTTCTCATAAAAGTGGCAAGATTGAAAAACAATGCCATATAATTGTTATTTTTCAAATTGACCCCCATTTCTCAAAACCAACCTTCCTAAATTGGATCGGGTGATCTGATGTGCTGACTAGGTTAAGTGGGCTAATTAGGACTAGAAAGCATCTTTCTAAATTAGGTTAAGGCTCTTTGGCTGTTTTTTGGGTTTAATTTTCTCCATAATCTATGTTATTCTTATTTTTCATAGACCTAAAACCCCTTAATGAGCCAAAAGTCTAATTGGACCAAATAAATCAAGCCCATTTATGTTCTTTGACCTTCCATAGCACTAGCCACGTGGAGATCCTAGAAGCATGGTGGGGGTCCATGTAGTACTACCATACCTCGGGCCTATTGAATGATATGGGATTGGGCTCACATCATACAAAAGTTCGGGTATTGCTGTAGGTAATCTCGACAGCCTAAGGCCCAAAGTTGAGGTTAACAAGAAAGCCAACGAGAAAAGCCCAAGTTTAGATAGCAGGATCAACCTTCTAGCTTCATAAGGAGATCTCTCTTGAAGGGAAAGATAAACCTAAACGAGCAAAAAGACGAGATGACCAGATGACCAGGTTCAATGAATATAAAGAAACAAGTTCGAATTTAGAAAGACAACTAAATCACCTTAGAATCAGGATATAATGCTTACACGAGATTCGAAGAAGAAGCCAACGGCAAGGATTGGGAAATTTGTTGAGACTATTATGGGAAGGAGATATTTCCTAATTAATTTGATTTATTTTCTTATAATTAATCTATGTAAATTTTTACAACTATAAGGAGGGGTGAAAACATCAAAAAAAAAAAAAAAAAAGGGACTCAAGTCTCGTGTGTGTATATTCAAAGCAACATAGTGATGATATCTCTCAAAGTGAACTTAGTTCTAGTAAACTACTATAATTCTCTATGTCTCATATGTCTTTATAGCACTGTTCATTGCAATTTAATGCGTGTTGTTGTCGTTGTGAGGACTTTTGAGAGAGATCATTCGATTTCTACCGTCAAAATGTATCAACATATTCCATTTGAAAAAAAAAAAAAGAAACAAGAGTAAGATGATAGATTATCAAATTCTTTTACAACATCTGATTACTAGACATTACCTCCTGGCGGCATTGGGAAGATGATAGACAGTAATCTAGTATATCACCTTTTTGACTAACAAGGTGTAAATTTTGGTAAAATACACATTTTGACTCTTGACCAAACTATTTAAGGGGAGCATATTCTAAAGTCCAATATCCGGTTAAGTAAATCCGTAAATCAACTTTAGCGGGGCCATTTCTCAAAACCAACCCTCTTATTAGTGATGTGTATGCACATATTTGAACCAATAAATTGGATGACATTTGGCTGGCTCGATCAAGAGGTTTTCATAATAATTTTCTTTTTTTTATTATGCAAAGGTTTTCATGGTAACTAAAGTCGTCGTTCTGGCAAATATATTGGTCCCCTTGACTCATTATGTTTAGAGAATTTTTTTTTTAATCTGTACTGTAACTTTTTTTTTTTTCAATTTAGCTATTAATGTTATTTTCATATTCACCCTTTTTTCTTTTCTTTTTTTAAAAAAAAAAAGTGGATTTATGGGGGTATCAAGATTAACAGTGAGCATTGTCACTGGTTTTTGTTTCCAATTGAATAGGGGAATAGGAAATATTCGAACAGATTCTTGGACGTTGATGGAAAGGCTGAATAGTCTAACAAGTGCTACCAATCAATTTTATGATATTGATGGGCATTGACAATATTTTGTTTAGACAAATTAACGGAGTGATAAGAAATTGCAAGAGAAAAAAAAAAAGAAAGAAAAACAAACTTGATTATAGTAACCTATCATAGCAATTCTCATTCCCTGGTTCAGTTTTGTCATAGAACAAACTCATGATGGAATTTGCACCATTCTATCGGGCCCGGAATTTTAGAAAAAAGGAATAGACACCATATAAACGGTGATTAAGTTCATGAGCTTGCATGCACTAGTAAAGGCTTCGGATTTAGGGTGACCAGAAAAATCCAGGACCATCCCATGTAAATTAATAGTCAAAAACAATATTTTACATCTCAGCTGCCTAGTAGTTAATTTTGTTTTGTGCTCTGAGTCAATATAGGGCGTTTAGCTATCTCAGTTCTAACTCATCGGTTTCAACTCAGACAATATAAGGTTCTCACATGCTACAATATAAAAAAAATACGCTATAAAATGTAAAGCTCTGGTCTGCTATTGTACTTTCAGTTCATCTCTCAATTCTAACTAATTTTTCAAACACCCTGTAAATAAATACAGAATGGACGACTAGAGATAACCACTCTAAGTAGGAAAATATATATAGCGTGTTTGATAAGGTGGTTAGAATTGTTTTTAGTGTAGCATGTGAGAGCTTTATATTGTAGCAATTTTTTTATTCCTACTGTAGTATGTGAGAGCTTTAACACTACTTATAACTAAAAAAGTGGTCCAGATTATGACGTGACCAGCACCCTTATAGTAATACTATACAAGAGATTAGTTGTACCCGAAAGATATATTTGATAACTATTTTAATCATTTTTTTCTTATCAATTTATATGTGGTTTATTTCCTTTATGTGATCATGATATTGCCAGTTGCACCCCAAAAACAAGAAGTAATTGAGGATAACAAATGAGGAATAATGTTGAAAAGATAAATGAAATTAATTGCAAAAATGTTATCATCTCGAAACCATCATTAATTTTTGTCAAAGTTTTTGGGCTCGTTTCATCATTACTATTCTTTTCTATACATGTTATTGGCTATATGGGATGAAATCATCGCAGCATATAGCCAGTGGTTGGCAGCCGATAAATGGCTAAAAATTTATTTTCTCAAGTGCCAATTTTTTTTTTACTCTCCAGCATATTGATTAGCACTTGATGGAAGCATCAGCATCGATCTCCTCGCTTTCTTCCTTTCAATAATTTTTCGTTTTTTTTATTGTCTCTTCTCTCTTACATTGATTCCGTCCTTTAATGTATCTAGTCTAGTTACATGAACTACAACCAAAAAAATATATTTTGTATTTATGCGTATTACTTTTTCTTAATATAATATTTGGTATAGATTGGTGCTTGATTTTCGTACATGCATATTACACAAACTTCATTTGCACGTAAATGTATTCATATAATAATCTCTCCTTCATTACTTTCATGATTTCTTACCTACACAATAAAATAAAAGAAATCTATGAAATAAAAAAGAGATCTATGCGGACATAGATATTATTTATACTATAAACTGCAAAATAGAAGAGAGTAAAAAGAAGAAATCCTAGTAGAGAAAGATTCTAATATCCCCCTCTGCGATGGAAAAGATTTCCGGAATTTGAAATGATGAGGAGGAGGAGAAAGAAGACAAAAATATTAGGGCCGGCTCTTAATTTGTAAATAGTGATTTCTTTCGTCCCATACTTGATATAGCCAATTAAAATAGCAAATAATACCATTTACAAGAGCTCAAAAAATCAGCTACTAAAACAAATCATCCCCCTCTTTGGTTCACTAATTCAGACATTCCTAATCAGAGTGATGAACCAAGTTTAAATTCGTATTTGAGAAGTGTGCATAGTTCAAGTTTTATTCCCTGTCCAAACTAAGTCAAAATGGTAATCGGATCAAAGCCACCCTCCCCAAAATTAAAAACAAAAAAAAAAAAACGAAAAAACAAAACAAAAACAAAAGAAAAAGAATAAACTTTCCAAACTATTTTTGAACAGTAATAATCATGCTCATTTTTTGCCCCCTCTATACCTATCCAAACACAAAATTGGATTTTATTCACCTTTCAAATTTACACTTTAACTATACATCCAAACATCAATTCAAATTGTAATTTAAACCAAACATTTCAAATTTTTGCATTTCATATCTTTAGTTAATTTAAACCAAACATTTCAAATTTTTTGCTTTTCATGACCGATTGAGACAAATGGTATCCATATGAATAAAGCTCCAATTCTACAGTGACTGCACAAGGATTATACATCATTCAAGATAATTTCGTAATTTACACGAAGATCAGGCAATTACGTCCCCGTAATCTGATCAACATCTGGGCCCTGTGCATGGCCCACCTATATCCTAATATGATATTGACCGTTGATATTTAAACCATTGGTGTACCTCAATTCATGAATATTTTAATAATTAGGTCAAAAAATCGATCAACACATCAGTCCCTGTGCATTATTTGCACTGATAGATTTGTATGTTTCCGTAATTATGCTGAAAATTAGGCATTATATCCCCAAATATTATAGATGCGCTCAATCTATTATTAATATCATTCCAAAATTTATATGGGGATGGATGATATTGATTCATATAGTTATTTTATTTACGATCTCTCTCTGTGTACACTCAAATCAATACAGTGATGATCTCTTTCAAAGTGGACACAGCTCTAGTAGGCCACTATAATTCTGTCTCATATTTCTTGTCTGCACTTTTCATTGCAATTTCATGTGTGTTGTTGTCGTTGTGAGGACTTTTGAGTGAGGTCATTCGATTTTCCACCGTTAACATGTATCAACAAATTCCACTTGGGACAAAAAAAAAAGAAGAGAAAGAAAGTAAGATGATAGATTATCAAATATTATCTACTAGATTACTTTACAGCATCTCATTATTAGACACTAGCTCCTGGCGGCATTGGGTAGACAGACAGTAATCTAGTATATCACCTTTTCAACGAACAAAGTGTAAATTTTGGTAAAATACACAGTGTGACTCCTGACCAAACTATTTGAGGGGAACAAATTCTAAGGTCCAATATCCGGTTAAGCAAATCCGTAAGTCAACTTTAGTGGTGTGTATGTACGTATTTGAACCAATAAATTGGATGGCATTTGGCTGGCTCCATCAACAGGTTTTCATAGTAATTTTCTTTTTATCTTATGCAAAGGTTTTCATAGTAACTAAAGTCGTCGTTCTGGCAAATATATTGGTCCCCTTGACTCATTATGTTTACAGGAATTTTTTTTATCTGTACTGTACCTTTTTTTTTTTTCAATTTGGCTATTAACGTTATTTTCAGATTCACCTTTTTTTTTCTTTTTTTCAAAAATGCTGATTTAAAGAGGGTATCAAGATTAACAGTGAGCATTGTCTCTGGTTTTTGTTTCCAATTGAATAGGGGAATAGGAAATATTCGAACAGATTCTTGGACGTTGATGGAAAGGCTGAATAGTCTAACAAGTGCTACTCAATCAATTTCATGATATCGACAGGAATTGACAATATTTTGTTTAGACAAATTAAAGGAGTGATAAGAAATTGCAAGAGAAAAAAAGAAAAAGAAAAACAAACTTAGTTATAGTAACCTATAATAGCAATATCTCATTCCCTGGTACAGTTTTGCCATAGAACAAACTCATGATGGAATTTGAACTATTCTATCGGACCCGGCCTTTTAGAAAAAAGGGCTAGACACCACATAATTGGTGATTATATTCATGAGCTTGCATGCACTAGTAAAGGCTTCGGATTTAGGGTGACCAGAAAAATCCAGGACCATCCTATGTAAATTAATAGTCAAAAACAATACTTTACATCTCAGCTGCCTAGCAGTTGATTTTGTTTTGTGCTCTAAGTCAACATAGGGTGTTTAGCTACGTCAGTTCTAACTCATGATTTTTAACTCAAACAGTATAAAATTCTTACATGCTACAATATAAAAAAAATACACTATAAAATATAAAGCTCTCGTATGATACTGTACATTCAGTTCTATTTCTCAATTTTGGATAATTTCTCAAACATCCTATAAATAAATACAGGATGCACGATTAGAGCTCTAAGGACCAAAATATATATTAATACTATACAAGAGAATCATTAGTTGTACCCGAAAGTTATATTTGAAAACTATTTTAATCATTTTTTTTCTTATCAATTTATATGTGGTTTATTTCCTTTATGTGATCATTATATTGCTAGTTGGACCCCAAAAACAAGAAGTAATTGAGGATAACAAATGAGGAATAATGTTGAAAAGATAAATCAAATTAATTGCAAAAATGTTATCATCTCGAAACCATCATTAATTGTTGTCAAAGTTTTTGGGCTCGTTTCAACATTATAGAACATGTTGGGATTGGCTATATGAGATGAAATCATCGCAGCATATAGCTAGTGGTTGGCAGCTGATATATGGCGAAAAATTAACTTTCTCAAGTACCAAACTTTTCTTTTTTCTTTTTTCTTTTTTCTTTTTAACTCTCAGCATATTGATTAGCACTTGATGGAAGCATCAGCATCAATCTCCTTGCTTTCTTCCTTTCAATAATTTTTCCTTTTTTTTATCGTCTCTTCTCTCTTACATTATTCCGTCCTTTAATATATCTAGTCTAGTTACATGAACTACAACCAAAAATATATATTTTGTATTTATGCATATTACTTTTTTCTTTATATAATATATGGTATAGATTGGTGCTTGATTTTCGTACATGCATGTTACACAATCTTCATTTGCACGTAAATGTATTCATATAATAATCTCTCCTTTACTTTCATGATTTCTTTGCTACACAATAAAATAAAAGAGACCTATGAAATAGAAAAAGAGATCTATGTGGACATAGATATTATTTATCATGAACAATACTATAAACTACAAAATAGAAGAGAGTAAAAGGAAGAAACCTAGTAGAGAAAGATTCTATTGAACGTGAATATCTATGAATAATGATGAATTGTAATATTTGTATATATGTATATATATGAAACTCGGTAATGATTAACTATGGTTTCTACGGAATATGGTCATAATAAATCTCATAATCTGGATAATGATGTGGACTAACAAACTATGTAAGTTTAATGTGGTAATGAATAAAACCTTAAAGTGAGTAATGATTTTCCTTACTGGGTATGTCGATGCTCATCCTTATCATATTTACATCTCTCAAGTAGAACTCAGTGCAACTTATCTGATGAAGAATAAGTGACAACACCGTTGGTTACATGTTAGAAGATCTAGTTTAATTGTAACTCATCTAAATCATGTAATATTTGTAATACCTTTGTGATGGTTGTGTTAAATTATATGTGTGATTGGGAATTGTGCTATGATGATGATGACTGTATTTTAATATTTAGTGCTACACTAAAACTGTAGTTTGTATTTATAGTTTATTTTTAGTTTTTGTTTATTTCAAGACCCATAGGCATTGTTTTAATGTTTTTAAATGATATTGTATTTAAGTTTATTCTTATTTATTCAATACTACTAATCCCCACATAGGAGTGTTACAAAGATTAACTTATAAAGCACCAATGTCGGCATGGGTTTGATGAGGGGTTGTGTTTCAGTTTTGGCGGAAGGTAATTTTTTGAGAGGTTTGATGCCTTGTTACCATCATCGAGAGGAGCACCAAGAAACTTGTTTTAGAAGATCCTCACCAAAAACTTTAGAATTTGAACACTTCGAAAAGGAATAATCAGAGTATTTTGAAGCCAAATTGGGTGTCTTTGAGGCTATTCTTTGGGTAGCTATGCCATATTCCAATGTGGTGGTCATTATGGCTATTTACAGGCAAAGGGGTAGGCCTTAAGGAAACCAAAACTTTTCGGAGTTGGTTGATGTTTTGCTATTCTCAACTCTTGGTTAGTAGATTTTCAAGTAGAATTTCAAGTTTTAGGCTACATGGGGAAGTCATTCAAACTGAAAAAATTCACTCTAATGGATTTTTGAAGATGTCCAGCTCTCTTTCTCACTTCCTAAGCATCACTTGATGTAAATACCACTCTGGGTGGCTTTTGGAAGGGAGAAAGAAGCAAAAAACTGTGTCTTCCCTCTCTTGTATAAGTTTCAAAATTTTTAAGTAGAACACTCATTTTGACCAGCAAGTGAAAGAGAGGCTAGTTTTGTTTTTTGTGTGATTCTTCCCTTATAGCAGGTGGCTTAATGGGCTGATTGGGTCGGGTGATATGATAGGTTGACTACATTACTTGGGCTGCTCAAGCCTAGTGAGTTTGTTTCTAAAACTAGGTTAAGGCTCTATGGATGGTTTTTTGGGGTTAATTTTCTTCACAACCTATTTTATTCTAATTTCTCACATAATTAAAACATCCCTTGGTGGGTCAAAACTCTAATCAGACCAACTAAAACAAGCCCGTTTACGTTTCTTGGCTTTCCATACCGTGACCCACTTAAAGATCCTAGAAGTGTGGTTTGGGTTCACTACCAACTAACATACCTTAAGCCACATTGAGAGATATAAGATTGGGCTCACGTCTTGCCAAAGTTCGGCCATCAACATATTGCATTTGAAAATAAAAAATAATGTGATGGATTATCAAATATAATCTACTAGATAATTCTACAACAACTCATGGCTACATACTACCTTCTAGTAGAATTAGCAGATGACAGACAATAATCTAGTATATCACCTTTTCCACTAGGAAGGCGCAAATTTGGTAAAATATATATTGCAACCTTTGACCAAATTATTTGCAGGGCACAAATTTAAAACTCCAATATTTGGTCGTATAACTTAGTAGATCAACTTTCATGGCATTTCTCGAGTAAATTAGATGGATACAACTTCTTTACTATTACCATTGTATTCTACCACTTATTCTTTTTTTCCTTTGTTTCATACCACTTATCCTAAAGGCTAAGCTACTCTTAGATAATACTTATTTGCCTAACCTTGATACAAAATAATTATGATTAATTATGTCTATATACTCTTTCGAAGTGATTTTTTTGAACTTTCTCATAAAAGTGGCAAGATTGAAAAACAATGCCACAGAAGTGTTATTTTTCAAATTGAACCCCATTTCTCAAAACCAACCTTCCTAAATTGGATCGGGTGATCTAATGCACTGACTAGGTTAAGTGGGCTAATTAGGACTAGTAAGCATCTTTCTAAATTAGGTTAAGGCTCTTTGGCTATTTTTTGGATTTAATTTTCTCCATAACCTATCTTATTCTTATTTTTCATAGACTTAAAACCCTTGAATGACCAAAAGTCTAATTGGACCAAATAAATCAAGCCCATTTATGTTCTTTGACCTTCCATAGCACTACCCACTTGGAGATCCTAGAAGCATGGTGGGGTTCCATGTAGTACTACCATACCTCGGGCCTATTGAAAGATATGGGATTGGGCTCACATCATACAAAAGTTCGGGCATTGCTATGGATAATCTCGATGGCCTAAGGCCCAAAGTTGAGGTTAACAAGAAAGCCAACGAGAAAAGCCCAAGTCTAGATAGCAAGATCAACCTTCTAGCTTCATAAGGAGATCTCTCTTGAAGGGAAAGATAAACCTAAATGAGCAAAAAGGCGAGATGACCAGGTTCAATGAACATAAAGAAACGAGTTTGAATTTAGAAAAGACAACTAAATCTCCTTAGACTCAAGATATAATGCTTACACGAGATTCGAAGAAGGAGCCAACTGCAAGATTGGGAAATTCGTTGAGACTATTATGGGAAGGAGATATTTCCTAATTAATTTGATTTATCTTCGTATAATTAATTTATGTAAATTTTTACAACTATAAGTAGGGGTGAAAACATCAAAAAAAAAAAAAAAAGGGACTCAAGTCTCGTGTGTGTGTACTCAAAGCAACATAGTGATGATCTCTCTCAAAGTAGACGTAGCTCTAGTGAACTATTATAGTTCTCTATGTCTCATATTTCGTTATAGCACTGTTCATTGCAATTTCATGTGTGTTGTTGTCGTTGTGTGGACTTTTGGGAGAGATCATTTGATTTTCTACCGTCAAAATGTATCAACATATTCCATTTGAAAAAAAAAAAAGAGTAAGATGATAGATTATCAAATATTATCTACTAGATTCTTTTACAACATCTGATAACTAGACATTATCTCTTGGCGGCATTGGGGAGATGATAGACAGTAATCTAGTATAACACCTTTTTGACTAACAAGGTGTAAATGTTGGCAATCTAGTATAAACCTTTTTGGCTAACAAGGTGTAAATTTGGGTAAAATAGACATTGTGACTCTTGACCAAACTATTTAAGGGGAACATATTCTAAAGTCCAATATCCGGTTAAGTAAATCCGTAAATCAACTTTAGTGGGGCCATTTCTCAAAACCAACCTTCTTATTAGTGACGTGTATGCACATATTTAAACCAATAAATTGAATGACATTTGGCTGGCTCTATCAACAGGTTTTCATAATAATTTTCTTTTATTATGCAAAGGTTTTCATAGTAACTAAAGTCGTCGTTCTGGCAAATATATTGGTCCCCTTGACTCATTATGTTTAGAGAATTTTCTTTTTAATCTGTAGTGTAGCTTCTTTTTTTTTTTTTCAATTTGGCTATTAATTTTATTTTCGTATTCACCATTTTTTCTTTTTCTTTTTTTTCAAAAAAATGGATTTAATGGGGGTATCAAGATTAACAGTGAGCATTGTCACTGGTTTTTGTTTCCAATTGAATAGGGGAATAGGAAATATTCGAACAGATTCTTGGACGTTGATGGAAAGGCTGAATAGTCTAACAAGTGCTACCAATCAATTTTATGATATTGATGGGCATTGACAATATTTTGTTTAGACAAATTAACGGAGTGATAAGAAATTGCAAGAGAAAAAAAAAAAGAAAGAAAAACAAACTTGATTATAGTAACCTATCATAGCAATTCTCATTCCCTGGTTCAGTTTTGTCATAGAACAAACTCATGATGGAATTTGCACCATTCTATCGGGCCCGGCCTTTTAGAAAAAAGGAATAGACACCATATAATCATGAGCTTGCATGCACTAGTAAAGGCTTCGGATTTGGGGTGACCAGAAAAATCCAGGACCATCCTATGTAAATTAATAGTCAAAAACAATATTTTACATCTCAGCTGCCTAGTAGTTGATTTTGTTTTGTGCTCTGAGTGCGTTTAGCTACCTCAGTTCTAACTCATCGGTTTCAACTCAGACAATATAAAATTCTCATATGTTACATTATAAAAAAAATACGCTATAAAGTGTAAAGCTCTCATCTGCTACTGTACTTTCAGTTCTATCTCTTAATTCTAACTCATTTTTCAAATACCCTGCAAATATATACAAAATGGACGATTAGAGATAACCACTCTAAGTACAAAAATATATATAGGGTGTTTGACAGGGTGGCTAGAACCGTTGATTAGAACTGTTTTAGTGTAGTATGTGAGAGCTTTATACTATAGCAATTTTTTTATTGCTACTATAGTATGTGAGAGTTTTACACTGCTTATAACTGAAAAAGTAATCCAGACTATAACGTGACAAGCACCCTTAGAGTAGTACTATACAAGAGAACCATTAGTTGTACCCAAAAGATATATTTGATAACTATTTTAATCATTTTTTTCTTATCAATTTATATGTGTTTTATTTCCCTTATGTGATCAGGATATTGCTAGTTGGACCCCAAAAACAAGAAGTAATTGAGGATAACAAATGAGGAATAATGTTGAAAAGATATTTGAAATTAATTGCAAAAAATGTTATCATCTCGAAACCATCATTAATTTTTTTTCAAAGTTTTTGGGCTTGTTTCATCATTACCATTCTTTTCTATACATGCTGGGATTGGCTATATGGGATGAAATCATCGCAGCATATAGCCAGTGGTTGGAAGCTGATATATGGCTAAAAATTTATTTTCTCAAGTACCTTTTTTTTTTTTTTTTTTTTTTTTTTTTTTTACTGTCAGCATATTGATCAGCAATTGATGGAAGCATCAGCATCGATCTCCTCGCTTTCTTCCGTTCAATAATTTTTCCTTTTTTTATTGTCTCTTCTCTCGTACATGATTCCGTCCTTTAATATATCTAGTCTAGTTACATGAACTACAACCAAAAATATATATTTTGTATTTATGGATATTACTTTTTCTTTATATAATATATGGTATAGATTGGTGCTTGATTTTCGTACATGCATATTACACAAACTTCATTTGCACGTAAATGTATTCATATAATAATCTCTCCTTCATTACTTTCATGTTTTCTTCGCTACACAATAAAATAAAAGAAATCTATGAAATAAAAAAGAGATCTATGCGGACATAGATATTATTTATCATGAGCAATACTATAAACTACAAAATAGAAGAGAGTAAAAAGAAGAAATCCTAGTAGAGAAAGATTCTAATATCCCCTTCTCTGATGGAAAAGATTTCCGGAATTTGAAATGATGAGGAGGAGGAGAAAGAAGACAAAATTTTTATGGCCGGCTCTTAATTTGTAAATAGAGATTTCTTTCGTCCCATACTTGATATAGCCAATTAAAATAGCAAATAATACCATTTACAAGAGCTCAAAAAATCAGCTACTAAAACAAATCATCCCCCTCTTTGGTTCACTAATTCAGACATTCCTAATCAGAGTGATGAACCAAGTTTAAATTCGTATTTGAGAAGTGTGCATAGTTCAAGTTTTATTCCCTGTCCAAACTAAGTCAAAATGGTAATCGGATCAAAGCCCCAAAAACAAAAGAAATAAAAAAACAAAAAACAAAAACAAAAACAAAAGAAAAGAAAAAGAAAAAACTTTCCAAACTATTTTTGAACAGTAATAATCATGCTCATTTTTTGCCCCCTCTATACCTATCCAAACACAAAATTGGATTTTATTCACCTTTCAAATTTACACTTTAACTATACATCCAAACATCAATTCAAATTGCAATTTAAACCAAACATTTCAAATTTTTGCATTTCATATCTTTAGTTAATTTAAATCAAACATTTCAAATTTTTCGCTTTTCATGACCGATTGAGACAAATGGTATCCATATGAATAAAGCTCCAATTCTACAGTGACTGCACAAGGATTATACATCATTCAAGATAATTTCGTAATTTACACGAAGATCAGGCAATTACGTCCCCGTAATCTGATCAACATCTGGGCCCTGTGCATGGCCCACCTATATCCTAATATGATATTGACCGTTGATATTTAGACCATTGGTGTACCTCAATTCATGAATATTTTAATAATTAGGTCAAAAAATCGATCAACACATCAGTCCCTGTGCATTATTTGCACTGATAGATTTGTATGTTTCCGTAATTATGCTGAAAATTAGGCATTATCTCCCCAAATATTATAGACGCGCTTAATCTATTATTAATATCATTCCAAAATTTATATGGGGATGGATGATATTGATTCATATACTTATTTTATTTACGATCTCTCTCTGTGTATACTCAAATCAATAGAGTGATGATCTCTTTCAAAGTGGACATAGCTCTAGTAAATCACTATAATTCTCTGTCTCATATTTCTTTTCTGCACTTTTCATTGCAATTTCATGTGTGTTGTTGTCGTTGTGAGGACTTTTGAGTGAGGTCATTCGATTTTCCAACGTTAACATGTATCAACAAATTCCATTTGGGACAAAAAAAAAAGAAGAGAAAGAAAGTAAGATGATAGATTATCAAATATTATCTACTAGATTACTTTACAGCATCTCATTATTAGACACTAGCTCCTGGCGGCATTGGGTAGACAGACAGTAATCTAGTATATCACCTTTTCAACGAACAAAGTGTAAATTTTGGTAAAATACACAGTGTGACTCCTGACCAAACTATTTGAGGGGAACAAATTCTAAGGTCCAATATCCGGTTAAGCAAATCCGTAAGTCAACTTTAGTGGTGTGTATGTACGTATTTGAACCAATAAATTGGATGGCATTTGGCTGGCTCCATCAACAGGTTTTCATAGTAATTTTCTTTTTATCTTATGCAAAGGTTTTCATAGTAACTAAAGTCGTCGTTCTGGCAAATATATTGGTCCCCTTGACTCATTATGTTTACAGGAATTTTTTTTATCTGTACTGTACCTTTTTTTTTTTTTTTTTCAATTTGGCTATTAACGTTATTTTCAGATTCACCTTTTTTTTTCTTTTTTTCAAAAATGCTGATTTAAAGAGGGTATCAAGATTAACAGTGAGCATTGTCTCTGGTTTTTGTTTCCAATTGAATAGGGGAATAGGAAATATTCGAACAGATTCTTGGACGTTGATGGAAAGGCTGAATAGTCTAACAAGTGCTACTCAATCAATTTCATGATATCGACAGGAATTGACAATATTTTGTTTAGACAAATTAAAGGAGTGATAAGAAATTGCAAGAGAAAAAAAGAAAAAGAAAAACAAACTTAGTTATAGTAACCTATAATAGCAATATCTCATTCCCTGGTACAGTTTTGCCATAGAACAAACTCATGATGGAATTTGAACTATTCTATCGGACCCGGCCTTTTAGAAAAAAGGGCTAGACACCACATAATTGGTGATTATATTCATGAGCTTGCATGCACTAGTAAAGGCTTCGGATTTAGGGTGACCAGAAAAATCCAGGACCATCCTATGTAAATTAATAGTCAAAAACAATACTTTACATCTCAGCTGCCTAGCAGTTGATTTTGTTTTGTGCTCTGCATCAACTTAGGGTGTTTAGCTACGTCAGTTATAACTCACGATTTTCAACTCAAACGGTATAAAATTCTCACATGTTACAGTATAAAAAAAAATACACTATAAAATGTAAGGCTTTCGTATGATACTATACATTTAGTTTTATTTCTCAATTCTAGCTCATTTTTCAAACATCCTATAAATAAATACAGGATGCACAATTAGAGCTCTAAGGACCAAAATATATAGTAATACTATACAAGAGAATCATTAGTTGTACCCGACAGTTATATTGGAAAACTATTTTAATCATTTTTTTTCTTATCAATTTATATGTGGTTTATTTCCTTTATGTGATCATTATATTGCTAGTTGGACCCCAAAAACAAGAAGTAATTGAGGATAACAAATGAGGAATAATGTTGAAAAGATAAATCAAATTAATTGCAAAAATGTTATCATCTCGAAACCATCATTAATTGTTGTCAAAGTTTTTGGGCTCGTTTCAACATTATAGAACATGTTGGGATTGGCTATATGAGATGAAATCATCGCAGCATATAGCTAGTGGTTGGCAGCTGATATATGGCGAAAAATTAACTTTCTCAAGTACCAAACTTTTCTTTTTTCTTTTTAACTCTCAGCATATTGATTAGCACTTGATGGAAGCATCAGCATCAATCTCCTTGCTTTCTTCCTTTCAATAATTTTTCCTTTTTTTTATCGTCTCTTCTCTCTTACATTATTCCGTCCTTTAATATATCTAGTCTAGTTACATGAACTACAACCAAAAATATATATTTTGTATTTATGCATATTACTTTTTTCTTTATATAATATATGGTATAGATTGGTGCTTGATTTTCGTACATGCATGTTACACAATCTTCATTTGCACGTAAATGTATTCATATAATAATCTCTCCTTTACTTTCATGATTTCTTTGCTACACAATAAAATAAAAGAGACCTATGAAATAGAAAAAGAGATCTATGTGGACATAGATATTATTTATCATGAACAATACTATAAACTACAAAATAGAAGAGAGTAAAAGGAAGAAACCTAGTAGAGAAAGATTCTAATATCCCCCTCCCTGATGGAAAGGATTTCCAGAATTTGAAATGATAAGGAGGAGGAAGAAGAAGACAAAAATATTAGGGCCGGTTCTTAATTTGTAAACAGAGATTTCTTTCATCCCACACTTGAAATAGCCAATTAAAATAGCAAATAACACCATTTACAAGGGCTCGAAAAATCGGCTACTAATAGGGTGTTTGGAAGGGTGGTGGGAACCAGTGGTGGGAACCACTTTTATTGTAGTATATGAGAGTTTCATACTGTAGCATATTTTTTTATTGTTACTGTAGCATGTGAGAGCTTTATACTGTTCATAACTGAGATTGTGGTGAGAACTGAGTGGTACCCACCACTGCCAAACACCCCCTAAAACAAACCTTTCCCTCTTTGGTTCACTAATTCAGACATTCCTCAATCAAAGTGGTGAACGAAGTTTAAGTTCATATCTGGGAAGTGTGCATAGTTCAAATTTTATTCCCTGTCCAAACTAAGTTGAAATGGCTATCGGATCAAAGCCCCCTTCCCAAAATTAAAAACAAAAAAAACAAAAAAAAAAAGAAAAAGAAAAAACTTTCCAAACTATTTTTGAACAATAATAATCATGCTCATTTTTTGTGCTCTCTATAACTATCCAAACACAAAATTGGATTTTATTCATAGTTCAAATTTACACTTTAACTACACATCCAAATATCAATTCAAATTACAATTTAATCCAAACATTTCAAATTTTTGCATTTCCTATCTTCAGTTAATTTAAACCAAACATTTCAAATTTTTTGCTTTTCATGACCGATTAAGACAAATGGTATCCATATGAATAAAGCTCCAATTCTAAAGTGACTGCACAAAGATTATACATCATTCAAAATAATTTTCCTAATTTGCATGAAGATCATGCAATTACGGCTTTGTAATCTGATTAAAATCTGGGCCCTGTGCATGGCCCACCTATATGCTAATATGATACTGACAGTTGACATTTAGACCATTGGTGTATATCAATTCATGAATATTTAAAAATTACGTCAAAACATCGATCAACACATCAGTCCCCGTGCATTATTTGCGCTGATTGATTTGTGTGCTTTTGTAATTATGCTGAAAACTAGGCATTATCTCCCCAAATATTATAGATGCGCTTAATCTATTATTAATATCATACCAAAATTTAGATGGGGATGGATGATTTTGATTCATATAGTGGTTTTATTTACGGTCTCTCTGCGTGTGTACTCAAAGCAACATAGTGATGATCTTGTTAGAAAATAATTTTTCATGTGGACACACATATGTAATTAAATATGTTATATAATGTTATCTTAAAGTAAAGCCTAAATTAAAGTGATATAATTAAGATAAAGTTAAAAGGCTTTATTGGGTATTAAAAATAATGTATGGGTTATATTTGTTAATATTATATGTGTAGATACCAATTTGTAATTTCCAGATTTTATGATGGGCGAAACTGGAAATACACTAAAATAACAAAAGTTATATATTTTGGTTATGGTCCCCAATTCATACGTATCATTCATTCAGAAAATTTTCAGATATTCCTACTTCTCTGAAATCCCATCTTCAGAAAAGAATTCAAGGAATACGTATTGAATTGGAAGGCAATAACCCATATCAATTCAAGATCATGAATTCAGGTACGCTTCCGCAATTTGGTATGATTCTTCTCAATAGTTTGACATGAATGATCCTGTAGAAATTTTGGTTCAATCTGGTCTAACAAGTGGCATCAGAGCCGTTTCATGTTGAATTATTGAGAAATTTTTCCTCAAAAGTTTCGGTTGAATAAGGTTTATTTTATACGTTTGTTTAATATGGATTCATATTACTGTACGTATTGATGTGCATTGAGACTGCCGTTTATGCATTGAAAGGTTCCTGTTCATTATTTGAATTCAGTCCTATTTCGAGTAAAAGGCTGCGTTAATTGTTTAACAAAAAAAAAAAAAAAAGAATCGATGAAATCAGTGTTGCATATTCGGTGGAATTGTTTATGTGTGGGTTTAGTAACCCTTTGGTATACCGGCGGCAATCTCACTGCCGCCGGGAAGGAAAATGAGCCACGACCCTCGGGCGGCGCCGGAAAGGAAGAAACGCGGCCTCTGGCCGCGACGGAGGAGTGGAAACGGCAGCCTAAAGCCGCTGTTCGGCCGGCGTTCTTTGTTTATAAAAAAAAAAAAAAAAAACGATGGCTGTTGTTTTTGGGTTTCGCTGGCTGCCCTCCCGCGCCGGCGAGCAGCACGCCGGCGAGACGAAGCAACTTTGGCGGTTGGCAGAGCCAACCGCCTGGCGTCGATACCCAGGGGGGGTCGCGACCCCTGGGAGTGAAGACAGTTCTGGGCTTCGGCCCAGAACTTTACTGGTTGCACGGGCCAAATAGGCCCGTGACCAGTTGGACACCCAGGGCCTCAACCCCTGGGTGACCCGGATTTAAAAAAAAAAAAAAGGAGGTAGAGAACCGGGGGGGGCTGAATGTGGACCCGGGTTGGGTAAACCTGACCCGGTCCACAACCCAACCCGGCCTTTGACCTTCCCCGGTCAACGGTCAACGTTGACTTTGACCGTTGACCGACCAGTTGACTTTTTTTAAAAAAAAAATTTTGGGGTCAATTTTGGATGCAACTTTAAAATTCAAATTGTGTTTTTAGATAATTAATATTGTCAAATTAATTAATTGAATCAATAAACTGCCAAAGTAGCCTCTTTTGTGGATATTAATTAATTTGTGATATTAAGAAGGTTGTGTGAATTTAATTCATGCGAATATTAATCGGCCCAAAGGAAGTTTAATATTTGGCAGAATTAAATTCATACCTGTCGTGATAAATATGTAACAATTATATGGTTATTTTTGGTATGTGAATAATAAGTGGATCCAAAGATTAGCTTATTATTTGACATAATTTATTGTTAATATTTGATCACTGCACCAAGAACACCACTTACAAGTTAATATTTCTGTCCAAAGACTAAATATTAATGTTGTTACAGGTTTCTTGTGATGGGATATGTCATTGTTTGAATTTTATTGGTTGTTTTATGTGAATTTTTATGTGAATATGTGATTTTGTTCTTTGTTCAGCTACTGCATCATCTTCATCAATATCTGCTATTGTTAATTCCATTCCTATGCTGAATGGGACTAACTTCAAGAAATGGAAAGAGAATGTATTGATCGTTCTCGGTTGCCTTGATCTGGACTTGGCCATAAGGGTTGAACGTCCCACTGTTACAGATTCTAGTTACACTGAGGATAAAAGGGAACTTGAAAGATGGGATCGTTCTAACAGAATGAGTCTAATGATCATTAAGAAAGGCATTCCAGAAGTCTTCAGGGGCACTGTACCTGATGAGGTCACTACTGCCAAGGGTTTCCTTGAGACTATAGAGAAATGTTTTGCAAAGAATGATAAGGCTGAAACAAGCACGCTTTTGGCGAGCTTGCTTTCAATGAGGTACAAAGCAAAAGGAAACATAAGGGAGTACATTATAGAAATGTCTCATCTGGCTTCAAGATTAAAGACACTAGATCTGGAAATTTCTGAGGATCTTCTAGTGCATCTTGTCTTGATTTCTCTTCCTGCACAATTCAGCCAATTCAAGATCAGTTACAACTGCCAGAAAGAGAAATGGACTCTTAATGAGTTAATTTCTTATTGTGTGCAAGAGGAAGAAAGACTGAAGCAAGAGAAGACTGAAAGTGCTCACTTGGCTAGCACCTCTAAGGACAAAAAGAAGAAAAGAAAGAAAAGCAATGAAGCTGCTAAAGGTCCAGCATAGAAGAAACAAGATAAGGATAAAAATTGATGGAAATGTTGCTTGTTTCTTTTGTGGTAAACCTGGACACATGAAGAAGGTCTGCACCAAGTATCATGCTTGGCGTGCAAAGAAAGGTATGCTTCTCAATTTGGTTTGTTCTGAGGTTAATTTAACTTCAGTGCCAAGACACACTTGGTGGATTGATTCAGGTGCCACTACTCATATAAGTGTGTCTATGCAGGGTTGCCTGAGGTACCGAAAGCCAATTGATGCTGAAAAATTCATCTATGTGGGAGATGGCAAATCGGTAGAAGTTGAAGCTATAGGGCATTTTAGGTTACTATTAAGTACTGGTTATTATTTGGATTTGAAAGACACTTTTGTTGTACCGTCGTTTAGGCAGAATTTAATTTCTATTTCTGCTTTGGACAAATTTGGATACTGTTGTTCATTTGGAAATAGTCAGTTTAGTCTTTCTTTAAATTCAAATGTTGTTGGTACCGGTTCTTTATCATTTCAAGATAACCTATATTTGCTTGATACAGTTGCTTCTTATAACGAAACCTTGCATGTTAATTCTCGTGGCATAAAACGTAAATTAACCAATGAGAATTCTGCTGTATTATGGCATAAGCGATTGGGACATATTTCAAGAAAAAGGATAGAAAGGCTTGTGTCAGATGGAATTCTTAATTCCCTTGATTTTACAAATTTTGATATCTGTGTTGATTGTATTAAAGGGAAATAGACAAACAAAAGGAGATTGGGTGCCAATAGAGCTACGGATGTCTTAGAATTGATACATACGGACATTTGTGGACCATTTCCTGTGGCTTCATGGAATGGTCAACAATATTTTGTATCGTTCATAGACGATTACTCCCGGTATGGCTACCTATATCTCATACATGAGAAGTCAGACTTTGGACGTGTTCAAGTCATATAAGGCTGAGGTTGAGCTTCAACTCAACAAAACAATTAAGGCCGTTAGATCTGATCGTGGTGGTGAATACTATGGCAGATATGACGGATCAGGTGAACAACGTCCAGGACCTTTTGCTAAATTCCTAGAGGAATGCGGGATAGTCCCTCAATATACCATGCCAGGTTCACCTAGCATGAATGGTGTAGCTGAGAGACGAAATCGGACACTTAAGGACATGGTGAGGAGTATGATTTGTCATTCCACCTTACCTGAATCCCTCTGGGGTGAAGCACTCAAGACTGCAGCTTACATTCTTAACAGAGTACCAACAAAAGCAGCAGCTAAAACACCTTATGAGCTTTGGACTGGCAAAAGGCCTAGTCTGAAGCATTTACATACTTGGGGTTATCCAGCAGAAGCAAGGCCTTATAGGCCTAATGAAAAGAAATTAGACTCCAAGACAGTGAGCTGCTATTTCATTGGTTACTCTGAACGGTCAAGGGGTTACAAATTTTATGATCCCACTACTAAGGCTATTTTTGAGACGGGAATTGTAACATTCTTTGAGGATGTTGAGTTTAGGGGGAGAAATAAGGTTAGAGACTTTGTCTTTGAGGATAAATTTGATCTTGTTCCTTTTGTACAAGAGGGATTGGTTCCTATTCCTACAATTGCTTTTGATAATGTTCAGGCTTCTATCCCTGACGTTGATCAAATTGCATATCAAGAACAACCAGACATAGTCATTCAACCCCTTCAGGTACAAACTCAACAACCTCAAGAACAAGAACCTCAGGAACTTGTGTCATTAAGGAGATCCACTAGAGAAAGGAGAAGTGCTATTTCGGATGATTACATAGTATTTCTCCAAGAACATGAGGACAGTGTTGGATTGATGGATGATGATCCGATCAATGTCCGTCAAGCCATGCATAGTTCTAACTCTCAAAAGTGGATGGATGCCATGAAGGATGAGATAAAGTCTATGAAGGACAATGACGTTTGGGATCTCGTTCCATTACCTGAAGGTGCGAAGCCCATTGGTTGTAAATGGATATTTAAAACCAAGAGGGATTCGAAGGGTGATGTGGAGAGATATAAGGCTCGTCTTGTTGCTAAGGGCTTTACTCAAAAGGAAGGCATTGATTATAAAGAGACTTTCTCTCCGGTTTCAACGAAAGACTCTTTTAGGACAATTATGGCACTTGTAGCGCATTTTGATCTTGAGCTACATCAGATGGATGTTAAGACAGCGTTTCTAAATGGTGACATTGATGAAACGATCTATATGGTGCAGCCAAAAAACTTTGAGTCGGGAGACCCAAAGAAGATGGTTTGCAAATTAAAGAAATCCATCTATGGGCTTAAGCAAGCTTCTCGTCAATGGTATTACAAATTTCATCAAGTGATAGTCTTATTCGGTTTCGAGATGAACACTGTGGATGATTGTATATACCATAAGTTCAGTGGGAGTAAGTGTATTTTCTTGGTATTGTACGTTGATGACATACTGCTTGCCACCAATGATATAGGCTTATTGCACGAAACCAAGAGATTTCTATCGAAGAAATTTGAAATGAAAGATCTTGGTGACGCCTCTTTTGTATTAGGAATTAAGATACACCGGGATCGCTCTCGGGGTTTACTTGGGTTATCACAAAAGAGCTATATCGAAAAGGTGCTTAAAAGATTTGGCATGCAGGATTGTAAACCAGGAGATACCCCTGTGGCTAAAGGAGATAAATTCAGTTTAAGTCAGTGTCCTAAGAACAACCTTGAGGTTAAGAAAATAGAAAAGATCCCATATGCATCAGCTGTTGGGAGTCTAATGTATGCTCAAGTTTGTACTCGTCCAGATATAGCATACATTGTTGGATTATTGGGCAGATATTTGAGTAACCCTGGAATGGATCATTGGAAAGCAGCCAAACGGGTTATGCGATATTTACAAAGAACAAAAGATCACATGCTTACATATAGAAGGTCAGACCAACTCGAGATCATTGGTTATTCAGATTCGGATTTTGCTGGATGTCAAGATAGTCGTCGATCCACTTCGGGCTATATTTTTCTGCTTGCTGAAGGAGCTATTTCTTGGAGGAGTGCTAAGCAGTCACTCATAGCTTCTTCTACTATGGAGGCAGAATTTATAGCATGTTATGAGGCATCCAATCATGGAATATGGCTGCGAAACTTTGTCACTGGGCTGCAAATTGTGAAAAGTATAGAAAGACCACTTAAGTTGTTTTGTGACAATAAATCTGCAGTCTTATATTCCAACAACAACAGAAGCTCTTCAAAGTCAAAACATATAGAGATTAAGTTTCTTGTTGTTAAAGAAAGAGTTCAAAGTGGTCAGGCGTCTATAGAGCATATTGGTACAAACTCTATGATAGCGGATCCGCTTACAAAAGGGCTTCCACCCAAGGTCTTTCATGAGCACACTGCTCACATGGGTGTTCAGTTATTTGATGATATGCAGTTTTAGTGGGAGTTTGTATTTGAATGATAATTTTCTTTATATATAGACATGGTGTGTTTGTATATGTTTTCTGCAGAAATAAAGAATACAGTTTTATTTACACTCTGATTTTGGTGCGGTTTTGATCTCATTCAGATATAAAGTAGGACCAGTTGGAAATAGACATGTTTATATCACATTGCATGTAATTTCCATGCTACACATCCATACTTGATCTATGTCATTTGGTTATATCGATATACGTAATCATTGATGGGTTTAGTTACGCTACATTTGTGACGAAGACCGCTTTGGTTCTATATTAGTATGATCAATGGACGAGATTGTTCAAGAATACCCTTATTTATGATAGCAAAGGTTGAGCTCACTAAAGTTAACACATTTTTGTAAAGATACATATGTGACCCAAGTGGGAGATTGTTAGAAAATAATTTTTCATGTGGGCACACATATGTAATTAAATGTGTTATATAATGCTATCTTAAAGTAAAGCCTAAATTAAAGTGATATAATTAAGATAAAGTTAAAAGGCTTTATTGGGTATTAAAAATAATGTATGGGTTATATTTGTTAATATTATATGTGTAGATACCAATTTGTAATTTCCAGATTTTATGATGGGCGAAACTGAAAATACACTAAAATAACAAAAGTTATATATTTTGGTTATGGTCCCCAATTCATACGTATCATTCATTCAAAAAATTTTCAGATATTCCTACTTCTCTGAAATCTCATCTTCAGAAAAGAATTCAAGGAATACGTATTGAATTGGAAGGCAATAACCCATATCAATTCAAGATCATGAATTCAGGTACGCTTCCGCAATTTGGTATGATTCTTCTCAATAGTTTGACATGAATGATCCTGTAGAAATTTTGGTTCAATCTGGTCTAACAGATCTCTCTTAAAGTTGACGTAGCTCTAGTAAATCACTATAATTCTCTGTCTCATGTTTCTTTTCTGCACTTTTCATTGCAATTTCATGTGTGTTGTTGTCGTTGTGAGAACTTTTGAGGGAGATCATTCGATTTTCCACTGTCAACATGTATCAACATATTCCATTTGAAAAAAAAAAAAAGTAAGATGATAGATTATCAAATATTATCTACTAGATTACTTTACAGCATCTGATTACTAGACACTACCTCTTGGCGGCATGGGGTAGATGACAGACAGTAATCTAGTATATTACCTCTTTGACTAACAAGGTGTAAATTTTGGTAAAATAGACATTGTGACTCTTGACCAAACTATTTGGAGGGGAACGAATTCTAAAATCTAATATCTGGTTAAGTAAATCCGAAATCAATTTTAGTGGGACCATTTCTCAAAACCAACCTACTTTTTAGTGGTGTTGTCGGAAAACAAGTACGCAGCAGAATTTTAAAAGTTTTAAATCAAAGTATTTTTCAAAACACAAGTTTGATATGCTATATACATAAATTAATCATAAATCTTACTAACCTTTTATGCCGAAGAGCTCCTACAATCAGTGAAGAAAAAGGCCTTTTAGAAGAGCCTCAATTAACTGGTTTTCTTTGCTATTCTCTATCCACGATCGGAATCTATGTGGGCACAAGTCGTATATCTCTTCCACTAGTGACTTTTCTTCTAACCAATCGGAAGACCCAGAGCAAAGGTTCGTGATTGTGAACAAAAGATCTCAGAGAGTTTTAGAGTATCTAGCACAAGAGTACTCACTCTTAACTTCTCAACTGATCTAAATAACTCAGAAAACTCATTCTCTATTTACAGAGGTCGTCTCCTAGGTTGGTCATTATTAAATAAGGCCTCAAAAATTAGAAGCTGAATCAACTTTTGATAAAATCACGTATGAAACACGTGATCAAATAATCATTAGATTGGTAGGTCGAACTAACAAATCGGCCTGCCAAAACTTGCTCCATCGGCAGGCCCAACTAATTGATCTGTCTGTCGAACTTGCGATAATATGATCCTTGAGAATCCTTTATTCCCCACCCGAGATTCTTTGGGTAGAGCTTTAGTTTTAATTCAAATAACCCAATAGAGAAGTTATCTGATTAAAACAATCATATCTAGATAATCTCTAAGAAAATAAATATTCCAATAATTCAACAAGTTTATCTTGAATTAATTTACAAAATGAATTTAACCGATAAACAGACCTGAATTATCTGATCCTATCAAATTTCGGTCAATTTAATAATTCAAAATAAGTCACTAATTTATTGGAAAAGCATGCCGTATCGTTATAGGATTTATTATGAGCTAGCAAAGAGGACCTGATAGACCTATATAGTTCAAGCTTCGATAATTATAAAATATAATATTCCATATATACGTTTTATAATTATCAACTCTAACGCTACTCTACTAAAAGTTTAAAGCTGCACTCTCAAATTATATAAAACTACGAAGCCCAAAATAGTTAAGTGTCCATGACATATTATAATGCATTATATCCTCATAGAATATTCATAATCGGCTTCAGGAAAATTCCTTCTTATCTTCCCAATTATTTTCATCTTGCATTCCATTATCTCACCATTAGAAAACTTACCATCCAAGGACAGTATACCATTCGGTTACACCAATGTATCTAAATGGTTGAGCACTCTAGTTTTCAAATTACAAGATAATACATATAAGAGAATATCATTGACTCCACCAATAAAGCTATGGATTCCATATTTATGAATAACAGGTCTACGTTATCAAGAGTCATGTCTCCAACGTACCAGTATGCGTACCGTTATAAAGTCATGATGTCACCCTTTAACACATCAAAAGATATAAGTCAAAATAACAGACCTATTAGTCATTTCAGGATTAAGATACAACACATATGATTGTTTAAACTGAAATGATTTGCATAAATGAAATTATTAATCCAAATCAATTCCACTTTATGTCTCGATCCAATACATTGTCACCTATGACAATGCACCAATGTTTCTACTCGCGGAATCCAACTCCGATGACCAAGATAAGCCATCTACCGTTAGAGATGTAGACAACATAACAATCTTAACATGAATATAACGCCTAACTTTATTCCCTCGATTGTAGATCTTATGATTTAAACCATTGCCTTTTAGAATCATATCTTTCACATAATCTATCCATCATATGCCTGATTCTTAAAGGTTTAGACCGACAGTCTTAGAATTTTGTTTGCTTAATATACATTTAACAATTATGAACGTAAAAATAACAATAATTGGCATATGAATAATAAATAAATTCTTTATTGATAAAATGTCTCCAAAAACATATTACAATATTTTACTCCTTAAGGCATACGTGTTTAACAGTGTATATGTACATTTTTGGACCAATAAATTGGATGACATTTGGCTGGCTCTATCAACAGGTTTTCATAGTAATTTTCTTTTTATCTTATGCAAAGGTTTTCAAAGTAACTAAAGTCGTCGTTCTGGCAAATGCGTTGTTCCCCTTGACTCATTATGTTTAGAGAAATTTTTTTTATATGTACTGTACCCTCTTTTTTTTTCAATTGGCTATCAACGTTATTTTCATATTCATCTTTTTTTTCTTTTTTTTTTCAAAAAAGTTGATTTAATGAGAGTATCAAGATTAACAGTGAGCATTGTCTCTGGCTTTTGTTTCCAATTAAATAGGGGAACAGGAAATATTCCAACGTTATCAGATTCTTGGACGTTGATGGAAAGGCTGAATAGTCTAACAAGTGGTGCTCAAGCAATTTCATGATATTGATTGGAATTGACAATATTTTGTTTAGACAAATTAAAGGAGTGATAAGAAATTGCAAGAGAAAAAAAAAAAGAAAAACAAACTTAATTATAGTAACCTATAATAGCAATATCTCATTTCCTGGTTCAGTTTTGCCATAGAAAAAACTCATGATGGAATTTGAACTATTCTATCGGACCCGGCCTTTTAGAAAAAAGGAATTGACACCATATAAATGGTGATTATGTTCACCAGCTTGCATGCAAATAGTAAAGGATACGGATTTAAGGGACAAATCGAGCACCATCCTATGTAAGTTAATAGTCAAAAGCAATATTTTACATCTCAGCTGCCTAGCAGTTGATTTGGTTTTGTACTCTGAGTCAATATAAGGCGTTTAGCTACCTCAATTTTAACATAAAATTCTCATATATTATAATATTAAAAAATATGCTATTACATGTAAAGCTTTTATATGTTACTATACTTTTAAATTTATCTCTCAATTCTAATTTATTTTTCAGACACCGTGTAAATAAATACAAGATGGACATTAGGGATAACCACTCTAAGTACGAAAATATATGGTAATACTATACAAGAGAACCATTAGTTGTACCCGAAAGTTATATTTGATAACTATTTTAATAATTGTTTTCTTATCAATTTATATGTGGTTTATTTCCTTTATGTGATCATTACATTGCTAGTTGGACCCCAAAAACAACAAGTAATCGAGGATAACAAATGAGGAATAATATTGAAAAGATAAATGAAATTAATTGCAAAAATGTTATCATCTCGAAACCATCATTAATTGTTGTCAAAGTTTTTGGGCTCGTCTCATGATTACTTGGGATTGACCATATGAGATGAAATCATTGCAGCATATAGCTAGTGGTTGGGAAGCTGATATATGGCTAAAAATTTATTTTCTCAAGTACCAAACTTTTCTTTTTATTTTTTATTTTTTATTTTTTTACTCTCAGCATATTCATTAGCACTTGATGGAAGCATCAGCATTAATCTCCTCGCTTTCTTCCTTCCAATAATTTTTCCTTTTTATTTATTGTCTCTTCTCCCTTACATGATTCCGTCCTTTAATATATCTAGTCTAGTTACATGAACTACAACCAAAAATATATATTTTGTATTTATGCATATTACTCTTTCTTTATAAAATATATGGTATAGATTGGTGCTTGATTTGCGTACATGCATATTACTCAAACTTCATTTGCACGTAAATGTATTCATATAATAATATCTCCTTCCTTACTTTCATGATTTCTTAGCTACACAATAAAATAAAAGAGATCTATGAAATTAAAAAGAGATGTATGTGGACATAGATATTATTTATCATGAACAATACTATAAACTACAAATTAGAAAAGAGTAAAAGGAAGAAATCCTTTTATGTATAAAAAGTAATAATAATACAAAATTCATGCTCAATCCTAATACAAAATATCCTAGTAATCATCCACTCCCCAAAATAAAAAAAAAAAAAAAAAACAAAACAAAAACAAAAAACTTTCCAAACTATTTTTGAACAATAATAATCATGCTCATTTTTTGTGCCCTCTATACGTATCCAATCACAAAATTAAATTTGATTCACAGTTTAAATTTATACTTTAACTATGCATCCAAACAACAATTTAAATTATAATTTAAACCAAACATTTCAAATTTTTGCATTTCATATCTTCAGCTAATTTAAACCAAACATTTCAAATTTTTTGCTTTTCATGACCGATTGAGACAAATGGTATCCATATGGATAAAGCCCCAATTCTAAAGTGACTGCACAAAGCTTATACATCGTTTTCCTAATCTGCATGATGATCATGCAATTATGTCTTTGTAATCTGATTAAAATCTGGGCCCTGTGCATGGCCCACCTATATGCTAATGTGATGTTGACCGTTGATATCTAGACCATTGGTGTATATCAATTCATAAATTTTTAATAATTAGGTCAAAAAATCGATCAACACAGCAGTCCTTGTGCATTATTTGCGTTAATTGATTTGTATGTTTTTGTAATTTTGCTAAAACTTAGGCATTATGTCCCCAAATATTATAGATGCTTTCAATCTATTATTAATATCATCCCAAAATTTAGATGGGGATCGATGACATTGATTCATATAGTGAGAATATCATCCCAAAATTTACGATCTCTCTCTCTCTTTCTCTCTCTCTCTCTCTCTCTGTAGGTAAATGAACTCTGTACACATTGCACAGAATCAGAAAGGTCGTTTTGCCAAATAAAAGTCGAGTAATATGTATATGTGTGTGTAATATATTGTACGTCTAACCTGTATACCTTATATTTAGTAAATATATAATTTACATTTTTTTTTTTTTTTTACAATTTGGTTATATGTGTGAGTAATATTCTTGATCATGCATGCAACAACCAATTTCAGTGTGAGTTTTTCTTCCTTATAGTCTCACTTACATGTGTTTTTAAAAAAATGGTGTGCGTGTGGGATAAAAAAGAGAACCAAGCGGCGGTCAAAGGTAAAATGATAAAATTAACTCTCATTAGGGGGCTTTTTTTTCCTTCAATTGTAATTAGCTATTCGAGTAATGACATTCCTCAAACGATATTCAATGAACTAAATTCTAGTTTGTAGATACAGTTCCACGTGAATTTAAAAGGGAATCCCGCTACTATGATCTTCCGTTCTAATCAAAAGATTTTAATTAGTTTAATATCGGCAATTAATTACGGAAAAAAAGGGTCATCTGAATGACACATAAAAAAAGGGTGGATGAGATGTTGATCAGAATATGACGTACGAACGCACAATAAATATTTGAAAAGAACGCCGAATAATGTACATTTTATGATGATTGCGAAATTCGTTTGTACATATATACACATGGTATCCAACCAATAGTACTATCTGAAGTTGATAATTATTTTCGAAACTTCACAAATATTCGTTGCCCAAGCTGTTCCCAATCGTCTCCAGCTGTGTGAGAAAACTACATGTCCGTTTATTTCGATACTTGAATTGCAGTTTAAATTATTTTATTATAATATTTTTTTTTACAAAAATTTAAATCTTCGTTTAAATACTCAATTTAAATATTCAAACCAAACAAACTTATATATACCATTTTCCATGTACGTACTCTAAACTCTAATATCTGACACATGCAAGTCGCAACTCTTTCTTTGGCCAATATGCATTCACGTTTCACGGTTTAAGGATTTGATTTTAACGGGAGCATAAATAAATATAAAATTTAAGATCAATTTCACAAATGGTCATTAAAATTAACCTTTAATTCTAATTTAGTCCTTAATTAATGTTTAAAAAGTCTCATCTTAGTCCCTAAATTATTGCTTTGTTTTGGTTTCTTCATTAAATGCTAAATATGAAACAAAAAAAATTTAAAATATCTTACTTTAGTCCCCAATCATTACTTTGTTTCATTTTTGATCCATCTATTATAAATAAAAGTTATAGCAACTAAAATTGAAAAATCTAAAGTGAAAAACTAAATATAACGATTTTGATGCATATAATAAAAAATGGTACTTACACTGAGACCCATTGTGATTTACCTAAATTACAGTAACAACCTTTGGACTAAACCCAATCACACTGACATCCCTTGGCCTTAACCTTGTTAATTTTTTGTTTCAAATAATCAAAATACCCTATTTAATCTCAACCACTGATCTACAAAATTAAATCCTAACCATTAATTTGATAGAAATAACCCCAAATACTAACTAGACAAACAAGGACCCAACCCACCCCTTAGAGACCACCCTCTTTCCTAACCTCCTTCTACACGTCGTTGTATGCTCAACTCATCGTTTTGTCTGCTCACATCATTGCCATCTTCAGCTCTAGCCACCAAGAGCCAAAGACGCCCCTAATGCCACCCTCCCTCCGTACACCTGACCTCCCTTAACCCAACCCTACCCAGCTTGTCTCCCACCCCCTCCTACCTCTCCCACGCCTTCGAACCCCAGCCCCACCCACCTATCCGACCCTAAACACCAACACCCCCCCCCCCCCCCCCCCTCCCCAACAAAAAAAAACCTTTGTCCCCTTGTCTCCTACCCACCTTCTCCCAACCCAGCCCATTGCCCACATCCCTTCTACCTCTCCGATGCTGTCGCCTCTCCCCTTCCCCACCTTTTGCGACCCCATCACCAGCACACCGAGCTGAGACAACAATGGTTTTGTCTTTTTTTTTTTGGGTAAATAGATATGAAATTAGTTAGTGTTATTTATGAAATTAAAATTAGTTAGTTTGGTTTATGAAATTTGTTAACTTCAATTTGTTGGAATTAACTATTTTGTGAAATTAGTTAGTGGAATTTTTAGCATTTTGTGGCCTTTTATTTGGACTATGTAAATAGATATGATTTGTGGACTCTTATTTGGATATGCAAATTTTGATATATCATGACTTGTGGAATGTTTTTGGACTACTTAATTTTATTTTTATTTTTGCTATGACCATATTTTAGCTTACTTTGGACATGTAATTGTTATCTTTATGTTGTCACTTTGCACTATAATATGCTAATTTGCATTTGATATGTTTCTATGTTGTATGCTATTTTAATGGATAAAGATAGTTATGATATTTTAAATATTACAAATGTAAATTTTCCAAAAAAAATAACATTTTCTCCACCGTTAGGGTGAAGTTTATAGTTGCAAGTGTGTTCACATTGTTTGTACTCCTCTTTTAATGTCAAAGAAGGTCAAAAATGTCATTTCAAAGTGCATAAATAGCTTGAAAAGTTTTATGATCAATAGATGGGCAATTTTGGTATTTTAAACAAAATTAACAGTTAATTAATAGAAAAAGTTTCTTTGTAATTTTTTTTTTAATTCAAGGGGTGCCATTGTAAGTAGTTTTAGTTTGGAAGTGTCACTATAATTGAGGTAAAACGCAAAGACTATCAATGTAATTTATCCCAAGAAAGCAATTTTATTAGATTGTTAGTAATATCAAGTTAGAAAAAGATACATTGATTTTTTAATACAACATACAAGTATTGGATAATCACGCATTTTCAATAACAAGCTATGAATTATATAAATGTATACTCTTATATTTATATATTGTGATGGATAATCATAATTATGAATATCATAGTTACTATATATACAAATACATATATGATATAGTGACATTAAATATTCAACTTTACCTTTTTAAGAAAAAAAATTAAAGCTTCTAAAAAAGTAATGATATATTGTTTTTTATTTTACTTACATGATCAAAAAGCATTATGTTTAATTAATTTTTCACTTAAGTTTTTTTTAAAAAAATTTTGATCCCTAATAATATCTTACTAATGGAGGGATCAAAAGTAAAACAAAATAATAGATTAGCAATCAAAGTGTGAAAATTTAAAAATATTCCATTAAATATTTTAACACTTAACTGACGGGGGGACCAAAACTAAAACAAGGTAAAAGATTAGGGATCAAAATTGGACTTTTAAAACATTAGACACTACATCAAAAGTAAGGGTAAATCTCATGAACTATTAGTGAAATTAACCTTAAAATTTATACTCTAAAAATAGTAAGAAAGTCGAGCAAAAGAATCCTATATTTTTTTATATACTTCTTAACAATAGTTTTCTTAAGTCTTTCTTTAGTAAATGCCTTCACAAATAGTGTGCAAGCTTCTTAACATTAAATATAGTCAAAATCACTTTAGAGTAAAAAAAAACCATATGCACAATTATTAAAATTTAATATAAATCTAACGGTTTAGAATATAACTGTGGTCTTTGGGAGAAAAGCTAAAATTTTGTGGTTGAAATCTTTTACTATGACATGTGAGAGTTTTACACTGTAGCAAATATTTACTTTATACTATAACATATAAGAGTTTTGTGCAATTTGTGATTAAAACTGTATGGTAGGAACCATAATCCTAAACACACTTAACATTTCTTAAAATTTTTTTTAAAAGAAGTCCCTGCATCTCTATGATATTTATAAATAAACTTGAAGTTCAGTGGAAATACTTGTCACTTAACAAGCGACCAAGGAGTTAATAGTACGTTTGAAATAGTATTGGACATAAAAGTTTAAAAGAAAAAGAAATAAGAAGGGGAATATATTGAAATCGATGACGGCGTCTTTTTCTCTGCAAGGACAAGTGCCTCTAATAAACCCTAATTAGCTTCGTGCCCATTCATCCATCCGTCAAAAAATAATTACACCCACTAATAGATTTACAAATATCAACATCCATCTTAATATCTATCTATCATATACGTTATACGCATGTAATCTTTAAATCTATCTACAATTTAAATCAATATCGATACTGTTACTGGTGAAATTTTGTCAATAATAACCTCACAGATCACTCAAGGCGTTTTAACAATAAACAAAGAAAATAAAATGTAGAATAGTAAGGACCCCAAAAATTATAGTAGTTTACTTAATATAAGCTACGTCCACTTTTAGGTTTTTTACTATTCTTTTTAGAGTATAGAATGACGAGATAGTCCTAAGAGTCCCTTCTCTAAGGCATTTAACCCTTATTTATAATTACAATTTTCATGTTGAATAATTAATAAACAATAATAAGTAAAATCTTATTAAAATCAGGAATATTCCTTTCCCTGATTTTGTTCCCACATTTTTCATGCTTGACTTTCTCATATTGCACACGAGGCTTAATTTCCTGATTTTGTAGGTATTCTGTTATCTATCTTTGTATTTCAAGTTTGTGCCTTTATATTCGTTGCGCCTAATTACTCAGTTGTTTTTACTTCTTGTGATCCGAAGGTAATCTCGACTTATAGTAGTGCTCTCTTTCGTTTCTTGGGTTTCTTCCTAATCTCGGCTTTGGGCCTCGGGGCATAAAGATTACCCACAACAATTGGCCCCAGCATAGAGTGACTTTTTGAGTTGCTTCGCACTTATGAGGTTGACTTTCACAAATCTCCTACCATTTGAGAGTCGAGCTAATGCTTGCCTTAGAGGTTGCTTATTAAAGCAGTCTTTGACTATCGCAATGATTGTTGGCCTAATGCTTTGACTTCTAGGGCAACCAAATAGTTGCATCAACTGCTACGATTGTCACATGCATCATCCAGATGTTGCTTCAACTCTAAAGATTTCAATTTGGGCCATTGGATTAGTGTCTGATTTTCTTGCCTAAAATCTGAGCCATAGGATGGCAACCTTGTTGGAAAAATAGTACGTAGTGGAATTTTAAAAATTTTATATCAGAGTATTTTCAAAACACAAGTTTGACATGCTATATGCATAAATTAACCAAATCTTACTAACCTTTGTGTGACAAAAAGCTCATGCAATCAATAAAGAGAAGTAACGTTTTAGAAGAGCCTCAACCAACTGGTCTTCTTTGCTATTCTCTATCCACGATCGCAGCGAGTGTGAGCTCACATGTACAGCTCTTCCTCTAGGTGACTCTCCTTCTAACCAATTGAGAGAACCCAAAGCTAATGTTCATGATTTGTGAACAAGAGCTCTCAGGGAGTTTTAGATTCTCACCAATAGAGTATCTCTCTTAATCTATCAATTGATCTGAATAACTTATGTGACTTACTCCCTATTTATAGAGGTTGGGTCTGGGTCAGTTCTTATCAGATTAGGTCTAAAAAATTTGAATCAGAATCAAATTCGGATCAATATCTGATAAAATCCACGTGAAAACGTTTAATCTTTTTTTCACGCATTGGTAGGCCGATCTGACTAATCAGCAGGCCGAACTTGCCCCATCGGCAAGACGAACTTGAAGATCGGCATGCCAAACTGCCAAAAAAAATCTCAACGAATCTTTTATTTTCCACCCAAGATTTTATAGGATAAAGTCTCAGTTTTAATTCAAATAACCCAATAGAGAAGTTATCTAATTAAAACAACTTTATCTAGGTAATCTCTAGGAAAATAAATGAATTCCTAATAATTCTACAAGTTTATCTTGATTTAATTTATTCAAAATTAAATCAACTGATAAACAGACAAGAATTATCTGATCCCAATAATTCAACAAGTTTATATTGAATTAATTTTATCACAAAATTAATTCAACCGATAAACAGAGAAGAATTATTTAATTCTTTCGAATTTCAACCAATCTAAAAAATCTGACATAAGTCACCAATTATTGGAAAAGCATGCCATATCGTTACAGGATGTTGTAAGCTAGTAAAGGGGACCAAATGGACCTATATAGTTCAAGCTCCCGATAATTATAAAACTCAATATCCCAGATATACATTTCATAACTATTAACTCCACTGTTACTCAACTAAAAGCTTGGAGCTGCACTCTCAAACTACATAGAATTTTGAAGCCTGTATAGCTAAGTCTCCATGACATATCATAGTGTATCGTATCCCTATAGGATTATCCATAACCGGCTTAAGGACAAGTTCTGTCTTACCTTCCTGATTACTTTTGTCTTACGTTCTGTTATCTCACCATAGGAAAACTTACTATCCATAGACAGTATACCATTCAGCTACACCTATGTATCCAAATAGTTGAGTGCTTCAGTTTTTCAATTACAGGACAATGCATATAAGAGGATATCATTACTCCTAAAGAGGAGCTATGGATTCCATATCTATGAATAACAAGTCTACGCCATCAAGAGTCATGCCTCCAACGTACCGGCATGTATATCGCTATTAAGATGTAGGTGTCACCCTTTAGTACATCAAAAAATACAAGTCAAGACAATGGGCCCACTATTTATCTCAGGATTAAGATACAATAGAAATGATTGTCTAAAGTGAATCGATTTGCTGAGATAGAATCTATTCACTTTATGCCCCGATCCAACATATCGTCACCTATGACAACGTGCCAATGTTTCTATTCACGGAGTCCACCTCTGATGGTCAAGACAAACCATCTCCTAATAGGGATATAGACAACATAACAACCTTTACATGAATAAAGTGCCTAACTTTATTTCGTCGATTGCGGATCTTATGATTTAGACCGTCACCTTAAGAATCGTGTCTTTCACATAATTTGTCCATCATATGCCCAATTCTTAAAGGTTTAGACCAACAGTCTCAGACTTTTTGTTTGCTTAACATAGATTCAACAAATATGAACGTAAAGAGGATAAGATTTGGTATATTAATAATGAATAAATTCTTTATTGATAAAAATATCTTCAAAAACCTATTACATTTTTACTCCTTAGGGCATTCATGTCTAACAAACTCCCACTTACACTAAGTGAGTAAATATGACAAATTTTGCATCCCTATAGCTTCCACATGCCTCTCGAAGACTCTCCCAGTAAGTGTCTTCGTAAATGGATCAACTAAATTGTCCTCTAACGCGATCTTGCATACTGTGACATGCCCGTCCTCAATGAAGTCTTTTATCACATGATGCTTACGATCAATATGCTTACTCTTCTTGTGAAATCTTGGTTCCTTAGCATTAGCTACCGCCACATTGTTATCACAGTACAATGATATCGCCTTATCCATACTAGGAACTACCTCAAGATCCCCAAAAAACTTATGGAGCCACACTGCTTCTTTCGAAGCATCACTAGCTGCCACATACTCGGCCTCCAGTGTTGAATCTGAAGTCCAATCTTGCTTAACACTTTTCCAACTGATGGCACCGTCGCCCAGAGTAAACACAGAACCCAAAGTCGATTTTCTAAAATCCAGACAGGATTGAAAATCTGTGTCAGTATATCCTAGAGGAGTTAAATCCTCATCTGACTATACAAGCATATATCCTCGAGTCCTTCTCAGGTACTTGAAAATATACTTTACCGCAACCTAGTGGTTCGGTCCTAGATCCGCCTGAAATCGACTTACAATCTCGACCGCATAACAAATATCTAGTCATGTGCAAAGCATGGCATATATGAGACTATCCACTACCGAAGCATAAGGCACCTTCTTCATGTATTCTCTTTCTTCCTCAGACTTTGGAGATTCTTTCTTTGAAAGAGTAATTCCAAACCAAGATGGTTGCCCACCATTCTTGGAATCCTACATTGCAAACCTCTTGAGAATTTTATCTATGTAGCAGGCCTAGGACAAAGCTATCATTTTGTTCTTCTTATCCTGAAAGATCTGGATAACGAGAACAAAATTAGCCTCACCCAAGTCTTTCATATCAAACTGCTTGGTCAACCATAATTTGACCGATGACAATGCCCCAACATCATTGCCAATTAACAGAATTTTATCTACATAGAGCAGTAGAAAAACCACCTTCCCATCCTTAATGTGTTTGTAAACACATGGCTCATCCACATTTTGTGAGAACCCATAAGTCTTGATCACCTGATCAAATCTTAGGTTCCAAGGACGAGAAACCTGCTTAAGTCCATAAATTGACTTTAGCAGCTTACAAACCTTACCCTCTTGAACCTTGACCTTGGACCCGTCTGGTTGTTCCATATAAATGGACTCATCAAGATAGCCATTTTGAAAAGTTATCCTAACATCCATCTACCAAATCTCGTAGTCGAGAACGCAGCTATGGACAAGAGAATTCGGATGGACTTAAGCATGGCTACAGGCGAAAAGGTTTCCTCATAATTGATTCATTCCTTTTGCATATAACCCTTAGCTACCAGTCTAGCCTTAAAGGTTTTGACCTTTCCATCCACTCCTCTTTTCCTCTTGTAGATCCACTTACGCCCTATGAGTTTTACCCCTTCGGGAAGATCCATAAGTCCCCAGACCTAATTAGTCTCCATAGACTTCATCTCTGTGTTCATGGCCTCTATCTAAAGTTTTGAATCAACATCATCCATAGCCTCTATGTAAATATAAGGATCTCTGTAATGTGCATCTGGTTCAGCCAAGAAGACCTCCTCATTGAACATACACTTCTCAGGTTGACGCTCGATCTGCCCACTATGTCGAAGCCCCCTAGGTTGTTGTTCAGGTTCGTTTAGTTTTTCTATATTAATCGAAATGATTTCATTCAAAACCTCTGGAGTGATTGGATCACTCCTTAACTACTCAAGCACCACTTTGCTTTGAGGCTTAAAGTCGTCCATGTAACTCTCCTCAAGGAAAGTTGTATTAGTTGAAACCACGACTTTATTTTCCTTTGGGTTATAGAAATAACCCCCTTTAGCCCCTTTTGGATAGCCTATAAACACGTAAACTTTTGAACGTGCTTTCAACTTAATCGCATCCTTAAACAGGACATGAGCTAGACATCCTTAAACATATAAATGGACTCATCAAGATAGCCATTTTGAAAAGTTATCCTAACATCCATCTACCAAATCTCGTAGTCGAGAACGCAGCTATGGACAAGAGAATTCGGATGGACTTAAGCATGGCTACAGGCGAAAAGGTTTCCTCATAATTGATTCATTCCTTTTGCATATAACCCTTAGCTACCAGTCTAGCCTTAAAGGTTTTGACCTTTCCATCCACTCCTCTTTTCCTCTTGTAGATCCACTTACGCCCTATGAGTTTTACCCCTTCGGGAAGATCCATAAGTCCCCAGACCTAATTAGTCTCCATAGACTTCATCTCTGTGTTCATGGCCTCTATCTAAAGTTTTGAATCAACATCATCCATAGCCTCTATGTAAATATAAGGATCTCTGTAATGTGCATCTGGTTCAGCCAAGAAGACCTCCTCATTGAACATACACTTCTCAGGTTGACGCTCGATCTGCCCACTATGTCGAAGCCCCCTAGGTTGTTGTTCAGGTTCGTTTAGTTTTTCTATATTAATCGAAATGATTTCATTCAAAACCTCTGGAGTGATTGGATCACTCCTTAACTACTCAAGCACCACTTTGCTTTGAGGCTTAAAGTCGTCCATGTAACTCTCCTCAAGGAAAGTTGTATTAGTTGAAACCACGACTTTATTTTCCTTTGGGTTATAGAAATAACCCCCTTTAGCCCCTTTTGGATAGCCTATAAACACGTAAACTTTTGAACGTGCTTTCAACTTAATCGCATCCTTAAACAGGACATGAGCTGGACATCCCCATATACGAATATGGTTTAAGGATGTCTTCCTGCCCGTCCACAACTCGTGCGGAGTTTTAGGGACCGATTTTGAAGGCGCATTGTTCAAAAGATAACATGCAGTTTGTAGTACATATCTCCAAAAGGATCAAGGTAATCATGAATAACTCATAATGGACCTAACCATGTCAATAAAGTCCTATTCCTTCTCTCCACTACGCTTTTATGCTGCGGAGTGCCCAGCGCAGTCAAATGGGTTAAAATCTTATTCTCTAATAAGTGTCCCAAGAACTCATCAAAAAGGTAATCTCCACCTCGATCAGATCGAAGTGCCTTTATAGGTCTACCCAATTGCTTTCCACCTTAGGCCGAAACTCCCTAAAGTTGTCAAAAGTTTCTCTTTTGTGGTGCACCAGGTGCACATACCCATACCTTGAGTAATCGTCAATAAAAGTGACAAAGTACTCATACCCTCCTAATGCCTGGATATTCATTGGTCCTCATACATCATTATGCACAAGTTCTAGAACCCCTTCGACCCTATTGCCCTTAGACCTGTATGGTCTTTTGGTCATTTTACCCTCCAAACAAGATTCACATTGAGGTATAGATTCCACCTTTAACTGACTTAAAGGTCCATCCCTTACCAACCTTTGAATCCTATTTTGGTTAATGTGACCAAGGCACAAATGCCAAAGATAAGTCTTATTAGAGTGAAAAGTTTTAAGTCTTTTAAAGTTATTATTATTCATCTCAGCATTAAGCAGTAAGTCCATCTTAGGTTTGATAAAATATAGATTATTTTGCATCCATCCAGAACAGATAAAAGATTTGTTTGTACGAATCACCACTTTATCATTAAAAGAGACCAAATAGGAGTCTTTAAATTAACAAGCTACAGAAATTAAATTCCTTTTAAATTTATGAACATAAAAACAATCTTGCAAAATTAAATTCCTATAATTATCAAAACAAAGATGGACGTCTCCCACTGCTTCTGCTAAGACCAAGGATCCATCGCCCATCTGAAGTGTGAAGTCTTCATGTAGCAGACTTCTCATTTCTTTGAACCCCTCCTTCGAAAAAGAGGTCTTTGCAATGCTTCTTGATGTGCTCGACCTTCCCACAGAAGAAGCACTTAAGCTTCTTCGAGTTCTTCTTCTTCTTTTTCTTGCTCTTGGTGCTAGCAGGAATAAAAGACTTCCCGTTCTTGGCCTGTTGCTTCTTTCCATTCCCAGAGTTGGGATTGGAACCAGAAGCAGCTACCCTGTTGGCCTCTCCACCCGTAGGAGACTCCCTGATTAGTAATTCAAACTCCTATAACTGTTTCATTAATTCTGTTAAGGTCATATCCCACCTATTGCTTAAATTAAAAGTAGCTCTAAACGGAATAAATTCCTTTGATAGAGTCTCAAAGACCATAGTCATCTGAGTTTCAACATCGATGTCGGCTCCATTGGTTTGAGTGTCAGCAAGGTAACCCATGACCAACTTCATGTGCTTCTTTACAGATGTCCCCGGCCTCTATTTACAGTTAAGAAGTTTCTGAAGCGCCCCTTGACACTTTGTTATGGCCTGGCCTCCAAACATATCTTCAAGATTATCCAAGATCTGCTTTGCAGTCTCATAATTTTCATGTTGAGCCTGCAGCACGTTATTCATGCTGGCCATAACATAGCAGCGAGCCTGATCATTTGCATCTTTCTAGTGATTGTGCGCTTGGAATTGCTCGTTAGTGGAATCTCCCGTAGGCTCGGGAGGGCAAGGGGCTGTCAGTATAAATTTTAGTTTCTCAAAGGAAATGACGATATTCAGGTTTTGTTTCCAATCATTATAATTCTCTTTAGTTAATAGGTTTTTGTCAAGTATTGAAGATAAAGCGTTTTTAGATATTTTTAATCTACAATAAAGAATCATATACCAAACATAAGCAAACATACAATAATAATTTAATTAGATAATACAATCATGTAAAAACATACAAATGTGTTTATGTGTCAAAACGTTAAAAATATCACAACCTTACAACGATAATTCCCAACTTAGAATTCAACAAGCTCTTAAGGGAGTCATGCCAAATTCAATTAGGAACACGATTCCCCTCCTAATTAATATATATCATCTAAGACCCGTATGATCTAGCATATATTAAAAATCATTTCTTTGGCCATTAATTTTGTTAACAGAGCTCCTAGGGAAGGTTAATAATAAAATTAACGTGAGTGTATAACCACCATTTTAATATTTTATCCACAATTTATAATCACCACCTAGGAGTGTGCAACCATAAATCATGCTAAAATACCTTATCCTCTTAGAGATCCAATCTGGTACATGATAGAAATCCCTTCCTAGGGGTTGGGACCAGCATGTTCTTCCTATGAACCAACGATGGAGGCCGTAGGTCATCTCTTTGAAAACCATTTCCCACTCAATCTTTTGAAATCAAGGTTTTATTTTAAGAATATGCATGACCAATTTTAATATGAGCGGCACTCCTTATTCTATATGACATGTTATCAATATACATGGCAAATCATATTATAATGCAGACAAGCAAAGCAATCAAACAAAGCTACAAGCAAATTAATAATAACCGTAATATTATGGCTTCATCCAAAAGAATAGGAAACAAAGATTACAAGAGAATAATCAAAACATATTATCGACTCTTCATCCTTGAATTCTCAGGTTGTATCTTTCTTCATGTAATGTCCATATTCAAGTCTTCAATCTCGTATGAATCGAATACTTCATATTTCCGGTCATATCCAAATTTAATGTCTCTCAAAATTGTCCCAAAAATAAAATTAAAACTACACCTTTTCTGAAAAAATTTTTAGCTCTCTGCCGACAAGCCGATCTGGGTGATCGGCCTGCCGGTCATGACCCATCGGCCTGCCAAACTAGAAGTTTGGCCTGCCGCCAGAGCCACTTGATTTTCGTCCCGTTGTCGGCTAGCCAAACCTCACGTCTGGCCAGTCAATCTACGACCATTGGCCTACTGAACTGGATGGCTCGGCATACCGACCGAGCATAAATCACCCTTTTTAAAAAATTCAATTTTTAATGCAATTCATCAATTTTATTTTCAACAATTCAAAAACATAAAATTAGAGACTCAGGAAATACCTAGGAGCGCCATCATCTATCTTCTAGTTCCGTCTTCTCTGAATGATTATTTAATTACAAAAATTCTTACAAATTTAAAATTAAATAATAATTCCTAGATGGAGATAATAGTCCATCATATAATTACATGAAAAACCTAGATACATATTATAACCTTTAAGGAACCATAATCGGTATAAATTAATTAATTAATAATTAATTAAATAATAATTTAATCAACCATAATTAATTAATAAACATTCACCACATAATTTATGACAATATAAAATTATATAGAAACCAAGAGTACCAACTCTCTATAAAATTAAATTCAACTATAGGATAGATTAAGATCACAAAATTTATACATATATTATGATCACAAACTCATAAATTTATGTAAAAACTTGGCTCCAATACCAATTGTTGGAAAAATAGTACGCAGTGAAATTTTAAAAATTTTATATTAGAGCATTTTCTAAAATACAAGTTTCACATGCTATATGCATAAATTAACCAGATCTTACTAACCTTTGTGTGATGAAAAGCTCCTGAATCATTGAAGAGAAGTAATACTGTAGAAGAGCCTCAACCAACTAATCTTCTTTGCTATTCTCTATCCATGATCGGAGTGAGTGTAGGCTTACACGTGCAGCTCTTCCTCTAGGTGACTCTCCTTCCAACCAATTGAGAGAACCCAAAGCTAATATTCGTGATTTGTGAACAAGAGCTCTTTAGGGGATTTTTAGATTCTCACCAGCAGAGTATCTCTCTTAATCTCTTAATTGATCTGAATAACTTATGTGACTTACTCCCTATTTATAGAGGATGGGTCTAGGGTCAGTCCTTATCAAATTAGGTCTCAAAAATTTAAATCAAAATCAAATTCGGATCAATATCTGATAAAATCTGTGTGAAAATACGTAATCCTTTTTTCGCGCATCGACAGGCCAATCTGACTAATTGGCAGGTCGAACTTGCCCCATCGACAGCCCGAACTTGAGGATCGGCATGCCAAACGTCGAAAAAAGATCTCAGTGAATCTTTTATTTCTACCCGAGATACTATAGGATAAAGTCTCGGTTTTAATTCAAATAACCCAATAGAGAAGTATCTAATTAAAACAACTTTATCTAGATAATCTCTAGGAAAATAAATAAATTCCTAATAATTCTACAAGTTTGTCTTGATTTAATTTATTCAAAATTAAATCAACTAATAAACAGACAAGAATTATCCAATCCTAATAATTCAACAAGTTTATCTTGAATTAATTTTATCATAAAATTAATTTAACCGATAAACAGACATGAATTATTTAATTCTTTTGAATTTCAACCAATCTAAAAAATCGGACATAAGTCACCAATTATTGGAAAAGCACGTTGTATTGTTACAGGATGTTGTGAGCTAACAAAGGGGGATCAAATGGGCATATATAGTTCAAGCTCCCGATAATTACGAAACTCATATCCTAGATATACATTTCATAAATATCAACTCCAACGCTACTCCACTAAAAGCTTGGAGCTACACTTTCGAATTACATAGAATTACGAAGCCCGTATAGCTAAGTCTCCATAACATATCATAGTGTATCGTATCCCCATAGGATTATCCATAACCGGCTTAAGGACAAGTTTTGTCTTACCTTCTCGATTATTTTTATCTTACATTCCATTATCTCACCATCGAAAAACTTATCATCCAAAGACAGTATACCTTTCGGTTACACCTATGTATCCAAATGGTTGAGCGTTTAGTTTTGCAATTACAAGATAATGCATATAAGAGGATATCATTACTCCTAAAGAGGATCTATGGATTCCATATCTATGAATAACAGGTCTATGCCCTCAAGAGTCATGCCTCCAACGTACCGGCATGCATACCGCTATTAAGATGTGGGTGTCACCCTTTGGTATATCAAAAGACACAAGTCAAGACAACACGCCTACTATTTATCTCGGGATAAGATACAATACAAATAATTGTCTAAAGTGAATCGATTTGCCGAGATAGAATTATTAATCCAAATCTATTCACATTATGCCCCGATCCAACACATCATCACCTATGACAACGTGCCAATGTAGAATTCTATTCATAAAGTCCACCTCCGATGGCCAAGACAAACCATCTCCCAATAGGGATATAGACAACATAACAATCTTCTTGAATAAAGCACCCAACTTTATTCCCTCGATTGCGGATCTTATGATTTAGACCGTCACCTTAAGAATCACGTCTTCTGCATAATCTCTCCATCGTATGCCCAATTTTTAAAGGTTTAGACTGATAGTCTCAGACTTTTTATTTGCTTAACATATATTCAATAAATATAAACGTAAAGAGGACAAGATTTGGTATATTAATAATAAATAAATTCTTTATTGATAAAAATGTCTCCAAAAATATATTACATTTTTACTCATTAGGACATACATGTCTAACAGACCTTTGGCTACCTTAATCATGGGCCGTTAGATATACAATTTTCCAATCCAATGGCTTACATTTCAACTTCCAAAGATTATAAAAATCGGGTTTCTAAACCTATTTTTTCACTATTTTACTCTGAGTTCTTGCTATTACCATGCCAAAATCACACCAAAGCACTGAAATTTCCAATATTTATGCAACTCTTCTAATTCCCTACTTCAAGCTACATTTGCACCATTTTATGCATGCTTTCCTTGCTCCGAAAGGAGTTCTCGAGTTCCAAGAATCTTTTTGCAAGGCTTCCTAAAGCAGTAAGTTCTTCGAATTTTCCTCTGACTTTTCGTACTCTTTACTTTTGTTTTAAATATTTCCCTACAAAAAACACTCTAAAACATAACAACATACTCTAGGAAAAAAATTACCTATTTCTATGGTTTTAAGACCATTCTGGGCATTTTAGGCAATTTGGAGAGTGCATAGTTCATTCTAGAATTATTAAGTTAAGTCGCCTATTAGATGATTAATTCGACTGTTTGATTCAAAGAAATCTTTGAGCCTTTTAGTTCAACCTTTCTTGTTTCCAAATTCACATCTTGATTTAGGTATTCTAACTCCTTATTTCTTTTTTTTCTTTAGATTAGTGGCTTCTTCTAACAGTCATCGAGAGGTCTAGTCCTCGGTCGAAGCACGTCCTGATGGTGCTGAGGTTGCTGAAACTCCATGGGAAGATGATACCCTTATGTCTCTATTTTCTAGGACATCAATAACTTTGGCAAAGTTTCCTCAATGGACAACGTCAATGGTATAGTTCCATCCTGCTATGCATCGCCATTCTAGACCCTAGGTATCCTCTCGTAGTCATGACCGACCCCAATTATCATAAAGAGGCATCTTATGGAGCAGCTACACCAAAGGATGAGTCATTGGTCGTATTCAGCAAAGAGATGTTGTCGCAGAAAGCAAGAGAGAAAAATTGTATGCTGAACTCGCGAAATCCATAAGATTTTTTTTTAGGGTAACATCAATGGTTGATACTTTGGGTTCATCATTCCCAATGAGCATCAACGTGCAAACACTGCTCCTCCAGGTTGTCTCGCCATGTACAACAGGCGCATTATGGCTAGCCAAACTTTTCTGTTCATCAAAAGACTATGTTGCAAGCTAGAAATCTCGACCACGTAACTCTCTACAAATTTCTAATTCATCTTTTCAGGGATGTGGATCTTATGGTACTAGCACATCAAAGCTCCACTAACCCTAGACAAGTTCTTGTCTGGCTATTATGTTAACCAGTCACCATCTAAGGGCTACTATTATGTGGGGCCTACAGTTGAGCTAAGGACAAGGTTCCCCTAATAATCCTAGAAATCCTATCTTCCAGCCATGATTAAAAGAAAATGTTCTTCATGTTGAAGGATGACTACAACACCCACCCCCTTGATGGGCAGCATGGATATAGGGAGAAAAAATTTGAGGTTTATACTACTTGAAGGATAGTTAGTAAGCCCCTCAACAACCATCTCACACCCTTTTCTTTGCTTTTTTTTTTCTTGTCATTTCCTTGTTTTTTTAAAAAAAAAAATCCTCTCTCCTATAGAGCATGTCAAGCGTTTAGTTTTATCGGCGGCCAGACAAAGGAGGTTAAAGTACATCTCCGAGCTACTTGAAGAATAAAGGAAAATCAAAAATCTTCGCATAGTATAGAATAAACGGGCCTCTGGTCTAATTATCGACCTTCCTAACCCCACTTAGGTCATCACAGATAGATTTCCTTGTGCAGTGATAAAAGAGGGTAGGACTTAGGTCTACTTTAATCTTGTAACCAATTGAAAAGTCATAATTGATGCTAACTCTCCTTTCTTTATGTAGAGATGTTAGACTTGAAGCTCCTTGCCCACTTACAAAGAGTCAGGCTGCTGCAAGAGGTAGCTCGTTCAAGGGTGGTGACCTTTCCAAAAAACAATCCCATAAAAAGGATGAGAAAAAGGTCGATGATGCCTTTTCTACCAAGAAACAACAGGCCAAGGCTCCGATCAGAGAAAAGACCAATCATTGAAGTGCCCAATCTTTTTTCCCTTCTCTTGTAGAAAACTCTCCTCCTTTTTTCCCGAGGGTCTAGTCAAAGACCCCAATTTCATAGTGGGGGATGAAACTAATGCCTAAGTTAGGAGCATGTTGGATCTCTCTCCACGATTTAGCCTCACCTTCCAAGTGATATACGAATTCCTCTTTGATAAAGATTAGGCTTCGACAAAGAAGTCTACTCTCCTTGAGCACTATGGGGAGTATATCCGCAGCAAGGTCAAAGTAAATATCAACCATCTAAACTCTCCTTATATTTGTCTATATATATATATATATATATATATATATATATATATACATTTTTTAAAATATGTCCTTCTAAGCTTCTCCCTTTCCGACTAGCTCTCATGATGGCCCTGATCTCCTAGGGGAGATCAATCAATTAATGAATAATACTAAAGGGCCTTACAAGGAGATTGAGTCTCTAAAGTCTCTTCTTGATGCCAAGAAGAAAGCAGTCGAGTAGGCAAAGAACAAGGGCATTAAGACTCAGAATCTCCTACAGATTGAGCAAGAAAAATCTATTGAGCTCTCATAGAAGATTGATGACCTCACTATGGAGGTCAAGAGAGAAAAGGAGAAGCTACTCAAAGCTTAGGAGGACTTCAAAGCAACATCCCTTGAACTAGACAGGAAAAAAGCGGAAGAGATCACTATGACAGTAGAAAACAAACCTTTGAGGAGTTTATGAATACTCAGAAAGTGATCCTCATCTTAGCGAGTGAGCAATTATGGAGCAAATCATTGTTGTTCACTCCAACTTGGATTTGTCCCTCTTGTATTCATTAGATGCCTCTACCCCAATGACATGTCGACTACGGCAGTGGAGGGAGAGAAGGATAACTTGGTAGAGGGTAACCAATGAAGCTTTCTTTTTTCTTTTTTTTTAATGTAGAGACATCAAAGCCTTTGGCCTTCTGTTTTGTATTATTTTCTATATTAATGCAATTCCCTTTTTACACAATTATGTTTTCATTTTATTTCAACATATTGTATTGCCAGTTTGCAAATCTCAATATTAGCTTAATAATAAACTTCTTTAAAATTTGCTAAAGTTAAAAACACTAAACATTTGTTGGGGTTAAGCTTTCAAGGGCCTTTAGTAGCTCTACTACCCCCATGTTAAACATCGAGTCTTTGACTCCATTTTGGCATTAAAATTAAAAGGTAGCACAATGAAATCAAACACAAATTGGTGAAATTACTAAACTCAAAATAACTCCTTTAGAGTTTTATTAATCCAAGATCTTGCAGTCGACATTAAAACGAAAGTAGACATAAAAACAATCAAAAAACAAATACCTTGAGTTAAGTGATAATATGGGGCCAAATACTTGGCGTTCCATGGGTGTTCTATACGTCGACTTGCCATGGACTCTAACACGTAGGTTCCTGGCCTAATTACAACAAGCTGTAAGTCAATATAGGCTTCCAATGGATTGGCCTTTAGATGATGAGCAAGATGCAAACCTACTAGTATTGCCTCGTACTTGACCTTATTATTTGATGCTTTAAACTTAAACCTTACTCCTGTCATGATTTTATGATTCTTAACACTTATTAACATAATCCCTGCACTTGAGCCATGCTCATTCGACGATCCATCAGCATACAACTTTCACTTTTGTTGGTCTGCCTCAGCCTCCGTCTCTATGCCCCCTAGTTGAGCTGCAAATTCAGCCATAAAGTCTTCCAAGCCTTGTCCCTTGAAGGTCATACAAGGCTTGTAATCAATGTTGAATTGACTTAACTCAACCAACCACTTTAGCAAGCAATTTGAGGTCTTTGGCTTCTAAAGAGCTTGCCTCGATAGCTAATTGGTTAAAATCACAACCTTATGTCCAAAAAATACCTTTTCAATTTCCTAGTTGACATAATTAGGGCCAGTGCAAGCTTTTTCATCTCCAAGTATGTCATTTCGACATCAAGCAAATGGTTACTTGCTTAATAGACTAAGAGCTAAGCCTTCTTCTCCTCTCTTATCAAGACCTAGCTTGAGGTATATGGTGAAACAATTAAATGGAGATAGTTTTACCTTGTTGAACTTTTGAAAAAAGCAAGAGTTTCCCAAGGTACTCTTGTAAGTGCTAAAACGCCTCGTCACACTCCACCATCCACTCAAAGGACTTCTTTAAAACTTTTAAAAAAGGGCATAAGTTTGTCAGTCACCCTTAAAATAAAGTGATTAATGGCGGCGTTGCAAACTGTCAGCTTCTGGACATCCTTAGGCTTCTATGGTGTCTCTATATCCAACAAAGCTTGTATTTTTTTCTAGGTAAACCTCGATACCTTGAAGGCTAGCCATAAATCCTAAGAACTTTCCCAACCCCACTCCAAATGCACACTTCAGTAGGTTGACCTTTATCTTGTAGTCTTGCAAAACCTAGAACATCTCATCAAGATGAGCAATATGTAAAATCTCAATCACACTCTTGACCAGCATATCATCGACATAAACTTCCATAGTCTTTTCAATCTATTTGGCAAACATCTTGTTTACTAAACATCGGTATGTCATGCCTGCATTCTTTAACACAAAGTGCATGACAAGATAACTATACAAGCCATATCAGTAATAAAAGATGTGTGCTCTTGGTCTCCTGGGTGCATGGCTATCTAATTATAGCCTGAACAAGCATCCATGAAGCTCAACAACTCATGCCTCACTATAACGTCAACTAGCTGATCAATTTGCAAAAGTGAAAAGCTTTCTTTTGGATATGCTTTGTTAAGATCAATGAAATCGATGCAAGTTCTCCACTTCCTATTAAGCTTACGAACGAGCACTAGATTTGAGATCCAATCTAGGTAGTGTAACTCTTTGATAACCTCATTTTCTTAAACTTATTGACCTTTTCACGAAGAGCTTCGTATCTCTTTGGGTTCATTGGTCATCTCTTCAGTCTCTTAGGGAAATAGCTAAGGTCAATATTTAATTAATGGCAGGTGACCTCCAAGTTAATGCCTACTATGTTCTCATGATTCCAAGCAAAGACGTTGAGATTATTGCTTAGAAATTTGGTGAGCTCATCTACCTGCTTCTTTATTAGCCTTGACTTGATTTTAAGCACCTTGGATGCATCTCCCACGTCCACCTTTACCTTGATCAAGTCTTTCATTAGTATAGTTCCTATGATTTCTTCCTCTAGTCTAGGATCAATATCCTCCTCCATGGGCCCCTGATGCACCATCCTTATCTCCATCCTCTTAGGGTCTGAATACAAATGTATAATGTCTAATTATGTTAGCCTTGATTCGTACTGATTCCCTTAATCTCGCCCACACCATTTGGTGTAGGGAAATTCACCTTTTGACGACTACGTTACACTGGTATCTTCCTTTGACCACCAAGAAATTTGATAGCATGGTCATCGTCCTTAATTTTTTGCCTATCGTTATGGGTAGTTTGATGGTCCCTTTAGCGATTATGCTGTCTCCAGCAAGCCCATATAGTGGCCTAGAATTGGGAGTCACTTGGTCAAGTAAGATTCCCATTTTGGCAAGAAAATGAGTATAAATAATGTTGACTAAGCTTCTATTGTTTACCAAGATCCAACACACAGTAGAGTTTCCAATCATCACCTTGACCACCAAGGCACCTTGACCACCAAGGCATCATTTTGGAGGAAATGTACTCTATTTGCATCTTCTTCTGAGAAGGTGATCACTGTCTCTTCATATCTCAGCACCTCGGATGGTCCAATGGTCGACACATTTAAGTATCTCTACTTATACACTTCTCTAGCCTCTCGAACATAATTCTTCTAAGACCTCCAAGAGTCGCCTTCAAGGTAAGCCCCTAAATATCGTGGGAATCACACCCAAGGGCTTAGTTGCATCATCCATCATTCTTGTGATCGTTTCTACGATCATTTGTTCAATCGTTCCTTCTATTGTTTCTGTCGTCTTTGTATTTTTACAGCCGACCTTCCCAAATCAACATCTTAATCTTGTCCTTAAGGTCAGCGTATTCACTTGTATAGTGCCTCACATCGCTATGGAATCTATAATATTTCTTTTGGTTGCACTTGTTAAAATTTGGCCTCATTGGTGGAGGACACTCAAATAAGGTTGATCATTGATTTCATGGTATATGTTGTCAAGGGGGGAGGTGAGGTCGTGGTAGTTGTCGTACCTCGACTGTGGTTTAGGTCAACCATCTTTGTGCTTCTACCACTTAGTGTTATCTATGATAATTGCTTGACTCGAAGGGTTCTTACACGAATCATAGATTGGTAGTTTGGGCCATTATTCTACCTTGTGGATTGCTCCTTTTCTTCCCCCCCTTGGCTTGACCCTGAATCATTTCTGCTACTACTACCTCCCAAGGCTCATCTATGAGCCCATCCTTTGACTTATTCCTGGTTTATAAAGCCTCTGACTCTCTCTGAAAATTCCTTACAAGACTTTGGATGCTTGTGGTCAAGATGATCCCTAAGGGAAAAATCTATGTGTATACTACTCAAGGCTCCCATATGGGCCACATCCTCGAAAATTCCACCAATTGCTGCAACCTTCTTGGTATATCTCATAAGCCAATATTTTAGGAACTCATTTGGCCCTTAAATTAAGAAACTGAGCTTTTCTTTTGATGGAGAGAGAGCTTTTACACTTACCAAACTAGTTCAAGAAGGCCACCTTCAAGTCCTAGAAGCACGTAATGCTTTTTGCCTTTAAAATTTTGAACTAGCGACTTGTAGAACCTACAAGTGTCTAGCTAAACCTTAACACATGATCATGTCTAAAATCTCATAAAGCTCCATCTATTATTCGTAAATGTAGATATGGTCGTCTAGATCAAGAACCCTTCATAAGGAGCCTTTTGGGGCGGCTTGAATTTTTTTGGGAGGGGTGCATTCCTAGTCTCCTAAACAAAGGGATTTGAGTATCTGATCTCCTCACTGCAATGTGCGTCAAGCTTGTCTTCTAGATCTTTAACTCGCCCCACTAAGCGCTTAATCATGCCCGTTTATAGTCCTAAGGCAGCCAATAGCTAGTGGTTCACTTGTTGGGCTATCTGCTAGGGGTCGACCTGTGGGATCCTAGGTGGCTAATTGACTATTAGTAAATCCATGGCATTAGGGATATTCCTTAGTGAAACAACTCTCCTAGCATATAGGTGACTCCTTAAGTCACCTTTGTGTTGTTGGTCCCTTAAGTCACCAACTCAGACTAAGGCTACGTCCTGTCTGGCTTCGTATCTCAATGGAAGTGGCAGAAGACTTGTATTCTATCTTTGCTAGTTTATTTCTTGGCTTAGAGCCTGGGTTGCTCTCTATCTTTTTTCTCGGCTCCCTATGGAATTCGTTCTCTTGGGTTGCCCACTCGCACTTTCTCTGGTTCCCTCAGGGATAACCTGCTTGCCACCATCATTCTGGTTACCAAATCAATCCCCCCAGTCTTCCAGGTCATCACCTGTGACGTTACCACCTCGGCCTTTAATATCATCAAGGGCCATTGAAATTTTCTCAAGCATTCCACTCATTTTCTCCACCCTCTACTCTAGAATGGTGGTTCTTGAAAGCTATAGACCTCTTCTTGATCCTCTAGCCTGATCAGCTCTGCCTCTGATGGACAGATTATTTTCGTAGGTGATAGAATTATTATTGCCTCCAGTGCAATTGGTCCATGTGGTCACCATGATGATTGTGCAATAAATATTGAATAAAAGGCCCAACTTCATATAAATCTAGCCCTCTTTTTAGCGCCAATTGTTGATGGTGAAATTTTGTCAACAATAACCTCATAGATCACTCATGACGTTTTAACAATAAACGAAGAAAATAAAATGCAAAAAAGTAAGGACTCCAGAAATTATAATGATTCACTCAATGTGAATTACGTCCACTTCTAGGATTTTTTACTATTCTCTCTGTGCATGCAATTCCCAAAGTGCAATTCTCCTTTCCTCCTCTACGTGGTCGTCCTGTTCCGTTCCTTTCTTCTTATTTTTTGTTTTTATAATTGCTTCATATGGTTTTTTTCTTTTCTTGTCTTTTTTTTTTTTTTTTTTGCTCTTATACACTCTTGCTCTTTCCTTATACAATTAATTTTTAAAATATGTATCCTCAAAGTACTTTCTTCTTTTAATTTATCCTCATTACTTTCTTCCTCGTGTAGAATTATGTAAATTCCTAATTTTCATAAACAAGCAAGAAAGATTAAAGGAAAATAATGACCTTTAAAGAAGAAGTCAATTTTCTTCCACCTTCTATATTAAAGTACTATTTTCATTTGACATTGCTTGGATATCATGCATATTGAGAAGAATGTTTGTGAATCGATAGTGGGCATATTACTTGACATTCCTAGCAAAACTAAAGACGGTCTCAAAATGCATTTGGATCTTGTCGATATGAATATAAGAGGTGATTGAGCTCTCAAGGAAAGGGGACTCGGACTTACTTGTTTCTGATAAAGTACACCTTATCGAGACAAGAGAAAAAAAAAAGTTTTATTAATAGCTACTTTGGTCAAAGTTTCGGAAGGGTATTTTTCCAACTTCAAAACCTTAGTGTTAATAAAGGATTTGAACATTGTTGGCATGAAGATACATACTTGTCACACTTTGATGCAACAATTGTTGCCACCTATGTTGCATGGAATTCTCCCATTGGAGGTAAGATATGTACTTACAAAATTTTGTTTCTTCTTCAACTTCATACATTTCAAGGTCATAAATCCAACAAAGGTAGATACAATACAAGCGGAGTTGGTAGCATGCCTAAGAAGTACTTTCTACTATTGTTTTTTGACATTATGATTCACTCAATGGTGTACTTAGTACATGAAGTTAGACTTTGTTGGCCAGTGTTTTTGAGGTGGATACACCTTTTTGAAATATACATAAACATTTTGAAAGGAATATATCAAGAACCAAAATAGGCCATAGGGTGGCATTGTAGAAAATTACACAGCCAAAGAAGCCGTGGAATTTTGTTCAAAGTGCTTGTCTAATATTGAAGTAATCGGTTTGTTGAGAAAGGTTAACATTGAGCCTAATGCAATGTTTTCCAGTACTTCATTGTCAGTTTTTTGGGAGGAATAAAGCAAGCATGTCTTTACATTTTGTACAATATCCATATGGTTGAACCCTTTATAAAGGTCCATATAAAGGAAATAACATATGTAAATCCCAAAAGAGAAATAAATGAGAAATGGTTGTAAGAGAAACACAATCATACTTTTAGATTATGCATATGAGCATATATATACCATGGCTCATGAGTCTCAAAGCAAATGTGTCTCATAAGATTGTTTAAGGTTGTCGAAGAACCGTCGTAGATGTTCATGAAATACACTTTTATTCAATTAATGTTTATATCTTCTGTACTCGTGAAAGAGATGAGAAACACATGGTCTGAAATAGTGGTACGTGTTGCCGATTCCATGTATGTTCCCTTTGTAAAAGACAAATTATCCATATGGAACACTGATTTACTATGGTTATGTAGAAGGCATATGGGAACTTAACTATTACAAGCTGGGAGTGATACTTTTAAATGCAAGTAGGCCGACAATAACTACATGAAGGTTGATAATGATAGCATCACAGCGCTAAACTTTAGAAGATTAAGATATAAGAACGATTCGTTCATCGTGGCATCACAAGCAAAACGCATTCTCTACACAATTGATACCAAGGACTTGGAGTTGTCATTAGTCGTGTCGATGAAGTCAAAAGTAGTTCATCATGGTGATGAGAATGATGGCAAATGAAATAATATTTTATCTTTTACAAAAGGCCTGCCATTGGTGGAGGAGGTTGATATTTTTTATGATGACTATTTACACGTAGTCCATTTAAATGTTTAATGGATGTGTTAAAAACACTAATAAAGGTGAGAGAAAGAGGTAATCTTGTTGTATTGTATTTTATTGAACTATTCATTTCATGTTGTGTTGTATTATACTATGTAGTGTTTCATTCTCTCATGTTGTATTGCATCTTACTTTGTTGTGTTTTTATTTGAACCATTTCAATGCCCAAATAATTATGATCTGTATCGAAGTTAATTGAATTACTCTTATATATCATTGTGTGTATTTATTAATTTTTAGTTTTATTTATTTTTATTTTGAATATTTCAGTTGTTATAGTTATTTATTTTGTAAGTGTGGAAACCAAAATGAGTGAATTGTAAAGCCAAATAATAGATAAGTTGAAGGATATTAAAGGTCACCCAAGGAAAATACACATACAACAACATATATTTTTTTTTTATGAAAAAAGACATTTGACGACAGTTTCTTACAAAAACCATCATCAAAACTATATGTCGTGAACATATTAAATGACAGTTTTTCTTATAAAACCGCCATCTAATGTTGACAAACTCATGACTCTGGCAACCTAGTTAGACTTTAGACAACGCTTTAAAACCGTAGTAGAAAGTAGACAACATGCTACTGTTAGACATGTATGCCCTAAGGAGTAAAAATTTATACATTTTTGGAGACATTTTTATCAATAAAGAATTTATTCTTTTATATATACCAAATCTTGTCCTCTTTACGTTCATATTTGTTGAATGTATAATAAGCAAACAGTAGTCTGAGACTGTCAGTCTAAACCTTAAGAATTGGGCATATGATGGACTGATTATGCGGAAGACACGATTCTTAAGGTGACGGTCTAAAACATGTGATCTGCAATCGAGGGAATAAAGCTGGGTGCTTTATTCATGTAAATATTGTTATGTTGTCTATATCCGTTATGGGAGATGGTTTGTCTTGACCATCGGAGTTGGACTCCGTGAATAGAAACATTGGCACGTCGTCATAGGTGACGATGTGTTGGATCGGGACATAAAGTAAATTGATTTGGATTAATAATTCTATCTCAACAAATCAATTCACTTTAGACAGTCATTTGTATTATATCTTAATCCTAAGATGAATAGTGGGCCCGTTGTCTCGACTTGTGTCTTTTGATGTGCCAAAGGGTGACACCCACATCTCAATAGTGGTATGCATACCGATACGTTGGAGACATGACTCTTGATAGCGTAGACTTGTTATTCATAGATATGGAATCCATAGCTCCTCTTTAGGAGTAATGATGTCCTCTTATATGCGTTGTCTTGTAATTAAAAAACTGGAGCGCTCAACCATTTGGATACATAGGTGTAACCGAATGGTATACTATCTTTGGATTGTAAGTTTTCTAATGGTGAGACAATAGAACGTAAGATAAAAATAATCGGGAAGGTAAGACAGAACTTGTCCTTAAACCGATTATGGATGATCATATGGGGATACAGTACACTATGATATGTCATGGAGACTTAGCTACACGAGCTTCGTAATTCTATAAAGTTCGAGAGTGCAGCTCCAAGCTTTTAGTGGAGTAGCGTTGGAGTTGATAATTGTGAAATGTATATCTGGGATATTGGGTTTCATAATTATCATGAGCTTGAACTTTATAGGTCCATTTTGGTCCCCTTTGCTAGCTTACAAAGTCCTGTAACGACACGGCATGCTTTTCCAATAATTGGTGACTTATGTCCGATTTATCAGATCAGTTTAAAATTTGTAAGAATCAAATAATTCATGTCTATTTATCAGTTTAAATTAATTTTGTAAGAAATTAGTTCAAGATAAACTTGTTCAATTATTGTGATTAGATAATTCTTGTCTGTTTATCGGTTGTTTTAATTTTGGACAAATTAGAACAAGATAAACTTGTAGAATTATTGTGAATTGATCTATTTTCTTAGAGATTATCTTGATAAAGTTTGTTTTGATCAGATAACTTCTCTATTGGGTTATTTAAATCAAAACTGAGACTTTATCCTTTAGAATCTTGGGTGGAAAATAAAAGATTCGTAGAGTTTTTTCTCGGGAGTTCGGCATGCCGAATGACTTGTTCGGCCTGTCGATTGGGCATGTTCGGCCTGCCGATCAGCAAGAGATAAGATTATACGTTTTCACGTGGATCTTATCAAATATTGATCCGAACTTGATTCTGTTTCGAGTTTTTGAGACCTAATCTGATACGGACTGACCCCAGGACCAATAGCTATAAAAAGGGAGTGAGTCTTATGATTTACTCAGATCAATCAGGAGATTAAGAGTGATACTCTTCTAGTGAGCATCTGAAAACTCCCTGAGAGCTTTTGTTCACAAATCACGAGCACTAGCTTTGGGTTCTCTCTATTGGTTGGAAAGAGAGTCACCGATGGAAGAGCTGTACATGTGAGCCCACACTCACTCCGGTTGTGGATAGAGAATAGCAAAGAAGACCAGTTGGTTGAGGCTCTTCTAGAACGTTACTTCTCTACACAGGTTGCAGTGGTTTTTGGGCACACTGAGGTTAGTAAGATTTGTCTAATTTATACATATAACATGTCAAACTTATGTTTTAGAAATTACTCTGATGAAAAATTTTTAAAATTTCGTTGCATACTTTGTTTCCAATAATTGGTATCAGAGTTGAGGTTTTTACATAAATTTGCAAGTTTGTGATCGTGTTATATGCATAAATTTTGTGATCTAAATCTCTCCTATGCTTGAATTGAATTTTATAGAGAGATGGCACTCTAGGTTTCTATATAATATATATGTTGTCATGGATTATGTGGTGAATGTTTATTAATTAATTGTGGTTGATTAAATCGTTGTTTAATTATTTATTAATTAATTAATACCATTATGGTTCCTTAGAGGTTAGAATGTGTATCTAGGTTTTTTATGTAATTAGATGACGGACTATCATCTCCATCTAGGAATTATTATTTAATTTTTAATTTGTAAGAATTTTGTAATTAAATAATTATTCAGAGAAGACGGAATGAGAAGTCGGATCTTAAAGTTTGATGATGGCGTCTCTAGGTATTTCCTGAGTCTCTAATTTTATGTTTTTGAATTGTTGAAAATAAAATTGATGAATTACATTAAAATTGTATTTTCTGGAATGAGGGTTTTTTGCTCGATCGGCATGCCGGACCTCATAGTTCGGCAGGCTGAAGGTCACAGATCGACAGGCCAGACGTGTGGTCCGACAGGCAGACAGTGGGGCAGAAATTTTGGTGCTCTGTCGGCAGGAGTTCGGCAAGCCAAACCTTCATGATCGGCAGGCCAATCACCCAGATCGGCCTGCCGATCGAGAGCTGCCAAGTGTCCAAAAAAGGTGCAATTTTTTCGGTGCAGTTTTAATTTTATTTTTGGGACGATTCTGAGAAACATTAAATTTGGATATGACCAGAAATATGAAATATTCGATTCATACGGGATTGAAGACTTGAAGATGGATATTACATGAAGAATGATACAACTTGAGGATTCAAGGATGAAGAATTGATAAATGCCTCGATTATTCTCTTGTAATCTTAGTTTTCTATTCTCTAGGGTGGAACAATAATATTACGGTTATTATTATTTTGCTTGTAGTTTTGCTTGATTGCTTTGCTTGTCTACATTATAATATGATTTACCATGTATATTGATAACATGCCATATAGAATAGGGAGTACCGCTCAAATAAAAATTGTTCATGCATAATTTTAAAATAAAACCTTGACTTCAAAAGATTGAGTGGGAAAAGGTTTTTGAAGAGAGGACCTAAGGCCTCCATCGTTGATCCAAAGGAAAAACATGGTGGTCCCGACCCCTAGAAAGGGATTTCTATCATGTACCAGATTGGATCTCTGAAAGGATAAGGTATTTTAGTATGATTTATGGTTGCACACCCCTAGGTGGTGATTATAAATCATGGGTAAAATATTGAAACGGTGGTTATACACTCACGTTAATTTTATTATTAACCTCCCCTAGGAGCTCTGTTAATAAAATTAATGGCCAAAGAAACGATTATTAGTATATGCTGGATCATACGGGTCTTGGATGGCATATATTAATCAGGAGGGGATCCGTGTTCCTGATTGAATTTGGCATGACTCCCCCAGGAGCTTGTTGAATTCTGAGTTGGGAATTATCGTTGTAAGGTTGTGATATTTTCAAGGTTTTGACACATAAACACATGTGTATGATTTTACATGATTGTGTTATCTTACTAAATTATTATATATGTTTGCTTATGTTTGGTATATGATTCTTTATTGTAGATTGAAAATGTCTAAAAACGTTTTATCATCGATACTTGACAAAAACCAATTAACCGGTGAGAATTATAACGATTAGAAACGGAACCTGGACATCGTCCTATCCTTTGAGAAACTGAAATATGTATTGACAACCCCTTGTCCTCCCGAGCCTACAGGAGACTCAAGTAATGAGTAATTCCAAGCGTATGACCACTGGAAAGATGCTAATGATCAGGCCCGCTGCTATATTATGGCTAGCATGAACAACGTGCTGTAGGCTCAACATCAGGATTATGAGACTGCGAAGCAGATCTTAGATAATCTTGAGGACATGTTTGGAGGCCAGGCCATAACAAAGCGGCAAAGGGCGCTTCGAAAACTCTTCAACTGTAGACAGAGACCGGGGACATCTGTAAAGGAGCACATGATGTTAGTCATGGGTTACCTCGCTGAGGCCCAAACCAATGGAGCCGACATCGATGCTAAAACTCATATGACTATGGTCTTTGAGACTCTGTCTAAGGAATTTATTCCGTTTAGAGCTACTTTTAATTTAAGCAATAGACGGGATATGACCTTAACAGAACTGATGAAACAGTTACAGGAGTTTGAACTGCTGATCTGGGAGTCTCCTGCTGGTGGTGAGGCCAATATGGTAGCTGCTTCTAGTTCCAATCCTAACTCTGGGAATGGAAAGAAGCAACGGACCAAGAGTGGGAAGTCTTCTATTCCTCCTGCAACCAAGAGCAAGAAGAAGAAGAAGAAGAACCCAAAGAAGCTTAAGCGCTTCTTCTATGGTAAGGTCGGACATATAAAGAAGCATTGCAAGGACTTCCTTTCCAAGGGAGGTAGGTGTGATCTTCTATATTTAGAAACTTGTTTGGTTGAGGAATCCAGTGACATCTAGGTCATAGATTCTGGTGCAACTAATCATGTTTGTGTTTCTCTGCAGGGATTCAAAGAAACGAGAAGTCTACTTCGTGAAGACTTAACGCTTTGGATGGGCGATGGATCCTTGGTCTCAGCGGAAGTAGTGGGAGATGTCCATCTTTACTTTGATAATTATAGGAATTTAATTTTACGAGATTGTTTTTATGTTCCTAAATTTAAAAGGAATTTAATTTCTGTATCTTCTTTATTTAAAGACTCCTATGTGGTATCTTTTAATGAAATAGTGATGATTCGTAAAAATAAATCTTTTATCTGTTCTGGATGGATGCAAAATAATCTATATTTTATCAAACCTAAGATGGACTTATTGCTTAATGCTGAGATAAATGAGAATGACTCAAAAAGACTTAAAACTTCTCACTCTAATAAGAGATAAATGATAATGACTCAAAAAGACTTAAAACTTCTCACTCTAATAAGACTTATCTTTGGCATTTGCACCTTGGCCAAATTAACCTGAATAGGATTCAAAGGTTGGTAAGGGATGAACCTTTAACTCACTTAAAGGTGGAATCTATACCTCAATGTGAGTCTTGTTTGGAGGGTAAAATGACCAAAAGACCATACGGGTCTAAAGGCAATAGGGCCGAAGGGGTTCTAGAACTTGTGCATAGTGATGTTTGCGGACCAACGAACATCCGAGCACGAGGAGGGTATGAGTACTTTGTCACTTTTATTGACGATTACTCAAGATATGGGTATGTGTACCTAATGCACCACAAAAGTGAAACTTATGATAAGTTCAGGGAGTTTCAGGCTGAAGTGGAAAAGCAATTGGGTAGACCCATAAAGGCACTTCGATCTGATCGAGGTGGGGAATACCTTTCTGATGAGTTCTTGGGACACTTGTTAGAGAATGGGATTTTATCCCATTTGACTGCGTCGGGCACTCTGCAGCAGAAAGGCATAGCAGAGAGAAGGAATAGGACTTTGTTGGACATGATTCGGTCTATGATGAGTTATTCGTCATTGCCTTTATCCTTTTGGGGATATGCTTTACAAACCGCATGTTATCTTTTGAACAATATGCCTTCAAAATCGGTCCCTAAAACTCCTCACGAGTTGTGGACAAGACGGAAGACATCCTTAACCATATTCGCATATGGGGATGTCCAGCTCATGTCCTGTTTAAGGATCCGAATATGTTAGAAACACGTTCGGAAGTTTACGTGTTTGTAGGATATCCAAAAGGGACTAAAGGGGGTTATTTTTATAACCCAAAGGAAAATAAATTCGTGGTTTCAACTAATGCAACTTTCCTTGAGGAGAGTTACATGGATGACTTTAAACCTCGAAGCAAAGTGGTACTTAAGGAGTTAAGGGGTGATCCGTTCACTACAGAGGTTCTGAACGAAACCATTCCAATCGGTGTAGAAAATCCAAACAAACCTGAACAACGACCTCAAGGGCTTTGGCGTAGTGGGAGGATCGGGCGTCAACCTGAGAGGTATATGTTCAATGGGGAGGTCTTCTTGGCTGAACTAGATGAACATGACAGGGATCCTTATACTTATGCAGAAGCCATGGAGGATGTTGATTCAAGACTCTGGACAGAGGCCATGAACATAGAGATGAAGTCTATGGAGACTAATCGGGTCTGGAAGCTTGTGGATCTTCCCAAAGGGGTAAAACCCATAGGGTGTAAGTGGATTTACAAGAGGAAAAGAGGAGTAGATGGAAAGGTCGAAACCTTTAAGGCTAGACTGGTAGCTAAGGGTTATACGCAAAAGGAAGGAATCGATTATGAGGAAACCTTTTCGCCTGTAGCCATGCTTAAGTCCATCCGGATTCTCTTGTCCATAGCTACCGCTCTCGACTACGAAATTTGGCAGATGGATGTCAAGATGGCATTTCTGAATGGCTATCTTGATGAGTCCATTTATATGGAACAACCAGACGGGTTCAAGGTCGCAGGTCAAGAGGGTAAGGTTTGTAAGCTGCTAAATTCTATTTATGGACTTAAGTAGGCTTCTCGTTCTTGGAACATAAGATTTGATCAAGTGATCAAGATTTATGGGTTCTCACAAAATGTGGATGAACCATGTGTTTACAAACACATTAAGGTTGGGAAGGTGGTTTTTCTTCTGCTCTATGTAGATGACATTCTGCTAATTGGCAATGACGTTGGGGCATTGTCATTGGTCAAATTATGGTTGACCAAGCAGTTTGACATGAAGGACTTAGATGAGGCTAATTTTGTTCTCGGTATCTAGATCTTTCGGGATAGGAAGAACAAAATGATAGCTTTGTCTAAGTCGGCTACATAGATAAAATTCTCAGGAGGTTTGCAATGCAGGATTCCAAGAAAGGTGGACAACCATCTAGGTCTGGAATTACTCTTTCTAAGAAACACTCTCCAAAGTCTTATGAAGAAAGAGAATACATGAAGAAGGTGCCTTATGCTTCGGCAGTGGGTAGTCTCATGTATGTCATGCTTTGCACACAACTGGATATCAGCTATGCGGTCAGGATTGTAAGTCGATTTTAGGCGGATCCAAGACCGAACCATTGGGTTGCGGTAAAGCATATTTTCAAGGACCTGAGAAGGACTCGAGGGTATATGCTTGTGTATTTGGGTGAGGATTTAACTCCTCTAGGATACACTGATTCAGATTTTCAATCCTGTCTGGATTCTAAGAAATCGACTTCGGGGTTTGTGTTTACTCTAGGTGGCGGTGCCATCAGTTGGAGACGTGCGAAGCAAGATTGCACTTTGGATTCAACGATGGAGGCCGAGTATGTGGCGGCTAGTGATGCTTCGAAAGAAGCAGTGTGGCTCCGCAAGTTCCTTAGGGATCTTGAGGTAGTTCCTGGTATGGATAAAGCGGTATCACTGTACTGTGATAACAGTGCGGTGATAGCTAATGCTGAACCAAGATTTCACAAAAAGAGTAAGCATATTGATCGGAAGTATCATGTGATAAAGGACTTCGTTGAGAGCGGGCATGTCACGGTGTGCAAGATCGCATCAGAGGACAATTTAGCTTATCCATTTACGAAGACACTTACTAGGAGAGTCTTCGAGAGGCATGTGGAAGCTATGGGGATGCAAAATTTGTTGTATTTACTCACTTAGTGCAAGTGGGAGATTGTTAGACATGTATGCCCTAAGGAGTAAAAATTTATACATTTTTGGAGACATTTTTATCAATAAAGAATTTATTCCTTTATATATACCAAATCTTATCATCTTTACGTTCATATTTGTTGAATGTATGATAAGCAAACAGTAATTTAAGACTGTCAGTCTAAACCTTAAGAATTTGGCATATGATGGACTGATTATGCGAAAGACACGATTCTTAAGGTGACGGTCTAAAACATATGATCCGCAATCGAGGGAATAAAGTTGGGTGCTTTATTCATGTAAATATTGTTATGTTGTCTATATCCCTTATGGGAGATGGTTTGTCTTGACCATCGGAGTTGGACTCCGTGAATAGAAACATTGGCACATTGTCATAGGTGACGATGCGTTGGATCGAGACATAAAGTGAATTGATTTAGATTAATAATTCTGTCTCGGCAAATCGATTCACTTTAGACAGTCATTTGTATTGTATCTTAATCCTAAGATGAATAGTGGGCCCGTTGTCTCGACTTGTGTCTTTTGATGTGCCAAAGGGTGACACCCACATCTCAATAGTGGTATGCATACCGGTACGTTGGAGGCATGACTCTTGATAGCGTAGACTTGTTATTCATAGATATGGAATCCATAGCTCCTCTTTAGGAGTAATGATATCCTCTTATATGCGTTGTTCTGTAATTGAAAAACTGGAGCACTCAACCATTTGGATACATAGGTGTAACCGAATGGTATACTATCTTTGGATGGTAAGTTTTTTAATGGTGAGATAATGGAACGTAAGATAAAAATAATCGGAAAGGTAAGACAGAACTTGTCCTTAAGCCGATTATGGATGATCATATAGGGATGTGATATACTATGATATGTCATGGAGACTTAGCTACACAAGCTTCGTGATTCCATAAAGTTCTAGAGTGCAGCTCCAAGCTTTTAGTGGAGTAGCGTTAGAGTTGATAATTGTGAAATGTATATCTGGGATATTGGGTTTCATAATGATCATAAGCTTGAACTTTATAGGTCTATTTTGGTCCCCTTTGCTAGCTCACAAGTCCTGTAACGACACGGCGTGCTTTTCCAATAATTGGTGACTTATGTCGGATTTATCAGATTGGTTTAAAATTTGTAAGAATCAAATAATTCATGTCTATTTATCGGTTGAATTAATTTTGTAAGAAATTAGTTCAAGATAAACTTGTTGAATTATTGCGATCAGATAATTCTTGTCTGTTTATCGGTTGTTTTAATTGTGGACAAATTAGAACATGATAAACTTGTAGAATTATTGTGAATTGATTTATTTTCTTAGAGATTATTTTGATAAAGTTTGTTTTGATCAGATAACTTCTCTATTGGGTTATTTGAATCAAAACTAAGACTTTATCCTTTAGAATCTCATGTGGAAATTAAAAGATTCGCGGAGATTTTTTCTCAAGAGTTCAGCCTACCGATGGGGCCTGTTCGGCCTGCCGATCAGCGAGAGATAAGATTACGCATTTTCACGCGGATCTTATCAAATATTGATCCGAACTTGATTCTGTTTCGAGTTTTTGAGACCTAATCTGATACAAACTGACCCCAGGACCAATAGCTATAAAAAGGGAGTGAGTCTTATGATTTACTCAGATCAGTTGAGAGATTAAGAGTGATACTCTTCTAGTGAGCATCTGAAAACTCCCTGAGAGCTTTTGTTCACAAATCACGAGCACTAGCTTTGGGTTCTCTTTATTGGTTGGAAGAACAATCACCGGTGGAAGAGCTGTACGTGTGAGCCCACACTCACTTCGGTTGTGGATAGAGAATAGCAAAGAATACCAGTTGGTTGAGGCTCTTCTGGAACGTTACTTCTCTACACAGGTTGCAGAGGTTCTTCGGCACACTGAGGTTAGTAAGATCTGTGTAATTTATACATATAACATGTCAAACTTGTGTTTTAGAAATTACTCTGATGAAAAATTTTTAAAATTCCACTGTGCACTTTGTTTCTAGCAGCTATGACGCTAGATAAACTGACAGTTTGGCTAACCAACTATCATCTAATGATCAACCTGTTGCAGTGCTAGTTGAAACAATTTCTTCTCGTAAAGAATCTTAAACTAAGGTTTCTCAGATTTTTATTTTTTAATACGTGCCCAGTAAATAATCTTTAACAAACATATCAAAAACAATCCATTTTTGGATGGACATCTCCCTAAAGGACAAAATGTTTTGTCCCTTTAGTTTTATCTTTTTTTTTTTCTCTTTAAGTTTTTCTTTTTTTAAATAGCATTTTCTGGTCCTCTATTTTTTCCTCCTTGCTTTTGTTTGATGCTTTTCCACTTTAATATCTTTTTAATTATCCCATCCACATTATAATTTTTTTTTTCTCATTTCTAATTACTTTGGCGCATATCTATATATAAAAATACTTATGTTTTCAAACTTTTCTCTATCACAAAATAATTTTTTTGCCTAATAACCCTCATTAATATTTTTCTCTATTTTCCTATTAAAATAATCCATTTTCAAATATATTTCTACCAAAACATTTTTTTCTTGAAACTCGCCTAAATTTTTTTTTCATATGTACCAATAAATAATTTCCATCTAACTTACCCCCACAAACAATTTTTTTACTAACTAAACTTTTAAGAAAATATGAATAAAAAAAGTATGCTATAAATTTTTAAAGAAATTTTAAATCTTTGCATATAGATAAAAACTATAACATACTAAATACGTACCCGCGAAACTCGTGTTTCAACTAGCTAGCCTTATAAAAGTGACTATTGACAATGAATATAAATCGATAGAAGCATGAACTATTTGGTTTTTTCGTTATAAATGTCGTTCTATGTTAAGGTAATGGAGAGGAAACATTTGGGCGCCAAATAGAGAGGACTTGTCATGTCAAAAGCACAATATTTTTTGGACTTTTTTTTAACAAGAAAAACTTCTCATGATAAGGTTCGTGACACTAGAGAGATAGGGGGAGAGGTTATGACTTGTCTTGTGTATTTGACATGTCGGGAATGAATGATGTGAAAATGGCCCTACAAAAATGACCCAAAATCTTTTGCACAAAAGAAATAACAGGATTAATTTTGTTAAAGTGAAGTAGGGTCCGGTGGGGACATTTTGCAGAAAATGTTTGCAAATTAGCCCCTTTCATATATTTCGGCTTTCCATTAATGGGATTGGTGGAATCTTCGGCAAATGTGTAATTTTAAAAAAAATAATTAAAAAAAAACGAATGCCAGCTTGTACGTTAAGAATACTAAAAATAATTCTTCTCTTTTCATTCTTTGGGTGTTTTTATGGAAGACTTCATGTAAGTAATAAATGGTCCGTGAATGTTGGATTTAGTCAATATCACAACAAAATATAAAAAATATACAAAATAAATAATTTCATATCCATACTTAGCAGTTGAAAAACAAAGAGTTATATAGCTCATTTGTCATAATTTTTACTTGTGCTTTTAGCTAATAGAAGAAGATAAGCTAAAGTTGTAACTTTCATAGTAAGTGTTTCGAAGCATATTTTTAAAAGAGTTTTAATAGATCAAAATAGTTTTAAAATTTTTGTATAATAAAAATGTTGTATAATGAAGTTTATAATGTTTTATGAACACTCTACTACATTTTTATGATATACTTTAGAAGTGTTTTTTTTTTAAGCCTTATTTTGTAGATTTGACTAGAAACATTTCTAGTATATTATTCAAACACTTGCAGAAGTAGCTTTTGTACTCAAGAAGACAAAAGCATCTTCTAAAACGCCCTTCCAAACAGAATCATGGTGCATTTTTTTAAGGTCATATTGGATTAATTCCCTCTTTGTTCTGTCTTAGAGATTAGTTCTTATCGTAAATCACGTTTTCTACCGGTCACTCCATATATAATTTATCGTAAAAAAAAAACTTTCCAGTTTTCATTTATAATGGCTATTCTAGGGCCAAACATTAATGTTCTTCTCTATCTTAGTGAGAAGAATATATGTTCTTTGTTGTGTGGTATGAAGCATATATCTACTTTTCATAACAAAAAAAATAAATATATAATCCTTCGAGAAAATAACAAAAACCTCTATCGCTTGTTTATAGAATCGCTGTGTACTAAGATATGCCACCATCCCCTATGCTTGATAATAGGTGGTTTTATTTATATCTTCCACTTGATTATTTACACCTTTTTATATAAATTTTCTAATTACGGAAAAATTTGTATAAAATGATTTTAAAAAGGACACGATAATTTTTTTTATAAATAAAAGCTAGTGATACTTTTTTTTTCTCTCTACACCCCCTCTATGTGATATCTCCAAATACACTACTACAAACAAGGCTAATAGCAACATTTTTTTTTTTGCGACGATTATTTGTTGTTGCAAATATTATATCATTTGCAATGACAAAATGTTGTTGTCACATCCAATGTTGATGCAATCTTAAAAGACTAGTCTTTTGAAGAAGATGAAAATTGGGATTTGTAAGAAGAGGATGATGAAACTTTAGATGAGTACGTTGAAGTTGAAGATGATGACTCCGAATACAATGATGACGTTGATGATGGTGGCAATTCATGTCATTAGCAGTGACGAAGAATAGATATTATGTATAGCTACCCTTGTTTTATAGTACTAAATTATGATATTAAATCTTTTATAGAACATAATTAGTATAGTACTAAATTATGATATTAAACCTTTTATTTGTCCACAGTTGGATATGTCTAGATAAATTGCCACATCTGCTCGCTCTTCAGGTGGAGCACAGCCGCCACCCGACCTGTATAGAGGGCCATCACGCTGCCAGTCGGGTATAGAACCCAATTGCAAATTTGTATAATTCATTTGATCAACAAATTTTAATCTAAAATGTTACTTGATGTTTAAAGCACCAGATGCCATACCTCGCTGTCATACTAAACCATTGGGTTGTAGTTGATTTTAGTCGAGTCTAGGACCAAACCACTATGTTGCAGTCAAGCATATTTTCAAGTACCTAAGAAGGACTAGAGGTTATATGCTAGTGTATTTGAGTAAAGATCTAACACCTGATCATAGCTTAGAACATGCAAAGGATCTAGCATATATTTTCTCAGCATGGAAATATGGAATACATCATGCACGCCATATAATGATGGAAGAAGTGTTAGTCTATAAGCCACATCTCTAGCCTTCTTTAAAATCTCAAATGGCCTAATGAGTCGTGGACTCAACTTCCCTTTCTTTCCAAATCTCATCACATCCTTTATTGGTGTAATTTTTAGAAACACTCTATCTCCTATAGAAAACTGTAGATCTCTTCACCTTCTATCTACATGTTTGGTCAAGATGCCATTAAAATTTAATTACATTTTTATGAGTATAACCCCCTGTTTCAGATTCCAAAGATAACTCTAAAGTGGCATCGTAAGGTAGGTCAAATTAAAGGTATATTATGAAATCCTATTTCTCAAAAGAACAATCTTGTATCGACCTAGATGGACAGCCATCTTAGGGAGGACAAAATCAATGCCGTCTGGAGGCATCAATTAAAACTTACAGTGTTATTGTAATGGTGGAGACCAGTGGGTCGATTTGTCATACAACTCTCTCCCACTCAATATTTTTCAAATATGTATTTTTCTTTTGTACAATATCTCATGATTTATAGTTTACATTTCTATACAAAGGAAGTTCTAAAATTTAACTCTTAAATTAAATTTCATGTATTTAATAGCATTTTGCAAATCAAATTTGCAACCATTAATTAATTTAATCACCTTAAATTAATAGTAGCATATATTTTATATTTGTAATTAAAACAATTTTAGTATCATAAATAAATGTGCGTGTATATATGGCATGTTTTAAGATAAATGAGTAGGCATACTAGAACTAATATGATATGTTACATGCATAGACTGTAGGAGGAGGACGGCATAAATGGCTTCTTCTTGAAGCTGACTTTCATTTTTTATAAAGATTTTTTTTTATCTGACCACTTTTTCTTTGAAACACTTAAGAAGACAAGGACTCTTACACTTGAGAACACAAGGACAAAGATAATACAGCAGAACTAAAACGCTTGATTCAACTAAGGGCAAAAAAAAAAGGAGCAGGTGACAACTACACAATAAAATGTTGTAATGAGTTTTTTGGAGACATTTTTTCAATAAAGAGTTTATTTATTATTCATATACCAAATGTTGTCCTCTTTATGTTCATTTCTATTGAATGTCTGATAAGCAAACAAAAATCTAAGACTGTCAATCTAAACCTTTAAGAATCGTGCATATGATGGACATATTATGAGGAAAACATTAATCTTAAAGGTGATGGTCTTAATTATAAGATCTGCAATCGGGGTAATAAAGTTAGGCGCTTTATTCATACTAAGATTGTTATGTTGTTTACATCCTTAATGGGAGATGGCTTGTCTTAGTCATCGGAGTGGGACTCTATGAGTAGAAACATTAATACATTGTTATAGGTGACGATGTATTAAGATAGGGATAAAAAGTTAAATTGATTTGGTTAATAATTATGTTTGTTCAAATTAAATCACTTTAGACAATCATATGTGTTGTGTTTTAATCTTGAAATGACTAATAAGCTTGTATTCTTCACTTATGTCTTTTGATGTACCTAAGGATGACATCTTAATTTAATGATGGCACGTATATCGGTACGTTAGAAATATAACTCTTGATTGACTTAAACTTATTATTCATAGATATAAAATCCATAGCTCTTTTATTAAGTTAATGATATTCTCTTATGTGTATTATCCTGTAATTGGAATATTGAAGCACTCAATCATTTAGATACATAGGTGTAACTAAATGGTATACTATTTATGAATAGTAAGTTTTTCAATGGTGTGATAATGGAACATAAGATAAAAATAATCAGGAAGGTAACATGAAATTTCTCCTTAATCTAATTGTGAATATCCTATAAGGATATCACATTATGATATGTCATAGACGGTTAGCTTGTTGGAGCTTTATAATTTTATATAATTTGAGAGTGCAGCTCTAAGCTTTAATGGAGTAGCATTAGAATTAATAATTATAAAATATGTATTTAGGATATTGTATTTTATAATTATAGGAGCTTGATCTATTTTTGTCCATTGGGTCCCTTTTGCTAGCTCATAATAAATTTTGTAATGATACGGCGTGTTTTTCCTACATATTGGTGACTTCTGTTAAATTATTAGATTGACTAAAATTCGATAAAAGTGGATTTAATAATTCATGTTAGTTTATCGGTTGAATTAATTTTGTAAATTAATTCAATGTAAACATGTTAAATTATTTGGATAATATTTTATTTACTATGGAATTATCTATATATGACTGTTTTAATCAAATAACTTTTCTATTAGATTGTTTGAATTAAAAATGAGGCCCTATCTAAGATTTCTGGCTGAAAATAAGATATTCTAAGGATTTCAAATAATCATATGATCAACAGGCTGATGGGAAAGTTCGGCAGGCCGATGGGAGCAATGGAGTAATTTCGGCAAGCTGATGTTTCAGATCAGCGTGCGAAACATGCGATAATTAGTATACACGTTTTTTATGTGTTTTCATCAGAAGTTGATCCAGACTCAAATTTTGAGGCCTAATCTGATAAGGTTTAATCTCAAATTCAACCACTATAAATAGGGGTGAGTTTTCTTTGTTATTTGGATTATTTGAGAAACGTAGAGTGAGTACTCTAGTGAGAGAAACTTTGAAACTCTTTGAGAGCTAGTGGTTAACATCGAGAACCTTAGCTCTAGGTTTTCTCAAGTGATTGGAAGGAGAGTCACTTGAGAAAAAACTGTACGATATGCAACCACCTACACTCCGATCGTGGATAGAGAATAGCAAAGAAGACTAGTTGGTTGAGGCTCTTTTGGAACATTCTTCCCTGCACGGATTCCTGTTGTTTTTGGTATAGAAAAGAGGTATATAAGATCTGTCATTAATTTACGTATTTAGCATGTCAAACTTATGTTTTAGAAAATACTCTAATTTAAATTTTTAAAATTTCATTGCGTACTATTTTCTAATAATGTAGAGAAGTACCGAAAGGTTCTGATCACATTCAATGAGACCCGTGGTACTTGGGCGGTTCGTATCATGATTTGAAAGTGTGCTAGCATTTATACTCAGGATATAGTAAGTCATTCCATGATGCTTAGAAAGATGTAAATGCCTAGCATAAGAGACAAATTTAGCAACGCATGTTGGTATTCATTCAACTTTATCATTATAGAACATAATTTGTATAGAACATGATAAAAGTAATTATCATGATCTTGAATGTGTTATAAGATTAGTTTGCTATGGATTACTAAAGGCTGGACGGCATCCTCTGTGGTGTGGTTGATAGAGAAAAGTCCAAGTGCTATAAGAACTAGAAGATGTTAGACATGTATGCCCTAAGGAGTAAAAATATAATACGTTTTTAGAGACATTTTTATCGATAAAGAATTTGTTCTTTTATATATACCAAATCTTGTCCTCTTTACGTTCATATTTGTTGAATGTATGATAAGTAAACAGTAGTCTGAGACTGTCAGTCTAAACCTTAAGAATTGGGCATATGATGGACTGATTATGCGGAAGACACGATTCTTAAGGTGACGGTCTAAAACATATGATCCGCAATCGAGAGAATAAAGTTGGGCGCTTTATTCATGTAAAGATTGTTATGTTGTCTATATCCCTTTTGGGAGATGGTTTGTCTTGACCATCAGAGTTGGACTCCGTGAATAAAAACATTGGCGCGTTGTCATAGGTGACGACGTGTTGGATCGGGACATAAAGTGAATTGATTTGGATTAATAATTCTGTCTTGGCAAATCAATTCACTTTAGACAGTCATTTGTATTGTATCTTAATCCTGAGATGAATAGCGGGCCCGTTGTCTCGAGTTGTGTCTTTTGATGTACCAATGGGTGACTCCCACATCTCTATAGTGGTATGCATGCCGGTACGTTAGAGGCATGACTCTTGATAGCGTTGACTTGTTATTCATAGATATGGAATCCATAGCTCCTCTTTAGGAGTAATGATATCCTCTTATATGTGTTGTCCTGTAATTGGAAAACTGAAGCGCTCAACCATTTGGATACATAGGTGTAACCAAATGTTATACTATCTTTGGATGGTAAGTTTTCTAATAGTGAGACAATGGAACGTAAGATAAAAATAATCGGGAAGGTAAGGCAGAACTTGTCCTTAAGCCGATTATAGATGATCATATGGGGATACGATACACTATGATATGTCATGGAGACTTAGCTACACAAGCTTCGTAATTCTATAAAGTTCAAGAGTGCAGCTCCAAGCTTTTAGTAGAGTAGCGTTGGAGTTGATAATTGTAAAATATATATCTGGGATATTGGGTTTCATAATTATCATGAGCTTGAACTTTATAGGTCTATTTTGGTCCCCTTTGCTAGCTCACAAAGTCCTATAACGACACGGCGTGCTTTTCCAATAATTGGTGACTTATGTCAGATTTATCAGATCGGTTTAAAACTTGTAAGAATCAAATAATTCATGTCTATTTATCGGTTGAATTAATTTTGTAAGAAATTAGTTCAAGATAAACTTGTTGAATTATTACGATCAAATAATTCTTGTCTGTTTATCGGTTGTTTTAATTTTGGACAAATTAGAACAAAATAAACTTGTAAAATTATTGTGAATTGATTTATTTTCTTAGAGATTATCTTGATAAAGTTTGTTTTGATCAGATAACTTCTCTATTGGGTTATTTGAATCAAAACTGAGACTTTATCCTTTAGAATCTCGGGTGGAAAATAAAAGATTCGCGGAGATTTTTTCTCGGGAGTTCGGCCTATCAGATGACGTGTTCGGCCTGCCGAACTGGCCTGTTTGGCCTGCCGATCAGAATGTTCGGCCTGTCGATCAACAAAGATAAGATTACGCGTTTTCACGCGGATCTTATCAGATATTGATCCGAACTTGATTCTGTTTCGAGTTTTTGAGACCTAATCTGATATGGGCTGACCCCAGGACCAATAGCTATAAAAAGGGAGTGAGTCTTATGATTTACTCAGATCAACTAAGATCAATAGAGATCAATTTGAGAGATTAAGAGTGATACTCTTCTAGTGAGCATCTAAAAACTCCCTGAGAGCTTTTGTTCAAAAATCACGAGCACTAGCTTTGGGTTCTCTCTAGTGGTTGGAAGGAGAGTCACCAGTGGAAAGTTGTACGTGTGAGCCCACACTCACTTCAGTTGTGGATAGAGAATAGCAAAGAAGACCCGTTGGTTGTGGCTCTTTTGGAACGTTACTTCTCTACACAGGTTGCGGAGGTTCTTCAGCACACTGAGATTAGTAAGATCTGTCTAATTTATACATATAACATGTCAAACTTGTGTTTTGGAAATTACTCTGATGAAAAAATTTTAAAATTCCGCTGCGCACTTTGTTTCCAATGGAAGAATGACCTCCTTGAACACTTCAAAAAACTTAAGAAGATCAGCAAACGAGGCACATATTAGAGCCAACCCCCACCCCCCCTCGAATATCAGGAATCAAGAACACTAGGGTCGTTGCTATGATAGGTTCGTGTCTGAGAAATTTCAGGTAGTTGTATATCTGCTAAGTTGGTTATTTATTATATATATTGATTTTAATATTGCTAATGGTAAAAACTATAATAAATGAAAAAAGTCGACGACAATTAAAAACAATCATGGCAACCAAAAGTAGTCAAGTTTGTATGGTCGATATCCATCTCTCAATATCGCAACAAGAAGGTTAGTACGTTTGTTTAATAACAAGCAATCTTAAAAATTATCAAAGAATATATTATTCTAACACATTCAAATTGTTGGACAGGTCAACACAGTGGCCCAACAACCCATGTCTACCATAGACAACTAGGCAGACATGCATCGTCACAGAGAGACTTGGGTTAACTACCAACTATCGCAGACTTTTGTAAGAACTTTAAATTTTCAATGCTATCTTCTTTTATTCAAATTACTCAGTGTATTTATAACATATGTAAAATGTTATTTGTATAGAATATGATGGAGCAAGAGAGACAAACCCAGATGACATAGTCTGCTTCCTCTTTAGTTACACCTACGCTTAACAAGGAGGGAATTTTGGAGAATGTCCTAGATAAACGTAGAGGACATAGGATTAGACTAGGCCCCACACTCCCACATGGGATTTACTTTGGCGCTAGTGATGGTTCATCCTCTAGCTTTTGGTTGAACAGAACATCTTCGACGCCCGTTGACCCGCATGTGGAAGATTCTCTGTAGAAATCAATTGAGTACAACATAACTATGTACCAAAGCCACAAAATGTTGATGGAGTTGGTGGGCTAGTTGCTACCTGGAGTCCAACTCCCGCCCATGATGACCCTCCAACTTTTGTTTGTCTAAGTCTTTTGCCTCCTTCAAATGCCACTGACAACAACAATGATGACGCGGACAATGCTACAAATTTAGGAGATTAGATTGTATTATCTTTTTTCTTTAATATTTCGATACATTACGTTCTATTTGGTTTTCATTTTATTATTAGAACAATATGTTATCAATTGTCTTTTTTAATATTAAATTTTTATTTTTATTGTTATAATTTGATTATTTCTATTTAAAACTAATAACAATTATTTAAAAAATATCAAAAATTTAATAAATAGTATAAAAAATATATTTAAAAATTTAATAAAAATGTATTAAAAAATTTTAAAAAAATATTTGTGATGGCATATGTTGTTGCAAAAGACTAGTAACGAAAATATATTTGCGACAACTTTTTCAAAAAAGGGATCGCAAATAATAAGACCACATCAGCATCAGTAAAATTTTTTATGACAACTTTTTTTAAAGTTGTCATCGCTAAAACTGTTGTCACGTTATATTATTGACGGCCATGATGACATAATTACGGCGACTTTTTGCGGCTATCTGTCATCGTAAATAAAATTACGACGATGACATCGTCGCAAATAGATTATTTACGACTAGTTATTAGCAACGACCTAGTGGTGACAAGTTGTCGCAAAAAAATATTTGGGACGACTATCAACTCTTTACGATGACTTTTTGTCATCACAAACGACGTTGTTTTTAGTAGTGATAAGCAACCTCTTAATGCGTAAATTTATACTATTTTGACATTTATATTAAGAAAAACTCTAATTTTCATCGCTATTACAACAAATTATGCAAATATATGCTAAAACTTCTCTTTTTATTTTTATTTCGTCGTTTTTTTCCTATTTGTGTTTACCATGTACAAATATAAATGATTTTCCTTTATGTTTATATTTTGATTTTTGTTTGAATAAAGTAGTATTCACAATAAATAGGTAGGTGCTTAGGAGCATTAGTTAGAACCAATTGGTTTGAACTAATTGATTAAAAATATTATAGTATATTTGTGTTTAATACTATAGCATATAAAAGCTTTACACTGTAATAACCAAAAATTTTGGTTTGAACTAAGAATGCCAAACACAAGACAAGTGTTTTTAGTTAAATTAGTGAATGTAATAGAATATATTTTTTGGAAGAAATTGTAGTAAATATACTTCAACTAAAAGTGGTAATTTTTTTAATTTACAAACTTCTTTAATGCATGGAAATGCTTTATGCCTAAAGCTTCAAAAAAACTAAAAAAAAAAATTTGAGAGATAGAGAGATAGGAAATAAGAATATTTTAATGATAAGAAATAAAATAGGGTGGGTGCGAAAAGAAAAATAAAGTGACAAGAAGTAATAATTGTACGAAAATGATAGAGTAATTTTAAAACTATAAGGTGTGATAAGTAAATTTAGTTATTTTAAACTTATATAAGGTATGTTTTTAGAATGAGTATAGAGAGTTAAAAAGGGTGTTTAAGCGGAACCATCCCTTGATAAATCATGTTAAAACCTACAGTCCAAAGGCTTTTTAAATGGCCAAAATGCCTCGGTCAGATAATAGAATAAGACATTATTAAAGTAATAAAAGATGACTCACAAAAACGTAACTATTAGTAATAAAAAAAAAAATCAATTGTCAATACTAATGCAAATAAAACAGTCATAATATTTAGAAAAAATATTGATTCAACCTAATCATTATAAAAGAAATTAAATCAAGTAATAGAAAATTATTGAAGAAAAAATTAGAAACAAATAAAATACATAAATTTATTGTAAAAATTTATATTTTCATTCTTAAAATATCCTGTGACATATGTAATGAATACGTTTGTTAGATAATTTTAGTATTCCCATCAACTTAAAATGCATTTTCCCAAACTTTTTTTTTCTAGTCAGCCGGCCCAAAAGTTTTCTCTAGAGGATGTCTCCCTCTAGTAAGATTTTTTCTTTTGAATTTCATCTATTTTGTTTGTGTGTGGACTAAATACATACACTTAAGATCTATTCTTTTGTGGTGACAAGTTTGTTCACCACAAATCTTTAAGCATGTTTGGCTAATTGTTGGAACTGTTTTTACTGTAGCATATAAGAGCTTTATACTGTAGTAATTTTTTTTTTACTGTAACATGTGAAAGCTTTAAATTATTTATAACTGAGTTTGTGATAGGAACCATCCTTAGCCAAATATGGGGTTTATTTAGTTGTGCTTTTTTATATGGGATTATATTTTTGCAGTGTGTTTTTTGTGTGGTCTAAGTGTCAGATTTAAAAGATTTTAGGATGATGAAGATCAACATCGACCAAATAAGAACCTATACTAAAAGTTGAGGGTATTTTAGAAAAGTCGAAGTTTTATATTCTATCAGAACACAAATTTGTCTTCCTTATGAAGTTAAATGCACGTAATTGTAAAGAATGCATGTTGAAAACTTACATTGTACTCTTTAGTCAATTCAATGGTTCAAATGATTTGTTCAGTGTAATGATTTTCCTGTTCTCGATCCAAGTATTTCCCTAAAATCTACAATTGTATTATTTATTTTAATTGAATGAAAGACTTGTTTTTGTTATGAAATTATTTTTCCCAAAGAAAAAACTAACATCAACTAGTAATAAAGTTATTTAGCTGATTCGTTAGTAAATACTTTAGCCACTATTCTGATTTATATGTATATTTGAGTGTCATCAAGATATCCAGGCCAAAATTAAAAGGGGGAAAGCAATATAGAATAATAAATGTAGGCTTTAGTTTAGCGGTAAATTTACACTCTTATTCTCCAAAGTTGAGGTTTAAAGTTGAAACATCTTCAACAAAAAGAAAAAGAAATGATTAACTTTGGGCGTTCGACAAGACCAAAAGTTACCTAAAGCAGACCTCTTAAAAAATACAAATATCCCATTTGCCAATCACAAACTTGTCTTCCCATAATATCTGAAGTTGATCTTGGCATAGTAGTGATGAATGATTAACCTACTGATGCCTCGCAATAGCTGTAGAGAATCAACTTGTTGGGCTGGTAGGTTACACGAAAAAATTTTGAATTTGAGAAATTTTCATTCATCTCTGAATCACATGATAACTTAAAAGACGAGTATTATGCTTAACAACTACCTTTTAATCTTTATTTTAATGCCAATAATTTCAAACGCACCTTGGAAAAATCTTGACCCAATTATGGCACCGAAATCCCTAAAAGAAAGCACAAAGGAAAGACAAATTAATTCTTAATCAAGGAAAAGCAAAAGTAATGGGAATGTGAACTTATGTCTACTTCGCACTTCAATTTCAACTTCTCAGTTATAACTGTAGACAGTGTAAAGTTTTCAGTAATGACAATAAAAAGTAAAAAATTGCTACAATAGAAAACAATCACATATTACAGTTCTTAAACTTAAAATTTTAATTACAAATGAATATGGTAAAAATTACATAATGTGACCATTTTTAAAAAAGTGAATTAAATCCTGTCTTCATTTCAAAAACATCATTTATATGTTCCTTTTTTTGAAGTACATATATTAAGAATCCAAAAATACCCTTTAAGTAGACTTTCTCTTATATTATTTCTTTAACAAATCTCCTTATTTTTTTTATAGTTAAGTCGTTGAAAAAAAAATTAATATTAGAAAAATATAGATATGCTTAATTAATTACAGTGTAACTTAAAAAAAACATTATTGTTTGTATTATCGATCTATAATTATCGATCTATAATGTCGGGACAACCTAAATAAAAAGCATCTTTATTACTTGAAGTCTTAAAAAAATAAAATGAATGTGATTGAGTATTATTATCATTAGTATCATTAACTTAATAATATAATAATTATATAATCTATAAGATACATAAGAAGACTTAATAAATACTATATTATTAATTTAATTATATATCACAAAAAAACCAGAAATATCATTCACCTGAAGTCTTAAAAAATAAATGTCATTACGTATCATTACCTTAATGGCATATCAATTATATAACTAATAAGACACATAAAAAGACTTAACAATGCCGTATCATTAATTTACTTACAACATCCTAATTCTAATTTGTCAGTAAATCCAACATGTTGTTAAAAAAATCTATTTTTAGGGAATTTTAAAATCGTTATTTTAGATGCCAATTTGAATTTAAGCAATAAACACCCTAATTCTAGGGATTTTTTAAATATAATGATATCATAATCTATTTGAAAATCTTAAATAAGTATATTATTGTTATTTTAAAAAAATAAATTAAAATTAACAATATCATTATTAAGGTCATTAATGTATTTATAGATATGCATGTAGACATATAAAGAATATTCATAAACTGCAGACATATTTTAATTTTATAAATAAAAAAGGGTCATATGTCTCGTTAACCTTCGCAAATAAAGTGTCAAACAAGCTATTAATGGAGAAGGGCTACATAGAGAAGTCCTTACACTGTTTACGGTCCCAGTTATGCAAATTAGGGATTTCCTTTCCCAACCCCCCAACCCCTAAAAGGTGGTTTTGTGAACTCTGACTAGGGAAAAGACGAAGATCCTATGCGCTGTAAATGTCAAATAAGTTCCCAAAGACCCCAAATTTTTTCGCCTGGAATACTAGCAGTGGTCATTGGACAAGGGTTCATGAGTTTTGTTTTTTTGACCCCTTTTGAACAATGTTCCTCTAATTCAGCGGCTTGAAATTTGAAAATTGACGCGTGAAACATTTCAGAATATTACATTTTTTCCTGGAGAGTTTAGAAAATCACTTTTGTATATAAGTTTAACTAAAAGTTGTGGGCAACTTAGAGTTTATACGAGAAGCACATTAGAAATAATAAGTTTTAACTGTTGTAGTGTAAAGTTCTTACATGTTATAATAAAAAGTAAAAATTTGCTACAATATAAAGCTTTTACATACTACAGTGTTTAAGTTCTAACTTTATGTTTCAATGTGATTCCCAAACCAACTCTTATTTGTGAGAATCAAACAAGATACCTACAGGTAAAGATATTTTTAGTAGACAAATAAGTAAAAAAATGATTTTGATTAGATTTAACAGTTTCAAAATATGCATCACCGGTAGATGTTATCCTATGAGAAGTCTCCAAAATTGTGTGAAAACAAAATTTAATTTAACCGTAATTTCTTTCTTATTTTGAGTTTGAGGTTTTGAGTTTAAATTTCCTAATCTTCATCTATATATATTATGTGATAGTGATAGGAAGAATTTAAAGAAAGGGACAAAAAAAATTTTGAATTGAGGAAATGACCTTTTTATTTTTGGAACCAAAAAACACGTTGTTTTGTATAGGTAAACTGTCCTAATTTTTTTCAAAAAAAATAAGAAAAATGACTGTAGTAAAATAAGGAACCTCAACAGGATGAAAAAAAACTGAAACCATTTTAATGTCTAAAAAGCTTTTTTTTTACGCTAAAAACTATCAAAAAAAGGGTTATTGAACAAAAAAAAAATTTCACAAAAAGTTATTTTTACAAATCCCCATTATGATATTGCAAATGCACCAGTTAGTTAGTAGACACTGTATCAAATTGAAAAATTGATTGGGTAGGATATGAAGTAAAATTTACCTTCAACACACAAACCAAAAAAGCGTGAAGATAAAAATAAAAAAAAAAACGAAAAATAAATAAATAAATAAACAGGACCCTGGAGGTTGATTTTTGGGGTATTTTGGGGAAACAAAAAATAAAAGAATCATATGAAGAAATAAATGGTGGGGTTTGACACGTCAGAAAGGATCAACCTAAAACCGGCGCTGAAGGAAACCCGAGAGTGTCTGTGACGTGGCGATGTCTATAAAGAGTAAAAGCTGACAGACCAAACCTCTGTTGCCACGTGGTGGAGTCCAAACCAAAATTCCCAATCTAAAAAAAAGCGTTCTTCTAGAGAGAGGAGGCACGATTTCTTAAACGGCAGGCAAACATCCTCCAAGGCAAGGACCCCAGCCCAAAAGTCACTAAGAATAAAAAATTAAAAAAACAATAATACAATTTGGAAAAAAAACAAAAAAGAGAATAATAATATCTTTTATTTTATTATTATTATTTTTTAATTTTATAGAGTTTTATTTTGGTCTTGGCTTTTGGGAGGAGCGCAAGGAGCTGAAACTTCTTGCTAAGGGTGAAATTACCATAAGGCCCATTTCAGTTGGTCGATATTCCCATATGGGGCAGGGGTCGGAATCTACACGTTCAAGTTTTTTGTCGTCTTGACTGTTCCAGTGAGTCAGCCAGGCACCCGTACTCATCTTATCTTCTCAACTTCCTCTTTTGGATTTTTCTACCCTCTTTTTCTTTTTCTTTTTCTTTTTTTTCTTTTCTTTTTTGAGTTACTCTCTTATTTCTCTGTTTAAATGGATCATTGAACCTTTTTTTTTCTATTTCAATTTGGGTGGGACAGTAATTTACAACAAAATATTAATACTGTAGAGTATCTTGCATGATAAATAGGAGCTCGGTATTTAGTTGACAATTTTCATAAAAGAGGACATCATCCACAATCTATGTCACCCATAATTCTTTTTTTTATTATTCATTATGATTTAAGATGAATATTCATTTGAAACTTGAAATATGTTTACCAAAGAATAATAAAATATAATGAAAAAATTTAGAAAGAAAAGTAAAATAAATAAATATTGGTGATCAACAATTTTCTAACTTTTGATTTTTATTTATCTATTTTAAAGTGTAATAGAAAACAACTCAATTTTATTTTATAGTGTTTTCTAAATCTAAAAATAGGAATCCCTCCTATAATTGAATAATACAAAATGAAACTTGCCAATTCATAATTAGTACACCATCCCATCATAACATTTCATATATAACATGTGAACTTATTAACACTATGTAAAATAAAATACATTCATCCCCTTAACTAAAAAATTAGCGGTTACAAAGGCTATCTTTGGTAAGAAAGGAAGAAAAATATGGGAAGGAAGAAAGAAAAATCTATGCCAGGAAAGTGGACAGCTTTTATATTATGGATTCCATTCTTTAATCTATTCATTTATGGAGAGATTGAAATTGGGGTTTTTGAAGAATTTGAAATCTCTTCCAAATCATTTTCTTGTCTTTTCTCACCTATCAAATACCATGGTTTCAAAATCTTTTTACTAATCCTCTCACCCTTTTCCCTCCTTTCACTTTTTTTTCTTTTGTTAATTTTAATCAAGCTTTAAGTGATTGCAATGATTGACCGTGTATTTGGGAATGGTTTTCACTACACAGTTTTCACCATAAATTCAGTTATGAGGTAAAGCTCTCATATGCTACAGTAACAATAAAAAAAATAATTGTTATAGTGTAAAGCTCTCATATGCTACAGTAAAAATAGTTTCCACCATCCTTCTAAACACCTTTTGAGATTCTATTTCCTCATTTATTTTATATATTGTGTGGGTTTCCTAATTTATCATTTCTAATTTTCCAAGGAAGTTGGATGCGTGAGAGTGTTAATGTGTGATTTAAGGTTCGATTTTTAGTAGTTTTATTTTTCTTTACAATAATAGGAGCTATAAGCCTTACGCCATATAAAAAATGACAATATAAGTATGTAGATTTTCGAAACATAAAAAATTCTGTACGGTATTTTTAACACATAAGATGATAATTTCTTACAAAACATCATTAAATAGACATCGTCTATTTGTAGTAACGTTTATTGTTGCTGCTTCTGAAGCAGATCATTTCGCCAAACCAATCAACAATTTTTAGATAGGCTGATCCCTGCCCCAAATTTTCCAACACAAGGCGTTTATTCAGCAAACGTTATGAGGGTCAAAGAAAAGAGAGAGGGTCAAACTAAAATGTTGGAGAAGGCCTTAAATATTCCCAACCATTAAACCAACCAACAACCAACAACCAACCGAGGGGGCCGTGTCTCTGAAGGCTCGTACGGACTGCCAAACCCCAGTAGTTCTGCTGCCCCTGCCTTGCCGTTTCCTCCAACTCCATTCATGCTAGATTAAAAACACTTCCAGAGCCTAAAGATAGTTTTTTTTTTTTTTACCAATTATAATTTACCCACCCTCCACAAAAGGAGATAATTGATACATTTATAAAAGAAATAGACACACCAGAGAACCTCAATATTAAAAACAGAGAATTTTTACAGTACTAGAGTACTTATGCTTTGCAGCATCAAGATATGATATATATATATATATATATATATATATCTTCTTCTTAATCTATTGTTTAGAGACATTCATTTATAAATTGTAGACTTTAAATTACAATACCATAGAAAGCTTTAAGAAAAAAGTAATTTTTACACTGTGTCACATATTTACAAAAGTGTGCCTGAAATATGTTAATTATTTTGAAAATATATTTTTAGGGATAGCAAAGTGATGTAGTAATTATTATTTTTCAAATTTTGTGTTGCAAAATGACGTAATTATAATTATAATATATGGTGACTTTAATTTTCCTTATCTAAAATATTTTATTTTTTATGTTGACAATAACGCTAAGGGGGAAAAAAGAAAGAAAGAAGGAAAGAAAAGGAGCGAGAGAGAAAAAGATCCAACAATTGTGACCCACCGTTCCCAAGATCACTGCCAGCCGTTGGATTGAACTTCCGGTGATGCGTGTGTATTAACCATGCATGTGAACCTATGGTTGCCATTGCCGTTAGAAAATTGTAAAGATCATTAACGATTTTGAGGTGGCTTTGACCCAGAAGAGATTGCAATCCTAGTGTCTATAACCCTGCAGTCTCTGCCCCCTTGTAATACTTAGGTCATAATTTTGTTACGTAAATTAATTTGTTATTCCTTGAATTATGATAAAATAATTCTACGATTACAAAATTGTTATCCACTCACAACAGACTGATATCTACCTTGCAGAAAAAATTAAAAGGTAATTTATTTAATTTTCTTTGTTGTATTTATTATATATTTTAATACAATTGATGTCTAACTGTTGATCATGTTGTAATTTGACATACAAATTAATTTACTAGAAATGTAGATTACTTAACTAGCAAAAGTCTCCAAGTTTTGTGGCAAAAGATGAGTTAGTAAAGAAAAATTGTAAATTACTTTCCGATGTCACCTCGGCTTGTAAGCAGCAATGTCTAGAGTTGAGCGAAGCACCAAAATATGGATTTTGACGCTACGCTAATGTCTTTTGGGTATGAATATATAAGTGGTTGTATTACTTTAATTTGGAATGCAGTTTCCTCTTCCTTTAAAAAAAAAAAGAAGAAAAATTGCAAATTGATAAACTAAATAACCTTAAAAAAAAAAAAAGAAAAGGCCACGCACAAGTGTAATAGTGGAGGGCAGTGTGTGTCGTATGGATCCTAAAAGTTCTTGGGGATGCCCAAAACGGGTTTCTTTTGTTTGTTTTTGCAAAGCTCATGTCACGCCCCGGAGTACGGGAGGTGACGTGGCGGAATATTTAGATTAATTAAAAGAGAATTTAATTAAAAACCGAGAGTTTGAGAATCAAATTAAGTAAGAAATTAAGAAGTTTTTCCACCACATTTTATAAAAGGATTTATAAAAATTAAGCAAATAATAATAATTAAATAAAAACCGCGAATATGGGTTCCACAACCCACAACTTGTGCACACACATGGTTCTGACAATATCATAAATACAATTACAGTCCAAGTATAAATAAAGTTAAGTCTTACATGCCTTGATTAATAAATACAAATTGTAAATAAATTCTCCTATTGCTCCTGAGTTCGGTCCGAAGAATCTTCTCCAAACCTAAATGGGAAACCACCTAGAAGGGGAGGGAAATTTAAAACAGATAAAACGTGAGCGAAAGGCTCAGTAGGATTAAGTTTTATAAAATAATTTAATGCAAAGAAACATAACATTATCAGGAGTTATACAAAGGGTACTTGAATAAATAAATAAATAAATTGAGTAGAACCGTTCGGACACAGAACAGTCTACTCGTCAAATCAAAACACCAGTTTACATTTACCTAGGCAAACCATGATATCACCACCGTAGTGGCCCAGCTGGGTTTCGGGACCTGCCCCCAAGGTCGATCACGACCCGATCTCTGATATGGCATCATGCCCATGTGTTTACTATCATTATCATTCAAAACCCAATTACCGAGTGTTGTCAATTACATTCATTATGAAATTCATGTCATGTCACGGTATATAACAATATAACCGATAAAACCATTTTCAAACAACCGTTGAAAACATTTTGGATAGAAATCCTTTTCAAAGCCAAATCATTTCAAAACCAGGCTACCAAAGAAATAGGATAGAAGTCCTACCTCAGTACTCGTGCCGGTACCCCACACCGTAATCCCGATCCGCTATACGTTAGCTCCACGGAACCACGAACAATCCTAGATACAAACTAAGTCGATCAATATCTAGTTCGAGACATTCTATGTTACTAAATCATTTCATGATGTCCTAGTGTGCCATTTGTATCATTAAAATCATCCTATAAGGTTGGGATTTAAATCAGGGTTCAAAACAGTGAAATCGGGTAAAAATCACAAAATTTTCCATGCCTCGGTCGGCCTGCCGGACGCCCTGCTTCGGCCTGCCGAACTGCACAGTTCGGCCTGCCGGAAACAAGGTTCGGCCTGCCGAACATTTCCCCAGATTCGGCCTGCCGGTCGGAAGAACACCGGCCTGCCGATCATCACTCCGGCCTGCCAAACATGAACTTCGGCCTGCCGAACTGGGAAGATCCAGAAATCCCAGCCACGGGTTTCTCGATCCCCAAAATCCAAATCTTGTTTCTAACCTGTTTTTCTCAAATCCCAGGCATGAAAAACAACTATAATTGATAGAAAAACATTCTAGAACATGTTTGGGATCATTTAAACAACATTTGAACTCAAAATCCTCAAAAATCCGAAAATGAGAAAAAGAGAAGAAAAATGAAAATCTTGAATCCAATCCGTTTTTCTTCAATCTAGGCTTAGATTCTAGTTGTTCTAAGCTCATTTAACACAAATCCACGGTTTTCTAAGCTAAAACAAACTTAGATTTCAAAAACACACAAAATCGAAAATTTTGTAAAAAGTTTAGAAATTTCGAATCTAACCTCGAATCGAAGCTTCAATCTGCGTTCTCGGTCGCCGAATCACGTCCCCGAGCTTCTTCCTTGCTGTTCCGAAGCTTGGATTCGAATGGAAATCAAAATTTTTGAAAGAGATTGAGAGAGAGAGGGAGCTGCCGAGAGAGAGAAGAGAGAGAGAGAGTGAAACGTGAATGAGGAGAGAGAGAGAGAAGAGAGAAATAAATAGAGAAAATCGGTGGGCGGTTTTACTGTGCGAAAACCATGTGCCGCTCACGGTTTTGCAAAACGGAGTATTTTTAACATTTTACAAATTGTTATGTTTTAAAACTCAAAACATCATTTTAAATCAACAAGGAATCTTTTGAACACATCAATTTAACAAAACAACCAAAAACTAAAAATCCAACCAAATAATCTAATTAAAGTTAAAACTTTAATTATGGCACACTAATTCATCATTTACATTACATTAATATTAAATAAATTTCGGGACGTTACAGCTCTCCACCCCTAAAAGAAATTTCGTCCTCGAAATTTACAACTCATCTCAAAAGCAAAACAAATGCGGATATAACTCCCGCATACCCGACTCTAGTTCCCAAGTGGCTTCATCAACCCCGTGATGCTGCCACACGACCTTTACCAACGGTATCTCACGACGACGCAAGCTAATCACTTTCCGGTCGATGATCTGAATCGGCACTTCTTCGTACGTCGTATCCTCCTAAACCTGCACATCGCGAAACGATACTATCTTACCCTGCTCAGGTGGACACTTCCTAAGCATAGACACATGAAACACATCGTGCACATGAGAAAGTTTAGGCGGAAGATCAAGCCGATAAGCGACCACACCAACACGCTGAGTGATCTCGAACGGCCCAATATACCTCGGCGCGAGTTTCCCACTCACTCCGAACCGCATAGTTCCCTTACGAGGTGACACCCTCAAGAGAACAAAATCTCCAGCCGCGAACTCTAAAGGTCTACGTCTCCTATCCACGTAGCTCTTCTGCCGACTCTGAGCCGCTCTCAACCGATCCCGAATCACCGCGACTTTCTCGTTGCTGACACGAATCTCATCTGGCCCAAGAATAACTCTATCCTCCGGCTCGGCCCAACACACAGGTGACCGACACGGTCGCCCATACAATGCCTCAAATGGTGCCATACCAATACTCGCCTGATAACTGTTGTTGTACGAGAACTCCGCCAAATGCAAACATTGCTTCCAATTCCCGCCGAAGTCCAACGCATAAGCACGCAACATATCCTCGAGAACCTGAATAACCCGCTCAGACTGCCCATCAGTCTGAGGATGAAACGCCGTACTGAAGTTCAAATTTGTACCCAAAGCCTCCTGAAAACTCCTCCAGTACTTAGCATTAAACCTGGTGTCTCGATCAGAGGTGATGGACAAAGGAACTCCATGCAACCTCACAATATTCTGCATATACAACTCCCCGAGAATCTTCCTGGAACACGTTGACCTAAACGGAATGAAATGCGCCGATTTCGTCAACCTGTCGACTACAACCCAAACTGCATCATGCCGCTGCTCCGTCCTCGACAAACCTGTGAGGAAATCCATCGTCACATGCTCCCATTTTCACCCTGGAATAGGAAGCGGCTGAAGCTGACCTGCAGGCTTCTGGTGCTCAGCTTTCACCTGAAGACACGTCGAACACTTGGCCACGTACTCGCGAACATCTTTCTTCATGCCTCTCCACCAATAGTGCCTCTTCAAATCACGATACATCTTGGTGCTCCCCGGATGAATAGCGAACTGAGACCTATGAGCTTCATCAAGAACGGATTTCGTCACCTCGGCGATAACTGGAACTGCAAGACGCTCCCGAAAGTACAACGATCCATCTGCATGCACGCTCCATTCCTCGAACTGCTCCCCGTTCTGAATCCGCGACCAAATCCCCTGCAAATGTCGATCCTGCCACTGACCTTGCTTCACCATCCGAACAAGAGCTGGAGTCGCTTCCACGTGATACAACAAAACTCGATCACCGTCGTCATGATACTGTAGCCGATACTCACTCACTGTCGCATCCCTGCTCCAGTCCTCAAAAATCAAACAAGCGAGAATCCCTGAAGACTTCCTGCTAAGCGCGTCCGCTACCACATTAGCTTTTCCAGGATGATACTGCAACGCGAAATCATAATCCTCCATGTACTCCACCCATCTGCGCTGCCTCAAGTTGAGATCCCTCTGAGTGAACAAATGCCTCAAACTCTTGTGATCGGAGAAGACCTGAAACGATGCTCCATACAAGTAACATCTCCAAATCTTCAGCGCGTAGATCACCGTCGCAAGCTCTAAATCGTGAGTAGGATAATTCCGCTCGTGAGGTCGTAGCTGTCTCGATCCGTACGCAACCACACGTCCATGCTGCATCAACACGCATCCAAGTCCGCGCCCTGAAGCATCAGCATAAACCTCATACGGCTCGTCACTACTAGGAATAATCAACACTGGAGCTGAAGTCAACCGGTTCTTCAATTCCTGAAAAGCAGACTCACAGTCTTCATTCCACTCAAACCTGACATTTTTCTTGATCAACCTCGTCAACAGAGCTGCAATCTTCGAAAAGTCCTTTACAAATTTCCGGTAATATCCAGCAAGACCTAAGAAGCTGCGAATCTCCGCTACATTCCTTGGTCGTTCCCACTCCAATATAGCTTCAATCTTGGACTGATCCACTGAAATACCATGCTCCGAGATGACATGACCCAGAAATTTGACCTCAGTCAACCAGAACTCACATTTTTCCCTCTTAGCATACAACTGGTGCTCCCGCAGAGTCTGAAGCACGATCCGAAGATGCTGCTCATGCTCCTCCCATGTCTTAGAATACACAAGAATATCATCGATGAACACGATCACAAACTGATCCAGATACGGCCTAAATATCCTGTTCATCAAGTCCATAAAAGCTGCCGGAGCATTCGTCAACCCGAAAGACATAACCAGAAACTCGAAGTGCCCATACCGAGTCCTAAAAGCTGTCTTGGGAATATCCTCTTCCTTGATTCTGAGCTGATGATAACCTGACCGCAAATCAATCTTTGAGAAGTATCGCGAACCTCCCAACTGATCAAATAGCTCATCAATCCTAGGCAAGGGATACTTGTTCTTCACCGTAACACGATTCAGCTGCCGATAATCCACACATAACCTGAGAGTCCCATCGTGCTTCTTAGCAAACAAAACAGGTGCTCCCCACGGAGATGTGCTATTCCGAATATATCCTTTATCAGCAAGCTCCTGAAGTTGCTTCCTCAATTCCTTCATTTCTGCCGGCGCCATCCGATAAGGTGCCATAGAAATCGGTGATGTCCCTGGAAACAACTTGATACCAAACTCAATCTCCCGATGCGGTGGTAACCCTGATAACTTGTCGGGGAAAACATCCTCGAACTCACCAACCACCGGAATCGCTACACTACTACTCGAAACATAGGGCTCGCAATCTAGATTGGCAAGAAAAGCAAAACAATCTAGATTCCTTCGCCCTCCTAAACATGACTTCATGAGACGCTCACTCATTAGCCAATCACCACCACCCTGGTAAGTGATTACCGTCCCACTTTCAGACACTAGGGTCACTTTTCTAAGTTGGCAGTCCACAACTGCACTATACCTGGACAACCAGTCCATCCCTAAAATCACATCATAGGAACTCATGGGGAGTACAATCAAATCACTTTTCAAAATCTCATCCCCAATCTTTATTTTACAAGATTTACACACACAATTTACACACACCCGCCCCAAGGGAGAAGTTATAACTAGGGGTTCATTAAACTCTTCTACTTCTAATCCCAAGGCATGTACAAAAGAACTCGAAATGAGAGAATGAGAGGCACCGGTATCAAATAAAACGCGAGCTAGAGATCTAGAAACCAAAACCATACCATCGACAACCGCGTTACCAATCTGAGAATCTGACCCTCCAGATGCCATTGCATGAACCTGCACTGGCGCCTTCCCTTTTCCTCTACCGACATTGCTGGGTCCTGCATTACTCGGCCGATACTGCTGAGATGGAGATGACTGCACACTACCTGTACTCGGAGCTCTATACTGAGGAACACTGCGCTGAAAATACTGCGGCTGCTGTCCCCGTGCCGGATATGAGAATTGCTGAGGAGAAAACTGCGGATACTGCAACTGCGGGTACTGCGGAGGCGGAGGTAGGGTCTGAGGCTGAGGCTGAGATGAACGACTGGCATCCTCCCCGGTCTGCGATCCAAGACGAGCACTCCTGATCGGGCAATTCCTCTTGATGTGTCCGGGCTGCTGACAGAAATGACAATGAAAGCTGTAGGGGTTGCTGCGCCCGCTGCCAGACGAACTGCTGCTGCCACTGGTCGCACCGCCTTGCTTGCCTTTCCCCGGAGCTGGACGACTACTGGTGCTCTTCCTGCCACTCTTCTGCGGTCCTCCTGAAGCCTTGGCTCGGTCCTCACAATACTGCACGTAATCATTCTCCACGGAGATCGCCGACGACACAAGCTCTCCGAAACCCCTAAGCCGTAGAGCAACCAACTGCCGTCGAATAGGAGCCTTGAGTCCTTCCTGAAACTTGATGCATTTCTCGCGCTCCGATGCCACAGCTGATGGAGCAAACCTAGCCAACTCGCTAAACTTTGCCTCGTACTCCCGAACTGACATATCACCCTGCTGCAATCTATAAAACTCAGCTGCCTTCTGATCTCGATATCCCTGCGGAAAATACCGATCATAGAACAAATCCTCGAACTTGTCCCAACCGATATCGCCACCGCGCTCCAGACGCTTAGTTTGTTTCCACCAGGTGTTGGCGCCACCCTCGAACTTATACGCCGCAAACTCCACACGATACTCCTCAGGCACACCAAGGGTATCCAGATGCTTCAAGATCGAATCCAACCAATACTCTGCTATCTGCGGATCCCCATTGCCATCAAAAGTCGAAATAGACGCCCGCCGAAATTCCTTAAAGAAAGCATTTCGACTACCAACACTGGAGTCTTCCGGTCTAGTCCTGGCTGCCATATGCCGGAAAGCCGCAATCATAGACCTCATCAGGCCCTCATCATTTCCGAACTCGGCGTCAGCTGTCGAACGACGTCTAGGTGCCATTCTCTCACTTCTAAAAACAAAAGTTGGACTGTCAGAGGTATTTCATTGTCAAACCTATGTGTGCACAATTCCCAAGGTTCATAACCTTGAGCTCTGATACCATTCTGTCACGCCCCGGAGTACGGGAGGTGACGTGGCGGAATATTTAGATTAATTAAAAGAGAATTTAATTAAAAACCGAGAGTTTGAGAATCAAATTAAGTAAGAAATTAAGAAGTTTTTCCACCACATTTTATAAAAGGATTTATAAAAATTAAGCAAATAATAATAATTAAATAAAAACTGCGAATATGGGTTCCACAACCCACAACTTGTGCACACACATGGTTCTGACAATATCATAAATACAATTACAGTCCAAGTATAAATAAAGTTAAGTCTTACATGCCTTGATTAATAAATACAAATTGTAAATAAATTCTCCTATTGCTCCTGAGTTCGGTCCGAAGAATCTTCTCCAAACCTAAATGGGAAACCACCTAGAAGGGGGGGGAAATTTAAAACAGATAAAACGTGAGGGAAAGGCTCAGTAGGATTAAGTTTTATAAAATAATTTAATGCAAAGAAACATAACATTATCAGGAGTTATACAGAAAGGGTACTTGAATAAATAAATAAATAAATTGAGTAGAACCGTTCTGACACAGAACAGTCTACTCGTCAAATCAAAACACTAGTTTACATTTACCTAGGCAAACCATGATATCACCACCGTAGTGGCCCAGCTGGGTTTCGGGACCTGCCCCCAAGGTCGATCACGACCCGATCTCTGATATGGCATCATGCCCATGTGTTTACTATCATTATCATTCAAAACCCAATTACCGAGTGTTGTCAATTACATTCATTATGAAATTCATGTCATGTCACGGTATATAACAATATAACCGATAAAACCATTTTCAAACAACCGTTGAAAACATTTTGGATAGAAATCCTTTTCAAAGCCAAATCATTTCAAAACCAGGCTACCAAAGAAATAGGATAGAAGTCCTACCTCAGTACTCGTGCCGGTACCCCACACCGTAATCCCGATCCGCTATACGTTAGCTCCACGGAACCACGAACAATCCTAGATACAAACTAAGTCGATCAATATCTAGTTCGAGACATTCTATGTTACTAAATCATTTCATGATGTCCTAGTGTGCCATTTGTATCATTAAAATCATCCTATAAGGTTGGGATTTAAATCAGGGTTCAAAACAGTGAAATCGGGTAAAAATCACAAAATTTTCCATGCCTCGGTCGGCCTGCCGGACGCCCTGCTTCGGCCTGCTGAACTGCACAGTTCGGCCTGCCGGAAACAAGGTTCGGCCTGCCGAACATTTCCCCAGATTCGGCCTGCCGGTCAGAAGAACACCGGCCTGCCGATCATCACTCCGGCCTGCCGAACATGAACTTCGGCCTGCCGAACTGGGAAGATCCAGAAATCCCAGCCACGGGTTTCTCGATCCCCAAAATCCAAATCTTATTTCTAACCTGTTTTTCTCAAATCCCAGGCATGAAAAACAACTATAATTGATAGAAAAACATTCTAGAACATGTTTGGGATCATTTAAACAACATTTGAACTCAAAATCCTCAAAAATCCGAAAATGAGAAAAAGAGAAGAAAAATGAAAATCTTGAATCCAATCCGTTTTTCTTCAATCTAGGCTTAGATTCTAGTTGTTCTAAGCTCATTTAACACAAATCCACGGTTTTCTAAGCTAAAACAAACTTAGATTTCAAAAACACACAAAATCGAAAATTTTGTAAAAAGTTTAGAAATTTCGAATCTAACCTCGAATCGAAGCTTCAATCCGCGTTCTCGGTCGCCGAATCACGTCCCCGAGCTTCCTCCTTGTTGTTCCGAAGCTTGGATTCGAATGGAAATCAAAATTTTTGAAAGAGATTGAGAGAGAGAGGGAGCTGCCGAGAGAGAGAAGAGAGAGAGAGAGTGAAACGTGAATGAGGAGAGAGAGAGAGAAGAGAGAAATAAATAGAGAAAATCGGTGGGCGGTTTTACTGTGCGAAAACCATGTGCCGCCCACGGTTTTGCAAAACGGAGTATTTTTAACATTTTACAAATTGTTGTGTTTTAAAACTCAAAACATCATTTTAAATCAACAAGGAATCTTTTGAACACATCAATTTAACAAAACAACCAAAAACTAAAAATCCAACCAAATAATCTAATTAAAGTTAAAACTTTAATTATGGCACACTAATTCATCATTTACATTACATTAATATTAAATAAATTTCGGGACGTTACAGCTCATGCCCAATAAAAAAGAGTATTTGTAAAGCTCATGTGCATGGCATGCATTGTAAGCTCCGATGCTTCGCCTGGGGATCATCCCACATGATCCGATCGCCCGTGCAAGTTCCCCATGCACACTTGCAAAAAAAAAAAAAAAAAAGTGGGGCCCCGGGCACACAAGCAATGAAAAGAACCGGAAAAAAAATGAACTTACACAAAAGATACTAGGGGCAAAACTAGTGTCCCACGTCAATTACTAACAGAGAATACAACTTAGGGACGCACGTGAGTGAAACTCACTTCTTATTAGTTGTTATGTTACATTTATTATGCTCCCTAAGTATTTTTTTTTATAACAAATAAGAAATTTCATGACAAAATATAAAGATTGTTTAAAAATCAAATTTTAACATCAAAATTCTAACTATTATTATGTAAACCTTTTATATATTATAGTGTAAAATAAAAATATATTTTAGTATAAAACTTTTACATACTATAATGTTTAAGTTCTAACTTGATCCTCAAACATTCTCCTTAAAAGACTACTAGGTTTACAAACACTTAATTGGTTCAGTTGACAGGGAATCATTCTGTTTAAGCAAGCGACTTGAGTTCAAGTCCTTACTGGATTAGTCAGATAAACCACATGGGCCTATTGTGGGCTCTAAAGAAACCGAGGTATGGATCACCATCACCCAAAAAAAAAAAAAAAGACTACAAGGTTTTATGACCAGTTTTTGTACTCTTTTTATTTAATGTTATTTTGATTAGATTTGGTATTAAAAAATATGCACTAATAGAAGGCACCTTTAACATTAAAAAAAAAAAAGAACTCTTTAAAAAAAAAAGTTAAATGTATAATTTTGGACCGTTTTATCATTTCATCAAACTTAATTAAAATATTTTTTTATAAAGATCTCACAATCAATAACCATGGTTTTTAGAGGAAAATTTTTTAACTGTTGGCTTGTTGAGGAGCCCAGTTTCAACTTATAGTTTCACTTTTAACTATAACTCAACTAAATAGTCAGAATTACTTTTAGTTCAAACTAATATTTTAATAAACTTATCAAATATAAGTTTCAATTCTAAACTGTGGTTCTAACTTTTTTTTTTCCTAACTAATATGGGTTTTAACCTGACTTTCAAATAAGCATTTTTCTTTGGTTTTTTCACTTCCCTTGAGTTTGGTAGATGATAAGCGTCGAGTCTCCCTAATGCTTCTGTTTCTTCTATTCTTAGGGTCATGGCAGAGGCGGTCAAAGGCCAGGTCGGGACCATTGAAGGATTGTAACCGCACAAACTATTTATGCTAGAGGAAAGACAACTACCAACGCATATGATCTTATTCCCACGACTATAAAGTAGTTTAACAACTTCAGTTGAAACTATAAATATAGTTTTAATTATTAATTTAACAATATTTTTTTATATATTACAACATTTTTAGTTTTAATTTTTTGATGGGTTGTCTACTTATATCAAATGATGAAAAATTAATTTGCCACTCCTTAAATAAAAAAAGAAAAAGAAAAAGAAAAAGAAAAATAATTTACCATGCATATTATTATTCACACTCCCGTTTAAAATAGCATAGCATGGTAAATCTCCCCTAACGTGTGCTGCCGGCCTAGTGGAGGACCCCAAACGGAACGGTTACCGCACAACATACCATACCCTTTTTGAGTCCTTTCCCATGCAGTGGCCTACGCGTTCCCCGGTGCACACCGAAAACCACTTTTTCCCACCCCCCCAAAACCTCCTCTCTTTTTTTTGCTTTCTTTTTCCAATTTTCATATTTTATTTAGGTCGAACGCGTGAAATGTGGGACCCGCGTGAATGGTAATGAAAAAGGCGACGCCGTTTTCAACGGACGTTACTGCCGAGGTCACGGACTCGAATCAACTTTAACGGGGTTGCGCCACCCCGTGATTAACGCCGTTAGGTTCGGGTTCCAGAGTCAGAGACCCCAAGAGAAGAGGAAAGCAAAGAGAGTCAAGCCTTTGGATTGACCACAAATTTCGGTACAAAATATCCTCTCTTTTTTTAAGCAAAAATCTCGTGTTGATTCTCATTTGTTCTGACTCGGCGACAGTAGGAGATTCAGAGGTGGGGCCCAGCCTGGTATAAGCGGGGCAACGGCTAATTGGTAAATTGGCTTAATGTAGTGTAGAAAAAGAAGTAATAAGAAAGGGACAAGATGTCACCTCAGCGGCTGTTTTTGCTGACTTCACTGCCAGGAATTCTATATTCATTAACTCACCCATCACTGTTTCACCAGCCAAGCCAAACAGCAATTATAGTTAATAATCTCCTAAATGCTAATCTTATGTTGTGTCTTGAAAAACATCAACTATTATGTGGATATACATGTTTAGGTTTTTGATAAATTGTTTTAATTTTTATAATATAAAATTTTTATATATTAAAATAAATTTATTTTAATTTTTTTAATTATGTTGTCAAACGTATTCTTAATATAACATGACTTTGTCTTTAACTTTGAGCAATCTTAGTTCTAAAAAAGAATACTCATTAAGAGTAAAAAAAATACTTGAGCAAAAAAACCAAAAAAAAAAAATAATTAAAGAAAAGGATTGAGAATTTATAGAGTTTTATCTTTAATGTAAAGACAATATAATTTATTCGTCGTGATTAAAAAAAAATTATAGAACAAAAATGCAAATCTCGGTCTCATAGTGTTTTCTCTAACTTTTCTAATTAACCATAAAATTCAACTTCTTTATACAAGAGAAATTAGGGAAATCAAAATTACAAGGTCATATTTGTGCTGTCTTTACAGAAGGCAATAATCATCATAGAAATAATTAGGCTCTATAACTTAACAATCTCTCATTTGAAGACTAATATACCATCAACGATTCCTCACTATGGAGATAACAATTCCTCCTTCTTAGAGAAGTCCAACTGAAATGTAAGCAACTTCAATTTCTCATTCGAAACAATAAATTAGTTAACATGCTTTGTCCTATAATAATGAACAAGATTCTCTACTAACTAAATAGAAGTTTGACTGTCATGATGCCACACACATTTCCAGACTTATAGCCTAATTCTTCTAATTAGAAATGCAACCATATTGTCTCTTTATTAGTTTCAATCACAACAAAATATATGTTCTGTCTCAATATTAGACAATGCAACTATCTTTTGCGCCCAATTAACCATTGTACCACCCAGCTTGTGTACATATCTAGTAGTAGTATTTATGCTGTCAAAATCACCCATCATGTCAACATTTATATAACCCTATAAATTCAAGTCTTCACTTTACAAAGCATTGATCATATCTATAGTAATTCTCAAATATATGAGAATCCTCTTCGGGACGTCCTAATGTTGCTTACCCAAATTTGCTTGTCCTTGTATATTTGCTTACAACTCCTACTACGTGTGCTCTGTCCAGTCTAGTATACATCAGGACATACATGAGATTGCAAATAGCAGAGACATAAGGTAACTTGGCCGTGTTGACCCGCTCATGTTCTGTCAGAGGTGACTAGTCTTTAGATAGTCAAAAGTAACTCGCCAAAAGAGGACTCATTGGCTTTTCTTCATCCATTTTGAATATGCTTTATTGAAGGTCAATTAGCATGTTATCTCTGTGAAAGGCGATAATTATCATAACAATAATCAAGCTACATAAGTTAACAAGATGGACACAAACGCAAATGTAACATGGAGAAGTTCTGAAGTGAAAAATAAATTCTTTCTTAGACTAGGTAGGAATTATGATCAATGATAATAGGGGGCATTTTGACATGGTAGAATTGTAAGGGAGAAGTAATAAAACCTATGATTTGAGAATGAATCAAAAGATGTCAGAATGAAAGTAAAGGTATTTGTTGATTGTAGGGCTAAGGTAAGCTGGCTTGGCACTCTAGTTGATTTTATACGAAAAAAGATTGGGATTAATCATTAAATTTTCAAATTTCATTTTTTGCAAAGGTGGATTCAAATATTTTGTGCATGGTAATTGGAAAACGATAGTGGTGATGGAAGGATTGGTTGTTCATAGCATAATTAAAAGTATTTAGGGTATGTTTGACATACCATATTATATTGTATTGTATTGTATTAGTATTATACAATACATTTTTTATTTTGCATTGTATTAATATATTGTATTACACTATACAATATTTGTTTACCACCATAGTATATTATATTAATATTTAAACTTTAAACATAGTGGCTATGTTTGGTATACTCTATTGTATAAGGTGTATTGAATTGTATTATATTGTGTTGTATTATCACAATACAATACATTGTTTGGTGTATGGCATATTGTATAGGGGTCAAAATGTGATTTTTTAATGTTTGAGGGGTCAAAATGTGTTTTGTTTTAAAAAAAAATTAGGTCTAAAATATAATTTATGAATTAAAAGTCAACAAATAAATTTAAAGAAAATAAAAATATGGGTTTAAAATATAATTTTTTGAAAAGTTGAGGGGTTAAAATGCAATTTTCTATTGGCCTAACCCTAACCTTATTTGGGTCCAACTTCGACAAGAACCATAGACTCGATATAAAATAATACAATGCAATATTTTGAAAATAGGTCGTATTCTATAATACGACATAAATCGTATTAATTTACTATTTGTATTAACTTCTATAATGCAATGATCACAGCAAAAATTATATTAGTGTATTATTATACAATCCAGTGCTTACATAGCCATTAAATTTGGGTCATGGTTCCTAGGTCAAAATCCAAAATTCGAGACCAATGTCGGGGTGTTAGGTTTTAGATTTGATGGTCCGTTTGGGATTTGGAGTCAGAGTTATGCTTCAAGACCAAAATTGGAGTTGAAATTTAAGGTCTGGTAGGGTTAGGGATTTGAGGTAGGGGTGGGGATTCAGGTCGGGGGTCAAGGTTAGTGTCAAGATTCGAGATTCAAGACCAAAGTTAAGGTCGAGATTTGGGGTCGGGGTTGGGGTTAGGTTTGGGTCAAGATTTAGGGTCGGTATCAGGATTAAGATCCGAGGTCGAAGTTGGAATTTAAGATTAGGGTCAAGGTCGAGTATCAAGGTTGGGGTCGGGATTCGAAATTCAATTTAGGATTTGAGACTAGGGTTGAAATTAGAAATCTAGACTGGGGTCTAGGTTAGGGTCGAGATTCAGTTTGGGACCAAAGTTGGGGTCCAGGTTAGGGTCAAGATTTAGGATTAGGTCAGGATTCTAGATTGGAATCAGGGTCAGGATTCGAGACCAAGGTTGAGGTTGAGATTCGAGACTATGGTTAGAATTTGGGACAAGGTCAAGGTCAAGATTTGGGTTTGGGGTTGGGGTTGGGATTTGGGGACCACGTCCCCAAATCTTAACCCTAACCCCTAACCCAAACCTCGACCTTGAATCCTAATCTTGACCCCAACCTTGAATTGCAATCTCGGCTGAATTTTGACCCTAATTCTGAATCTTGATTTTGACCTTGATCTTGAATCCTAACTCTAACCCCAGTCCCAAATCCTGAACCCGAACCCAACCCCAATCTCAATCCTGACCTTAATCCTGAATCTCGACGCTGACCCTGAATTTTGACCCTGACCATAAATCCTTACTTTGGCGCCAACCCTAAATCCCAACCTCGACCCTCGTCCTAAATTTTGACCCTAACCCTAGTGCTTAATCCAAACCTCGACTCTAGATCCTAACCCCGACCCTGACCTGAACCTTGAATTCCTAACTACAACCTCGAATCTCGATACCAATCTCAAATCTTGATGTCATCCCCCAATCCCAACCTCGACCCTAACCCCAATGCTTAATCCAGACCCCTATTCCAAATCTGGACCTTGACCCTTGACCCTAAATCCCAACCCTAACCTTGATCTTAAATCCTGACCCTGACCTTGACCCCGAACCCTAACCCTGACCCCTATCCCCACCCCTATTTTGAATCTTGACGTTAACCTCAATCTTGAATCTCAATCCCAAACCTGGATCTCAAATCTCGATCTCAGCCTTGGTCTCGAAACCTAACCTTGATTGTAAATCCTGAAGAATTAAAACCTGTTCTAAAACTTCTACTTCTATATCTTTACTGTATTTTAAATATTTGACGGGTTTATTAATACAGTCTTTTTGTTTAAACTAAACAATATGGTCTAATATAGAGGTTTTTGATCATATTTGGTATCACGACTTATATTGTATTAATTTTTAATTTTGCATTAAAAATACAATACATGGATGTTACCAAACGTTATATTATTTTTAAATAATATAACATGGAGCACTAATATGGCGTGCCGAACATGCCCTTATTGTTCAATCATAGGCACCGTGGTGTTAGTGTATGGCGTTGTTGTTAGCTTACTTTCAAAAAGTTTAAGATTTTAAGAAAATTGGTACAAAAGTATGAAATCAAAGGAGATGCTTTTGGGTTCATACTTTCAAAATTGCACCATATAATATTGTTAACATGTATTGGCCCTTTAATATATCTTGTGCTTATAATTATAGGATGCTTGGTAATGAGATAAATCACCACGAGTTTAAATTCAAATATTATAGCATGTAAGAGCTTTACACTATAGTATTTTTTTTTTATACCGTAATATGTAAGAGCTATATTTTGTCTATGGTTTAAACTCATAAGTTTAAATTCATTTGCCAAATGTACACTTAAATTTCACAGCATTCTAATAACAATACAACAAATAAAAGAGTCTTTAGCGGCAAATCCTTTGGGGTCTGGCATTAGTACAAAAAATTACTAGTGATCCACCTCCTAATGTTAGAGAATTCTTTGTGGATGTATATGTAAGGAAGTAGATTGATATCAATTTCTAAGTTTGATCATAATTTCATAATACAGGTAACCTCAAATTGATGAATTTTCTTTCTAACAATGCTTTCTATCAAATTTGGAAGACGAATCCCTTTCTATTTACCCGTAGATTTACTTTTTAAGAAGTGAAATTTCAATATAACGTCACTAGATGTCATGAAAAGATCGATGTTACTGACATTGAATAAAAATTCTTTACTTAAAGAAGGACCATTGACATTGATATTAAAGAAAAATCCTTTACTAGCCAAGAAGCTGGGAGTTGAATTGAAGAGTAATCAAATTATATACTTGATATTATTGCAATACTATTATGACAAAATTGGGACTGCATTATATTATTATGCAGCGCTGCTAAAATCTAAAATCCCAATGCCATCTTTTCAAATAAAACACCCCGTTGCTATCGTTGTGTAGTATGCATTAATTTATATTTTTTTATGAGAAAATACATAACTTACTTATTTCTCAGAACATTAAGCTTCGAGATATATTGTGGTTAATCACAAAAAAAAGACATGTTGTAACCAAACTATCTATTTCTATAGAATATTAGCTAATATGCTGTCAATTTTAGCTTCTGATTAACAAGTAGTTACAGGTAAAGTCTAGCAGTAATATTATACATATGTCAAGAATAAGATATTGAGTTTAAATATTGACAAGTCTCAACTCTTGTAAAGTAGACAGATTTTTCTTTTTCTTTTTTTCTTTAAGAAAAAGCATTGAAACAAGAAAAGAAAAAAACAAAGGAAAAATCAATATCCGAGCTGAATGAGAAGTGAGAAGCGTGTGAAGGAGAGGGCAGTAGTAGTGGAGACTATAGGCTCCTCTTAATTCCAGGCTAGCTGTTCAACACTTGGCATTCCCCAACTACTTCTGAAGCTCTAGGACTAGAATTGTATCACTCATCTTCCCTTCTTTGCCATAAAAAACGCAAATATCCACTTCAAAATTTACATAATATATACAAAGAGTGGGTCTGGTTAGAGTATTTTTTTAGACTCAATAAATTCAAATTTAGATTTTAGTATTAAGAATTTTTTAGATACGTGTTTGTTTCTCCTAAAATTTGAATCCATTGAGTATCAAGAATTCAAGTTTTCAAAGTTTTGATTTTCCTTTAAACTTTTGATACTCGGATATTTCTACTATAATAAAAGCTAAAATTTTCTTTCTTATATTTGAGAAAAAATCATAACTTCTTCATTTGATATCCAAATGAGATGATTTTTTTTATTGTGTTTCGAGTGAAAAGAGGAATAGATTAAGATCAATATTGTATATTTTTTAATATCATTAAATAGAGATTTTATTAAATTTGTTAATAAATCAAAAAAAAATTTACTACCTTTTCAAACACAAATTTCAATTTTATTCCATACATTAAAACTTAAATGTACAAATAAATTTTAATTCAAATAACAATTTAAATCACTCACTTAAATTTTAATTCAAATCATATTATTCAGATTAAATTATTAATTTAAATTTATTTATCAAATTCGCCGGCGGCTCAGCCGCCAAATCTCGCCACGTGACTAAGCGTGTCATTTTTTTAGGCGTCGAAGTTAAAGAAACGGAAAAGTCTGACCCCGCGCGATGCTCGTTAATGGGCCTGGTCGTGTTGGACGACGAGGAGAGCGTTTTGCACCTTTTTGCGTTTCATTAAATGCCCTTTCTAAAATCCCACTCTATTTACGAACCTGCCACTCCAGGTCTTTGGTTGGGGCAAATCCGATATTTTGTGGGACATGCAGGGGTACTTTGGGAATAGAACCCCTCCACATCTCCAAATAGACACACCTCAGGGGGGCGGCTTCTTGGGCGGTTTGGTTGCCTGCCTGACTGAGGGTGCAACTATTTCTGCTGCTCCATTTCTCCTTTTTAATTTTGTCTGTGTCATGATTTGGATTTAAGAAATAAAAAATTTTATAATTTTAAAAGGAGAACCTCTTTTTGGCCCAAAAGTCTTAATAATGATTGTTTGTGCCCTAATGATTTATTCTTTCTTACACTGTGTGCCTCCCCCCGCACTGTTGTCCTATACCTTTTATTTTTTATTTTTTATTTTTTATTTTTTATTCTTCCACTTTTGTTGTTATTATAGTAGAGGCAGACACTTTATCCCTCTTTGAAGAATGAAGGGCTTCAAAGTTTGTTTAAATTTTCAGGAAGGAGTATTTTATTTTGAGTCTTGTAGGAGGGATAAAGTGCCCTAAAATCATTGTAGAGAAGGAATAATTCAATTTGGAATGTGCAATGTAGTTGATGTGCTATCATTATATCTCTTTGTTTCTTTATATATGTATGTATTTGGTGTACAAGAATAATAAGATGTTGTCCACTCTTTGTGGATCATGAGTTGATCCATCCCCTAATGAAACCACATGTTATGGATTTTCTAAATAGGTTTACTTCAAAATAAAAGGAAAGTTTAACTTGAAAAGGGCTTTTGTAATCTTCATAACCTTTTTTTCTTTAAGGTGTTATCTCTATTTCTTTGCACCAAACTTTTCTCCACAACTATTTTGATTTTTTTTTCTAACTAAATTACAACTATTTCGATTGATCAAAGTCAAATTCAAGAGACGTTAATTGAAAGATAACAACGCAGTGAGCTATTAACATGTAATACTCTTACATCTTGCTTTCTAACCAAGTTATGGCATAGTTTACGTATAGAATAGATTGGGACAATTTTTTGTACGATATTTTTTTGTAAAAATTTATTTTTAAGGGAATTTTTGTCGATTAATATAATAAGTTAAGATTTTTGAAGAAATTGTAAGTAAATATCTTCTAAACAAATTGTCGTAATAGTAGGTTTTGAAAATATTTCTACTAAATAAAAATTTTATAGTGTAAATAATTTATTTACCCTCTTATGTATAACGTAAATAATTCTTATTTGTAAATTAAATATATTTAAGATGCAATAATTTATTTACTCTCTTGTTTACAATGTAAATAATTCTTATTTATACAGTAAATAAATTATGGGCGGTTCCATTCACACCCCCACTTGACTATTCACACCCTTGTTGAAAATAATTTTTCATATTACAGAAAACCCTTTAATAAGATGACAAAAAGGGACAATTATAAATGACCTAATTACATAATTAAATTCTTTTTTAATATATAGAAATTAATGATATATCTTTTTTCTTTTCACACACACTTATATATAATGATAAAACCCTAATTTTCACCATTCAATGACTATTCTAAAAAATTATATAACTTCTATTTTGTCAAATCATATACAAATAAATGTTTTTTATATTTCATTCATAGTTTGGTTTTTGATTGAATAAATAGCATTCATGATAAGTATTTGTTTAGTTAAATTAATAGATGTAATACTAAATAAAAAATATATTTTTAGAAAATATAATTAGTATATATAATATTTTTTAATGAATTGTAGTGAATTTATATAATTTTTAAATTAAAAAATTTCCTTTATGTTTAAAAACATTTCATACCTAACGGTTCAACAACAAATAAAAAAATAAAAAAAGATACAGAAATAAGAATATTAAAATAATGAAAAAAATGGTGGGTGTGAAAAGAAAATTAGGATGAAAGAAAATAATAATCTTAAGCGTGGTTTTGCAATTATAGGGCAATAAGTAAATTTAAAAATTTTAAATTATAAGGGGGTATATTTAAAAGGAGGATGTGAAGAGACAAACAAAGGGTGTAAATAGAACCACCTATAAATTATTTATATTTTAGATATGTTATTTACTATAAATTTTTTCAAAATCTACTGTTTATTTCAAAAAGTTTCAAAATATGTTTTTTTCATTCTTTTAGATTTTGTGCGTGAATATTTTGGTAATTAAAAATTATATAACAAAATGCTAGAAAAAATAGAAAAAGAAGATAATGTAGTTCAGGCAACTAGAAAAAAATAAAAAAAAACCACTAACAACAAGCACAATCAATAAGCTCAATCCAAATGCATATTTTAAGCATAAAATCAGGTAAATGATTGAAACTATCAAATTAATAAATTTTCTAATTTGATAATTGATATAAATAAATTCAAGCCACAAATAAAGGTGACATCTATAAAATATTTTTTCTAAGTATATACCTATAAGATAGAGCTACCATATGAGATTTCAATCTTGTATTATAATAAAAGTTGTAGGAGTATGGGTAGAGGTTGTGGGGTGACCGTTGCATTTAACATGTTGACCTTTTAATTATAATTAAATTTGTATTGATCTTTTTTGGCTTGTTTATTTTTTTATTTGATAAATTGGGAATAAATTGCAATATAAATCAAACAATGCATTATATCTTTCATGAAAAAACGAACATGTGAAAAGAAATTATCAACTGTCATTTTGATAAAAATCATTAAAAAGTTTATAAAATGAAATTATTTTTTAATTTTATTTCTACATTTTAAGAGAGAGCGAGGGTGTAGAAGTAGAGCTACATAAGGACGAGGGTGGGTGGCTACCCCGTTAAACTTCTTTTCTATAATTTTGTATGTAAAATTCTATAAAATTTGTATTTTGTCCTCCTTAAATTACATTCCATCGTTCTAAAATTATACTTAACCCCTTCCTCCTAAAATCAATTATATTTCTCACCTCATCAATTTATTTACACATCTAAACTCTCATTGGATTTTTTAGCTTCACTCATGTAAGGTGGATTATTTTCAACCTTTTTTCACAAGGCATCATAAAACATGTGGATCTGATAAGGTGTTTGATATAATGGTTAGAACTGTAAACACTTTAAAATATGAGAGCTTTATATTGTGGTAATTTTTTTCTTTTTACAATAACATATAAAAATTTATATTGTTCTTAACTAAAAAATTAAATAGAACTAATTTTATCAAACAAATTATTAGTGCAGTCCTAGCTCAAAATCATCCACCAATTGGCAAATAAGAGAAAAGCCACCAATTAAAATTGTTTTCAAAATTCAAAAAAACAGCCCAATAGTGAAAGAAAACATGGAAAACACAAGTGAATCCTGAGAAAAAGGAAAAAAAGGAAAGAAAAGAAAAAGATAAGGAAAGGAAAAAATAAAAAAAGGAAGGTTGTCTACGTATATGAAGAGAACAGCTCAAGTCCTCCCACTCGCCAATAAAATGGGCTTCCCGTTGGCCTGTCTTTCTTATCTCAGTGGCCCTTTTCGGCTCTCCCTATCGCCCATAGCTGTAGAGATATTCCACGTCTCTCTCTCTCTCTTCCTCTCTTTATTCCTCTCTAGTTTCTGCTCTTCCTACATATAAAACACAGACAGAGAAGAAGAAAAACTCAGAACAAACGAAAACAAAAATAGAAAGAAGAAAACAGAACAGCTATTGTTTCTCAAAACCCGCAAGAGTTTAAAAAGAAAAAGAAAAGAAAAAAAGTAAAACAGAGATAATAGGATATGGGTTTCTCTTATCTTGGATTTTTTCTTCTGTGTTGTTGTTATTTGGCTGTAATTGTTTCTGAGTCAAAAACCAAAGCCAGTGACTTGCCGATTATAGCCTTTGATGAAGGCTACACCCAACTCTTTGGGGACGACAATCTTTTGATTCACAGAGATGGAAAAACCGTTCATCTCACTCTTAACGAACGGACAGGTCTATTTTCTTCTTTTTTCTTTTTTCCTTTTTTTTTTTTCTGGGTCCTTACAATGGGTTTTCTCTTCTGAATATTGTTTCTCTTTTGATTTTTTTTTTTTTTTGAAATTTCAGGGTCGGGATTTGTGTCTCATGACCTTTACCTTCATGGGTTTTTCAGTGCTTCCATTAAGTTGCCTTCCGATTACACTGCAGGAGTTGTTGTTGCCTTTTATGTGAGTAAAATCTTTATCTTTATCTCTATACGATTAATATAAGTCAATGAAAACTCAGTTTTTATAAAGATTAAGTCTTTTGGTTGATCCTTTTAATCTAAACCCATTTTTCTTCTTCTTTCTCTCTTGTTGAGTGCAAAACTCATCTCTTTCGCATGCTTTTTGATTAAAGGTTTCATTTTTTACTAACACCGTTATGTTTTTTCTTCCTAATCTGGGATTTTTGTGATTGCAGATGTCGAACGGAGACATGTTCAAGAAGAATCACGACGAAATTGATTTCGAGTTCTTAGGGAACATAAGAGGAAAAGAATGGAGGATTCAGACTAATGTTTACGGGAATGGAAGTACCAGTGTTGGCAGAGAAGAACGCTACAATCTTTGGTTTGATCCTTCTGATGATTTCCATCGGTACAGTATTCTCTGGTCCGATTCTCAGATCATGTATGAGCTTCTCCTTTTCTTTTTTCAATTTTATTTTATTAGTCTTGTTTAATTTTCTTTGTGATGATTTATTTTTCCCTTTTTACCCTTTTGGGATGGTTTGTTTATATATGGGTTTTGATTGTTATCTTTAAATACCGTCCCCTGTTTCTTCCATAAAAGAAGAAGAAGAAGAAATTTCTGGGTTTCAGGATTGCTTTAAGATTTAGATGATGATTTCGGGAAATACATATTTGGGTTTTTTTTTTTTTTGGTTCGGAAATCATTTTTGTTTTTGTTTCAAGGCAGATTCTATGTGGACAATATTCCAATAAGAGAGGTGAAGAGAACAGAGTCCATGGGGGGTGACTTCCCATCCAAGCCAATGTCACTGTACGCCACAATTTGGGACGGATCAGATTGGGCCACAAATGGTGGAAAATACAGAGTGAATTACAAATACGCCCCCTACGTCGCCGAATTCTCCGACCTCGTCCTCCACGGCTGCGCGGTGGATCCGATCGAGCAGTTTTCCAAGTGCGACAACTCCCAGGATTCCGAATCCATCCCAACTGGCGTCACACCAATGCAAAGAATCAAAATGGAGGGTATAAGGAGGAAGCATATGACATATTCCTATTGCTACGACAGAGTTAGATACAAGGTCCCTCCTCCGGAGTGCGTGATCAGCCCTCAGGAAGCCGAGAGACTCCGGTCATTCGACCCCGTCACGTTTGGGAACGGGCGACGCCACCACGGGAAACACCGCCGCCACAGGAGCAGGGCCAGCCTAGACACTTCCATTTGAAGGAAGCAAGATTACTGCTGCTACAACCACTGCAGCATTAGCAGCAGCAGCCGGGCTTATTTTGTTATATGATGATGATGATGGGCATTACTTTTCATATTTGATGATTCAGCTGGGTCAGTTTCTTTTGTTTTTGTGTACAGAGAGAGAGAGAGAGAGAGAGCACAGATTTATTGAGGGGTGATATAAGATAATAGAGTTTCTATGTGTTTTCTTCGACGGTGGAATAGAAACAGCGGGGTTATGGTATGTGTATAGTTCATATCTTTTAGATTTTCATGTCATCTTACCATTCTTCGTTATGTTTGTCTTTTGGCTTTTTAACAGATCGAATTTCGTGATGATTTCTGTATTTTGATACACCCTCATGGGTTCAATAAATTATTTTTAGTTCATTGAGCAGGTTATTTATGCATTTCTAGTGGAATTCCTTTTGTGATTCGTTAATTGAAAATTTTTGGGATAAGGTGCCTTGTTTTTCCCCAATAATAATAAGTCTTGTTTTTTTTAGTCATTTGATTATTTATTTAAATTTTTAACAGATTGATGTATGAGTACGAGTATTTTCGGTGGCGTCCAATGTACTAATGGAAGTTCAAAAATCAAATTATTAAAATTTTTAATTGAATTGTTCACAAGTTTACCGTTAGCTAAAATGGAGTGACCGATTATAAAATAGAGTGGACTTTTTCAAGAAAATTCCATATTTAATTATTACATTGTTTGAAGAAAATGAGCATGACCTTGAAAAACTGGCAATTATTTTTTTGTAGGAACCAAAAAAAAAAAAAAAAACCAAGGTATTTGTTTTTTTAACCGTTGGATATATAAAAAAAAAAGGGGTGTTGATCAGATTTAACAATTTCAACATATCAATAGGGGTTTAACCAAAGAAGTAAAAAAAAAAACCCAAAGAAGTAAAAAAAAAAAAAATAAATAAAAATAAAAACATGAGCACGGCCCCCAAAAGCTTGTTCTCATTTGATGTCCCAATTCCCAAATTCATGTTCTTTGGTTTCACGCTCATCTCTTTTTTCCTATGGTGAGACTTTGTCATGTTCAGGACAGTTTGTGAATGGTAATTAGTGGAATCCAAAGTCATATGGATGTGACAAATGGTGAAGAAACGGTGCAGCAAATTGGCAGTACATTGTGACTTTCAGCTCATGGTTAGGTTTGGTTGATGAAAGTAAAAGGAGCCTCCTTTAAAATAAAATCATCATAAATAATGGGTTTCAGAGCTTTGCAAGAGTTAAAAATTGGAAATAAATTTTGGAGCTAAATTTCCTTTTGGGGGGTTGGGAAAAAAAGGGGGAATTTCTACTATAGAAACCGTTTTTTCTCCCCACAGGTAGAGACCATACTTTTCCCGTTTGACTTTCATATGATCGGTAGATCGTTGAGGAAGTAATTTGGCTCAATGTAGATGTGGTGTACCTGATCAAACCATCATATTAATGGTAGGTCCCACTTATTTATTTGCTGTGGAGAGTGTTTACGTGCGAGAGTGACAAGGACGCGGGCCTTTGGTTGGCCAGTTTGTAGAACGCGCCTTTCGTGCATTGGAAAGTGACAAGACACGGGGGTCCTGCTGACAGAGGTGCTACGTGGGCAGAGATTACTAATCCGTTCCTGACACGTGGCAAAACTGATGACTTTTGCTGCTTATTTTACATTATTTAACCGATGGGACTCACTAACGGTGAAAAATAAGTCTTAACTTGTTTCTTCTTCAGACCAGTTCTTTATTGTTATTATTTTTTCTCCTTCGTTGTTGTTGCTGTTGTGTGTGTGTGTGTTTTTTTTTTTTTTTTTGCTAAGAAATTTAAGCAATACTCAAACACAAACCCAACATAAAACCCAGTAAGAATTAAAAAAAAATAATTTCTATTTTTTTAATCCTTTCCTTTTCCTCCTTCCCCTTCAGCTTCAATTTTTTTTTTTTTTCTTATCTGTTTTTCTCTCTTTCCAGCAAACTCAAGGTACAATAATAGTTGAATGTTGAATCTTCACCCAAACCAAACAGTTCTGAGTTGAGATCAAGCCCAAATCTACAGATTTGATAAGTTGTTGCGAGTGACTTTTTTATTTTTGTTGTGCTTATTGTGAGTAGAATTAATCATATTGCCGGAGACGATGGTGGCTGGACGATTTTTTTAAGACCTGTTCAAGCTTCGATTTAATCCTTTATTTAAGCTCCGATTTTTTATTTTATTATTTTTTTGAAGGGATTCAAGCTCTGATTTTGAGCTCTCAACAATAGTAGGTGCTTTGTTTTTAGACGTTATTTAATGCAAGGAATTATAATCCAAGTGGAAGTTTTAATCGAAGAAGAGTTCCAAACGAACGAAAAGAAATGCACTAAAGAGAATGAGACGGGGAAGAGCAAAAGACAAATGAAGAAGGAAGGGGGAGAGAGACCTAGTGTTGCAAGAACGGGCCGGCCCGACCCGTTCTTCTTAGGCCTACACGGGGCCGCGGGCTGGCCCGGCCCGGCCCGGCCATGAATTCGTGGGCCAGGCCAGGCCGACTCATATTAAAAATAACTTGGCACGGCCCGGCCCGCAGGCTAATTTGATATGGGCCGTGCCGTGGGCCTTAAATGGGTCGGGCCATCTTGGCCCATCATGGGTTTAAATGAGTCAGCCCATCTAAGCATGTAATTTTTAATTTTTTTAATTTTTAAATTTTTAAACAAGTTAATAAATATAAAAGTTTGAATAGTTAAGGGAAATATAGAAAAAGATATTTTATTTACGATTGTCTCATTTAAAACCTTTCCAAGGAAAACCCAGTGGGATAAAACCTTGTTAAGGAAAAAAAGAGTACAATCGGGATAATTATACATTAGATGTTTACAAAATTACTAAAAACAAAAAAAAACATAAAAAAATATTATTCATAATTAATTACAACGTATTACTCCTAGTGGGATTATCAGAAATGTCCAAATTTTTAAAGTCATCAACTTAATCATCTTGAACTTCTTGGCTTCTTCTACGAGCATCCTCCCAATTTTTGACGCACATTATTGCTTCCAGAATATCGTCACTCATATGTGCACGCCGTTCATCAAGTACTCTACCGCTGCAACTAAATACTTGTTCACTTGCAACTGTAGATACTGGTATGGTTAGTATATTACAAGCCATTTTAGAGAGCACAAGAAAAGTTCTTGACTGTGATCTCCAAAATAACAAAAGATCAAACTTATTGAAATCATGACCACCACCTTGCTCATTGAAAATGAATGCCGCAAAATTTATTTCCAGATAGTTTTCCAATTCACTACGTGTTGAAGATGTAGACGATGTACCGAAACCAAATCTGGTGTAGCTAATCATACTTGCCCATGAAGAACCATGTGGTACAGAAGTAGTATTTGCTAAAGGTGCAGGGGATATTTTTGGCCTCCTCCATATTTTTCATTATATGCAGTAAATATGTTGTTAACTTTTGCTTGCACATTTTGAATGGCTATGATGTCATAATGCACCCTTAATTTTTCCTCTATACCCTTAAGCAAATATTCAACACCAGCTAATTTAACTCTCTGATCAAATACAGCAGCTATGCAATACAAAGGTGGAACACGATCCCAATATTTTTTGAATTTTTGTTCTATGAACTCAATAGATTCCCTAAACATGTCAAAATCTCTATGCATATCGAAGGTTGTAGCAATGTCGTACAACTTATGTAATGCATGAGGAGAGGTGGGATAGTACACACTTGAAAGTTGGAGAGTGGCTTCATAAAAAACCTTTAAGAAATTGTAAAAGCATGAAGCAATTTGCCAATCAAATTCTTGAAGCAGCTCAGTTGGATTCTTCAAGTTGTAATACGCGGTTATGACCTCTTTGTATGGTAGGCATGCATTCAGCATCAAATATGTTGAATTCCACTGGTATCCTATGTCAGTTGAAAGTTTTCTGGGTTTCATGCTTGCTCTCTTGCAAAGCTTAGCAAACTCTTCAATTCGAGAGCCAGAACTTGCTATGTAACCCAAGGCCGTTCTAATATTTTCCAAATAACCTTGGAAAAAATTTCATGCCATCTTGAACACACAAGTTAATAATATGACAAGCACATCTTTGGTGAAAAAGTGTTTCGCCATGTTGTGGTCTCAATGCTGTTTTGAAAAGGTTAATAGCAGCGATATTAGCAGATGCATTATCAAATGTGATGCTCAAAACCTTTTCTTTAATGCCATAAAAATCAAAAACTTCCATGATGACATCATGAATGGCCTTGGCATCATGCGGATAAGGCATTGGTCGAAAAGCAATTAATCTTTTTTGAAAAGACCAATCTTTATCCACATAATGTGCAGTTACATAGATATAACTAGTTTTGGTACGACCTTCCCACAAATCAGATGTGCATGCAACAGATGAAGTGAATGAATTAAATTCAGTTACTAACTTTTCCCTCATTGAATAAAAAACTTTCATGGTGTCAGCTCTTGTGGTAGTTCTTGAAACACTCCTATATTGTGGATTATAAGCATTTTGAATGTACTCCTCAAAGGCTGGATCATCAGCAAGACTAATTGGTTGTTGAGCACTAGCCAAATATCTAGCATGCCATTCTCTAGCTCTTTGTTGGTCATATGGCCAATTGGTAACACTACCATCAGGGCTAAATTGAAGTGTTTGTTGACGACAATCAACACCACCTACATCATGCTTAGCTTTGCATTTTTTGCGATGCTTCTCTAAGTGACCAGTGCTAGAAGAGGATTTACCTGTGTAGTCTTGTTTGCATACTTTGCAAATTACGCGCTCTTCTGTTACACCATGCTCGTTTGTACGTATTACGGGATCAAAGTAATTCCAAACTGGTGAAGTTCGTTGAATTTTCCTTTTTCCCTTACGAGTGACTTCAGAGGAGCCATCAACTTGAGATAGTAAGTCAGCTCCAATTTCTTCAAGTGGATCATTAAATTGTTCTTCTTCGTTGATCACCAAATGTAAAATGTTGGCTCTCCCTCTAGGTGATGATGCCATAGCTTCAATAAAAAATAACAATAAATTAACGTAACATAAAAATTAAATAAAATAATTACACAATAAAATTAACTTATAACAATACAAAATTAATGAACAACAAATGAAATAAATTATACATTCAAGTTTTTTTTCCTTTCTGAAGAACTCTAAGTAATCTAAAAAACAAAACAATACATAAGATCTTAGAAGTTTGTTGAATGAATATCTCTGTGAATGTTCTACGTTTATTTATAGGTAAAAAAGTTTATTTTTTATTTTTTTATTTTTTAAATCTCTCTTTATTTTTTTTTCTTTCAAGTGTAACTTGATTAGACAATTCGTTAAAGACTTAACGTCTCAGCTTTGCACATTGCAAGCCTTCCTTCTGAGCCTCTATGTTAGGCCTGTCCCTTTATAATTGCATAGAGAAATCTAATGCCATGTTCACTCACGGGTGAATATAGCATGCATAAATTATATAATATTTAATTCTTATATGTATTAAATAATATATATATATATTAAATGTATAGTATTTGGATGTGATAATACATGACCTATAGACTCAATATCCGATTCTTAGCTTTGCTTCTCCAAAGCAAAGCATCCCTTATGTAAAAAACCTAAACTACCCCTATGTAAAATAAACTTGTATATAAAATTTTTGTCCAGGGGGCTCAGTCCTCTACAACCCCCAGGAGGGGGGTTTATCACCTCTCTTTTAACCCTCACGTCGACCTTACCGTGAAGGTTGATCCGCGTACAACCTCTGCGTAGGGGTAATCTGCTTTAGGGTAATAATTAAGCTCTCATCTACTAACAATGCCTACAAGAAAAAAATTTAAAAATGCAAAGAAAAGAAAAAGAGCTTGTCAGGCCTATTGCAATGTGATGTGAATGGGGGATCTAATGTTATGTTCACTCATGGGTGAATGTGGCATGTATATATATTATATAATATTTAATTCTTACATGTATTAAATAATATATATATTAAATGTATAGTATTTTGATGTGATAATACATAACCTACAGATTCAGCATCTGATTCTCAACTTTACTTCTCAAAAGCAAAGCATGCTTATAAGGAAAAAATAAAAAAATAAAAAGAAATGAAAAGAGAAGAAAAAGAACTTGGCAAATGTATTGTGATGTGATTGCATTGGGGAAATCTCATGCTATATTCAATTATTCATTCACAGATGAATATGGCATGTATATATTATATAATATTTAATTCTTATATGTATTAAATAATATATATATTAAATGTATAGCCTTTTGATGTGATAATACATGACTTACAATGAGCCTTACATGACTTACTAGGGAAGGCCATACTCAACCATGCTCACCCGTGAATGAATATGAAAAAAAAAAAAAATATATATATATATATATATTTGAAATTGGGCCACAATGGGCCTGTATGGGCCTAGATGGGCCGGCCCAACCTAGGCTGGTGGGTTGGCCATTGTGGGCCGGGCCGGACCGGCCCATCTAGGCCACAATGGGCCGGCCCATTGTGGGCCTAAATGGGCCGGGATGGGCCGACCCATTGTGGGCCTAGACGGGCTGGGTCGGCCCAGCCCAGCTCAGCCCGGCCCATGATTTTTCATGAGCCATGCCGGGCTGACCCATGAGCCAACATATATTGGTCCAGCCTAGCCCATAAGTATTTATGGGCAGTGCCATCCCGGCCCATCACTGTAGCAGGACGGGCTCAGGCCGGCCCACGGGCTCTGACCCATTGTTGCATCTCTAGAGAGACCTACAAAATTCCAAATCAGCTGCTAGTTGGTTGTGGGGATTAAAACCGTGGGACCCACTACATTGAGGCTTTCGATGAGGTGTGTGCAGTCCAAGAAGTAATATAAATATGGCATGGAAATCTCAACCAACCGATTTTGATCAAAGGGTTGTCTAAAGAATACTCCACCAGTGGAGAAAAAGACGGGTTCTATATTAGAAATTCCCAAACAAAAAAATTGCTTTGTTGTTTTGTTGTTGTCCTTTTTCCAACGGGAGAGGACATGATTGTAATAATCATATCAGAGGAGCAGTGAAAGAAGGGAAAAAAAGGAATGCAAACAAGCACAATTGATCAAGGTTTGGAAACCTGCTTCTGATTAAATTGGAATCATTGAAATTTGGAAAATAAAATCTTGCAATATTTTTCTTTTGCACTTTTACCGTTGAAGAAATTATAATACCCCAAATTTAGTTTAGTAGGAAACTTGTTCTTTTCTAAGGCAGACAAGCCTCGGCATATTGGCATTGCTGTTTTGTGGTCCTCTATCAATATTATACTCTAAAGAGCCTTCGTTATCAACTTGATTCATGTTATTTTGCTAATAAGTCATGATAACAAAAATACTCCAAAAAAATTTAAAATGAACAACGAAAATATGAAGACAAAAAAAAGGCCAACCAACCCAAAGGAAAGATAACAAAAATGATCAACATGCATGTAGTTAGAGACATCGATGTAAGCTTAACTAATGGATGAGCCTCCCTCTTTGGAGACTTCCTTTCGCTGAAGAGTAAAAGAACATCAATTTAACTTGTGGATTTGATGGTTAAATTCACAAATGAGAAGTATATAAGAATGATTTAAGTAAGAAGGAAGATAATTCTATGGTAATCCACCCAAAAAAAGAAGAGACTCTTATGGCAGAACACATTTTGTTTTGCTCCACTAATGAGGCAAGTTTATGTCCATTTAATTAAATTTAACAATTTAATTTATGAGTAAGAGTATTTCCTATGTCAATGAAATGTAGACTCATAAATCACACCATTAAAGCTTAATTAAATAGTTGGCAAAATTGTTTCATTGATAGTGCCAAAAATGGTGGTGATCTATTGTTAATTAGTGAGTTATCTAAACCTTAATAACTTGCATAATGTATAATAAATATAATTTACATAAAGAGCCATATTAAATATGGATTTGTAAACATGCTAGCTAGTTAAGTTAGCAAAGTTAGTTATTGATATCGAATTTTAAGGAATTGAGATCTTTAAATTCAACTGGCTTTCTCTCTCCCCCCTCTTTTCTCTCAAGTATCTAGGGTTTCCCTCCTTGTCTTTGGTGCGCTACATGCAGGTTGGGTCGAGACCTAGTCGCCGCTTGGCTGGCTTTTGGTTCTCCGTCCTAGAGCTGGTATGGGGGTCTCACGACAACCCTCCGGTGGTGTCTTGCTTCCAAAACTACGGCAATCCTGTGGCGGCTTTGATGAGATGAAGGGGTGGTGCGCTATGCTTTGAGGTTTCTCCTGATGGTGTTGCGTCTTCGGGGCTTTTTGCCCTGTCATTTTCTAAGATCTGTAGAGCGTAGTGGTTGGTGTGGAAGAGTGTGTTGCCGGTAGCGTCTTCTTCCTTAGCTTCCGAGAAGGGATGATTAATCAGGTAATTGTTCCTATGTCAAGAGCTTTGCTTTGGTGGTGCAGCTGCAGGGCCTTAGGGGTGCCATGTATCAGTGGAGGCGACAATTGCGTCTGCTTCGTGGTCCTATCGTCTATGATATCGTTCCCTCTTGTGCATGCTTATTTCTTGCAGGTTTATTTTTTGTCCTAGGTTTGGTGTTTTCTTGAAGTGTCCATGATGGGTGTGGGAGGCCGAGTCCGTTTCTTTTTTCTCTGTTGTAGCTTTGATTTTATTTTTCAATGATATTTATTTGTTGGCAATTTTTACCTCTGGTTGCTTCGGGTGCGTTTGTTTCATAGTTCGAATCACGGTTCGAATAATTTTGCTACAGTATTTTCTCTCACAAAAATTTAAATTTTCATTCAAATACTCTATTTAAATATTCGAACCAAACGGACTCTTCATTTTATGGGTTTTAAATTTCAATTCTAATAACAGAAGATGGGTCTCCTTATCTTCTGGTTTCTTTGTTTGTGTCCAATTTGCAAGAGTTTGTTTCTTTACAGTGTTGTTTTTTTTATATTGTAACCCTTAATCATTTGGTTTTCCTTTCGATTTTGAGGGTTTCTTAAAGGAGCATAATATGGGCTCGTTTTTTAGTATATCGAAGCACTCTTCCTCGGTGTTTGTTGAAGGTTATGCCTTGTATTATAAAATCAAGCACATTGGTTATAATGTTTTTCTAGTTGAATGAAATTTTTTCCTTAAAAAAAGAGATCTTTAAATTCAACTAATTTTATAAAAAATTAGACATTAGTTATTTAGTACATTGTGAACATTGAAGTCTGGGTTAGAAAAGATAAAAAAAGACATTCTCAAGTTTAAAATAGTAACTTAATTAACTGTAGCTTTTATAGTAAAGGCATATTTTTTAATCAATAAAAAATGTTGCATTAGTTGTTAGATTAATTTTTTAAAAGTTTTATACAAGAACAAATACCTTAAAAATTTAAGGAGTGAGGGTTTTAAATTACGAATCAGATATTTAAAACATTGATTCAATGGCTAAATAATCCCTACCAACAGGGGAAAAAGGTTTTCTAAGAATTTCCTACAATTAACAGTGAAAACTAACCTTTTAGGATCATCCGTTAGTTACTTGCGGAGTACAAAAAGGTCCTAAATCTCCACATGACTTGTTTTTTTTTTTTTTCCTCCCCCTTCTTTTTGCTGTCCAAGAAGTCAAAAAGTAGGTTCAATGATGGATTAAAAGATGGGTTAAAGAGAAAACAACAAAATCATGCATTTCTTTCTACCGTTATTTTTGGCGTATTCTCCATCCAACCAAACTTTAACACATTCAATGGTCAATATTTAAGGCTGTGTTTGTTGATGGGAAAAGAAAATAAAAAGGAGAAAAAAAAAATAATTTAGATAGAGAAAACAGAGAATCTTTGCTCTTATGTTTATTTTGGAAGTCTTTAAAATTTTGTGCTTTACCTAATCCATTCTCTCGTCGCCACGAATGCAGTCTAGTTCAGTCAGTCTAGTTAACTCAAAATATTTATTATGTTTGCCTCTAATTATTCAAACGCTCAAAACACCACTTATCTTTATAAAATCATACTAAACAAATTAGATTTTTGAAAATTTCAATATTGTATTTGCTAATTTATATTAAATATTTTGAGTATTACTTATTTGAAAAAAATTAAACAAAAAACAATTGGAGATGTTCAAATAAATATTTCAATTAAGTAAATACTTCAATTATTTTTTAGAGTTTTGAATTTTTTAAGATTGATTTTATTTAGTATTTTGGTTTAATAATGTTTTAAATTGTATTTAGCAAAGACTGGGTAGCAAAATCTTGGTTTTTTAAAAAGAATAACTGTTTAAGGGAGTAAAGATTGTTTTGGGTATTTGCATAATAAAAGAGGCAAACGTAATTTTTAAACAAAACACAATGTCGTTTGACTATTTTTCAAAAAATAAAAGGAACATGTAAACATATTATTGGGTTGGCAATTTAGAATCCTATAATCAAAATACAGAACTAATCTATAATAGCATGTGTCAATAAGGAAACACAGTTTTAGATTCAAAAATTAAAAATCGTTTGATAAATTCAGAACCATTTTTTTAAAAATGTTTGTCTCATATTTGAGAGTCGTACCAAGTGCATTACCATTGGTGTAGAGCTAAACGCTCTGTAAATGCCATCAAGCCAAGAAGGTAGCTGAGATATAGGCAGAGCTCCATTGAGGCCTACAACCGAGCTAGACTAAGGTCTATTTGATGCAGTGGAGCAGGGACGACAAATGTGAATCCGAAGAAGGCACTTACATTCCTTCTCTACTAGTTTCACCTCAACTGAGTTGAGGTCAGACCCTAGCTAAGTGAGAACTGAAAATGAAGAGATGTTATAAGAACTTTTAAAATCACGTATTTTATCACCAAATTTTCCTCATATTCAAATTCAAATTCAAACCAATTGTAATAATCTGAAAAAATTATATATTTTTTAAGAGTTTAAACAAATATTATCTCAACTTAGATTTAAATTGGTTTTTGAATAACTACTAGATAAATTAATTGAAGTGTGACATGTAGCATCCATCTAATAGGAAAATGCGCCAAGAGTAGGCGTGGATCACAATATTGGAGAGGGATTTGGCCCAAGTATAATTAATTTATTATATGCTATAAATAGACCTTGGTTTACTTTCATGAAATCATTTTTGGCATCCATTTAGAATTTTTGTGCTCTTGTTTTAGATCTAAGAAAACCATACCCAAGAGAGATTGGAAGAAGAATTGAGATAGTCTAAGAAGATTAAATGACATTCATATACTAATAATTTAGGGAAGAAGAATAGCAAAGAAAACTGTAAGGTTTTGGAACGTTTGATTATTCAGATGTTAGCCAACGAGGTGAAAATTAAATTATTGATAACTATTTTATACAACAATACCAGAAGGATATTGAAGGTTTAAGAAAAATTCGTAAAATATATATGGGTACATTTAGCATGCTTTATTGGAAAATAATTTTCTCAAACCAACATAATAGATCACTTTATGACTCAACCAGGTGTCACATGCTTGGCTTTATAGGCTAAGAATTGCTATTTTAAGCTGGGCCTTCAAGACTGTTTAATCATCTTTGAAGATTTATTATTTATAAATGTCACACATGTTTATTTATGGTATAACTTAATATAAAATATGAATGATAGTGTTTTATAAATGTGATACTCGTTATTTTTCTAACGAGTATTATTATAATTAAATTAATTATTAGTGTGCCAAATAAAATTTTTTATTTCATCTAAAATCTATTCCACATTATTTATTTCTACTTATTTTCAAGTTTTCTAAAAATTTCCTATACCTATTTAGTATATTTACCAAAATGCTCTTGGAACTTCTAATTAATTACAAAAATGCCATTTCGTATTATTTGCTTCAAAACTCTCTGATGGAGACTTGATTTTATCTACCAATCCCCTTTTTGTCTCCTCCACCTTCTTTTGTTTCCTTTTCTTTGTCTTCTTCTTTTCTTCTTTCTTCCCACGAGGCACTCGCTCTCTTTCGCTCTTGTTTTCTTTTCTTTCTCTCTTCCTTGTTTGCTTCAAAATCAAGAGCATAAATCTAGCTACAAGATAATTAAGAGAGAAATCCAAGGTTATTTTCTTAGATCTTCCAAAATCACAAAACAAAGATCAAGGATTTCTTTCAAACAAAATCAATAATTTTTTTTAAAGCTTAAGGTAAGGTTTCTAAGCTAAAACTTTAATTTAAATTTGTGTTTTACCTAAGAAATGTGAAAAATATGTTTTTGATATTTGTTGGTAATTATACAATGTTTTTGAAGCTTGATTTATATAGATCTTTGTTTAAAATTAGTTTTTGAGCTAGTTTTGAAAAGTTTTGATTTTTGGTTTAGATTTGTATGTTGAGCATGAAAATTTTGAGAAAAATAATCTACATGTGTTAAGTGTGATATTTCATATTTTTTTTATGTATTTTCTACATCCTGGAAGTTGATAAAAAGGGTCAGATTGAGTTTTAAAGTTTGAAACTTTCAAAAATAGAAAACTGGATTTCTTTTCGGAAATTGTTTGGTCAGCAGGCCGAACACTTCCAATCGATTGGCTGAACTTTGCCAGATCAGCAGGTCAAACCTTGTAGACCAACAAGCCAAACCTTACAGATCAACAAGCCAGCAAAGAGGTCTAAAATGTGTAGTTTGATTGGTAGGCCGATCGGACAGTCAAAACTCATCTATTTTTCAACGTTTTATGCTACAAAATATTCCAAAGATTTCCCATCAATGATTATTGTATATTAATAAGAACAGGTGGTAAATTGACATGATTATAGAGTAAGATTTAAGTTAAATTATGGTTATTTCATACATCGTAGGATAACGAAGTACTTGAAGCTTACGTGGTGAACTTGGTATTGTGAGCTAGAAGTTATCAGCATTGTACTCGCCAAGAGGTAAGGAATCTATTACTCATCTTTTGTGAGGTTTTATAGAATTAAAATTGGTTCTTTATATTGAAAGATATATATATATATATATATATATATACACACACACATGTTGAACTGTTATTATATGAATATTACTTATGAGACAATAACATGAACTCTTTCTGTAATGTACAGCGAGGAATAAATTGATTTAACATGTATTAAATAAATTAAAAAGCATGGTTAGGAAATACACTCTATACACAACAATAGTGGTTATGAGAGAAATGGTAAGACATGAAGAGGGCGGCGGTTACATCATTGGGCACGAATACCTAAAAGTAAAATAGGGTGGAGGCGACGGTGCTCCATTGTGTCGAAAGTCCTAGAATGTACTATACAAAAATCAACTTGGTGAGATCCGAGGCTCGATGTCCTCTAACCCGACACTCTTGGAATGATTGAAGAGTAGAAAAGCACACCCATTTGGGTTTCATTGAGTTGAGTGATGAGATACTCCCTTGAAATGTGGATACATAGGAACATTGATGAATGATGATATATGTATATATGTATATGTAAGAAACTTGATAATGATTAATGTAAGGTGTCCACAAAATACGATCATAATGAATCTTATAAGATGAATAATGTTGAGAACTAACTAACTATGCAGTATTAATGTAGCAATGATAAAAACTAAAGGTAAGTAATGGTTTTCCCTACGAGCATGTTGTCGCTCATTTCCCTATATTTTTATCTTTTCAAGACCCATAATGTGTGAGTGGCAATGAGAGATATAGTTGAGGAAGTTAAGCATTTGTACTCAATTGGAATATCTTCTTTTACTGAGAATGTTTTTCTTAATAACGCAAGCATTGTATGTTACTTTTTGTGACAGTATTAAGATATATTAAAGGTTTGAATGATGATGGTGGTTTTATATTATTAATTTAAATGTGCTATATTAAACTGTAGTTTATTTGTTGCTTATATTTTTATTTTAATTTGAGAGTTATCATTTAAGTCCTGACAAATTTGTTTTGAAGCTTTATTTTAATTTTCTATTCTTTATTTAATTTATTAAAAACTGTTACCCATACTTATAGGCGTTACAATAACTTTTTTAAGTGTGACATGAATAAACACAACTTTTAAATGTGTAGCATAATATGTAATTTTCTCTCGTATTTGTTGGGAAACTTGTGATATTTGAATGTGTCTTTTGCTCTTAAGGATCTTAGAGAGGTTTACTATTTCGTCAGAGTTGAAGCTGCTCGTGACTCCAGAGGATGCTTCCCTCTCAGTCAATACACGTTAAAGATCTCTTGGCTAAGCACAAACTATTTCATGTAAAAAAAACACTACTACTTTAAATCCATGGCAATCTTCAGGCGTAACTTATGAAAAATAGAGTATTTTACATATTGGACACTTCCAAATCTCACTTTTACTAGACCTAATGTGTTTACAGTAAATAAATTGAGTCAATATTATCATTGAAAAGGCACCCTTGGAAACTTGAAATAACTTATGATTTTTAGCTTCCGATAAATTTTTGATCAAGTTATTAGATCTTGTAAGGGAAGAAAATTATGAAATGGGTAGATATTGCTAATTACTTTTAAAGGTTTACTAACCTCTGTTTTTTTTTTTTTTTTTTTTTAAGGGTATCCTATGTAGTTCAAAAGTATCAATATATAATTTAAAATAAGCCCTCGCATTTATAAATTACTCCAACGTAATGGACATGAATTTCTTAGCGCTTTTAATATACTTAACAAAGGTAAGAAAATTCTCATCTCACTGTAATACAAACAAAAGAGAAGCATTATAAACTATTCAACACAGGCCACTATCTCATTAATAAAAGCAGTTCCATGCATGAAAGTTACAGTGCTAACTCTGCGAGTTTTTGTCTAACATGTACGGTAAAACTATACTTTTTAATCCTCTTATATGATTCTCCAAATATTTTAGTGATATTTTTCTTTTAAAAAACAAAGTGAAAACTTAGTCGCTTCAGGAAAATATAAAAATAAAAAAGAGGTTGATTAAATTAAACCATATTTGAACCGACCATTTCGGAGAATTTGAGCCAAAAAATAAATTAATTAATAAATTGGATATGTTGTCTGAGAATAGTTTGACATTTACTGAGGGGAATAAATAGTATCCATCTGACATAGCTATATTTGCCTGTCTCATTTTGCAGGTTGACGGGAATGAAGACAATATGGTACCCATATTTTAGGAATCTTTACCAAACGTTCATTTTGTATTATGAAAAACTTCCTCTTTGTTATTTTATTATGTACTTTGGCCAAGCATTGGAATTTTTTATGGCACCAAATTGCTTCTCAGTAACGTTACGTGATACTTAAAAAATACTGCTAAATGCCAGAGTTGGTCTGCACGGCACAATGCCACTGTGCGCATTAGCATTAAAAAAAAATGTATAGCGTTAACATCCAGAAAAAGCTGCCGTCAGACAATTTTTGTCAAATGAAAGATTGTTCGTTTGAGGATTTTTTTTTTCATTATATATACAAGGATGTGCTTCCATCCATCTGAAAAAAAAAAAAATTATTCCACTTATCTCTAGCCGTCCATTTTTGCTTAGGCCGTGAAGATCGAGCCAAGGATAGGGGATCACATGGTACCTATGGTTGGCGTTAACTGGTCAATCCCCAATGATTAGGTAGAGAAACGACATTGCGTGTTTTTTAGTTTTTTTTTACTGCCTTTTTTTTTTTTTTTTTGGAAAGCGATCTTGAATACTTCTTGGTTTTTTTTCCCTCAACCTGCATTTGATATCTATCCGCCCTTTCCTTCTTGAAAGTCGATTGCCCTTTATTCTTTTTTTTTTTCTTTCTAAAATTTAGGCAATGGTTCGTTGGATATTGAACTAATGAATAGGTAGTTTCGTTGAAGATCGTTGCAGAAGGTGATTTTTGCATGTTTATTTTCCTTTAAGAGACACTACTAGAAATTTAAGATTATATGACCCTTATATAGCGACCTATTTTTAAAAACTGTCGTGATATGGGAAAATAACGCTAAGAGTGACGCCTAAGAAAACGAAAACTATTGTAGTGGGAGGACCGTCTTTCACGACGGTTTTCTCCAAAAATCAAAAACCGTCGTGGTATGACATAGGCTTCCACGATGGTTTTTTAAAAAACTGTCGTAGAAGATGACTTAAAAGCCTTTTTCTAGCTCGACAATCAAACACGAATCACAAACTTGGCTTTCAAATACACATCCAGAACCCTCCGAAACTGCTGTTGCCATCCCTCTCTACCTTCATCCTTCTTAATCAACTTCTTAATTATAAGTTTTTATTAGAAATTGATAAATTGGTGTTGATTTTATTGTTTATTAATCCGTGTTTATTGTATTGTCGATGGGTATGGTTAATTTGTTATATGCATATGATTTATGATTAGAATATGATGGGTATGTGTAATTTGTGAAATTATTTTTAATTGAATTGCTATTTCTTATTTTGATTTAGGACTTGCAAAATGGATAAGAAATAGAAGTGAGATTTTCGATTGTCTAGAGAATATGTGAATGGTGTGGAAGAGTTCTTAGATTTTGCCAAAACTCATGCCAATGGTGATAAAATTCGGTGTCCTTGTGTTCAATGTGGAAACCATAGATCTCATTCATTTCCAATTGTTGGAGGATATTTATTTCAAAATGGAATTATAAGTAGTTATCAAACGTGGTATTTTCATGGGGAGTTTAAGTTCAATCCAACTTTAGTAAGTAAAGAAAATGAAGCTATTGTGGAAAAAAATATGAATGATTATAACAATTTGGTTGACATGGTCAATAATTTGGAATAACACTTCTTACACCATCCGGATTTATTTGAGACAATGATGAATGATGCTGAGATACCCACCAAATTGTCCACTTTAGTTAGATTATGGAATTTGAAAGTGTTAGGTGGGTGGTCAAATTCTAGTTTCACAAAGCTTTTGGAATTTTTAGGAAGGCTTTACTAGAGGGTAATAAATTACCAACTAGTATGTATGAGGCTAAGAAGGCTTTGAGCACTTTAGGAATGGAGTATGAGAAAATTCATGCTTGTGAAAATGATTGTGTTTTTTATAGGAATGAGTATGAGGATGAGAATTATTGTCTGGTAAGGTGGAAGAAAGGAAAGGAGCTAAAAGATGGTAAGCATGGAGTGCCAATGAAGGTGTTATGGTACATTCTACCGGTACCACGTTTGAGGCATTTATTTGAAAACATAGAACATGCCAAGAATTTGACATGGCATCATGATAAACAGGTCGACAATGGTACGCTTGGACATCTGGCGGATTCGCCACAATAAAAGACTTATGAAGCCGATCATCCCGACTTTAGTGCGGATTCAAGAAATATATATTTCGCTTTGTCGATAGATGGATAAACCCACATGGTAACATGAGTAGTAGACATAGCACTTGGCTAGTAATACTTGTTAACTACTATCTCTATCCAAAGATGTGCATGAAGTGAAAGTTTTTAATATTGTCTTTATTTATTTCGGGTCCTCACCAACCGGGCAATGACATTGATGTCTACTTAGCACCATTAATCGATGACATAAAAAAATTGTTGGAAAATGGAATCAAAGTTAGAGATGCTTACCGAGAAGAGACATTTACACTCTGATATGAAAATTAACGACTTCCCCGCATATGGTAATTTATTTGGTAATTCGGTGAAAAGATGCATTGGTTGTCCTATTTGTATAAAGGAAATGTCTCACTAATGTCGAAGAATGGTAAGAAAATCATTTTTCTTAGTCATAAAAGATGGTTGCGAAGAGATCATGATTACGACAAACAAAAGAAAGCCTTTAATGGCAACATCGGAGAAAGAGACCCTCCTCGTCCTTTGACAGGTGAATAAATATTTAAAATGGTAAAAGATATGAAAGTGGTATTTGGGAAGAAAAAGCAAGGTAAGGATGATCCACCAATAAATGGACCATGGAAAAAAAAGATCAATCTTTTTCGATCTTCCATATTAGAAGACACATTTTGTTCGTCATTGATTGGATGTTATGCATATTGAGAAAAAAGTGTGTGAATCCATAGTCGGCATGTTGTTTGAATTTTCGAGCAAGACTAAGGATGGTGAAAAAGGACAATTGGATCTCATAGAAATAGAGATTAGGCCTAATTTGTTTCTTGAGAAAAGAGGGAACTGCACTTACTTATCTCTGGCGAAGTATACGTTATCTAGAACGAAAAAGAGAAAGCTTTGTGAATGGCTTGCTTTGTTGAAAGTGCCGGATGGCTATTCTTTTAACTTTAAAAAGTTAGTATCGGTGAATGATTTGAAACTTATTGGCATAAAAACACATGATTGTCATGTGTTGATGCAACAATTACTACCACTTGCATTGTGGGGAATTCTAACAAAAGATATAAGATTTGCAATTACCAAGTTGTGCTCGTTTTTTAATTCAATATGCTTCAAGGTAAATGATCCACTTATGCTAGATTCACTATAATTGGAGTTAGTGAAAACCTTATGCATGCTTGAGAAGTATTTTCCACTGGCATTTTTTGACATCATGATTCATCTAAAGGTGCACTTAGTACGTGAAGTTAAGTTATGCAAACTGGTATATTTGCGATAGATGTACCCATTTGAAAGATATATGAAGGTTTTAAAGGGCTATGTGAAGAACCGAAATAGGCCAGAGGGATGTATCATAGAAAGTTACATAGCTGAGGAATCGGTTAAATTTTGCTTCGAGTACTTGTCCAATGCAGAAGCAATTGGGGTGCCAAAGATAATAAACATTGAGGCTAAGGGACTATCTATCGGTAATCCTTCCTTAGTAAATCGAGAGGAGTAGGAGTATGCTTGTCTTTATGTCTTGCACAATGCTAATGAAGTGGAGCCTCTTATTGAGGTGCACATGACTAAATTAAAAAAGGAAAACCTAAAAGAGCAAAAAATGAAAAGTGGTTGCAAGATAAACACAACCAGAAATTTCAGCTGTGGATTAGAGCATACATCTATGGCAAGTGCTCCACGTCACAAGATAGAGGCATGTCACAAGACTTAAAGAACCTAGCTAGGGGACCATCATTGGTGGTTACAAGGTATACATCATATTCCATAAATGGTTACACTTTCTACACTTGTGAAAGAGATGAGAAACATCCTATCCAAAATACCAGTGTGACTCTCCATGCCGAGGCTATGGATATTTCCTAAGGACAAGAATCTGGTATATAGGACCATGAACTACTTTAATTTCATTGAAGATATTTGGAAACTTGATTATGGGGGATTGCGTATAGCACTTTTTGAGTATAAGTGGGCCAACAACAACTATGTTAAGATCGATAACGACGGCATCACGGTGGTTGGCTTTAGAAGATTAGGATACAAGAATGATCCCTTCATTATGGCATCACAAGCAATGATCCCTTCATTATGGCATCACAAGCAATCTAAGTTTTTTATCCAATGGATCCCTAAGATTTGGAATTGTCTCTAACCGTTCCGATCAAGCCAAGAGTAGTTATTAATGGGGAAGAACTTGTCGAGGATTGCATAGACATCCCTTCATTCATAAAAGGATTGCCACTAGTTGAAGAGATAGATGATTTTGAAGATGATGTTTCACACTTGCTTTGTGAAGATGTAGAATGGATATATATTGAGGAACCAATGAAAAAAAAAAGAAAAAAATGAGCATCTGTAAACAAATTTATGTTAATTTATTTAAATATATTTCTTTATTTTGTTTTTCAACTTTTTTTCAAGGTAAAGGATATCTGTTTATACTTATGTTTGTGATGAAAACAGCAAAAAGTTAACATTCTGGGCTATTGAACGCTTAACATAAGGGTTGACCACCTTGGGCAGAGGAGAAAAACTTATGCAAGCGGAGATTTTAGACCAGTTTTTTTATGACTATTTTTTAGAAAAACTGTCGTAAAAATTAATATTCCACAACGGTTTTAGTAAAAACCGTAGTACAATATGGGCCCTAGGACTTTTTAATTTTTGAAACCCGTGCGCCCCCCACATTCAACCTCGATTTCTCTCTAAAAAAATCTTTCTCTCTCTCAAAGTTGTTGTTACCGTTGCCCATCTGTCGCCATCGCCTCCCATCGCCATCGCCCTCCCTTCTCTGTCGCCATCATCTGCATGTAAGTTCTTCCTCTCTTTCTCTCTCTCCTCCCTCTCCGCGTCCCCCTTATACCCCTGCCTCCCTCCTTTGCCGCACCCTTTGCCTTGCCCCTGCCCTTCGCCCTCGCCCTTCCCCTCCCCTCCCCTACCTACCTCGCTCCCTTCTCCCATCCCTGCCTTTCCCCCTCGCCCCCACCCTCCCCTGCCTCGCCCCCTCTCCCCCTCACCCCACACCCCCTACCCCTACCCTCGTCCCCGCCCCTGCCCCCGCTCTCGTCTCCTCCCCTAGCCTCTGCCTCTCCCTCTCGCCCCCTCTCCCCTACCTTCCCCCACCCCTACCGCTCTCCCCTTTGCCCTTACCCTCCCCCTCGCCCCCGCCCCCTCTTGTTAGACATGGTGCCCTTAAGGAGTAAAAATGTTGTAATATGTTTTTGAAGACATTTTATCAATAAAGAGTTTATTTATTATTCATATACCAAATGTTGTCCTCTTCACATTCATTTCTGTTGAATGTATGATAAGTGAACAAAAGTCTGAGACCATCGGTCTAAACCTTTAAGAATCATGCATATGATGGACAGATTATGCAGAAGATGTGAATCTTAAAGGTTATGGTCTAAGTCATAAGATCCACAATCGAGGGAATAAAGTTTTTATTCAAGCTAAGTTTGTTATGTTGTCTACATCCCTAATGGGAGATGGCTTGTCTTGGTCATTGGAGTGGAACTTCGCAAGTACAAACATTGGTACATTGTCATAGGTGACAATGTATTGGATCGGGATATAAAGTTGAATTGATTTAGATTAACAATTCCATTTGCACAAATCAATTCACTTTAGACAATCATGTGTTTTGTCTTAAACCTAAAATGACTAATGAGTTCGTTATATTGACTTATGTATTTTGATGTACCAAAAGGTGACATCCTAATTTTATGATGGTACGTATACCGGTATGTTGGAGACATGACTCTTGATTGCATAGACTTGTTATTCATAGATATGGAATCCGTAGCTCTTTTTGTAGTGTTAATGATATTCTCTTAAATGCATTATCCTATAATTGGAAGACTAGAGTGCTCAACCATTCGGATGCATAGGTATAACCAAATGGTATACTATCCCTAGATAGTAAGTTTTCCAATGGCGAGATAACAGAATGTAAGATAAAAATAATCAGGAAGGTGAAATGGAATTTATTCTCAAGTCGATTATCAATATCCTATGGGGATATAATACATTATGATATGTCATGGACACTTACCCTACTTGAAGTTTCGTAATTTTATATAGTTCGAGAGTGTAGCTCTAAGCTTTTAGTGAAGTAGCATTAGAGTTGATAATTATAAAATATATATTTGGGATACTATATTGTATAATTATAGGAGATTAAACTATATAGGTCCATTAGGTCCCCTTTGCTAGCTCATAATAAATCCTGCAACGAAACGGCGTGCTTTTCCTTCAAATTGGTGACTTATGTTAAATTATTAGATTGGCTAAAATTTGATAGGATCAGATTTTATAATTCATGTCAGTTTATTAGTTGAATTAATTTTGTAAATTAATTCAAGATAAACATGCTAAATTATTAGGATAATATTTTATTTTCTATGATATTATCCAGATATGACTGTTTTGATCAGATAACTTATCTATTGGGTTATTTGAATGAAAATTAAGGCTCTAGATTAGAATCTTAGGTAGAAAATAAAAGATTCTTAGGGATCATATTATCGCAAGTTCTACCAAATTAGCAGGTCGGCTTATCGATTGAGTAAGTTTGGCAGGCTGATCTCCAAGTTCAGCCTGCCAATCCAGCGATAATCTGTTTATACGTTTCAAATGCTATTTTCATCATAAATTGATCCATATTAGAATTTTGAGGCTTTATTTGATAATGATTAACCCTAGGTCTGACCTCTATAAATAGGGGTGAGTTTCCTCCATTATTCTAATCAGTTAAGAGGTATATAGTGATTGTTCTAGTGTGAGAAACTTTTAAACTCTCTGAGAGCTATTATTCATAATCAAGAACCTTAGCTCTAGGTCTTCTTAATCGGTTGGACGGTGAGTCACTGGAGAAAGAGCTATATGACGTGTGATCACCAACACTTGATCGTGGATAGAGAATCATAAAGAAGACCAGTTGGTTAAGGCTCTTTTGAAATGTTATTCTCTTCACTAATTGCTTGTTCTCTTTAGTATATAAAGATTAGTAAGATCTATGATTAATTTATATATACAGCATATTAAACTTGTGTTTTAAAAAATACACTGATTTAAATTTTTTTTAAAATTCTACGTAATCCTTTTCGAACAATTAGTATCAGAGCTAGTGTTTTTATGTAAATTTACGAGTTTGTGATCATGTTTTTATATATATATATATATATATATATATATATATATATATAGATTATGTGCTCTTTTTCTTTCCTATGCTTGAATTTAATTTTTAGAGAGTTGGCATTCTAGGGTTTCTATATATGTAAATGTTGTTATGAACTAATATGGTGAATGTTTATTAATTAATCATGGTTGATTAAATTATTATTTACTTATTAATTAATAAATTAATTTGTGCTGGTTATGGTTCCTTAAATGTTAGAATGTATATCTAGGTTTTTCATGTAATTAGATGGCAGTCTATTATCACCGTCTAGGAATTGTTATTGTAATTTTAAATTTTGTAATTAAATAATCATTTGAAGAGAAGAAGGATTTAGAAGATGGATGATAGCAATTCCATTGGTTTTTCCTAAGTTTCTAAAATTTTAATGTTTTTGGATTGTTGAAAATAAGATTGAAAAACTGCTTAAAACTATTTTCTAGAAAACGTGAGTTTAGCGCCGTCGGTAGGCCGAACCCTCAAGTTTAGCATGCCGATGGTCACAGTTCGATAGGCTGTTCGTGAGGCAAGATTCTATCAACTCTGGTGGCAGGCCAAACTCTTAAGTTAGGCAGGCCAATGGGTCATGACCAGCAGACCAATGACACCAATTGGCAGACCAGCAGAGAACTGTAGGTTTTCATAAATGTGCGTTTTTTGGTGCAGTTTTGATTTTATTCTTGAGAGAATTCTAAGGAACATGAAATTTTATGATGACCGAAAAAATAAAGTATTTAATCTATGAGAATCGATAATATATTTCAATTGATCTTTTGTAATATTGATTTTCTTTTATCTAGGATGGAACTATGATATTACGACTATTTATTATTTTGCTTGTGGCTTTATATGTTGCTTTGCTTGTCTGCATTATAATATGATTTGCCATGTATGTTGATAACATAGCATATAGAATAGGGAGTACCGCTCATTAAAAATTGTTTATGCATGTTAACATAAAACCTTGATGTTCAGAATATTGAGTGGGAGAAGGTTTTCAAAGAGAGGACTTATGGCCTCCATCATTGGTCCATAGGTAGCACATGGTGGTTTCGACCCCTAAGAAGGGACTTCATCATGTACTGGGTTGGATCTTTGAAGGGGTATTTTATTTTGGCATGATTTATGCTTGTACACCCTAGGTCGTGAATATAAATAATGGATAAAATAGTTGAAACGTGGTTATACACTCAAGATTAATTTTATTATTAACCTCCCCTAGGAGTTCTGTTAATAAAATTAATGGTCAAAGAAAGCGATTATTAATGTATGCTGGATCAGATGGGTCTTGGATGACATATATTAATCTGAGGGTATCTATGTTCTAATTGAATTTGGCAAGTCTCTCCTAGGCGGCTTGTTGAATCCTGAGTTAGGAATTATCATTGTAAGGTTATGATTTTTTCAAGGTTTTGACACATAAACACAATTGTATGTTTACTTGTTTGTGTTATCTTAAAAAACTGTTATGCAATGTTTGCTTATATTTGGTATATGATCTTTATTGTAGAATGAAGCGTCTAAAAATGCTTTATCTTTGATACTCGATAAAAACCAATTAACTAGCAAGAATTATAATGATTGGAAAAGGAACCTGAATATTGTCTTGTCCTTTGAGAAATTGAAATTTGTGCTAACAACACCATGTCCTCCTGAACCTACCGAGGAATCCATTATTAATAAGCAAATCAAAGTGTATGATCATTGGAAAGATGCTAATGATTAGGCCCGTTGTTATGTTATGGCTAGCATGAATAACACGCTGCAGGCTCAACATAAAGATTATGAGACTACGAAGCAGATCTTGGATAATCTTGAAGAGATGTTTGGAGGTCAAGCCCTAACAAAATGGGAAGGGGCTCTTTGGAAGCTTTTGAACTCCGAACAAAAACCGGGGACTCCTGTAAGGGAGCATATGATGTTGGTCATGGGTTACCTCGCTGAGGCTCAATCCTATGGAGTTGATATCAATGTCGAGTCACAAATGACCATGGTTTTTGAATCTCTGTTAAAGGACTTCATCCTATTTAGAGCTTCATACAATTTGAGCAATAGATAGGATGTGACCGTAATGGACCTAATGAAACAGTTACAGGAGCTCAAAAATCTGATCAAGGAAATTCCTACGAGTGGCGAGGCCAACTTGGTGGCTGCATCTGGTTCCAATCCTAGTTCAAGGAATGGAAGGAAACAGAGGACTAAGAACTGGAAGTCTTCTTGTTCGCATAGAATCTACTAACCCAAGTGCACGTTATCGATCAAGTAATAAAGTAGTGAGTATGAGTATCGTCTCACAGGGACGGTTGAATAATAACCTAGTTAATTACTAAATTGGCCAAAACTTATCTTGCAAATCGAATGAAGTGAAATAAAACAAAGCAAAATACTAAAACTAAAACCAATTTGAGAGAAAAAAAATATAATTGAATTGAAGGATAAACCAATAAGACTAAAGTGTTAAGGCATCTGATGTCACCTAATCACTAGATATGAATTCCATATACTTATGCACCCTATTGACCATACACATGCGATGGCGAAAATTCCCAATTTATTTACTATCCTATCTTTAGGTATAACAAACTTACTCAATTTATTAACCTACTATATTTCTATATGAATTTAAATAAACCTACGTGTATTAAGATCCCTGAATATTCCCAGTTTACAATGAGTCTTTTGGGCCATCTTATCGCTGAAAGCCACACAACTAACATGGTATATCTTTATCCACATTTAATTTATGGTTATATATTATATGAAGCATTTGCACATTCTCCCTTCTCAGTTTCAAACATGCACATCAAATCATTTAAATGGTAGTTAATCATTCAAAAGCCTTAAGCACAATAACATACAACTCACATGAATAAAATCAGTTATGGTGTATAAATAAATATGAAATTTACATCATTGTGATTAGGCTACATTGTAGCCTTAACTAAGAAAATTAAAACATAATTGAAAATGAAATAAAAATTGAAATTTTAACTAAATCAAACATAAGGAGTTAAGAGAACAAGAAATTCTGTCACCAATCTCTAACTTCTTACTCCAAAGTGCTTAAAAGCTCTTAAGAAAATTGCAACTATGGTCTAAAAATAAAAACCCTAGATAGCCCTTAATTGTACCTCCCTTTTCTACTTATACCTATCCCCAAGTTACCCTATGACTCCCTTTTCCAATCCAAAAATTGGGCCTTAGAATTGCTACTGGCGAACCTCAAAATCGCAGTTGGCGCCCTGGCACTGTCTCTCTACCAAATCACCTGTGCACGATTTCAGTGGGCACTGCGACACTCCTTTTGGGTGCCGCAACGCTAGTTCTTGGCCAACTTAATTGGGCTTACATTAATGGGGCGCTGCGGGGATGCTGCAGTGTTGGCAGCTAACAACCATACCACATTTTCTTGCGTTTTCTTCCGATTTCCTTACCTAATCTTGTGCTCCTGCTCCATTTTCTTCCCTTTTTCTTCAACCTAAATAATTTAAGGCAAACCTTTATAAATATAGGCATTTTAAGTGATTTTTCTGAAGAACATAGCATTATTCACTAATTAACAGTGGCTAAATAACTCTATAAACTAGAGTTATCACTTCTATTCCTACAAATGGCAAGAATAAGAAGAAGAAAAAGAAGAACCCAAAGAAGCTAAAGTGCTTTTACTGTGGGAAAAAAGAATTGCAAGGACTTCATTTCCCGAGGAGGTTGGTGTAATGTTCCGATTATTGAAACTTGTTTAGTTGAGGAATTAAGTGACACTTGGGTCATAGATTTTGGAGCAACGAATCATGTTTGTGTTTCTCTACAGGGTTCAAACAAACAAGAAGTCTGCTTCATGAGGACTTCACACTTTGGATGGGTAATGGATCCTTAGTGTTGGCTAAATAAGTGGGAGACGTTCGTCTTTACTTTGATAATTGTAGGATTTTAGTTTTGAAAGACTGTTTTTGTGTTCCTAGGCTCAAAAGGAATTAAATATTTGTAGCTTATTTATTTAAAGGTTCTTATTCATTTTCTTTTAATAATAAAGTGGTGATTTGAAAAAAAACAAATCTTTTATCAGTGATGGATTGATGCACAACAATCTATATTTTATCAAGCCTAAGATGGACATACTGCTTAAAATTGAGGTTAATGATAACAACTCTAAAAGGCTTAAGACTTCTCACTCTAAGAAGACTTATCTTGGGCATTTGCGATTATGTCATATTAGCCTGAATAGGATTCAAAGATTGGTTAGGGATGGACCTTTAAGTCATTTAAAGGTGGAATCTATACCACAATGTGAATCTTATTTAGAGGGCAAAATAACCAAAAAGACCATTTGGGTTTAAGGGCAGTAGGGCTGAAGGGGCTCTAGAACTTGTGCATAGTGATGTTTGTGGTCCCATGAATATCCAGGCATGAGGGAGGTATGAGTACTTCGTCACTTTTATTAATGATTACTCAAGATATGAGTATGTCTACCTAATGCATCATAAAAGCTAAACTTTTGACAACTTCAGGGAGTTTCAAGTTAAAGCGGAGAAGCAATTAGGTAAACCCATAAAGACACTTTGATCCGATCGAGGTAGAGAATATCTCTCTGATGAGTTCTTGGGACAGTTATTAAAGAATAGGATCTTATTAGAGAATACCTCTCTAATGAAGTGGAGAATACGCTGGGCACTCCACAGTAGAACGTCGTTGCTGATAGAAGTAATATGACTTTGTTGGACATGGTTAGGTCCATGATGAGTTATTTGACGTTACCTTTATCCTTTCGGGGATATGCACTGCAAAACACATGTTATCTTTTGAACAATATGCCTTCAAAGCCGGTTCCTAAAACTCGTCATGAGTTATAGATGGGTAGGATGACACCCTTAAACCATATTCGCATATGGGGATGTCCGGTTCATGTCCTATATAAGGAAGCAAATAAGTTGAAAGCACGTTTGAAAGTTTGCGTGTTTGTAGGATATCCAAAAGGGACTAAAGGGGGTTATTTCTATAACCCAAAGGAAAATAAGGTCGTGGTTTCAATGAATGCAACATTCCTTGAGGAAAGTTACATGAATGATTTTAAGCCTCGAAGTAAAGTGGTACTCAAAGAGTTGGCAAGTGATTTGATCACTTTGGGGGTTTTGGTAGAAACCAATCTAATCAATATAGAAGAACCAACCGAACAACAACCTAAGAGGCTTTGACGTAGTGGGAGGATCGAGCATTTAGGGGAGAGGTATATGTTTAATGGTGAAGCCTACTTGGCTGAAGCGGTTGAACATGACAAGGATCCTTACACTTATGAAGAGGCTATGGAGGATGTTGATTCAAAGCTTTGGATAGAAGCCATGAATACTGAGATGAAGTCTATGGAGACTAATCAGGTCTGGGAACTTATGGATCTTCCCAAAGGTGTAAAACCTATAGGTTGTAAGTGGATCTTTAAGAGAAAGGGAGGAGTAGATGGGAAAGTTGAAACCTATAAAGCTAGACTAGTAGCTAAGGGATACACATAAAAAGAAAGGAATTGATTACGAGGAAACCTTTTTGCTTGCATCCATGTTTAAGTCCATCCACATTCTCTTATCCATAGCCGCTGCTCTCAACTACGAGATTTGGCAGATGGATGTCAAGCCAACCTTTTTGAATGGCTATCTTGATGAGTACATATATATAGTACAACCAGATAGGTTCAAGCCTAAGGGACAATAAGGTGAGGTTTGTAAGCTGCTAAAGTTAATTTATTGAGTTAAGTAGGCTTTCTGTTCTTAGAACATAATATTTGATCAGGTGATCAAGACTTATGGTTTCGAACAAAACGTGGACGAACCATGTGTTTATAAACACATTAAGGATGGGAAGGTGGTTTTTCTCTTGCTTTATGTAGATGAAATTCTGTTGATTGGCAATGACGTTGGGGCATTGTCACCGATCAAATTATGGTTGACCAAGCAATTTAACATGAAAGACTTAGGTAAAGCTAATTATGTTCTCGGTATCTAGATCTTATGGGATAGGAAGAACAAAATGATAGTTTTATACTAAGCGGTCTACATGGAAAAAATTCTCAAGAGGTATGCAATGCAGAATTCCAAGAAAGGTGGGCAACCATCTAGGTCTGGAATTACTCTTTCTAAGAAAGACTCACCAAAGTCTGGTGAAGAAAGAAAATATATGAAGAAGGTACCTTATGCTTTAGCAGTGGGTAGCCTCATGTATGCTATGCTTTGTACATGACCAGATATTTGTTATGCAGTTAGAATTCTAAGTCGATTTTAGTTAGATCTAGGACTAAACCACTAGGTTGTGGTCAACCATATTTTGAAGTACCTGAGAAGGACTCGCAGGTTTATGCTTATGTATTCGGGTGAGGATCTCATACCTCTAGGATACACTGATTCAGATTTTCAATTCTATCTAGGTTTGAGAAGATTGACTTCTGGTTTTATGTTTACTCTAGGAGGTAATGCCATTGTTTGGAGAAGTGTCAAGCAAGATTGCACTTTGGATTCAATGGTGGAGGCCAAGTATGTGGCAACTAGTGATGCTTCAAAAGAAGCAGTATGGCTTCGCAAGTTCCTTAGGGAACCTGAAGTAGTTTTTAGTATGGATAAGGTGGTATCACTGTATTGTGATAACATTACAGCAATAGCTAATGCTAAGGAACCAAGATTTCACAAGAAGAGTAAGCATATTCATTAGAAGTATCATGTGATAAAGGACTTATTTGAGGGTGGACATGTTGCTGTATACAAAATCATATCTGAGGACAATTTAGTTGATCCATTCATGAAGACACTAACTGTAAAGGTTTTTGAGAGGCATATAGAGGCTATGGGGAAGTGAGACATGTCATATTCACTCACTTAGGTCAAGTAGGATATTGTTGGACATGGTGCCCTTAAGGAGTAAAATATTATAATATGTTTTTGGAGAATTTTTATTAATAAAGAGTTTATTCATTATTCATGTACCAAATGTTGTCTTCTTTACGTTCATTTCTGTTTAATATGTGGTAAGCAAACGAAAGTCTGAGACTGTTGGTCTAAACTTTTAAGAATCATGCACATGATGGACATATTAAATGGAAGACATAAATCTTAAAGGTGATGGTCTAAATTGTAAGATCTGCAATCTAAGGAATAAATTTGGGTGCTTTATTCAAGCTAAGTTTGTTATGTTGTCTACATTCCTAACGAGAGATGGCTTGTCTTGGTCATTGGAGTGGAACTCCCTGAGTAGAAACATTAGTAGATTGTCAAAGGCAATGATGTATTGGATCGGGACATAAAGTTGAATTGATTTGGATTAATAATTTTGTTTGTGCAAATCAATTCACTTTAGAAAATCATACGTGTTGTGTTTAATCCTAAAATGACTAATGGCTCTATTATATTGAGTTATGCCATTTGATGTACCAAAAGGTGACATCTTGATTTTATGATGGTATGTATACTAGTATATTGGAGACATGACTCTTGATTGCTTAGACTTGTTATTCATAGATATGGAATCCATAGCTCTTTTTGTAGTGTTAGTAATATTCTCTTATATGCATTATTCTGTAATTCAAAGACTGGAGCGCTCAACCATTTGGATGCATAGGTGTAACCGAATGGTATACTGTCCTTGGATAGTAAGTTTTCCAATTGTAAGATAACAGAATGTAAGATATAAATAATTGGGAAGGTAAAATGGAATTTATGCTTACGCCGATTATGAATATTCTATGGGGATATGACACATTATGATATGTCATGGATACTTAGCCTACTTGAAGCTTCATAATTTTATATAGTTTGAGAGTGCAGCTCTAGGCTTTTAGTAGAATAGCGTTAGAGTTGATAATTATAAAATATGTATTTAGGATATTGTATTTTATAATTTTGGGAGCTTGAATTATATAGGTCCATCAGGTTCCCTTTGTTAGCTCATAATAAATCCTATAACGATAAGGGGTACTTTTCTTACAAATTGGTGACTTATGTCAAATTATTAGATTGGCTGAAATTTGATATGATTAGATTTAATAATTCATGTCAGTTTATCAGTTGAATTAATTGTGTAGATTAATTCAAGATAAACATGTTGAATTATTGAGATAATATTTTATTTTCAATGAGATTATCCAGATATGACTATTTTTATCAGATAACTTATCTATTGGGTTATTTGAATGAAACTAAGGCTTTATCTAAGAATCTCGGGTGGGAAAAAAAAATTCTCAGGGATCATATTATCATAAGTTCGGCCGTTGGCCTGTCGATGGAGTAAGTTTGGTAGGCCGATCTCCAAGTTTGGCTTGTCGATCCAACGATAATCTGTTTATGTGTTTCAGACACAATTTTCATCATAAGTTGATCCAGATTGGGATTTTGAGGCCTTATTTGATAATAATTAACCTTAGGTCCAACCTCTATAAATAAAGGGTGAGTTCTCTCAGTTATTTTGTTCAATTGAGAAGTATAAAGTGGGAACTCTAGCGTGGGAAACTCTAAAACTCCTTGAGAGCTATTGTTCACAATCAAGTACCTTAGCTCTAGGTCTTCTCAATTGGTTGGAAGGAGAGTCAGTGGAGAAAGGGCTGTACAACGTGTGACCACCTACACTCCGATCATGGATAGAGAATAGCAAAAAAGACTACTTGGTTTATGTTCTTTTGGAACATTCTTCTTTTAACTTATTGCTGGTGCTCTTCGGTGTACAAAAGGTTAGTAAGATTTGTGATTAATTTATATATATAGCTTGTCAAACTTGTATGTTGGTTCATACATTAATTTAAAAAATTTTTAAAATTTGACTGCATACTTGTTCTCCAACACCTTGCCCCTTGCCCCTATCCTCCCTCGTCTTTGCCTCTCCCCTTTGCCCCCTAGCCCCCTCACCCTCGCCCTTGCCCCGCTCCTCCCCCTTGCCCCTTCGCCCCTTTTACCCCTTCTGCCCCTCAGCCCCTTGCCCTCTTGACCCTTCTCCTCCTAGCCCCCTCGGCCCCGCTTCCCCCTTCCCCCTTCCCCCTTTCCCTTCACCCACGCCCCTTCCTATTCTCCCTCGCCCCTCCTCCCCCCACCCTTCTGTTGGCTCTAAGGTTTCACAAAGCTATTTTTTAATATTCTTTTGATGAAAACAAATACAATTTTTTATTATATGTACAAAATACATTTTTAAACTAATAATCATCTTGAGTGTTATTAAGCTTACATTTCAAGATATCAAGTAAAGGTAGTTCAAGAAAGCTTGTGGAAGCAGACTTTTGAAAGGAAACTCACATGGACTTGAAGATTACAAGTTTTTTTTTTTTTTTTTAGATTCTATAAGTCCAAAAGTGTAAGTGAGCAATTCTCAAATTGAATGATCAAAACAAAGCTCAAGAGCACATACTCACATTGCATTCATCATGCATACTTGTATTTGATATTGTTTTGAATTTTGAATTGCATGTGAAAATTTGACTTAAATTGTTTTAGAAGTTTTTTTGTAAAAGAAGTTTCAAAAACAGGTCTTTCGGGCATTTTTGGCCTAAGGCAGATCGGCCTGCCGACCAAGTCTGGTCGGCCTGCTGAAAGCCCTGCTTTGGCCTGCCGATCTGGGGGTTTTTAACCCCTCGCCTGTAGAGGCTTTGGTGGCCTGTTGGAGTTTCAAAGTTTGGCTTGCCGAACACCCTGCTTCGGCCTGTCGATCTGGATTTTTTCAAAATCCTTCCTACAGAGGTTCAATCGGCCTGCCGAGGGTTTGGTTTTGGCCTGCCAATGGTTTAAAGTTTGGCCTGCCAAACTCATTTTTTGGCTTGCCGAACTGTCTATAACGGCTAGTTTTTTGACCATTGGAGCTCTTATTGCAACGGGTAGTTGGACTAAAAATTGATATCTTCAGATGTGTCTAAGCACTAGGGAGCTATAAATACCCATCCGTTCAATGTGCAACAAATGATGAAGGAACACAAGTGCAATTTGACATATTCTACATTGTTCTTTTCAAGCATTCATTACATGCACATTCTCTTGAGCTAAACTTGTTTCATAGTTACTTTGAGAATTACTCACACCTCCAAACACATACCACAGTTGTAGTTTCATCTCTTTTGTTTTGGAGTGTATATTTTTTGAGTGTACCAAAATTACAACTATATTATTTACATTGTTAGGTTTCCAAAGCTTTGTAAATTTGGGGAATTCTTTGTTAGACAATCTCTAGGAAAATTGTCATTTTGTAAGAAGGTGTGGTGAGCCTCGGGTTGAGCTTGGCGATAGTGGACGTAGCATATTTGCCGAACCACTATAAATAGTGTTTGCATTTCTTCTCCTTACTCTTTACTTAATCACTGCTTAATTGTTGCTTGGTTGTGCTCATATTATCTCGTTCTCATATTTGCCTACTAAGCATTTTACTTTGAAAATTTTTAATAATTGAAAAAGTTTTCAAAAACCCAATTCACCCCCCCTCTTTGGTAGTTATTCTTGGGATAACAATTGGTATCAGAGCTGGAAGCTCGTTTTAATTTTTCAAAAAGATTTTACAATCTTGAGCATGGCTACCCAAGGAGTAGTAGGTCAATCCACAAATAGACCTCCGTTTGTCAATGGCACCGGCTACAATTATTGGAAAACTAGAATGTCCATTTTTCTACAATTGGTTGATTTTGATCTTTGGGATGTTGTTGAAAATGGTCCTTTTCGACCTATGAAAGAGGTAGAAAAAGGTCTAGTCCCTAAAGAACGTAAAGAGTATACTGATGAGGATAAAAGGAAAATTTCTTTAAATGCTAAAGCAGTACATACTTTATATTGTGCTCGTGATAGAAATAAGTTCAATAGAATCACATCTTGCACCACGGCACAAGAAATTTGGCACACTCTTGAAGTGGTTCATGAAGGAACAAACCAAGTCAAGGAGACTAAAATTAATTTTCCCAACCCCTAGGAAGAACATGGTGGTCCCAACCCCTAGGAAGGGATTTCTATCATGTACCAGATTAGATCTCTAAAAGGATAAGGTATTTTAGTATGATTTATGGTTGCACACCCCTAGGTGGTGATTATAAATCATGGATAAAATATTGAAACGGTGGTTATACACTCACGTTATTTTTATTATTAACCTCCCCTAGGAGCTCTGTTAATAAAATTAATGGCCAAAGAAACGATTATTAGTATATGCTGGATCATACGGGTCCTGGATGGCATATATTAATCAGGAGGGGATCCGTGTTCCTGATTGAATTTGGCATGACTCCCCTAGGAGCTTGTTGAATTCTGAGTTGGGAATTATCGTTGTAAGGTTGTGATATTTTCAAGGTTTTGACACATAAACACATTTGTATGATTTTACATGATTGTGTTATCTTACTAAATTATTATATATGTTTGCTTATGTTTGGTATATGATTCTTTATTGTAGATTGAAAATGTCTAAAAACGTTTTATCATCGATACTTGACAAAAACCAATTAACCGGTGAGAATTATAACGATTGAAAACGGAACCTGGACATCATCCTTTCCTTTGAGAAACTGAAATATGTACTGACAACTCCTTGTCCTACCGAGCCTATAGGAGACTTAAGTAATGAGCAATTCCAAGCGTATGATCGCTGGAAAGATGCTAATGATCAGGCCCGCTGCTATGTTATGGCTAGCATGAACAACGTGCTACAGGCTCAACATCAGGATTACGAGACTGCGAAGCAGATCTTGGATAATCTTGAGGATATGTTCGGAGGCCAGGCTATAATGAAGTGGCAAGGGGCACTTCGGAAACTCTTAAACTGTAGACAGAGACCGGGGACATCTATAAAGGAGCATATGATGTTGGTCATGGGTTACCTCGCTGAGGCTCAAACCAATGGAGTCGACATTGATGCTGAAACTCAGATGACTATGGTCTTTGAGACTCTATCTAAGGAATTTATTTCGTTTAGAGCTACTTTTAATTTAAGCAATAGACGGGATATGACCTTAACAGAACTGATGAAACAGTTACAGGAGTTCAAACTGCTGATCAGGGAGTCTCCTGCTGGTGGTGAGGCCAATATGGTAGCTGCTTCTGGTTCCAATCCTAACTCTGGGAATGGAAAGAAGCAATGGGCCAAGAGTGGGAAGTCTTCTATTCCTGCTGCTACCAAGAGCAAGAAGAAGAAGAAGAAGAACCCAAAGAAGCTTAAGTGCTTACTCTGTGGTAAGGTCGGGCATATAAAGAAGCATTGCAAGGACTTCCTTTCCAAGGGAGGTAGGTGTGATCTTCTATATTTAGAAACTTGTTTGGTTGAGGAATCCAGTGACGTCTGGGTCATAGATTCCGGTGCAACTAATCATGTTTGTGTTTCTCTGCAGGGATTCAAAGAAACGAGAAGTCTACTTCGTGAAGACTTAACGCCTCGGATGGACGATGGATCCTTGGTCTCAGCGGAAGTAGTAGGAGATGTCCATCTTTATTTTGATAATTATAGGAGTTTAATTTTGCGAGATTGTTTTTATGTTCCTAAATTTAAAAGGAATTTAATTTATGTATATTCTTTATTTAAAGACTCCTACGTGGTATCTTTTAATGAAAAAGTGGTGATTCGTAAAAACAAATCTTTTATCTGTTCTGGATGGATTCAAAATAATCTATATTTTATCAAACCTAAGATGGACTTATTGCTTAATGCTGAGATAAATGATAATAACTCAAAAAGACTTAAAACTTCTCACTCTAATAAGACTTATCTTTGGCATTTGCGCCTTGGTCATATTAACCTGAATAGGATTCAAAGGTTGGTAAGGGATGGATCTTTAAGTCATTTAAAGGTGGAATCTATACCTCAATGTGAATCTTGTTTGGAGGGTAAAATGACCAAAAGACCATATGGGTCTAAGGGCAATAGGGCCGAAGGGGTTCTAGAACTTGTGCATGGTGATGTTTACGGACCAATGAACATCCGGGCACGAGGAGGGTATGAGTACTTTGTCACTTTTATTGACGATTACTCAAGATATGGGTATATGTACCTAATGCACCACAAAAGCGAAACTTATGATAAGTTCAGGAAGTTTCGGGCTGAAGTGAAAAAGCAATTGGGTAGACCCATAAAGGCACTTCGATCTGATCGAGGTGGGGAATACCTTTCTGATGAGTTCTTGGGACACTTGTTAGAGAATGGGATTTATCCCATTTGACTGCGCCGGGCACTCCGCAGCAGAATGGCGTAGCGGAGAGAAGGAATAGGACTTTGTTGGACATGATTCGGTCCATGATGAGTTATTCATCATTGCCTTTATCCTTTTGGGGATATGCACTACAAACCGCATGTTATCTTTTGAACAATGTGCCTTCAAAATCGGTCCCTAAAACTCCTCATGAGTTATGGACAACACGGAAGACATCCTTAAACCATATTCGCATATGGGGATGCCCAGCTCATGTCCTGCTTAAGGATCCGAATAAGTTGGAAGCACGTTCGAAAGTTTACGTGTTTATAAGATATCCAAAAGGGACTAAAGGGGGTTATTTTTATAACCCAAAGGAAAATAAAGTCGTGGTTTCTACTAATGCAACTTTTCTTGAGGAGAGTTACATGGACGACTTTAAACCTCGAAGCAAAGTGGTGCTTGAGGAGTTAAGGGGTGATTCGTTCACTCTGGAGGTTTCGAACGAAACCATTCCGATCAGTGTGGAAAAACCAAACGAACCTGAACAACAACCGCAGGGGCTTCGGCGCAGTGGGAGGATCGGGCGTCAACCTGAAAGGTATATGTTCAATGGGAAGGTCTTTTTGGTTGAACCGGATGAACCTGACAAGGATCTTTATACTTACGTAGAAGCTATGGAGGATGTTGATTCAAGACTCTGGATAGAGGCCATGAACACAGAGATGAAGTCTATGGAGACTAATCGGGTCTGGGTGCTTGTAGATCTTCCCGAAGGGGTAAAACCCATAGGGTGTAAGTGGATCTACAAGAGGAAAAGAGGAGTGGATGGAAAGGTCGAAACCATTAAGGCTAGACTAGTAGCTAAGGGTTATACGCAAAAGGAAGGAATCGATTATGAGGAAACCTTTTCGCCTGTAGCCATGCTTAAGTCCATCCGAATTCTCTTGTCCATAGCTGCCGCTCTCGATTATGAGATTTGGCAGATGGATGTCAAGACGGCTTTTCTGAATGGCTATCTTGATGAGTCCATTTATATGGAATAACCAAACGGGTTCAAGGTCGCGGGTCAAGAGGGGAAGGTTTGTAAACTGCTAAAGTCAATTTACGGACTTAAGCAGGCATCCTGTTCTTGGAACATAAGATTTGATCAAGTGATCAAGACTTATGGGTTCTCACAAAATGTGGATGAACCATGTGTTTACAAACACATTAAGGATGGGAAGGTGGTTTTTCTACTGCTCTATGTAGATGACATTCTGCTAATTGGCAATGATGTTGGGGCGTTGTCATCGGTCAAATTATGGTTGACCAAGCAGTTTGACATGAAGGACTTAGGTGAGGCTAATTTTGTTCTCGGTATCCAGATCATTCGGGATAGGAAGAACAAAATGATAGCTTTGTCACAGGCCGGCTACATAGATAAAATTCGCAGGAGGTTTGCAATGCTGGATTCCAAGAAAGGTGGGCAACCATCTAGGTCTGGAATTACTCTTTCTAAGAAAGACTCTCCAAAGTCTTATGAAGAAAGAGAATACATGAAGAAGGTGCCTTATGCTTCGGCAGTGGGTAGTCTCATGTATGCCATGCTTTGCACTCGATTGGATATTAGCTATGCGGTCGGGATTGTAAGTCGATTTCAGGCGGATCCAGGACCGAACCATTGGGTTGCGGTAAAGCATATTTTCAAGTACCTGAGAAGGACTCGAGGGCATATGCTTGTGTATTCGGGTGAGGACTTGACTCCTCTAGGATACACTGATTAAGATTTTCAATCCTGTCTGGATTCTAGGAAATCGACTTCGGGGTTTGTGTTTACTCTAGGTGGCGGTGCCATCAGTTGGAGAAGTGCGAAGCAAGATTGCACTTCGGATTGAACGATGGAGGCCGAATATGTGGCGGCTAGTGATGCTTCGAAAGAAGCAGTGTGGCTCCGCAAGTTCCTTGGGGATCTTGAGGTAGTTCCTGGTATGGATAAGGCGGTATCACTGTACTGTGATAATAGTACGGCGGTAGCTAATGCTAAGGAACCAAGATTTCATAAGAAGAGTAAGCATATTGATCGGAAGTATCATGTGATAAAGGACTTCGTTGAGGGCGGGCATGTCACGGTGTGCAAGATCGCGTCAGAGGACAATTAGTTGATCCATTTACGAAGACACTTACTGGGAGAGTCTTCGAGAGGCATGTGGAAGCTACGGGGATATGAAATTTGTAGTATTTACTCACTTAGTGCAAGTGGGAGATTGTTAGACATGTATGCCCTAAGGAGTAAAAATGTAATACGTTTTTGGAGACATTTTGATCAATAAAGAATTTATTCATTTATATATACCAAATCTTGTCCTCTTTATGTTCATATTTGTTGAATGTATGATAAGCAAACAGTAGTCTGAAACTGTCAATCTAAACCTTAAGAATTGGGCATATGATGGAATGATTATGCGGAAGACACGATTCTTAAGGTGACGGTCTAAAACATATGATCCGCAATCGAGGGAATAAAGTTGGGAACTTTATTCATGTAAAGATTGTTATGTTGTCTATATCCCTTATGGGAGATGGTTTGTCTTGGCCATCGGAGTTGGACTTCGTGAATAGAAACATTGGCACATTGTCATAGGTCACGATGTGTTGGATCGGGACATAAAGTGAATTGATTTGGATTAATAATTCTGTCTTGGCAAATTGATTCACTTTAGACAGTCATTTGTATTGTATCTTAATCCTGAGATGAATAGTGGGCCCGTTGTCTCGACTTGTGTCTTTTGATGTACCAATGGGTGACTCCCACATCTCTATAGTAGTATGCATGTCGGTACGTTGGAGGCATGACTCTTGATAGCGTAGACTTGTTATTCATAGATTTGGAATCCATAGCTCCTCTTTAGGAGTAATGATATCCTCTTATATGCGTTGTCCTGTAATTGGAAAACTGGAGCGCTCAACCATTTGGATACATAGGTGTAACCGAATGGTATACTATCTTTGGCTGGTAAGTTTTCTAATGGTGAGACAATGGAACGTAAGATAAAAATAATCGGGAAGGTAAGACAGAACTTGTCCTTAAGCCGATTATGGATTATCATATGGGGATACGATGCACTATGATATGTCATGGAGACTTAGCTACACGAGCTTCGTAATTCTATAAAGTTCCAGAGTGCAGCTCCAAGCTTTAAGTGGAGTAGCGTTGGAGTTGATAATTGTGAAATGTATATCTGGGATATTGGGTTCCATAATTATCATGAGCTTGAACTTTATAGGTCCATTTTGGTCCCCTTTGCTAGCTCACAAAATCCTGTAACGACATGGCGTGCTTTTCCAATAATTGGTGACTTATGTCGGATTTATCAGATTGGTTTAAAATTTGTAAGAATCAAATAATTTATGTCCGTTTATCGGTTGAATTAATTTTGTAAGAAATTTGTTCAAGATAAACTTGTTGAATTATTGCGATCAGATAATTCTTGTCTGTTTATCGGTTGTTTTAATTTTGGACAAAATTAGAACAAGATAAACTTGTAGAATTATTGTGAATTGATTTATTTTCTTAGAGATTATCTTGATAAAGTTTGTTTTGATAAGATAACTTCTCTATTGGGTTATTTGAATCAAAACTGAGACTTTATCCTTTAGAATCTCGGGTGGAAAATAAAAGATTCGTGGAGATTTTTTCTTGGGAGTTCGGCCTACCGAATGACGAGTTCGGCTTGCCGAACTGAATGTTCGATCTGCCGATTAGCGGTAGATAAGATTATGCGTTTTCACGCGGATCTTATCAGATATTGATCCGAACTTGATTATGTTTCAAATTTTTTTAAGATCTAATCTGATATGGACTGACCCCAGGACCAATAGGTATAAAAAGGGAGTGAATCTCATGATTTACTCAGATCAATTTGAGAGATTAAGAGTGATACTCTTCTAATGAGTATCTGAAAACTCCTTGAGAGCTCTTGTTCACAAATCATGAGCACTAGCTTTGGGTTCTCTCTATTGGTCGGAAGGAGAGTCACCGGTGGAAGAGCTGTACATGTGAGCCCACACTCGCTCCGGTTGTGGATAGAGAATAGCAAAGAAGATCAGTTGGTTGAGGCTCTTCTGGAACGTTACTTCTCTACACAGGTTGCAGAGGTTCTTCGGCACATTGAGGTTAGTAAGATCTATTTAATTTATACATATAACATGTCAAACTTGTGTTTTGGAAATTACTCTGATGAAAATTTTTAAAAATTCCGCGGCGCACTTTGTTTCCAACATATTTTATGAGTGTACCAAAATTACAACTATATTATTTACATTGTTGGGTTTCCAAAGCCTTGTAAATTTATGGAATTCTTGGTTAGACAATCTCCAGGAAAATTGTCATTTTGTAAGAAGGTGTGGTGAGCCTTTGGTTGAGCAAGTCACTGGTTGTATAAAGGAGTGATCGCGCCAAAAAGATGATCTAATAGTGCAAGAGGTCAAGCACAGGAGTTTAGCTTGGTGATAGTGGATGTAGCATATTTGCCGAACCACTATAAATAGTGTTTGCATTTCTTCTCCTTACTCTTTACTTAATCGCTGCTTAATTGTTGCTTGGTTGTGCGCATATTTGCCTCTTAAGCATTTTACTTTGAAAATTTCCAATAATTGAAAAAGTTTTTGAAAACCCAATTCACCCCCCCGCTTCGGTAGTTATTCTTGGGATAACATCCTCTCCCTTTCCCCTTCCCCCCGCTCCCGGCCCCGTGAGTTATGAGACATTTGTGAATATGATAATTAAATATTATTTGGGTGTTGGTTGTGAATATTTGATTATTGTGTTACTTGGATGAAGATTTGACTTAAAAGTTGAAATAGGTACGATATGTTTGTATAACTGAGATGGACTAATAAGTATCTTTTTATGTGTTGATATTTTTATGAGTGATGATGATTAAATATGATTTGGATGTTGGTTTTGAATGATTTGAATGAAGATTTAGTTTAAATATTGAAATGAGTATGACAAGTTTATTGTTAGTGATGTGCCCTAGGCCAATTATGTAATGACCATATTTTAACTTCATTACATTTGCATTCTATTAATAAAGAGGCATTTTCATTATTGTTTTTTATTCTAATTTCATGAATAGTTAATTCTACCTAAGGTTATCAAGTATGTGACTTGATAGTAAAACTCTAAGGGGAAAATTAAATTCTATTCTAAATTATCCCTAGTTGGTTATTATTATTGTGATAATAATGAATGAAGACTAGTATGAAGTTTGACTGATGATTATGTTTTACTAATCATGTGTATGAGATACTAAGTCAACTCATAGATACATATTTGAGAAATGAAGTATTGGATCGACCTGCTATGAGAATACTGCATGGATAATTGTCATAAGTGATTCTTATCACAATAGTATTATCTTAGTCCTTTGACCTGAAATCACCATTGTTTCCTACATAACAAGTTCTATATTTTGACACATTTTAATATTATCTTTAACGGGATGATGGCATGGATTATTGTTGGATATAGAGTGAATCATGTGAAGAATCTGAGTGATTAAGAAGGAATTTATCCCTTATTTATTATGAGAAAGATATCTATGGGCGCCTTGATAAGTTAATCTGAAGAAAAATGTATGGCCATACTGGAATGAATGGATAAGGGTTATCAATATCAGTCTACTTAATATCAAGAAATAATATGTTTGAATAGTATAAGGATGACATAAATCATACTTTATGTTTAATCAAGGTATCTAGTGACAAAAGGACTTTGATACTTATTGCGGATTAGGTTATGTCGGATTATTGACATTCGCATAACTTGGGTAATCATAATGTCTTGCTAGAGGCCGCTTATGATTTGTGGGCTAGAAACAGAATTTCAAGCCTACTACCAACGTTATGTGAACCTATAGGGTCATAAACTTAGAACAGACCAAAAATGAATTTTGGGTTTACTGTGTCTAGGTTCATTGAATATGACATTATCTAGATTCTTTGAATCATGTTTGAATTACTGACATTATCTAGATTCTCTGAATCATATTTGAATTATGGACATTGTTTAGATTCTCTAAATCATATTCGAATTACAGACATTATCTATATTCTCTTAATCATATTCGAAAGACAGTTTACCCTAGTTAAAATCTGACTCTATCTCGAAGTCAATAGATAAATATATATCTGTTTTAGGGTTTCTAGCCAAATTAAGAAGAAAGAAGGTGTTCTATTATTCTAAAAAGGCGAGAACATTAAAAACCATAAAATTATAAAGAGTCATTTAACGCAAAGGAGAGGGTGCTAGCACACCAATTAGTTTTTGAGAGAGTCTATTCGTGTGGATACCTACAGAGGGCATTGCTCTAAGTAACAACGTTTGAATCTGATCTCGAATACGAAAAGCTCAAGTTAGGGTGTCACCAGAGTGAACCTGCTCTCTTCCTTCCAAAAATCTTGCCCTTTTTTTCATCCTGGTAAGATTCTATGACTTTCTTATCAATCTAATTGAATTGCATGGATCTTGCGAGGTTTTGTGGGAATTAATTTTAATTTTCCGCGGCTTATTTAATCACAAAATCCAACAAAACCCAACAGTGGTATCAGAGCGACTTACGAATTCGATTAATTTGATTTTATATAGTTCTGTGTATATGTGATATGCATGGATATGATTTATATATTAATTAGATTAATGTGTTTGAGGTTTTATTTGATTAAACATTTTTACCATGTTAATTTGATTAATACATTTACTGTTTCTTATAAACTGTTGTTGGTAATTTTATTAATATTACAATTTAACAAGAATCTAGTAATCTGTTTTGAGATGATTAAATGATATACTGTAAATCTGGTTTCAGTTTTATTAAGGTGGCGGACTGTATAAATGTTAAACAGTGATAATCTGTTTTGAACATATTAATATTATCATAGGGTTTGTTTAATTGTTAAACAAGGATGATCGGTTTAAAACAGATCAATAAATTTCATGAATTCGTTTAAGTGTTAAATAGAGATTAAATAATTCTGTTAAGAACAAATTAGGTAATCTGATTAATTAAAATAAATGGATTCAGGTTGCCCCTTGGACCCCGCCAGGGGCACTGCCCCTTGACACCGAATTGATTCGTCACATATATTATTTTGGTCATAATAAAAATTTAACTATAATAAACTTTTATTATTATACTTATGTGTTTAGTATGAATTGCATGGTGCATAGCATGGCCCTTTTATACCAATGTGATTGGCAGGTTTTATTTAATTTATTTTGGGTTTGTAATTTTAAATACGGCCTGCATCTCGTTCAATTTGTTGTAATTTATTTATTTATTTAGTAGAAATAGAATAGTTTAGATTGCAATTTGTAATGTAAAATCAAAGCCCAAGATCAAGATAGATGGAGGCTTGAGATGAAGTCCGTTCGTGGCTAGCTAGGGAAATCCATGGAGATGAAGATTACCTAGGATTGACCAATAACCTTCATATGGGCTTATGAAGATCAATCTTGATTTGGGCCATGCTATGACACGCTTATTGTGTTATTATTATGCTATGTATGTGATGCTATGTACATGATGCTTTGTATGTGATGCAACATCATAATAAACAATAAAATAAAATTAAAGTAGAACCTTCACTTAATATTTAGTCATTAAAATGCCTCCCATAATTCAACACTTGTCAAGACTTGGATTGTTAAACATAGGTTCTACCAAAGCAGGGTGTGTTAAGCCATCTAGGTAAGACACGATAGATAATAGTGATATCCATATGTTTGAAATGGTTAGACTTAACTAGGTTATCAAAATGGTTTTGGACCTAGGGCATTAGATGGGATTTTAATTATCCGGGACATGTGATGTCAAATCCCATATTTATTAAAGAGTTACATAAGATGTAATTGGTAAAGTGTTACCTACCTAAATAACCATACTTTAGGTGATAAGCCAAAGCTTACTTAAAGTGAGGTGAAATATGGATCTTGGCCCACTAAAATTGCAATTGTTGTGATTGCCAAATTAATATTGAGGGTTATTTATTTGATAAAATTAGTGGGATTTAAATTATGCCTCATCAAAAATTGTTTAATAAAATGCTAAGTACTCTGTGTATATATTTGTTGTAGATAATGGCATCAAATACCACATCTAAGTGTCTTTTAAATCCATTTCTGAAATTGCCACCACTAGACCTTTGCAACTTTTGCACATTGATCTTTTTGGTCCTTTTAGGACCATAAGTCTAGGTGGTAAAAGATATGCTTTTGTTATAGTTGATGATTTTTCAAGATTTACATGGGTTTTGCTCTTAACAAACAAAGATGACGCGTTACAAATGTTTTCATATTTTTACAAAAGAGTTCAAAATGAACAAGGCTACATGATCTCCTCCATTAGAAGTGATCATGGAGTCGAGTTCGATAGTGATGCCTTTGAGTTGTTTTGCAATGAGAAAGGCTATGAACATATTTTTTTTAGCACCTAGAACACCACAACAAAATGGAGTTGTTGAAAGGAAAAATAGAGTTTTACAAGAAATGGCTAGGACTATGCTTAACGAAAATGGTTTACCAAAATATTTTTGGGCCAAGGCCGTTAATACCTCTTGCTATGTGATTAATAGAGTTCTTATTAGTCCAAAATTGAACAAAACTATATATGAGCTTTGGAAGGGTAGAAAACCTAATATTGGTTATTTCAAAGTTTTGGTTGCAAATGTTTTATTTTAAACACCAAAGACAATTTGGGAAAATTTGATTCAAAATCCAATGTTGGTATCTTTCTTGGTTATTCTGCCTCTAGCAAAGCTTATAGAGTTTTTTAACAAATGAACTCTTGTAGTTGAAGAATTCATGCATGTTGTTTTTGATGAGACTAATGCTTCTATGGAAAGAATAGAAGATGATGATGATCTAGGTTTAGAGAATCAAATGAAGAAGCTAGAGATCAAAAACAATGCAAAGGATGCAAAGGAAGACTCCATTCAAGCTTCACCAAAGATTGAGGAACAACTAGGAGAAACACCGAAAGAAGAAGGTACTTCACAATCACTACCAAAAGATTGGAGGTATCACCCTTATCACCCTCAAACCGACATTATTGCTCATGATAGTCCAACTCATGGGGTCAAAACTAGAGCATCTTTTAAAAATATTTGCAACAATTTAGCTTTTCTTTCTCAAATTAAACCAAAAAGTTTTGAAGAAGCTGAAAATGATGAGTTTTGGATTTTGGCAATACATGAAGAGCTAAATCAATTTGGAAGAAATGATGTTTGGGAACTTGTTCCTAAACCTAGTTTTCAATCCATGATTGGGACTAAATGGGTATTTAGAAATAAAAAGGATGAGCAAGGTAATGTTGTGAGAAACAAGGCTAGACTAGTGGCCCAAGGTTTCAATCAACAAGAAGGTATTGATTTTGAAGAAACTTTTGCACCGGTTGCTCGTCTAGAATCCATTAGAATGTTACTTGCTTTTGCATGCTACAAGGGTTTTACTCTTTATCAAATGGATGTCAAAAGTTCATTCTTAAATGGATGCATTTTAGAAGAAGTTTACGTAGCACAACCACCCGGTGTTCAAAATAATAAGTATCCAGATCATGTCTTCAAATTAAAGAAAGCTTTGTATGGTCTAAAGCAAGCTCCTAGAGCTTGGTTTGAAAGACTAAGTAAATTTTTGATTAAAAACGGTTTTTGTGTTGGAAAAGAGGATACTACTCTCTTTATCAAAAACAAGGGTAAAGATCTAGTTATTGTTCAAATATATGTTGATGATATTATTTTAGATGTTACTAACCACACTCTATGTGAAGAATTTTCTAAGTGTATGCATAGCGAATTTGAGATGAGCATGATGGAAGAATTAAACTTCTTCCTTGGACTTCAAATCAAGCAAACAAAGGAAGGAATTTTCACAAATCAAGCCAAATATGTGAATGATCTACTCAAACGATTCGAAATGGATGATCTTAAGCCAATGCCAACTCCTATAAGCTCTTCAATCAAGCTTGACAAAGATGAAGATGGCAAGGCAGTGGACATCACAAAATATAGAGGTATGACCAGATCTTTGCTATACTTGACTGCTAGTAGACCCGACATTATGTTTAGTGTTGGGGTTTGCGCAAGATTTCAATCAAATCCTAAGGAATCTCACTTTAGTGCCGTTAAACGAATTTTTAGATATTTGAGTGGTACTAAGAACCTAGGATTGTGGTATCCCAAAGGCACACACATAGACTTGCTAAGTTATTCCGATGCCGATTAGGCCGGTTGCACAATTGATAGGAAAAGCACAAGTGGAAATTGTCACTTTCTAGGATTTGCATTAGTCTCATGGTTTAGCAAGAAACAAGCCACGGTGGCTCTTTCTACCGTGGAAGCGGAATACATATCGGTGGCTAGTTGTTGTGCACAAATCCTTTGGATGAAGCAAACTCTAAAGGATTTAGGTTTAAGCTATCATCATGCTTCAATTTTATGTGACAATACTAGTGCAATCAATTTGTATAAGAATCTGGTTCTACATTCATGCGCAAAGCATATAGAGATTAGACATCACTTTTCGCATGATCATGTTCAAAGAGGGGATATCACTTTGGAATTCATTAGGACAAATGATCAACTTGCAGAAATTTTCACCAAACCTCTTGCACTAGAACGGTTTTTACATCTTAGAAGAGGACTTGGAATGATAGATCCTTTAGAATTGCATTTGCTTGATCATTGATGTAATTAATGCTTATCTTGATGAACTCAATGGTTGATTTAGTGTTTCGTTGTGCTCTTATGTTTAATTTATGTTTAGACATGTTTGTATAATGTTTTGAAATGTGTTTGTGTTTTTAAATTGGACAAAACAATGTTTTTTTGCATTTTTTTTGGTGGTTGCTCGACTGCAGCAATTGGCCTACTGACCATTCAGGATCGGCTTTCCAATTATGATAAATTCGACCTGCCAATAACTTTCATCGGCCTGCTGAACTTTAAGTTCGGCCTACTGATCTGTCGGGGTATATATACCCCCAAGCTTGACCAAATTCTATTCCATTTAGTTTTTCTTACTCTCCACTGTCGTCTCTTTCTCCCTCAAGTGCGAAAATCATTATCCACTCTGCCGTTCTTTTATTTTCTTGTAATTTTCCTCGATTTTGTGAGTTTCCATTTCTTTCCCTCACTTTTTTTTCTGCACTTCTCTTAAGTTCTCCACTTTCTCTCTCAAAACCGTGTTTTTCTACTTGATTTTGGGTTCTATCTCTTGCATTCACCAATGGCTTCAAGCTCTCATCCTTTCAAGCACACTAAATCTGTCGCTCACAAGGAAACCAACAAAGAGGTAACTTCGGAGGAATTTTCAAACGAAAAATATGTTAATTTTTTCTATACTAGGAAAATTATTGGTGGGAAGTTTATTTGTTTTAATGATTTTGCTAGCTTTGGTATATAACTTCTTTTTGGTAGGCTTAAATGGAAAAATATTATGCTTATGAAGGAAAATACATATCCTAGGCTTGTCAAAGGGTTTTATGCCAACCTTAGAGCATCTTACGACCCCCTTGAAATTGTTGTGACAATGAAAAATAGAACTCTTGAGTTAACACCAACCATAATAAGGGAGATACTTGATATGCCACTAGAAGGTAATGATATTCATGGAGTTAAGACCTGGATGTTTGATAAAGAAACTATGGCCAAAATTATTTTTGAGAATGACGATGGGAGTTTGCCTTGGAAACTTAATGCAACATCTTTATCTCCTAGGAGTCGAGTCCTCCATAGGCTTATCATCACCAACATTTTACCTAGAGCCAGCCATAAGGATGAAGTCTAGCTTATTGACCTTTACCTCATTTACTGTCTCCTAAGTAGTACTAGAATTAATTTACTCCTTTTATTGGTAAGACGGATGATTGATGTCGCTGAAGGGAAAAAGAGTACTGGTTTGCCATATGGAATGCTTCTTACTAAAATTTTTTACTCATTTAATCCATGAACTGCTGATGAGAAGGACATGGCTCTCTATAAACCTTATAATGCTTTCGTTGCTTGACCATTAGCAAAATGGGATTTGTGGAAATACAAGGGCAATGGGTGTCCGCCAGTGGACGAGCTGCTCCTCAAGGTGTTCAAGAAGAAGAAGAAGAAGAGATGGCCAACATTGAAGCTCAAGGTGGCATTGATGATGATGAAGAGCCCATTACCCTTCAAAGACTTTATTCGCATCAACAACTCCTCTTTGAGCAGTAGCAAAAGATGGGAGCCGACATTGCAAACTTGCAAGCCGGTCAACAAGAAATTCTCAATCTTCTTCGACAAACGCACTTTGGCGGAGGATCATCAAGCCAACCATAATATTTCTCATCCTGTTTCTTTTGTTTATTTTCTTTGTAAACTTTATACACTTTGTTTACTTTTTGCTAATGTCAAAAAGGTGGAGAATGTGCATATTTTTAATTTTGGAGTAATAAGGATGGTGGTACTTGTGATTTTGATTTATATATAATTAGTATCTTCATTTGGAGTGTGTTTGATGCTTGTGGAGATATAAGGATGGTGGTTCTTTATGGATATTTTTTCATCTTTGCATTCTTATACTTTTGCCTTGATCTTTTATTGGTATCTTAGTATTTGCAATGAAAATTAATGTTTTCAGGAGAGCATATTTTACAGGGGGAGCTCTTTCTTTTTCATTTTTAAAATCTTGTTTTTGGAAAGTGGAGTTTATCACTTCAAGGGGGAACTTCTCTAAAAATGTTTTCAAATTATCTTTTTTTTTTCTTGAAAAACCTACACATATTAAGGGGGAGCAACTAAAATTTTTTAAAGACAATCAAAAATTGTTTTGTCATCATCAAAAAGGGGGAGATTGTTGGCTCCAAGGTTTCACAATGCTATTTTTTGATGTTCTTTTGATGATAACAAATACAATTTTTTATTATATGTGCAACATACATTTTTAAACTAATAATCATCTTGAGTGTTATTAAGCTTACATTTCAAGATATCAAGTAAAGGCAGTTCAAGAAAGCTTGTAAAAGCAGACTTTTGAAAGGAAACTCACATGGACTTAAAGATTAGAAGTTTTTTTTTTTTTTAGATTCTATAAGTTGAAAAGTGTAAGGGAGCAATTCTCAAATTGAATGATCAAAAGAAAGCTCAAGAGCACATACTCACATTGCCTTCATCATGCATACTTGTATTTGATATTGTTTTGAATTTGAATTGCATGTGAAAATTTCACTTAAACCGTTTTAGAAGTTTGTTTTTTTTGTAAAATAAGTTTCAAAAATAGGTCTCTCGGGCATTTTTGGCCTAAGGCAGATTAGCCTACCGACCAAGGCTGGTTGGCCTGTCAAAAGCCTTACTTCGGCCTACCGATATGGGGGTTTTTAACCCCTTGCCTGCAGAGGCTCTGGCGGCCAGCCGAATGTATCTTTAGCCTGCCAGAATTCAATAGTTTGGCTTGTCGAACTCCCTACTTTAGCCTGTCGATCTGGGGATTTTAAAAATCCTTCATGCAGACGTTCAATCAGCCTATCGAGGGTTTTGTTTCGGCCTGCCAATGGTTTGCGGAACTATGAACCGGCCTGCCAATCTGGTGACTGTTGAGATGTTGATTTTAGCGCCTCAAACTTTGGCCTACCGAACTCATTTTTTGGCTTGCCGAAATGTTTGTAATGGCTAATTTTTTGACCATCAAAGCTCTTATGGCAACGACTAGTTGGACTTAAAATTGATATCTTTAGATGTTTCTAGGCACTAGGGAGCTATAAATACCCATCCATTCAATGGGCAATAAATGATGAAGGAGCACAAGTGAAATTTGACATTATTTGACATTGTTCTTTTCAAGCATTCATTACACACACATTCTCTTGAGCAAAACTTGTTTCATAGTTACTTTGAGAATTACTCACACCTCCAAACACATACCACAGTTGTAATTTCATCTCTTCTGTTTTGGAGTGTATATTTTGTGAGTGTACCAAAATTACAACTATATTATTTACATTGTTGGGTTTCCAAAGCCTTGTAAATTTGGGGAATTCTTGGTTAGACAATCTTCGAAAAAATTTTCATTTTGTAAGAAGGTGTGGTGAGCCTCGGGTTGAGCAAGTCACTGGTTGTATAAAGGAGTGATTGCGCCGAAAAGATGATCTAATAGTGCAATAGGTCAAGCATAGGAGTTTAGCTTGGCGATAGTGGATGTAGCATATTTGTCGAACCACTATAAATAGTGTTTGCATTTCTTCTCCTTACTCTTTACTTAATCGCTGCTTAATTGTTGCTTGGTTCTACTCATATTTGCCTCTTAAGCATTTTACTTTGAAAATTTCCAGTAATTGAAAAAGTTTTTGAAAACCCAATTCACCCCCCCTCTTGGGTAGTTATTCTTGGGATAACATCCTCTCCCTTTCCCCTTCCCCCCGCTCCCGCCCCTGTGAGTTATGAGACATTTGTGAATATGATAATTAAATATTATTTGGGTGTTGGTTGTGAATATTTGATTATTGTGTTACTTGGATGAAGATTTGACTTAAAAGTTGAAATAGGTACGATATGTTTGTGTAACTGAGATGGACTAATAAGTATCTTTTTATGTGTTGATATTTTTTACGAGTGATGATGATTAAATATGATTTGGATGTTGGTTTTGAATGAATGAAGATTTAGTTTAAATATTGAAATGAGTATGACAAGTTTATTGTTAGTGATGTGCCCTAGGCCAATTATGTAATGACCATATTTTGACTTTGTTACATTTGCATTTTATTAATAAAGAGGTATTTTCATTATTGTTTTTTATTCTAATTCCATGAATAGTTAATTCTGCCTAAGGTCATCAATTATGTGACTTGACAGTAAAACTCTTAGGGAAAAATTAAATTCTATTCTAAATTATCCCTAGTTGGTTATTATTATTGCGATAATAATGAATGAAGACTAGCATGAAGTTTGACTGATGATTATGTTTTACTAATCATGTGTATGAGATACAAAGTCAACTCAAAGATACATATTTGAGAAATGAAGTATTGGATCGACCCGCTATGAGAATAGTACATGGATAATTGTCATAAGTGATTCTTATCACAATAGTATTATCCTAGTCCTTTGACCTAAAGTCACCATTGTTTCCTACATGACAAGTTCTATATTTTGACACATTCTAATATTATCTTTAACGGGATGATGGCATGGATTGTTGTTGGATATAGAGTGAATCATGTGAGGAATGTGAGTGATTAAGGTGGAATTTGTCCCTCATTTATTATGAGAAAGATATCTATGGGCCCCTCAATAAGTTAGACTAAAGAAAAATGTATGGCCATGTTGGAAAGAATTGATAAGGGTTATCAATATCAGTCTACTTAAGATTGAGAAATAACATGATTGAATAGTATAAGGATGACATAAACCATGCTTTATGTTTAATCAAGGTATCTAGTAACAAAAGGACTTTGATACTTATTGTGGATTAGGTTATGTCAGATTATTGACATTCGCATAACTTTGGTAATCATAATGTCTTGCTAGAGACCGCTTATGATTTGTGCGCCAGAAACAGAATTTCAAGTCTACTACCAATGTTATGTGACCCTACAGGGTCGTAAACTTAGAACAGACCAAAAATGAATTTTGGGTTTACTATGTCTAGGTTCATTGAATATGACATTATCTAGATTCTCTAAATCATATTCGAATTACTGACATTATCTAGATTCTTTGAATCATATTTGAATTATAGACATTGTCTAGATTCTCCTAGTTAGAATCTGGCTCTATCTCAAAGTCAATAGATAAATATATATCTGTTTTAGGGTTTCTAGCCAAATTAAGAAGAAAGAAGGCGTTCTATTATTCTAAAAAGTCAAGAATATTAAAAACCATAAAATTATAAAGTGTCATTTAACGCAAAGGAGAGGGTGCTAGCACACCAATTCATTTTTGAGAGAGTCTATTCGTATGGATACCTACAGAGGGTGTTGCTCTAAGTAACAACGTTTGAATCTGATCCTGAATACGAAAAGTTCAAGTTAGGGTGTCACCAGTGTGAACCCACTCTCTTCCTTCCAGAAATCTTGCCCCTTTTGTCATCCTGGTATGATTCTATGACTTTCTTATCAATATAATTGAATTGTATAGATCCTTCGAGGGTTTTGTGGGAATTAATTTTAATTTTTTGCTGCTTATTTAATCACAAAATCCAACAAAACCCAATAGTGGTATCAGAGTGACTTGCAAATTTGATTAATTTGATTTTATATAGTTCTGTGTATATGTGATATGCATGGATACGATTTATATATTAATTAGATTAATATGTCTGAGGTTTTATTTGATTAAACTTTTTTACCGTGTTAATTTTGATTAATACATTTATTGTTTCTTGTAAACTGTTGTTGTTAATTTTATTAATATCTCAATTTAACAAGAATCTAGTAATCTGTTTTGAGATGATTAAATGATACACTATAAATCTGGTTTCGGTTTTATTAAGGTGGCGGACTTTATAAATGTTAAACAGTGATAATCTGTTTTGAACAGATTAATATTTATCATAGGGTCTGTTTAATTGTTAAACAAGGATGATCGGTTTAAAATATATCAATAAATTTCATGAATTCGTTTAAGTGTTAAACAGAGATTGATTAATTCTGTTATGAACAAATTAGGTAATCTGATTAATTAAAATAAATTGATTCAGGCAGGCCCTTGGACCCCGCTAGGGGTGCTGCCCCTTGACCCCGAATTGATTCGTCACATATATCGTTTTGGTCATAATAAAAATTTAACTATAATACAATTACATTATTATACTTATATGTTTAGTATGAATTACATGGTGCATAGCATGGCCCTTTTATACCAATGTCATTGGCAGGTTTTATTTAATTTATTTTGGGTTTGTAATTTTAAATACGGCCTGCATCTTGTTTTTCAATTTGTTGTAATTTATTTATTTATTTAGTAGAAATAGAATAGTTTAGATTGCAATTTGTAATATAAAATCAAAGCCCAAGATCAAGATAGATGGAGGTCCAAGATGGAGGCTCAAGATGGAGTTCGTTTGTGGCAAGCTAAGGAAATCCATCGAGATGAAGATTACCTAGGATTGACCATTAACGTTCATATTGGCTTATGAAGATCAATCTAGATTTGGGCCATGCTATGACATGTTTATTGTGTTATTATTTTGCTATGTATGTGATGCTATGTACATGATGCTATGTGTGTGATGCGACATCATAATAAACAATAAAATAAAATTAAAGTAGAACCCTCACTTAATATTAAGTCATTAAAATGCCTCCCATAATTCAACACTTGTCAAGACTTGGATTGCTAAACATAGGTTCTGCCAAAGCAGGGTGTGTTAAGCCATCGAGGTAAGACACGATAGATAATAGTGATATCCATATGTTTGAAATGGTTAGACTTAACTAGGTTATCAAAATGGTTTTGGACCTGGGGCATTAGATGGGATTTTAATTATCCGGGACATGTGATGTCAAATCCCATATTTATTCAAGAGTTACATAAGATGTAATTGGTAAAGTGTTACCTACCTAAGTAACTGTACTTTAGGTGATAAGCCAAAGCTTACTTAAAGTGAGGTGAAATATGGATCTTGGCCCACTAAAATTGCAATTGTTGCGATTGCCAAATTAATATTGAGGATTATTTATTTCATAAAATTAGTGGGATTTAAATTATGCCTCATTAAAAATTGTTTAATAAAATGCTAAGTACTCTATGTATATATGTGTTGTAGATAATGGCATCAAATACCACATCTAAGTTTCTTTTAAATCCATTTCCGAAATTGCCACCACTAGACCTTTGCAACTTTTGGACATTGATCTTTTTGGTCCTTCTAGGATCACAAGTCTAGGTGGTAAAAGATATGCTTTTGTTATAGTTGATGATTTTTCAAGATTTACATGGGTTTTGTTCTTAACAAACAAAGATGACGCTTTACTACGGGTGAACGGCGGGTGGTTTGACGGTTTTTGGCTAGGTGCGGTGCAATTTTTTTGGATGGCGGGTTGGCGATTAACCAACCCATAAACCACCCACCACATGGTGGGTGGTTTTGGTTGGTTGCAGGCGGGTGCGGGCGGGTTGAGACGGTTTAGACCTATGCTATTGCCCAATGTAATTTTTTAGACCTTTTTTTTTAGAAAGTGAAGAAAATTTGTAGAAATATAAGATGATAATACATAAAGCATTCCCAACAACAAGCAAGTTTGATGCCTAAAGATAGTGACCATATTCAAAAGTATAAATTAAGAAACATAATCATTCACTGCAATAAGAAACATCAACTACAGATGAAGTGATGAATAAAGTCAAGAGTCCATAAAGATTAAAGCCATTCACTGGGTTCGAAAATAATAAAATGCTACAAATGAAATGATGAACAAAGTCAAGTGTTCTTTTTCTTTTTAGGGCTTTCTTTACTAACTCACTTGATTTGAATTTTGATCACTTCACAAAGTAATAGGAGAATTTTCAGTTTCCAATATGTCAAGAGGCAGTCGAGCCCGTGCTTGGAGTGTTCAATCATCTCTAAAATAAGAACAAAATCAAATAAATGATAAGTTTTTTTTAAATGTATAGGTGGGCGGGTTCGGGTTGAACCCGCCCTCAAAAACATAAAACCAAACCCACCCACCTGAATATATTGGTGGGCGGGTTCAACCCACTCGCCAGTGGGTTGCTAATGTAAACCTGTTTTTTTCGAGATGGACGGGCGCGGACGGTTGGCGGGTGAGGGGCGGTTTTTGTATAGCCCTACGCTTTACAAATGTTTTCATATTTTCGCAAAAGAGTTCAAAATGAACAAGGCTACATGATCACCTCCATTAGAAGTGATCATGGAGGCGAGTTCGATAGTGATGCGTTTGAGTTGTTTTGCAATGAGAAAGGCTATGAACATATTTTTTTTTGAAAGCATGGAATCAGAGCTTCAGAAGCAACTAATGGAAATGGAGGCTTATACCATGATAGGCCATCTCAAGGAAATGTTCCAAGAGAAACCTAGAATTGAGAGGTTTGCCACCTTAAAGGCATTACTCTCCTGCAAGTTGACTGCTGGCGGTTTAGTGAGTCGTCATGTTCTAAAGATGAAGGGTCATCTTGATCATTTGCAGAAACTTGGTCTTGAGATTAGCTAAGAGTTGGCTATTGACATCATTCTCCAATCTTTGCCAGATGCTTATGATGGGTTCGTTATGAACTACAACATGCATAATATGGAGAAGACTGTTTCTGAGTTGCATGAAATGCTAAAGACTGCTGAACAAAACATCAAGAATACCAAAGACGTTATGATTGTTAATAAAGGGAAAGGTATGGAAAGGAAAGGAAAGGGTAAGAGCAAGAATAAGGCTCCCAAGGACTTTAAGAAGCCCAACCCTAACCCCAAGCCCAATACTGAACCTAAGGCTAAACCACTAAAGGAGGGAGTATGCTTTTTTTGCAATGAGCCTAGTCATTGGAAAAGAAACTACAAGCTCTATTTGGATGATCTGAAGAAGAAGAAGAGTAATGCGACTACTCCTTCAGGTATTTATGTTATAGAAGTCAATTTGTCTACTTTTGATTCTTGAGTATTAGATACTGGATCTGGATCTCACATTTGTACTAATGTGTGGGCTCTTAAGAGGAATAGAATCTTGTCTAAAGGCGAAGTGGACCTACGCATTGGAAATGGAGCAAGAATTGTTGCTTTAGCTGTAGGAACATATGCGTTGACTTTGCCTAGTGGACTTGTTTTAAGTTTAGAAAATTGTTATTATGCACCTGCTATGAGTAGGAATATTATTTCTGTTTCTTGTTTGGACAAGGAAAATTTTGAGTTTATTATTAGGAATAATAAATGCTCCATTTACTGTGATAGCATTTTCTATGGATATGCTCTACGAGCGAATGGTCTTTATGTTCTAAACATTGAAAACAAAAATGAAAAGTCCATCTATAATGTTAATACAAAGAAGTTTAAATCTAAAGATTTAAACCCTACCTATCTTTGGCACTGTTGTTTGGGCCATATAAATGAGAAATGCATTTCAAAACTCTATCAACATGGGCTTTTGAATTCATTTGATTTTGAATCATTTGAAGTATATGAGTCTTGTTTATTAGGCAAAATGACTAAGATACCTTTTACTGGACATAGTGAAAGGGCTAATGACTTGTTGGGCCTTGTACATTTTGATGTATATGGACCATTAAGTTCCACTGCCAGAAGAGGTTTTCAATACTAAATTACTTTCACAGATGATTTTAGTATATATGGCTATGTCTATCTAATGCAACAAAAATCTAAATCTTTTAAAAAGCTCAAAATTTTCAAAAATGAAGTACAAAATCAACTTGGCAAAAGTATTAAAGCACTTCGATTAGATCGAGGTGGTGAATACTTAAACGAAGAATTCATTGATCATCTTAAAGATTGTGGGGTAGTCTCACAATTAACTCCACCAAGAACACCATAATGAAATGGTGTGTCTGAATGGAGAAATCAAACTTTATTAGATATGGTTCAATTTATGATGAGTCAGTCAGATTTTCCAATATCCTTTTGGGGTATGCTCTAGAAACTACTGCGTTCATACTGAACAGAGTTCCATCAAAGGCGGTTCAAAAGACACCATATGAGATATGGACTAGGAAGTCGCCTAGTTTGTCTTTTCTTAAGATTTAGGGATGTGAAGCTTATGTGAAGCATCAAATTTCAGATAAATTAGCACCAAAATCAAACAAATGCCTTTTTGTGGGATATCCTAAAGAAACAAAAGGATATTACTTCTACAATGCTTCTGAGAACAAAGTGTTTGTTGCTCGAAATGGTGTCTTTTTAGAAAGAGAATTCATTTCTAAAGGAACCAGTGGGAGTAAAGTTCAACTTGAAGAAATTCAAGAACCACAAAATAGCATTGAGCCACCTGTGTAGTCTCAACTAGATCAACAAGTAGTTGTTGAGCCTACACAAGTAGCACAAGGATCGAGGAGGTCTGGTAGGACACGTCAGAGCCCTAAGAGATATGGATTTCTCTTAATTGATAATAATGATGTGATGATTGTGGATCAAAATGAGCCCACATCCTACCAAGAGGCCATGAATAGCCCTGACTATGATAAATGGCTAGAAGCCATGAAGTCAGAGATGCAATCCATGTATGATAATCAAGAATAGACTTTGATTGATCCGCCTGATGGTTTAAAGACTATTGGGTACAAATGGGTTTTAAAGAAGAAAACATATATGGATGGCAATGTGCATACCTTTAAGGCAAGATTGGTTGGAAAAGGTTTCAAGCAAACACATTGTATAGATTATGATGAAACTTTTTCACCAGTTGCTATGCTTAAATCCATTTGGATTCTACTTCCATTGCTGCATATTATGATTATGAGATTTGGCAAATGGATGTCAAAACAGCGTTTCTTAATGAAAACCTACTTGAGGATGTGTATATGACACAACCCGAAGGTTTTGTTAGTCCTGAGAATTCTGGAAAGGTTTGCAAGCTTCAAAGATCTATTTATGGATTGAAGCAAGCGTCTCGGAGTTGGAATCTTCATTTTGATGAAGCAATCAAAGAGTTTGGTTTCATCAAAAAATGCAAATGAGCCTTGTGTTTACAAGAAGGTTAGTGGGAGTGCAATAGTCTTTCTAGTACTATATGTTGATGACGTATTACTCATTGGAAGCGATATCCCTACCCTACAAAATATTAAATCATGGTTAGGGAATTGTTTCTCAATAAAAGACTTAGGTGAAGCTGCCTATATTTTAGGCATCAAGATCTATAGGGATAGATCTAAGAGGCTTATTGGCCTAAGTCAGAGTACATAAATTGACAAAGTATTGAATAGGTTTAGTATGCAAGATTCCAAGAGGGGATTCTTGCCAATGTCACATGGAATTAGTCTCAGCAAGACTCAGTGTCCAATGACACAGGATGAGTGAGATCACATGAATAAGATTCCATATGCTTCTGCAATTGGATCTATCATGTATGCTATGTTATGTACTTGACCTAATGTCTCATATGCCTTAAGCATAAGCAGTAGATACCAATCAGATTGAGGTGAAAGTCACTAGACAGCAGTCAAGAATATCCTTAAATATCTGAGAAGAACAAAGGATGCATTCTTACTGTATGGAGGAAAAGAAGATGAGCTTGTTGTAAGTGGTTACACACATGCCAGCTTCCAATTTGAAAAGGATGACTTTCGATCGCAGTCAGGTTATGTGTTCTATTTGAATGGAGGTTCAGTGAGCTGGAGAAGTTCAAAGCAAGACACCATTGCTGATTCTACAACAGAAGCTGAGTATATAGCCGCCTCAAAAGCAGCTAAGGAAGCAGTTTGGATCAAAAAGTTTATTATTGGATTGGGTGTTGTTCCTAGTATACCAGATCTAGTAGACTTGTATTGCGATAATAACGGGCCATAGCACAGGCTAAGGAACCTAGATCACATCAGCGATCCAAACACATACTCAGGTGTTATCATCTTATTCGAGAAATCATTGAGAGAGGAGACGTGAAGATATGTAGAGTATCTACAAATGACAATGTTGTTGATCCACTCGTTAAGCCTCTTCCACAGCCTAAGCATGAGAGTTATACTAGGTCAATGGGTATTAGATTGGGCCTATTGCAAGTGGGAGATTGTTAGTGATGTGTCCTAGGCCAATTATGTTATGACCATATTTTGACTACACTACATTTGTATTTTATTAATAAAGAGGCATTTTCATTATTGTTTTTTATTCTAATTCCATGAATAGTTAATTCTACCTAATTTCATCAAGTATGTGACTTGATAGTAAAACTTTTAGGGAAAAATAGAATTCTATTCTAAATTATTCCTAGTCAGTCATTATTATTGGGATAATAATGAATGAAGACTAGTATGAAGTTTGACTGATGATTATGTTTTACTAATCATATGTATGAGATACCAAGTCAACTCATAGATACATATTTGAGAAATGATATATTGGATCGATCCGCTATGAGAATACTGCATGGATAATTGTCATAAGTGATTCTTATCACAATAGTGTTATTCTAGTCCTCTGACCTAAAATCACCATTGTTTCCTACATGACAAGTTCTATATTTTGACATATTCTAATATTATCTTTAATGGGATGATGGCATGGATTGTTGTTGGATATAGAGTGAATCATGTGAGGAATGTGAGTGATTAAGAAGGAATTTGTCCCTCATTTATTATGAGAAAGATATCTATGGGCCCCTCGATAAGTTAGACTGAAGAAAAATGTATGGCCATACTGGAATGAATTGATAAGGGTTATCAATATCAGTCTACTTAAGATCGAGAAATAATATGATTGAATAGTATAGGATGACATAAACCATGCTTTATGTTTAATCAAGGTATCTAGTGACAAAAGGACTTTGATACTTATTGTGGATTAGGTTATGTCGGATTATTGATATTCGCATAACTTGGGTAATCATAATGTCTTGATAGAGGCCGCTTATGATTTGTGGGCCAGAAACAGAATTTCAAGCCTACTACCAACGTTATGTGAACCTACAGGGTCGTAAACTTAGAATAGATCAAAAATGAATTTTGGGTTTACTGTGTCTAGGTTCATTGAATCTGACGTTATCTAGATTCTCTGAATCATATTCAAATGACTGACATTATCTAGATTCTTTGAATCATATTTAAATTATAGACATTATCTAGATTCTCTGAATCATATTCGAATTACAAATATTATCTAGATTCTCTAAATCATATTCGAATTACAGTTTACCCTAGTTATGGAGGATGTTGATATAAAACTCTAGTAGAAGGCCTTTAACATTAAATTGAAATCTAAAGCTTCCAACCAAGTTTGGAAACTTATAGATGCACTTAAAGAGATTTAAGTCTTTTGGGTGTGATGAGACTTAGAAAATGCATATTTCTTAAGGTTAAAATAAATTATATTGCATTAGTATTTCTCGTAAACTCCTTAATTATAACAATTTAGTGATAAATAGTGTTTCAGTGTCTTAATGTGAAAATGTGTTTAAAAATGTGTTTTTAGCATGTTTTTCTATTTAATAATATTTTCAGTAACTTGTAGAGTCGCTTCGATATGTTAAATGCGTGTTTTGTCTGTAAATAATCAAAACCATAAAAATAATAAGTGGTAATTTTATTTTGAGTTTTATTGAGTTTGATAATGTGTTTTAAGTTTGTAAATATGTTCTATTATATTTTTAGTAATTTCTAAAAATATTTTCAAGTCTTAAAAATCTTATCTATGTTAAATCGAAAAGACTAAAAATTTTAAAAGGCTGTAATTAATTTTGTGTATTTTAACAAATATTTTAAATATTTTTGTAAATATTATGTTTGTAAAATATTTAATTTTGTTCTAATTTTCTTTCTCTAGATTTGAAATTTGGTGAAAAAACAGAGAAAAACGACACCAAAACGGATAAAATCAAACATCAAATACTTCAAAAACAATTAAAAATATGAATTTTAGAATTAGAAGGTCACGTGATACAATTATAGCTGTCGATTGCATAGCCAAAATGATCCAAGTTGTTCGCGTGTCGCGTTGTTAGCAACCTATTAGCTATGCGTCAGAAGCAGAATCCACAAGTCGCAATTTGATTGGAGCGTGCATATCACGCGTCGACAAAGCCTCCAAAAAATCTTAGGTTGTGTTTGATCCTGTGCATCTGTCTCATGTACATCTGATTTTTCAACCGCTCGATCTAAATACAAGACTCATCCCACAGCCCTAGTTCTTAGTCCTATTGGTCCCACTTGGGCCTAATTGTGCCATTCTTCTGTCTGTTAGATCGCACAATGAGTGGCTCAGATTGCGTCCGTTTCCTTTGCCTCCAGTTGCCGCGTCATAGTAGATTTTAGACTAAAAATTGCATTCTCCAAGCGCAAATCTCGTGCAAAGAAAAGAAAGAAAAAGTGTTGAAAAGTTTGGATTAATTTGATGCAATTTTCAACGATTTGGTAGTAAAAAAAATTTAAATAGTATTTTCTAAGCCCTATAAATATTGGGGGACTCTCCCCCGGTTCCTCACACACCCCTCAATGCAGTATAATAATACTGCTTAAGTCCAGTTTCTTGTGAAATTTTCCTAGTTTATGTTTTAAAATTATGCCCAATAATATTAGTAGTATTTTGTTAATTATGTCTTTTTAAATTTCTTTTTTGGCTGAGGTGAGATGGGGAAACTCTGACAAAATTACCTTAAATATATATTTTTTTGTTTTTTGTTTTTACTTTTCTAAGCAATTCTAATGCCAAATTATTTTCTTAGAAAACTTAGGATTTTAATAATTTCTTAGTAAAACTTTACCAAAGTTATGGTTTTGATTTATCAACGATATACACTGGCATGGATAATATTTGGGAGGACCTTGATTAGTCATAGACAGAGAATGGCTCGGTAAATGCTTAACTGATTATCTTGGTTGTTATTTTAGTCAAGTTATGTTGAAATGTGCACATTAATTAAGTTGTGCTTTTGCTGCTTATAGACATGAAATAGTATAGTAAATGCTTGACAATTCTTGATTTATTGTCGATATAAGATGGCATAGTGTATTCTTAAACCAAGTAATAAATAAAATAAAAAACTAAAATATATTTAAGTTAATTGCTAGAATAAAACATTTGAACCTTTGCCCTATTATTATCATTGTTTTATTTCTTCAAATTTGTCGTACTCTGCTTAAGTTATTTTAAATTATCTACAATTGTTGCTAAAATTCCCTTTTAATTTTACCTGCATTACTTGTTATTAAAGTTCCAAATTGTCAAAATTTGAAAATAAAAAATGTTGTAAAAAGGTGTAAATATTGTAATTTTATTTTGTAAATAATAAATATTAACCATCATATTTTTAAGCTTAAATGAAAAGAAAAAGTTAATATAATAAATGTGCTGGAACTGAATAAAGTCCTTCCCTGTGGGTTCGATCTCGAATTCACCAAGTAATTATAAGACAACCTTATACTTAGGGTTATTTTAGAGTGTGTTTGTAGACACCGAGTCAAGTTTTTGGTGCCGTTATTAGTGAACGATATTATTTTTTTGTATAGTATATTTTGTATGTTATATTTTCTTTTTCTTTTTCTTTTCTATATTACTAACTTTTCTTTTTCTATTTTATTTGTTTTCTTTTGTTAATATTTTCTGTTTGCAGGTGTTAAATACTGTTCACGTAGAAATCTACATTCATTTTCTATGAGTTACTATTTATGTGATAATAGTTACTATTTATGGCACTATTCATAAAAAAATAAATAATTAAAAAAATTAAAAAATCAAAAAATAATAAAAATTTTATTTTCTTTCCTTTCTTTTGTAAAATATTTATTTTTCTAGTTTTAGGTTTTTGCCTTAGAAATCAAACTTCATAAAATTTTAAATTACGCTTTCCATAATACTTAATAAATAAATTATGTTTTTGTGAAAAGTATTTTTTTGACAAAGTTCTGTTTGGGGACTGGTACTGGTTTGAAATTCTTTCCCATAATTTGTTAAGTTTTGAAGATTCTCCTAACACCAGTCATTCCAGAAAACACTGTTTTGATGAAGAGATTGGTTTTTAAGGAGCCTTAGTATTACCAATCTTTCCTAAGAACATTCTTGAAGAATATAATTCTCAAATTCTATAAAATCAATAAGACAAATACTTTTCATTCACTACTTTATTCTCCTTGAGTAAAGAAAAGCTAAGTGTCTGTCTATAAAATTTTGTATACTTTTAAATAATTTGAATGCCAGTTTGGTCTCGTGTGTCTAAAAATCATAGATTAATTAGGAAAGGTTTAGAACCACCTTAGTCTCTGTTGTGTCTTCAAATTCACCAAAAATGGCTAATGATTTTGGTAATTAACAAATCATCAATCCTATACATTCAATGAGAGATTATTTGCAACCACCTCGAGAATCTACTCCATCATGTTTAGTTTTTCCTCTCAATGCCCATCACTTTAGGTTTAAACCAGGAATGATTAACTTGCTTCCTAATTTTTGTGGTTTAGAATCTGAAAATCCATATTTGCACCGTAGAGAGTTTAAAGATATTTGTGCTACCTTCACTAACCAAAATGTTTCGAACAAAGTTATTAAGCTTAAGCTTTTTCCTTTTTCTTAAAAAGATAAGGCTAAAAGTTGGCTTACTTCTTTAAAACCTTGGTCAATAGGTACATGGCAAGAAATGCAAACTGAGTTTTTGAAAAAATTCTTTCCAACACATAAAACCAAAGCTTTGAAGAAAGATATTCAAAATTTTTTTAAAAATGTAAAGGAAGTCTATTTTCAATGTTGGGAACGTTTTAAGGATTTGTTGAATTCTTGTCCATATCATGGTTTTGAAAAATGGTGTTACATTAGTTTCTTTTATGAAGGCTTGACTCCTAGAACTCATCAATTTGTTGAAACAATGTGTAATTTGGCTGATAACTCTCAATACTGGCAACATGGTAATTCCTTGATAAAGAACCTGATGACACGTTAGATTTTCTTGATAATTTGGCTGATAACTCTCAATACTGGCAACATGGTAATTTTGAAGCTCAATTATATCTAATCTTGCTAATGCTCAAAGAGTTGTCTATCAACTTAGTCAATAAAATGATCTAAATGCTAGGATTGCATGTTTGACTAAAAAGATTGAAGCCATAGAACGTAAGAATGTCCAAGAACCCAAAATTAAAATTTTATGTACTGTTTGCCAAACTCTAGGACACTCGACTTATGAATGCCCAATGTTTAAGGAAGAGTCCCATGAACAGGTAAATTACATAAATCAATTGGACCCAGTTATAAATCCATTTCCATCCCCGCATTCTAACATATATAATTCACAATGGAGAAACCATCCCAATTTCAGTTGGAGAAATGATCAACCACAACAGCAATTTCAACCATCACCACCACTTCCACCACAAAATTCTCAAAGTCGTCCACCATTTCCACGACAATCTAAAAATCCACAATTTCTATCAAATTCTTAAAATTTTGAAAGGCCTCCACAAATTTTTCTAAAAACTTTAAATCTCGAATCAAAACTCTTGAAGACACTTTGCAATCTTTCATTCAAGCTCAAAAATCATTGACTCAAAAATAGGAAGTTCATAACACTCGCACTTTTCAAGACATTCATGAAATTAAAGAGTCCATTTGTAAACTCACTTCTTCTCTTCACATTCAAGAAAAAGACAAATTTCCTGCTCAACCTATACATTATCCATCTATAAATGAAGTTACCCCTTCTAGTTCATAATCACAACAAGAAATTGTTAATTTTGTCACAACTCTTTGAAGTGAAAAAGCTGTTGATAAAACTAATTTTTCAAAAGATCAAAAGGTTAATTCAACTTTGAAAAGTGAGACAAAAATTAATAGTGATGAGGAAAATTCTAAAAAAGAAAAGAGTGTTTCAAAAGAAAAATTTGTTCCAAAGGTTCTATTTCCTTAAGTCTTGCTTTCAAAAGAGAAGTCTAACCAAAATGCTAAAATTTTTGTACCTTTCAAACAAGTCAAAACTAACATTCCACTTTTAGATTCAAGTAAACAAATCCCATGTTATACTAAATTTTTGAAAGACTGTTGTACAATTAAAAGAAAGCATAATGTGAATAAAACTGAATTTGTAGTTGAGAATATTAGTTCCATCATTCAACATGATTCATCATTGAATTACAAAGATCCAACTTGTCCTACAATTTTATGTATCATAGAAAACACTCAAATTGACCATACTTTGTTAGATCTTGGTGCTAGTGTCAACTTTTTACCTTATTTTGTCTGTCAGTAATTAGGTTTACGTGAACTTAAGCCAACATTTATTACACTTCAATTAGCTGATTGTTTTATAAAAATTCCAAGAGCTGTTGTTGAGGATGTGTTAGTTCAAATTGATAAATTTTACTAACCAATAGACTTTATTGTTTTGGATACACAACCCGTTTCCACTTCAAATCTTCAAGTTCCTGTTATTTTAGGTCATCCATTTATTGGAACTTTGAATGCTTTAATTAATTGTAGAAATGGTATCTTGAAATTTTCTTTTGGAAACATGACCTTTGAATTCAATGCGTTTGATTTGATGAAACAATCAGCTATATTGAAAAATCATGAAACTAAACCAATTAAGAAAGATTGATCTTTGGTTGATGAAGCCTATGAACTTACAAATTTGATGATGAAAAAAGGTGAAACTTGTAAATCTGATTCTAGAAAAGATATTTTGTGAATAAAGATTTTGTTTTGAAAGAAAACTATCTTGATTTAGCAAAATGTGAAGAAGTTGCTTAGAAAATTTTTGAAAAGAGTCCATTTATATCTAAACATTACTCATGTCATACTGAATATCTTTCAAGTTTATATAGTATGGATGTTGACCCATTTTCAAATAAAACCTAGTATTTTCTCTTGTTTTTGTTTTTACTTTTAGTGTGTTAATTTTTTATTTTGTGTGTTATTTTTCTAAAATTAAAAAAAAATAATTTCAAAAATTCATTAAAGTGGTAGAAATTATGGAGGACATAATCAAGTTTAATTAGTTGGTATTTTTGTATCAACAACCTTTAGATTAAAAACACATAAAAATTGAAAAAATATAAAAACACAAAATATTTCTTTTTAGTAATCTATTAGGTTACTTTTCTTTATTCCATTTTCTATGGCCCATTATTGTTTAGAATAATGCCAATTGTGTCTGTACAGTCTTCCATATGTCTAAACAGTAATTCACCCTTTGTCCATAAAATCTGTCACTATGTATCTGGGTTTAAAATTCGTTGCTCTTTCTCTCTCTAAATTTCTTGTTCTCTATCTAACTCTCAAATTCTCTCTGTCTTCTCTCTAAAATTCCTAGAAAATTTCTAGAAACCTTTAATCTCCTTTCTCTTCTTTGACAAAAAAATTTCCCCAATTCTCTTTCGAAAGCTCTCAAAGTACTTAAAAATCTTTAGTTTTCAATTCACTCTCAAGAATTTCATTTTCTTAATCATGGATCTAAAATATGTGCACTTAAAGTTCCCTTCACTTTCTTAAAGAAAAATAAAAAAGAAGTATAAAATTACAGTCACTCGTCTTTGGGTACTTTCACGTTTTAAACTTCCTATTGATATCAAGGTGTACATAGAAGGTCTTGTTTGTCCCAGTGATGTAAATAATGTAGGTTTGCTTGGAATGGGTACAAGTCTTTGTGCTAGAAAAAGAAGAGCTCGTTGTATGGAATTAAAGTGCTCTAAATGTTCTCGCTAAACTTGTTCTGATAATTGTCCCTCACTTGGGCTCATATCTATAATATAGAAGATAAAATTTAGTTTTATAAAAATGGTCTTAGGAATGGGAACTTAGAAGATCTCCAAGCTCTTTTTGAGTCACATCCAAGTGGTTGCATTTGAGGGGCTATGAAAATACTCTAGCCTTAATTTCAAGTAGAGAGGGAACGTCTTGGAATCTAACGTTAAACGACCTAATTGTTTAGTTTGCGAGAATGTTAGATGGAAAGTGGACTCAAGATCCCTCTACTTCAGAACAAGATCTGTGAAGCATTTTTCTTTGTTTCTTTATGTGTTTTTCTCTTAAAAAAATCAATAAAAAATAAAAGAATTTTTAAAAAATGATGAAAATTTATTTGAGATATGATTTGGTTTTAATGAACAATCACCAAAGCGGCTAAGTGACGGAACTTCTAGAAACGCGTTCTAATGAACATAAGTTTTCTTTAACTCATTCTCAAATAAAATTTCATAAACAAAAAGATTTTTTTGTGTGATTTTTACAGTAGTTGTAATTGTATTGTTTATCTTTTAATAATAATATTTTGACTCTTCTTATTTTGTCAGATGCATGCTTTTCTTCAGTAGGTATTTTATGTATCGTGTAAGATAAGCGTTGACTCGATTTTAAAAATTTAGTCCCATTTGTCAAAATTTGTAGAGTAGAGTCTTGTTTGTCAAAAGTTAAATAGTTTTTTCGGGTAAAAATTTTCAAAAAGTTATACAGTTTTATCACATCTATCCATCTGTACTTACCTCTCATCACAACTGTCGTTACCTAATTTCACCCAACGTGCTCTTTAGATGTGTATAAAATCCCTTTAGTTCTTAAGTTTTTCTTAGAGTGGATTTTAAGATAGAGTCAGTAAAAAAAAAAAAGAGTCTTAGTCTTAGTAATCATTATGGAGTCCTCGTCCCAATCATCTTTGAAGTTCAAAAACATCTGTACGTTTTACAGTTCTAGATCAGGAAAAGGTATTGATTACATAAACACTACGTTCCATTTTGGTTATGTCTTGGCTAAGAAAAAGATAAATCTTGTCTATGGAGAAGGTAGTCTAGGTTTAATGGGTACTGTTACTACTGGAAGTCATTCTAAACGTAGTAGAGTTTTAGGCATTATTTTAGGTATCTTTGCTCAAAATCGTTTATGTAGTCCTACCATTGGCGCTGAAAAAATAGTCATAGGTATCCTTGAGCAAATAAGAGATATGGAGTTTGCTTCTGATGCTTTTATTGCTTTACCTAGAGGTCTAGGAACTTTAGAAGAACTTTTTGCCATTGCTAGTTGGAAATTGTTAGGACTACACTCTAAACCTATTGGTTTGTTAAATATAAATGGTTACTTTGATGGTTTGCTTAGTTTTTTAGATAATGCTATGGAACAAAGGTTTCTTGAGAAGTCAAGAGGACAAATTTTTATCGTTGCCCCTACTGTGGAGGAATTGCTTGAGAAAATGCAACTCTTTGATCCTGAGGCAGACATTGTAACTTTAAAGTTCTCCAGAAAGTGTAAACGAGATTTGGATCTTTCTCTCTAAACTCTATCTCTTTTAGTTTTACCTGCAACATTATTGTTTTTGTTTTTGTTTTTGAATAACCGCTCTTATAAATATAAGTTGTTACTCTTTTTACTTAATCTTGTTAAACATTGGGGACAATATTCAATTTAGGTTAGGGGAGAGGGTTGTGTCAAAAATTTTTCAAAATTTGTTTTTGTGATTGAATCTAGGACTAGTTTTAAAAACAAGAAAAAAAAAAGAGAAAAAATTAAAAACTTTTGAAAAAAATGGTGTGTTGTTTGTAAAACTTTTAGATATATGTTTTCCTAGGTCGAGATGGCTGAGTGAAGGATTTGTCTTGAAACACGTCTCGATAATAGTTCGAAAACGTAGTCTTTGTGTTTGTAAATTCTCATTTTTGTATCTTTCTTTTGTACCATGCAAGTTTGAAGATGGCCAATGTAAGGAACACTTAATATTCTTGAAACGCATCTTCACTTTAATAGAAGTAGTTGAGTAAAAGAGTGACTAGCATCTTCACTTTAATTCTTGAAACGTTTTTCTGCATGTTTGCAAAAACTGTGTGTTTGCATTGCATCTGACTATTAAAAAAAATTAAAAATTGTCAAAAAATCAAAAAATCAAAAAATTGAAAAAAATCTAAAAGTATTTTGTAATATATGTAAATATTTTTGTTTTTTGGTGATTTGCCTCCTGTCCAATGACAATATCAAGGTTATAGCATTTTCATAGCTTGAGGTAAACTTTAAATATTATTTAAGTTTAGGTTAGTTTCTTAGTCTGCTTTATATTTAGGTTGAAATTTTACCCAAATTTAAGCACTTAATCTTGCACTATAATCTGTTATATTAATTTAGTGACTATTTATGTTAATATAATTTATTTTTTTATAAAATCTTATAACATGTTTAAATTCCTTTTGAGACAAAATCCTAGATAACACTAAGTTATAGATATAATTTAGGCCATCCTTGGATCATTTGAACCTTTTTAAGCTTACTTGTTTACATTCTATATCCCTTGTTACCCTATTGAGCTAATTATATCCAATTTTTCTTTGACACCCACATATTTAGCCTAGCCTTTTTAATAAATTCATAATCCTTTCTTTTACCTTTCACTTATAAGGCATCTAATCTTTCAAGTGTAATTAGGTTTATGACAATATTATGGGTGGTTGGAATGGATTAAGAATATTTTGTAAAGTTTGCAATCTTAGATATTTTGTTATGTTGTAATCTTAATTTTTTTTTTTTGTATTTCTGTAAGAAAAAAAGTTAAAAAAAAAAAAGAAAAAAAGATGAAAAAGAAGAAAAAAATTAAAAAATTGATAATAAAAGTTGAAAAAAAGTGGTTAACAAAAGAAATTTCATTTCAAGTTCGGAATTTTAAACTTTAAGAATTAGATTGTATATTTTAAAGGTTTAGGATCTTTGTAAGTGTTTTATGGGTAAACTAAGCCTCAAATATATCTTCCATCCTACCTTTTACCCAAGCCTTATATTACAAACTAAATAAAGTCCTAAAAGTCTTTAACAAAGTGTTATTCCACATTAGTGGAGAGAGGGGTGAAAAACAAACTTATAAGAATTTATTTAAATAAATTAGGTTATATTAATATAAATTTATCGGGTTAATATGCATTGATTAGTAACATAAAATCACACACACATAGGACAATTCATCTTAAATATTTGACATCCTTTAGAAATGAATCATAACTTAATTAATATTTACATTTCTACTTTGAGGCATGAATTTAAGATAACCCCTGACGTAAATTAGCAAGGAATCACCAACTTTAAAAAAAAAAATCAAAACCTTTGGTTTGTTTTAAGTTTTATCGCTTCAATTGCTTAGGACTAGCAATATGCTAGTTGGAGGGTGTGATGAGACTTAGAAAATGCATATTTCTCAAAGTTAAAATCAATCATTTTGCATTAATATTTTTCGTTAAATGCCTTAATTAAAGCAATTTAGTGATAAATAGTGTTTTAGTGTCTTCATGCAAAAATGTGTTTAAAAATGTGCTTTTAGCATGCTTTTATTTTTAATAATATTTTTAATAATTTTTAGAGCCGTTTCGGTGTGTTAAACACATGTTTAATCTGTAAATAATCAAAATTGTAACAATAATAAGTGATAATTTTTTTTGAGTCTTAATGAGTTTGATAATATGCTTTTAATTTGTAAATATGTTCTATTAAATTTTTAGTAATTTCTAAAAAATTTCTAAGTCTTAAAAATCATGTCTGTGTTAAACCAAAAAAGACTGAAAATTTTAGAAGGTTGTAATTAATTTTGTATATTTTAATAAATATTTTAAATATTTTTTCAAATATTATGTTTGTAAAATAATTAATTTTGTTTTAATTTTCTATCTCTAGGTTTGTAATCTAGCTAAAAAATGGAACGAAACGACACCAAAACAAACAAAATCAGACATCAAATACTTACAAAACCATTAAAAATATGAATTTTTAAATTAGAAGGCCATGTGGCAAATTACAGCCGTCGATCGCACCGCCAAAATGATCCAAGCCGTTCGCATGTCACGCTATCAGCAACCCGTTAGCCATGCGTCAAAAGTGGAATCCGCACATCGCAATTTGATTGGTGCATGCATATCACATGCCGACAAAGCTGCCAAAAAATCTTAGGTCATGTTTGTTCCTATGCATCTATCTTACATGCGTCCGATTTTTCAACCACCCGATCTGAATTCCAAGACTCATCCCACGGTCAATGGTCCACTTGGGCCCATTTTTGTGCCATTCTTCTACCTGTTAGATCACACAATGAGCGGCCCAGATCGCGCCATTTTCCGGCCTCTAGCTGCCGCACCATAGCAGATTTAAACTAAAAATTGGATTCTCCAAGCGTGAATCTTGCACGATGAAAAGAAAGAAAAAGCGTTGAAAAGTTTGGATCAATTTGATCCAATTTTCAATGATTTGGTAGTAAAAAAGTAATAAAAAAAATTAAATAGTATTTTCTAAGCCCTATAAATACCGGGGGACACTCCCCCAGTTCCTCACACACCCCCTCAACGATCAACGAAGTATAATAATACTGCTTAAATAGTTAGTTTTTATTTTGGGTTTTTTTTAGCGTTCAATTTTTGGTCCAGTTTCTTGTAAAATATTTTTCAATTTATGTTGTAAAAATTATGCCCAATAATATCTATAGTATTTTATTAATTATGTCTCTTTAAATTTCCTTTTTTGTTGAGATGAGAGAAGAAACACTCGCAAAATTAACTTAAATATTTTTTGGTTTTTTTTAGTTTTCTAAGCAGTTATAACACCATAATATTTTCTTAGAAAATTTAGGATTTTAATATTTTCTTATCTAAAACTCTACCAAAGATACAATTTTGATTTATCGACAATATAGACTAACACGAATAATGCTTAGGAGCACCTTGATTAGCCATTGACAGAAAATGGCTTGGTAAATGCTTAACTTATTATCTTGGTTGTTATTTTAGTTAAGTTATGTTAAAATGTTGTCTATTCATTAAGTTGTATTTTTGCTGCATTATAGACAAGGAATGGCATAGTAAATGCTTAGTAATTCTTGATTTATTGTCGATATATGAGGTCATAGTGTATTCCTAAACTAACTAATAAATAAAAAGAAAAACTAAAATATTTTAAAGCTAATTGCCAGAACGAAACCTTTAGACCTCAACCCTCTTATTATCGCTGTTTTATTTTTTAAACTTTATCATTACTCTGCATAAGTTATTTTAAATTATCTGCACTTGTTGTTAAAATTTCATTTTAATTTTACCTGCATTACTTGTTATTAAAGTTCCAAATTGTCAAAATCTGAAAATAAAAGAGTGTTGCAAAAATATGTAAATATTGTAAATTTATTTTGTAAATAATAAATATTAATCCTCATGTTTTTCACTTAAATAAAAAGAAAAAAGTTAATATAATAAATTTACTAGAACTAAATAAAATTCTTTCCTTTGGGTTCAACCTCGAATTCACCGAGTAATTATTACTTGAGACAACCTTATACTTTAGGTTATTTTGGAGTGTGTTTATAGACACCAAGTTAGGGTGTAAGATTCTACAAGAGAAAAAGAAAAGTTGATATAAAGGTGAAAATATTTAAGGCTAGACATGTAGCAAAAGGATACTTGTAGAAAGAGGACGTCAACTACAATGAAACTTTCTCACCTATAACAATGCTAAAGTCTATATGCACACACTCATCTATTGTTGGGTATCTCAATCACGAGATATGGCATATAGATATCAGGACTGCATTCTAGAATGGCAATCTAGAGGATAGTATCTACAAGATGCAACCAAACTGGTTGAAAGTAAAAGGGGCTAAGAGTGTAAGATCTACAAGTTGCTTAAGTCGATTGTTGGATAAAGTAGGCTTCTCGATCTTAGAATATAAGATTTGATCAGGTGGTCAAATCATATGTGTTCAAATAAAATCTTGATGAATCATGTCATTATAAACACATTAAGGATGTGAAGATGGTTTTTTGGTATTATATATTGATGACATTCTACTTATTGAGAATGACGTAAGTACAATTTCATTGGTCAAAGTTTTGTTATCCAAATAGTTTGACTTAAAGGATTTAGGAAAAGGTTAATTATGTTCTTGGTTTTCAACTATTTTGCAATAATAAGAGCAAAATAATATTTTTGTCCTAAAACTAGGTGCACAGATAAGGATCTAGAAAAGTTTGCAATACAGAATTCTAAGAAAGATTCTTAACCTATTCGGTATGGAATCATTCTTTGTAGGGATGCTTGTTTTTAGATATCAGGAGAAATAAGAATTCCTTATGCTTTGGTAGTGGAAGTCTCTTGTATGTTAAGCTTTTCTTGAGACAGGATAAATAGTTATACGATTTAGATTGTAAGTCAATATCAGTCGAATCCTAGGTCAAAACATTGGCAAACAGTCAAGCATATACTTAGGTATCTCAGGCGAAAGGAATTATATGCTAGTGTATTCTAGAGGACCTAAAAATTATAGGATACATGGATTCTAACTTTCAGTAAAATTAGGATTTGAGGAAATCATTTTGGGGCTCTTATTTACTGCGGGTGTAGAGCTAGAGCTGGAGTATTATCGAACAACAATGTATTGATGATCGTAATATGGAGGCTTGATGTGTAGTTGCCACTAACGTGTCTAAGAAAATAGCGTGATTTAGGAAATTTCCATAGAGATCTTAAGGTAGTCTATGATGTGGACAAATCTATAGTTTAGTATTGCCAATTATTGCAACTATAGATAATACTAAGGATTCAAGACAACACAAGAGGAATAAATGTATCAATCAAGGTGGAAAATGTGCACGATATTGTCAATATTTCTTCAACAATATCTATATCTGAAGTCTTGATGTGGATATGGGCAACAAGAATTTTTTATTAGTGATGTCTGTAAAATACACATTATCTTTAATATTGCTGAACTTTTGTGAAAATCCAAGATATTTTTGGAATTCTCCACAAAATGTCCTAAAAAGGCTAGAATTTTTTTGCACATAAATAAATTTTGTAGGACTTTAATTATTTTTCAATAAAATGTGACTAATATTTTGCACCTTAAAACAATAAAAATTTTTTTATCAAGACATTGTCTTTAAATAATTTATACTTTTAAAATTAATAGTTCATGACTCTTATATAAATCCATATGTCATGTTACATATATAGATGTGAGTACTATAGTTTTACTAGTTTTGTCTATTGGCTCCAGTTTTTGTTCTTCATAGAACACCTGAAGATGTGGTACAATTGAAATGAGTCAAATTGATGAGGATTTTGTTGCCTTGATTTTTGACTTTATGAGCTTAGGAACTAATTAATGTTCTTATAGATTATATCTTATAGTTATCAAACTAGGGTGAGTTCAAAAGCGTAAAACTAAGATAATTTCTTCGATGTACTTGTTTATCCTCTACATAAAATAGTGTTCATATGTCATTACAACTCCATGAAGACTACTCGTCAAGTTGGACAAACCAACATATCCAATTTATTTGTTAATAGTAGAAAGAGATCAAGAAATATACGTACGGTATATAACAGTTACCTCTAAAACTATTCAAGGGTAATATCCTGACAGATATATTTTTTGATTAACGTTAGAACCTATATAATGCTTTCTTTCTTTCTAGAAACTTCTTTTGATCTTGAAAGCACTTGAAGTCTATGTGTACTTTATTATATTTGACGGTAATTTTTTATACTCTCTATTATATTATTGTACTTCGTTTGTAACGAGTATGTAAATAATATTAGAATAATAAATATACGTAATGCTAGTTTCCTTTTTTAGTAAGGAATATAACTATCATGTTACACCAAAATTGTATTATTTATGCTAGTAAATTGGTTCAAATTAAATAATATTGATTTTAAGAAAAATTACAAGTTTTTCTCAAGATGTTTCTATTTTTTTTATTGAATATCTATCAAAAAGAACAATATTTACGTCATTACCTATAAATCAAAACCTCGGCAACTTCGACGACATCGACATTTGCATTCTTAGAATAAAAAATCATATTGCCAGAAGCTTTGTAGAGTAGTAATGCGATGGTTTTGTGAATTGGCATCGAGGGCAAATGCACCTATCCTTTTACTTTGATCATGGCAGTGGGAGATTAAGAAAGGCATGGGGATGCACAATATGTCACATTTACTTGTTTAGGGCAAGTGGGAGATTGTTAGGACCGGTGCTTTAAGGAATAAGTACTTTAACTATATTTATGATATTTTTTGTGAAATAAATAAGAATACAAATATTTCATATATTGATAATGGTCCTCATATTGCTTTCATTATAATAATTAAGCATTTAAGCAAACATGTGATCCATGACTATTAGAACCAAATTTTAGAATTTGACGTATATGGGATTTATATGCAGATAGATTGATTCAGAGATTAATAGTCTAAATTATATGGTCCATAATTTACGTATATAGTTGGACATTTGATACATGATAGGGCTGTAATCAGATTTACATCTAATCAGGGAAGGGGTTTATCTTGGCAGTTAGATCAGATTGATCGAATGATAGACATATTAGTGTGGTAGACCTAGTGGTGGTAGCACACTAAACTGGACCTAATGTTAAACTAATTTAATAATAATTCTATGTCACTAAAATCAAATTACATTGACATTCATTATCTTAATTCTAAAGTGGATTCATTACTCCATATTTGGAGCTTATGACTTTTGATATGCCAAAGGCAGGAGTTCCAATAAACGAAGGTTCAATTGTCAGAATGTCGAAGATACAGCCTATATTCAATGAGAACATAATCTATAGAAATGGAATCTATAGCTCTCTAAACAAAGAGTAAGTGTTATCCTTTCAAGGGCATTATTCAAGTATTAGAAAATATAACAAGGCCTCAATCATCTGTATACTTATGGTAACCAAATGATATTCCATTCATATATATTACAAAAGGAAGAATTTTCCAATGGTGAATAATGAAAATTTGAGATAAAATAAGTGGAAGATAAAATAGAACTAAGGTCTTCATCTGATTATAGAAAACATACACGAATACACACAATATGAGAGGTTATGCCTAAGAGTTAAAAGTCTTGTAATTGTTAGATAATGTGTCCTAAGAGCTAAATGATGTAATAGTTTTTGAAGTCATTTAATCAATAGAGAGTTTATTATTTATTTTCATATATCAAAATATTGTTCTCTTTATGCTCATTTATATTGAATATATGATAAGCAAATAAAAGTCTAAGACTGTTAGTTTAAACCTTTGAGATCGTATATATGATAAACAGCTTATGTGGAAGACATAAATCTTAAAGGAGATAGTCAAAATTATAAGGTCTACAATTGAGGGGATAAAGTCACTTTATTCATGCTATGATTATTATGTTGTCTATATCCCTAACAGGAGATGACTTGTCTTGGTCATTAGAGTTGGACTCCATGAGTAGAAATATTGGTATATTATCGTGGATGACGATATATTGGATTGGGACCAAAAAGTTGAATTGATTTGATTAATAATTCAGTTTTTTTATATCAATTCATTTTTGACAATCATATCTATTATATCTTAATCCTGAAATTAATTAATGGGCCCATATTCTTGACTTGTGTCTTTTGGTGTACCAAAAGGTGTCATCCTGAATTAGATGTTATGCATACTAGTATGTTGAAGACATGACTCTTGATTGATGTAGACTCTTGATTGGTGACATCCTAAATCCATAGCTCTTTTGAAAAGTTAATGATATTCTCTTATAAGCATTATCTTGTAATTGAAAAACTAAAGCGCTCAACCATTTGGATACGTAGGTGTAACCAAATGGTATACTATTTATGAATAGTAAGTATTCAAATGGTGAGATAATGGAATATAAGATAAAAATAATCAAAAGATAAAACAGAATTTATCCTTAAGCTGATTATGAATATCCTATGGGGATGTCACACTTTATGATATGTCATAGATGATAAACTTATTAAAGCTTCGTAACTTTATATAGTTCGAGAGTGCAACTCTTAGCTTTTAGTGGAATAGTATTAGAGTTGATAATTATAAAATATATGTATCTAGGATATATTATTGTATAATTATAGAAGTTTGATCTATATATATCCATCGAGTCCCCTTTGCTAGCTTACAATATTTCCTGTAATGATATGACATATTTTCCTACATATTGGTAACTTATGTTAATTCTTAAATTGGCTTAAATTTGATTGATTGAAATTTAATAGTTTATGTTAGTTTATTGTTTAGATTAATTTTATGAATGAATTTAAGGTGAACATGAATTATTTGGATAAATTTTATTTGATATAGGATTATCTATATATGATTGTTTTAATCATATAACTTCTTTATTGGGTTATTTGAATTAAAACTAAGGCTCTATCTAAGAATCTAGTGTAAAATAAGATATTTTGACATTTCCCAATAAGCATTAGGTGGCAAGTCGATGGTTGAGTTCAGCAGGCCAATGCCATAGTTGGTAGGTCAGTGCCCTGAGTTTGGGAGGCCGATGTAGCATAACATAGTTATGAAATAGTACAGATTGCAATGTTGGTGGCTAGGTTTGGCAAGCCAACCGAACGTAAATCCTGTTACATGTTTTCACTTGTTTTGTTGTGGATTTTGACTTAGTTTCAAATTTAGAAGCCTTATCTAAGTGGAATTGGCTCCCAGCCACCTACTATAAATAAGATACTTGTTCCTATTGTTATTTAACTCATCATAGAAATTTAGAGAGAGTTTTCTAGTGAGAAAAACTCTAAAACTCTCTGAGGGCTATTGTTTAATACCCCAAACCTTAGCTCTTGGTTTTCTCTTGTGGGGTTGGAAGCAGACGTTGCCAAGGAAGAGAATTGAACGACATATGCCCAGGAAAAGAAAATAACAAAGAAGACTAGTTGATTGAAGTTCTTCCAAATATGATCCTCGGTAGCAACTCTGTGGAAGTTTTTCCTGTTAGAAGTGTAGTTTTAATTTTAAGAGATACGTAATATTTTTTTATTAATTTATATACATAGCATGTCTAACTTGTTATTTGAAAAAAAACTTTGATTTAAAATTTTAAAATTCCATTGCGTATCTTTTTTCCAATAGTCATATGGTTTATTATCAAGAGTGTAGTTTCAAGTCTATTGTGGACTGACACTGAAATGAATAATTAAATAGAAAATTAATAAATAGAAAATTAATCGGGTACTAATGTTGGCGCACTAATTCCTCTATGAGAGATCATACAAATATAGATTAAGATAGAAGTATACACAAATCAGGCCATTGGGCCTAATGGTACACGTCGGCCATAATCTCGATTGGACTGATAGTAGGCGTATGCCTGCTAAAGTAGGCTCCATATATACTATTTTTTGGTAAATTAATTATTTAATTATTCTAGAAAAATAATTTTTCAAATTAAAATTTGAGATTTTTGAATAATTAATTATTTAAATTTAGTATTTGAATAATTTATTTAAATCCTAGTTGAATTTGAATCATAGATAATTATTCACAATTATTTAAATTGGATTATAATTTTAAATTATAGAATTCTAATTTAAACTGAAATTGTTTAAATTGGAATTATCCTACATGATGTAGATAATCACAAACCCTACATTGTGATTGGTTGAATTTTTGGAGATAACATATAGTGGCATATATATAGACTAAGGAGAGAGAAAATTTATCTCTTGATTATAATAGACTTCTAACTCCTCCTTTTACTTCTAAAAATAGAGACTAGGAATCTTCATTTATTCTCAAATTGCCAAAGCGCAATTTAGAGAGTAGAACTTAGATTACTCATTTTTAGTAGTTTTTAGTTCCTCAGCACTTAGGTGGTTGAAAAGTGTGCAGCTGTGGTAGAGATTTGCTAAGTTGTACCTACACATGTAATGATCTAAAGGAAAAGAAAAACATTGAAAATTTGATGGTAGAGATTTATTCTTGAAGAATCGTTCAGTCAAAAGTGTTTTTCGTGGTCTTGAACCGGTATGTTAAATTAGATTTAATTTATTGTTTATAGCATCATAAGTTAGTTGATTAAAAATTTTTAAAATTCTACTGCATCATGAACCTTATCTTCCAACACTTTATTGGACATCTTGGTCTTTCTTGGTTATGGGCTTCCCTTTGGTTGTTAAAGGACATGATTTAGTAGAGTTTTATGGTATTTTTGTCCTAAAAAAGGTGGTTTTTGGGGTCTTAGGCTTTTGGAACTTATGGAATGTTAAAGAGTTCTTGCATTTTTTGACAAATGATAGTTGATGATTTGGGTCATACGGTTCCCTTCCCTTGGTTGTTTAGGTCAATGATGGTGTTTTAGGAAGCTTTGAGGTGGTTTTGTGGAGTTTTGAGATAGCAGGATGAAGTTTTGAGCTTATTATGGGTGGTGCCTTTTTAGTTTTACGGTGGTCGTATTCCCTTCCAGAGGGTGATCGTTAATGGAAAGGATGGTACATATAAAGAAAGAGAATGAGAAAGATGGTGCCTATGGGGGTATTAAAGTGTCAGTGTGGTGTTTGCCTTGACTCAGTCTTAGTTTCAGGTGCTTAGTTGAGGGAGTTGTTGGACTTATTTCTATAGGAGAAGCCAGAAAAGGATGTTTCTCGTCACAAAAAAAGTGTCAGAAGAGTTTTCCTTGCAATCTTTGTAAGTGATCAGACATTGGCCATTGTTGTCATGTTTACTAGTTAGGATAAAGAGCTTACTCGTCCTTTATGAAAGAGAACATATGAACCTATGGGTGGGCTATTAGGCTGGCATGACAAGAGGGCTAATGGGCTAGTACATCAGAAGAGTTTTACGGGCTTTTTCCTAGTATTGGGCTAAGGCTTTGGAATGGAATTTTTGGCTATGTTTTATACTAATTTCCTCCACACCGATTTTATTTTAACTCTAATTAAACTCAAAACCTCCCAAGTAACTTGAACATTTATTTAAACTAAACAAAATGGCATGTTTACGTTCCTTGGCCTTCCAACTATAATCCACTTAGAGAATGCTACCTCGGGCTTAGGTCTACTGACTTTATCTTAGGGGTATCACTAGATATAGGTTAGGTTTGAGCCTTGCGAAAAAACGGGTATCAACAAGGGTTAATTTGGCAGAGCTTCTTAATATTGCTTTTTGAATTTTTGAGTCTAAAAGTTCCATCCATAAGTGTTTGAATGATCTATAAGAATAGTTTTAATTCTACAGATGAGCTTCCAATCAAGCCCACAAATATGGCTTCTAAGAAAAGCTCTCAATAATAGATTTTGAAACTTGAATCATAATTGTAAGGGTAATTGACATAGATAATCATTAAACTATCTTTTAATTTTAGCAAAATACTCCCAAGTTTCTTAATTAGGTGTAATTTTGCACTTATCCGTTCATACCCATCAAATTTCTCATAGAAAATCTTACATCACTTGTTCACGTAGGGAAAAATCGTAAATGCCTATTGTTGGTCGAATTTTAGGTGGGTTCAATTCATGTATAACTTGGACTTATTCTAGGGTTCTTAAGGGGGAGGTTTTCACGGCAGAAATTGTTTTGTAAAATAAGTGAAAATGGTTATTGCAAACCTCAAAACAAAGAAAACCGGAGTGAAAGAAAAGTTTCAGTAAGGTAGTTGATGTAAGGAATGGATTCCATTGGGAACGATTTGACAGGGTTCACATATAGTGGGAGATTTGACAGGGTTCACATATAGTGGGAGATTTCACAATGGGATTGGTCATTATGGGGTTAGCTCATGGTGGGAATGACTGAGATGGGGGTGGCTTATGAAGGTGATCACTCGATGCGTAGTTAGGTTTGTTAAGGGGAGGATTGATAACAAGGCTTGCAGCAAAGGGATCTTTTAACCATCGTCAATTACTATTGCGACAGATCCTTGCTTAAAGTTTACTTTTCAAGTGTTTAGTTGCTTGATCATTTGGTCATTTTTAAAATGTTGGATGGTTGTTTCCAAAGTATGTGTATATTAAGTAATTATAGTTTTGAATCTGATCATTTAGATTTCCAGATGATTTTAATTAGCAAAATTAAAAAAGGTAGGAAATTAGATAGATATCAAAGTTCCCATATTTTGATATATGTAGACTAGTTCTTCAAGCCAATGTGCGAGAGAGAGAGGGGGAGGGAGCGGGAGACAGTATGGATATACCTATTTCATATTCAAGCAAGCCACTCCATCTTAAAAAAGAATTGGCAGATTCAAAGGATGGGAAGAGAACATTCTAAACATCATATCGGCAATCTTTTGAACTTTGCAAAGTTCAGTCATCATGTCGAAGCGAATAAAACAAGCTTTTTTGGTTTTATATCTATAGGTTGTTTTGGCAAAGTGAGTTAGAACTTATGAGTGCTAACTCAAACACTAAAATGCTCTCACATTCTATAGTAAAAAGCAAAAAGTTGCCACAGCGTAAAGCTCTTATATGTTATAGTGTTTTTAACTAAAATAGTTTTAACCATAGTTTTAACTCACTTTGCCAACACACCCTATTCTTTTTATTTTTGAAGTTTTGTTTTATTTTTCAAGACATTTTGGTCTTTTCACGAAAAAGAGAGCAACATGATGGGTAATATGTTCTAAACTTATAGAAATTTAATGGAAAGTTATAAATTGCACCTAATTAAGGAGTTTGGGGGTGTTTCATCAAATTGTTACTTACTAAATAGTTTTTTTTTTTTTTTTTTTGTGGGGGGGTGGGGGGGGGGGGGGGGGGGGGGGGTGGACTATACACACTAATCACCCTAATTATAATGTGATATTGTAAATATTATTATAATATTTTGATTGTTTATTATAAAATTTCAAAATATTTTAATACATTCAAAGTCTTTTGAAAATAACTTTTTAAAAGCGCAAACAATTTGCTACATAGGCCCCTAAAAAGAAGTAAGACTACATTTGTCTAGCCAAGATTATTTGGTAGTATGATCCTACTTCTTAGTCACCCTTTTGACCTAAAAAGAAGATTTAACACTTGGTAGCAAAACCTATATTGTGTGTGACTATTTGTTTGATTAGGTGATAAAAAATTAACTTAGGACAGTGGTTAGAATAAAGTGAAAATTCCTATACAACATTCCTCAAATATAGGAGGGAATTTTCCAATTAGAGAGTGCAATTTTGTTTTATTTTTTATGAAGATTTTAACGGTTTAACCAGCAATTGTCTTTGTCAAAAATTTATATACAAAATACAGAACTACGTCCCGTCTTATATCGAATCGTTAAAAAGTTAATCCGATAACTAAAACATATGTGCTTTGCTGGTGGAACAAAGTTGTCTTCTATGTTAGCTTAAGAACAGCTACCCAAGAGGGGGGTAAATTGGGTTTTTAACACTTTTTACAATTATTGAAAAATTCTAGACAAAAATGCTCAAGTGATAAACACACAAACAAAGATATTGAAATGTATAGGCAAAGATAAATGGCGTTAAAGTAGAAGTGTAAGGAAAAGAGATGTAAATACTATTTATAGTGGTTCAACGAAATGCCTACACCCACTGACGCCAAGCAAACACCTTCACTCTATTAGACATGTATGCCCTAAGGAGTAAATATGTAATATGTTTCTGAAGACATTTTTATCAATAAAGAATTATTTATTATTCATATACCTAATTATTGTCCTCTTTACGTTCATATTTGTTAAATATATGATAAGCAAACAAAAGTCTGAGACTATCGGTCTAAACCTTTAGAATCAGGAATATGAGAGATACATTGTATGGAAGACATTATTCTAAAGATGATGGTCTAAATTATAATATCCACAATCGAGGGAATAAAGTTGGGTGCTTTATTCATACAAAGATTGTTATGTTGTCTATATCCCCAATAGGAGATGCTTTATCTTGGCCATCGAAGGTGTACTCTACGAATAGAAACATTGGTGCATTGTCATAGGTGACGATGTATTGGATCGGGACATAAAGTGTAATTGATTTGGATTAATAATTCTGTCTTGGCAAATCAATTCACTTTAGACAATCATATGTGTTGTATCTTAATCCTGAGATGAATAGTGGGCACATTGTCTTGACTTATGTCTTTCGATGTGCCAAAGGGTGACATGCATATTTTATGATGGTACGCATACTGGTACATTGGAGACATGACTCTTAATGGCATAGACTTGCTATTTATAGATATGGAATCTATAGCTCCTTTTTAGGAGTCGATGATATCCTATTATATGTGTTATTCTATAATTGGAAGACTAGAGCGCTCAATCGTTTAGATACACATAGGTGCAACTAAATGGTATACTATCTTTGGATGGTAAGTTTTCCGATAGTGAGATAATAGAACATAAGAGAAAAATAGTTGTGAAGCGAAGAGAGAATTTATTTTTAAGCAGATTATGGATATCCTATAGGGATACAATACATTATGATATATCATGGATACTTAGCTATTCGGGCTTTGTAATTTTATATCATTTAAGAGTACAGCTCTAAGCTTTTAGTAGAGTAGCGTTAGAGTTGATAATTATGAAACATATATCTTGGATATTGGTTTTATAATGATTGAGAGCTTGAACTATATAGGTCCATCAGGTCCCTTTTGCTAGCTTATAATAAATGTAATGATACGGTATGCTTTTCTAATAAATTGGTGACTTATGTTAATTTATTAGATTGGTTGAAATTCGATAGGATCAGGTAATTCATGTCCGTTTATCGGTTGACTTAATTTGTGTAAATTAATTCAAGATAAACTTGTTGAATTATTGAGAATAATTATTTTCCTAGAGATTATCTATATATGACTACTTTAATTAGGTAACTTCTCTATTGGGTTATTTGACTTAAAACTAAGGTTCTCTCCAAAGAATCTTGGGTGGGAAATAAAAGATTCGTAGGGATCATTTATCATAAGTTTGGCAGGCCGATCTATCAATTTGGCTTGTCGACCAAGTTATGAGATTTTATTAAATATTGATTCAAATTTGAATTTTTGAGGCCTTATTTGATAATAACCAACCTGGGGATGACCTCTATAAATGGGGAGTTAGTTTTCTTAGTTATTTAGATTAGTTGAGAAATTAAGAGTGAGCACTCTAATCTATGAATCTCTGAAACTCCCTGGAGAGCTTTTGTTCATAAATCACGAACACTAGTTCTGGGTTTTCTCAATTGGTTGAAAGGAAGTCAACAGGGAAGAGCTATACGAGCTGTGCCCACACACATACTGATCGTGAATAAAGAATAGCAAAGAAAACCAGTTGGTTATAGCTCTTTTGAAACGCCTTGCTCTTCACAAATTGCAAGAGCACTTCAGCATAAAAAGTTAGTGAGATCTGGTTAATTTATGCATATAGGATGTTAAACTTGTGTTTTGAAAAATACTCTAATTAAAAATTTTAAAATTTTCACTGTGTATTGTTTTTTCTAACAATTGGTATCAGAGCTATGGTTTTTAAATAAATTTACAAGTTTGTGATCATGCTATATGAATAAATTATGTGATCTTGGTCTCTCCTATGCTTGAATTTAATTTTTTAGAGAGTTGGCACTCTAGGGTTTTTATCTATTTATGTTGTCGTGGGATTATATAGTAAATGTTTATTAATTAATTGTGGATGATTAAATTATTATTTAATTAATTATTAATTAATTAATTAATTTGTGCAATTATGGTTCCTTAGAGGTTAGAATGTGTAACTAGGTTTTTCATGTAATTAGATGGTGGTTAATCATTACCGTCTAGGAATTATTATTTAATTTTAAATTTGTAGGAATTTGTAATTAAATAATCATTTGGAGAACATGGATCTAGAAGATGGATGATAGTGTTCTACAAGTATTTCCTAAGTCTCTAAATTTTTATGTTTTTTGAATTTTTGAAAATAGGGCTGAAAAACTGTGTTAAAACTGTTTTTATGGAAAAACGTGAATTTAGATCATTTGGTAGGCCAAACCCTCAAGTTCGACAGGCCGATGGTTGCAGACTGGCAGGCCAAACCTCCAAGATTGGCAAGCCGTCCACGGGATAGAATTCAGATGACTCTAGCAGCAGGCCAAACTTTCAAGTTTAGTTGGCTGATTTATAATGACCGGCAGGCCAAACTGTGTAGATCGACATGCCAACAAAGAGCTGTGAATTTTCAAAAAAATGTGTGTTTTTAGTGCAATTTTGATTTTATTTTTGGGACAATTCTGAGAAACATTAAATTTGGATATGACCATAAATATGGAGTATTCGATTTATACAGGATTGAAGACTTGATTATGGATAATACATGAAGAAGGATGCAATTTGAAGATTCAAGGATGAAGAATCGATAATATGTTTTGATTGATCTATTGTAATCTTTGATTTCTTTTCTCTAGGGTGGAACCATAATATTATGGCTATTTATTATTTTGCTTGTGGCTTTCCATGATTGGTTTGCTTGTCTGCATTATAATATGATTTGTCATGTATGTTGATAACATGTCATATAGAATAGGGAGTGCTGCTCATTAAAAATTATTCATGCATGTTTTTTAAATAAAACCTTCATTTTAAAAGATTGAGTGGGAGAGGGACTTCATCATATACAGGGTTGGTCCATAGTTTGGTCCATAGGTTGCACATTAGGAAGGGACTTCATCATATACGGGGTTGAATCTCCAAAAGGTCAAGGTATTTTAGCAAGATTTATCATTGCACACCCCTAGCTGGTGATTATAAATCATGGATAAAATATTGAAATGATGGTTATAAACTCATGTTGATTTTATTATTACACTCCCTTAAGAGCTCTGTTAATAAAATTAATGGCCAAACAAATGAATATTAATATATGATGGATCATACGTGTCCTAGATGGCATATATTAATCTGGAGGAGATCTGTGTTCTTGATTGAATTTGGCAAGTCTCCTTTAGGCAGCTTGTTGAATTCTGAGTTGGGAATTATCGTTGAAAGGTTGTGATATTTTCAAGGTTTTGACACATAAATGCACTTGTATGTTTACTTGTTTACTTGATTATGTTATCTTACTAAAGTATTATGGCATGTTTGCTTATGTTTGGTATATAATTCTTTATTGTAGATGTCTAAAAATGTTTTATCTTTAATTCTCGATAAAACCCAATCAACCAGTGAGAATTTTAATGATTAGAAACGAAACCTGAATATCGTCCTATCTTTTGATAAACTGAAATTTGTGCTAACAACTCCATGTCCTCCCGAGCCTATAGGAGATTCCAATAATGAGCAAATCCAAGTGTATGATCATTGGAAAGATACTAAAGATTAACCCTGCTGTTATGTTATGGCCAGCATGAATAACGTGCTGCAAGCTCAACATGAAGATTATGAGACTGCAAAGTAGATCTTGGATAATCTTAAAAACATGTTTGGAGGCCAAGCCCTAACAAAACAGCAAGGAGTACTTCGGAAACTTCTAAACTACAAACAAAGACCGAGGACTCTTGTGAAGGAGCATTTGATGTTGGTCATGAGTTATCTCGCTGAGGCTCAAACCAATGGAGCTAACATAGATGCTGAAACATAGATGACTAAGGTCTTTGAGACTCTATCCAAGGAGTTTATCCCATTTAGAGCTTTATTTAATTTAAGCAATAGACAAGATTTGACCTTGACTGAGTTGATGAAGCAGTTACAGGAGTTTGAAAATCTGATCAGGGAAACTCCTGTTGGTAGTGAGGTTAACTTGGTAACTGCCTCTGGTTCCAATCCTAACTCAGGGAATGGAAAGAAGCAAGGAGATAAGAATGGGAGGCCTTCTATTTCTGCGAATTGCAAGAATAAGAAGAAGCAAAAAAAAAGAACCCAAAGAAGTTCAAGTGCTTTTTCTGTGGGAAGTCAAGTTCATTGAGAAGAATTGCAAGGACTTCCTTTCGCGAGGAGGTAGGTGTGATCTTCTAGTTATTGAAACTTGTTTGGTTAAAGAATCCAGTGAAACTTGGGTCATAGATTCTGAAGTAACTAATCATGTTTGTGTTCCTTTGCAGGGGTTCAAAGAAACGAGAAGTCTGCTACATGAAGACTTCACGCTTTGGATAGGCAATGAATCCTTAGTGTTGGCTAAGGTAGTAGGAGATGTCCATCTTTTTTTTGATAATTATCAAAATTTAGTTTTGCGAGATTGTTTTTTATGTTCCTAAACTGAAAAGGAATTTCATTTCTATAGCTTGCTTATTTAAAGACTCTTATGTAGTTTCTTATAATAGAAAAGTGGTGATTTGTAAAAAAAAAATGTTCTATATATGTTGGATGGATGAAAAAGAATCTATATTTCATCAAACCTAAGATGGACTTACTGCTTGACACTGAGGTTAATGATAATAACTCTAAAAGACTTAAAACTTCTCACTCTAATAAGGCCTATCATTGGTATTTACGACTACGTCATATTAACTTGAATAGGATTCAAAGGCTGGTAAGGGATGCACCTTTAAGTCACTTAAAAGTGGAATCTAAACCACAATGTGAATCTTGTTTAGAGGGTAAAATGATCAAAAGACCATTTGGGTCTAAGGGCAATAGGGCCGGAAGGGTTCTAGAACTTGTGCAAAACAATGTTTGCGAACCTATGAACTGCTAGACATGTATGCCCTAAGGAGTAAAAATGTAATAAGTTTTTGGAGACATTTTTATCAATAAAGAATTTATTTATATACCAAATTTTGTCCTCTTTACGTTCATATTTGTTGAATGTATGTTAAGCAAATAATAGTCTGAGATTGTCGGTCTAAACCTTAAGAATTGGGCGTATGATGGACGGATTATGCGGAAGACACCATTCTTAAGGTGATGGTCTAAATCATACAATCCGCAATCGAGGGAATAAAGTTGAGCGCTTTATTCATGTAAAGATTATTATGTTATCTATATCCCTTTTGGGAGATGGTTTGTCTTGACCATCGGAGGTGGACTTTGTGAATAGAAACATTGGCACGTTGTCATAGGTGACGATGTGTTGGATCGGGACATAAAGTGAATTGATTTAGATTAATAATTCTATCTCGGCAAATCAATTCACTTTAGACAATCATTTGTGTTGTATCTTAATCCTGAGATGAATAGTAGGCCCGTTGTCTTGGCTTGTGTCTTTTGATGTACCAAAGGGTGACACCCACATCTTAATAGTGGTATGCATTCCGGTAAGTTGGAGGCATGACTCTTGATGGCATAGACCAGTTATTCATAGATATGCGATCCATAGCTCCTCTTTAGGAGTAATGATATCCTCTTATATGCGTTATCTTGTAATTGAAAAACTGGAGCTCTCAACCATTTGGATACATAGGTGTAACCGAATGGTATACTATCATTGGATAGTAAGTTTTTTGATGGTGAGACAATAGAACGTAAGATAAAAATAATCAGAAAGGTAAGACAGAACTTGTCCTTAGGCCGATTATGGATTATCATATGGGGATACGATACACTATGATATGTCATGGAGACTTAGCTATACGAGCTTCGTAATTCTATGTAGTTCGAGAGTGCAGCTCCAAGCTTTTAGTGGAGTAGCGTTGGAGTTAATAATTATGAAATGTATATCTGGGATATTGGGTTTCGTAATTATCAGAAACTTGAACTATATAGGTCCATTTGGTCCCCTTTGCTAGCTCACAACATCCTGTAACGACACAGCGTGCTCTTTCAATAATTGATGACTTATGTCGGATTTATCAGATTGGTTAAAATTTGAAAGAATTAAATAATTCATGTCTGTTGATCGGTTGAATTATTTTTGGGATTAAATTGATTCAAGATAAACTTGTTGAATTATTGGGATCGGATAATTTTGTCTGTTTATCGGTTGATTTAATTTTAGATAAATTAGATCAAGATAAACTTGTAGAATTATGGGGAATTCATTTATTTTCTTAGAGATTATCTAGATAAAGTTGTTTTGATCAAATAACTTATCTATTGGGTTATTTGAATTAAAACTGAGACTTTATCCTATAGAATCTCGGGTGGAAAATAAAAGATTCGCGAAATTTTTATTCGACAGTTCGGCCTGCCGATGGGGCCTGTTCGGCCTGCCGATTAGCGAAGGATAAAATCATTCGTTTCCACGCAGATCTTATCAAATATTGATCTAAACTTGATTCTATTTCGAGTTTTTGAGACCTAATCTAATAAGGACTGACCCCAAGACCAATCTCTATATAAAGGGAATAAGTCTTAAGAGTTACTTAGAGATAAGATCAATTGAGAGATTAAGAGTGATACTCTGCTAGTGAGAATCTGAAAACTCCCTGAGAGCTTTTGTTCACAAATCACAAACACTTGCTTTGGGTTCTCTCAATTGGTTGGAAGGAGAGTCACCTGGTGGAAGAGCTATATGTGTGAGCCCACACTCACCCCGGTCATGGATAGAGAATAGCAAAGAAGACCAGTTTGTTGAGGCTCTTCTGGAATGTCACTTCTCTTCACGTTTTGCGAGAGTTCTTCGGCACACAAAGGTTAGTAAGATCTGGTTGATTTATGCATATAGCATGTCAAACTTGTGTTTTGGAAATTATTCTGATATAAAATTTTTAAAATTCTGCTGCGTACCATTTTTTTCAACAATTGGTATCAGAGCTATGGTTTTAACATAAATTTACAAGTTTGTGATCATGTTATATGTATAAATTTTGTGATCTTAATCTCTTCTATGCTTGAATTTAATTTTATAGAGAGTTGGCACTCTAGCTTTCTATATAATTTTATGTTGTCATGGATTATGTGGGGAATGTTTATTAATTAATTATGGTTGATTAAATTCTTATTTAATTATTAATTAATTAATTAATACCGGTTATGGTTCCTTAGAGGTTAGAATGTGTATCTAGGTTTTTCATGTAATTAGATGGTAGACTATCATCTCCGTCTAGGAATTGTTATTTAATTTTAAATTTGTAAGAATTTTGTAATTAAATCATTTTTCGTAGAAGACGGATTTAGAAGTCAGATCTAGAAGAATGATGATAGGCGCTCCCAGGTATTTCCTAAGTCTCTAATTTTATGTTTTTGAATTGTTGAAGATAAAATTGATGAATTGCATTAAAAATTGTATTTTTTGGAATGGAGATTTCTTCTCGGTCAGCATGCCAAACCTGACAGTTCGGCAGGCCGATGGTCGTAGATCGGTAGGCCAAACTTGTGGCTCAACAAGCCGTCAGTGGGACAAAAATCAAGAGGCTCTGGCGGCAGGCCAAACTTACATGACCGGCAGGCCAATCTTGGAGGCCGATCTAGCCGACTGCCCAGATCGGCCTGCCGACCGAGAGGTGAAAAATTTCCAAAAAAGGTGTAGTTTTAATTTTACTTTTGGGACAATTCTGAGAAACATTAAATTTGGATATGACTAGAAATATGAAGTATTCGATTCATACGGGATTGAAGACTTGAAGATGGAAATTATATGAGGAAGGATATAGCTTAAGGATTGAAGAATGAAGAATCGATAATATGTCTCGATTATTCTCTTGTAATCTTTGTTTTCTATTCTCTAGGGTAGAGCCATAATATTGCAGTTATTTATTATTTTGGTTGTAGCTTTGCTTGATTGCTTTGCTTGTCTGCATTATAATATAATTTGTCATGCATATTGATAACATGTCATATAGAATAAGGAGTGCCACTCATATTTAAATTGTTCATGCATATCCTTAAAATAAAACCTTGATTTCAAAAGATTGAGTGGGAGAAGGTTTTCGAAGAGAGAACCTAAGGCCTCCATCATTGGTCCATAGGCAGAACATGATGGTCCCGACCCCTAGGAAGGGATTTCTATCATATACCATATAGGATCTCTGAGAGGATAAGATATTTTAGCATGATTTATGGTTGCACACCCCTAGGTGGTGATTATAAATCATGGATAAAATATTAAAACGATGGTTATACACTCACGTTAATTTTATTATTAACCTCCCCTAGGAGCTTTGTTAATAAAATTAATGGCGAAAGAAACGATTATTAAATATGTTGGATCATACGGGTCTTGGATGGCATATATTAATCAGGAGGAGATCCATGTTCTTGATTGAATTTGGCATGACTCCCCTAGGAGCTTGTTGAATTCTAAGTTGGGAATTATCGTTGTAAGGTTGTGATATTTTCTAGGTTTTGACACATAAATACATTTGTATTTTTTTACATGATTGTGTTATCTTACTAAATTATTATTATATGTTTGCTTATGTTTGCTATATGACTCTTTATTGTAGATTAAAAATGTCTAAAAACGCTTTATCATCGATACTTGATAAAAATCTATTAACTGGTGAGAATTATAATGATTGGAAACGGAACCTGGATATCGTCCTGTCCTTTGAGAAATTAAAATATGTACTGACAACCCTTTGTCCTCCCAAGCCTACAGGAGACTCAACTAATGAGCAATTCCAAGCGTATGATCGTAGTAAAGATGCTAATGATCAGGCCCGCTGCTATGTTATGGCTAGCGTGAATAACGTGCTGCAGGCTTAACATCAGGATTATGAGACTACAAAGTAGATCTTGGATAATATTGAAGATATGTTTGGAGGTCAAGCCATAACAAAGCGGTAAGGGGCGCTTCAGAAACTTCTAAACTATAGACAAAGGCCAGGGACATCTGTAAAGGAGCATATGATGTTGGACATGGGTTACCTCGTTGAGGTTCAAACCAATGGAGCCGACATCGATGCTGAAACTCAAATGATTTTGGTCTTTGAGACTCTGTCAAAGGAATTTATTTTGTTTAGGGCTACATTTAATTTAAGCAATAGACGAGATATGACCTTAACAAAACTGATGAAACAATTACAGGAGTTCGAACTACTAATCAGGGAGTCTCCTACAGGTGGTGAGGCCAACATGGTAGCTGCTTCTACTTCCAATCCTAACTCTGGGAATGGAAAGAAGCAACGGGCCAAGAACGAGAAGTCTTCTATTCCTGCTACTACCAAGAGCAAGAAGAAGAAGAAGAAGAACCCAAAGAAGCTTAAGTGCTTCTTCTGGAGGAAGGTCGGGCATATCAAGAAGCATTGCAAGGACTTCCATTCCAAAGGAGGTAGTTGTGATCTTCTGTATTTAGAAACTTGTTTGGTTGAGGGATCCAGTGACATTTGGGTCATAGATTCCAGTGCAACTAATCATGTTTATGTTTCTTTGCAGGGGTTCAAAGAAACGAGAAGTCTACTGCATGAGGACTTCATGCTTCGGATGGGCGATGGATCCTTGGTCTCAACAGAAGTAGTGAGAGATGTCCATCTTTATTTTGATAATTATAGGAATTTATTTTTACAAGATTGTTTTTATGTTCCTAAATTTAAAAGGAATTTAATTTCTATAGCTTGTTTATTTAAAGACTCCTACTTGGTTTCTTTTAATGATAAAGTGGTGATTCGTAAAAACAAATCTTTTATCTGTTCTGGATGGATGCAAAATAATCTATATTTTATCAAACCTAAGATGGACTTATTGCTTAATGTTGAGATTAATGATAATAACTCTAAAAGACTTAAACTTATCACTCTAATAAAACTTATCTTTGGCATTTGCGCCTTGGTCATATTAACCTGAATAGGATTCAAAGGCTGGTAAGGGATGGACCTTTAAGTCACTTAAAGGTGGAATCTATACCTCAATATGAATCTTGTTTGGAGGGTAAAATGACCAAAAGACTATTTGGGTCTAAGGGCAATAGGGCCGAAGGGTTTTAGAACTTGTGTGTAGTGATGTTTGTAGATCAATGAACATCTGGGCACGAGGAGGGTATGAGTACCTCATCACTTTTATTGACAATTACTCAAGATATGGGTATGTGCACCACAAAAGCGAAACTTTTAACAAGTTCAAGGAGTTTCGGGTTGAAGTGGAAAAGCAATTGGGTAGACCCGTAAAGACACTTTGATCCGATCGAGGTGGGGAATACCTTTCTGATGAGTTCTTGGAACACTTATTAGAGAATGGCATTGTATCCCATTTGACTGCGCCGGGCACTCTGTAGCAGAATGGCATAGCGGAGAGAACAAATAGGACTTTGTTGGACCGAAGTGCCTTTATGGTCTACCCAATTGCTTTTCCACTTCAGCCCGAAACTCCCTAAACTTGTCAAAAGTTTTGCTTTTGTGGTGCATCAGGTACACATATCCATATCTTGAGTAATTGTCAATAAAAGAGACGAAGTACTTATACCCTCCTCATGTCTAGATGTTCATCAGTCCGCAAACATCACTATGCATAAGTTCTAGAACCCCTTCGGCCCTATTGCCCTTAGACCCGGATGGTCTTTTGGTCATTTTATCCTCCAAACAAGATTCACATTGAGGTATAGATTCCACCTTTAAGTTACTTAAAGGTCCATCCCTTACCAACCTTTGAATCCTATTCAGGTTAATATGACCAAGACACAAATGCCAAAGATAAGTCTTATTAGAGTAAGAAGTTTTAAGTCTTTTAGAGTTATTATCATTCATCTCAGCATTAAGGAATAAGTCCATCTTAGGTTTGATAAAATATAAATTATTTTACATCATCTAGAACAGATAAAAGATTTATTTTTACAAATCATCACTTTATGATTAAAAGAAACCAAATAGGAGTATTTAAATAAACAAGCTACATAAATTAAATTCCTTTTAAATTTAGGAACATAAAAACAATCTTGTGAAAATAAATTCCTATAATTATCAAAATAAAGATGGACGTCTCCTACTGCTTCCGCTAAGACCAAGGATCCATCGCCCATCCGAAGCGTGAAGTCTTCATGCAGCAAACTTCTAATTTCTTTAGGACCCTCAACTGGAACAAGAGCAGCTTTAAAGGGTGATGGGCGGGGTTGAGGGGGGACAGCGGCCATTATGGTAGCGGAGGTGGCGGACGCAACTAAAAAAAATAGGAAATAAACGCAATAGGGAAAAAAAAGAGGGGTGCAACACGAGGACTTCCCAGGACGTTACCTATCCTAGTACTATTCTCGCCCAAGCACGCTTAACTGTGGAGTTCTAATGGGATCCAGTGCATTAGTGCTGGTATGATCGCACCTGTAAGCCTAAGCCCAAAAAAAGCACTTTTGGGCTCGCTGTGCCAAGCAAGGGCCATGGACCTTTGTCAAGAAAGGGCCCATTCGAGGGCCCCAGCGATCAAATTTGGCAGCAAAAGCCCCCGGTTCATCGCGAAGCAACGAGTCGCGCTCAATGGCTCGTTTTCGCTTGAAATAGTGTGCTCTTGCGCTGGAATCGGACGCCGGGACGTTTGGGACCAGCAGGACCCTTGGATGGAATGAGAGCAGTACTAGAGGGCGTTAGGGGGGGCATGAGAGGGACCTGCCGTCATTGTGAATGCGGAGGTGGTGGATGCAACTAAAAAAATGGGGAAATAAACGCAACGGGAAAAAAAAAGAGGGGTGCAACACGAGGGCTTCCCAGGAGGTCACCCATCCTAGTACTACTCTCACCTAAGCACGCTTAACTACAGAGTTCTGATGGGATCCAGTGCATTAGTGCTGACACTTGGGCCCTTAAGATAAAATGGAATAAGTTTTAATTTGGCCAAAGTTAAGAACGATATGTTCCTTATGAAATTTGTGCCTCGTGTACTATTATGTTGATGATGATGATGTTCCTAAAAAGTTTTAAGTTGTGAGATATGAAATGTACTTACTAAGCATTAGCTTATTCAATTTTATATCATGTTGCAAATAAGGGTAAGAAGGTCATGGACTAAGTGGAGGACAAGGAAAGGCGTGTGAGTTAAGGACGATGAACTGCAAATGGAAGAGCGCCAAAAAGAAAATTTAAGATATGAACAATATTTTATAATTTTGATTATGTTTTATAGTTAAATTTTAAGGATTGGTACTATGTTTTATTATTTTAACTTCATCTTTTCAAGTATATGGTCTTCCGCATATTGAAGTATTGAAACTTGTATTTAAATTAAATTTTCTAAAGATTTTAACTCGGACGGCCTGCCGACCATTGTTGGTCGGTATGCCGATGTGATGTTCGGCCTGTCGATTCCATTCTTCCGGCCTGCCGAACTTAGAGATTTTAAAACCATGTTTTGCAAAGCCTCGGGCGGCTTGCCGGTGGATGATCATCAGCCTGCCGATATAGTTCGGCCTACCAAAGTTTTAAGTTCGACCTGCCAAACCATAAATGAAGATATTCTTTTAAGAAGTTTTAAACAAAAAAGTTATTTTGTTATACTATGGTACTGTTAACTATTTAAAGGATGTTTATGATTTAGTTGTAAGATCCTGGGTTATGTCTTCAAACATTCTTTTTATTCAAATAGTTTATCTTAAATAATGGTTAAATGAATGAATGTAACAACATCCGTAACGTCCGTAAGGGGGCACTACAGGCTTTGGTATCAGAGCGAATTTCTGTTTACAATTCATATCGCCACACGTCAGTCTAAGTCCTCCAAGTATGTATGTTTTAAAGTTAGATGTTATGATGCAAGTATGATGATAAGAATGAGGTTTAGATGTTTAATGATTAATGCTCTAAGTAGTGAAAACCTGTCTCATAAATTAGAAGAATATTCTTAAACTCCTATTTTTTTTAGGAGATTAACTATGGACGGCCACAGAAGAATGTAAACTCGCACCCAGACCAATGAAAGGTTAATGACGATAATTGTTGAACTGCAAAGGCAATTGGAGGATCAAAGAAAAGAGATTGTTGAATTAAGGGCCAACGGCCAGAACTATGAACGACGAGGCAATGATGAGCCTCCTCCTCCTCCTCCCCAGCCGCAAGTCAATGAAGTCCCGGCTCTTGTTGTTGAGCCCAGAATGGTCCATCAAGAACCCTTACTAGTAAGATGGAAGAGGGTTAAGCCGGTAGACTTTGAAGGCTCTAAGGATCCTCTGGTCGCACAAGGATAGTTAAAGATGATTGAGGCCACTCTGAGACTCATGGGCTTTACGGATAATGAGAAGGTTCTCTGTGCTTTGTACTGGCTCACCATGGAGGCCAGGATTTGGTGCGACTGCATCGAACATAGCAGAAATGTTAAAGAGATGACATGGGATGACTTTGTTCATAAGTTCAACATGAAGTTCTTCCACATGAATATTACCAGAAAGCACTACGATGATTTTGAGAACCTGCGCTAGGGAGACATGTCGGCCACCGATGTAGTGGCAAAGTTTGACTAGCTAGCTCGATTGTGCCCAGGGTTAGAAGACTAATCAGAGTTCTCAGACTAGAAATTGCTGCAATAGTTGATGGGTCAAGCCCGCCAAGAAACCAAGAACAGGTTGTTATGAGGGCCCAACGTGCTGAGTTCTATTTGTCCAAGTTAAGAAGGAACCAAACTCAGTCTGGCCAGCCAGCCAGGAATGCTAACAATCAGAACCGCCCTCTGCACAGGAACAACAACCAGAACTGGAAGAATAACAAGAGGAAGGGCAATCCCCAAAACCAGCAAAACCAGGGCAATAAGATGCATAATGGTGGCCAGCCCAACAACAACAGGAGGCAATTTCAACCATGCGCCAAATATGGAAGGAAACATCCTGGAGAATGCCGTATGGGGACTAATCAATGTTTTATCTGTGGGCGAGAAGATCATTTCGCCAAGAACTGCCCCAACCAGACGAATGCTAATGCCCCTCAAAGAACTCCTCAAGCCCAACTCCATCAGATGCAAGGTTCCTTAGAAGGGCCACTGATCAGTCAAGGAAGACTTGAAGCCCCACCAACGAATGCCCGTATCTATGCCATGACAAAGGATCAAGTGGCTGCTGAAGCCTCTAATGTGGTCACAGGTCAGATAACAAGTTTATCTATTAATGCACATGTCCTTTTTGATACGAGTGCCACACCTTCTTTTGTATCTACGTCATTTGCTAAGAAGTTAGGGGTTCGTTTAGAGCCTATGAGACAGGGATTCACTACGACACTACCCTCCGGGGAAGTGATATTATTTGTGCACTATTTGCGTATAGTACCCCTATGGATTTCTTATAGAGAACTTTTCGTCGACCTCATTGTGATCGACATGTATGACTACAATATGATTCTTGGGATGGATTTTCTGAGCAAGTACAATGCTTCTATCGAATGCTAGAAACAAAAAGTGATTTTCCATCCAGAAGGTGAATAGAAGTTCGTGTATGTTGGTGAGTCTAGGAAGAAACCCAGTATGTTTTTATCTGCCATGAAAGCAAGGAAGTTGTTAGCAAGTGGCTGCATGGGCTATCTGGCCAACATTGTAGATAAAAGCCAAGAGGAAAAAACAAGGATTGATGATGTGCCTATAATACGTGGATATTCAGAAGTATTTCCCGATGACCTAACAAGCCTACCGCTAGATAGAGACGTCGAATTTGAGATCGAGCTCGCTCCAGACACCGACCCGATCTCAAAGGCACCTTACAGAATGGCCCAAGCAGAGTTAAAGGAGCTTCATACACAATTAAGAGAATTGCTCGACAAAGGCTTCATCAGGCCGAGTCACTCACCATGGGGAGCTCTAGTTCTATTTGTTAAGAAGAAGGATGGCTATATGAGACTCTACATCGACTATAGAGAGCTGAACAAGGTGACGATTAAGAACAAGTACCTGTTGCCTCGAATCAATGATTTGTTTGATCATCTTAAGGGTGCTTCTGTATTTTCAAAGATTGATCTACGGTCAGGATATCATCAGCTAAAGGTTAAAGAAGGAGATATTCCTAAGACAACCTTTCGATCGAGGTATGGTCACTATGAATTTGTGGTTATGCCTTTTGGTCTAACAAATGCACCAGCAGCATTCATGGACCTTATGAACCAGGTATTTAAGGATTTCCTCGATAAATTTGTTATTGTATTTATCGATGATATTCTTGTTTATTCAAAGAGTCAGGAAGAACACGAGGAGCATTTGAAAATTGTGCTGGAGATATTAAGGAGACATAAGCTTTATGCAAAATTCTCTAAGTGTGAATTTTGGCTCGACAGGGTGTCTTTATTGGGGCATGTTATATCAAAAGAAGGGATTATGGTAGACCCTGCTAAAGTAGAGACTGTTCTCAATTGGAGACAACCGACAAATGCAAGTGAGATAAGGAGCTTCTTGGGCTTAGCTGGTTATTATCGGAGATTCGTGGAAGACTTTTCTAAGATAACAGCACTACTCATGAATCTAACTCGCAAGTGATTGAAGTATGAATGGATTGAAGCATGCAAGAAGAGTTTCCAAGAATTAAAAAAGAGGCTAACGACAGCACCAGTATTGGCTATTCCGGAAGGAGACGACAGATTTGTAATTTACAGTGATGCATCTAAGATGGGCCTTGGAGCTGTTCTAATGCAAAATGACAGGGTGATTGCTTATGCGTCGAGACAATTGAAGGACTATGAAAAGAACTATCCTACTCATGATCTTGAGTTGGCAGCAGTCGTATTTACGCTAAAGATATGGAGGCATTATTTGTATGGGGTCTAGTGCAAGATCTTCACCGATCATCAAAGTCTAAAGTACTTTTTCACACAGAGAGACTTGAACATGAGACAGCTAAGATGACTAGAGTTGGTGAAGGATTATGATTGTGAAATCCTTTTTCATCTTGGAAAAGCTGACCGAGTCGCTGGTGCTTTGAGTACGAAGACTGCGACTACGTTGATGTCAATGCAAGCGATGTCTCAACCTTTGAGAAAGGAAATTCTAGACTTCGGTTTAGAAATTATCACAAGACAGCTGTCAGCACTCACTCTTGCTCTGACACTGTATGATGAGATTCGAAAAAAACAAGATGAAGATGTAAGCCTCACAAGGATTAAGTAGGAAAAGAAAGAAGAGAAATGTCAAGAGTTTCATATTGCGGATGACGGAACTCTATTCCTCAAGGAGCACTTATGTGTTCCCAATGCTGATGGGTTAAGGGAAAGGATTTTGGCGAAAATTCATGACACTCCTTACTCAATTCATCCAGGTGCAACAAAGATGCATACTGATTTAAGGGGTAATTTTTGGTGGTTTGGAATGAAACGTGATGTTGCTATGTATACAAAGAAATGCTTGACATAAAGCAAGTTCAAGCTGAACACCAGAGACTTGGTGGTGATTTACAATCTATCCAGATACCAGAATGGAAATGGGAGGATGTAGCAATTGATTTCATTACCGGTTTGCCCAGGACTATGAATGGTTATGACACTATCTGGGTTGTTGTGGATTAACTGACTAAGACGGCACATTTCATTATTATCAAGATCACTTACTCTATGGAACGGTTAGCAGAACTCTATGTCAAGAAGATTGTACGACTTCATGGAATTCCCAAGTCAATCATCTCAAACCGTGATGGCAGGTTCACATCCAAGTTTTGGAAAAGTGTATAGACTGCAATGGGGACCAAGTTGCATTTTAGTACAGCTTTCCATCCTCAAACAGATGGCCAAATAGAGAGGACAAACTTGATCTTAGAGGATATGCTTTGGGCCTGTACTCTCGACTTCAAGACCAGCTAGTGTAAAATGCTACCATTAGCAGAGTTTGCTTACAACAACAGCTATCAGGCAACGATTGGAATGGCACCTTATGAGGCCCTGTATGGGCGAAAATACAGGTCGCCTATATGTTGGCATAAGGCTGGTGAGAAGAAGCTAATGGAAAGCGTCGATGCTAAAAAGACCAATTTTGTTAACGAAACCTCCAAGATGATTAGGTTGATTTAGAAGAGAATAGAGACTGCACAAAGCTGTCAAAAGAGTTATGCGGATAAAAGAAGAAGACCCTTAGAATTCGCCATAGGCGAATATGTGTTTTTGAAAGTTACACCGATGAAAGGAGTTATAAGGTTTGGGAAGAAAAGTAAGTTGAACACGAGGTTTATCGGACTTTACAAAATTGTGAAGCGGATAGGCAAAGTAGCTTATCAGCTAAGATTGCCTTCAGAAATGTCCACAATGCATGATGTGTTCCATGTTTCTATGCTGAAGAAATATATCCCAGACCTTATGCATGTGATTGAGCCACAAGTGATCGAGATACGAGAAGACATAAGTTATGAAGACAACCCAGTGGAGATACTTGATCAAAAAACCAAAACCTTGAGGAATAAAGAAATCCCATTGGTCAAGGTTCTCTGGCGAAATCACCACGTAGAAGAAGCTACATGGGAACGTGAAGATGACATGAGAACTAACTATCCGAAACTGTTTTGAGTTTCAAGGATGAAACTCTTATATGGTGGGGAGAATTGTAACACCCATCGATTTTTATGTAATGGATAATGTTATATTAGTGACGCCATTAAGTATTTTTTCCATATTGATTTATGATATCATTGTCACTAACCATTTATTCTAAGTGTTATGACAGGTGACGATCACATGGAATTGATGTGCTTAAGTGTTCATGTTATTTACATTGTATGTTTATTTATGATTCATTAATGATTTAAATGCTATGATGTATTCTTGTATGTAAAGACAATTCGGCAGGCCGAATTGCCCCTCAACAATCGACAGGCCGATGGAAATAATCGGCAGGCCGGACTGCACGAATCGGCAGGCCAAAGTGTGACATCGGCAGGCCGATGACAACTGACGAGCAGTCAGTAGAAGTCTCCTAAAATTGTGACGATGATGATTGGATGTGATTGGATAATGATTGCTGATTGATTGGCATATTTTTGGATTAAATTCCTCATTTAAGGAAATAAAACATTTGACTTTTGATTGATTGGATTTAAATGATAGGGTTTCCCATTTTTGTAAGTTAAAATATGGAAGGTATGAACTAAATGGTTGACTCTCCCCCAATCCTCTCCACCTTCCACGTGATTTGGCCTCAATCTCAGTCAGAAAATTCTGATATTTTGGGGAGACTATTGTTTCTTTATGCCATTCTCATTTTTTTTTTCACGTAAACGTTTTTCTCTCTCTCTATTTTCTCAGAAACACTCCCTCTTTTTCCTCACGATTTCTCCTCTCCTTCTTCTCCTTATTTTCCTGAGAATATTTGGATGAAATATTGAAATTTTTTTGGTTTTATTTAAAGGAGTTTGAGAAGAAATTTGTTTTAAGGTAAGAACTCTTTTTTTATGGTATTTCTGAAATGCATTTCTCCTCCTTAATTCGACTGCCATAACTTTGTCTAGGAATTTTATTTTGCTCTGAAATTTTAGTATGATGTTCATATATGTGTTATGTAACGTTCCTCCAAGTTTCACATTATTTCGATATTTCTACATTAAGATATGAATTTTCTACTCTCTGCCACTCACAATAAAACGTTGTTGTTTGATTATGTTGCATAAAAATGTGGTTTTTGTTCAAGGGACAAATGTACTTTGATATTTACAAAATTTGGCAAATATGTTCATGTATATATTAAGTTATGAACTAGAAAGTTTGGTGATGATTTGATGAAATTGTATGTGTTCTTGAATTTTCATTAAGACTAAGTCTAGAAACTGTTTTATCGGTAAATTGTTGAACTCTTATTGTGTGATGTTTTGTATGACTAAATGATTTTATTTTATGACTAGAATTTTTGAGGTACTGTATTTGAGTGTTAATACGATGTCCTAAGAATTTTGAGACCTAAATACATTTGTTTTGATTGTTTGAAAATGATGAACTCATATAACTCACTGCTTAATATGATGGAAGTTAGTTTTACTACTGATTTCAAATGTGCATTTTGACCCACTCCGATTTTTGTTAATGCCAATTTTTGGATACGTTATAGTTCTATATGTCTATTATATGTGTTAATTTTTGTAGATTTTTCTATAATGTCAAAATGTGATAAATGGACCTGAGTTTGAAGTTGTTCACTGCCTGTCTATTGCTGGCAGATTTAGCGTCATGAAATATGTGATTTATTTGTATTGTTAAATGGAATTATTATGACTAACGAAAAATCATGGTAATATGTTTATGTATTAACTTTGTCCCTGTCAAATGTGGTGCTCAAATTATGTGTAAATGTTGAGTTATTAAGTTTTGAATTCATGGAGGTCAGTAATGTATGTTGTGTTGACAGTTTTATTTAATGTTTTAATATTGATGAAATGTTTTATGAAATTGATGTTTTCAAGAGAGGAAAGGATATGTGATGAAATATGTTATTGGAAGAGGTTATGAAGTGTTGATGATTTCATGGTTTCTTGAAAATATAAGTTAATTGCCATTTTCTTTTTAATAATGTATGACATGAACACATTATAAAGAGAGCACATCGAGACCGTGGCGTTGTCACCGACAAAATTAAGGTTAAGTAAGCTACCTATAAAGATAAGTACATTCTCACCTGTAAAATGATGTGATTTATGAAGAAGTATGAAATCTATGTTTATGATGGTTTTATAATGATTTCCATGATGGTTATTCATGATGTTATTATTATAAAAGTTGATGTTTAAAGTTTACGCATGATTTGATGATGATGTTTTTTAAAGTATAGAAGTATATATTTATGACTATATATATGTATCACCTAAATAAGTGTTGCATACCTATGTTTAGTTATGTTATGATGTCATGTTTGGTTCAGGATTAGCTACCCTTCTCCTCTCATGACGGCGCGCCTACAATGATGATTATGGTGTAACACTTGGGCCCTTAAGATAAAATAGAATAAGTTTTAATTTGGTCAAAGTTAAGAAAGATATGTTCCTTATGAACTTAGAGATTTAAAAACCACGTTTTGCAAAGCCTCGGGCAGCCTGCCGGTGGATGATCATCGGCCTACCGATACAGTTCGGCCTGTCGAAGTCTTAAGTTCGGCCTGTCGAACCATAAATGAAGATATTCTTTTAAGAAGTTTTTAAACAAAAATGTTATTTTGTTATACTATGGTACTGGTAACTATTTAAAGGATGTTTATGATTTAGTTGTAAAAAAAAATTGTATGCATGGATCCTGGGTTATGTCTTCAAACATTCTTTTTATTCAAATAGTTTATCTTAAATAATGGTTAAATGAATGAATGTAATGACATCTGTAACGTCCATAAGGGGGTGCTACATGAATAAAGCGCCTAACTGTATTCCCTCGATTGTGGATCTTATAATTTAAAATGTTACCTTAAGAATTGTGCCTTCTATATAATTTGTCCATCATATGCCTAATTCTTAAAGGTTTAAAATGACAGTCTTAAACTTTTGTTTGCTTAACATACATTCAACAAATATGAACGTAAATAGGACAAGATTTGGTATATAAATAATAAATAAATTCTTTGTTGATAAAAATGTCTCTAAAAACATATTACATTTTTACTCCTCAGGGCATACATGTCTAACATTTGAATCATTGTATAGCTTTTAAAGTTGTCGAGAATCATGTTTACTTTCTTCAGATATTCAGTCATCCTTTCTTCCCAAGCCTAGAATACCCTAGTGATTCATTGGATTACCAGCATCAGTCATTATGGATACAAATGATGTCTACACCAAGTTCTCAGGCAATGCTTAGGTTGGTAATTAGAGCCTCATACTTAGCATCATTTGTTGGAGGCCTTGATGTCAAAATGAAGAGCGTTGCTAGCCTTGTACCTCGTTCGGGTTGAAAAACAAGTCTAACATCTGAGCTACCCACAGTAGAGGGACCGTCGACAAAATGCTTCCATTCTGGATGCTTGGGTTCCTACGAGCTATTGGTTGGCCTCCTCTATGGGAGCCTTGTTCAATGATATGGCATCCAGGATAGGTCTGGTGAATCCGACAATGAAATCCGCCAAGGCTTATGCTTTAACGGTTGTGTGGGGGAGGAATCATTCTCAAAGTTTCCCAGTTCTACCAACCACTTTGCCATCTAACCAAAGATCTCAGGATTTTGGAGGACTTGGCAAAGCAAGTATTTGGTTGGTAACTAAATAAAGTGTCCCCAGAAGTATGGTCTGAGTTTTCAGGCATAGAAAATCAAGGCAAATGCTAACGTCTTCAAGGGTGGATACTTATCTTCAGTGCCTTAGACACCTTGAATATGTAGTAAATAGGTTTTTGCATTTTCTCTTCTTCTTGGTCCAGAATGGAGCCAACTGCCTTCTCTTACATTGCTAAACAAGCCTAAAATGTCTCTCTAAGAAGAGGTTCAAATAGAAGTAGAGGCATTACCAGGTACCTCTTGAGGTTCTGAAAGTCTTTTTCGCATGCTCCGTTCTATTTAAATCTCCCTTTGAGTGCCTAAAAAAAAGGACGATATTTATGAGTAGACCAAAAGACGAACTAGGACAGAGAAGATACCATTTTGGTGAGCTTTGGGAACTCTTTGACTATATAGGGAGTGTGTGTCTATGATAGCTTAGGCCTTGGCAACCTCTATGCCCTTGCAATTCACCATGAATTTGAGAAACTTTTTGAATTCTACACCAAGCATGTACTTGGCAGGGTTTAGCTTCATCTTATATTAGCAGAGAATATCGAGGCATTCCTAGAGGTCTTCCACATCGCTTCCAACCTGAATAAAATTAATAAGCATGTCATCCATATAAATTTCCATGGTCTTCTGGTCTTTTGGCAAACATTTTGTTTACCAATCATTGGTATGTAACTCCAACATTCTTTAATCTAAACGGAATAACATAGTAGAACAACCCTTAATCAGTCGTGAGAACTGTCTTGATCTGGTCTTTCTCAACCGTTTTTATCTGGTTGTAACTTAAGTAGACGTCCATAAAACTGAGTAGCTCATGCCCAATTGTCGTGTCAGCTAGCTGGTCGATCCTCAAGAAAGGAAAACAATTCTTCGGACATGCCTTATTCAGGTCAGCAAAGTCAACACAGACCTAACATTTCTTGTTGCCCTTCTTGACTAGGAAAACATTTGCCAGCCACTCAGGATAATTTATTTCTCAAATAAATCCAGCCTTTAGTAGTTTTTGGACCTCCTTATTGATGGCCACATACCTCTCAGGGTTGAATGCTTTCCCCTTCTAGATGACTAGTTTATGCTTAGTATTGACGTTCAAGTAATGGCAGATGATGTTCGGGTCTATCCCAAGAATGTCCTTGTGGGACTACATAAACAAATCTTGGTTCCCTTAGGAAGTTTTCTAGGTCTGCTTGGATTTTCTGTTTCAGCCGTGAACCAATCATGATTATTTGGTCGGGATGCTCAGGTTCAACCGAAAACGCACGAGTTCTTTAAAGGTAGTAGGTAGTTGCTCTGACCTTTTTTTTAGGGCAACCTTATGTCCACATTAGATAGCATCGTCATCTTTTTGGTGGTCAGAAACTCAATCTCATCCACTTTATAGATGGTCAAATCTGCCAATCAGTCACTTCCTTGACGGCCTTTACATAGCATTCCTAGGACATTTTTTGCTTGACACTTACAATTCTGACCCCATCTAGAGTTGGAAATTTCATGGTCATATGGTAGATGGAAACCACGGCCTTCAGGGCATTAAGAGTTAGTCTACCAATGATGATGTTTTGTTGCGTGGGTTTCTCCAAAACCAGAAAGTCTATTAACTGAGTGACCTTTGCTCGGCCCTCAACAAAAGTAATGAGCAAACTAACTGAGCCGATGACCTAAACATATTTCCCAAAAAATCCGTAGAGAGGTGTATGGATAGGGGCTAGCACCGCATTGCTTATCTTCAACCGGTCTTAGCCTTGCTTGAACAAGAAGTCAACAGAGCTCTCATTGTCGATCAAAACATGTCATATAGTGTTGTCGGTAATCCAGAAATGCTCCAATGCCGAGCAAGGGCATGTACAGTGCTCGGTACACATCGAGGTAGGATTCTTCTCGTACCCTGCTCCAAGAGGACCTTATTTCGACCAGACAGTGAAATGTACAGGGATGCTGGGGCCACTTTGCTGATAAGCTTTATCGGCCCATCCCAACCTACTATTCCAAGGTGCTTCTCGAACACATCCCCAACAATAGACATGAGCACATTTTTCCAAAATCATTCATGAGAATATTCATTTTGAGACGTCAACAATATCGTGAAATATACAAAGGTTGTGGATTTTTGTTTTTTTGTATTTGTTTTTGCTTTTGTTTTTTTTTTTCTATTTTTTGTTTTTAAATAATGTGAAAAGACATTGATAGTATTATGTACTATACACTAATAAAACGTGGGTTTCACTATAAGACTCACAAATTAAATTCTTTTTATATTAATTACGGTGCTTAATATTAGTGGTACCCCAAGTATTTTTGTAAAAAAACGATCACATTTTCAATTCCACTTAAGTACAAGGCCTGACCCCTGTGGAAGAAACAGATAAATAGTAATTTTTTAGACGGAATAAAAATAAAAGAAACTTCTTAAAACGTTAATAAATAGCAATAAATTCAAATTTGTCGAGTACACGATGATCAAACTTAGTAAATTTTAAGTGGTAAAATCACCCCGTGACTTCATGAAGTACCGCATAAATCTCAATTTTAACCCGTAATATAACTTAATAAATTCAAAATCTATCGAGCCCCCTTATAACCCAAAGTTATGCACTTTTTTTTAACAATTAGTGATAACTGTTTTATCTACCATAAATATTGTTTTGTTGATAAACATTTATTAGCATTACAAATGTTCTTTTAGGAGTAAAAATGCTCTTTGTTAACAAGTGTTGTAATATGCGTTTACTAGCAGAAATGTTCAAAAATAGGTTATTAATAGAAATTTTTCCATTAAAAATATTTTAATGTCGTCCCTTCCTCCAAGATCATAGAGCTCCATAGTTGGCTGGTCATGTACATTGCACAAGAAGATATCATTGTTGTTGTTTGGAGCCAACAATTACAAAACTCATCCACGATGAATTTTCTGTTTTGCTTTTTATGGTCTCTTTGCTAAGAAAAGGAAAGGGAAATCTGGTCACAAGTAAAACAAACAACTGTTTTTGAGTCCAAAATCGCAGTGACATCAACAAGCTACACACCAATTAGAGCAATCAGTTAAAAAAGAAAGAAAAATAAAAATAAATAAATAAATTACGCCCATTGCTGCTTTGTGGCCTCCATTCTCTCCAACAAGCCAGTAATCTCGTCTTGCATTCTTAACTTCATCTTGTAATAATCACAGTGTGAATTTTCCAAGACCTTCAGTTCTTCAAGTTTCTTCCTTCTTCTTTCCTCGGTCTCTTGCAAGTGGAGTTTGGCAAGCTTTTCAGCGTACTCTCTCTCCATCTTCTCCATTGTTGCCCTGATCACTCGACAGTATTCCTCTGCTTCTCTTCGAGCCTCATCAGCTTTGGTCTGGAACATTCTAGCTTCCGCCTCCTTGATCCGCACAATGCTTTCCAGGCTGTCAAATGCATCTGGTTTCGATAAGGACCCGTATCTGAAGTCATCTTCGGAGCTCAAGAGTGAAGCCTTGAGGTCACTGTGACGGATGTCATTTGGCAGCATGTCTCGTTGCAAGCTAGAACTCATGTTGTAAGCAGCATACTTAGCTGGTAGAGACACAGATTGCGAAACAGGGGTGGTAATTTTCCTAAGAGTGGCTTGATTTGTTACCAACTCTTTTGAGGATACACCAGAAGAAGGAAATTCTGCCATGTCATCCGTGTCTTCAACAAGGAAAAACCTCAGTGTCAGATGCGAACATGTTGCACAGAAGTAAAGTGCAAACAGGAAACAAACATGTACACACAGGAACAGAAAAGAGTTAAAGTGGTAACATCATAGTTCTTCTTCTTCTTCTTCTTCTTCTTCTTCTTCTTCTTTTGTATGGAGGATTGAACCTCCTTTCCCCAACCTAATACCCACCCCACCCCTACCCCAATGCCACTAGACCAACATGTCTTGGGCGTTATAACATTATAGTTCACACGATCAAAACGTGAAATCAAGATATATCATGATCCTGAAATATGTTCAAATTTAAGCTCACATTCAGCTTAAATAGAAAAAGCAACTCTGGATTATTCCGGACAACATGACGAACTCATAACAAACCAAAAAAGCAAGCAATCAGAGCCCCAAATTTATCAATCACCAGGGTATTATCATCTCTAAGATCCCGTGGTTTGTGGTAGACAACTCGTAGTAGAATATACAAGTCCTTTATGTCACCCATTAATAGGAAAGTCATTTCTAGAATGCAAGAGAAATGAATTTTTGTTTCAATTATAACACATTATTCTGCTTAATGCGTGGGTTAAGTTGGCCTAACAATCAAAATACTGTCCTCAAGCCTGTGATTTTTCCAGTCAGGCTTCTAGTTAATGTCAACATGAAGTTTCTCAGTGAATAATATTGTTATTCCCAAGTAAGCTCTTTACTAAAAATTCTTTAAGGGGTCAAATTGAGGAATGTTCCATGTTGAGTAAAGACTACATTAGTTAAACTGGATCCAATTTTTAAGCTAGCCCCAAAAAAAGAAAAAAAAAAGAAAAAAGTAAAACAAGACTGTCATACCCTTCAGCCAAGGCCTTTATCTACACACAGAGGACTTCCTTTGGTGACCATCCTTTCATAACTATATAGGGAAATTTTCTCTAAACCGAGTCCTTAAATACAGGGCTACAAAGACCTAAAGGCCCAATAAAGATTACAATAACAACAAAAAGGAAGAAGATAATGCTATCTAAGAAAATACTCTAACTATTTTCCTCCATCCAGCTTCCTCATCACATGATCTATTAACACAAACATGGTTTCATGTGTCCTTGGTCTCAAATTTAGTTAATCAGCGCTGATGAAGACAACAAACATATAAGCTTGACACAATTTTCAACTTCTTAACACAATTTATGCATCAGATCAGGAAAAAATTAAGACAACCAGAGCCTTAGCCAGATCGATAATGAAATATATAGATCTATACTAAAAAGGGCACAGAAAGTTTAACTTACAGTTAAAGAACTGAGTAATGAAACTGCATGCATCTTTAGGCGACATCAATTTACTTCCCAGTTTCGAAATGATTTCCTCGGCCTTATTGTACAGCTCCTTGCCTTTGAAATCATTACTTCCCCTGAAGACTTTCCTAACACAGTCAAGCTCATTAATCAAGGTCTCGAGACCCCAATCCTTTGCGCAGCAGAGAAACACATCCTTAACAAAACCAAACATCTCAGAGGCATGACCGCAACCAATGCAATGAAACTGCATCTCGCTAGTCCCTGAGGGACCCTTCAAGCTAGGACCGGGCTTTATGAAATTCCTCTGAATCCCACAAGAGGCATGGCACCAATGCGAACACACATCACACCCAACCCAACTACAGGTATTGCTTGCACAGTCAAAATTCAAGCACACCGGGCACATACAAGAACTGCAAAACCCTTTATTCCCAGAGCAAATCTTGCAGTCGCAATCGTCGACGGGCAACAGACTCTTGCAATTCACATTCCTACACCTTGCAAACAAGAAAATCTCAATGAGCTCAGCGCTCGGCAGCCGGTTGTTGGCCGACAAGAAGCTCACGAGACCCAATTTCACAGCGACAAGAATTTCGAGCTGGTCTTTCTGGCACTTCGAGAGAGTCTCCTTTGTAAGATCAGACCGTCTTTCAAGACGGGTCTGGAGACTCACTAGCTCATCTTTCTTCTCAGAAATGAGATTCCCCAAGTACTTTTTAGTAAACAAAATTGTCTCCTCTGAAAGTTCCTGAATTGTTTGAGCCATCACAGGCACAGACTCAGAAACAATCTCTCTCAAAATTTTCTCGGGTCTTGACACCTTCTTTCTAGGCCTATCTAAACCACTCAAACTCTCAGAACCAGCCTTTCCTCTAGAATCCCCAGACTGAGTAACATTAATATTATTATTATTGTTGTTACCATTATTATTAGTACTACTATTCTCCACAATCCTAACTGGCCTAGCGGCTAGTTCAGAAGGGAAAAACGAGTGGTTATTAATATTATCAGAATCTTTCTTATTACCTTGCATCAAGGAATAAAGACCAAGAACACCAACATGACCATCTCCAATAGGCTTGAACCGGCTGTGAACAGACCCATTAGTCCCTTCTCCACAGTTCCAAATCTGGTCGTCTTTCCCAACCGAATACTCAAAATTCTCAGTCGAATTCCGAGTCAGAGAGCAACTGGGGTTGTGTGAAAACGGATGAGAATAAGAGAAAGACAAAGAAGCCGCTGTGTAATCGTTCGAATTGTACGTCAACGACTGTACGCTCCGAGCGGGCTTGTGAAGAGCATTCGAGGCCGTTAGAGAGAGAGAGACGTCGGGCAAAGCTAGAGAGAGATTCAGAGTCTCAAGCTTATGTCTTTTGTCTTTCCTTTCTCTCTCCATCTCTTCTTCTTTCTCTTCTTCGATTTCTCGCTTCGAAGAGGTGCTGTTGAGATTGAGGAAATCCCTCTCGACCCACTTACCACCATCACCACCATCGTTGCAGTCTCCTTCGAGGACTTCTTTTCCTTTGTAGCCTTTCTCGAAGGAATGATTCAGGAGGAGGTTTTTCCCGGAAAAGTCTTTCTCAAGAAACGCCTGCTTGGAATTCTCGCAGAGGTAGCTCAGAGTCAGCTCCTGAGATCCCGAATTCCTCAATTTTGACGGCTTTCCAAGCTCAGATTCTCTCAGAAAATCGAGGCCCTGGTCGGCAAAATCCATTTTCTTATCTGGGTTTTCCTTCTTTCGCTCCGAAAGACACCGCGTCACCTTGCTCTGCGAGCTCTCGTCCATGGCTAGAGAGAGAGAAGAGAGAGAAGTTAAGGAACGGAGAAAGAAGAAGTCCGAATGAAATGATTTTCGATTCTTCAAAAGACCACTTAATGGTCAGCTCTGCAACGTCTGGATTTTTTTTATTTATTTTTTTCAAGGCGTTTACACGAAAGGGAGGAGAAGATGCTCTTTTCTTTGTTCTATGAAATTACTTATTTATCCCTGCGAATTCTATGAAATATCGAGAATTATACTTTGACCGTCTCTTTCTTTCCTTCTTTTCCACGGTGGCCTCGTGGGAGGAGGACGACGTCTCATTTTACCTTTTTTGGTGTCTGAAGAGGAAAATATATTTCTAGTTTTAACCATTTTTTAATTTATTTTTTTGTTTTTAAAACCTATAAAAACATCTTTAAAATTTTAAAAATTTATTTAAATTTTACCTTATAAATAAAAAATTAGCCAAAGCAGTATAATTGTCTTTGAATAGTTATAATAAATATTTTATATATTAAGAATATAAAAAATTTAAAAATTTTAAAACAAAACATCAAATTTTAAAAAAAAATTTAAATTTTATGACTTTTTAAATTTTAAAATATATTTCTTAATTTTAAAAAAAAAACATATTTTATAAACAAACTGGATTTAGTCAAGGATATTTTAATCTTATTTTTATAGTTTTTAAGTTTAAAAAATCTAAGAGATAAAATTAAAATAAGTTTTTTAATTCAAAGGATGCCTTTGTAGTTTATAAAAATAAAAAAATAAATTAAAAAATAATAAAAATTAAAAAGTATAATTATGTGATTAGCCTAGAAAATTATTCTGTTTATTATTTCAGTAGGCCTAATTTAATGTATGCCTTCCTACAAAAGGTTCTTGTAATAAATATTTTGGATTTTTTAGTCAAAGTTTAGCCATCTTCTTGTGTTGTTAAACGTTCGTTGGTTTATAGAGGAAAAAAAACGTTCATTGGTTTCTACCAAAAAAAAAAATTTCAAATGATTTTCTGAATTTTGACCTATTTTATTATTTGATGAAGGAAATTAAGTTGTTGTTCAGGAAAATATGGTTTGAATCAATTTTGCTTAAAGATACTATAGTATATAAGAGTTTTATACAATAACTTATCTTTTCTTTTTTCTTATTTTGACAAAAGTAACTTATTTTTTTCTTGATAATGTAGCATTTGAGAGTTTTGTATTTTAACAACTAAAAATTTTAGTTCCATTTGGGAAATGAATTGAAATTGTGTTGATTTGGATTATTTTGATTTGAGTTATGTAATTTAAATTAGTGATTTGAATTGATATTTGAATTAACGTTTAGATGTACATTTAAAGTGTTAATCTGAATAGGGAATAAAATTGGAATTGTGTTTAGATAGTTAGTGGAAAAAGTTTTCAATTTCTTAATAAATCTAACAAAATCTTAAATGTTTATGATCCTAAAAAATATGAAATATGAATTTTAATTTATTCATTTCCTTATTAGGAACACAACAAAAAAAGAATCATTTCAATTGATATCAAATGAAGAAGTTATTATTTTTTTTCTTAAATATAAGAGAGAGAATTTTAACTTTTACTATAACAAATATATCCGAGTCTAAAGAGTCTAAAGGGAAATAAAACTCTAAAAACTTATTGAATTTAAATTTTTTAAAAAATAAACATGTATTTAAAAAATTTTAAAAGTTAAATCTAATAAGTTATTTGAATACGTAAAACAAACCTCGTCAATCTCAAAACCCACTACAGCTGTTCAAAAAAGGGGTCGATAACTTGAAACTTTCAAGAAAGTTTTACTATTTTCATTTTGCCGATTTATGTTTGTAAAAAGTTAACTTTAGCTTCGGCCAACTATACATAGATTCGCATAGCAAATAAAAAAAAAAAAAAAAAAAACTACATACAATATCAAAAATTTCATGGAAAGGTTGAGAAAATATTTTAATCAATAAAGCGTTGTTTTAAGGGCAAAGTTATGGTGGGGCCTTTTTATTCCTCCGGTTGTGGAGTACGGCATAAGGATCATTGAATGACAATCTATCGGTTATATTGTTAAAAGAGCTCAACGTGGGTAAAATATTATTGGTTGTTGCGAATTGAAAACCACCTAGTTGACCCATAGGAACAAAAATTTTAAGATTTAGATCCATGTATTTAAAAATGTTTTAACTTAACTTTTGATTTTTTTTTTGTCTTAAATTTTATCTATGAGTTATATTCTGTTAAATTTTAGGCGAAAAAAAGTAAAACTATTTTCATAAATTCTCTTGACCTATATACTTTATTTCACTTTGCCTTCAATTTTTTAAAATCGCATAAAACATCCCCTCAATTATTAAAAAAAAAATAGTTACTTTGTCCCTGTCCAATTCTGTTTATATCGGTAATGGAATTGATGACATGACATGTAATTAAAATATCAAAAAATATATTAAAATTATGATTAAATATACAAAATAATTATTTTATTTTAATTATAATTATATTTTTTTTCCTATTTTTCCCCTTCCTCCTTCTTGATGATCTCTCTCCTTATTCTCTTTCATCTTCTTTTTCTATCTTTGTTCTCTCTCTCTCAATTTGGCTAGCGACGGTGTGGTGTAGAGCGATCGTGTGGACTGGGAATGCATTGGGGGTGGGGTGGCTGTAGTGGGCTGGTGGAGGCGAATGAGGGTGGGTGACAAGGGTGGGTGGTGGCAATGCGATGGAAGTGATAAGGATATACTAGTGGGCGAATGAGGGTTTCAATTTCTTTATTTCAGTTCTATTCTGTTTTGTTAATCAATCATAAAAGTGGTCTTATTTGATGTGAATTTGTGTTTATAGTTTTTTGTTTTGAGTTATATATGACTCCTATTATCTATGAGCTGTTAATGACAAAAAACTAGTTGCTAAGTTTTTTAAATTGTTTCATATTGAAGTTAAATAGCATTGATATTTTGATTTAAAGATAAGCTTGCAACCGCTACCGTTATTAAAAAAGGTTTACCCAGGGACTAAAATAAAGAGAGAGAGTGAGAGATAGACCGTTCTTCTCCTCCTCCCTGTCCCCCACCCCAACATGCACACATGCACGCGCGCGTGCACACATGTAATTGCCAAGATGCCGAGTAGACATCAAAAGAATTAAACACCCAGATTGATGAATAAAAAAGAGAATTAAACTCAAAGCAGCATGAGTCATGACACAATGGATTCACTATTCCATATAAAAATGACTAAATCTACACCAGCCAAAGATCATATCAACAACCAAAAACGACTGTTCAATAACCCATATACCCTGCACATTGCTGCCAGTAGCTCAGCTCTTGCACGTCGCCGCCGCCGAATCTCGTCGATTCTCTCTAGAGCTAGGTGCAATAAGGCTAGACTTGCCAAATTTTTAGAGTTACGTGGCGGGGCGTATCGTGGTGGGGTGACGGCGATAAGTCAAGAAAGAAGATGGTTCTTCTTCTTTTTTTTCCCCTCCTCACATCTATTTTTTTATTATTATTTTTAAATAAAAGTTACAATCAAGTACAACAAGGACTATATTAAGCCTTTTAATTCTCATTTTAAAATTGAATATGGGCCTTTAGATTATTCACCTCCGGTGGGGATAATGAAATTCCTCACCATAGACCTTCCTTTTAATATATCAATTTTGCATTTTTCTTTTTTAATTTTAGTAGGGTAATCCACTAATAGTCACCTGTCATATGTAAGAGTAGCAAATTACATGTTTAATTTTAGTGTCCACGATGGTATCTTGTTATTGAAATATAATCTCTTCTATAATTCAATTTGATTTTTTGCTGGTTGAAATATTAAAAAGTGAGACAATTATTAAAGCTGACTCTGCTAATTATATGATTGTCTCATTGTCTGATTACTTGGAATTAATCTCAATCAAGATCTCTGGTGGTCAAACTTCATTAATGAGGGATGCCAATCAATTTAGATGTCAAAAATGAGATATGCCAATCAATTTAGATTTATTCGCATACAGTTATGGTGCTAATATTTAATAAATCCACCGAACAAAATAAATTTTTTTGTTCATATTATCTAAAGTCAATTTCATCATATTGAAGCCAAATATGCCATGTTTCTGGTTTTTTCAAGTCAAAATAATGCCTGGAATAATTGTTTCTTTTCTTTTTTTTTCCCTTAATTTTGTTCAAGTTCAAAACGCGTCTGTCATACTTAAATGCTTCATCAAAAAGTAATCGTCAATCAAAACGCTTAAAGGGCTGTTACAAAAAGTCAGTAAGGGTTTCCCACGAGTCAAAAAGTATGTGGTTTTGGTTCTCTTCGGGTTTCAAATTGAAAAAGCAACTTTGCTTTAAAAGATCCGGTAAGGATTTTCACGCTTTTTTTCTCCAAAGACAGCTAAACTTGTTCTCATTGGAAATTTCGGGACAAAAGAAATTGTGGAGAGTCTCAACCATAATATTAAAGTCGTTGGGGGAAAATATATATATATATATATATATGTATATAAAATTCCGAGATATTATTCCTTTGGCTTTGTCTACTTGGACAATTTTTCTTCCAATTTACGTCAGAACCAACCCCTCTCTCTCCAGATACACGTCCCAAATAACAAATGCAAGCGTCTATTTTTTCTGTGTATCACTTTACAATTTACATTGGTAAATTATTAAATGAACTACGAACTATGATTTTGTAATCATGATTTTCGAGATTTTTCTCAAGACATTATTCGCATTTCGATTTTAAAAGAGCACGTGCTACTAAATTAGTAATTGTTAGATATTCAAGCAATTTGTTTACTGCAGAGGAGAACTCCAAGCTAGAATCAGAATACCTATATATAATCACATCTATATCTCCTGTATCAAGACGGAGACTCGGTTGAGTCATATACAAAAATTGTCATATTTTACAAATAAATTTGGTGATAATCTAGCTTGTTTGTCATGTCTTTGTAAAATCTATAGAGATCATAAAGTGTCAAATATTAAGATATTGTACTTCTACACTTGAATTAGCTATTTTTTCCGTACACTGCTAAACATAAGTTTCTTAGATGAGCTCATTATATGATGAAATGCCTGTAAATAGGCTTTGTTAAAAGCTAAAAGAAATAGAATAAAATTAAAGAAGTGGCAAGGAAGAGTGAGGGAAAAACAAAAAACAAAAAGAAAGAAAGAAAGAGAGAACGACGACAACTGATAAAGAAATCTTGATATTTTGTCTCTATATTATATCATTTGTCTTTAATTTACAATTGTTTTATTATAGCATTTGTTTAAGAGAGCGGTTGAAACTATTTTTTGGTAAATTTTATGAGACAGCATTGTCGCAAAAACGGTTTAAGCTGTAAAAAATGTTGAAATCGTGATTGCTAAATAGGATCATAGTCATCTAACAAGTGAGAAATTTCATCTATTATAAAATGAGACACATAAAATTTCAAAACTTCAAGAGGGTAAATGGTTGTGTACAAGTATACGCAGTTGCAAGTAATAGAGTAAGAGTAAGAGTGTCGATTTTCTACAGGGACTGATTACTCGATTTTCACAATCTGTTGCGGTTTAAGAACTTACAACTTTATTTAAGACACTCAATTTAATATGCATTTTTTATTAAAAGCAAGAAATTAAAGAGAGCTAAAATTAAAATCCTAACAATGAACTCAAAGAAGGCTAAAAGAGAAGAAACCAATAATGAAAGTACCTAGAAGGAACTTCACCTAGTTTTTCATTAGATATACAATAATAGGCCAGGGCCCGTGGGCCGGCATTGTTTACGGCCCTGCACGGCCCATAAATATGGTGAGCTAGGCTAGGCCAATATATGTCGACCCATGGACCAGCCCGGCACGGCCCATGGAAAATCATGGGCTAGGCTGGGTTGGGCCGGCCGGTCTAGGCCCATCTCGACCCACAATGGGCCAGCCCACTAAAGGCCCATTGTGGCTCAATTTCATATAAATATATATATATATATATGTATTTGATATATTTTTTCATGTTTATTCATAGGTGAACATGACTGAGTATGGCCTTCTTCAGTAAGTCATGTAGTATCACATCAAAAGACTACATTTAATATATATATTATTTAATACATATAAGAATTAAATATTATATAATATATATACATGCCATATTCACCCGTGAGTGAATATGGCATTAGATTTCCCTAATGCATATCACATCACAATAGGCCTTGCAAGTTCTTTTTTTTTTTCTTTTCATTTCTTTTTATTTTTTTATTTTTTTTCTTGTAGGCATGCTTTGCTTTTGAGAAGTAAAGTTGAGAATCAAATGCTGAATCAATAGGTCATGTATTATCACATCAAAATACTATACATTTAATATATATATATATATATATATATTATTTGATACAGGTAAGAATTAAATATTATATAATATATATACATGTCATATTCACCCATGAATGAACATGGCATTAGATTCTCCCATGCACATCACATTGCAATAGGCCTGACAAGCTCTTTTTCTTTGCTTTGCATTTTTTTAATTTTGTTTCTTATAGGCATTGTTAGTATGTGTAGAACTTAATTATTACCCTAACGCATATTGCCCCTACACAGAGGTTGTATGCGAATCGACCTTCGCGGTAAGGTCGACGTGGGGGTTGAAAGGGGGTGGTAAACTCCCCTCCCAGGGGTTGTAGGGGGCGGAGCCCCCTGGGCCAAAATTTTATATGCAAGTTTATTTTACACTAGGGTAGTTTGGTTTTTTACATAAGTCATGCCTTGCTTTTGAGAAGCAAAGCTGAGAATCAGATACTGAGTCTATAGGTCATGTATTATCACATCAAAATACTATACATTTAATATATATAGATATATATTATTTAATACATATAAGAATTAAATATTATATAATTTATACATGTCATATTCACCCGTGAGTGAACATGGCATTAGATTCTCCTATGCAATTATAAAGGGGCAGGCCTAACATAGAGGATCAAAAGGAAGGCCTGCAATGTGCAAAGCTGAGATGTTAAGTCTTCAGCGAATTGTCTAATCAAATCACACTTGAAAGAAAAAAATAAAAAAAAAGATTTACAAAATAAAAAAAATAAAAAAAAACTTTTTTACATATAAATAAATGTATAGCATTCACAGAGATACTCATTCAACAAATTTTGAAGATCTTATGTATTGTCTTTTTTTTTTTTTTTAGATTACTTAGAGTTCTTTAGAAAGGAAAAAAAACTTGAAGATATAATTTATTTCACTTGTTGTTCATTAATTTTGTATTGTTATAAGTTAATTTTATTGTATAATTATTTTATTTAATTTTTATGTTATGTTAATTTATTGTTATTTTTTATTGAAGCTATGGCATCATCACATAGAGGAAGAGCCAACGTTTCACATTTGGTGATCAACAAAAAAGAACAATTTAATGATCCACTGGAAGAAATTAGAGTTGACTTACTATCTCAAGTTGATGGCTCCTTTGAAGTCACTCGTAATGACAAAAGGAAAGTTCAACGAACTTCACCAGCTTAGAGTTACTTTGATCTAGTAACACGTACAAACGAGAATGGAGCAATAGAAGAGCGCGTAATTTGCAAAGTATGCAAACAAGACTACACAGGTAAATACTCTTCTGGCTCTGGTCACTTAGAGAGGCATCGTGAAAAATACGAAGCTAAGCATGGTGTAGGTGGTGTTGATTGTCGTCAACAAACACTTTAATTTAGTCTTGATGGTAATGTTACCAATTGGTCATATGACCAACAAAGAGCTAGAGAATGGCATGCTAGATATTTGGCTAGTGCTCAACAACGAATTAGTCTTGCTAACGATCCAACCTTTGAGGAGTACATTCAAAATGCTTATAATCCACAATATAGGCGTGTTTCAAGAACTACCATAAGAGCTGACACCATGAACATTTTTCATTCAATGAGGGAAAAGTTAGTAACTAAATTTAGTTCATTCACTGCATCTGTTGCATGCATATTTGATTTGTGGGAAGGTAGTATCAAAACTAGCTATGTCTATGTAACTGCACATTATGTGGATAAAGTTGGTCTTTTCAAAAAGGTTAATTGCTTTTTGACCAATGCCTTATCTGCATGATGCCAAGGCCATTCATGATGTCATCATGGAAGTTTTTGATTTTTATGGCATTGAAGAAAAGGTTTTGAGCATCACATTTGATAATGCATCTGCTAATAGTATTGCTATTAACCTTTTCAAAACAACATTGAGACCACAACATGACGAAACACTTTTTCACCAAAGATGTGCTTGTCATATTATTAACTTGGGTGTTCAAGATGGCATGAAAGTTTTTCAAGGTTATTTGGAAAATATTCGATCTGCCTTGGGTTACATAACAAGTTCTGGCTCTTGAATTGAAGAGTTTGCTAAACTTTGCAAGAGAGTAAGCATGAAACCCAGAAAACTTCCAACTGACAAAGGACACCGATGGAATTCAACATATTTGATGCTAAACGCATGCCTACCATACAAAGAGGTCATAACCGCATATTACAACTTGAAGAATCCAACTGAGCCGCTTCAAGAATTTTATTGACAAATTGCTTCATGCTTCTACAATTTCTTAAAGGTTTTTTACGAAGCCACTCTTCAACTCTCATGTGTGTACTATCCCACCTCTCCTCATAAATTACATAAATTGTACGACATTGTTGCAACCTTCGATATGCATAGAGATTTTGACATGTTTAGGGAATCTATTGAGTTCATGGAACAAAAATTCAAAAAATATTGAAAACGTGTTCCACCTTTGTATTGCATAGCCGTTGCATTGGATCCAAGAGTTAAATTAGTTGGTGTTGAATATTTGCTTAAGCGTATAAGGGAAAAATTAAGGGTGCATTCTGACATCATAACCATTCAAAATGTACAAGCAAAAGTTAACAACATATTTACTACATATAATGAAAAATATAGAGGAGGCCAAACAGTATCCCCTATACCTTTAGCAAATACTACATCTGTACCACATGGTTCTTTATGGGCAAGTATGATTAGCTACACCAGATTTGGTTTCAGTACATTATCCACATCTTCAATACGTAATGAATTATAAAACTATCTAGAAATAAATTTTACGGCATTTATTTTCAATGAGCAAGGTGGTGGTCATGATTTCAATAAGTTTAATCTTTTGTCATTTTGGAGATCACAGTCAAGAACTTTTCATGTGCTCTCTAAAATGGCTCGTGATATACTAACCATACCAGTGTCCACAGTTGCAAGTGAACAAGTATTTAGTTGTAGTGGTAGAGTACTTGATGAACGACGTACACGTATGAGTGACGATATTCTAGAACCAGTAATGTGCGTCAAATATTAGGAGGATGCTTATAGAAGAAGCCAGGAAGTTTAAGATGATTAGGTTGATGACTTTGAAAATTTAGACATTTCTAATACTCCCACTGGGAGTAATACGTTGTAATTAATTATGAACAATTTTTTTTTTATGTTTTTTATGTTTTTTTTTTGTTTTTAGTAATTTTGTAAACATCTTATGTATAATTATCCCGATTGTACTCTTTTTTCCTTACCAAGATTTTGTCCCACTGGATTTTCCTTGGAAAGATTTTTAATGAGGCAATCATAAATAAAATATCCTTTTTTATATTTCCCTTGACTCTTCAAACCTTTATATTTGTTAACTTGTTTAAAAATTCAAAAATAAAAAATAAAACATAAAAAATTACATGCTTAGATGGGCTGGTCCATTTAAACCCATGATGGGCCAAGATGAGCCGGCCCATTTAAGGCCTACGGTAAGGCCCGACATGGCCCATGGCACGGCCTGTCACAACACATGTAAAATTGGCCTGCGGGCCAGGCCGGGCCAAGATAATTTTAATATGGGCCGCCCCGGCCCGCAGCCCATGTGGACCTAAGGAAAACAGGGCTGGCCCATTCTTGCATCACTATTTTTCATCATATCTCTTTGTTTACCTAGATTATTAACAACTAATTCTACCAATTTATTGACCAAAAATCCTAATATTTCACAATTTTCATCTCCCAAGTACACAATTGAAAAATGCCCAAAATAACCAATTCCAATATTTCGATCTAAAATTAATTTTAAGGATTCCTTAAGGTCAAATTCCATTAAATGATCTCAAAGAGAATTATAAGTCTCCCAACTCTATAATTTATGGGCTATGTTTTCGAAACTAATATTTAGAATTCTCCTCTCCTAAGTACTAATTCCTAATACCAAATCAACTAATTAGTGATCAGGCAATTAGAGGCATATTAAGATCAAAGAAACACAAATAAATGGAAAGAAAATTAAATTGCAATAATCAAAGGCAAATTTTTTAAAACATGAATCCAACTAGGCTACATAGCCTTTTAGACAAATAATAATCTAGCTAATCATGATCTCAATGAAATCTAAAATCTAAAACATAAACATCAACATAAAATCCATTACAATTCTCAAAGAAAATCAAACGAATAACGAGAAAAAGAAATAAACTAGTTGTTCAAGCTCCAAAAAGTCTTCAAATTCTTCTTCTTCTCTTGAATCCCTCCAATAGCTATTATGAATCATCAATTTTGGCCCTAAATGTTCCTTTCAAAAACCTTGATCTAGCTATTTAAATGTTCTTCAAAACATTCTAGAGTTCCCTTTCCAACAGCTCAATTAGCAACTTCTTGGAATTAAAGCAAGTTGGCATGGAGCGGGGAAAAAGTGGCACTGTTGAGCACCTCTACTGAGTGGCCTTCGAGGCAAGATTCAACACGCACGATAGCAGGGAAGGATTGGCATTGGGACGTGCTTCGACCAACTACTACCTTGATCTCCTTCTCGTGCTAGAGCGCTAGTGTGACCCTATTGGGATGCTAAGGTTCCGCTCCTCAAGCCAAAGTTAGACTCCCAAACTTCAACATTTCTCAATTGTATTCAAACCTAATATAACATAAGAAGCTAATATATATCTCAAAAATTAGCAAAATATATATAAGTGAAAATAACAAATAAAATCAATCTATTAGTAAACTATAAATTTCATAAAATTACACATAAAATATGAAAAGAAAAAAATTAGGTAGGGCTACTTTGGCTTTTCATAGCCCCGCCCTTCTTTTTGTATTGAGATCCGACCCAAGAGTAATGACTTACCAATAGAACCTAAACACATCTCTAATGTCAAGATCTAGAATATAATCCTCCAACTTATAAGCTTAAAAAATGGGTCTTAGGAAGAAGCAAAAAAGAGGTTAAAAAAATATAGGAGACTTTAGCATATTTACCCCGTAAACTTGATATCATTCTGTTACGATGTGATCCTTAAACATTTTTTTGGTAGCAACTGAGACCTCAAAATTAAGTCCTAATCATAAAATTCTATCAAAACTGGGACAAAAAATGAATATGAGACTCATTAAAGGACTTGTCCACCTCATTTACTCCTAACAAGCGTCAAACTGTTCAATTTCATAGCCAAAGAAAAGACGAAAAAATGAAAAAAAAAATATTTTGTTAATGATGTTTTTAATAATTTTGTTGACTTATATGTATATCTTAATCGTTGTCATGTTCAAAATTATGTCTATGCACTTCTAAATGAGTCATAAGTGTCTCACGTGGTCATTTTCTATTTTAATTTTGACAAATGTTGTGGTGAGGGACTTAATTATCACAGTTAGCTAAATTTAAAAACTCAACTACTTTGAAAAATTTCAGGGTCACATTGCAAAAAAAAAAAAAAGGTAAAGTTTTATGGGTAAATGTATTAGAAACGCTAAACTATTTAGTTGAAGTATTTATTGAAATTAAGCGATATGAATTAATATGAGTTAAATTATTCAAATACCCTAATATGATAATATAATGGATACAAGTTTTTATTAATTTATGTTTTTATATATGGGAGGAAAATCCTTTCAAAAAAATATGGGAGGAACGTAATTTTATTATTTAAATTCTTACTATTGTGAATTAATAGTATTGCTTCATTAGGACTATTTAAAAAATCTGCTAATACAACCTAACTACCCAATCCAAACTAAAACCGAACCAAACCAGTAGTTTTTGTTTTATTTTGGATGGTTTGTGTAGTTTTTAATACAAATATTTCAGGTGGTTAAGTTAGTGGTTTGAACTTCACAAACTGCCTATCTAAATTGCCTATCTAAACACTGCCAAACCACCTATTAAACCATCATATTATATAATTTTTTAAAATATTTTTATATAAAAATTTTTATTATTTTTTACATAAATTATTTTTCATTGTTTATTAAAAGAAGTTCTATAATATAAGATGTACCTTTCCACGCTCTACATAAAAATATAATTAAATTAAAGAACCAACATATACAACTAATGTTAACTCATAGGATGGAACCCTAACCTTCCCCCAGCAGCGACCAATGTCTTCACTCTGCACCGCCACGGGTCACTAACCACATCTATCACTGTCATGTCGTCTCTCTCCACCGTTGGCCCAACTTACCACGACATCAATAAAGGACATTAACAGGAGAAGAGATTTATCGACACATGTGGAAACTGGAAATCTTCAATTTATGTTGTCTTATGTTATTTAGTTGTATTTTTGACTTTTTAATTTGGTTGTTGGTGAAGTTTGATTTATGCTATTATGACTTTTTAGTTTGGTTTTTATTTGCATTAAAAATTTGAAGGGTAAACGTTTAAATATTTTATATTATTTGTTGGATATTAATTTCTTTTTAATCTTAAGAACAAACCTTCGAAACTGCTTATGATTAATTTGTTTTGGTTTACAAAAAATATCAAACCACCCATACCCTTCAAAAATAAAATTTATTTTTGATTTAGTTAGTGGTTTAACCAAAAAAGAAAAGAAAAGAAAACACCCAAACCACCCGCAAACAACCTTACTCATGATTTTTAAAGTTTTTGGATCAACATTATTAAGTTTCTTTTATCAAAGATACCCTTAAGACATTTTTTTCTTTAATAAAAAAAACAACTGAAAATTTTTAATAAATGTATTACAATATAACAATTCACTTACAATTTCATAAAAAAAAAATTATGGACTAAAGGTATCTGATAAACAAATAAAAGACTCCGGTGAAAAATAGATAATTCTATGGCATGATACAAAATATTAATATGCCATCGGTAAGACATGGTTGTAAGTATTTTATTAAGTGTTGTTGAATATATAATACTTTTTTCTTGATCTAATTATATGATCTAATAAAAATAAACAAATAAAAGACAAAGGGATTCATATGTTTCTAGCTTCTAGGTGCGTTAATCTCTATTTTTCAAGCGAAAAAGAGAGGCGAAGAAAGGAGAGAGAGGTGGAGAATTCTATCCTCGCTTACAATCGCATGTTCCTAAAAAGAACTGAGGAACTATCCGTGGACGGCTCAACGACTTTCCATGTTGACGTTTAATGTTGTGATGACGCTAAACAAGTTCAATGACACCTAGAAGAAGAAGAAGATCAACTAGTTGTGATCTCGTAACTAAGCGTAACCTTTCTATTTTCAAATTTCATATTTAAGAAATCCGGTCATTCATTTGACAAATGTGACCATTAAATCATACAAATTCGAATAAAAAAGTACACCAATTTGATAAAAAGTTTACAGTCTAAAATTGTGTTTTACAGTTTAAAATTGTGTTTTACTATTTTATTTCCTCATTCCGCCCGTAGAATTCTCTCTTTCTCTCCCTATCTCTATATCTCTCTCTCTCTCGTAATAGTTAGAACGAAAAGGAAAACTAGCGTATTTGAGGACCTTTTTTTTTTTTTTTTTCATTGCACGTACAAAAGGGGTTGACCAAAATGGCTGAGACTCGGTCCCTCCAAACCAGTAACCTCTTTTGATACTGTATATGTTCATCTAGACCTTTGGATTAAACAAACCCGATATCAAAACTCTATTCCCTACTTGGAAGTTGACCTGATCAGTATAAAATCCTAAAAAAAGCCATGAAAATTTCATTCGTCGCAAAGGCATTGAATCTATTTTGGCTAAGAAGGCTTTCAATTGAGGGTATTGATACATACTTTATAAGTAAAATATAATTCGTGATCGTTAAATCTATTTAAGATACAATTTTTATCTATCAAATTAAATATAAATAATATCGTATAGACAAAATACAAAAATATTTTTTAACCCTATCAAATGAGAATCCCACCTCTCACATGAGGGAGGGCCCCACAAGTGGGTCCCATTGGCTCTCATCCGACGGGACTATTTAAAATTACCTAATAAAATATGATAATTTAATACTTTATGAAGTTTGGTTAAACATTATAGGAGAATTGGGTTGGGTGGTCGTTTCTTCACCCAACCCAAAATCTTTGGCCTAAATTTTCAAATTTTAAGTAAATGGCCGATAACTCCATCTTCTTCTTCCTATTTCACGTTTCTACTTCTTTATAGAGCCTCTTTTCATATTGCCATTTTCTTCCCCCTTAGTTGTGATCTCCGTCCGAACAAGTTGTCCTAGTCTCGTCGTCTCCTTGGCAGTGAAGTCGGAGTTGGTCTTGGATATTCAACATGACATCAATGCAACTCGACAGCGAGGGGTGAAGTCGGAGCTAGTGTTGCGTCGACGGGTGCTGCAAAGAAAAGAGGGAGAGAGAAGAAAAAGAGAGATGAGAATAAAAATTAGGGCTTTAGTCGTGTAGAGAGGAGCAATGGTTTTTCGTGGCGGTCATGGGTGGAAGAGAAGAGCTAGCTATTATTTTTATAAGATTTTTTTTTGAGTGTTCTAATAAGAAAAACATTTCAAAAAACAAAATGAATTACTATAAAAGGCCCATTAAAACAACCATTCAATCCCATATCTCAATATTGTTTCCCACGTGTTCGTTATTTTTATTGGACTCAAAAAATTATATTAATAATGCGTTTCTAATAATTGCAGCTCATTATGGACTTTTTATTCTTTTTTGCTGGGTCTCCTTCACCGTGTCCAACGGCTATACTTGGTCAGCTGTGTACTCTTTTTCTTTTATTTTATTTTATTTTTTCAATAGTGACTTGTTTCTTTGACTAGAATTTTGTTTGAGGACTTGGTCAGCTGGCTTGCGCGTAGAAAAACCAGATTAATTTTCTTCCTATAATAGGGACATGATTGTGACATTTGTTCACTTAACTGGGTCATACACTCATCGTAAGTCTCTAAGGTCAAGATACTAGAATCAAAAGTTGCCTTCGGCGTTTCATGCGGTTTGTTTTTTGGGTTTGAATCATAACTTAGACCTTTTGTTAAATTCTAACATATCATTTGCTTTGCGAGTGTAAGTTCTGGTATGTTTTCTGATATATTATCTCTATTTACATGTTTTATTGATTGTCCTTCCACTACTTGTTTATTGTGTTATTTAAATTTAACAACCTAACCATATTAAATTGAACATTAGAAATGTTTACGTAAATAATAAGAAGAATCAAACTTAAAAGGGAGGGACAATCAATAAAAACAGGAAAACAGAGGACGACAGATCTTGTAACTACAAATTTAGGATGTAGTTTTAAATCATAAAAAAAAAAGTGTTACACGAAAATAATAAAAATTTTTATAGATCAATTTATTTACAACTTTTATTTCTTAATTAGTAATGGACTAGAAACTTTCATCTCAAGTGAGAGGAGACGAAAAGTCAAAAAGGAGGTCTAGAAGTCAGAAGAGAAAAAGGATTGTCGGAGCTCCCAGGCCGCCTTCGGTTTATCACCAAGCTCTCGGCTTCTAGGTGGTGGTGGCAGCATATGGCGCAGAGCTTCCATTTGGGCAAATCCAAGGTTAGGGTAGAAGATGGAGGCCATCTGTTTGGAGCATCATCTTAGAGCATCTAACATCTGGTGGTGGCTGAGATCCTTCAAGCGTTTGATATACGCCGTAGTAGAGGTGCTATCTCTCGGCCTTGACATGGTGCCGCATGAGGCTCACTCACCGCTTTTTCGAGTAGACCTTCAACAATGTTGTGTCTCCCTTGGTCTCCGCTGCTTTTTTGGCTTCGTCTCACAGCCGGAGATTTTATCAGCGGAACTTGATCTTTTTTTTTTGTTGTCCTTTTTGTGTTTTATTAATATAGCGATTAATTATAATCATTCTCCCCCAAATATAACCTTTATAATAACTGTCTTATGATATTCAAAATATAACATGTATTTCTCTTATTTATGAAATAATAAAGAAAAAACTCTTTATGTTATGATTTTCAACGATAATAATATATCTCATACAAAGGGTGATGAACAATTTAGCATATAATTACCCCAGTGGCTCTTTAACAAATCTTTCCTGATGAAGAGAATCATAAGACACAAATTTCAAAGAAGAAGAAAAAAAAAGAAATCATAAGACAGATTGCGCCAGCATCAAGGTTGTCTTGGATAACCTTGTTTGTTACCCATTCTTCCTTTATATAGGAGTGTTAAAATTATAAAAGTGTAGCTTTCCTTAGTTCTGAATTCTTTTTTTTTTTTTTTAGCTAAAGATTCCATTTTATTTAAATTCATCAACTTTAAGCCATTTTTATAAAAATAAGAGTATATTTCATAATACTTCTAAAAATAAGGTCTTTTTTTTTTTTTTTTATTGAAGAGGATGTATTTTAAGTCTCTGCAATACTTCTAATCTATAAGGTCTCAAACTTAAAAAAAAAAAAAAAAAAAAAAAAAAAAACCATGATCCTGATAAATAATAGGTTCTAGCACTAAACTCAAACAAGATACTCAAAGAAAAATAACTTATACTGAGTTCCGAGATAGGTAATACAACCATCATGAACACCAGTGGTTCTTCAACAAACCTCTACATGTTGGTTTTAGAAAACATTTTTCATAAAAATCACGGAAATGTGGTTATAGTGCAGAATATATAGAACAAAATTTTTCTCAAAACTTTTGTAAAACATGCTATATATTATATTAATTTAACGCTAAATAAATATATATAAACCTTTGTTTAGCCGGAAGAAGGGAGAGATTGGAATTCTTTTAATGGAAAAGAATGTTTTCTAATCAAAACCACTGTCTTCCTCGCCTAGTTCTTGGCACCAAATGGATGAATGGATGGGCTCAAGAAGAATTAAGGTTTCTAATGATTATTCACTAATTTTGAGTCACGTATTAATCTCAATGCATTAGCAAAACAGGTCTTGGGATGAATAACAATTCTTCTCTCTCTGTCTCTTTCTACACGCTTACTACTAGACTCTCTAGCAGAATTTTCATAGTCTAACCAAGACTCTTAATTATATATATATAATGAATTAAGGAGGCCTCTATTAATAAAGAATAGGGGAACCAAATAATTACTAAAGGTTCCTCTATTTTAATTTAAATATTATGTATTTAATTAACATAAAAGACACAACTTTCCTATTCCTATACTATATGTAGCGTCACAAGCACAGAGAACATACAAAGAGAATCTCTATGCTTGTGGCACCAATCTCTAAACAGTGTAGGGAAGAATTCTTGTTTATTACCCAATCTCATTTGTTTCTAAATTTAAATTTTCATATTTGAATTAAATCACATTTATCTAAAAATATAAATTCTAAATATGAAACTTGACAACCAAGCTTCAGACCGCACATGGTGAGTGATATTTGATTTAAAATTTGATAATTTTAAATTATTTAATTAAACCAATAATTTCACATGTTCAAACCGTATTTACATGGATGGTCAGGGACTAATGGACACATAATTGTAAATTCTAATAAAATCAATATATTACTCTGTTATTAATTCTAATGTAACTCCACTAAATACTTGGAATTGTACTCATGAAATTATAGATATAATTACTCATTTCTTAGAGTTGTCCATTTGATATAATCATTACATATAAATTAATCCTCCATAAAAACTCATAATTAGAGCTAGGTAAAATTTATTAATTAGGTTACTTCTTTATTCTTGAATGCCATTGATTATTTAATGAATAACAAATTCATAAACTTAACCACAAATTAAGCGCCAGTATTATTCAAACCTCGAATCAATACTTAAGAGAATTATCTATTTGCTTCTCGTTAGTTAAGAAATGGATTCTATCTTGTAATATTAACATTCTCGGCAACTTACTTCAGTATGTTGTCCCCAAGGTTTCAAATAAATTATTTATTTATTTTTTAATGACAACAAACAATTAATTGCTTAAGTGCATATAATTTATCTTAAGTGTGTAGTGCCGTTTAATATTATTATTTTAGCATCTCAAGATACTAGGAAGAAATTCATCAAGTCTCGGAAGAGATTAAAGAGAAGATGGATCAAATTTACTGAGACCATGAGGTTAAAAGAAAAGGCATCAACAAGGATGAAGAATTGGGTTATATTTTAATTTTTAAGCTTTATGGTGTAGAGCATGCATGAAGTTTTTTTCAAGTTTAATTAGCTCAAAGAATTAATTTTTCTATTAATTTTTAATATTGTTCATAGTTGTTCTTACTTACTACAAATTTTTCAAGACTAATAATTAATGTTAAAAATGTTTTAAAAAAACTATTTTTAAGTAAATTGGTCTTCACATTTTTGAAACAAAATTGGCACCTAGGCTTATGCTAGAGGCGCGGTCGACTGCGCCTAGTGTACTACGGTCGACTGCGCCAACCCAAGAGCAGCTGGTTCTAGAAGTGGTACAGCTGACCGCGCCGTGTGTATGGCGGTCGATTGTGCAATCTAACAGTTAGTTTTTTAGCCATTGCTAATGTGCCTCAAACAACTATAAATGGGTAGTTTCAGGTTCTAGCTTGTAAATAGCCTCATTTTTGAGTCATTTGACACCTAAGAACACTAAGAAACATCTTTACATTAATTTCTAAGTGTTCAACAAGCCTTTCAAACATTTTTGAGCCAAACTTATTAAAAATTCTCTTTGTGTGCTTAATCATCTCCTAGTGAATTTCATATTGTATACTAAGCCTTTCTAGGAGTTGTGAGAAGTGCATCTAAAAGTCTATATCCTTGTAATCTGACAACTTAAGTTTTCAAAGTCTTTGTAAAATTCGAGGTTCTTTTGGTTAGCCAATCGCTGTAAAATTGGCGGATTGTAAGAGGTTGTGGAGAGTCTCGGGCAGGCAAGTCACCGGTTTGTACTTGGAGTGATCGTACTGAAAAGACGGACGAGATAGTGGAAGAGGTTGAGACGAGGAATTGCTTGGCAATAGTGGACGTAGATATTTTGTCTAACCACTACAAATAGCATTTGTATTTCTCTTTCCCTTTCCTTTCATTTTTGGCAGTTTATATTCACTTGAATTTATCTGTACGTTTATTGCTTGAGTATTTAATCTACAAATTTCCAATAATTATAAAAGTTATAAAAAACCCACTTCATCCTTTCTTGGGTAGCTATTTTTGGGCTAACACATTATGCCTCTAAAATACAAGAAATAGAATCAAAATCTCAAATTTGTACTAAGTAAATTAAAAATAAATTCATAAATAAGAGTTTGCTAATAACTCGAAATTAAGATTATGTTATATATATATATATTATATGACCATCAGTCAATGTGATTAAAGCTTACTATATTTAACAAAAATTATTTGTTGGTCACATCACGTCATGCCTTGGTTCTACATAATCTCATTTTGTATAATACACTTATTTACTGACTCACTACGATAATGGTTTAGATAAGTTCGTTTCATTCTTAATAGAAATGACTTGTACTAGTAATACTCAATTAAAGATTTTATACTTTAATTGAATCATTAGTTATAATAATTAATTATATGTTACTAACCATTTTAATTATCATCCTTAATTATTATCCACTTATATATAATACTTATATAAAATATTTAAGGTCATAAAAACAATTCTAGAAATCTAATGATATTCATAAAGTATTTAAAATACATATACACAAATATAATAAAAGTTTCACTTTATCTATTTTTAAATATGTCCATACAAAACGTCATATACTTGGAGGGCATCTATCCCATGCTACAATCTATGAAAAGATAAATCAAGAAAATAATAATACTAGACCACACAAAACAACACTAAAAAAAAAAAAATTAGCTCAAAATTTTGAAACTAGAATTAATAGTGAAATAACAACTAAAAATCTTAAAAACTTATAGTATTGTAAAAACTTTATATATTTATTTGAGTTTTTAAACTTGAAGTTACATGTACAATAAATAAAAGGAGTAGGACATCAATAGAAGTAAAAATTAAGGAACATTGATACAAGTTTGAATTAAAAAAAAGGTCAAAATAATAAAAGGGCACATAAATAAAAGTTTTTAAAAATTTTTAATAGGGCTACTTTGGCCTGGGTTGCAGCCCTCTGGGTAATGTTGGCTCTGTCCCTGGTGTCATTATACATTGCGGTGTCATTCTGTCGATGTCTAGTCCACAGTTTTATAAAATAAAATCAAGAAAACGGTAATTTGTGCGGTGGAAGAAAAAAAAAAATAATCGGACGAAAAGCTTTTGTTTTTCAGCCAGATACGTGTTAGAATTACAATTTTGACTAGATCTGGTCAAAAACTTACCCTAACCCTATGTGTTCTTAGTGGAGAAAGACCCCAGGACAAATTTAAGAATTTCATGGTAAAATATCATAAAATATCATGCCGATGTGACAAAGTTTTTAACAATCAATTTTTTTTTTTTAAAACTTAAGATACCTAAATAATATTGAGTTCACTAATTCGAACCGGTTTTGTTATAGTATTTTATCTCTCAGAATTTAAACTGTTACAGTATTTGTAGTTTGAACTGATAGTTTAATCATTAATCTAAATGCCCTTCAAAACCTCTAAAAAATGAAGGTTGAAAGCCAAAATGGACACCCTTTCTTTTCGGCCTTAGCTCATCGGTCTAATCCTGACCTCGATCCTTGCCTCGACTGTTGGTCCAATTCCGACCTTGACTCTCGCCTTGCCTATTGATGTTATCTCGTCTCGTTGTTTTGACTCTAATGTTGAGTGCAAACCAACGATATTTTTGTTTTTGTTTAAATAATATGTAACAAAATTCGTTGTCGATCATATTTTTTGTTTTGTAAAAATATAAAACAAATAAGAGTTATTAAATATTTTTTAAATAAAAAATAAAAAAATGAAGGAAAATATTTTTATTTTTCTGTTAAAAAAAACATGATATACCAGACGGATCCTTTCTTTTTTCTTTTTGGTTTTTCACCAGAATGTCAACGCGGATTAGCTCCCGAACATGCAACGAAAATCGGGTTGTCTTCATTATGTAATATAATCAGATTTTGACAGCACATATGTCGTATTCCATTCTTCGTCATACACGTTATATGTATCGGATTTTTTTATTGTTCTTTCTTTTTGAGTTATGTATCAACGCTGCAACTGTCACCACTTGTGTACTCCACGGGTGTCGTGGATTTTCTTTTTTCACAAGACATAAGCCGAACCGTTAATGATAACATTAATTAAATCAATGCCCGATAATTGAGGCTAAAATTGTTTTTTGGTCGAAAATATTGAAAAGAGATAAAATTACAAAAACATATTCAAACCCCTTGTTATTTGTCGGCTGTTGCTGGATAATAATTTATTTATTTATTTTTTGCTGAATGGATAATAATTTACTTTATTTAAGCGTCATATGGTTGGGACGAAGTGTAATAGTCGTTACATACCAAAGTCTGCTCAATTATGTTAGGCGAACTTAGTTCGAGGGTAAAAAAAGTTATTTATATATATGCTGCTCTTTATATTCAATTTTTATTTATGTCATAAGATGTAAAAAAGTTCATATTCTATAAATTTGGTGCATGTCTAACCAAAACTTATTGTATATCCCAATAGGATATTTTGTGTCACTTGGAGACATATTGCGTACCTCACGAGGACATTTCTTTCTCTTTTCTTTTTTCTCTTTCTTCTTTCTCCTTGTTGCCTCGTGTCTGGTTTACATGTGACATCATCGACATCACCAATATCGTTGACATCACCAGCGGCTGGTGGCCATAAAAAAAAAAAACTAATAGCAACAACAACAACAACAACAACAACTACTACTACCACTCCTCCTCCTCTCGTTGTTGTAGGGAGATTTAGCCATGTCGTCGTTGTTGGAGAATCTTATGTCGAGCTTTGCATCCACGCAAAGATGTTCGTCACGATTTGATGTTTGTTCAATCTCTGATATCATATTTTGTAATCTCCGATCTCAAAAGACGAGCTGCTATGTAACGCCCCGAAATTTATTTAGAGTTAATGTAATATAAATGATGAATTAGTGTGCCATAATTAATGTTTTAACATTAATCAGATTATTGGGTTGAATTTTGAAATTTTGGTTGTTTTGTTAATTTGTTGAATCCAAATGATTTCTTATTGTTTTAAAATGATGTTTTGAGTTTTAAAACACAACAATTTGTAAAATGTTAAAAATACTTCGTTTTGCAAAACCGTGGGCGGCACATGGTTTTCGCACAGTAAAATCGCCCACCGATTTTCTCTATTTATTTCCTTCCCTTCTCTCTCTCTCCTCACTCTCTGGTTCTCTCTCTCTCTCTCAATTTCTCTCTCGGCAGCCCTCTCTCTCTCTACATCTCTCTCAAATTTTTGAAACCAAATTCGAATCCAAGCTTCGGGATAGCAAGGAGGAGGCTCGGGGACGTGATTTAGCAACCGAGAACGCGGATTGAAGCTTCGATTCGAGGTTAGATTTGAAATTTCTAAACTTTTTATAAAATTTTCAATTTTGTGCATTTTTGAAATCTAGGTTTGTTTGAGTTTAGAAAACCTTGGATTTGAGTTAAATGAACTTAGAACAACTAGAATCTAAGCTTAGATTGAAGAAAAATGGATTGAATTCAAGATTTTTCATTTTTCTCCTCATTTTCTCATTTTTAGATTTTTGAGGATTTCGAGTTTAAATCTTGTTTAAATGAGTTCAAACATGTTCTAGTATGTTTTTTCTATCAACTATGATTGTTTTTCATGCTTGGGATTTGAGAAAAACAGGTTAGAATCAAGATTTGAATTTTGGGGATCGGGAAACCCGTGGCTGGGATTTCTGGATTTTCCTAGTTCGGCAGGCCGGTGTTCTTCCGACCGGCAGGCCGAACCTGGGAAATTGTTCGGCCGACCGAACTTTGCTTCCGACAGGCCGAACTGTGCAGTTCGGTCGGCCGAAGCAGGGAGTCCGACAGGCCGACCGAGGCATGGAAAATTTTGTGATTTTTACCCGTTTTCACTGTTTTGAACCCTGATTTAAATCCCAACCTTATAGGATGATTCTAAAGGTACAAATGGCACACTAGGATATCATGAAATGATTTAGTAGCATAGAATGTTTCAAACTAGATATTGATCGACTTAGTTTGTATCTAGGATCGTTCGTGGTTCCGCGGAGCTAACGTATAGCGGACCGGGATTACGGTGTGGGGTACCAGCACCAGTATTGAGGTAGGACTTCTATCCTATTTCTTTGATAGCCTGGTTTTGAAATGATTTGGCTTTGAAAATGATTTCTATCAAAATGTTTTCAACGGTTTTTTGAAAATGGTTTTATCGGTTATATTTTAATATACCGTGATTATGAAATGAATTTCATAATGAACGTAATTGACAACACTCGGCAATTGGGTTTTGAATGATAATGATAATAAACACAAAGGCATGATTCCATATCAGAGATCGGGTCGTGTAGCGATCGACCTTGGGGGCAGGTCCCGAAACCCAGCTGGGCCACTACGGTGGTGATATCATGGTTTGCCTAGGTAAAAGAAAAATGGTGTTTTCGATTGTACGAGTAGACTGTTCTGTGTCAGAACGGCTCTACTCAAATTATGTATTTATTTATTTATTTATTTAAAGTTTTCTTTTGAGTACTCCTAACAATGAACTGTTTCTTTAAATTAAATTATTTATAAAACATAGTCCTACTGAGCCTTTCGCTCACGTTTTATTGTTTTAAATTTTCCCCCTCTAGGTGGTTTCCCATTTAGGTTTGGAGAGGATTCTTCGGACCGAACTCAGGAGCATTAGGAGGATTAAATCATATTTTGTATTATTTAATCAAGGCATGTAAGATTCTAATTTTATTTGTATCTGGACTGTGATTGTATTTATGATATTGTCAGTACCATGTGTGTGCACAAGTTGTGGGTTGTGGAACCCATACTCGCGGTTTTTATTTAATTTTTATTATTTGTTTAATATTTATAAATTCTTTTATAAAAATGTGGTGGAAATCTTCTTATTTCTTACTTAATTTGATAATTAAACCATTGGTTTTAATTAAATTCTCTTTTAATTAACTTAAACATTCTGCCACGTCACCTCCCGTACTCCGGGGCGTGACAGAATGGTATCAGAGCTCAAGGTTATGAACCTTGGGAATTGTGCACACATAGGTTTGACAATGAAATACCTCTGACAGTCCAAATTTTGTTTTCAGAAGTGAGAGAATGGCACCTAGACGTCGTTCGACTGCTGACGCCGAGTTCGGGAACGATGAGAGCATGATGAGGTCTATGTTTGCGGCTTTTCGGCAGATGGCAGCCAGGGCTAGACCGGAAGACTCTAGTGTTGGTAGTCGGCATGCGTTCTTTAAGGAATTTCGGCGGGCGTCTATTCTGACTTTTGATGGCAATGGGGATCCGCAGTTGGCAGAATACTGGTTGGATTCGATCTTGAAGCATCTAGATACTCTTGGTGTGCCTGAGGAGTATCGTGTAGAATTCGCGGCGTATAAGCTCGAGGGTGGCGCTAACACTTGGTGGAAACAGACTAAGCGTCTGGAGCGCGGTGGCGATATCAGTTGGGACAAGTTCGAGGAGCTGTTCTATGATCGGTATTTTTCGCAGGGGTATAGAGACCAGAAGGCAGCTGAGTTCTACAGGTTGCAGCAGGGTGATCTGTCAGTCCGGGAGTATGAGGCAAAGTTTAATGAGTTGGCTAGGTTTGCTCCATCAGCGGTGGCATCGGAGCGTGAAAAGTGTATTAAGTTTCAGGAATGACTCAAGGCTCCTATTTGGAGGCAGTTGGTTGCTCTACGGCTTAGGAGTTTCAGAGAGCTTGTGTCGTCAACTATCTCTGTGGAGAATGATTATGTGCAGTATTGTGAGGACCGAGCCAAGGCTTTAGGAGGACCACAGAGGAGTGGCAAGAAGAGCACCAGTAGTCATCCAGCTCCGGGGAAAGGCAAGCAAGGCGGTGCGACCAGTGGTAGCAGCAGTTCGTCTGGCAGCGGGCGCAGCAACCCCTACAACTTTCATTGTCATTTCTGTCAGTAGCCCGGACACATCAAGAGGAATTGCCCAATCAGGAGTGCTCGTCTTGGATCTCAGACCGGGGAGGATACTAGTCGTTCATCTCAGCCTCAGCCTCAGACCCTACCTCTGCCTCCGCAGTACCCGCAGTTGCAGTATCCGCAGTTCTCTCCTCAGCAATTCTCATATCCGGCACGGGGGCAGCAGCCGCAGTATTTTCAGCGCAGTGTTCCTCAGTATCGAGCGTCGAGTACAGGTAGTGTGCAGTCGTCTCCATCTCAACAGCATCGGCCGAGTAATCCAGGACCCAGTAATGTCGGTAGAGGAAAAGGGAAGGCGCCAGTGCAGGTTCATGCAATGGCATCTGGAGGATCAGATTCTCAGACTGGTAACGCGGTTGTCGATGGTATGATCTTGGTTTCTAGATCTTTAGCTCGTGTTTTATTCGATACCGGTGCCTCTCATTCTCTCATTTCGAGTTCCTTTATACATGCCTTGGGATTAGAGATAGAAGAGTTTAATGAACCCTAGTCATAACTTCTCCCTTGGGGCGGGTGTGTGTAAATTGTATGTGTAAATCTTGTAAAATAAAGATTGGGGATGAGATTTTGAAAAGTGATTTGATTATACTCCCCATGAGCTCCTATGATGTGATTCTAGGGACGGATTGGTTGTCCAGGTATAGTGCAGTTGTAGACTGCCAACTTAGAAAAGTGACCCTAGTGTCTGATAGGGGGACGGTAATCACTTACCAGGGTGGTGGTGATTGGTTAATGAGTGAGCGTCTCATGAAGTCATGTCTAGGAGGGCGAAGGAATCTAGGTTGTTGTGCTTTTCTTGCCAACCTGGATTGCGAGCCCTATGTTTCGAGTGGCAGTGTAGCGATTCCGGTGGTTGATGAGTTCGAGAATGTTTTCCCCAACGAGTTGCCAGGATTACCACCGCATCGGGAAATTGAGTTTGGTATTGAGTTGTTTCCAGGGACATCACCGATTTCTATGGCACCTTATCGGATGGCGCCGGCAGAAATGAAGGAATTGAGGAAGCAACTTCAGGAGCTTGCTGATAAAGGGTATATTTGGAACAGCAGATCTCCGTGGGGAGCACCGGTTTTGTTTGCTAAGAAGCATGATGGGACTCTTAGGTTATGTGTGGATTATCGGCAGCTGAATCGTGTTACGGTAAAGAACAAGTATCCCTTGCCTAGGATTGATGAGTTGTTTGATCAGTTGGGAGGTTCGCGGTATTTCTCGAAGATTGATTTGCGATCAGGTTATCATCAGCTCAGGATCAAGGAAGAGGATATTCCCAAGACAGCTTTTAGGACTCGGTATGGGCACTTCGAGTTTTTGGTTATGTCGTTTGGATTGACGAATGCTCCAACAACTTTTATAGATTTGATGAACATGATATTTAGGCCGTATTTGGATCAGTTCGTGATCGTGTTCATCGATGATATTCTTGTGTATTCTAAGACTTGGGAGGAGCATGAGCAGCATCTCCGGATCGTGCTTCAGACTCTGCGGGAGCACCAGTTGTATGCTAAGAGGGAAAAGTGTGAGTTTTGGTTGATTGAGGTCAAGTTTCTGGGTCATGGTATTTCAGTGGATCCGTCCAAGATTGAAGCTATATTGGAATGGGAACGACCAAGGAATGTAGCGGAGATTCGTAGCTTCTTAGGTCTTGCTGGATATTACAGGAAATTTGTAAAGGATTTTTCGAAGATTGCAGCTCCGTTGACGAGATTGATCAAGAAAAATGTCAGGTTTGAGTGGAATGAAGATTGTGAGCTTGCTTTTTAGGAATTGAAGAACCGGTTGACTTCAGCTCCAGTGTTGGTTATTCCTAGCAGTGATGAGCCGTATGAGGTTTATGCGGATGCTTCAGGGCGCGGACTTGGATGCGTGTTGATGCAGCATGGACGTGTAGTTGCGTACGGATCGAGACAGCTACGACCTCACGAGCGGAATTATCCTACTCATGATTTAGAGCTTATGGCGGTGATTTATGCACTGAAGATTTGGAGATGTTACTTGTATGGAGCATCGTTTCAGGTCTTCTCCGATCACAAGAGTTTGAGGTATCTGTTCACTCAGAGGGATCTCAATTTGAGGCAGCGCAGATGGGTAGAGTATATGGAGGATTATGATTTCGTGTTGCAGTATCATCCCGGGAAAGCTAACGTGGTCGCGAACGCGCTTAGCAGGAAGTCTTCAGGGATTCTAGCTTGTTTGATTTTTGAGGACTGGAGCAGGGATGCGACAGTGAGTGAGTATCGGCTACGGTATCATGAAGACTGTGATCACGTTTTGGTATATCATGTGGAAGCGACTCCAACTCTTGTTCGGATGGTGAAGCAAAGTCAGTGGCAAGATCGACATTTGCAGGGGATTTGGTCACGGATTCAGAACGGGGTGCAGTTTGAGGAATAGAGCGTGCATGTAGATGGATCGTTGTACTTTCGGGAGCGTCTTGCAGTTCCAGTTATCGCCGAGGTGACAAAAGCCGTTCTAGACGAAGCCCATAGGTCTCAGTTCGCTATTCATCCGGGGAGCACCAAGATGTATCGTGATTTGAAGAGGCAGTATTGGTGGAGAGGCATGAAGAAAGATGTTCGAGAGTATGTGGCCAAGTGTTCGACGTGTCTTCAGGTGAAAGCCGAGCATCAGAAGCCTGCAGGTCAGCTTCAGCCGCTTCCTATTCCAGGGTGGAAATGGGAGCATGTGATGATGGATTTTCTCACAAGTTTGCCGAGGACGGAGCAGCGGCATGATGCAGTTTGGGTTGTGGTCGACAGGTTGACGAAATCGGCGCATTTCATTTCGTTTAGGTCGACGTGTTCTAGGAAGGTTCTCAGGGAGTTGTATATGCAGAACATTGTGAGGTTGCATGGAGTTCCTTTGTCCATCACCTCTGATCGAGACACCAGGTTTAATGCTAAGTACTAGAGGAGTTTTCAGGAGGCTTTAGGTACGGATTTGAACTTCAGTACGGCATTTCATCCTCAGACTGATGGGCAGTCTGAGCGGGTTATTCAGGTTCTCGAGGATATGTTCGTGCTTGTGCGTTGGACTTTGGCAGGAATTGGAGGCAATATTTGTATCTGGCGGAATTCGCATACAACAATAGCTATCAGGCGGGTATCGGTACGGCACCGTTTGAGGCATTGTATGGGCGACCGTGTCGGTCACCTGTGTGTTGGGCCGAGCCAGAAGATAGGGTTATTCTTGGGCCGGATGAGATTCGTGATAGCAACGAGAAAGTCGCGGTGATTCGAGATCGGTTGAGGGCAGCTCAGAGTCGGCAGAAGAGTTACGCGGATAGGAGACGTAGACCCTTAGAGTTTGCGGTTGGAGATTTCGTTCTCTTGAGGGTATCGCCTCGTAAGGGAACTATGCGGTTCGGAGTGAGTGGGAAGCTCGCGCCGAGGTATATTGGGCCGTTCGAGATCACTCAACGTGTTGGTGTGGTCGCTTATCGGCTTGATCTTCCGCCCGAACTTTCTCATGTTCACGATGTGTTTCATGTGTCGATGCTTAGGAAGTGTCCACCTGAGCAGGGTAAGATAGTTTCATTCCGCGATGTGCAGGTTCAGGAAGATACGACGTACGAAGAAGTGCCGATTCAGATCATCAACCGGAAAGTGATTAGCTTGCGTCGTCGTGAAATACCGTTGGTAAAGGTCGTGTGGCAGCATCATGGGGTTGATGAAGCCACTTGGGAGCTAGAGTCGAGTATGCGGGAATTGTATCCGCATTTGTTTTGTTTCTGAAATGAGTTGTAAATTTCGAGGGTGAAATTTCTTTTAGGGGTAGAGAGTTGTAACGCCCCGAAATTTATTTAGAGTTAATGTAATATAAATGATGAATTAGTGTGCCATAATTAATGTTTTAACATTAATCAGATTATTGGGTTGAATTTTGAAATTTTGGTTGTTTGTTAATTTGTTGAATCCAAATGATTTCTTATTGTTTTAAAATGATGTTTTGAGTTTTAAAACACAACAATTTGTAAAATGTTAAAAATACTCTGTTTTGCAAAACCGTGGGCGGCACATGGTTTTCGCATAGTAAAACCGCCCACCGATTTTCTTTATTTATTTCCTTCCCTTCTCTCTCTCCCCTCACTCTCCGGTTCTCTCTCTCTCTCTCAATTTCTCTCTCGGCAACACTCTCTCTCTCTACATCTCTCTCAAATTTTTGAAACCAAATTCGATTCGAGGTTAGATTTGAAATTTCTAAACTTTTTACAAAATTTTCAATTTTGTGCATTTTTGAAATCTAGGTTTGTTTGAGTTTAGAAAACCTTGGATTTGAGTTAAATGAACTTAGAACAACTAGAATCTAAGATAGATTGAAGAAAAACGGATTGAATTTAAGATTTTTCATTTTTCTCCTCATTTTCTCATTTTTGGATTTTTGAGGATTTCGAGTTTAAATCTTGTTTGAATGAGTTCAAACATGTTCTAGTATGTTTTTCTATCAACTATGATTGTTTTTCATGCCTGGGATTTGAGAAAAACAGGTTAGAATCAAGATTTGAATTTTGCGGATCGAGAAACCCGTGGCTGGGATTTCTGGATTTTTCCAGTTCGACAGGCCGAACTGTGTGTTCGGTAGGCCGGAGTGATGATCGGCAGGCCGGTGTTCTTCCGACCGGCAGGCCGAACCTGGGAAATTGTTCGGCTGACCGAACTTTGCTTCCGGTAGGCCGAACTGTGCAGTTCGGCCGGCCGAAGCATGGAGTCCGGCAGGCCGACCGAGGCATGAAAAATTTTGTGATTTTTACCCGTTTTTACTGTTTTGAACCCTGATTTAAATCCCAACCTTATAGGATGATTCTAAAGGTACAAATGGCACACTAGGACATCATGAAATGATTTATTAGCATAGAATGTTTCAAACTAGATATTGATCGACTTAGTTTGTATCTAGGATCGTTCGTGGTTCCGCGGAGCTAACGTATAGCGGACCGGGATTACGGTGTGGGGTACCGGCACCAGTATTGAGGTAGGACGTCTATCCTATTTCTTTGATAGCCTGGTTTTGAAATGATTTGGCTTTGAAAATGATTTCTATCAAAATGTTTTCAACGGTTGTTTGAAAATGGTTTTATCGGTTATATTTTAATATACCGTGATTATGAAATGAATTTCATAATGAACGTAATTGACAACACTCGGTAATTGGGTTTTGAATGATAATGATAATAAACACAAAGGCATGATGCCATATCAGAGATCGGGTCGTGTAGCGATCGACCTTGGGGGCAGGTCCCGAAACCCAGCTGGGCCACTACGGTGGTGATATCATGGTTTGCCTAGGTAAAAGAAAAATGGTGTTTTCGATTGTACGAGTAGACTGTTCTGTGTCAGAACGGCTCTACTCAAATTATGTATTTATTTATTTATTTATTTAAAGTTTTCTTTTGAGTACTCCTATCAATGAAATGTTTCTTTAAATTAAATTATTTATAAAACATAGTCCTACTGAGCCTTTCGCTCACGTTTTATTGTTTTAAATTTTCCCCCCTCTAGGTGGTTTCCCATTTAGGTTTGGAGAGGATTCTTCGGACCGAACTCAGGAGCATTAGGAGGATTAAATCATATTTTGTATTATTTAATCAAGGCATGTAAGATTCTAATTTTATTTGTATCTGGACTGTGATTGTATTTATGAGATTGTCAGTACCATGTGTGTGCACAAGTTGTGGGTTGTAGAACCCATACTCGCCGTTTTTATTTAATTTTTATTACTCGTTTAATATTTATAAATTCTTTTTATAAAAATGTGGTGGAAATCTTCTTATTTTCTTACTTAATTTGATAATTAAACCATTGGTTTTTAATTAAACTCCCTTTTAATTAACTTAAATATTCCGCCACGTCACCTCCCGTACTCCGGGGCGTGACATGCTACCACCAAGCAGATCTGGCACATCAAGATCAATAAAGTGACCAGAGGAACAGGTCCTTGTTCTATGTCGGTACCCTTCAAATCTTGGTCGCCATCATTTATGTCTAGGTCACCACCGTGTAGATCAGGCACCTATCAAGGGGCTCGAACCAACGACCACAAGGTTAAGGGAGAGATAGAAAGAAATGAGAGAGAGGTATGGATGAGAGTCAGTGAGAGGAGATAGAGAGAAAAAAAGGGAGAAATGTGAGAGAGATGGAAAAAAAATAAAGGACTAATTTTTTTTCCCTTTTTGAAAGAGATCAAAATATTTGGCAGATCAAAATTTGTGGCATATATTTTTCTGATTCTTACAATTTGTGGCATAAAAAATTAGGTTGGTTAAAAGAGTAACATACTGCATAATTTTCTCATATAAAAAAGAGGAAAATGTAAACTAGCAAATTTTTTGGTAAAAATTTTTCAAACGTTAATATAATTTTTTATATATATGCTATTATCAAATTTAAAAAATTCAATATTTATCTCCGAAACTCTAGATTTACCTCATAATCAAATTTTGCAAATATGAAATTTACACCATAATTAAATATGTTAAATTCAAAATTTATCGAGTTCGGTTCCACCTATAAACTCATTTTTTCACCACACAAATCGTCATTTAATGCTATTTATTGCCAACGGTAGTAATTATATTGTTTACTTCTACAAAGGTTCAATACTAAGTCTTCGTTTGGCATTTTTTTTAGAAACGCTTGTTTCAAAACAGTGAAAAGCTTCCAGCAATTATAGTAAAAAACAAACAATTATTACAATATAAAGCTCTCACAGTTTTCAAATCAATATTTTCAGTTCCAACCATTCTTCTAAACACCCCAAGTTATTAACTACAATTTCTCTAAAAAAAATTCACCGATAAAAGGTAAGAAATTTTATGATACGAATAAGGTTGTTTAGCAAAACAGCTCGAACACGTGAGTTCAAATCATCCATAGCGTAAAGCTCTGACATGCCACAATGTTTGAACTCATTTTTTGAGTTTGAACAATTTTGTCAAACACTATTTTGTTTGCAAACAAAGTAATTTTTTTATTCATTTGATTAATTTTAACATATTGATGTACAACCCACTCGTACACGTAGAACGTTAATCATCATCTAAAGATTAGACGATCATAAGCTAAATCATCGTCTAATCTATCGACAGAATATATGGTGCACATTAGATGACGGTTTTAAAACATCATCTAATATCCGTCTGACGTCCAAAGCGTGTGAGGTGCTAGACTTTAGATGACGTTTCCTAAAATGCCGTCATCTAATATCTATAGCTACAAATAATAATAATAATAATAATAATAATAATAATAATTTAAAAATAGTGTTTTGTTCATATTTCCCATGGGTGGCCTTATGTCTTATGATTTATCTATTCTTTGGCCTTATAGTTCACTGATTTTGGTTAATATATTCCACACTTGCAAAAATAAATATTTATAACAAGTAAAATATTTAAAACTAATATTAATTAAACAAGAAATTAATAAATATACACAATTATAAAAGCATGTCAATAAACTAATTTCAAACTAACTATAATTCATGCAATGAAATGGTTCAAATAAAATACAACAAAGTAAAAATGCAATACAACAATGAAGGAGCAAAGTACAACATAGTAAATTACAATATAACATATGAAATTGTTCAATAAAAAATGCAATAAAATGTACATGATTACTTTTTTTCTTACCTTTATTAGTGTTATCAACACAATTCCATTCAATATCTAAATAGACTATGTGTGAATCATCATCGTCAAAAACATCAATCTCCTCTACCAATGGCAATCATTCATTAAAAGATAGAAAATAGTTGCATTCATCATTATCCTCAACACCGTCACTAATTGCTCTTGGCTAATCGGTACGACAAATGACAACTCCAAATCCTAAAGATCAGTTGTACAGAAAACTTGTTTTTCTTATGACCAATGATGAACGAATCATTCTTATAACCCAATCTTCTAAAGTCTAGCACCACAATGTCGTCATTATCAACTTCCATGAAGTTATTGTTGACCCACTTGCACTTAAAAGGAGTCACTCGGAGTCCGCATCATAAAATGGTTATATAAATTTATTTCAATGAAGTGTTTTTTTAGTCTTAGCATCATTATTAGTGTTTTCATCATGTTTTATATGCTTTATGTGAGGTGGAAAGCCATTGGAAGCTTTAAGGATCGTTTTGGGAGTGAAAAGATGGAAAAAGGATAGTTGATCACTATTAAGTGTTGTAGTGTGAAAAACTTCCACTACAGCACCATTCTATGCAATTAGGGCACCATTCTGGTATGGGCTAAGCATTACAGCACCCATACTCTTGTTGCAGCCCTGGCTTGAGCATGCTTTGGTGCTGCAATTCCACAAACTTTTGCTGCAGTGTCAGAGGCTGATTCCCAGCACTTCTAGCTCCATGTTTTAGGGTTGAAGCATGGGTACTTCTACTACAGTGCCAAAACAAGCATCAGACCTGATCTAACAAGGCCTAATTCCTAATAAGGTGACCTATAAAAGGGAAATGCTAGGATTTTCTTGGCAAGGATTAGAGACCCACTTTTTGGAGATTCTTGACTGCTCATCCTTGGCTTTAGGTGAAGAAATTGATTTTTGTTGAAGCTTAAGAGGCCCAAACTCAAAGAATCTCGAAGCATATTGAAGATTGGTGGAATATTTGAAAGCTATATTTCACTAACTAGTTTTATTTCTTTGCCTTCTTCATATCGTTTACTTTGATTTTGTGTTAAGAAAAGACTTCATATGTGGGTTTGTTTATATTGTTGATTTTCTCTATGTTGAGCTAGACAATTTATTTTAGGGGTTTGATGTAGGTTTTTTTGAGCTATGTTTTGAATATTTAGTTAATTCTTAATGAAATTCCATTTCAATATTCATTTCATGTTCTCTATTTTTAATGCTTCTAATTTATTCAGCCAATAAATTAGATGATTTTTGATGTGTAATTTAACACTTTGGGAAAGGAATTATTGGGAGTAAGTAAACACAACCTAAGTTTTATGCGTTCGAGAGGCTAGTAATACTTAGGTAATCAATTGTGAGGCTTAAACTTAATGAGTGTATTCATATTTTTGTTGATAGAGATATTAATTTAAATGTTTATGCATATTATCTCATTTGACACTCATGAAAGGTAATGATGTTAGATTAGAGCCTTGATTAATGAATTGAATGAAATCAATTAACAATTACTAAATAGAATAAACATAAGAATAGCAAAGTGTAGTTAACCCCCTAGACCAATCACTAATAGAGTTTATCAGTATTCTTTATCTCCAAAATTTGTGTTCATATTTAATTGTTTCTTTTAGTTTAGAATTTATTTTTTTTCATTTCTCTCGTTCAATTGTCTAGATAAATGAGTTATTTTAATTACGGTAATTAGCAAGAATTTAGAAAACAATCCTCGAGGGAACAATAACTTACTCACATTTTATTACTTGTACATAGCTTGTACACTTGCGAGATCAAACCGCACATTGGAACAAGTTTTGGCTCTATTGTCAAGGATTGTAGTTTTTAAATTTTGCTAATATCGTGAACAAATAACTCCATATTTAATTTAGGCGTTTCTTTACTCTCAATTGTGCTAAACTTCAGTGATTGTTGTCTTTGACAGTTAATATAAAGAGCTCAAACCATGGAGTTATTGCCTATAGATTCAAGACTTGAACGAACTTTACGGAGGTTAAGAAAGGAAAAGAGGAACAAAGCTTAAGCTATGGCCAAAGGCAACAATAACCAACAACGGGCTTTGAGGGAGCCCGTTGTCAATGACAACTATTCAGGAATTCAAAGGCTAACCATAGAGGCCAACAATTTTGAGTAGGAGATGGCTTTTATCAATATGGTTCAACAAAACCAATATGGAGGATTATCACATAGAGACCCTAATGCCTAATTGAGGACTATTTTGGAGATTGTGACAATGTGAAGATGAATGGTATTGCTGTTAGACATGTATGCCTTAAGAGTTAAAAATATAATAAGTTTTTGGAGATATTTTTATCAATAAAGAATTTATTTATTGTTTATATACCAAATCTTGTCCTCTTTACGTTTATATTTGTTGAATGTATGTTAAGCAAACAATAGTCTGAGATTGTCAGTCTAAACCTTTAAGAATTGGGCATATGATGGACAGATTATGCGAAAGACACGATTCTTAAGGTGACGGTCTAAATCATAAGATCCTCAATCGATGGAATAAAATTGGGTGCTTTATTTATGTAAAGATTGTTATGTTGTCTATATCCACATTGGGAGTTTGTCTTGGCCATCAAATGTGGACTCCGTGAATAGAAACATTGGCACGTTGTCATAGCTGACGATGTGTTGGATTGGGACATAAAGTGAATTGATTTGGATTAATAATTTGTATTATATCTTAATCCTGAGATGAATAATGGGCCTGTTATCTTGACTTGTGTCTTTTGATGTACCAAAGGGTGACACCCACATCTTAATAATGGTATGCATACCGGTACGTTGGAGGCATGGCTCTTGGTAGCGTAGACTTATTATTCATAGATATGGAATCCATAGCTCCCCTTCAGGAGTAGTGATATCCTCTTATATGCGTTATCTTGTAATTGAAAAACTAGAGCGCTCAATCATTTGGATACATAGGTGTAACCGAATGATATACTGTCATTGAATGGTAAGTTTTCTGATGGTGAAATAATGGAAAGCAAGATAAAAATAATCAGGAAGGTAAGACAGAACTTATCCTTAAGCCGATTATGGATAATCATATGTGGATACGATACACTATGATATATCATGGAGACTTAGCTATACAGGCTTCGTAATTCTATGTAGTTCGAGAGTGCAGCTGCAAGCTTTTAGTGGAGTAGCGTTGGAGTTGATAATTATGAAATATATATCTAGGATATTGGGTTTCGTAATTATTAGGAGCTTGAACTATATCGGTCCATTTGGTCCCCTTTGCTAGCTCACAATATCCTGAAACGATACCGCATGTTTTTCAATAATTGGTAACTTATGTCAGATTTATTAGATTGGTTGAAATTTGAAAGAATTAAATAATTCATGTCTGTTTATCAGTTGAATTAATTTTGTGATAAAAATTAATTCAAGATAAACTTGTTAAATTATAAGAATCGGATAATTCTTGTCTGTTTATCGGTTGATTTAATTTTGAATAAATTAGATCAAGATAAACTTGTAGAATTATTAGGAATTCATTTATTTTCCTAGGGATTATCTAGATAAATTTGTTTTAATCAGAGAACTTTTCCATTGGGTTATTTGAATTAAAACTGAGACTTTATCCTATAGAATTTTGAGTGGAAAATAAAAGATTCGCTGAGATATTAATCGACAATTTGGCATGCCAATCCTCAAGTTCGGCTATCGATGGGGCCAGTTCGGCTATCGATGGGGCCTGTTTGGCCTATCGATCATCCTAATCGCCCTGTCGATGAGCGAAGGATAAGATCACGCATTGTTATGTAGAACTTATCAGATATTGATCCGAATTTGATTCTGATTTGAATTTTGAGACCTAATCTGATAAGGACTGACCCTGGACCCAGCCTCTTTAAGTAGGGAGTAAGTCCTAAGAGTTACTCAGATCAATTAAGAGATTAAGAGTGATACTCTACTGGTAAGAATCTGAAACTCCTTGAGAGCTCTTGTTCATAAATCATGAACATTAGCTTTGGGTTCTCTTAATTGGTTGGAAGGAGAGTCACCTGGTGGAAGAGCTGTACATATGAGCCCACTCTCACTCTGATCGTGGATAGAGAATAGCAAAGAAGACCAGTTGGTTGCGGCTCTTCTAAAATGTTACTCCTCTTCACTAGTTGTAGGAGCTTTTCGACACACAAAGGCTAGTAAGATCTGGTTAATTTATGCATATAGCATGTCAAACTTGTGTTTTGAAAAATACTATGATAAAATTTTTTTAAAATTTCGCTGCATACTATTTTTCCAACAATTGGTATCAGAGACATGGTTTTTACATAAATTTACGAGTTTGTGATCATGCTATATGTATAAATTTTGTGATCTTAATCTTTCCTATGCTTGAATTTAATTTTATAGAGAGTTGGCACTCTAGGTTTCTATATATTATATATGTTGTTATGGATTATGTGGTGAATGTTCATTAATTAATTATGGTTGATTAAATTATTATTTAATTATTTATTAATTAATTAATTTATATTGGTTATGGTTCCTTAGAGGTTAGAATGTGTATTTAGGTTTTTCATATAATTAGATGGCAGACTATTATCTCCGTCTAGGAATTATTATTTATTTTTAAATATGTAAGAATTTTGTAATTAAATAATTATTCAGAAAAGATGAATATAGAAGGCGGATCTAGAAGATTGATGATGGTGCTCCCAAGTATTTCCCGAGTCTCTAATTTTATGTTTTTGAATTGATAAAATTGATGAATTGCTTTAAAAATTGTATTTTCTGGAATGGAGATTTCTGCTCGATCGGTAGGCTGAACCCACCAGTTCGACAGGCCGATGGTTGCAGATTAGCAGGCCGAACGTGATGTTCGGCAGGCCGACAACGAGGCAAAAATTAGGTGGCTCTGGCGGCAGGCCAAACTTTTAGTTCGATAGGCCGATCTAAAAATCGATAGGCCGATGGTCATGACCGACAGGACGATCACCCATATCGACTTGCCGGCAGAGAGCTGAAATTCTTTTAAAAATGGTGTAGTTTTTCAAGGGAGTTTTAATTTTATTTTTGGGACAATTCTGAGAGACATTAAATTTGGATACGACCAGAAATATAAAGTAGTCGATTCATACGGGATTGAAGACTTGAAAATGGGCATTACGTGAAGAAGGATGCTACCTGGAGATATTCAAGGATGAAGAATCGATAATATGTTTCGATAATTCTCTTGTAATCTTTATTTTCTATTCTCTAGGGTGGAACCATAATATTACGGTTATTTATTATTTTGCATGCTTTGCTTGATTGCTTTTCTTGTCTGCATTATAATATAATTTGCCATGTATATTGATAACATGTCATATAGAATAGGGAGTGCCGCTCATATTAAAATTGTTCATGCATGTTCTTAAAATAAAACCTTGATTTCAAAAGATTGAGTGAGAGAAGGTTTTCGAAGAGAAGACCTAAGGCCTCTATCGTTGGTCCATAGGTAGAACATGGTGGTCCTGACCCTTAGGAAGGGATTTCTATCAAGTACCAGATTGGATCTCTGACAGGATAAAGTGTTTTAGCATGATTTATAGTTACACACCCCTAGGTGGTGATTATAAATCATGGATAAAATATTGAAATGATGGTTATACACTCACGTTAATTTTATTATTAACCTCCCCTAGGAGCTTTGTTAATAAAATTAATGGCCAAAGAAACGATTATTAATATATGCTGGATCATATGGGTCCTAGATGACATATATTAATCAGGAGGAGATCCGTGTTCCTGATTAAATTTGGCATGACTCTCCTAGGACCTTGTTGAATTCTGAGTTGGGAATTATCGTTGTAAGGTTGTGATATTTTCAAGATTTTGACACATAAACACATTTGCATTTTTTTTACATGATTGTGTTATCTTACTAAATTATTATGATGTGTTTGCTTATGTTTGGTATATGATTCTTTATTGTAGATTAAAAATGTCTAAAAACGCTTTATTTTCAATACTTGACAAAAACCTATTAACTAGGGAGAATTATAATGATTGGACACGGAACCTGGATATCGTCCTCTCCTTTGAGAAATTGAAATTTGTGCTAACAATCCTTTGTCCTCCCAAGCCTATAGGAGACTCAACAAATGAGCAATTCCAAGCTTATGATCGCTGGAAAGATGCTAATGATCAAGCCTGCTGCTATGTTATGGCTAGCATGAATAACGTGTTGTAGGCTCAACATCAGGATTATGATATTGTAAAGTAGATCTTGGATAATCTTAAAGATATGTTTGGAGGCCAGGCCATGACAAAGCAGCAAGGAGTGCTTCGAAAACTTCTTAACTGTAAGCAGAGGCTGGGGACATCTGTAAAGGAGCACATAATGTTGGTCATGTATTATCTCGTTGAGGCTCAAACCAATGGAGCCGACATCGATGTTTAAACTTAGATGACTATGGTCTTTGAGACTTCGTCAAAGGAATTTATTCCATTTAGAGCTACATTTAATTTAAGTAATAGACAGGATATGACCTTGACGAAATTAATGAAATAGTTACAGGAGTTTGAGCTGCTGATCAGGGAGTCTCCTGTGGGTGGAGAGGCCAACATGGTAGCTGCTTCTGGTTCCAACCTCAACTCTGGGAATGGAAAGAAGCAACGGGTCAAGAATGGGAAGTCTTCTATTCCTGCTAGTACCAAGAGCAAGAAAAAGAAGAAGAAGAACCCGAAGAAGCTTAAGTGCTTCTTCTACGGCAAGGTCAGGCACATCAAGAAGCATTGCATGGACTTCCTTTCCAAAGGAGGTAGGTGTGATCTTCTGTATTTAGAAACTTGTTTGGTTGAGGAATCCAGTGACATATAGGTCATAGATTCCGGTGCAACTAATAATGTTTGTGTTTCTTTACAAGGGTTCAAAGAAACGAGAAGTCTACTACATGAAGACTTCACACTTCGGATGGGCGATGGATCCTTAGTCTCAGCAGAAGCAGTGGGAGACGTCCATCTTTATTTTGATAATTATAGGAATTTATTTTTGCAAGATTATTTTTATGTTCCTAAATTTAAAAGGAATTTAAATTCTATAGCTTGTTTATTTAAAGACTCCTATTTGGTTTCTTTTAATGATAAAGTGGTGATTTGTAAAAACAAATCTTTTATCTGTTCTGAATGGATGTAAAATAATCTATATTTTATCAAACCTAAGATAGACTTATTGCTTAATACTGAGATGAATGATAATAACTCTAAAAGGCTTAAAACTTCTCACTTTACTAAGACTTATCTTTGGCATTTGCGCCTTGGTCATATTAACCTGAATAGGATTCAAAGGCTGGTAAGGGATGGACCTTTAAGTCATTTAAAGGTGTACCTTAATATGAATCTTGTTTGGAGGGTAAAATGACCAAAAGACCATTCAGGTCTAAGGGCAATAAGACCGAAGAGGTTCTAGAACTTGTGCATAGTGATGTTTGTGGGCCAATGAACATTCGGGCACGAGGAGGGTATGAGTACTTCGTCACTTTTATTGACGATTACTCAAGATATGTGTACCTGATGCACCACAAAAGCGAAACTTTTGACAAGTTCAGGGAGTTTTGGGTTGAAGTGGAAAAGCAATTGGGTAGACCCATAGAGGCACTTCGATCCGATCGAGGTGAGGAATACCTTTCTGATGAGTTCTTGGGACACTTATTAGAGAATAGGATTTTATCCCATTGACTGTGTCGGGCACTCCGTAGCAGAATGGCATAGTAGAGAGAAGAAATAAGACTTTATTGGACATGATCAGGTCTATGATGAGTTATTCATCATTGCCTTTATCTTTTTGGGGATATGTACTATAAACCGCATGTTACCTTTTAAAAAATGTGCCTTCAAAATCGGTCCCTAAAACTCCTCATGAGTTGTAGACAGGCAGGAAGACATCCTTAAACCATATTCGCATATAGGGATGTCCTGCTCATGTTCTGTTTAAGGATGCGAATAAGTTGGAAGCACGTTTGGAAGTTTACGTGTTTGTAAGATATCCAAAAGGGACTAAAGGGGCTTATTTCTATAACCCAAAGGAAAATAAAGTCGTGGTTTCAACTAATGCAACTTTCCTTGAGGAGAGTTACATGGACGACTTTAAATCTCGAAGTAAAGTGGTGTTTGAGGAGTTAAGGAGTGATCCGATCACTCTGGAGGTTTCGAATGAAACCGTTTCGATCAGTGTAGAAAAACCAAACAAACCTGAACAACAACCTCAGGGGCTTTAGCGTAGTGGGAGGATCGGGCATCAACCTAAGAGGTATATGTTCAATGGGGAAGTCTTTTTGGTTGAACCGGATGAACATGACAGGGATCCTTATACTTGCACAGAAGTTATGGAGGATATTGATTCAAAACTTTGGACAGAAGCCATGAACACTGAGATGAAGTCTATAGAGACTAATTAGGTCTAGGAGCTTATGGATCTTCCCTAAGGGGTAAAACCCATAGGGTGTAAGTGGATCTACAAGCGAAAAAGAGGAGTGGATGGAAAGGTCGAAACCTTTAAGGCTAGACTGGTAGCTAAGGGTTATACGCAAAAGGAAGGAATCGATTATGAGGAAACCATTTCGCCTGTAACCATGCTTAAGTCCATCCGGATTCTCTTGTCCATAGCTGTCACTTTCGATTACGAGATTTGGCAGATGGATGTCAAGATGGCTTTTTTGAGTGGCTATCTTGATGAGTCCATTTATATGAAACAATCAGACAGGTTCAAGGTCAAGGGTCAAGAGGGTAAGGTTTTGTAAGCTGCTAAAGTCAATTTATGGACTTAAGCAGGCTTCTCGTTCTTGGAACATAAGATTTGATCAGGTGATTAAGACTTATGGGTTCTCACAAAATGTGGATGAGCCATGTATTTACAAACACATTAAGGATGAGAATGTGGTTTTTCTACTACTCTATGTAGATGACATTCTGCTAATTGGCAATGACATTGGGGCATTGTCATTGGTCAAATTATGGTTGACCAAGTAGTTTTACATGAAAGACTTGGGTGAGGCTAATTTTGTTCTCAGTATCTAGATTTTTTGGAATAGGAAGAACAAAATGATAGTTTTATCCCAGGCCCGCTACATAGATAAAATTCTCATGAAGTTTGCAATGCAAGATTCCAAGAAAGGTGGACAACCATCTAGGTCTGGAATTACTCTTTCTAAGAAAGACTCTCCAAAGTCTTATGAAGAAAGAGAATACATGAAGAAGGTGCCTTATGCTTCGGCAGTAGGTAGTCTCATGTATGCCATGGTTTGCACACAACCAGATATTTGTTATGCGGTAGGGATTGTAAGTCGATTTCAGGCGGATCCAGGACTGAACCATTGGGTTGCGGTAAAGCATATTTTCAAGTACTTGAGAAGGACTCGAGGGTATATGCTTGTATATTCGGGTGAAGACTTGACTCCTCTACGATATACTGACTCAAATTTTTAATATTGTCTGGATTCTAGGAAATCGACTTCGGGTTTTGTGTTTACTCTAGGCGACGGTGTCATCAGTTGGAGAAGTGTGAAGCAAGATTGCGCTTCGGATTCAACGATGGAGGCCGAGTATGTGGTAGCTAGTGATGCTTCGAAAGAGCAGTGTGGCTCCGCAAGGTCCTTGGGGATCTTGAGGTAGATCTTGATATGGATAAAGCGGTGTCACTGTACTGTGATAACAGTGCAGCGGTAGCTAATGCTAAGGAACCAAGATTTCACAAGAAGAGTAAGCATATTGATCGGAAGTATCATGTGATAAAGGACTTTGTTGAGGGTGGGCATGTTACGGTGTGCAAGATCACGTCAGAGGACAATTTAGCTGATCTATTTACAAAGACACTTACTGGGAGAGTCTTCGAGAGGCATGTGGAAGCTATGAGGATGCGAGATTTGTCATATTTACTCACTTAGTGCAAGTGGGAGATTGTTAGACATGTATGCCCTAAGGAGTAAAAATGTAATAAGTTTTTGGAGACATTTTTATCAATAAAGAATTTATTTATTGTTTATATACCAAATCTTGTCCTTTTTACATTCATATTTGTTGAATGTATGTTAAGCAAACAATAGTCTGAGACTGTCAGTCTAAACCTTTAAGAATTGAGCATATGATGGACAGATTATGCGGAAGACATGATTCTTAAGGTGACGGTCTAAATCATAAGATCCGCAATCGAGGGAATAAAGTTGGGTGCTTTATTCATGTAAAGATTGCTATGTTGTCTATATCCCTATTGGAAGATGGTTTGTCTTGGCCATTGAAGGTGGACTCTGTGAATAGAAACATTGGCACATTGTCATAGGTGACGATGTGCTGGATCAAGACATAAAGTGATTTGATTTGGATTAATAATTCTGTCTCGGTAAATCAATTCACTTTAGATAATCATTTGTATTGTATCTTAATCTTGAGATGAATAGTGGGCCTATTATATTGACTTGTGTCTTTTGATGTGCCAAAGAGTGACACCTACATCTTAATAGTGGTATGCATGCCGGACGTTAGAGGCATGACTCTTGGTAGCGTAGACCTGTTATTCATAGATATGGAATCCATAGCTCCTCTTCAAGAGTAGTGATATCCTCTTATATGCGTTATCCTATAATTGAAAAACTGAAGCGCTTAACCAATTGGATACATAGGTGTAACCAAATGGTATACTGTCCTTGGATGGTAAGTTTTTCGATGGTGAAATAATGGAACGTAAGATAAAAATAATCGGGAAGGTAAGACAGAACTTGTCCTTAAGCCGATTATGGATAATCATATGTGGATACGATACACTATGATATGTCATGGAGACTTAGCTATACGGGCTTCGTAATTCTATGTAGTTCGAGAGTGCAGCTCCAAGCTTTTAGTGGAGTAGCGTTGGAGTTGATAATTATGAAATGTATATCTGGGATATTGGGTTTTATAATTATTAGGAGCTTGAACTATATAGGTCCATTTGGTCCCCTTTGCTAGCTCACAACATCCTGTAACGATACGGCGTGTTTTTCCAATAATTGGTGACTTATGTCGGATTTATTAGATTGGTTAAAATTTGAAAGAATCAAATAATTCATGTCTGTTTATCGGTTGAATTAATTTTGTGATAAAAATTAATTCAAGATAAACTTGTTGAATTATAAGGATCGGATAATTCTTGTCTATTTATCGGTTGATTTAATTTTAAATAAATTAGATCAAGATAAACTTGTAGAATTATTAGGAATTCATTTATTTTTCTAGAGATTATTTAGATAAATTTGTTTTAATCACATAACTTTTCTATTGGATTATTTGAATTAAAACTAAGACTTTGTCCTATAAAATCTCGGGTGGAAAATAAAAGATTCGCTGACATATTAATCGACAGTTCGGCATGCCAATCGTCAAGTTCTGTCTGCCGATGGGGCCTGTTCGGCCTACCGATCATTCTGATCGACCTACCGATGAATGAAGGATAAGATCATGCGTTTTTACTTGGATCTTATCAAATATTGATCCGAATTTGATTTTGATTCGAATTTTGAGACTTAATCTGATAAGGACTGACCTTAGACACAACCTCTATAAATATGAAGTAAGTCTTAAGAGTTACTTAGATCAATTAAGAGATTAAGAGTGATACTCTACTGGTAAGAATCTGAAACTCCTTGAGAGCTCTTGTTCATAAATCATGAACATTAGCTTTGGGTTCTCTTAATTGGTTGGAAGGAAAGTCACCTGGTGGAAGAGCTGTACGTGTGAGCCTACACTCACTTCGATCGTGGATAGAGAATAGCAAAGAAGACCAGTTGGTTAAGGCTCTTCTGGAATGTTACTTTTCTTCACTGATTGCAGGAGCTTTTCGGCACACAAAGGTTAGTAAGATCTGGTTAATTTATGCATATAGCATGTCAAACTTGTATTTTAAAAAATACTCTGATATAAAATTTTTAAAATTTCGTTGCGTACTATTTTTCCAACAATTTTGCCGTATTTCATTTCCCTACACTTGTTCCCTTTCTCTTTTAGGACCAAGCAAGGGGTTGGCTACAATCTTTGCAACCCAAGAGTGTCACCATATAGGAAGATTTGGCTTAACGGTTCCTCACAAAATTCTTCCCTTTGTCCAAGATATCCCATTTGTGCTGTGAGATTGCTCAATTTAGGCAATTGGATTTTGAGTCCCTTAATAAGGCATAGGGGCATTTAAGGATCTTATTCGGAGGTATCCTCAATACAGGTGTCAAAATTGGTTCCAAATTCAATTGTTTCATAATGGGTTAAAGGGCCAATATAGAACCCTTATTGATGTGGCAGCTGGTAGTACTTTGTCATCTAAAACTACAAAGAAGCTTAACTTCTATTGGAGGAGATGGCCTCCAATAACTACCAATTGCCTAATATGAGGTCTACACTTAAGAAAGCCGCCGGTGTTCATGAACTAGATCCATTGGTAGGTCTTGTGGCACAAGTTTTGGCCTTGACAAATCACACTTTAGCATTAACTACTAAAGATGCATCATTAAGTAAAGAATCAATGGCAATGGCTTGTGCATCATTCTCCGATGGTGAAGGTGATCAAGAGCAATGTCAATATATCAACAACTAAAGGTAACAACTTGCCCATTCATTATCGTTTGGGCCTCTATAAGCAAGAGAATTTCTCCTATGGCAATACTAGAAATGTTTTGCAACCTCCCCTAAGATTTAGTCAAAATGTTGTGGAGAAGAAACCTTATTTGGAGGATCTCTTGAGGACATTCATTGTGAAGACTAGGGGAAAGTTCAACAAGGATGAAGCAAGGCTTGGTAGCATAGAAATGCATTGTAATAACATGGGTGCATCTATAAAGTCTCTTGAAGTGCAAAATAAGCAACTTGCTAATTCTATTAAGGGCCAATCATCGGGAAAATTTTTAAGTGACACAGAAAATGAACTTTAAGGATCATTGCAAGGCAATTGCCTTAAGGAGTGGAAAAGAAGTCAAAGCTCCAAAAACTCGAGAAGCTAAGGATAAAAAAGATGAAGTTGTAGTGGAGCAACCTCAGGTGGCTACGAAGTCAAACTCCATCTTTTTTCTAGATAACCCTCCGACTATTTCTCCCCCATAACGTTTCATCAACATTTTCAAAAGAAGAAGTTAGACACCTAATTCTCCAAGTTTCTTGAGATCTTAGAGAAGATTCAAATCAATATCCCTCTTGCATATGCTTCAAGGCAAATGCCAAATTTTGGGAAATTCATGAAGGAAATTATGTCCAGGAATTGTAAATTAGAAGATTATGATATAATGAAGCTCATGAAGGAGTGTAGTGCGATTCTTCAATAGAAGTTGCTGCCAAAGTTGAGGGATACCGAGAGTTTTACCATTCCGTGCACTATTAGTAATTTTACTTTTGAGAAGGCCTTATGTGTCTTGGTGCAAGTATCAATCTTATGCCACTTTCCATTTTCCGAACCTTGGGACTTGGTGAAGTCAGGTCAACTACCATTTTGTTGCAAATGGCAAAACAATATCTCACTTATACGTGGGGTGTCATTGAAGATGTATTGGTAAAGGTTGATAAATTCATCTTTCTGGTGGATTTTTCTATGAGTGATATGGGAGAAGACCGGAAGATTCCCCAAATTCTTGGTTGATCATTTCTTACTAATGAGACAGCTTTGATTGATGTCCATAGCATAAACTTGATGCTTTAGGTGAATAAAGAGGAGGTGAAGTTCAAAATTTACTACACCATGAAGTTTCCAGATAAGGTACAAACTCACAACCGAATTGATGTTGTGATAGATTGTGTTGATTGAGTTATTCATGATGTTTTGTCTTGTGACCCCGTAGAGCATTACCTAGTGAATTTAAAATCTTAGAAGGATATACTTTCTGCATCAGATTTTGGTGATGCATTTTATCATGTTAAAGGAGATTCTAAAGCTTTACCAAGTGAAGTGTCCTCCAAGGGGCATTTGGATGATCTTAAGACGATGATTCTTCTTGAAAATTCCAAGGTTTCTGTAGATGTAACTAGTTCATCTCAAGATGGGCCAATTTTAAAGCTTTTGTGTAATTATCTTTGATATGCCTTCTTGGGAGAGAACTCCACTTTTTCGATGATCATCTCGGCACTTTTGAATCCTCAAGAGTAAGAGAAGTTGCTTTGTGTCTTGAAGAAGCACAAAGCCTTGTTGTGTTGGTTCATCTATGACATAAAAGGTAATAGCCCGACTATTTGCATGCACAAGATATTAATGAAGGGTTCCTACAAATCCTCCATTGAACATTAAAAAAGATTGAATCCAACTATGAAAGAAGTGGTGCATGCCAAAGTGTTGAAATTGCTAAATGCTAGAATCATTTATGCTATTTTCGATAGCTCTTGGATTAGTCTGGTTCAAGTGTTGCCGAAGAAAGTTGGTCAAGAATGAGAAGAATGAACTCATTTCCACCATAATGGTCACAGGTTGGCGAGTATGCATCGATTATAGGAAGTTGAACAAGACTATAAAGGAAGACCATTTCCCTTCTCTTTCATGATCAAATTTTGGATCAGTTGGTTGGATATAAATATTATTGTTTTCTTGACAGATTCTCGAGGTATAATCAAATTGCTATTGTGCTTGAAGATTTAGAGAAGATGGCCTTCACATGCCCCTATAGTATGTTTGCTTTTCAAAGAATGCCTTTTGGTTTATGCAATGTTCCTGCTATTTTCCAAAGATGCAAGATGGCTATCTTCTTTGACATTGTAGAAAAAGATAATAGAGGTCTTTATGGATGATTTATTGGTTTTTGGTTCCTCTTTTGATCGTTGCTTTCATAATTTATCTATTGTGTTGCAATTTTGTGAAGAAAAAAATCTTGTAGTCAATTAGGAAAGATGCCATTTCATGGTTAAGGTGGGAATTGTTTTAGGCCATCGGGTGTCTTTTAAGGAGATTGAAGTTGAGCAGGCTAAAATTACAACAATTGGGAAACATACTCCACCAACAAACATCAAGGGAATTTGAAGTTTTCTAGGCCATGCTAGGTTCTACTAGAGGTTCATCAAGAACTTATCTAAGGTTGTCAAGCCATTATGCAAGCTTCTTGAGAATAATTCTATATGTGTTACCCAAAATGTTTCTTTAAACATGGATGTATGTGGTATAAAAAGGTTGTTATATCTACAAAGAAGTGGGTTTTAAAAGATCAAAAATTGTCATTTTAAAGTGGAAATGGATTTTTCAAATCAAAACTCAAAAGAAGACAAATATTTTTGAAAATTTTAAATTAAGATTTTAAAACATAAAATTAAAATGATGAAACTTCGAGAATCCCTTGTATGCTTCGTAAATGATATGACATTTTAACTCTAAATAATAATTATTTAAAGTATTTGATTTATTATATCTTTTCTTATTAATTGCAAACATTTTTGCTAATTTTAAAAGTCAACCAAAAGCGGCAATATAATATAATTTTGTAAGGATTTTCCTATAAACAGTAGCAAAATAAACATCTCTTGCGAATGATTTAGTACACTAATTATGAAATTATAACAACTATCACTGCAATTATAATTAATATAATATTGAGATAGAAAAGGTAATAACAAATCAAAATTATTATATTTAAATGGAATAAATTTTTGCATTAATTTCAACAAACCTTGTCTTATGAAATATCTAAAATTGACAACATAACACATTTCATTAAATTTAGTATTCTTTAATTATTATTAATATTAATTATGCAACACAATTAAATTGCATAAACAAAGCATGATTAAATTTATGTAAAAATGGGCAGTATAACAATATTAACAATAATTATTAAAAATATATCAAAAATAATTTATTCCATAAAAATATAAACATTACAAATTAGATATAAAGTTAAAATCCAAACTAGATTACTATGCATACAAAATCACCTCTCTATCTCACCAGACTCTATACTAATTTAAGTATTATTTTATTATTTTTAGTATAGTTGAGGGAGTACCCTAATAGTATCTTCTTTTTAAAAGGAGGTACTACTGAGTACTCAGCAGTTGAAAAAACTAGGGAAAGGCCAAAAGGCCTTGAGATATGTGTTGAAGGGGGGACACAATATTTTTAGTAAAAAATTTTCACTAGTCAAAATTATTTTAATAATTTATATTATATTATATTATTCATTTATTTTTATTTTTTCTTTTAAATCGCCGCCCCCGCGCACAAGAATCATTATGATTGATTATAATTTTTTTCTTTCTTCTCCGTGTGATTTAGCTAGTCAGCATGCACAATGGGCTTCAAAATTGTGTACTTCACGAGTACAGGACAGACAACCATGGACCGCTAGATGCTGATCGAAAACTAGAGAAATGGCTGGGATCACGCGAGGAATGTTGGGACCGCTAGGACTGAAGGCTAGCCATCCAATTAGTCTTGGTAAGCTGATATGACGGCAACTGAAACAAACGCAAGTGCTCCTGATGCACATGATCCAAGGCTGAGTCTGAGATAGTGGGGGACAACTACCACAAAAAAGATGGCTCAGATTGATTCGGTGGCATAATCCAGCAACTCTCATGCTGCCACATTTCATTCTTTTTAATTTTTAATTTCTTTTGATTTCTTGTTCATTTGAGTTTCATTTTTGTCTCTTTTTGCTCTGTTTTGTTTAGTTTGTCCTTTAGATTTTAAATCTAAAATTAAAAAATACTCTAAAATTAATTATTTTACAAATAAAATATTTATAATAATGATTAAAAATATTTATTTTATAATAAACATACAAAAATAATTACAAATTTTTAAAATTTCAGTCTCTTTTGGTTTAATATAGATATAATTTTTAAGACTCAGAAATATTTTTAGAAATTACTAATAATATTATCAAACATATTTACAAACTTAGAATACACTATAAAGCGCGTTAAGCCTCAAAATAAAATAACCACTCATTATTTTTATGGTTCTAATTATTTACAAACTAAATACATATTTAATATACCGAAACAACTCTAAAAATTACCAAAAATATTATTAAACATAAAAACACAATAAAAATACATTTTTAAACATATTTGCATACTAAGACATAAAAATATCAATTAGCACAAAAATACTATTAATTAGAAGATTTAATAAAAAATATAAATATAAATAAATGGTTTCATCTTTGGATAATGTATACTTTTATAGTCTCATCATATACCCAACCAACTTGTTACTAGTCCTTAGCAATTAAAGCGCATGGAATTTTGAAATGATTTATTGAATATCCACACAATGCAAACCTTTTAACTATAATTTGACTCACCTAACTAAATAAATGAACAAAACAAAATCTTATTTGAACAATTTATATACTATTTAATAGAATGTATATAAGCCAGATTTAGTGCAAAAAGAGATAACGAATAAATGTGAAGTTTCATAAAAAAATAAGAATAAAATTGTTGTGATATTTTGATTCAAATCATTCCTATAGGCAGCAACACTTTAAATTATTAACTAGAACAATTAAAGAGCAAAAATATAAAATAGAATTAAACTTTACAATAGCTGTAGATAGTGCAATGTCTGATTCCCTTTAACTTTCTCTATAACCCATTTAGCAAGCTTTGGGTTAGTAACTCCCAAATTAGTTTTTTTAAGGTGCTAAGTATTGAAGCACCCCTTAAAACTTACTTACTTAAGTTAAAGAGGCTACGAAACCAAACTTATCTAACTTTATTCATTAATTTACATAATTACACATTTTATTTCTATTTCTCTTTTTATTATTTTTTATTAATTAGTTAATTAATTTTGAAATGTTACTACCTTTAATTGTTCATCTTCACAAAATAACATAACTCAAATATTCATAGCTTTGATTTACTATCACAATTAAGCGTTATAATGTGTGTGTGAAAAGAATGGCTTACAAACACTTGAAAAAATTAACATATAAAAATATTAAATAAAATGAAAATTTTGAGAGTCTATAAAGTTAGACAATTCAAAGAAAAGAAAAATAGTATCATATTAATATGAAATTTAAAAATCAAAGCAAAATAATAACACATTAATTACTAAAAAACTAATATTTACAAAACACTTTTTTTTATATATATTCTAATGATTTACTAACAAAACCTAACAAAATAACACACAAAAACGAAAAATTTGGAGCAAAAATGGAAAAATTTTTGCACAATTTCGCACAACAATAAAGCACAACCCTTTTCTCGTAACTTAAATTATACATTGTCCCCAATGTATAAAAAGATAGTGAAAACAGGAAAAAAAACTACCTGATTCAGCACAGCTACAGAGATGATCTGTAGCGAACTTAACAAACCAAAGTAAAAGCTAACAAAATTCACAATAGTATATAACAAACTAGGTCTTTCAAAGTTAGATTCCTTAGACTTTATTTTTCTTATGTTTGAAAATTAAAATCACTTTTCAAATTTTTCAAAACGCATTTCAAGAAGTTGCAAGTACAAAATACTTACTAATTAGAATGACTTTAGCCTCCTTAATTTCAACTATTTTAAATGAATTATTAAGTAATTTATTATCAAAGATTTTTTTTTTTTAAGGAAAAATTCCTAATCAAAACACACATTTTTTTTATTGAAATTTTATTTGAAAATCCAAACAATTTGTATTTACAAAACCAAACTCATTAGAATACGTCTCAAGAGAAAATTGAAAATAGTTTAACTCCGTAACTCAACCATTCTAACTAAATTTAATTTATAGCCTTCATTTTATATTTTTAGAATAAATTTCAACATTTTTTTAATTTTAAAAGAAATTCAAAATAGTACACAATAGCACAAAAAAATATAGTACAATATATATTACAAATAAGGGAAGGTAAAGATATTACTTTGAAAGTGTCTTCCCATCGTTTGATGCTCTAATTAAGCAATCTTTCTTCCAACTCTGCTCCTGGTGGTCAGTCATCTCAGAGCAGCTTCCTCTCATAGTAAATGTTAAAGGACACCACATATAGGTCTTGTGTGAAAAGGCTTTCAAGATTGGCAAAATTTGAGACATTTAAACTTGTGAAACTTGAACTCATTTTATGCTTTGGTAAGTCCATAAAAACGATGCTAGAGGTGGTGGATGAGGTGGTAGCCACATTGGATCTTAGTAAGAATGGTCTTTGGTAAACTCTTGTAGCAACTGAGGTTAAGAACCCAGGACTCAAGGTGATGATTGCTTCTCTTTTATAGCTAAGTTTTCTTTCTCTTCCTCACATTCCTTTCCTAACGGTTGTTCCTCAAAATAGGTGAGTTCTACTTATTACTCTTCATTTTCTAACATATACTTATTACTCTTCATTTTCTAACATACCCTTCATAGATTCCAAATATGTTCTTAGGATTTTGAAACTCTCCCTATTTGAAGTATCCAATGAATTTTGCAGTTCAACAGTTGACTCCCAAATTTCAAGTTGAATTTCAGGGCAAGATTCTAAAAAGCTTGAAATGTTCTCCCAACCTAAATTGGTTTCAAAACTATTCAATCTCCAACAAGCATACTCGGCCATATCTTCCAACATATAATAGGCTTTGTTTATAGGTAATTAGTAAAAAGTGGTGGTACCATTTCTTCTTTCTACCTAATTTCTAGTTTCTTGACTTAACCCATCGTAGAAAATTCTGAAAAGATAATCTCAAGAAAAACCATGGTAAGGAAAATTATCTAGCAAATTCTTAAATCTCCAACAAGCACTATAAAGTGGTTCTTAGTGTTTCTGAAAACAATTTATAGTTTCTTGACTTAACCCATCATAGAAAATTCTGAAAAGATAATCTCAAGAAAAACCATGGTAAGGAAAATTATCTAGCAAATTCTTAAATCTCCAACAAGCACTACAAAGTGGTTCTTAGTGTTTTTGAAAACAATTTACAACATAATGTCGATGAATTTTGCAAAGCATTTTTTTATTTTTTTATTTTTTATTTTTTTAAAATTTTTTAAAGAAAAATTTTCAAGCTAAATAATACTAGATTAATCGAATTCTCAGATCGTTGGGGACACACCAAACACACTTAGAATTCCCAACGATGGCTATTTTTGACAAAATCCAAAAAAATTTGACGATTACTCAAACTTGTAAAACAAAAGACAAGATGCTAAGCTTTTTTTTATAAAGAACGAATAAAGTAGTGAGTGAAAAACATCCACCTCTTTTTCTTTAATTTTTTTAATTTTTTAATTTTTAATTTTTTTGAATAATAAAAACACTAATTAAAATATGCAAATAATATTTACAAATGATAGGGATAGATCACTTATTTGTTTTCCCACTTAATTTAGCAATCTGACAAAGTGACGGCACCTCTTGACAACGACGCCAAATTTTTGTATGTGTCGCCCAAAATGTGCCTTTAAACGCGGATGTACGTAGTAGAAAGGCTGTCGTATTCACAAAGAGGTGGGTTTTAAAAAATTGAAAAATTTCAGTTTAAAGTAGAAAGGAATTTTCAAATCAAAACTTAAAAGAAAACAAGTATTTTTGAAAATTTTGATATAAGATTTTGAAACATAAAATTAAAACGGTGAAACTTCGAGAGTCCTTGTATGCTTCGTAACTAATATTGAATTTTAACTCTTAATAATAACTATCTAAACATTTGATTTATTATATCTTTTCTTATTAATTGCAAATAGTTTTACTAATTTTACAAGTTAATCAAAAGTGAAAATATAGCAAGTTATGATATAGTAAGGGTTTTTCTATAAAAAATAGCAAAATAATTATCTTTCACTAAGGATTTGGTGCACTAATTATAAAAATTATAACCGCTACCACTACAGTTATAATTAAAATAATTTTGAGATAGAAAAGATAATAACAAATCAAAATTGTTATATTTAAATAGAATAAATTTTTACATTAATTTTGGCAGCACCTCGCCTTATGAAATATCTAAAATCGACAACATAACAAATCATATTGTAGTAAAAGACATTCCATAAAATTAAGCCTTATTTAATTAATATTAATATTAATTATGCAGCGTAATTTAATTACATAAACAAAGCATGACTGAATTTATGTAAAAATAGGCAGCATAATATTAACAATAATTATTAAAAATATAAAAATATAATTTATTCCATAAAAATATAAAGATTACAAAACAAATATAAAGTTAAATTCATACCAGAGTATTATGTGTACAAAATCATCTCTTTACCTTACCAAACTCTCTATACTAATTTAAGTATTATTTTATTATTTTTAGTGGGGTTGGGAAGTATTCTAATAGCATTTCCTCCTAAATGGAGTATTGTTGAGTCAAAGACTCAGCAATTGAAAAACTGAGGAAAGGCCAAAAGGCCTTGAGATGTGTGTTGGAGGGGAGAACATGGTATTTATAGTGAAAAATACTATTCAAAATTGTTTTAATAATTTATATTATATTATATTTATTATATTTATTTATTATTTTTTTCTTTTAAATCGCGCGCCCCCCCCCCCCCCCACACCAGAACCAGCTGATTGATTATAATTTTTTTTCTTTCTTCTTCGCGTGATTCAACTGGTCAATGTGCAAATTAGGCTTCAAAAATCGTGTGCTTCATGGGTATGGCACGGACGAACATGGACTGCTAGATCGCTAACTAAAGATTGGAAAAATGACTGGGATCATGCAAGGAACGCTGGGACTGTTGGAACTAAAAGCTGGCGATCCAATTTGTCTTGGTAAGCAGATTTGACGGTAGCTGAAATGCATTCATGAGCAACTACACATGATCCAAGCTGAGTCTGAGATAACGGGGGACAGCCGGCATGGGGCTTAGATTGATTCGGTGGTGCTATCTAACGGCTCTCATGCTACCATGTGTCATTTCTTTTTTGTTTTAATTTCTTTTGATTTTTTGTGCATTTTAGGTCCATTTTTACATGGTTTTGCTCTATTTTTCGTTCAAATTCTAAGTTTAAAATTAATAAACACACTAAAATTAATTATTTTACAAAAAAAATATAAATAATTATTAAAATATTTATTTTATAATAAAACACATAAAAATAATTACAAACTTTTAAAATTCTAGTCTTTTTTGGTTTGATGCAAATATAATTTTTAAGACTCTAAAATATTTTTAGAAATTACTAAAAAATTAAAAAACACATTTACAAACTTAAAACACACTATAAAATATATTAGGACTCAAAATAAAATAACCACATTTTTTTATGATTTTGATTATTTACAAACTAAACACATATTTGACACACCGATACGACTCTAAAAATTACTAAATTATAGTTTTAAATATATTGACATACTAAGACATAAAAATACCAATTAACACAAAAATGCTATTAATTAGAGGATTTAATGAGAAATAAAAGTATAAATAAATGATTTTATCATTGAAAAATGCGTACTTTTTACAACCGGATCAAATTCCACGTTCAACCTTGATGATTCTTGCTTGAGGGCTTTAATTTAATCAAGGAGAAGTTAATCTCAGCCTTGATCATGGTTGTGCCCGATTGGACTAAACTGTTTGAGATCATGTGTGATGCTAGTGATTACATGGTTGGAACAATTCTTAGACAAAAGAGAGACAAGATTTTCTGGACTATTTACTATGCAAGTCAGACTCTAAATAATGCTCAAGGAAACTACACCATTATCGAGAAAAATATGTTAGCCATAGTCTTTACTTGTGATAGGTTTCGATTATACATCATTATCCAAAGTGATTGTCTATACAGACCATACAGCTATTCAATACTTGTTTGCAAAGAAGGATGCCAAAGCTTGCATAATTTAGTTGATTTTCTTGCTTCATGAGTTTGACATGGAAATCAGCGACAAAAAGGGAAGTGAAAATGTTCTTGTGAATCATATTTTGTGACTTAAGCTTGAAGAAAGAGTCGAGAGCCCATGTATTCAAGAAGCCTTTTTAAATGAACAACTCTTTAGTGTTAAGGTAAAGCTTGCTCAGTATGCTGATTTTGTAGACTATCTTGCTCGCAATGTGTTACCCTTGACCTATCTTATCATCATAAGAAGAAATTCCTCCATGATGTGAAAAAGCTATCTTTAGGATGATCAAACGTTGAACAAGAGATGCTTCGATCAAATTGTTTGGAGATATGTTTTTGAAGAAGAAGTGCAAGAAATCCTCTATTATTGCCATGCCTCACCTTATGACTTTGGAGCAACTAGAATTGCCACAAAGTTTTTACAATCCAGCTTCTATTGGCCCATTCTTTTTTGGGATTGTCACAACTTGTGACTAGTGTCAACGAGTAGGCAACATCTCAAGATGTCATGAGTCACCTTTAATCAACATTGTGCAGGTTGAGATCTTTAGTGTGTAAGGGATTGACTTCATGGGCCCATATCCTCCTTCCTTTGGCCAAGTGTATATTTTGCTGGTGGATGATTATGTTTGAAAATGGGTGGAAGGTATTACCACTCCAACAAATGATGCTCATGTGGCATTACAATTCTCACACAAGAATATCTTTAGTAGGTTTGATACTCCTTGAGCCATAGTGTAAATTCCACATGACCATTATAAGATGTAAAGTATTGTATGATTAATAAAATAAATTCCTTTTAATCTCCTATATGTATTTCTTGTTGAATTATATATATATATGCAAATATCATAAAGGATCCAATATTTGTAAAAATACATAATTATGTATATGAAATGTTTATAATACAGAGGATATGATTATTTGTACTAAGTATAAACTTTGGTTTACAATCAATAGATAAAGTTGGACATTTTATCTTGCTTAAGATTATAATGTCTCTATTCTTAGCTTGGTGAAACGATCTTATCTGGATTATAGTAATATGATGATTACTGAATAAAGACATTAATGTGTTTGGAACACATTAAACCTATAGCCAGATAGAATTTAAGTTCTTGTGTAAGTTTGTAACAAGAAATTAGAATTCTATTACATTGATTATTTTATGGATTTTACTTTAGTCCTGAGGTGATTAATGGACTCACATCTAGTTACTATGTTTTTTGATTGTCAATGAGTGAGATCTATAACATATATTGGAGGCGTAATAATATAGAAAGGAACACTATTTAGATATATGAAATCCACAGCTCTTATAGGATAGGATGGCGAGATAATATTCTCATTAGTATTAGTTCAGGAACTTGAGTGGAGAGTACTCATTATTCGATATGGGATATCAAATATTAGTTGAATCCTTATTTATGATTTGTTCATAAATAGGTCGCCTATTAGAGAATCAATGAAACTCATGGACATAAATGTAGCTAGAGAGGTTGTACATAAAGCTATAAACCTAGCTCTAATTATGAATATTATTGTAAGAGGGTTTTATCGGATGAAAAATTATTATATCAATGGACAACCTTCTTGATGACATTTATGTTTAAGGTTCAATATAATTCTGTATATAATTTAAGAATGCAACCTTGGTTTTCGATAGTGGTGCAAACCTGAGTTAATAATTATTAATAATTTAATTATGCGACAATTAAATTATTAATAATTATTGAAACTTAAATTATATATGTCCATTGGATTCCCTTGCTATTTTCATAATATTTTTTCAGATGAATCAATGGAAATTTTCTTGAAATAATTTTTTCAACAAGGGCAAAGTTATAATTCTACACAATAGACCGCCAAGACTATGTGTGGCACCACACACTGGAACTCTAAGTGTCTCGGTGTTGCCATATCCATGGCTTTAAGTTTCAAATAGATCACTTGATCTTCATGTAAGCTATTTGTTATCTTGTAGCAGATAAAAATCTTTTTCAAGTGTTAAAATAGATTCTGCAGATAATTGTTTTAATTATGAGATAATTTAAATAATTGAGAAAACCATGGAAGATATTTATTTTTCAAAAATAAATAAAATCTCAGTTTAAATCGAAATCAGATTTCAGAAAGATAATAGAAGCATGTAGAATCATATAGTTAGAGGTGATTATGACATATGCCACACCATCATTAGAAGTTACAGATCACGCCTACCACATCTAGGAGTTGGCACGATCTACTCAAAATCCTTGAAGAATTCTGTTTCAAATTTCAAGCCTCTATGTATGTGCCTATAAATAGACCTTAGAGGTTCTATGTTTAGAAGACTTTTCTCTGGTCTCCATCTAGTGTTCTTTGAGCTCTCCTCTTTACAGCTAAAAGAACCTCTGCTGAGAAAGATGGAAGGAGATTGTCCAAGAGATCTCGTAGGTGCCTACACATCATTTGATCCAGAAAGAAGAAAATAGCACGAAAGATCTAAAAGTTTTGGAAAGCCTGATCATCCAGATCTATTGTCAAAGCCATAAGTTTATGTTTTATTTGATTATTGTACATAGCATCATGGATCCTAAAAATTTATGAAAAATTTTAAAACTCTACTCCGTTGTGTTTTACATGATTTTTGAGCCTACAATCCAATAAAAATAATAGTAATAATAAGAGATTATTAAAAAAACTAGAATAAGATTTTGGGGCTGTAGCCAGGAGCCGCAGTGGAAGAAATTCATGCTATGGCACCAAAACACGAAACCCATAGTGTTTTCGGTGCTACATCATAGAAAACTTTCGTTGCAGTGCTGAATCACGCTACATCCTCAAATGCTCATTTCTTCATCGTTTTATTCTCATTCTTTCTCTAAAAAATAGCAGCTCCATCCTTCCCTCTCTTTCCACCTAACCTTGAGAAAATCCCCCCAAAACTCAAATTTTCTCACCAAAATCCCTATTAGATCTCTTTTATTCCATCAAATTCGCATCCTAAATCATTAATCTTCATCTCCAACACCAAAAATGATTTAGGTGATGACAATCATGATTGGGTGATTAGGAGACAGTGGAGAGGGAAAGGAAGATCAAAGGAGAGGTCGAGGAAGAGAAAGAAGAATGTGCACGATATCATTTTATAAAAAATTAAAAAAGGTCGCCTGATATTAGACAATGGTTCCATGGAAACCTTCATCTAAAGTAAAACATTGCATAGTTTTTTCAAAACCATCTTATAAAGCGCAATACGGATTTCCAAAATATGGAGTTCTTCATTCCGTGCTATTGGGACATAGATATATCAATAGTTTTTTTGATTAAAAATGTCATCTTTCAAGCGTTATCTTAAACTCCATTTTGTAGTAGTAACTAGGGTACTTTTGAATCTATGTATCACATATTTTTACGTGAACTAGCGATGAGCAAGTGCCTTGCATGTGTTTTTTTTTTTTTTTGTATGTTCTTGATACAAAGATTTGAAAATTTCTTGTAAATTGTTTTTGATACGAAGATATAAAGTGTCGAAAATACAAATAAAAAGGAGGGAGGATGACAAAAACAATGGGAACAAAAAAAAGGAGGATAAAGAAAAAAAGATATAGAAAAAAGGGAATAAGAAGGGCCAATAGAAAAAATGAAAAAGAATAGAATGAAATAAAATGAAAAGGAGGAAAAAAAACAAAAAGTTTTTTATAAGACATGCATCAGTCAATGAGAATTGGCTATAGACTCTTTTAAGATTCTTCTATGTAACGCCCCTATATGGGGGTTAACAGTTTTTAATGAGATAAAATAAAAATAAATAATAAAAGTAAAACCTTAAAAATAAAATTTGCCCGGGACTTAAATGAAAACTCTCAACTCAAAAATAAAAATATAAACGACAAATAAACCACAGTTTTAATGTAGCACCTTAAATTTAATAATATAAACTGTTGTCATCATCATTTTAACCCTCAACACATTATAATACAGTCACAGAAAGTAACAATTGATGCTTACATTATCATGAAGAACATTCTTTACAATTGAGCAGTCCCAATGTAATATAGTTACATCACTTCCTCAACTATATTTCTCGTAGCCACCTCACACTTAGTGAGTCCTGAAAAGATATAAACATAAGGGAATGAGCGACACTATGCTCAGTAGAGAAAGCCATTACTCACATTTAGGTTTTTATCATTACCACATTAAAACCTGCATGGTTAGTAGGTTACATCATATTCCAGATTATGAGGTTTATTATGATCACATCTTATGGATACCGTAGTTAATCATTACCAAGTGTCATAATTACACATTTATACAAATATTACCAATCATCATTGTTCCTAGGTATCCATGTTAAATTGAGTATCACTCAACTCATCGAAACCCAAATGGGCGCACTTGATCACCCTATAAACATTCCAAGGGTGTTCCGGTGAGGGGACATCAAGCCCCGAGTCCTCACCAAATCGATTCCTGTACAGTGTGTTCTGGGACTTTCAACCCAAGGAAGCGTCATCGCCTTCCCCCTATTTTACCTTTTAGGGTATTCATGCCCAAGGACGTAACCGTCGCCCTCTTCATGTCTCACAATTTCTCTATATTGAATCATTATCAATAGAGTTAGTTTTCCTAACCATGCTTCTCAATTTATAACATGTGTCAATTCATTATGTTCCTCGCCGTACAATACAAGACGAGTCCATGTCATAGTTTCATATGTGATACACATATAATATCAGTTCAACATAGATATATATATATATTGCAGCAAAACAATCAATTTTAATTCTATAAAAACCTCACAAAAGATGAGTAATAGAATCCCTACCTTTTAAGCTTATCAACAGTCTCTTAATCCTGGAATCAATTAACGTTAGCTCCATACTCCCTTGATCCTAAGGCGTGCATAAGGACAATTAAAACTAAAGCACAACATACAACTACATTCATAAAATTTATTTTAATTTAATCTTAGAATTTCAAGAAATAACCACTGCCCATAGAGGTATTATAAAGTTTAACAATATAAATTTTCTGTCTAGGGCATATACACTTAGACTTCATACATATGCTCCAAAATAGCAACAAACATATACTTAGGTTTAAGAACGTAAATTTGAATAATCCTTTAGTATAAAAGAAAATTTATAAATGAAAGACTAAATTTGTTCATAAGATTTCTAACCTCGGATTATGGTTAGTTGGAAGCTTGAAATGGCTTCAAAACAGGTTCCTTTAGTTCGGTATGACTGAAATTCTTGCTCAAATGGAGGTGATGGTGGCTGATTTTTATGGCTGCCTTGAAGAAGTTCTCTAAGTATTTTGCTTCAACAAAGAAATGAGAAGAAGAGTGTGGGAACCGTGGAAGAGAAAGGAAGAAAAGATGAAGTCTTTGAAGAGAAGTGATAGAAACAATTATAGAGGAGACATGTTAAAGCATGTCACGGAGGAAATAAAGAAAATGAGGGTCAAGAGTAGTTGGAAAAGATATCCTTATGTCTCATCTAAAGACTTTAACACACATAATGCCAATATGACATTTTTGAGATTTATTAGAAGTTCTAAGGCTTTTTAGTAATCATACTAAATAAATATAGGAGAATTTTAGAAAATTTAAAAATAGATAAAAATAAATATTATAAAATAAATTTAAATGAAGCAATTTTTTTTTATACATTAAAAATTAATTTAATTACCTCAATACCCGTTAGAAGAATAACGGGTGTCACAGCTCTACCCCCCTTAAAGAAATTTCGTCCTCGAAATTTCAATTCTAGCAATACTAGTAAAAATTATGATTCCACTATGATTCCAATTCTGAGTCTAAACCGTTAATGTTGTTTGTCCTCCAAATTTAAGTTATCGTATTTCCACTTATTTACTTGCATAATAAATCTTACTCCTAAATCCCTCAATAAGAGTATTTCTGACAAGTTTCAACTTATAACACCGTATAATAGTCTAAGAATCTGATCAGGCATACATATTGACCATATCATGATTCCAGTCCTTCATTGTCCATGGACTGTGATTTACAATCACATTTAAGGAGATTGCCAGAGAAATTTTATATACTTCATCTTTAGGTTCCTTTTCCTTTTTGAGTAAGGAAAAGTCAAATATATTTGATTTCATACCTCAACTAATAAACTAAAACATAATCATAAAACATATATCACAAACACTTATATTCAAAACCATACATTAAACTTATTCATAGAGATATTAAACGGAATCTCAGAGTTGCAGACAAACCCGACATATTTTTCATTAAACAGCTATCCCCATGACACAAACATTCAACCCAAATAATATACTCATATTTCATATGGAATATCCCCATAACTGACTCTGGTACTTCCACATAATATTAACAGAATATTACACATTACAAACATGATACGGATACGTTTCGAGAGTACAAGGCACTCCGTATACCAGCTATCCATATCATGCATGCTTATAGGATACAAAAACATCGATAAACAAAAGATCGGACCTTAAGAAGGATGCGTTTCGAGAGCATCAAGTACTCCGTATCCAGCCATCCCGGCATTAGGCTCAATGAATCTAAAAGATTTAACAAGGACGTACCACAAGAAACACAGAATACAAGGCAAACGGTTATTCGTAACACACGAAATACGGACACACATGCCTACATACCAAAGATAAAACAAAAAGATTACAGATGGAGATTCAAATCAATTGGCCGCTCCCGGCTTTCCCTTTCCCATTCAAGCTTGGATGTTGCAGTGTCGGATTCTGGATGTATGATTTGCATTTTATCTATCAATTCCTCAGCTGTTGAAGCAGTAACAAAGATTTGTCTCTCCGATTCTGTAGTGATGTTTTCTTCCACAGCGTAATCTAGAAATTTCAAAAGACCGTCATAAAAACCCTTTACGTTCAGCAGTCCCAAAGGTTTGGAATAAAAGCCCAACAATTGCCCACAAGCAACTATAAATATTTCCTCAAGAGTACCTAGACCACCAGGTAATGCTATAAAAGCATCAGAATTATAGATTATGTCTTTAAAATTTTTAGGGATACTCCTGACTCCTTCTCCCTTACCTATGGCTTCCTTACAAAGGTTTCCTTCAACTGGAATATGAGGCCAAATTCTTACATCAGTAGCGTCGCTAGACCTAGCTGCTAGTGCCATATTTACCATCATTTTTATACTACCACCCCCATAGATTATGTTAATCTTCTTGCGTGCTAGGACTTGCCCTAAGTGATTTGCAGCTTCTAAATAAGCTTTATCTTTTCCAAGGCTGGAACCACAAAAGACACAGACATTCTTTATTTTCTTCGTGGACTGGGAGGTAGACATATTTGGTTTATAGAAGTGGTTGCTTAATGTCTGCTCCACTTAGACTTCGGGTTCTACATGAGATTTTAAAGATGAGAAATATACAAAAAGGGCTAAAGAGATAGACGAGTAGGTAATGAAAAAGTAATCCAAAGATTTAAACAAAATCTTGTGCGGATAAGAAAGTAAGATAAGGTGATTGATAGTTTATAGAAAATCTGATTCACTTTTTGAAAAAGATTAGACTCTAATTGTATAACTTTTGACAATTGAGAACAATTTGACAGAAGACCCTCATGACACAACTGTAGACTTTTTGACAAATATACACCAAGTCTAGAAATTTAATATAAACGACAAATACTGTAGAACTTTTGAAATTTGAGACACAAATCTTGAAATATCTGAATAAGCTTTTCAAAATTCAAACATATTACTGTACCGTATGTGACGTGTCTGATAAGATAATATATTTTATTATATATATATTTAAGAAAATTATAAATTAAATAAGATATTAACACTTACTGTATCAATCTAATAATCACAATTATTTCAAACACAAAAGCAAATATTCTGAGTAAAAGAAAAACACAAACTGTTGAACATCAGCTAAAACTGCTTCAAATAAGCAAAGACTAAATAACCTTTATAGAGCGATGACTTATTCCCCATCCAGTTTTCTTATGGCTTGGCAAACAGGATCTAGAAATACCATATTCCTGAGGCGTTGTCTTTCTGTATAAAATTTAGGCCAGAGTTTAAAAATAGCTCCTTGAACATATCCACTAGGGTGACCGTGGAGAGGAGGATGGATGCTATCCAAGTTCTCCTTTGAAAGTCCATCCCTACAAAACCTTATTTTATCCTCTCTATTCGTAGACATATAACCAGGTGAAGTACATTTACCGTTACAATTTTGTCTTCCACATTTGTTACAAGTGACCACGATGGCACGAGCTCTTCTTTTCATTGCACTACGACTGGTACCTGTTCCTGGTAAACCGACATCTTGACTAAAGTCACTCGGACGGATTTTCCCCTCTATTAACATTCTCACATCACAAGGGATACCAAAACGCATAAGAATCCACAACCGAGTAATTCTAGCCTTGTATTTCTTTCTGAGAATCTTTTGGGAGAGTGATGGGAAATACTTTCTCAGGTGTTGGTACTTTGGGTCCATGATGAGATGAAAGAAGAGTAAATAGAAAGGAAAAATTAAGATAGTAAATTGCAGAATCCTAGAATTCCTTCTTCTTTTAGAAGAAAAGAAGAATTTCTAATGAAAAAGAAGAGGATTTGCGATTTAGAGAGAAAGTAACAAATTAAGAGAGAAAAAGTGAACTCGGAGAAATAAGGTCTTACGCACAGTAAACGTATATGTAAACAATAATTAAACCACTGTATATGACACGTATAGAGACCACGTGGGAGAGACAGTGTGAATCAAACTGATTTAGGATTTGAACTAGGCCCAAATGTTCTAAGTTGAAAATGGTCAGGTTGTTTCGGGCCTTAACACATTTAGAACGAGTTAAATAATAAACATAAAATTGAAAACCAATTTGTATAAATCTTAAACCCAATTCAAAGTCCACTATAGATAAGTTAACTATGAACAACAAATCTAATTTAACGACAATCAAGGATCTTCCTGAATGATATTTAAAATCATTTCATAACAACATAATCTTCCAGCAACTCAAATAATTTTGTTTTAATCAAAACCTTATTGAACAATACATACACCCATATGTTATTCCTAATACTCAACATCTATCAATGGATTCATCATCATTACTACCAAGGGTTTAGAATGTGACTAACCTTGAAATCAATACGATTTACGTCTTTCAACGTAGACCATATCAATGAACAAAGACACTTGATGTTACTACTTAAGAACATCTACAATCCCCACAATTCTACTCATACAATATATAATTTCCTCATATAACAAAACCTTAGGTAACCAAAAGATTCACTGATACACTTAAATACAATGTACGTAACGAAATATTCCAATTTTGAGATTCATGCATTCTAGACTTTGCACAGTCTCAACAGACCAAAAGTCTAACATTTATCTCTCTCAAGATTCAATACCATGATTTCCAACTTATATCATATTCCTCAAATAAATAGAACTTTTAAGAAAAGATATTGACACTGATGTGCTCCATCGAATCCACACATAATCATTACTTAGGTTTGAATCAATTACGAAAAATTTGGCATATCTACGTCAAACTTTAAAATCAATAAATCAAGCCTTATATTTCTTATTGTTTTTCACGAGACAAAAGGCTTTTAAATCCTCGTATCTATACGAATTTCTCATCGTTTATACGAATTAGATATGCTTATAGATCCAAATATTATACGAATCTCTCATAAGCAATCTACTTATAAACTCATTCCATATAATTATCATTCCCTCATAACTATTAATACTTTCCATGTTACATCCTTCTAGACTGTATAAATCAATGTGAAGGTTCATTTTGATGATGACAATGAAAATTCAGTTTCAAAACCATCTCAAAAATATATTTTTTTAAAGTGGTGCTACACTCCCTAGGTTAACCGAACCTAGGCTCTGATACCAAAAATTCTGTAACGCCCCTATATGGGGGTTAACAGTTTTTAATGAGATAAAATAAAAATAAATAATAAAAGTAAAACCTTAAAAATAAAATTTGCCCGGGACTTAAATGAAAACTCTCAACTCAAAAATAAAAATATAAACGACAAATAAACCACAGTTTTAATGTAGCACCTTAAATTTAATAATATAAACTGTTGTCATCATCATTTTAACCCTCAACACATTATAATACAGTCACAGAAAGTAACAATTGATGCTTACATTATCATGAAGAACATTCTTTACAATTGAGCAGTCCCAATGTAATATAGTTACATCACTTCCTCAACTATATTTCTCGTAGCCACCTCACACTTAGTGAGTCCTGAAAAGATATAAACATAAGGGAATGAACGACACTATGCTCAGTAGAGAAAGCCATTACTCACATTTAGGTTTTTATCATTACCACATTAAAACCTGCATGGTTAGTAGGTTACATCATATTCCAGATTATGAGGTTTATTATGATCACATCTTATGGATACCGTAGTTAATCATTACCAAGTGTCATAATTACACATTTATACAAATATTACCAATCATCATTGTTCCTAGGTATCCATGTTAAATTGAGTATCACTCAACTCATCGAAACCCAAATGGGCGCACTTGATCACCCTATAAACATTCCAAGGGTGTTCCGGTGAGGGGACATCAAGCCCCGAGTCCTCACCAAATCGATTCCTGTACAGTGTGTTCTGGGACTTTCAACCCAAGGAAGCGTCATCGCCTTCCCCCTATTTTCCCTTTTAGGGTATTCATGCCCAAGGACGTAACCGTCGCCCTCTTCATGTCTCACAATTTCTCTATATTGAATCATTATCAATAGAGTTAGTTTTCCTAACCATGCTTCTCAATTTATAACATGTGTCAATTCATTATGTTCCTCGCCGTACAATACAAGACGAGTCCATGTCATAGTTTCATATGTGATACACATATAATATCAGTTCAACATAGATATATATATATTGCAGCAAAACAATCAATTTTAATTCTATAAAAACCTCACAAAAGATGAGTAATAGAATCCCTACCTTTTAAGCTTATCAACAGTCTCTTAATCCTGGAATCAATTAACGTTAGCTCCATACTCCCTTGATCCTAAGGCGTGCATAAGGACAATTAAAACTAAAGCACAACATACAACTACATTCATAAAATTTATTTTAATTTAATCTTAGAATTTCAAGAAATAACCACTGCCCATAGAGGTATTATAAAGTTTAACAATATAAATTTTCTGTCTAGGGCATATACACTTAGACTTCATACATATGCTCCAAAATAGCAACAAACATATACTTAGGTTTAAGAACGCAAATTTGAATAATCCTTTAGTATAAAAGAAAATTTATAAATGAAAGACTAAATTTGTTCATAAGATTTCTAACCTCGGATTATGGTTAGTTGGAAGCTTGAAATGGCTTCAAAACAGGTTCCTTTAGTTCGATATGACTGAAATTCTTGCTCAAATGGAGGTGATGGTGGCTGATTTTTATGGCTGCCTTGAAGAAGTTCTCTAAGTATTTTGCTTCAACAAAGAAATGAGAAGAAGAGTGTGGGAACCGTGGAAGAGAAAGGAAGAAAAGATGAAGTCTTTGAAGAGAAGTGATAGAAACAATTATAGAGGAGACATGTTAAAGCATGTCACGGAGGAAATAAAGAAAATGAGGGTCAAGAGTAGTTGGAAAAGATATCCTTATGTCTCATCTAAAGACTTTAACACACATAATGCCAATATGACATTTTTGAGATTTATTAGAAGTTCTAAGGCTTTTTAGTAATCATACTAAATAAATATAGGAGAATTTTAGAAAATTTAAAAATAGATAAAAATAAATATTATAAAATAAATTTAAATGAAGCAATTTTTTTTTATACATTAAAAACTAATTTAATTACCTCAATACCCGTTAGAAGAATAACGGGTGTCACATTCTAGTTTGAGTACGTGCGATAAACATATTAATTAATAAATGATAGTTTCTTACAAACTGTCCTATTAAGTAGAAAAAAAGCCGAGAGTACGTGTAAAACACAAAAACCATTATGGTAGTGAATGGAAGATTTCATTATGATTTTTAAGAAAAATTGTCATGGTAAGCAGATATTACACGATAGTTTTTAGTAAAAACTAAAATGCAAGATAATTAGTGAAATTTTAAAGGCCCACCCTCATCACAATCAACGAAATTTTAAAAGCCCGCATGCTCTTTCTCTTTCTTATTTGAATTAATACTCAAACCCAACCCAATCCTCTCTAAACCCAGCCCTACCTTTCTCTCTAACCCTCAAACCCTTCCTCTCTCTCTCTTTCTACCATGACCGTTGCTATTGCCATCTTTTCCTCGACCTAACGTGCCATCGTTAGCCTCGAGGCCTCCACAACCCATGAGCTTGTTGCCATCCCTTGTTTGTAAAGGTTCTTTTATCCGAGTGTTCTCTCTAAGCTCGTTGCCTCCATGACCCCGTCATCGTTGATGGCCCTACCCTTGCTTGCCTCTGACCTCTATTTGATAACATTTCATTTCTTTTTTTATTGATAAGTTTTTTAAAGTTTTAGTTCTATAGTTTTATTTTTAATTATTTATGGTTTGTGTGAATTAATTATGTTTTGTTATTTAGTTCTAATTTTAGTTTTAGTTTTAATTACTTTCTACATATTTGTGTATGTGTTTCTATGTGTGATGCCCATCACATATTTGAGGAAAATCCTCTATGACTATTGTAGCAATTATTTATGTTTTTTATTGCTCAAAACTCAATAGCAATTGTTTAAGGTTTGTGTGAATTAATTATTTTTAATTATATAGTTTGTTAATTAGTTTTGTAACTTAATTTTGTTAGTTTTAGTTTTTTTGTTTTTTTCGTGCTCTTTAGGTTTAGTTTTAGTTTTAGTTTTAGTTTTATAAAAAAAGTTAGTCTTTGTTTTAAAATTAATTCTATTAATTTTTATCTTAATTTGTTTTATTTTTGTTAAATAGTTTTGTTATTTAATATTTAGTTCGTGGCTAGAATCATTGTTGTCCTATATAAGTTATGTTGACATTAGTTACTTAGTTGATGTTTGTATATTGTGTTTGTGTGAATTACAATCTACATGTGTTTGAGCTTGTATTTGTGTGAATTACTCTCTACATTTATTTGTGTATGTGTATGTGTGAATTACTTTCTACATGTAATTGTATATTGTTGTGTGAATTATTATATTGGTATGATTACTTAGATATAGGTAGTAGAGTTGATATATGATTTTGTAAAATTTTATAGTACAGTGTAAATATATGATTTTATAATCAGGGCCTTATATTAATAGATAACACAAGACTAGCCATCCAGTGAAAAATTAAAAATTTTGGTAATTTTTTTTGCTAATAACTAATCTTTGACGATGATTTTTGATAAAAACCATCGTGGAAACTATACCTTACACGACAACTTTTATAGAAAATTCCCATATAAGGTAGAAAATTACTAAGATTACGCAACAGTTTTTAATAAAAACCATCGTATAATCTACCCATTCTATGATGGTTTTTTTGTCAAAAACATTGTGGTAGCCTCCTGTAGAACACCCTTAATGCTTGTCATTAGCGGCATCCCATGACGGTAAAAGACTATTATGAAAAATGTCTTTGGTATAACAATGAACGATTTCACGATGGCTTTTATCTGTCGTGAATGCTTTCCACTACGGTTTAAAACCGTTATATAATCCTTAGTTTCTAGTAGTTGTCATTGAAGTTTTTATAACATATATAATGAATGAATAGAAGGAATTTTTTTTTTTTTAGAGATTCAAAAAGAAAATGCAGCACAAATAGCCTCCAAAGATATGCATTTGCTCAAATATGCTATAGTAAAAATCACAATGTAAACCTCTCATATGCTACAGTTTTTAAACCTAAATTGATGGTTTAAACTACTCTCCCAAACACCCTAATAAAGTAGTAAATGAAACAAATAGATCAAAAAATATTCTTTTTAAATTGGAAAAATGTGACAAAATTTAATTTTTATTTCAAATATGTATTCTTTCAAGATTCGTTTCAAAATTATTTTTTATTACCTTAATTGTTATGACATGTGTGATGTTTGTTTCTATTTAAAAATAAATATATCAATTACAGAGTCAAAACTGTTTGCTTCATTTATCAAATAAAATTTTGATTTAGTTCTTCAATTTAGACAAACTAAAAAATATTGAGGCTTACACACACAAATTTAACCATGGTAGGAATGAAAGAAACTAATTGCAATACAAGTCAAAATTGATCTCAAGCATTAAGAAATTTATGATAAAGATGAAAAAAATTAAATGGAGAGAAAATTAAAAAGGAATCAAAGAGAAAAAGATGGGAGAACAGAGGGGCTAAATGATTGTAGTAGACCAATGGAGCAAAAATAAACAAAAAAAAAAAATTGAAAAACAACACGAACGTAAGAAAGGGGAAAAAGGTAAGGCACCAAATGACAAAAACAATAGTAAACAAATAGAGTCTAAAGGGGAAAAATATAGATTACTGTAGAATACCAAATAAGTAAAAAGTGGAAAAAACTAAAGACCCTAAAAAGAAAGAAAGAGAAAAAAATATCAAAAAATTAAAAAGAGAAACATTGGATGCAAGAGACAATGTTAGACAAATAGAGTTCAAAAAAGGAAAAAATAAAGCACAAAAATGATGGAGTTAAAAACAAAATTGAAATACGAGACCATGCAGACAATGAAACATTGAAAAAGGAAAAGGTGAAAAAAATATTAATAAAACAAAAGAAAGGAAAAAAAAATAAAACACAAAAAAATAAAAATAAAAAAAGAAAAGAAAAAGGTAAAAAAAAGAGAGAAAAAAGGTAGAGCACAAAATGATGAATAAAAGTGTTGAGATGCAAATAAAAAAGGAGAAGGCAAAAGAAAGAAATGATGAGAAGCAAAAGAAAAAGAATGAATTTTTTTTTTTAAGTAGAAAAGGCAAAAGGAAAAGAAAAAAATAGTAAAAAAAAATCCAAAATGATTTGTTTTGGACAAAAAAAAAAGGAAGATATCCATCCACTCTTTTATTGTAGTTACTGAGGAAGTATAGATAGTTACTTGTACATTGGGCCGTTGAACATTTAATCAAATGGCTTAAAATCTTGCATACCGATCCAGCAAAATAATGTGCCTTGATAATGGCTGTTTATTATGTTCATTATTATCTGCTGTTGTCTACAAGAATAAAATATGAAGGTACATCCAAGTATGAGTTTAAACATTGGCAAAAAAAAAAAACAAATATAAGTTAAAAAGAGAGAAAAAAAAAATCTCTTTGTCGTAACTTTTGTGTTGGCATGCAATATTATTCTTTATCAGTTTTTGCAAGTATGGAGCATTGCCAAAAACCTAGCTAGTAATCATTTATGCATGTTGTAGATGTATTAAAAAAAAAAACCCAGAAGATCTAGCTGAGTAAAGAAAAATGATTAAAAAAAAGGAAAAAGAAAAAAGAAAGCTAAATCTAAGTATAGACCAGAAGCACAAGCCATTGTTGCTAGTTGAGATCACAGGTAACACTACAACAAATTTGAGATTATACGACCTTCATTTAATGACATTTTTCAAAAACCGTCACGATAAAGTTAAAAAAACGCGAGGAGTTACGCTTGAGAAAACAAAAACTATCGCGATAGGGCGGGTGTCTACCACGATGGCTTTTGGAAAAAACTATCATGGTAGATGACTTAAAAACCCTTTTCCCACCTTGACAATCAGACACAAATCACAAACTCTGCTCTCAAATACAAATACAGACCCCCTTGAAACTGTTGCTGCCATCCCTGTCTGCCTTCATCCTCCTTAATCTCCTTCCTAATTGCAAGTTTTTATTAGAAATTGATAAATTGGTGTTGATTTTGTTATTTAATCTGTGTTTATTGTATTATGGATGGGTATGATTAATTTATTTTATGATGGGTATGTGTAATTTGTTTTATGATGGGTGAATGTTTTTGTTTTATGATTAGAATATGATTGATATGTGTAATTTATGAAATTATTTTTAATTGAATTGCTATTTATTATTAATTGATAAATTGGTATTGATTTTGTTGTTTAATTTGTGTTTATTGTATTGTGGATGGTTTTGATTAATTTGTTTTATGATGGGTGAATGTTTTTGTTTTATGATTAGAATATGATGGTATGTGCAATTTGTGACATTATTTTTAATTGAATTGCTATTTATTATTTTGATTTAGGACTTGCGAAATGGATAGGAAATGGATGTGGGATTTTTGATTGTCTAGAGAATATGTGAATAGTGTAGAAGAGTTCTTGAATTTTGTCAAAACTCATGCCAATGGTGATAAAATTCGGTGTCCTTGTGTTCAATGTGGAAACCATAGATTGCATCCAATTCTAGTTGTTAGAGGACATTTTATTTTGAAATGGAATTATAAGTAGTTTTCAAACATGGCTTTTCATGGCGAGTCTAAGTTCAATCCAACTTTAATAAGTAAAGAAAAAGAAGCTATTGTGGAGTATAATATGGATGATCATGATAATATGGTTAACATGGTCAATGATTTGGAAGAACACTTCATATGCCGTCCAGATTTATTTAAGATAATGATGAATGATGCCAAGACACTTGTATATAAGGGATGTACCAATTTCACCAAATTGTCCACTTTAGTTGGATTATGGAATTTGAAAGCGTCAGGTGGGTGGTCAAATTCTAGTTCCACAAAGCTTTTGGAATTTCTAGGGAGGCTTCCATCACTGGGTAATAAATTACCAACTAGTATATATGAGGCTAAGAAGACTTTGAGCACTTTGGGAATGAAGTATGAGAAAATTCATACTTGTGACAATGATTATGTTCTTTATAGGAATGAGTGTAAGGACGATAATTATTGTTCGATTTGTAAACAATCAAGGTGGAAGAAAGAAAATGAGCCAAAATACAGTAAGAATGGAGTGCCAAAGAAAGTGTTATGGTACATTCCACCAGTACCACATTTGAGGCATTTTTTGGAAACCTAGAATATGCCAAGAATTTGACATGGCATCATGACAAATGGGTCAACGGTGGTATGCTTAGATATCTGGCAGACTCACTACAATGGAAGACTTTTAATGCCAATCATCCTGACTTTAGTGCGGATCCAAGAAATATACATTTTGCTTTGTCGACGGATGGAATAAACCCACATGGTAACATGAATAATAGGCGCAACACTTAGCCCGTAATACTTGTTCACTACAATATCTCTCCAAAGATCTGCATAAACCGGAAGTTTTTAATATTGTCTTTATTGATTTCGAGTCCTCACTAACCAGGCAATGACATTGATGTATACTTGACACCGTTAATCAATGACCTAAAAAACTTATGGGAGAATGAAATCAAATTTAGAGATGCTTATCGGGAAAAGATGTTCACACTCTGTGTAATGTTGATATGGACAATTAATGACTCCCCCGCATATGGCAATTTATCTGGTTATTCAGTAAAGAGTTCTATTGATTGTCTTATTTGTATGAAGGAAACGTCTCACAAATGGTTAAAGAATGGAAAGAAAACCATTTTTCTTGGCCATAGAAGATGATTGCCAAGAGATCATCGTTACCGCAAATAAAAGAAAGCCATTAAAGGCAACAACAAAGAAAGAGACCCTCTTCATCCTTTGACGGGTGAACAAATATTTAAAATGGTAAACGATATAAAAGTGGTATTTAGAAAGAGAAAGTGAGACAAGGACAATCCGTCGATAAGTGGACCATGGAAAAAAGATCAATCTTTTTCGATCTTCCATATTGGAAGACACTTTTTGTTCGTCATTGTTTAGATGTTATGCATATTGAGAAAAACGTTAGTGAATCCATAGTTGGCACCTGCTTGACATTCTAGGCAAGACGAAGGATGGTGAAATAGCATGGTTGGATCTCATGGAAATGGAGACTAGGTCTAATTTGTTTCCCAAGAAAAGAGGGAACTGCACTTACTTACCTTTAGTGAAGCACACATTATCAAAAGCGGAAAAGAGAAAGCTCTGTGAATGGCTTGCTTTGTTGAAAGTACCGAACAACTATTCTTTGCACTTTAAAAAGTTGGTGTCGGTGAAGGATTTGAAACTTATTGGCATGAAAACACATAATTGTCACGTGTTGATGCAGCAATTACTACCACTTGCTTTGCAAGGAATTCTAAAAAAGGATGTAAGATTTACAATTACCAAGTTGTGCTCATTCTTTAATTCAATATGCTCTAAGGTAATTGATCCACTTATGCTAGATTTACTATAATCGGAGTTTGTGTAAACCTTATGCATGCTTGAGAAGTATTTTCTACCGGCATTTTTTGACATCATGATTCATCTAATAGTACACTTAGTACATGAAGTTAAGTTATATGGACCGGTGTATTTGAGATGGATGTACCCATTTGAAAGATATATGAAGGTTTTGAAGGGCTATGTGAAGAATCAAAATAGGCCGTAGGGATATATTGTAGAAAGTTGCATAGCTGAGGAATCGGTTGAATTTTGCTCCAAGTACTTGTCCAATGCGGAAGCAATTAGGGTGCCAAAGACAACAAGCATTGAGGCTAGGGGACTATATATTGGCCATCCTTCCTTAGTAAATTGGGAGGAGTGGGAGTAAGCTTGTCTTTATGTCTTGCACAATGCCAATGAAGTGGAGCCTTTCATTGAGGTGTACATGAACGAGTTAAAAAAGGCCAACCCAAAAAGAGCAAGAAATGAAAAGTGGTTGCAAGATGAACACAACCGGACCTTTTGGTTGTGGATTAGAGTATACATTTATGGCAAGTGCTCCACATCACAAGATAGAGGCATGTCGTAAGACTTGAAGAACCTAGTTAGAGGACCATTGTTGGTAGTTGCAAGGTATATGTCATATTTCATAAATGGTTACACTTTCTACACTCGTGAAAGAGATGAGAAGCATTTTGTCCAAAAGAACGGTGTGACTCTTCGTGCAGAGGCTATGCATATTTGCTCCGCCAAGGACAAGAATCTGGCATATGGGACCATGAACTACTTTGGTTTAATTGAAGATATTTGGGAACTTGATTATGGGGGATTATGCATAGAACTTTTTAAATGCAAGTGGGCTGACAATAATCATGTTAGCAAAGGGGTTTAGATCCAACCTCTACGTTACTTTTGTACAGCCATACCTTTCCATTCCGGAGGAAATGAAAATGTATATAAGCGGCCTTTTACGATAGTACACTACTACCCCTCTATAAACGATGATGATTGGGAAGCTTTTGTGAAGTGTCAACGTTCAACCGAATTCCAACTGCTATAGCTAATGCAAGAAAAACAAGAGTGGAAAATGAATACTATTTTATGGTTGGCCGAGTTGAATATAGAAAGCTTGAGCAATCATTGGTACATTAATATCTTACACATATTACATATCTCAATTATTCTATCATTAATATGTTACTAACATAGCATAATACAGTTAGCTGAGACGGCGTGCTACCAACATGGGAGGAGCTGTGGGTAAAATCACATTAAGGTCCCGATGGATAGTTTAAAAATCCAAGAGTAGCAAAAATTAGGAACTTGATTGTAAGTTTATTGAACTCAAATTATTAATTTATAATTTAATACTTATTGAAGGATTTTAAGAATAACATGGTTTGTTGTTATTTTACAGGGTGAATATACAATGCAACAAAGTCAAGAGACCTTTTAGTTCGTCAGTAACGATGACATATCGACGAGGGTGTTATGGAAACTAGAACATTCAGAACGTGTTTGCGGTTAATTAAAGTATGTGAAGCAGTCTCAATACTTCGACCTCCAACCAGGTTTAAAATTCAATTCCCAAATGTTGAAGATGCAGATGGAAATTGTAGAACTACGAGGTTTTATGACCTAGTTCATTTCCCAAGGACGTGCTAGATCAACGGGTGAGAGCATCTCACAACGCAACAGCTTCAAAGGTAGCTGTAATCTTCTTGATAATGTAGCAGGAGCTCCACAAGCTCTAGAAGTCCAATTGTCACCTCATTGTCAAGAGCCCGAACAATATCAAGAATGCAAGCTCTTTGTTGATGATAGAATTAATGGTGGGTATACACTTGTTGTGCTTGGGAAGGCATGGATGGAGAGTCTTCCAATTGATATAGTCCATGGAAGACCATAGGGGAAGAAAACATGCACATTAGCATCATAAACATTAGAGTTAGAACAGCTAGATTGCTTGTTTTGACATTTGAAGCAACAACAATGGGTGAAGCTGCCAGAAGCTTTGTCACATAGCCAAAGATGTTAATTAAAGTCGTCGCAACGATGAAGATGAGTCAAGCACTTAGCCATGTTTCACAAGATCTAGGGGGAAAGAAATGCCAAAAAAAAAAAAAAGCAAAGAAAAGTTCTACAAAAGCAAGACAATCACAACCTAAGGTGGAACAAGAACAAGAACAACAACAACCTGTTGCGAATAAGCCACTGCCTACATTTAACTTCTCTTCAATACCTCCAGAATTTACGTAGTTGGCTTTGTACACATATTCTTTCATATGCAATGGGTTGATGATTCAGTGCCCGATATTGGAAAATTTCACTAACAATGAATTGCCTATCTATGTGGGGTATAAAGACATTTATTACTTCATCACCTTTGATCAAATCGAGGCGAACTGTATCATGGTATACTTCAGGTAATAACTCTACCCTTAATTCTTAATTTTTTAAATCTAAGTACAGTTGTAAAGTGCTTTCAAATTATTGAGTGTATTGTTTTTTATTGTAGTTCTTAGCAGAATATTGTGAACTTTAAGGCAAGGCACACAATTTCGGCTTTATATCTCCAGCAATTGTTTCAAGTGCCATAAGAGACCTATAGAGTAATTCTAGAGAGCATGCCATGTCACTCCTCCACCTATTAGCTCAAGTACCAAGGAGGAAATTATTCTTCGTTCCATACAATATTGAAGAACATTAGATGTTGGCAATTATTTCACCACGGGAGGACTAAATATATTGGTTTGATCCCTTTGGACTCCCACCACGTGATGATTTTGTATCACTCAAGAGATTGTAAGCATTGATGTTGTCTTATAAAATTATTTGTGTTAAGTTTTATATAATTATATTGTCTATTAACTCATTTAATTATGACACATTGTTAGGGCACTTAAGGATTGAAAGCTTCAAGTAGGAAGCAGTGTAACATTCTGACCGAACAGAATGCTATATTCAAGGACTAAGTGTCCAAGACAACAAAGAAACATAGAATGTGGTTTTTTTTATTCTACGTTTGATGCGGGATATAATTAATAGTGGTATACAAGCCCTAGCAAAAAAAGAATTTTATATATGTACAGATATAAATGAAGTTAGAATAGAGTGGGTACAATTTATAAATAGGTATGTTATTTTTAGATAGAGATAGTAGATAAATGATTGTGCAAAATGATTATAGATAAATAATTATAGATAGTAGAGATAGTAGATAGGTATGTTATTTTTTGATAGAGATAGTAGATAAATGATTGTGCAAAATAGCTCAAATGTAAATAATCTTGTAAATACCTTGTAATTTCAATATACATCATTTTTTTGTATGCAATCAAGGTCTTGTTGTAATAGATAACACAAGGGACTAGTTATCTTGTCTGAAATCAGAAATGTTGGTAATTTTTTTGTGCAAAATCAATTTTCCAAAACGATTTTAGCAAAAAACTGTTGTGGAAATTTTGTACGTTTACCCACGACAATTTTTAGGAAAACCGTCGGGAAAAATTATCTTTCATGATGGTTTTTTGAAAAACCATCGTGAAAGAGGTCCCCCTAGATGCCTCAAATTGGCGCCCCTTCTGAGATTTTACGATGGTAAAAAACCATCTAAAAACTCAATTTTTGCACCACAACTGAGGTTTTCAAGATGGTTTTTTAACCATCATGAAAGTTTTCTATGACGGTTTTAAACTGTCATGGAATTCCCAGTCTATAGTAGTGTAACCCCCAACCCCACCCCCCCCCCCCCCCCCCCCCCTCTTTTTTTTTGGCTAAACACCAGTTTTGTGGATCTTGGAGTTGTGATAAGTAATTCCAAAGGGTAATTATTGCTTGTCTTGCCAATGACTTTTGGGGTTCCAACACTCCTTAAGAACTCACCATATTTTGAAAAATATTATAGTTTGAAAATAGGAGAAATTGGAGCTTTTTTCTAAAAAAAAACGCATTCAAAAAGGCCTGACACAATTTTTGAAGGTGAAATCTATATATATTGGTTTTGAAAAATAGTTTTCATCACGAAAATAACGAAAACGTGGTTATGTTATGGAACATATATAACAAAATTTTTCTCAAAACTTTTATAAATCATACTATATATTAAATAAATAAATATATATTCTTGCTTACCTTGATGAAGAGCATATCTTGTACCAGAGACGAATGTTCTCTATTTGAGACCACTGTCTTTCTTACCTAGTCTTTGGCACTAAATGGATGAACAGGTGGGACTAGAAGGAATCAGAGGTTTCTAAAAAATCACTCCCTCGCATTTTTTACCTACTATTCTCAATGCATGAACAAAACCGGTATCATGGGAATAAAGAAATCTTTTTCTCTATCTTACTACATGCCTACTACCAAACTCTGTGGTAGAATTATAGTAGTCTAATTAAGGCTCTTAATTGTATGTAAAATGAATAAAATAGGCCTCTATTTATAGAGAATGGAAGACCAATTAATTCTAAAAGCTTCTTTTATTTTAATTTCAAATATTACATATTTAATTAAAATAAAAGATAGAAGTTTTTCTTTCCTTACACTACATGTGGTGCCACACACAAAGAGATTCTTTATACATGTGGTGCTAATAACTAATCAATGTGGGAAGGGATACTGCTTGTTACCCAATTTGATTTGTTTCTAAATTTAACTTTTCAAATTTGAATTCAATCACATTTATCTAAATATAGAAATTCTTGTTAGAATTAGTGCATTAAGGACTAACAATGTTAACATTTTTGAGACATTTGATCAACAAAGAATTTATTTTTCATGTCATGTATCAACTTTGTCCTCTTTTATTCATTTGTGATGAATGAATGATAAGCAAACTAAAGTCTATGACTGTCATTCTTATCCTTTAAAGTTGTGCATGTGATGAACTGATTAAATGGAAGACATGAATTTTAAGGTGAAAGTCTAAATATGAAGGACTGTAATTGAAGGAATAAAGTTGGACACTTAATTCATGTTAAAATTGTTATGTTGTTTACATCTCTGACGAGAGATGACTTGTCTTAGTCATCTGAGTTGGAACTCTACGAATAGAGACATTAATATATTATCATTGGTAATGATATATTAGATTAGGATTAAAAATGAATTGATTTAATTAATAATTTTGTTTTGAATAAATCAATTTACTTTTACATAACCATGTGCATTATATGTTAATTTTGAACTGGATCAATGGGTCCATTTTTTAATTTGTGTCTTTTGATGTATCAAAGGATGACATATTGAGTTAAATAAAGATACACATACTGGTATATTGGAGGCATGACTCTGTATAACATAGACTTATTACTCATAGATATAGAATCTATATCTCTTTGGTAGAGTTAATGGTATCCTCTTATAGGCATTACCCTATAAATAAAAAACTGGAGTGCTTGGCCATTTAGATACATTTGTGTAAGCAAATAGTTTACTATTTGTATTAGTTATAAATAGTAAGTATTCCAATAGTGAGATAATAAAACATAAGATAAATATAGTCGAAAAGGTAAAAAGAAACTTGTCTTGAAGCCAATTATGGATATCCTATAGGAATGCTTCATATCATGATATGTCATGGACTAGTAATTTAGTACAGTTTCATAAACTTGTATTTATATATGTCCACTGAGTCCTCTTTACTAGGTCATATATTTTTCTATAACAATATGATGTATTTTTCTTACAACTTGGTAACTTATGTTAATTCTACGACTAGTTTAAACTCGGTTGATTAGATTATAATAATTCATGTTGCTTTGTTGATTGAATTGATTTCACTAATTAATTCAATCTATTTTGAAAAATGAATACTATGCATGGAAGGCAAATTCTCTCTCTTAGAGTTATGCATCTCATACCTAACAAGCATCTTGTCTGTTCACATAGCCTAAGACAATGCCAATAGCATTTTTCTTGCGATCCTTGATGAGTTGGATCCTAAGAGCATAGCTTATCTCTCCCAAATATTTCATTTGAAATTGGCTGGCTAACCATTCCTTTATTTATAACATTGATTCCTTATCATTCCCTGTGAGTAGGACGTCATCAACGTAAAGAATTTAGAAGACCACTTTCTTATCTCATATATACTTATAGATACATGGCTCATCTTAGTTTTTTTTTTCAAAACCATACGACTTGATAGCCTTATAAAATCTGATATTCCATAATCTAGAAGTCTGCTTAAATCTATAAATAGACTTTATGTGCAATATAGATGCTTTCTTTGAGATTGTCTTAAGAAGCACCATCTTAATATCTATCTGACAAATTTCGTAATCAAAATGCATACCAATGGATAAGAGTATCTAAAAGGAATTGAACATAGAAAGCCTTGGCTGTTAGTCTAGCTTTAAAAGTCTAAACTTTCTCATCTATTCCTTTCTTTCTTTTGAGATCTTTTTGCACCCAACCCCTTCAGGATGATCAACAAGCTCCCAGATCAAGTTGGAATACATAGAATCCATCTGGAGTTTCATGGCTTCTAGCCATTTCTCTTTGTCAGAACCTTTAATTGTTGACTTGTTCCTAACAATAACAAGATGCACTTCTCCACAATAGTGAGCAGGTAATATTATTTTGCTTTCACTATGACAAAGCATCGTGGGTGCCTAACTAGAAGTTGTGACCTCTTTGATTTGCTTTTCGATAACTCTTGTCAGTTATGGGTTGATCGGATCGGCAAGTAACTCTTCCAAAACTACTTTGCTTTTTAGTTTGAAGTCCTTCATATAGTCATGCTCAAGAAAAGTGGTGTTTGTCAGTACAAATACCTTCTTATCTTGAGGACTATAGAATAAACCTCTTCTTGTACCTTGAGGATAACCAACAAAGATGCAGACTTCAGAACAAGGTTCTGACTTTCTAATCTTAGCCTTTAGCACAAGTGCGAGTCACCTCTATATACGAATGTTCCTTAAACTAGGTTTTTGGCCATTCCATAATTCTAAAGGCATCTTAGGTATAGACTAAGACAAAACCAAATTTAAAATGTAGATTGCAGTCCTTTAAGCATGTCCTCAGAAGAATGCAGGTAGTGAAGGAAAACTGAAACATTGATCTCATCACGTCAAATAGGATTCGAGTTCTCCTTTCAACAACACCGTGTTGTTGCGGCATTCCAGATGTAGTGAGTTACGAAACTATTCTACTTTCTATCCAATTGAAGTATACATCATCATGTTTAAGTTTTCCTAATTGTTTGCTTTCCTAATTGTTTCTCAGCTTTCTTGAACTTTTCAAAAGTCTTAGATTTCCTTTGCATTAGGTAAAGCATATCCATATCTAGATAATCATTAATAAAAGTGATGAAATATTCATACCCACCTCTTCCTATGATGTTTAAAGATCCATATACATCATCATGTATCAACTCAAGATGTTCTTTGACTATTGTACATTTAGCTGAGAAAGGTCTCTTGGTCATTTTACCTTTCAAATAGAAGTCTAGATTGAGAATTTACTAACTTTCAATTATCTTAAAGAACCATTCGTTACAAGTCTTTTAATCCTGTTGTTGTCATGAGAAATCTTTTGTCTTTTATTCTTAGGTTTGACAACTCTAAAAGTGGTTTTGGACGAAAATATAAACCATCATTTAGTTTTGCTGAACATAATATAAACCATTATTTAAAATAGAAACAATTCCATTATCAAAAGAAACTTTAAATAATTGCTCGATAAACCTAGAAACAGAAATAAAATTTCTTCTAAAACCTGGAATAAAATAAAAAATTATCCAAAATTAAATAATTATTTCTAATTTGAAGTCCAACTCTTCCTATTATTTTACCCAATACTCGTCCTACAACATATATTTCAAAACAAGTAAATCACATTTACCTTGGTTTTTCTTCTTCTTCAGCTCCTCGAGATATTTCTTGTAGTTTCTTTTCCAATGGCGTGACTAATCGCTGTGAAAACACTTTACCTTGGCCTTTGTCTTGGAGCCGATCTCTTTGCCCTTGTCAACCTTCTTGGTTTCTTATTGTTCGTCAGCTTTCATGTTCTTCTTCTTGTTGCTCTTAGAAGAACCGACTTTAGCAACATTTGCTTTGCTACTTTTTGCATAATGAGAGGATTCATATTTCTAAAGCTCGTTCCATAATTAAATAAGCCCCATGTACATGTTTTTATGAGGTGGTTGGTCTTGAATTGATGGAAGACCAGACTTAGACTCTTTAAGATCATTCCTACCTACGTTCTTTCATCTATTATTACTTCCTCAAGCTCAACCTCATGAATATGGTTAATCATATTGGGTAAATGTGCGCGAATAGGAGTTTCGAGCTTTATCTTGTTGTTCATGAATAACTTAATAGAATTAAGACAAGCCTTCTTATTTGGTTGGCCAAACATGCCATCTAGTGACTACATTATCTCATAAGCAGCCTCTATATTCTCTTGATTCTTGCGAAGTACTTCATACATGCTAGTTAGTGTGCGACATTTGGCTTTCTGGTTGGCTCTTGCTCATTGAAAATAGGCATCATGGCCAACTTCTCTGCCATTGGTGGGGCCGAAGGACACTCTTCTAGTAGGATGAATTTATAATCATTGTTGATGAGCATTAGATTCATATTGCTTTTCCATTTGGCATCATTCTCACCGATTAGTTGTTTAAGTGTAAGTAGGTTGATAATAGGATTAGACATTTTGCTGAGAAATAAATAAATAAACATTTAATTTGCATGTATGAATATCATAAGCAAATAATAGACTTTTAGGCATAGTAAAAATGATGCATAAATACACATGAAAATACATAAAATATGTTTACTAATATTGCCAATAATAATTTAATTGACCATAAATAATGTGTCCCCTTAGGCTAGGTTAGATTATTTACAAATCAAACTAAGACATTCTCAATTAGTAAATGTTATTCAAAATATCTCATATTTTCAACATTTATTAACCACCATTATTTCAATCAAATATATAATTTATATTTAATTACAACTTTATGAGTGTGACCTATCGTTTCAAATTCCAAAGACTTAACTCTAAATTGTCACTATATTGTAGGTCAAATTAGAGATACATTCTAAAAGCCTATTGCTAGGGGGAACAATCTTTTATGACTTGAATGGACACCTACCATAGGGAGGACGAAATCAATAACGCCTCAAGGCGTCATTTGAACCTTACGGTGTCATTCTATTGGTGGAGACCAGTGGGTCATAATGTCATATAACCCTCTCTCAGTCATTGTTTTCAAATATGTATTTTATTTATAAAGCATCTCATGGTTTATGATTTCTAGTGATATAAACATTTTATATTTCTAGATATATGAAATTCTAAACATTAAAGCTTAAATTTAATTTCATGTAATACTATTTTGCAAATCAAATTTGCAACCATGAATAAATTTAATCTTATTAAATCGATTTACAGTACATATTCTATTTTTATAATTAAAACAATCTTAATACAATAAATAAATATGAGTACATGCATGACATGTTATAAAACATATGAGTAGGTACACGGTACTAATATAGCATCTTATGTGCATAAACATGCAATAAATTATCAACATAAACTAAAGCATTCAATTCGGTAACTGAGATGGATTTGACCAAGTTCCTCATAATTTTAAATTACAACCCAATTGAAATAATAGAAATTAAATAATTCCTAATTTATATAATTTAAAAAAAGGTCCTGGTCTAATCATGTTTTGTTGGTCCTTCATGCTTTGTATGGGAAAATCGAAACAAACAGAGAAAACGATGGAAAAACACTCTCAAAATGCTATGTTAGGGTTTGGAGCTAGCACCCCAACATCAATTTCTAGCACTCAGAGCCAGGCCTCTAGTAGCATGCACAGGGATGCACAGTAAGTGACCTCCATGCCAGTGCACGGCCAACCTGGTGTTGGAGTTATTGCTCCATTTTTCTCCCTTTTTCATTGGTTTTGAAAACCAACAATCCATCGATCATCTCATGATCAATAGGTCCAATCTTTTAGGTCCTTCTCAGGCTTCGGATACTAAAAAAACTCTCGTTCTTTAATATTGCAATTATATTAAATTGCAAAAAATTAAATTACTAAAAATTCTATTCCTTAATTACCAACAAACATCAATTCCAAGAAAATTAAAATATTAATTATTATAGAGATCCTCGAAACCATATAATTAATTATCAAATCCAGCGTTCATAAATTTATCATTCATCACATAAATAAAATATATATAAACATACATATTAATGCAAAATGCCTACCTGTCACATGCATACAATATAGAGAACATATATATTTTTTGAAAATCGATTATCTTATAATCATGTTTAAATTAATATATTCTATAGCCAGATTTAGTACCAATTGTTTTCAAAAACAGTTTTTACGAAAATAACGAAAACATGCTTATGGTGCAAAGCATATATAACAAAAAAAATTTCAAAACTTTTATAAATCATGCAATAGATTATACTGATTTAATGGTAAAATATATATATATATATATATATATAATTTTGCTTATCGAGATGAAGAGCAAAGTTAACAATTCTTTTTGTATCGGAGTTTCAGACCACCGTCTTCTTTGCCTAGTCCTTGGCACTGAATAGACGAATGGGCAGGTGTAAAAGGAATTAGAGGTCTCTGCAAGATCATTATCTCGCTTATCTCACTTGCTAATCTCAATGCATTAACAAAGCAGATTTAGGAATGAAGAGCTCGTTTTCTCTCTTTTTCTCTCTTTTCACGCCTATTACTAGGCTCTCTAGTAGAATTTTAGCAGTCTAACCAAGACTCTTAATTGTGTGTTGAATGAATAAAGGAGGCCTCTATTTATATAGAATGTGAGATTAAATTGATTCTAGAAGCTTCTTTTATTTTAATTTTAAATATTATATATTTAATTAAAATAAAAGACAAGTTTTTCTTTCTTTATATTGCATATGGCACCAACTACTAATCAGTGCATGAAGGAATACTACTTGTTACCCAATCTGATTTGTTCCCAAATTTAACTTTTCAAATTTAAATTAAATCACATTTATCCAAATATAGAAATTCAAAATATGGAAACTCATTGAAAAGCTTTGAACTGCACAAGATTACATATCCTTATGCTATATGTGCCACACAGAATGGGTGGGACCCAATGTGTGTCTTTTAAAATTAATTAATTATTATTAAATAATCACATTATTTAGTAATTATAAATTAATTTATAATAAATTTATTTTGAGTGATATTAAATTTAGAATTTCATAATTCAAAATTAATTAATTAAACCAATAATTTTACTTGTCTAAATAGTGTTTACAAGGATAGCGAGGGACAAAGAGACCATAATTTTAAGCTTTAATAAAAATAATATATTAATTAAACTCTTTAATTAATTTATTACTCTTTTATTAATTCCAATTTAACTCCATTAAATACTTGGAATTGCACTCTTGAAATTATAGATATAACTACTCATTCTTAAAGTCATCCATTTGATATAATCATTACATATGCATTAATCTTCCAAAAATAATTCATAATTAGAGCTAGGTAAAATTCGTTAACCTTTCTAATGAATAATAAATCATAAACGTAATTACAAATTGAGCACTCATGTTATTCAAGATCCAAATTAACACCCAAGAAAATTATTTATCTTTTTTTAGTTAGAGAAAGAATAGATTCCATCTTGTAATATTAACATTCTCAGCTACTTACTACATTATGCCTTTAAAATCAAGAAATACGATTAGAATCTCGAATCGATAGTAAGTAAATAAAAGACATAAATTCATAAATAGGAATTTGCTAATAACTCAGGATTAAGTTATTCTTATATCTGACTATGGGTCGATATGATTAGAACTTGTTATGTTTAACTGAAATTATTAATTGTTCATATCATATCATATTTCGGTCCTACATAATCTTATTATAGGCAGTATACTCATTTAATGACTCATTATATAAACGATTTGAATAAGACCGTTCCATTCTTAATAGGAATTACTTGCACTAGTAGCCATCAATTGAAGATTTGATACTTTAACTAAATAGTTAATTATAATAATTAATTATTTATATATTACTAACCATTTAATTATTATCCTTAAATGTTATCATGTTGTATATAACACTTATATATAATATTAAAGGTCGTGTAGATAATTATAAATTTTTAATGATATTTATAAAGTATTTCAAATATATACATACAAATATAATAACAAATTCACTTTATTTATATATAAATATGTCCTTTATAAAACATCTTATACTTTGAGGTCATCTATCCTAACACTATATGTGCCTGTAGAGCCATACATAATCTAATAGCATTGTTTTTTTATTGCTGATGTTGATGTTCATGGATTGATATCCTTCTCCCACAGTTGTAGCTCCTATTCACGGAGTTCGTATTGTGGGACATTTGTGGAGTCTGTGCCTTCCGTGCCACCACGGGACTGGTCAATCTTGGGCGTATCCCGCTCCTAAACATAAGAGATAGGGGGAGGGGGTCTAGGAGGGATTCTCAATTCCCCCAACATGTCATAAATCCTTGCATTTGAATTTAGTTAAGGCATGCGTAGCTGATGCTCTTCATTGCACTTCTGAGTTAAATATACACGTTAGATTCCAATTCACAACTGCTTTCTAATGTTGAAGTAGGCACAGAGAGAGAGAGGGGTGTGAAATTATAAATAGGATTCCTTTTGAAAATGGGTACCAACATAATTACAAATAAGAAATTAGACGACATCTTTTTTACGACGTTTTATAAAAAAAAAAAACTTTCGTCTTATGTATTCAAAAAAACATAGCAAGGAAATTTCTGTGTTTTGAAGATTGGTATATGCATATTAGATGATGGTTTTATTAAAACCATCAAATGTCGACCATTAAAAAAAAAAAAAACGGGTTCTTTCCTGCTCATTCGTTTACCAAAAAACTTTAACGTTTCTCATCCCCTTCTTATATCTTGAACATTCTCTTCCATTCTACTCCATCAAATTTACAAACTCTAAAGTTTTTCTCTTAAATTCCTCTTCTCTCTCCAAGTTCTCTCTATCTCCATCTTTCTCACATCTTAACTATTTGTTCCTTACCTTCTTTCTTTCTCTAAATTCCTTCTATCCTCCCACTCTATCTTTCATCTCTTCTATTTTTTAGTCCCTCAACCTTTGTCTCTAACGTTGTGACTCATCATCAAATCATTATTGTTGCCTTTACTACCTCCGTCTTGAACATCAAAATTTGGATACATTTAGAATGCTTTGAAATTTGTTTCCTTTGATTTTATTTTTTTTCGAATTTTAAGTTTTTCATTTGTGTTTTGTTATTATTATTATTTTTTTGTATTTTGTTGATAAAATTTAGCTATAGTTTTTGAAATACTTATGTTATATGTATATTTATTATATATGTTTTTCAAAATTGTTGTGTTTTTTTTTTTTTTTATGTTGGATAAGCATCAAGTTTATCAAAGAAGATAACTTAAATTTGTGAATAATATTTGAAACTATTCTTTAAGATGAAATTGTTTTGGCACAAATATATATATTTTTAATTTTCAAGGTTTTTAATGATGATTTTTGTGAAAATCAGCATTACAGAGCACATTAGACAATGATTTTATGGTTTTTGTAAAAACATAACCAGAAAAACCATCATTCAATGTGCCCTTTAGACGACTTTTTTGTTAAAAACTGTCGTTCAATGTGTCCTTTATGCACACACGTAGTATTTCCCACGATTAGATAATATTTTTTGTATGGCACATATTACGACGGTTCATTAAACGACAGTCTTTAGAGAACCATTTTACCCTTCCATTTGTACTAGTGTAATATCCTTTCTGTTATTATTTGCTAATCAGTGCCTCAAGGAAGTTGACTTAGGACCCAGGGAAAAGATATGCTCCCCTATGTGAGAGAGAGAGAGAGATGAGATATACAATAAAGATGGAGAAATAGAACCAATGAATATTAGAGGAATCAAGAGATAGTAAAATGGGAACAAGAATTCAAGGGACAAGTTAAAAAGCTCCACATTTCATTCTGTAAGCATGTCTTGATTGAAATTGCAAACTGCCTTGTTTATAGGCAAGCTAGACAACAAACTTGGAATCTGGACCAAAATAAAATAACTATTAACGGTAACAAGAAACTAATTCTTCAATTAAATGAAAACTGAAGTACGTATTCTAATCTTTACCAGGAAGACATTTGATAGAGTTGAAAGCTTAAAATTGAAAGAGAAGAGGCTTTAATGAATTACTACCATCAAACGTAATAACATTTAACATGATCACAAGCCCTGCATAATCAATTTTATCCTCGAAAACTTCTTATACATCAGACAAAATAAGAAAGCAAGCATCAGTAATGATAAAAAATGCAGATATTTAAACAAAGAAAAAGTAAAAGATGCAGCCGTAACAAATTCTATCTCGCTGTACAAAGTTTGCAACATAACTGGCAGCATTTTTAACGAAAATTTTAACTCGTAGTAAATAATCTTAGAGCTTCAAAGTAAGATCAGGAGAAGATGAATCTGTTCTTGGCGATGGCATCTTTGTCACAATATTCATATCTGAATTTTGAGTAAGTTGGAGTTCCGAACCACTACCAATCCCTTCATCAACCTGCCTGAAACTCCCAGGCCAAAACAGGTCCATCTCATCATCCTCCATGAACACTGGAACTCCATAATAGCCTGCTTGAAACCTTGCTCCGCCTCTCATATCAGGAGGCCTCTCCGAGGGTATGGATCTTAGGTGTGCTGCAGCATGAGCTTCCACCCCAAGGGACCGAAATGGAGAACCATGAAGGGGAAGAGATGCCAAGCTGGTATACCTACCGGAGAAAATTCCCATCCTCATTGCTCGTTTTGCCATTGTCCTCTCCCTCTTATGAGCATTCTGATGGCCCCCAAGTGCCTGAGAGCTGTAGAATTTGCGCCTGCAGTAATTACAAGAGAAGACTCTTGGAATTGTTGTCACAGAACTAGGAGTAGCTGCTTCACTACTTGTCTCAACCCTGCCCTTAAACTCAGCGTTCGAAGTGGACCTAAAATGCAGTGATAAGTCAAGGGAAATAGGCCCGATACCTTCCTGGAGTTTTATGGCATTTGTGAGACAGGACGAGCTGGTGGCGCTCTCTTTTGATGGATTAGAGGACGAGTCGTTTAGTGCTGCGTCGGAAGCTACTTGGCTGCTGACTTCTGAATCATTTTCGCATACCAAGTTGATGTCTGGTGTTATCATGTTTTGCTAAAGCTAATGGTGCATGCACGTTCTTTCTTCTATGTGAATAACCACAAGAAGAATCGAAGAACTGCTGATTCTTACCTTAATATTCCCCTGCATTCAACCAAAAAAAGAATCACTTTCTGTGACAAAATGGGCTTCACTTTCTTGTTTCCACTTACATGTGTAAATGCATAGATACATAAATAGACAATTATATATATATATATATATATATATATATATAGAAAGAGAGAGAGAGATCATTTAAAGTAGAAGTAGAAGAGTTAAGTGGACACTAAAAAACACACGTCACAATGTGTTACAACAGTGTCAAGGCAAAAATTATGCTCAACATTATTTACTTCAAGTGAACAGAGATTTTGTTATGCAATCTAAATCAAAAGGATTCATAACTTATCACTATCCTGTTGGCATGTGGATTTCAATGACTTGATAGGTCGTGCTCCACAGATGCACTACGGAGACCAAACACATGATGGTACTACAAAAGACAGCAATTTGTGGGGTTCACTTGGTGCAAGGGCACCATAAATGTCTCAGCACTTCCTTTTTAAAATAATATGTTAGGTTAGATCTTAAGTGAAACCACTACTTTAAAGAATTGCTGTTACAAAATTATGGGAACTTAATTACTCCATCACTCTCTGTTTGTGGGCGCCAACAACTCTCCAACATGGATCTTTTTTAGCTAAAACGAAAAGGGTTCTGAAAACAGAGGGTGGCATATCCAAACAATCTTGGGCAGACCAGGCATACCCCACATGGTATATACATCTCTCACGTAGAGCTTTGCCCATATATCCCGCCATTGCGCTGGGATTGAGTCAGATTCAAGACATTGTCGAGGAGAAATGGGCAAAGCCTGCATGGATCTAATTCTTACAAGCTTTTAGCTCTCATGCCAGGTATCTTCGTATTATTTGAGTTCACAGAGAATTTTGAGCGTGTCTCAGAGAACTCTTGGAGACCCTAATATTTTGAAAGTAATGAAAATTGACAAATCGCATGAAAACATCTGGTCTAAAAGAAGATGCAATTACTCCCCTAGATAACGTGGTATCTCATTTAGACAATTCTATCAGTAAATTTAAGCAATTTTTTTTCTGTCTTAATTTACTATGAAACTAGCTCTTTAGCCAGAAGGAAAGAAATGCAACCTAAAATCAATTGTCCCTAACGAAAAAGAAAACCACACTAGCTGGAAAACTATAGAAGACGATGAAGAAAGAATAAGTAGAAAGCTTAGCGTAATAGATGCACAAAAGTGTTCTTGTTCTATTTGAAGGATGCTTAAAAGGGTTCTTGGTTATGGCATTCGATTGGGAAGAATTACATGTTTTAACATGACCATTAAACAAATTAAAATTCCTCTCGCCGAAGAAAAGCAAAGCAAGGGCACTACACTTTGCATCTGCACAACGAAACTTATATATACAAGCATTATAAGAATGTAAAATAGTGCCTAACCAAAAAATCTAAACAATAGGCAAGCAAATTTTACCAGAATAATGGGTACCAACACATTTGAATAAGCCTCCAAAGCCATCACTCAAATGTGAAGCAAAAGTACTAAATTGCTATACAAGTCATTAATTATAGCTAGGACAGATATAAACTACCCGTCCTAAGAAGAAATAATGAAAACCAAATTATACAGTTTATAGTTTACTACTACTACTACACGTCTACACCTATGGTGTTGAACAGGCTCAGAAGAATTGGATATCCAAATCTAAACTAGAGATCACTCCTCAAATTTAGGGGAAAAAAAATATAAAAATGCAAGAATCAACATGATAAGCTTCATTCAGAAAATTATGCATACGAGAAAGTGAGAAAGAAGAACAAACAACACTATACAAAACAGCAAAAGAACTGCAAAAATCTTAAAACATATAACAAAAGAAAAGTATATACTGCATGTAAGATTAAATCACCAATAGATAGAGGAACCAGGCATAACATGGCTGAAAGTCCGATGCAAAAATTTTAAGGTCATAATAAAACATGCTAAGCAGACAGCACCTAACATTGACAATGAAGATCTTCGTACATGCAGAAGACCACAATAATGCATACTTACAGTTCTTGCCACGCGTTTGAAATTTCCCCGTTGCAAGAACCAACAACCAAAGTTAACAAATAACAACTACCCCAGTGGCCATCTCAACTGCCACCACCTCCTTAATGCCACCCATTGCTACCTTATTGGTTGCCATTTAGTCAGGTCAAGAACAATGTCAAGCCAATTTTCTTTAGCAAAGGTACAGGACTTCCAATGAAATATTGCACAAGAAAACATTCAACGAGTATGTCAATTCCCAGATCTCATTCATTACCATTTATGCGCCCTAGAAATTGAGCAAAGAAGGAAATTTCCCTGTTGTGGTATTGGAATATTATCCTCTGAAGTTGAAAAAATAACCTGGCTCACCAATATGTATTCTTTCAAGTTGCATAAATCTTACATTAAGACCCTTCAACTGAAGATTGCTTAATGAGAAAGGAATTTCTACTTAGGCAGATGCCTCTTAATCAGGTTATTTGGGACCATCTCATTTCCACCAAGCTATAGGAAGTGGATGCTAAATTCAATAAACAGCGATCTAACAATTCGCATGAATCACATCCCCTATGGAACAACTATCTTATGACGTCATTGAACTAAACTGAGACAAACTCTCTCGAACTAATTTCCTAAAGAAACTTTTCGGGGTAAAGAAAAAAGGAAGGGAAAAAAAAGCACTATCTGGTAAAGATTTAGCTAGTTTTTATCCTAACACAGGTTTATGTCTTTTTTAGGCATCATAGAGAAAAGCAAGATGTACAAATTCAAGGTCCACATCCATTTCTTAGATTAGCCACAGTTTTTGTACCAACTGAAGCTAAATGGGAAATACCAAGACAGAAAATTGAGATTCTTAATAAAGTAACAAAGTTCCTCTTTTCCTTGTCATCCACTTGAGCAAGCTACAGGGATAAACATTTAACTGAACCTAAATTTTTCATCAGTTTTTTCTTTTTTCGTTGAGATGATCTTTATTTTTTCATTTTTTTTTCTTTGATTTTTCTTTTTAATCTCACCACCTACAAAAGATCAACACGCCCACAAAAATATACCCAGTAGGAGTTAGAAACTGGAATACTGGTGTGGATATTATCAAATCCCAATACAATAAAAATGGTAACAAATCATATAGTTATGAACAGTAACAACATGGGAAGTTTCACGTTATACTGAAATATCATAACAAGCCTCCCACAAAAAATGTTATGAAAGTCATGTATAACAAAAACCCAGAAAACTTCTGATTGTCTATATAGCAGAAGCATCAAAATAGAGCTTAAAAAACAAAAAGCTGGCATCACCAACAAGCAAAAATAAACATGACACTACTAAAACAAACTCACAAATCACAGAAGCAAAAAATAAAACAAAGGAAAAGAAACTTTCCAACAAATCTGATAAGAATCGAATCTGGACGACTTAAAAGAGATTATTAGGAGGAAGAGTTCCATACATGGTAGTATGCCGAATTTGCAGCGAAAAAAGTACTTGGGAAATATTTACTACTTTGTTGAGTGTAAAAGTCCTTGCGGGCTTCGGCAGTTTTTGTCTAAAAATGAAAGTGTTGGGTAAGAGAAACTAAAAGAGAAAATAACTAGGGATAAGATGAGAAAAGAAGGGGCAAAAAAAAAAAGAAAAAAAGGGAATAAAAGAAGAAGTACAATTCTGGGCAAGCAGTAGTGGAGGTGATGACGATGATAGAAGAAGAGAAGTCAAGAAGGAGAGAACACAAACAACTCAAAAAAAAGAAATTTTTTTCTCCTTTTTTGTTTTTGTGTGTGTTGAATTTTGGGCTCTTGTTCTAAGACCCCAACAACAACTAATCACAGTAGAGAGAAGCATACAAAGAGACAGACAAAGCAAAGGGTATTTACTAGTAAGTCCCACTCTAAGAAAACTTCTCTCACTGAAGTGTTGTGTTGTGTTGTGTACCAGTTGTTTTGTTGTGTTCCTTCGCCAACTGCTCATTCTTTTTTCTGACTTTCAAAAGGATGGTCAGGTTCTTTTTGATATCTAATTCTAGCACAAAACCCCCCACTTTCCTTTCATTTTTTTTTTTATTTTCTTTTTCATTTTTGATTTATTATTTATTTATTCATTACTTTGTATTTTTATTTGCTTTTGTCGGATGGACCCCCATAACACCTCCATTGCTTCCCACATGTGATGCTCTGCAATTACATACACATAATATGAGGCCATCAGCCCCTTCGGCGCTTGTCGTCCACCGGCCACATAGTTAGCCTGTGCATTTGGCTTAATTATTTGCTTATTTCTATACTAAAATAATAAAAGAGATATTTTATTTTTTTATTATGAAATATATATATATATATATATTAAGCTAATCACATAACTATATTCCTTACTTTTCATTATTTTTCAATTTGTTTCTCTATTTTAAGAAGCTACAAAGATATCATTTGAATTTAAGAAACTTGTTTTAATTTTATCCCTTATAGACTTTTTTTACTTTAAAACATGAAGATAAGATAAAATCTTGTTAACTAACCTAATTTGTTTATAAAATATATGTTTTTTTCTCGAGAAAAATTTAAAATATATATATTTTAAAATTTAAAAAGTCATAAAACTTAAGATCGTTTTTTTGAAATCTGATGTTTTGCTTTAGAATTTTTTATGTTTTTAACATATAAAATATTTATCATAACCATTTAAAGATAGTCATATTGTTTTGTCTAATTTTATCTATTCATGGAGATGACAATAAAAAAAAAATTAAAATTTCATGGATAACATTGTAGTTTCTAAGAGTAGAGGGACAAATTGAGAAATAGTTAAAACTAAAAGATATAATTATGTAATTAACCCTTTTTTTTTGCTAGCAGTGTGGAAAATCATAGGGTGTTTAGAAAAGCAGTTAGAGCTAGAAATGATTTAAAAATTATAGTACGTAAACTTTATACTGTAGTAATTTTTTCTTTTTACTAAGAGCTTTATATTGTTTGTTGCTTAAAACGATTGGTTCTAACCAAAATACCAAACAACCGCTCAGTTTTGACAGCAAAAGTGCTCCAAAAAAAACATCGAACCCACCCTTACACTAACGAAAGGTCTCTCAAGCTGAAAAATGAGGTCCACTTTTGATTAATTGTGGTATTCAACACATATGGTTGACTCAAATATTTTTTGTTGTGAGCAACACAATTGGTGTAACTTTGGCTATTTTGATACAGCGGTCCTTAAGTTAAAATTTGTGACTATTTTCATCCACCAACTTCAAATATTATGCATTCACTTTGCACGTTTTGATACTTAATCCCAAACCAAAAGGATCCTAATTTGTTACTCATTACTTCCAATTTTTCTATAGTCACCCCATTGTTAGACGTGTATGCCCTAAAGAGTAAAAATATAATATGTTTTTTGAGACATTTTTATTAATAAAGAATTTATTTATTATTTAATACCAAATCTTATCCTCTTTACGTTCATATTTATTGAATGTATGTTAAGCAAACAAAAGTCTGAAACTGTTGGTCTAAACCTTTAAGAATTGGGCATATGATGGACAAATTATGCAGAAAACACGATTGTTAAGGTGACGGTCTAAATCATAAGATTCGCAATTGAGGGAATAAAGTCTGGCGCTTTATTCATGCAAAGATTATTATGTTGTCTATATCCCTATTGGATCATGGTTTGTCTAGATCATCGGAGGTGGACTCCGTGAATAGAAACATTGAGCATTGTCATAGGTAATGATATGTTGGATCGGGACATAAAGTGAATTGATTTGGATTAATAATTCTGTCTCGACAAATGGATTTACTTTAGACAATCATTTGTATTGCATCTTAATCTTAAGATTAATAGTGGGCTCGTTGTCTTGACTTTATGTCTTTTGATATACCAAAGGGTGACATCCATATTTTTATAGTGGTATGTATGCCGGTACATTGAAGGCATTACTCTTGATAGCGTGGACCTGTTATTCATAGATATGGAATCTATAGCTCCTCTGTAGGAGTAGTCATATCCTCTTATATGTGTTATCGTGTAATTGGAAAACTAAAACGCTCAACCATTTAGATACATAGGTGTAACCGAATGGTATACTGTCTTTGGATGGTAAGTTTTATAATGGTGAGATAATATAACGTAAGATAAAAATAATCGGGAAGGTAAGACAAAACTTGTCATTAAGCCGATTATAGATAATCTTATGAGGATACGATACATTATGATAGTTATGGAGACTTAGCTATTCGGGCTTCGTAATTCTATATAGTTCGAGGGTGCAACTCTAAGCTTTTAGTGGAGTAGCGTTGGAGTTAATAATTATCAAATGTATATCTGGGATATTGGGTTTCATAATTATCAGGAGCTTGAACTATATAGGTCCATTTGGTCCCCTTTGCTAGCTCACAAAAATTCTGTAACGATACGGTGTACTCTTCCAATAATTAGTGACTTATGTTAGATTTATCAAATTGGTTGAAATTCGATAAAATCAGATAATTCATGTTTGTTTATCGGTTGAATTAATTTTGTGATAAAATTAATTCAAGATAAATTTATTGAATTATAGTGATCAGATAATTCTTGTCTGTTCATTAGTTGATTTAATTTTGAATAAATTAAATCAAGATAAACTTATAGAATTATCAAGCATTTATTTTTTTCCTAGAGATTATCTAGATAAGGTTTTTTAATTATATAACTCTCTATTGGGTCATTTGAATTAAAATTAAGATTTTATCCTATAGAATCTTGGGTGGAGAATAAAAGATTCGCTGAGATTTGTCGATCCTCAGGTTCAACCTCCCGACATGCCAATGGGCAAGTTCGGCATGCCGGTCGTACAATAAAAAGATAACGCGTTTAGACATGGATTTTGTCAGGTATCGATTCTGATTTAAATCTGATTTGAATTTTTGAGGCATTATCAGATAAGGACTGACTTCTGGGCCCAACCTCTATAAAAAGGAGTAAGTCTCATTATTATTAAGATTAGTTGAGAGATTAAGAGTGACACTCTGTCGATGAGACTCTAGAAACTCCCTGAGAGTTATTGTTCATAAATCACGAACTGTAGCTTTGGGTTCTTTCAATTGGTTGGAAGAAGAATCACCTGGTGGAAAAGCTAAATGACTTGAGCCCATACTCACTTTGATCGTGGATAGAGAATAGCAAAGAAGGCCAGTTGGTTGAGATCCTTTTAGATCGTTATTTCTCTTCATTGATTGCAGGAGCGTTTTAGCATACAAAAGGTTAGTAAGATCTGGTTAATTTATGCATATAGCATGTCAAACTTGTGTTTGAAAAAATACTCTGATGTTAAAAATTTTTAAATTCTGTTACGTACTATTTTTCAACACCCATGTCTTTAAACATGCGCATTTTTGTTTAATAATATATTCCTCACATGCCTTTAATATGGCCTCTTTTTGAAGACCCTTGAAAAAAGATCATGCGAAACGGGCGCCATTAATCTACCAAGAAAAGATAACATCATTTAAAGAGGCGGGCAACTTGCAGAAAATGAAGTCTAGGTAGTCAGATGTCAAATTCATTAATCCAGGGGGTTAAGCTCCAAAAAATAAAAAGATCTGAGATCAAAAAAATTCAACCTTTCATTCATATACAGTTCTTTTTGAAAATTTCTCATGTTCTACAGTCATTAATGCGGCCCTCCACTTTCAATACATTAGCACAAATTACCATGAAATTTATACTAGATTGACACGAATAATAATTTGCCTTTAAATTTTGCAATTTGATAAGGACGAAATAATAGAAAGATAAGTTTACATGGTCTTTGACAAGAAGTGTTTTTAACCACTATTTCAGTTGTAAACAGTAAAAAGCTCTCACATGCTACAGTAAAAAAATTTGCTACAGTGTAAAGTTTTCTCATACTACAATAAAAACAGTTCTAACCAATGATTCTCACCATCATACCGAACACCCTAGTTAGCCATTGGCAGTTGGAAAATAATTGCTTATTATTTTTATAGTAGTGCTAAATCAATAAAATATTGGGGGCCTTTATAATAAATATTCTCACAAATCTTTCGTTTTTTTTTTTTTTTTTTGTGGTAGGGCTTAGGAAAATTCCAGATACCTGGACCTGGTGCATGCTTAATGCATCTTTTCAAGGGAAAAAAAAGAGAGAGAGAGAAAATCAAAAGCAATTTGAATGATGGAGATCTTCTCAAGCAACATTTTTACTTTAAAAATTGAAAGTGCATATAAGCACCAAACTTTTGCTGATTATTAAATGTTTTTCCAACATCCAAGATGTGGAATGAGACAGGCACATACCATTAATCATATTCAATTTGCAAGCTGCTTATTGTCGCTATGCACCACGACAAGGCAAAAGAACCTGTACAGTACATATCTTAAAAGTGGGTGTTGCCCACCCAAATTCCACCACAAGTAAAAACTAGAGGGAAAACAAAAAAAAAAAAAAACAAAAAAAACAAAACAAAACAAAAAACAAAAACAAAAACAAAAACGAAAATAAAAGCACTCCTTTTGAACTCCCTCAAAAATGACCAAATTCTTTCCCCCGATTCCTGAGGATTATTGGGTACAGAATATTTCCTTTGTACTTGGACAAAGAGACTTGCCCATTTGAGAAAAATATTGAAACATGCTTCCTTGCTTCTTTATATATGGCTGGTTACTAAAGCTCAAAGAGGTCATCTCCCTAGCCTTAAAATTGTAAGGAATAAAGGAAAAAAAAAAATTAGAACTTGTGTCTTGACAAAGATGGATCAAAATCTTATCATCTTTGGCCCCTCAATTTTGGATTTTTCTGTAATGTCCTAAAGTGAAAAACTTTTTTCATGTGGATCAGATTAAAACAAACGTTTTTAGATGTCACGTAGACATTGTGCTTATGTCTGTCTATCCGAACACTTTCTCATTCTAATACAGTGCAAAAAGCTATTTCCACAGTCCACAGGCCACTTTTGAGTTTTTTTGTTTGGTGTTTAAATTAAACAAGTCAACAGAAAATGAAACGATAGGCAAGATGGTCCACTCATGGGTTTTACCTGGCAATTATTATCTCCCATACAGTTTGTTCATTGATTTTTATTTGTCAACTTACATTTTATTTTTCGCTCATAATGTATGTCAAATTACTGGATAATTTGTTTTGGAAACTTTTATGGTGGGGATTATGTACTGATATCCACTGTCTTGATATAAAATCCTTAACTATTATAAAGAGTGTATATCCTTATGCACCGTTCAAGTTTGATTGCCCCTTTTTTTTCACTTTTTAATTTTTTTCTTTTCCTTTTTTTTACCCCTTCCCTTTTTTTGTTTTTCTTATTACTCTCTTCATCCCTTTTTTTTTAGTTTTTCTTCTCTTTTTTGTCTTATCCTCTTTTTCGTTTGTATCTTTAGTACTCCATCTTCTTTTTTTTTTAATCATTTAGTGCTCCACATTTATTTTTGGAGCTTTTTTCCTTTCTTCCTTTTTATTGATCTTTCTTGCCTTTTTTCTTTTTTAAACTTTTAACATTTCATTTGTCTACCATAATCTTATATCTTAATCTTTCTTTCTATTTAGCTCTATCATTTTGGTGTTTTACTTTTTGAGACAATTACATGTCATGCCACACTTAAATAAGTATTTATTTATGGCACATTTAAAAAGTTGTGACATAATACCACTTATATTACGTGTTTAAGCTGTATCATACTTAAACGGTTGTGATATTTACAAAAAATAAGTTTCCAAAGATAGTATTTAAGTTGTATCATGCGTGACTAAAGTTCTTTTTATTTCTTTTTCTTTTTTCTTTTTTTTTATTTTTTTGATGGTCTTCTTTTATCCTTGTTTTTCTTTTCTTTCCTAAAAATTCGCTTTGTTTTTTTGGATCCTTTCCTCTTTTTTAATTTGCCTCTTTAGTCGTTGGCTTTTTTCCTTCCTGACTTTTGTGTTTTTTTTTTTTGGTTACTTTTATCCTTAATGTTTTATATTTTTACAATTGACTTTGTTAAATTTTTTATTAGTGTGTATTCTCGAAGTGATTATTCTTTCTAATTTATTTTTATTTCATATTTTATACATCCTCTAAAATATTGTTTTATCAAGTGTGTCCGCCAAATTTTATTCATGTTTCTTTTTATTTTTGGTTTTTCTTCCTTTTATTGTTTTCGTCCTAAAATATTTCCGACATATTTTTTTTTTCTCAGTTGTACTATCAACTACTATTTTTCTCAAAAATGTTATCCCTCTGACTTACACATATTGAGATAATTTTTCTCAATATATTCCTTCTCAATTTTTTATTTGACTTTCTCAATTACTATTTTGACATAATTGCTCATAATTAATTTTCTATATGATTTTTACTAACTAATCTTTTCTTAAAAAATTATATGTCAACATGCACCCACTTTCTGTCTCACACATATTTAATAATAATGCATGTTTAATCGTGCAATTTGATCTGTTTAATTGTGCAATTTGATCTATTTAATTTTTGTTTATTTTCAAATGCCATGTTTAAAATGAATCCTGTTAAATTTTAGAAGAAACTTTTAGATCTTAGTATCTAAAAATGCAAGAGATACACAAATGGGACATGCGCTTCTAATTAGTATATAATAAAAACTTATGAAACCTCAAAGGTCCATACACATTAACAATAATTATCCTATCAAGAATTCTCTATTTTTATTAAATTTACTCCGGGTAAAAATTGTGCCTCATTCTCACCATGTACAAGACCATTTATCATCAAAGAATGTCAATTGAAAGAAGACGACTGACCAACAATTTGAGAAGTGGTGTTGACTAGAAACATAAGTAGACTAAAGACCAATGGGATACACCTAAGATAAATCAAGAAGGAATCGTCCTTCAAATCCGTAGAGGCCAAATCTATGGGTGGGCAAATAATCCAATCATCCAAAACATCCATCCAATCTAATCCAATCCATCTAAAAAAAATTGGATATCCAAAGGTTATTGGAACGGATTTGGATAGAATTTTCATACATCTGATTGGATTTGATTGGATTGAATATTGGATTTTAATTTTGAAAATTCAATAAAACCGATCCAATCCTATATATATTTTTTATATATAAATATATACATAATTATATATACACAAATTATTTGCAATAATTTTTTTCAATTATGTGTTTATCTTACCTTTTTTTAGTTTATTGTTCAGTTTGAACAAAGATTGTATTGTATGTAGTTATATATTTTTTTTACCTTGTTTTCTATGATGAACTTGGTTTTATATCAATGATTGATGATCTTATGAAATTTAGCATGTTAAATTTTAGAAATTTTTTAAGAGAAATTACACCAAATAGTATAGTTTCAATCCTTAATGTAGGTAAATAACACACTTTTAAAAATTTTTAAGTATATAGTATTTATAGAATTACGTGTTTTTTTCAAACTCCTGAGTTTCTTATTTTATCCCCTTATTCTTCTTCTTTTTGTTTTCCTCGTTTTTTTTAATTTCGTTTTTTTCATTTTCTTTTTGCTGCTTTGTATTTCTCTCTATGTCATTCTTTACAAAAATTAATTTTGCTGTAGTCTGAGTAGGCTATTTACTAAATGATATTATATTTTAGTCTATTTATTTTCATTCCTAATTTATGATGCCCTAATTCCCTAGATATTTAAGAAATTCTAAAGAATGGCTGAGTATTAGACATGTATACCCTAAGGAGTAAAATGTTATAATATGTTTTTGGAGACATTTTATCAATAAAGAATTTATTTATTGTTAATATTCTAAATGTTATCCTCTTTACGTTCATATTTGTTAAATGTATGTTAAGCAAACAAAAGTCTGAGACTGTTAGTCTAAACATTTAAGAATTAGGCATATGATGGACAGATTATGTGGAAGACATAATTCTAAAGATGACAGTCTAAATTCTAAGATCTGCAATCGAGAGAATAAAGTTGGTCGCTTTATTCATGCTAAGATTGTTATGTTGTCTACATCCTTAATGAGAGATGGCTTGTCTTGGCCATCAGAGTTGGACTCTGTAAGTAGAAACATTAATGCATTGTCATAGGTGATGATGTATTAAATCAAAACATAAAGTGGAATTGATTTGGATTAATAATTTCATCTGTGCAAATCAATTCACTTTAGACAATCATATATGTTGTATCATAATCCTAAAATGTCTAATGGGCCCGTTATTTAACTTATGTCTTTTGATATACCAAAGGGTGACATCTTAACTTTGTGATGGTGTAAATATCGGTATATTGGAGACATGACTCTTGATAGTGTAGACCTGTTATTCATAGATATGAAATCCATAGCTCCATTGGTAGAGTCAATGATATTCTTTTACATGTGTTATCTTATAATTAGAAAACTGGAGCCCTTAATTATTTGGATGCATATGTGTAACCGAATGATATACTGTCTCTAAATAGTAAGTTTTCCAATAACGAGACAACAGAAAGTAAGACAAAAAAAATTAGGAAGGTAAAAGGGAATTTATCCTTAAGCCAGTTACGAACATCCTATAGGAATATGATACATTATAATATGTCATGGACACTTAGCTAATTTAGAGCTTCATAATTTTATATGGTTCGATAGTGTAGCTTTACGCTTTTAGTGGAGTAGCGTTAGAGTTGATAATTATAAAATATGTATATGGGACATTTTATTTATAATTATCGAGCTTGAACTATATAGGTCTATCAGGTCCCCTTTGCTAGCTCATAATAAATCCTGTAACGATATGGCGTGCTGTTCCAATAAATTAGTAGCTTATGTTAAATTATTAGATTTGCTGAAATTCGATAGGATCAAAAAATTCATGTTTGTTTATCGGTTGAATTAATTTTGTAAATTAATCCAAGATGAACTTGTTGAATTATCGGGAATATTTATTTTTCTTTAGATTATTTAGATATGACTGTTTTAATCAGATAACTTCTTTATTAGGCTATTTGAATTAAAACTGAGGCTTTATCCAAAAAATCTTGGGTGGAAAATAAAAGAGTCTCAGGGATCATATTATCGTAAGTTCAGCATACCAATCTGTTAGTTCGGCCTACTAATGAAGTAAGTTTGACAGGTCGATTCGTTAATACGGCCTACCGATCTAACAATAATCTGATTATGCATTTTTAACATGATTTTATTAGAAATTGATCCAGATTCAAATTTTTGAGACCTTATATGATAATGACTAACACTGGGTCTGATCTCTAAAAATAGAAAGTGAGTTTTCTCAGTTATTAAGATTAGTTGAGAAGTTAAGAGTATGTACTCTAGTGTTAGATACTCTGAAACTCCATGAATGCTTTTGTTCACAATTGCAAACCTTTGCTCTGGGTTTTCTCAATTGATTGGAAGGAGAGTCACTAGGGAAAAGCTTACGACAAGTGCCCATACACACTTCGATCACGGATAGAGAATAGCAAAGAAGACCAGTTGGTTGAGACTTTTCTAGAACGTTCTATTTTACACTTATTATAGGAGCTCTTTGGCATATAAAGGTTAGTAAGATCTATGATTAATTTATGTATATAGCATGTCAAACTTGTGTTTTAAAAATACTCTAATTTAAAATTTTTAAAATTCTATTGCGTACTCGTTTTTCAACAATTGATATCAGAGCCATAGTTTTTACATAAATTTACGAGTTTGTCACCATGCTATTTATATAAATTATGTGATCTTGATCTCTCCTGTGCTTAAATTTAATATTTTAGAGAGTTGGCACTTTAGAGTTTCTATATATTTATATATTGTCATGAGATTATATGGTGAATGTTTATTAATTAATTATAGTTGATTAAATTATTATTTAATAATTTTTTAATTAATTGATTTATGTTGATTATGGTTCTTTAGAAGTTAGAATATGTATATAAGTTTTTTCATGTAATTAGATGGCGGTCTATCATCACCATCTAGGAATTATTATTTAATTTAAAATTTGTAAAAATTTTGTAATTAAATAATCATTCGAAATAAAGACGAATCTAGAAGGTCGATGATAGCGGTTCCATTGTTTTTTCCTGAGTCTCTAAATTTCTATGTTTTGGAATTATCGAAAAGAAGATTGAAAAACTACGTAAAACTATTTTCTAGAAAAACATGAATTCTGCTCGGTCGGTAAGCCGAACCCTCAAGTTCAGTAGGCCGATGGTCGCAAACCGATAGGTCGAACCTCCAGTTTGGCAGGCCATCCACGTGGTAGATTTCAGCTAGCTCTGACGGCAGGCCAAACAGTCAAGTTTGGCAGGCCGATTACACAGATTTGCAGGCCTGTAGAAAAGGAGCATTTTTTGATGTAGTTTTGATTTTATTTTTGAGATAATTCTAAGAAACATGAAATTTTGTGATGATCGAAAAGGTGAAGTATTTGATCTATGCGGAATTGAAGACTTGAGATAGATGCCACATGAAGACAGATGCAACTTGAAGATACAAGGATGAAGAATCGATAATATGTTTCGATTAATCTCTTATAATCTTCAATTTCTTTTCTCTAGGGTGGAACCATAATATTGTAGTTGTTTATTATTATTTTGCTTGTAGCTTTGCATGTCTGCATAATAATATGATTTGCCATGTATGTTTATAACATGTCATATAGAATAGAGAGTGCCACTCATTTAAAATTGTTCATGCATGTTTTAAAATATGGTTTTTCAAAAGATTGAGTGGGAAAAGGTTTTTGAAGAGAGGACCTACGCCCTTCATCGTTAGTCCATAGGTAGCACATGGTGATCCCGACCCTTACGAAGGGATTTCATCATGTACCTAGTTGGATCTCCAAAAGGATAATTTATTTTAGCATGATCTATCATTGCACACCCCTAGGTCGTGATTATAGATCATGGACAAAATAGTTGAAACGATGATTATACACTGAAGTTGATTTTATTATTAACCTCCCCTAGAAGCTCTGTTAATAAAATTAATGGCCGAAGAAAATGATTATTAATATATGCTTGATCAAACGGGTCCTAGATGGCATATAATAATCAAAAGAGATCCGTGCTCCTAATTGAATTCGACAAGTCTCCCCTAGGCAACTTGTTGAATTCTGAGTTAGGAATTATCATTGTAAGGTTGTGATATTTTCAAGGTTTTGACACATAAACACAATTGTTTGTTTACTTGATTGTGTTATCATACTAAATTGTGATGGAATGTTAGCTTATATTAGGTATATGATCTTTATTGTAAATTAAAATCTCTAAAAACGTTTTATCTTTGATACTAGATAAAAACTAATTAACTTGTGAGAATTATAATGATTCGAAAAGGAATCTAAATATCGTCCTATCCATTGAGAAACTAAAATTTATGTTGACGACACCGTGTCTTCTCGAACCTATCGAGGAATCCATTAATGAGCAAATCTAAGCATATGATCACTGGAAAGGTGCTAACGATCAGGCCAGCTGTTATTTTTGGCCAGTATGAATAACATGCTGTCGGCTCAATACGAAGATTATGAGACTGCAAAGCAGATTATGGATAGTCTTGAAGACATGTTTAGAGTCCAAGTCATAACAAAATGGCAAGGGACACTTTGAAAACTTTTGAACTACAAAAAAAAAAAGATTGGGGACTTCTACAAAGAAGCATATGAATTTAGTCATAGGTTACCTAGTTGAGGCTCAAGTCTATAGAGCTGATATTGATGCTGAGTCATAGATGACTATGGTTTTTGAGACTCTATCGAAAGAGTTCATCCTGTTTAGAGCTTCATATAATTTGAGCAATGGATAGGATATGACCTTAACAAAGTTGATGAAGTAGTTACAGGAGTTTAAAAATCTAATCAAGGAAACTCCTGCAGGTGATGAGGCCAACTTGGCTGCTTTATTCGGTTCCAATCCTAACCTTTCGAATGGATGAAAGCAGAAGGCTAAGAACGAGAAGTTTCTATAAGGAGGAGAAAAAGAAGAACCTAAAGAAGGTCAAGTGCTTTTATTGTAGGAAGATCAGGCATATAAAGAAGAATTACAAGGACTTTTTTTCTCGAGGAGGTAGGTGTGATTTTCTAGTTATTAAAACTTGTTTGGTTGAGATATCGAGTGACACTTAGTTCATAGATTCTGGAGCAACTAATCATGTTTGTGTTTCTTCGTAGGGGTTTAAACAAAAAAAAAAAGTCTGTTGCATGAAGACTTCATGCATCAGATGGGCAATAGATCATTGGTGTTAGTTGAAGCAGTAGGAGACGTAGAATTTTAGTTTTGTGAGACTATTTTTATGTTTCTAGTCTTAAAGGGAATTTAATAATAGTAGCTTGTTTATTTAAAGATTCTTATTTAGTTTCTTTTAATAATAAAGTGGTGATTCGTAAAAGCAAATCTTTTATCTGTAATGGATGGATGTAAAACAATCTTTATTTTATCAAACCTAATATGGACTTACTGCTTAACACTGAGCTTAATGACAATAACTCTAGAAGACTTAAGACTTCTCACTCTAATAAGACCTATCTTTGGCATTTGCGATTAGGTCATATTAGCCTGAATAAGATTCAAACATTGGTAAGGGATGGACCTTTAAGTCACTTAAAGGTGGAATCTATACCATAATGTGAATCTTGTTTAGAGTGCAAAATGACTAAAATACCATTCGATTCTAAGGGCAATATGGCCGAAGGAGTTCTAGAACTTGTGCATAGTGATGTTTTTAGTCCTAAGAACATCCAGGCATGAGAAGGGTATAAGTACTTTGTCACTTTTATTGATGTTTACTTAACATATGGATATGTCTACCTAATGCATCATAAAAGCGTAACTTTTGACAGGTTTAGAGAGTTTCAAGCTGAAGCAGAAAAGCAATTAAGTAAACCCATAAAGTCACTTTGATCTAATTGACGTGGTGAATACCTCTCTGATAAGTTCTTAGAACACTTATTAGAGAATGAGATTTTATCCCATTTGATTACGTCGGGCACTCCGTAGCAAAATAGCATAGTTGAGAGAAGGAATAGGACTTTGTTGGATATAGTCAAGTCTATGATGAGTTATTCATCATTGCCTTTATCCTTTTTGAGATTTGAACTACAAAACACGTGTTATCTTTTGAACAATTTGCCCTCAAAATCAATTCCTAAAACTCCTCATAAGTTGTGGACAAGGAAGAAGACATCCTTAAACCATATTCGCATATGGGGATGTCCAACTCATGTTTTGTATAAGAAGCGAATAAGTTGGAAGCACGTTTGAAAGTTTGTGTGTTTGTAGGATATCCAAAAGGGACTAAAGGGGGTAACTTATATAACTCAAAGGAAAATAAATTCGAGGTTTGAACAAATGCAACATTCCTTAAGGAAAGTTACATGAACGACTTTAAGCCTCGAAGTAAAGTGATACTTGAAGAATTAGGGAATGATTCGATCACTCTGGGGCTTTTGGAAGAAACCAATCCAATCAATGTAGAAAAACCAACCGAACAACAACCTAAAGAGCTTCAACATAGTGGGAAGATCAGGCGTCAACCCGAGAGATATATGTTCAATGGTGAGATCTTTTTGGCTAAACTAGATAAACATGATAGGATCCTTACACTTACAAAGAGGCTATAGAGGATGTTGATTTAAAACTCTATATAGAAGCCATAAACACTGAGATAAAGTCTATAGAAACTAATCGGGTCTGGGAACTTGTAGATCTTTCCGAAGGGGTAAAACCCATGGCGTGTACGTGGATCTACAAGAGAAAGAGAGGAGTAGATGGAAAAGTTGAAACCTATAAGGCTAGATTGGTAGCTAAGGGCTACACGCAAAAGGAATGAATTGTTTATAAGGAAACCTTTTCACCTGTAGCCATGCTTAAGTCCATTTGTATTATCTTGTCCATCTGCATTCTCTTGTCCATAGCTACCACTCTCGACTATAAAATTTGACAGACAGATGTGAAGATGGCCTTTCTAAATAGCTATCTTGATGAGTCCATATATGGTACAACCAGATGTGTTTAAGGCTAAGGGTCAGGAAGGTAGGTTTGTAAGCTGCTAAGTCAATTTATGGGCTTAAACAGGCCTCTTACTCTTGGAACATAAGATTAATCAGGTGATCAAGACTTATGGGTTCGAACAAAATGTGGACGAATCATGTGTTTACAAATACATTAAGGCTATTTTTCTATTACTCTATGTAGATGATATTTTGCTAATTGGCAATGACGTTTGGGCGTTGTCATCGGTCTAATTATGGTTGACCAAGTAGGTTGACATGAAAGACTTGGGTGAAGCAAATTATGTTCTCGGTATCCAAATCTTTCAAGATAGAAAGAACAGAATGATAGCTTTGTCCCAAGTGGTTCAGTTAGATCTGGGACTAAACTACTAGGTTGCGGTCAAGCATATTTTCAAGTACCTAAGAAAGACTCGAGGATATATGCTTGTGTATTTATTACCACTAGGATACACTAACTCAGATTTTCAATCCTATCTGGATTCGGGGAATCAAATACTAGTTTTGTGTGTACTTTAAGTGATGGTGCCATTGTTTGGAGAAGTGTCAAGCAAGATTACAATTTGAATTTAACAATGAAAGCTGAGTTTATGGTAGCTAGTGATGCTTTAAAAGAAGCAATATGGCTCTGCAAGTTTCTTTGGGATCTTAAGGGAGTTCGTAACATGGTTAAGGTAATATCGTTGTATTGTGATAACACTGCAGTGATAGTTAATGCTAAGGAACCAAGATTTTACAAGAAGAATAAGCATATTCATCAAAAGTATCATGTGATAAAGGACTTTGTTGAGTGCAGACATGTTGTTGTATGCAAAATCGTATTTGAGGACAATTTTGCTAATCCATTCATGTACACTAACTACAAGGGTTTTCGAGAGGCATGTGGAAGCTATAGAGATGCGTGATATGTCATATTTGCTCACTTAATGCAAGTAGGAGATTGTTAGACATGTATACCCTATGGTGTAAAATGTTGTAATATATTTTTGGAGACATTTTATCAATAAAGAATTTATTTATTGTTAATACACCAAATGTTGTCCTCTTCACGTTCATATTTGTTGAATGTATATTAACAAAAGTCTAAGACTGTCAGTCTAAACTTTTAAGAATCAAGCATATAATGGATGGATTATGCGGAAGACATAATTTTAAAGGTGACATCTAAATCATAAGATCCGTAATCTAGGAAATAAAGTTGGGCACTTTATTTATCTTAAGATTATTATGTTGTCTACATCCCGAATAGGAGATGGCTTGTCTTGACCATCAGAGTTGGACTCCACAAGTAAAAACATTCATGTATTGTCATAGGTGACCATGTATTGAATCAAGACATAAAGTGGAATTGTTTTGGATTAATAATTCCATTTTCACAAATCAATTCACTTTAGACAATCATATATGTTATATCTTAATCCCGAAATGTCTAATGGGCCCGTTATTTTAACTTATGTCTTTTGATGTACCAAAGGGTGACAACCTAACTTTGTGATGTTGTGCATACCGATATGTTGGAGACTTGACTCTTGATAGTGTAGACTTGTTATTCATAGATATGAAATCCATAACTACATTGGTGGAGTCAATGATATTATTTTATATGCGTTATCTTGTAATTAGAAAACTGGAGCGCTCAATCATTTAGATGCATATGTGTAACCGAATGGTATACTGTCTTTAGATAGCAAGTTTTCCAATAATGAGATAACGGAATGTAAGACAAAAATAATCATGAAGGTAAAATAGAATTTACCCTTAAACCTATTATGAATATCCTATGGGGATACGACACACTATGATATGTCATGGACATTTAGCTAATTTAAAGCTTCATAATTTTATATGGTTCGAGAGTGCAACTCTAAGCTTTTAGTAGAATAACGTTAAAGTTGATAATTATAAAATATGTATCTGAGATATTGTATTTTACAATTATCGAAGCTTAAACTATATAGGTCTATCAGGTCCCCATTGCTAGCTCATAATAAATCATGTAATGATACGACGTGTTTTTTCAATAAATTGGTGGCTTATGTTAAATTATTAGATTGACTGAACTTCGATAGGATTAGATAATTCATTTCTATTTATCGGTTGAATTAATTTTGTGAATTAATTAATGATGAACTTGTTGAATTATCGAGAATATTTATTTTCCTTGAGATTATTCAAATATGATTATTTTAATCAGATAACTTCTCTATTGAGTTATTTAAATTAGAACTGAGGTGCTAACTAAAGAATCTTAGGTGGGAAATAAAAGATTCTTAGGAATCATATCATCGCAAGTTCAGCAGGCCGATCCATTAGTTCGGCCTACCGATGGAGTAAGTTTGGCAGGCCAATCTATTAGTTCAGTCTACCAATCTAACGATAATCTGATTGTGCGTTTTTTATGCGATGTTATTAGAGGTTGATAAAGATTCAAATGTTTGAGGCCTTATCTGATAATGACTAACCCTAGGTCCGACCTCTATAAATAGAGGGTGAGTTTTCTTTGTTATTTAGATCAGTTGAGAAGTTAAGAGTATATACTCTAGTGTTAGATAATCTGAAACACCCTAAAAGCTTTTGTTCACAATCACAAACCTTTGTTGTGGGTCTTTTTAATTGGTTGGAAGGAGAGTCACTTGGAAAGAGCTGTACAACAAGTGCTTACATACACTCTGATCATGGATAAATAATAGAAAAAAAGGCCAATTGGTTAAGGCTTTTCTGGAATGTTCTTCTTGCACTAATTGCAAGAGTTCTTTGACTTATAAAGGTTAGTAAGATTTGTGACTGATTTATATATATAACGTGTCAAACTTGTGTTTTGGAAAATACTTTTATTTAAAATTTTTAAAATTTTGCTCTGTACTCGTTTGCTAACACATTCAACTTAGGTTATCTTCCACATCGCAATCATACAAAAGAGTCTTACAATCATAGACTATAATTTGCTGCTTGTGATTAGAAAAACAAGACAATTACGGATCAAGAATTTCAACCTAGCAATAGATAATTGTCAAGTCCTATTTAGTTGCGCACCCAAATAAAACAAGAAAATAATTATAAATAATAACTATAGAAGAACATAAACAATTTCGATTTGAAGATTGGAAACAATTTTGAGAATCAATCAAATAGGCATGTTTAGGGTTTTGAAATCTCCCTCAATCAATAATAAAACAAAACTAGAACATTGAAAAAGAAAAGAAAGAAGAAAGAAGAAAAACCAATTATAGCGTTGAAAAATCTTCCATGCGGATGATGCTCCTTGTGCCACCATAAGAGCATATCCCTCATCTCTCCTCTTAGTCTCCTAAACTATGAAAAGAGACACCTAAATTTACCCTAGAATGACCTAATTATAGACTTTCAAAGTTGAGATCAAAATAACAAAGTTGGGAGCTCTTTAGACCCCAATAATCAGGTAAGTTCGTGTCGTTACATTGCGGCTTCAATTTTTTAGCATCGCGGTGCTAAAAACACACCTCGTCAATTTCCCCAACGTCTAGCACCATGACGCCAGAGAGGAATGCATATTTTTTGTGCTCCAAGTGATGTCTTTCCTTTCCAATTCATTCCTTTGACTTTAAAACACCTACAAAACACAATATACAAATAAAAAACACAAGAAATCCTAAGAACTAAAAAAATAAGGAATAATGATAGAAAAATATGTAAAATTAAGCATTTGTCAAACCACCATGTAGGTCGGGTCAACACCATTTAGTCCAATCCACCAAATGCCTCCACTCAGCTCACTAAATTACTTTTTCCAAGTCAAATACCTATATGTCAGGTATATTGCCATGATCAATGCAATTGGTGTCACCTTATAGGCACTAGATTTTAAGAAGGCCATTCTCAATTAAGTGAAAGCTTTAGAAATGTGCATGCTTTAAGCCCTAGGGCATGTAGCATCGTATGAAAAACAACTAGAGGAAGAAAAACAATCTCCCATCATGCAATAGGTAGTGGACAAAGAAATGCCACCAAAATTCTATACCCTTGGTCGCCTAAAATTTGATGGCATAATTGATCCACATAAGCATATAGTCCATTTCTAGCGGCTAAAATTTGGGGCAAACCTTCCAAACTAGTCACCAAATGTGATTATGTGTAAGCTTTTAACCAAAGCTTGAAGGGGATTGATTTGAAATGGTTCTATCAACTAGAACCAGCTTCCGTCGACACCTTCAAGCAATTGAGTAAGATGTTTCTAGAAAACTATTTGGTCCATATCGACCAAGGATCATCATTTGAAGAATTGGATACTATTGTCTAGCAACCAGGCAAGTTGTTGCAAGATTACATCAAATGCTTGAGCAAAGAACTTATGGAGGTGCCTAATTGCCATGATTCAGCCACCTTGTTTGTGCTTAAAAGGGGTCTCGTCCCCGAGTAGACTTTTGTAAATGAAATATGTAATAAGTGACCAAAAATAATTGCATAAGCAAGAGTGCATGCTTAGGGGCCCATTGACCTAGAACAAATCAAGAGATAACCAAAGTAAAGATGCTTAATTTTAGTCGACAAGAGTTTCGATCAATAGAGTCATGTAAAACTCGACAAGTTGTTGGAAGGATCTAGATAAAGAATAAACTATCAGAGACTAAGGGGAAGCAACCATGGATGATCACAACATCATAGAATAGAAAGGAGATTCCTCTTACCTCCAAAATATGCACTCAATATCAATACTGAAGAGCTTGTCGTGCACCTATAAGGTAAAGATTATGTATGATGGCCTAATAAAATGATATTTCACCCTGATCGTAAAAGCATGAAGCAATTTTGTAAAATTCGATCGAGACCTTGGTCGTACAACAATTGATTGCAAGGCACTCCGCCTCAAAATAGTAGAGCTTTGAAAAAATGATACCTTGAAGCGTTCTTAAGCAAGAGGGGCACAAGACCTATGGGATAAACAATAATCAAGATTAGAGAGGTCCTAGCCTAACTTCATCACCTTTTTCCATGAAGAAGCAGTTGGAATCATAATTATCGGCTTTATCCTCTATGGCAACTCGTGCTCATTAGCCCAAATCCACGTTAAGTAACTAATTGCTCTAGTCATGAAGACTTTATCAAGTGGTTCTCGGGTTGAGCATGTTATTTTTTTCCCTAAAATGAAGCTATTGGCTTGTGCAGGCCATATGACGATGATTTAGTCATATCACTCCTAGTTTCTAATTGTCGAGTTGGACTCATCCTAGTCAACAATGGAAGTTTAGCCAATATCTCACATCCAAAAGACAATAAAAACTATTGTCAAGTTCAATGGCAAGTGGACAATTGCAGTTGGAAAAAGTCAACTTTTGATCTTTGTCAGTGAAGAGCATAGACTAACCACATTCTTGGTTATGGATTGCCCATCAGTTTACAAAATCATCCTTAGATGGCCATGAATCCACTTGCTCAAGGTCATACTTTTTCCCTATCATTAAGTTATCCGCCTCCTCACAAAGAGAGGGAACCCAACATGATCAAGAACCAACTCAAGGGTGTTATCTCTCCACCCTCAGACTCAAGAACATGGTTTTACAACAAATACAAGTGGCAAACAAGTCAGGACTATGGACTATATAACATTATCATATGTAAAGTACTATGTTTTTAACATAGACCGTGGACTATCTAATTTAGATTATTAATCTTAAACCGTATTGATCCATATATAGACCCTATATATTCCTTATTCCAAGGTTAATTTATAATAGCCGACACTCTTTCACTAATTTGTTTAATACAAATTAAATTTATCTTAAGGTATGTTTGGTATCATTTTCATTTTTTATTCTTTAAATGAGAAAACAAAAATATCTTATTTTGTTTTCATTTTTTATTTTTTAAATATGTTTGGTAACTCGTATTCATTTATTTTTTTTTATTTTTTATCAAGGCCAAAATCAGACTGAAGGGACAACATCAAGGTTAAGATTGGGTTAGAGAGCCAGAACTAGGGTACCAATAAGCCGAGCCAAGATTGGGATTAGACTGATGAGCTAGGGCCAAGCACTCTCAAGATTCTATCAAGGCCAAGATCAAATCGATAAATAATGGTCAAGGCAAGGATCGAACTGACGGGCCAAGGTTGGGATTAGGATCAGACCGATAAGCCAGAGTCAGGGCCTAGATCAGATTAAAGGATCAAGGTTAGAGCCAAGATGGATCGATGGCTTGAGGTTAGCACCAGGATCGAATTGACAGGCGGAGGTAGAGGTCGAGATTGTATAATCGAGTTGAAGTTGGGGTTGGGGTTGGGGTTGGGCTCAAGGTTAGTTGGCCTAACCTTAGCAAAATGTCTAGCACACTGGCCCGACCCCAACAACCACTCTATTGTTGGAAACAAAGTGCGCAGCGGAATTTTAAAATTTTTTCATCAGAGTATTTTCCAAAACACAAGTTTGACATGTTATATGTATAAATTAAACAGATCTTACTAACCTCAGTGTGCCGAAGAACCTCCGCGACCTGTGTAGAGAAGTAACGTTCCAGAAGAGCCTCAACCAACTGGTCTTCTTTGCTATTCTCTATCCACAACCGGAGTGAGTGTGGGCTCACACGTACAGCTCTTCCACCGGTGACTCTCCTTCCAACCAATAGAGAGAACCCAAAGCTAGTGTTCGTGATTTGTGAACAAAAGCTCTCAGGGAGTTTTCAGATGATCACTAGAAGAGTATCACTCTTAATCTCTCAAATTGATCTTAGTAAATCATTAGACTCACTCCCTTTTTATACCTATTGGTCCTTGGGGTCAGTCCATATCAGATTAGGTCTCAAAAATCGAAACAGAATCAAGTTCGGATCAATATCTGAAAAGATACGCGTGAAAAACGCGTAATCTTAACTGTCGCGGTCGGCATGCCGAACTGTGTGATAGGCAGGCCGAACTGGCCAGTTCGGCAGGCCGAACTTTCTGATAGGCAGGCCGAACTGCCGAGAAAAAATCTCCACGAATCTTTTATTTTCCACCCGAGATTCTAAAGGATAAAGTCTCAGTTTTGATTCAAATAGCCCAATAGAAAAGATATCTGATCAAAACAAACTTTATCAAGATAATCTCTAAGAAAATAAATCAATTCACAATAATTCTACAAGTTTATCTTGTTCTAATTGTCCAAAATTAAAACAACCGATAAACAGACAAGAATTATCTGAACGCCATAATTCAACAAGTTCATCTTGAACTAATTTCTTACATAATTAATTCAATCGATAAACAGACATGAATTATTTGATTCTTATAAATTTTAAACCAATCTGATAAATCCGACATAAGTCACCAATTATTGGAAAAGCACGCCGTGTCGTTACAGGATTTTGTGAGCTAGCAAAGGGGACCAAAATGGACCTATAAAGTTCAAGCTCATGATAAATATGAAACCCAATATCCCAGATATACATTTCACAATTATCAACTCCAACGCTACTCCACTAAAAGCTTGGAGCTGCACTCTCGAACTTTATAGAATTACGAAGCTCGTGTAGCTAAGTCTCCATGACATATCATAGTGTATCGCATCCCCATATGATCATCCATAATCGGCTTAAGGAAAAGTTCTGTCTTACCTTCCCGATTATTTTTATCTTACGTTCCATTGTCTCACCATTAGAAAACTTACCATCCAAAGATAGTATACCATTCGGTTACACCTATGTATCCAAATGGTTGAGCGCTCCAGTTTTCCAATTACAGGACAACGCATATAAGAGGATATCATTACTCCTAAAGAGGAGCTATGGATTCCATATCTATGAATAACAAGTCTACGCTACCAAGAGTCATGCCTCCAACGTACCGGCATGCATGCCACTATAGAGATGTGGGAGTCACCCATTGGTATATCAAAAGACACAAATCGAGACAACGGGCCCATTATTCATCTCAGGATTAAGATACAATACAAATGATTGTCTAAAGTGAATCGATTTGCCAAGACAGAATTATTAATCCAAATCAATTCACTTTATGTCCCGATCCAACACATCGTCACCTATGACAACGCGCCAATGTTTCTATTCACGGAGTCCAACTCCGATGGCCAAGACAAACCATCTCCCAAAAGGGATATAGACAACATAACAATCTTTACATGAATAAAGCGCCCAACTTTATTCCCTCGATTGCGGATCATATATTTTAGACCATCATCTTAAGAGTCGTGTCTACCGCATAATCATCCCATCATATGCCCAACTCTTAAGGTTTAGACTGACAGTCTCAGACTATTGTTTGCTTATCATACATTCAACAAATATGAACGTAAAGAGGACAATATTTGGTATATATAAATGAATAAATTCTTTATTGATAAAAATGTCTCCAAAAACGTATTACATTTTTACTCCTTAGAGCATACATGTCTAACAATCTCCCACTTGCACTAAGTGAGTAAATACTGCAAATTTCGCATCCCCATAGCTTCCACATGCCTTTCGAAGACTCTCCCAGAAAGTGTCTTCGTGAATGGATCGGCTAAATTGTCCTCTGACGCGATCTTGCATACCGTGACATGCCCGCTTTCAACGAAGTCCTTTATCACATGATACTTCTGATCAATATGCTTACTCTTCTTGTGAAATCTTGGTTCCTTAGCATTAGCTACCGCCGCACTGTTATCACAGTACAGTGATACCACTTTATCCATACCAGGAACTACCTCAAGATCCCCAAGGAACTTGCGGAGCCACACTGCTTCTTTCGAAGCATCACTCGCCGCCACATACTCGGCCTCCATCGTTGAATCCAAAGTGCAATCTTGCTTCGCACTTCTCCAACTGATGGCACCGCCACCCAGAGTAAACACAAACCCCGATGTCGATTTCCTAGAATCCAGGCAGGATTGAAAATCCGAATCAGTGTATCCTAGAGGAGTTAAATCCTCACCCGAATACACAAGCATATACCCTCGAGTCCTTCTCAGGTACTTGAAAATATGCTTTACCGCAACCCAATGGTTCGGTCCTGGATCCGCCTGAAATCGACTCACTATCCCGACCGCATAGCTAATATCTGGTCGAGTGCAAAGCATGGCATACATGAGACTACCCACTGCCGAAGCATAAGGCACCTTCTTCATGTATTCTCTTTCTTCATAAGACTTTGGAGAGTCTTTCTTAGAAAGAGTAATTCCAGACCTAGATGGTTGCCTACCTTTCTTGGAATCCTGCATTGCAAACCTCCTGAGAATTTTATCTATGTAGCCGGCCTGTGACAAAGCTATCATTTTGTTCTTCCTATCCCGAAAGATCTGGATACCGAGAACAAAATTAGCCTCACCTAAGTCCTTCATGTCAAACTGCTTGGTCAACCATAATTTGACCGATGACAATGCCCCAACGTCATTGCCAATTAGCAGAATGTCATCTACATAGAGTAGTAGAAAAACCACCTTCCCATTCTTAATGTGTTTGTAAACACATGGTTCATCCACATTTTGTGAGAACCCATAAGTCTTGATCACTTGATCAAATCTTATGTTCCAAGAACGAGAAGCCTGCTTAAGTCCATAAATTGACTTTAGCAGCTTACAAACCTTACCCTCTTGACCCGTGACCTTGAACCCGTCTGGTTGTTCCATATAAATGGACTCATCAAGATAGCCATTCAGAAAAGCCGTCTTGACATCCATCTGCCAAATCTCGTAGTCGAGAGCGGCAGCTATGGACAAGAGAATCCGGATGGACTTAAGCATGGCTACAGGCGAAAAGGTTTCCTCATAATCGATTCCTTCCTTTTGCGTATAACCCTTAGCTACCAGTCTAGCCTTAAAGGTTTCGACCTTTCCATCCACTCCTATTTTCCTCTTGTAGATCCACTTACTCCCTATGGGTTTTACCCCTTCGGGAAGATCCACAAGCTCCCAGACCCGATTAGTCTCCATAGACTTCATCTCAATGTTCATGGCCTCTGTCCAGAGTCTTGAATCAACATCCTCCATAGCTTCTGCGTAAGTATAAGGATCCCTGTCATGTTCATCCGGTTCAGCCAAAAAGACCTCCCCATTGAACATATACCTCTCAGGTTGATGCCCGATCCTCCCACTACGCCAAAGCCCCTGAGGTTGTTGTTCAGGTTTGTTTGGTTTTTCTACGCCGATCGAAATGGTTTCGTTCGGAACCTCCGGAGTAAACGTGTGACACCCGTTATTCTCCTAACGGGTATTGAGGTAATTAAATTAATTTTTAATGTATAAAAAAAAAATTGCTTCATTTAAATTTATTTTATAATATTTATTTTTATCTATTTTTAAGTTTTCTAAAATTCTCCTATATTTATTTAGTATGATTACTAAAAAGCCTTAGAACTTCTAATAAATCTCAAAAATGTCATATTGGCATTATGTGTGTTAAAGTCTTTAGATGAGACATAAGGATATCTTTTCCAACTACTCTTGACCCTCATTTTCTTTATTTCCTCCGTGACATGCTTCAACATGTCTCCTCTATAATTGTTTCTATCACTTCTTTTCAAAGACTTCATCTTTTCTTCCTTTTTCTTCCACGGTTCCCACACTCTTCTTCTCATTTCTTTGCTGAAGCAAAATACTTAGAGAACTTCTTCAAGGCAGCCATAAAAATCAGCCACCATCACCTCCATTTGAGCAAGAATTTCAGTCATACCGAAGTAAAGGAACCTGTTTTGAAGCCATTTCAAGCTTCCAACTAACCATAATCCGAGGTTAGAATCTTATGAACAAATTTAGTCTTTCATTTATAAATTTTCTTTTATACTAAAGGATTATTCAAATTTGCGTTCTTAAACCTAAGTATATGTTTGTTGCTATTTTGGAGCATATGTATGAAGTCTAAGTGTATATGCCCTAGACAGAAAATTTATATTGTTAAACTTTATAATACCTCTATGGGCAGTGGTTATTTCTTGAAATTCTAAGATTAAATTAAAATAAATTTTATGAATGTAGTTGTATGTTGTGCTTTAGTTTTAATTGTCCTTATGCACGCCTTAGGATCAAGGGAGTATGGAGCTAACGTTAATTGATTCCAGGATTAAGAGACTGTTGATAAGCTTAAAAGGTAGGGATTCTATTACTCATCTTTTGTGAGGTTTTTATAGAATTAAAATTGATTGTTTTGCCGCAATATATATATATCTATGTTGAACTGATATTATATGTGTATCACATATGAAACTATGACATGGACTCGTCTTGTATTGTACGGCGAGGAACATAATGAATTGACACATGTTATAAATTGAGAAGCATGGTTAGGAAAATTAACTCTATTAATAATGATTTAATATAGAGAAATTGTGAGACATGAAGAGGGCGACGGTTACGTCCTTGGGCATGAATACCCTAAAAGGTAAAATAGGGGGAAGGCGATGACGCTTCCTTGGGTTGAAAGTCCCAGAACACACTGTACAGGAATCGATTTGGTGAGGACTCGGGGCTTGATGTCCCCTCACCGGAACACCCTTGGAATGTTTATAGGGTGATCAAGTGCGCCCATTTGGGTTTCGATGAGTTGAGTGATACTCAATTTAACATGGATACCTAGGAACAATGATGATTGGTAATATTTGTATAAATGTGTAATTATGACACTTGGTAATGATTAACTACGGTATCCATAAGATGTGATCATAATAAACCTCATAATCTGGAATATGATGTAACCTACTAACCATGCAGATTTTAATGTGGTAATGATAAAAACCTAAAGGTGGGTAATGGCTTTCTCTACTGAGCATAGTGTTGCTCATACCCTTATGTTTATATCTTTTCAGGACTCACTAAGTGTGAGGTGGCTACGAGAAATATAGTTGAGGAAGTGATGTAACTATATTACATTGGGACTGCTTCAATCGTTGAGAATGTTCTTCATGATAATGTAAGCATCAATTGTTACTTTCTGTGACTGTATTATAATGTGTTGAGGGTTAAAATGATGATGACAACAGTTTATATTATTAAATTTAAGGTGCTACATTAAAACTGTGGTTTATTTGTCGTTTATATTTTTATTTTTGAGTTGAGAGTTTTTATTTAAGTCCCGGGCAAATTTTATTTTTAAGGTTTTACTTTTATTATTTATTTTTATTTTATCTTATTAAAAACTGTTAACCCCCATATAGGGGCGTTACAGAATTTTTGGTATCAGAGCCTAGGTTCGGTTAACCTAGGGAGTGTAGCACCACTTTAAAAAATATATTTTTGAGATGGTTTTGAAGCTGAATTTTCAGTGTCATCATCAAAATGAACCTTCACATTGATTTATACAGTTTAGAAGGATGTAACATGGAAAGGCCATAGAATGAAAATACTAATGGTTATATGAGTACAATAATTATATAGAAGGAAAGTATTAATAGTTATGAGGGAATGATAATTATATGAAATGAGTTTATAAGTAGAATGCTTATGAGAGATTCGTATAATATTAGGATCTATAAGCATATCTAATTCGTATAAACGATGAGAAATTCGTATAGATACGAGGATTTAAGAGCCTTTTGTCTCGTGAAAAACAATAAGAAATATAAGGCTTGATTTATTGATTTTAAAGTTTGACATAGATATGCCAAATTTTTCGTAATTGATTCAAACCTAAGTAATGATTATGTGTGGATTCGATGGAGCACATAAGTGTCAATGTCTTTTCTTAAAAGTTCTATATATTTGAGGAATATGATATAAGTTGGGAATCATGGTATTGAATCTTGAGAGAGATAAATGTTAGACTTTTGGTCTGTTGAGACTGTGTAAAGTCTAGAATGCATGAATCTCAAAATTGGAATATTTTGTTACGTACATTGTATTTAAGTGTATCAGTGAATCTTTTGGTTACCTAAGGTTTTGTTATATGAGGAAATTATATATTGTATGACTAGAATTGTGGGGATTGTAGATGTTCTTAAGTAGTAACATCTAGTGTCTTTGTTCATTGATATGGTCTACGTTGAAAGACGTAAATCGTATTGATTTCAAGGTTAGTCGCATTCTAAACCCTTGGTAGTAATGATGATGAATCCATTGATAGATGTTAAGTATTATCAATAACATATGGGTGTATGCATTGTTCAATAAGGTTTTGATTAAAACAAAATTATTCGAGTTGCTGGAAGATTATGTTGTTATGAAATGATTTTAAATATCATTCAGGAAGATCCTTGTTGTCGTTAAATTAGATTTGTTGTTCATAGTTAACTTTATCTATAGTGGGCTTTGAATTGGGTTTGAGATTTATACAAATTGGTTTTCAATTTTATGTTTGTTATTTAACTCGTTCCAAATGTGTTAAGGCCTGAAACAACTTGACCATTTTCAACTAAGAACATTTGGGCCTAGTTCAAATCTTAAATCAGTTTGATTCACACTGTCTCTCCCACGTGGTCTCTATACGTGTCATATACAGTGGTTTAATCATTGTTTACATATACGTTTACTGTGCATAAGAGCTTATTTCTCCGAGTTCACTTTTTCTATCTTAATTTGTTATTTTCTCTCTAAATCGCAAATCCTCTTCTTTTTCATTAAAAATTCTTCTTTTCCTCTAAAAGAAGAAGGAATTCTAGGATTCTGCAATTTACTATCTTAATTTTTCCTTTCTATCTACTCTTCTTTCATCTCATCATGGACCCAAAGTACCAACACCTGAGAAAGTATTTCCCATCACTCTCCCAAAAGATTCTCAGAAAGAAATACAAGGCTAGAATTACTCGGTTGTGGATTCTTATGCGTTTTGGCATCCCTTGTGATGTGAGAATGTTGATAGAGGGGAAAATCCGTCCGAGTGACTTTAGTCAAGATGTCGGTTTACCAGGAACAGGTACCAGTCGTAGTGCAATGAAAAGAAGAGCTCGTGCCATCGTGGTCACTTGTAACAAATGTGGAAGACAAAATTGTAACGGTAAATGTACTTCACCTGGTTATATGTCTACGAATAGAGAGGATAAAATAAGGTTTTGTAGGGAAGGACTTTCAAATGAGAACTTGGATAGCATCCATCCTCCTCTCCACGGTCACCCTAGTGGATATGTTCAAGGAGCTATTTTTAAACTCTGGCCTAAATTTTATACAGAAAGACAACGCCTCAGGAATATGGTATTTCTAGATCCTGTTTGTCAAGCCATAAGAAAACTGGATGGGGAATAAGTCATCGCTCTATAAAGGTTATTTAGTCTTTGCTTATTTGAAGCAGTTTTAGCTGATGTTCAACAGTTTGTGTTTTTCTTTTACTCAGAATATTTGCTTTTGTGTTTGAAATAATTGTGATTATTAGGTTGATACAGTAAGTGTTAATATCTTATTTAATTTATGATTTTCTTAAATATATATAATAAAATATATTATCTTATCAGACACGTTACATACGGTACAGTAATATGTTTGAATTTTGAAAAGCTTATCCGGATATTTCAAGATTTGTGTCTCAAATTTCAAAAGTTCTACAATATTTGTCGTTTATATTAAATTTCTAGACTTGGTGTATATTTGTCAAAAAGTCTACAGTTGTGTCATGAGAGTCTTCTGTCGAATTGTTCTCAATTGTCAAAAGTTATACAATTAGAGTCTAATCTTTTTCAAAAAGTGAATCAGATTTTCTGTAAACTATCAATCACCTTATCTTACTTTCTTATCCGCACAAGATTTTGTTTAAATCTTTGGATTACCTTTTCATTATCTACTCGTCTATCTCTTTAGCCCTTTTTGTGTATTTCTCATCTTTAAAAACTCATGTAGAACCCGAAGTCTAAGTGGAGCAGACATTAAGCAGCCACTTCTATAAACCAAATATGTCTACCTCCCAGTCCACGAAGAAAATAAAGAATGTCTGTGTCTTTTGTGGTTCCAGCCTTGGAAAAGATAAAGCTTATTTAGAAGCTGCAAATCACTTAGGGCAAGTCCTAGCACGCAAGAAGATTAACATAATCTATGGGGGTGGTAGTATAAAAATGATGGTAAATATGGCACTAGCAGCTAGGTCTAGCGACGCTACTGATGTAAGAATTTGGCCTCATATTCCAGTTGAAGGAAACCTTTGTAAGGAAGCCATAGGTAAGGGAGAAGGAGTCAGGAGTATCCCTAAAAATTTTAAAGACATAATCTATAATTCCGATGCTTTTATAGCATTACCTGGTGGTCTAGGTACTCTTGAGGAAATATTTATAGTTGCTTGTGGGCAATTGTTGGGCTTTTATTCCAAACCTTTGGGACTGCTGAACGTAAAGGGTTTTTATGACGGTCTTTTGAAATTTCTAGATTACGCTGTGGAAGAAAACATCACTACAGAATCGGAGAGACAAATCTTTGTTACTGCTTCAACAGCTGAGGAATTGATAGATAAAATGCAAATCATACATCCAGAATCCGACACTGCAACATCCAAGCTTGAATGGGAAAGGGAAAGCCGGGAGCGGCCAATTGATTTGAATCTCCATCTGTAATCTTTTTGTTTTATCTTTGGCATGTAGGCATGTGTGTCCGTATTTCGTGTGTTACGAATAACCGTTTGCCTTGTATTCTGTGTTTCTTGTGGTACGTTGTTGTTCAATCTTTTAGATTCATTGAGCCTAATGCCGGGATGGCTGGATACGGAGTACTTGATGCTCTCGAAACGCATCCTTCTTAAGGTCCGATCTTTTGTTTATCGATGTTTTTGTATCCTCTAAGCATGCATGATATGGATAGCTGGTATACGGAGTGCCTTGTACTCTCGAAACGTATCCGTATTATGTTTGTAATGTGTAATATTCTGTTAATATTATGTGGAAGTACCAGAGTCAGTTATGGGGATATTCCATATGAAATATGAGTATATTATTTGGGTTGAATGTTTGTGTCATGAGGATAGCTGTTTAATGAAAAATATGTCGGGTTTGTCTGCAACTCTGAGATTCCGTTTAATATCTCTATGAATAAGTTTAATGTATGGTTTTGAATATAAGTGTTTGTGATATATGTTTTATGATTATGTTTTAGTTTATTAGTTGAGGTATGAAATCAAATATATTTGACTTTTCCTTACTCAAAAAGGAAAAGGAACCTAAAGATGAAGTATATAAAATTTCTCTGGCAATCTCCTTAAATGTGATTGTAAATCACAGTCCATGGACAATGAAGGACCGGAATCATGATATGGTCAATATGTATGCCTGATCAGATTCTTAGACTATTATACGGTGTTATAAGTTGAAACTTGTCAGAAATACTCTTATTGAGGGATTTAGGAGTAAGATTTATTATGCAAGTAAATAAGTGGAAATACGATAACTTAAATTTGGAGGACAAACAACATTAACGGTTTAGACTCGGAATTGGAATCATAATGGAATTAAAATTTTTACTAGTATTGCTAGAATTGAAATTTCGAGGACGAAATTTCTTTAAGGGGGGTAGAGCTGTGACACCCGTTATTCTCCTAACGGGTATTGAGGTAATTAAATTAATTTTTAATGTATAAAAAAAAAATTGCTTCATTTAAATTTATTTTATAATATTTATTTTTATCTATTTTTAAGTTTTCTAAAATTCTCCTATATTTATTTAGTATGATTACTAAAAAGCCTTAGAACTTCTAATAAATCTCAAAAATGTCATATTGGCATTATGTGTGTTAAAGTCTTTAGATGAGACATAAGGATATCTTTTCCAACTACTCTTGACCCTCATTTTCTTTATTTCCTCCGTGACATGCTTCAACATGTCTCCTCTATAATTGTTTCTATCACTTCTTTTCAAAGACTTCATCTTTTCTTCCTTTTTCTTCCACGGTTCCCACACTCTTCTTCTCATTTCTTTGCTGAAGCAAAATACTTAGAGAACTTCTTCAAGGCAGCCATAAAAATCAGCCACCATCACCTCCATTTGAGCAAGAATTTCAGTCATACCGAAGTAAAGGAACCTGTTTTGAAGCCATTTCAAGCTTCCAACTAACCATAATCCGAGGTTAGAATCTTATGAACAAATTTAGTCTTTCATTTATAAATTTTCTTTTATACTAAAGGATTATTCAAATTTGCGTTCTTAAACCTAAGTATATGTTTGTTGCTATTTTGGAGCATATGTATGAAGTCTAAGTGTATATGCCCTAGACAGAAAATTTATATTGTTAAACTTTATAATACCTCTATGGGCAGTGGTTATTTCTTGAAATTCTAAGATTAAATTAAAATAAATTTTATGAATGTAGTTGTATGTTGTGCTTTAGTTTTAATTGTCCTTATGCACGCCTTAGGATCAAGGGAGTATGGAGCTAACGTTAATTGATTCCAGGATTAAGAGACTGTTGATAAGCTTAAAAGGTAGGGATTCTATTACTCATCTTTTGTGAGGTTTTTATAGAATTAAAATTGATTGTTTTGCCGCAATATATATATCTATGTTGAACTGATATTATATGTGTATCACATATGAAACTATGACATGGACTCGTCTTGTATTGTACGGCGAGGAACATAATGAATTGACACATGTTATAAATTGAGAAGCATGGTTAGGAAAATTAACTCTATTAATAATGATTTAATATAGAGAAATTGTGAGACATGAAGAGGGCGACGGTTACGTCCTTGGGCATGAATACCCTAAAAGGTAAAATAGGGGGAAGGCGATGACGCTTCCTTGGGTTGAAAGTCCCAGAACACACTATACAGGAATCGATTTGGTGAGGACTCGGGGCTTGATGTCCCCTCACCGGAACACCCTTGGAATGTTTATAGGGTGATCAAGTGCGCCCATTTGGGTTTCGATGAGTTGAGTGATACTCAATTTAACATGGATACCTAGGAACAATGATGATTGGTAATATTTGTATAAATGTGTAATTATGACACTTGGTAATGATTAACTACGGTATCCATAAGATGTGATCATAATAAACCTCATAATCTGGAATATGATGTAACCTACTAACCATGCAGATTTTAATGTGGTAATGATAAAAACCTAAAGGTGGGTAATGGCTTTCTCTACTGAGCATAGTGTTGCTCATACCCTTATGTTTATATCTTTTCAGGACTCACTAAGTGTGAGGTGGCTACGAGAAATATAGTTGAGGAAGTGATGTAACTATATTACATTGGGACTGCTTCAATCGTTGAGAATGTTCTTCATGATAATGTAAGCATCAATTGTTACTTTCTGTGACTGTATTATAATGTGTTGAGGGTTAAAATGATGATGACAACAGTTTATATTATTAAATTTAAGGTGCTACATTAAAACTGTGGTTTATTTGTCGTTTATATTTTTATTTTTGAGTTGAGAGTTTTTATTTAAGTCCCGGGCAAATTTTATTTTTAAGGTTTTACTTTTATTATTTATTTTTATTTTATCTCATTAAAAACTGTTAACCCCCACATAGGGGCGTTACAACGGATTACCCCTCAACTCCTCAAGCACCACTTTGCTTTGAGGTTTAAAGTCGTTCATGTAACTCTCCTCAAGGAAAGTTGCATTAGTTGAAACCACGACTTTATTTTCCTTTGGGTTATAAAAATAACCCCCTTTAGTCCCTTTTGGATATCCTACAGACACGCAAACTTCTGAACGTGCTTCCAACTTATTCGGATCCTTAAACAGGACATGAGCTGGACATCCCCATATGCGAATATGGTTTAAGGATGTCTTCCGTCTTGTCCACAACTCGTGAGGAGTTTTAGGGACCGATTTTGAAGGCACATTGTTCAAAAGATAACATGCGGTTTGTAGTGCATATCCCCAAAAGGATAAAGGCAATGATGAATAACTCATCATGGACCGAATCATGTCCAACAAAGTCCTATTCCTTCTCTCTGCTACGCCATTCTGCTGCGGAGTACCCGGCGTAGTCAAATGGGATAAAATCCCATTCTCTAACAAGTGTCCCAAGAACTCATCAGAAAGGTATTCCCCACCTCGATCAGATCGAAGTGCCTTTATGGGTCTACCCAATTGCTTTTCCACTTCAGTCCGAAACTCCCTGAACTTATCATAAGTTTCGCTTTTGTGGTGCATTAGGTACACATACCCATATCTTGAGTAATCGTCAATAAAAGTAACGAAGTACTCATACCCTCCTCGTGCCCGGATGTTCATCGGTCCGCATACATCACTATGCACAAGTTCTAGAACCCCTTCGGCCCTATTGCCCTTAGACCCGTATGGTCTTTTGGTCATTTTATCCTCCAAACAAGACTCACATTGAGGTATAGATTCCACCTTTAAGTGACTTAAAGGTCCATCCCTTACCAACCTTTGAATCCTATTTAGGTTAATATGGCCAAGGCGCAAATGCCAAAGATAAGTCTTACTAGAGTGAGAAGTTTTAAGTCTTTTTGAGTCATTATCATTTATCTCAGCATTAAGCAATAGGTCCATCTTAGGTTTGATAAAATATAGATTATTTTGCATCCATCCAGAACAGATAAAAGATTTGTTTTTACGAATCACCACTTTTTCATTAAAAGATACCACGTAGGAGTCTTTAAATAAAGAAGATACAGAAATTAAATTCCTTTTAAATTTAGGAACATAAAAACAATCTCGCAAAATTAAACTCCTATAATTATCAAAATAAAGATGGACATCTCCCACTGCTTCCGCTGAGACCAAGGATCCATCGCCCATCCGAAGCGTTAAGTCTTCACGAAGTAGACTTCTCGTTTCTTTGAATCCCTGCAGAGAAACACAAACATGATTAGTTGCACCGGAATCTATGACCCAAATGTCACTGGATTCCTCAACCAAACAAGTTTCTAAATATAGAAGATCACACCTACCTCCCTTGGAAAGGAAGTCCTTGCAATGCTTCTTTATATGCCCGACCTTACCACAAAAGAAGCACTTAAGCTTCTTTGGGTTCTTCTTCTTCTTCTTCTTGCTCTTGGTAGCAATAGGAATAGAAGACTTCCCACTTTTGGCCCGTTGCTTCTTTCCATTCCTAGAGTTAGGATTGGAACCAGAAGCAGCTACCATATTGGCCTCTCCAACACAGGAGACTCTCTGATCAGCAGTTCAAACTCTTGTAACTGTTTCATCAGTTCTGTCAAGGTCATATCTCGTCTATTGCTTAGATTAAAAGTAGCTCTAAACGGAATAAATTCCTTAGACAGAGTCTCAAAGACCATAGTCATCTGAGTTTCAGCATCGATGTCGGCTCCATTGGTTTGAGCCTCAGCGAGGTAACCCATGACCAACATCATGTGCTCCTTTACAGATGTCCCCGGTCTCTGTCTACAGTTTAAGAGTTTCCAAAGCGCCCCTTGCCGCTTTGTTATGGCCTGGCCTCCAAACATGTCCTCAAGATTATCCAAGATCTGCTTCGCAGTCTCATAATCCTGATGTTGAGCCTGCAGCACGTTATTCATGCTAGCCATAACATAGCAGCGGGCCTGATCATTAGCATCTTTCCAGCGGTCGTACGCTTAGAATTGCTCATTACTTGAGTCTCCCGTAGGCTCGGGAGGACAAGGAGTTGTCAGAACATATTTCAGTTTCTCAAAGGAAAGGACGATGTCCAGGTTCCGTTTCCAATCATTATAGTTCTCACCGGTTAATTGGTTTTTGTCAAGTATCGATGATAAAGCGTTTTTAGACATTTTTAATCTACAATAAAGAATCATATACCAAACATAAGCAAACATATATAATAATTTAGTAAGATAACACAATCATGTAAAATCATACAAATGTGTTTATGTGTCAAAACCTTGAAAATATCACAACCTTACAACGATAATTCCCAACTCAGAATTCAACAAGCTCCTAGGGGAGTCATGCCAAATTCAATCAGGAACACGGATCCCCTCCTGATTAATATATGCCATCCAGGACCCGTATGATCCAGCATATACTAATAATCGTTTCTTTGGCCATTAATTTTATTAACAGAGCTCCTAGGGGAGGTTAATAATAAAATTAACGTGAGTGTATAACCACCGTTTTAATATTTTATCCATGATTTATAATCACCACCTAGGGGTGTGCAACCATAAATCATACTAAAATACCTTATCCTTTCAGAGATCCAATCTGGTACATGATAGAAATCCCTTCCTAGGGGTTGGGACCATCATGTTCTTCCTATGGACCAACGATGGAGGCCTTAGGTTCTCTCTTCGAAAACCTTCTCCCACTCAATCTTTTGAAGTCAAGGTTTTATTTTGAAATTATGCATGAACAAATTTAATATGAGCGGCACTCCCTATTCTATATGACATGTTATCAATATACATGGTAAATCATATTATAATGCAGACAAGCAAAGTAATCAAGCAAAGCTACAAGCATAATAATAATAATAACCGTAATATTATGGTTCCACCCTAGAGAATAGAAAAACTAAGATTACAAGAGAATAATCGAGACATTTATCGATTCTTCATCCTTGAATCCTCAAGCTGTATCCTTCTTCATGTAATATCCATCTTCAAGTCCTCAATCCCGTATGAATCGAACACTTCATATTTCCGGTCATATCCAAATTTAATGTTTCTCAGAATCGTCCCAAAAATAAAATTAAAACTGCACCAAAAATTGCACCTTTTCTGGACACCTGGCAGCTCTCGGTCGGCAGGCCGATCTGGGTGATCGGTCTGCGGATCATGGTGGTTCGGCCTGCCGGCAGAGCACCAAAATTTCTGCCCCACTGTCGGCCTGTCGGACCGTACGTCCGGCCTGCCGATCTGTGACCTTCGGCCTGCCGAACTGTGAGGTCCGGCATGCCGACCGAGCAGAAAACCCTCAATCCTAAAAAATACAATTTTAATGCAATTCATCAATTTTATTTTCAACAATTCAAAAACATAAAATTAGAGACTCAGGAAATACCTGGAGGCACCATCATCAATCTTTAAGTTCCGACTTCTCGTTCCGTCTTCTCCGAATAATTATTTAATTACAAAATTCTTATAAATTAAAAATTAAATAATAATTCCTAGACGGAGATGATAGTCCGCCATCTAATTACATGAAAAACCTAGATACACATCCTAACCTCTAAGGAACCATAACCGGTATTAATTAATTAATAAATAATTAAACAACAATTTAATCAACCATAATTAATTAACAAACATTCACCATATAATCCATGACAACATATATATTATATAGAAACCTAGAGTACCATCTCTCTATAAAATTTAATTCAAGCATTGGAGAGATTAAGATCACAAAATTTATGCATATAACATGATCACAAACTTGCAAATTTATGTAAAAACCTAGCTCTGATACCAATTGTTGGAAACAAAGTGCGCAGCGGAATTTTAAAATTTTTTCATCAGAGTATTTTCCAAAACACAAGTTTGACATGTTATATGTATAAATTAAATAGATCTTACTAACCTCAGTGTGCCGAAGAACCTCCGCGACCTGTGTAGAGAAGTAACGATCCAGAAGAGCCTCAACCAACTGGTCTTCTTTGCTATTCTCTATCCACAACTGGAGTGAGTGTGGGCTCACACGTACAGCTCTTCCACCGGTGACTCTCCTTCCAACCAATAGAGAGAACCCAAAGCTAGTGTTCGTGATTTGTGAACAAAAGCTCTCAGGGAGTTTTCAGATGCTCACTAGAAGAGTATCACTCTTAATCTCTCAAATTGATCTTAGTAAATCATTAGACTCACTCCCTTTTTATACCTATTGGTCCTTGGGGTCAGTCCATATCAGATTAGGTCTCAAAAATCGAAACAGAATCAAGTTCGGATCAATATCTGATAAGATACGCATGAAAAACGCGTAATCTTAACTGTCGCGGTCGGCATGCCGAACTGTGTGATAGGCAGGCCGAACTGGCCAGTTCGGCAGGCCGAACTTTCTGATAGGCAGGCCGAACTGCCGAGAAAAAATCTCCACGAATCTTTTATTTTCCACCCGAGATTCTAAAGGATAAAGTCTCAGTTTTGATTCAAATAGCCCAATAGAAAAGATATCTGATCAAAACAAACTTTATCAAGATAATCTCCAAGAAAATAAATCAATTCACAATAATTCTACAAGTTTTTCTTGTTCTAATTGTCCAAAATTAAAACAACCGATAAACAGACAAGAATTATCCGAACGCCATAATTCAACAAGTTCATCTTGAACTAATTTCTTACATAATTAATTCAACCGATAAACAGACATGAATTATTTGATTCTTATAAATTTTAAACCAATTTGATAAATCCGACATAAGTCACCAATTATTGGAAAAGCACGCTGTGTCGTTACAGGATTTTGTGAGCTAGCAAAGGGGACCAAAATGGACCTATAAAGTTCAAGCTCATGATAAATATGAAACCCAATATCCCAGATATACATTTCACAATTATCAACTCCAACGCTACTCCACTAAAAGCTTGGAGCTGCACTCTCGAACTTTATAGAATTACGAAGCTCGTGTAGCTAAGTCTCCATGACATATCATAGTGTATCGCATCCCCATATGATCATCCATAATCGGCTTAAGGACAAGTTCTGTCTTACCTTCCCGATTATTTTTATCTTACGTTCCATTGTCTCACCATTAGAAAACTTACCATCCAAAGATAGTATACCATTCGGTTACACCTATGTATCCAAATGGTTGAGCGCTCCAGTTTTCCAATTACAGGACAACGCATATAAGAGGATATCATTACTCTTAAAGAGGAGCTATGGATTCCATATCTATGAATAACAAGTCTACGCTACCAAGAGTCATGCCTCTAACGTACCGGCATTCATGCCACTATAGAGATGTGGGAGTCACCCATTGGTACATCAAAAGATACAATCGAGACAACGGGTCCATTATTCATCTCAGGATTAAGATACAATACAAATGATTGTCTAAAGTGAATCGATTTGCCAAGACAGAATTATTAATCCAAATCAATTCACTTTATGTCCCGATCCAACACATCGTCACCTATGACAACGCGCCAATGTTTCTATTCACGGAGTCCAACTCCGATGGCCAAGACAAACCATCTCCCAAAAGGGATATAGACAACATAACAATCTTTACATGAATAAAGTGCCCAACTTTATTCCCTCGATTGCGGATCATATATTTTAGACCATCATCTTAAGAGTCGTGTCTACCGCATAATCATCCCATCATATGCCCAACTCTTAAGGTTTAGACTGACAGTCTCAGACTACTGTTTGCTTATCATACATTCAACAAATATGAACGTAAAGAGGACAATATTTGGTATATATAAATGAATAAATTCTCTATTGATAAAAATGTCTCCAAAAACGTATTACATTTTTACTCCTTAGAGCATACATGTCTAACATCTATTTTGCTAGCTTGACCCCCACAACATGTCCAACCTGACCCTAACAGCATTTCTAGCTAGCATGCCTAACCCATATGGTAAGTCCAGTATGCTAGCCTAACTTCATTGGTGAATATTCCCTGACCATGACAACGAGTTTAGCCAATTTGGCCGACCCTAGCAGTGAGTTCCAATCATCAGTTTGATGCTAATAGGAGGTTTGGCTTGCTTGCATCGCCTTGACAATAAGACCACCCTACTAGCTTGACCCTCTTGACAAGTTCAGCCCGACCTTGAGTACGAGTTTTGTTCGCTAGCCAAATCCCAACATTGTTTATGGCTCGTTGGCATGACTCTAATAGTGAGTTTAGCCCAATTACTTAATCTCAACGACATGTCCCTCTCATTGTCCTGACCCCTACAGTGAGTCTGGTCTATTAGCCTAGGATTGACAGTGAGTTCAGCTCGTTGCCTAACCCCCACAGTAAGTCCACCCCTACCGACTAGACCCAACGACATGTCGTGCTCGCTAAGCAGACCCCGATGGCAAGTATAGTCTATTGGCCCGACCCCAACAACAAGTATGGTCCAATAGCCTAAACCTAACGACATGTGTAACTTTTTGTCCCTACCCCTTTAATGAGTGTTCGTCGATTTAACCCCCTAAGTGAATCTAGTTTAGCGGCCTAACCCTAGAAGCCAAGTCCAACCCAACAACTTGACCCCACTGGCGAGTTTAATCTATTGACCTAACCTCCATAGTGAATCCACCTTGCTGGCACAACGCCGACAGCACGTCTAGCTCCTTAGTCGGGCCACGACGAAAAGTATAGTCCATTTGCTTGACCTCAACGATGAGTCCAGGCCAATGGCCTAAATCCGTTGGCATGTTCGGCTTACTAACTCTACCTCAACGGCAAGTCTAGCCCGATGACCCGACATCAATGGCAATTTGGACTTATTAGACCATAATAATCCGCTAACGTTCTATGCTTTAATAATGACTTTAACTTAAGATTTTTCTTTAAAACAATTGAAAAGAAGAATTTTTGTTCCCATAATTTAAAAAAATGATAAAAATTTAAAAAAAAAAAAGAAAAAGAAAAACAAAGATAAAAATGAAGTTATCAAATGTGTTTTCAAGACTTCTTTGTTCTTTCTCTTCTCTTAATCTTTTTAATTTAGTTTTGTAATTGAACATGAATATTATATTTATGAAGATCTTTAAGTTTACAATAATAAATTAATTTTCTTTTATTGCAGCTACAAGTGTAGCCAAGATAATGAATGTTTGGATTCCTATTTCTTTTCTTTCAAAGAATTTATTTTTGCAAAGAGTTTATTATTCATGCTTGTTAATTTTACTATTCTTAATGCATTTGAATAGTTGGCCAATATTTGAATTGATTACAAGACCTAAATTGAAACCCCAAAAAGAGATATTTAGGAATAGTCTTTTATAAAATTAACTATAAGGTATATGTGATATTGAGCAATAGTAGTATGACTTGTGTCGATAGTTGAAAGAGCCATTGTACGTAACGAGTCTTTTAGGGTGGAATTTGTAACACCCGAGATTTTTAGTGCATTAAAAATGCATTAAATTAAAGATTATGTTAAGACAAAGTACAATTAAAGGAAAAATACTGTATAATAAGATGGAAAATTATACAGTGTTGGAGCAACGCAGTATAAGAATTGAATTGTGTGGACCACAATTTTATTTTATACTTTTTATAAAAGAAAAAAAAAAATCAGAAATTCCAAAGCAAACTCGACTTTCTCTCTCTAGATTTTCTCTCTCTAGAATTTCTCTCTCTCTCCTCAAATCTCGTTTGAGATTCCGGCGTTATTTTTCGACACCTCCCATACCAGTGGGAAGCTCTCGTTGAGCTGAGTCCAACGAGGTGTCGTGCCACCCAAATAGCCGCCGGAGGAGGGCTCACGTGCCGCCCAAAGTGGCGGCGAAACCCATTTTTTCCCGACGTCGTTTCTCCGCCGTCCGACCACCAATCGACGTGATTTTGGTGTCTATGGACTCAGTGTGAGGAGAGGAACAAGATGGTACCAATTTTCCAGCTCAATTTTGGCTGGAACAGCTTCGCCGGAGCTGCCCCGTCGCCGCCGTGGAGCCGCCGTCGGAGCCGTCGTTCCTGGTGGCAGTGTGGCACACCGCCGGTGCCAAAACGATCAGAGGGCGACGGCGAGCAAGACCCCTCGGTCAATTGCTCCTTTCCGCCGCCCCTCGCCGGAGAACGAAGGCCCCCGTCGTGAGCCGCCGTGGGTGAGGTTGGGTTGGCCATTTTAGGCCGTTTTGTGCCAAATTGAAGGCACAAACACGTTCAGAGGACCGAGAGGAAGAAATTCGGTACCTCAATTGCACGAAACGACGGCCGGTCACCGGAGAACCAGGACCCGCCGCCTAGCGCCGCCGTGGAGAGGTGGAGCCGCCGTTCCACGCGATGTTGAGCTACCCCACCGTAGGGGAAATACTCAGAGGAGGTCGGGGAACAATTCCCCCACCTCAATTTCACGGTACCGTCGCCGGAGGACCGAGATCGGAGCCGCCGGTGTTAGCCGAGAATTCCGTCTTCGATTTGCTATGTTGGAGGCCGAATTGGGTGAAATTGACCCCACCAATCGACTCAGGAGGGTCGAATTAGGGGGGGTAGGCTCGAGCTCAGCCCTCAACGGAGCCAACCGCCGCCGGTCAACGGCCGGTCAACGGCGGTCAACGCCGGTCAACGGCCGGTCAAAGGGCAAAATGGGATTTTGTGATCCGGACCTCCGATCGAAGATCCGAGACCGCCTCCCGACTCGTTTCGACGCTCTAAACGCAATGGTGACCTCCGTTCGAGCAAATTCCACTCCGATGAAAATCATCCGGTACCGACTGCACGCGGATCGAGGCGATTCAAGCAGTAATATCGGAGTCCAGAATGATAGTTTCAAGAATGTATGATCTCCAGGAAGCATTCCTAGCCATTCATGGTCGCTCGAGGAGCACTGCAGATGATGCTTCATATACTGTAGATGCAGCGAGATACAACTGGATCTGCTTTGCTTGGAGTTCAAGTAAGTAGGAATCTTGACTGCAGTATGAAATGTTTTAGATGCTTTCATAGAAATTTATGAAATGCATGATCAGTGATTGTTACACTGTTTTATGTAAGAATGGGTTTTATAACGTTACAAGGTGACGAAAAACCCGTTAAGGGTAAAATCGTCATTTTTAAGGAAACGGCTAGAACGGAGTCGAACACTCCGATTTAGCATAATGTTATTAGATAGAAAATGTTCCGTGATACGTTAAGTAACGTAACGGTCATGTGAGATCAAGATTTAACGAGAGATGTTTTAAGTAAACGAGTGGTAACCGATGGGTTACAAAGTTAAAAGAAAATGTAACCCCGGTGGGTTACAAGGTTAAATGAAGGAAATGTAAACTGACAGTTTATAAGGTTGAGTAAGAGAATGGTAGATCGATAGTATACCAAGTTATGAATAAGGAAAGAATGATTAATGTTTACGTTTTATTATCAATCGAGTGGATTGATAATAAAGAAAGTTAATTAATGAGTCGGCTGTCGTTTGATCAGGACACAAAAGCCGACCAATGGAAGGAAAAGGAACGGAATAGAGAATGCTAGAGTATAGTTTGGGTAAGTTTCAAACCTCACCTACAGCATGAAGTAAATGATTTTTAAATGTTTATTTATATGATTTGCAAATGTGTTTGCAAAGTGTTAAGCAAGTTGTTTTTAAAGTATGTTTGCATTATTTATGCAAAAAGTTTTAAAGTTCAAGAAAAAGATTTGCAATGAAATTGCAATCGTTATGTTAAAGGTTTATTGGCATATTGATATGCATAACGTTTTTAAAAGTTTAAGTTATGATTTTCAAAGTATTGAAATATGTTTTGCATTATGACAATGCATAATGTTTTATAGTTTAAGTTAAAGGTTTAACGATGCATTTGCTATGCAATAAGTTGCATTTATTGTGCAATAAATTTAAGAATAAAAGTTATAGTTTGCAAAATGTGTTTGCATTTTATGATGTATTTATTAAGCAATATGTTGCATTTGTTATGCAATGAGTGTTAGAATGCAAATTATGATTAGTAAAATGTGTTTGCATTTGTGATGCATTTGTTAAGCAATATGTTGCATTTGTTATGCAATAGATTTTATAGTACAAGCTATGAATTGCAAGTGTATTGCATATGATGTGATTGCATTTGAAATGCTCACTAAAGTTAATAAGAAGGTAACGTAAAGATAAAAAGGAAAGTGTCGTACCAGCCTCTTTGTTATGAGGTAATGAAAGTGAAATTAAAGTTTGACCTCCTGAAGGTGAGGTACAAGACCTCAATGTTTGATGGTCTCAAGTCTTCCACAAGGGAAGCATCATGTTTATGATCTCATGATTAATGAGTTGGTACGAACACTAAAGTAAAGTAAGGAAAATGAAAGTTATAAGATAAAGAAAGTTAAAGAATAAGAATAAAGATTGAAAAAGAAAGGAATATTTAAGTTTATAGAATGTTCATAAAATGCTCATAATTGAAGTTAATAATTGAGCATAAATGGAGTCATGCATTCTGAGGTTACTTGAATGCTTTTGTATGAAATGTTTATATGTTATGTTTATGGAAAACATTCTGAAAAATGTTTACGATAAATGTTTATGAATAACGTTTTCATGTTTTCAAGAAACGGTTTATGAACGACGTTTTAAGATAAACGTTCAAGAAATGTTTTAAGAGAAAGGTTTTACATTAAATGTTTATGAAAAACATTTCATGTTTGCAAGAAAAGGTTTACGAATGACGTTTTAAGAAAAACGTTGAAGAAATGTTTTACGAAAAACGTTTATGCAAAACGTTTCAGAAATGTTTTATGAAAAACGTTTTCAGAAATGTTCTATGAAAAACGTTTATGTAAAACGTTTTTAGAAATGTTTAAGGAAAACGTTTATGAAAAATATTTCATAAATGTTTATGGAAAACGTTCATGAAGAACGTTTCAAGAGAAAGGTTTTCATGAGAAAAGTTTTTAAAGCATGTTTAAATGCTTTGTGAGAATATGTTTGAACTTGCTGAGCGAAAGCTCATTAAAAGTTTTTCATGCTGTAGGTAATTTATGGGTGACCAATGGGACCCGTTAGAAGAGCTGGGTGCTGCGGAGGACAGATGCGAAGATTTGGGTATGGATACCATCACTGTTTGCTTCCGCTACGTAAAGAAAATGTTTTCCATTGTTTAATGTTGTGTTTTCAAAGTTTAAAGAAAATAAGTTTTATGAATAGTATTAAAAGTTTTAAGATACAGTTTACAAACTGTTTTATGTAATTATAAAGTAAAGTTTTAAACTATGATTTAATAAGTGTTTCTTATTAAGTATTGAGAAACGATTTGAAATGATTTTAAGGTCAAGTGTTGAGCGATGTCTCCACTTGAATGCGACGGAGGTCGCGTCAGTTTTAAAGAACGTTTAAGGAAAGAAAAAAAAAATTTTATTACAGTATTTTCTTACTAAGTAAGTAAGATTACTGTTTACGAAACGATGCTTATGAAAGTAAAGTGACTGCCCGAAAAGGCGGGTCGTCACAGAATTCACATTGAGCGATAGAAGGTTTACATGCTAGAGACATTTTTATTATTATCCTCAAAAGGAATAATAAATAAATTAAGGTTTCTCTTTCTAACACATGAATAATAGACAATGTTAGTTGATAACTGGAATCAAACTGGATTTTTCTTGATGAATTTGTATGCTCTAGTGCTTTCATATAATTGAATTTCCATTACTTAATTTTGAGTTCTATTTATTTTTGTTTTTATTAGTTTTAATTATTTTCCATAATTTCAACTTAATATAATTTGTATAGATAAAGTTAATATTATAATTGTGGTAATTACTAAATTAATTCTTGTAGGAACTATACTCTCTCATCATTATATTCCTTGAGTTGATTTGTGCACTAGCAAAATTTACACATCAAGATAAAGGTATCAAGAGAATTGATATACTTGCTAGCCAGATTAGCTATACTTTAAACAATTCAACTGGAGCTAAATTGTATTCAAATTGAGTTGTCCCTTCTATACAGTCCTTGGGCATATCTGCATTCAAAAAAGCAAGGGATGCTTGCTAAACCACCATCTGGAGGCAAAATAATAAAGCAACAATAGAGAGCACATATAACAAAAAACAAAAAACTGACAAATTCATGTTGAGAAAAAGTCATATCAGATCTGCAACAAAAGTTTTGACAAAGCGAATTAAATGTCCACAAAGTTTAGCTCACAACTTGAATTCAAAAGGTTTTCCAAAGGAAGACCTAGCTTAATAATTTGTCCCTATATTTTGCACCATTGACAAACTTAAAAAAAAAATTTAAAATCATTGTAAACAAGCTTCAATGAGAAAGATGTGAGCTATGTAACTAACAAATAGATATAAGTTATACACTCCTCCAGTAGCCCATAAATTGGTAACAAATCAACCAAGGGACTGAAAAAAAAATATGCACTTTGTATAGGGTGAATTCTATAATTAGATTTATTCAAAGGGTCAATGACTGCTGTCAAAAGCTAATCGTGTACGTGATTCAATCGGTCTTCAATTAACCTAAAATGAAAATAAAGTATAAAGGACAATAAAGTAAATAGATGTGAGAATTTATAGTAATTCACCTTTGGAATAAAGCCTACATTAACTAGGGTCTTAGGGTTCACTATATGATGAAAAAGTACAATAGTCAAGTCGAAAGTAGGTGAAAGAGGAGGAAGAAAGATTTTCAACAAAGAAATTAAAGAGAGAAGGAGTAAATATACGAGATACAATATGTACAAATGGTGGGATCAATCTTGAATTTATAGAGAATGGGTTGAACCTTCTTAGAGTGATTCTGTATTGACCAGAGAAGGTTAGTTTCCTTATCAAATTCTAATTGACTTTCTGATTGCTTGTTTACTTATTTAATTTAGGGTTTTTCCCTCCAAGCTTGATCTAATTCTTGCCTTTGTTTCCAACTTTAGCAGATTTGGTCTTTGTGGGGTTACAGAATGGTTTTTTTATTTATCTTAAGTGGGTCTCATTCATCTTCAGTTGACTATCAGCTTCAATCAACTTCTCTTCTCCAGCAGACTCAACCAATCAGTATTCTTGGTGATGACATGATACATACATAGTGGAGATCGAGGTGTTAGTTTTACCCATATGGTAAGCCCCCCCCCCCCCCCACTCTTTAGTGAATGAGAATAGACTATAGGAGTGTCATGATGCTTTGCATGCTTCCTTGAGTCTTTAGGATGTGATTGGGACTCCTTTTAGCGCCCTTTGGGCTTCTATAAAGTTTCCAAAACAAATGGGAAAGTGTGTCGCCTAGAATGGTGCTACTCAAATGCAGCTTCCATGTGGCATTGTTTGCCTCATGCTTATGGTGGCGATTAGACATGGGGTGACGTGCTGCAGGTGTCAGAGACTTAGGTGCATGTCCAAACAGTTTGAAATCATGACATCTGCCTAATTAATTTGGGCCATTAGGAAAAAGCTAATCTTGGCCATCTAATTCGATTTGGGCATTAAATGCAAATTTGAACCAGATTTGATTAATTTCCTCTTCATCTCCTCCTACCCTAATCGTTCTGGTGCTCATTTCTTATTCTCCATTATTGCCTAGTTTTTCTCAAGCGATTTCTAAGTAATTTTCTTTGTTTTCTATTTCTTTATTTTTCATCTTCTTAGTTTTGCTTGCTTAGGACCCTTAGGTCGCAATATTTCACTTCAAGCTTTCAACTTTAGTACCAATTTAGCTTTCAAGGCCAATTTCTTTTTTATGTTCCTAGGAATCAAAGAGAGAAAGAAAGGGTGAAAAAGAAAAAAATAATAATTTTTCACTTGTACTTGCTACTGTAGGGCATTTTGATGATCTTGATTCCTCGGGTGTCTTGGATTTCCTTAACTCACCATTTGGGCTATTTGGGAGTGATTCAAAACTTGGTCGCTCTTACGAATTATCGGTTAATCGTTCAAGGCGTCGGTCGGCAGAGGTGATAATAATGATGAGCAGTTCCTAGATTTGGGCTACCTCGAGGACAACACTTATTGATGCTTGAGATTGATACATAATTGCATGCGGGCGGCACATGGTAGTCGATTTTCCTATTCTACCTGGCTCTACCTAGTCTGGTTGAATTTGTAAGAGAAGAGAAGGCCTCAGAGTGAGGGGACACTAGTGTGGTGTCTACCAATGACACTTTGATGCTCAAGTCAGTGTATTGATCCACAAGAGCAAATGGAGAAGTAAAGTAGGCAACGAGAAGAATACATATACCTTTACGGTGGAGTTGATGCTCTAATTTGTAGAGTTTAAATTGGATCTAGAGGTACATCGGATTTGACTCGTGACCCGAGGGTACAGTAATTTTACGAAGCCTTTGAACCAAATGACCAGTGTCAAAATCCCAACAATGGGATGTTGCCCAAGGGGTAAGTATTGACACAAATTGGGTTGTATCTTGGTTAGATAGATCCTGATCGAATGGATTCTAGTAGGATGAATCTTGGTCAAACTAATCCTGATTAGACCAATCCTGGTTAGATCCAAGTCAAACCTTAGTTAGACCTGTGATTGGATCCCAGTTAGACTTGTGGTTAGACCTGTGGTGGAATGACGATTAAACCTTTATAGATAGTTGGTCATAGGAGTGATCTTGGGTCATTTTTAAATTCTGAAAACCTTCCCACGATAATAGCCCCCAAGACCTTAGTGGTGGAGGTCATCTACATAGAAGTCTTGATGTGGTCAGAAAGTATTTTTTGTATGTCTTCTTATGGTCCAATTTAGACCTTCAAGCCTCTTAGTTGGTCATAGCTTTCTTTAAACCTAAGGTTTCTACATTGGTTGTAGCCTTCTTAGACATTTTGGTCCTAGACTTGGCCAGCCATAGTTGGGAATACAGTCTTCTTTGGTTGGCTAGAGACTTCTTAGACTCTTAGGTCTCTCTGTTGGACGTGGCCCTTTGTGGACCTGAGGTATTTTGGTAGGCCACAGCCTTTTTCACCTTGAGGCCGTAGCTTTTTTGGACTTTTCGTCCTTGACCTAAATGGCAATAACCGAGACTTGGTCTGCCCTAGTCAACCATTACCTTCTTTTACCCTTGTCTCTTGGTTGGCCGTAATTGTGATGCCTGCCAAACTTAATCACACTGTTAATATAAAATTATGCTAGATGGCATTACATTCTTTTCCAAACTAATAATATTATTTAAGAAAATAGTGGGCAAATTTGAACTTCTTGAAAACTTTGTAATTTATAAGCAACTACACATCTATACTCACAAAAGATGGGCCGATGATATATATATATATATATGAATTTACATCTCACAATGAAACGCCACCCAAACCATACTTATAACAAACCTATAGTAATTACAAGTACCAAATATGATGTTTAAATAAAAGCGTGCCCATGTGAACTCAGTGGTGTTCATATATTTGGCGTCATGAGAAGAAGGAGCATGTCAATCAACCTCCAAAGCTAACGCTACTGAGATGTACCCTCATCTGCATTACAAACAATATGAGCTAATGCCCAGTGAGTAGAAACTATGCAATGTAATGGCATCATGTATGAACTGATAAAATTTCCATCGTACGAGCCCTAGCATAAAAAGGTTTAATGTGCGCATGATAATATACACCATGAGTCACCCGCCCAGTTCTATTATAAGCATGCATGCATACTAGCAAACTTTCATCAAGCAATAATACCTTAGGCTATCCCATAAGACACTATAGTCCCCCAATCCTAGGAACTATAAAGAGGTCCGAAATATGGTCCTAGATTATCCCATGAAACCATTTGAGTCCCAGGTTATCCCATGAACTTAATTAAAGCCATTTACAAACTAACTACATAGCGCCCATACAAATAGTCTCTTTCTTATAGTATGATGATTTTCTTTGAAAAAATATACATGTGCCTTTATGCCATGAATGCAAGTGAAATAGTACATCATATATGTTACAACAAAAATCTTATGATGCAGTTAAAATGAATTCCTACTTACCTTGTATTTAGTTTAAAAAATTTCAAGTGGAAGGTATCGGTGTCCTTATCGAGTTGAATGTCCTATTAAGCCTAATATTAATCATAGTTGCATAAGTAAAATTCTATAAAATGTTTACAATTAGAAGCTATAATTAAATAAAAAGTGTAGTTATATACAAACTTAGGACCTAAAACTAGGATCTAGTAATTTATCCGATATGACAATAAACATCTATTGCCAAAGCAACTATCAACTAACTGAGAAACTTGAAGATACAAATCAACCAAACATAATGTTTGAAAAGAAAATCATAGAAATCTAAATAACCAATGTTAGATATATGTGTGTGTGTGTATTTACAATAATTCAACCATGCCAACTAAATTGACGTATATATAAAGAAACAACTAAAAAAATGTCTCTCACGGTATTAGTGTATACATACTCAAAACATGTACTAACACCATTCCTAATTCATAGTCCATCAAAATAAATTCATAACATGCATATGTATTTATAGCATAAGTTTATGAAGATAGCAAATAACTTGCTTTGTAAGGAAAATAAAAGAAAATACTAAACTTAAAGTCCAACATCGTTAAAGATAATAATATATATACTTTCAAGCTAACAAGCTTCCAATATATATGAAAACAACAGCATGCATTCAATACCAAGAAGCATATATATAGACTATATATAGAAAGTTTCTTAGTCGCATATGGCTTCTTTTTTTCTCGATTACTATATACAAAATTATATAGAATATTCACAAGTAATGTTTGAATTAGCAACGCAAACTATAATTTTTTTTTTTTTTTTTTTTTTAACACTTAGTGTACTCCTATAATATAATCGTAGAAACGAAGCACAGAAGAAAAAGATGTCGTAAGTCAACAAATTACTGACACAACCTATATACATATACCGCACTCTATTACAATAATCCAAAAGTGGAACCCAAAGGAGCTTCGATTATCTATTTAAAGCTTGAAAGAATATGGTTCAGATGTTGGGTAGGTGAGGAAAACAATAAATGAGATATCACTTTTGATGGAATTAGAAAAGAGCATTAAATCGGAGAGAAAAGCAAGCTTTGTCGGTTGAGATAAAAGGAGAATAGAGAAGATATGTGTATTTATAGTATAGTCTACGTAGACAAACACATGCAATTTTTTTATATTTGCATATGACCTGTACAATGATTAGAATGCCATTCATAATAATAATGATATATAATATATAAATATAGACTCACAAACACACAAAAACAGATATAAAACTAATATTTATATATTCTAATTTCAGGAGCAAGTAAACACCTAATTAGTTAAAACACAAGCTAACCAACAACTCGACAAATAAAATTGCAAGATGCTTAGTATAGCACATCAAGCTTCTAAGTCACGAAAAGTAATTCCTACTGCCCTAAATAACTCAAAATTCAAATTAGTAAAAATTAGGCATCTCAATAATAATTATAATGCAATGCAGATATGTTATTATTGGCTAAATTTATATGTGAAAATTTACGGGCACCACGATAACTTTTCTAACCTTGAGGTTTCTTAGTTGGCTATAGCCTTTTTGGTCTCTTCATCCCTAAACTGGTTGGTCGTAGCCAAGATCTTATCTTCTTCTAGTTAGAGTTGGTTTCACTTGGTTAGACTTCTAGTTGGACCAGGTCGAACTTGGTAAAACTCTTGATCGAACCTACGGTGAAACTTGGTCAAAATTCTGGTCGGACTTAGTCAGACTCTTTGTCATACCAATGGTTGGATCTAGTCAAAATTCTATTGGACACTTAGTCGAACATGGTGGACCTGGTAGGACTTCTAGTTAGACTCTTTGTAGGACCTGGTCGACCTAGTGGACTTGCTCGAACTTTGGCCGAACCTGGTTAGACATGATTGGACTCTTTGTTGGACTTGTGGTTGGACTCTAATCAAATGTCTAGTCCTCTGCTTAGGTTCATGAGTCTTAGTCAAGTCAACTTCTTATCTTCTAGTTTTTTAACCTTTTTCGGAATGCTTGGGGGAGAGGTGAGATTGCTGGAAAGGCATAGTGCCCTCCTTATAGCACCAAACCGTTGGTTCCTGAGATTGACACAACACCACGTATGGTGCGTAAGATGCTCAGGTTCCTTGTTTTTCTGTGCTCTGCTTGGTCTTATTAGATCTATTAGAGAAAAAAAAGCCTCAGAGTGAGGAGACATTAGTCTAGTGTCTGCCAAGGACACATCGATGCTTAAGTTAGCAGTCTGATTAGGAAAACCAAGAGGAGAGGTAGAGTAGGCAAGGGGAAGACACCCCTATCTTTGTGGCAGACTTGATGATCTTATTTATAGAGTTTAGCTTAGATCCGAGTATAAATCGGGTTAAACTTATGATTTCAATGTATAGTAATTATACAAAGCCCTTGAGATGAATGACAAGTGTCAAAATGCGAATGGTGGGATATCCCTAGAGGGTGATTACTGACCTCAATAGGGTAGTGTTCTAGTCAAACAGGTCCTATTTGGACTAATCCTTATCGAATAGATCTTTGTTAAACAAATCCTAGTCAGGCGGATCCAAATCGAATTAATCTTGGTCAGATCCCAGTCAGACTATAGTATGATCCTAATCACACATGTGGTCAAACCAATGGTTAGATCCCGATCAGATATTTGTAAATATTTGGTCATAGGAGTGGTCTTAGGTTATTTTTATTAAATTGTGAAAAATCGTCCCATAATAGCCCATCAGAGTTAACTACTGACAATGTGATGCCATTAAAAGCTTAGTTTGGAATTCCAGAAAGGATCGACTGACAAGGGCAAGTTAGTTGATAGCCCCTAAGACAATTTGTAATCTATGCTAAGGGAATCATCCAAGTAAGGAATGTAATGTGGGAAACCCTTTTCTTATAGACTAAACAAGCAAACTTCGTCACCAATTTTAATCGTTAGAGAAATAATCCATAAGTCTAACATATAATCCAAGGCGGAGGAATCATCCCAACTTCACCTAGAACAATCAAAATGTGATAAAGCCCCCACAAGCACCCCAACCTCAAGAACAAAATTCTCTACTTGAAGAAGCAATGCTTCAGTTGGCCAACAACACCAACCAATTCATGACAAAGACAAAGACCAACTTCTAGAATTAATATGTTCAAAACCGAAAGTTGGAAGCTCAAGTTGATCAATTGGCGAATACTTGATGAGAGGCAACAAGGTATTTCAACTTTTATAGAAGATATTTTTCTGCACCATGATAAAAAAAAATTACATGAAGATCATGCAAGATATTTGTCTTCTAGATTCATGGAATTGGCACCACATGTACTCCCAATGCCACAGTCCAGGTAGACTGTTGTATGAAATTACAATTTTACTCCTATTGACGAAATTAATCCAAGAAATTTCTATTGATCCATCTAAAAGAATATTGTGGAACTAGCAAGGGGACCTAATAGACATATATAATTTAAGCTCCAATAATTATTTTAATTTAATTATCTCATAATTAAATTAATAATAATTATTAACTTTGGTTTGTGCAAAAATCAAAGCTAACTCTTAAATTATATGCAGAATTATATAGAATCTTAAACATCGATTGTTAACAATAAGGCTGTCCATAGATATAATCATATGCTATGTAATAATACCCTCTATAAAAATAATCATAATTAGAGCTTCATTCATAGTTTTCTATACAATCTCTCTAATTACATCTTTATCCATGAGTTCAATTAATTCTCTAATAGATGACCTTTTATGAACAAATCAAAAATAATGATTTTAGATAATACTTGATATTTCATATCAAATAGCAAGACCTCTACATCCAAGATCTCAAATTAACACTCATGGGAATATTATCTTAACATCATATCTTGTCGGATTGTAGATTCCATATCTATGAGTAATATTCCTAGCTACCTATAATAGTATGTCTCCAATATACTGAGTTATTGATTATGGATGTTACAGATCTTACTCATTGGCAGCCAAATGGCATAGTAAATAGATGTGAGTCCATAATCACCTCAGGATTAAAGTAAGATCCATAAAATGATTAAAATGATAGAATTTTAATTTTTTCCTTATGGAATTACACAAGAAATTAAATTCTATCTTGGTCTAGGCTTTATGTATTCTAAACACATTGATGTCTTTATCCAGTAATCATCATAATACTGTAATCTGAATAAGATTATTCTACCAAGTTAGAAATAGACAACATCATAATCTTAAGCAAGATAAAATGTCCAGCTTTATCTACCGATTATAAACCAAAGTTTATACTGAGTATACATAATCATATCATCTATATTATGAACACTTCATATACATGATTATAGACTTTTAACGATTCCCCTCTATTACTCACGTGACTCTGCCCCTGATTGCAGATATTCTTTGCAATCTCTTTGCCCAAGATTTTTTTACCATTGAGGGTTATTGCTTTGCAATAAATCCCCCAACAATGATCCGGGTATGGTTGATCCCATTTTTTTCTCTCCTCTCCTATTATTGGTTTGTAATATCTCTCTCTGGACCTCTCTCTCTCTCTCCTTGGCTCTCTCCGTCAAAACGGCGACTATTGTTCCTGGCGGTTACAGCTTGTGCCCTCAACTCAGTCATCTTTTCTGTCTATGTAGATTGGCTCAACGTAGACCATTCTGGCCCACCGGCTGTTGTTGAGGTGTTATCTTTGTCGGCGTCGGATTAGGCGACCGGTGTCTTCGCGACTTGCTTGGATTCGGCCAGAGTCTATCCAATCGTCGGTTGCCTCAAACACAGTAAGTAATTCAAGCTAAAATCCTTTTTTTTTGTAAAATTTTTGGTCCTTTTTTTTTTTTTGCGATGAACCTGGCGTCGCCGCTGCTGTGCATGTCCGCCTCCGTGGTACACCTCACCGTCTCCGCCCCAGTGCATGTCGGCCTCTCCCTCTATTTCCTGTCGTTGATCAATCACCTTTTTCCCAAATGTGGGTTAAAATCGTTGAACTATGAGAATGATCTCTATTACTTGTTGATCATGTCTTAACTGACTGTGAGTTGTGATTTGGTTTTTCTCTGTGGTTTTACTTCTAAAAGCATCATCCCTGTTATTTTTTGGTGTGATAGCTGCATCGTTAAATTCTATATTACTACTTGTCCTAGGGAACCTTCTTTTTTGTTAGAGATAACATCGATATCAAACATGGATCGTGGAAAATTCTATTTAGAATCCAGAAGCTCGAAAATTGTCTACTGTTGCTCTGCTTAGCATTATGTCTGAATTTACTTGGCTTATTGTTCTAGTAGCTTAACAGCTATTTCCCATTATAGTTGATTATTGCCTCTTACTGATCAGTTCATAAGGATTGAAAACTAACTCTAGGAACTGCAGACGAAATACTGAGGAGTTACCATTTGCTATTCGTAGTCCAACATATTAATAATTGTTGTACTTACCGTATAATTGGTTCTTCACTGAGAGTCTAGTTTATTTGTATTAGTGCTTCCCTGAAATTACTTATTCCTGTCCTGAGTTATTTATCTTTCCTTTAGTGAGGAATTACCATTTGCTATTCATAGTCCAAAGATAAAATTTGTAACATCCCTTTCTTAAAATTTGCAAAGTGGAGCACTACTATTGTCAACATAATTTTGTCACCTCCCTAAATCATTTGATACGAAACACTTGTGACTATGATTACGTTGATGAATCATTATATTCTGAGATAAGCTTTTCAATGTGTGTGCTTGCTTTGTAGGTACATTATATGTTTACAGTTGGTGGACTTTTCCACCTTTAGTGGTCTAATGTGATTTGCACTTAAATATGTATACAGTATAAGTAATGTTAGTACGCAGCCTTTCATGTCTCATGTCGTCTTCAAACTAAGATATAACAATATCCATTTCTCAATTAATTCTTTCTTGGGAACTAGAGCATATGTTCCAATTTCTGTAATCAAAATTTCCTGTCAAAAACTAATGCATTTTTGCTTTCTTTAGCTTTTAAGATGACATGTCAAAGCATGTCTATTTATCCAACACTTGGTATTAGTATGAGGTTCTTATGCACAAGTTTCTTGTATGTATAGCTTGTAAAGAATACGAGGTTCTGAAGTTGCTGATTTTTTTTTTCATATAAAAGGCATCATTTACAGATATGGTCACAAGTAAGATTGTGTCACAAAAATGAGATGAAAGTACCGTGTACCATAAAGAGCTGCATTTTGACTTGTTCTCAGTCTACCTTTTCTTTGGGTTGATTAATTGTTTGAATGGTCTCCTGAAACCAATCCTAAAATCAAACCTTGTGGTGTTAGACTATAATTTGGCAGACTGTAATGTGCCTATTCTTTTTGTTTTTTGTGATTTGTAAAATGTGAACTGTGACATGTGACCTATGAATTGTGAGCTTTGAAATTGTCATTTTGTTTACACTTGTTCTTATTATGATTTCCATATTTGGCTTCTCTATTTTTTTCTTTTTTTTTTTGGTTAATAGAAATTAAACTTGATAAGTTTGTTGATACTACATTATGATATTAGAGAAATGGCTGGCAGTGATGAAACTAAAATTTTGCTTCCTCATGTTGGTTGAAGTGTTATTATTGTGGATTGTCACACTTATTATGCCAATTTGCTCTCAGTTGACTATGCACAGAATTGCGATGTTTAACTTATCGTCGTCACCTGTCCTTGTGGGTACCAACGGGTCATAGTGTTGCTGTGGAAGTCTTAAGTGCCAATCCACAATCATTACGCCCCTAATGTAAAATGGAAGAAGAAATAATAGTTCTGAACTAGATTTATGTCTCAACACTTATTAACTTTTTATTACGATGTTTTCATATATAACTTGCATATGCATTGGTTGTTGCGCGCTTGGTGATTTAATTGTGGAAATGGAAAAGATGGGGAAGAAAAGGAACGATAATGAGGCAACCGTTAATTAGAGCAGACAAAATAAGAGGGCTTTGTTATTACAGTTGGTGGACCATCAAACAACCGCTCTTGGACAACATCCTTCAATAGCCAACTGGGACCCGTGGGTGGGGAAAATTTTTAGTCAAGGTGTTCCTAGCGAACGTTGTAAACAAAAGCAGAATCGACCTAGAAAGATTTTTCCTCTATATTCTATCCTTAGAAATGCAAATGGCTTGGTTGGGATCCTAAAACTGGGGCTGCTCACTGTGATCTGGAGTATTACATGATTTTTTAGTGGTAATTTCTTTTGTTTTCACTTGTCCTTTTGTAATTCTTGTAGATACTGTCCAACCTTCATTTGTTGCGATGTTAATGAGTTTCTCATTTGATGTCCAGAGAACACCCCATGCCAAAGACTTGATAGGTAAGGTTGTGCCCAATTGGGCATTGATAGCCCAATTGTTTCACAAAGAGTCTGCCATCGAGAATCATGTGGTGGCTTCAGGTTCGACACGTCTGACCAAACCTTCTAGTCCGCAGAAAAGCAATGACAAGCATGAAGGAGTCTCTGAGCAGATGGACTTAGAAGATGATTATAACAACCCGGAGGATAGGGCATACATTTCTAATTTGGCAGGAATTGACGGCCACAGATCATGACCACGTGCCACCAACATTGCTCCCACATCCCGGACAATTGGGAAGAGGCCAGTGCATAACAAAGGTTTGATGGATTCGCAGGTAGCTGCCAATGCCTTGCAGAGTATCGCAGATTCCTTATTTAGTCACAGCAACAGTAGGGCCACTGGTGGTGCAAGTTCAGCTAATCAACACGCCTCAAATGATGGGGAAATGAGGTAGTGACTAACTATCATGAATGAGATGAACCTAGGCCCAGATAAGTATTGGGACTTTACAGAATTCTTGTCGACGAATTCCAAATTCCAGACTACATTCCTCAAAGTGAATCTAGAATATCACATGGCCTTTGTAGAGGGGGATCGTGAAAGTTCAATCTCAGCAACGACATTCAGCAAAAAGCACGCCTCCATCACCAGGACTGTCTCAACCACCCGTTATCAACAGGACATCTCATACTACCCATGTCCACCTTCTGGTGGACATGACCCATTTTAGTTTCTCATTTATTGCATGCCTTTTGTTTTCTTTTACAAAGCATTTGTTTAGATTTGTCATGGCCTTCTTTAAAGTCAATATTTTTTCCATTCGGACGTGGTTTAATTTTATTCGGTTACGATTGTATGATTGATTCTTCGTGATTTTTCATTTGTGGGTGATGACCACATATACATTATTATATGTATGTTAATTGTAATTGAGAAATGTTTTATTTGCTTCAAGATGTTTTATTTGCCACAAGTTTATACATTTATTCAGTTACAATATTAGTATTGTCTTCATGTTCAAATTCATTTGTTTATCTTCCAACTATGAAACTATGCAATGACTTGCCGCAATCTTACAACATATTAATAATTCATTGTCGGGATTTTATGGCGGATTTTGGTGATCCAAGTTATGGAAACAATAATTCGGACGACGTCGATAATATTTACAACATTGCAGCTGCCTCCGCGACACTATATGCATCCATATTTATGTAGCCCTGTCAACTACAGAACACGTTGCAGATGCTTGGGCATAAACAAGTAGATAATTTGTTGCAGGGTCATCCCAATAAAATATACAATAAGATTCGAATGGGTCCTGACACTTTTACAATGTTGAGTGTAATAATTCAAAACAAGGGTCTGCGAAGACCGAATCATAATACCAATGTTGATGAATAACTAATGATATTTTTAAACATCATATCACAAAGTCAAACAAACCGAGAAATGTATGATTATTGGCAGCATTTAGGAGAGACAATTTCTTGTTACTTCACATAGGGTCTCCATGCAATATGTGAATTGAGGCATCACTTTATTCAACCTCCTAAATGGAATGACCCGTTGACACTCGTGAGAAAGCATAAGATCAAGTACCTTTCATGGTTCAAGGTAACTACGAGACACCTAATGAAATTATCTATACACTTGTGTAAAACGGTTGACTTTAACCAAATAACTTCACCCTTGGTTACACAATATTACATAAGCGCTGTTGATGATACACACATATCATGTATTCCTTCCAGCGAAAAAGCAAGAAAGTATATTAATAAAAAAGGATTTCACTCACAAAATGTCATGGGCGTCTGCGACTTTGACATGAAATTTACATTCATCTTAACTAGCTGGGAGGGATCCGCCTATGATGCGTGAGTGTTACTGGACGCTATATCCAATCTAGAGAAACACTTTCCAAGACCACCGCCGTGTAGGCCAAAAAAATTTTAATTCTTCTCAAGTAAACATTTGCTTTTGTTGTATTGTCGAAATATATACTAACACCACTTGTGATTTGCTTAGGAAAATTATATTTAGTAGATTCTGGCTATCCGAAAACAAATTGTTTCCTTGCTCCATATCGAGGAGGTACATATCACTTGCAAGAGCATCGAGAGCATCGACAGGGTCCTCATTTGTCGAAAGAGTTATTCAACCATACCCACTCCTCTCTTCGCAACTGCAATGAGAGAACCTTTGGTGTGTGGAAGGTGAGATTCGTATTTGAAGAGTATGAAGCCCTTTCTATATGACAAACAAACATTGATCCCAATTGCTTGTGCCGTCATTCACAACTTCGTATGCATGTGGCAAAGTAATGATGAGATCCTTGAGCAGCACTATGATGATGCAATACCGGTGGCGAAGATAGAAGGTGAAAATGACGACGAAAAAGATAGGGTGCAAGACAATGATAGGGTTGATGTGAACCTATTGATTCAAAATAGTGGGACAATGGCAACATGAACACTCGCAAGGATGCGATGGTGATGGAAATATAGGAAGTTTATGTGGTACACCTCTAGGCATTAGTATTTTCGTAGAAAAAATTTTTATTCCTCAATTGTTGGAACGTTGCTATGTTAGGTTTTTTTTTTTTCAACACTCATTTGTCTGTACAAGTTTCTGTCATATATACATTGCTTTTGAAAAAGGAACACGTTCTTTGTTCTCTTTGTATTTTTTTGTAACTACTTTATGGATTGGAGAAAAAATTGATTCTTAGAAAAAAAATAGCATGAAAATGACTAAAAGAATCAATAGGCAAAAAACAAAAGACTTAATACAGTTAGAAGAGCATTTTTCATATTAATAATATTATGTTCATGTGCACCAAGCATGGATTTCTCATTGCATTCAATGAAATGGAAATAATTTATTTGATAAATTAAATTTAAACACTTTTGAAAATATCTGCTATTTTTTTAATAATTTTTTTTAATTTTGAAATAAGGGCCACAAAAAATCCTAATCCAAATCTCAATTGTATCAAACACATATTCAAAACTCAAATCAAGATTTCATATACTTACCAAACACATACTTTGATCGTCTACCTAACTCCAATTTTTAAAAACTTTCACAACCAAATAATAACTCGAATTACAATTCAAATCACAATACTTAAATCAAAAGGATCCAAATCATCATAATTTGAATTCCTTTACCAAACAGACCCATAAGTACTAGAACCTTTATAATATTTGTATATATATATATATATCAACATATATATCATAGAGCACAACAAGGAATATTATCTATTAATAATGTAATACTTTATTTCTCATAATGTCGAGTTGGGATAAAAACAGTAAGTTTTATAAGCACCAATCCCAACCATTGCTTTAAAATTCGAGGCTTCATCCATTCCGTGGAAAGCTCAAGTCAAGGTGGTGGGATTGAGCATAAGTCTGAATCACTTGATTGTTTACTAACTTAGTGCAAATTTCTACTAGATAAGTAAATCTTAATCTCAAACGAACACTAGAACTTAATCAAGAGTCACTCAATATTAGGGACATGATTTAGGCCATCTTAGACCGATTAAGCCTTTCAATCTAACCTTTGATATATTTGTATCTTTAGTCAACTCCTGTTGAGCCTAATTTATTATTTTTTTTATTGTCACCCACTTTGAGCCTAGCCCTTGAATAAATTCTTTATAAATTTTCACCTTGACATCCACGAATATGATTTGATCTTTCTAGGAAAATTTATTGAGGTATGATATGTGACTCCCGTGTGAATAAACACGCTCTAAAATAACCCCAACTATAAGGTTGTCTCAAATAATACTTACTCGATGAATCCGAGGTCAAACCTACAGGAAAAGATTTTATTCAGTTCCAGTACATATACTATATTATCTTTTTCTTTTTATTTAAACTAAAAACTATGAGGATTAATATTTATTATTTACAGAATATATTTACAATATTTACACATTTTTATAGCATTTTTCATTTTTAGATTTTTACAATTTGGAACTTTAATAAAAAGAAATACAGGTAAATAAAGATGGAATTTCAACTACAGGTACAGAAAACTTAAGCAGAGTAACGACAATAACAATAGCAATTTTAAGAAGTAAAATAGCAATACTAACAGGGCTGAGGTTTAAAGGTTTTTGCAATTATCTTAAATATATTTTGTTTTTCTATTTATTTATTAGTTGGTTTAAGAATATACTATGTCATCCTATGACAACAATAAATCAAGAATTACCAAGCATTTACTGTACCATTTCATGTCTATAATGCAGCAAAAACATAACTTGATAAATGGACAGCATTTCAACATAACTTAACTAAAATAACAACCAAGATAATAAATTAAGCATTTACCGAGTCATTCTCTGTCTACGACTAATCAATGTCCTCCCAAGCATTATCCGTGCCAGTCTATGTCGTCAATAAATCAAACCTGTAATTTAGGCAGAGTTTTAGGTAAGAAAATATTAAAATCCTAAGTTTCTAAGAAAATAATTTGGCATTACAATTGCTTAGAAAACTAAGAAAAATCAAAAATATTTAAGATAATTTTACCAGAATTTCTCCCTCTCACCTCAACTCAAAGAAAATTAAAAAGACATAATTAATAAAATACTACTGATATTATTAAACATAATTTTTACAACATAAAATGAGAAATATTTTATAAAAAATTAGACTTAAAACTAAAATAAAAACTAAGTATTAAAGTAGCAGTATTATTATACTGCGAGAAGGGTTGCCTTCCATCTGGGTAGAAACCCCCGGTCCTTTATAATCTCTTAAGAGCCACTATTTACAACATTTCATGATTATTTTACTATAAAAAACTTGACTAAAACGAAGATTCGTTTTGCTAAGTGCTTCACGCATTTGAGCATTCAAGAATGGGCGAATATGAGTTTGTAATCCCATGTTGCACGGCATCTACCAGTACTAAGCAGGCGTAATCTCGAGTGTCAAAAAAGAGATCCAACAGTTAACAGACGCGGACAGAATTAGGCCCAAGTGAGACCAGTAGGACCAAAACTCGCAATCATCAGATTAAGTCGAATACACCGATCCAAAGGCTAAAAATACGAGCTGAGATTAAACCACCCGCAGCAGATCGGAAGGTATGAGATTCTTGCTGACACAGTCTACGGCTTGTCGACGCATGAGATGCATTCGCGAATCAAATCGCGACACGTGGACTCCACTTTGAGAAACGGCTGACGCATTGGATGACGTGCTGACACATGGACAGTTAAGATTCAAACAACGGCGCGGTCGACGGTCCACAAGAAGCGACGTATCCTCCAATAATTTAAATTCAAATTTTTGTATGGTTTTTGAAGTATTTGTTGTCCAATTTTGCCTATTTTAGTACCATTTTGCTCCTTTTTTTCACCAGATTTCAAATCTAGAGATAGAAAATTAAAACAAAATTAATTATTATACAAACATAATATTTACAAAAATAGTAAAAATATTTATTTTACATTAGAACATACAAAATTTTTCACAAACTTCTAAAATTTCCAATCCTTTCGGTTTGGCACAAATATGATTTTCAAGACTTGAAAATATTTTTAGAAATTACTAAAAATATACTATAACATATTTACAAACTAAAAACACACTAGCAAATACATTAAGACTCAAAATAAAATCACACAATATTATTTTTACAGTTTTGATTATTCACAAATTAAACATATATTTAGCACACCGAAACGATTCTAAAAATTACCAAAAATATTATTAAACATAAAAACACATTCTTAAACACTTTTACACACTAAGACACACTATTTATCACTAAATTGCTATAATTAAGGAGTTTTAGAGAAATATTAATGCAAAATAATTGATTTTAACCTTAAGAAATATGCATTTTCTAAGTCTCATCACACCCCCTAACTAGCTTATTACTAGTCCCAAGCAATTAAAGCTATAAAACTTAAAACAAGCAAAACTTCCTTAACATTTTGGGAAAAATTTTGAATTTGTTTATTCAAAGCATTGGTTTTATAAGTTGGAAAAAAAAATTTCAGAAACTCAGTTTGTATTTCTTACCATGTACCTATTGACCTAGGTTTTAAAGAAGTAAGCCAAGTTATAGCTTTGTCTTTAAAAAAAAAAAGAAAAAAAAGAAAAAGCTTTAGCTTAACAACTTCGTTTGAAACATGTTGTTCACTAAACGTAGCATAAGCATCTTCAAACTCTCTAAGGTGCATATATGGATTTTCAAATTCTAAACCATGAAAATTAGGAAGCAAGTTAATCATTCCTGGTTTAAACCTAAAGTGATGGGCATTAAGTAGAAAAACCAAACATGATGGAGATTCACGAGGTGATTGCAAATAATCTCTCATTGAACGAATAGGATTGATGATTTGTTGATTACCAATATTTTCATTGTGAACACTTTCATCATCAGCCATTTTTGGTGAATTTGAAGACACAACAGAGACTATGTTAGAAAAAATAATACGCAGCAGAATTTTAAAAATTTTACATCAGAGTATTTTCGAAAACACAAGTTTGACATGCTATATGCATAAATGAACCAGATCTTACTAACCTTTGTATGCCGAAGAACCCTCGCAAAACGTGAAGAGAAGTAATGTTTCAGAAGAGCCTCAACCAATTGGTCTTCTTTGCTATTCTTTATCTACAACTAGAGTGAGTGTGGGCTCACATGTACAGCTCTTCCACCAGGTGACTCTCCTTCCAACCAATCGAGAGAACCCAAAACATGTGTTCGTGATTTTTGAACAAAAGCTCTCAGGGAGTTTTTAGATTCTCACTAGCAGAGTATCACTCTTAATCTCTCAATTGATCTAAATAACTTGTGTGACTTACCCCCTATTTATAGAGGTTGGGTCTAGGGTCACTCCTTATCAGATTAGGTCTCAAAATTTGGAATTAGAATCAAATTCGGATCAATATCGGATGAAATCCATGTGAAAACACGTGATCTTTTTACTGCATGATAGGCAGGCCGAACTTGCCCTATCGGCAGGCCAAACTGTCGATAGAAAATCTCAGCGAATCTTTTATTTTTCACCTGAGATTCTATAAGATAAAGTCTCAATTTTAATTTAAATAACTCAATAGAAAAGTTATCTAATTAAAACAACTTTATCTAGATAATCTCTAAGAAACTAAATGAATTCCCAATAATTCTACAAGTTTATCTTGATCAAATTTATCCAAAAATCAAATCAACCGATAAACAGACAAGAATTATCTGATCCTTACAATTCAATAAGTTTATCTTGAATTAATTTTTATCACAAAATTAATTAAACCAATAAACAGACATGAATTATTCGATTCTTTCAAATTTCAACCAATCTAATAAATTGACATAAGTTACCAATTATTGGAAAAGCGCACCGTGTTGTTACAGGATGTTACGAGCTAGCAAAGGGGACCAAATGGACCTATATAGTTTAAGCTCCTGATAATTATGAAACCCAATATCCTAGATATACATTTCATAATTATCAACTCCAACGCTACTCCATTAAAGCTTGGAGCTACACTCTCGAACTACATAGAATTACGAAGCTCGTATAGCTAAGTTTTGTCTTACCTTCCCGATTATTTTTATCTTGCGTTCTATTATCTCACCATCAGAAAACTTACTATCCAATGACAGTATACCATTCGGTTACACCTATGTATCCAAATGGTTGAGCGCTTTAGTTTTTCAATTACAGGATAACTCATATAAGAGGATATCATTACTCCTAAAGAGGAGCTATGGATTTCATATCTATGAATAACAGGTCTACGCTATCAAGAGTCATCCCTCCAACATACCAGCATGCATACCACTATTAAGATGTGGGTGTCACCCTATGGTACATCAAAAGACACAAGCCAAGACAACAGGCCCACTATTTATCTCAGGATTAAGATACAACACAAACGATTGTCTAAAGTGAATCAATTTACCAAGACAGAATTATTAATCCAAATCCATTCACTTTATGTCCCGATCCAACACATCGTCACCTATGACAACGTGCCAATATTTCTATTCACAGAGTCCACCTCCGATGGTCAAGACAAACCATCTCCCAAAAGGGATATAGAAAACATAACAATCTTTGCATGAATAAAGCACCCAACTTTATTCCCTCGATTGCAGATCTTATGATTTAGGCCATCACCTTAAGAATCGTGTCTTCCGCATGCATGATCTGTCCATCATATGCCCAATTCTTAAGGTTTAGACCGACAGTCTCAGACTTTTGTTTACTTAACATACATTCAACAAATATGAATGTAAAGAGGACAAGATTTGGTATATAAATAATAAATAAATTCTTTATTCATAAAAATGTCTCCAAAAAACTTATTATATTTTTACTCCTTCGGGCATACATGTCTAACAATCTCTCACTTGCACTAAGTGAGTAAATACGACAAATCTCGCTTCCCCATAGCTTCCACATGCTTCTCAAAGACTTTCCCAGTAAGTGTCTTCGTAAATGGATCAGCTAAATTGTCCTCTGACGCGATCTTACACACCGTGACATGCCCACCCTCAATGAAGTCCTTTATCACATGATACTTTCGATCAATATGCTTACTCTTCTTGTGAAATCTTGGTTCCTTAGCATTAGCTACCGCTGCACTGTTATCACAGTCCAGTGCTACTGTCTTATCCATACCAGGAACTACCTCAAGATCCCCAAGGAACTTGTGAAGCCGCACTGCTTCTTTCGAAGCATCACTAGCTATCACATACTCTTCCTCCATCGTTGAATCCGAAGTACAATCTTGCTTAGCACTTCTCTAACTGAAGGCATCGTCGCCCAGAGTAAACACAAAACCCGAAGTCGATTTCCTAGAATCCAGACAAGATTAAAAATCTGAGTCAGTATATCTTAGAGGAGTCAAGTTCTCACCCGAATATACAAGCATATACCCTCAAGTCTTTCTCAGGTACTTGAAAATATGCTTTACCACAACCCAATGGTTCGGTCCTGGATCCGCCTAAAATCGACTTACAATCCTGACTGCATAACTAATATCAGGTCGTGTGCAAAGCATGGCATACATGAGACTTCCAATTGCGGAAGCATAAGGCACCTTCTTCACGTATTCTCTTTCTTCATAAGACTTTGGAGAGTCTTTGTTAGAAAGAGTAATTATAGAACTAGATGGTTGCCCACCTTTCTTGGAATCCTGCATTATAAATCTCCTGAGAATTTTATCTATGTAGCCGGCCGAGGACAAAGCTATCATTTTGTTCTTCCTATCCCGAAAGATCTGGATACCGAGAACAAAATTAGCCTCACCCAAATCTTTCATGTCAAACTACTTGGTCAACCATAATTTGACCAATGATAATGCCCCAACGTCATTGCCAATTAGCAGTATGTCATCTACATGGAGCAGTAGAAAAGCCACCTTCCCATCCTTAATGTGTTTGTAAACACATGGTTCATCCATATTTTGTGAGAACCCATAAGTCTTGATTACTTGATCAAATCTTATGTTCCAAGAACGAGAAGCCTGCTTAAGTCTATAAATTGACTTTAGCAGCCTACAAACCTTACCCTCTTGACCTATGACCTTGAACCCGTCTGGTTGTTTCATATAAATAGACTCATCAAGATAGCCATTCAGAAAGGCCGTCTTGATATCCATCTATCAAATCTCATAGTCAAGAGTGGAAGCTATGGACAAGAGAATCTGTATGGACTTAAGCATGGCAACAGGCGAAAAGGTTTTCTTATAATCGATTCCTTCCTTTTGCGTATAACCCTTAGCTACCAATCTAGCCTTAAAGGTTTCAACCTTTCCATCCACTCCTCTTTTCCTCTTGTAGATCCACTTACACCCTTCGGGAAGATCCACAAGCTTCCAGACCTGATTAGTCTCTATAGACTTCATCTCTGTGTTCATGGCCTCTATCCAAAGTTTTGAATCAACATCCTCCATAGCTTCTGCGTAAGTATAAGGATCCCTTCATGTTCATCAGGTTCAACCAAGAAGACCTCCCCATTGAACATATACCTTTCAGGTTGACGCCAGTCCTCCCACTACACCAAAGCCCCATAGGTTGTTGTTTAGGTTTGTTTGGTTTTCTACACTGATCAGAACGGTTTCATTCGGAACCTTCGGAGTGATCGGATCACTCCTTAACTCCTCAAGCACTACTTTGCTTTGAGGTTTAAAGTCGTCCATGTAACTCTCCTCAAGGAAAGTTGCATTAGTTGAAACCATGACTTTATTTTCCTTTGGGTTATAAAAATAACCCCCTTTAGTCCATTTTGGATATCCTACAAACACGTAAACTTCTAAACATGCTTCTAACTTATTTGGATCCTTAAACGGGACATGAGCCGGACATCCCCATATGCGAATATCGTTTATAGATGTCTTCCTACCCATCCACAACTCATGAGGAGTTTTAGGGACCGATTTTGAAGGCACATTGTTCAAAAGATAACATGCGGTTTGTAATGCATATCCCCAAAAGGATAAAGGTAATGATGAATAACTCATCATGGACCCAATCATGTCCAACAAAGTCCTATTTCTTCTCTCCACTATGCCGTTTTGCTATGGAGTGCCTGGCGCAGTCAAATGGGATAAAATTCCATTCTCTAATAAGTGTTCCAAGAACTCATCATTAAGGTATTCCCCACCTCGATCGGATCGAAGTGCCTTTATGGGTCTACCTAATTGCTTTTCCACTTCAGACCGAAACTCCCTAAATTTGTTAAAAGTTTTGCTTTTTGTGGTGCATCAGGTACACATACCCATATCTAAGATCTGCTTTGCAGTCTCATAATGTAACACCCGCCTATTTGATGTAACGGATAATGTTATATTTGTGACGACGCTAAGCATTTTATTCCATATTGATTTATGATATTATTGTCACTAACTATTTATTCTAAGTGTTATGACAGGCGACGATCACGTGGAATTGATGTGCTCAAGTGTTCATGTTATTTACATTGTATGTTTATTTATGATTCATTAATGATTTAAATACTAAGATGTATTCTTGTATGTAAGGATAGTTTGGCAGGCTGAACCTTCTAGTTTGGCAGGCCAAATTGTCCTTCAAGAATTGGCAGACCGATGGAAATCATCAACAGGCCAGACTTAGTGGAATCGGTAGGCCGAAGTGAGACATCGGCAGGCCGATGACAGCTGACAAATAGTCAGCAGAAATCTCCTAAAATTATCACGATGATGATTGGATGTGATTGGATAATGATTGTTGATTGATTGGCATATTTTTGGATTAAATTCCTCATTTAAGGAAATAAAATAATTGACTTTTGATTGATTGGAATTGTTTTAAATGGTTTCCTATTTTGATATGGCAAAATATGGTAAGAGAGACAAATTGATTTGACTCTCCCTCAATTCTCTCCATTACCCCATGAGAAATGCAGCATTCTCTTCAGAATTTCTGCTACAATTTTTAGGGAGTATTGACCTTTCATTCTCCTCATTCATGTGAAAATTTCTTTGCCCATTTTTCTCCATGAGATATCTCTTTAGTATTATCTTCTCTTCTTCTTCTCTTCTCCACGTTTTCTTTCCCTTCTCTCCCTTAAATTTTACTGCAATTAATTGAAAGAAATATTGAGTTTTCTTTGGGCGAATTCGAAGGAATTTGAGAAGAATCGTTTTGAGGTAAGAGTTCGTTCTTGATTTAATTTTGAAATGAAATCCTTCTTGACATCCGACTACTATATCTTTCTCTACAAAAATCTTTTTGCTCTGAATTTTTAATATGTTATTCATGTATGTGTTATGTAATTTTCCTCCAATTTTCACGTTATTTTGATATTTCAACTTTAAGATATGAATTTTCTTTTCTCTGCCCCTCACAGTGAAATGTTGCAGTTTTATTATGTTGCTCAAAAGTGTGGTTTTAGTTCAAGGGGCAAATGTGCTTTGATTTTTACAAAATTTGGCAAATATGTTCATGTATATGATATGTGATGGAGTGGAAATTTTGGTGATGATTTGATGAGTATTTTATCTGTTATATAATTTTCATTAAGACTAGGTTTAGAAATTGTTTTATAGGTAAATTGTTGAACTCTTATTGTGTGATGTTTTGTATGATTCAATAAATTTATTTGATGACTAGAATTTTTGAGGTACTGTATTTGAGTGTTACTAAGATGTCATAAGAATTTTGAGACTTAAATAAATTTGTTTTGATTGTTTGAAAATGATGAACTCATGTAACTCACTGCTTAATATGATGGAAGTTAGTTTTACTACTGATTTCAAATGTGTATTTTGACCAACTCTGATTTTTTTTTAGCATAATTTTTGGATATGTTAGACTTCTATATGTCTATTATATGTGTTAATTTTTGTAGATTTTTCTATGATGTCAAAATGTGATAAATGGACCTGAGTTTGAAGTTGTTCACTGTCTGTCTGTTGCTGGCAGATTTAGTGTCATGAAATATGTGATTTATTTATATTGTTAAATGGAATTATTATGACTAATGAAAAATCATGGTGATATGTTTATGTGGTAACTTTGTCCTTGCCAAGTTTGGAGCTTGAATTGTGTGTAAATGTAAAGTTATTAAGCTATGAATTCATAGAGGTCAGGAAGCATTTGTGATGATATATGGTAATGGTAATTGCATGTTATGATGAATAATTCTTTTAATTAAATATTAATTTTATTTTTAATGAATGTATGACATGAACACACTAAGGGCGAGCACATCAAGACCGCTGCTTCGTCACTTACAAAATTAAGGTTAAGTAAGCTTCACAAGTAAGTACATTCTCACCTGCAATATAATATGTTTTATAAGGTTTGAAATTATGTTCATGATGATATCTATGATGATTATATGATAATTTCATTTAAAGATTTCTTATGAAAGATTTTTATGTTCAAAAGTTATGCCTGTATGATAATGACGTATTTCAAAGCATGAAAGTTATATATGAATATATATGTATCACCTAAATAAGTGTTGCACACCAATGTTATGTTATAATATGTTATGATGTCATGTTTGGTTTTGGATTAGTTACCCTTTTCTTCTCATGACGGCACGCCTACAATGATGATTATGGTGCAACACTTGGGCACTTAAGATAAAATGGAATAAGTTTTAATATGGTCAAAGTAATGAAAGATATGTTCTTTATGAAATTTGTGCCTAGTGCACTATTATGATGATGATGATGATGATGTTCATAAAATGTTTTAAGTTGTGAGATATGAAATGTACTTACTAAGCTTTAGCTTATTCAGTTTATATCATGTTGCAGATAAGAGTAAGAAGGTTATGGACTAGGCAGAGGGCGTGGAAAGGCGTGTGAGCTAAGCAAGATGAATTGTAATCGGAAGAACGCCAAAGAAGCAAGTTTTATGATATAAACTATGATTTATAATTTGAACATGTTTATTTATTAAGTTTTTTTTTTAAAGAAAGCACGAACTATGTTTATTATGTTACTTTATTCTTATTAAGTATATTATCTTCTGCATATTGAAGTATTGAATCTTGTCTTTAAATTAGAATTCTAACGTTTTTTTTTAAATCGGTCGGCCTGCCAAACAATGATGATCGGCCTGCCGATCTTAGCAAAGTTTAAAACCCTGTTTTGCAGAGCCTCGGGCGGCTTGTTAGTGGATGAACTCCGGCCTGCCGATCTAGTTGGGCCTGCCAAACCGAGAATGAAGATTTTTTTTTAAAGATGATTTAAAATTTGTAGTTTGAATTACAAATGTTGTGACGTTTTATTTTAAATTATGACTTTATTAATTGGTATATTTTATTTACTAAGAAGGTTTATGAGTTATTATTATTATTATGGATTAAGTTATTGAATGTAAAAAAAAAATACATGGATCCTGGGTATGATTTCTTAATCATGTTATCAATTAACTTTTATGTTTTCAAATTGTCATTTATAAAATAGTTTATCCTAAAATAAAAGTAAGTAAGGAATGAATGTAACGATATTTGTAACGTCCGTAAGGGGGGGCGTTATAGGCTTTGGTATCAAAGCAAATTTTCATTTACAATTCATATCGTCACACGTCAGTCCAAGTCCTCCAAGTAAGTATGTTTTCAAGTTAAATGTTAAGATACAAGTATGATGATAAGAATAAGGTTTAGATGTTTAATGATTAATGCTCTAGTAGTGAAAACCTATCTCATATTAGAAGATTATTCTTAAGTTCCTAATTCTTTTAGGAAATTAACAATGGACGGTCACAGAAGAATGCAAACTCGCACCAAGACCAATGAAAGGCTTATGACGATGAGTGCCAAGCTGCAAAGGCAGTTAGATGATCAAAGAAGAGAGATTGCTGAATTAAGGGCCAACGGCCAGAACGGCGAACGACAAGGCAATGACGTGCCTCCTCCTCCTCCGCAACCACAAGTCAATGAAGTTCCAGCTCCTGCTGTTGAACCTAGAGCGGCCTATCAAAAACCCCTTCTAGTCAGATGGAAGAGGGTTAAGCCAGCAAACTTTGAGGGTTCTAAGGATCCATTAGTCGCTCAAGGATGGTTAAAGATGATTGAGGCCACTCTGAGACTCATGGGCTTCACTAATGATGAAAAGGTTCTCTGTGCTTCGTACTGCCTCACCATGGAGGCTAGGATTTGGTGGACAGCATCGAACAGAGCAGAAATGTTGAAGAGATGACATGGGATGACTTTGTTCATGAATTCAACACGAAGTTCTTCCACATGAATATTACCAAGAAGCACTACGATGAGTTCGAGAACCTACGCCAAGGAGATGTGATGGTCACCGATGTAGTGGCAAAATTTGATTAGCTAGCTCGTCTTTGCCCAGGAATGGTGAGCAGTGAAAGTGAAAGGGTCAGAAGACTGATCAGAGTCCTTAGGCCAGAGATCACTACGATCGTTGATGGGGCTAGTCCACCCAGGACACAATAATAGGTTGTTATGAGGGCCCAACGTGCTGAGTTTCACTTGTCTAAGCTAAGAAGAAATAAGCCCCAGTCTGGTCAGCCAGCCAGTAATGTAAACAGTCAGAACCGCCCTCCACATCGGAACAACAACAACAACAACAACAACAATCAGAACTAGAGGAATAACAAGAGGAAGGGCAATCCTCAAAACTAGCAAAGCCAAGACAACAAGAGGCATAATGGTGGCTAGCCCAACAACAACAGCAGCAGGCAGTTTCAACCCATGCGCCAAATGTGGAAAGAAACATCCAGGAGAATGCCACTTGGGGACAAACCAATGTTTTATTTGTGGGCGAGAAGATCATTTTGTCAAGAACTGCCCCAACCTGACAAATGCTAATGCCCCTCAAAGAGCTCCTCCTCAAGCCCAACTCCATCAGATGCAAGCTTCCCTTGAAGGGCTACTAACCATTCAAGGAAGACTTGAAGCCCCACCTACGAATGCCCGCATTTATGCCATGACAAAGGAACAAATGGCTGCTGAAGCCTCTAATGTGGTCACAGGTCAGATAACCAGTTTATCTATTAATGCGTATGTTCTTTTTGATATGGGTGCCACACATTCTTTTATATCTACGTCATTTGCTAAAAAGTTAGGGGTTCGTTTAGAGCCTATGAGACAAGGATTTACTATGACGCTACCCTCTGGGGAAGTGATATTATCCACGCACTATCTGCGTATAGTACCCCTATAGATTTCTGATAGGGAACTTTTTGTCGACCTCAATGTGATCAACATGTATGACTATGATATGATTCTTGGGATAGATTTTTTGAGCAAGTACAATGCTTCTATCGAATGTCAAAAACGAAAAGTGATCTTCCACCCAAAAGGTGATCAAAAGTTCGTGTATGTTGGCGAGTCCAGGAAGCAACCTAGTATGTTTTTATCCACAATGAAAGCAAGGAAGCTGTTAGCTAGTGGCTGCACGGGCTATCTGGCCAACATTGTAGATAAAAACCAAGAGGAAAAGACAAGTATTGAAGATGTGGTGGTGGTACGTGATTTTCTTGAGGTGATTCCAGATGACTTGTCAAGCTTACCTCCTGATAGAGAAATTGAATTCGAAATTGAGCTCGCTCCTAGCACCGAGACCTGATTTCAAAGGCACCATACAGAATGGGCCCAACAGAGTTGAAGGAGCTTCATACGCAATTAAGGGAATTTCTCGACAAAGGCTTATTTAGGTCGAGTCACTCACCATGGGGAGCTCCAATTCTATTTGTTAAAAAAAAGGATGGCTCTATGGGACTCTGCATTGACTATAGAGAGCTGAACAAGGTGACTAATAAGAACAAGTACCCATTGCCTCAAATCGATGATTTGTTTGATCAGCTTAAGAGTGCTTCTGTATTTTCAAAGATTGATTTACGATCAGGATATCACCAGCTAAAGATTAAAGAAGGAGACATCCTCAAAACAGCCTTCAAATCGAGGTATAGTTACTATGAATTTGTGGTTATACCTTTCGGTTTGACGAATGCACCGACGGCCTTAATGGATCTAATGAATCAGGTATTCAAGGATTTTCTCGATAGATTTGTTGTTGTGTTTATCGATGATATTCTTGTTTATTCAAAGAATCGAAAAGAACACGAGGAACATTTGAAAATTGTGTTGGAGACATAAAATTTATGCGAGATTCTCCAAGTGTGAATTTTGGCTCGACAGAGTGTCTTTCTTGGGGCATGTTATATCAAAGGAAGGGATTATGGTGGACCCTGCCAATGTAGAGGCTGTTCTCAACTAGAAGCAATCGACAAATGCAAGTGAGATAAGGAGCTTCTTAGGCCTAGCTAGTTATTATCGAAGATTTGTAGAAGACTTCTCGAAGATAGCAGCACCCCTCACGAATCTAACTCGTAAGGGAAAGAAGTATGAATGGACAGAAGCATGCGAGAAAAGTTTCTAAGAACTGAAAAAGAGGTTAACGATAGCTCCAGTGTTGGCCATTCTTGAAGGAAGTGATGGATTTGTGATTTACAGCGATGCTTCTAAGATGGGCCTTGGTGCAGTCCTAATGCAGAATGACAAGGTGATTGCTTACACATCGAGACAACTGAAGGATTATTAAAAGAACTATCCTACTCGTGATCTTAAGTTAGCAGTAGTCGTTTTTGCGCTGAAGATATAGAGACACTATTTATATGGGGTCCAATGCAAGATCTTCACGGATCATCAAAGGCTAAAGTACTTCTTCACGCAGAGAGACTTGAACATGAGACAACAAAGATGGCTTGAATTGGTGAAGGATTACGATTGTGAAATCCTATATCACCCTAGAAAGGCCAACAGAGTGGCTGATGCTTTGAGTAGGATGACTGTGGCTACATTGATGTCAATGCAAGCGATGTCTTAACCTTTGAGAAAGGAAATTCTAGACTTCAGTTTAGAACTTATCACATGACAGCTGTCAGCACTCACTCTTGCTTCGACGATAAATGATGAAATTCAAAGAAAACAAGATGAAGATGTAGCCTCGTAAGGATTAAGCAGGAAATGAAAGAAGCGGAAGGTCAAGAGTTTCGTATTACGGATGATGGAACTCTATATCTCAAGGACCACTTATGTGTTCCCAATGTTGCTGGCTTAAGGGAAAGAATCTTGGCAGAAATTCATGACACTCTTTACTCAATTCATCCAGGTGCAACAAAGATGTATAATGATCTAAGGGGTAACTTCTGGTGGTTTGGAATGAAACGTGATGTTGCTATGTATGTAAGGAAATGCTTGACATGCCAGCAAGTTAAAGCTGAACACCAGAGACCTGGTGGTGATTTACAGTCTATCCAGATACTGGAATGGAAATGGGAGGATATAGCAATGGATTTCATTATCGGTTTGCCCAGGACTATGAATGGTTATGATGCTATTTGGGTTGTTGTGGATCGACTGATGAAGACGGCACATTTCATTCCTATCAGGATCACTTACTCTATGGAACGGTTAGCGAAACTCTATATCAAGGAGATAGTACGACTTCATGGAATTCCCAAGTCAATCATCTCAGATCGTGATGGCAGGTTCACATCCAAGTTCTGGAAAAGCGTACAGACTACTATGGGGACCAAGTTGCATTTCAGTACAGCTTTCCATCCTCAGACAGATAGCCAAACAGAGAGGACAAACTTGATCTTAGAGGATATGCTTCGGGCCTGTACTCTTGACTTCAAGACCAGCTGGTGTAAAATGTCGCCATTAGCAGAGTTTGCATATAACAACAACTACCCGGCAACAATTGGGATGGCACCTTATGAGGCTCTATATGGACGAAAATGCAGGTCGCCTATATGTTGGCATGAAGCTGGTGAGAAGAAGTTGATGGAAAGCATCGATGCTGAAAGGACCGATTTTATCAACAAAACTTTTGAGATGATAAAGTTGATAAGAAGAAGAATAGAGACCGCTCAAAACCGTTAGAAGAGTTATGCTGACAAGAGAAGAAGACCCTTAGAATTCACCGTGGGCAAATCCGTGTTTTTAAAAGTTGCACCAACGAAAGGAGTTATGAGGTTTAGGAAGAAAGGTAAGCTGAGCCCAAGATTCATCGATCCTTTTGAAATTGTAAAGCGGATAGGCAAAGTAGCTTATTAGCTGAGGTTGCCTTCAGAAATGTCTGCAATGCATGATGTGTTCCATGTTTCGATGCTTAAGAAATATGTCCCCTACCCTACGCATGTGATTGAGCCACAAGTGATCGAGATACGAGAAGACTTGAGTTATAAAGAAAAGCCAATGGAGATTCTGGATAGAAAAACCAAGACTTTGAGGAATAAAGAAATTCCATTGGTCAAGGTGCTATGGCAAAATCACCAAGTAGAAGAAGCTACATAGGAACGTGAAGATGTCATGAGAACTAAGTATTCGCAATTGTTTTGAGTTTCAAGGATGAAACTCTTATAAGGTGGGTAGAATTCTAACACCCGCCTATTTTATGTAACAGATAATGTTATATTAGTGACGACATTTAGCATTGGATTCCATATTGATTTATGATATTATTGTCACTAACTATTTATTCTAAGTGTTATGACAGGTGACGATCATGTGAAATTGATGTGCTTAAGCGTTCATGTTATTTACATTCTATGTTTATTTATGATTCATTAATGATTTCAATGCTAAGATGTATTCTTGTATGTAAGGACAGTTCGGCAGGCCAAACCTTCAAGCTCTACAAGTACAATTGTCCCTCAAGAATCGACAGGCTGATGGAAATCATCGACAGGCCAGACTTAGTGGAATCGGCAGGCCGAAGTGAGACGTCGGCAGGCCGATGACAGCTGACGAGTAGTCAGCAGAAATCTCCTAAAATTGTGACGATGATGATTGGATGTGATTGGATAATGATTGTTGATTGATTGGCATATTTTTGGATTAAATTTCTCATTTAAGGAAATAAAATAATTGACTTTTGATTGATTGGAATTGTTTTAAATGGTTTCCTATTTTTAGAGGGCAAAATATGGTAAGAGAGACAAATTGATTTGACTCCCCCTCAATTATTTCCATTATTCCACGAGAAATGCACCATTCTCTTCAGAATTTCTGCTACCATTTTTAGGGAGTATTGACCTTTCATTCTCCTCATTCATGTGAAAATTTCTCTGCCCATTTTTCTCCCTAAGATATCTCTTTAGTTTTTTGTTCTCTTCTTCTTCTCTTCTCCACATTTTCTTTCCCTTCTCTCCCTCAAAATTTTACTGCAATTAATTGAAAGAAATATGGAGTTTTCTTTGGGCAAATTCGAAGGAATTTGAGAAGAATCGTTTTGAGGTAAGAGTTCGTTCTCGGTTTAATTTTGAAATGAAATCCTTCTTGATATCCGACTGCTATATCTTTCTCTACAAAATTCCTTTTGCTCGAAATTTTTAATATGTTATTCATGTATGTGTTATGTAATGTTCCTCCAAGTTTCACGTTATTTCAATATTTCAACATTAAGATATGAATTTTCTTTTCTCTGCCCCTTATAGTGAAATGTTGCTATTTTATTATCTTGCTCCAAAATGTGGCTTTAGTTCAAGAGGCAAATATGCTTTGATTTTTACCAAATTTAGTAAATATGTTCATGTATATGTTATGTGATGGAGTGGAAAGTTTTGGTGATAATTTGATGAGTATTTTATGTGTTATGGAATTTTCATTAAGACTAGGTTTAGAAACTGTTTTATCGGTAAATTGTTGAACTCATATTGTGTGATATTTTGTATGACTAAATGATTTTATTTGATGACTAAAATTTTTGAGGTACTGTATTTGAGTGTTAATACGATGTCATAAGAATTTTGAGACCTAAATAAATTTGTTTTGATTGTTTGAAAATGATGAACTCTGTAACTCACTGCTTAATATGATGGAAGTTAGTTTTACTACTAATTTCAAATGTGCATTTTGACCCACTTCGATTTTTTTTGAAGCCAATTCTTGGATATGTTAGACTTCTATATGTCTATTATATGTGTTAATTTTTGTAGATTTTTCTATGATGTCAAAATGTGATAAATTGACCTGAGTTTGAAGTTGTTCACTGCCTATCTATTGTTGGCAGATTTAGTGTCATGAAATATGTGATTTATTTATATTGTTAAACGGAATTAGTATGACTAATGAAAAATCATGGTGATATGTTTATGTGGTAACTTTGTCCCTGCCAAGTTTGGAGCTTGAATTGTGTGTGAATGTAAAGTTATTAAGCTATGAATTCATAGAGGTTAGGAAGCATTTGTGATGATATATGGTTATGGTAATGGTAATTGCATGTTGTGATGAATAATTCTTTGAATTAAATATTAATTTTTATTTTTTAATGAATGTATGACATGAACACATTAAGGGCGAGCACATTGAGACCGCGACGTCATCACCTACAAAATTAAGGTTAAGTAAGCTTCACAAGTAAGTACATTCTCACCTGTAACATGATATGTTTTATAAGGTTTGAAATTAAGTTCATGATGATATCTATGATGATTTTATAATGATTTTGTTTAAAGATTTCTTATGAAAGATTTTTATGTTCAAAAGTTATGCATGTATAATAATGACGTATTTCAAAGCATGAAAGTTATATATGAATATATATGTATCACCTAAATAAGTGTTGCACACCAATGTTATGTTATGATATGTTATGATGTCATGTTTGGTTTTGGATTAGCTACCCTTCTCCTCTCATGATGGTGCGCCTACAATGATGATTATAGTGCAACAGTTGGGCCCTTAAGATAAAATAGAATAAGTTTTAATTTGGTCAATGTTATGAAAGATATGTTCCTTATGAAATTTGTGCCTAATGCACTATTATGTTGATGATGATGTTGTTGTTCATAAAATGTTATAAGTTGTGAGAAATGAAATGTACTTACTAAGCTTTAGCTTATTCAGTTTAGATCATGTTGTAGATAAGGGTAAGAAGGTTATGGACTAGGTGGAGGGAGTGGAAAGGCGTGTGAGCTAAGCAGGATGAATTGTAATCGGAAGAACACCAAAGAAGCAAGTTTTATGATTTAAACTATGATTTACAATTTGAACATGTTTATTTTTTAAGTTTTTAAAGAAAGCACGAACTATGTTTTATTTTTTTACTTTATTCTTATTAAGTATATGATCTTCCACATATTGAAGTATTGAATCTTGTCTTTAAATTAGAATTCTAACGTTTTTTCTTAAATCGGTCGGCCTGTCGAACAATGATGATCGGCTTGTTGATCTTAGCAAAGTTTAAAACCCTGTTTTGTAAAGCCTCGGGCGGCTTGCCGGTGGATGAACTCCGGCCTACCGAAGTAACAGGTTTGGCCTGCCGAACCGAGAATGAAGATTTTTTTTTTAAAAGATGATTTAAAATTCGTAGTTTGAATTAAAAATGTCGTGACGTTTTATTTTAAATTATGACTTTATTAATTGGTATATTTTATTTACTAAGAAGGTTTATGAATTATTATTATTATTATGGATTAAGTTATTGAATGTAAAAAAAAAAATGCATGGATCCTGGGTATGATTTCTTAATCATGTTATCAATTAACTTTTATGTTTTCAAATTGTCTTTTATAAAATAGTTTATCCTAAAATAAAAGTATGTAAGGAATAAATGTAACGACATCTGTAACGTCCGTAAGGGGGGGTTACACATAATCCTGATGTTGAGCCTGCAGCACATTATTCATGCTGGCCATAACATAGCAACGGGCTTGATCATTAGCATCTTTCCAGTGATCATACGCTTGGAATTGCTCATTAGTTGAGTCTCCCGTAGGCTCAGAAGGATAAGGGGTTGTCAGTACATATTTCAGTTTCTCAAAGGACAGGACGATATACAAGTTCTGTTTCCAATCATTATGGTTCTCTCCGGTTAATAGGTTTTTGTCAAGTATCGATGATAAAGCATTTTTAGACATTTTTAATTTACAATAAAGAATCATATACCAAATATAAGCAAACACATCATTATAATTTAGTAAGATAACACAATCATGTAAACATCATACAAATGTGTTTATGTGTCAAAACCTTGAAAATATCACATCCTTACAACGATAATTCCCAACTCAAAATTCAACAAGCTCCTAAGGGAGTCATGCTAAATTCAATCAGGAACAGGGATCCCCTCCTGATTAATATATGCCATCCAGGACCCGTATGATCCAGCATATATTAATAATCGTTTCTTTGGCCATTAATTTTATTAACAGATTTCCTAGGGGAGGTTAATAATAAAATTAACGTGAGTGTATAACCATCGTTTTAATATTTTATCCATGATTTATGATCAGCACCTAGGGTTGTCCAACCATAAATCATAATAAAATACCTTGTCCTCTTAGAGATTCAATCTGGTACATGATAGAAATCCTTTCCTAGGGGTCGGGACCACCATGTTCTGCCTATGGACCAACAATGGAGGCCTTGGGTCCTCTCTTTGAAAACCTTCTCCCACTCAATCTTTTAAAATCAAGGTTTTATTTTAAGAATATGCATGAACAATTTTAATATGAGCGGCACTCCTTATTCCATATGACATGTTATCAATATACATGGCAAATATATTATAATGCAGACAAGCAAAGCAATTAAGCAAAGTTATAAGCAAAATAATAAATAACCGTAATATTATGGCTCCACCCTAGAGAATAGAAAACGAAGATTACAAGAGAATAATCGAGACATATTATCGATTCTTCATCCTTGAATCCTCAAGCTGTATCCTTCTTCATATAATTCTCATCTTCAAGTCTTCAATCTCGTATGAATTGAATACTTCATATTTTCGGTCTTATCCAAATTTAATGTTTCTCGGAATTGTCTCAAAAATAAAATTAAAACTACACTGAAAAAACTGCACTTTTTCTGAAAATTTTTTAGCTCTTGGTCGGCAGGCCGATTTGGATTATCAGCCTGCCGGTCATGCAGGTTCAGCCTGTCGAACTGGAAGTTTGGCCTGCCGCCAGAGCCACCTGATTTCTGCCCGACTGATGGCCTGTCGAACCACACGTACAGCCTGTCGATTTGTGACCATCGACCTGTCGAACTGTGAGGTTCGGCATGCCGATCGAGCAGAAATCTCTCATTCCAGAAAATACAATTTTTAATGCAATTCATCAATTTTATTTTAAACAATTCAAAAACAAAAATTAGATACTCAGGAAATACCTGTGTGCACCATCATCCATCTTCTAGATCTGCCTTCTAGATCCATCTTCTCCAAATAATTATTTAATTACAAAATTCTTATAAATTTAAAATTAAACAATAATTCCTAGACGGAGATGATAGTCCGCCATCTAATTACATGAAAAACCTAGATACATATTCTAACCTCTAAGGAACCATAACCGGTATAAATTAATTAATTAATAAATAATTAAATAACAATTTAATCAACCATGATTAATTAATAAACATCACCGTATAATCCATGACAACATAAAATTATATAGAAACCTAGACTGCCAACTTTTTATAAATTCAATTCAAGTATTGGAGATATTAAGATCAAAAAATTTATACATATAACATGATCACAAACTCGTAATTAATGTAAAAACCATGGCTCTGATACCAATTGTTGGAAAAAATAATATGTAGCAGAATTTTAAAAATTTTACATCATAGTATTTTCTAAAACACAAGTTTGACATGTTATATGCATAAATTAACCAGATCTTACTAACATTTGTATGCCGAAGAACCCTCGCAAAACGTGAAGAGAAGTAACGTTCTAAAAGAGCCTTAACCAATTGGTCTTCTTTGCTATTCTCTATCCATGACCGAAGTGAGTGTGGGCTCACACGTACAGCTCTTCCACCAGGTGACTCTCTTTCCAGCCAATCGAGAGAACCCAAAGCAAGTGTTCGTGACTTGTGAACAAAAGCTCTCAGGGAGTTTTCAGATTCTCACTAGCAGAGTATCACTCTTAATCTCTCAATTGATCTAAATAACTTGTGTGACTTACCCCCTATTTATAGAGGTTGGGTCTAGGGTCACTCCTTATCAGATTAGGTCTCAAAAATTTGAATTAGAATCAAATTCGAATCAATATCGGATGAAATCCGCATGAAAATGCGTGATCCTTTTACTGCGCGATAGGCAGGCCAATCTGCCTAATAGGCATGCCAAACTTGCCCTATCGACAGACCGAACTTGAGGATCAGCATGCCAAACTGCCGATAAAAAATCTCAGTGAATCTTTTATTTTTCACCCAAGATTCTATAAGATAAAGTCTTAGTTTTAATTCAAATAACCCAATAGAAAAGTTATCTAATTAAAACAACTTTATCTAGATAATCTCTAAGAAAATAAATGAATCTCCAATAATTCTACAAGTTTATCTTGATCTAATTTATCCAAAAATCAAATCAACTGATAAACAGACAAGAATTATCTGATCCTTACAATTTAACAAGTTTATCTTGAATTAAGTTTTATCACAAAATCAATTCAACCGATAAACAAACATGAATTATTTGATTCTTTTAAATTTCAACTAATCTAATAAATCTGACATAAGTTACCAATTATTAGAAAAGCACGTCGTGTCGTTACAAGATATTGTGAGCTAGCAAAGGGGGCCAAATAGACCTATATAGTTCAAGCTCCCAATAATTATAAAACCCAATATCCCAGATATACATTTCATAATTATCAACTCTAACGTTACTCCACTAAAAGCTTTGAGCTACACTCTCAAAATACATAGAATTACGAAGCTCGTATAGCTAAGTCTCCATGACATATCATAGTGTATCGTATCCCCATATGATAATCCATAATCAGCTTAAGGACAAGTTATATCTTACCTTTCTGATTATTTTTATCTTACGTTCTATTATCTCACCATCAGAAAACTTATTATCCAATGACAGTATACCATTCGGTTACACCCATGTATCCAAATGGTTGAGTCCTCCAATTTTTCAATTACAGGATAACGCATATAAGAGCATACCATTACTCCTAAAGAGGAGCTATGGATTTCATATCTATGAATAATAGGTCTATGCTATCAAGAGTCATGCCTCCAACGTACCGGCATACATACCACTATTAAGATGTGGGTGTTACCCTTTGGTACATCAAAAGACACAAGTTAAGACAACGGGCTCACTATTCATCTCAGGATTAAGATACAACACAAATGATTGTCTAAAGTGAATCGATTCGCCGAGACATAATTATTAATCTAAATCAATTCACTTTATGTCCCGATCCAACACATCGTCACCTATGATAACGTGCCAATGTTTTTATTCATGGAGTCCACCTCCGATGGTCAAGACAAACCATCTCCCACAAGGGATATAGACAACATAACAATCTTTGCATGAATAAAGTGTCCAACTTTATTCCCTCAATTGCGGATCTTATGATTTAGACCATCACCTTAAGAATCGTGTCTTCCGCATAATCCGTCCATCATATGCCCAATTCTTAAGCTTTAGACCGACAGTCTCAGGCTTTTGTTTGCTTAACATACATTCAACAAATATGAATGTAAAGAGAACAAGATTTGGTGTATAAATAATAAATAAATTCTTTATTGATAAAAATGTCTCCAAAAAACTTATTACATTTTTACTCCTTAGGGCATACATGTCTAACAGACTATAAGTAGTTTTAAACTTTTCCTAATTAACCTACGATTTTAAGACACAAAAGACCAAACTGGCATAAATTATTTATATATTTACAAAATTTTATAGACAGATACTAAGCTTTTCTTTACTCAGGGAGAATAAAGTAGTAAATGAAAAATATCTACCTTATTGATTTTGTAGAATTTGAGAATTGTATATTTCAAGAATGCTCCCAGGAAAGATTGGTTGTGCTGAGGCTTCTTAAAAACTAATCTCCTCCCAAAATAGCGTTCCTAGAATGATTGGTGTTAAGAGAATCTCCAAAAGTCAACTGGTTATAAGAAAGATTTCTGAACCATTACCAGTCTCCAAACAAAACTTTCTCGAAAAATACTTTTCACAAAAACACAATTTATTTATTAAGTATTATAGAAAACCTAATCTAAAATTTTATGAGGTTTTATTTCTATGGCAAAAACCTAAAACTAGAAAAATAAATATTTTACCAAAGAAATGAAAGAAAACAAAATTTTTACAATTTTTTTATGATTTTTTTAATTTAATTTTTTTAATTTTTTTAATGAGAAGTAAAATGGTGACATGAATAGTAACTACTATTACACAAATAATAACTTACAGAAAATGCATGCAGATTACTATGTGAACAGCACTTAACACCAGCAAAATAGAAAATATTAACAAAATAAAAAAAAAAAAAACAGAAAGAGAAAAGTTAGTAATATAGAAAAGAAAACGAAAAAGAAAATATATTATACAATAATATACTGTACTGAAAGTAATGTCGTTCCCCGGCAATGGCGCCAAAAACTTGACTTGTACATGAATAAACACACTCTAAAATAACCCCAAGCATAAGGTTGTCTCAAGTAATACTTACTCGGTGAATCCAATATCGAACCCACATGGAAGGATTTTGTTCAGTTCCAATACATATATTATATTAACTTTTTCTTTTTATTTAAACTGAAAAATATGAGGATTAATATTTATTATTTACATAATATATTTACAATATTTATACATTTTGACAGCATTTTTCATTTTTAGATTTTTACAAGTTGAAACTTTAATAACAAGGAATACAGGTAAATAAAGATGGAATTGCAACAACAGGTACAGAAAACTTAAAAAGAGTAATAACAATAACAACGGCAATTAAAAGAAGTAAAACAGTAATAAAAACAGGGCTGAGGTTTAAATGTTCTATTCTGACAATTATCTTAAATATATTTTAGCTTTTCTATTTATTTATTAATTGGTTTAAGAATACATTATGACATCCTATGTCGACAATAAATCAAGAATTACTAAGTATTTATTGTGCCATTTTATGTCTATAATGCAGCAAAAATACAACTTAATAAATGGGCAGCATTTCAACATAACTTAACTAAAATAACAACCAAGATAATAATTTAAGCATTTACCAAGTGGTTCTTTGTCTACGACCAATCAAGGTCCTCCCAAGCATTATCCATACTAATCTATGGCGTCGATAAATCAAAACCGTAATTTAAAAAACACACCCCCCCTACACAGGCACCCATAAATGGCCAAAATCGAACACACCCATAAACCAAAACGGCCAAAATCAAACATCAAATACTTATAGTAAAACCTAATAGATTCAAGCCTAGGCACCAATTCAGTAGTGCGTAGGCACCCACAAAGCTAAAAAAACACACCCCCCCTGCATAGGCACCCACGAAGCTAAAAACACCCTCCGCCCCACCAAAAAAATACAGCAACTCACTCACTCACTCACTCCTCAACCTTAAACAATCTTCCGCCCAAAAATTTGTCCCCAGACTTCATCTTCTCACGTAAACCAATCTCATGAAATAGATGAATTAATGTATCGGTAGTTTGGTAGTTATGACATTTCAGTGAGAATTTGGGTTGTATATGGTGGTTTAAGGGCTAAGCAACCAAAAGTTCTTTTGTTGAATTGGTGAAGAAGTTTAGATTGTGTTGAAAAAAAAAAGTGTGAATCGGTTTGTGTTGATTGGAGCTGAGTGATTTGGTGTGGCTGGTTGTTCCAGAAGTTTGGCATCGTCATCTGTTGGTTATGATCATTCAAAGTTCATCTCTCTGGCTGCTTTTGAGTGTTAGAAACCAAAACAAACCAGAATTCTGCCAAGATCATTCATGTTAAATCATTGAGAGAAATAATTCCAAATTGCAAAAGCGTACCTTGATTCATGATCTTGGATTGTTGTGGGTTATTGCCTTCCAATCCAATACGTACTCCTTGTGATTTTCTTGAAGATGAGATTTCAGAGAAAACAGGAAAAATAAAACGTACGTCTGGATTGGGGACCATAACCAAAATAAATAACTTTAGTTATTTTAATGTATTTTCAGTTTTGCCAATCATAAAATCTGGAAATTACAAATTGGTATCTACACATATATTATTAATAATAATGACCCATACTTTATATTAATACCCAAAAGCCTTTCAACTTTATCTTAATTATATCACTTTAATTTAGGCTTTACCTTAAGATAGCATTAAACATCACATTTATATATACATATGTAGGCCCACATGAAAAATTAATTTCCAACAATCTCCCACTTGGGTCACATATGTTTCTTTGCAAAAAATGTGTTTACCTTAGTGAGCTCAACTTTTGCTATCACAAATAAGGGTATTCCTGAACAATCTCATTCATTGATCATACCAACATAGGACCAAAGCGGTCTTTGTCACAAATATAATGTGACTAGACCCATCAATGATCACACATATCGATATAACCAAATGACATAGATCAAGGATGGATGTGTAGCATGGAAATTACATACAAAGTGATCTAAACATGTCTGTTTCCAACTGGTCCTACCTTATACCTCAATGAGATCAAAACCGTACCAAAATCAGAGTGTAAATAAACTGTATTCTTTATTTCTGTAGAAAACATATACAAACACACAATGTCTATATATATAAAGAAAATTAGCATTCAAATACAAACTCCCACTAAAACTGCATATCATCAAATAATTGAACACCCATGTGAGCAATGTCCTCATGAAAGACCTAGGGTGGAAGCCCTTTTGTAAGCGGATCCGCTATCATGGAGTTTGTACCAATATGCTCTATAGACACCTGACCACTCTGAACTCTTTCTTTAACAACAAGAAACTTAATCTCTATATGTTTTGACTTTGAAGAGCTCCTATTGTTGTTGGAATATAAGACTGCAGTTTATTGTCACAAAACAACTTAAGTGGTCTTTCTATACTTTTCACAATCCGCAGCCCAGTGACAAAGTTTCGCAGCCATATTCCATGATTGGATGCCTCATAACATGCTATAAATTCTGCCTCCATAGTGGAAGAAGCTATGAGCGACTGCTTAGCACTCCTCCAAGAAATAGCTCATTCAGCAAGCAAAAAAATATAGCCCGAAGTGGATCGATGACTATCTTAACATCCAGCAAAATCTGAATCCTAATAACCAATGATCTCGAGTTGGTCTGACCTTCTATATGTAAGCATGTGATCTTTTGTTCTCTATAAATATCGCATAACCCGTTTGGCTGCTTTCCAATGATCCATTCCAGGGTTACTCAAATATCTACCTAACAGTCCAACAATGTATGCTATATCTAGACGAGTACAAACTTGAGCATACATTAGACTCCCAACAGCTGATGCATATGGGATCTTTTCCATTTCCTTAACCTCAAGGTCGTTCTTAGGACACTGACTTAAACTGAATTTATCTCCTTTAGCCACAGGGGAATCTCCTGGTTTACAATCCTGCATGCCAAATCTTTTAAACACCTTTTCGATATAGCTCTTTTGTGATAACCCAAGTATACCTTGAGAGCGATCTCGGTGTATTTTAATTCCTAACACAAAAGAGGCGTCACCAAGATCTTTCATTTCAAATTTCTTTAATAGAAATCTCTTGGTTTCATGCAATAAGCCTATATCATTGGTGGCAAGCAGTATATCATCAACATACAATACCAGGAGAATACACTTACTCCCATTGAACTTATGGTATATACAGTCATCTACAGTGTTCATCTCGAAACTGAATGAGACTATCACTTGATGAAATTTATAATACCATTGACGAGAAGCATGCTTAAGCCCATAGATGGATTTCTTTAATTTGCAAACCATCTTCTTTGGGTCTCCTGACTCAAAGTTTTTTGGCTATACCATATAAATCGTTTCATCAATGTCACCATTTAGAAACGCCGTCTTAACATCCATCTGATGTAGCTCAAGATCAAAATGCGCTACAAGTACCATAATTGTCCTAAAAGAGTCTTTCGTTGAAACCGGAGAGAAAGTCTCTTTATAATCAATGCCTTCCTTTTGAGTAAAGCCCTTAGCAATAAGACGAGCTTTATATCGCTGTACATCACCCTTCGAATCCCTCTTGGTTTTAAACATCCATTTACAACCAATGGGCTTCGCACCTTCAGGTAATGGAATGAGATCCCAAACGTCATTGTCCTTTATAGACTTTATCTCATCCTTCATGGCATCCATCCACTTTTGAGAGTTAGAACTATGCATGGCTTGATGGACATTGATTGGATCATCATCCATCAATCCAACACCTTCCTCATGTTCTTGGAGAAATACTATGTAATCATCTAAAATAGCACTTCTCCTCTCTCTAGTGGATCTCCTTAATGACACAAGTTCCTGAGGTTCTGGTTCTTGAGGTTGTTGAGTTTGTACCTGAAGGGGTTGAATGACTATGTCTGGTTGTTCTTGATATGCAATTTGATCAACGTCAGTGATAGAAGCCTGAACATTATCAAAAGCAATTGTAGGAATAGGAACCAATCCCTCTTGTACAAAAGGAATAGGATCAAATTCATCCTCAAAGACAAAGTCTCTAAAACCCCCAAACTCAACATCCTCAAAGAATGTTGCAATTCCCGTCTCAAAAATAACCTTAGTAGTGGGATCATAAAATTTGTAACCCCTTGACCGCTCAGAGTATCCAATGAAATAGTAGCTCACTGTTTTGGAGTCCAATTTCTTTTCATTGGGCCTATAAGGCCTTACTTCTGCTGGACAACCCCAAGTATGTAAATGCTTCAGACTAGGCCTTTTGCCAGTCCAAAGCTCATAAGGTGTTTTAGCTGCTGCTTTTGTTGGTACTCTGTTGAGAATGTAAGCTGCAGTCTTGAGTGCTTCACCCTAGAGGGATTCAGGTAAGGTGGAATGACAAATCATACTCCTCACCATGTCCTTAAGTGTCCGGTTTCGTCTCTCAGCTACACCATTCATGCTAGGTGAACCTGGCATGGTATATTGAGGGACTATCCCGCATTCCTCTAGGAATTTAGCAAAAGGTCCTGGACGTTGTTCACCTGATCTGTCATATCTGCCATAGTATTCACCACCACGGTCAGATCTGACGCCCTTAATTCTTTTACTGAGTTGAAGCTCAACTTCAGCCTTATATGATTTGAACACGTCCAAAGTCTGTGACTTCTCATGTATGAGATATAGGTAGCCATATCGGGAGTAATCATCTATGAACGATACAAAATATTGTTGACCATTCCATGAAGCCACAGGAAATGGTCCACAAATATCCGTATGTATCAATTCTAAGACATCCGTAGCTCTATTGGCACCCAATCCCCTTTTGTTTGTCTGTTTCCCTTTAATACAATTAACACAGGTTTCAAAATTTGTAAAATTGAGGGAATTAAGAATTCCATCTGACACAAGTCTTTCCATCCTTTTTCTTGAAATATGTCCTAATTGCTTATGCCATAATACAGCAGAATTCTCATCGGTTAATTTACGTTTTATGCCACGAGAACTAACATGCAAGGTTTCATTATAAGAAGCAACTGTATCAAGCAAATATAGGTTATCTTGAAATGATAAAGAACCGGTACCAACAACATTTGAATTTAAAGAAAGACTAAACTGACTATTTTTAAATGAACAACAGTATCCAAATTTGTCCAAAGCAGAAATAGAAATTAAATTCTGCCTAAACGACGGTACAACAAAAGTGTCTTTCAAATCCAAATAATAACCAGAACTTAATAATAACCTAAAATGCCCTATTGCTTCAACTTTTACCGATTTGCCATCTCCCACATAGATGAATCTTTCAGCATCAATTGGCTTTCGGTAGCTTAGGCAACCCTGCATAGACACACTTATATGAGTAGTGGCACCTGAATCAATCCACCAAGTGTGTCTTGGCACTGAAGTTAAATTAACCTCAAAACAAACCAAATTGAGAAGCATACCTTTCTTTGCACGCTAAGCATGATACTTGGTGCAGACCTTCTTCATGTGTCTAGGTTTACCACAAAAGAAACAACTATGATTTTCATCATTATCCTTATGTTGTTTCTTTTATGTGGGATCTTTAGCAGCTTCATTACTTTTCTTTCTTTTCTTCTTCTTGTCCTTAGAGGTGCTAGCCAAGTGAGCACTTTTAGTCTTCTCTTGCTTCAGTCTTTCTTCCTCTTGCACACAATAAGAAATTAACTCATTAAGAGTCCATTTCTCTTTCTGGCAGTTGTAACTGATCTTGAATTGGCTGAATTGTGCAAGAAGAGAAATCAAGACAAGATGCACTAGAAGATCCTTAGAAATTTCCAGATCTAGTGTCTTTAATCTTGAAGCCAGATGAGACATTTCCATAATGTACTCCCTTATGTTTCCTTTGGCTTTGTACCTCATTGAAATCAGGCTCGCTAAAAGCGTGCTTGTTTCAGCCTTATCATTCTTTGCAAAGCATTTCTCAATGGCCTCAAGAAAACCCTTGGCAGTGGTGACCTCATCAGGCACAATGTCCCTGAAGACTTCTGGAATGCCTCTCTTAATGATCATCAAACTCATTCTGTTAGAACGATCCCATCTTTCAAGTTCCTTTTTATCCTCAGCTGAACTAGAATCCGTCATAGTAGGACATTCAACCCTTATGGCTAAGTCCAGATCTAGGCAACCAAGAACGATCAACACATTCTCTTTCTAGTCCTTGAAGTTAGTCCCATTCAGCATAGGAATGGAATTAACATTTGCAGATATCGAGGAAGATGATGCTACAGCTGAATAAAGAACAAAATCACATATTCACATAAGAGTTCACTTAAAACAACCAATAAAATTCAAACAATGATTCATCCCATCACAAGAAACCTGTAACAACATTAATATTTAGTCTTTAGACAGAAATATTAACTTGTAAGTGGTATTCTTGGTGTAGTGATCAAATATTAACAATAAATCATATCAAATAATAAGCTAATCTTTGGATCTACTTATTATTTATATGCCAAAAATAACCATATAATTGTTACATATTTATCACCACATGTATGAATTTAATTCGGCCAAATATTAAATTTCCTTTGGGCTGATTAATATTCACATGAATTAAATTCACACAACCATCTTAATATCACAAATTAATTAACATCCACAAAAGAGGCTACTTTGGTAGCTTATTGGTTCAATTAATTAATTTGATAATATTAATCATCTAAAAACACAATTTGAATTTTAAAGTTGCATCCAAAATTGACCCCCAAAATTTTTTTTTTAAAAAGTCAACTGGATCAAGTCAACATTGACCGTTGACCGTTGACCGTGGAGGGTCAAAGGGGACTGGGTTCGGTTGTGGACCGGGTCAGGTTAACCCAACCTGGATCCACATTCAGCGCCCCCCCCCCCCCCCCCCCCCCGGTTTTCTTTTTCTTTTTTTTATATATCGCGGGTCACCCAGGGGTTAAGGCCCTGGGTGTCCAACTGGTCACGGGCCTCTTCGGCCCGTGCAACCAGTTGAAGTTCTGGGCCGAAGCCCAGAACCTTCCTCACTCCCAGGGGTCGCGACCCCTAGGTATCGTTGCCAGGCGGTTGGCAGGGTGCTTCGCCGGTCAGCCGAGGCTCTCCTCGTCGGCGGGAAGTCACGGCCGCAGCCAGAGGGCAACGGTGCCGGCGGCGGAACAGCAAGCCGCCGACAAAACCCAAAAAACAGCCTCCTTTCTCCCTAAGGCAAAACTCAGGAGGGCCGGCTGAGCAGTCGCTTTTGGCGGCTGTTTCCACTCCTTCGCCAAGGCCAGAGACCGTGCCTCTTCCATTCTGGCGCCGCCTGAGGGTCGCGGCTCTTTTTCCTTCTCGACGGCAGTGAGATTGCCGTCGGTAATCCCACGGGTTACTCAACCCACAGACGAACGATTTCAATGAAATCGTATTAAAAAACCCTGCAGCCTTGATTCATAAGTCAACAATTCAACAAATAAGTAACAACGACCACAATTAATGGTTACTCGACATTTGTGCCGAATATTTAACAGGGTTGAATCCTTGATTCAATTAATGCATAAACGGCAACCATTAGTTTTATATTCTTGAACAAACTTGAAAACCGAACATATCTACATGAATACAATAACATAGAATGTATTCTATGAACAATTCAACCAAAAATTTAAAAAAATATTTCTCAACAATTCAACATGAAATTCGCTCTGATGCCACTTGTTAGAAACCAAAACAAACCATAATTCTGCCAAGATCATTCATGTTAAATCATTGAGAGAAATAATTCCAAATTGCGGAAGTGTACCTTGATTCATGATCTTGGATTGTTGTGGGTTATTGCCTTCCAATCCAATACGTACTCTTTGTGATTTTCTTAAAGATGGGATTTCAAAGAAAACAGGAAAAATAAAGCGTACATTTGAATTGGGGACCATAACCAGAATAAATAACTTTAGTTATTTTAATGTATTTTCAGTTTTGCCCATCATAAAATCTGAAAATTACAAATTGGTGTCTACACATATATTATTAATAATAATGACCTAGACTTTATATTAATACCCAAAAGCCATTCAACTTTATCTTAATTATATCACTTTAATTTAAGCTTTACCTTAAAATAGCATTAAACATCACATTTATATATACACATGTAGGCCCACTTGAAAAATTAATTTCCAACAATGAGTTCTATAAAGGCTCTCTAAACAAGAAGGTGGCCATTCCAGAGAGAGGATTTAACACTACAGAAGGCCGGATAACAAGAATAATTAATGCAAGGGGTTAGAGTGAGTTCACAAGGCAACCTGGATCTAGTATGATACTAGTGGTTTGAGAGTTCTACGCTAATGCATATGGCTGTACTGATAGTAAGGTTATTGTTAGAGGCAAAACAGTCCAGTTTGATAGAGCCCCCATTAACCAAGTTTATGGGTTACAGAATATTGACAATGACCAATACTATTCTTTTTTGGACGATGTGGATTTCAATGAGGTCATTACAAAACTTTACACTTCAGGGACTCAATGGAAGCTTGGAAGGAATAACGGGGACATCTCATTCCCACAGGGTGGGCTGGATAAGTATGGCAAGGCTTAGCATGCTTTTACAATGACTAAGTTTATGCCGTCTTTCATGTCAGTGATGTCACCAAGGATAGGGCATTGCTTTTGTTCACCATCGTCACAGGGAAATCGATTGATGTGGGTAATCCGATATATCATCAGATTATATAGAATGTTCAAACTGCTAAATTAGGGCTATATTTCCTGTTATTAATAACAGCTCTATGTCAAAAAGCTAGAGTTCTTGATCGCACCATAATTGCAGCTACAAGAAGTCGGTGATGAGCCCGCAGCTGGTGCAAGTTCAGCCACACCGCTCGCCCAACGAGGAATTTGACAATAGCACAAAGGATGGAGTGACTGGAGGATCGCCTCACTACACTGGCTCAAATGATGACACAAATGGATACACGTGGGGATGGACATGGAAAAGTTGCCCACAATGTCCGGATTGAATAATGATGATGAAGAATATGAGGATGCAGAGGAACGAACGGCCACGCTATTTACTAAGAGAGTGTTCTTTCCTTTTTCCTTGCATTTCTCGTTTTTATTTTATATTGAGGGCAATGTATGCTTTTTCCATTTTCCTTTTTATTTATGTTTTGTTTTAGTTTAGATTGTTCTTTCTTGTTTTTATATCTTTCTTTTTTCATGCCTTGCACAGTTTTTTTTTTTTTGGTTGTTTTAGGTCTTGTTTTTATATCTTTCTTGTTTTATATATTGCATAGCATTTTTTTTTTTTTAGGTCTTGTGCTTTGCTTACTCTACCATTTTAGGCTCTTCAAAAAATTTTAAAAAAATAGTTTAAAAAAAACATTGATTAGGTTTGACTGTTAAAGGCCAATGATAGGAATTTGATTCAGATTGAGTATGCCTCTTAAAAGATGATAATCGTTGTTCTTGTATGTTTACTTAATTTTTGAGTTGGTCTTAGTATACTTTGGATTCCTTGGATATATTGAGCATAAGTCCGAATCACTTGATTGTTTACTAACTTAGTGCAAATTTCTGCTGGAAAAGTAAATCTTAATCTCCACCAAATACTAGAACTTAATTGAGACTCACTCAATATTAGGGACCAGATTTAGGCCATCTTGGACCGATTGAGCCTTTCAAGCTAAGCTTTGATATGTTTGTATCTTTAGTCACCCCCCATTGAGCCTAATTTATCATTTTTTTATTGTTACCCACATTAAGCCTAGCCCTTGAATAAATTCTTTCTAAATTTTCACCTTGACATCCATGAATATGATTTGATCTTTCTAGGAAAATTTATTGAGGTATGATATGCTATGGGGGATGGGCGGTGTTGTAAAAAAGATTATTAGAAGTTATGCTTATTCAAAAAAAAAAAAGGAGAAAGAAAAGAAAAGAAAGCAAAAAGAACAAAATTAAAAGAGAGAGAGAGAGAGTGTTACACTTTTTGTTCAAATATGCAAGACAAAAGTTTGGGGTGTAGGAACTCAAATAAAAAAATTAAAAAGGAATAAGAAGAAGAATAAAAGTGGACGATGAAAGAAGGTTCAAAATAAGTTTGAGGGGGAGTAATTCGAAAAGTGGATTGTACTCTTAGAAGGCCTTAGAATAAATTGTATGCTTATGAGTAATTTTGAGCTACATAATATCCTATATCTTGTCTTTATCCCAAACAAATATTACAAGCTTAGTAAAATCATAATGATCTCTGATGTTTTGTTAGTCTACATTAATGAAGAGAGATTTGAAAACTGTTTATAAAGTTCACAAATTTCTATAATCTAGAGATCCATTATAATTCATTTGTGGTATAAATTTATGTTAGTTCTAATTGATTAAGCAAGAGAGACTATATCTACAAACACACGTCTGAAGAATCTATGGTATGGTAAGGTCAGCATTTGATTTGAAATTTTGCACTTTTATGATGATTAGAATTTTCTTTGAGTCGTAAACCTTATAAAATCTTTGAGGGTCTTTTGCAACCAAATTAAATCAATGCTCTTTTATTTATTTTTTTTTTGTTTTGGACTTAGTTTTTTCTTTTCCTATTCTTTTCTTTTCTTATTCTTTTCTTTTCTTTTTCTTGAGGACTATAAAAATCTTAAGTTTGGGGTATTTGATAAATTAGTTTTATGCTAATTAATCAGATGTTTTAAACTTTTATTTTGTTAGTTTTTGGGTAAATTTAGAGTTTTCACTTTATTTTGTTTTGCTTTGTAGATTTAAGAAAAAAAATGTTTTTCGCAATCTGTCGATGCAAAAAGGGCTTAAAAAAACAACAAGATTGAAGAAGAAGCAAAAATAGGCACCTAGGCTTTGGTTGGTGGGCGCTTAGAAGAGAATTTCAGTATTAAAACCCAAGAGAAAAGCACCTGACACCTAAGTGTTGTTTTGCAAATATTCTCACAACTGTTGATTGAACACCTAGGCACTGGAAAGTTGAGCGCCTAGGCGAGCAAATTTTAAATCAACATTTTTTTTGTTGTTATTCTCCAACTTACTCATTGGACCACAATTAGGACTCTTTACGGTTTCAAAAGGGACCTTTTGATAGATACAAGGCTGCCATCAAGGATAAAAAAAACTTGATGATTTGGAGAAGAACAACGATGCAATCCGAAGATAAAATGCAACAACCCACATCCATATTACCAGTTCTTTTATTTTATTAGCATCATACTTAAGTCAAAGTCTAGGATTTCTTTTAGTTTTATTATGAACTAATTTTTTTTTTCTAGAGCTACAATGTAATCGGATTATGATTGTTCAAATTTTATTCTAGTTTTAATTTATTCGATATTTATTCATTAATATACTGAGTATTTTATTTGTTCTTAATGGTTGCAATTGTCTGGCCAACAATTACATGACTTGTGATTTGATATGAGATTGAGAAGTGATTAATAAATTGGACCATGATTGAAATACTATAAAATTATCATAGGATAGAAATATCTATGAAACTTGTATAGCTTTATGAATTTCTTGTTCTTAATGAATTTAGGTGAATTTACAATTGTCACAAAGATGTAGGGAATTTGCTTACCGGAATATATTGTTATTGCTTGAGAAAATTCATTGTCAGCATAAGAATAAATCATAATTAATTAAACTATATAATTTTAAACATGATTAATATAGGTGAAATCAAAAACCCTACAGTCCTAAAAATATTGATTTGCTATTTGTTAAATTATGCTTTGCTCTTATTTTAATTATTTGCTTTAGTTGTTTATTCAAAAGTCACTTGCTTAATTGATTATTCAAATAAAATTAGAGTTAGATTAATTTTCATAATTAGTAACGACAATCCTCGAGAAAACAATCTTCTCTCATTCTATATTACTTGTTTGAGATAGCGTATGCTTACATTACAATTTTTCATAACAGTGTTACACCTTCTAACATTAGTGTTATGTTAAATTAATGTTGTGTTACTTTCTTATTTTATATGTTACGTGGATTTAGTATGGTCCAACAAAAGGACAATAAAAATAGATAATTTATATATTTATATAGATGGCTTTTTTTACTATTCCTCTTCTTCTGATTAGGGGTCTCTTCAGCATAATATATAGAAAACAATAATATAATATGACAGGTCTAACATCAATGTTCGAATGATATAAGACCAAGAAATTGAGTGATCTAAAAATTATCACATTTTCAATATCCATCCATGATAGATTCACATAGATAAATATATACATATATATATATATATTGGTCATTCAAATTCTGTTAGGTAATTTAAACCTCAATATTATATTTAATGAGTTGAGAAGCGTATGTATATGTATATATTCTCAGATTCTTAGTCGTATTCCTCAGGGCTAAAGAAAAGAGAAGGCAGTTTTCCCATGTGGGAAGTGGGAACAGAAATTTTTAGAGGGCCATATAAACTAATGATCACTTTGCATTCAGGCTTTTGTTGAACAGTGGAGCCTTTTTGGAAGTGGGCTGTTGTGCAATTGGAGGGCCAATTTAGGGAGACGACTAAGTGGCCCCTCGAACGTGCAATGAGGAATCAGGATTCCGAGGGCCAACAGATAGGACAAATTCTGGGAAAAAGGGCCAGTTTCCCCATGTCACATGGGGAATAGGGGTGACGCATGGCCCATATGAATGTGACCCCTTCATTTCTCTGTAGGATTTGATGACTCCTTGTACTTGTACTGCACAGCCTAAGGGAAAGTACAGAAATTTTGTGGACGGTAGTCTTCTCTGCTTGGTCAAAAAACATGATCGTTGTGGGCATCTGGGCCAAACCCCCTTCACATAAATTGGGGCAACCCGTGACACATCCTCTCTTAAAAACCCATTCAGCCATTTTGTCTCCTTCTATTTCTACCATGTAATGTCTTATATATAATATTACGTTTATTGGTCAAGAAATAAAAGGAAAAGCAAATCTCACCTGTCATTTTTAAATAAAATAGTGTTACAATTATTTTTTTCGTCAAATTAGAAATTAGTTATAATTCCAAGGGTTTTCTACTGTTCTTTACCTTTTTTAAAGGTCTTTACACATATGAAATACGTAGAAATTAATGTATGACATGATGTTTATCTATATGTTTCTTTGTAACGATCGCTTAAAAAGATAAAACAATTACTTTAGGATTAAGTTTTCATTGTTGTTGCACAATTTTAAATCCATCGTTACATTGAATGGATATAATGTTATGTTACACCCCATTTCTTACATGTTACAAGTGTGTGAGCACATTGAATGTTTTCTTGTACCTTCTCATTTAACATGTTACTTGAATAGGACCGAACTTATTAAAAAATCCAAAAAGAAAACCCTGAAATTTTTCAGTTTTAAGAAATTGAAAAAATATCATTGGAGGTTTTTTTTTTTTCCCTTTTCCCTTTTTCAAGAATAATTTTTTGCAGTTCTCCTTACAAATTATCCTATTACCCTAAAAAGAAAAAAAGAAAAAAAAAAAGAGAAAGAGAGGTCATCTTATTCCAAAAATAGCTTGTGGATAGTAGTTAACAATTTATGCTATCTTTTTCTGAAAACAAACAAGACAAAAAACCCGACCTTACGCCACCTTTTCGGTTTTTTTTTTTTTTTTTTTGAAGACCTGAGTGGAGCTAGAAAGTGGCCTCAACTTTCAGTTTGGTACTTCCTAAAAAGAAAGAAGGAAAGGAAAGGAGAGTAAAGAAAGAGTGACTGTCCATTTGGTCCAGAACTCACACGTTGCTCCATCAAAGAAGCTTTATAACATAGTTTTTTCCACCTTAAATTTTGACCTTTTACTTTTCATTGATGTTTTCCATTTCATAAGCTGGAAATTCTTTGGTAGGGGTTAAAAAAGTATTTTTCGGTAGAATACAAATGTTAATTATCTAAATTTTATCAGGTTTTGTTAAATTGAGTTTCTTTTTTCAGATGAAATTTTAACGTGATCTGACCAATAAAAATTATACCCTAGATTATTTTTTCATATATATTGTATAATGTGTACCTTACGTCTTAAATGAGAGGAACTCATAGACTATTGGAGGTGACTAATATTAATTGTGTAGTTTGACTCTTGTATAAATTAAAGAACTTATTTCCTTTCTAGATTTGAATGGATTCCCCCGAAAGGAGCGAACCGAGGAGCTCAGCAAATAGCTTAAAATTTAACATCAGCTCATCATTAATTATAGTTTTCATATAGTGGCAAAAAACCATGCAATATATATCTGCTTCATTTACGTAATATGTTGAGTGAAGGGAGAAAGAAAGTTTTTTGTTTTCGTTTTTTTTACTTCTTTTAAATTGTCATCTTAGGTTTTTTCTTTTTTAATTGTACCCTACATTGGAATTCCTCAAGAGTTTGCAGTACTTTGTAATGGTTGATAAGTAAGAGTAACCCTATTTAAATCTGTAGAGTTTAACTCTGCTATTAACAAAATAGTATGACCTAATTTAAAAAATGCATTACATATTAGATTGAAGCGTACCGTTTTATTAGTATTGAGTTATAACCTCACAAGAAGAATAAAAGTATTTTTCAACAAGTTATGCAACTCTTTCAACGAGCAAAAAATAAAAAGAATGCAACTTTTTCCTACAATTTCATTCTCGATTTGATACAAAATCACATGTGCTTCGTCAAGGAAGCATATCACTATTTTCCCCGCGAAAGTTTGACCTGAGTACTTGCATTAATATATCATGGCATATTTTCTTGTTTTATTGTTTAGGTTTAAAACTTTTGTATATGTTAATTGAATGAATAATTCTTGAGCATTAATTGAGTTGGCACTAGTGGACTGGAGTATCTTGAAATGATGACCCATTTTTCACTTTCACTTTCTATATATTCTTTTCATTTATTTATGTCCTCGCTTGACGAGGTAGTGCCAAGTTTTGAAACCTTTGCTACGAAGGGGACCGATCAATAATGGCTTTACCACTTAGGTGACCCCAAGAGGCCTCACTACCTTGTCCATAGATTTTTATACCTTGCTGCAACATCTCGTAATTATTCTCAAATAAGTGCGTTTTTATTTAAATATATAATCTTTTGAGGTGCAAGCATTACTTTCGTGATTTTTCTTCCACTAATGGGTATATTCTTCTTATCATGGGTACTAATTATGCTCTATGTTGTCCTTTGACTGATTTTAGCTATACTAGTCTTCGCAGCCCTTTTTCTTTAGTTTTCCTTTTCATTTAGATGTGTATCGTTACTCAAAAACAAAAAAAAAATGTGTATCTTGTCTTATCTTCAATCTTTAGTAGTCTAACTAAATTAAACATATATTTTGTTATCATCAACCGACCCTCTCCCCTATCTATCTATCTATCTATCTATATATATATATATTATATGTATGTATGTATGCGTATATATATCAAAGTCACAAAGACCATTAGAAGGTATATACTCAAATAACCTAAGGGGGCAAAGGCTGATTGCGCTAGCTAGCTAGCTAGCGTTCTTGTATCGTTAGCTTGCTTTGGATGCCGTTTATCTTATCAATGTTATATCCAACCTAAAATCTTTTCTCCACCCCTTTTTCTCTTTACGTGGAAAATCTATCCAAAACTTTATTCTCTCTTGAAATCATCTAAAAGAAATATTCATGATCAGGAACTTATTCTTAGGAGAACATATAACTAGTGTGGAGTTTTTTGGCAAAAATGGAGGGGGGGAAAATTATGTGGAATGCATTTTTCCCTTCCCCCCGCATCTTTTACGCACACCAGATTTACGAAACTTCTTGAAAAATTGCTCACCAAGTTTCATTCACACACAATGAGATATTCTAGCAAATTAAGAAAAGAATGGTAATCTTGTAGCTAGTTAACTCAAAATAAAAGTAAAAATAGTGCATTTAATTAAAAAAAGGAGTTTGCTGAATGTATACTTCTTTGTGCCTCTAGAATATGCTACATTGATGATAATGATGGAAATACGTGATCTTAAATAAATATGCTTAAAGTAGATAAGAGAAGTGAATAAGTTTAATTTGTCAGATTTCATGGGCTTCAAGGGGAAAGCTCAAATTTTCACTATTTATGAGACAGTAGAAAGAAACAAAAAATTAGAAGAGGAACAATATTATAGAAGCAACAAATTTGTCCAAGTAATGGAATTTTCATTATTCGTGCATACCAAAAAAAAGTAACGGAAACATAATTGACAATTGATATATGGCTCACTTGGTTCATACGTTGAATAAAAAGTTTAAACAAAAATTCAAATTTTTAAGATAAAAATGCTAGATTTAGATCGTAGTTTAAACATATAAATCAAATAGGTAGTATTGGTTAGAACCAATAATTTAAACTATTTTTTGTTAAAAATGTGAGAGCTTTAATTTACATTGTGGTAACAAAAAGTTTTGGTTCTAACTCACATTGTTAAACACCAAATAAAAGCGCAGAAAGAGTTGAAAGAAATATAACCCAGATGTGTTCTTCTTTACCTTTTGCTAGAAACGTTCTCTTTTTCTTCTTTCTTTCTTTTTCATAAAAGAACATGAAAAACTTAAAAGGTAGGGTTATATAATATTTTATACTTTATTTTAAGCTTATAAAAAACATAAACATGTATTTTGGATGTTTCAATATTGTATTTGTGAAATTCATATCAAAGCTATGTACATACCTTCTCTTGGTGAACTACTAGCTAGTTTTGACCCTATTTAACGACCATTTTACTCTTAAAAATTATCATCAACTTATTTATAATTTTATACCTTGCAAGTAGTAAAGTTGCAATTAAGTGGTCAAAATTAACATTTAACCTAGAAAATGTACATATCTAATTTGAATAGATATCCAAAAGTATTTTTTTTTTTTTTTTGAGAGGATCCAAAAGCACTATCTGAGAGCATAAAAAAAGATGGTATATATATTTATGGTAAACTTAAACTAAAAAGTATAAAATACTGAATAATCTTGTAAGAAATATAGTACTTATACTATCTTCTTACCAACAAATTTGCTGGGCAATTTCAGAACGATACATTATTAAAAAAAAGGAAAAAGAAAATTAGAACGTGACTTTTCTTTCTTTGGAAAAAACAATGCATTTTTATAATTATATGCTCATCACCTTTATAACGTGCATGCCTTTAACAAAAATTTGCTTCTTTTTCCTTTAATTTTTTAGATAATTAAAAGGTAAAATAATTTCAGATCTGAAACTCTTCAGAGTCTCATTCCCCACGCCCCCACCCCCACCCCACCCCCCCCCCCCCCCCAAAAAAAAAAAAAAAAAAAAAAAATCTTCAGAGTCTAGGGCAAAGAACCAATAAGCGACCCAACAGTCGACATATATAACACGCATATGTAGACATCAACAGTTCAACCCAAAAAATTAAAAATTAATAATAAAAAACATATGAACGTCTAGAAAAAGAATATCCTTTTGCTATCCATATCAACACACAGACACCAACGTAGAGATATGCATTAATTTTTGTTGAGTCTGTGACTTAAAAATGATCCAGATGTAATATCAACATGCAATGGATCGATATTGTGGGGCAAAAAAAGAGAGCTTATATACATATATATATATATATGAATATATACATATATATATATATATGTGTATATACATATATATATATGTATATATTGTAGGGCATGTATTTAATTAATAATACCTTTCAGACGAAAAGGCCATCTTTGCGGTACGAGTTGGTAATAGACAATTGAAATCAAGGAAAAATATATTGACAGTATAAAAGCACGTGCACAGATCTCTCTTGGTTTAGAACATAATTAAGATATTGATTTTCGATGTGCAATGCACCTGTTTAGAGTACAGAAAAGCACCTATTGTTGTGAAAGTGTGTGCTAATATTTTGAAGATATCTAGCCAGCCAGTAATGTGGTGCCGCCAATAACAGATTTTTAGCATCCGTTTTTAAATGTTTAATCAGTTGCCAGATGCTCTTAAAAAGAATCATAAGATAGACGACCTTATTGGAAGATGATATTTGTACAATTAAATTAACCATAAATTGAAGACAATTGTTGGAATTTAAACCCAACATATGACCAATTATGTGACACTATATCCACCCATCCGTCCATACATATATAGATATACATACACACATAGAGTTTTTTTCGGTCCATCTGAAAGACTATCCCTCCAACATAATATCTAGAAGTTATAAATATAACATGACTGTTATTAAATGTCAATATTAACATTACTGTTAAACAAACGGAACACCAAAAAATTCACATTAAAAACGTAATGTGTTACACTACTCCAATGTCAATGTTACATCCAACATTTATATCCATACTTTAATGACAATTTTATACTTTGTCTTTCTGATATCAATGTTGTATTCACTAAATGTTATATTATGTTTTCACTTCTCTGACAGAGGACCTTATCGTAAAAAAACCATATATATATATATATATATATGTATATATATGTATTAGTATATATAGTCGTATATAGTATATATGAGAATTTAATGACAAGAAAACACGAGTGGCTAGTCATATAGTATATATAGGGATTTAATTTTGAGCTTCAATAATACAGTGACTAGTACTTAATTTAAGTATAACCATGTTTGCTCTCCATGTTGCAGCCTAATAGCTTAAGTTCATATTTAATGAATTTTTCTATAGAAGTTTCATGCATGTAAAGTGAACAAAGCCACACTTAGAATTCAAATCCAATATAAAACCATCCCTAACATCCTTATTACATACACACACACACATATATATACACACAAACAAACAAGGGTGGGAGAAAATTATTAAGTGCACATGCTTATGGTGTGTATTATGACTAATCAAACAGTGTCAGGAAATGGCCTCATAGAAAATGTGTCAATATACAAGTATCGGCATCTCTTACACATTGCTCCTTTTTTATTTTTGAGGTTAGTTGAAAAAGAATATAGCGTCGTACATTTTTAATTTTTTTTGCACATCATTTGTTAATCCTTTATTTCCTGCACATAGAGAAAAACGCATTATTATTAGATTTAAAAAATATTGAAATATACCTTGATTTATATAGAGAATTTTTAAGAGGTGACCTGATCATAACCCTGAAAGACTTGTAACAAAATAGGTTCAAAACTATTTCATGCAACAAAACAGTCATGTATTTCTCTTCCTTTTTTTTTTCCTGATTTGTACTACCCTAACCATTGAGTTTGTTTAATGGAATCATTTTCTTTAGAAAAACAAAAACAAAACAGTCATTTTTAATTTAACTTCATTGCTAAGTCCTTGGAAGATATGCGAACAGAACAACAATGTTATGTGTACACAATACACATTAAGGGTTTCTCCTGTTCGAACAATAACCAAAAGCAATTGTTGTGTAAAGTAAAGGTGTAGAAAAATAAAAATAAACAGGTGCTAATAACCACACCAGATATAAGAAGGATCCAGTATACCAAATTATGGTTATATTAGAATTATAAGAAAGTCTAGAATCTTCTCCAATACAAAAACCCATGATATCTCCTTTTGTGACTCACCTTCGGACTCCTCGTCTTACTCCAAGTTAACTATGCTTGTCTTCTGTCCAACTAACATACTCCAAACCTTCAATCTACAAACGGTTCCTTCTCAAACTTTCTAAATTTGAAAGATGCACTAAGACAAATACAGGGTTGATAGCTATATTTTGAAGTTGAAGAACCCTAAGAAATCACTCTGGGTTTCTCTCACTTTGACGCTATGAGGTCTAAGTTTGAAAGTCTAGAAATGATCGATGAGTGCTTAATTCAATATAATTTTCTAATTAATTTTCCCATATTTCCTTGCAAATTATGGAGTATTTTGTATTTTAATTGTGGTTTTTGTGTTTTATAGATGATTTAAGGTGATGAATTAAAAAGTAGATGAAAAGGAGCTAAATTTAGAGTTTGAAATATCATCTATTCAATTTGGAGTCACCCGATAGCAACGATTGAAGATTTGGGAACTTTGGGGCACAAAACATGAATTTCGACTGAAGGATAACGTGCCCCCACTGCGCGAGCAAGTAGGCCTTGTAGCCATGACAGAATCCAACAAACACACCCCTAAGCACACTAATTCTCCCCCTATGTGTGAAAGGAAGAATTTGCAGCTGATGGCCCAATGATAAGCGCAACCATGCCTGAATTCATGCCCACCCCATGCACAAGCCCAGTTTCTTATATGAAGTTATACGCTTACGGCCGTGCAGATTAAGACTCGGCGCCGCACTAATCTTAGCCCGAATTTGACTTGAATTGGATCCATCATTACCTCTTTTCACCCTAGAAACCAAAGCTTAAAATATGTACTTAGAAATACAATTAAACATCAATTTTGATATATTTTTTTAGCCACCTTTTAGAGAGAAAAGGAGAGAGAAAGAAGGAAAATTCTCTTCAAGTTTAAGGAGTTTTGTCCTTGTGGAGATTTCTTTGCGATCGTCAAAGAGTTTTTCTTTTTCTTTATTTCCTTTGAACTCCGAATATGTTTTGTTTTATATTTCATTGTTTAATTTCATGAATATGTTAAGCCAATTTCTCTTAGGTTAAGGGTGATCTCAAAATCTTAGACTAAATAACATGATTGATATTTTCAGAATTATTTCCAATTTTCCTAACTGGAATTGTTTATGTTTCTCTATTTTTAATTTTCATGATTTTTGTTTTGTTTTGTTTGGGGTGGCCAACCAAGTGAGATAGAATAATTATCTATTGCTATATTAGGAATTTTTAATTCGTAATTGTCTTGATTTTCTAATTTTTAGTAGCGAATTTCGATTGATAATTACAAGAGGCTTTTGTTGATTGTGGTAGGAAACATAACCTAGGTTGAACAATCTAAGACTGAGCTTGTGTGTTTGTTATCTAGATCAACCGATCTTTCTTAACGTAATGCTTTCATTAAATTGAACTTAGAGAGCTTATTCTAGGTTATTTGAGGGAAAGAGATTAAGTAAAGAGATTATTTTACTTAACGACACACTAAAAAAGATTGGGATAGCAAAATGTATTGTTATATACAGTTGGTAGTTCCAATAGGAAATTGGGAGTAGTTTTATGTTTAATTGCATAATTGTTGTCTAGTAGTGGTGAATAAGCCTTTAACCTGTTTCATCGTCATTGTTTACAAACTCATGCCTTTAGTTTTGTTTACATTTTTTTATTTTTGTTTTATTTATTTTTAATACTTTAGTTAATAATTCTAAAACCCCCTATATTTAATTTGAGAATTAATAACTAATTAATTAAACTCAATCTTTTATCGGGAATGGCCCTTACTTGCTGCTAAACTCAATAACAACTTATTTAAGTAAGGTTTTAATATGATGGTCCGTTAGGAATGCATCAATGACTTCCTTAAATAATACTAGTATAGACTGAAGTTTAGACGATGTTTTTAAACCGTCATCTAAAAACAAAGATGATCACCATTAGTATAACTATCGTCTAATCAAAAGTTGTAATATGTGGTATACGTTAGACGACTGTTTTTTAACCATCAAACCATCGTTAAAATCCTTGAAAATCAAAATATATATTTTCACCAAATAGTTTCTTGTTGAAGAATAATTCCATCTATTATTTACAAATTTACATAATCTTCTTTGATAAATTTGATTTGTATCAACGTAGAAAAAAGTGCATGACGATTTTCAAAGACGTATATAATAAATACGGGATGTATATAACGTATACGCATATATAGTCTAAATATTTCAAAAATCATAGCTAAATCTATCAATAAAATACAACAACAACAACTTAACAAAACACTAAAAAAAACCCATAATTTTTTTAAAAAAACATAAATTAAAACGAAGGAAATTTAAAAATATTCCAAAATACCTAAATTTTGGTGCACAAGACAGAGGTGGAGGCAGCAGCGACGACAATAATGGTTTGACGGTAAGTCATAGCGTCAGAGATGAAGGTTGAGGGAGTGAGGAGTAGAAGAGATGAAAGAGAGAGAGGGAGGACAAAAGAAATTTAGAAAATAATAGAAGATGAGGAAGAAATAGTAAGAAGAAAAGATAGAGAGAATGGGGGATTTAAAAGAAAAATTTTAGAGTTTGTAAAGTTGATAGAGTAAAATGAAAGAGATATTAGTGGAATGGAAGAGAGTTCAAAATTTAAGAAATGGATGAGAACCTTAAAAATTTTTAGTAAAAGAATGAGCGGAAAAAAGTCCACCTTTTTTTTGAAAATTGTTTATATTAAGTTTTTGTGAAAACCGTGAAATCAACAGTCCTCTAAAATCTGTTGTCTAATGTGTGTGCAAAACACAAATAGTTTCGTCCCTTTTTTTTTAATAACCTTAACTAATCGAACATAAATATAGAACTCGGATGCTAAAAATGTATAATTTTTGTTGAACTGAAATTCTAAAATCATTGTGCTAAATAGTACATGATCTTTGTTGTTGTATCCACGTGTACTATATATAAAAACTGCAATTCAAAAGATTTTACACTGCAAGACTTGATTTGTTAATTTCTCCATTTAATTCTCAAATTGAATTTGATCTTATCATGGAAATTATCTGCAAAAACTTTCAGATTAAGTTAAGCCAATCAAGAATGAATCTAAACTTAGTTAAACACAAAATTAGCTTAACAAAAATTTAAATTAAAGGATAAGAAAATCTTAAATACAAATTCAAATTTAAACTCCATAAACTCCAGCCAACAAATTCATATATGCACAGAATATTCCAAATGTAAAATAAACCATAGGGTCCAAAAATATCTCAGAGATTAAAATGACTTGCCACACAAGCAAATTACATTAAATTTGAAATTTAAAAGAGCCAAAAATTTGATAGAACTTAGGATAACTTAGCCAAAGAAAACAAGATATATAATTTGAAAATTTAACCAACATAATCTGAAATCTGAAAGAAAATAACCTAATCATTAAGCCAACAACCATTCTAGATAAAATTATTTGAAAATTGAACATAGGTAAACCAGATGAACAACAAAAACTACAAGAAAATAATACATCAAATACACCCATATGAATCCCAAGAAGTCAACACAAATTGCATATGTGTATGGGTCAAAATCCTGACAATCGTAATCCTTTTTTTAGATAGTCCTCATCCTTAAAAGGATATGTAAAATAACTACTTGATTCCGAGTATACCAGAAATATAATTAGATTTGCAAAATTTTTGTAGAAATCTTGATGGTACATATTTACGTGTGTTTATTTTTTTTTTATCTTGAAATAAGGTAGAGAGATTTAAACTCATTCAAATCTCAATTTATCATAGAATACTCTAACTATTTAAAGATTATAATAGGAGAAATTTTGCCTTAATAAATATCACATAACACTCAGTAATCCAATAATTATATATAGGGAGCATTTGGTCTGCAGTAATCCTGAGATGGGAATGGGAATTGTAAGATTACCATGATTGGTATGTAGTAATCTGAGTTATGGATACCTAGGAAACTCATTTCCATGGGATTCAGATTACCTCATTTTGAAGTAATTTGAATTCCACTCAACAAGGTAATATTCATATTCCTAGGAATCTCAAAACTATGGAAATCTCACTTTTTTTTCTATGATGATGATGATAATTATATTATTATTATTATTATTATTATTATTATTATTATACAATATAAATATAAAAATTATATCAATATAAAATAATAATTTGATAATAATAACATTAACAATAATAATAAAAATATATAATATATTACATATATAATATCTAAATATAATATATATTATTAATTAATATTAGAATATAATATATATTAATACTATAATAATAAAATAAAATAATTTCATACTATTATTATAAATTAATATTAATATATGATATAGATAGAAATATTATATCAATATAAAATTATAATTTAATAATAAGAATAATAATAACATTAATAATAATAACATAATAATATAACATCAATATGAATAGTATAATATTAATATTCATAGTAATATCAATATAAAGTTATATAAATAGTATTATAATAATAATAAATATAAAATACAACTAAATATATTTAATATTTTTTATAACAATATTTTTATTTAATGTGAATATTAATATAAATACTAATATATTATTGAGAATTATATTTTTATTATTATTTATATTCAGATCAATATATTATATATGATAGACAACGTTTTAATATTAATGTATTGTTAAATAATAATTCTATGATTATTATAAATTTATATTTTTATATAATATAAAGAAAGTATTATATTAATATAAAATAATAATTATTTAATAATAATGATAATAATAACATTAATATTCATAGTAATATTAATGTTAAATTATATATAATATTATTTTATTATTTATGTTTATATTATTATTATTTAATATTAGTACTAATATATTATATTGATACATTTAATGTTAATACTATAAAATATTTGTCAATTATACAATATTCCTATCTACAACCAAACACGGTAATGTATTATTCTTAGAAATCTAATAAAAGATTCATATGTGCAACTAAACGTGATAATCTTGGTTTCTGAGATCATATTCCCTACAATCATTTTCCTAGGAATATGATTCCTACTGATTACTGCATACCAAACACTCCCATAGGGTGGTGGGGCTCTATTTTAAGAAGGCATAGATTTGATATGACATTGTATTAAAAAAAATAAGTGGTAAGATGTTACAATTTTTTCTAGTTTTTTTTTTTTTTCCTAATCCTGTTCTGCCTACTTCACTTCATGTTAAATTCATGTAGGCCTTACATTGACCCATTCCTTACTGAAATTTTTTATTTTCATAAGGTTTTCTATTCTTGGGTATTCCTCTCGGTATGGTAGTACATGTTTCTAGATAATAAACCTAATCAAAATCACATAAAAATAGAAAAATATGCAAAACTAGCAGTACCTGATATATATCTGACAATAAAAAAATAAAACCGTCTTATAGATTTTTTTTCTTACCAAGCCTTAGAATTCTCATTTTATCATTTTTAACCCTCTCAATAACATAAATTTATGGTAAAAAACATTGTTTTGCTCTGCCGATAGGACAAGTGTATTTAGTCATTTGAGTAAATTTCAATGGTCTGGTCTTGGGGTTACTTTTGTATCACTATCTTCAAATGAACACTTTGAACCATTAAAATAATCGAATTGCTAGAAAAACGTACCATATTGAGAAGAAAAAACAATTGCCCTACTATCATTATTTCCACTTAAAATAAAATAGCCTACAAGTAAAGTAAGTTTTATTAGCCATTCAAAAATTTTAACAGCGTGAAGTATGATTGGTCACATTAAAAATAATGCATTATAAGATATAACATGGACAAAACCTTATATAGATTTGATGTTTAAAACAAGACCCTACTGATAAGGTACTTTTTTTACATCTCACTGTAGAATTCTCATGCTTTGTAAAATATATTTTTTTCCTATAAAGCCTCTTATAGTTGACTATTCCTATTGGTAGTGCATGTTAAATGTGTGATCTATTTGAAATCACATCAAGATGAAAAGATATGCGAGACTAATAATCTTACAAAGATATGACTATTAAACACTAAGCTCAATGGCAGGTTTTTTCTATCCTACGATAGAATTCTCATTTTCATATATTTATGCTTGTAATCTTTGAAATCTAACACATTAAATAATAGTGCGCTTTTATTGTAGGAACTATACTTTTGCACTAGTATAAATTGTTACATTAGTCATCAGGTTAACTTTTTAATGGCTTAATCTAGGACTACGAGCAGTTTTATGTCATGCTATGCAAATTTTTTAACATGGACATTCATAAAACAAACTATTTTAAAATTGATCCTGTGGCTATAGATAATAATAGTGTAAGCCGTCAAAGTTCCCAATAACACTAACATAACATAACATAGATAAAAAGGAGATTTCTATCCTATGATAATGAATTTTTTAAATGTTAGATCTAGTCAAAATCGCATGAAAATGAAAAATAAATATATGTGTGAAAATGACAACACTTAATACAACCTGATGTTTCTAAAAACAAACCCTATGCATTCTGTAAATTTTATACCTCAACGTGAAAATCTTACAAACTTCCAACTATACTATGCTTTTTCCCTACCAATGGGAACAATTATTTTAGTAATGAGATTAATTTTTTAATGGTGTAATATATGACTATATACATTAAAAATTTGTAGTACAAGATATAGAATTATTTTCAAATTTAATAAAATCATTAAAAATTAGATTAATTACAAAAAATTTCCCTCAATTATAACTCTTATAACAATGTGCCTTAAGTTTCAAAACATAACATGTGTTCCTCGAACTATGAAATATTAACAAAAAAAACTTCTTTTATTGGAACTTTTAATAAAACTTGGACATAATAAAGATTTGGCAAATAATATTATGAGTATTTTGATAACTCTATCATATCTAAAGCTAATTTGAATTTAAAAAGTTAATATAATTTTAATTATTAAAAATCTCTCCTTTTAATTGTTAAAAAGTTCATACGTAAAAAAATTTTTAAACAAATAAATCTCTTCTTCTACTTTCATATGATTTCATAAAGCAAGCTAATAGTCTAATGATTCATTAGATTGATTAACAATCCCATTATTTGTATAATATTGTGTCATTTATACCCCAACTCATAATTTAAGTTGTTTTCTTGTTAATATTTTACACAACGAAGGGAATAAATGCGACGTTTTGAAGTTAAGCAGGAAACAAATGTTACATTTTGAAATTTGAGGGGCATTGTGGCCCGTTTGGTTTTTTTTTTGGGATCTTTTGGAAATATTTTTGCACACTTTTTGAGGCAAAAATGTCAAAAACACTACCAGCATATTTCTCTAAAATTTTTCAAAACAAAGCCATTTTTACTTATTTTCAAAATACTATCAAACAGGCCTAGTGTTACAAGAACAACAGTTGAGTGGGAATTTTTATAATTAGTCCTTAAAAATTAATCTAATAGTTAAAAAAACACTTTCTACCACTAAAAATACATATAATTCCTACCTTCGAAATTTTATAAGTCCTAGACATATTGGTCTAATAATATGGGACAATGATTTGTTAATTTAATATCTATGTATAGGCTATTAAGTTTAGGAGGTTTTTATTGTGGGGCTTAGATTTGTATCAAAAATTATGTGTTCTATATTTTTTTTTACCTTGATGTAGTTTGACCAGACCTAACAATAACATGTACCACTTGTAGGAGATCTTACCATAAAAGTATCTTTGATCTAAATATTTAACGTGTTTTAGAGCAAAAGTAGTAGAAAAGCATACGCTCCATGCTTGTGTATTAAGAATGTTAACAAAAATAGTAAAAATTTGAGAAGCAAAGGACAAATATGTATTTAAAAAAAGGACAAAATGTTAAAAAAAACAAATATGTATATAAAAAAAAGACAAAAATAGAGAAAAAAAAGAGAAAAAAGAAAAAAAAGTTTAAAAAAGTGCAAGAAACGTTTCGACATTTCTTGCTCCAGGGAGGAATGGGAGAAACTCCCTCTCCTTTTGTATAAATGTTAAAGATAACAGCTTTTAGTCTCTCATAACTCATTGAAAGTCTACACATAAAAAAACAAAAGGAAAAAAAAAAAAAAGGACCATTAAGAGTCGGCATAAGAAAATGTTAGTAGCCTAGTATAATAGACGAATAAATAACTAGAAAAATATAAAGGACAATTAGATTAAAATTATGCAAATAAAAAATTACAATAAGCTCAATACCAATAAAAAAAATAAACGAAATTAGAACGAAGGAAAGAGCTAAGTCCTGTGTACCACATGGTGTCTTTAATATAGATTCGTCCTTTATTGTTGGTGCTTGAAGATCTAACGGTGTCTGTCTCGCATGATACAATAGGAAACTTGTAGCTAATACGCACATCGTCACTACTCCGACAAATTTGAAACAAATCCAAAAACTATCAAATTGAAGCCTAACACTAGAGAAACATAAGCAAGAGGATTTGTGTGATTTATGAGTGCTGAAAACTAGAGGAGGATGTCAATTTAGCCATCTAAGAAGGGTTATAACATCAAGAATTTATCTGACATAAACACAACCATTAACATGTCCATAATGCACGACATTATTCAAGATTAATTTTAGGGGTTATAACCGCTATTATTCCTCCAAATGAATCCTCCACTAAAACATTTAATAAGAACTTTAAGCTTCATACTTTGGGTATCAAAATTTCATTCACCCATATATCATTTTGAGCATATTATTTACCGTTTCAAAGATCTCAGAAAGAAAAACTTGAAACCATTTTGATTTTCTATAAAAATCAAATAATGACCATTTCTATAAAAATCAAATAATGACCACCAAACATGGTTTATTTTTCTAACAAAAAATGTCACGGGACATGTATTGTGTGTGACTATAGATATGCTTATATTATCTTTTAATGATATGTGAATCATTGCAGGTGTTGATGCTTGCCGTGATCCGGCATCGGATCAACACCGCGTGCGGCTGCGCATGGTCTGACTCTCCTTCGGTTCGTCTCTGCCCGATCGGACATACCTGCAACAAGAGGAGGGACGCTTCGGAGGCAATAGAAAGGTTAGTCGATGGACAAGGGCTCTCCGATGCTCGAGGCAGGGTTTGGTCGGCAGAGGGCGGCAACCAATTAGGTGGAAAGAAGAAGTCTCTGTAGAATGTCATAAATGCATCCTATTTATAGGCCACCACTTGGACCGGGTGTTAGGCGGGTTTTACCTATGACCTGGGTGTCACATCATGGTGTGTCAGGCAGTAGGTGCAAGTGTCGCATCCCCCATCTGACGGATTGGATTCCATCAGATGATGAGTTATCTGTCGTGCGTTAGCCTATAATGGCAAGTAACAACCTGCTTGCAAGTGAGATTCATCCAACCCGAGCTAGTATATAGTCTGAAGTGGCAGCCTACTTGGCATACGGCCTCGAAGGCCCTGAGAGGCACCTCAAAAGGGACGTACGTCGCGTCGGGGGCTGATAGCAAGCTTACTGGAGATTCTACCGAGCTCATTAGCCGACCATCGAATTTTATCTCCTCGGCGATGGAGCCGAGCTCACCCTCAACATTAGCCCCCCAATTCACTTGGTCGATGTTCGGCCGGGTGGACTATGCCGAGTGGGTGAGGTTAGCTGAAAGGAAGAAGACCAAACGACACTTCAAAGGGGGATGAGGTGAAAAGACGTATGGATCAGATGGAGGACACGCGTCGTACAGTGATCGACTGCTCTGCCTGACAGGTGTAATGATCGCGCCTCTTAGTTTTTCGCGCCCTGATTTCCAGCCTGAAATGGTTATAAATAGGGTCATCCTTTCTGTTAATTTCACGCAATTCCTATCAAACTTTTGCACCCAAAGAGTTTTAGCTACCGAGCTATAGTCATCCACCCAAGGATCATATTTTCCCGAGCTTCCAAAACCCAAGCAGGTAATTTCCCAGGAGTACCAAGATGAGTGATGTTATCGATTCCCAGAATTTAGAAATTTCCTGGTCAAAAAATAGTACAGAAAGTAGCTCATCCACCGACCAGACCGATGTCGAGGGAGTGTCCCTAGAACGGGATGGGTTCAGCCGACTTGAGCAAATTTTGAGGGTCGACTTCCAAACTGTACCCGAGTAGGAGTTCCTGAACATGTTAAACGAGCAAAGGCCGATTAGGCCGTCTAGGGAGCAGGACCCTTATGTCAGGTCGGCTACTACGGGCTCCTCTCGAGTTCCTTCTAGGGAGAGAGCCGAGCTATAAGGGAGCAGTGATGTCTCAGGCACATCCGGCCGGGGTGCTGGAGCCCCAGTCCAAATTACGGAAGTAAAAACGGTGGACATTTCGACGAGGAATGGGTAACTGAGGAGGCAGAAGCTTAGCAGCCCGTAATAGAAGAGCAGGTCCAGGTCACCCGTGTCTGAGGTATGATGGCGTATCGGGTAACCCGGCCTGAGCAAACGTCAGCCGCGGGCTATACAAGCACTATCACGGAGTCCCGGTTGGAGGAGCTAGCGCCGAGTTCAGTATCCCGAACGACGTGACCCTCACTATTCCCAACGAGGGCGATTCACCGTTGGACACGCCCGAGGGATGTATCACTCTCTATGCCAAGTTCTTCAGGGCTGGGCTGCGCCTCCCGTTCCATCCATTTTTGCACCGGGCACTCAACGATTTCAACGTGTGTCTGGCTCAGTTGAACCCGAACAGTTACAGGTCACTGATTGGGATGTACATATTGTGGAGGTACCACCGGGCTACCGAGATGTCGTTGGAAGCCTTCAAGCAAGTATACAAGATGAAGAAACTTTCTCGATAGTCTAGATGGTACTATGTCACCGGCTTTAGGAAGGACTTTATCTTGGGCAACCCCGACTCGGATAAACTCTGAAAGTATGAATGGTTCTACGTCGAGGGAAATTATTTAGCTTGAGCCGGTGAGATCGTCCCTGTCGATCAGCCCGTGCTGAGGACGTTCGAGCAATGGCATGTGTGGACCAAGCGACCCTGGGCACCGAGCCACGTGGTTAGGGCGGTCGAAGACCTGTTCGAGAAACCAGAATCGACCAGGCAGCAATCCTTCCTGCTCAAGAAGGAAACTTTATCCGGTTATGGCTAGTTCGGAAAACCCAATAGAATAAATCCCCAAATGGTCTGCCCTGCCCGTGGTATCAGGCAGGTTATAATTGCTAGGCCTAGTGTCGTCGGTGTCTCAGGGCCAAGCACTTCCCGATTCAGGTGGCTGATGAGGGAGCCTTCATCGTCCAATTCCGAGGACTCGTCGAGTGGCTCCTTCGACGCGGGGCCACCCATAGCTGACGAGGAACTCGAGGACGTGATTCGGCTCCTATACCTATCCCGCCAGTTTCGGATCAAAGGTCAGCCCTAAGTTTTTTTTTTATGTGTGCGCCGACCTTATTTTGACTAGGGGTTTTGTTGTGCAAAGATGTCTTCACGGCTGAGCTCCGCTGCTGAAAGACAGGATCTGATGGAGAGCCTAAGAAGACAAAAAGGTAAGGCCGTGGAGACCGGGAGGAAATGTAAGCGGACTCCTAGGGCAGAGCTTCCTCCTCAACCCGAGCAAGTTTCCACTTCAATCCAAGAACCGCCGCCTCTGCCTCCGCGACCAGGGATGTATTGGAAGAGCCGTCGGTCGAGGATGCGACTGGAGACTAGTTTGAGGACCCGCAGAGGAGGCGTCCAAATTACCACGGCGTCATACTGGAACGTCTCGGGGATGTGATGCCCCAAGATGATTTTTTTATGAACATCCACAGGGAGGACTTCTAGAGCCTATGTAATACGGCTTTCTGAGCTGCCACCACCGTAAGTATTTGTCCAAACCAAGCCTTTTAATTCCCTTTTCTTTTTTTATCACGCCGCTGAGCATTGAAGTCTCGTTTCCTACAGACAAGTGCCATCCTATACATGGTCCACTCAGCCGGGATGAAGGACATCCACAAGGAGAATGAGATACACAAGAAAACTTCCTTAGGAAGTTGGACGCGGACAAGAAGCTCGGTGTTAAGAACTTTGAGCTAGACCAAGCCAATGACTCTCTTTCTCAAGCCCAAGAAGAAGCCCAGGCTGAGGTCGAGGAGGCTTGGAGGTAGGCTAGAGATGCGAAGGACGAAGCTGCACGGCTTAAAGAGCAGTTGACAACCCTATAGGTCGAGCACCAGCAACTCGTGGACGAGCTTCCAAGTCGTCTAGCTCGAGCCGTGGAGGAATTCAAGGCATCTCTAGAGTACGCCGATTACTACTACTTCAGCCCTCCGTGATCATCTGATCAGGCAGCACCTCGAGGCCAAAGGCTTTGATTGGTCAGTCATTTTTGAGCTCGAGCAAGGTGCTGCTCAGCAATAGCAGGGCAAGGAGGAGGTTGTCGTAGTAGACGGCGATGACGATGGAGACGAACAGAGCATTGCCCGCGGTGGAGGCGAGGAAGACATGGCTGGGGGTGAAACTCAGGCTTAGGTCAATTTTTATTTCCCCCTTTTTTTGTTTCCTGACTTAGCCGGGTTCGGGAGGTGCCCGATTAATTGTACCTCCCTTTATAAATAAAATTTATTTCCCGTTCTTCACATCTCGGATTGATGGATTCAATTTTTCCTTTAAATGTTTTCCGAGTGTGAATGTTCTCGGGAGAATATGTTCATGTTTTAGTGCGAGAGGTTCCTCGGAAACAGTTACAGCTTCAAACTATCGAGTAACCACATACCCCGGTCTTCGAAATTGGACCAAAATGCTTCATATTTCCAAGTTGGATGCTCCTCGGGAGGGGTATTCCTGGAAACGGCTCTAAGAGCTTAGTCATTCTCTTCTCTTCCTTTTTTTTCTTTTTTATTCTTAGTTGAGACCGAGTATATCGTCTCGATAGCTACTGAGTTTACCCGAGTAGGGGTGGTATCCTGTTCTCTCAGTTAATCCGAGTGGTTATCCTTGTATGCTCAGTTAATCCGAGTGGTTATCCTTGTATGCTCAGTTAATTCGAGCAAGGTTTAGGTTTTCATTCTCGGCCGGGTAGAGCACAACGACATGTGGCTACCCTTACCCTGTTGCCCCCAAAGACTTGTTTCAGTTTTTGAGGAAACTTTGCAAGTGTAGGACTCGTCGAGCACGTTGTTGTACAAAGCAACTTACTTGGTGGTCTGTACGACGACAGACATGGGGTCGATAAAGTACCGATCAGCCCCCTAGTTCGGTTAATTAGGATGACTCTTCATTGTCGGGAGTTATTGTCTTGTCCTTCAAGCTAGAGTTACAGCATTCTCTTTCGGATCCACATTTCCTTCAAACGCATTGCTCAAATGAAATGGCGTAGGAAATTTGTATTCCATTAATGTGATATATACATACATTTTTTTAGTCCTATTCAGTAAGCCTAGTTACAAAGAATTCTGGCCAGAGATCAAAAAAGGTTTTTGGCCCTAAAATTAGCAAAAGAACCTTTTCAGGAGCTCGGCGTTCCAAGGATGCCCGAGCTGATTTCCTTCTATGTCAGATAATCTGTACGTACCTGGCCATATGATGCCATCGACCTTAAACAGACCTTCCCACTTTGGACCAAAGGACCCGAGGCCGGGCTGTTGAACCGTGACCTTCTTCAGTACCAAGTCTCCGACCTTGAAACTTCTGGACTGGACCCTCTTGTTGTAATACCGAGCTACTACTTGATTCTGAGCTGCGTTACAGATTGCTGCCCTGTTCCTTTTTTCTTCGAGTAAATCGAGCTCGGTCATCATCAATTTCGTGTTTTGGGTCTCCTCGTACCGTTCGATTCTGAAGCTAGGCAACCCTACTTCGGTCGGGATGACACCCTCTGCCCCATATACGAGGGAAAATGGAGTTTCTCCGGTCGCTGTCTGAGCAGCTGTCCGGTAAGCCCAGAGTACTTGTGAGAGCTTATCAATCCATACGCCCTTGAGCCCCTCGAGCTTTTTCTTCAGGTTGTCTTTGATTATCTTGTTTACAGCCTCCACCTGGCTGTTACTCTACGGATAGCTTGGGGAGGAGAAAACCATCATAACACTAAGCCGTTCACATAGGTGGAGGAGACCTGAAGATTCAAATTGTTTGGCATTGTCGATAACTATCGTGTGTGGGATCCCAAACCGACAAATAATGTTCTTCCACACGAAGCTGGTACACTTGGATTCAGTCATGTTGGTATAAGGTTCAACTTCAATCCACTTTGTAAGATAGTCTATAACAACGATGCAGTACTTAAATTGTGATCGGGCCGGCAGGAAAGGTCTAATCAAGTCGATGGCCTATTTTGCAAACGGCCATGCCGAGGTCACTGGAGTGAGTGGCTCGGCGTGATGGTCGGGCATTCTTGCAAATTGCTAGCATTTGAGGCATTTTCGAACAAAATCCCCGCAGCCTTGTTGCATGGTTGGCCAGTAGTAGCCTTGTCAAAGGCACTTTTGGTCTAAGAGCATCCCCTAGAGTGGTTGCCGCATAGGCCCTCGTGGATTTCTTTCATTAGATAATCAGCTTCTTTAGGATACAAGCATTTTAAACATTGCGTGGTGTATCCTCGTCGGCATAATTTTCCTTAGATCATCGAATACATGGCCGAGTTGTTACGTATCTGACATGCTTCTTCTCGGTCGTCGGGTAATTCGACTGTGGTCAGGTATCAGATGATCGGGTCCACCCATGTGGTCTCGGGTTCTTCGGCTACACTTGCGACTTCCTTGATGATGCTTGACTCGGCAAGTCTTTCAATAGGGACCGAGGTTAGATCGCTACCGCCCAAGCCAGAGGCTAATCGAGAAAGGCCGTCGGCTTCTGCATTCTCTGACCGGGGGATTTGCTTGAAAGAGTAAGACTTGAATTGTCCAAGCAGTTGCTTCACTTCTTGTAAATATGCAGCCACAGAATCTGCTCAGGCCTAAAATCCCCTAGTGACCTACTGAACCACGAGCATTGAGTCGTTGTGGATGGTTATACGGTCTACCCTGAGATCTCGGGCAATCCGAAGCCCGGCCATGAGAGCTTTGTATTCTGCCTCATTGTTGGAGGCCTTGAAATCAAACCGAAGGACATAGATAACTTTATAACCATCCGGACTGGTTAAAATCAGCTTGGCACCCGACCCGTCAACGCAAAAAGATCCGTCGACATGAAGTTTCTAGTCCGGCTCTAGGGTAACGCTGTCCTCACTGCAGCTGGGTGCATCGGGCACTTCGACAGGTGACTTCTCGACTAACGGGGTCGCCTGTTCGGTGTTTGTGAATTCTGCAATGAAGTCTGCTAGAGCTTGAGCTTTGATGGCCGTCCTTGGTACAAAATGCACATCGTACTGGTCGAGCTCTACTGACCATTTGGCCATACGGCCTGATACCTCCAGACTCTGGAGTACTTGCGGAAGAGGGAATTTGGTCGGGACGTTGATGGTATGGCCTTGGTAGTACGATCGCAACTTACAGACCAAAGTAATTAAGGCAAAAGCCAACTTTTTGAGTGGCGGGTACCGCTCCTCAATGCCTTGGAATGCGTGGCTTGTATAGTAAACCAGCCTTTGGACTCCATCTTCGTCTTGGACTAAGACCGAGCTAACGACTTTCTCGAACACGGCTAAATATGCGGTTAAAGCTTCATCAGGCAAAGGTTTGGATAGGAGCGAGGGCGTGGCTAAGTAGCTCTTCAGGCCTTGAAAAGCTTCCTCACACTCCCTGCTCCACTCAAACCTCCCCTTAAGTGCCTTAAAAAATGGATGGCACTTGTCGGTGGCCTGAGACAAACCTTGACAGGGCTGCCACCATTCCGATGAGCCGTTGCACGTCTTTTACTGTCCGAGGAGAATGCATATCAATAATTGCTTGGGCCTTTGCCGGGTTAACCTCAATGCCTCGTTGATTGACCAAAAATATGAGAAATTTGCCCAAGCTTACACCGAACGCGCACTTTGTCAGGTTAAGCTTCATCCCATATTCCTAGAGAATGTTGAAGCTTACTCAGATATCGGCCATGTGGTCTTCTACTCGGATAGATTTTACTAGCATGTCATCCATGTAGACCTCCATCGTTTTCCCGATCAGCCGAGCAAACATCTTATTGATGAGGCGTTGGTACGTGGCTCTGGCATTCTTTAGCCCAAAAGGCATAACCACGTAACAGTATAAGCCCTGGTCGGTAACGAAAGCAGTTTTTACTTGATCTTCCTCGACCATCTTTATCTGATTGTACCCAAAGTAGGCGTCCATGAAGCTCAGGAGCTCATGGCCTGTAGTGGCATCAACGAGCTGATCTATCTAAGGAAGTGGAAAGTAATCCTTAGGGCAGGCCTTGTTGAGATCGGTATAATCAATGCAGACCTGCCATTTACCGTTCACCTTTTTGACGAGAATGACATTCGCTAACCATTTTGGGTACTTGACTTCTCTGATGAACCCAGCCCTTAGGAGCTTCTAGACTTCTTCATTTATTACAGCGTACTTTTTTGGGTTAAAAGCCCTTCTTTTCTGCATCACAGGCCTATGGCTAGGTTGGACATTGAGCCGATGCTGATGACGCTCGGATCAATGCCGGGCATGTCCTTATGGGACCATGCAAAAACGTACTAATATTCAGTAAGAAGCCTTTCTAGGTCGGCCCAGATCTCAGGTCTTAGCTGCGATCCGAGTTGGACAGTGTGTTTAGGCCTCTCGGGGTCTAGGGAGAACAACACCAAATCTTCGACTGGGATGGCTCTTACCTCTTTTTCGGGCAATCTGGGGTCTAAATCTAATAGCATATTGGGTGTCGGGTCGGCAAGGAGATTCATTTCGTCAACCTCATAGATGGCCGAGACGCCTAGGTGCCGAGCTGTAGCTGCTCTTACGGCATTGGCGTAACAAGCTCGGGAATCCATCTAGGATGAGCGGATCACTCCAACACCGCCATTAGTGGGGAATTTCATGGCCAGGTAATATGTGGAGACTATGACCTTCAAAGCGTTCAGTGTCAGGCAGCCGATGATGATGTTATACTAGGAGGGTTTGCCGACGACCAAAAAGTCAACAACCCGAGTAACCCGAGCAGCTTCTTCTCCAAAGGTTACAGGCAAGCCGACCTTCCCTACTGCTCGAACGTATTCTCCAGCGAAGCCATAAAAAGGGGTCTGAACCGGGACCAAATGGGCATTGCTTATCTTCAATTTATCAATGGCTTGCTTAAAGAGGATGTCGACCGAGCTACCGTTGTCGATTAGAACACGCCATACTATATTGTTGGCGATGGGCAGCTCGCACATTAGAGCGTCATTGTATGGATGGATTAACCGGTCTGCTTCCTTCTCGGTAAACATAATTGGGATGTCCTCTCGGTGACATACCTTATTGATATGCTCGGATATATTTATGAATTTACCCCACTCAACCAGCCGAGCTTCTCTGACATATGACCACCGCTCACTCGACATGTCCCCGGTAACAGGCCCGTTGAAGATCGTGTGAACGATATTTGGGAGATCTGAGGTGTTCCTAGCGTCAGTTCTTAAGCGATTCGGTGCATCTCAGCTCAGCGAATCATTCCTTCCCTAGGTGGACTCCGGGGTTATAACCCACCCAACAAATTCTCGCAAATGGCCTTCTCGGACTAGCCTTTCGATTTGGTCCTTTAGTTGGATACATTCACGAGTGCTATGCCCCACATCCTTGTGGAATTCGTAAAACCTTGATTGATCTTGCTTCACCTTGCTCCCCCAGAGCTTGGGTGGTGGTATTAATAAATTCTTGTCACTTACTTGGGCGAGCACCTCGTCGATGGTTGCCACTAACGGTGTGTAGCTCTGAAATTTATCGGTCGGCCCCTTTGGCTTCTCAGATTTCTTCTCATTCTTCTACTTCTTGCTCTGCTCGGTGTTGCTATGTTCCGATGCTTTCTTCTGCTTTTTATCTTTCTTTGTTCCGCTTGGGACAGCTTCTTCCTTACGGCTTTTCATGTATTCAGCAGCGTCGGCATGTCTCTGGGCATAGCCGAGCATTTGAGAGATTGTGCTCGGCTGCTCGAAGGCCAATGACCAGGTCAGTTTTTCGTCTCAGAGACCCCCTACAAAAATGTGCTTGAGAGTCTCGTCTTCGACGTGCTTGACCTCGAGAGCTGCCCGGGTGAACCAATTAATATAGTCCCTGATGTTGTCGTCTCCCTGTTTGATAGCATATAGGTATGTAATCTCTTTCCTCCGCATTTTTTTCGTAGAAAATACTGAAGAGAAGGTGTCAGCCAACTATCGGAAAGAAGAAATAGATGAAGTTTCGAGTCGTCGGAACCATTGTCGAGCAGGCCCTGTCAGGGTTAGCAAAAAAGCTTTGCACATCGCTGCGTCGCTAGCATTTTGTAGTAGCATGTGCCCCCGGAAGAGTTCAACATGCTCGTTAGCGTCTGTTGTCCCGTCGTAGGCCTTAATTTGTGGTACTTTGAGCTTCGGCGGTATAGGGGCCCGCATTTTATTATCCGGGAAGGGTAGATCTTGAGCTCCCATCTCGTCTAGGCCAATCGATATCTCATCGATTTGGCGCTACAGTGCCCGAAACTAGGGACTGTTAGTGTCTTCGGACAGTTCAACCCAATAGGGTACTTTGCCCTCGGCGTGACCTATAGCCCCAGGCTAATGGTTCCGGTTTGCTCCTTGACATCCAAGCCTATCAAATACTGAGGCTCGAGAACCTTGCGGTGAGGGAGAACGAGCTACTTGGTGTCCAAGACGGCCTTTTTGGACCAATCTGTTATTGGCCGAGGTGCCGCGAGTGGATCCTCTAGATTGCTCGAAATAGGCTTCTTCATGGTCGGTGGCCCCTCGCTCTATTCGACCTTTAGCCTGGTCAACCTGGGCCGGGGGTGGCAGAACCAGTGTAGCCTGGCGCTAAGCCTGCTGCGCGAACTGTTGCGTTAGGATCTGGACTGCATTTGTAAGCTCCCGAATCGGGTCCTGGGCGACCGGACCTTCTGCATGCTCGGCTCTGGCTGTGCTTCCCTGACCCCCGGATTGGGACCTCACAGTCCGGGGATGGCCCCTAGGCCTACCCGTGTTCGGTTGCCTATTTCTTGCGTCGTTCGACCCCTCTTATCGGGCTGTATCGTCTCTGACGTTTCCTCTACTCGTCATCTCGGGCGTTAGAGGTAATGTGGCTGACGTTTGGGTGAAGGCGTAGGCGCCCCTCCCTCTAGCTCCAAAATATTGATGCTTACCGTGATCTGGCATTGGATCAACACCGCGTGCGGCTGCGCACGGTCCGACTCTCCTTCGGTTCACCTCTGCCTAGTCGGACGTACCGGCAACAAGAGGAGGGACGCTTCGGAGGCAATATAAAGGTTAGTCAATGGACAAGGACTCTCCGATGCTCGAGGCAGGGTTTGCTCGGCAGAGGGCGACAACCAGTTAGATGGGAAGAAGAAGTCTCTCTAGAATGTCATAAATGCATCCTATTTATAAGCCACCACTTGGACCGGATGTTAGGTGGGTTTTACCCACGACCTGGGTGTCACATCAAGGTGTGTCAGGCAGTAGGTGACAAGTGTCGCATCCCCCATCCGACGGATTGGATTCCATCGGACGACAAGTTATTTGCCATGCGTTAGCCTATAATGGCGAGTAGCAGCCTGCTTGCGAGTGAGATTCATCCGACCCGAGCTAGTGTATAGTCCGAAGTGGCAGCCTACTTGGCATGCGGCCTCGGAGGCCCTGAGAGGCACCTCGGAAGGGGCGTACGTCGTGTCGAAGGCTGATAGCAAGCTTACTGAAGATTCTGTCGAGCTCATTAATCAACCACCGAAGTTTATCTCCTTGGCAGTGAAGCCGAGCTCACCCTTAACAGCAAGAATTGTTTAAGAGTAAATCCAAAACCGACTATTGAGCCTATTTTACATTTATGTAGTCTACGAGCGGAGCCTTAGAATGAAATTGAGGTTAAAGTACTTTCACGTTTTTTATTTCCCCCAGGAATACTTTCCTGATTCAGGGCTCCGAAATGTTGGCCTAGTACACTAACATAAAGGGGGAGCTGGTAGGTACTCTTTACCTTTCTTACAGGTCTTAAAAATAAAAAGAAAAAGGAAAATGAAAAAGAACCCAAAGATAATATTGTTAAAACGTTGGTATCGTTTCCACCCAAAAAATAAAACATTAATGTCGTATTTATTGGGCTGTAGAAATTATGTTGCCAAGGACTTGAACTTTGAAAGCGACGAAAAGCACTAGATGATGCAGTCAATTTGAACCTCAATTTTCTCCTCCAAAATAATGGCAGGATTGAAACAATTTTTAGGTCCCATTTGCTGCATTAGGATTCTCACTTACGTTACTAGGAATTATCAATCTTAATTGTCATGTAAGATTATAAATCATTTGATCACATAAAAGAAATAGGAAATTTTTTTGGTGGGAACAAAAAAATACCTATTGATGATTATCCGTCTTTCAGCCACCAGATTTGTAAAAAAAAAAAAAAGATTTTGACTTGATTTAATGATTTTAAAATATACACCACCGATATGGTTCCTATCAAAGAAATTCCAAGAGAAATTAGCCTCTATTAGAACGCTAAATATGAAATTGCATTGTATTGCCACAATGCATAATATTTTCTAGTTTCCACCTCCACATATAATCAGTACCATAACAAATTAATATAATACAATCTGCCATGTCCTGTACCTACAAAAATGTAGAATTTCACATAAAAATAAAATTAAATGAAAAAAAGAAAAATGAATTAGCAACTAGTTGAAAAGTAGTACATATGTGAAAAATAAAAATTCTTTTTTTTTTCTTTTTGATAAAAGACTCGAGGCTGTTGATAGGTTGGTGTAAGTGAAAAAGCCATTTGTAGAGACAGGAAATAGGTGGCATCCATGGTCCATTACAAGATTCCTTGTTAGAAAATTTAGAATGGTTGAACTAGACTATTCCTTGGCGTATACCATATGGAGTTGACTCACATTAAACATTGGCTTGTGGATGATGGGAGAGAGATTACATTCCAGATTTGCTTGAAGACTAATAGCTTTGAGATTTGGAGATTTCAACATAAACATAATCTTCTTCTTTTTCCCCTTTTTTTGGCTGCATATCTTTATGTTTACGTCATACGAATATATGCCGTGTCATACAGCTGGAACTTGTGAATCACGTCTAGGGTAGGTGAGTGGTACATTAGAAAAATGTTCATTTTGAAAACAATTTTGTGCACAAAACAAGCATGATCTTGAAATTCCGAGTAATGAAATATATGTATACATATAAAGGGGAAAAAAAAAAAAGGAGGAAAACTCATGAAGTTACTTGCTTATTGTGAGTATGTAAGAATTATGGCCACATAATTAAGTAAAAGTCTATTAAAATTATCTGATAAGTTATTTTTTATTTAATTTAATATTCATTTAAATACTAAAACCCTATTGGCTATGAGGGTTAGAACTTTTATCAAGAAATGTGTTTGCATCTATGAAAGGATGTATGCTTTAATTAAGGGCACTTATTGAGAGTTTATATAATAAGAGTCTAGTCAACTCTCCATCCAATTAATTATATTCTTTCTCACTATTAGGGAAAAAAAGTTAAAAGTAATAGAGGGTTTAGATTATTTTTATCTGAAAAACTTATTGCACAAGTGGTTTTTTGTAAAACTAAATTATGAATCAAGACACACTTTAAATCTTCTTATGTAAAAATTATTGAGTTCTAAGATTATAAGGTATTATAAATTTTAAATTTTAATACGTGGTATCTGAGCAATTTAGGTTTTGAAACTCGTGATTTTTCTTTAGAGTATTTTAAAAGCCAATTAATATTCTAATGCAGTAGAATGCTTTAAATTACGATGATTGAATTCTGGGTTTCTTGTTTTCATTGTAATTTATATGTAATGACTCTTGTAATACTAGTACGTGTGTTCAGTATTTAGCAAGTTCAATAGTTATATAACTAATAACTTTATCTATAAGTATTTTTCTTAATAATTTATTAATAAGTGTTTTGTTGTTACAAATAATTTTTGGGCTTAATTAATATTACTAATATTATTAACTAAAATATTATCTATAGAATGGGAAACATTAAGTTAAAAAAATAATATTTTTCAAAAGAAATAAAAAGAGACAATTGTATTATATTTTGTATGATTAACATCATATTATAACCACTTGTCATTTCTTTCAAAAACTATCTGCTTCTTCTTCTTCTTTGCGTAAAATACTGAGTTTTATTGTAAAACAATGATTTTATACAAAAACTATAAGTCCAAGCACGAGAGAGTATTATTGGAAATATGTTACGAATTATTGGTCAGAAATAATAATAAGCATTTTTTAAAAAACTTTATTTTCATTATATTTTTCCATTTTTTGAGCTTTACCAATCAAAAAATACATCAACTTCATATATATAATTTTTTTAATCTATTCGTTGGAGTTAAATATAGATTTAATTTTGTCTATAAATAATAATTAATCAAAAAATCTTATTAGTCATGACTATTTTAAAATGTATTTATGAATCACTCTAAACAAAATTATGTATACATCTATGAGACTTAAGAAATATAAAAACATTTGTATCAAAAAAAAAGAAAAGAAAAAGAAAAATAAGAAAAAAAATGGAAAGACATATATCAACACATAGCAACAATTATACATGTTAATATCTATGAACGATAGCAAGTTTTATTACAATAAATTTTTCCATTATTTCAATTGTTTATACTTAATTGTATATGATGTATTATTATGCATATAATACTTGATGATCAAGGTTATGAAATTAGGAAAACTATTGTTTCCAATTTGAAATTGCGTAATTGTAGTTTGGTAATTGCAGTTTGTTAATTATCAAAGTGGACAAACTTTTACGTTAAGTAATTTTTAAATTAAGAAAAAAAAAAGTTGAATAACTCATGAATTTTAATGCTCATAATGAAAATGGCATTTATTCATCTTGAGTTATTAAATATCAACGTTTATAAGAACTTAAGAATAGTACAAAGGTTAATTAGTTTTGCTTTATAATTAATGAATACAATAGTTGGTAATTGTTATGTCCTATTATTTTTGTTTGTTTGTACAAAGATAGCAAGCACTACTAATTAGGTATATTTATAAGGAAAAATATCTAAAACACCCTCATGTTTTGCCTAAATACCACTTTTTTCCCTCTTATTATTAAAGTGTCTAATTTAACCCATGTGTTTACAAAATCATATTTAAACTACCCCTAAAGTAATTAATTTTTTGAAAATTCTAAGATTATCATTCCCAATATATATTAAATATTATCTTAAATATGACTTGACTTAAAAAATTAAAGAAAAGGTAATTTAAAATGTTCAAATAAATATTTTAATCAAGCAAATATTTCAATTATTTTGAGATTTTTTTAACTTTCTAAGATCGATTTTATTTAGTATTTTGGTTTAATAATGTTTCAAATTGTATTTAGTAAAGATTATGAAAGGTAATTTTGGTTTTTTATAAATTTTAATTTCTTCAGGGGATGTTTTGTGTATGATTTGTAAAACACAAGGCTGTTTTGGGAATTTTTAAGGTAAGAGTGGTATTTTAGCAAAATATAGGGGATGTTTTGGGTATTTTTTCCTATTTATAATTACCAAATTCAATTATGTTTACGTTAACTAGAATCGATTATAGTTTATATGTCTTAGTATCACTTAAAGTAGAACTAGGATGTACATTTGTTGTTTAGTTTTGAATCTAATTATGTGATCATGTTAAAGCATTAATGTATGAATTTTTCTTGCATGTTTTTAGTATCTTTTTATGTTTTTATGCATTCACATGTTTCATCTGTTCCTTATTTAATGGACTAAATTTCTCTTATTAGAGTGAACAAGTCTAATTTTACTCAAATTTTTTGGATCTTAATTTAACACTTTAACATAAGGAATCCACTATTATTGTTGACGCTAGTAGTGAGGAGAAGAAACCTTTTCATAAAATTTAGAAAAAGGTCGAACAAATAAAGCTTAATGTTTATGTAGATAACAATAACAAACAACATAAAAAATACTCTTCTCAAGACTATAAGTGCTAAGGAATTTATGAAACTTGTAGAAAAGCACTCTCAAAATACTAATAAGTCTCTTGCTAGTAATGTCCAAATTAACCAATATGAAGCTTGATGGTTCTCGTACTGTACATGTGCATGTCCTTTAAATGCTAAATATAGCAGTAATAATAAACTATTTAAGGATGACTATGGATGAGATCTTTTTAATATATTTCATACTCAATTTGCTTCATTTTGAACAATATGGTCTATTTTATATGAGTTACAATACAATTAAAGACAAATTGAATATTAATGAATTGACTAGTTTGCTTATTCAAGAGAAGATGAAATTAAAGAATTAGAAACCTCATGTTGTTCATCTTGTGAATTAAGAGGCTAAAAAGAGTACTAAAAAGAACAATAAAAAAGGATTTAAGAAAGAGTTGCATAACTTGAATGAGTCAATTTAAACTTATCAAATCCACAAGTTGGAAACAATGTTAAGTGCTACTTTTGCAATAAAATTGGTGCTTAAATATTGACAAAAACAAAGGCTTGGTTCGAAAAGAAAGGTAAACCTTCTACTTTTGTTTGTTTCAAATCAAATTTAAATAAAGTTCCTTATAATACATGGGGGATTGATTTAGGTTTAACTACTCACATTTCTAATACTATAAGGATTCCTTAAGATCCAACCCATAAGAGTAAATGAAAGTTTTATTTATATGGGGAATCAACATAAAACTCTAGCGGAAGAAATTGATACTTATTGCTTAATATTAAATACTAGACATTATCTTGGTTTTTATCAAACTCTTTATGTATCCATATATTTTTTGCAATTTAATTTTTTTATCAAAACTTGAAGATTTTCTTGTAAGTTTGGTTTTGAATCTTTTGGTTTATGTAAAATTAATTTTATTAATTCTGTAACTTTTTATGATTGTTTATATAAGTTAAAGCTTAGTAATGTTTTTGCTGAAAGTTTGTTAACCATGCTTCAAAATATTACAAGTTTAGTTGATGAAAGTTCTACTCACTTGTGGCATAAATACTTGGGTTACATATTCAAGGAAAGAAAGGGGTGGAGAGATTAGTAAAGAATAAAATTGTTCTATATTGATCTCGCTGTGTATATTCATTACATTAAAGAAGAGTAAACCAAACACACTAAGAATGAAGCCACAAGAAGTACATAGCTTTTTGAACTCATAAACACCAACATATGTGGACTTTTGATACTCCATCTTTTGGTGGAGAAAAATATTTTATAACTTAGATCTAGGATATTTTACATTGTAGTTATCTTTATCTATTGTATGAAAAATCTCAATTTGTTGAAATCCTTGAGGTATTTATTAATGAGATTGAGAGTCAATTAGATAAAAATGTGAAAATTATAAGATCAGATAGAGATGGTGAATACTATGGAAAGTATGACAAGTTAAGGTAATGTTCAATTCCATTTACTAAATCCCTAGAAAAACGAGGCAAATGTGCACAATGTACTATGCCAAGTACAAGACAAAAAAAAGTAACAGAAAGGCCTAACCGTACATTAATAGATATGGTTAGGAGCATGTTAAGTTATTCATTTTTACTCTTAACTTTGTGGATGAATGCATTAAAGACCATTATATACATTCTAAACAGGGTTCTTAGTAAGGCAGTCTTAAAAACTATTTTTCAAGATTTGGACCGAAAGGCAACCTAGTTTAAGGCACTTGCATGTGTAGGGTTGCCCGACGAAAGTGAAGATTTACAACCCACATAAAAAGAAAATGGATTTTAAGATGACTAGTGATTATTTCATTAATTATTTTAAAAATATCCAAAAGGTATAAATTTTACTGTCTTATCCATAGTACGTGAATAATAGAATCTAGAAATGCTAGGTTATCAAGAATGATGAAGTTAGTGAGAATGGAGAACCACATAATATGATCATCAAAGAAGTTAGAGTAGAAGTACCTTAACCTATAACTTCCAAGGTTGTTCCTATAACACCCGAAAAATTCCTAATACATACACAATATTTAAGAGTTATTATAAGCAATTTATGTACAAATTATTGAGCTAAAAGCTACTCAAAAATTTGTTAATTGTACTAAATGCAATGCAAGTGTTATAAGGATTATCGCCTAAATCCAATTTTTTGTGACAAACACCATAAGAGTAAATATGGGATTTTCAAGATTAAAATATTATGTCATACTCCTAAACAAAAAAATGAGTTAAGTATTTAATGGTACAAAGAATAAAGTTAGATAATATGCAACGGAAGGATGAGCTAATGAACTGTTGTAGAATATGGTACAGCATATTTGAAATATAAATGTGGTGTAAAAATAATATTGTATGAGATTATACAGTATAAGAAAAATATTATATGGAAAATATAAAAATTATATAATATGAAAATTAAGCAATATAGAAGTTATGCAATACAAGGATTATAAGTATAAAAATTATACTGTATAAAATTAAGTAGTATAAGAATTATACTACATGTAGGATATGGATATATGGAATGTTGTAGAAGCTTGTAAACAATTTAGGAAAGTATACTAGCAGCATAAAAAAAAATACTACACAATATAGAATTGGATTGTTGAAAAGTCAAAGTTGGACACCTCAAAAATTGTAGAAATTTCCATAATCTTTCTATGGAATCTGGTTTTGAAAAGTGTTGTGGGAGAAATTTTCTTTGCAATTTAGTCTATAATGTGGATCTATAAATACCTATTAGGTTATTTGGGGGCACTGATTAGAACCAATTTTGGTTGAAAACACTTTAGCATGTAGAGCTTTATATTATAGCATACTTTTTTTGACACTGTAGCATGTTAGAGCTTTACAGTGTAGCAATTAAAAGTTTTGGCTCTAACTTATATTGGCAAACACCACATAAGTTTATTCTTTAAAAAAAATTGTTTTATTTCATCAAAATTTCTCTTATTCTCTCCCTCTCAAAACCACCCTTCCCATAGCCAATATACAATCAAATTTTGTCGAATTCATTATCAAATCATTCCAAGAAGCAAGGAATTGGTATTCAAACCAAGATTCAAGGAATTGAAGGGATTTGAAAGGTCTCGAGTGCCAAAAAGAGAGGACAAACTTTGGAGTTTTTTTGGACACAAAGCCTCTAATAGAAGAAAAAGAATAAAGTAGAAATACTAGAGTGAGATTCAAGTAAGTCTCATGCCTCACATGTGGCATGGAAAACTGTTTTTCAAATGCTTTGTATATGTTTGAAATATACTTGCATATGTTAAGCATATTGTTTTAAATACCAACTTGTGACATAGTATGTTCAACATTTGTTATGTTTATTATTTTAAAGCCTAAGTCATATCATACGCTATACTCACTAAGTTTACAAGATTTGTAAACTAAAAATGTTAATTAAGTGTTGCACTAGCCTCATTGATGTGAGGTTTATAAATCTCTCACAAAGAAAAGCATTATGTTAAAGTTATGTCTCACACAGAGAGGAGCATGACAAATCTCCTACAAAGATGAGCATTACGTTAAATTTACGACCTCTGTGTCAATACTGTTGGTTTGTAGACTTTAAATTATAATTAAAATAAGATAGGAATGATAACAAGAAGTGCATAAATTAGCATAGTTGGAATCATGCATTATGATATTGCTAGCATTTCTTTTAAGAAATATTTATGAGAAATATTTTATGCAAAATGTTTTATGAGAAATGTTTTCTAGGAAATGTTTTATGAGAGAAGTTTTTATGAGAAATGTTTATATACTTTGTGAGAAATGTTTGAACTTATTGGGCAAAAGCTCATTTTAAGTTCTTTCATGCTATAGATAGTTCTATAAGAGACCAGTATGACTAGTTGATGAGCTAGATGTGGCGTTGAGACGGATGCGATGGTTAGGTTATGGATATCATTATAATTAATTTCCACTTTTGAAGGATTTTTATTTATAGTATGTGATAGTCTGCTGGTATACTAGTGCTGTTAGTATGTTAAAGTGTTTTATGATTATTAATATATAAAAGTGTTTAGTATGTTACTATATAATTTAACAAACGTATGATTTAACAAATGTTTTAAGTGCAATTATGGTGATTGTAAAAAAGAGTTATGCTTAAAAAAATTTCTTCCACATTATCTTCTTCCTAGCAAGTAAGATTAAGATTAAGAAGCTAAGTTTAAGCAAGTTAGTTAATGACTCAAAAAAGTTGGGTTGTCACGGTTCCTAACATTATTATAGGGCCTAACAATGTTCAAGAACATTAAATGAAAGACTAACAACTCCATGATGAAGTTATACTTTGGGAACTTATAGTAGTTGAACTATATGGAATAGTATTAAGAAGATATCAAAGAGAAATATGATTTGTTGTTCCTTATGACTGTGTGATTTATCTACAAGAATTAAAAATTGATTTAGAAATCGATAATGAGCCAATTTTAGATCCAATTTTGTTTTTACAAACCATGGAAAGTAGTGATTTTGACAAGTAGTGATTTTGACACGTAGTTTAACGTTATGAAAAATGAGTTAAAATCTATGAATAAATATCAATATTCGGACCTTATCAAGTTGCTCAAAGGTTACAAGAAAGTTTGATGTAAATAGATTTTTAAGACCAAGTGCGACTCATAAGGTAATATTAAATGATACAAGGCTAGACTTGTTACCAAAGGTTTTACTCAGAAGGAAAACATTGACTACAAGGAGACTTTTTCACCGGTCTCTAAGAAAGATTCACTTAGAATTATTATGGTATTGATGGCTTATTTTGATTTAGAACTACACCAAATAGATATGGAAACTCCCTTTGTTAATGGAAATTTAGAGGAAAATGTCTATATGGACCAACGTGAAGGCTTTTCACGTAAAGGAAAGGAGCATATAGTGTGTAAACTAAAGAAATCAATTTATGAACTTAAACAAACTTCCCGACAATAGTGTCTAAAGTTTAACCATATTATTACTTCTTTTGGATTTAAAGAAAACAACATTCATCTATATATATGAAGATCATTGGGAGCAAGTTTATTTTTTAGGCCTATATGTTAATGATATTTTGCTTGCCGCTAATAATCTTAATTTATTACATAAAACCAAACTATTTTTCTCCAAGAATTTTAAAATGAAAGATATGGGTAAGACAACTTATGTGATAAGGAAAAATATTTCGTGATAGATCACAAAACTTGTTGGGATTGTCTCAAAAAAGCTATATTAACAAAGTTTAGAGAAATTTAAGATTGATAAATACTTAGCAGGTATAGTTCCAATTCTAAAAGAGAACAAATTCAATCATCTGCAATGTCTTAAGAATGAATTGAAACGAGCTAAATGAAAAACATTCCTTATGCATATGTCGTTGAAAGTTTGTTATATGCTCAAACTTGCACTAGATACGCCATTAGTTTTGTTTTTAAGATGTTGGATAGATATCAAAGTAATCCATGAATAGAAAGTTGCAAAGAAAGTTCTCAGGTATCTACAAGGAAGAATGGACCACATGCTCCTACTGATTTGACAATTCATTAGGAGATGTTGTTGACCTAAATAAAATTGAAAGATAGAATTTAGGTCGATCAATAATAGGATAGCATATACAATTTAAAACGAGAATATATGTTGGTTTTCTAAAATAGTTTTAGAGAAAATAGCAGAAATATGGTAAAGGGTAGATATTATATTACAAAAATTGATTCTATTAGTTTTGAAATATAATGCCATTACATTATATTAATTAAATGCTTAATATACATATGTAAATATTGCTTACTTAGTTGCAGCGATTAGGAAGTAACTTTCTAATTTGCAATTCTCTATGAAACCAAAGTCTTCCCTGCTTCGCTTTTATTACCATTTAGACATACAAGTGTGGGCATAGAAAGAATTTATTTTTTTTAGATCACTCAGCTTACTTTTTTCTTCCACTAATCTTAATGCATGAGTGAAGCGGACTTTAAATTAGAAGAACTGTTCATCACTTTTTCTCTCTCTAGAAAATGCCTACCTAGGTTTTAACAGAGTTTTGCAGTCTTTAAGACTTACACTTGTCACATAAAACAATAAAGGAGCCCTCTGTTTATAGAATGCAATACGTAATTAATTTTGAAAGCTTTCTTTTATTTTAAATTAAATATTACATATTTAATTATTAAAAAAAATATTCTTTCTCTTTCCTGCACTGATATTAGCACTACAAACAGGGTTTTTCCCTATACTATGACACCAACTCCAAGTAGTGTAAGGAACGAATACTGCTTGTTACCCAATTGTGTTTCTGTTTCCAAAATTCAAATTCTCGATTTCAAAAAAGAAATCATACTTTTTAAAATTTAAAACTTTTGAATTTCCAAAAATAGAAAATTAGAGAACAAGTTAGCATGCCCAAGGTGGGCTCCATGCGTGTGCTGCACATAGTGTGGGTCCCACCCACATTGTGTTTTTTAAAATTAATTAATCATTAATTAAATAATCTTATTATCTAATATTTAGATATTAATTTAGAATTAATTTATTTGATTTAATTTGATTTAGAATTCATAAAATAAATTAATTATTAAATCTTAATAATTTCACTTGTCTAAACAGTTTTAACAAGAATGGTGGGGGACTAATTGACTTCTAATTTGAAGCTCCAATAAAACCGATATACTAATTAAGCTTTTTAATTAATATGTTACTCTTTTATTAATTCTATAGTTACTACACCAAAAACTTGGAATTGCATTCTTAGAATTATCGATATAAAATTACTCATAAGTAAAATTGTCTATTTGCTATAGTTATTGTATATAAATTAATCCTTCATAAATAATTCATAATTAGAGCTAAGTAAATATTCGTTAACCTTTCTAATGACGTCTTTATAAGTGTTATTAATTCTCTAATGAATGATATATTCCACCAACTTAATCACAAACTTAAGTGCCTATATTATTTAAGCCTTGAATCAATACTCAAGACAATTATTTATTTGCGTTTTAATGAAGAAGAGATAGATGATATATTGTGATATTAATATTCATGGTTACTTACTTTATTATACCTCAAAAATACAAGAGATGGGATTAGCAATCGCGAATCCATACCATGTAAAACCAAAAGATATAATTCCATAAACATAAGTCTATTAATAACTCAGCATTAAGATCATTTTATATATAACTATCGATCAATTAGATTAGAACTTGCTATATGTTAAAAGAAATTACTTTATTGTTCATATTACATCATGTTCTAGTCCTACATAATAACATTATGTGTAATGCGCTCATTTAATGACTTGCTACATTAACGGTTTAAATAAGACTGTTCTATTCTCAATGAAAATGACCTATACTAGTTAGAGTCAACTAAAATTTCATACTTTAATTGAATAATTAATTAAAGAATAGATTAAATATTCAATAATATATTTCCAACTATTTTAATTATCATACTTAAATTATATCCTCTTGTATATAACCCTTATATATAATATTTTAAGGTCACATAGATAATTATAAAATTTGTAATGATATTCATAAAATATTTAATATATGTGCACACAAAAGTGATAGAAAATTTAATTAATTAATTTATAAATAATGTCAAATATAAAACATCATACGCTTTTTAGGCATCTATCCTAATAATATATTTTTAGTGCTTATGTAGTCATTTTGGATGCATGAATTTAATGAATTTGTCTTAATTAATTTCTTCTAGAAATATAGGGTTTTTAATTTATATGAATATTCCTACTACTTTATCGAAAGAGGTGAGCAGATAAATTTATGCATTCGGCTAACAATTTCATTAATTAAAAATCAATTAGGGTAAATTTAATTCAAATGAAATTATTAGATGTAATCGGATTCCAAAAGCTTTTTTACTATTTTAATTGCATTTATGTTTATTTTTAATTTTAATAGTTTTGTTTTTCCTTTGTAATCGATTATTCAAATAATACTATGGTCAATTAATTTTGGTGATAAAACAATAACTAAACACAATCTTCGTGGAAAAGATACTCTATTCATTATTCTATTATTTGTGTGTGATCGTGTGCATTGGCGTGTGTTTAGCAAACAACCATACCAGCATATTTCAAATTCTTATCCTCAAAAATAAGATGGTCGTAAAATAATTTCCAAAAAAGAATAGAACACTTATAAGGTGTTTGAGGAGTGTGCTTAGAACTAATAGTTGGGACTAATTTTTGTTAAAAACACTATAGCATGCGAGAGCTTTTCATTGTAGCAACTTTAGTTACTTGTTTACTGTAGCATGTGAAAACTTTTCGCTGTTTATTGGTTAGAACTAATTGATTCTAACTAACAGCCAAGCACCATATTAGATAATTGTATGTTTACGAGAGGGTCTTTGCTATTGTTGCCTTTGGCATATAAGCCCTTAGAGACCTCAAGACCAGTCTAGAAATACTTGTGCTCTACCTTGGCAAACTCATTCTTCTTTTCTATATTTAGTAAAAATTATTAGTTAGGTCTTACATGGTATACATTTACACTATACAATCATATAAACAAGGGCGGACCCAAAAAAAATTTGTTGGTATACATTTACACTATACAAACATATAAACAAGGGCGGACCCAAAAAAGTTTGTTGGAGAGAGAGCGTAAGGGTATAATAGAACGAAAATTATAAGCAAAAATTACAACATAATTATTTTTTTTAACTTTATTCCTATTTTTTTATCGTTTTATCTATTTTGTTATTGTCTAAATGAACTAAATATGTGATAGAATTCAATTCACTTTGTAAAATTTGAAGCCCCAAAAACATAAGTTTTCATAGTAGCATAGATGGTTTTTGATTTATTTGAAGTTTTAAGTTTAAAATATGAATATAAAAAGGAGCCATTGGGCTCCCCCTGCATGTAAAGCCTCCTAATTAATTTTCTTTACACGGGCAAAATGACAAACATGTCTCTGACAATAATTTCCAAGTCATAGGAAAAGGTTTTTTTAATTTTATTTATTTATTTATTTTTCAGGTCTTAGGGCAGTAAAAGCATGTGAAAGCCTTAGACCCTATTTTGTATGCTATGTTACTGCAGATACATGTATATAGAAAATTAAATGAGAAAATAAAAGCAAGAGAAAAAGAAAAAGATTCAACATGAAAAGCAATATATTTATATCCACAAACTAGAAGCAAAAGGAGATAATTCACCAGCAAGAATCACTATAAATAAGCTCCATATAAATACATATTGCTAATTACATAAATAGATAAGTTACTTAAAACTAAAATCAAGACATTTCTTAATGTAAAAATAGATACAAATAAAGTGAAAACTATTAATAAAAATACTCTCCCAACGAACATGAGCCCTCATGATTTAAACACACATAAGCACTTTATTTAAGGGCTGTTACGGTTAAGTTAAGGCAACAAACTACATTTGATTGCTCCGTCAAACAGAATAACTTTCTCTATCCTCTTTCTCCTCATAATCTAATCCTAGTAATTGTCAATCAAATGTGTAATACTCTATTTAATCTGTTTAGTTTTGACTTGACTGTTTAATGTTCTGAGAAGCTTTGGTATGATTAGTGTTCCTTGAAACACATTCTTCCAAAAAAAAAAGGGCAGGTCTCAGTCGTTGGCAGTAAAACATAATAGCCCTTCGATTGATGATCTAGAAACTTGAGCATATCGCATGGCTCAATGAAAGCCATCAAAAACAAGTTAGGGGACCACTTCGAGCTTTGGCCCTGCAAGAGAACCCTCAAAAGAGCAGGTCATGGGATTAGCATGGTATACAAAATCTGATGAAGGCTTTTTTTTCTTTTTTTTGGGAGAAAACCCAGAAGAGAAGCACACCACCCCACAGCTCAGGGGGGAAAGCACCGGAAGATTTTGACAAAGGGGCAAAAAAAAAATTCTAATTGGGTAAATGGTTTTTTTTTTTAGCCAAAAAACACGTTTTTTAATACAGGTAAACTGTCTCAGTTTTTTTAAAAAAAATAAGAAAAATAACTGTAGCAAGATAAGGAACCTCAACAAGAAAAAAAAAAACTAGAACCATTTTGATATCTAAAAAACTTTTTTATTAGTGTCAAAAATTATCCAAAAAAAGGTCTATTTACCCAAAAAAAAATTTAACCGAAAACTCTTTTTAAAATTCCCTCGAAAGCACCCGCCCGTGTGAGCATGGCATGGCAGAAGAACATCATGATCATTTATTGAACAGACAAATTAAAAAAAAAAAAAAAGGAATTTGTTCTGTGAGAACACCCCAATTTTAAGGACCCTTGATCTTAACCTTAGAACTTAAATTGAACGGCGTTTATATAATGGATAAGAAAATAGTCAGAGAAATTTTTTTCACAGTATCCAATATCATACGGTATGGAAGACCGTTGATTTAAATTCTACAGCCATGATCAATGGCCCAAGTGAGCCCACGTTAATGGCATCAACAATAGAATTTAAAAAAAAAAAAGAGAAAAAAGAATTATAATCTCTCTCTCTCTCTTTTCTTTTTTTTTTTTTTTTTTGCTGGATTTTGCTTTAGTTATTTTTTATTTTTTATTTTTTGCCCTTTTGGGTTTTGAGGAAAGTGATGGGTGGACTTGACTATTAGCAGACCACATGGCCGACAACTTCCCCACCCTGTGTTTGAGTGGGCAGAAAAAATTAGATGGCCTTGGCCTTTGGCTTTGGCTTTGGCTTGGCTTAATTAAAAAAACCTTTTAATAAAGCACTTCTCTGTTTTGCTAGAGGACAAACCAAAAAATGCCCCATCAAACCTTACTCTTATCAACTCTTGCGTAAAACAAAATGGTCCCCATGCAATCTTCACCTTATTCCATCAAAAGATATCCCTTTTCAAACAAAACCCGACATTTTCTACTATTAAAGTCTCATTAAAAAAATCCATCCATTAAATCAAACCAACTAATTTGATCAAAAGGGAATAGCAGTATAGTATTAGCTGAAGTCATAATAATCTTTTTAACTACTCTTGCCCCCCCTTTCATTTCATCTTTTTTTCCTTTTGATTAAGGCTAGTTTGGAGGAAAGGATGACATATAATTGGTTGTGTATTCTCAAACCATGTTTATGAATTTTTCACCATTGGAGTAGAGAAAAGAACCATGGATATTATGATTGTCAAATAGAGGTCATATGTGAGCAGAGTTATTTTAAAAGAAAGGAAATATACAATGATTTATAAGGGCGACTTTTGAAGCCAATTTTGTTGGGAGTCTTATTGTAAAAATATTTGAGTAGTGTGGAACCAATCAAGATAGAATCCAACACTACAAAAAAAAAAAAAAAAGATAGTAGAAAAAAACTTTTCCAATCCTTTTTTTAGAGAAAAAAGATAGGAAAACTTTTTTTTCCCTTTTTTTTTTCTTTTCTATAATTAGAGGACTTTTTATTGACACATGTAATATCCCATTGACGCAATGATTATTGATAACTTGGGAGTTAAAAAACTATGGTGAAAGAAATAACCCAATCTATCTAATTGGATGTGAGCAAAAATTGGTCTTAAGTATTCTTTGTATAAGAGGACAATAAGAAATAACAACCCTTTAATAGTTAAAAAAAATCCAATAATATTGCCCGTCTTGTATCACGTATTGGGGTGGGCCTCTTTGTGTCAATTATGTTATAAAGCTATTTTTATTTCTCGGTGGATATAAGGGGATAGAAAAACGAAACACTTTCTAGAGCAGGTGAAGGTTTTGTTGATTTTCCTAGCTTTTCCATTATTTTCTCGTAAATTTTTATGATTTTTTTAGTGTAATATTTATTCCTTCATAGAGTGTAGGTCCCCATACTCGGTCTGCATATCACTGAAAGACCACTATATTCTGATGTAGCTCACCGGACCAACGTTACATTTCTAGAATTTTACTATTTTCTACAAATTTCTATTTCTTATATTACCCTTATTTGATATAAACACATACATGCATACGCTCGCCAATATATATATATATATAATTACATTTGTACATGTATTTCCATATATAAAATGGTTTCTAGTTAATTTTCTAGAGCAAGTGCAACTATTGAGTATCCAGCTTCTTCACAAGGAATGAACATCATGAATTCAAAGTTTGACAAATGAAACCATGTAGCAAGAATCTACCATGTGTTTAAAATGACGTTGAGATTATTGCTTCAATTTTGTAATCAGATTTAACCAGAATTAGTTGTTTGAAAAGACATTATTTAAAAAAAAAAAAAAAAAGATGATGCTTCTTTGTGAGAAAATCTCAAGCTAGTAACTCATAAAATCAAACCTAATGATAAAAAGTAAACTTTGTAAGTTGCGGACTATGGGATCTTGGATGATGCTTGACAAGCATCACAAATTGCTATACCTTTGATTATTGGTAAATGACTTCCCACGTTTTGGATATTTGTGTTTATTTCATATTTTTTTCCCCTTTTTTTTGAGAATTTTTGTTAATGTATATGAGTTTGGGCAAGTATGCAGCTAGATTGTTTATGGTTTGCAACAATATCCTTAGATATGATAAAAGAGCTGATTAATGAGTTTGCTATTCCATTCTTCGTCCTCCAATACGTATTGTCTTGTTGCTTTAGTTTTTTTTTTTTCCCTTTCTTTTTAATTACTTTTTATTTTTTATTTTGGTTATTATTTTTTATCTTTTACTCTATTTTTCTAGAGTTGATTATACTGTTGCACTCTAAACTATTTAGGTTTTTATACAATGTATCTTGAACTTTTTATTTTGGCAAATTGTACACTAAAATTTGAAAGCATTAGCAATTAAGGTCTCACAGTGAATGGGCGCTAAAACATATGGATAGTTTTGGTCACGGGATTTGCATGTGAGTTTTTTTAATGATAGAGGTCGTCATTTTAAGAAAAATTAAACCTTGACACGTAGAAAGAGAGTACTAAACGAAAATTAAAAGTAGCAATTGGACCTTAATTGTCAATGATTTCAAAATTTCGAGTGATTTTTTTTTCAAAATTAAAATTTCAAGGTGCATTATGCAAATAGCAAATAGCAAATAGTTAGGGTTGTGATTATACAATTTACTCATTTTTTGACTACAGTCTCCTACTTTTAAAATGAAAATGTGTAATTTTGACTCCTTAATTGAAAAATGTCTATTTTCAGATAGAATTTAACACAATAATAACATGTGAGTGTCTAAGAAGATAAAGTAATTAAAAACGGTCTTAAAAATTTAAAATGAAAATATATATAATAAAATTTCAAAATTATGTCAGCAATCCAAATCTTTTTTTCCATTTAATAGTATAATTTTGAATCTTTTTTTACCATTTTATCTTTCATAAAACCCTAACCTATTATGCTTTACTTGTGTTATAATTTGTCTAAAAACAATAAATTTTCAATTAAGAGATCAAAATTATATTTGTCATAAATCTTAGGGTAGTTAGATCTAATTAAAAAAAGTGAATGTCAATATCAAAAATAAAAATTGCAAATCTTTTATTTGTGCAAATAATCCTTTTTCATTTTAAAGTTTTCCAGAAATTTTTTTTTTGTATTCAATTTGTTTATTCATTATCTACGTTATAAAAACTTTAATTATAACTTAATACATGTATCGTATGTATGTTGACTAGTTTTTGTACAGAGAGAGAGATTTTTAAGGTTTTGAAATGTAAAAATAGTAATTTTGCAATTAATTATTGAAAAACCAAGAAGTCAATGTTAAAAATTTGTTATGTATAATACTTAGTACCAAGTATATTTAAATATGTCAAATTTAACTTAAAAAACCAAGTTTTAGAGAAAATGTTTTATCACTAAATGCTAATTTTAGGATTGGCACATTAATTTGTTATTATATTGGATATGCTTTTTAAAAAATAAAAGGACAGATTTTGCGTGATGAGAAAAACGCAAAGAATAAATTTAGTATTTTAAAAACAATTGAGTGAAATCACACATTTCGATTATAATCCTTACGCAAATATTTGCTATAATTACCACGAGTGAACAATTTTCTTTGATTTAAGTTTATTTCTATGAGTGATCTTTTTCTAAAGAGTAAATTTACTAAACATCATCGATTCCATGTTAGTTGCAAGATCACCTCATCATAATATCTATTGCAACACTTCAACTGATCTAGACCATTTTCTTTCACCTTTTTATTTTTATTTTTATTTTTCCATTTCATTTCTTACGCAATATTATAGCTAGCCATCAATTCGTTTACTAATAATGGGATAATTTTCGCTTACAAAAAACTATTGTGATAATTTTTTGCTTTCATTCCTTGAAGTACTGAAAAACTAATTATTATTCTTATTGATGCTGTTGCTGTTGAATCATTAATTTTATTATCTAATTTGGCCCAATTGTTAAGCCGCAATAATTACATGTCTAACTGACTCAACCGCCTTTGTTATTCGAACTCAATAGTAATATAATAGAAAATCCACTTAACTAATAGAGTGTTTAAAAAGGTGGTAGAAACCAATGGTGGGAACCACTTTTATTATAGCATGTGAGAGTTTTACACTGTAGCATATATTTTTATTGTAACTGTAGCATGTGAGAGCTTTACACTGTTCGTAACTAAGATTGTGGTGAAAACTGAGTGGTTCCCACCACTGTCAAACACCCCTTAATAGTAATACGTGGTTTTAAGTATACACACTTTTTTTTTATAGCAAAAAAGTATTTTTAATTTATAATATTAGAAAAATGTTTAAGACACTTAACTTTAATACTAATTTATGTATCAATTCATGAATTATTATATTTTTATTAGTAGATGTTTAAAAGAGTTTCATGTTAACAAATTGTATCTATCAATAAATTGATGACAACTCATAAATTGGTACAAAAATTAGGTTTATATGGTTTTTGAAAGAGTAGTTTAAACCATTAGTTTAGATTTGAAAACTGTAATATATGAGAGCTTACACCATAACTTTTTACTATAACATGTGAAAGTTTTATATTGTTTACAGTTTAAACTATTGATTTAAACTACTCTTCTAAACACTTAGTATCCCTAACATTAATTAAAAAAATGATTTATCAGCATGAGATTCGTACGGATTTTGCTAGGCAACTAAAGGCATACATACATTTGTTCTATGAATGGCTTTTCTATCTTTCACCAAACTCTTCAAATTCGACAAAACGTAAACACGATTAATGTTCAATTAATGGTACAAAGCCTTAATCGCAGTCGATAAATTCTAATTAGCATTTTAATTATCTGCAATACAATAATTTCTCTCAAAGTTTGACTATATGATGATTTGGTTTGTTTGCAAGAGACCCCTGCAATTGCCTTTCTTAATATGGCTTCTGTGTTCTTTCCGTTAAGAAAGGAAAAGAGACTACACTCAAGCTAAAAAAGGAAAGTTTAATTAACCCAAAAGTTAAAAGAAAAAAATTGTACATAAGCTAACAGATAAAAAGTTTGGGGAAACCTAACCAAAAAGGTTCAAACTTATAAGTAACCTAACTGCTTGACCGCCAAAAGTTCCCCCCTTTCTCCTTCTAATCTAAAACCACTAAAGGAAAGTACATTGAAGAAATTTAAGCAAAAATAAAAAAGAAAAAAGAAAAAAGAAAAAGTACTTCGAAGAAAACAAATCAACAAAGAAAAAAAAAAAGGACAAAAGAGGGGTTAGTTGGCAGAGGAGGGTAGTTTTGGAATTAAAATAAAGAGGAGGGGGATTGAGGTAAATGGGGTGGGAATAAGAATCTGGGCCTCGTCGCCATGTCATTATCGCAGAGATTTGTGATTGTGATTTTTGGACTTCCTCTCCGAGTTCCTGCCAATCCGATACCAAAATCCTGCAACTCTCCAATCTTCAGAGATAGGGGGAAAAAAAAAGAACAGCGAAAAAAAGATAATTACAAAAACTTATCATATACTTAATCTATAATATCGTTTTTGCTTTCTTAATCACAAAGGAAATTTTGTTATTATTATCTCTTAAAAAGGTTTAAGGTATAATGATTTTATTAATTGATCAATAAAATGTAAACTATTCTAATTAAAAAGCTGCACTTTACTTTTATTTTATTTTTCCATACACCGGTAGATTACTAGATTTTTAATACCAGTTGACAAAAATATGTTAAGAAAACACAAAGTACTATAATTATGTCAAATAGGTTTGTTAATGGTGGAAAATGATCAACTTAATAATGCTCACAAATTACTCATATTTCCCATAGATTAATGCGATAAAAATACTGCATTATTATTAAAAATGATTAGAATATTACTAATAGAGATAGTGTTTTTTCATACAAGGAAAGGAGACTTTGTTGCCTCTTTTTCCTTTTTATAAGATACTGCATTATTATTAAAAATGATTAGAATATTGCTAATAGGGCAAGAATCTCCGTGTTCTGTGCCAGCCGCATGGTGTCTCTGCATGTGCAGAGAGTGTATTGGGTCTCGTGCTAGTGGTCTTAATTTCAGGTTCACTGTTTCGATTGCTGGTCTTGCCCATTCTTATATGTTCTTCTTGGAATGATGACTACAATAATGGGCGGAGGATACAAAGTTCCTTTAACCTTGTTCTCATCCTAAAACGACAAGGTCAATCGATCATCTTAACTTCCATTTTAATGAACCGAGTTGGGCTTTCATTGATCTCGCCTTTGGTCCTTAGGCCGTCGAGATCTTCTACAACAATTGCTCCCTAAGCGTGGAGTGACTTGACAAGTTGCTTTGCTCTTTGGTAGTTGAGGATGTGGCAAGTCTCCTGTTGCTTAAGAGTTGGGGACGTGTCCCTTAGAATTGCTTACTGAAAAAGCTTTTGACCAAAGTCATGATTACATCTGACATTCAGACTTCTCGGACAACCAAATAGTTGTTTCTGCTAGGGCACATGTCATATCCGTATTGAAACCGTTGCATTGTTCTGAAGAGATTTCGATTTGGACCATTGGATCATCAAGGAGTTTTCCTGCCTAAGTTTTCAGTCGTTGGATGGTGACCTTTGGTTACTTTAATCTTTAACCATTGGATCAAAAGTTTCCACACTCAATGGTCCTGATCTTTCCCTTGTGAGAATGCTTAAGGGTTTTGAAACCCTTGCTTGCTTATTTCGATCTAGATTTCAAAGGCCTTATATTTCTCTCCCAAAACATTCTCTCAAACTTCTTCTTCTTCTTTTGTCTCCAACGATTCTCTTCATGAGTTTACTTGCTGCTTTCTCAGTTGTTCTAACTGTTGATCTGCGTCACTGTTCTCGCAACTCCATGATCTTTAGCATTCGAATCCCCATCCTCACTAACCAGTAAGTTTCTAAACTTTAAATTTCTATTTCAAGTTTTCTAAGTTCCTCCCCTTCCTTTCCTTTTTTGCCATTCTTTCAAATTTATAGGTTTGTTCCCATAAAGCATATGTTAGATTTAGGGCAAAACACTAGAAAAAGATGAAACGTACCAGTTTAGACTATTTTGAGAGGATTTGCTGGCGTTTTTGGGATTCTTAGATGACCATAGTTGATTCTGGATTTTTAATGATAAGTCCATTGTCAAAATCATAGGCATTTAGTTGTTAGGCAACCTCTTGATATAGGGTATCCTTTTGATATTTTTTCTCCTTTTTAGATCATGTCATCATCTAGTCATCGTTGAGAAGTCGAGTCTTCTTCCTAAGTTTGCCCAAATGCTGTCAAGACCGCTGAGACATCCTGTCTACCAGACGAGGCTATCCCTAAGAATGATTAGGGATATCTACGATTTTGGGCACTGTCCCTTCTACGGATAGTGTCGACAAAGTGGTGTACAGTGTCCTCATACCTCTTTCCGCTGTAATTCCAAACCCCAGGTATCCTCGTCCGATGATGGCAAACCCCAAAGTCTAAGGCACGTCATCCTTTGAAATGGCTACACCTTGTAACAAGCCATTGGCAGCTTGCAGTGGTGAGATTATCTCATAGCAAACTAGAGAGACTGCATCCCACTACAGAACCCATGATGTCCATAGGGCATTTGCCAAGGGTAAGGTTGACGAGAGGTATTTTGAGTTCATGATACCTAACAAAACCACCACGCCATTCTGCTATGCCTAGACACCTTGCCGTCTATAGCAGATGCATTATAGCTGGCCAGACCTTCCCCTCCATCCCTTCATCAAGAGGCTCTACTACGAGTTTGAGATCTCGCCAACACAGCTGTCGCACAACTTTTGGTACAACTTTTAGGGGATGTGGATCCTGTGGCATCTTCACTTCGACTTTCCCCTTCACTTGGACGAGTTCTTAAATTGTTATTACATCATGCAGTCTCCATCCAAAGGTTATTATTACACAGGGACCTATAGTCGAGCCAAAGATAAGATTCTCCTAATTGTTTTGGATATTTCTTCTTCAGCCATGGCTGGAAGAAAATGTTTTTTTATGATGAAGGAGGACTTCAACACCTATCCCCTTGACGGGTAACTAGGGTATGGCCCCAACAAGTATGAAATCGACACCATCTGAAGAATCACCATTAAGCCTCCAAAACCATATAATGTCAAGATTTAGGCTTCTATTGGCTTCCTTTAACTTAAAAAGTTAGGCTTCTATTAACTTAGTCTTTTCCTTGTAGAGCTCATTGACCACCCTTTTCTTTCCCAATAGAGATGGGAAAGAGTTAAACAAATTGCAGCCTTTTTAGAAGGAGAGAGGAAAATTACGAACCTCCTCATAGAGGAGAATAAAGGAGGTCGAGATTGATATTAACTCTCCTTGATACTTCCTATGTCGTCACCAAGGAACCCCATTTTGGTGAAGGCCTTGAGGGTAGATTCTTTTTTTTTGGATTCGTATTTATTTAATATACTGTCAATTTATCGTTTGATAATATGCGGTCGACTTAACTTCACATTGATATTTTCTTGTGTAAAGATGTTGAAACTAAACTTCCTTTTGAGATCATGTAGTCTCAAGCCCTTACGGGGGGGGGGCTCTACATCAGGAAGTGCTACCCCACCAAAGAAGCCTAACAGTTTGAAGAAAGATTCAAGTTGCCGACCTTTCGACGTCCCCTATCTAAAAGGCAGCAGGTCAATGATAGCATGTTGTCGCCCAAATGTCAAAAGGAGAAGATGACGGTTGAGATCCCCAATCTTCCTTCTCCTTCTCCCGAGAAGGACATTCCTCTCTTGCCCTGTGGTCTAGTTAGGAACATGAATTTTTTTGTGCCCAACCTATCCGATGCCCAGGTAGGGAACATGTTAGACCTTCCCCCTAGGTTTAGTCTTGCCTTCTAGGTCATTTATGAATTTGTCTTTGACAAGGACTAGGAGGCGGCCGAGAAATCTTCTATCCTAGAGCGGCATAAGGAGCAAATTTGCAACCAGGTTAATGTAAGTATCTTTCAACTTTCCTTTGGTTGCTTCCTTTATCTCTTGTCTATTCCTTTCTAATCTCTCCATTTATGTAAGGATTTGATGATGGCCTTTATCTCCTACGAGGAGATTGAGAAGCTAGTGAATGACTCGGCTAGCCCTCGTAAGGGGATAGAAGTGCTTATAGCTCTCCTCAACGAGGAGAAAATTGTGGCTGAGGATGCCAAAACCAAGGAGACTAAGGCTTAGATTCTCTTCCTCACAGAATGGAGGACTTGAAGAAGCTCACCAAGACAATTGTCAAGCTCTCTACAGAGATCAATAGCCTAAAAAAGCAGGCACGTAAGGCTAAGAAAGACAATAAGGTCAACAAGAAGAAGATCTAAGAACTGGAGGGGTCGAAGCCTGACATCAAGACAGAGACGGCCGAGAAATTTTAGGTGTCGAAAGAATATCAGGAAATCTAAAAGACCATACGTCAGTTAGTGAATGAGCAGATCGTTGAACAGATGCTGCTCATCTTGGCTTCGATTTGACCTTCTTGTATGCTTCCAATGCCTTGCCTTCGACTGATAACTTGACTACTTTAGAGAAGAAGGCTTCGATTACGAAGAAAGGAGCCTCAAGGGGCGAGGAATGAACTTGTATTTTTTTGTAATGACTTTTGTAATGACTTCTTTCATCAATAGATTAATAATTTGTTATCTTCATTCATACTTCATCTTTATTTTAGTCACATTGAATGTAGAGATAACAGGCCAATTGATTTATAATGTTAACAACTTTGTAACTCAAGAAATATACTCAAGCTTTTTACCTTGTGTAAAGATCCACTGAGGCTTTGCTTTCTATAATGGTCTCTGCTAGAACCAAAGGCTTTGCCTTTTCCATTTTTCCACTCCAATAGTTAAAGGGATTTGGTCGTAGAAGTAGACCTTAGGGCATAGTGCTGGTTGGTCTACTGCATTAGGGTCATTTCCCATTGAGGCAACCCTCCTCACACATAGGTGGTCCCTTAAATCTCTTTTCCTAAGCTGGCCCCTTAAGTCGTCTACGGTCCATGCCGAGGCCACATCTAGTCTGTTGTTATGTTTGGGGAGAAGTAGAGGTAGACCTGTGTTTTGCCTTTGCTGATTTGGCTGACCTGTTTCTTGAAACCGAGCTTGCTCTGCTCTCATCCTTCGTTCTTGGCTACCTCTTGAGTTAGCCCTTCCTCCTCAGCCACTTTTAGTCTCGCTGGTTCCTCCAGGGTTACTTTGTTGGCCATCATTTTGGCCACTAGCTCAGTTCCCTTGGTCCTCCGAGTCATCACCTAAAGGGTTAATGCCTTGATCTTGAAGGCCATCTAGGGCTGCCGAAGTTTTTTCGAGCAATCCACTCATTTTATCCATCTTTTGTTCTAGTAAGGTGGTTCATGAAGGCTGTCTACCTCTTCTTGATCCTCCAATGCTACCTCCAACTGATTTATCACCTCTTTGGGTGATAAAGTTGTTTGTGTTGGCTTCAGACGGTTGGTGTGAGTGGTCATTATGGTGATGATATTGTTCATCTTCAAAAGAGGGAGGCCCTTCCTCTCACACCAATTATTGATATTGAAAAATGATCAACTTAATAATGCTCACAAATCACTCATAGTTTCCACGGATTAATATGATAAAAATGAAAAAAGGAAGAACGAAGTAGACACACAGATTTATAGTGGTTGACTTTTTAATCAGCTATGTCCACTGTTTTTTTCTTATTAAGAGTTTGTATACAATATACTCAAAATTCCAAAAATGAATAGTGTTTTTTGATCTGGGGAGAGGAGAGTTTTTTTTCCCCTCTTTTTCCCTTTCATAAGGTGCTACGTTATTTTTAAAAATGATTAGAATTTGCTAATGGGGCAAGAATCTTTGTGTTATGTGTCAGCCTTTGTGCATGGTGTCTCTACACATGCATAGAGTATCGAGTCTCGTACTAGCAGTCTTAATTTTAGGTGCACAGTCTCGACTATTAGTCTTGCTCATTCTTCTATTTCTTCTTGGAATGATGGACGCAATAATGGACGGAGGATACGATGCTTGTTTAACCTTGACCTCATCCTAGAGCGACAAGGTCTATTGAACATCTCGACTTCTATTTCATTTGAGATTAATAGGCCAAGTTGGGCTCTTCATTGATCTCATCTTCGGGCCTTGGGCTGTCGAGATCTCCTACAACAAATTTCAATTTTAATTCACTTGTCATATTTTTTTATACTAAAATTATACGAGCACATGAACAATTGAGATTTTCATCACCCAATCAATTTTAATTCACTTTTCATACTACAAAGATGAAAATGCAATTTAAATTTCATATTACAAAGATGAAAATCCTATTTTATTACCATTAACGATACAATCAATATATATGTGACAAACATTAAATTATCACATAATATATTGAATACAATTTTTCGACTTTTTATCACGTGATAATTCTATTTTAGTGATACACTTTTCCATTTCATTTTTTTTTAAGTTTTATTTCTACAAATCTACTTCTGATGATACATGCTAGTGTAGATGAATACCAAATAGTCTTTTTATATTGTCCTTGTTCAGTAAAAAAAAAAAAATGTTAGCCATTTTGGATTTATGTTCTTAGATGGTCATTTGGGTCTACACATTACCCTTTTACAGCTAAGTGGAAAATGTTTTGGTAGAGTATTAAAAACCCCTATTCTTCTCAGATTATTTAATTATGATACTTTATTAAATATGACACAATTTTAATTTAATCTAAGAATCAAACATGAAGATGTATTAAATGACCGTTAAAAACGGCATTCTACTAAAAAAACGACACCTATTGGTGGTAAAATTTTTTAACAGTATCTCCTAATTTTTCTATTAAAATCTTGAAATTATGGAAAAAAATAAAAAAAGTAAAACTATTTTCTAAAATGTGAGCTGAGAGAAGTACAGCAAAGCGGATTAGCAGTTAGTATTTGTATAATGGGATTGTAGAGAGAGAAAAACAGGAAGAAAGAAAGGCAGGAGAGGAATTTCTGATTAGTTTTATAGCGTGTGTGCAAAGTGGGGGGGAGACAAGAGCGTATCTGTGAAAATCCAAAAAATTCGTTTCACTCTGCTTTAAAAAGCAAAGCATAGGAAACTCTGCATTAAAGAAAGAAAAAAAAAAAGAGAGAAAAGGAAAAAGATAAAAGAGATTTACAACTTCAAAGAGAAAGAAAAGACCTATTAAGTTAGCTTAAACTGTTTATCTAATTTCTTCTCAGTATTCATTGTAAATTACCTACCAGCCAACTTCTGTTTCTCTGTCTTAACAGAAGTGTAAAACACTAAAACAATAAACATTGTTGATTGTTGTTTCTCTCTCTACAAAACTCCAAAACCCATATCTGCTTTTTCTCTCTCTATGAGCTTCTCTCGGAGTGTTTCTAGGTTGTGTTTGCTTAGCTGTTTGTGTGTTTGTTTTGGGTCAATCTGTTCTGTTCTGTTCTCTTCTGTTTTGGGTTTCCATTATTATATAGAAGAAAACCCGGTGAACGTGCTTCTTCTTTGTCTGCTTGCCTCTCTCGTCTCAACTAAACTTCACGCTTTGGAATAGAGAGAGAGAGAGAAAAAGAAAGAAAGAAAGAGAGAGGAACATGATTAGAGTTCTCTCCATTTTTTTATTCTCCTCATCACTTCTCTTCCTTTTCAACATTCACAGCCTGAGACAGCGCAGTTTTTAGGCAGAGAAAGAGAGAGAGAAATGTAAAGGCTGTTTTGGAATTTGAGCGTTTTTTTATTTCATTTTTTGTTTTTTGGGTTTTGCATCTTTTGAGAGCCATGCTTCTCTCTGAAAATTGAGAATTTTCCCCCCTCTGAGTTCTCGTCTCTCTCTCTTTCTTCTCTCTACAAAGAAGTGGAAAGTGGAGAGCTTTTTGTCAATTTGACAAACTCTAGTTGGTTATTTCTCTTCTGGGTAATCAATGTTGTCATGATAAATTTCGTTTCTTGATGGGTTTTTTCTCTGCGTAGAAATGCAAGAGGAAGAGGAAACAAAAGAGGAAGTAGAGAGATTGTTTTTCTGGGTTTTGTTCTGATGGGTCTGAAGAATAATAATAAGACGCAGCGGCAGAAGCAGAACCAACATAACCATAAACATTCAGTGGTTGTGAGATTGAATGAGCAGATGGGGACCAAAAGTGGGTACACTTTTGTGCAGGCTTATAGAGCTTGGCTCCCAAAGTTTCTTATGCTTTGGGTTTTTGTGATGGCATATTTTAGCATGTTGATCTACAATATTTTGGATGCTGATATCAAGGAGAGAAGGAAAGAGGTGCTCACAAGCATGTGTGATCAGAGGGCAAGGATGTTACAAGATCAGTTTATTGTAAGTGTCAACCATGTTCATGCCCTTGCCCTCCTCGTTTCCACCTTCCATTACTACAAGAACCCTTCTGCAATTGATCAGGTTTGTGATAGATGTTTTGTTCTCTTACTTATTATATTTTCCAAGGAAAAAAAAAAAAAACCCAAACAGTTGTTTGGTATTCTTATATGCTGTTGTTTTTTGGTTCCAGCAAAATTGGGAAATTTTTGTGCTTGTTTTAGCTTAGTGAGATTTATTGTTGTTGGATTGGTCATTACTTACAAGAACCGCAATTAAATAGGTTTTTGCAAGATTTTTTGTTGCCTTTTATTATTATTATTTTTGGGAAAAAAAGCTGAAAGAAATTGTTTTATATGTCTTATTTGCTGCTGTTTTTTGATTCCAGGAAAATTGATAAGTTTTGTGTATTGGTTCAATAAGTAGTGTACGCCTTTTTTTTGTTTTTGCAGGAGACTTTTGCCGAGTACACGGCATGTACAGCCTTTGAGAGGCCTCTGCTGAGTGGGGTGGCCTATGCGCAAAGAGTAGTGAATTCTGAGAGGGAGAATTTTGAGAGGCAACATGGTTGGACCATAAAGACAATGAAGAAAGAGCCGTCCCCTGTGCGGGATGAGTATGCGCCAGTCATCTTTTCTCAGGAAACTGTTTCATACATTGAGTCACTGGACATGATGTCTGGGGAGGTGCTAATTGTTTGACCTGATTTGTTTATGGTGTTTTAGACATTTTAGTTTTGAATGAGTTCCGAGCTTGGTTTTTCGTTTGACTTATGCATTAGACCTTTCATGTGCAGGAAGACAGAGAAAACATCTTGAGGGCAAGGGCTACTGGGAAGGCTGTTCTAACAAGTCCCTTCAGGTTGCTGGGTTCTCATCATCTTGGTGTAGTGTTGACTTTCCCTGTTTACAAATCCAAGCTCTCGTCACATCCTACGGTAAAAGAGCGCATCGAAGCAACTGCTGGGTAAGTATGTCAATCGATTTTGGGGCATGCAGTAGATTCCTTATCCATGTGGCAGTCTGTGCATTCAGCTATTAAGAGGAATTATCTACGCTTACATTTCCTAGTCGCACAACTTATTTGCTCAAGTTACTGGAGTAAAATACGAATTAGATTCTTATTAAAAATTTGAATGACAGTAGGCAAAAGATTGGGATGTGCACCGTAAGTAGTAGTCTTTAGCAGGGACATGTTGCAATTTAACTTCAGCGAGCTTAGTGTGTTTGGCATTCTCATTTCAAATCAAAGCTTTTAGTTGCTACAGTGTAAAGCTCTCACATGCTACAGAGGGTCAAGCTCTTATAAGCTATAGTATTCTTAACCAATTACTTCTAACCAATGCTCTCAAACACCCCAATTTAACAATACTGTACGTGCCATCTATTACTTCTTGACCATGTCTAGTAGCATATACAATGGAAGTTTGAGGTGGTAGAGCTACTTTAACGACACGGTATTTCAACAAGCACATGGGCTGGAGACTTTTTATGTTTCAGAAGCTGGCTGTTGGCCAATCTTCTGTTTAAGGTCTGCTGCTCTGTTAGGGCTTCATATTTATCCGAAAAAGTCATAGTTTTTTAGATGCATTTTGCAATTAAAGGGCACAAGTTTTTCTTTTTTTCCTTTGGTTAATAATTTGTGGGGCATCGATTGCATTTGGGCAATAGGTCTTTAATGAACTGTCCTTTGATGAAATCCACCATCTCTAGCCAAGAAATTTGCACTTCTGAACTAAGAGAACCATAAAAGTTGAAATATGTTCTTAGTGTAGAATTTCATTGCAAGATTACTGTGGTCATAACCATTGCCTCCAAACTGACGAATTTATCATCTTCAGATCTATCTTCCATGTTTGGTTCTTTTGTACTTCTCTCTGTGTGTCCTTATTGGAGAATAACTAGAATTTTTTTGCTAACATTAATTTTGTGCCTTTTTGAACGTGGAATTCTTGTTGTCTTTGTATATATAATGAAATTTACGCTGACATCAGATACCTTGGTGGATCCTTCGATGTTGAGTCCCTTGTGGAGAAGTTGCTTGGGCAACTTGCTGGGAATCAAGCAATTTTGGTTTATGTATACGATATCACAAACTCTTCCGATCCCCTAATCATGTATGGTCACCAAAATCAAGATGGGGACATGTCTCTGATTCATGAAAGCAAGCTTGATTTTGGAGATCCATTCAGAAAGCACAAGATGACATGCAGGTATGGGCAGACAGTCATTAACGGCATATTAAAATATAGAGTACCATTAGTGGTAGTATCAAACTCATGTTTTATTACTGAATTTTGGACAGATATCTTCAGAAGGCATCCACATCATGGACAGCGATTACCACTTCGTCTTTGTTCTTCATGATCTGTATATTAGTGGGCTATATCTTATATGGGGCGGCGATTCACATAGTTAAAGTTGAGGATGATTTCCATGAAATGCAGGAACTGAAAGTCCGTGCTGAAGCTGCCGATGTTGCTAAATCCCAGGTAGTTTTTCAACATGTCCTTAAGTTCAGTTAATCCTCCCTTCATGCTACAGCTTTGTGATCTGATCTGAGTATTTCTTACTCTCTTGGTCCCAGTTTCTTGCCACGGTTTCCCATGAGATCAGGACTCCCATGAATGGCGTCCTTGGTATGTTAATGATTCCTTCTTTTTACCTTTTTCTCTTTAGTTGGTCAAGATAATATCATGTCAAGTTTGATACTTTCTTGTCAGCTATATACTTACCACCTCCATGTGACTGCAGGAATGCTTGGTTTGCTTTTAGATACAGATTTAAGTTCAACCCAGAGGGATTTTGCTCAAACTGCTCAAGTTTGTGGACGGGCATTGATAGCATTGATAAATGAAGTGCTTGACCGTGCAAAAATCGAAGCTGGGAAGCTAGAGCTTGAAGCAGTTCCTTTTGATCTCCGTTCTGTACTCGATGACGTCCTTTCTTTGTTTTCTGAGAAGTCCAGAGACAAGGGTGTAGAGGTAAATTCTAGTTAACTTAAGCAATTGTGACCTATACTGTGAAAATTTCTTTCACTTCCTTTCTGCAAAAATACAGCGTAACAATCCAACTAATTTGAGTTTTTTTTTTTGTCTTCCCTTTTCTTTGATTTCAACCGATGATGGATTCGTAATTCACAATTCTCCATTTGGATATATAATTTGGGAAATGAAGTTGGCAGTGTTTGTTTCTGCCAAAGTTCCAGATGTTGTTATGGGAGATCCTGGGAGATTCAGACAGATTGTTACAAATCTTGTGGGCAACTCTGTAAAGGTATGAGCACGATTCAAGCTCTGTTACCAAACTGAACTGAGGTCATTAAAATCTTTTATTAGTCCGTTTTGGGTTGATGAGTTGTCGAAGTTTATGATCCAATTTCAAATAACACTTGCTAAGTCGAACTTTTAATCGGCCACATTAGTTTTCCACGTTTATGTAACGTTATCTTTGCACCTGAACTTCTTGATATGTTGATTATTTATTAACTTAAGCACTTGGCAGTTCACCGAACGCGGGCATATATTTGTCAAAGTTCATCTAGCTGAACCCTCAAAGACTCTAATAAACGAGCCTTGTTTGAATGGAGGACCGGATGAAAGTGTACTGATGTCTGGGGGCCGTCAGTTTAAAACCTTAAGCTGTCATGAAGCAGCTGATGAGCGGAATTGTTGGGAAACCTTCAGACATCTGATTGCTGATGAAGAATTCAGGTCCGATTCTTCAAGTAACGGAACGCCTGCCACTTTCGAAGCTTCTGACCATGTCACTTTGATGGTATGTGTGGAGGATACAGGAATTGGGATCCCGTTATCAGCTCAGGATCGCATTTTCATGCCCTTCATGCAGGTGGACAGCTCAACTTCTAGACATTATGGAGGGACTGGTATAGGCTTGAGCATCAGTAAGTGTCTGGTTGAACGGATGGGTGGTCAGATTAACTTCGTAAGTCGGCCTCATATTGGAAGTACATTTTCGTTCACTGCTGTCTTTGATAGGTGCAAGAAAAGTGCGTTCAACGAAATGAAAAAACCTATTTCTGAAGATCTGCCTTCCGGTTTTAGAGGACTAAAAGCAATATTGGTTGATGGAAAACCTGTAAGAGCGGCCGTCACGAGTTATCATTTGAAGAGACTTGGTATCCTGGTTGAAGTTGCCAGTAGCGTAAAAATGGCAGTTGCTTTATGTTCAAAAAATGGTTCTGTCATGCCAGGGTAAGCTTCTTGAAGCATGTAAAATTCATGTATGTGTTTGTGTGTGTGTATATCTATATGTGCCGAGGCTGTAGTCCCTTAGAGGACCGGTCCCTCGGGTCATATCTAACTGTTAAAATATGAATAAAGTATATCTGGCAGTTAGAAGAGGTTAAGGGGCAACAAAAGAAAAAACTAGATTTGTTATACAACACCTTTCATGTGTTAGTTGCTACCTCCTCTAACTATACTATAATCCATCAATACATGAGGATCTACTCCCTCTGAGGGACTACAGCTATAAATACATACGCATATCTATATACCTGTAATATGTGTGCGAAGAATAAACTATGAAATTGGGTACGAATTTATGGCCATGGTTGAATGGTCCGAAATTTTATATCAGCATAAACTACGAAAAATTTCACGTCATTTTTTAACATATAAAGGAATCATCAGGAGTTCTTCTAGTTTTTTTTAGGTGTAATTATTATTGAGCTGAAGTTATGTCATTTACTGTCTGCATTGAGCAGTTGAATAATATTGCCCTCTAAAGGTCATAGAAGAAATAGATTCTTGAATGCAGTTGAAAACTGTGGAAAAGATAGGCAATAGAATTTATTTATGTATTTATTGAATTGGGTTGACTTATTTTCCCACCTGAAACTTTTTTTTTTGGTTGAATCTTGCAGAGATGTTGTGCAGCCGGATATAATTCTAGTTGAGAAGGATTCATGGATTTCTGCTGAAGATGGTGGTTTAAACACAAGACAATTGGACTGGAAACAGAATGGACATATATTCAAGTTGCCTAAGATGATCCTTCTTGCTACTAATATTAGTAGTGCACAGTTCGAACAGGCAAAGGCTACAGGTTTTGCAGATACCGTGATCATGAAACCATTGAGAGCAAGTATGGTAGCTGCATGTCTTCAGCAGGTGGGGATAGGCAAGAAGAGGCAGCAGGGAAAGGACATGCCAAATGAATCTTCTTTTCTTAAGTACCTGCTCTGTGGAAAGAAAATATTGGTGGTCGATGACAACATTGTTAACCGGAGAGTTGCTGCGGGTGTGCTTAAGAAATTCGGGGCTCTTGTAGAGTGTGCTGATAGTGGAAAAAGAGCACTCGAGTTGCTTAAACTTCCACATAGTTTTGATGCTTGCTTCATGGATATTCAGATGCCAGAAATGGATGGGTATGTTGCGAACATTGTTTTTGACTATTGAAGATAATTTGACTTCTCATTTTGCATCCTTTCCCTTTATTATATATCGGATAAAAATGATTGCTCTTCTTGCATTTTTTTTTTTTACCTTGCAAATTTTAGCTGCTTTCTTGAAAATGAACTGGAAGTTTTTGAAGGATTTATTTTCAATTTACAGATTTATATTCTAATGACAGGTTTGAGGCAACCCGTCGAATTCGGCAGATGGAGAGTGAGGTAAACAAGCAAGTGAACGGTGGATCTACTATTGATGGAAGCGCCAGAAATGTCAAGTGGCACACACCAATACTAGCCATGACAGCTGATGTCATCCACGCCACCTACGACGAGTGCCTGAAATGTGGGATGGACGGTTACGTGTCGAAACCATTCGAGGAAGAGAACCTCCATCAGGCGGTTGCTAAGATCTTCAAGTCCAAACCTGTTGAAGAACCATGACAAGATTCCCACTTCGGAGAACCTGCAACAATTTCAAATCTTTGGATGGTTAGATGGGTTGAAAAATTACCAGCAATTTTGGATATCACGCTGGTGCAGTCGACTTTCCTGCAGAAAAGTGGTAACAGTCGGTTTTGCCGAATACCAAAGGTTCTTGGTGCCATCAGATTACAGGTTTGCGCAATCATGTCTAACCAACTTTCAGCATTTAACTTGATTAGAATCGGAGTACATGTATACTACAGAACCCTCTATTCCCACTGGTGTGTATAGATCCTTAGGGGTAGAAGCGAAACATGTAAATCATATTGTTTTTTGTATGCTTTCCACGAAAACTTCCCCTTTCCCGAAATGTCTTTCAATGTCTTGATTTGTGCAATTGTTTCTTGTACAAGACTTGGTCTCAATGCCATTAAATGTCCGAGAAGAAGAAAAAAAATGTTGTGGATGAAACATTGCATGTCGTTGGACACGATCAGATTAGCCTGCGAAGTTTTAAAATTCGTTCAGCTAAATGTCCCCACTTTTTCATGTCTTTCTTTCTTTGGTCCTTGAATTTGTTGCGTGTTCCGTTTAGAGAATGCTCATACAATAGGTCACCGAGCAGTCCCAAATCAGCCACTAGGCTTAGGAAAGGCCCGAGAATGATCTCGGCTCATTCCGCCTTGGTGGTTCCTAGAAAGTGTATTTTCCAGTTACCGCCCGAGGAGGACAAAGATAGAAACTGCGTCCAACATTTAAATTCCAAAACTTCCAGGAGTGTGATATGTGCAAGGCCTCGTCGGAATCTAGAAAGTTCCAGAGAAAAATAAAGTAAAACATTAATCAGAATTGTGAAACTATTTCTTTCTATTTCTGTAAGGCCTCTTGTTCAGTCCCCCAATTTTTTTTTTTTAAAAAATTTTTGTGGTACCTAGAACCACCAATTTGATTACCCACGTGTAGACGAAGTTTTGCTAGGCTACGATGTAAGACAACCGGCCGCAGCCGGTTTTTGGTTACTTTATATATGTTTTCTTTTTTAGGGAAATCTTTATAAACTCTCTTTTAAAATTTACTTTTTATAGATATTACTTATTTTTTTGGTATAATTTATCATGTAATATAAATGCTAGTGTGGCATAAATTTTTTTGAGGATGATATAAAAAATACAACTTTTAAAAATGTGACAATATGTTTTTTTTTTATTTTTTTTTATTTTTATTGTTGGGAGCGGTTATATTGTAATATTACTCACTTAAAATAATGTAGAAAGGGACAAAATTGGCAATGAGCTGCATGCAAGTATATAAAGTGAAGGGCAGATCAGTAAATTGACTAAAGAAATTCATTATTTTGAATGAGAAATGATCGTAACAACTTCATTCTATAGCATAACTAGCTAATGGAGAGCCATAACGCTAGTGATGTCGTTTTGTTTTTCTGCTTTAGTAATTGGAAGAGTAAAAAGTCGTTTTGCATGTAAAACAAGATTATGTATCCCAATTTGCCAAAAAAAGAATATGTATTTCGTACATTAATAATATTCACCAGAAATTATTCTAAAATCATTATTTTAAATGTACACTATTAATAGTAAGTTTTGTACCTTAGTATTTTGTATTCTCCTCTTTGATCAAGGGGAAAATAAAAAAAAAACACTAATAAGTCCATTTCATTAGAAATAAGAAATCATTAGTACTTTTTTTGGGTAAAAGGTAAGTCCCTATAACTAATAAGTCCATTTGATTGATTTCATCACTTCTAATCACTAACTAGGTAGTTACAAAATAATAATAATAATTATTATTTGGCTAAAGTTGAGTCATTGGTAGTGAGTATAGTACATCAGTATTTACCATTACTAAATACTAACTAGTTTTAAAATTCCTGGCAATGTTTTTTTTTTCTTTTTTGGTTCATGATAAATCATTAATAATAAGTCTACTGCATCAGTCTTTAGCACTAGTAATCACTCATTAATTGTAAAATAAATAGTATTTTTTTTTTTACGGAATAAAAGTTATAATCGAAACATGTTCATTCGTAAATGGAAGGAAACTTAAAATCGTAGTTTTAAGTTTGGCACACTAACAATAATTACAAATCAGTAGTTAGTATAAAATTATTGGTACTAAGTCCAGTACATTAATCTGGACCACTAAGCACTAACTAGTTCTTATTGTTGGAGAATTAGACGACTCCTAATTTCAAAAATCACAAGAATGAACAATTGCAGAAAACAAATAGGAGAAAAGAAGAAAAGAGACACCAAATTTGTATACAGGTTCGTCCAAAATTGAGACTACGTCCTGTTTCTGCCGCTTGCAGATTCCACTATGATGAAGGAGATTACAGATTACAAGAGCAGTTTCTCACACATTCACAAATTGTGCTTACCAAAACTCTCTTCTATCTAACACCCTGTGAGAATTTTTCTCTCTCAAGGATGGAGCTCTCAAGAATTTTGCCTCTTGCAAAATTATGCCACTCATAATTTTCATACACACTTTTCACACTCTCCCAATCCTAGCCACCTTGTGTCTATTTATAGCCAAAGGAGGAGAAAAATAGCAACTAATGGGAAACCCTAGTAGTTTCCTGTTTTTAGGGCCTTTGAATATGACTCTGACTCAAAAATCATCGCGCATCACAGCGCGTCAGCGCCGCGGCACTCGAAACGAGCGTTGCGGCGCCCCCTGCAGCGCCTAGGCGCTTTGCTCCTGGCGCCTAGGTGCCATCAACTCTCGGCCTAGGCGTATTCCTCCTGGCGCCTAGGCGCTCTCCTCTTGGCCCCTAGGCGCCCTTGTCCCGGCGCCTAGGCGCTCATCACTTGGCGCCTAGGCGCCCTCGTCCCAACGCCGCGACGCTCTTCTGCCAGAGCCGCGGCGCTTGCTCCCTGCCTCCGAGGACACGTTTCTCCCTTCTTTTCTTCCTTTGTGCTGGGGTGTCGACTTGATTTGGCTCCACATCTACAACACTATGTCACTAGCAGTTTTTTTTTTTAAATCATCAGTGATAATCCTAGTACATTAGTCTTGACCACTAATCATAACTAGTTCTAAAATAATTAATAGCAAGTCTTGTACATTAGCTTTACTACTAATCACTAATTAGTTCCAATATCATCAGTTGTTTGTTTTATTTTATTTATTTTTTTGCTAAAGGTACAATCATGAATCCTAAGTCTACCATATTAGTCTTCACCACTAATCACTAACCAGTTCTAAAATCATTAGTAGCTTTGTTTTATATTTTTATATTTTTATTTGTTTTGCTAAAGGTAAAGTCATTAAGTCAAAAACCTTAGTCTTAACCATTAATGACCAATTAGTTCTTAAATTATTAGTTTTTATATTCTTTTTTCTTTGCTAAAGATAAAATCATTAGTAGTAATTTTTGTACATTATTTTTTATCGCTAATCATAAATTAACATAAAATCATTAATAATTAGTATAGCAAATTAAATTTAATTATTAATAGTAAGTCATTAATATTATACTTGTCGAGCACCTCTAGGGCATGTTTGGTGCTCAGGATTAAGGAGGATTGAATTGGATTAAATCTTGATATTTTGTTTGGTGAAAAATTTTAAAAGTTTGGATTGGACAAGAGCTTATCCAATCTATGCTTGAATCTCCTTAGAAGGGAATTATTAGAAAGGGATTAGGGAATCCCTTGCTAAAGTATGTGATTAAACAAAACCTTTGTCCATTGTGAAAATTTTCAAGGACCTATTCTCAAAAAATTATAAAAATTTAAGGCTAAATTATAATTTTTCAAAAACTGAGGGGTCAAAATATAATTTTTATGTGACAGAAATATTTTTAATAACTATATTTTGCCCCTCTAATTTTAAAACACTATAATTAGATGCAAAATTTGCAATTTTTTTTTTCAAAATACCTCTATCTTAATAACACAACGCCAAACATGAGATTGTATTAGTTAAAAATTTATTCTATCAATTCTCATACAATCTAATCCTCTAAGACTATTTTATCTAATATTATCTTATCCAATACACCAAACGACCACCTAATCAATAACTAATATTCCTTGCCACATTTGTAATCAGTAACTAAATTAATATGCAAGGAATATGCGCATCATCAACGCCATCCCATTATTGTGTAACGACTATAAACATGCCAACGCGCCTAGACGTGGCTGTAAGAAGGGAACCCTATAGGCCCCACTTTCATTCGAAGGATGGAATATTAAAATTCAACCGGTTGTCTGTAATATTATACATTTCCATACTTTTAACTACCCTTACATGCTCCTAATGCACCACAACCGTTGGATGAAATAACAATAATTAAATATAACATCTTACGGTTTGGATTTTATGTGGGAGCATTCCACATTTTAAAAAACTGTGGGACCGTACAAGGACCCTTTTTGTAATATTTGAAATTCAAATTGTTGATAAAGGGTAGGGTAATAACTGACTCTGTAAACCATAAATAGAGGCCAGCCTTGTGACATAGCCTCAAGTCCAATTTTTAGCCAAAAAAAACCTAGCAGTAACTTTGTAAGCTGTTTTCTCATGGTGACATCAGAGATCCGCTTCTTTCAAGAAAGCCTCGGTAAACGAAATCTTCAATTAAAGTGAACTACTATTAAACATGGTGAGGAATTTCGACGTTTTGTTCGTCAACTATTAGCACTAAAAAGGAGGGTCTTAATCCTGTACTTGGATTCCAGAAGAATTTTTTTCTCCTTACCATAATGGTGAGAACACTCAATTCTGATGGATCCACTAGCCAGAACAACATCTTACTTCCCCTAATGCCTCTGGCACTTCTAGTGCCTCTAGTGCCATAGGCTGACTAGGTGCGAACACTCGACTAATTTGTTACAAGCCTTTGCTTGAATTGAAGTACCGCTCAACAACCTACCCGCCCTTGTTCAACTACCGAACAATCCAAATAATCAGCCCCCGGCGTACAATAATCCTGCATTGGCAAACCAGCAAGCGGGAGATGATGGAGCCAAGGGAACATAGATAAAAGATCACAAGAGACAGGTAGTATTTGGGGAACAGGATCTCAGGGAAGCAAACAGAGATAGGCTTGGCGAAGAAATGTCGCCACTTAGGCCAGAGGACAAGAAATCAATAATCAACCCTTGGATGGCCGTCTACCTTGACTGCCAAATAGAATGTCCAAGGAGATAATCTGAAAAATAATACTCAGGCAAGACAAACACAGACCTACAATTTGCAGTGTCTTTAGAGGTCAATGATTGGTCTCTACGACAATATGCACTTGGTTTTGAGAAATGCTACTTTTATGGCAGAGTTTAGGCAAACAAGTGATATCTAAGGATATTTTGGCTTTTTTGGCTGGGAGAAGTTGTATGAATCAAATGAAAAAAAAATAAGTGATAAAATATAAAAGTGATATATCACCTAATTTACTTGCTTGGTTGAGCGTGTAAACAGGACGGAGGTTTGATAAAGTTTTGAACATGATGACTCGAATGATGAAGACGGTTATCCATTCATTGATGAATAATGACCGTCCCCTTAGCAACAAAGCTTGAATCACCTTAGATTCCTCTCTTTGATGGAAAACGAGATCCCAATGACCGTGTTCAGCTATATTACTCGCACATGATAAGTCACCTCAGATTCTCCTCTTTGAAGGAAAAATTTATGTTTTCTTGTTTACTTTGCTTGCTTTTAATTCTTTTCCCTATGACAGATCAAACGTGCTGAGGAATTTGTGAGAGATTATATGCTGACGAAATCTGCCCGTCAATAGACATATGAAACAGTGAGTTCCTTGTTTTTACAAGATTGACTAGAAAATTAGGAAGTAATCAATGTTCAAATATCAAATATAAGTTATATTTTTAAAAGCTTAGATGATTTGGAAACATATAGCTCATGTTTAAAATTGTTTCATTTCTAGTGAACAATGTACAAAAGCAAGTAGGAAAAGAATAATGTTGGACATCAAATTCTTTTGAACCCAATATTGTATCCGACTTCCTGTTAAAAAGGGGAGAGTCTTTGGTATTGCGCGTCTAAGACGAACCATCAGTAGTAGACTTTATAAGGGTGTGTTGTTAATGTTGGTGAGCTCTTGCTTGTAAATTATTTACATATAAACAGAGTTATGATTTTCATATATACATAAACTAAATTGCATGAAAATCATCTAAATGCGGAAACGTAAAGGACAAAAACTGACTTCCAACCATTGATAATCTGATGAATGAATGGAGAGTTTTTCTGAAAAGAATTCTTGGAGATACGAAACTTGTGAAAGAAAGAAAATCTTCTAAACCTTCTGCAATTTTAGAGATGGTGTATTTCTAAAATAATTGCATAGACTTAGGGACCCTCTTTAACGTGATATTTATAGACACCCACCATCAGGTTGTACGTTACATTTCATGAAAAGAGGTATTTTTTCTGAAGCGTTATAACAGTTCTGAATACCCTTTGGTTGACACCCTTTAGAAAATACGTGTTTATTGAACCACTTAAATTATTTTTATTTATTTATTATCATTTAAAAAACCAAATAAATAATAATAAATAAATTAAAAATAACATTCTCCCACTTGGTCCACATAAATTTTCTAAATAACCAAAATCAACCAATCTCAAACTTAAGGAATCAACACATGAATCATGGCAATAGGTCCTCTTATAATGAGTATTATCTTCCATGTATTATAATGCATTATATCCCTTAATACTAACTCATAAATGGTAACGCAACTTAATGAATAAACCCTATGTTTATTCTAGGTTCAACTTAATTGATTTTTCTCAAGGTAACTGAATATGTACACAACTGAATATGAGAAAACATCACAACTGAATAAGAGTTTCATAAAAATAAATAACCAAATGTACGTACAATAAAATTCACATCATGGAACCAAGTCCCATTCGTACTACATGATCCTTAAAAAACTTTGGTGGCATGGCTTTAGTTAGGGCCGGTAATTTGGGTCACGACCCAATGACACGACACGAACCCGACACGAAAAATGCAGTTTAGGGTTAGGAAAATAGGCCTCGGGTTGGAATTGAGTCGAACCCGTCTGACCTGCACAAAAAATGGGTTGGGTTCGGGTCAACCCGAATCAACACGAAATCAACCCGAAATAACCCGCTAAAAATGTGTCGAAATAAGGTTGACTTGAAAATTAACCTGAAAATTGTTAATCAACCCATGTAATCCGAATTGAACTCGTGTGACCTTAATGTAACCCATATAGCCTGAAATTAATTTTAATGTGTCAAATTAGTCTAACATTTGTTGTATATCTAACTTGACATGATTCTAACTTCTAGCATATTTTTTTTGTTAAACTTATACAAAGTTTTGTTAACTTTTTTGATGGTTTTGTTTTGTTAGGTTATTGTTTATTTTATAGGCTTATTGTTGGGTCTATCGTGTTGCAGGCCTATCGGGTTTAGCGGGTTAGTGTGTCGTGTCAACACGAACATGTACAAAGTAGTATATTGGCAGGTTGCACGGGTCGGGTCGAGTCAACCCATCTACACATCAGGTCGTGTCTAGGTTGGGGTTTTTTTGACCCGTCGGGTTCAGGTTGGCTGTTTATATAAGGGCTCAACCCAACCCGAACCCTACCCGTGGACCCGAATTAACACCCTTACCTTTAGTTAAAGGATCGGCAATCATCAACTCAGTGCTAATGTGTTCAATGACCACTTTCTTTTCTTTAACACGTTCTCTTATAGCCAAGTATTTAACGTCAATGTGTTTACTTCGACTACCGCTCTTGTTGTTCTTGGCCATAAATGCCGCAGCTGAATTGTCACAGTACAGTCTCAATGGCCTATAAATAGAATCCACAATTCTAAGCCCATATATGAAACTCTTCAACCATACACCATGCAAAGTAGCTTCAAAACAAGAAACGAACTCGGCCTCCATGGTAGAGGTAGCAGTCAAAGTCTGCTTTGCACTCCTCCAAGATAAAGCTCCACTGGCAAATAAGAAAACATAACCAGATGTTGATTTTCTCGAATCAACACAGCAAGCGAAGTCTGCATCGGAGTATCTAATCATCTCTAGATTATCAGTCCGTCTATACATAAGCATGTAATCTTTAGTCCCTTGAAGGTATCTCATCACCTTCTTTGCAGCTCTCCAATGGTCAACACCTGGGTTACTCTGATATCTCCCCAACTTTCCCACAGCAAATGCAATGTCAGGTCTTGTACAGACCTGAGCATACATTAGGCTTCCAACAGCTGAAGCATATGGAATGTTTTTCATTTGTTCTCGTTCGAGCTCTTTTTTTGGGCACTGGTTGAAATTGAACCTATCACCCTTCACAATGGGTGCTACACTTGGTGAACAATCTTTCATCCGAAACCTCTCTAGAACCTTGTTGATATAGGTCTCTTGAGACAAACCCAATATGCCTCGAGATCTATCCCTATGGATCTTAATGCCAATGACATAAGATGCCTCTCCCATATCCTTCATTTCAAAGTTCTTTGAGAGAAATTGCTTCACCTCATATAACAAACCTTTATCATTAGTTGCAAATAATATGTCATCCACATATAGCACAAGAAAACAAATCCTACTCCCACTGACCTTCTGGTATATACATTGATCCATGATATTCTCTTCAAAACCAAATGAAGAGATAACGTCATGGAACTTCAAATACCACTGATGAGAGGCTTGTTTCAATCCATATATGGATTTCTTAAGCTTGCAAACCAAATGCTCACCATCACTAGAGGAAAATCCTTCTGGTTGTTTCATATAAACCTCTTCCTCTAGATCACCATTAAGAAATGCCGTTTTCACATCCATTTGGTGCAAATCTAGATCAAAATGAGCAACCAATGCCATAATGACTCGAAGAGAATCCTTTTTAGATACAGGAGAAAAAGTCTCCGTATAGTCAATTCCTTCTCTTTGAGTGAATCCTTTGGCAACGAGTCTTGCCTTATGTCTCTCAATGTTGCCCAATGAGTCTTTCTTTGTTTTAAAGACCCATTTACATCCAATGGCTTTTACACCATTAGGCAACTCAACGAGATCCCAGACTCTGGTAGATGCCATAGAATCCATTTCATCTTTTATGAAACTGTACCATAAGTCAAATTCCTTAGAACTTATGGCCTGTGAAAACGTTTCAGGATCATTTTCGGTTCCAACATTGTAGTCAGACTCTTGTAGATACACAATATAGTCACTAGGTATTGCCGATCGCTTTTCTCTAGTAGATCTCCTTAATGTTGGTTCAACAGGTTCTTGTATTTGTTGTTCAGTTGGATCTATTTCATGATCAACAGTCTGTGAAACTTGAATGACTTGTTGTTGTTCGTCACGCATTTGAACTTTAGGCGTGTTGTGCACAACAATCAATCTATCATAAGAAGTGGAAGGTTGAGTATCTGTATGATCTTTCTCAGGAACAGTATTCCAAGATCGATCGCTCCCACTAATTAAGTCATTCTCAAGAAATTTTGCATTCCTTGATTCCACAAATCTTGTACTATAAGATGGACAATAAAATTTGTATCCCTTAGACTGTTCAGCATAACCAACAAAATATGCACTTATGGTCCTTGGGTCTAGCTTTTTCTCATGTGGATTATAAACTCTTACCTCTGACGGGCATCCCCAAATGCGTACATGTCGCAAACTTGGTTTCCAACCTTTGAATAACTCAAAAGGCGTCTTGGGGACAGCCTTGGTTGGAACTCGGTTCAATATGTACACTGCCATCTTAAGAGCTTCAGTCCACAAGAACTCAGGAAGTTTGGAGCTAGCAAGCATACTTCGCACCATGTCCATTAATGTTTGATTTCTTCTTTCAGCTACACCATTCTGGTTTGGAGAACCAGGCATAGTGTATTGGGCAACAATCCCATGTTCTTGCAGAAATTTAGCAAATGGACCAGGTGCTTTTCCATACTCAGTGTATCTACTGTAGTACTCTCCACCTCTATCCGATCTCACGATCTTAATTTGCTTTCCACATTGTTTCTCTACTTACGCTTTAAAGACCTTAAAAGCATCTAGTGCTTCATTTTAATTTTTAAGCAAGTAGAGATACATGTACCGTGAGTAGTCATCTATAAAGGAGACGAAGTACCTTTGAGAGTAAGTGTCCATGTCTGGACTACAAATATCTGTATGTATGATTTCCAATAAATCAGAACTCCTCTTGGCACCCTTTTTTGACTTGTTGGTCTGCTTACCCTTAATGCAGTCCACACAAGTATCAAAATCAGTAAAATCTAAAGTACTGAGTACTCCATCATTTACTAATCTTTTAATTCTCTCAATGGAGATATGTCCCAATCTTCGATGCCACAACATAGAGGATTCATCATTGATAACACATCGCTTAATACCAACATTTTCATGAACGTGCATAGTAGTATAATTGGCATCATTTTGCAAATTAAGACGAAAAAGACCATTAGACAAAGTACCATCTCCAATAAAATCATATTTATAAAACAAATTGAAAGAAGATTCTAAAAATTTAAAGGAATATCCAACTGATACAAGTCTGGAAACTGAAATTAAATTTCTAGAAAAACTAGGAATATAGAATGTCTTTTCCAAATACAAAATACAGCCACTACTTAAAATCAGTTTGCACGTTCCTATAGCCTCCACATGTGAGCGCATTTTATTTCCACAATAGATGCTCTACTCACTTCCCACTGGCTTCCGCAGGTTTTGCAATCCCTGTAGGGAATTGGTAACATGGATTGTAGAACCAGAATCAATCCACCATGTGTTATAATTAAGATCAATCATTTTGGATTCATAACAGACAAGTGAGAGTTGAGTACCTTTCTTATCAAGCCATTCTCGAAATTTGGAACAGTCCTTCTTTACATGCCCCTTCTTCTTACAAAAGAAGCACTTGAACTCCTTCTTAATATCCGGCTGGGTAGGAGCCTTGCCTTTCTTCTTTTGCTTGGTCTAAGACTTTTTCTTATTACCCTGAGTTGCCAAATTTACTTTCTCTCCCTCTTCCATGATGAGTCTTCCCTCCTCCTGAACACACATGGTCAATAGCTCATTAATTGACCATTTGTCTTTATGTGTGTTATAGGAGATCTTAAAGGGACCATACTCAGAGGGTAGAGTGTTCAGAATGTAATGTACCAGGAACGAATCAGACATCTCAACCTCAAGCGTCTTCAATTGAGCCGCAAAATCCCTCATGCGCATGATATGCTTACACACGCCTTTTATGCCGGTAAGCTTCAAGGATGAAAACTGCATTATCAGGATGCTTGCCAATGCCTTATTTGAAGACTCAAATTGCTCATCAATAGCCTTCAATAATGCTCGGACATTGTCATATTGATCAACCGAACCCCTAATCCTAGTAGAGATCTTAGTCTTTATGAACATAACTGAGAGACGATTAGATCGCTCCCATTTTTCATATCGACTAACATCATCTGGAGTGCTGGTCTCAGTGATAGAGGGCGGTTCATCTTTCCTTATGGCATAGTCAATGTCCATCTACCCCAAATGAAGGAGAATCCTCTCCTTTCAAACTTTATAGTTATCACCTTTAAGCTCGGGAATATCACATTTCATATCAGATAAATTAACATGTTGAATTACTGTAATACATCAAACATACATGCTAATGTCACAAAATTTGAAGCTAATAACTATATGTCATGTTTTATCAATATAAATCATGCAACAAAAATTATGAATCATATGACATAAGAACTGCCTGTGGGCTAAGTTTCTAATTCACATTGATTCACATACAACCATATGATCAAACTATTAAACTATATTCCATTTCTTAATCCCTGTGGGCAAATTACGAAAATAATTCAATATTTCATCCTAAGCAATCATATTTAATATAACAAAATTTCCTGTGGGATAAATTTCACTATACTAAACATAATTAGTTACAATTAATGTCCGTTTAACTAAATGTGATTTAAAAACTTAACGTATAATTTTAATATAATCTAAGATGTTGTGACTACTCTTAAATTAAATAAAATTATACAAATCACTGAAGACATTTAATTTTCATGCATAAAATATTCATGAATTTACATGTATTAAAAGGAATAACAACTAAAGAATACATGCAAAATAAATTATGCATAAATTCAACAACATATCTAAAATTAATTTCTAAAATTTTATTTAAATATAAATAATAAAATTTAAGATTTTATTATAATTAATTTTAGATTTATTAAAAAGAAAACAATTTTCCAAAATACCCAAATTAAAAATTTGAGAAAATTTTTTTTTTTGGATTTTTTTTTATTTTTCATGCCTAAAAAATGACATGTCGTTTTGACAAGAGTGGCCACCCCTTCTTCAGTGAAACGACATGTCGTTTTTAAGGTCGGACACGCGGCCTCAGGGGCCAAAACGACATGTCGTTTTTGGCCCCTGATTTCGATTTTCCTCATTGTTCAGGTCTTCTTCGCCCGAATTTGATCCAAATGGGTCCAATTGCAGACCCGGTCGTTTCTAGACCTTATGGGTACCAAAATTGATGTTTTAAAAACCCATAAATGTTAGAAAATTAATTTCCTAATGATTTCTAACGCTGGTTTTCATCAAAAAACATCAAAAAAAGATTTTAAATTCAACAAAGTTTTGGGTATTTTGAAAAAACTCAATTCAGATATATCAAGGCAGAGAAAAAGCCATGCTCTGATACCAAATGTAAGATTATTTACATATAAACAGAGTTATGATTTTCATATATGCATAAACTAAATTGCATGAAAATAATCTAAATGCGAAAACATAAAGAACGAAAACTGACCTCCAGCCATTGATAATCTGATGAATGAATGGAGAGTTTTTCTGAAAAAGAATTCTTGGAGATACGAAACTTGTGAAAGAAAAAGAATCTTCTAAACCTTCTGCAATTTTGGAGATGGTGTATTTCTAAAATAATTGCATAGACTTAGGGACCCTCTTTAACATAATATTTATAGACACCCACCATCAAGGTGTACGTTACCTTTCATGAAAAGAAGTATTTTTTTCTGAAGCGTTATAACAGTTCTGAATACCCTTTGGTTGACACCCTTTAAAAAATACGTGTCTATTGGACCACTTAAATTTATTTTTATTTATTTATTATCATTTAAAAAACCAAATAAATAATAATAAATAAATTAAAAATAACATTGCTGACATGTATGGTTGTAATTTTCTTATATCTTGAGGTAGGTTGCATCATTTCAAAGCCCAACTAATAAAATCAGTAGTTTTATATTATGAAAATTAGGAGTTAAATTTGTCTTTTTATTACATTCAGGCTTTTTTTTCTCTTCAATTTTCAACAAGACTTTGAGGCGACCCTTTGTCAAATAGGAAACTTTCGATCTTATTCTGCTAGGTTGGCTGCTCACTTCTGATTTATCAAAACCGAAGATGGGTTTGACGAAAGAGTTTGAGGAATATGCTAAGATGAACACCAATTAAAACAAGCTAATTCTCTATGGATTAATGTATAGAAAAGCTACTCCCCCAATGTACGGTGTCTTTTGGTTTCATCCATTTGATGTGTAAAGCATGTCAATGAATTGTGGTTATTAGGTAAAAAGAAAAAAAAAAGTGAAGTAAGAGATGTGCGAATGAAAATTAAGACAAATATTTTCCTATGAAAGGATGAAATTTAAGAGGATATGCTTAGCCTTCCTTGCTTCTTCCTTCCCTCCCTCCTTCTCCCCCATTTAAAAGGTGGCATGGAGAATGGCAGGGGCAAATGATAGAGATGGGCATATCATTAAAGTATATTCTGTTTTTTTGGCTGGAGATTTTTAGATGTTCAGTAAAAAAAGAAAAGAAAAGAAAGTTGGAGGTATTTGGAAAGCAAAAATAGAAATTATAGCATTTGGTTAATGAAATTTAGATTTCTTTCTTACTTTTTTTTTGTTGGACCAGTTGGCAAGAAAATCCTTCAATAAAAAACAGGTGAGAACTTATTGGAACTTTAAACTTGAGAGACGGGGAACACACTGTTAGGGATGACAATAGGGGTGGATTTGAGGCATGGTATTCTTCTCGTCAATCCTCCTTATGAAGAAAAACATACTACTATAAATTTGAGATTATACGACCCTCATGTAACGATCTTTTTTCAAAACCGTCGTGATAAGGGAAAAAACGCTGAGAGTTACACTTGAGAAGACGAAAACCATCGTGGTAGGGAGTGCCATCTACCAGGATGGTTTTTGGAGAAAACCGTAGTGGAAGATGACTTAAAAGCCCTTTTTCTAGCTCGACAATTAGACACGAATCACAAACCCTGCTCTCAAGTACACATCCAAAACCCTCCAAAACTACTGCTATCGTTTCTCTTCACCTCCATCCTCCTTAATCTCCTTCCTAATTGTAAGTTTTTATTAGAAATTCATAAATTGGTGTTGATTTTGTTGTTTATTGATCCGTGTTTATTATATTATGGATATGTATGATTAATTTGTTTTATGCATATGATTTATGATTAGAATATGATAGGTATGTGTAATTTATGAAATTATTTTTAATTTAATTGCTATTTATTATTTTAATTTAGAACTTGTGAAATGGATAGAAAATAAATGTGGGATTTTCAATTGTCTAGAGAATATGTGAATGGTGTGGAAAAGTTCTTGGATTTTACCAAAACTCATGCCAATGGTAATAAAATTCGGTGTCCTTATGTTCAATGTGGAAACCATAGATCTCATTCAGTTCCAGTTGTTAGAGGACATTTATTTTAAAATAGAATTATAAGTAGCTATCAAACGTGGGATTTTCATGGTGAGTCTAAGTTCAATCCAGCTTTAGTAAGTAAAGAAAAGGAAGCTATTGTGGAAGATAATATGAATGATCACAACAATATGGTTGACATGGTCAATGATTTAGAAGAACACTTCTTACACCATGCAGATTTATTTGAGACAATGATGAATGATACCGAGACACCCGTGTGTGAGGGGTGTACCAATTTCACTAAATTGTCCACTTTAGTTGGATTATGGAATTTGAAAGCGTTGGGTGGATGGTTAAATTCTAGTTTCATAAAACTTTTAGAATTTCTAGAAAGGATTCTACTAGAGGGTAATAAATTACCAACTAGTATGCATGATGTTAAGAAGACTTTGAGTACTTTGGGAATGGAGTATGAGAAAATTCGTGCTTGTGAAAATGCTTGTGTTCTTTATAGGAATGAGTATGAGGATGAGAATTATTGTCCAGTTTGTCAACAATTAAGGTGGAAGAAAGGAAAGGAGCCAAAAGACGGTAAGAATGGAATGCCAACGAAGATGTTATCATACATTTCACTGGTACCATGTTTGAGGCGTTTAATGAAAAATGCAGAACATGCCAAGAATTTGACATGGCATCATGATAAACAGGTCGACAATGGTATGCTTAGACATCTGGTGGATTCATCAGAATGGAAGACTTTTGAAGCCGATCATTCTGACTTTAGTGCGGATCCAAGAAATATACATTTCGCTTTGTCGACAGATGGAATGAACTGTAACCCCTAGTTTTTTTTTATTTAATGGTAAATAGAAAGTCTGACGCTATAATTTACAACAATGATATTATTACTAACGTATTACTTAGTGATATTAAAAATGACAGCAACGTGGGGTTCGATATGCTAGGAAAAAGGTTTATGCCAATTATGTAGAGATTATAGTTATCTATGATATAATAAAGTGATGATGTATTTTGTTTTGTTTAATTGAATAGAGTATAATAAGAAGAAATTAATAATTGATTTGTTTTTATTTAATATATATAATAATATATAACTCAAATCATATATATAATATACTATATATGTAGTTGTTTTATATTATACACAATTTTACATATTGTAAACGTGAATAGAAAGATTTGGGCCTACACCAAAGCTTTGCCAAGTAGGAAAAGGAAAAGAAAAAAAAAAAGAGTTACACATAATTTTTTTTTTTAGGGTTTTAGTTTACACATAAAAACTATATAAAGGCCACCTATTAGGAACTTTAGACTCACACTTCATTCCTTTCTTGTTGATTGGCTTTATGCTTGGTTTTTTTTAGCTTTATCAAGATTTCTAATCCTCCTAATTTTATTCATCTTCGGAAGTGTATCAATTATATAACATGTTTGTTTTATGTTTTAGTTTATTATGTTAGTCTTAGAATTATTTTTATCATCATATGGATTCTTTTATCATACATATATCATGTCAATTGGTGATTGAAAAGAGTTGATGATTTGGTTGTTTTGACTAAAAGGGGTTGAAGATTTGGTTGTTTTGACTAACCACTCATTAAACCCTAGATTGGAGATATCATAGATTTTTCTTATTTTTGTCATGTAGATCTTTGTGGGTATATTTTATTATCAATTAGCATCATGCTAATTATGTGTATACAATTTTAATTGAGGTTTTATTAGGTTATGGATTGGTATTGAAATTTTTTGATGCCTTATGCCTAATTTTCATACAAACACCTGACAGCTATTGTGTTTCAAAATTTTTGATCATGTATTGCTCTGTTTATATTTTTCTTATATTTTTTACAAATACTAGATATCTTAAGCTTTCTTTTGGCTTTTGAATCTCTTGAATCAGATTTTTCTTTAAATAGTTATGATTTTTCGAAATTGACCCGAAAAGCTATGTAGTTTTACACATACCAGAAATTTAGACTAATTTTTGAGGACTTTTTCTTTATGCAAATTATTGTCAAAATATGTGTGTAATATATCAAATTCTTTCTTTTTGAGTCTCATTTTTAATGCCATTGGATTTAGCTAATTTTGAGTTAAGATGAAATTATTATGAATTTTTAACTGAATAAAGGTCATTCTGCCTACTTTTAGGAATTATGCCCTAGATTCATAATTGTGATTTTGTGCTTCTTGATGTTATTACTTGAGGAGGCGATGTTCAAAGATAGTATGAGATGTTTATTTGTTGTTAGTAGTATTGTTAGTGACTTATGGTCAATCTAAATGTTTGGCATGAACTCTTTAAAGAAGCGAGCACACCTAAGACCCGAATCGTTGTGTCAACTACCATTAAAGATTGAGTACGTCTAGAGATCAGGTAAGTATATCTCTCACCTGCAATATGATTGTTCAAAATTAAAAAGATTGATGTTGATGATATGTTATGAAGATGTTTTAAAATGAGGATTTTTAATAATGAGGAAATTGATAGAAAACGATGAAAGATGATGTTATCTTTACCTCATTATTTTATTTGATGGATATCTTTTGATGAAAACCTATATATATGTTATACATCTATTATTTTGATGTTTTAAAAAGGCGTTGTACACTTGACAGATTGATGGTGACGATGGGGTCTGATGAGCAGTCGCTTCATCTTTGTCACGATTGGTTTAGGAGTCGCTCCCCCACTCTTTCCATGGTTCCACACTATGGTGATGATAGTACAATGCTAGGGCCTTATTATATGATATTTTGAAGTATTACTATATATATATATATTATTTTTAAAAAATATATTTCTTTAATGATGAATTTATTTTATGGAACATTGTTCATTGATGAAAAGGTTTTGTGAGAGTTAGGGTGTACTTACTAAGCATTATGCTTACTAGATGTTTCTCATATTGCAGTCAGGAACAAGAGTTAGGTATGAGGATGGAGGAGCTCGGTGTGGGTGTGTGCATGGTGGTGGAAACGAAATATCGGAGTGACGCATTCTGAGTTAATGACGATTTAAACTTTTATTTAATTATTTATAATTCCACAGACTTTAGTTTTTTTGTTTATTTATGAGATTTTGCAAGTTAAACATATTTTGTTAAGTTTAATGTTTTTGGTAATGCTGCATCTATATTTTTATTTTTAGATGAAGTTATTTGATTTAATTAATGAGTCTTGTTTTTTTAAGAAAATTAAGCTATTTCATATTACTTTGATTATTTAAATTCTATAAAAATTTTATTTTATCATAAATAATAGATATTATGAGATGGTAACTGTAACGTCCCGTGAGGGGGCGTTACATGAACGCACATGGTAACATGAGTAGTAGGCATAGCACTTGGTCCATAATGCTTGTTAACTAAAATCTTTCTCCAAAGATGTGCATGAAGCGTAAGTTTTTAATATTGTCTTTATTGATTTTGGGTCCTCACCAATCGAACAATGACATTGATGCCTACTTAGTACCATTAATTGATGACCTAAAACACTTGTGGGAAAATGGAAAGGAAGTTAGACATGCTTATTGAAAAGAGACGTTCATACTCCGTGCAATGTTGATATGGATAATTAACGACTTCCTCGCATATGGCAATTTATCTGGTTATTTGGTGAAGAGTTCTATTGGTTGTCCTATTTGTACGAAGGAAACATCTCACAAACGGTTGAAGAATAGTAAGAAAACTGTTTTTCTTGGTCATAGAAGATGGTTGCCAATAGATCATCATTACCACAAACAAAAGAAAGCCTTTAATGGCAACATCGAAGAAAGCGACCCGCCTCATCATTTGATGGGTGAACAAATATTTGAAACAGTAAAAGATATGAAAGTGGTATTCAGAAAGAGAAAGCGAGGTAAGGATGAGCTACCAATAGATGGACCATGGAAAAAAAGATCAATCTTTTTCGACCTTCCATATTGCAGGACACCTTTTGTTCGTCATTACTTGGATGTTATGCATATTCAGGAAAATGTTTGTAAATCCATAATCGGCACATTGCTTGACATTTAGGGCAAGACTGAGAATGGTGAAAAAGCACGGTTGGATCTTATAGAAATGGAGATTAGACCTATTTTGTTTCCTGAGAAAAGAGTGAACCGAACTTACTTAGTTTCGGCGAAGCACAAGTTATCAAGAGCGGAAAAGAGAAAGCTTTGTGAATGGCTTGCTTCATTGAAAGTGCAGGACAACTATTCTTTGAACTTTAAAAAGTTGGTGTCGATGAAGGATTTGAAACTTACTGGCATGAAAACACATGATTGTCATGTGTTGATGCAACAATTACTATCATTGCATTGCGGGGAATTCTAACAAAGGATGTGAGATTTGCAATCACCAAGTTGTACTCGTTCTTTAATTCAATATGATCCAAGGTAATTGACCCACTTATGCTAGATTCACTACAATCAGAGTTGGTACAAATCTTATGCATGCTTAAGAACTATTTTCCACCAGCATTTTTTGACATCATGATTTATCTAACGGTGCACTTAGTACATGAAGTTAAGTTATATGGACTGGTATATCTGAGATAGATGTACCCATTTGAAAGATATATTAAGGTTTTGAAGGGCTATGTGAAGAATCAAAATAGGCCAGAGGGATGTATCATCGAAAGTTACATAGCTGAGGAATCGGTTGAATTTTGCTTCGACTACTTGTCCAATGCGAAAGCAATTGGGATGCCAAAGACAACAAACATTGAGGCTAGGGGACTATCTATTGGCATTCCTTCCTCGGTAAATCGAGAGGGGTGGGAGCAAGCTTGTCTTTATGTCTTGCATAATGCTAACGAAGTGGAGCCTTTCATTGAGGTGCACATAAATGAATTAAAAAAGGCAAATCCAAAAAGTACAAGGAACGAGAAGTGGTTGCAAGATGAACACAACCGGACCATTCAGCTATGGATTAGAGCACATATTTATGGCAAGTGCTTTACATCACAAGATAGAGGCACGTCAAAAGACTTAAAGAACCTAGCTAGATGACCATCATCGATAGTTACAAGGTAGACTTTATATTCTATACATGGTTACACCTTCTACACTTGCGAAAGAGATATGAAGCATCCTGTCTAAAATAGCAGTATGACTCTTTGTGTCGAAGCTATGGATATTTCCTCTGCCAAGGACAAGAATCAAGTATATGGGGCCATGAACTACTTTGGTTTCATTGAAGATATTTGGGAACTTGATTATAGGGGATTACGCATAGCACTTTTTAAGTGTAAATGGGCTGGCAATAACTATGTTAAGACTAATAATGACGGCATCATGGTTGTTGACTTTAGAAGATTGGGATACAAGAATAATCCCTTCATTATGGCATCACAAGAAATCAAAGTTTTTTATACAATAGATCCCCAAGAATTGAAATTGTCTTTAGTTGCCCTGATGAAGCCAAGAGTAGTTATTAACGGTAAATAAATTGCCAAGGATTGCACGGACATCCCTTTATTCACAAAGGGATTGTCACCGGTTGAACAAATAGATGATTTTGAAGCTAATGTTTTGCATTTGCTTCGTGAAGATGTGGAATAGATATGTATTGAGGAACCAATAAAAAAAAGAGAAAAGAATGAGCATTTATAAACAAATTTATGTTAATTTATTTCAATATTTTTCTTTATTTCATTTTTGATCTTTATTAAGGTAAAGGTGTTAGACATGTATGCCCTAAGGAGTAAAAATATAATACGTTTTTAGAGACATTTTTATCAATAAAGAATTTATTTATTTATATATAACAAATCTTGTCCTCTTTGCATTCATATTTGTTGAATGTATGATAAGCAAACAGTAGTCTGAGACTGCCAGTCTAAACCTTAAGAATTGGGCATATGATGGGCTGATTATGCGAAAGACACGATTCTTAAGGTGACGGTCTAAAACATATGATCCGCAATAGAGGGAATAAAGTTGGGTGCTTTATTCATGTAAAGATTGTTACGTTGTCTATATCCCTTTTGAGAGATGGTTTGTCTTGACCATCAGAGTTGGACTCCTTGAATAGAAACATTGGCACGTTGTCATAGGTGATGATATGTTGGATCGGGACACAAAGTGAATTGATTTGGATTAATAATTCTGTCTTGGGAAATTGATTCACTTTAGATAATCATTTGTATTGTATCTTGATCCTGAGATGGATAATGGGCCCGTTATCTCAACTTGTGTCTTTTGATGTACCAAAGGGTGACACCCACATCTCAATAGTGGTATGCATGTCGGTACGTTGGAGGCATGACTCTTGATAGTGTAGACTTGTTATTCATAGATATGGAATCCATAGCTCCTCTTTAGGAGTAATGATATCCTCTTATATGCGTTGTTCTGTAATTGGAAAACTGGAGCGTTCAACTATTTGGATACATAGGTGTAACCGAATGGTATACTATCTTTGGATGGTAGGTTTTCTAATGGTGAGATAATGGAACGTAAGATAAAAATAATCAGGAAGGTAAGACAGAACTTGTCCTTAAGCCGATTATGGATTATCATATGGGGGTACGATACACTTTGATATGTCATGGAGACTTAGCTTTACGGGCTTCATAATTCTATAAAGTTCGAGAGTGTAGCTCCAAGCTTTTAGTGGAGTAGCGTTGGAGTTGATAATTATGAAATGTATATATGAGATATTGGGTTTCATAATTATTGTGAGCTTGAACTTTATAGGTCCATTTTGGTCCCCTTAGCTAGCTCAAAAAAATCCTGTAACGACACGGCGTGCTTTTCCAATAATTGGTGACTTATGTCGGATTTATCAGATTGGTTTAAAATTTGAAAGAATTAGATAATTCTTGTCTATTTATCGGTTGAATTAATTTTGTAAGAAATTAATTTAAGATAAACTTGTTGAATTATTGGGATCAGATAATTCTTGTCTGTTTATCGGTTGATTTAATTTTGGATAAATTAGATCAAGATAAACTTGTAGAATTATTGTGAATTGATTTATTTTCTTAGAGATAATCTTGATAAAGTTTGTTTTGATCAGATAACTTCTCTATTGGGTTATTTGAATCAAAACTGAGACTTTATCCTATAGAATCTCGGGTAGAAAATAAAAGATTTGCAGAGATATTTTTGCGATAGTTTGGCCTGCCGATCTACGTATTCGGCCTGCCGATGGTGCCTGTTCGGCCTGCCGATTAGCGAGAGATAAGATTACGCGTTTTCACATGGTTCTTATCAGATATTGATCCAAATTTGATTCTGTTTTGAGTTTTTGAGACCTAATCTGATTAGGACTGACCCCAGGACCAATAGTTATATAAAGGGAGTGAGTCTTATGATTTACTCAGATCAATTGAGAGATTAAGAGTGATACTCTTCTAGTGAACATTTGAAAACTCCCTAAGTGCTTTTGTTCACAAATCACGAAAACTAGCTTTGGGTTCTCTCTATTGGTTGGAAGGAGAGTCATCGGTGGAAGAGCTGTACGTGTGAGCCCACGCTCACTTCGGTTGTGGATAGAGAATAGCAAAGAAGACCAGTTGGTTGAGGCTCTTCTGGGACGTTACTTCTCTTCACAGGTTGCGGAGGTTCTTCACACACAAAGGTTAGTAAGATCTATTTAATTTATACATATAGCATGTCAAACTTGTGTTTTAAAAATTACTTTGATGAAAAATTTTTAAATTCTGTTGCGCACCATTTTTCCAACAATTGGTATCAGAGCCATGGTTTTTATATAAATTTACAAGTTTGTGATCATGTTATATGCATAAATTTTGTGATCTTAAACTCTCCAATGCTTGAATTAAATTTTATAGAGAGATGGCACTCTAGGTTTCTATAAATTATGTATGTTGTCATGGATTATGTGGTAAATGTGATTAATTAATTATGATTGATTAAATTGTTGTTTAATTATTAATTAATTAATTAATTTATACCGGTTATGGTTCCTTAAAGGTTAGAATGTGTATCTAGGTTTTTCATTTAATTAGATGACGGACTATTATCTCCGTCTAGGAATTATTATTTATTTTAAATTTATAAAAATATTGTAATTAAATAATTATCCGGAGAAGACGGATCTAGAAGCGTGATGATGGCGCCCCCAGTTATTTCTTGAGTCTCTAATTTTATGTTTTTGAATTGTTGAAAATAAAATTGATGTATTGCATTAAAATTGTATTTTCTGGAATGAGAGATTTCTGCTCGGTTGGCATGCCGGACATCACAGTTTGGCAGGCCGATGGTCTTGGATCGATAGGCCGGACGTGTGGTCCGGCAAGCCGTCAGTGGGGTAGAAATTGACTGGCTCTACCGACAGACCGAACTTTCAGTTCGACAAGCCGAATCTTCATGGTTCGGCTGGCCGATCTGTATGATCGACAAGCCGATGAAACATGACCGGCAGGCCGATCACCAAGATCGGCCTGCCGACCGAGAGCTGGAAAAAGTTTTCAAAAAAGGTGCAATTTTTTGATGCAGTTTTAATTTTATTTTTGGGAACGATTCTGAGAAACATTAAATTTGGATATGACCGGAAATATCAAGTATTTGATTCATATGGGATTGAAGACTTGAAGATGGATATCACATGAAGAAGTATACAACTTGAGGACTCAAGGATGAAGAATCGATAAATGTCTCGATTATTCTCTTGTAATCTTTGTTTTCTATTCTCTAGGGTGGAACCATAATATTACGGTTATTATTATTTTGCTTGTAGCTTTGCTTGTCCGCATTATAATTTGCCATGTATATTGATAACATGTCATATAGAATAGGGAGTGCCGCTCATATTAAAATTGTTCATGCATATTCTTAAAATAAAACCTTGATTTCAAAAGATTGAGTGGGAGAAGGTTTTCGAAGAGAGGACCTAAGGCCTCCATCGTTGGTCCATAGGCAAAACATAGTGGTCCTGACCCCCAGGAAGGGATTGCTATCATGTACCAGATTGGATCTCTGAAAGGATAAGATATTTTAGTATGATTTATGGTTGCACACCCCTAGGTGATGATTATAAATCATGGATAAAATATTAAAACGATGGTTATACACTCACGTTAATTTTATTATTTACCTCCCCTAGGAGCTCTGTTAATAAAATTAATGGCCAAAGAAATGATTATTAATATATGCTGAATCATACGGGTCTTGGATGGCATATATTAATTAGGAGGGAATCCGTGTTCCTGATTGAATTTGGCATGACTCCCCTAGGAGCTTGTTGAATTCTGAGTTGGGAATTAACGTTGTAAGGTTGTGATATTTTCAAGGTTTTGACACATAAACACATTTGTATGATTTTACATGATTGTGTTATCTTACTAAATTATTATTATATGTTTGCTTATGTTTGGTGTATGATTCTTCATTGTAGATTGAAAATGTCTAAAAACGCTTTATCATCAATACTTGACAAAAACCAATTAACCGGTGAGAATTTCAACGATTGGAAACAAAACCTAGATATTGTCTTGTCCTTTGAGAAACTTAAATATGTACTGACAACCCCTTGTCCTCCCGAGCCTACAGGGGACTCAAGTAATGAGCAATTCCAAGTGTACGATCGCTTGAAAGATGCTAATGATCAGGCCCGCTGCTATGTTATGGCAAGCATGAATAATGTGCTGCAGGCTCAACATCAGGATTATAAGACTGCAAAGCAGATCTTGGATAATCTTGAGGATATGTTTGGAGGCCAAGCCATAACAAAGTGACAAGGGGCACTTCGGAAACTCTTAAACTGTAAACAGAGATCGAGGACATCTGTAAAGGAGCACATGATGTTGGTCATGGGTTACCTCGTTGAGGCTCAAACCAATGGAGCCGACATCGATGCTAAAACTCAGATGACTATGGTCTTTGAGACTCTATCTAAGGAATTTATTCCATTTAGAGCTATATTTAATTTGAGCAATAGACGGGATATGACTTTGATAGAACTGATGAAACAGTTGCAGGAGTTTGAATTGCTGATCAGGGAGTCTCCTGCTGGTGGTGGGGCCAATATGGTAGCTGCTTCTGGTTCCAATCCTAACTCTGGGAGTGGAAAGAAGCAACGGGCCAAGAACGGGAAGTCTTCTATTCCTGCTACTACCAAGAGCAAGAAGAAGAAGAAGAAGAACCCAAAGAAGCTTAAGTGCTTCTTCTATGGAAAGGTCGGGCATATCAAGAAGCATTGAAAGGAATTCCATTCCAAAGGAGGTAGGTGTGATCTTCTATATTTAGAAACTTGTTTAATTGAGGAATCTAGTGACATCTGGGTCATAGATTCCGGTGCAACTAATCATGTTTGTGTTTCTCTGCAGGGCTTCAAAGAAACGAGAAGTCTGCTACATGAGGACTTCACGCTTCGGATGGGCGATGGATCCTTGGTCTCAGCGAAAGGAGTGGGAGACGTCCATCTTTACTTTAATAATTATAGGAATTTATTTTTGCAAGATTGTTTTTATGTCCCTAAATTTAAAAGGAATTTAATTTCCGTATCTTGTTTATTTAAAGACTCCTACATGGTATCTTTTAATGAAAAAGTGGTGATTCGTAAAAACAAATCTTTTATCTGTTCTGGATGGATGCAAAATAATCTATATTTTATCAAACCTAAGATGGACTTATTGCTTAATACTGAGATAAATGATAATGACTCTAAAAGACTTAAAACTTCTCACTCTAATAAGACTTATCTTTGGCATTTGCGCCTTGGTCATATTAACCTGAATAGGATTCAAAGGTTGGTAAGGGATGGACCTTTAAGTCACTTAAAGGTGGAATCTATACCTCAATGTGAATCTTGTTTGGAAGGTAAAATGACCAAAAGAGCATTCGGGTCTAAGGACAATAGGGCCGAAGGGGTTCTAGAACTTGTGCATAGTGATGTTTGCAGACCAATGAACATCCGGGCACGAGGAGGGTATGAGTACTTCATCACTTTTATTGACAATTACTCAAAATATGGGTATGTGTACCTAATGCACCACAAAAGCGAAACTTTTGACAAGTTTAGGTAGTTTCGGGCTGAAGTGGAAAAGCAATTGGGTAAACCCATAAAGGCACTTTGATCTGATCGAAGTGGGGAATACCTTTCTGATGAGTTCTTGAAACACTTGTTAGAGAATGAGATTTTATCCTATTTGACTACGCCGGGCACTCCGCAGCAGAATGTCATAGCGGAGAGAAGGAATAGGACTTTGTTGGACATGATTAGGTCCATGATGAGTTATTCATCATTGCCTTTATCCTTTTGGGGATATGCACTGCAAACCGCATGTTATCTTTTGAACAATGTTCCTTCAAAATCGGTCCCTAAAACTCCTCACGAGTTGTGGACGAGTAGGAAGACATCCTTAAACCATATTCACATATGGGGATGTTTGGCTCATGTCCTGTTTAAGGATCCGAATAAGTTAGAAGCATAGTCGAAAGTTTGCGTGTTTGCAGGATATCCAAAAGGGACTAAAGGGGGTTATTTTTATAACCCAAAGGAAAATAAAGTCATGGTTTCAACTAATGTGACTTTCCTTGAGGAGAGTTACATGGACGACTTTAAACCTCGAAGCAAGGTGGTGCTTGAGGAGTTAAGGGGTGATCCGTTCACTCCGGAGGTTCCGAACGAAACCATTCCGATTGATGTAGAAAAACTAAACAAACCTGAACAACAATCTTAGGGGCTTCGACGTAGTGGGAGGATCGGGCGTCAACCTGAGAGGTATATGTTCAATGCGGAGGTCTTCTTGGCTGAACCAGATGAACATGACAGGGATTCTTATACTTACGTAGAAACTATGGAGGATGTTGATTCAAGACTCTGGACAGAGGCCATGAACATAGAGATAAAGTCTATGGAGACTATTCAGGTCTGGGAGCTTGTGGATCTTCCTGAAAGGGGTAAAACCCATAGGGTGTAAGTGGATCTACAAGAGGAAAAGAGGAGTGGATGGAAAGGTCGAAACCTTTAAGGCTAGACTAGTAGCTAAGGGTTATATACAAAAAGAAGGAATCGATTATGAGAAAACCTTTTCGCCTGTAGCCATGCTTAAGTCCATCCGGATTCTCTTGTCCATAGCTACTGCTCTTGACTACAAGATTTGGCAGATGGATGTCAAGACGGCTTTTCTGAATGGCTATCTTGATGAGTCCATTTATGTGGAACAACCAGAAGGGTTCAAGGTCGCGGGTCAAGAGGGTAAGGTTTGTAAGCTACTAAAGTCAATTTATGGACTTAAGCAGGCTTCTCGTTCTTGGAACATAAGATTTGATCAAGTGATCAAGACTTATGGGTTCTCACAAAATGTGGATGAACCATGTGTTTTCAAACACATTAAGGATGGGAAAGTGGATTTTCTACTGCTCTATGTAGATGACATTCTGCTAATTGGCAATGACGTTGGGGCGTTGTCATTGGTCAAATTATGGTTGACTAAGCAGTTTGACATGAAGGACTTGGGTGAGGCTAACTTTGTTCTCGGTATCCAGATTTTTTGGGATAGGAAGAACAAAATGATAGCTTTGTCTCAGGCCGGCTACATAGATAAAATTCTCAAGAGGTTTGCAATGCAGGATTCCAAGAAAGGTGGGCAACCATCTAGGTCTGAAATTACTCTTTCTAAGAAAGACTCTCCAAAGTCTTACGAAGAAAGAGAATACATGAAGAAAGTACCTTATGCTTCGGCAGTGGGTAGTCTCATGTATGCCATGCTTTGTACACGACCAAATATTAGCTATGCGGTCGGGATTGTAAGTCGATTTTAGGCGGCTCTAGGACCGAACCATTGCTTGTGTATATGTTGGTGTATTCGGGTGAGGACTTCACTCCTCTAGGATACACTGACTCAAATTTTCAATCCTGTCTGGATTCTAGGAAATCGACTTTGGGGTTTGTGTTTACTCTGGGGGGCAGTGCCATCAGTTGGAGAAGTGCAAAGCAAGATTGCACTTCGGATTCAATGATGGAGGCCGAGTATGTGGCGGCTAGTGATGCTTCGAAAGAAGCAGGGTGGCTCCGCAAGTTCCTTGGGGATCTTGAGGTAGTTCCTAGTATGGATAAAACGGTATCACTGTACTGTGATAACAGTACAGGGGTAGCTAATGCTAAGGAACCAAGATTTCACAAGAAGAGTAAGCACATTGATCGGAAGTATCATGTGATAAAGGACTTCGTTGAGAGCGGGCATGTCACGGTGTGCAAGATCGCGTCAGAGGACAATTTAGCTGATCCATTTATGAAGACACTTACTAGGAGAGTCTTCGAGAGGCATGTGGAAGCTATGGGGATGCGAAATTTGTTGTATTTACTCGCTTAGTGCAAGTGGGAGATTGTTAGACATGTATGCCCTAAGGAGTAAAAATGTAATATGTTTTTAGAGACATTTTTATCAATAAATAATTTATTTATTTATATATACCAAATCTTGTCCTCTTTACGTTCATATTTGTTGAATGTATGATAAGCAAACAGTAGTCTGAGACTGTCAGTCTAAACCTTAAGAATTGGGCATATGATGGACTTATTATGCGGAAGACACGATTCTTAAGGTGACGGTCTAAAATATATGATCCGCAATCGAGGGAATAAAGTTGGACGCTTTATTCATGTAAGGATTGTTATGTTGTCTATATCCCTTATGGGAGATGCTTTGTCTTGACCATTGGAGTTGGACTCCGTGAATAGAAACATTGGCACGTTATCATAGGTGACGATATGTTGGATCGGGACACAAAGTGAATTGATTTGGATCAAAAATTCTATCTTGGGAAATCAATTCACTTTAGATAATCATTTGTATTGTATCTTAATCATCAAATGGATAGTGGGCCCGTTATCTCGACTTGTGTCTTTTGATGTACCAAAGGGTGACACCCACATCTCAATAGTGGTATACATGCCGGTACGTTGGAGGCATGACTCTTGACAGCGTATACTTGTTATTCATAGATATGGAATCCATAGCTCCTCTTTAGGAGTAATGATATCCTCTTATATGCGTTGTCCTGTAATTGAAAAACTGGAGCGTTCAACCATTTGGATACATAGGTGTAACCGAATGGTATACTATCTTTGGATGGTAGGTTTTCTAATGGTGAGATAATGGAACGTAAGATAAAAATAATCAGGAAGGTAAGACAGAACTTGTCCTTAAGCCGATTATGGATTATCATATGGGGGTACGATACACTTTGATATGTCATGGAGACTTAGCTTTACGGGCTTCGTAATTCTATAAAGTTCAAGAGTGCAGCTTCAAGCTTTTAGTGGAGTAGCGTTGGAGTTGACAATTATGAAATGTATATCTGGGATATTGGGTTTCATAATTATCATGAGCTTGAACTTTATAGGTCCATTTTGGTCCCCTTTGCTAGCTCACAAAAATCTTGTAACGATACGGCGTGTTTTTCCAATAATTGGTGACTTATGTCAGATTTATCAGATTGGTTTAAAATTTGAAAGAATTAGATAATTCTTGTCTATTTATCGGTTGAATTAATTTTGAAAGAAATTAATTTAAGATAAACTTGTTGAATTATTAGGATCAGATAATTCTTGTCTGTTTATTGGTTGATTTAATTTTGGATTAATTAGATCAAGATAAACTTGTAGAATTATTGTGAATTGATTTATTTTCTGAGAGATAATCTTGATAAAGTTTGTTTTGATCAGATAACTTCTCTATTGGGTTATTTGAATCAAAACTGAGACTTTATCCTATAGAACCTCGGGTGAAAAATAAAAAATTCGCAGAGATATTTTCGCGACAGTTTGGCCTGCCGATGGTGCCTGTTTGGCCTGCCGATCAAGCTGTTTGGCTTGCCAATCAGCGAGAGGTAAGATTACGCGTTTTCACATAGATCTTATCAGATATTGATCCGAATTTGATTCTGTTTCGAGTTTTTGAGACCTAATCTGATTAGGACTGACCCCAGGACCAATAACTATATAATGGGAGTGAGTCTCATGATTTACTCAAATCAATTGAGAGATTAAGAGTGATACTCTTCTGGTGAGCATCTGAAAACTCCCTAAGAGCTTTTGTTCACAAATCACGAACACTAGCTTTGGGTTCTCTCTATTGGTTGGAAGGATAGTCATCGGTGGAAGAGCTGTACGTGTGAGCCTACACTCACTCCGGTTGTGGATAAAGAATAGCAAAGAAGACCAGTTAGTTGAGGCTCTTTTGGAACGTTACTTCTCTTCACAGGTTGCGGAGGTTCTTCACACACAAAAGTTAGTAAGATCTATTCAATTTATACATATAGTATGTCAAACTTGTGTTTTGAAAATTACTTTGATGAAAAATTTTTAAATTCCGTTACGCACCATTTTTTCAACAAAAGGATATACATTTATAGTTATATTTGTGATGAAAATAGCAAAAAGTAAACATTCTAGGCCATTGGATGCTTAACATATAGGCTGGCCACCTTGGGCAGAGGAAAAAAACTTATGCAAGCAGTGATTTTAGACCAATTTTTTACAACGATTTTTCAAAAAAATCGTCGTGGAATATTTTGTAAAAAGCAATATTCCACAACAGTTTTAGTAAAAACTGTTGTGTAAGAATAAGCATTACACGATGGTTTTTGTAAAAATCATTGTGTAATGTGGGCCATAGGGCTTTTTATTTTTCAAAACTTGCATGCCTCCCACCACATTCAAACTCGAGTTGTCTCTCTAAAACTCTCACTCATTCTCTATAACTTTTACTTACTTTCTCAAACTCTCTCTCTCTCTCTCAAACTCGCCGTCACCGTCGCCCTCCCATCATCGTTGCCTTCGCTGTCGTGTAAGTTTTCTTTTTCTTCTTCTTTTTCTCTCTCTCCTCCGCCATCGCCTCCCCCTACCCCACCCCCTTGTGCCTCCCCATGCCCTTCCCCTTCCTTCCTCCGCCCCTCCCCTCCTCCCCTGCCATACCTGCCCCTCCCCTCCCCTCCACCATACTCACCTTTACTCGCCCCTCCCCCCTTCGCATGCCTATGATGATTATAACTAATGCATGCATGCGTGTATGTATGTTTGTATGTATGTAGAATATATGATTATTTTATTGTAAGAAATGGATAGAAATAATGGATGTATGTATGTATATATTTATGATTATACACATATAATCATATAATTGAGATTTTGTGATTTTGTGAGAAATGGATATGTGATTTTGTGTAACATGTGATTTTGTATAATATATGTAATTATGTGATGTTGTGATATTGGTTATATAATTTGTGAGATGTGATTTTGTTAACTTTGATTATGTGAGTTTGTGATTTTGTGAGAAATGGATATTTGATTTTGTGTAATATGTGATTATGTGATGTTGTGATATTGGTTATGTAATTTGTGAAATGTGATTTCGTTAACTTTGATTACGAGAGTTTGTGATTTTGTAAGAAATGGATATGGGATTTTGTGTAATATGTGATTTTGTGTAATATGTGATTATGTGATGTTGTGACATTGGTGGTCATTAGATTAGGTAAAAATGTCTCAAGAGAGTGATAATGACCATTATGAGGAGGAGTATGAAGAGTGCACTCAATCTTCCTCTCAATATAGCTAGGTAAAACAAGTTTGTATGCCTCAAAGGTGCACCGAATTTGATTCTAAAGTAGATTTTGAGCGAAGAGCTACTTTGATGAAAAAAGTTCATTGGATGAAAAAGAGACATTTAGGAATAGAAGTGACGTTTGATTCAAAAGGCCAACCAAAAGGCGCACTCGGTAGTGAATTAAACAGTTAGATTGGAGTCCTTAGTCGAGAACACGTTCCTATATAGATTAAAGATTAAAGGACTAAGGATTTAGAAAAAGTAAAAGATGTGATTTAGAGAGAGATTTACGAAGCTTTCACAGTTGAGGTGTGGTATAGGAAAAAGGCTTTGAAGGCTTGTGACGAATTAGCGAAGGGGTTTAGATCCAACCTCTATGTTACTTTTGTAAAGCCCAACCTTTCCATTCCAAAAGATGATAAAAATGTATATAAGTAGCCTCGTATAGTAGTACACTACTACCCCTCTATAAACAATGACGATTGGGAAGCTGTTATGAAGTATCGACATTCTGTCGAATTCCAAATGCTATCAGCTAACACAAGAAAAATAAAAGCAAAAAATGAATACGGTTCTATGGTTGGCCGAGACAGATATAGAAAGCCTGAGCAATTATTTGTTTGTTATTACCTTACTCGTATTACATACATCAATTATTCTATTATTGATATAATTTAATACCTTTTGAAGGATATTAAGAATAACTTGGTTTGTTGTTGTTTTGTAGGATGAGTACATGATGTAACAAAGTCAAGGGACCTTTCAATTTGTTGGTAAAGATGACATATTGACGAGGGCACTAGGAAAATTGAAACATTCAGGACGTGTTTGCGGTCAATCAAAGTATGTGATGCAGTCTCAATACTTTGACCTCTAATTAGGTTCAAAATTTAATTCCTAAATGTTGAAGATGCAGATGGAAATTACCGAACTACGAGGTCTTGTGACCGAGTTCATTTCCCGAGCATGTACCAGATCGACAGATGATAGCATCTCACAACACAATAGCTTCAAGGCTAGCTGTAATCCTCCTGACAATATAGCAGAAGCTTCACAAGTTCCAAAAGTCCAATTGTCACCTCATTGTCAAGAGCCTAAACAATATAAAAAATGCAGGCTCTTTGTTGACGATAGAATTAATGGAGGGTCTTCCAACTGATACAGTTCATGGAAGTCTTAGGGGACGAAAACGTGTGCATTAGCATCATTACCATTAGAGTTAAAACAACTAAATTTCCTAATTTGACATTTGAAGCAACAACTGTGGGTGAACCCACTGGAAGCTTCGTCACATGGCCAAAGAGGTTAATTGAAGTCTTCGTAACGATGAAGACGAGTCAAGCGCCTAGCCATGTTCCATAAGATCTAGGGGGAAAGAAATGCCAAAAAAAAAAAGAAGAAAACTTCTACTAAAGCAAAACAATCACAACCTGGGGTAGAATAAGAATAAGAACAGCCTGTTGCGAATGAGCCATTGCCTGTATTTAACTTCTCTTCAGTAACTCCAGAATTTATGCAGTTGGCTTTGTACGCATATTCTTTCATGCACGATGGGTTGATGATTCAGTACCTGATACCAAAAAATATCACTAGTAATGAATTCCCTATCTACGTGAGGTATGAAGACATTTACTACTTCATCATCTTTGATCAAATCGAGGCAAACTGTATGTAATCTTTAAGGTGCTTTCAAACAATTGAGTGCATTGTTTTTCATTCTAATTTTTTGTTAGAATATTGTAATCTTTAATACAAGGCACATAATTTTGGCTTCATATTGCCGGCAATTGTTTCATGTATTGTAAGAGACCCATAGAGTGATTGTATAGAGCGCGCCATGTCACTTATCCACCAATTAGCTCAAGCACCGAGGGGAAAATTATTCTTTATACCATACAATGTTAGAGAACATTGGAGGCTGGCACTTATTTCATCATGGGATGACCAAATATATTAATTTGATCCCCTCGGACACCCACCATGTAAGGATTTCGTATCACTCACAAGATTGTAAGCATCAATGTTTCTTATAAATTAAATATGTTAAGTTTTATACAATTGTATTGTCTATTAATTCATTTCATCATGACACACATTTTGACTGAATAGAACGCTATATTCTAAACGTAAGTATCCAAGACAACAAGGACATATAAAATGTGGTTTTTTTATTCTACGTTTCATGCAGGATATAATTAATAGTAGTATACAAGCTCTAGCAAAAAATGAATTTTATATACATACGGATATAAATGAAGTTAGAATTGAATAGGTACAATTTGTAAATAGGTATGTCATATTTAGATAGAGATAGTAGATAAATGATTGTGCAAAATAGTTCAAATGTAAATGATCTTGTAAATACTTTGTAATTTCAACATACATAAATTTTTTATGCAATCAGGAATTTTTTTTTGGTGCAAGACCAATTTTCCACGACGATTTTAGCCAAAACTGTCGTGGAAAATGTACCTTACACGACGGTTTTTGAAGTGCAGGTATACCATGATGGAGGTTTTCACAATGGTTTTTTAACTGTCGTGAAATTTTTCCACGACGATTTTGGAATTCCTAGTATGTAGTAGTGATAATCTCTATCCTCGTCCCATCAACCGGTATAAATTGGCAGGATGAGGTGGGTTTCCACGACATGGATTCGGGCACTCATGGCACCCCGTATATCCAATTAATTATTTTCATGATAAAATAAATAAATAATTTATTAGATAATCAAATCTATTTAAGAGTTCAAGTTAAAAACACAAAAAAAATTATATTTTTGAATTTTTATAAATTGTATGTAACATAAGATAATACTGAAAATTATACATATTATAACATATTATAGATAATGTATTTAATTAAAGTATATGATGTAATTAAATGGGGCAAGTAACTGGGGAAAAAGGTCTAAGACCTTTAAACCTGTTCCACTTCGTAACTGTGACGGGTTAAGCCTTTAACCTTTTAATAATCCTAATTCGTTTAAATGTGGACTTTTTCAGCCCCATTTTGATGGTTTTAAGTGGGTAAAAAGGTTCGTGGGTAAAATTATTGTCTCTGTACACGGTGCAAACTGCAAGTGATTTGCACTATAGAAATCCTACCTGCTATGGATGTGTGCATGTTTCATTCTGTGCACCTTGTCCATCTTACACCATATTTTCATTTCAATGGTCTTTAATTGGACACTATTGATAGTAAGCGTCAGATACGCACTACCTAGATGCTCCCAAAAAAAAAAACATTTATATTGTTGGACTAATTTAGTCATTTCGGGCTACACACATGTTTCATTTTGTGCACCTTGTCCATCTTACACCATATATTTTGATTTCAATGGTCTTTAATTGGATACTATTGATAGTAAGCATAGACACGCACTAACTAGATGCTCTGAAAAAAAAAAAAAAAACATTTATATTGTCAGACTAATTTAGTCATTTCGGGCTACACACATCAATCCCATTAAAAATGTAAATTTAGAAAATTGTTCGCGAAAGAGACTAAGTTTTATGTTATATGGGGCTAAGACTTGTATTAAAGATTTAAGGTACGTGGTCCTTATCTTTAGTCCCTAAATTGTAGAAAATTTCATTTTAGTTCTTGACTTTCTCAAAGTTGTTCCAAAATATCATTTTGTCCATCTGCTGCTAAACTTGTGATGAAAAAAGACATCGCTTTCTTCCTAATTAACTATCTGATAGCACTCCAATGCTTAAATCAGCAAACTTGTCCTCAAGAATCGATAAGAGTTCCAATATGGTAAATGTGTGTACTTTGACCTTAAAAGGAATTTATACACTATCGGAGATAACCAGTATTAATTGTCGAGTTTGCCTCTATGATACATGAGAGGATTTGTTTTCTTCCTAAGTTTTGATTAAAGGTGCCTCTTTTAATGGAAGGCAATTTGAGAGAGTTTGGCTCTCGTAGTAATTGTCGATAATTGGATTAAAGTATGGCGCTGAATTAGGGACTTGGATATTGGATGCTTGCAATTGACGATCGTATTAGTTGAGGAACAGCTCTGTCTCCTCTTGGCAAAGCTCGGGCTCTTTTTGGCAAAGCACAAGCTCCTCTTTTTGGTGGAGCTTGGGCTCCTCCTTTTTGTAGAGCTGGGGCACTTACTTTTAGCGTAGCTCGGGGCCCTTCTTATTGGCATAGCACTGAATCCTTTTCTTAGTGCATCTTGAGCTCCTTTTTTTGGTGGAATTCGGGCTCCTTTTGATGGAGCTTGATCCTCTTTTGGTGGAATATCGCATTCTCTTTATGGCGAACCCCTGGCTCTTTCTTTTGGTGAAGTATGTGAGCCGATGAGTAGAGCACACGCGGTTAAAATCAACGATCGCTAACAACAATTTTATTATTAGATAATTACTCTCAAATAATAGCCCCTGATTATGAGTATAGCATGTCGAGAGAAGGGAACGTGAGTTGCATCGCAGGGAACATTGTAGCGATTTGGTTTGGGTTGAAGGGCCTTTTTTTTTTTTTTTTTCCAATCATGTTTTTGTTTAATTTTCATGTTTTTGTTGTTGATTAATTTTGGTAATTTCAGGAGTTTGCATCATAAAGAAAATGCCCAAAATTACCAAATAGAACAACATATGAGTATATGTCGACGATGGATTCAGATTGTGTTGGACTGTACGTCGAGGACTTGTTTATCTTTTTTTGTGAATGGAGGGGTTGTTGGGGAAGTCGTTCCGACAAAAGGGGGTGTCCTCTCACCCTTACCTTTTCTTGCTATGCATGGAAGGTTTTTCGGCCTTACCATACAAAGCTGAGATAGATGGAGAACTAAAAGGGATTTCAGTGGCTCGCCGAGCTCCTAGACTCTGTCATTTTCTCTTGGCCGATGAATCCATTGTGTTTTGGAGAGCGTTTCTTCAAGATTGTGATATGATCTGACGTGTTTTGGACACTTAAGTAGGGTAAGGCCTTGGTACAAGAAGTTAATTTTTCTAAGTTGCTTATAACTTTTAGTCCTGATGTGAGAAGTGAAGTAAAGAGGGAGATTCAACAACGGCTTGGCCTCCGAGATGATGCGCTTCAACATAGTAAATAATTGGGTTTACCCTCTTTTATTGAGAGGAATAAAGGGAGTACTTTCAATGGGATAAAAGAAAAAGTGATAAAGAAGCTTCAACTTTGGTAGAAGGGGATTTTTTAGCTAGTGGGAGGAAGTGTTGATGAAGGCTATTGCGCATGCGACAACTAATTATCCAATGAGCGTGTTTCGATTGCCAGTGGGATTGTGTTATGATCTTTAGCCTCTATTTGCTCGTTTTTGGTGGGGTGGCACTGAGGAGGAACCGAAGATTCATTGGATGAGATGGGAGAAGCTGTGCAAATCGAAGAGAGTAGGTGGAATGGGGTTTCGGGACAGTAGGGCTTTTAATCAAGCTCTACTCGCAAAACAAGGTTGTTATCTTATACAATTCCTGGATTCACTGGCAAGTCGTGTACTTAAAGCAAAATATTTTCCTTTTTCTTTTTCTTCATTTTTGGAGGCGAGATCTGTGCATAATATCTCTTATTCATTGCTGAGTATCTTGAGGGGAAGAGAATTGCTCATTAAGGGTGTCCGGTGGAGAGTAGGGAATTAAGAGTCAGTCTCGATGTTTAATTCTCCATGGCTGCCAAGGCTGACAAGGCTGACCTCGTTCAAGCCTATATCCGTTCCGACAGAATCTGGGGCTGTTGGTGGCAGATTTTATCGAGAATAGCAGGTGGGATTTAGAGATATTGAACCAGGTGTTGTTGACGTTTGATGTGGAACAGGTATTGTCGATTCCTTTGGGAAGCTTAGACGTCCAGGATTGCTTGATTTGGCATTTTAACAAGAAGGGGTTGTATTCTGTGAATTCGGGGTATTGGTTAGCAATGGGGACTAGTGAGCAACAAGGCTTGTCAGGAGAAGGAAAGGATTCTTGTTGGTGGTCCCGGTTTTGGCGGTTCAATGTTCCAAGTAAAGTGAAATTTTTTTATTTGGAGAGCTTTTCATGGGGCCTTACCATGCTCCACTGGTTTGGTTAGGAGGGGTGTGAGGTGTAGCCTTGTCGTCGATGCGAGGAGGTAGAGGAGTCAGTTTGGCATACCCTATGGAGTTATGATGGAGTCAGAGAGGTGTAGGATTAGTCCTCATTATGGGGGAAGCTAAAGGAATGCAAATGGATATCTTTTGAGAGCCTGTGTGTTTTCGCTAGCCATGCATTGGACTTAGAGGAATTGGATATCTTTGTGATGATTGCTTGGGGAATTTGGTGGTCTCACAATCAAGGTGTATTTCAAAATAATTGGAGGGATGCAGAGGAGGTACTTCAAGTGGCTAGTAGAGTTCTTGGCGACTTCCAGGTGTGTAACAGGATGAAGATAAAAAAAGGTATGGGGGGCAGGGTGGTTGTAACCCTCTGGTGGATCGTCTGAAGATTAACATTGATGCCTCCATTAGGCAAGGGCTTCCAGTGATTGGTGTGTGGTGGTGAGGGAAGGCTTGGACTTGCGGCGGCTTGTGGGCTCGAGGTGCACATTATTGAGTATGATGCATCAAATGCTGTACCGGCTGTGAATTCTCCAGTTACTCGAGAGGAGGCAGGACCTATTATTGCTGATATCAGACAAGAAATGTCTTTGTACTATGGTGGAATGGGTTGCAGGCATATTTTCTGTTGTGGGAATATGGTTGTCGACCTATTAATTTGTTGGAAACAAAGTGCGCAGCGGAATTTTTAAAATTTTTCATCAGAGTAATTTCCAAAACACAAGTTTGACATGTTATATGTATAAATTAAACAGATCTTACTAACCTCAGTATGCCGAAGAACCTCCGCGACCTGTGTAGAGAAGTAACGTTCCAGAAGAGCCTCAACCAACTGGTCTTCTTTGCTATTCTCTATCCACAACCGGAGTGAGTGTGGGCTCACACGTACAGCTCTTCCACCGGTGACTCTCCTTCCAACCAATAGAGAGAACCCAAAGCTAGTGTTCGTGATTTGTGAACAAAAGCTCTCAGGGAGTTTTTTAGATGCTCACTAGAAGAGTATCACTCTTAATCTCTCAAATTGATCTGAGTAAATCATTAGACTCACTCCCTTTTTATACCTATTGGTCCTTGGGGTCAGTCCATATCAGATTAGGTCTCAAAAATCGAAACAGAATCAAGTTCGGATCAATATCTGATAAGATACGCGTGAAAAACGCGTAATCTTAACTGTCGCGGTCGGCATGCCGAACTGTGAGATAGGCAGGCCGAACTGGCCAGTTCGGCAGGCCGAACACGTCATCCGGCATGCCGAACTGCTGAGAAAAAATCTCCGCGAATCTTTTATTTTCCACCCGAGATTCTAAAGGATAAAGTCTCAGTTTTGATTCAAATAGCCCAATAGAAAAGATATCTGATCAAAACAAACTTTATCAAGATAATCTCTAAGAAAATAAATCAATTCATAATAATTCTACAAGTTTATCTTGTTCTAATTGTCCAAAATTAAAACAACCGATAAACAGACAAGAATTATCCGAACGCCATAATTCAACAAGTTCATCTTGAACTAATTTCTTACATAATTAATTCAACCGATAAACAGACATAAATTATTTGATTCTTATAAATTTTAAACCAATCTGATAAATCCGACATAAGTCACCAATTATTGGAAAAGCACGCCGTGTCGTTACAGGATTTTGTGAGCTAGCAAAGGGGACCAAAATGGACCTATAAAGTTCAAGCTTATGATAATTATGAAACCCAATATCCCAGATATACATTTCACAATTATCAACTCCAACGCTACTCCACTAAAAGCTTGGAGCTGCACTCTCGAACTTTATAGAATTACGAAGCTCGTGTAGCTAAGTCTCCATGACATATCATAGTGTATCGCATCCCCATATGATCATCCATAATCGGCTTAAGGACGAGTTCTGTCTTACCTTCCCGATTATTTTTATCTTACGTTCCATTGTCTCACCATTAGAAAACTTACCATCCAAAGATAGTATACCATTCGGTTACACCTATGTATCCAAATGGTTGAGCGCTCTAGTTTTCCAATTACAGGACAACGCATATAAGAGGATATCATTACTCCTAAAGAGGAGCTATGGATTCCATATCTATGAATAACAAGTCTACGCTACCAAGAGTCATGCCTCCAACGTACCGGCATGCATGCCACTATAGAGATGTGGGAGTCACCCATTGGTACATCAAAAGACACAAATCGAGACAACAGGCCCATTATTCATCTCAGGATTAAGATACAATACAAATGATTGTCTAAAGTGAATCGATTTGCCAAGACAGAATTATTAATCCAAATCAATTCACTTTATGTCCCGATCCAACACATCGTCACCTATGACAACGCGCCAATGTTTCTATTTACGGAGTCCAACTCCGATGGCCAAGACAAACCATCTCCCAAAGGGATATAGACAACATAACAATCTTTACATGAATAAAGCGCCCAACTTTATTCCCTCGATTGCGGATCATATATTTTAGACCATCACCTTAAGAGTCGTGTCTACCGCATAATCATCCCATCATATGCCCAACTCTTAAGGTTTAGACTGACAGTCTCAGACTACTGTTTGCTTATCATACATTCAACAAATATGAACGTAAAGAGGACAATATTTGGTATATATAAACGAATAAATTCTTTATTGATAAAAATGTCTCCAAAAACGTATTACATTTTTACTCCTTAGAGCATACATGTCTAACATAATTAACTCTGTTTTTGGGAGCATTTCTGATGTTTTTGCTATGTACTATGTTCCTTACTTTGTAGCTTCTTCTGTTGTTGCCGATTTGGCTTCTTAACAAAATTCAAACTTTTCCTTAAAAAAAAAAAAAAAAAGAGTGCAGATGGGTTCAGCGAGCAGGAGGTGGATGGGGTTGACAAGTAGAGAATTTGAGCTAATTGCTTCCACCTTTTATTTTATTTTGTTGCCAATTTTGTAAAAAGCTTGAAATAGATATACTTACGTAAATTAATCATATTTTTTTGCACGCTTTCTCATTTATTAAACAGTGAATTCTATAATATTTTCAAACGACAACTTGTCAACCTAAGTATGCCTTTACTAAACAAATGTTTATAAAACATAATAGCCAAAAATTCCCAACATGAATCGGGTAAGTTGAATAAAAAAAATCAACCTGCCACAATGTTGAAGGGACAAAAGTAAAAAGAGAAGGATATAAACTAAAACATTTTCATGGAGAAAAATTAGGAGCGGCACTTTCGATCATGAGCGGTAATTTCGGTCATAACATTACAACGCAATATGAAATCTATATGAAGTTAGAGAGTGGTTTACTATTAGTAGATCTGGATCAATAATGGCTTGACGCGACTAAAACAATTAAGAAATTAGTCATATTAGGGTCGACTATCATAACAAGATTGACACGTATTGACATTAATAACTATATGGATGATTTAAAACTCAATTATATATGATATAGTATAAAACTTTATATGATGCATCAAACAAAATTTACTTGCTTTTATTTAATATGCATATTGTGAAGTTTATAATTTATAGGTAAAATCTATTTGTTTTTTTTTCCCACTAATAAACCTGCTATATATGTCATAATTGTGTTAAAAGACATAATTCTATTAATTATTTATTCAATAAATTAATTTAAACTATTATGCAGGTTGACATGATTAATGCGGTTGATAAATTGCGTGTTTGGCGGGTTGATATTTTTTAAAACGTTTGATAAGTAATTGAACACAATTTGTTAACATGAATTGCCACTCTTGAGAAAAATATTTGTGAAACTATGAGAGATATAGTAAGCTAAAGACTTAAAAGTCCTTTGTCCATAGTCTATAATACATATAACATCATACTTTAACTATAAGTTAAAGCCCATGGTTCATAATTCATGTAACAAAAACATAATGAGACAGAGAATTTGTGATAAAGAGTTATTGACTTTCTTATACTGTCTTTTAAGTTTATGTAAATGTTATATCTTTAGTTTTTGATCTTATCAAATATACAGTTTCATATTAGATTTAATACAAAAACTTTTACATTTTCTTGGTTTCTTCAATTTTGACATAAGAAATACCCAAAATATGCTCAAATAAAAAAAAATAAAAAAACTTTGAAAAAAAAAACTCAGAAACTATGGGTTCCGACATAAAAAATATCTAGACCCTCAAGAATGAATTTGTTTTTGAATGCTTTTGTTTTTTCCACTTATTTTTGAATTTTGAATTTTTTTCTTTTTTATGTGAGGATAATTTTGTTATTTTAAAGGTTAAGATCAATTATTGACCTAAGTAAAGTAAATTTGTATATTAAATCTAATACTAAGGTAAATTTTTGATAAGATAAAAAATAAAAAATGTAGTTTTTGAAAAACTTAAAATAGAGTGTATCAAAAGGTAAATATTCCTATGATAAATAATATATAAAAAGAAAAAAAATGGCGCTCATGTGGGTTCAACCCACAAGCCAATTTTGTGACATTGCTCATGCCAAACCAAAAAAGACAAACATGTTGAAAACTTGGTCAACGAAAGGCCATGACGAGGCCCCATTTTAATGTGTGGGGGCAGGGGTGAACTATTTGGATGGGTTGGATGGTGTCATGCATAATCTTACGTTTGTTTTTTAAAGAATTTGTTAGTCCCTTATTTTTGTTAATATTGGCCCTTAGTTGAGAAAAGCTGAGGATTCCAAATATATTTTATGATTATTTGATAATCTCAAAATAATAAGGTGTGGCAATTAGAGAATTTTCAGCCAAGTGTTTTGCCCTTTTCCGTGAACATTTGTACGTTGTTTGTTTGTTTTTTTTTTTTTTTTTCATGACCAATTTTATAAAAAGCTTGAAACAGTCATACTTACGTAAATTCATATTTTTCCACGCTATCTCATTTATTAAACAACAAATTCTAAAATATTTTCAAACGACAACTTATCGACCCAATTATGCCTTTATTTAACAAATATTTATAAAAACATAATACGGAAAAATCCCCAAAATGAATCCAATAACTTGAACTAAATAGATCAACCTGCTACAATGCTAAAGGGAAAAAGCTAAAAAGAGAAGGATATGAATTAAAACATTTTCATAAAAAAAAAATGGAGGCAGCAATTTTGCTCACAACATAATAATACAACATGAAATCCACACGAAGTTAGTGTAACACCCGAGATTTTTAATGCATTAAAAATGCATTAAGTTAAGGATTAATTAAGATGAAAAGTACGGTTTAATGAAAAATATTGTATAATAAGATGAAAAATTATACAGTATTAGAGCAATGCAGTATAAGAATTTGGATTGTGTGGACCACAGTTTCTTTTTATACTTTTATAAAAGAAAAGAAAAAAAAAGGAAAAAATCAGAAAAATCTCTCACAAATTCGAGTCTCTCTCTCTACTTTCTCTCTCTAGAATTCTCTCTCTCTCCTCAAATCTCGTTTGAGATTCCGGCGTTATTTTTCGACACCTCCCGCACCAGTGGGAAGCTCTCGATGAGCTGAGTCCAACGAGGTGTCGTGCCACCCAAAAAGCCACCGGAGGGAGGCTCACGCGCCGCCTAAAGTGGCGGTGAAACCCATTTCTTTCCAACGTGATTTCTCCGCCGTCCGACCACCAATCGACGTGATCTTGGTGTCTATGGACTTAGCGTGAGAAGAGCAACAAGAGGGTACCAATTTCCCAGCTCGATTTTGGCTAGAAAGGCTTCGCCGGAGCTGCCTGTCTCCGCCGTGTCGCCGCCACTCGGAACCGCCGATCACGGCGGCGGTGAGGTACACCGCCTCCACCGTTCGACTCAGACGGCGACGGGGAGTGAAACCCCTCACCTCATTTCACACCACAGCCGCTGCTGGTAGGAGTTCCACCTCCGTCGTTGTGCACCGCCGTGACAGCCACCGATCACGACGTTCCCGGCCGCATCGCCCCAAATTGAAAGGGGGAAAATGCTTAGAGCCTTGCGTGGAACGATTTGCCTCGGTCAATTCCAGCACCGAGCTGCCGATCGTCGGAGAACGATGAGGCCCGTCGTCACCGTCGTGGGAGAGTCGAGTTCTCCATCCCCGATGCTTTCGTGCCAAATTGATGGAACGAAAACACTCAGAGGAGGTCGGGAAACAAATCCCCCACCTCAATTGCACGGTATCTCCGCCGAAGATAGGAGATCGAAATCTCCACTTTTGGCCGTGAAACCCATCCTCGATTGGAGTAGATGGAGGCCGAATTGGGTAAAATTGGCATTGCCATTGGACTCAGGAGGGTCAAATTAGGGGGGGTAGGCTCGAGCTCAGCCCCCAATGGAGCCAACTGCCACCGGTCAAAAGCGGTCAACCGTCGGTCAATGGCCGATCAAGGCCAAATTGGGATTTTGTGATCCGGACCTCCGATCGAAGATCCGAGATAGCCTCTTGACTCATTTCGACGCTCTGAACGCAATGGTGACCTCCGTTCAAGCTAATTTCACTCCGATGAAAATCATCTGGTACCAACTGTACGCAGATCGAGGCGATTCAAACAGCAGTATCGGAGTCCAGAATGACAGTTTCAAGAATGTATGATCTCCAGGAAGCATTCCTAGCCATTCATGGTCGCTCGAGGAGCACTACAGAGGATGCTTCGCATACTGTAGATGCAGCGAGATACAACTGGATCTACTTAGCTTGGAGTTCAAGTAAGTAGGAATCTCGCTTACAGTATGAACTGTTTTAGAATAAATTGTTTTAGATGCTTTCATAAAAAATTATGAAATGCATGATCAGTGATTGTTACATTGTTTTATGTGAGAATAGGTTTTATAACGTTACAAGGTGACAAAAAACTCGTTAAGGGTAAAATCGTCATTATCAAGGAAACGGCTAGAATGGAGTCGAACACTCCGATTTAGCATAACGTTATTAGACAAAAAATGTTCTGTAATACGTTAAGTAACGTAACGGTCATATGAGATCAGAGATTTAACAAGGGATGTTTAAGTAAACGAGAGGTAACCGATGGGTTACAAAGTTAAAAGGAAATATAACCCCGGTGGGTTACAAGGCTAATTGAAGGAAAGGTAAACTAATGGTTTATAAGGTTGAGTAAAGAGAACGGTAGACCGATAGTATACCAAGTTATGAAAAAGGAATGAATGGTTAATGTTTACATTTTATTATCAATCGAGTGGATTGATAATAAAGAAAGTTAAATAATAAGTCAGCTATCGTTTGATCAGGACACAAATGCCGACCAATGGAAGGAAAAAGAATGAGAAATGAACGGAATAGAGAACGCTAGAGCATAGTTCGGGTAAGTTCAGACTTCACCTACAGCATGAAGTAAATGACTTTTAAATGCTTATTTATATGATTTGCAAATGTGTTTGCAATTGTTATGCAAGTTGTTTTTAAAGTATGTTTGCATTTATCGTGCAAAAAGTTTTAAAGTTCAAGAAAAAGATTTGCAATGAATTTGCAATTGTTATGTTTAAAGTCTATTTGCATATTGATATGCATAGCGTTTTTTTTTAAAGTTTAAGTTATGATTTTCAAAGTATTGAAAGTGTGTTTTGCATTATGACAATGCAAAATATTTTATAGTTTAAGTTATAAGTTTCATGATGCATTTGCTATACAATAAGTTGCATTTATTGTGCAATAAGTTTTAGAATAAAAGTTGTAATTTGCAAGATGTGATTGTGTTATATGATGCGTTTGTGATACAATAAGTTGCATTTGTGATGCAATAAATTTCATAGTACAAATTATGATTAGCAAAATGTGTTTGCATTTTATGTTGCATTTGTTATGCAATGAGTTGCATTTGTTATGAAATAGATTTTATAGTACAAGCTATGAATTGCAAGTGTGTTGCATATGATGTGATTGCATTTGAAATGCTCACTAAAGTTAATAAGAAGGTAACGTAAAGATAAAAGAAAAGTGTCGTACCAGCCTCTTTGTTATGAGGTAATGAAAGTAAAGTTAAAGTTTGACCTCCTAAAGGTGAGGTACAAGACCTCAATGTTTGATGGTCTCAAGTCTTCCACAAGGGAAGCATCATGTATATGATCTCATGATTAATGAGTTGGTACGAACACTAAAGTAAAGTAAGGAAAAGGAAGGTTATAAGATAAAGAAAGTTAAGGAACAAGAATAAAGGTTGAGAAAGAAAGGAATATTTAAGTTTATAGAATGTTCATAAAATGCTCATAATTGAAGTTAATAATTGAGCGTAAATGGAGTCATGCATTCTGATGTTACTTGGATGCTTTTTTTATGAAATGTTTATATGTTATGTTTATGGAAAACATTCTGAAAAATGTTTACGATAAATGTTTATGAAGAACGTTTTCATGTTTTCAAGAAATGGTTTATGAACGACGTTTTAAGAAAAACGTTCAAGAAATGTTTTACAAAAAACGTTTATGCAAAACGTTTCAGAAATGTTTTATGAAAAACGTTTATGAAATACGTTTTCAGAAATGTTTATGGAAAACGTTCATGAAGAATGTTTCAAGAGAAAGGTTTTCATGAGAAAAGTTTTAAAGCATAATTAAATGCTTTGTGAGTTTATGTTTGAACTTACTGAGCAAAAGCTCAATAAAATTTTTTTCATGCTGTAGGTAATTTATGGGTGACCAATAGGATCCGCTAGAAGAGCGGGGTGCTGCGGAGGACAGATACGAAGATTTGGGTATGGATACCATCGTTGTTTACTTCCGCTATGCAAAGAAAAGGTTTTTCATTGTTTAATGTTGTGTTTGTGAAGTTTTAAGATATAGTTTACGAACTGTTTTATGTAATTATAAAGTAAAGTTTTAAGCTATGATTTAATAAGTGTTTCTTATTAAGTTTTAAGAAACGATTTGAAATGATTTTAAGTGTTGAGCGAGGTCTCAACTTGAAATGCGACAGAGGTCACATCAGTTTTAAAGAATGTTAAAGAAAAAAAAAATTATTTCAGTATTTTTCTTACTAAGTAAGTAAGATTATTGTTTACGAAACGATGTTTATGAAAGTAAAGTGACTGCCCGAAAAGGCGGGTCGTCACAGTTAGAGGGTGGTTTACTGTAAATAGGTTTGGTTTAATAATGAATTGACACAACTAAAACAATTAACAAACGAGTTGTGTAGGATAACCATCATAACATGATTGATACATATTGACACTATTAACTATACGTATGATTTAAAACATAATTAAATGATATAACATAAAAGTTTATAGATGCATCAAACAAACTTTACTTGCTTTTATTAAATATAAATATAAATATTATGAAGTTTATAATTGACAGGAAAACTTTATTTGCTTTTTTGTTTTAAAATAAAAGATAAATGAACTAATAAACTTGCTATATTTGTCTCACTTGTCTTAAAAAAACATAATTGTATTAATATATATTCAGTAAATAGATTGAAATAGGTTTTGTGGGTTGACACTATTAAAATCATAAATAAATGGGTTATGTTTAGATTCACATTCTCTAACACATTTTTGATAAATAGGTTATGTTTGAGTTGATGCTTTCTGATACGCCTAATAAACAAGTTGATTGGATACAATCTGTTAATACGTATCACCACTCTTAAAAAAAAAAAATGTACATGAAACAATCAGAGATAAAATAAGCTAAAGACTTTTAAGTCCATTTTCCATAGTTTATAACACATATAACGTTATACTCTTATCTATAATTTTAAAGCCCATGGTCTATAATTCATATAACAAAAACTTGGTGAGAGAGAATTTATGATAAAGGGTTATTAATCTTTTTTCTATACCCTATTTTTTATAGGTTTATTCATATACTATATATTTAGTTTTTGGATGTCATCAAACGCATACCTTCATATTAGATTTAATAAATAAATTTCTTCTTTTCCTGGTTTTCTCAATTTTGATATAAGAAAATGCCCAAAATACGGTTAAATAAAAAATAAAAAAACTTAAAAAAAACTCTAAACTAATGGTTTTGAGCTCAAAAATATCTCGAGTACCCTCAAAAATGAGTTTTTTTGCATGTTAACGTTTTTTCCTCTAATTTTTTAATTTTGAATTTTTTCTCTTTTACTTGTGGATAATATGGTCATTTTAAAAGTTAAAATCAATTGCAGTCCAAAGTAAAGTATAAATTTATGTACTAAATCTAATATGAAATTTTATATTTGATAATATAAAACACTTAAGATATAGTTTTTAAATAAACTTAAAACAGAGTGTATCAAAAAGTAAATATCCCTATGATAAATAATACATAAAAGTTTTAAAATGGCGGTCACGTGGGTTCAACTCACAAGCCAATTTTGTGAAATTGTACATACCAACCAAAAAAGATGGACATGTTAAAAACTTGGCCAAGAAAGGAAAGGTGATGACGAGGCCAATGGCGGCCAGGGGTGGGCGGTTTAAATGAGCGGGATGGTTTCATGCAAAATCCTAGGTAATTTGTATCTTTTTTTTAAAGAATTTGTTGGTCCTTTTTTCTTTTTTTTTTCAAAATATTGGCCCTTAGCCGAGAAAAGCTGAGGATTCAAAATACATGTTATGATTATGTGACAATCTCAAAACAATTAGGTGTCAGATAAGGAAGATTGGACAAGTATTAATGAGACCACAAATTTTTGTGCTGGATTTTTGTCCTAGTGGTGCTGTATTTTTGTTTCTTTTGCATCGGTGTGTTACTCCCCGTTCAAAATGATCTGCTCGGTTGATTAATTTGACGGATGGCGCGTATTCAGATCTCGCTGTTCGTATGGACTTACTATTACACTTTTTATTAGCTTAAAAGAAATTACTATGTTGATCATTTTGGAAAAGAAAATGAGCGAACATAGAGTTATATTCTACGTCATATTTTATTTTTTTTCTTTTGCTGATTAAACTAATAGATTTTTTACACAAACAAACTCCTCGTAATTAAATTTTTGCAAACTAAAAAAAGCTAAGATTAGTTTAAACATTATATTTAACGAATTTTTCTTTCTTTTAGGTAGATTTTTTGTTTAATCTTCTAATTAGTTCAAAGGACAAATGTATAGCAAATACAATTATCAAAAAGGAGCATAAAATTAGCATATGGCCCCGTTGGCATCGAGGTGTCGAGAAAGTACAAAGAAATAATTGATTATATTAAATCTGAATAAACTTCAATGGTATCCATGAATAGTTAAGGTCGTACATATTATCTTAAATTCTAACGTTACTTACATGATTAAGAAAAAGTTATTTGCCAAGTAAATAATTTGATATTTATTCAAAAACATTAGAAAGGTAATCAAATTCATACAATAGAACGTTGTTGTCATAAATAATTGTAGAACCCTCATATATTTTATTAAAAATGGTTGTTGTGCGCATACACTTAATTTTCCAATTTGCATTCTATATATAGATAGATCTTCGAAGCCAACATTAATCATCAGCAGTTGAAGGATTAGGTGTAACAAGGCATGCTAATTAAGTTTAACCACAACAAGAGAAAACACCAAATATGGTGATTAAGCTGTTTTTCTTAGTCATGGTACTAATCTTGTGCTTTTTTACAATTTCAGCGGTTGGGACAATAGGGAGAGCAACATTACGTTAGTAAGGCCTTCATGGACTTTATCATCCATGCAATTTTTTTTTTAGAAGCTAAACTATGCATTTTTATATCTTACTGGTTTAGGGAGCTTAATTAAATAGAATCGTAAACATGTAGTTAATAATTAAATTTTTGAAAAACAATTCTAATTAGTTACTTTATTGATGAAAAGGTGATTAAGCTGTTTTTCTTAGTCATGGTACTAATCTTGTGCTTTTTTACAATTTCAGCGGTAGGGACAATAGGGAGAGCAACATTACGTTAGTAAGGCCTTCATGGACTTTATCATCCATGCAATTTTTTTTTTTAGAAGCTAAACTATGCATTTTTATATCTTACTGGTTTAGGGAGCTTAATTAAATAGAATCGTAAACATGTAGTTAATAATTAAATTTTTGAAAAACAATTCTAATTAGTTACTTTATTGATGAAAAGGTGATTAAGCTGTTTTTCTTAGTCATGGTACTAATCTTGTGCTTTTTTACAATTTCAGCGGTAGGGACAATAGGGAGAGCAACATTACGTTAGTAAGGCCTTCATGGACTTTATCATCCATGCAATTTTTTTTTTAGAAGCTAAACTATGCATTTTTATATCTTACTGGTTTAGGGAGCTTAATTAAATAGAATCGTAAACATGTAGTTAATAATTAAATTTTTGAAAAACAATTCTAATTAGTTACTTTATTGATGAAAAGGTGATTAAGCTGTTTTTCTTAGTCATGGTACTAATCTTGTGCTTTTTTACAATTTCAGCGGTAGGGACAATAGGGAGAGCAACATTACGTTAGTAAGGCCTTCATGGACTTTATCATCCATGCAATTTTTTTTTTAGAAGCTAAACTATGCATTTTTATATCTTACTGGTTTAGGGAGCTTAATTAAATAGAATCGTAAACATGTAGTTAATAATTAAATTTTTGAAAAACAATTCTAATTAGTTACTTTATTGATGAAAAGGTGATTGTACCATTCCCCTCCCCCCCCCCCCCCCCCCCACCACTCTTTTTTTTTTTTCCCTAAAAGGATAGACGTTTGATGAAAAAGTGTTTGACCAATATCTGAACTTTAATTTGTTTGTCATTCTGAAATTGTAAAAAAAAAAAAAAAAGTAATGCATAAGAAAGCTTGGAATCTCCTAATTGCGAACACTAGAGTCATTATGAGACATTTTATCATCAACATAAAGGTTTTTTTAAAAAATTTTTATGTGATCGCACAAGGATCATTACATAACTATATTTCATAATTTTAATTATTTCTCAATTTATCATTTTGGTTTTATAAACTATAAAAAGTATCTTTTGAAAAGCTTGTTTCAATATTATCCCTCATAGACTTTCTGAATACAAAAACATAGAGATAATATAAAAGTGTCCTTGATTAGACCAAAATTATTTCTTAAATATATTTTTCTTTTTGAGAAATTCTTGAAAATATTTTTATATTTAAAAATCCAAAAAACTTAATATCTTTTTTTTTGAATTTGATGTTTATTTTAGGATTTTTTTTACTATTTTTTAATGTATAAAATATTTTTCACAACTGGTTAAGAGTAGTTACGTTATTTTGGCAAATATTTTCTATTCATTTATATGAAATTGAAATAAGTTTTTTAATTTAAAAGATAACTTTCTAATTTCTAAAACCAAAAAAATAAACTGAGAAATAATTAAAACTAAAAGGTATAATTATATAATTAATTTTAGCTTCTGGTAACATTATATTTTACCCAAGAGCTTATTGACCAATCATTGTTTTTGTCAAGGTTCGGTTTGTTTTGGGAAACGAAACGAAGGCGCAACGGTAGCTGCTGCAAGCAGGCAGTTGCACGGCCACAGGGCCATTTGTGGAGAAGAAATACAAAATCAAGTGCTTGAATGCTGATTACAAAACCGGACGTAATCCACGCAAAAAGAATAACGAAGTGGCGGTGACTATGGTTGACTATTGCCATGGCTGCAAAGGAGACCACATTGACTTGTCCAAACATGCTTTTGATTCCATCGCCCATCTCAGTGCTGGAAGAATTAAGATAGATTGTTAACAAGTCTGATCCAAGTACAAAGATAAATGGTGACAAATGATTTATTATGTGTGTGATTTGTTTCTTTTATTGTTAATCATGTAGGTTTTGGATGCAACTTTTGGGCAATGGTTGCTGTATTATCGATAATAGATGTGTGTTTATTTTTTTATTTTATTTACATATGTAATTCTATAAAATGTAAGATATTATGATTACGCGCGCTTTTTTAGATCATAGTTACGTGGAATATCGGTGAGTTTGTGGTTGGACGGACTCGGAAACAAAACTAATTAACTCTAATTGGAGCAATTGTCTAAGAACCCTACGCGCTAAGAAAAAAATCAAACAATAAAAGTTGTGATTAAAAGTGTAAAATACTGTGAATAAAATATTAATCACAACTCCTTTTTTATGGCTGCATTGTTATTGCCAATCCTGTATTTAAAAACTAAACAAAGATTTTATCGTAATTAGTTTTAATGCCAACCAAAGTCCCAGCAAAAATTGACATTTAGTCCAACAGCTTTATTCTTGGATTAATTGTTATTAACGAACTGCACTAGTACTTTTAAATTAAAAATCCAATTTTAATTTTTATTAACGGATAGATTTAGATTATTTTACTTTAAATATTTTGCTCATGAATATAACACTTATATACAATATTTAAAGTCACATTTGTATAATCTAAAATTTTTGATATTTATAGTGCATCTAAAACGTACATACAAAAATAATATTCAAAAGAATTCCTCAAATTATATTAATAATTAGCAAACATAATATATCTCATTTGTTTATGGGCACATATCCCAACAATATCGCACTTGCCTTAAAGCAAATTAGACATGTCTCCAGGTCCCATCACTTCGAGATGTTGCTCAAAACTTCGAGGTAATCTCTTGCTAAGCATATCTTTATGTTGTTTGCGGATGCGATCTTCTGAACTAAAACATCTCCTCTACTAACAATGTTTCTCACTATGTGATATTTCTACGGTATATGCTTTGCTTTACGGCAGTTCTTGGGTTCTCTTGCATTGGCCACTGCCCTACTATATATTATCACAATATAGTCTAATTGGCTCATTTATATATGGAATAACTTCTAGATTTCTCAAGAATTTGCGAAGCCAAACTACCTCTTTAGCTGCTGCACAAGCTGCTATATGTTTAGCCTCATTGGTTGAATCAGCAACACAATTTTGCTTGACACTCCTCCATATAATGGCTCCACTTCCCAAAGCAAACACTGCCTTAGAGGTAGGCTTTTGATGGTCTCTATCTGAATGAAAATTAAAATCTATATACCCAATAGGAATCAAATCCCCACTAGAATATACTAGCATATAGTTTCTCATCCTTCTCAGATTTTTGATTATGTGCTTGACTGCTACCTAGTGATATATCTTGGGTTGGACCGTAATGGCTTACTACTCCCACTGCAAAACATATGTCTGGTCTTGTATACAACATCGCATACATTAGATTGCCAACTACTGATGCATAGGGAATTCGTCTCATATTCCCCTCCTATTGCGGTGTTTTTGGACACTACTTTTTTAAGAGATAAAAACCTAACAAGCACCTTGTCAATGTAGGATGCCTGAGACAATGCTAAAGCCTATTCTTGCAATCTTGTATAATTTAGATACCAAGAATGTAGCTTGCCTCTCCCAAATCCTTAATTTAAAATTGGCTAGCTAGCCAATTCTTTACCTTGGATAGAGACTCTACATCATCCCCAATAAGTAGAATGTCGTCCACATAAAGAACAAAGAAGACCACTTTATCTCTTTCTATCTGCTTATAGACAAAAGGTTCACTCAGACTTTGTTCAAAACCATAAGAATTTATGGCTTCATTAAATCAATGTTCCAAGATCTAAAAGCCTACTTAACCCCATAAATAGATCTTTGCATTTTGTAGACTTTCTACTCTTTGGCCCTTGGCCATGAAACCCTATGCTTGGACCATATGAATGGTCTCTTCAAAATGGTTGTTCAAGAATACAGTCTTGACGTCCATTTGTCATATCTCGTAATCATAACGAGCGGCAATGGATAAGAGAATTCGAATGGATTTCAACATGTCTACTCCTTCCTTTTGGGTAAAAACCTTTGCCACTAGCTTAACATTGAAAGTCTTTACTTTTTAATTGGCTCCTCCTTTTCGTTTATAGATCTATTTGCAACCAATAGGCTTAATGCTTTTTGATAGATCTACAAGCTCTTAGACTAAATTGGAGTACATGGACTCCATTTCGTGCTTCATGGCCTCTTGCCATTTTTCTTAATCAACATCATCCATTACTATCTTGTATGTTAATGGATCATCGTCACTGCCATTGGTGACTGCAACTTATGCTTCTCCTTCTTCACGATATCAAATAGGCAATATTATTTCCCTCCCACTATATTATGGTGGCGGTGGTGTTTGATCTTAAGTAGTGGTCTATACTCTTTGTCACTCAACAACTGTTGTTGGCTTGGGGCTGATCTCATCAGCTAGTAACTCTTCCAAATCTACTTTACTTCTGGGTTTGAAATCTACAATATAGGTGCTCAAGAAACATAGCATTTGTTGACATAAACATTTTGCTATCTAACCGCTATAAAACAGACCTTTTCTTGTTCCTTTAGGATAGCCTACAAACATGCACACCTCTAAGCAAGGTTTCAACTTCCCAATCTTTCTTTCAGCATGTATGCTGGGCAACCCCATATACGGATGTGTTCAAACTAGTTTTGCGACCGTTCCATGAATCTAGGGGAGTCTTAGGGATTGACTTAGATGGAACTAAGTTCAAAATATATACTGCCGTTTGTAATGCATATCCTTAAAAGGAGGTAGGCAGAAAAGAATAACTTAACATTGATCTCATCATATCAAGCAAAGCGCAATTCTTTCTTTTGGCTACACCATTTTGCTGTAGTGTCTTAGGTGCTGTGAGTTGTGATAATATTCCATTTTCAATCAAGTGGTCCTTGAATTCATAATCTAGGTACTCTTTGTTGGAAAAATAGTACGCAGTGAAAATTTTAAAATTTTTTAATTAGAGTGTTTTTTAAAACACAAGTTTGGCATGCTATATGCATAAATTAACTAGATCTTACTAACCTTGTATGCCGAAGAGCTCCTGCAATCTATGAAGAGAAAGGCATTCTAGAAAAGCCTTAATCAACCAGTCATCTTTGCTATTCTTTATCCACGATCAGCATGTGTGTGGGCACACCTCGTACAACTCTTCCTCAGTGACTCTCCTTTCAACCAATTGAAAAAACCTAAAACTAACGTTTGTGATTTGTGAACAATAGCACTTCAGGGAGTTTCAGAGACTCACAAATTAGAGTGCTTGCTCTTATTTTCTCAACTAATCTCTTAACTCAAAAAACTTACTCCCTATTTATAGAGGTCATCCCATGGTTGGTTATTATCAGATAAGGCCTTAAAAATTTGAATTTGAATTTGAATCAATATATGATAAAATAGCGTAAAAATACATGATCAGATTATCACTCGATCGACAGGCCAAACTAGCAGATCGGCTTGTCGAACTTACTCTATCGGTAGGCCAAACTTGAAGATCGGCCTACCAAACTATGATAAATGATCCTTGTGAATCTTTTATTTCCTACACTAGATTTTTTGGATAGAGCCTTAGTTTTAAGTCAAATAACCCAATAGATAAGTTATCTGATTAAAACAGTCATATCTAGATAATCTCTAGGGAAAAAAATATTCTTGATAATTCAACAAGTTTATCTTAAATTAATTTACACAAATTAATTCAACCGATAAACAGACATAAATTATCTAATCCCATCGATTTTAGCTAATCTAATAATTTAATATAAGTCATTAATTTATTGAAAAAGCATGCCGTATCGTTATAGGAATTATGAGCTAGCAAAGGGGACCCGATGAACTTATATAGTTCAAGCTCCGAATAATTATAAAACCCAATATCCCAGATATATGTTTCATAATTATCAACTCTAACGTTATTTCACTAGAAGCTTACAGCTGGACTCTCAAACTATATAAAATTATGAAGCCCAAATACTAAGTGTCCATGACATATCATGAGGTATCGTATCCCTATAGGATATCCATAATCAGCTTAAGGATAAATTATGTCTTACCTTCCTGATTATTTTTCTCTTACGTTTCATTATCTCACCATCGAAAAACTTACCATCCAAAGACAATATACCATTCGGTTACACCTATGTATCTAAATGGTTGAGCCCTTCAGTCTTCCAATTATAGGACAACATATATAAGAGGATATCATTGACTCCTAAAGAGGAGCTATGGATTCCGTATCTATGAATAATAGGTTTACGCTATCAAGAGTCATGCGTATAATGTATCGGTATACGAACCATTATAAAATATGGATGTCACCCTTTGGTACGTCAAAAGACATAAGTCAAGACAATGGGACCACTATTCATTTCAGGATTAAGATACAACACATATGATTGTCTAAAGTAAATTGATATACTGAGATAGAATTATTAATTCAAATCAATTACATTTTATGTCCCAATCCAATACACGTCACCTATGACAATGTACCAATGTTTCTATTCACCTTTGATGGCCAAAACAAACCATCTCTCGTTAGGGATATAGACAACATAACAATCTTTGCATGAATAATGTGCCTAACTTTATTCCCTTGATTACGGATCCTATGATTTAGACCATCATCTTTAGAATCATGTCTTCTGCATAATTTATCCATCATATGCCTGATTTTAAAGGTTTAGACTGATAGTCTCAGATTTTTGTTTGCTTATCATACATTCAACAAATATGAATGTAAAGAGGACAACAATTTGGTATATGAATAATAAATAAATTCTTTATTGATAAAAATGTCTTCAAAATCATATTACATTTTTACTCCTTAGGGCATGCATGTCTAATAATCTCCCGCATCCCCATAGTTTCCACATGCCCCTCGAAAACTCTTGCAGTTAGTGTCTTCATGAATGGATCAGTTAAATTTTCCTCAGATGCGATTTTGCATACAGTAACATGCCCATCTTCAACAAAGTCCTTTATCACATGATATATTCAATCAATATGCTTACTCTTCTTATGAAATCTTGGTTCTTTAGCATTAGCTATTGTTATAGTGTTATCACAATACAACAATACCACCTTATCCATACCAAGAACTACCTCAAGATCCCCAAAGAACTTGTAGAGCCATACTACTTCTTTTGAATCATCACTAGCTGCCACATACTTAGCATCTATCGTTGAATCTGAAGTACAATCTTGCTTGACACTTCTTTAAACAATGGCATAGCTGCCCAGAGTAAACACAAAACCCAAAGTCCATCTTCTCGAATCCAAGTAGGATTCAAAATTTAAGTCAGTGTATCCTAGAGGTATTAAATTCTCACCCGAATATACAAGCATATTCCCTTGAGTCCTTCTAAGGTAGTTAAAAATATGCTTGACCGCAACCCAGTGGTTCGGTCTCAGATCCAACTGAAATCGACTTACTATCTCGGCCGCATAACTAGTATCCAGTCATGTGCAAGACATGGCATATATAAGACTACCCACTGCCAAAGCATAAGGCATCTTTTTCATGAATTCTCTTTCTTTATCAGACTTTAGTGAGTCTTTCGTAGAAAGAGTAATTCTAGACTTAGATGGTTGCCCACTTTTCTTGGAATCTTACATTGCAAACCTCTTGAGAATTTTATCTATGTAGCCCACTTGGGATAAAGCTATCATTTTGTTCTTCCTATCTTGAAAGATCTAGATACTAAGAACATAATTAGCATCACCTAAGTCTTTCATGTCAAACTACTTGGTCAACCATAATTTGACGGATGACAATGCCCCAACGTCATTGTCAATTAGCAGAATGTCATCTACACAGAGTAGTAGAAAAATCACCTTTTTATCCTTAATGTGTTTGTAAACATATGGTTCGTCCACATTTTGTTCAAACTCATAAGTTTTGATCACCTGATCAAATCTTATGGTCCAAGAACAGAAAGCCTGCTGAAGTCCATAAATTGACTTTAGCAGCTTATAAACCCTTAGACTTGAACCCATCTGGTTGTACCATATAAATGGACTTATCAACATAGCCATTTAGAGAAAGCCATCTTGACATCCATGTACCAAATCTCATAGTCGAGAGTGGTAGCTATGGATAAGATAATATGGATGGACTTAAGCATGGCTACAGATGAAAAGGTTTCCTTGTAATCGATTCCTTCCTTTTGCGTGTATCCCTTAGCTATCAGTCTAGCCTTATAGGTTTTGACTTTTCCATCTGCTCCTCTCTTTCTCTTATAGATCCAATTACATCCTACGGGTTTTATCCATTCGGGAAGATCTACAAGTTCCAAGACTCGATTAGTCTCCATAGACTTAATCTCAGTGTTCATAGCTTCTGTCTAGAGTTTTGAATCAACATCCTCCATAGCCTTTTCGTAAGTGTAAGGATCTCTGTCATGTTCAATTGGTTTAGCCAAAAGGGTCTCACTATTGAACATATACCTCTCAAGTTAACGCCCAATCCTCCCACTACGCCGAAGCTCCTTAGGTTGTTGTTTAGTTGGTTTTTCTACATTGATTGGAACGGTTTTATTTGGAACCACCAGAGTGATCGAATCACTTGCCAACTCCTTGAGTACCACGTTACTTTGAGGCTTAAAATCGTCCATGTATCTTTCCTTAAGGAATATTGCATTAGTTGAAATCATGACTTTATTTGCCTTTGGGTCATAGAAATAAGCCCCTTTAGTCCCTTTTGGATATCCTACAAACACATAAACTTTCGAAAGTGCTTCCAACTTATTCGCTTCCTTCAACAGGACTTGAGATGGACATCCCCATATGCAAATATGATTTTAGGATGTCCTTTTCCCTGTCCATAACTCGTGAGGAGTTTTAGGAACTGATTTTGAAGGCACATTGTTCAAAAGATAACATGCAATTTATAGTGCTAACTCATCATGGACCTAACTATGTCCAATAAAGTCCTATTCCTTTTCTTAGCTACGCCATTTTGTTGTGGAGTGCCGGACATAATCAAATAGGATGGAGTCCTATTCTCTAATACGTGTTCTAAGAACTCATCAGAAAGGTATTCACCACCTCGATTAGATTGAAGTGCCTTTATGGGTTACCCAATTGCTTTTCTACTTCAGCCCAAAACTCCCTGAACTTGTCATAAGTTTTTCTTTTACGGTGCATTAGGTACACATACCCATACCTTGAGTAATTATCAATAAAAGTGACAAAATATTTATACCCTCCTTATGCCCAGATGTTCATAGATCCACAAACATTGCTATGCATAAGTTCTAGAACCCCTTCGGCCCTATTGCCTTTAGACCCAAGTGGTCTTTTGGTCATTTTACTCTCCGAACAAGATTCACATTATGGTATAGATTTCACCTTTAAGTGACTTAAAGGTCCATCCTTTACGAACTTTTGAATCCTATTTAGGTTAATATGACCTAGTCGTAAATGCAAAAGATAGGTCTTATTAGAATAAGAAGTTTTAAGTCTTTTAGAGTTATTATTATTAACCTCAGTGTTAAGCAGTAAGTCTATCTTAGGTTTGATAAAATATAGATTGTTTTTCATCCATCCATCACAGATAAAATATTTGTTTTTATGAATCACCACTTTATTGTTAAATGAAACTACATAAGAGTCTTTAAATAAACAAGCTATAGATATTAAATTATTTTTAAGTTTAGGAACATAAAAAAAATCTCACAAAACTAAACTTCTATAATTATCAAAATAAAGATCGACGTCTCCCACTGCTTTAGCCAACACTAGGGATCCATCACTCATATGAAGCGTGAAGTCTTCATGTAGTAGACTTTTCGTTTCTTTGAACCCTTGTAGAGAAACACAAACATGATTAGTTGCTCCAGAATCTATGACCCACCAAACAAGTTTCAATAGCCAGAAGATCACACCTGCCTCCTCGAGAAAGGAAGTCCTTGCATTTTTTTTTAATGTGCCTAACTTTCCCACATAAAAACCACTTGAGCTTCATCAGGTTCTTTTTTTTTTCTTGTTCTTGTCATTCGTAAGAATAGAAGACTTTCTGTTCTTAGTCCATTGCTTCTTTCCATTCATAGAGTTAGGATTGGAACCAAAGGCAGCCGCTAAGTTGGCGTCACCACCAGGAGGAGTTTCCCTGATCAGATTTTTGAGCTCTTGTAACTACTTCATTAGCTCAGCCAAGGTCATATCACGTCTATTGCTTAAATTAAATGAAGCTCTAAATGGGATAAACTTCTTAGATAGAGTCTCAAAGACCAAAGTCATTTGTGTTCTAGTATCTATGTCAGCTCCATTGGTTTGAGCCTTAGTGAGGTAACCAATGACCAATATCATATGCTCCTTCATGGGAGTCCCTGGTCTTTGTTTGCAATTTAAGAGTTTTAGAAGTGCCCATTGTCGTTTTGTTAGGACCTGGCCTCCAATATACTTCGTAGTCTCATAATCATCATTTGAGCCTGCAGCACGTTATACATGTTGGCCATAACATAACAACAGGCCTAATCATTAGTGTCTTTCCAGCGATCATACGCTTGGATTTGCTCATTAGTGGAATCTCCTGTAGGCTCGGGAGGACACGTTGTTGTTAGCACAAATTTTAGTTTTTCAAAGGATAGGATAATATTCAGGTTTTGATTCCAATCCTTAAAATTCTCTCCAGGTAATTGGTTTTTATCAAGTATTAATGATAAAGTGTTTTTAGGCATTTTTTTTATCTACAATAAAGAATCTTATACCAAATATAAGCAAACATACGATAATTATTTAGTAAGATAAAACAATCAAGTGAACAAGCAATTGTGTTTATGTGTCAAAACATTGAAAAAATCACAACCTTACAATGATAAGTCCTAACTCAGAATTTAACAAGCCGCCTATGGGAGACTTGCCAAATTCAATTAGGAATACGGATCTCCTCCAAATTAATATATGCTATCTAGGACCTGTTTGATCTAGCATATATTAATAATTGTTTCTTTAGCCATTAATTTTATTAATAGAGCTCCTAGGGGAGCTTAATAATAAAATTAACATGAGTGTATAATCATCATTTTAATATTTTATCCATGATTTATAATCATCACCAAGGGGTGTGCAACGATAAATCATGCTAAAATATCTTATCCTCTCGAATATCCAACCTGGTACAGATAAAGTCCCTTTCTAGGAGTTGGAACAACCATATACTACCTATAGACCAACGATGGAGGCAATGGGTCCTCTCTTCAAAAACCTTCTCCCACTCAATCTTTTAAAATCAAAGTTTTATTTTAAAAACATGCACGAACAATTTCGAATAGTGGCACCCCCTATTCTATATGACATGTTATCAACATACATAGCAAATCATATTATAATGTAGATAAGCAAAGCAATCATGCAAAACCACAAGCAAACTAATAATAAATAGCCGTAATACTATGGTTTCACCCTAGAGAAAAGAAATTAAAGATTACAAGAGATCAATTGAAACATATTATTGATTCTTCATCCTTGAATCTTAAAATTGTATCATTCTTCATGTATTTTGCATCTTCAAGTCTTCAATCCCACATGGATCAAACACATCATATTTCTAGTCATATCAAAATTTTATGTTTATCAGAATTGTCTCAAAAATAAAATCAAAATGCACCAAAAGATGCACCTTTATGAAAATCCATAGCTCTCTACTGGCCTGTCAGTCATGACCCATCGGCCTGCCGATCCTCACAGTTCGGCTTGTTGGTCATGATAGATCGGCTTACCGAACTTGAAAGTTCAGCATGTCGCCAACGCTGTCAGAATTTTGCCTTGTAGATGGCTTGTCGAGTCTCATAATTCAGCCTATCGATCTGCGACCATCAGCCTATCGAACCTAAGGGTTCAGCCTACCGACCGAGCAAAGATCATTTTTTCCAAAAAATATAGTTTTTATGCAGTTTTTCATTCTTACTTTCAACAATTCAAAAACATAAAAATTTAGAGAATCAGGAAATACCAGTGGATCTCTATCATCGATCTTCTAGATCCGTCTTCTAGATTTATCTTCTAGACCCATCTTTACTCCGAACGATTATTTAATTACAAAATTCTTACAAATTTAAAGCTAAATAATAATTCCTAGACGGGGACGATAGACTGCCATCTAATTACATGAAAAACCTAGGTACACATTTTAACCTCTAAAGAACCATTAGTAGCACAAATTAATTAATAAATAATTAAATAATAATTTAATCAACTGTAATTAATTAATAAGCATTCATTATATAATCTCATAACAACATAAATATATAGAAACCCTAGAGTGTCAACTCTCTAAAAAATTAAATTCAAGCATAAGAGAGATCAAGATCATATAATTTATATATATAACATGATTATAAACTCATAAATTTATGCAAAAATGTGTCTCTGATACCAATTATTAGAAAATAAGTATGCAACAAAAAAATTAAAATTTTTTAATCAAAGTATTTTCCAAAACACAAGTTTAACATACTATATACATAAATTAACTAGATCTTCCTAACCTTGTAAGCCAAAGAGCTCTTGCAATCTGTGAAGAGAAAGGCGTTCTAGAAGAGCCTCAACCACTGGTCTTCTTAGCTATTCTCTATCCATGATCGGTATATGTACGAGCACACCTCGTACAGCTCTTCCTTGGTGACTCTCTGTCCAACCAATTGAGAAAACTCAGAACTAACATTTGTGATTTGTGAACAACAGCTCTTCAGGGAGTTTCATAGACTCACAGAATAACATGCTCACTCTTAATTTCTTAACTTATCTTTTAACTCAAAAAACTCACTTCCTATCTATAGAGGTCGTCCCATGGTCGGTTATTATCTAATAAGGCCTCAAAAATTTGAATATGGATCAATATCTAATAAAATTGCATAAAAACGAGTGATTAAATTATCGCTTGGTTGTTTGGGTAAACTGGCAGATCGGCCTGCCAAATTTACTCCATCAACAGGCCAAAGTTTAAGATCGACTTGCTAAACTTATGATAAATGATCTTTGTGAATCTTTTATTTTTCACCTAAGATTCTTTGGATAGAACCTTAGTTTTAAGTCAAATAACCCAATAAATAAGTTATCTGATTAAAACAGTCATATGTAGACAATCTTTAGGAAAATAAATATTCCTGATAATTCAACAAGGTTATCTTGAATTAATTTAGACAAATTAATTTAACTGATAAATAGACATGAATTATTTGATCCTATCAAATTTCAAGCAATCTAATAATTTAACATAAGTCTTAGAAAAGCACGTTGCATCGTTACAGGATTTATTATCAGCTAGCAAAGGAGACCCGAGGGACCTATATAGTTTAAGCTTTTGATAATTATAAAGCCCAATATCCTACATATATGTTTTATAATTATCAACTCTAATATTACTCCACTAAAAGCTTAGAGCTGGACTCTCAAACTATATAAAATTATGAATCCCAAATAGTTAAGTATTCATGACATATCATGATGTATCGTATCTCCATAGGATATCTATAATCAGCTTAAAGATGATTTTTGTCTTACCTTCCTAATTATTTTTCTCTTACATTCCATTATCTCACCATCGAAAAATTTACTATCCAAAGACAGTATACTATTTGGTTATACATATGTATCCAAATGGTTGAACGCTCCAGTCTTTCAATTAAAGGGTAACACATATAAGAGGATATCATCGACTCCTAAAAAGGGGCTATAGATTGTGTATCTATGAATAACAGGCCTACGCTATCAAGAGTCATGTGTCCAAGTACCGGTATGTGTACCATCATAAAATATGGATGTCATCAAATGACATAAGTCAAAACAACAGGCCCACTATTCATTTCAAGATTAAGATACAACATATATGATTATCTAAAGTGAATTGATTTACCGAAACAAAATTATTAATCCAAATCAATTACAGTTTATATCCCGATCCAATACATCGTCACTTATGACAATATACCAATATTTTTATTTGCAGAGTCCACCTTCAATAGCCAAGATAAACCATCTTTGTTAGGGATATAGACAACATAATAATCTTTGCATGAATAATGCACCCAACTTTATTCCCTCGTTTATGGATCTTATGATTTAGACCATCACCTTTAGAATCATGTTTTTCACATAATTTGTCCATCATATGCTTGATTATAAAGGTTTAGACTGACAGTCTCAAACTTTTGTTTTCTTATAATACATTCAACAGATATGAATATTAAGAGGACAACAATTTGGTATATGAATAATAAATAAATTCTTTATTGATACCATTGTCTCCAAATACATATTACATTTTTACTCCTTAGGGCATACATGTCTAATACTCTCTTCCTCAATCTGATTGAAGAGTTTTGATTTATATGCTAAGTTGCTTTTCTACTTCAGCACCTATTCTTTGAATTCTTTAAAAGCCTCAGATTATCTTTCGATCGGGTATGCATATCTGTATCTTAAATAATTGTTGATAAATGTGATGAAGTATTCATAGCCCCCTTTCGCTTTGACATTCAAAGGTCCACACATGTCAGAATGTATGATCTCTAGAGTTGCTTCTGTTCTTTCACCTTTAGTTGAAAAAGGTCTTTTGGTCATTTTACCTTCTAGGCAAGATTCACAAAATAGTAGAGTGTCAAATTTTAGCTCCCTCAAAGAACCATCCTTTGTTAGTCTTTGTATCCTATCTATGTTCATGTGACTAAGCTTTAAATGCCACAAATATGTGTGATCTTTATCATTTGAAGTCTTTCTTCTTTTAGCGACTGGTTTAGTAACTTTAAACATTTCGGTTTAAAGTAAATTATTCAAAATTAGTTTAACAAAAAAAAATACCATTATTAACATAACTAGAACAAATACTCATACCATTCTTATAAATCGAAGCATAGTCAATTTTAAAAGAAATAGAAATAAATTGTTCATGCAACTTTGAAATGAAAATTAAATTCTGTTTGAACCCTTATTAGCAAATGATAGTCACACTATCCCTGCTGCAGTCGCTAAAACTCTTTCCTCATTGCCAACTCTCATCATCCCTAGATGTCTCAAGCATCTGCAAAGAAATACAAACATGGTTAGATGCTCTTGAATCAACAATCTAGCTTGAGAAGTTATTCTTAACCAAGCATGTGTCCATGACTAGCAAATCTAATTTACCTTGTTTCTTCTTTTCTTTTAGCTCATCAAGGTACTTTTTATAGTTCCTTTTCTAATGCCCGTCCTGATTGCAATGGAAACGTTTTCCTTTAGGCTTAGGCTCAATAGCCTTCCCCTTCTTCTTTTGGATCTTCTTTTTGCCCTTTGTCTTTCCCACATTCTTCTTCTTTTTCTTCTTCTTCTTCTTCTTTGAAGAAGAAGCTTTCTCGTCTGCCGTATTAGCCTCAGCAACATTTACCACCCTTATCATCTGTAAGGGTGTTATAGGTTTACAGCTTGTACAGGAGTTCTGTCAGATTATACTTTTTTTGATTCATGACATACTTTAAACTGAATTAGAGAAAAGCAGGAGAGAGTGTCTCCAAGATTATACTAATCTTGGTCTTTCCATCAATTTTCACACCATTAATTTCAGCCTCATTGAAATGATGAATAATTTTCAGGACATGCTCATGAATTAAAGAACCATTTTCAATTTGCCGTTCACAATGGCTTTCACAGCTTCGTGGTAGGCTTGCTCTGAGGGGTGTCCAAACATCTGCTATAGAGATTCCATAATCTCTTTTGTAGTTTCAAGGGCCTGGTGCTTAGCTCTAAGCACTTCATTTATTACTGCTAAGAGGTAGCAACAGGCCTTGTTAGAGAACCTTGGAGGCATTTGTTGGAGGCACAGAAGGAAGATCCTCTTTAAGGACAAAGTGTAAGTTTTCATTAATGAAGAGAATGTTCATGTTGCTTTTTCATTTTTTAAAGTTTCACCAATTAAAACTTTGGAGGCAAGAAGTGAGAAAATCGGATTCGATCAAGAGAATGCTAAGGCAAAGTAAATACGACCCATGAATGCACATGTTAAAATACACAAAAAAATATATATTTTTACTTTAAAAGCCAAAGTAATTTTAATCGCCATAGCTAAATGCCACTATAGGGTAGGTCAAATAATTGCTAATTAAAATAAGAATTTCTCAATTAATAAATACTATCCAAAATATCTCATATTTCTATTATTATTAATTTTCTTTAATTTCAATCAAGAAAATAACTAACCAATTTAATTGTTTCTTTATGAGTGTAACCCATTGTTTCTAATTTTTTAAGCTTAACTTAGAAATTGCTACTGTAGGATAAACTAATTCTAAAATATATCTTAAAATCTGATCTTATGGAAGACAACCTTCTTATTGAAATTAGTAGACCCCCACCATAGGGTGGATGAAATCAAAGCATCTTTAGGCGCTACTAGAACACACATGGTATTGTTCTAACGATAAAGACCTAGGGTTTATATTATCATATTACCTATCCTACTCAATATTTTGTCAAAGAAAAAAGTGTATTTAACTTTATAAAACAACTCTTGTTTCATAAACCCTGGTCAATTTAAAAATTTTAAATTATTAAGCCTTTATAACTTTAAACAATTTAAAATTATAAACTAAATCAATTATGATTTATAAATTTTAACATTTAAATCTATAAATTTCATATTTAACCCACTTATTTTGTGAATTCATTTACTTAATTAATCTTCAAATTTAACATCATTAAATTTGTTACAAGGCACATTTATTTAGTTTACTAAACGATTTTAGAAAATAAAAGGTAAATACACATGAATGCATGCATATAAAATAGGTAGGCACTTTTCTATCTAATATGGCATGTTATATGCATTGCAATATAATTATCATCAACATAATAAAATGTTCAAACATATGCGAATTGGAAAAACTTGTCTGGGTTTTATGGACCTATGAATTACAACCCAAAGTAAGTAAAGAAATAAATAAATAAATAAAAATTTCAGGTCTTATTGTAATTCTCTAACTTCTCTAGGTAGGAGTAGGGGTCCTTGAATTTCTCAAATGCAATAAAATTCAGATTTTTTTTTTTATTTTTTGGGCAATGCCCAAGTGCAAACATATGCCAAGGCATATGGAGAAAATTAGGTTGCATACCACTTCTTTAATACCACTAATGTTTTGCACAACTTTTTTTAAACCTTTAATTCATATCACTTTTGACATACAGTATGTCTAAATTACCCTACAATAAATCTCACCACCTAGCTCTTCCTTTCTCTCTTTTCTCACTCTATGTTTCATGCTCTTCCCTTTCTCTCCTTGTGTCTCTTTCTTTCTCCTCTCTCTCTTTTGATTTCCTAAAAGTGGTATGTTTCAATTTTTTTCATAAAAGAGGTTGGAGTCAAAAGTGGTACCACAAAAGTAGTATTTATCAAATTGACCCAAGCATATAAGTATACGTAGGCCTGCTTCTTCTTCAATGGGCTATTTACCCATCACATGGGCTAGAAGCGCATCAATTTGGGTTGGGCCAACACAAATAGCTAGGGTTCCAAACCCTTTGTTTTTGTCGTGACTGCAGGCCGGTGTCCACAGCTGATGACCAATCGTGGCGTCATCGCCAGCAACTGCCCCTTGCATAGGAATTTTTTTTAAAATATAAAAAAAGCTTAAGGAACTTTTATGGAGATAAAAAAATATAGACATATATCTAAAGAACTTTTCCTTATCAAAATTACATGAAAAATTATAACATAAATCTGTTTAAAATTAATCTAAACAAAAGAAAATTGCAAACTAATTCTATGGAAGCAAAAAATTTATGACCAATCCATTCATGCATTCATCCATCATAATGAAAAATAACATCCATGAAAACAAATAGAAACATACATCATAATGCATAAACGCCTACCAAAATCATACATAGATTATCAAATAATCATTCATTAAATTAATATAAGGTATTGCCGTCTCTTGTGCTAATTGTTGGTTTCATAAACCAATTTATAAAATTTTTGCAGAACCTTGGTATGGATCAAATTGCATAATTCAAAAAAATTCATTTCAAAAACTTTTTCTAGTGATCAATACTTATCTTAATTTAATGAAATAATATAAGAAGATCATTAAGAAATTTAACGTCATTTGATTAGGATGATAATCTTGAACTCTACCAAAGCACCTTAAACTCCAAATCCTTTAGAACACCATGGATCTTTCTCAACATTCTCCAAATTATGATGAACATGAACTGGTGAGCGTTTTGATATGAGTTTAGGTCACACAACTTAATTGTGGATCACTTTGTATGCTCAACACATGAGATAAAGAGATAAAGAAGAAATGAAAAACTCTCTAGGAATATATTTTTTCTCTACAAAAGTACATTATAATTTCTGTGTCTATTTTCTCCTTCTAAAACCCTTTTTATACTGCAGAGAAAATAATTGACAATTTTTTGTTAATTAATTAAGTTTAACTACTTCCACATGAAGAGAAAATATACGCCCCACATACTGAGTAAGTGGTCATTTTTAGCTGTTGAGGGAGAGTAGAAATCTCTTTGTTATCCCACTAATTAGTTTAAACTTTATCGATGATGAATTTGGTCAAAATAAATTAAATTGATTATTTCATTTCTTCTACATGTGCTAAAATTGGAATTCCACAAGGACTTTCGTTGTGAAATTTATATGAAACTTGCTATGGCACACATGCACAGTGTGATGCTTACCACACTGTATAATTTTCAATTTAAAATTCTTTTAAACTTATTTTAAATAATCATATTACTTAAAATATAAATTAATCCAATTAATAATTGTGTGAAATTAGTTTAGAATTCTTAATTTCAAATTAATAAATTAAACCAACATAAAATATAGTTCACATCATTAAATGGAGCCGTTGAGATGAACTATAAACATTATAATTTTAAACTCCAATAATTTTAACAATTAATTAACACCTTTAATTAAAATATCAATATTATTAATTCCAAAATTACTCCACTAAAAATTTAAAATTGTACTCTCAAAATTATAAAATTAAATATATTCAAAGGATTTGAATTGTCCATTAATGTAGGCACTACATATAAATCAATCATCCATAAATGGTTTGTAATTAAGGCTAGGTATTTTCTATTAGCCTCTTTAATTATATATTTATTCATAAGTATCATTGATTCTCTAATGAATAATATATTTATTATCTAATTATAAAATGAGCCTTTTATTATTCAAGCCCCAAATCAATACTTATGGGAACCGTCCATTCGACTTTTTAACAAATGAATATATTTCATTTTCTATACTAATATTTCCTGCTATTTATTTTATTGTAATTCTAATATACCACGAATTTGATGCTATATGTTTGTGTCATTACTTTGTATGTTAAAGAATACAATACAATAAGTAGGAGTCTATTAATTACTCAAAATTGAGATCTATTCATATCTAACTATCGTTGACTAATATTGAATGTCTAAATAGCAACAGAAATTATTCGATATTCATAACTTATGTTTTGGTCCTAAATAATCAAATTATATAAAGCGATTTCATTCCAATAATCTCATTATTAACAATTCGACTAAGATCGTTTCATTTGGAATGTAATGAACTATGCTAATAATTTTAAATTAAAGATCCTAACTTTAATTTTTATGTATGGAGAGATTAAATATATAACACTTATATACAATATTTAAAGTCACATTTAAATAATCTATGATTTTTGATATTTATAAAAGCATCTAAAACATGCAAGCAAAAATAATATTGAAAAAAATTTCTTGAGTTATCTAAACATAATACATTTCATTTGTATAGGGGCACATATCTCAACATTCTATAGTAGGGGCAGTTGTTTTTCCCTATCAATAGGGTACAATCCAATAGTTGTTTGTGGTTAGATTTCATTTAGGACCTATCGATATACAGTAATTAGCCTTTTAATGAAGCAACCAAGAAAATCTACAATCTAGTTAATGTTAATTGGTAAACGACGTTGTGTAGAGTTTTGCTTCTATTGTTGCTTTTAATTGGGGAGTTTTTTTTATTGTTATTTTATAAGAAAAGGGAAGTTGTTTTTAATTATGGTTCATGTTTTTGTGGTCAAAGAACATGGGGAATGAGATGTTATGATTGTGGTTGTATCTATTGTTAGAAGAAAAAGAAAAGGGATTTAGGTGAAATTAGACTAGTAATTAAAGGCCAAGTTAATAAATCAAAACATAAGGTCATAAAGGTGGACAGATTGGTATGGTTATTAAGATTTGTAATTGCCTGGACTCCAATCCTAGCTACCACACCATTAAAAACTTGTTAATGGAATTTTTACAACGTAAGTGCACATATAGCTAACAAATAGTAAAGTGAAGAGAAATGGTATCATCCTATGACTCTTATGTTGGGGTTCGATTTGAAGAGGCCCAAATAGGGCTGAATCAATGGCCTAGTTTGATTAGATAAATACATAACCCAAATTCTAAAATGAGCGAAGCAAGCCTAACGATGTTAATAGCTACACTATGTTAAATGTGCTTGTTTCATGTTACCAAAATTGGCTTAATTCATCTCAATGGCATTAAATATCAGCTCTTTAGTTGCTACAGTCAAAGTGCTCACTTTGTTTGAGAGCGATCGATTTGGAGTTGGCAACTGTCAAATGGAAGTTACAACTTACAAAATCAAGAGGTTACTTGGGTCAAATTAGTCCAAAATATACGGCCAATAACCACGTGACATACGTCCCAATCCATTGGCAACTATTTGAGTCCACTACTTTTTATGCAGGAATCATTGTATGCTAGGGAAAAACCTTTGTAAAAAGGTCTCATACCCTTCATTTGGGGGGATGTTTTTGGATGAATTTCAAAAAACTTGTACTTTCACTTTCAAATTTCGAAATCCCCAAAGGATTGTAATTCGTATAAGAGTTTACGCCATAGTGAAGGACTCTCCTCAAAAGTTCATGATTACATATTCATAATTTTATCTTCATCTGTAACTAAAAATTTGTTTGTTTGAATTTGAGTTTAAAAGCATGCTTAGGACCTAATAACGACGATTAAGGGGCTAAACAACTCTAATCTAATTATTATCAAAATTTTGATTTTGTTTAATTGAATTGAAAATCCAACGTCGCGCCCACCATGGGGCCCTTTGATAATCAACTCGAGGAAAATAAGCAGCAAATGACATTACAACAATAATGGCAGACAACGTTAATGTCAATTGAGAACTTCTACTAAACACCACTTTTGAGGCAAAGATGAGTACGCACGTTGGGGGTGGTGAACACAACGGTTGTAGGTGCTTCAGAAGAAAATAGGCAATTGAGTACACTCACTGCTGAAGTTGAGTGGTTGAAAGCTCAGTTGCATAAACAGGCACCTTAATCTCAGTAGTGTGATCGATGTTTCAAGAATAGATAGCTTAGAAGTCAAATCACCATCCAAAAAGCACAACTTGTAGCCTACTCTTTCTACTACCAACCCTACTCAGGATACACAGCTGGTCCATTGTTGTCATGGCAGCACCAAATTCCTCAAACGTCTAGGCAGCAACTCTTCTTTAGCTTTGATAAGTAGGATGCAATAGTTTACAACCGTAGAAGGAAGAGCGCCAATGACCACTACGGACACAAAGAGGAGGCATCTTCGAGGCGTGCAAATAAGGCCACAGTGGGACGAAACAACCTAGTCACAGAGAAAGTTACAGAAAAACTCCCAATAGCTGCCACTATGAATACATCCTTAAACTGTTGTGGATGAGCAACTGATGATCAGGGAGATGCTTACATAAAACACAAATGATTAAGGAGAAGATTGACTAGAAGGTGATGAATGCGATGAACAGGACGCTGGCTCTTGATGAGATTCAAAAAAGAATTCGAGAAACCTCATTCATGAAGCATATCACTATGATCATCCCACCAAAGTACTGTAACCATGTGTTTGCTAGCTTTGACAAGACTCAGACTAGAAGGACCATTTATTATAGTACGAAAACATTATAAATGCCACCAACATTCCAGACAACATAGTAGAGGAGATGATGTGCAAGCTTTTTGTGTAGATTTTGAAGGGGCCATCCTTGCATTGGTTTAGCTATCTTTAGCCAGAGTCCATCGATAGTCATGAAGAGTTGGCTGATCTCTTTGTCAAAAGCTATTTAGTTCACATTCAGACAGGTAAGATGATGTGAGACTTGTGGGGAGTCATTCAAGGACAAAACAAACCTTTAAGGATTTATATTAAGAGGTTCAGGAAGGAAGTTTCTAAAATCTTGGACATAGAAAAAGGAATAGCAGAGAAGCATTGAAAAAGAAGTTATTACACAAATCCAAGTTTGAAGATAGCATATGCTTGGACTACCCAAAGACTATCCAAGAAACTTTTAAAAGGGTTCCTTGACTTGGAGAAAAAAGACAAACAAGTTGAACAAGAACTTGCCAGGACAAAAGGAAATAACATAAAAGGTGAAGGGACACCAACAAGGACTAGACCAAAACTACAAGATAAAACTTGGACTCCACAGTGAGCCGAGTAGAGAAGGGATGACCAAAGGCCCCCACGCAACGATAGGATGCCAATGTTCTCTCCTTGTTATGCTGTGACCATTAGCCCTACCGAGCTGATTGCTCAGTTAGAGGCAAAGACTATGTTCATTGGCCAGGGAAAGTGGCCCTTAGCTAGTTTTGAGCAAGTCAAAATATTGTAAGTTCCACCAAGACACCGGAAACTTAACCATAGATTACAAAGCCCTAAGATTGTAGAGTTACTAAAAAAAGGTTACTTGAGGCAACATCTTTCTGAGCGAGGATGCTGATTGTATGGACTTGGTCGCGAGCAAAATGATCAGAGGAATGTTCAAACCCCAGAAAAGAAACCATCACCACTTCCAGTTAGGAAGACAATTGGAGCAATTTATGGTGGATTAGTTTTTAGCAGAAACACCATGATCCAAATAAATGCCCACCAGAGAAAGGCAAGTAATCCCACTGCAAGTTTAGCTCATGACAACAAGCTCAACGACCACTCAATTACTTTTCATAGCATTAAAGCTCGGGGGTTAGATAGACTGCACGATGATGTATTGGTTATCACATTGAACATAGAAAATTATGAGATCAACTGAATTCTGGTAAACTAAAGCAGTTCAACAGACATACTCTTCATGTTGACACCAAAGGAAATGGAGATCGATATAAAATATGTGAAGAAAACTATCACTACTTTAATTGGCTTCAATGATGAAGTGACTTTAGTGATTGGAAGGATAATGACCCTAATTTTTATCACGGGTGATAAATTTTCTTGTCATGGTTGTGCAACATCATTTTAGAAAGGCCATGGATCCACACGATAAAGGCTGCACCTTCCACGAACCACCAGAGAATACAATTCCCAACCAAACAAAGAGTTTGAGACATTAAAGGGAACCAGAGGGCAGCTCATAGTTGCTACTTAACAGCTCTCAAGCAAAGTAGTAAGGCCACATTATAGCAACTAAATTGAGCAAGTTCCGTGGGCACGAGAAAAGGGAGCTCAGCATGGAGTAACTAGATGAGGCATAGATTGACCCCAGTAACAAAAGAAGAACTATTAACGTCGGCTTATAGTTAGAGCCTGATATTAAAGTTGCTATAGTAGAATTCCTTAAGGAGAACAAAGATTGTTTCGCCTGGTCTCATACGAACATGCCAGGGATCAACCCGAGGATAATTACCCACTAGCTAAACATTGACCCAACTCACAAAATGGTGAAGCAAAAGCAAAGAAGGATCAGGATTAAGCGAAATTAAATCATCAAAGAAGAGCTTAGACAATTCGTCAAACGAGTTATCCAACCGATCTAGTACCTAGATTGGATTGTGAACGTCGTCATCTTGGGAAAAAAGAATGGCAAATGGAAAATGTGCATTGATTTCACATATTTAAGTAAAGCTTGTCCAAAGGACAACTATTCATTCCTACATATATATAGAATGGGATGCAACCATAGGCTACCAGCAGAACTGCCCTCATCTAGTCTCATCGTTGGCGTCTAATGCCTTCTTTTAGCACCGTTAATATCCAAGTTAAGTGGGTTTATTCATTTAATCATCTTTGCAAAAGGAAGAGCATGGATGGATACTCTTCTCATGGATATCCTTTATCATAGGCCACTTGGGAAAGGTAATGTACACGTTACAATCAATACTTGTTATGTGAGGAATGTGCCTTTACCTTTCCTAACTGAAGAAAATAAGGACATAAGTGATGTTCTTGGAGGATTTATGTCTTGTCCTATATCATGGATTCAAGATAGATCATTAAATCAACTTAGCAAAGAGCTAATTGACCAACAACATTGGTCGGGCAAAGGACCTATGTATGAGCCAATTAAGGAAAGTCGGGGAAAGAAAACAAGGGGAAAAATAGGCAAGCAAAGGATAATATAATGGAGGTAGTACAATCAATTGATTGCAAAGGACTACCTCCAATGATAGCAAGCTTATATAGGTACTCCAAACAATCCATGAATGCCTCTAGCACAATGGTGATTCAAATGGCTTATGAGATCACCCACATCGACAGTTTGCCCCTTTTCTCATTGTTGAAGGTGTCGACTAGTTTACCCCTTTTACTCAAATTAATGTGGGAAATCTCATGGCATAAATGAGGTATAAAATTATCGCTATGCATTTCATTAATTGTCAACAATACTTTTTTTTGTTTTCTTGTTTTGTTTTTTTTTGTTCAAACTTCTTCCTTGTAATAGATAACAATCTTAATTTTTTTACATGGTTTTTTATAGCATCAGTGCCGTAACAAAAAAGATCTCCACAAATATGGGTTCATCTTCTTAATGACCACTTCTTATGTGCCAAGCCAAGTGGTGGTTGGGCTAGAAGAACGACATCGACCAATGTTATTTAATGCTACATAATGGTGGGGTTATTGGATATTAGCCCTTCATTTACCTCAAATAAGATAGGGTAATATGGTTAGATCCACTTACCCATGAAATATGTCTTGATTTCAAATTAATTCTTCATCTGTAAGTATATTATTGTTAACTATATTAATTATTATTGCTAATTTATAGTACATATCTTTTAATTGATTGCATTTTGATTAATGTATTTACGGTCATAGATTAGTGGAACTCAAACATGCAAGTTATCTTCAAGACACCTTAAGAAAATACCAAATTTCTAGTACCAAGGGTATGCATTCTACTATATATACAAATTAAATTCTAATTAAAAATGCACAAATAATTTTCAAATAAAATCTTTACCTCTTTTATAAAGCATATCAATGCAACAATGAGACAAAGAATGTACCTGTTGTATACTAAGATACATGCAAGATAGTATGTTCTGGGGACAAAAGTAGTGGAACACCCAGAATATAATACTCATATCTATTTGTTAGAGGTGCTTGAAGAATAGGGAAACAATGTACCTATGTACAAGAACACACATAAAATCTTTTATTCATTGATATTTTATTCTTACGTTTAGTTATTTTTATTTTTTTAATATCTATTGTTTTATGTTATTAGTAAATTGTGAGACCAATATAACAGATAACACAAGAGAATAGGCCACCCATGGGAAAAACGAATAAAAGAGTAATTTTTTTTTTTGTCAATTTAAGACATTAGATGACAGTTTCCACACTAAACTGTCGTCTAATCCAAACCAACAAAGTACTTTAAGATAACACCTTTTTGGGTCCAAAAACATAACATGACAGTTAAAAACCGTCCTCAAATATGGACTTGTATTGCATGGCTTCATAAGACGACGATTAACAGACATCGTCTTATCTTTTGTTGACAGTTTATAACCATCCTCGTATTCTACATCTGTACTAGAGTGATATGTTAGGCGAAGAATTTTTGACTAAGAAACTAAAGTTGTGTGGAAGTTCAATGGATTTCTCTCTTGAAAATTGTAGCTACTATAGAGGTACCATTGATGGTGGTTATTCTTCATACAGGAGATTATATAAGTTGTAGAGCCTGATTATTGCCTCATGTCGAAGTACGTGAATCAATCAAAGAAGGAATTATTAGAGATGTTAGCGAAAACATGCAAAGGAGGTGTGGTTAATTTTGAATTTCACATTTGTAAATTCACTAGTCCTAGTTTCTTATTATTAATAGGAGCATTACATTTAAGAATTATTCAAGAGATTAAAGAAAAAAAAGACTTGTGAGGTCTAATTTTCTCTTATAAACTTCTTCATTATAATAAATTTTTTGCAACAATTGAACGTGGACATAACTCTCACATTAAGAGTGCATAAAAATAAATTATGTGTGTGTTATTTTTTTTGCTTTATTTTTCTTATATGTGTTTTTATTGCTCTCACTAATATAGAATTAGGACATCTAATTCTTAAAACTTAGTATGTTGGAGATGGAGAAAAAATCATAGTGTTATATAAAACTAAGAAATATAAAGGCAAAGTAAGAGATTTTAGAGAGAGAAAGTCTATTGAAGTCTTAATTTTTTTCGATAATACAAAATGGCAATAGAATGGGGTATTTATAGGAAAATTTTAACCGTAATTGCTACAGTAACCACAGTCGCCATTGCTACAGTAACATATGCTGATGTCAGTGCTTTACTTCAGCACGAATATATAGATCTAATTTTGGACACTGATTCTTAGTGGACAAACATAATTAATTATTCATAGCATTCCCCCTTGAATGTCTACCATTTTATGATACCTTATTAAAAACCTTAGCTAGGAAAAACCCATTGGGATAAAACCCATAGCGAAGGGAAAAAGAGTACATCATTTTTATAAAGATGCTCCATGCTGCCTTGTTAAAAACCTTACTTGGAAAACCCTGTGGGATAAAACCATAGCAAGAGAAAAAGAATACAACTGGTGTAGACTCCCCCTCAAGTTGACACCTGTTGTTCTTTACATATCTCTCAGATGACGCATCCCTATATTGTGTACATATTGTCTAAAAGTTGATGTGGGAAGTGCCTTTGTGAAAAGATCTACAACATTGTTACTTGAGTGAGTGTATTGAACATCAATATCTTTATTCTTTTCAAGCCCTTGGGTGAATGAAAAGAATTTTGGAGGTATATGTTTCGTTCTATCACCGTTGATGTATCCTTCCTTTATCTGAGTGACACATACGTTGTTGTCTTCAAACAATGCTGTTGGATCCTTATCGAGTGGTAATCCACAAGTGGCTTGGATATGTTGAGTCATGGACCTCGACCACTCACATTTTCAACTCACTTCATGGAGTGCAATGACTTCAGCATGATTTGATGAAGTAGCAACTAGCGTTTGCTTTTGTGAACGCCAAGAAATCGTAGTACCTCCACTTGTGAATACATATCTAGCATGAGATTTGCCTTTATGTGAATTTGACAAATAACCTGCGTCTGTATAACCAATTAGTCCTTGTTTTGATCCTTTGGGATAAAATAAACCCAGGTCAATTGTTCCTCGAAGATAACAAAATACATGCTTAATTCCATTCCAATGTCTCCATGTAGGAGTTGAGCTAAATCTTGCTAATAAGTTAACAGTGAAAGCAATATTTGGTCTTGTACAATTAGCAAGATACATAAGAGCTCTAATTGCACTTAGGTATGGTACTTCAAGACCAATAACCTCTTCATTATCTTCACAAGGACGGAATGGATCTATTTTCACATTAACTGTTTTGTTTGCCATTACGGTACTCAAGGGATTTGTTTTGTCCATATTAAAGCATTTTAAGACCTTTTCAGTATAATTTGATTGATGCAAAAGTATTCCATTTTGTAAATGCTCAATCTGCAAACCAAGACAATACTTGGTTTTTCCAAGGTCTTTTATTTTAAATTCCTCCTTTAAGTATATTACCATCTCAAGCATTTCTTATGAGTTCCAATGATATTCAAATCATCAACATAGACAACAATAAACACATATCCAGATGTTGTTTTCTTAATAAAAACACATGTGCAAATAGGATGATTTTAATATCCTTTCTTCAATAAATATTTACTTAAACAATTATACCACATGTGTTTAGATTGCTTCAACCCATACAATGATTTCTAAAACTTGATTGAGTACATTTTTTTGGGTTTTGAACTTGATGCTTCAGGCATTTTAAATCTCTTAGGGATTTTCATACAAATATCACTATCAAGTGATCCATACAAGTACGATGTAACAACATCCATAAGACACATTTCTAAATTTTCAAAAACTACTAGGCTGATTAAATATCTAAACACCATTGCATCCATTATTGGAGACTACATTTCTTTATAATAGATTCTAGGTCTTTGCAAAAAAACATTGTGCAACAAGTCAAGCTTTGTACCTCATAATCTCCTTTTTCTCATTTTGTTTTCGCGCAAAGTTATATCCTACATGCCTCACAGCTTCAGGTGTGAGAACAATAGGCCCAAAAAGTTTATGCTTATTAAGCGAATTTAATTCAACCTATATAGCATCTTTCCATTTAGACCAATCGTGACTATTTTTATATTCAGCAACAGATCTTGGTTCAGGATCCTCACTTTCAATGACACATGTCACTGAGTAAGAAAATAGTTCATCAATATCCTTTATTTTATTTTGATTCCACAATCTTCCTGTATTTACATAATCAATAAACATCTCATGATTTTCTGAACTATTTGGGTTTTGGTCGACATCAAGAGTCTCTTGATTTATCTCATTTTGTTTTTCTTCTAGAACACATTCATCTACATTGGGGTCATCATGTTTTTTAGCTCCTTTTCTCTTCTGAGGATTTTTATCTTTGGAATTGATTGGCCTACCACGCTTTAGGCATGCCGTAGACTCATGAGTGACTATATTTTTGATTTGTCCTTTTGGGACTTCAATTCGAGCAGGACCATTAGTAGCTGGTATATGTGATTTATCATTCATTTTGTATCTGTGCTTGCATCTGGAATTTGGTTTGCTATATTTTGTAAGTGCATAATCTTTTGCACATCTAACTCACACTGTTTTGTGTAAGGATCAAGATGCAATAGAGATGGTTCACACCATGTAATTTCTTTTTCCAATTGTTTCTTATCTCCCCCTAATGTCGGGAAAATTACCCCATAAAAGATAATCGGCAAAACATGCCATAAAAACATCTCCAGTTTGAGGCTCAAGATATCTGATGATGGAAGGGGATTCATAGCCAACATATATTCCCAGTCTTACTTGGGCATGGAGCAATTGGTACATATACCGCACAACCAAAAATCCTTAGATGGGAAATATTTGGTTGTTGACCAAATGCTAGTTGTAATGGAGAGTATTTATGATAAGCACTTGGTCTGATGCAAATTAATGCCATAACATGTAAAATTGCATGACCCCGTACAGAAATATAAAGTCTTCTTCTCGTTATTAATGGTCTAGCAATAAGCTGGAGGCGCTTAATCAATGATTCAACCAAATCATTTTGTGTATGTACAGGAGCAACAAGATGCTCAACAATAATCCCAACTGACATACAATAATCATTGAAAGCTTGGGATGCAAATTCACTAGCATTATCAAGTTTAACTTTCTTGATTATATAATTAGTAAATTGTGCTCATAACCTAATTATTTGGGCTAGAAATCTCGCAAATGCCACATTGCGAGTTGGTAATAGACAAATATGTGACCATCTATTAGAGGCATCTATCAATACCATAAAATATCTGAATGGTCCACACGGTGGGTGAATAGGCCCACATATATCACCTTGAATACGTTCAAGAAACATAGGTGATTCCCTATTAATTTTAGCTGGTGATGGTTTCAAAATCAGTTTTTCAAAAGAACAAGCTACACATGGACTTTTACTTGTTTGAAGGAACTTCTGGCCCTTCAATGGATGTCCAAGTGAATTTTCAATAATTCTTTACATCATTGATGAACCAGGATGACCTAAGTGGTCATGCCATAAATTTAATATCTAAGGATCTTCCTTAACTACCACATGCGATTCAATCACATTTAAATATGTGTAATTTAGTCTCGAGGAAAGCTTTGATAGTTTTCTAATATGTACTTTTTTTCCAAAAATCTCATTAGTAATATGCATATATTTTTTATTATCTTCAGTCCTAAATTGAGTGTCACATCCGTGAAGGTATATGTCTTTAAAACTCAACAAATTCCTTTTGGATTTTGGTGAAAACAAGGCATCATTTATGAAAAACTTTGTTTTACTTGGCAATATGAAGCTAGCTTTAGCAATTCCTTCAATCAAGTCTGCAGGACCTGATATTGTAATTACAATTGCCTTTGTTTGTTTTAGTTTTGAGAAGTACCTTTTACTTTTAAGAATAGTGTGTGTTGTACCACTATATGGTATACAAATATCCCCATCATTAATATTGAAATTTGCTCCTTCATTAGTGCAATCCATATCAAGCATCATGTAAAATAGACAATTTAATAAGAATAAGGTTTTAAACACATTATTGAAGAAACATTTTATTCAATGAAACATAATATTAGTACATCCAAAAACTACAAGTAAAATATAACATAGTTTTACATTTGCTAACTAGTTGTCACCAAGATCCTTGTCAATAAAATCATCAATAAAATCCAAAGCATCAAGGTGTATTGAATCATCTATAGGATATAAATGTTCAACAAAATTTACTTCCTTTCCTTTCCTTAATAGTGATGCCTTATAAAGCTTACATAGATGCTCTAGTGTTCGACAAACTCAGGACCAATGCCCTTTAGTATCACATCTATAGCATGAATCTTCAGGATTCTTGGAAGAATTTTCACGAACATTTTCCCTCTATCATGTCTTCCTTCATGATGCTTCTTTTTTATTATGTGGTTTTGTGTAAGGTAAAAACTACCTTAACCGCATCCCCAACCACAGCCACGGCCACGACCATGACCACGACCACGGCCATGACCACGACCGTGATTTTGTCCTTATTTAAAATCTTCAATATATGCAGCATTTGCTTCTAGAAATGCTACCGATCCCATAGGATGAGACTGATGATTTTTTTTATCGAAAAGCTCATTATTTTTCTCTGCTACCAAAAGAGAAGAAATTAGTTTAGAATGTTTCTTAAAACCACGTAACCGGTATTGTTGCTATAAGGTTATATGGGATGCATGAAATGTGGAGTAAGTATTTTTCAACATTTCTTCATCAGTAATTTTCTCTCCACAAAAATTCAACTATGAAACTATTCTGAATATAGTAGAGTTATAATCATTGACTTTTTTAAAGTCTTGGAATCGTAGAGCGTTCCATTCATCATGAGTTGTAGGAAATATAACTTCCTTTTGATGATCAAATCTTTCTTTAAGATCCTTCCATAATCCACTTGGATCTTTAATAGTGAGATATTTGCATTTCAAACCTTCATCAAGGTGTCTGTGAAGGAAAATCATTGCTTTCATCTTATCCTACGATGATGTGGTATTGCTTTCTTTGATTGTCTCCGAGAGATCCATTGACTCAAGATGCATTTCTACATCAAGAATCCAAGGCATGCAATTTTTTCCCATGATATCCAATGCAATGAATTCAAGCTTTACAAGGTTTGACATGGTGATAACTATAAGAAATGTAAAAGTTATTAGCACCATGACTTTATTAAGTCAAAGCATAAGTACTACAAGCATTACATGTTATTAAAGTCAATAGCAATAATTAAAAGAGAAATAACTATGAGCATTATTGCTACAATAAAAAGTTGAAATACAACTAGAGATAAATTTGAAATAAGAAGAATGATAATTTGAACAATAACAGTAGTAATAAGAACTATTATAACTATGTTAAACATTTTGTGAAGAATCTAACTATAGATGATTTCTAGAGAGGAGATAGGATATTGAGTAAGATGAGAAACGATATATGAGAGTTAAGAGTTTATTAATTTATAGAACAGAAACTAGCAGTTATTTAGTTGTTTTATTACCCTTGGAATAGTGTTATAACCGTTAGAATAGTAAAAAGATAGTATTGCCCTTGGTCAGTATTTTAAGAAAAATACAAAAACCATAATTGGTAACGGTAACATATAGACAAATACATAAACAATAACCAACTATAAATTTGAGATAAACAACAAAGAGTTAAGAAATATATACATATATAAATGTGAGTGCATGTAGAAATAATAATATGAATATGCCAATCTACTAGGTAAATCTTTCGAATGGTATATATGTAGAATAGTATAATAGACACACCAATCTTCTAGGTAAACCTTTCGAAGGGTGTATATACAGAATATGTATAATGGACACGCCAATCTACTTGGTAAACCTTTCGAAAGGTGTATATGCAGAATATGTTTGAGAAATTTATAATAATTTTGTAATCATATCACACTTATAATTAGGTGGCAGAGCCTCCACCTTATAGAGATTGTATTATATAAATATAGAAATAAGTGAAAGAAATGATATACCTTTGCCTTTGCTTACGAGAGGTAAAGACTTGAGTTAGAATAATAGCATTCCTGCTGATAACGTGTTGTATAAAACTAAGAAATATAAAGACAAAGTAAGAGATTTTAGAGAGAGAAAATAGAGAGAGAAAGTCTATTGAACTCTTAATTTTTTTAAAGGATACAAAATGGCAATAGAATGGCGTATTTGTGGGGGAATTTTAGCCGTAATTGCTATGGTAACCATAGCCGTCATTGCTACAGTACCATATGCTGATGTCAGTGCTTTCTTCAGCATGAATATACAGATCTAATTTTACACACTGATTCTTGATGGACAGACACAATTGATTATTTATAACTTAGAAATTTGTAATGGAAATTACTTTTCTTATTGAACAATGATTATTTTTATGAGCAGCCCTATTCATCCTTGTAGGGATTTAACCCTGCTGCACTCATATGGTAGGCCCAACTGGTGGGTCTCACTTGGGATAAATTCCAAAAGGGATAAAAATATTTTTCTATTCATATCAAAGTATAAAAAATATGAACGTGAACAAAGGGTAGATTCAATAATAAAAGATTTTGAGCAATACCAAAAATATAATTTAAAGGAAGTAACAAGCAATATACATGCATAATTAATCATTGCCCCTTTAGAGTTTTTAACATCAAGGAGGCACCATATATAAAAGCATATTACGTATTACTTGTAAGTATTCTTTTCTTTTTTCTTGCATTTATAGGAAAACTTCTACATACCCTACCGTCTCTCAAAATTGCAGTGAAGACAAATAGAAATTATATTGATATTTATTTGTATATGCACTCTTCTCACGTATTCTAATTTCCGATATGCATATACATACATATATATATATATATATATATATATATATATATATATCTTGCAAATGTAAAGATTTGAAAAAGCCTTCATTTATATTTTAGCTAGTTAATAAGCTAGAAATTTTATGCATTTTTATTATAATTAAGCGAATTATAAGAATTATTACACGATACGTAAAACAAATTGCAGAACCACTTGGTTGTCGCAGTAGTACTCCTATTGCTTGGTTCGTTAGACTCACTCCTATTATCAGTCATGGGAAAACGGGGGACTGCAGTTTTCCACTGTCATCCAGACAGTAAATATTCTATGGTCTACTAACACGCTCTCTCTTATGCTAAATTACTACTTATATGCTGATCGGGATAAAAAAAGTATTATTACTACACGATCAACTAATCAAGTAAATTGTACTCGGAAATGCCACTTTGCATGCATAAACATTTTTTTTTCCTAAAAAAGTTATAAAAATAGAGGGACGTGTCATACCTAGAAAATCTGGTAATTAATAAGGCCAGTTATATATTTATGTAGTATATGAATTCCTTACGAAATGAATTGGTCATATCCTTTGTTCATTGTGGTGGAACTGACCCAATTCCAAGATCTTAGAAGAATGAGTAACCATACCACCCGACCAAATGATTGGTGATGTATAATTGTTTAATTACCACTATAGTATTATAGTTTAATTATGATCTCTCACACACACATATAAATTTTTAAATTGGAAATTAGACAAATGGCTTATATTTCATTCATCACATTATTAGGCTGTGATTAGGATGGTAAATATAATTAATGTCACAAAATATTAAAAGTTCTTATGCCATAAACTTAAAACATGTCCCACAGGGACATGTTGGCATGTCCATCCGGGACACTTATTGCGTCCCTTAGGAATATGTCACATGTCCTATAGGGATATGTTCGCATGTTCCTCTGGGATATTTTTCGTGTCTCTTGTGGACATATCTATATGTCCCACCAGGACATCTTTATAAGTCCCTCTAGGACATTTTTCACGTCCCTTGGGGACATGTCTGAATGTCCTATCGACACTTGTCTGTATGTCCCATTGGCACTTGTCCGTATGTCCGTTCGTGATCTTTTTTGCGTCCCTCGAGGACATGTCACATGTCCCACCAGGGCATCTCTGCATGTCTTGGCCCTTGAGGACATGTCCACATGTCCCACCGAGACATATCCGCATGTCCCTCTGGGTTATTTTTCTCACCTCTCGAGGACACATTACATGTTACACTGGGACATGTTTCCATGTTCCTCAGGGACATTTTAGTGGGACATGTCCCCATGTCCCTCTGGAACATTTTGGTGGGACATGTCTCCATGTCCCTTAGGACATTTTTGTGTCTCTCGGGGACACGTCTGCATGTCCCTCTGAGATATTTTTCTCGTCACTCAAGGACATATCATATATTCTACTAAGACATGTCTGCGTGTCCCACGAAGAAATTACAAAAAGCGGATCACTCAGAGGATCTTCCAACAAAAGAAAATGTGGGAGAAAAATAAACAAAACAGTGCCAAAGAACAACACCCCAAGCATGCTAAAAGAAAAAAAATGGTGATTTAAAAAATATATATTTTTGCCAAAAAAATTAGTTTATAATTGTAATTGGACTAAAGCAAAGAACATTCCAAGATACAAAATATGCAAAATTCAAAGAAAATGAGAAAAATGAATCTTAAAATTGAAAAAAAAATGGAAATGAACCAAAATATATTTTCACCAAAAAAACTCATATGGTGTTTGATCTCTAGTGCACGTTCTTTGTTTTCACCAGATTTGTGAGTTCTTCGATCTAGGGAGATGAAACATATATTTGGAAAAGTTGGTTCTAACCAACTTTTAGTTAGGAACAGTGTAAAGCTCTCACATGCTACAGTAAAAAGGAAAAAGCTGCTATAGTGTAAAGCTCTCACATGCTACAGTGTTTATAGTTCTAACCAATACTTCTAACCATCATGCCAAACACCCTAGAAAAAATCTAGATATAACATGCCATAACGGATTGGAAAGCAACGATCTAGACCTTGACGATCGGAGATCTTTGAGTTCATCTTCCTCGTTGGTGATAGCAAGCAAGTTCATCTTCTTTGATCGCAAGCTTCAATTTCCTTCTTTGTGTTCTCTAGCAATGATGAAGAAAAGCAAAAGCAAAAACAAAGAACGAGGTGAGAGAGGAGAGAGGAGACAGAAGAGAGGGAAGAAAAGCAACCACAAAGAGAGATGAGAGAGAAAGAGGAAGAGGGAGAGAGTGAAAGGAGAGAGAAATGATTGGGTGAGAGGAGAAAGAAAAAAAGAATAGGAAAACTAAAGGTGAGAAAGAGGGGCATAAACGAGGGGTTTAAAATTTGTGGCATATAAAAAATTTAGAGCATATTTTTTTTTAAATCTTGAAATTTATGGCATAAAAAATTAGGGTAGTTAAAAAGGTGGCATTTTGTGATTTTCTAAGCTTTCATTTTGTCTTGTTTTTTACACTTATTTTTAGTTTTTACTTGTAAAAAGAATTTTTTTGAAAAATAATTAAGAATCTTTTCTCTTCTACGTCTCATATACATAAAAGAAAATTACACAAAATGCTCTTAAACACAAAACTTTTTAAAACTCCCTCTTCTTTTTGACGTCTTGAAACTACCTATTTTCTGGTTTTATTTTTTAAAATATTAATTAAACATTTAATTTTTTATCCATTATAATTCACTCTGAAAAATAAAACCCTAATTCTCTCTCTATTTGACTCTCTCTCCTCCTTTTTTCTTAGCCTTCCTCACTTTTTCTTTCTTGTCTTTTTCTCTCAGTTTAACCTTCTTTCTCATCTCTTCATCCGTTTTCTCTCTCCTCTTTCTCTCACTCCGTCACTAAAAACCTTTCCGCTGGCTGAGTCGAGATCTTCCTCTTTGAATGTGCTCCTTTCGTTGCCAAGCCCTACAGTAGCAGGATCCCGTTCTACATGCTTGACAAGTTTTGAATTCCCTTTTACCTGATTGATCGCTACATTAAGTGAATGAAGATCTTCTTGTCGTTGATCCTTAAGGTCAACTTCGGAAAAACCTTGCTTCCTCACGAGTTATTCGCCATGCTTCCTCATGAGTTATAGAACCTAGCGGGTTCTAGCGGGCACCAAGACAGAACTTAGCAGGTTCTATTTTGGGACGAAAGGTAATAGAGTCTTTTAATAAATCACCTTTTTATTAAATGGACAGTTTTGAAAAGAGTCTTTTAAGAGAGCACCTTTGTAAAGGTGCTCCTTTAAGGAGCATTCTCGTAAGTTGTTTTTGTTGGAAAACAATGTGTTAGGGTGTGCAACGAAAATTAAAAAAAAATTTAACATTAGAGTATTTTTCTAAAATACAAGTTTGACATGCTATATGTATAAATTAAACAGATCTTACTAACCTCTGTGTGCCGAAGAACCTCTGCGATCCGTGACAAGAAGTAATGTTCCAGAAGAGCCTCAACCAACTGGTCTTCTTTGCTATTCTCTATCCACGACTGGAGTGAGTGTGGGCTCACACGTACAGCTTTTCCACCGGTGACTCTCCTTCCAACCAATCGAGAGAACCCAAAGCTAGTGTTCATGATTTGTGAACAAAATCTCTCAGGAAGTTTTCAGATGCTCACCAGAAGAGTATCACTCTTAATCTCTCTATTGATCTATCTATTAATCTAAGTAAATCATAAGACTCACTCCCATTATATAGCGATTGGTCCTGGGGTCATTCCTTATCAGATTAGGTCTCCAAAACTTGAAACAGAATCAAGTTCGGATCAATATCTGATAAGATCCGCGTGAAAACGCGTAATCTTATCTCTCGCTAATCGGCAGGCCGAACAGCCTGATCGACAGGCCGAACAAGCCCCATCGGCAGGTCAAACACGTAAATTGGCAGGCCAAACTCTGGCATAAATATCTCTGCAAATCTTTTATTTTCCACCCAAGATTCTATAGGATAAAGTCTCAGTTTTGATTCAAATAACCCAATAGAAAAGTTATCTGATCAAAACAAACTTTATCAAGATAATCTCTAAGAAAATAAATCAATTCACAATAATTCTACAAGTTTATCTTAATTTAATTTATCCAATTAAATCAACCGATAAACAGACAAGAATTATCCGATCCCAATCATTCAACAAGTTTATCTTAAATTAATTTTATTACAAAATTAATTTAACCAAAAAACAGACATGAATTATTTGATTCTTTCAAATTTTAAACCAATATGATAAATCCGACATAAGTCACCAATTATTGAAAAAGCACGCCGTATCGTTACAGGATTTTATGAGCTAGCAAAGGGGACCAAAATGGACCTATAAAGTTCAAGCTCACGATAATTATGAAACTCAATATCCCATATATACATTTCACAATTATCAACTCCAACGCTACTCCACTAAAAGCTTGGAGCCGCACTCTCAAACTTTATAGAATTACAAAGCCCGTAAAGCTAAGTCTCCATGACATATCAAAGTGTATCGTATCCCCATATGAAATCCATAATCGGCTTAATGACAAGTTCTGTCTTACCTTCTCGATTATTTTTATCTTACGTTCCATTATCTCACCATTAGAAAACTTACCATCCAAAGATAGTATACCATTCGGTTACACCTATGTATCCAAATGGTTGAGCGCTCCAGTTTTCCAATTACAGGATAACGCATATAAGAGGATATCATTACTCCTAAAGAGGAGCTATGGATTCCATATCTATGAATAACAAGTCTACGCTATCAAGAATCATGCGTCCAACGTATCGGCATGCATACCACTATAGAGATATAGGTGTCACCCTTTGGTACATCAAAAGACACAAGTCGAGACAACGGGCCTACTATTCATCTCAAGATTAAGATACAATACAAATGACTGTCTAAAGTGAATCGATTTGCCGAGACAGAATTATTAATCCAAATCAATTCACTTTATGTCTCGATCCAACACATCGTCACCTATGACAACGTGCTAATGTTTCTTTTAACAGAGTCCAACTCTGATGGTCAAGACAAACCATCTCCCTAAAGGGATATAGATAACATAACAATCTTTATATTAATAAAGCACCAAACTTTATTCCCTCGATTGCGGATCATATGTTTTAGACCGTCACCTTAAGAATCGTGTCTTCTGCATAATCAGTCCATCATATGCCCAATTCTTAAGGTTTAGACCGACAGTCTCAGACTACTGTTTGCTTAACATACATTCAACAAATATGAACATAAAGAGGACAAGATTTGGTATATATATAAATGAATAAATTCTTTATTGATAAAAATGTCTCCAAAAACGTATTACATTTTTACTCCTTAGGGCATACATATCTAACAATCTCTCACTTGCACTAAGTGAGTAAATACAGCAAATCTCGCATCCCCATAGCTTCCACATGTTTCTCGAAGACTCTCCCTGTAAGTGTCTTCGTAAATGGATAAGCTAAATTGTCCTCTGACGCGATCTTGCACACTGTGACATGCCCGCCCTCAATGAAGTCCTTTATCACGTGATACTTCCGATCAATATGTTTACTCTTCTTGTGAAATCTTGGTTCCTTAGCATTAGCTACCGCCGCACTGTTATCACAGTACAATGATACCGCCTTATCCATACCAGAAACTATCTCAAGATCCCCAAGAAACTTGCGGAGCCACACTGCTTCTTTCGAAGCATCACTAGCCGCCACATACTCGGCCTCCATCATTGAATCTGAAGTGCAATCTTGCTTCGCACTTCTCCAACTAATGGCACCGTCGCCCAGAGTAAACACAAACCCAGAAGTCGATTTCCTAGAATCCAGACAGGATTGAAAATCTGAGTTAGTGTATCCTAGAGGAGTCAAGTCCTCACCCGAATACACAAGCATATACCCTCGAGTCCTTCTCAGGTACTTGAAAATATGCTTTACCGCAACCCAATGGTTCGATCCTAGATCCGCCTAAAATCAACTCACAATCCCGACCGCATAGCTAATATCCGGTGGTGTGCAAAGCATGGCATACATGAGACTACCCACTGCAGAAGCATAAGGCACCTTCTTCATGTATTCTCTTTCTTCATAAGACTTTGGAGAGTCTTTCTTAGAAAGAGTAATTCCAGACCTAGATGGGTGCCTACCTTTCTTGGAATCTTGCATTGCAAACCTCTTGAGAATTTTATCTATGTAGCTAGCTTGTGACAAAGCTATCATTTTGTTCTTCCTATCCCAAAAGATCTGGATCCCGAGAACAAAATTAGCCTCACCCAAGTCCTTCATGTCAAACTGCTTGGTCAACCATAATTTGACCGATGACAATGCCCCAAAGTCATTGCCATATAGCAGAATGTCATCTACATAGGGCAATAGAAAAACCACCTTCACATCCTTTATGTGTATATAAACACATGGTTCATCCACCTTTTGTGAGAACCCATAAGTCTTGATCACCTGATCAAATCTTATGTTCCAAGAACGAGAAGCCTGCTTAAGTCCATAAATTGACTTTAGCAGCTTACAAACCTTACCCTCTTGACCCGCAACCTTGAACCCGTCTGGTTGTTCCATATAAATGGACTCATCAAGATAGCCATTTAGAAAAAGTTGTCTTGACATCCATCTGCCAAATCTCGTAGTCGAGAGCGACAGCTATGGAGAAGAGAATCCAGATGGACTTAAGCATGGCTACAGGCGAAAAGGTTTCCTCATAATCGATTCCTTCCTTTTGCGTATAACCCTTAGCTACCAGTCTAGCCTTAAAGGTTTCGACCTTTCCATGCACTCCACTTTTCCTCTTGTAGATCCACTTACACCCTATGGGTTTTACCCCTTCGGGAAGATCCACAAGCTCCCAGACCTGATTAGTCTTCGTAGACTTCATCTCAATGTTCATGGCCTCTGTCCAGAGTTTTGAATCAACATCCTCCATAGCCTCTACGTAAGTATAAGGATCCCTGTCATGTTCATCCGGTTCAGCCAAGAAGACATCCCCATTGAATATATACCTCTTAGGTTGACGCCCGATCCTCTCACTACGCCGAAGCCCCTGAGGTTGTTGTTTAGGTTCGTTTGCTTTTTCTACACCGATCGGAATGGTTTCATTCAGAACCTCCAGAGTGAACGAATCACCCCTTAACTCCTCAAGCACCACTTTGCTTCGAGGTTTAAAGTCGTCCATGTAACTCTCCTCAAGAAAAGTTGCATTAGTTCAAACCACGACTTTATTTTCCTTTGGGTTATAAAAATAACCCCCTTTTGTCCCTTTTGGATATCCTACAAATGCGCAAACTTTCGAACGTGCTTCCAACTTATTCGGATCCTTAAACAGGACATGAGCCGGACATCCCCATATGTGAATATGGTTTAAGGATGTCTTCCTTCTTGTCCACAACTCGTGAGGAGTTTTAAAGACCGATTTTGAAGGCACATTGTTCAAAAGATAACATGCGGTTTGTAGTGCATATCCCCAAAAGGATGAAGGCAATGATGAATAACTCATCATGGACCTGACCATGTCCAACAAAGTCTTATTTCTTCTCTCCGCTACGCCATTCTGCTGCAGAGTGCCCGACGCAGTCAAATGGGATAAAATCTCATTCTCTAACAAGTGTCCTAAGAACTCATCAGAAAGGTATTCCCCACCTCGATTTGATCGAAGTGTCTTTATGGGTCTACCCAATTGCTTTTCCACTTCAGCCCGAAACTCCTTGAACTTGTCAAAAGTTTCACTTTTGTGGTGCATTAGGCAGACATACCCATATCTTGAGTAATCGTCAATAAAAGTGACGAAGTACTCATACCCTCCTCATGCCCGGATGTTGATCAGTCTGCAAACATCACTATGCACAAGTTCTAGAACCCCTTTGGCCCTATTGCCTTTAGACCTGTATGGTCTTTTGGTCATTTTACCCTCCAAACAAGATTCACATTGAGGTATAGATTCCACCTTTAAGTGACTTAAAGGTCCATCCCTTACCAACCTTTGAATCCTATTCAGGTTAATATGATCAAGGCACAAATGCCAAAGATAAGTCTTATTAGAGTGAGAAGTTTTAAGTCTTTTAGAGTTATTATCATTCATCTCAGCATTAAGCAATAAGTCCATCTTTGGTTTGATAAAATATAGCTTATTTTGCATCCATCCAGAACAGATAAAAGATTTATTTTTACGAATCACCACTTAAGATACCACGTAGGAGTCTTTAAAGAAACAAGATATAGAAATTAAATTCCTTTTAAATTTAGAAACATAAAAACAATCTTGCAAAAATAAATTCCTATAATTATCAAAGTAAAGATGGACATCTCCGACCGCTTTCGCTGAGACCAAGGATCATCGCCCATCCGAAGCATGAAGTCTTCACGTAGCAGACTTCTCGTTTCTTTGAATCCCTGTAGAGAAACACAAACATGATTAGTTGCACCGGAATCTATGACCCAAATGTAACTGGATTCCTCAACTAAACAAGTTTTTAAATATAGAAGATCACACCTACCTCCTTTGGAAAGAAAGTCCTTGCAATGCTTCTTAATATGTTCGACCTTTCCACAGAAGAAGCACTTAAGCTTCTTTGGGTTCTTCTTCTTCTTTTTCTTGCTCTTGGTGCTAGCAGGAATAGAAGACTTCCCATTCTTGGCCCGTTGCTTCTTTCCATTCCTAGAGTTAGAATTGGAACCGAAAACAGCTACCAAGTTGGCCTCACCACCCGTAGAAGACTCCGTGATCAGTAGTTCAAACTCCTGTAATTGTTTCATCAGTTCTGTCAATGTCATATCTCGTCTATTGCTTAAGTTAAAAGTAGCTCTAAACGGAATAAATTCCTTAGACAGAGTCTCAAAGACCATAGTCATCTGAGTTTCAGCATCGATGTCGGCTCCATTGGTTTGAGCCTCAGCGAGATAACCCATGACCAACATCATGTGCTCCTTCACAGATGTCCCCGGTCTCTATCCACAGTTAAGAAGTTTCCGAAGCGCCCCTTGCCGCTTTGTTATGGCCTGACCTCCAAACATGTCCTCAAGATTATCCAAGATCTGCTTCGCAGTCTCATAATCTTGATGTTGAGCCTGCAGCACATTATTCATGCTGGCCATAACATAGCAGCGGGCCTGATCATTAGCATCTTTCCAGCGGTCATATGCTTGGAATTGCTCATTAGATGAGCCTCCCGTAGGCTCGGGAGGACAAGGAGTTGTTAGAACATATTTCAGTTTCTCAAGGGACAGGACGATATCCATGTTCCATTTCCAATCATTGTAATTCTCACTAGTTAACAGGTTTTTGTCAAGTATTGATGATAAAGTGTTTTTAGACATTTTTAATCTACAATAAAGAATCATATACCAAACATAAGCAAACATATCATAATAATTTAGTAAGATAACACAATCACATAAAATCATACAAATGTGTTTATGTGTCAAAACCTTGAAAATATCACAACCTTACAACGATAATTCCCAACTCAGAATTCAACAAGCTCCTAGGGGAGTCATGCCAAATTCAATCAGGAACATGGATCCCCTCCTGATTAATATATGCCATCCAGGACCCGTATGATCCAGCATATATTAATAATCGTTTCTTTGGCCATTAATTTTATTAACAGAGCTCCTAGGGGAGGTTAATAATAAAATTAACGTGAGCGTATAACCATCGTTTCAATATTTTATCCATGATTTATAATCACCAACTAGGGGTGTGCAACCATAAATTATGCTAAAATACCTTATCCTCTCAGAGATCCAATCTGGTATATGATAGAAATCCCTTCCTAGGGGTCGGGACCACCATGTTCTTCCTATGGACCAACGATGGAGGCCTTAGGTTTTCTCTTCGAAAACCTTCTCCCACTCAATCTTTTGAAGTCAAGGTTTTATTTTAAAATTATGCATGAACAATTTTAATATGAGCGGCACTTCCTATTCTATATGACATATTATAATGCAGACAAGTAAAGCAATCAAGCAAAGCTACAAGCAAAATAATATAACCGTAATATTATGGCTCCATCCTAGAGAATAAAAAACTAAGATTACAAGAGAATAATCGAAACATATATCGATTCTTCATCCTTGAATCCTCAAGTTGTATCCTTCTTCACATAATTCCCATCTTCAAGTCTTCAATCCCGTATGAATCAAATACTTCATATTTTCGGTCATATCCAAATTTAATGTTTCTCAAAATCATCTCAAAAATAAAATTAAAACTACATTGCAAAAATTGCACCTTTTCTAGAAATTTTTCAACTCTCGGTCGGTAGGCCGAACTAGGTGATCGGCCTGCCGGTCATGCTTCATCGGCCTGCCGATCAAAAAGATCGGCCTACCGACCCATGAAAGTTCGACATGCCGAACTAGAAGTTCAGCCTGCTTGCAGAGCCAGCCAATTTCTATCCCACTAATGGCCTGCCGGACCACATGTCTGGCCTGCCGATCTGTGACCATCGACCTGTCGAACTGTGATGTCCGGCATGCAGACCGAGTAGAAAACCCTCATTCTAGAAAATACAATTTTAATGCAATTCATCAATTTTATTTTCAACAATTCAAAAACATAAAATTAGAGACTTAGGAAATACCTGGGTGCGCCATCATCAATCTTTAATATCCGACTTCTTGATCCGTCCTCTTCGAATAATTATTTAATTACAAAAATTCTTACAAATTTAAAATTAAATAACAATTCCTAGACGAAGATGATAGTCCGCCATCTAATTACATGAAAAACCTAGATACATATTCTAACCTCTAAGGAACCATAACCGGTATTAATTAATTAATAAATAATTAAACAACGATTTAATCAACCATAATTAATTAATAAACATTCACCACATAATCCATGACAACATATATTATAGAAACCTAGAGTGCCCACTCTCTATAAAATTTTAATTCACGCATAGGAGAGATTAAGATCACAAAATTTATGCATATAACATGATCACAAACTTGTAAATTTATGTAAAAAACCTCGACTCTGATACCAATTGTTGGAAAAACAGTGTGTTAGGGTGCGCAGTGAAAATTAAAAAAAAATTTAACATCAGAGTATTTTTCCAAAACATAAGTTTGGCATGCTATATGTATAAATTAAACAGATCTTACTAACCTCTGTGTGCCAAAGAACCTCCGCGATCCGTGAAGAGAAGTAACGTTCTAGAAGAGCCTCAACCAACTGGTCTTCTTTGCTATTCTCTATCCACGACTGGAGTGAGTGTGGGCTCACATGTACAGCTCTTCCCCTGGTGACTCTCATTCCAACCAATCAAAAGAACCCAAAGCTAGTGTTCGTGATTTGTGAACAAAAGCTCTCAGGGAGTTTTCAGATGCTCACCAGAAGAGTATCACTCTTAATCTCTCTATTGATCTGTCTATTAATCTGAGTAAATCATAATACTCACTCCCATTATATAACGATTAGTCTTGGGGTCAGTCCTTATCAGATTAGGTCTCAAAAACTTGAAACAGAATCAAGTTCGGATCAATATCTGATAAGATCCGCGTGAAAACGCGTAATCTTATCTCTCGTTGATCGGCAGGCCGAACACGTAGATCGGCAGGCCAAACTCCCGCATAAATATCTCCGCGAATCTTTTATTTTTCACCCGAGATTCTATAGGATAAAGTCTCAGTTTTGATTCAAATAACCCAATAGAAAAGTTATCTGATCAAAACAAACTTTATCAAGATAATCTCTAAGAAAATAAATCAATTCACAATAATTCTACAAGTTTATCTTGATTTAATTTATCCAATTAAATCAACCGATAAACAGACAAGAATTATCTGATCCCAATAATTCAACAAGTTTATCTTAAATTAATTTTATTACAAAATTAATTTAACCAATAAACAGACATGAATTATTTGATTCTTTCAAATTTTAAACCAATCTGATAAATCCGACATAAGTCACCAATTATTGAAAAAACACGCCGTATCATTACAGGATTTTTTGAGCTAGCAAAAGGGACCAAAATGGACCTTTAAAGTTCAAGCTCATGATAATTATGAAACCCAATATCCCAGATATACATTTCACAATTATCAACTCCAACGCTACTCCACTAAAAGCTTGGAGCTGCACTCTCGAACTTTATAGAATTACGAAGCTCGTAAAGCTAAGTCTCCATGACATATCAAAGTGTATCGTATTCCCATATGAAAATCCATAATCGGCTTAATGACAAGTTCTGTCTTACCTTTCTAATTATTTTTATCTTACATTCCATTATCTCACCATTAGAAAACTTACCATCCAAAGAGAGTATAGCATTCGGTTACACCTATGTATCCAAATGATTGAGCGCTCTAGTTTTCCAATTACAGGATAACGCATACAAGAGGATATCATTACTCCTAAAAAGGAGCTATGGATTCCATATCTATGAATAACAAGTCTACGCTATCAAGAGTCATGCCTCCAACGTACCAGCATGCATACCACTATAGAGATGTAGGTGTCACCCTTTGGTACATCAAAAGACACAAGTCGAGACAACAGGCCCACTATTCATCTCAGGATTAAGATACAATACAAATGACTGTCTAAAGTGAATCGATTTGTCGAAACAGAATTATTAATCCAAATCAATTCACTTTATGTCCCGATCCAACACATCGTCACCTATGACAACGTGCTAATGTTTCTATTCACGGAGTCCAACTCCAATGGTCAAGACAAACCATCTCCCTAAAGGGATATAGACAACATAACAATCTTTACATGAATAAAGCGCCCAACTTTATTCCTTCAATTGTGGATCATATGTTTTAGACCGTCACCTTAAGAATCGTGTTTTCCGCATAATCAGTCCATCATATGCCCAATTCTTAAGGTTTAGACCGGCAGTCTCAGATTACTGTTTGCTTAACATACATTCAACAAATATGAACATAAAGAGAACAAGATTTGGTATATATAAATGAATAATTCTTTATTGATAAAAATGTCTCCAAAAACATATTACATTTTTACTCCTTAGGGCATACATATCTAACAGTTTTATATATAATATACAAACTAAACGCAAATTAGCATTTGATGCTTAAGGATAGTTTCAAGTCGATGTTGACGATTTATAACTGTCTCTTTTTTTTTTTTTTTTGGCTGCTACGATTTATATATATCTGGTGTATACCAAGATGTGGTTTTTGTCTAGAAAAGGAAACGACATTTCCCTATTGTTGCATTGAAAATCTTGTTTGGTTTCCTATTTTTTATTTTTTGTGTGTAAAAAGTGCACATTGGCAATTTACAATTTAAAAGTGAATTAGATTTGCTTTGCTTGAAGCATAACTGACGTCTCTGATCTAAAGGAATGAACGTTGACAAGTCGTTGTATGTCTGAGAAGTACAGTTTTTCATTGGCGTCATTGTTTGTCCAAACTATAAACGACATGTCGTGTTTCAGGAGTCTTTTTCCCCTTGTTTCTCTTATTTGGTTGATTTGGAGCTAGACTTCGAGATTTTTTATTTGAAAACGAAAACGTAATATTATATATCTGTTAAACAAAGGCACGTGATATATAAAAATTAACAAAAGAGCCCAAACTTGTTGTAAAGTAATTAATAAGGTGGAATGTCATGTAAATTACAAAAATAAAAAAAATATTTATAGCCGACCGGCCACCACTAATGGTAGCACTAACTCACAAAAATCTCTTTTTAATTTCTTTGGCAAAGCAAAGCCGAAACAACGTAGAGACACTGTACGGGATAGAGACAAAATGCATGTTTTCCGGCTTAACTTTTTCGTCCATGGAACGGTAGGGACCACCATTAATTGTCCTTTTGGAATGAAAAGTTTCATGCCATTAGAAGGCAGTCGAGGCCCAACAACGAAAGTACTTGTACCCTAAACCCCACATACACAAATATATCCGGAAATTTTGGGATTAAAGATGACCAACTTTCTTTAACAATACTTGTTTTTTTTTTTTTTTTTTTTTGCGATTTTTATAACGGAGTTGAAGTCTTTCTAAAAAAAAAAAAAGTGGAAAACCACATTCCTTAAAAAGAAATAAAAGTATGTTTTTGTAATTTACCTTTTAATTTTCATAATATTTACCTCACAAAAGGCTTTAAATTAATTTTATACGGTTAACCATGATATGTGCTATATATGTGCATTGATTAGAGAGATCAAGTACATACTATTTCTAGGCACGCAATTGTAACCATAGAGTTGAATAATTTTCCTCTTCTGTTTGGCCGGCCGTTCTTTGTCATCATTCTTCTCTTTTAGACGATTTTGACTGAATAATTGGCGACCTATCTTTACTTCTAAAGCGATTCATCTTCAGGTTTTAATGAGGTTCATTTTGTAGAGTTTTTGCATAGGTTGAGTTTTATGCATTCTCCAGTGTTCAACCTTACAAAAATATCTTTCGAGTTACAGTTAAATATGATTTTTTTTGGTGGTCTTTACTTTGTTGAATTATTGCTTTCTGTTTGTATATTTGGCTCCATTATTACTTTTTCATTAGTAATAAAATAGAGTAGAGGGTGCGATAGAGGAAGTCTTCAAGTGTGTGCCAACATAATTGCGATGTTTTTAGCTAGTTGGCGCTATCAGTTCTCCTCTCTCATCATGCATGAAAAAAAAAAAAAATTCAATTTCCTCAGGTTGAGAAAGGTGCGGAGAAGTATAACACATTACTACATAAAATTAACACCACATATAAAACACCATAATGCGTAATTTTATGTACACGACTATATAACTCAAAGGTGGCGTCTTCACTAGAGTTTTGGGGCTGGTTCGAATCCACGCCCCTGCTCTACAAATAATGCCAATTCCATGATCTATCTTAGAAGTTTTAACCAATTATGGTTTTACATCTAATTTTGGTATTGTATAGGATGAGTCTGTATTTCCTTGATAACCATTCTAAAAATAAAAAAAAATAAAAAAAGTTGAGATATGCTAAGTTTCTCAGGAATTATCTGTTGTCCTCTCTTTCTATTTTTCAAGTAGCTTTGTTTATATGAAAATATAGAAAAGGAGCGACTAGCATCGGAAAGAACATTGACGTGCCAACTAGGTTGCAACTACTTAGATCCTCCCTCCCACACCAACCTCCTTGCTCAATTTCTATTGAAAAATAAAAATAAAAATAGATACCCCAAGCAATATATTGAAAGGGAAATGACGAGAAACCAAAGTTGTAGGCATGTGAAAAAATAGAAAATAGAAAACAGAAGAAAAAAGACAAAAAAAAAAAGAGTAGAAAATTGCTAATGAAATAACGTGAAGAAGTAAAGTATCGGAGGTCAAATTCAATTAGATTGTCATTTTACCCTGAAGAGATTCCTCAAATATGTCTCGTTCAAACCTCTTTAGTCAAAACCCAATGAGAAAAAACAACAGAAGAAAAATAGTACCTATTTACCCTAAAAGTCATGAAATGCATGAGAAGAAATTTTATCCGCAACATGATTGTCTTCTTGATAAATTTAAGTTTCACAGTACTCGATAGAACACAAGTAAGTCAAAGCCGCATTACATTTAGTTTTAAACCTCCAAGGAACTCTCTCATTACGTTTTTTAAGCATGCCCACCACATGAAAAGATGAATTGCATACGAACCAGAGGTAATTTAATCGCTTTGCATGCTCAACCGTCGTAATAACACCAGTTAATTCGACCTCAAAAGCAAAAGAAATCTAAATTAGCCTCTTAATTAATTAAGCAACCTTTACAGAAAACCTTTGTAAATGCGAAAAATGCCCCGCCACTTAACCGGGCCTGGAGTCTTATCAGTTGAGCCCTTCAACTAGGAAGAATTAGGCGGAAAACCCATTGGACGTCAATGAGACGAAGAGCTCTTGTCTACTCCTGGTAACGCTAAATTGTTGAAGAATCAGTAAGCATAATATGGTATTGTGCTTTTTTAAGCACTCATATATAAATACACAAAAAGAAACTAAGGACAAGAGCAACATGTCTAAACACCGTTTTTTTTTTTAAAACTCGTTTTAAAAAAAAAAAAAAAAAAAAAAAAAGGGGTCATAGAACAATGGTTCAGGAAAGTATCTCTTTCTCTAATATCCATAGATAATTCCAACTAATGCCATACTAAAACTAACTAAAATTGATATGTTTGTGTTGCTTATGCCAGACAAAAATCTCAAATAAAAAACGGGGTTAGCTGTCTTGGCGACGTGTGATCAAATAGTAAGAAATATGAGAGGATGACGACAATGGTAACTTCTAGAGAACAACGACCAAAACATGAAGCTTTTGTTATCTGTCGTTCTTAATTCGCCCTGCTCTCCAATCAATGAACAAGATTACCGACAACCACTTCATTAAAAAATAAATAATTCATTAATTATTAACCAAAAAACAACAATACGAAATTATCAAGTAGCAGCTAGCTTTCTGGCTTTCCCATTCATAATCCACATAAATTAAAGCATCTTATCACTTGCGGCATTTATATATGTGGCGTCACATACATATATATGTATCACAGCTTTTCTATATATTGCAATGATTTATTTGCAAGGTCTCTTGATTTTGCAGATTGGTACTAGATTCCGTGGATAATATATAAATATTACATTTAGTGCATGATTTTATCAATTAATTAATTTATTTATTTATTTTTGTCTTCTTGTTATCATCACATCTTATAGCACGCCCCACTATACAGCATGTGGGCCTTAACCAGCCTATAAAATTAGGGCTTTATTCGAGTTGACAGTACCAGCATTTTGCATAAATCTAGGGTTTCTCTTTTTCTTTTGGATCATGCGCTTCAGGCAGCTTCAATAAATTCCATAAACGCCATCAAAACATAGTTATCATAATTAGATGTCCAATATCTCTGCAAAATCCATGGACCTTAATGTTTTCATCAAGGAAACAATATATCTGAAACCATTGTCCGGTGAAAATGAGTCCAAAAGATCACAAACCCTTGAACTTTCCGGTCTTGACAGGATTTCTCCTGCCATTCTCCACGCTGTCTTCTTTTATAGGCCTAATATTAATCTTTCTTGCGGTACTGAAAGAGATGATTATGATGATGCAATATTTGAAAGAGCTAAAAGAGCTCTTCAAAGGGCTCTTGTTTCTTGGTTCCCAGCTGCAGGAAGACTAAGGACTAAACAGGGGACAGGGAAGCTTGAGATCGACTGTAATGATAAAGGCGTCATGGTGATAACCGCAGAATACAAGGATTGTTACGAGAAGCTTGTTCCTCAACTGCCTAACAAAGGAAATAGATCAGATAGCCCACTCGTTGTTGTCCAGGTTGTAACTAGCTTACCCTAATTTTTTTTTAAATTAAATCGTAGTAAACTTAAAACTATTGATATTAGGCCGTTTATAATTGTTTTTAATTTCCTTTATCTTTTCTTAATTTGAATTTATTCATCTATACATACATATATATATATATATATGCATATATATACCAGAGTTAAAATAAACCCTAGCCCTACACTCTTTTTGGGTGTGACTTCTGAATTAGTAAGTCGTCCTTGGTTAATTTTGGGATATTATATTCACTAGTTTTTCTTAATTATCTGCTTGTTTATGTTGTTGTCATTAGTGGCGGTGGTGATGGTGTTTCTTACTTAAATAGAAAGAACGAATACAATAAAAGATCATCACTGAAACCCCAGGCCTAAGCTACACAGAATAGTCTCAAAAAGTCCCTATTTATAACTATATGAGCAAGTTAATGAAGCGACACTATTGCCAATTATATTTACGGACATGGTCTTTAACAAGAAATTTTTCAGGACAAGACGAAAGATAAAGAAAAAAATTGCAACTCCTGTCTTCATCCAAGCATAGTAATCAATTGGAACATCTATTAAGAAAAAAAGGTTAATTCAACCTTTTAATTTACATTTTTTTGTTTATATAATATGTCAAAATCATTCTATTTTTCGTTATTTATTTTTTATTATTATTATTTTTTTGTATTGTCATAATTTTTATTTTTTTATTACACACCTCTTTTGTAGCACTAAGAATGTTCACCCTTTTGTATTTGTTCCAATGTCAAAGTTGTAGAAACTTTTCCTTAGTATCTCCAGTTATATAACTGGAAAGCAGCAACTTGGCAATAACGTCAGGTCCCAGATCCTTTGTGATCATTCTGTGAGTCTTGCCTTTTGTCATGATCCGAAGTAAGCTGAGGAGACGAATGACATGCCAGCGCTACTAATTGAGTCTCATTTTTCTGTCTCCAGTTTCGCTTCAGATATTTTCACACTCCCATGTTTTCCAAGTGGTTTCGTGCAAATTTTCAATATAAGAGTCCAAGTTGAAATAACTGGACAAAATAATTTCCTAGAGAATCTAGGCTTTTATAAAATAACAATTCGAACTTATATATACAACAAAAAGGTAGTGGCTTAATTTCTGCCTCACCAACTTAAAGGTGCAGTTTATTAAAGCAACTGGGGAAAGGATATTGCTTGCTTTTTACAACTAATTCTCATTTGTTTATTAATCTTCTCTCCCTCCAATATAATACATAGAGAAAATATATATTTGTTTCTTCCTGCGTAAATATTTGTGTTTCACTTTAAAACTCTAACTTTTGTTCTTCACATTTTGATCATCCCAAAGAGCAGATAACAAAGTTTTCCTGCGGGGCAATTTCTCTCGGTTTCGGATTCAGCCACGCCTTGTTCGACGGTTTCGGAGCCTCTAACTTCTTAGCATCTTGGGCTCATATTTCAAGAGGAATAGATGAAAAGAGCACTCATGATCAAGATCAACAGCTTATCATCCCCAACCATTCCAGTCAGAAGCTTTTTCACGCCATCAATAAAATTAATACTTCTGATGCTACAAATATTTCGAGCTCCAAATCTACAGCTAGTTCTTCGATATATGAACAAGATCATATCATGGCAATTCAAGAGCTTTATGGAATTCCTATGCAAGCCATGGCTTCTGACGACAGATTTTGGGAATCAGAATTTGCCAAGTTTGGAAAAATTGAAAGCCAATTAGGCTTTAAAGTTCTCGCGCTTTGTATGAAGAAGAAAATTTTGGAGACATGGAAAGGATTTTCAGTTGAAAGCGGACAGCTCTCCAAGTGCTCTACCTTTGACGTTCTATGTGCGCATGTCTGGAAGGTATGCGATGTCACCAATAAATAATTGAATTTAGTAATAGTTCGTTTAATAACGTAGCTAAAATTATATTTTATAATTCTAACAAAAAAAAATTAATCCATTTAAAAACATAATTACAATTTCAACTACATTTTTATGCCCTATAAATTATATACAAGCAAACATTTTTTAGTTTCCCTCTTTTTTTTTTTTTTTTTTGAAATGGACAGAGAGCCATTGACATTAAGGAATTTAAGCACATCCAAAACTGTTGACACGCCCAAAATCTCTTCATCTATCAAGTTTTTGGCTCTACATAAAATAAAAGACTGAAAGTACAAAGTCATCTGCCACTGACGTATGTTGGTTCCAGTGGGGGCACTTGCCCCCTCTGACTTTTTTACTTCTTATACGTTTATACTGAACTAAAAAAAAGAGCACACCACTATCAACTCTGAATTGCTTTCTCAAAGTACCTACTGAAATAAAGCACCTGCCAATCAAATCACTCTTTTTTTGGGAAATATAAAATTCCTTCTTCTTCTTATACTTATTTTGTCATGCTCACAGTATAATTTTCCTTGTTAATTTCATACTGTTTATATACAGTGAATAAATTTTTTTACTTCTTATACAACCCCTTTTCTCATACTATGAAACCATTCATATTAGTTTTGTATTAGTATAAAATCACTAGAAAAGAAAATTGGATACACAAATCTTTCTGAAAAATGAAAAATAGTAAGGCAAAATCAAAACGTGTAAAATCCATCAAGGAAAATTGTAATATGTTATTTAATTTTCTTTTTTTTTGAAATGATGTGTTAGTTAATTACGCTTAGTCATATTGGAAATTTGTTTTTTATTTTTTTTGTTATTCTAACATTTGGATGTAGTACTCTCAGAGAATTTTTATAAATGTGGTATTTTGAAACATACTTTTATAAATATAACTAACGCTCAAAACTTATGTCTCTAAAAAATATTTTGATAGAAGAGAGAAAAGACAAAATAGAGTAACAAAAGAGTGTTAGAATTTTTCCATTTAAATTAGTTAAAAAAATTTAACATACGCTCACAAATTATTTCTGCAAAGGCAACATAAAAAGTAATATAACATAACTTTTTTTAAAATATGATATAAATAAACATATTTTTTAAAAATATGACATAGCATGCAATTCGTGTGCCCCACTAAAAAGAAATGTTGGATCCTGAAAGTCATAAAGCCATTTTATATCAAACCAAAGAAACGACCAAAAAGGCTTACACTTTCAAGCAGTAACAAACCGAACCTTAAAATACGAACAGAATCATCAAACGAAACTCAGCCTAACAAAAACTTAACTAAACTGCTTAGCAGGATTGATCCAAAGACCAAAAGAACTACTCTCAAAAGGCAAGCCTCATTAACATTTTGTAACATGAAAACGCGAAGGAGAAGAAAAAATTCAAAGGGAAAAAGTTGAGTGCATGATCTAGATAGAGCAAAGCTATAATAGTCAATTAGATCAGGGACCACCACAAACCAAGTTATAATATGTGCATACATGTACTAATTTTTCTATCAATGTCACGCGTCCTCAATTTAACTATGGTATATATAATAATATTTTTTGGTTCAAATAATGTGTTAACCTTCATACTATTTTGTAGAAATTGGTTTCCAGTTTCCTGCAAGTGTTTCATTGACAACGTAAACACAGTTAATGTTTTTTAGATGAGATACATAAATGGAATTGTTATAAAACTATATTAAGTTGTCCATCCAAGTTTACGAATGGCTTGTATAAAATAACTAGGAATTAATAACTTTTTACCTTCTTTCTTTTTTGCCATCTTGATGAGCATGAGAAGAAACATGAAACGTAACTCAAAGGAAGCTTCTTTTTTGTGAGAAAAATTGAAATAAATAAATAAATAAATAAATAAAAATTATAGGAAAGAATGTTTCCTCATCCAGTGAATCTAAAGTCATGCTACATAAATATCGACTACTAATACTTGCGTATAATGCACGGTTGAAAAGTGTTTTTTTTTTTTTTTCAATAGGAAAAATTTATTGGAAATAAAAGGTTAATGAAGCTTGAAGAAAGAGCTAAGTTGTGTATTTCTAATAATATTTATGGTAAATAACATATTTACGGTAAATAATTAATTTATTTAATAAGCATAGTTACTGTAAGTTTACCTTTTATATATATATTCGTAAATGAATTATTTAATAAATTTACTGTAAATATGTTATTTGCTATATAAATATTTTAAAAATATGTTATTTATCATAAATATATTTAAAAAATTAACCTATGTGCTATAATTTCACTACAATCTTAATTACATATAAGGCCCAAAAATACAATGGAAAAACAACAAAAAGCATGCTTCAAAGACAATATAGAATTAGAAGAAAACCAGAGAAATCCTGTGTGAGGAAAATTGTATTAGCTCGGCTCAAAAAGTGTCACAGTACAGGGCAAGAAATACCAAACCAAAATAAAAAGCAGAAATCTAACCATTCACGGAAGGACTATGCTACCCTCTACCAGCTAGCTATTACAACCACAAACCCAAGCTCAATAAGACAAAAACACATCACCAAGAATTACATATCAGCAGCCACATATACATTACTTAAAAATACCAAACAGGGAAGAAAAACCAGGGAGAAATCAGTAGGATTTTCTTAATTTAAATTCCTTCTCACTACGAACCCTGAGTCAGTAAAGGGGAATTCATTAGGATTGTTGTTTATTAGTGCATTGTATGCTTCCAAGTTTTAGAAAGGTTGAAAAGTGTTCACTAATTACAATTCACAAAAATTATCTAGTTGTGTCTGATATAAGTAAATAAAGAAATAAATTACAGGCAATGTTTTTACTCAGGTGGTCGTATAGTCCGACACGCATAACATTTTTTATAAGGACCTATAACTTTTTGGCATCACATGATAAGACCGAAGAAAGTTAAATATAACATATGACGGTAGGCTATATTTTATTCAATATTGCACTTAAAAAAATTAAGTGCTATGCAAATATACAAACAATGTTATAATAACAAATGAAATATACTACAAGTGCAAGATTAATTGTTGTAAAACTAAAGACATTTTAATATATATATTAGAATTAAAAATGCAATAGAAATTTATGAAAAAATAGATGAAAAAGGAACACGGGAGTTATTTTCACTCTTGAATTAAAACTCATGGTTTTGTCCATAAACTTTTAAAATGTTATCAAATATATATGTTCATAGTCAATAAGTGCTGCCTCTTATTTTTTATATATGCCAAACAGGCAAGAGTGAAGGCTCTTTCCCTTAAGCCAAACACAAATATATACCTACAGTTCCCGGCAGACTCACGGAGAAGGCTACGACCTCCTCTGGGCAATAACTTCACGGACAACGCCTTCGTTCTTGCCTCTGTCTCCTGTGCGGCCAAAGATTTAACCGTAGAACCCCTTCATAACACGATTTGGAGAATCCAAGCGGCAAAATATTTGATCACTGATGAATACATCAAGCTATACGCGAAAGCCGTAGAGTGCTCTTCCAATAGGTTCTTCCCTTCCATGCGAGAACTCACCATTATAACCGACTAGCTAAAGGTACCTTTCACAGATCTAGATTTTGGGTGGGGAAAGGTTTTTAGTGCAAGTCTATTAGGAACTCCAGTTCCTGAGGCTGCTTTTCTGATGCCAAATCTTGAAGAGCCTGGGCATTTTTTGGTCCAAATTGGTATGGGAGAACAGCAGGTGACTGAATTCATTAGCTCCTTCAACACCTTTGAGTATCAGTGAAACTAGTAGATTGTGTGTACGTGTGTATATGTGTGCGTGTGTATTTTAAGTTACTGCTAGTTAAACGTTTGTGTTTGGTGCATGTGTGTTGTGTTCAATGTATAACAAGTATGAACTTGCTGACGTTCTTAGTTGGGTTTGGTAGTGAGGTCGAAACGATTACCACTGTCTTGTATATGTATGTAGAAATAGCTCTTGTATGATCACATGAAGTGTTTTTGTCATTTTAGTACCTTTTCTTAATGCCAAAAAAAAAAAAAAGACATATGTTGTCTGAATAATATGAAAAAGGTACACATATTTAGTGCATCGTATTGCATTGTAATTTGTGTCATATTGTATTATATTATATAGTTTTTGTACAATATGGTTTGTTTATGTCGTATTAAATTATTTAATTACATAATACCATATTTATTATCATATTGTATTAGGTAATGAATTTCTAATAAGATAAAATTTAAGCCTTGTGTGTCCCAACCTAGCTTGACTTCATTCTCAATCTCGACCCCGTAGAAAGGTACAATATGAAGACGGTGTTATTCAATAGGGACAATTTAAAAAGATTTTTTCAAAATTAGGCAAAGTTATATTTCTTAAAATGGACAAAAATATAATTTTCTTAAAATTAAGGGATCAAAATATATTTTTAAAAGCTAAAGGATCAAATATAATTTTTTAAAGATTAAGGGTCAAAATGCAATTTTGAAAAATAAGGGATCAAAATTTAATTTTTGGAAGATACAATATGTTCATGGTCCCAGATCTTGACCTTGGTCCTAGATCCTAACCTTGATTCTAGGCTTTAATCTTGACTCTAGTTTCAATACTAGAAATTGACCTTGATTTGGTCTTGCGCTTTGATATTTTTAAATATTTTATATATATATTTTTAACATAATTTTAAATTATACAATACAATCTAATACACAATTTTTGATACGTATTAGATATCATAGTATAGGTTATATTATGTTTGAATTTTGTATTAAATTATACGATATATAAATTTTGTCAATAGAGGTGTTCATCAGTTGGTTTTTTATTTTGAGTCCGTAGGTTTCCGATAGACAACAGTCAGTTTTGAGAAAAGCAAACCAAGCACTGACCAGTTATAAGGCAGATTCGATTGGTTTTTTACCGATGTTGATCGGTTTATGACAATTTGTTTGACGGTCGGTTTTAGATAGAATAACTAGTCAAAATACAAGTAGTAATCCAAGCGTATTGAAATAAAGCAATTAGAGTAGCATGGATCACTCGTCATATCTACGAGTGTGACACCCGTTATTCTCCTAAGGGTATTAAGGTAATTAGATTAATTACCTAGTATATATATTAAAAAAAAAATCAGAAATTTCTCTCATAATTCGAAACTCTCTCTCTCTCTACTTTCTCTCTCTAAAAAATTCTCTCTCTCTCCTCAAAGATCGTTTGAGATTTCGGCATCCGTTTTCGACACCTCCCGCACCAATGGAAAGCTCTCGACGAGCTGAGTCCAACAAGGTGCCGCGCCGCCCAAAACGCCGCCGGAGGAGACCACACGCGCCGCCCAAAGTGGCGGCAAAACCCATTTCTTTCCGACGAGATATCTTCGCCGTCCGACGTCCGATCGACGTGATTCTTGTTCCTACACGACCACCGTGATGAGAGGAACAAAACCCACCCTTGGTGGCAGCTCAACAACCGCCGGATTGCTCTGCCCGCCTATTGCCGCCGTGCACCGCCGCCCCCATGGTGGAACTCCGCCTTGCCGAAGGAGGTGACTGACACCACCCCTCCCAATGAGTTCAGAGGATCAAGGGGAGTAAAACCCCTCGATCAATTGCACGGAAGGAGCCGGTTTCGCCGGAGAACGGCCAACGCCGCCATCAACCGCCGCGGGAGCCTCCGTTTTGGCTCTTCCCAGCCACGTTTCTTCAAATTGGATGAGGGGAAATGCTCATAGGAGGATGGGTAGCAAAAGCCCTCAGCCAATTTCAGGTTTCCATCGTCAGAGAATCAAGATCGGAGCTCATCCATTTCTACCGACGTTGTACTTCACGACCCGCTATGTTAGAGGCAGAATTGGGTAAAATTGACCCCGCCATTGGACTCAGAAGGGTCGATTTAGGGGGGGTAGGCCCGAGCCCAGCTGCCAACGGACCCCGATTGACACCGGTCAACGACGGTCAAAGTCGGTCAACGCCAGTCAACGGCCAGTCAAAGGCTAAATTGGAATTTTATGATCTGGACCTCCGATCGAAGATCCGAGACCGCCTCCTGACTCGTTTCGATGCTCTGGATGCAATGGTGACCTCCGTTTGAGCAAATTCCACTCCGATGAAAATCATTCGGTACCGACTGTATGCGAATCGAGGAGATTCAAACAGCAGTATCGGAGTCCAGAATGACGTTTTCAAGAATGTATGATCTCCAGGAAGTATTCCTAGCCATTCATAGTCGCTCGAGGAGCACTACAGAGGATGCTTCGTAGATACAGCGAGATACAACTGGATCTGTTTTGTTTGGAGTTCAAGATCAAGGGAGTATGGAGCTAACGTTAATTGATTCCAGGATTAAGAGACTGTTGATAAGCTTGAAAGGTAGGGATTCTATTACTCATCTTTTGTGAGGTTTTTATAGAATTAAAATTGATTGTTTTGCCGCAATATATATATCTATGTTGAACTGATATTATATGATTATCACATATGAAACTATGACATGGACTCGTCTTGTATTGTACGGCGAGGAACATAATGAATTGACACATGTTATAAATTGAGAAGCATGGTTAGGAAAACTAACTCTATTAATAATGATTCAATATAGAGAAATTGTGAGACATGAAGAGGGCGACGGTTACGTCCTTGGGCATGAATACCCTAAAAGGTAAAATAGGGGGAAGGTGATGACGCTTCCTTGGGTTGAAAGTCCCAGAACACACTGTACAGGAATCGATTTGGTGAGGACTCGAGGCTTGATGTCCCCTCACCGGAACACCCTTGGAATGTTTATAGGGTGATCAAGTGCGCCCATTTGGGTTTCGATGAGTTGAGTGATACTCAATTTAACATGGATACCTAGGAACAATGATGATTGGTAATATTTGTATAAATGTGTAATTATGACACTTTGGTAATGATTAACTACGGTATCCATAAGATGTGATCATAATAAACCTCATAATCTAGAATATGATGTGACTTACTAACCATGCAGATTTTAATGTGGTAATGATAAAAACCTAAAGGTGAGTAATGGCTTTCTCTACTGAGCATAGTGTTGCTCATTCCCTTTTGTTTATATCTTTTCAGGACTCACTAAGTGTGAGGTGGCTACGAGAAATATAGTTGAGGAAGTGATGTAACTATATTACATTGGGACTGCTTCAATCGTTGAGAATGTTCTTCATGATAATGTAAGAATCAATTGTTACTTTCTGTGACTGTATTATAATGTGTTGAGGGTTAAAATGATGATGACAACAGATTATATTATTAAATTTAAGGTGCTACATTAAAACTGTGGTTTATTTATCGTTTATATTTTTATTTTTGAGTTGAGAGTTTTCATTTAAGTCCCGGGCAAATTTTATTTTTAAGGTTTTACTTTTATTATTTATTTTTATTTTATCTCATTAAAAACTGTTAACCCCCATATAGGGGCGTTACAACGAGAAGATGACAAAAACAAGCAATAATAGTTTAAAATAAGACAAAAAGAATAAAAACTTGAAGAAATAAATAGTAAAATAAATTAAAGAGAATAATAGTTTGTTTTTGAAATTTTGCTTGTAAATAATAAAATATAAAAATAAAATAAGACAAATTCAATAATAAAAACAGTGAGACTTCAAGAATCTCCCATATATTTTGTTCTTCTATTAGGATTTTGATTCATATATGATTCAATTAAAAATTTAAAATCCCAAACAATCAATAGGATAATAAATACTAGAAGACTAAATTAAAATGTATTTGAATAAATTAAATTCTTATGTTAAAACCAGCAAAGATTATTTTGATGAGAAATCTAAAAGCGATAATATACCATTGGAAATACTACAAGAAACACACTTATTAGCAATGACGTTTGTTGTTGCTAAAAGACCACTTTTAGCGACAACAAGGTTTTGAAATGATTATTCAAAAATTTGTTCACTAATAGCTTTTAGTGACAACATTGTTGTCACTAAAAAGGGGTCTTTATCATTGTTAAAAGTCATGAAGAAAATATATATAGGAAGTGTAAAGGAAGTCGCAACAAAATTGGACTTTTAGCGACAACTTCTGGCGTAAAACACCAAATGCTCACACCAAAAACTGTCAATCAGTGCTAGTATTATTAGTTTTTTGCGACAACAACCAAGATAATAGCTATTGCCTACAAAGACTTTTGCCGATGAGATTGTCTTCGCTAAAAAGTTGAAATTTAATTTTCATTGAAATTTTAAGTGATAAAAATGGGCTGTTGGCAGATTTTTTCAAGAATGCCATTGCTAAAAGTCATGTCATAGCTCGTAATGTATTTTAATATATTTAGATGAAATGTCGTCGTCTCTTCATTGTATAGCTTGACACAGGGATTTTTAGTGATGACATAAAAGTCTTGAATATATTTTGTCGTTTTGACCTTCTTTTTCCCTAGATCTCCGCCTCTTTCTCTCTCAAAACATATTTTCTTTCTCTCTTTCTAGCCCTGCCCTTCCCCACCCCTACTCTAACCAGATTTATTGTCCCACCGCCTTCTGTTGCTATCAACCGTCATGTCGCTCTCTCCCCTTCCTTTTTTCCTTCCCCCCTCCACCTGCCCTTCTCTCTCTCCCTTCTTCTTTTTTTTTCTTCGAGCCCACCTCCCCTACTAGGTGCCGCCCTCACTTTGAACAAACCTGCCACTACGGCCCCCACTCCAACCAAACCCACCCAGCCCTACCCCCTCTCTCTCCCTTTCTCGCCCCTCTCTCCTTCCCATCGAATTTGCCCTACCACCAGCGTTAGCCCTTTCACCCATGGCCGTCACCTTTTGCCACCACTGTTGCGTCCTCATTTCTAGTCACTCTAGTTTTGTAGTGATTAAATATGAGTTTTAGTTTTTTAAAATTTATTTGGTTTAATGTAATTATGTGTAATATGAGATTATGAGATTATGTGACATGATTTTTTTCATTTTTTCATTTTGTGATTATGAGATCATGTGATTTTGTGATATGTACTATATAATTTTTTGTAATATGTGATTTTGTAATTTTGGTTATGTAATTTGTCTAATGTGAGTTGTGAGTTATGAGATTATCTGATTTTGTGTTTTGTAATTTTGTTATGTTATCATATTTACTAATTTTGTTTATTTGTAACATGTGACTTTGTTAATATGTTTAATTGAATAAGTGATTATGTGTAATATATTATTTAGAAGATAATTAATTCACTCAAATATATATAAATCTTTCAAGACAATTGAAGAATGAAAACCTGAACAAGATCACCACACATATAAAATCATCTCTAGCCTTTCCAATAAAAATTTAGCCTATCTTGCACAATATTCTAACAAGTTCTGTACAGAAAATATGAAAGCAAAGCTAAAATGAGAGATGAAAAATATGTCTTTCCTCTAGTCAAAATCAACCAAAAAACCATTGACATACCCCCTTTTTATAGTGTTTTTGGTACCAAAAATGTTTAATTGAATTACAATAACAACAAATTAAATAAAAAATTAAAGTTTGTTGAACTCTGATTGGCCACAAGTTTTTTTCCTTTTTTGGAGCTGGAAGTGGCCACGTGTCGCTTGCAAAGAGGCTGGAACAGAAAAGAGTAGCTGCATGAGGGTTTATTGCAGCTGACATGATCTGGCACAAAGCTTTATGGCACATTCAAGTAGCTAGGAAGCATGTGTCAATGGCATGCCTAGATGTAGAGGTGTCAAATGGGTTGTATCGGCTAGGCTTGATCCTTTTGACTGCAGCCCATGTCGGGCCTAGCCCTATAATTTTAAATTTCAAAATTTTTAATTTATTTTTTTATTTTTTAATTAAAAAATTAATAAGTGTAGAATTATGGGACTACAAAGTGTAAAGAAAGACTTCCAAATATCATATAAAGCATTGAAAAAAGGAAATTCTTATCTTTTCAATATGTAACTAATGTAAGTTTGTATTTTAAACTTGTAATATGTGTATGAACATAATAAATATAGTAAGAATTAAAAAATTATTCAAATAAGTGCCTACCTTAATAGTTGACAAACTCTTATTTTCTTAAAGGTTTAAGGTTCAAACCTTAAGGAAGGCAAAAGAGGTGTATTTTCTTAAACACCTAAAGGGCCAAGGCTTAAAGGGCCTTGGTGTGCCAGGGCTGGCCCAAGCCGGCCGGGCTGGCTCTACAGCTTTGGGGTTTTAAGCCTAGCCTTGCCCCATCAAATATGCTGGGCCACTCGACCTGCTATCTAATTGACACCTTTACTTGAGCGAACTATAGAAGCGTGAATCACGCGTGAGGAAGGGAGCTTGAAAAGGTAGGCCCACTAAGCTATCTTGTGCGCACGTGGAATCGTTGTGAAAGACACACTTTATTAATGGCCAAAATTGATGGCTCTTGTTTTTAATCTTAATACTAAATAAATTAAATAAATGGGGTTAATGAGACAAATGATCTAATTATATTTACTGAATTAAAATATGATTCCAGTTTGTAAATATTCTACATATGTTCCAAAATGATATTTTTAAAATAATTGCTATGTAATTATATTGTATAAAATATGATATCATTAAAATAATTACAATACAATTAAGGATATTTTTAAGATATTGTGAATATTGTGTTGAATTTCATTTTCATAAAAATAATTTAGTCCTGTATTGTAATTTTTTCTAAATAAAAGTCATAAATTTTTCAAAACTGATATTAAGAATAAAAATGAATAAAAATTATGGAAATATTTAGTCAAAGCTTAAAAATTTTAGTATTATTCAATAATAAATAGTGTTTAAAGTACACATTTGTGTATTTATTTTTTTTTTCAAATCTAATATATTAGGCCCTTAAACACTAAAATCGAACAATATATAAGTAAAAGTATGAATATATTTGATATATATATTATGTAAATCATAATTTCAATATATCAATACATTTATTTATATATATGTGTGTAAATATAAGTTAGATGAAGTGTTCTGTCCATCACCTTCCAACCAAGGCAAAAAACTCTTCCAATAATCGACCACTAAATATATATGTGACGTTGGTTTCTAACCGACAGAGGTTGGTTTTTGTCTTGGAACTGTTTTTTTTTTTTTTTTTCGGTTTCAATTTTTTGGTTATTTTAAGCAGCCTTAATAGTCAATAATCTATTATATAACTATACTTCCAAATTTTATTTGTTTCTCAATTCATCGCTCTGTTTTTAGAAACTGCGAAGGTGTTCTTTAAATTTGAAAAACTTGTTTCAATTTTTTCCATGTAATTTTTTTTTTATAAAAAATACATAAAGATAATTACCCTTATAAATTAGAGCGAAGTTAAAATATATTTTTTTGGAGAAAAATGTTTAAAAAATATTTTAACATTTGAAAAGCCATAAAACTTTAGATTTCTTTTAAATAATGTTTTGTTTAGTATATTTTATACTTTTAAATCTATTAAATAGTTTTTTATAACTGCTTAAAGGTAGTTATGTTATTTTGTTCTATTTTTTTAATTCACAAAGTGAAATTGAAATACATTTTCCATATTCAAAGGATTTTTTGTAGCACCTAAAACTATGGAGGTAGATTGAGAAATAATTAAAAGTAGGAGATGTAATCATGCAATTAATTCACATTGTTAAACATTATGTTATTCTTATTTTTAAAAATATTTTGACATTTGAAAACCTATAAAGCTTTAGATTTTTTTTAAATAAAGTTTCATTTATTATATTTTATTTTTTAAATCTATTAAATATTTTTTCAAAACTGTTTAAAAGGGTAGTCAATTTTTTCAATTCGAAATATGATTTCTATATTCAATGGTAACATGTTCGGGTGTCTTTCTCTCCTTGCTGCTGCCGGCTTGTCTCCAGCACCAGCGACATCGCCAATAGCCAAATAAAACAAAAACAATCAGAAATGTTCAGAAAAACCATCACAAGAACAACCAAAAAAAATGCAAGAACAAAAATCCAATCAGAACCACAACGAGCAACAATAAGAAAACTACTAAAAAAAAAATCTAAAATCAAAACCACCATGAACAACAAAAAAAAAACTATATAAAAATTCCAAAATAAGATTTGCAAACAAAAAAAATCCAAAACTGGGACTTCAATCCCAAAAAACCATCATGAACAACAACAGTTAAACTACAAAAAAAAGGAGATACCAAACCAGATCTACATCTCTAGATTTTTCTCCGTTGATGATGACTTCGATCAAAAATTGGACTCGCTCTGCAACTTTGGTCGGTGAGTTTCAGAAAAAATGACGACAGCGATGGGACCTACAGCTCCTGATTCTTCTCCATCGACGATGACTTCCTTCCTCTCTCTGACGAACGGTGCAACTCCAGGCCAGACAACGAAATCGCACTGGCGTTGGGAGGTAGTGCCTAATCTGGCTTCAGCAGAATCGAAATCGCTACGATTTGTCAGATCATAATCGCAACAAGCGATCGGCGATCTCCCTTTTGTGATATTCAAGCCCGCCGATGAAGCCCTATGCCACGAAAACGACAGATCTGCGGCAACTCGAGAACAAAGCTAGCTCTGACGACGACAAGACAGACTATAGCGAGGAAGATGACTCCGACGATCGACCACTTGCTCTGCAACGGCAGTGGCGACGGGAAGATTTACGTGACTAGGACAATTTTATAGAGGGATGTGAGAGAAAGAGACAGGGAGAGAGTATGAGGAGAGAGAAAAAAGGGAAGTCAGAAAAAGAAATGGAGGGAAAAAAAATGAAAAGTTAAAAAAAAAAAAGTGGCATAAATTTTTTGTGAGTTTTATTTTTGAGGCATAAAAAAATAAAGAGCAGAAAAATGTGGCATAATGTGTAATTGTCTCAAGATTCAATCCATCTTTGTACTCCAACGAGCCACCAAACCTACGACGGCCATATCTATCTACGTACTTTAATAGGCCGTTAGATCTCTCACGGTCTAGGCCGGCGACATCTTCTGCAATTCCCTTTGCCTCATGATAGTATCCTCGATCGTTTAGTCTTGGTTGTTTCACGAATCCATTCACGATAATCTTGCCATTTGCGTCTCGATTTTGTGATATTATTTTGTGTGCCTGTATTTCTTGAGCATTTTTTTTTATTTTGTAATCTAGTTTTGTCAATGTTGTGCAGTTATGGTGCTTTTTTTTTTTTTGCTTTCCTCGTGGTGACTTTTCCATTGGTGATGTTCTTAGCGAGTTTCTTTGCAATTTTTGGGTTTTTTTTCTTACTTGTTTATATGTAATAATTTTTGTAATCTGGTTATACATATTTGTTGAGAAAAGCAACATATTCTTTTAGATTATTAGAGATAATCCGATAATATACCAGACTAGTCTACGACAATTAAAGCAAGGGATGGCTGGCATTTTCGTTGAGATGGAAGAAATAATCCACCAGATTATTCCTCCACACTGACGAACGGTTGGAGTCAACGTCTGAAAATTGTTTTCCGCTGGAATTTGGTAGATTACTGATAGTAATCTTATAAATTTTCTTTTTTGACCACAAAGCAATATCGCCTAAACATATTTTGTTGACCTTTGATTACCTTACTTGAGTGGCGCTGATCAGAAGCTCTAATATCTAATAGCATAAAGCCCAAGTCCAACTCATTTGAGAGCATTTCTCCAAAACGCTCGATATCAAGTTATTCCCAAAAAAAAAGTAATTGTGTTTTTTCATAAATAATCTCCATTAATTAAAAATTTTCACTGCAGTTCAAAATTCTTCATTCTAAGATAATAGATCCTAACCTTTCTAAGCAAGCAATTTTATATTAACAAAATAAGGTTTTCATACGAAAATTAAAAATTTTTGACCATGTTATACTAATAACAGAAGTAAAAAATGCTAGTCTTTTTTTTTTTCGTTTACATGTATATGATATATGAGTTAATGACATAATTATTGTCATTAATTTTTACCTCTCTTTTTTGAAATTACAAAAAATATATATATTATTTAATTTAAAAATATATATTTCATTCTCGTCCCCATGTACTTTATTATGACCGAAAAAGCTTGGGTGAACTGCATAACTATCTTTAAATCACTTATTAATTGTTTCATAGATTTAATTAAAACATAAAAAACTCAAACAAAACATCAAATTTTTAAAAAATTAAAATTTATAGTTTTATTTTTTAAAACAAAATATTTTTTAAAAATGGTTTCTCAAGGAAATATATTTTTCTAAAAGAAATCCGGTCTAGTTAAAGTATTTCTTTTCTTTTTTTTTTCTTTTTTTATCCACAAAGTGTAGGAGGGATAAAATTCAATTAAGTTTTTTAAAATCGAAAAATACTTTTGTAGATTCTCAAAACAAAAGGTTAAATTAAAAATATAAGATATTATATTTGGGATGAGCACCTTACTCATCCTTGAGTATACATGAGACTATTAGATCTTTTATCAACGGTTGAAAGACTATCAAGTGCACCCCATAATTATGAAAAATAGTCAGCAATCTAGACTAACACGTTTGCATAAAAGAATCCATGAATTCAAATCTTTTGAAGACCTATTAGGGTTTCCTTGCTTTTCTCTTTGATACCATGATCTTCCAAACCAAACTTTCACTCCAATGCAATGACGAGGGGATGTCAAACTGCAAAGATGAATTATCCCAGACTTTTTTGATTCTGCTACATACTCAACACATCATATAGCACAACTTTTTTTTTTCTAAGAAAGAACTCTTAGTTATTCTCTCTAGAGACCCAAAAATATCATGTATGTGAAAAACTGGTATCTTTTCTCTTTTTATAATTAAGCAGTTAGTTTGTAATAAATTAAAGTTTAAAAAAAAATAAAACCACCCACTTCTCTCTTAGTAGATAAGTTACACACCACACTTGGAGATAATCTTCATCATACACGTTTTGAAAGAAGTGGACTTAAAGTCCATATACTTCCCTCATTTTAAGCCACGTATGTATTGTACATACATATATAATAAATATTTAATTAATTTAAATATATCATATTTATTTAAATTCAACTTTGAAATAAATCATATTTATTTAAAAAACAATTTTTAATTAATTATTTAATTTTGTATTTATATTAGAATAGACACAGTGTGGTCCCACCATGTATGTGTTATACACAAAATTAAAATATATTTAAATAATCTTATTATTTAAATATAATTGCTTAATTATTTTAAAACATATTTAATTAATCTTATTAATAAGACACAATAAATGAATCAATTAACTAATGCTCAGTTAAATGTGACAACATTTATGACATTATGTTTTGTGTTACATATAACATTTTTCTATATCACATTAATATCTTTAGTGTAAAATAATTAATTTGCCATTCAATGATTTTAAATTAAATATGTATAATTCATTCTATGCATTAATCCAATATAATGATGTAAAGGTGGCATTGGGAACTATGGACCTATAATTCAAGCTCCAATAAAGTTGACAATTAACTAAACTCTTCAATTAATGCGCCAAATTTATTAGTTTTAGTATTACTTCACTAAAAACCTAAAATTGCACTCTTGAAATTATAGTGATAATTACTCAAATAAAATTAGTGAGTAGTCTATTGATATAATAATTACATATCAGTCAGTCATCCATAAATAGTTCATAATAAGAGCTAGGTTTAATTCTCGTTTACCTCTCTTATTATATCTTTATCCTTGAGTTCTAATAATTCTCTAATGAGTAGTTAATTCATACTCTTATTATGAACGAGTACTCTACTGTTTAAGTCCCGAATCATCACTCAAGAGAACTATTTTTCTAACTTCCATAAAGAAGGAATGGATTCCATATTTGTATAATATAATTCCCAGCCACTTATTCCTTCATATTTCTAAGATCTAAAGTTATGATCTGTCTTTAGACAGATCTTACCATACAATTCAAAAAACAAAATGTCATAAATAAGAGTCTAATAAATAGTCAGGATTAAGATTGTCATATATATGATCATTATAATGATAAATTTAAATACTCTATTTATAACGGATGATTATTAAATATTCATAATTTATCTGATCTAATCCTACACAATCTCAATATATAAAGTACTCTAATCTAATGTCTCTAAATTAATAGCCTAGATAAGACTGTTTAATTCTCATTAAGATTGGACTGCACTTGTAATATTTAATTAAAATCTCAAACTTTAATTAATTATTACAGACTATTAGATTATTATCTATAAATTTTATCCGTAAGCATATAACACTTATATGCTAAATTTATAGTCACAGTAATAATCATGAAATTTTCTTGATGTTTATTAAAGTATTCATAATACACATAAGCAATCAAAATAATTCTAAATGTCATTTTATTTATTTATTAATAATATGTACAATGTCCATATCTCACTTGCCTTAAAACAGGTGAGACATGCCTCTTAGACCTAAGCCTTCAAATTGTCCCTCAAAATTCTTTGCGGGTAACATTTTGGTGAAAGATTGGCAAGATAGTTTTCTGATGCAATCTTCACAACTTCCACATCGCCTTGATTCACTATCTCTCTGATATTTTCTCTCTATGCTTTCCTCATTTGTGGCTTCTAAGTTCTTTTCAATTTTTCACTACACCACTATTATCACAATACAGTGTGAGTAATTTATCTATGTCTGGAACGACCTTTCAGATCAATTAAGAATATGCGAAGCCAACCAGCTCCTTTAGATGCTTTACAAGCAGCTTTATATTCAACTTCCATAGTCGAATCAACAATACAAGGTTATTTGATGTTTCTCCAAACTATGGCTTTACCACCAAGAGTAAACACTAACCTAGATGTAGATTTATGTATGTCTTTGTCAGATTGAAAGTCAAAATCAGTGTATCTAGTATGATTCAAATTTTTACCAGAGTATACTAGCATAAAGTTTTTTGTTCTCCTAAGATACTTGAGAATGTGTTTAACCGCCACCCAATGATCTAATCTTGGGTTGGATTGATACTGACTGACTATACCTACTACATAGCAAATGTCAGGCCATGTACACAATATGACATACATTAGACTTCGTATTGCAAATGCAGAGGGTACCCATCTTATGCTTTCTTCCTTTTGAGGTGTCTTAAGGCATTGCTTTTTTAAAAGATAAGCTGCATAGTGTGTAGGTTAATTACCTTTCTTGGAGTCCTACAATGAAAATTTAATAAGTACCTTATTGATGTACGATGCTTAAGACACACCAACAGCTTATTCTTGCGATCTGTTATGAGTTGGATTCCAAGAACATAAATTGCCTCTCGTAAATCTTTCATTTGGAATTGGTTGGCGAGGCATTTCATCACATTAGATAATCTTCCTATATCATTCCCAATGAGTAAAATATCATCTACATAAAGAAAATAAGAAGACCACCTTTTTATCTTTGATGTGCTCATATACACAAGGTTCATCAACCGTTTGATCAAAGCCATAAGATTTGATCACCTCATCAAATCTTAAGTTCCAAGATCTTGAAGCTTACTTAAGTCCATAGATAGACCTTTGCAACTTGTAAATCTTCTGCTCTTGACCTTTGACCCTTACAGTTGTACCATGTAGATGTTTTCTTTAAGATAGCCATTAAAAAAGGTAATCTTGACATCCATTTGCCATCTCTCATAGTCAAGACATGCAAGAATGGATAAAAGAATTCGAATAGATTTAAGCATAACTACAAGCAAGAAAGTCTCTTCATAATCAACTCCCTCCTTTTGGATGTAACCTTTTGGCACAAGCCTAGCCTTAAAAGGCTCAACTTTCCCATCCACTCCTCTTTTCTTCTTGTAGATCTATTTGCACCCTATGGGTTTTATCCCTTCAGGTAGATCTACAAGTTCCCAGACTAAACTGTAGTACATGGACTTTATTCAAGGTTCAAAGCCTCCAGCCATTTCTGCTTGTCAAAATCTTCCATTGCATGATAATATGTCAATTTATCATCCTCACTATTATCAAAGATAGTAACATCTGCTTCTCTAATTTCCATATAGTGAGCAAGTGGTTTCACAACCCTCCCACTACGTCGAGGTGGTATGACATCCTGATTTAGAGATCTGGCCTCCTTATTTTGTCTTTCAACAACTGTTGTCAGTTGTGGTTTGATCAGATCAGAAAGTAACTCTTCAAGTGCTAATTTGTTGTGAGGTTTATAGTTTATCATGTAATCATTCTCGAAAAAAAATGGTATTTGTCAATATAGATACTTTTTTCTCTTTAAGACTATAAAACAAACCTCCCCCCATTCCCTTTGGATATCATACAAATAAGCATACTTCAGAATGTAGTTTCAACCTCTAGGCCTTTCCTTTCAGCACATGTGCTAGACACCCCATATACGGGTATGTCTTATACTAAGTTTACGACTATTCCATAACTCTAAGGGTGTTTTTGAAACAGACTTAGACGAAACTATGTTCAAAAGATACACGACAGTTTGCAGTGCATATCCCCAAAATGAAGTGAGTAATGATGAGCAACGAAGCATAGATCTCACCATATCAAGCAATGTCTGATTTCTTCTCTCGATAACACCATTCTGTTGTGGTGTTCTAGGTACAGTGAGTTGTGATAGATTACCATGTTCTATCAAATACTCCTTGCATTCACTATCAAGGTACTTCCCTCCTTGATCAGATTGAAGAGTTTTTTTTGACTTTCCTAATTACTTTTCAGCTTCCGCTTGGAATTCTTTGAACTTTTCAAAAGTCTCGGATTCCCTTTGTGTGACACCCGTTATTCTCCTAACGGGTATTGAGGTAATTAAATTAATTTTTAATGTATAAAAAAAATTGCTTCATTTAAATTTATTTTATAATATTTATTTTTATCTATTTTTAAATTTTCTAAAATTCTCCTATATTTATTTAGTATGATTACTAAAAAGCCTTAGAACTTCTAATAAATCTCAAAAATGTCATATTGGCATTATGTGTGTTAAAGTCTTTAGATGAGACATAAGGATATCTTTTCCAACTACTCTTGACCCTCATTTTCTTTATTTCCTCCGTGACATGCTTCAACATGTCTCCTCTATAATTGTTTCTATCACTTCTTTTCAAAGACTTCATCTTTTCTTCCTTTCTCTTCCACGGTTCCCACACTCTTCTTCTCATTTCTTTGCTAAAGCAAAATACTTAGAGAACTTCTTCAAGGCAGCCATAAAAATCAGCCACCATCACCTCCATTTGAGCAAGAATTTCAGTCATACCAAAGTAAAGGAACCTGTTTTGAAGCCATTTCAAGCTTCCAACTAACCATAATCCGAGGTTAGAATCTTATGAACAAATTTAGTCTTTCATTTATAAATTTTCTTTTATACTAAAGGATTATTCAAATTTGCGTTCTTAAACCTAAGTATATGTTTGTTGCTATTTTGGAGCATATGTATGAAGTCTAAGTGTATATGCCCTAGACAGAAAATTTATATTGTTAAACTTTATAATACCTCTATGGGCAGTGGTTATTTCTTGAAATTCTAAGATTAAATTAAAATAAATTTTATGAATGTAGTTGTATGTTGTGCTTTAGTTTTAATTGTCCTTATGCACGCCTTAGGATCAAGGGAGTATGGAGCTAACGTTAATTGATTCCAGGATTAAGAGACTGTTGATAAGCTTAAAAGGTAGGGATTCTATTACTCATCTTTTGTGAGGTTTTTATAGAATTAAAATTGATTGTTTTGCCGCAATATATATATATCTATGTTGAACTGATATTATATGATTATCACATATGAAACTATGACATGGACTCGTCTTGTATTGTACGGCGAGGAACATAATGAATTGACACATGTTATAAATTGAGAAGCATGGTTAGGAAAATTGACTCTATTAATAATGATTTAATATAGAGAAATGGTGAGACATGAAGAGGGCGGCGATTACGTCCTTGGGCATGAATACCCTAAAAGGTAAAATAGGGGGAAGGTGATGACGCTTCCTTGGGTTGAAAGTCCCAGAACACACTGTACAGGAATTGATTTGGTGAGGACTCGGGGCTTGATGTCCCCTCACCGGAACACCCTTGGAATGTTTATAGGGTGATCAAGTGCGCCCATTTGAGTTTCGATGAGTTGAGTGATACTCAATTTAACATGGATACCTAGGAACAATGATGATTGGTAATATTTGTATAAATGTGTAATTATGACACTTGGTAATGATTAACTACGGTATCCATAAGATGTGATCATAATAAACCTCATAATCTGAAATATGATGTGACTTACTAACCATGCAGATTTTAATGTGGTAATGATAGAGGTGAGTAATGGCTTTCTCTACTGAGCATAGTGTTGCTCATTCCCTTATGTTTATATCTTTTCAGGACTCACTAAGTGTGAGGTGGCTACGAGAAATATAGTTGAGGAAGTGATGTAACTATATTACATTGGGACTGCTTCAATCGTTGAGAATGTTCTTCATGATAATGTAAGCATCAATTGTTACTTTCTGTGACTGTATTACAATGTGTTGAGGGTTAAAATGATGATGACAACAGTTTATATTATTAAATTTAAGGTGCTACATTAAAACTGTGGTTTATTTATCGTTTATATTTTTATTTTTGAGTTGAGAGTTTTCATTTAAGTCCCGGGCAAATTTTATTTTTAAGGTTTTACTTTTATTATTTATTTTTATTTTATCTCATTAAAAACTGTTAACCCCCATATAGGGGCGTTACAGAATTTTTGGTATCAGAGCCTAGGTTCGGTTAACCTAGGGAGTGTAGCACCACTTTAAAAAATATATTTTTGAGATGGTTTTGAAGCTGAATTTTTATTGTCATCATCAAAATGAACCTTCACATTGATTTATACAGTCTAAAAGGATGTAACATGGAAAGGCCATAGAATGAAAATATCAATAGTTATATGAGTACAATAATTATGTAGAAGGAAAGTATTAATAGTTATAAGAGAATGATAATTATATGGAATGAGTTTATAAGTAGAATGCTTATGAGAAATTCGTATAATATTTGGATCTATAAGCATATTTAATTCGTATAAACGATGAGAAATTCGTATAGATAAGAGGATTTAATAGCCTTTTGTCTCGTGAAAAACAATAAGAAATATAAGGCTTGATTTATTGATTTTAAAGTTTGACATAGATATGCCAAATTTTTCGTAATTGATTCAAACCTAAGTAATGATTATGTGTGGATTCGATGGAGCACATAAGTGTCAATATCTTTTCTTGAAAGTTCTATTTATTTGAGGAATATGATATAAGTTGGGAATCATGGTATTGAATCTTGAGAGAGATAAATGTTAGACTTTTGGTCTGTTGAGACTGTGTAAAGTCTAGAATGCATGAATCTCAAAATTGGAATATTTTGTTACGTACATTGTATTTAAGTGTATCAGTGAATCTTTATATATAGATGCAATAGAAAAATGATCAATAGGAGTTTCCTTAAGTAAATCATAATACTTAAGGCACTTATAATAATTTTGGATAATTACGATAAAATGTTTAAGTTTTAGATGTTTAGATGTGAATTTTTTGGTTACCTAAGGTTTTGTTATATGAGGAAATTATATATTGTATGAGTAGAATTGTGGGGATTGTAGATGTTCTTAAGTAGTAACATCAAGTGTCTTTGTTTGTTGATATGGTCTACGTTGAAAGACGTAAATCGTATTGATTTCAAGGTTAGTCGCATTCTAAACCCTTGGTAGTAATGATGATGAATCCATTGATAGATGTTGAGTATTAGGAATAACATATGGGTGTATGCATTGTTCAATAAGGTTTTGATTAAAACAAAATTATTTGAGTTGCTGGAAGATTATGTTGTTATGAAATGATTTTAAATATCATTCAGGAAGATCCTTGTTGTCGTTAAATTAGATTTGTTGTTCATAGTTAACTTTATCTATAGTGGGCTTTAAATTGGGTTTAAGATTTATACAAATTGGTTTTCAATTTTATGTTTGTTATTTAACTCGTTCTAAATGTGTTAAGGCCCGAAACAACCTGACCATTTTCAACTAAGAACATTTGGGCCTAGTTTAAATCCTAAATCAGTTTGATTCACACTGTCTCTCCCACGTGGTCTCTATACGTGTCATATACAGTGGTTTAATCATTGTTTATATATACGTTTACTGTGCATAGGAGCTTATTTCTCCGAGTTCACTTTTTCTCTCTTAATTTGTTATTTTCTCTCTAAATCGCAAATCCTCTTCTTTTTCATTAGAAATTCTTCTTTCCCTCTAAAAAGAAGAAGGAATTCTAGGATTCTGTAATTTACTATCTTAATTTTTTCTTTCTATTTACTCTTCTTTCATCTCATCATGGACCCAAAGTACCAACACCTGAGAAAGTATTTCCCATCACTCTCCCAAAAGATTCTCAGAAAGAAATACAAGGCTAGAATTACTCGGTTGTGGATTCTTATGCGTTTTGGTATCCCTTGTGATGTGAGAATGTTAATAGAGGGGAAAATCCGTCCGAGTGACTTTAGTCAAGATGTCGGTTTACCAGGAACAGGTACCAGTCGAAGTGCAATGAAAAGAAGAGCTCGTGCCATCGTGGTCACTTGTAACAAATGTGGAAGACAAAATTGTAACGGTAAATGTACTTCACCTGGTTATATGTCTACGAATAGAGAGGATAAAATAAGGTTTTGTAGGGATGGACTTTCAAAGGAGAACTTGGATAGCATCCATCCTCCTCTCCACGGTCACCCTAGTGGATATGTTCAAGGAGCTATTTTTAAACTCTGGCCTAAATTTTATACAGAAAGACAACGCCTCAGGAATATGGTATTTCTAGATCCTGTTTGCCAAGCCATAAGAAAACTAGATGGGGAATAAGTCATCGCACTATAAAGGTTATTTAGTCTTTGCTTATTTGAAGCAGTTTTAGCTGATGTTCAACAGTTTGTGTTTTTCTTTTACTCAGAATATTTGCTTTTGTGTTTGAAATAATTGTGATTATTAGATTGATACAGTAAGTGTTAATATCTTATTTAATTTATGATTTTCTTAAATATATATATAATAAAATATATTATCTTATCAGACACGTTACATACGGTACAGTAATATGTTTGAATTTTGAAAAACTTATCCAGATATTTCAAGATTTGTGTCTCAAATTTCAAAAGTTCTACAGTATTTGTCGTTTATATTAAATTTCTAGACTTTGTGTATATTTGTCAAAAAGTCTACAGTTGTGTCATGAGGGTCTTCTGTCGAATTGTTCTCAATTGTCAAAAGTTATACAATTAGAGTCTAATCTTTTTCAAAAAGTGAATCAGATTTTCTGTAAACTATCAATCACCTTATCTTACTTTCTTATCCGCACAAGATTTTGTTTAAATCTTTGGATTACTTTTTCATTACCTACTCGTCTATCTCTTTAGCCCTTTTTGTATATTTCTCATCTTTAAAAACTTATGTAGAACCCGAAGTCTAAGTGGAGCAGACATTAAGCAACCACTTCTATAAACCAAATATGTCTACCTTCCAGTCCACGAAGAAAATAAAGAATGTCTGTGTCTTTTGTGGTTCCAGCCTTGGAAAAGATAAAGCTTATTTAGAAGCTGCAAATCACTTAGGGCAAGTCCTAGCACGCAAGAAGATTAACATAATCTATGGGGGTGGTAGTATAAAAATGATGGTAAATATGGCACTAGCAGCTAGGTCTAGTGACGCTACTGATGTAAGAATTTGGCCTCATATTCCAGTTGAAGGAAACCTTTGTAAGGAAGCCATAGGTAAGGGAGAAGGAGTCAGGAGTATCCCTAAAAATTTTAAAGACATAATCTATAATTCTGATGCTTTTATAGCATTACCTGGTGGTCTAGGTACTCTTGAGGAAATATTTATAGTTGCTTGTGGGCAATTGTTGGGCTTTTATTCCAAACCTTTGGGTCTGCTGAACGTAAAGGGTTTTTATGACGGTCTTTTGAAATTTCTAGATTACGCTGTGGAAGAAAACATCACTACAGAATCGGAGAGACAAATCTTTGTTACTGCTTCAACAGCTGAGGAATTGATAGATAAAATGCAAATCATACATCCAGAATCCGACACTGCAACATCCAAGCTTGAATGGGAAAGGGAAAGCCGGGAGCGGCCAATTGATTTGAATCTCCATCTGTAATCTTTTTGTTTTATCTTTGGCATGTAGGCATGTGTGTCCGTATTTCGTGTGTTACGAATAACCGTTTGCCTTGTATTATGTGTTTCTTGTGGTACGTCGTTGTTAAATCTTTTAGATTCATTGAGCCTAATGCCGGGATGGCTGGATACGGAGTACTTGATGCTCTCGAAACGCATCCTTCTTAAGGTCCGATCTTTTGTTTATCGATGTTTTTGTATCCTCTAAGCATGCATGATATGGATAGCTGGTATACGGAGTGCCTTGTACTCTCGAAACGTATCCGTATTATGTTTGTAATGTGTAATATTCTGTTAATATTATGTGGAAGTACCAGAGTCAGTTATGGGGATATTCCATATGAAATATGAGTATATTATTTGGATTGAATGTTTGTGTCATGAGGATAGCTGTTTAATGAAAAATATGCCGGGTATGTTTGCAACTCTGAGATTCCGTTTAATATCTCTATGAGTAAGTTTAATGTATAGTTTTGAATAAAAGCGTTTGTGATATATGTTTTATGATTATGTTTTAGTTTATTAGTTGAGGTATGAAATCAAATATATTTGACTTTTCCTTACTCAAAAAGGAAAAGGAACCTAAAGATGCAGTATATAAAATTTCTCTGGCAATCTCCTTAAATGTGATTGTAAATCACAGTCCATGGACAATGAAGGACTGGAATCATGATATGGTCAATATGTATGCCTGATCAGATTCTTAGACTATTATACGGTGTTATAAGTTGAAACTTGTCAGAAATACTCTTATTGAGGGATTTAGAAGTAAGATTTATTATGCAAGTAAATAAGTGGAAATACGATAACTTAAATTTGGAGGACAAACAACATTAACGGTTTAGACTCAGAATTGGAATCATAGTGGAATCATAATTTTTACTAGTATTACTAGAATTGAAATTTCGAGGACGAAATTTCTTTAAGGGGGGTAGAGCTGTGACACCCGTTATTCTCCTAACGGGTATTGAGGTAATTAAATTAATTTTTAATGTATAAAAAAAATTGCTTCATTTAAATTTATTTTATAATATTTATTTTTATCTATTTTTAAATTTTCTAAAATTCTCCTATATTTATTTAGTATGATTACTAAAAAGCCTTAGAACTTCTAATAAATCTCAAAAATGTCATATTGGCATTATGTGTGTTAAAGTCTTTAGATGAGACATAAGGATATCTTTTCCAACTACTCTTGACCCTCATTTTCTTTATTTCCTCCGTGACATGCTTCAACATGTCTCCTCTATAATTGTTTCTATCACTTCTTTTCAAAGACTTCATCTTTTCTTCCTTTCTCTTCCACGGTTCCCACACTCTTCTTCTCATTTCTTTGCTAAAGCAAAATACTTAGAGAACTTCTTCAAGGCAGCCATAAAAATCAGCCACCATCACCTCCATTTGAGCAAGAATTTCAGTCATACCAAAGTAAAGGAACCTGTTTTGAAGCCATTTCAAGCTTCCAACTAACCATAATCCGAGGTTAGAATCTTATGAACAAATTTAGTCTTTCATTTATAAATTTTCTTTTATACTAAAGGATTATTCAAATTTGCGTTCTTAAACCTAAGTATATGTTTGTTGCTATTTTGGAGCATATGTATGAAGTCTAAGTGTATATGCCCTAGACAGAAAATTTATATTGTTAAACTTTATAATACCTCTATGGGCAGTGGTTATTTCTTGAAATTCTAAGATTAAATTAAAATAAATTTTATGAATGTAGTTGTATGTTGTGCTTTAGTTTTAATTGTCCTTATGCACGCCTTAGGATCAAGGGAGTATGGAGCTAACGTTAATTGATTCCAGGATTAAGAGACTGTTGATAAGCTTAAAAGGTAGGGATTCTATTACTCATCTTTTGTGAGGTTTTTATAGAATTAAAATTGATTGTTTTGCCGCAATATATATATATCTATGTTGAACTGATATTATATGATTATCACATATGAAACTATGACATGGACTCGTCTTGTATTGTACGGCGAGGAACATAATGAATTGACACATGTTATAAATTGAGAAGCATGGTTAGGAAAATTGACTCTATTAATAATGATTTAATATAGAGAAATGGTGAGACATGAAGAGGGCGGCGATTACGTCCTTGGGCATGAATACCCTAAAAGGTAAAATAGGGGGAAGGTGATGACGCTTCCTTGGGTTGAAAGTCCCAGAACACACTGTACAGGAATTGATTTGGTGAGGACTCGGGGCTTGATGTCCCCTCACCGGAACACCCTTGGAATGTTTATAGGGTGATCAAGTGCGCCCATTTGAGTTTCGATGAGTTGAGTGATACTCAATTTAACATGGATACCTAGGAACAATGATGATTGGTAATATTTGTATAAATGTGTAATTATGACACTTGGTAATGATTAACTACGGTATCCATAAGATGTGATCATAATAAACCTCATAATCTGAAATATGATGTGACTTACTAACCATGCAGATTTTAATGTGGTAATGATAGAGGTGAGTAATGGCTTTCTCTACTGAGCATAGTGTTGCTCATTCCCTTATGTTTATATCTTTTCAGGACTCACTAAGTGTGAGGTGGCTACGAGAAATATAGTTGAGGAAGTGATGTAACTATATTACATTGGGACTGCTTCAATCGTTGAGAATGTTCTTCATGATAATGTAAGCATCAATTGTTACTTTCTGTGACTGTATTACAATGTGTTGAGGGTTAAAATGATGATGACAACAGTTTATATTATTAAATTTAAGGTGCTACATTAAAACTGTGGTTTATTTATCGTTTATATTTTTATTTTTGAGTTGAGAGTTTTCATTTAAGTCCCGGGCAAATTTTATTTTTAAGGTTTTACTTTTATTATTTATTTTTATTTTATCTCATTAAAAACTGTTAACCCCCATATAGGGGCGTTACACTTTGCATTAGGTACATGTACCCATACCTCGACTAATCATCAATAAATATGACAAAGTATCCGCAACCACCATGTGCTTATTGTTAGTGATGTGCCCTAGGCCAATTATGTAATGACCACATTTTGATTTCGTTAAATTTGCATTTTATTAATAAAAAGGCATTTTAATTATTGTTTTTTATTCTAATTCCATGAATTGTTAATTCTGCCTAAGGTCATCAAGTATGTGACTTGAGAATAAAACTCTTAGGTGAAAATTGAATTCTATTCTAAATTATCCTTAGTCGGTCATTATTATTGGGATAATAATGAATGAAGACTAGTATATAGTTTGACTGATAATTATGTTTTACTAATCATGTGTATGAGATACTAAGTCAACTCATAGATACATATTTGAGAAATGATGTATTGGATCGACCTGCTATGAGAATACTACATGGATAATTGTCATAAGTGATTCTCATCACAATAGTATTATCCTAGTCCTCTGACCTAAAATCACCATTGTTTCATACATGACAAGTTCTATATTTTGGCACATTTGATAGGATAATGGAATGGATTGTTGTTGGATATAGAGTAAATCAATGAGGAATGTGAGTGATTAAGAAGGAATTTGTCACTCATTTATTATGAGAAAGAAATCTATGGGCCCCTCGATAAGTTAGACTGAAGAAAAATATATGGTCATATTGGAATGAATTGATAAAGCTTATCAATATCAGTCTACTTAAGATCGAGAAATAATATGATTGAATAATATAAGGATGACATAAACCATGCCTTATGTTCAATCAAGGTATCTAGTGACAAAAGGACTTTAATACTTATTGTGGATTAGGTTATGTCGGATTATTGACATTCACATAACTTAGGTAATCATAATATCTTGCTAGAGGCTGTTTATGATTTGTGGGCCAGAAACAGATTTTTAGGCCCACTACCAATGTTATGTGAACCTACAGGGTCGCACACTTAGAACAAACCAAAAACGAATTTTGGGTTTACTGTGTCTAGGTTCAATGAACCTAATAATGTCTAGATTTGATGTACTAGATATGTCTAAGTTCATTGAATCTGACATTATCTAGATTCTCTGAATCATATTCAAATTACAGACATTGTCTAGATTCTCTAAATCATATTCGAATTACAATTTACCCTAGTTAAAATCTGACTCTATCTTGAAGTCAATAGATATATATATATATATATATTTGTTTTAGGGCTTCTAGAAAAATTAAGAAGACAAAAGGCGTTCTCTTATTCTAAAAGGCAAAAACATAAAAAACCCTAAAATTAGATAGAGTCATTTAATGTAAGGAGAAGGTGCTAGCACACCAATTCGGTTTTGAGAGAGTCTATTCGTGTGGATACCTATAGAGGGCGTTTCTCTTAGTAACAATGTCTAAATCCGATCTCGAATACGAAAAGCTCGAGTTAGGGTGTCACCGAAGTGAACCAGCTCTCTTCCTTCCAGAAATCTTGCCCCTTTTTGTCATCTTGGTAAGATTCTATGACTTTCTTATCAATCTAATCGAATTGCATGGATCCTATGAGGGTTTTATGGGAATTAATTTTAATTTTTTGCTGCTTATTTGAATCACAAAATCCAACAAAACCTAACAGTGGTATCAGAGAGACTTGTAAATTCGATTAAATTGATTTTATATGGTTCTGCATGTATGTGATATACATGGATATGATTTATCCATTAATTAGATTAACGTGTTTGAGGTTTTATTTGATTAAACGTTTTACCGTGTTAATTTGATTAATACATTTACTGTTTCTTGTAACCTACTGTTGTTAATTTGATTAATATTACAATTTAACAAGAATCTAATAATCTATTTTAGGAGGATTAAATGATATACTATAAATATGGTTTCGGTTTTATTAAGGTGGCAGACTATTTAAATGTTAAACAGTGATAATCTGTTTTGAACAGATTAATATATATCATAGGGTCTATTTAATTGTTAAACAAGGATGATCGGTTTAGAACAGATCAAAAAATTTCATGAATCCCTTTAAGTGTTAAACAGAGATTAAGTAATTCTATTATGAACAAATTAGGTAATCTGATTAATTAAAATTAATGGATTCAGGCAGCAACTCATTCAAACGAGTAAGGTAAATCGTTTACCTTTCGGGGCCACTACCCCCTTGACCCCCGCCCGCTAACAGGCTAGCAGCACTGTCGCCAAGGGTGTTGCCCCATGACCCCGAATTGATTCGTAATATAAATCATTTTGGTCATAATAAAAATTTAACTATAATTATATTATATTATTATGTTTGTGTGTTTAGTGTGAATTGCATGGTGTATAGCATGGCCCTTTTATACCAATGTAATTGGTGGGTTTTATTTAATTTTTTTTAATCTAGATTTGGGCCATGCTATGACACGCTTATTGTGTTATTATTATGCTATGTATGTGATGATGTGTATATGATGCTATGTATATGATGCAACATAACAATAAACAATAAAATAAAATTAAAGTAGAACCCTCACTTAATATTAGGTCATTAAAATGCCTCCCATAATTCAACACTTGTCAAGACTTGGATTGCTAAACATAGGTTCTGCCAAAGTAGAGTGTGTTAAGCCATCTAGGTAAGACAAGATGGATAATAGTGATATCCATATGTTTGAAATAGTTAGACTTAACTAGGTTATCAAAATGGTTTTGGACCTAGGGCATTAGATGGGATTTTGATTATCCGGGACATGTGATGTCAAATCCCATATTTATCCAAGAGTTACATAAGATGTAATCGGTAAAGTGTTACGTACCTAAATAACCATACTTTAGGTGATAAGCCAAAGCTTACTTAAAGTGAGGTGAAATATGGATCTTGGCCCACTAAAATTACAATTGTTGTGATTGGCAAATTAATTTTGAGGGTTATTAATTTGATAACATTAGTGGGATTTAAATTATGCCTCATTAAAAATTGTTTAATAAAATGCCAAGTACTCTGTGTATATATTTGTTGTAGATAATGGCATCAAACACCACATCTAACTTGTCACTACGAACGATCCTTGAGAAGGATAAGCTCAATGGGACTAACTTTCTTGACTGGTATAGAAACTTGAGAATTGTTCTTAAGCAAGAGAGGAAGGAATATGTCCTTGATCACCGTATCGCTGATGAACCAATTGCTAATGCTTCTAGAGCTCAAAAGGATGCTCACAGTAAGCATCTCAATGACTCTATTGATGTCACTTGCCTCATGCTTGGAAGCATAGAATCAGAGCTTCAGAAGCAACTAATGGAAATAGAGGCTTATACCATGATACGCCATCTCAAGGAAATGTTCCAAGAGAAAGCTAGAATTGAGAGGTTTGCCACCTTAAAGACATTACTCTCGTGCAAGTTAACTGCTGGCGGTTCAGTGAGTCCTCATGTTTTGAAGATGAAGGGTCATCTTGATCATTTGCAGAAACTTGATCTTGAGATTAGCCAAGAGTTGGTTGTTGACATCATTCTCTAATCTTTGCCAGATGCTTATGATGGGTTCGTTATGAACGACAACATGCATAATATGGAGAAGACTGTTTTTGGTTTGCATGGGATGCTTAAGACTGCTGAACAGAACATCAAGAATACCAAAGATATTCTGATGGTTAATAAAGGGAAAGGTATGAAAAGGAAAGGAAAGGGTAAAAGCAAGAATAAGGCTTCCAAGTACTTTAAGAAGCCCAAGCCTAACCCCAAGCCCAATCATGAACCAAAGGCTAAACCACCAAAAGAGGGAGTATGCTTTTTTCTGCAATGAGCCTGGTCATTGGAAAAGAAACTGCAAGCTCTATTTGGATGATCTGAAGAAGAAGAAGAGTAGTGCGACTACTCCTTCAAGTATTTATGTTATAGAAGCCAATTTGTCTACTTCTGATTCCTGGGTATTAGATACTGGATTTGGATCTCACATTTGTACTAATGTGTAGGGTCTTAAAAGGAGTAGAATCTTGGCTAAAGGTGAAGTGGACCTACGAGTTGGAAATCGAGCAAGAGTTACTACTTTAGTTGTAGGAACATATGAGTTGACTTTGCCTAGTGGACTTGTTTTAAGTTTAGAAAGTTGTTATTATGCACCTGTTATGAGTAGGAATATTATTTCTGTTTCTTGTTTGGACAAGGAAAATTTTGAGTTTATTATTAGGAATAATAAATGCTCCATTTTGTGATAACATTTTCAATGAATATGCTCCATAAACAAATGGTCTTTATGTTTTGAACATTGAAAACAAAAATGAAAAGTCCATCATAATGTTAATACAAAGAAGTTTAAATCTAAAGATTTAAACCCTACCTATCTTTGGCACTATCGTTTGGGCCATATAAATGAGAAACGCATTTCAAAACTCCATCAACATGGGCTTTTGAATTCATTTGATTTTGAATCATTTGAAGTATGTGAGTCTTGTTTATTAGGCAAAATGACTAAGACACCTTTTACTAGACATAGTGAAAGGGCTAATGACTTATTGGGCCTTGTATATTTTGAGGTATGTGGACCATTAAATTCCACTGCTAGAGGAGGTTTTCAGTACTTCATTACTTTCACAGATGATTTCAGTAGATATGGCTATGTCTATCTAATGAAACAAAAATCTGAATCTTTTGAAAAGTTCAAAATTTTCAAAAATGAAGTACAAAATCAACTTATTAAAAGTATTAAAGCACTTCGATTAGATCGAGGTGGGGCATACTTGAACCAAGAATTCATTGATCATCTTAGAGATTGTGGGATAGTCTCACAATTAACTCCACCAGGAACACCACAATGGAATGGTGTGTCTAAACGAAGAAATCAAACTTTATTGGCTATGGTTCGATCTTTGATGAGTCAGTCAGATCTTCCAATATCCTTTTGGGGGTATGCTCTGGAAACTGTTGTCTTCATACTGAACAGAGTTCTATCAAAGGCGGTTCAAAAGATACCATATGAGATGTGGACTGGGAAATCACCTAGTTTGTCTTTTCTTAAGATTTAGGGATGTGAGGCTTATGTGAAGCGTCAAATTTCATATAAATTGGCACCCAAATTAGACAAACGCCTTTTTGTGGGATATCCTAAAGAAACTAAAGGATATTACTTCTACAATGCTTCTGAGAACAAAATGTTTGTTGCTCGAAATGGTGTCTTTTTAGAAAGAGAATTCATTTCTAAAGGAACCAGTGGGAGTAGAGTTCAACTTGAAAAAAATTCAAGAACCACAAAATAGCATTGAACCACCTATGGAATCTCAACTGGATCAACAAGTAGTTGTTAAGCCTACACAAGTAGCATAAGGCCCGAGGAGGCCTGGTAGGACACGTCAAAGCCTTAAGAGCTATGGATTTCTCTTAACTGATAATAATGATGTGATGATTGTGGATCAAATGAGCCCACATCCTACCAAGAGGCCATGAATAGCCCTAACTGTGATAAATGGCTAGAAGCCATGAAGTCAGAGATGCAATCCATGCATGATAATCAAGTATGGACTTTGATTGATCTGCTTGATGGTTTAAAGACTATTGGCAGCAAATGGGTTTTCAAAAGGAAAATTGACATGGATGGCAATGTGCATACCTCTAAGGCAAGACCGGTTGCATAAGGTTTTAAGCAAACACATGGTATAGACTATGATGAAACTTTTTCACCAGTTGCTATGCTTAAAGCCATTCGAATTCTCCTCGCCATAGCTGCATACTATGATTATGAGATTTGGCAAATGGATGTCAAAACAATGTTTCTTAATGGAAACCTACTTGAGGATGTGTATATGACACAACCCAAGGGTTTTGTTAGTCCTGAGAATTCTGGAAAGGTTTGCAAGCTTTAAAGATCCATTTATTGATTGAAGCAAGCATCTTGAAGTTGGAATCTTAGTTTTGATGAAGCAATCAAAGAGTTTGGTTTCATCAAAAATGTAGATGAGCCTTGTGTTTACAAGAAGGCTAGTGGGAGCACAATAGTCTTTCTAGTGCGATATGTTGATGACATATTACTCATTGGAAATGATATTCCTTCCCTACAAAATGTTAAATCATGGTTAGGGAATGAAAGACTTAGGTGAAGCTGCCTATATTCTAGGCATCAAGATCCATAGGGATAGATCTAAGAGGCTTATTGGCCTAAGTCAGAGTACATACATTGAGAAGGTACTAAATAGGTTTAGTAGACAATATTCCAAGAGGGGAATCTTTCCAATGTCACATGGAACTAGTCTCAGCAAGACTCAGTGTCCAATGACACAGGATGAGCGAGACCGCATGAATAAGATTCCATATACTTCTACCATTGGATCTATCTTGTATGCAACGTTATATACTCGACCTGATGTCTCATATGCCTTAAGCGTAACCAGCAGATACCAATCAGATCCAAGTGAAAGTCACTGGACAACAGTCAGGAATATCCTTAAGTATTTGAGAAGAACTAAGGATGCATTCTTACTGTATGGAGGAAAGGACGATGAGCTTGTTATAAGTGGTTACACAGATGCCAGCTTCCAATCTGGTAAGGATGATTTTCAATCGTAGTCAGGTTATGTGTTTTGTTTGAATGGAGGTGCAGTGAGTTGGAGAAGTTCAAAGCAAGACATCATTGTTGATTCTATAACATAAGCTGAGTATATAGCCGCCTCAGAAGCAGCTAAGAAGCAGTTTGGATCAAAAATTTTATAACTGGGGTTGTTGTTCCCAGTATATCAGATCCAGTAGAATTGTATTGTGATAATAATAGGGCCATAGCACAGGCTAAGGAACCTAGATCACATTATCGATCCAAACACATACTCAGGCATTATCATCTCATTTGAGAAATCATTGAGAGAGGAGACGTGAAGATATGCAGAGTACCCACAAATGACAATGTTGTTGATCCACTCACTAAGCCTCTTCCACAACCAAAGCATGAGAATCATATTAGGTCAATGGGTATTAGATACAATATTGATTGGGCCTAGTGCAAATGGGAGATTGTTAGTGATGTGCCCTAGGCCAATTATATAATGACCACATTTTGATTTCATTACATTTGCATTTTATTAATAAAAAGGCATTTTCATTATTGTTTTTTATTCTAATTCTATGATAGTCAATTCTGCCTAAGGCCATCAAGTATGTGACTTGATAGTAAAACTCTTAGGTGAAAATTGAATTCTATTCTAAATCATCCCTAGTCGGTCATTATTATTGGGATAATAATGAATGAAGACTAGTATGAAGTTTGACTGATGATTATGTTTTACTAATCATGTGTATGAGATACTAAGTCAACTCATAGATACATATTTGAGAAATGATGTATTGGATCGACAAGCTATGAGAATACTGCATGGATAATTGCCATAAGTGATTGTCATCACAATAGTATTATCCTAGTCCTCTGACCTGAAATCACCATAGTTTCCTACATGAAAAGTTCTATATTTTGGCACATTCTAATATTATCTTTAACAAGGATGTTGGAATGGATTGTTGTTGGATATAGAGTAAATCATATGAGGAATGTGAATGATTAATAAGGAATTTGTCCCTCATTTATTATGAGAAAGATATCTATGTGCCCCTCGATAAGTTAGACTAAAGAAAAATGTATTGCCATACTGGAATAAATTGATAAGGGTTATCAATATCAGTTTACTTAAGATTGAGAAATAATATGATTGAATAATATAAGGATGACATAAACCATGCCTTATGTCCAATCAAGGTATCTAGTGACAAAAAGACTTTAATACTTATTGTGGATTAGGTTATGTCGGATTATTGACATTCGCATAACTTAGGTAATCATAATGTCTTGCTAGAAGCCGCTTATGATTTGTGGGCTAGAAATAGATTTTCAGGCCCACTACCAATGTTATGTGAACCTACAGGGTTGTACACTTATAACAGACCAAAAACAAATTTTAGGTTTACTTTGTCTAGGTTCAATGAACCTGATAATGTCCAAATTTGATGTACTAGATATGTCTAGGTTCATTGAATCTGACATTATCTAGATTCTTTGAATCATATTCAAATTACAGACACTGTCTAGATTCTATGAATCATATTCAAATTACAGTTTACTTTAGTTAAAATCTGAGTCTATCTCGAAGTCAATAGATATATATATATATATATATATATATCTATTTTAGGGCTTCTAGAAAAATTAAGAAGAGCAAAGGCGTTCTCTTATTCTAAAAGGCAAAAACATCAAAAACCCTAAAATTAGAGAGAGTCATTTAACGCAAGGAGAATGTGCTAGCACACCAATTCGGTTTTGAGAGAGTCTATTCATGTGGATACCTGCAAAGGGCATTGCTCTAGGTAACAACGTCTGAATCCAATCCCGAATACGAAAAGCTTGAGTTAGGGTGTCACCAGAGTGAACCAGCTCTGTTCCTTCTAGAAATCTTGCCCCTTTTTGTCATCCTGGTAAGATTCTATGACTTTCTTATCAATCTAATCGAATTGCATGGATCCTGTGAGGGTTTTGTGGGAATTAATTTTAATTTCCTCTACTTATTTGAATCACAAAATCCAATAAAACCCAACACTTATACATTCAATGGATCACAAACTTCTGAATGTATCAACTCAAGTGGTTCCTTGGCCCTTTTGCCTTTTTCAGAGAATGGCTTTTTTAGTCATTTTTCTCTCTAGACAAATTCACAAACTAGTAAAGAACCAACTTTTAGTTCTCTTAAAGGACTATCCTTTACTAGTCCGTTAATCTTTTCAAAGTTAACATGACCTAACTTAAGGTGCCATAGGTATGTTTCATTATCAAAAGAAACCTTGTCTTTTGGGTTTTAATTATTCAACTTTGAACATTTCGGTAATGAGTAGTGAATTTTAGTTGGGCCTTATAGTGTAAAGCCCATTTTGCAGATATGCAAAACAAATATGCAAACCTTTTCTAGATATACTAACATAATTACCATTAAAATAACATTAAAGATTTGTTCAAACAACCTGGAAACATAATTCAAATTTCTACGAAATCTAGGAATGTAATAAATATTGTTCAATAATAAAAACTTATTTCCAAATAAAGTTTAACAACTCTAATTGCTCTTATTGAAACAACCATTCCTATTCTCACTATCATCGTTTGATCTCCATCGGCAAGCTCCCTTGAAGAACTAAGCACCTATAAAGAAGAACAAGCGTGATTAGTTGCCCCTAAATCAACTATCCAAGGTGAAGTATCATCTTCAACTAAACAAGCTTCTAAAAAGAGTAAATTTGATTTACCGTTGTTCTTCTTTTCTTTAATTTCTTGAAGATACTTCTTACAATTTCTCTTCCAGTGCCCAACCGTGCCACAATGGAAACATTTCCTTAAGGCTCCTTTTTCTTATTGTTGCACTTGTTTTTCTTAAGTTTTCCTCCAGCTTTAGACTTACCACTTCCTTCAGTATTCTTGTTCCTCTTTTTGTTCTTTTTAATAAAAGAAGAAGGTTGAGCTTTAACAACATTTGCCTCACCTTCTTTTGCTTTCTTTTTTAACAGTAGACTTGAAGGTTTGTAGCTCATTAAGCAACTCATTTATGTTATATTTCAGCTTGTTCATGAAGTAGTTGCTTTTAAACTGAAGGAACCCAAGGGAGAGGGTTTCCAAAATCATCCCCACCTGAGTGGCTTCATATATCACTGCCCCCAATTACTTTAACCTCATGGAGATAGTTAACCATGCTAAGAACGTGTTATTGAATGAGACCCTTGCCTTTATTTTAGCATTCACCACAACCTTTTGAGAAGGACTTTCAAACATGTCTTACAAGGGCTGCATTATCTCATAAGTAATCTCTATGTTTTCATGCTTCATCCTAAGCTTGTCAGACATGCCAGCCAAAAAGGTAGCAGCGAGCCTTGTTATTTGCCTCAATCTAGTGATCATATGCTTCTCGTACATTTCGAGAGGCATTGGCTGTCACAACCTACCTTTTTCGGGTTGTGAAAAAAAAAAAAAAAACCTTTTTCTTACTTATGTATTAACAAAAACTTAGGACCCCTTTTTTTTTCCACAAATAGATTTTAACAACTTTCGAAATACAAACATATACATATAATTACATAACAAACTTTCTCTTACAATACTGTTTGCCAAATACTCTCGATAGAGGTTTTCTCTTACTTACCTATGTTTCGACTTTTATACAATATGTTTCAAAATAACATAGAATAAATTACAGCGGAAACAAAACTATAGTGGCATCCATACCTATTCTACACATTACTCATCCCTTCGCTAGCTCATCAATGAAATTATTCTGACCCTTTTGTCGGGATATCTACAGCATAAAATACTTTGTGAGCCTACACCCAGTAAGTCCCAATACAACCCACATGCAGATTCAATAAAATGCATGATCCGGTTATGATTTCTTATGAGCGTTCTTTATCCTTTTCATGTCTTATCTTTTACTAGGGCCCAAGTGTTCGTACCATTGTGCACATAAGTCTACGTGACACCGAGACCATATTATATCCTTAAACTCCCCTTGAGTCAGGAGTCGGTACGACACTCTTCTTAATTCTTATAACGCCCCCTTACAGATGTTGCAGATGTCGTTACATACATTCATTTAAACTTTTACTTTGAGATCAACCATATAACTTGAAGATAGTTTGAAAACATAATTTGGGAAAACATATCCAAGATCCATTCATGCATATTTTTTTTTTTAATATCTTAATCCATCTTTAAAATAATAAATTACTTGTTCATAATCATCCTTTAAAAAGTTTGCCAAAACCATTAAGAATTGAAACAATCTTTTAAAACATCCTTGAAAAAACATACTTACAGTTCGGCAGGCCGAACTTGTCTGGCAGGGGGAAGGTCAAACTTCGGTAGGCCGTCCGAGGCTTTGCACAACGGGGTGTCAAAATCTTCAAGATCAACAGGTTGGTACAAAGTAATCGACAGGCCGATCAACACTTCGGCAGGCCGGCCAGTAATGATCGGCAGGCGGACCGACGGTTAAAAATCTTCAAAATTTAAACTCCATAATTTAAATGCGGAAGACAATATACTTAAAAAGAAATAAGATAAAATAATAAAAGATAGTTCATGAATTCTATAAAACTTAACAAATAAACGTGTCCAAATAATAAAACATAATTTAAATCATTAAAACTTCCTTCTAGGCATTCTTCATTTGCAGTTCATCGTCCTGTGCTCACACGTCTTTCCATGCCCTCCGCCTAATCCATAACCTTCTTACCCTTATCTGCAACATGATATAAAACTAAAATAAGCTAGAGCTTAGTAAGTACATTTATATCTCACAACTTAGAACATTTTATGAGCATCATCATCATCATAATAGTGCACTAGGCACAATTTCATAAGGAACATATCTTTCATTACATTATCCATATTAAAACTTAATTTCATTTTTATCTTAAGGGCCCAACTGTTGCACCTAATCATCATTGTAGGCGCGCCATCGTGAGAGGAGAAGGGTAGTTAATCCTAAACCAAACATGACATCATAACATATCATAACATAACATTGGTGTGCAACACTTACTTAGGTGATACATATATACATATATAAACTTTCATACTTTTGAAATACGTCATCATCATACATGCATAACTTTTGAACATCAAATCTTTCATGAGAAATATAAATGAAACCATCATAAAATCATCATAGATATCATCATGAATATAATTTTAAACCTTTTATAAAACATATCATGTTGCAGGTAAAAATGTACTTACTTGTGAAGCTTACTTAACCTTAATTTTGTAGGTGACGACGCCGCAGTCTCTATGTGCTCGCCTTTAGTGTGTTCATGTCATACATTCAATAAAAATTAATATTTAATTCAAAGAATTATTCATCACAACATGCAATTACCATTACCATATATCATCACAAATGCTTCTTGACCTCTATGAATTCATAGCTTAATAACTTTACATTCACACACAATTCAAGCTCCAAACTTGGCAGGGACAAACTTACCACATAAACATATCACCATGTTTTTTCGTTGGCCATAATAATTCCATTTAATATTTAAAATAAGTCACAAAATTAATGACACAAAATCTGCCAGCAATAGTTAGGCAGTGTACGACTCAACACTTAGGTCCGTTTATCATACTTTGATGCCGTAGAAAAATCTACAAAAATTAAGACATATAATAGTCACATAGAACTATAACATATCCAAAAATTGGCTTCAACAAAAATTGGAGTACGACAAAATACACAATTGAATTTGGTAGTAAAAGTGACTTTACAAACGTGGACAGCAAACAACATTCAAACTAGCATTGAAGAAAAATATCACGAAAATAATTTTGACCTCAAAATTTTTTTTGTGACAACCAATATGCATAATAACACCCTTCTTCAAAAATTCCCATGACCAAACAAAATCATTTAGGCACAATAAAAAGTTAGAGAAACAAGAGGTCTAAAGTTTGCAAGTTCACAGCCATAAAACCTAATTAGAAGAAAGTTTAATAACTCACAACATACTTATGATATTACCACGAAATTTTCCAGTTTACAACCTAATATAACCATGAACATTTTTACTAAATTCCATAAAAATCAAAGCACATATGCCCCTTGAACATAAACCACGATTTTGTGTAACATAACCAATCAGCAACAATTCATTATGAGGTGCAGAGCATAAACATTTAATATCTCAGCCTACACAACAGCAAATGGCACGAAATTTGGAGCAACATGACATAACATATACATGAAAATCATATTAAAATTTCAGAGCAAAACAAAAGTTTTAGAGAAAGATATAGCGGTCGGATTACAGGGTGTTCAAAATTTCAAAATTGCTAAGAAGAGTCTCTTACCTTAAAACAATTTCTTCTCAAACTTCCTTCGAATTCGCCCAAAGAAAAATTCAATATTTCTTTTGATTATTTGTAGAAAAATAATGAAGTAAAGAAGGAGAAGTGTACATGGTGAAGAGGAAAAGAAAATGTCTGAGGAAGAAGAAAGGGAGAACGATACACGATATAGGAAGAGAGAGAAGTTTTTGGCTCTCAATATTTGGAGCAGGGAAAATAAAGAAAACACTGCTTTCATGTGGATTAAGGGAGGGAATTAAGGGTAGGTCAACAAATTTAGCTTCACTTACCATATATCAAGATTTCAAAATCGAAAACCATATCAAATCATCCAATCGATCTAAAGTCAAAGGTTTCTTTACCAAAATTAGAGCAATCAATCCAAAAATAAGCCAATCAATCACAAATCATCATCCAATCATAACCAATCATCGTAATTATCTCAATCACAAATTTTGGATAGATTGCTGCTGATTGCTCGTCAGCCATCTTCGGCCTGCCGAAGGCATGGAGTCCTGCCTGCCGATGAACTCCATCGGCATGCCGTTTAGTGGGGAACAATTTGGCCTGTCGAACTTGAAGGCTCGGCCTGCCGAACTGCCTTACACATTAATGTTTAATAAAACATTAATTATGGCAAAAAAATTGAACTGCCTTACACATTAATGTTTAATAAAACATTAATTATGGCAAAAAAATTAACATACAACATAATTGACATGAACATTTTGAGTACATCGATTCCACGTGTCCGTCACCTGTCATCACACTTAAAATAAATTAGTTAGTAGCATAAAATCATAAATCATTAATAAAATTACTTAATATCATTACTAACTGACATAGTCCGTTACATGAAAATCGACGGGTGTTACAATTCTGGTGATATATTTACCGGTCCAATTATTATGGTCATCATACTATGCATGAAGTTATAATCACATGTTATACACAAAACATAAATACTCTTGTACGGTATATTACACACAGGTACATACTTTATATACTCACAAGTACACATTAATATACACACAGGTATTTATTTTGTTTACTCATAGGTACACACTCATATACTTATAGGTACTCATATTTAGCACATATATAGGTATACACCTTAATATGCACACAGGTATACATATACATATATCACATTCTATATCTATAATTTTACACTATAGGTGGGATGGGTACTTACTTGGTTTGGATTTCCGTGCACTTTGACCTCAGTTCCTTCTTTCCTAGTCTTCTAGGATCCTGTTTGGCCAATTACAATGCTATTAGCCAACTTTTAACTACTTCCTTTATGTGTCATTACAAAATGATCAGTAATTAATAATTCGAGTTGCATAATTGTATACAACTCTAAAAACCACTGATTTTCTTATTCTTATCTTACTCTACCCTAACATCTCCAACAAATGATGAAAATCTTACTAATAATCCTTTTTTTCCAATTGGAACGTTTCGGAGTAATTTGAGTCACTCGAAAAAAAAATGATGATTTTGCCCTCGGTGGGCCTACAAAACTTCCCAAGCCCAATTTCGCTATTTTAACGAAAATAGTTGTGCACTAATTTTAAAATAATATACTAGTGGGTCAGATCTCCTTATTTTACATCGATGCCCTATTTTAGTAAAACTTTACAATTTTGCCCTTATATGAAAATTCTGACAATTTTACCCCCAAGACTAAAATTAATCTCTTTGAATTAAGATTTTCCATTTTCACAAGGATCATTTTTGCTCAAAGTACTATAGTCTAAATCCTTTTGAAAAATGACATTTTTGCCCTTTTAAAATTTTATCCAATTTTAACAAATTTTTTGTAAAATTAATATCTCATAACTGGTCGCGATTTTTGACGAACCATTTGCTAAGTTTAATAATTTTGTTGAGATCTACAACTTTCGTGTTTTAACTGTTTTAAAATTCTCACTGCACATGGGTGTTTTTAGGCATTTTTCAAATCTGTCGAGAAAAAACTTTTTCTTGCAATTTAGTCCTTAAGTCATTTTGTAAAAATTCATTTTTAAACAGCATCTCCACCCTTGTGAAGGTAGTTCCAACCTTTGTCTAAACCATTTTCATGCCCAATAATCATTTTTGCAAATCCAGCGTTAAAATTACAAAAATAACTTATTTTGCATAAACTACCATTTTGCACATTCAACCCTTAATTTTCACAATACCAGCATACCATAAATCATATATCCATGGAATTTAATCAAAAATTTGCCTCAATACCCACATACTTTTGAAATAGTAAAAATCAAAACAAAAATCACATAAACTTTAAATTTAAAAAAAAAAATCAAAACTTATCCAAAGGAAGTTTGTGTTTCTAGCCTTTGCAAGGGTTTCTTTGAAGCTTTTCCTAGGCATTTTCACATGAGAATTCCTTGAGTCAAATTTCCCTCTTAACCCAAGAAAAGAAAACTAGGAGAAATTGAAAAAAAGTTTAGATTTTTACCTCAAACTTGATAAAATCCCTCGAATTTTGCTTCTTAAACCTAATTGGGTTAATTTTGCAAAGATTTGGGTTTGAGAAGGTGCTTCCATGGTGGCCGTGGGGTTGGAGGAAGAAGAAGTGAAAAAAAAAAACGGCTTGCTTAACATTTAATTCATGCTTATCTTACTTGGTGACTCACCAAGTAATCAAGTGGGCTACCGAATGTGGCTTAATGTGATTGGGCCACTTTTCATGGCATGGTGGCCCAATGAAATTCTAATGGGTGTCCACTTGGTGGGCCTCAAAAATTTATACCGTATAATTTTTTACCACACAGTATTTTTCTTACACTATCGTGGTAAAATCAGTGCAAAACATATTTTAGACTGTATAAAATATTTTACTTGCCTTTGGTTTATTTTTGGAGGCCAAACATAACATTTCCTATATCTGCATTTTCACTTAGCAGTAAATCGGGCCCCCCTTTACATTGGTTTAGGGTTTTTGTGGACTATATATCTTATTTATACCTTAATTACCCATCCGTTTATATCACAATTTTTCAATTAATTGTGATATAAAATTCATTTTATGGATATTATTTACAAATTTCTAAGTATTTAAACTCATAAAATCTTTATTAACAATATCCAACATTGCATCACGTTTGCAGTGAAATTTTCAATTAATACTATTGATTTATACATTATCACAATGTTACAATTAATATAATTTTTAAGGGTAAATTCATTAATTAAACTAAATATTGGATTTTATTATTGAATTCCCCTGGTTATTACATTGGCAGTAGGCGATAAAGGAAATTCCTTCGTCAAGACAAACTTGTAGTTTTTGCAAACAAGTACAATAATCATGTTACTCTTCCACTTGACAAAATTATCTTCAGTTAATTTTTCATTTAAGAGAATAGTAATGATTGAATTAAACATTATTACTGTAATAAATAAATAAATATATGGCATACATTAAACGTTTGAATAAACATCATATATATAAGTATTTTGGAATAGTATACATGATTCATGATGCATACGAAAAAACACAAAATATATTACTAATTCCACGATTATTCAATTTAATCAATAAAATGCCACCATATGGTTGGTCAAGTTATTATAAATTGAATTGAGACATTCTCAATTAATAAATATATTCAAAATATCTCATATTTTCCTTATTTATCAAAAACTAATTGTTTCCATATTTTCCAAATTAATTATATCTTCATGAGTGTGATATACTATTTCAGAATTTAATAACTAAACTCAAAATTGTCGCCGTAGGGAAGGTCAATTTTAAAATACATTACAAAATCATATCTCTTGGAAGCCAACCTTGTCATTGATTTAAATAGACACCCTTTGTAAGGAGGATGAAATCAAAGCGTCGTGAGACACCACCTAAATCTCATGGTGCTGTGCTAATAGTGGAGACCGTAAGTTATATTGTCATATTGTCTTCTCCAACTCATCATGTTAAAATGATGTGTTTTATCTTATAAAACATCCTATGTTTTATAAATCTAATAATTAAAACCAATTTTAATTACTAGTTGTAAGTATGGATAATAGAATCCCATCCAATTTACGCTTAAATAAATTACCAGATTTTCTAAAAATCTAGATTTATTATGAATAATTTAAGCTACCCATAATTAAACAATGTAAGATTAGATAACTTAAAATTAATATGAATTTTACCAAGTTTTAACTATTAAAACAATTCACATTATTTGGTTAATTAAATAAATAATAAAAATAAATAACCAATCCAATTAATTTAGTCCTATTAAATTAATTCTAATGTCATATCATATCATATTATAAACAACTTTATAAAATATGACATCATATGCAAATGTATACATGTCATGTTTCATCAACTAAAAGTGGGCACTAACTTAGATGATATGTTATAATGCATGAACATAGTATCACATCACATAAATTATAATATATAAATAAATATTAAATTTTTGACCGTGTTCTTTTAAATAATTAAAATTACAACCTATAAAAATTCTTGTAATAACATATTTCCCTGCTCCATTATGGTGGACTTCTGGTATGATTGGATTGCTATGAAATGCTAGCTTTTTGATGGACCAAATGAACAAGATTGGGCCCAATGGGTTTCAGAAACCAAAAGCAGCAAAGTAGGTCTGCTTTTTCTTCATAACGCCTCAAAGCGGCTTACAGCCTGACTACCGCCGCGTTGGTTCTCTTCAACTGCGCTTAAGTAGAATGCTGCAACACTTTACGACCGAGCACATCTATGCTTCTGGCCGAGCATAGTAGTGTTCAAAGCTAAGCTTTACAGCTATGTTGAGCAAGCTCTATTGTTGCAGCCGAACACTATTGGGCAAGAGCCACAGTGTCGGAATGGCTGTTGAAAACCATCGCACTCTAGCCCGACATTAGTGAGAGCTCATCGAGGTTGCAGACTGAGCGAAGTGCACTCATGGCCGAGCAAAACTGCTCCAAGCCAAGCAACGCCCGTTACAGGTCAGGTGTCGTCCGGTTGCTCCTTGTCGTTTGTCGCCAGTGTGACTCATGGACCATGAGTTGCAGCTCTTTTCTTTCGCTGCTACGAGTAGAGTTTAAGATGCTCCTATAGGCTGTAACTTGCAGCACTCGAGGTCGAGCCGACAGGCTCAAGGCCAAGGGCTGCTTTCCATCACGGCAGAGCAATAGTGACTCAACCTCGAAAGCTGCTGCGTTCAAGGACAAGCCACCCGCCTCAGCCCAGAGTCAAACTCTAGTGCCATGTTTTCCTTTCTTCTCTATGTTTTCGTTGTATACTTGAAATAACAGAAGTAGAAAAGAAAGAATAAAAAGAACAAGAACAAAAACAAGAAGAAGAAGAAGAAGAAGAAGAAGAACAACAACAATAATAATAATAATAATAATAAAAAAATTACAAAAAACTTATACCCATTATGGTTTTACACAAATTTGATTTAATCAAAATTAAAATAAACAATCCGAAACGACCATATAATTAATGACCAAAAATCCATCCATTACTTATCCATTCATCATATGAATCATAAGATTGCAAAAAATACAAAGTGCTCATAAACATGCATTATAAATATGATAATTATCAAACATAAAATCATGTAAATTAAAATTATATACACCATAACCGGTTCTGATGCCATTTGTTGGAAATTAATATGAAACGTAGTAGAAAAAGTGATGATTGACAAACAAAAATTTTTTCAAAACTTTGTTTACTAGGAATAGGTATATAATTTTAATTAAACAGTGAAAACAAACAAGATTTAAGCTCTAATAAATTTGACAATTAATTAAACTCTTTTATTAATGTGCCAACTTTATTAGTTTTAGTGTTATTCTACTAAAAACCTGAAACTATACTCTTGAAATTATAGTGATAATTACTCAAAGAAAAATAACGAGTAGTCTATTGATATAATCATTATATATAAGTCAGTCCCCTATAAATAGTTCATAATAAGAGCTAGGTTCAATTCTCGTTTATCTCTCTTATTATATCTTTATCCTTGAGTTCTAATAACTCTTTAATGAGCAGTTAATTCATAGTCTTATTATGAACGAGCGATCTATTATTCAGGTCTCGAATCATAACTCAAGAGAACTACTTTTTTAACATTCATATAGAAGGAATGGATTCCATACCTGTATAATAATATTCTTAGCCATTTATTCTATAATGCGTCTAAGATACAAAGCTATGATATGTTTCTAGACATATCTTATCATACAAGTCAAAAAATAAAATATCATAAACAGGAGTTCAATAAATACTCAAGATTAAGACTATTATATAGATGATATCATAGTGATAAATTTGAATAATCTATTTGTAATGGACGATTATTAGAGATTCATAATTTATCTGATCCAATCATATATAATCTCATTATATAAAATACCTCCAATCTAATGTATTTTCATTAATAGCCTAGATAAGACTATTTCATTCTTAATGAGATTAGAGTGCACTTTTAATATTTAATTGGTTATGACCCGCCTTGTTAGACAGTCACTTAACTTTCTTAAACATTGTTTCTTAAACTTTAATCTTACTTAATTAGTAAGAAAAACATTGAAATGATTTTTTTCTTTTTTCTTTTTTTTTCTATAACATCCTTTAAAACTTTCTTTCTTTTAAAATGTTTTTCGTAAACATTTTTTATTAAACATTTCTGAAATGTTTTTTGTAAACAGTTTTCATAAAACATTTTTGAAAACGTTTTTCGTAAAACGTCCTTCATAAACCTTTCCTTGAAAACATAAAAATGTTTTTCATAAATATTCAATGTAAAACAGAAACATACAAAAATTCGTAACTCATAATGCGAAAATATTATAAACCGCGTTGGGGTATCCATACCCATCTCCACCATTCGTCCACCACTCACCGTTGCCCATCAATGTCACTGACAGGTTTTCTTATCCACATCATGAATATACTTAAATGAGCTTTCGCTCAGTAAGTAGAAAATCAGTCTCGCAAAATATAATTAAAAATCATTTTAATAAAAATATGCATGAACATTTTATGTTGTCTTATTAACTTATTTTATGCTTAATTATGAACATCCTATAATCATTCATTCCTTACTTTAACTCTTATCTTTGTTCCATAACTTTTCTTATCTTATAAATTTTGTGTATGTACCAACATCATTAATCATAAGATTATAAACATGATGTTTCCCTTGTGGAAGACTTGAGATGCTTTCCTTGTGGAAGACTTGAGACCATCGAACACCGAGGTCATAACTTTAACTTTACTTTGAGTACCTCACAACAAGGAGGCTGGTATGACACTTCCTTTTTATCTTTGTTTTACCTTTTTTTTAGTTTTAGTGAGCATATTAAATGCTATCACATTATATGCAAACTCAATTGCAAATCATAATTTGTACTCTAAAACTTATTGCATAACAAATGTAATTTTAAACTTATAACTTAAGGTGTAAAACTTTATGCATTAATAGAATGCAAACATACTTTTAACATAATTATTGCAAATATACTACAAATCCATACTGTGTTCATCACTTTGCATGATCCTACCAACACATGACATGGCACATCATAACATAATAATTCAAATTATCATAACATAACAGCACATCATAACATACACAGTGTAACAATTCACCGTTCATGCATTTTCATAACTTTTTATGAACACATTTAAAACATTTTATTTTAAAACTATTCATACTTTAGGCGAGATTCCTACTTACTTGGACTCCTAGCTAAGCAGGTCCAGTTATACCTCGTTGTATCTACAGTATACGAAGCATCCTCTGTAGTGATCCTCAAGCAACCATGAATGGCTAGGAATGCTTCTTGGAGATCATACACTACTGGAAATGTCATTCTGGACTCTGTTACTATTGTTTGAATCGTCTCGATTCGCATGCAGTCGATACCGAACGATTTTTATCGTAGTGGAATTAGTTCAAACGGAGATCACTATCACATTTAAAGCATCAAAATGAGTTGGGATATGGTCTCAGATCGTCGGTCGGAGGTCTGAATCATAAAATTCCAAAGTCACCATTGACCGACTGTTGACCGTCGTTGACCGACTGTTGACTGACTTTGACCGACGTTGACCAGACTCCGTTGGCGGCTGGGCTTAGGCTTACCCCCATAATTTGACCCTTTTGAGTCTAATGACGGTGTCAATTTCACCCAATTTGACCTCTAACATAGCAAATCGGGCTCCATAATCTCGACCAAAAATGGAGGCTTGGGCGACGGTGCTCTGACGGTTGTAGCCTAAAATTGATCAAGGGGTTTTGCTATCCATCCTCATCTAAGTGTTTCCTCCATGGTTGGGCTCCTCAACATCGTGTGGAACGATGGTTCCGAGATCACCACGGTGGCGCGTGATGTTGGTAGATGGGCGGAGTAATCCGGTGACTGCTGAGGTGCAGCCATGGGTGAGTTTTGTTCCTCTCGTTGTGGTGGTCGTGTAGGAACAAGAATCATGTCAATCGGACGTTGGACGGCAAAGATATCTCATCAGAAAGTTTGGGTTTCTCCGTCACTTTGGGCGGTGCGTGCAACTTCCTCCGGCGGTGTTGTGGGCGGCACGACACTCTATTGGACTCAGCTCAACGAGAGCTTTCCATTGGTGCATGAGGTGTTGAAAACGGACGCTGAAATATTGACTAAGATTTGAGGGGAGAGAGAGAAAATGTAGATAGAGAAAGTAGAGAGAGAGCAAAATCTAATTTTTGTGGGATTTTCTTTTTTCTCCTTTTTTTCTACATTTTCAAGTATATATTGGCACCATTGCTGGTCTTTGATGCCTATACTGTATCGTGGTCGGTTTGATCAAATTTGATCCATAACCATAACTGTACACTTAACTGTACTCTTACTGAACTGATATCATACAAAAATTTTCACATAATCATGGTAAGTTGGGAAATTCTACTTTTATCACATAATCTCAATTTAAATCTTTTAAATTGAGATTGTTATAATTGCCACCACTATAGCTCATACATGAAATCAATGAATCATAAACTTTTAGTTTACCACATTAAATAAGATATAGTATGGTTAAGTGAGACAAAACCTCTTTTGGACATGCTAAGTATATGATGTTTTAAAAAGAAAGTTATTTATGCAGTTATACATATAATTATAAAAGAAGTTTCAGTATGTATGTGTAATATATTTATTGAAATTTAAAAAAAAAAGTATTTTCAAGATTTTCATAGATACGTAAGTAAGGAAAGTGTTAAACCATAGCCCGTAAGAAAAAGCGGGTTGTGATATAATTAAGATCTCAAACTTTAATTAATTATTACGGACTATTTAGATTATTATCTATAAATTTTATCCTTAAGCATATAACACTTATATGCTAAATTCATAATCACATTGATAATCACAGAATTTTTTTATATTTATTAAAGTATTCATAATACACATAAGCAACCAAAATAATTATGAATGTCATTTTATTTATTTATTAACAATATATACAATGTTCATGCTTGTAGAGAGTTAACCCTAATAGTCACCCCAACTAGAGGTCTTCATCAGGGTTGTTCCCTCTCTCCTTATTTGTTCTTATATTGTATAAAAGGTTTCTCAGCATTATTACAGAAGGCCGAGATGACTAGTGAAATCAAAGGAATTTTAGTGGCCTAGTGTGCTCCTGGTATTAGCCACCTTCTGTTTGCAGAAGATTCTATAGTCTTTGGGAGAGTCTCTGTACAGGACTTTGATGCTATCTCACAAGTCTTGAACACTTATGGTAAGGCCTTGAGACAAGAAGTTAACTTTTCTAAGTCGCTCGTTTGTTTCAGGTCTAATGTGCAAATTGAGTTGAGAGGAGAAATTCGAAGAAAGCTAGGGCTTCAGGATGATGTGGAGCAACATAATAAGTATTTGGGCCTACCTTCTTTTATTTGGAAAAATAAAATAAGCACTTTTAACAGGATTAAAGAAAGAGTGATGAAGAAGCTTCAAATGTGGAGGAAGGGGATTTTCTCAGTATGAAGCAAGCTATTCTATTCTGGTTCATGGTTTCTGGATCAATCTATATTGATATTGATTAAGGTTGTTGCATAAGTGATAACTAATTACACAATGGGTGTGATCAAATGCTCTTTGCTCGTTTTTGGTGGGGAGGCACAGAAGTGGATAGGAAAATTCATTGGATAGGGTGGGACAAGTTGTGTAGGCCAAAGTGTGTGGGCGAAATGGGTTTTCATGACATTGGCTCTTTCAACCAAGCTCTTCTTGCTAAACAAGGGTGGCGTTTAATTCAACATTCAGATTCTCCTGTAGGCCGTGTTCTTAAAGTTATATATTTTCCCTCATTATCCTTTTTGAAGGTGGGATGAGGGAATAATATGTTACACATGGAGGAGTATTTTACAAGGGAGAAAGCTTCTTAAAAATGGATTTGGTGGAGGTTCGGTAATGGTGAGTTGATGTCGGGATTCCATTCATTGTGGTTGCCGTGGCCATATTCCATCAAACCGATTTTAACTACGATGGAGGCCAATAGAGATCTTGTAGTGGCGGACCTCATTACACAAAATAGGTGTAATCCAGACTAGTTAAATCAGGTACTTTGGCTAATAGATGTGGAACATGTTACGTCTAATCCTTTAGGGCAGTTGGGCACCCAAGGTATTTTGATTTGGCACTACGATAATAAAGGGTTGTACACAGTAAAGTCGGGGTATTGGCTGGCTATCGAGTTGAGTAACTGACTTTGTGCTTCAGGTGAGGGAAGGGATAGTAAATGGTGGTCATGACTGTGGAATTGCTTGGAGGGCCTACCATAATGTGTTATCATGCTTGGTAGGATTAGCCAAAAAGGGTGTATGTTGTGGTGTTACCTGTGGTCATGAGGAAGCAGAGGAGTTAGTTTGCGTGGCCTATATTGTTGTGATGCAACTAGGGAGGCGTGGGATAGATCGTCTCTTTGGCCAAAACTTAAGGACAGCAAAGCCTTTTCCTTCGATAGGCTTTGCATTCACATTAGCCTTGTATGCAGCATAGAAGAAATAGAGGTTTTCATGATGATCACTTGGAGCTTATGATGGGGTGGCTTACGAGTTTTCCAAAACAAGTGGAAGGATGCTAAAGATGTGTTGCAAATGGCAGGAAGAAGGCTGGAAGATTTTCTCATATGTAATAAGTTGGAGATCAAAAGGCCAAGTAGGTCTCGAGTTGGTGGGAGGAAATGGCAAAAACCTCCGGCAGGCAAAATTAAATTGAATATGGATGTTACAGTTTGGGGCGATAGTCCTTTAATTGGGGTGGGAGCTAAGCATTTCTAGTACATTATATATGTAATAATTAAGGATAATGTTAAGTAATTTAATTACAACTTTTGTGAGCTAAAGTTTACACTTAAAAATTTGCTAAATATTTTAAGAGCATAAAGAGTATCACAAGGACTAATGTTTAAATTCAACTTTTCTAAAAAATTCTATAAAAGTAAAAATAGGATTTTTAAGGTTAAAAATTATGCCATAGTCCTAAACAAGGTAGGAATGATAATAAAATAAGCTAGAAAGCTTAATTGTTGCAATATATGTTGCAACAAATTTTAAGATAAAAATATAGTTTAAGGAAAATACTATGTAGAAATCATACTGTACAAAAGTTAAGCAATATAGAAGTTATGCGATACGAGAATAATGCAGTATAAGGATTGTAATGACAGAGTTAAACTATATATAAATTATACTGTATAAAGTTAAACAGTATAAAAATTAGACTGTATAAAATTAAACAGTATAGAAATTATACTATGACAACTCCTGTTATCTTTAACTGATGAAATGTGACGTTTAATGATTTATACGTCAACATGAATAAAATTATGACTTAGAAGCACATCTTGTGTGATAATTCTAGTATGATATTTATTATGGTGAAATTTATTATGAGCTAACAATTGTTGTAGTTGATGGACTAAAAAAATTTCAACGACATAAAGTGCCTAATGTATGATTATTATGTTTTGTTTGTAAATTATTTGCTTTGGTGATCTATATAGAATTTTGTTATATGAATATGATATTTTGATTCTCAGAAATTTAGAAATTTATTTAGGAATTTTTGGTTTGTAAAAAAAATTCAAAAAAAATTAGCGGCTACCAAAACGACATGTCGTTTTTGGGAGCTGGCCACCCAAAATGTCATGTCATTTTGGGAGGCAAACAAAAATCAATACGACATGTCGTTTAGACTGTCTTCTTCCCACATCCAAATTCGCAGAAAAACCTCAAAGATTCCAACTTTGATTTTTAATCAATTTCCTTCAACTTTCCACATCCAAAATGATTAAATATCTTCACTGAACCTATCTAGACCATCATTTATGAGAATTAAATGCATTTTCTTGGACACCACCATAGGACCATTTTCTTTTCTTTTCTTTTTCCACTACCAACACCATGCACGACTGACAACTCCAACTCACTCGTGCTCCCCTTCATCACTCTCATTTTTGTCCTCATCCTCTTTACAACTAAGGAAACATGTCATTATTCATTGCATGCAAACACTCCCTTTTTCTCATTTTCTATGTTATTCTCCTGACACCCCCATCTCCCTTACGTCTTCATCATCATCATTTCACCTTATCCTTTTTGGCCGCATTCTACTTTACAACCAGGCCATATAATAGACTACAACTCCATCACTCCAACATTCTCTTCGCCTCCTCTCTTCCTTTCTTTCTCACATTCTCCCTCTCAAACACTCACGGCCAAGACAACCCAAGAGTCCATGAGCACTCTTTCAGCCATCTTCACCACCCATTGCATATTTCTAAACTCTACACTCAACACTCTCAAACACTTTTCAAATAGAGAACAAAACATTCTTTCAAAACTAGAAGCTAAACCGATGAGTTATGGTGTGTTTTGCCGAAACCGTCGTCGAGCTGGAATGAAGATTTTAACCACATTTTGAGGTCAGTTTTCTATCTATTTTTACACCAAATTTTTACTATGACATTATGGCGTTAGTGGGAATGATTTTATGTGATTCAATGTTTGATTTTATTTAAGAAACAATTTTTTTATGAATATCATTTAAAATCCCATTTTTAGGCAAAAACCTGTATTTTGGGATTTTTTCAAAAAGAATATATATGAGATTTTGAGAAAATTTCTTTGGCCATTGTTTTTATATATGATAGGCATCTTCCACAAAAATTTTAGATTCATATAAGCTATTTTTGATTTGTTTGAAATTTTATACTAAATGTTGTTCCTACGGTCCTTAAATAGCCTTTAAATGTGATGATTTCTTTGATAATGTTATAAGATGTGTTTAATGCTAGAAAATTTGTGAATGCTTGTCTCAATGTCTAATTTATGGCTGCAAATTTTTAGCTTCATGCATATGTTAGAATTAGAGAAATAAATAGTAGAATAAATACTACTCACTGTTTTGGTATTTTTACTGCAACATTTTTGTAATATTTGGTATAGTTGAAAAATACTTAGAGTGATCCAAACATCATGAAAATAAATCTAATACTAGATATGGATGTTAGGAATGTTATATTAAAATTTCATATCAATTTGAATTTTGCGTGATTTTATAAAAATCGTTGATCATTAACTGCCCATTTATAGTTTAATGTGGCAGATTGCTTTAATGACTTCTAAAATATAAGAAAGATTGTTATACTAGCTCAAACTTAATGAAATTAATTTTGATATTAGAATTAGATGTTTACTATGCCTTGGAAAAATTTCAAAGCTCTTAGAATTTTGATGATTTTTCTAAAATTTGTTTCATTGTCACGGCTTGAAATAAAATTCTAGCAACAGAGGCATGATTGTAGTATATGAAATAATAATTTAAATTAATCCAATTGTAATAAAATTAAATATGGTGACTTTTATAGATGTTTATAATGTGTGATAAAAATTTCAAGTCATTTTCAATTTTATGTGATTTTTAAAATTTTATAGAATGCTAGCTATCCAGGCTGTTCATTAAAAAATCAAGTTGTGTATTTAAAAATATGAAAATAGTATTTAGATTAATACAAATGTCATAAAATTTATTCTGGGGATATATATACATGTTACAAATGTTGTATAAAGATTTCAAAGCTATTATAATTTTCTATAATTTTATAAAAATCATGGAGTGTTGGCTGCAGGGTTGAGATATTGAACTTGTCTAAATTGTGATAATAGTGTAAGTTAGTTTAATTGGTCTATTAGGGAATTGCCAGTTGTAATGATGTTGATTTGATGTTTTGAGTATGTTCTTATACCATGAATGTTTCTTTTATCACAATGTTATAATATTAAAAATGTTTGAGGCACTTGAGCTGTTGAAAGTAGAAAGAAAACCATGCACTTGCAATGGGTTAAGTAAAATTGCTACAAGTCAAGTAAGCACATTCTCACTTGCAACAAGATTACAAATTATGAAAAGTTTTGAAAAATGTTACATTTTATTATGTTATTAATATTTATGCATTTCTCATTCAAAAGACTCCTTGTACTATGGTTTTGAAGAACATCTTTTTACAGATGTTTTCAACGTTATTTCATGATGCATATGATGTTTTCACAAATATATATATATATATATATATATATATATATATATATCACATAATTAAGGCATTGCACACCCAATGATAACGCTTGTCCCACAAGGTGGACTGTCTCGTAAGGTGGACTTGTCACGTTTGGTTTGGGATTAGCTACCCCTTTCCCCTCGTGACGGTAACCCATAATGATGGTAATGGTGCAACGCAAGGGTCCTAAAGGATAAAATGAATGTTTTTAATATTAAAAAAGAAAAAAGGAAAGATATGTTCTGACAAAGTGTACTTTATAGACTATGATGACTATGTCAAAGAGGAAATGATTCACGCTATGTTTAAAGTTTTTATAATGCTTTATGAAATTATATAATGTACTTACTAAGCTTAATGCTTATATAAGTTAATCATGTTGTAGATAAGGATAAAGCTATAGCTATGGTGGAGGTTACACAAACAAATGTGTGGGCAAGGATGGTGGTGTTGGATAATGGAGTTACAACAGGAAATAAAACACTAATAATACTATTTATAAATTTAATTACGCACATTATAGGATATTATTATGGACTTTAGTTTGTAATAATTTATGGGTTGTAATTGGCTTTCATATTTCACATTTATTATGTTAAACCGTAGGTAGTTGGTTAGCCGAATACCTTAGGTATTTTGTCAAGCTAACCGAGGAGGAAAACCGGTTATGGTAAGTTAGTATTGATTTTTACTTGACAATGATATCCTCCCCAATGTTAACAAAATTTATTTCAAAATAATTCAATTGTTTAACAGTAAATTTAAATCTTAGTTCACAAGTTCACATTGTAAAATTAAATTAAAAAAATTACACCGAAAATCTTGGGTTAATGATTAAGTAATGCTTAACAAGTTTTGGTTTTTCCTATCGAGAAATAAAAGATAACAATGAAAGTTAACAGTTCCTGTGACGTCTATAAAGGCCGTTACATATATGGTATCAGAGTGGTTTTTGTCTCCAACATACATCACCACACGCCCATCCTAAATCCTCTAAGAAAAATTTCTATATAGATGTCAATGGACATATTATGTAATGGTAATTGTACACATATGTACTTGTAAGATGCTTATTCCATTCCAAGTTGTGATCATATCCCTAACCCCCTAATCTACGATGTCCCAGCAAGAAGCAAATATGAACGGTCAAGCCAGAAAAGGCAGACCCCACTGACAAGTTGCAGCCGAAACCAACATCCCGACCAACGCCAACTTGATGGCAATAATTACAAATCTTCAAAAACAGCATAGAATCAATAGAAGGAGATAGAGGAGCTTAGAAGCAATGGTTAAGGAGGTGAAGGACAAAATGAAAACGCACCAATTGCCCTTCGACAACAAGAAAAAGAAGCCTCGGCCCCAGCAACTCAAGCAGCTGAAAAGCCAGTGTCTCAAGAGCCTCTACTAGTTAGATGGAGGCATGTTAAACCTGTAGATTTTGAAGGTACCAATGATCCATTGGTTGCTTAAGGTTGGTTAAAGACAACAAAAGCTACTCTTAAACTGATGGAATTCAACAATAATAAGAAAGTCCTATGTGCTTCATATTGTCTTACTATGGAGTTCATATTTGGTGGGAAAGAATTAAGCAAATCCGGAATGTCAGTGAGATGACTTGGGATGATTTTGTTAAAGCCTTTTTATGAGGAATTCTTTTACATGAACCTTACTTGTAAGCACTATGACGAGCTTGAAAATTTACGACAAGGTGATATGTCTGTAATCGAAGTAGTGGGAAAATTCAATCAACTTGCCTGCTTATGCCTTGAGATAGTTCGAGACAATGAAGATAGGGTAAGAAGATTAATTAAAATCCTTCTACCTGAAATTGCCATGGTTATCGATGGAGCGCAACGAACTTGTACTTAGAAGGATTTGGTTAGTGTGGCACCACGGGTAGAGCAATATTTACCAAAAGATAGAAAGAACCAGTCGTCACACAGACAGTTTGGTAACCACTAATCACCATCGACCACAGGGAAACAACAACCACCACAACAATAAAAAGTGGAACAACAATAAAAGAAAAGGTAATTTTCAAAACTAGAGGAGTCAAAACAATAAAAATAAAGGCGATGGTCAACACCAACAGTAGCACCATAATAACAGGCAGATCCAACCATGTGCCAAATGTAGGAAGATGCATCCAGAAGAGTGTTGTCTAGGCACCAACAAGTGCTTTACTTGCGGTCGTGAGGGCCACACCTCCATCAACTATCCTAACAACACCCATCCTCAGAATCAGCAAAAAGCACCTCTTACCTAACTCCATAGTATGCGGGCAACCTTCGAAGGACCTCCTATCCACCAAGGAAAATTGGAAGTCCCACCTACCAATGCTCGCATCTACACCATGACCAAGGAAGAAGCTATAGCAGAAACCTCAAACGTTGTCACAGGTCAAATGTCTATTCAAACTAACATGCTCATGTACTTTTTGATAAGGGTGCTACCCACTATTTCTTACAAAAAACCTAGAAAGAAATGAGGGTGTATGGGACATAGGTTTATTGTTTCACTACCCTCGGGTAAAGTGATGTCAGCCACTCAGTTCTTACGTGCCATTCCATTAAGAATTTTTGATAAAGAACTTTATAGCAACCTTATTATACTTGACATGAATGACTATGATATAATCCTCAGGATGGACTTCTTAGGGAAATACAACGCCTCAATCGAGTGTCGACAACAGAGAATGATCTTTGATCTAGAAGGTGAAGAGCGGTTCGTGTTCATGGGCAAACCAAGGAAGAAGCCAAGAATGTTTCTGTCAGCTATAGAGGTAAAGCAGTTATTGGCTAATAAGTGCATGGTTATCTAGCAAACATTGTGGATAAGACCTAGAAAGAAAAAGTAGATGTTGAAGATGTTCCCGAAATCGAACTCGCACTAGGCACAAATCCAATTTCCAAGGCACCATATAGGATGGCCCTAGCGAGGAACTACACACTCAACTAAAAGAGCTTCTCAAAAAAGTTTTCATTGGGCCTAGTCATTCTCCATAGGGAGCTCCTATTCTATTCGTGAAGAAAAAGGATGGCTCTATATGACTTTGCATCGATTATTGGGAACTAAACAAAGTTACTATAAAGAACAAGTATTCACTACCAAGGATCGATGATTTATTCAATCAGTTAAAAGGTGCTTTAATGCTTTCAATGATTGATTTACGGTTAAGGTACCATTAACTAAAGATAAAGGAAGGAGACATTTTGAAGATAGCTTTTAGATCGAGGTATGGTCATTATGAATTCATGACTATGCCTCTTAGCCTAACAAATGCTCCTGTAGCATTCATGGACTTAATGAATTAGGTGTTTAAAGACTACCTCGATAAATTTATTATAGTGTTTATTGACAACATCCTTGTGTGTTCGAAGAGTCAAGAAGCATACGGAACACTTAAGAATTATGCTTGAAACCTTGAAAAGGCATCAGTTGCATGCCAAATTCTCTAAGTGTGAATTTTGGCTTGACCGTGTATCTTTTATGGTTCATGTTGTCTCTAAGGAAGGAATTATGGTGGATCTGACTAAAATTAAAGCTATTCTTAACTGGAAGCAACCCAAGAATGCAAGGCGAGATAAGAAGCTTCTTAGGTTTGGCTGGGTATTACAGGAAGTTTGTAGAAGGTTTCTTTGAGATAGCATCACTACTCACCAACCTGACTCACAAAAGAAAGAAGTTCGAGTGGATAGACAATTGCGAAAAGAGTTTCTAAGAACTGAAGAAAAGGCTAACATCAACTCTAATTTTAGAAATTCTAGAAGGCAAAGAGGGATTTTTCATAAACAGCGATGCTTCAAAAATGGGTCTCGATGCAGTGCTAATGCAAAATTGTAGAGTGATTGAATATTCTTTGAGGCAACTAACAGCTATGAGAAGAACTATCCTAGTCATGATCTTGAATTGGCGGCTGTAGTTTTTGCATTGAAAATTTGGAGACACTGCTTGTATGGAATTCAATGTAAATTCTACACTGACCATCAGAGTTAGAAGTACTTCTTTACTCATAAGGAATTGAATATGAGGCAACGAAGGTGGTTAGGATTGGTCAAAGACTGTGATTGTGAAATCCTCTATCATCCAAGGAAGGCAAGTGGTAGATGCTCTAAGTAGGAAGTCTTATGAAACCAGATGTCGTTATAGGAAATGTCTCAACACCTAGGGAAAGAAATTCTAGACTTCGGCCTTGAATTAATTGTAGGACAACTATCGTCATTAACTCTTGCACCAACTTTATACGATGAGATTCGAGGCAAACAAGGAAGAGATGTAAGCCTAACAAGGATCAAATAGGAAACTGAGGAAGGAACATGTGAAGGGTTTCAAGTGATAGAAGATGGAACGTTATATTTCAAAAACCATTTATGTGTTCCTAAGGTTGACAATTTGAAGAAAAGGATCCTATCTAAAATCCACAATGCTCCTTACTCAATCCACCCAGGTGCGACGAAGGTGTATAAGGACTTGAAAGACAGTTTTTGGTAGTTGGGCATGAAACGTGATGTGGCTAAGTATATAAAGCAATACTTGATTTATCAACAAGTCAAGGCTGAGCACCAAAGGTCGGGAGGTCTCTTGCAATCCATCTAGATACCTGAATGAAAATGGGAGGAGATTGCGATGGATTTCATCATAGGTCTACCGAGAACTACAAATTGGTATAATTCTATTTGGGTAGTAGTCGATTAGTTAACTAAGACAGCGCACTTTATTCCCATTAGAATCAACTACTCGATGGAACAGCTTGCAGAACTCTACATCAAGGAAATTGTAAGGCTTCATGGTGTTCCAAAATCCATTATCTTCGACCAAGATAGTAGGTTCACTTCCATTTTGAAAAAGTGTACAAAATACATTGGGTACAAAGTTGCATTTCAGCACAACTTTTCTCCCCCAAAAGAAGGGCTAAATAGAGAGAAAAAATTTGATCCTAGAGGACATGCTTCATGCTTAAACTCTTAATTACAAGACAAATTGGTGTAAGATGCTATCATTGGCAGACTTTGCATACAACAACAACTATTAAGCAACTATTAAGATGGCAACTTATGAGGCACTTTATGGACAGAAAAGTAGTCACCTATCTATTGGCATGAAGCTGTGGAAAAGAATATGATGGAAGAGGAGATTAAAGAGAACACAGATTTTGTTAATGAAACAACTAAAGCAGTGAAATTGATTTGTAAAAAGATTGAGACTGCTCATAGTCGCCATAAGAGCTATGCTGACAAAAAGAGAAGGCCTTTGGATATTACAGTTGATGATTTTGTATTTATAAGAGTGGCGCCAATGAAAGGAACCATGGGATTTAGGAAGAAAGGCAAGTTTAGTCCAAGGTTTGTAGGAACTTATGAAGTGACGAAACATATTGGTAATGTAGCTTATGAATTGAATTTACCAGTAGATATGTCAACTATCCATAATGTCATTCATGTCTTAATGCTTAAGAAGTACATCCCAAACCTGATGCATGGAATCAAGCCTTAAGCAGTCACGATATGAGAATATCTTAGTTATGAGGAGAAGCCAATCGAGATTCTAGACTATAGAACCAAGACCCTAAGGACTAAGGAGATCACATTGGTTAAGGTCCTTTAGCACAACCATAAAGTAGAAAAGGCTATGTGGGAAAAAGTTGAGAATTAAGCACCCTCAATTGTTCTAAGTTTCGAGGATGAAACTTTTATAAGAAAGGGAAAGTTATGACAACTGATGTTTTCTTTAACTGATGATATGTAACGTTTAACAATTTCATACGTCAACATGAATAAAATTATGACTTAATAGCACATCTTATGTGATAATTCTAGTATGATATTCATGATGGTGAAACTTATTATAAGCTAACAATTATTGCATGGATGGAGTAGAGAAATTCCAATGAAATAAAGTGCCAAATGTATGATTATTATGTTTTGTTCGTAAATTGTTTGTTTTGGTAATCTATATAGATTTTTATTATTTGAATATGATATTTTGATTCTCAAAAATTTTAGAAATTTATTTAGGAATTTTTGATTTGTAAAAAAAAATTCAAAACAACACATCGTTTAGACTATCTTCTTCCCATATCCAGATTTGCAGAAACACCTCAAAGATTCCAAATTTGATTTTTAAACAATTTCCTTCAACTTTCCACTTCCAAAATGATTAAATATCTTCACTAAACCTATCTAGACCATCATTCATGAGAATTAAATGTATTTTCTTGGACACCACCGTGGGACCATTTTCTTTTTTTCCACTACTGACACCATGCACGACCGACAACTCCAACTCAGTCATGCTCCCCTACATCACTCTCATTGTTGCCCACATCCTCTTTACAACTAAGGAAACGTACAAAGCCATTATTCATTGCATGTGAATACTCTCTTTCTCTCCTTTTCCATGTTATTCTCTCGACACCCCATCTCCCCCACGTCTTCATCATCATCATTTCACCTTATTCTTTTTGGCTGCATTCACCTTTACAACTAGGCCATATCATAAATCACAAACTCCTTCACTCCAGCATTCTTTTCTCATCCTTTCTTCCTTTCTTTCTCACGTTCTCCTTCTCAAACACTCATAACCGAGACAACCCAAGAGTACACGAGCACTTCGTTGACCACTTTACGCCGCCCATTGAATGTCTCTAAACTCCACCCTCAACACTCTCAAACTCTTTCTAAATAGAGAACAAAGCATTCCTTCAAAACTGGAAGCTAAACGGGCGAGTTACAGTGTGTCTCACTGAAACCGTTGTAGGGCCAAAACGAAGCTTTTGACCACTTTTAGAGGTCAGTTTTCTATCTATTTTTACACCAAATTTTTTCTATGATATTATGGTGTTTGTGGGAATGATTTTATGTGATTTAATGTTTGATTTTACTTAAGAAACAAAATTTTTATGAATATTTAAAATCTCATTTTTAGGCAAAAACCTGTAATTCAAGATTTTTCCATAAAGAATAGACATGAGATTTTGAGAAAATTTCTTTTAGGCATTGTTTATATATATGATAGGCATCTCTTACAAAAATTTTGGATTCATGTAGGTTATTTTTGATTTGTTTGAAAATTTAAACTAAATGTTGTTCTTATGGCCCTTAAACTGCCTTTAAATTTGATGATTTATTTGATGATGTTATGGATGTGTTTAATGCTAGAAAAATTTTTGAATCTCATCTCTATGTTTAGTTTATGCCTGTAAATTTTTAGCTTCATGCATGCATTAGAATTAGAGAAATAAATCGTAGAATAAATACTACTTACTGTTTTGGTATTTCTACTGCAACAATTTTGTAAAAGTTGGTGTAGTTGAAAAATACTTAGAGTAATCCAAACATCATGAAAATAAATTTGATAGTAGATATGGATGTTATGAATGTAATAGTAAAATTTCAAATCAATTGGAATTTTATATGATTTTATAAAAATCGTTGATCATTGACTGTCCGTTTATAGTTTAATGTAGCAGATTGCTTTAATGACTTCTAAAATATAAAAAAAAGATGGCTACACTAGCTCAAACTTAATGAAATTAATTTTATATTAGATTTAGATGTTTAGTATGCCCTGTAAAAATTTCAAAGCCATTTGAATTTTGGTTATTTTTCTAAAATTCGTTTATTTTCACTACTGAAATAAAATTCTAGAAATAGAGACATGATTTATAGTACATGAAATAATGACTTAAATTAATCTAATTATGATAAAATTAAATTTAGTGATTCTTATAGATGTTTTTAATGTGTGATAAAAATTTCAAGTCATTTTAAATTTTTTGTGATTTTTAAAAATTCTTGGAATACTGGCTATCCAAGTTCTTCGTCCAAAAATTGAGTTATGTATTGAAAAATATGAAAATGGTATTTAGACTCATCCAAATTTCATAAAATTTATTCTAATGATATATATACATGTTAAGAACGTTGTGTAAAAATTTCAAAACTATTGGAATTTTTTATGATTTTATAAAAATCATGGAGTGTTGGCTACCAGGTTGAGATATTGAACCTGCCTAAATTGTGATAATTATGTAAGTTAGTTTAATTGTCCTATTAGGGAATTGCTTATTGTAATGAGGTTGAATGTCATGTTTCAAGTTTGTTCTTATACCAAGAATGTTTCTCTTATCACCATGTTATAATATTAAAGATGTTTGAGGCACTTGAGCTGTCAAAAGTAGATAGGAAACTATCCACTTGCAAGAGGTTAAGTAAAATTGCTACAAGTCAAGTAAGTACAGTCTCACATGCAATATAATTAAGAATTATGAAATTTTTTGAGAAATGTTATGTTTTATTATGTTATTAATATTTATGCATTTCTCATTCAAGAAACTCCTTGTACCATGGTTTTGAAGAACGTTTTTTTACGGATGTTTTCAATGTTATTTCATGATGCATATAAATTTTTCACAAATATATATTGAGATATATATATATATGTCACATAATTAAGGCATTGAACACCCAATGATGATGTTTGTCCCGCAAGGTAGACTTGTAATGTTTTGTGAGATTACATAATATACTTACTAAGCTAAACGCTTATATAAGTTAATCATGTTGCAAATAAGGGTAAGGCTATAGCTATGGATGGAGGATGGACGAACAGATGTGTGGGCAAAGAATGTGGTGTTGGATCACAGAGTTACGACATGAAATAAAACATTAATAATACTATTCTTAAATTTAATTCCATATATTATGGGATATTTTTATGGACTTTGGTTTGTAATAATATATGGGTTGCAATTTGCTTTCATATTTCATATTTATTATGTTAAACTAACTATTTTCGCAAGTAGTTAGTTAGCCGAATACCTTGGGTATTCCGTTGGGCTAACTGAGGAGGAAAACCGATTATGGTAAGTTAGTATTGATTTTTGCTTGAAAGTGAAATCCTCTCCAATGTTAACAAAATTTATTTCAAAATAATCCAATTGTTTAAAAGTAAATTAAAATTTTAATTCACATGCTTACATGATAAAATTAAATTAAAAATAAAATTTACACCAAAAATCTTAGGTTGATGATTAGATAGTACTTAACAAGTTTAGGTTTTTCCTATCAATAATTAAAAGATAACGATGAAAGTTAACGGCTCTTATGACGTCCATAAATGGGCTTACATATACTGTTTGGAGAATATGGATTGGTACGAAAAGTTAAGAGACCTTATATACTATAGAGAAGAATGCTAGCAGTATGGGATGTACACCGACAGTATAGGAAATACACTATCAGTGTAAATTTGGAATTTATAAAGTTAATGTGGGGTAATTAGGAAGCACGCAAATGGTGGAAAAATTTCCACATCTCCCCTTGGGAGAACCGAATGTGACATTTGGAGGGGCAAACAATAATTACTTTTTAGCCCCTAGTTTGGTTTTATAAATACCTAAGGATATTTTTGAAATAAAAAGTTTATGTGAGACCCATATGGTGACACATTTTATGTCACAACCCGCCTTTTCGGGCTGTGATAAAACTCTTTCTTACTTACTTTAGGACAAAAATTTAGGAATTTTTTTTTTAAAATGGGAATAAATAATTTGCTTACATTAACTTTGGTAATTCCCAAAATACTTTTACATACTTGTATTTACATAATTAATACTTTTACTTTTACAACATCTTTCTTTTAAACATTTCATTTCAAAATAACTTTAAACATACACAACAGAAAACATTATAGCAGGGGACTCCATACCCAATCTGCACACCATCCACCCCTTCGCTAGCTCACCATTTGAACTTATTCTGACCTTCTCGTCGGAACACCTACAGCATGAAATACTTAATGAGCTAACGCCCAGTAAGTCCCATAAATCCCACATGGATATTCACATGAATGCATGAATCAATTATGCTTTCTTATAAACTTTCTTTATCCTCATCATTTCTTATCTTTATTAGGGCCTAAGTGTTCGTACCATTGCGCAATTTCATTTAGGTCTGCGTAACACCGTGACCGTAACATATCCTTTAAACTCCCCTTGAGTTCGGAGTCGGTACGACACTTTTTTTAATTTCTGGTGATACATTTACCAGTCCATTTATTATGGTTGGCGTACCATGCATGAAATGATAATCACATATTATCCATGAAACATAAATTCTCTTGCATAGTATAGTACACACAGGTACTTACTTTATATACATACAGGTACACATTAATATACGCACAGGTATATAGCATAATGTACTCACAGGTATTTAACATAAAATATACACACGAATAACTACTTTATACATACTTAAGTATTTATCATTGTACACACAGGTAAGAAATCATGATACACGTGCTCATTTTCATTATTGTACACACAGGTACATAACATATTATACACACAAGTACGAAATCATGGTACACATGCTCATTTTCATTATTATACACACAGGTATATAACATATTATACACACAGGTACAAAATCATAATACACATGCTCATTTTCGTTATTGTATACATAGGTACATAACATCTTGTACACACTGGTACACATTAATATGTTCACAATTATTCATACATGACTATACCCCTAGGTATTCATATCGTGGCAAACACACAAGTTTACACTTACTTATACGCACAGGTATACATATACATACATTTCTTTCTAAACCTACATTTCATACTGTAGGTGGGAAGGGTACTTACTTGATGCGAATGTCGGGCAACTTAACCTCGATTTCCCTTCTCCTAGACTCCTAGGATCCTGTTGGCCAATTACAAAGCCATTAGCCAAATTCCACTATGTTTCGATACGAAACATCCGTTAGTTAATAAATTGAGTTGCATTACTATGTACAACCCTAAAAACCACTGTTTTTTCTTATTTCTATCTAACTTTACCCTATCATTTCTAACGAAGGGCGGGAACCTTTCTAGTCGTTTTCTTATCCCATTACAAACATTTCAAAGCAGTTCGGGTTATTTGGACAAAAATAACGATTTTGCCTTCGTGGGTCCACTAACCTACCCGAACTCGATTTCGTTATTCTTATGAAAATAACCACATACTAATTTCAAAATAACACCTTAGTGGGTCAAATCTCTTTATTTCTCAATTATGCTCTATTTTCATAAAACTTTACGGTTTAGTCCCTGAACTATAATTTTTGACGATTTTACCCCTAGGACTAAAATTTACTTCTTTGCATCAAAATTTCCTATTTTTCTCAAGGATCATTTTTACTTAAGGTACCATGCCTTAAATCATTTTGAAAAATGACATTTTTACCATTTAACACTTTTTTCACTTTTAACATATTTTTGAAAAATCAAAAACTCACAAACGATTGAGTTTTTAGACAAACCGCTCATGAGACCTAACAGTTTCATCAAGATTTACAACTTTTATGTTTTAACTTTTCCCAAAATCTCACTGTACAGGGGTGTTTTTGACTATTTTTTAAATCTGCCGAGAAGGAACTTTTTCTTTCAATTTAGTCCCTATGGCATTTTTACAAAAATCAGTTTAAAAATTGCAATTATACCCCTATAGAAACCATTCCATGCCTTAATCAAAAGATTCTCATACTCAAACATCACTTTTGCAAAGTCTAACATCAAAATTGCAAAAATAATACTTTTTGCAAAAATTAACTTTTTGCAAAATTACCATTTTGCACTATAAACCAAAGTTTCACAACTTAAACTTGCCATTCATCACATATACATGAAATTCCATCAAATATGTGCTAAAGAACTCACATGGGTTTTAAGAAATAAAACAAAATTCAAAACTTTGAACTTTAAAACTTACCCAAATAGCACTTTTTGGATTTCTAGCCTTCAAAGTTCCTTTGAACTCCCTCCTAGGTTTCCTTTCCATGCAAAAATTCCATGGATTAATTTTTGCCCTTTACCCATGAAAAATCCCTTGAAAACTCATTAAAAAGTTTAGGATTTTACCTTAAAACTTGTGGGAAATCCTTGTACTTGCTTGTAAAACTTGTTTGGGGCCATTTTTGCAAAGTTTGGGGGCTGTGAAATTTTTTTGGAAGCTTGGTTATGGCTGTCGGATCTTGGAGCAAAAGAAAGGAAATGAAATTTTGTGATAACTTTGCCTTAAATGCTTCCTTATCACATTTGATGACTCATGGTCATCCATTAGACTACCCTAGGTGTCCTCATCTTATTGGGCCACATTGCATGGCTTGTTGGCCCAATAGAATTCAAGCAAATGTCCACTTTATGGAATTAAAAATTTATACTGTGTAATTTTTCACCACACAGTATTTTTTCTATACTGTCATGGTTAATTCAGTGTACTTTCTATCCTTAGATTGTATAAAAATATTTAACTTACTGTTCGTTCACTTTTGGAGACTAATCGTGATATTTTTCATATCTGCGTTTTTATTTAGCAGTATTCTTATAGTGCTCTGGCCTCCTTTCTACCCCAGGTTAGGATTATGACAACCTCTATATCCTATTTACATTCTAATCATCCATTCATTTATATCACAATTTAACAATTAATTGTGACATGAAATTCATTTTATAGATATTATGCACAAATCTCTGAGTCATCAAACTCATAAAATTTGTATTTTACAATATCCATCATTGCATTACATATGCCATAAAATTTGCAATCAATGCCGCTCATTCATATTTTATTGTAATTTTCACAAAAATTATTATTTTTACAAAATTTTACATTTTTAAGAATAAATTCATTAATTAAACACAATTAAATATTAGGTTTCATTGATGACATTTCCTCGGTCATTACATTTTAGATGAAAGAAATGGCCACATCTCCTCCTTTTGACGATCGGTTATGATGAGTGGTGGAGCCAAGTTTATAAATTTCAATTTTGCCCCAAAATTAAGAAATTTTACAAACAAGGACCTAATTGAAAAATGATGACTAAGTGTTGTCATCTTTTGCACAGCCCATGAAGGAAAAACAAGGACACTCTAAAGGAGAAAAAATGTCACATCCCCTCTTTGTAGAACCAGTTATAGCCATGGGTTAAGGGGCAATTTTAATTTCAATTTAGTCCTTAGGTGATGTCTTTAAATAGCCAAGGATTTATTTGAAAGAAAAGTTTGGTTATTCATCACAAAATTGCTCCCAATTCTACTCAAGAAAACCGCCCCTCCTTTATGTCTCTCTCACTCAAAATTTTGATGATTTAAGCCTTCAAATCATCTAAGGAAGCAAGATCAAGAGTTCTAGAGATAGATTAAGGAGTTTTAAGGGAATTTGGAAGCTTTCAAGTGCTAAAAAGTGAGGACAAGCACTTAGGAATGGTTAGGACACAGAACCAACTAATAAAAGGGAATTGATAGAGTTAGAACGCTAGAGCGTTATCCAGGTAAGTTTCAAACCTCACATATCGTTTGAAAGAAATGAATTTCAAATTCTTTATAAATGTTTGAAATTTGTTGCCTTTGTTATGCATAATGTTTTAAAGTTGAAGTCATGCTTTGCAATATATTTGCAAATGTTATATTTAATGATTCAGACATTAAGTTATGTCATACATAATGTTCACTAATATTACAAGATCAGTAATCTAAACCCATATATTAGTAAGCATCGTATCAGCCTTATTGATGTAAGGTTTACAAGTAATGTTAAAGTTATGACCTCGTTATTCGATAGTCTTAAGTCATAATTGATGATGTTAATACGAACACTTAGTTTACAAGATAAAGAAAGGATAAGAATGATGAAAAGAAGTTTAAGTAATGTTATGAATGATCATAAAAGTTCATAAATAGATATTCATAAATGAGCATAAATGGAATCATGCATTGTGATCTTGCTTGCATTCCTTTCCATGAAATGTTTATGAGATATCTTTATGAAAAACCATTTTCAAAAAGGTTTATAAAGAAGGTTTTACGAGAAAAGTTTAAAAGTAATATTTTATGAAAAAGTTTTAATGTTTTGTGAGATTATATTTGAACTTACTAAGCGTAAGCTCATTATAAGTTCTTTCATGCTATAAGTAATCCTATAAGATACCAGTGTAGCTGGTTGATGAACTCAATGTTGCGGTAGACAAATGCGAAGGTTGAGAATGGATACCATTATAAAAGTTTTCCTGCTTTAAGAAAAAGTTTTCTGCTATTTTAAAAAATGATTTAAAAAGATTTTAAGGAATTAAATGCTTTCTTAATGAGTTTTAAAAAACGTTTTAAATGATTTTAAAGTCAAGTTTTGAACTATATCTGAATTTATGTTGCAATAAAAGTCGCAACAGTTTAAATAATGTTTTTAAGAAAAGGAAAAAAAATTTACCCAATATTTTTTTACTAAGTAAGTAAGATTAAATTTTAGAAATAACATTTAAAAAAGTTACATGATGGTGGTCCCAAAAAACAAGTCGTTATATATCCGGGACGAGTTTGGTACTGTACTGGTGTGTTTAGTAATGCAGGTAGAGGCCTATTTCAGCCCACACGTTGCCGAGTGTCCCAAGCAGGTTTGAAGTTCGCCGCAGATTGTGGGGTGGTTGTGCATTTTTTTTGAAACCGATGCCATTAATGTTGCAACAGCTGTAAAGTCTCCCATCTCACTAGAAGAGTTAGGTCTGATTGTTGACATCAACCGTCATATATCTTTAGATTCTAGTGGTATTGTTTGCAACCATGTTTCCCGCGCTGAAGGAAATTGAGTGGCCCACCTGTTTGGTAACTCCCTAGAAGTAATGTGAATGTATTGCTAAGGACTTCCATCCTTATCTTGTTTCTTCTGCTATTTGTGCTGATTTGACCAATTAATAAAACTCTAGCCTTTCCATCAAAAAAAAAAAAAAAAAACACACAGACACACGCTCACTGCAGCTTGCCAAGTCTTGAAAAGAGATAATTGTTTTACTGAAATTTTACTGCAAAGAAATTTGCTTATTTTTAATACATGAACCCTGCCAAAAAGTTCTTGGCTTTTGGTGTGCCGTTCCGGTCTGAAATGGAGCGTAAGCCTATATAATTATCTTATGGTACATATACTTCAGAAGACGAAAAAGGGCATATCCAAATTCAAAAAAAAAAAAATGGAAAGAAATAATTAATTAAAGCATAGAAAAAGATATGACTTATTGGTATCTACTTCCTCCGTTTCGCTCAGTACCTACGTTTTTTTTGTCCACCTTTCAACAATTTTCCACAGAATGCAAACCATAAAATAACAATAACATCATTAATAATAATAATAATAATAATAAAACGTGAGGACGACAAAAGAGAACTAGCTCAGATTAAAATCATGTTTTTTAAAGTCCTTATTGTTGTATTGTTCCCCTCCTCTATGGTCCAAAGTGATAAAAAAATTAAAAGAGAAGGAACATGGTAGGGCCTGAAATAACGAATTGTCATTATAAGAGCTGTATGTTCTTCTCCTCCAAACAAAAAAAAATTGTATGTTCTGTATTTTTTATATTTGAGAATTGGATTAATTACATAATTATACTTTCTAATTGTAATTATTTTTCAATTTGTTCTTTTATTTTTAAAAATTACAAAGGTATCTTTTAAATTTAAAAAACTTATTTCAATTCTATTCTTAGAAATAAAAAAATTAGACAAAACAACATAATTATATTTAACCAGTTATGAAAAAGATCTCATAAAAATAAAAATATAAGAACTCCAAAAAAAAAACATCAAATTTCAATAAAAAGTTCTTAAGTTTTATGACTTTTTAAATGTTAAAATATTTTTCAAAAATTTTCTCTAGAAGAAAAATATATTTTAAAAATAGATCCGTTCTAATTAAAAGTGTGGTTGTTTTATCTTCATATTTTTTTGTCCACAAAGTCTATGAGGGATAAAATTAAAACAAGTTTTTTAAATTTAAATGATACTTTTATAGTTTCTTAAAATAGAAAAATAAATTAAAAAATAATTAAAATTAAAAGTTATAGTTATATAATTAACCTTATTTGAATATAATTTTAATCAAATTTTAAAATTTACACTACTCGTACGAGATCTTACGGTAGAACGACGCAAGGAGAAAACAATAACTCCACTCTCCACCGTATGTTGGTCTCTGATATATATGTACTTGAAATTTTGAAAATTAAACTTAATGAAAATTATTCATACATGGGCAGGTCAAACGGTTGGAAGCCACTTCAAAAAAATTTATGTTCATCCATGATCTGTTATGGAGAAAAATTAATTAATTAATTTTCAAAAAAATTAATTAATTAAATAAAATAAAATAAAAAATGTTCACCCATGATCTAGCTGTAGCTTGTCGTTTATATCATAGTGTACTTTTTTTATAATATTAGTATACTTTTTTAAACGTTAAATCTTATTAAAAAGGATCAATAACTTTTTTTTTTTCATAACTTTTTAAGGAGTTCTTAAAATAAATGGGCCAGTCAATATTTCAAAATTTTTAGGTAGATACATTATTGTTTATTCTTTTTCCATGTGAGCTCTTGGTTTCTTGCCTGTCATAATTTAATTGATTTATAAATAGTTCAAATCTTTCATACTTTCCATTTATAGCTGTAAATCTTTTTTCTCTTCAATTTATTAGAATGAAAAAAGTGTTAAAATAATTCTAAACCAATAAACCCAAATTCTATGTAAGAACATCCTAGAGCAAGAACATAATTGAGCCTAGGATCTATATCATGCTAGATTATTGAGGATAAATTAACAAATAAAATACCTAGATCCATTGGTATCGATCGAATAGTGGAACTGGTGGTTTATGATCTTCTTCAACCAAAACGCCTCAATTCCTCAATGTGACTGTCGTCACTTTTCCTGATGGGGAGAAAAGAAACTATCACGTGTTTTGGTATATTGGAGACCATAACCAAGAAAATCTACATATAGGGTTCCCATATTAAGTAGCTTATATAATTAATTGAGAATTATATGTTGCCCAATATAGGAAATTTGATTTCCTAATAATTGCCTAATATAGGAAATCTAATTTCCTAACAATCTCCTACTTGGGCTATATATTATTCTTGAAACAATTATATCCCAAAATTCCTTAGGTGCGCATCTGTAAGCTATTTATCCTTAAACAATACTAGTCCATCTCATATACTAGTAATGGAACCATCACAGCTTTTGTCTTAGTATAGTCGTGACTAAACCACAACCATCACAATACTACCATACTCAATGACATAGATCAAATATGGATGAGTAGCATGGAAATTACATGTAATGTGATCTCAAACATGTCTATTTTCAACTGGTCCTTCTTTAGTCTTTAGTGAGACCAATTCAAAGTCCTTAATCTAATACAAGCATTGCATAAAAAACATAAGCAAGCTCAGAAATAGAATTATAAACCATCAATCTTTATTCTGTAGAAAAACTAGATAATCCAGTATCCAAGACAAAACTCATAGAACATCAAAAAAAAAATCATTGAAACAAGGCAATAACAGGAATAACACCCATACAAGTAGTGTGCTCGTGAAAGTCCTTAGGTGTCAAGCCTTTGGTTAATGGGTCCGCTAGCATAGACTCTGTTCCTATATGTTCTATGAAAATCTGTCTATTTTGAACTTTCTCCTTGACAACCAGAAATTAAATGTCAATAAACTTGACTTTGTTGAGCTGCTATTATTGTTAGAATATAGTACCGCTGAGTTATTGTTACAGTAAATCTTCAATGGTCTATCAATACCATCTACCACACATAACTTAATGACAAAGTTTCGTAGCCATATCTCGTTGTTGGATGCCTTATAACAAGCGATGGACTCTGCAGCCATGATTGAAGGAGCTATTAGAGTCTGCTTAGCAGACTTCCATGAGATGGCTCCTCTAGCCATCATATAAATGTAACCCGATGTGGAGCGCCTGCTATCTTGGCATCCCGCAAAATCAAAATCAGAATACCCAATGATCTCTAAATTGTATGTTCTCCGATAAGTGAGCATGTACTCTTTTGTTCTCCTCAAATAATGCATTACATGTTTTGCTGCCTTCCAATGTTGCATACCCGGATCACTCAAGAATCTGCCCAAAACTCCCACTATAAATGCTATGTCGGGATGAGTACAAACTTGAGCATACATCAGACTCCCTACTACTGATGCATAGGAAATCTTCTGCATTTCTTTTCTTTCAATGTCATTATTAGGGCATTGTTTGAGACTAAATTTGTCTCCTTTGGCTACGGGCCTGTCTCTTGGTTTACTATCTTTCATGCCAAATTTACTCAGAACCTTATCGATATAGCTCTTTTACGGCAACCCTAACATACCTCGAGAACGATCTCTGAGTATCTGAATACCTAATACAAAAGAGGCGTCATCAAGATCTTTCATCTCAAAATTACTCGTAAGAAATTTCTTGGTTTCATGTAGTAAGCCTATATCGCTGCTAGCTAGCAGAATGTCATCAACATATAACACCAGGAAGATATATTTACTCCCATTAAACTTGTGATATACACATTCATCAACTACATTTCCCTCAAAACCGTACAAGGTGATGACTTGATGGAACTTGTGATACCATTGACGGGAAGCTTGTTTAAGACCATAGATGGATTTTTTTAATTTACAAACCATCGACTTTGAATCTCCCAATACAAAGTTTTCTGGCTCTACTGTATAAATCATCTCATCAATGTCTCCATTGAGAAACGTAGTCCTGGCATCCATCTGATGTAGCTCTAGATTAAAGTGAGCCGCTAGTGCCATTATGATTCTAAAAGAGTCTTTTGAAGATACCGGAAAAAAAGTCTCTTTATAGTCTATGCCTTCCTTTTTAGTAAAGCCTATTGGAAAAACGGTGTGCAGCGGAATTTTAAAAATTTTATATCAAAGTAATTTTCAAAACACAAGTTTGACATGCTATATGTATAAATTAACCAGATCTTACTAACCTTTGTGTGCCGAAGAACCTCCACAATTTGTGAAGAGAAATAACGTTCCAAAATAGCCTCAACCAACTGGTCTTCTTTGCTATTCTCTATCCACAACTGGAGTGAGTGTGGGCTCACATGTACAGCTCTTCCACCGGTGATTCTCTTTCCAACCAATCAAGAGAATCCAAAGCAAGTATTCGTGATTTGTGAACAAAAGCTCTCAGAGAGTTTGCAGATTCTCAGTAGTAGAGTATCACTCTTAATCTCTCAATTGATCTAAGTAACTCATAAGACTTACTCCCTTTATATAGAGATTGGTCCTGGGGTCAGTCCTTATCAGATTAGGTCTCAAAAACTCGAAACAGAATCAAGTTCGGATCAATATTTGATAAGATCCGCGTAGAAACGCGTAATCTTATCCTTCACTGATTGGCAGGCCGAACAGGCCCCATCGGCAGGCCGAACTACTGCTTAAATATCTCCACGAATCTGTTATTTTTCACCCGAGATTCTATAGGATAAAGTCTTAGTTTTAATTCAAATAAACCAATAGAGAAGTTATCTAATCAAAACAACTTTATCTAGATAATCTCCAAGAAAATAAATCAATTCCCAATAATTCTACAAGTTTATCTTGATCTAACTTATCCAAAATTAAATCAACCGATAAACAGACAAGAATTATCCGATCCCAATAATTCTACAAGTTTATCTAGAATTAATTTTATCACAAAATTAATTCAACCAATAAAGAGACATGAATTATTTGATTATTTCAAAATTTAAAACAATCTGACAAATCCGACATAAGTCACCAATTATTGAAAGAGCACGCTATATCGTTACAGGATTTTGTGAGCTAGCAAAGGGGACCAAATGGACCTATATAGTTCAAGCTTCCGATAATTATGAAACCCAATATCTCAGATATACATTTCATAATCATCAACTCTAACACTACTCCACTAAAAGCTTGGAGCTGCATTCTCAAACTATATAGAATTATGAAGCCCGTATAGCTAAGTCTCCATGACATATCATAGTGCATCGTATCCCCATATGATAATCCATAATCGGCTTAAGGACAAGTTTTGTCTTACTTTTCCGATTATTTTTATCTTACGTTTCATCATCTCACCATTAGAAAACTTACCATCCAAAGATAGTATACCATTCGGTTACACCTATATTTCCAAATGGTTGAGCGCTCCAGTTTTTGAATTATAGGATAACTCATATAAGAGGATACAATTACTCTTAAAGAGGAGCTATGGATTCCATATCTATGTATAACAAGTCTATGCCATCAAAAGTCATGCTTCCAACGTACCGACATGCATACAATTATTAAGATGTGGGTATCACCATTTGGTACATCAAAAGACACAAGTCAAGACAACGAGCCCACTATTCATCTCAGGATTAAGATACAATACAAATGATTGTCTAAAGTGAATCGATTTACCGAGACATAATTATTAATCCAAATCAATTCACTTTATGTCCCGATCCAACACATTGTCACCTATGACAACATGCCAATGTTTCTATTCACGGAGTCCACCTTCGATGGTCAAGACAAACCATCTCCCAAAAGGGATATAGACAACATAACAATCTTTGCTTGAATAAAGCGTCCAACTTCATTTCCACGATTGCGAATCTTATGTTTTAGACCATCATCTTAAGAATCGTGTCTTTTTCCATAATCTGTCCATCATATGCCCAATTCTTAAGGTTTAGATTGACAGTCTTAGACTATTGTTTGCTTAACTACATTCAACAAATATGAACATAAAGATGACAAGATTTGGTATATAAATAATAAATAAATTCTTTATTAATAAAAATGTCTCCTAAAAGTTATTAAATTTTTACTCCTTAGGGCATATATGTCTAACAAAGCCTTTGGCAACTAGACGTGCCTTGTATCTCTCAACATTGCCCTTCGTACCCCTCTTGGTTTTAAACATCCATTTATAACCAATGGGTTTCACACCTTTAGGCAAATCGACAAGATTTCAAACGTCATTGTCTTTCATAGACTTCATCTCGCCCTTCATGGCATCAATTCATTTCTGAGAGTTAGAACTACCCATGGCTTGACAGAAGTTGATCGAATCATCCTCTATTAAACCAATGCCATCCTCATGTTCTTGGAGAAAGACGATATAATCATCTGGAATCGCACTTCCCCTCTCTCTAGTGGTTCTCCTTAATGGCACTTCTTGAGGTTGTTGAGTTTCTTCTACAGGTGGTGCTAGAGGAGGAATTTCACTGTTGTCTTGGTCTAGAACAATGTTAGGAATAATAATCCAAACATTACTATTTAATGCTGGAGCTGTATCTTGAACAGTGATAGGTTTAAAGACTTGATCACCGTCAACAACAGATTCTTCTTCAAAGACAACATTTCTTATGTTTCCTTCCCCCAAAAACTCAACATCCTTAAGAAATCTTGCATTTCTCGTCTTGAAAAAAAGATCTTGTTGTGGGATTGTAAAATTTATACCCTTGAGAGCGTTCAGCGTAACCAACAAAATAGCAGCTAACCGTCCTTGAGTCCACTTTTCTTTCATGTGGCCTGTAAGACTGTGACTCAGCTGGACAACCCCAAATATGCAAGTGCCTAATGTTGGGCTTCTTGCTTGTCCAAAGTTCATAGGGGGTTTTGGCAACTACTTTGCTTGGTACTCTATTAAGGATGTAAATTGCAGTCTTTAACGCTTCTCCCCAAAGCAATTTTGGCAAAGAAGAATGACTAATCATACTCCTCACCATATCTTTAAGAGTTAGGTTTTGTAGTTCTGCAACACCATTCGTGCTGGGTTTGCCTGGTATAGTGTATTGTGGAACAATTTTGCACTCATTGAGGAAAAGTGCAAAAGGTCCTGGATGTTATTCTCCTGATCCATCATATCTGTCGTAATATTCACTACCGCGATCAGATTTGATAGCTTTAATTTTCTTTCCAAGTTGAAGTTTAACCTCTGCTTTGAAAGACTTGAAAACGTCTAGGGATTGTGACTTCTCATGTATCTAGTATAGGTAACCATACCTAGAGTAGCCGTTTATGAACATAATAAAATACTATTGTCTATTCCAAGAAGCCGTAAGGAATGGACCACGTATATCAGTATGTATAAGTTCTAAGACATCTTTAGCTCTTTCAGCACCTATTTTTCTTATGTTTGTTTGTTTCCCTTAATACACTCAATACAGACTTGAAGGTCTGTTAGATCTAAGGGTTCAAGGATTCCATCTAACACGAGTCTCTAAATTCTCTGCTTAGAGATATGACCTAAACGCTTATGCCATAAGATGGCAGAATTCTCATTTAATTTTTGTTTTGTACCATGTGACTTGTTTGCAGTATTTCGTTATAGGAACTAACAACATCGAGCATGTATAGATTATCAATTAAAGAATCAGAACCAATCAAATTTGAATTTTGGTAGAGACTAACTTTATTATTTCCAAACGAACAAGAAAAGCCTAATTTATCCAAAGAAGAAATACAAATTAAATTCTGTCGAAAAGACAGTACAATATAAGTCTCAAATAAATCCAAATAAATTTCAGTTCTTAATCGTAATCTGAAATTCCCCATAGCCTCCACTGCAACTTTATTGCCATCTCCCACAAAGATGAATCTTTCAGCATCACTTGGTGGTCGGCTCCACAGACAGACCTGCATAGTCATACTTATATAAATAGTAGCACCGGAATCCACCCACCATGTATTCTTAGGTACAGAAACTAAATTAACTTCAGAACAAACAAAAGTTAGAAGCTTACCCTTCTTTACATGCCAGGTGGCGTATTTGGGACACTCCTTCTTCATGTGTCCCAGCTTCTTGCAGAAGTAGCAGGTAAAATCCTCATCCTGCTTCTTTTGTTTCTTTTTCTGCTGAGAAGAACTTTCCACAATGTCCTTAGCTCTCTTCTTTTTCTTGTTTTGACAGGTTGAAGCCAAGTGAGTACTCTCAGTCTTATCCCACTGCTGCCTCTCTTCTTCTTGTACATAGTGAGATATAAGCTCATTTAAGGACCATTTGTCCTTTTGAGGGTTATAACTCACTTTGAATTGCCCAAAGTGTGCGGGAAGAGAGATCAAAACTAAGTGCATGAGCAAGTCCTCTGATAGCTCCATCTTAAGTGACTTAAGTTTCGATGTGAGATGAGACATCTCCATGATGTATTCTCTTTTGTTCCCTTTGCCCTTATATTTCATCGAGACGAGTCTAGCCAAAAGGCTACTCGCCTCTGACTTTTCATTTTTGGCAAACTATTGCTCAATAATTCTTGGCATTATCGCTGTCAATAATAGAGCCCCGAAACGCTTCAGGAATGGTGTGTTTCATGATCATTAAGCACATTCGGTTAAACCGATCCCATTTCTCAATTTTAACCTCATTAGGGTTTTCTGTAGTAGGAATGGGTCGCTCCGACCTAAGTGCAAGATCCAAATCCATACAACCGAGGACTATTTCGACGTTTTCCTTCCAAATCTTTAAGTTCGTCCCATTCAGCATTGGGATGTTATTGACTTGAGCAGAAACATTTGTAGTAGTAGCAATTGAGACTAGATAGAGAAAAAAAAAATAAAATTAAAACAATATATATACGGGCGTTTAATTAAGATACCTAGCACAACATTAATATCTAGTCTTTGGACAGAGATATCAACTTGTAAGTGGTATACTTGGCATAGTAATCAAATACTGATAATAATTCCTATCAAAAAATAGTCTTTCTTTGGACCGACTATTATTCACACGGAAAACTTAACAATTATCACATATCATTGCCATAGGTGAATATGTAATTCGGCCAAATATTAACCTTCTTTTGGGCCGATTAATATTTGCATGAATCACACATACACAATTATATTGACATTCTAAAATAAATTAATATACTTAAAAGAGGCTACTTTGGTAGCATATTGTTTCAATTAATTTGTTTTAGAACATTAGACTTTTATATGGAAATGGGTACCAAAAAAAATTTTTTTTTTAATAAATATTATAAGTGACCTGTCGTTTGAAGAGAAAAGAATGCAGCCATCTGTAACAAAAACGACATATCGTTTTGAACCAAACAACTATTGCACACAGAAAAAACGACTCATCATTTTTTATTTTTTTTTTGGCTGTCCTCTTCCTCATGACGAGTTCTACACGACCCGAAACGAACCCAATTGGATCCGAATTGCAAACCCGCCTTTTCTTTGCCTTCTAAACACCAAAAATGATGATTTTAAATCACAAAAAACTTAGAAAATTATTTACTGAATGATTTATAACCTTAGTTTTTATTAGAAAATTGTAGAAAGCAACACCCACAAATAATAGAAACCAACGTCCATAGTATGTATATATATACACAACCATGTCCAGCAACATTAAATTAAAGTGTGTGTGTGTGTGTGCGCATATATATATATATACACACTGAAAATTCAAACACACAATAATTAATTTTCTGGATCACGAAATTGTAAATATGTGGCCATTAAGAAAGTGACCAGTGATTCTATTCATGCATTCAAACGTCCACGAAATTGAATTTTTTTTTTAAGCTTGAAATCTCGTTTATATAACTAACAAAGCAATCGGATATATAACCAAAATACATATAAAACGATGCATGTATGCAAAACAGAAATACATATATGTAAACCGAAATGTATATATTTGCATATACCAAGAGTAACGAGTGTATATCCATAACCAATATACATGTTCACAACTACATCGTTTTATTCATGAAACACATATACAATTGTGCAAAACAATCCCAATAATCTAACAATGATAACCTGCTGCTGATGCCACTTGTTAAAATATTTCTTAACCAATAAACCCAAATTCTAAATAAGAACATCCTAGAGCAACAACACAATTGAGCCTAGGATCTATATCATGCTAGATTATTGAGGATAAATTAACAAATAAAATACCTAGATCCATTGATATCAATCGAACAGCGGAACTGGTGGTTTGTGATCTTCTTCAACCAAAACGCCTCAATTTCTCAATGGGATTGTCGTCACTTTTTCTGATGGAGAGAAAAGAGACTATCACGTGTTTTGGTATATTAGGGACCATAACCAAGAAAACCTTCATATAAAGTTACATAATTCCCTAAATGATATATACTCAATTTTCTCCATAACAATTTCCGTAATCAATGGGTTTTAACGTTAATTGAGATCATCAAAATTTCAACCCATATTAAATAGCTTATATAATTAATTGAGAATTATATGTTGCCAAATATAAGAAATATGATTTCTTAATAATTGCCTAATATAGGAAATCTAATTTCCTAACAAAAAGAACACTATACTAATAACCAAACAAAAAGGTCAACATATCTAAATCGAAAAAAACATTTTAAAGAGAAGGGTAAAAGGAGAACTGATCAGTTCTGTAACTTTCAGAAATTACAAACGCATACTGTTATAGTATTCTTCAAAAATAAAAATTTTAGATAACGTTAAAGAATCTTTTTTTTTTTTTTTTGTCCTTTTCGTTAAGAAAATGCAACATTCGAGCATATATGTATGTAACATCTAGTATCTTTTTTTTCTGAGAAAAATTATTTTATATGATGCAACTATCAAACACGTGTCCTCTTAAATTTAAGCCCCAGTATTCCTCCCCACCTCCAGGTCGTTTTAGCAATTTAGTAATTGTCTTATTCTAGCCTCTTTCTTATTCAAAAAATTCTATTTGTCACTATCCGAGATTTTTTTGTGGACAACTTGAGACAATACATGTTAAGCACCTTGCCTGTTTGGCCGGTTCGGAGAATATTTCCAGCTTATATTATTGGACACCACTTGTACATGTGGACATCATGATGAGCCTTAAGGGTATCCACTGAAAGCACGTATTCAAGTTCATCCACATCATTTTCGAGCCCAAAAAAAAGAGTTCAACTACTTCATTATGGATATATATATATATATAGGTATAATCATGCACGATACACATAATTAAAGTGCTTGCCTTTTGGTATGCACCATGTCAAAGGGCGAAGACACATACAATTCAGTATGATCGGCTCTCCTATTTAGTTTTTTTTTTTTTTTTTTAAGAAATAGGAAAAAAAATTTAGACAAATCTATGATAAGATGGATTTTATTCCCTACTAGAGGGGTACACAATAAAGACTATTAAGAGGATGTTTCGAAATGTGGTGGGAACCATTGGCTAGAACCACTTTTACTGTAGCATGTGAGAGCATTACACTGTAACATTTTTTTTATTGTTATCGTAGCATGTGAAAGCTTTACACAGTTCATAACTTAGTTTGTGGTAGGAACCGTCAGCCAAACAGCCAGTAAATGATACTAGATGTTATGACATGAGCTAATAAATTAACAAATCGTCTTAATTTTTTTGAGAATTTCTTCTAGAATTAAAAAAACAACACTTTTTATCTCGGAATTCAAGGGAAAAAAATAACAACAAAATCTTCTTCTATAAAATAAACTCCATCATCTTTTTTCTTGAAAAAAAAAAAACGCCTATCTTTTTCTTCGATGGTCTAGCCTTTGTTTGAAACTTCAGTTGTAACTGACATTTTAAGTTTAAGAATTGTAGCATGTAAGAATTTTATATTGTAGCAACTTTTTACTTTTTACTATAGTTGTTGAGAGCTTATATTATTTATAGTTATAACTAATAAGTTAAAACTGAAGTTTGAAATACCTTTTGAGTTATAGTCAATCGAAAGTATCTTTGAAATCAAATAATAATCAATCATCAGATTCAAAAACAAAAACAAAAGCAAACATATTAATTTTTTTGTTCTTTATTGTTCTCCAACCTTTCGGAAGCTCTAAGAACTGCACAATACCATATGTAAAGTTAATTTTAATCTTTCACAAAGATATTTTTTATTTTTATAATAAATGTTATAATTAGGTATTAAATCATATATGGTAGATGTTGCGGATTCTACAACGTAAGTACATGTGTCGTTAACAAGTAATATAATAGTGAATAAGAGTATTATCCTACAATAATTGTGTTTACTAAGTACATAAATTATTCTAATTTTAATATTATTTAAATAAAAGAAAATAAGAATGTATGGAAAAATAAAATTAAATTAAATTACAAGCAAGCACAAAAATAAATATATGAAAAAATCAATAAATGAATGCTCTATGGTTTTCAATTTTACCAAAATTAATCCTATTTAAATTCTCTAGTTTAATTAATTATTGTCTATTCTTATGTTGCCAATGAATTTCTCTAAGTTTAATATTAATCTTTCTTAAGCATTAACAGTCATATTTTGATAACAGATCTTCTACATTTTTGTGAAAACTCTATACCTATTAAAATTCATTAAGAAAAGAAATCTATAAGATACTATACAAGTTTCATAGATATCTCTATCTTATAATAATCTCATGGTATTCTAATCATGGGCTTATTTAATTATCACTCCCCAGCCTCAAATTAAATACCAAATCATATAAAAGTTGGTCAAACAATCACAAGCATTAAGCATGGATTGAAATGCTCACATAGGATGGAATAGAACATCAATTTACTAAAACTAGAAGAATTCAAATATTCATAATCATGTTACATAGTAGCCCTAAAAAAAATAGGTTCATAATTATTGAGTCTAATAGATTCATGCAGTATGACTTGTCGGGGTAGTACACACTTTGGTCTTTGATTTGCTAACTTTAATGATAACATAGCTAGAATGATACGTAAGTTCGTACAAGATGACTTCAGTAGGACCTCCATCGGGCGGCAAGGATAGTTAAGCCTAGATTGATCCAAAAAGACGGCTTCTAGGACTTGCTCCATTGCTGAGCAACCAAGAAAACCAATGAGAAAAGCTAAGAAAACACGAAAAAAAAAATAGCAAAAGAGGAACTATTATAAGAGGTGACGGTGGGAGGAGTAGTCAATGGTTGATGGATGAATGGCTTTGGAGGATAGAGGCAAAGTTGTCTCCGTCATTAGATCTAGGCTACTTTCATGAGTCTGAGAATTAATGCGTGAAGTTTTACAGTTTTTCGAGCTTTCTAGAAAATATGCTTTGGAGGCAAACGCAGGACGCATCTGAGGAGCACAAACGTAGAAGAAGATGATGATTTTCTATAGTTTGAAGAGTGAAAATGATGAAGAATTTATTAGTCTAAGTCCCTCAGATGGTGTGTTGTTGAATGAAGAAGAAGGGGGCTATTTATTGTGGAGGTGAATAGCTTCCTCCGGAGCTGGTCTCCTAGTACTCCGACACTGCATGATGGCTCCTCCCTCTAGAGTAAGCGACGCCAGGTGCTTTCGAACAGTAATTTTCAAGCTGGCCAAAAAAGTAATACATTTATGGCTACTTTGAAGCTCTTCTAGGCCTTATGCTCCTAGGTGGTTTGACTAAGGCTGACAAGCATTCTTGCCCTTCATGTGCCAGGTCTTTCTATTTTTGTCAAGTCTAAAATTTCTAACGTGTCATCAAAATTTCTTTAAAATTTCGGCTAGGAATTAGTGATGGAGGCAACCGAGTGACACCTCTGACGATGGACTTTTGACTCGAGCAAAGGTTACCTTGCTGCAAACAGAGCCGCTCTAAAGGCGAGTTGGGTGCTCTGGAGGCATGCCTAGTGCTCCATTGTTAGTTTTTTCTCAACATTTTTGCTACGAAAATCATTTTTGGACTTACGATTTGACTCCTTCGACTATGTTATGGCAAAAATAGCTTTTGGGCTATTTTAAAGGGCAAAAAGGAAGGCTTTTAGATTTATCTCCTCTGTCACCCATTTATTTCAATTTAGTGAACTTTAAAATCCCCCAAGTGGGACTTAAAATCAAATCAAACTAAAATAAATAGGCTCATTTGACTACTCATGGCCTAACAAACCACGACTCATGATAGCTCCTCAAGCGTGGCTTGGGTCCATGAAGTGAGCCTATCGATGCCGTAGGACAAAGATCTTGGGTTTGGACCTTCAGAGAGGCTTAGTGCGAAATTGGCTATTAACAATAATTAAATAAATGAAAATATTAAACATAATTTTAGACATGAATAGAATTAAGAAGAAAAAAACTAGTATTGGAATTAAATTAAAGTGCCGCTATCCCCAAATTTTGCTGTCTATTCTTTTTTACACCAGGCTTTTTTCCCTTCTTTTAACCTGAAGCACTCTCCTAAATAACCTAAGAACGTTTTATTCATAAGCTTTGAGCAAAAGGGATAACGTATAAAATTTAAAACTTTAGGAATTTCCCAATTCAATATGGGGCGCCCTAACACATAAATATCAGAGCCTAGGTCATTTCGTTCGGTGCTCTAAAAAAATGTCTATGCATCAAAAGTCGGCTAAGGGATCGAATTTGAATTTTCCTTCTCTTTCTCTACGCCAGCAAAGGTGGTAAACATGAAAGAATCGCATCTGACGTAGGCACCAGGTGACGCAGCGCAATTAACCTCGAGCTTTTGCTGGACATACTTACTGTGACTGGGCAATATTTGGGCAACAGAAGCTCCACTAGGATGCGACATATGCAATCGAGCTTGGTTAGGAATGCAATGCATATTGGGCCCAAAGATTTCACGCGCTGATCGTCTAGGTTGAATTGCACTCACTTCGGAGATGAGGTTGATGGGCAATCCGACGGTTGTGCTTCCGAGTGTACGAGTTCTTGACCCCTTGCATGTGCTTCTCATTTTAGACTCTTTCCAGATCTCTTAGGGTATTTTGGTAGGAAGGAGAGATGGAGAGAGAGAGGGCGTAGAGGGAGAACTCTAATTCCTTGTTAGGTTGAAGGAGGAAAAAGGAGGGAGACAAAAGGTTGTGAGAGACCCTCTATTTTCGGGCGTATCATTTTGTATCCCTCTAATAATGAAAGACTTCATGCAATTCATTATTTAAAGGATTGAAAAGACTATTTTATCTTTCAAAATGAAATGATCAGCATTATAGTAATTAAACACAAAGTCATTCATCCATCTTTGTAACTCTTCCTTCCTTTATAAAACAACACAAAGAATTAATATAGTCATCTCCATCTCTCACATCTTCATCCTTCTAACTCTCTTTATCCTTCCTCCTCTCCATCCTTCCTACCAAACCAAGTCTTGCATTTTTTTCACTTTTATACCGTTTTGTCCAATTTATCAACACAAAATTAGAAAAATAATTAACTTTAAAGTAAAAATAAAATAAAATAAAACTAAAACTAAAACTAAACTAAACTAAACTAAATAACTACAAAATAAAATAATCCTCCCTTCAAAAAATAAAATAATCCTAAAAAAACTCAAAACTAAATCAATACTAAACTAAATTAAATAAAAAGAAATAAAATTAAATGAGATAAAATAAAAATAAAATAAAGTGGAACTCTATCTTGTAGAGTTATTAGAGTTATCAGTAGGTTTAATTGTGATTTGAAAGTCTGCCACTTTTTACCATTAATTCAAATCTAAGAACTATACAATACCGTCTGATCATATACCATTGGTGGGGGATAAAAACGCCCCCCACTTTAGATCTTTTCATAATTTTATAAGTTTTATAAGATTTATAATTTGCTATTCCTAAAATTTTAAACTCCTAATTTTCCTCATTTTATAATATCTTAGCCCATTTAGCATTTATGAATAAAAAGATGGCAACAACCTCTGCTCTATTTTTCTTTGTTTTTCTTTTTCTCGCCCTTCCATTGTGCCGAATATAAAACTCAGAAGATAAGATTCTATTTTTTTCTAACCAAAATAGATATGTGTCTTTTTACATTTCTTGAATTACTGATTAAAACCATAATTTTATGCAACTTTTTGTCCATTTAATCAACCAAAATCCAGTGGTTTGATTGAAAGAGCTTATTTGATGGCTTGGATATTCTACCAGTATTTTTTTAACAACTAGTTGAACGTGCTTTGCTTATGAAAGACCTACAAAAATGTTATGCATATTTTTAAATAAGCCATATAAGTTTTAGTTTTGGTTTTATTTCAAAGTAATTTTACTTTCATTGAAAAGCAAATTATAAGAAATTATAATTTTGTAGTTTAAATAATAAATTTATGTTTTGTTTATAAAAGTAACAAACACTGTATTGCAATCAACTAATGGTGCTTATACTATAAAAAATAGAGACAAAATAATTTGAAAAGGAGATATATTTTATATTTTTATAATAAAGGGAACAGTGTGGAATTTTCAATAAAGCACGTTTTGTTGGAAAAATAAGTACGTGGCGGAATTTTAAAAATTTTTAAATCAAAGGATTTTTTAAAACACAAGTTTGACATGTTATATACATAAATTAATTAAAACTTACTAATCTTTATATGCCAAAAAGCTCCTGCAATTTGTATAGAGAAGAACGTTCTAGAAAGGCCTCAACCAACTGGTCTTCTTTGCACACATCATGCAACTGGAATTCTCTATCCATGATCGGAGTGTGTGTGCACACACATCATTCAGCTTTTCCCTAGTGACTCTCCATCAAGCCAATCAAGAAGACCTAGAGCCAAGCTTCGTGATTGTAAACAATAGCTCTCAAGAAGTTTCAGAGTCTCACATTAAAGTACTCATTCTTAACTTATCAATTGATCTAAATAACTGAGAAAGTTCACTTCCTATTTATAGAGATCGGACCCAAGGTTTGTCATTATCAAATAAGACCTCAAAAATTCGAATCTGAATCAACTTTTAATAAAATCGCATAAAAAACGTATGATTAAATTTTCGTTAGATCCACAGGCCGAACTAACGAATAGGCATATTGAACTTGACCCATCAGCAAGCCGAACTAACAAATCGGCTTGCCAAACTTACAATAATATGATTTCTGAGAATCTTTTATTTCCCACCTGAGATTCTTTGGATAGAGCCTTAATTTAATTCAAATAACCCCATAAAAAAGTTATCTGATGAAAATAGTCATATCTAGATAATCTCTAGGAAAATAAATATTCCCGATAATTCAACAAGTTTATCTTGAATTAATTTATAAAAATTAATTTAACTGATAAACAAACATAAATTATCTGATCCTATCAAATTTTAGCCAATCTAATAATTTAACATAAGTCATCAATTTATTAGAAAAGCATGTTATATCGTTACAAGATTTATTATGAGCTAGCAAAAGGGACCTGATGGGCTTATATAGTTCAAGCTTCGATAATTATAAAATATAATATCCCAGGTATATATTTTATAATTATCAACTTTAACGTTACTCCACTAAAAGCTTAGAGCTGCACTCTTGAACTATATAAAATTATGAAACTCCAAACTAGCTAAGTGTCCATGATATATCATAATGCGTCGCATCCCCATAGGATATTCATAATTAGCTTGAAGATAAATTCCATTTTACCTTCCCAATTATTTTTATCTTATGTTCCGTTATCTCACCATTAGAAAACTTACCATCCAAGGACAGTATACCATTATGTTATACCTATGCATCTAAATGGTTGAGCGTTCCAGTTTTTCAATTATAAGATAATACATATAAGAGAATACCACTGACTCTATCAATGGAGCTATAGATTCCAAATTTATGAATAACAAGTTTACGCTATCAAGAATCATGTCTCCTACATACTGGTATGTGTACCATCACAAAGTCAGGATATCACCCTTTGGTACATCAAAAGATATAAGACAATATAACAGGCCCATTAGTCATTTCAATATTAAGATACAACACGTATGATTGTCTAAAGTGAATTGATTTGCAAAGATAGAATTATTAATCCAAATCAATTCCACTTTATGTCCCGATCCAACACATCGTCACCTATGACAATGTATCAATGTTTTTACTCATAGAGTCCAACTCTGATGGCTAAGACAAACCATCTCCCATCAAGGATGCAGACAGCATAACAATCTTAGCATGAATAAAGCGCCCAACTTTATTCCCTCGATTATGGGTCTTATGACTTAGACCATCACCTTTAAAATCATGTTTTCCACATAATCTATTTATCATATGTCTAATTACTAAAGGTTTAGACCGACTGTCTCAGACTTTTATTTGCTTAGCATACATTCAACAAATATAAACGTAAAGAGGATAACATTTGGTATATGAACAATAAATAAATTCTTTATTGATAAAATATCTCCAAAAATATATTACAACATTTTACTCCTTATGGTATACATGTCTAACACATTTTGGAAAACAAAAAATAAAAGATGGCAATGGAGGCAAAATAAAGAGATTACATAAAATACTCATAATAAAATGGTCTTGGAGAGGGTTGCTAATAAAATATTTTATTTAGACAAGTATTTATAAGGTCAACATATGGAAAAATAATACTTCAAGGATTGCAAGAAAAAATATTTAATAGAGCACAAATTTGACAAATGTTTTTTCAATGGAATATATATGAGAAAAATTATGCTAATTGGTCACACTTAAAAATACAGGATCAAAAAAAGGTATATGTACCAACATGTACGCCTTAGTCAAATTTTGTGTTTTGGTAGAATATTATGCATGTATGGATAAGTAGAGCATACTTAATAAACGAAAAGGATTTTGGTGAGCATAAATCAAGTAGAAAAAGTAGTTAGGGTTACATATTTTAATGGAAACACATTTGAAAAAAAACTATTTCAACGATGTAATTAGTATAATTGTTCATAAAAGTTACCACCAGAAGCGTCTACGGGGTGCTAGGTCAAACCTCCAAAATAATACGATCCAGGAAGCATCTAAGGAAGCCTTACATTACTCTTAAGTCGTTGAAATTCTTCGCTCACAGTGTGTGAGAATTATTAGAATTTCCACAAAAATCTACAACCAAAATCCTACAGAGAAAACATGAAAGAGAGGAGGAGAGAAAGAGCAAAAAAAATTTTACGTATACAATTTTCTATGTATATGTTTTGTAGAATAATCGGGTAAACTGCTTAATTGATCCTAAATTTTTATAAAAGTGAGATTGTGGTCCTTGATCTTTTTTTATTACCAAACCAACCCCAACCTTTCATTTAAGTAGTTGAGGGATTAATTTAACTGACTTTCGTTAACTTTTGGATCACATGATGAGCACATGATGTCTTTAGTAAGGGCATTTTAGTTAAAAAAATAATTTTTTTTAAGAAATTAAAATTAAAACATATTTTCTTTAAAAAATTAAAATGTAAATGTAAAAAGAAAGATTAGCAAAACTATAAACCTCCATTGGAGATCGATCTCTCCAGAAAGCAAAGAAAAACTAGGCAAAAACTAACATGACGAAAGGAAAGCTGGCTAGCAAAGGGGGGTCTGGCTCGCCCAACAAAAGGAGAGAATGCTTGGGCTCGACTTAGCTTGTGAAGGTGGTGGCTCGATGGTGACAACGCTTTGTCACACGACGGGCCTTGGTGACGGCAACTGTAATGACCGGAAAATCTAAAAATTAATAAGTACGATTAATTAAAGATTTTCCCATAATTACGTTGTTAAGTACTTGAGAAAGTACAAACTTAGAATTTATAAACACACAATTTGAAAGTTTTAATTGCTTAAGACCTTGGAAATAAATAATGTTATGAATGCACAAATTTATGTGCTTTATTCATGAAACATATAACAAATATGATGTTATGATAGTACACTTGAATAATTAAAAATAATTATTCAATGTGCTAAACTAAAAGTTTATGATCTAATTTTATGTATGAGCTAAAGTAGCAACATTTATAAGAATCTCAATTGGAATATTTAAATCGAGATTATATGATAAAAAGGAATTTCCAACTCTATATGATTATATAAAATTCCTATACGATGCCAGTTTAGGTCTACCTATAACCAACAATACAATGCTATGATTAAGAAACAGTAAGCATAAAGTTTATGTATGCAAGATTGATCTTGAGTTTTATGAGATAACAAAGCATGACAAGGATTTTCTAAGTCATAAGAATTAGTGGAAATTCAAGGAATTCACGATGTCTTATACGTGCACAATAAACTACTTACAAGTGTAAATAACTATGTAAAATTTATAATAATAATAATAAATTATTATTATTATTATTATTATAAAAACGTTAATGGAATTCATAAACATTACATAAGCCTTTAAGACAAATGCAAAATCACAAACAAATAAATTTCAATCTGTAAAGTGACTACGAAAAGTGTAAAGAGCTTCCATAGATTGAATGTGGAATCATAAATGACATTGTACGAGAATCAGTTACGGTTATAACCCTAAAGCACATAATTGTGCCAAGTTTGGATCTTAAATTAAATTGACTTACAAACTGTCAATTTAATTCACAAAAATTTTTATAAATTACAACCATTGTTTTTATAATAGAATTTGAAGTTTATAATATGAAAATTCTAAATGAAAAATGGATGTTTAATTAACATTTAAAAGTTTTAAAATTTACAAGAATTATCTTTATCAAAGCTCTAAATACGTAATATTATTTAAGAAAAAAAATAAGTGAATGTAGTGAATACAATTAATCACTGGTTTTCAAGGCAAATGTGTCAAAGTTTACCATTTCAAAAATAAAATCACGAAATCAATACAACTTGGATAAATTTGTGAAAATAATTTTATGTCAGTACAGAGACATTAGTAAGTAAAGAATACAATAAAAAAAATTAGAATTTTACTTACTTATTTTTAGAAAGACAAAGAATACTATAGTTTTAAAAATATAGTTATGTGTAGAGAGATTTCAAGTTGACAGATCAAAAACTTAATTACTAACTATGACACGGTATAGACTTCAAAGGCCAATAATAATGTCTATAAATACATGAAAAATATAGCAAGAAAGGCTAAAAAAAAATCAGACCAATCAAAATCATCCCCTCTCTCTCCTTTTTCTCTCCTGCCTTCACTGTCAAAAACTCTAGTCAATATTCTGGCCTATGTTTTCAACACCTCCTACACCTACAGAAAGATCTTGATGAGCTGAGTCCAACAATGTATCATGCCACCCACAACTCCACTGGAGCAGGCCGTATTCGCCAGTTAAATTGGGGAAAATACCCAAAACTTTTCGACAAGATATCTTCATTGTCCGACATCCAATAGATGTGATTCTTGTTCTTACATAATCACTATGATGACTAGAACATGCTCCACCCCTGGTTGCACCTCAACAGCTGCAAAAATGCTCCGCCTATACCCCCGTCACCTCACCATGCCACTCTCGATCCTACCACCTTCGGTGACGGTGAGTTAATCTGCCCTCCTAATTTTCCCAAACTGCCTTCGGCAGTTGAAGAACAGAGAGCATCCGCCACTACCATCGCCGCCACATGGGACATCGATCTTGGAGATTCCGGCCACGTTGCCTCAAATTAATCGAGGCAAAATGATCAAAAATGAATGAGGAAATTATCTCCATCCTCAATTACATGCCACAACCACCACTAGTGGGAGTTCAACACCGCCACCATAAAGCCACCGTTGAGCCTGTCGACTTCGCAACTCTAGCCACCATTGAGGTCAATTGACCTTACCACTATGCTTAAAGGATCAAAGGGTGTAAAACCTCTCAATCAATTACACAAGAGGAACACGTTTCGCTGGAGAATCATGATTGCCAGCTTGCATTGCCGCGTGAAGTTCTAATCTTGCCAAATCTAGTAATTGATGAGGGTAAAACACTCAAAGGAGGGTGGGTAGTAAAACCCCTCGATGAACTTCAAGCCACAACTGCCAGAGCACCACCGCCTAAGTTGCCATTTTTGGCCAAAAATATGGAGCCTGATTTGCATCAAAAGGAGGTTGAATTAAGTGAAATTGATACCGCTATTAGACTTAGAAAGGTCAATTTAAGGGGGTGGGCCCGTGCTCGGCCACCAATAACGTCTGGTCAACAACGACCTTGGGTTTGGGTGATCCTAACCTCCATTGGACGATCTGTGACCACCATCTAACTTTTTTTGACATCCCGAATGCAATGGTGCCCTCTGTTTGAATTAATTCCACTTCGTTGAAAATCATTTGGTACCATTGCACACAGATTGAGGTGACTTAGACTATAGTAACAGAGTCCAAAATGATGTTTTCAGTAACTATAAATCTCCATGAAGCATTCTTAGCCATCCATAATCGCTTCAAGACCACTGTCGAGGACGCTTTGCAAATTGTAGATACAGCGAGATACAACTAAACTCTCTCAGCTTGGAGTCCAAGTAAGTATGAATCACACCAGTAGTATGAACAGTTTTTAAATAAATTGTTTTATATATTTTTTAAAAAATTTATGAAAATACATAATCAGTGAATTGTCATACTGTGTATGTTATGAGGTGTTGTTATGCTATGATGTTATGATTTATTATGCTTATGTTATGCCAAGTCATGTTATGTTATGATTGTGTCATGATCAATATATGATGTATGCAATATTTAAATCATATTGTTTAATCACTTTCAAGTTAAGCATGATTATGATTCATGGTTTATGATTTATGTAATTGTGATGCTATGTAGTAACATGCCATACCGCATACATACAATAAAATAAGTGAAATTAATAAGACAAATTAAGGATGTCATACCAACCGCCTAACCTATAGGGAGGTCTTAAAACAATGTTTATGATTTCAGCATCGTTAGGGACCTCGCAAACCTTGACGTCCTGAAAATTGCGCGTAACTGATATGATCATTTGGGCCTAATTAATAAGATAAGTTATAGCTTAAAGAACTAAGCATAAAACAGGTTGATAAGCAAGCATAAAATGTTTATGCATATTTTTAATTAAACAATTTTTAATTATGTTTTACGAGACTAATTTCCTACTTACTGAGCGAAAACTTATTTAAATATGTTCATGCTATAGGTAAGAAAATATGTCAGTGATACTTGATGGGAAGTGATAAGCAACGAACGAATGGTGGAGATGGGAATAGATACCACTCACATAAATGTAATATTTTTGCAATTTTAGTTTAAAAAATTATGCACATATTTATTTTATGAAACTATGCATGTTTATATTTTACAAAAGTTATGTACATATAAATAGTAAATGAAATTACATATTATAGTCTTAAAAACTGAGGTTATAATTTTGCAACACTGATCTATAGAATTTTAAGGTTTAAAAATGTTGTAATTGAAAATGCAACAAATACACAAAATTTTGAAGTAAGAAAATTATATGATTATTTAGGATTAAAAATGATTATAGGAATTTACATTAAATTAAGAAAGGATTTTAATGAATATGTTATTATGAAAGTTTAAATAATTATGCTTTAAGAAACTATATGTTAGACTTAAGAGAATTGATTCTAAGAAATTGCTAATATGTTAAGTTTTAAAAGGAATAGGTTTTAAGAAATCAATATGTTAGTTTTAAGATGATAAATTATAAGTAAAAAATGTAGATACTTTTTAAGAAAGTTTTAAAGAGCATTTAAAAAAAATTATTTCAACATTTAATTTAGAATTGTTTTTAAATTAATTTATTTAAATTTATAAATGTTTTAAAAGTAATGGTTTTTAAATAATTATCCTTATGTTTGAGGGAAAAGTTTTAAGGAATTATTATTATTATGCTTTAAGAAAATTAATATTATGACGTATGTAAAGAATTAAGTTTTACAAATGACGATCATGTTAAACTGTAATAATTATTATTACATTATTTAGCACATTTAAGAAATTAATATTATTATAATAGATTTGTGAATTTTAGTTTTAGGGAATTAATTATCAATTCTTTAAAGGATATATGTTAAGAATTTATCATCAAGTTTTCGTTTTAGAAAATTTAATTTAGGATTGTTTTAGAAATATTCATTGAATTAAGAAATAGTTTCTAAATAATTATCTTTATGCCTTCAAGAAAGGTTTTAAGAAATTAGTATTATTATGTTTTAAGAAGTTAATGTATGAGCTATGAAATTGATTAAGTTTTTTGAGATCATGAATATGTAAAAATAAAAATAATAATAATAATAATAACTGTTATTACATTATAATCACGTTTAAGGAATTAATATTTTTATGTTAGATTTTTGGAATTAAATTTTAAGAAATTATTATTATTTCTTTTAAGGTTATATGTTAAGAATTCATTGTCAGGATTTTGTTTTAGAAAAAAAATATTCCACAAATTTAAATACTTTATGTTAATGCATGCTCATGATTAAGATTATGTAGTACTACGTCGTTACAACGACAGGCTAGATTCGACGGACTTTGGCTGGTGATCGACGTCTCTCTGTATACTTTGTGTTTGTTTCAGTATTGGGAAAGGGATTTAATCATAAATTTATTTGGATTTATTCATATGAAAATCCGTCCGAAACCGTTTTTTTTTAACGGTTATCAATATGATCTGGGTTTTGTTCTTTGCTTTTGTGCTTCTTCTCTTCTTTGTTCCTTCTCTTTTTCTCATCATCTATAAATTAATTATTTTTAAGATCTCTTTTTGAATCGGCTATGTGTAAAATCTTGAATGAATTAATTTTGAGACACTTCTTTTGGCTGATTTTAGTTTTTTTTCCTTTTTTTTTTTATGTTTTCATGTGATTTGATAGATTGGTGTTGTGTAATTGAAGAATACCTCCAGCTCAAGACCCACTCTATATTCAAGCATCTGTGAGTTCTTTTTCTAGGGAGAAAAAAAAAAGACAACATCTTTTTGCTAACTGAATCGTGTTAGATTTAAGAAATTTATGTTGTGTATCATGGCTTGTTGTGAATTCGCTTCAGCCTATTTTTTCCAATTTTTTCTGACAATGGTAAAGCCGTGCTTTCCCACAAATGAAAGCCCAATCGCCTTAAGATTCATGTTCTACAGATCTGTGAGCTATGGGTTATGGTTTTTTTTTTTTTTTTTTTTCCCTTTGGTTAAGAGGAATGGCTGTTACTGTTGTTTATGTTTTGATCATTGATTGAAAGGGGAGATGCTCATTTAAAAGGAAGAAGAAGTTTTTTTTTTTTTTGCTACTTTCTCGGTTTTGGTTTACAAATGAGAAAGATGATGAGGGGTCGACGGGGTTGGGTGCGACGGGGCCTGATCAGCGATGGTTTGGCTGTGCTCGGCCTCCATGGCTGATAGATGCTGGTGAGGAGGTTGAAGATGAGAATTTTTTTATTTTCTTTTTCTCTTGTTAATTTTTATTTTTTTGGATAAAAATCAAATCAATGATTGTAATTTAGTGTTTTTGAATCAATGGCTGTGATTTATTTTTATTTTTTTTAATGTATTAACATTTGAAGGGTGATTTAGTAATTTTAGTTAAAAATGATATCCAGCAACATTTAACAGTCAAACTTAACGGTTTGATCGTTAAATTGATCCCTCAGCAACTTAAATGAAAAGTTGGGGTTGGTTTAGACAAAAAAATTTAGATCTAAAATCTCACTTTTGTAAAAGATTAAAGACTAAATGAGCAATTTACCCTTAATAATCAGATACCCATGAAATAAAGACCTTTAAACTGATAATTCAAGATCAGTCAAGTGGGTCATATCCACCAAGTGATTGGTGCTATTAGGTATCCCCAAAACTAGGATACAATAATCACTTCCTTCCGATTTGGTCAAACTAAGGGACGTCCAAAAAATAGGCCAAAAAGCATTTGAGAAATATGAAGTTTGTGGCGTGTTAGTGTAAAAAATACGGTTGTAGAATTATTAAAATTCAAGGTATTATTCTAGTATTATTAGATGGAAGTAGCAAGTATTTGGGTTGTAGAAACATACAACTAATTTGAGTTGCACTTGTTCATTTATAAAACTATACTCACAAAATTATTCTAATGAATGTTAGTTTATCTAGACATTATCTGCATGAGAGTGGGTAGGATTATAAGTTTCCGATTGGGGTGGATAGCTCAAGGGAGGATTATATTGAATCTAGCTCTTCTACCCAAAAAAAAAAAAGTTGTTCTTTCTTAAAGAAAATGCAACAAAAACATAAAATTTATTCGAACTCTATGGACTTCAAGTAGGTTCTCGATGGGAGGGTGTCATAGGGGTGACAATGAGGAAGTTGCCAGGAGAGGTGTGAATGCAGATCTCAATGTTGCGGCAATAGATTTCAGAGGTGCAAGGCTTTGACGAACATGGCAATTGGTTGGAAATGAGCCGCATATGTGGTCAAAGAGGGAAAGAGGGAGATATTTGGAGGACAGATTGACAGAGATTAAGGGTGTAGCAGTAATAAAGATTGGGGAGCTTCTATGGGTGCTGTTATTTAGTGACCCAAAACCCCTCCATTTGTTTTGGCAGTAAGGCAGCGCCGCGACGCTTGAAAGCAGGGCCGCGGCGCTACAATCCAGCGCCACGGTGCTCCAATCCGAAAACCAACGCCGCGGCGCTCCAATGCGGCTAGATAGTGTATTTTGCGTTTTTACGCGTTTTTTGGGTTAATTTGGGTTAGGGTTTGAGTCCCCATACATATAAATACATCATATTCTCCATAGTTCAGATTAGTGAGTCACATTAGAGAGACACATTAGAGAGTCACAAATTTTCATAGAGATCATAGTGTTGAGAGTGATACAGAGAGCTCAGTCTTGTGAGTTTGTGAGTGATTGAGTGAGTGAATTTCTGTATTTGAGTGCTCTAAACACCGTTGTAATTTCTGTTTTGTGATTAGTGGATTGCTTCTCCTCTGCCTGTGGTTTTTTCACCCTTTATTAGGGTTTTTTCACGTAAATCTTGTGTGCAATTTTATCTCTATTTCTTGTTGCTTATTGCTTTGATTTCTAACAAGGGGTATCAGAGCTTTGGCTTTGATTTGCAATGGCAACCATGAAATTCGATATTCCGCTGTTGGATCGCACAACGAGGTTTTCTCTATGGCAAGTGAAGATGCGGGCTGTTCTGGCGCAGATGGACCTTGATGATGCGCTATTGGGTTTCGATAAGATGCCCTCATCATGGTCAAAGGAGGAAAAGGAGCGTAAGGACCGAAAGGCTTTGTCCCAAATACACCTTCATCTGTCAAATCAGATTTTGCAGGATGTACTGAAGGAGAAGACTGCTGCTGCTTTGTGGCTCAAGCTAGAGCAATTATGCATGACCAAGAGTCTTACTAGCAAACTTCATTTAAAGCAGCGTCTATACTCTCACCGAATGTCTGAAGGTACGTCTCTTGAGGATCACTTAACTGTGTTTAAGGAGATTGTGTCTGATTTGGAGGCTATGGAAGTTAAGTATGATGAAGAAGACCTTGGGTTAATTTTATTATGTTCACTGCCTTCATCATATGCCACATTTAGGGATACTATCTTGTATAGTCGGGACACTCTTACCCTAGATGAGGTTTATGAGGCTTTATTTTCTAAAGAAAAGATGAAGCAGTTAGTTACTGGATCTGAAACACAAGGAGAGGGTCTAGTTGTTAGAGGTAGAACCCAAGAGAGAAGTTCTGGGACTGAGATTAGAGGTAGGTCTAAATCCAAAAATAAGGAAAAGTACTGTAACTATTGCAAGAAGAAAGGGCACATTAAAACTGAGTGTTATAAGCTGCAGAATAAAAACAAGAGGGCTGAAAATCAGAAGGGGAAGAAACCAGATGCTGGTGAGGCTAGTGTTGTTGAAGAAGGCTCTGGTAGTGAGCTTTTGGTAATTTCTGATGGTGATTCTAAACCCTGTGAGGATTGGGTTCTTGACTCTGCATGTACGTTTCATATGTGTCCCAACCGGGACTGGTTTTTAACATATGAAACGGTTCCTAAGGGCTCTGTTTTGATGGGAAACAACGCCCCATGCAAAGTTGCTGGTATTGGTACTATCAGAATTAAAATGCATGATGGCATAGTGAGGACACTAGGTGATGTGAGGCATGCCCCCGATCTTAAGAGGAATTTAATTTCCTTAAGTACTCTTAATGCTAAAGGGTACAAGTACACTGGTGAAGGTGGAGTTCTGAAAGTCAGTAAAGGCGCTCTTGTGATGATGAAAGCACAAAAGAAGACTGCTAGTTTGTATGTTCTGCAGGGTACTACAGTTGTTGGTGATGCAAAAGTTACTACTTCCACTATGTCTGATGATGATCTCACTAAGGTATGGCATATGCGACTGGGGCATATGAGTGAGCTTGGGATGGCAGAGCTGAGTAAGCGAGGGCTCCTTAATGGACAGTGCACAGGTAAGATGGAGTTCTGTGAGCACTGTGTTTTTGGAAAGCAAAAGAGAGTTCGATTTGGCAAAGGCATTCACAACACAAAAGATATTTTGGAGTATGTTCATTCTGACCTTTGGGGACCGTCTACTGTTCCTTCTTATGGTGGTGCTAATTATATGCTTACCATCATTGACGACTACTCCAGAAAATTATGGACATTCTTTTTGAAGTAGAAGAATGATGTCTTTGTTACATTCAAAGATTGGAAGACCATGATAGAAAAGCAGACCGGTAAGCCAGTTAAACGTCTCCGCACTGACAATGGCTTGGAGTTTTGTTCAAATGAATTTAATACCTTCTGTAAATCAGAGGGAATTCTGAGGGACTTAACAGTCCGATGTACTCCGCAGCAAAATGGTGTGGCCGAGAGGATGAACAAGACGTTGATGGAGAAAGTACGCTGCATACTTTCTAATGCTGGGCTACCTAAGTCATTTTGGGCTGAAGCCGCTTCTACAGCTTGCTATTTGGTCAATCGCTCTCCTTCCATCGCTATTAACAAGAAGACACCACAAGATATGTGGTCAGGAGAACCTGCAGATTACTCAAATTTAAGAATTTTTGGCTGTCCTGCTTATGCTCATGTCGACAATGGAAAATTGGAGCCTAGATCCATGAAGTGTATATTTCTTGGTTACAAGCCTGGTGTTAAAGGCTATAAGTTATGGTGCCCGGAAACCAAGAAAGTTATTATCAGTAGAGATGTTGTGTTTGATGAGACTTCCATGTTACGTGGGACATCTACTACAGGATCTAGTGATGTTGATCGGGATAGATCTAGCAAACAGGTGGAGTTTCAAATAGAGACAAATACATCATCCGATTCTACTTCCCAGTCAAGTTCAGAGAGTCAAGGCGATAGTGCTTCCCAATCACCATCACCGCAGCCACCACAGTACTCTATTGCTAAGGATAGGCCGAGGAGAGATGTTAGGCCTCCACAGAGATATGCTGAGGCCGACTTGGTGGCTTATGCTTTATCAGTGGTAGAAGGTATTGAGTCTAGTGAAGAACCTTCTACCTATTCAGAGGTGGTTAATTCAGTTGACTCTGGTAAGTGGATGATTGCTATGCAGGAGGAGATGGAATCCCTACATAAGAATGGCACATGGGATTTGGTGAAGTTACCCAAAGGGAAGAAAGCTGTTCGCTGCAAATGGGTATTTAAAAGAAAATAAGGCACACCGGGAGTTGAAGATGCTAGGTATAAGGCTAGATTGGTTGCAAAAGGATACAGTTAGGTTCCAGGTGTTGACTTTACAGATGTTTTTTCTCCTGTAGTTAAGCATAGCTCAATTCGAGCCTTGCTTGGTATTGTGGCCACTTATGATCTTGAGCTTGAGCAGTTAGATGTGAAGACTGCATTTTTGCATGGAGAGCTCGAGGAAGACATTTACATGCAGCAACCCGAGGGTTTCATTGTTACAGGTAAAGAAGACTATGTTTGCTCATTGAAAAAGTCTCTTTACGGTTTGAAACAGTCTCCTAGGCAGTGGTATAAGAGGTTCGACTCATTTATGATCGCTCATGAGTTTAAGAGGAGTAGCTATGACAGTTGTGTCTACTTCAAGAAGGGTGATGATGGGTCCTTTGTTTATTTGCTCTTATATGTTGATGATATGTTGATTGTTGCTAAGGATAAAGGAGAGATTAAGAAGTTAAAGGCTCAACTCAGTAGAGAGTTTGAGATGAAGGACTTGGGAGCTGCCAAGAAGATTCTCGGCATGGAGATTTTGAGAAATAGAAAGGCAGGTAAGCTTTATCTGAGTCAGAAATGCTATATTGACAAAGTTTTGCACAGGTTCAACATGCAAAAAGCAAAACCAGTGAGCACTCCGTTAGTAGTACATTTCAGACTTTCAGCTGCATTAGCTCCACAGTTAGATGATGAGGTTGAGTATATGTCACGTGTTCCATACTCTAGTGCAGTAGGTTCTCTCATGTATGCTATGGTATGTTCTCGCCCAGATTTATCATATGCAGTTAGTACAGTTAGTAGATACATGGCAAATCCAGGTAAAGAGCACTGGAAAGCAATGCAATGGATTCTTAGATACTTGCGTGGTACTACTGACGTTTGTTTGCACTTTGGGAGGACTAGAGATGGTGTTGTGGGATATGTTGATTCTGATTATGCTGGAGACTTGGATAAGAGGAGGTCACTTACTGGGTATGTGTTTACAGTTGGTGGTTGTGCTATCAGTTGGAAGGCTACCTTGCAGGCTACTGTTGCATTGTCTACTACTAAGGCTGAATATATGGCTATTACAGAGGCTTTCAAAGAAGCTATTTGGTTGAAGGGCCTATTTGGAGAACTCAGTGAAGATTTGAAGACTTCTGTGGTGATGTGTGACAGTCAGAGTGCTATTTTTCTCACTAAAGATCAAATGTTTCATGAGAGGACGAAGCACATTGACGTTCGTTATCACTTTGTTCGTGATATTGTTGCTCGTGGTGATATTGTTGTGAGCAAAATCAGTACACATGATAATCCTGCCGATATGATGACTAAGTCGTTACCTACAGCTAAGTTTGAGCATTGCTTGAACTTGGTTTGTAACGTCCCGAAATTTATTTAATATTAATTAATGTAAATGATGAATTAGTGTGCCATAATTAAAGTTTTAACTTTAATTAGATTATTTGGTTGGGTTTTTAGTTTTTGGTTGTTTTGTTAAATTGATATGTTCAAAAGATTCCTTGTTGATTTAAAATGATGTTTTGAGTTTTAAAACACAACAATTTGTAAAATGTTAAAAAAATACTCCGTTTTACAAAACTGTGGGCGGCACATGGTTTTCGCACAGTAAAACCGCCCACCGATTTTCTCTATTTATTTTCCTTTCCTCTCTCTCTCTCCTCACTCTCACGAGCTATCTCTCTCTCTCTTCCCTCTCTCTCTCGGCAGCTCACTCTCTCTCAATCTCTCTCAAATTTTTGAAAACCGCATTCGAATCCAAGCTTCGGAACAGCAAGGAGGAAGCTCGGGGACGTGATTCGGCGACCGAGAACGCGGATTGAAGCTTCGATTCGAGGTTAGATTCGAAATTTCTAAACTTTTTCAAAATTTTCGAATTTGTGTGTTTTTGAAATCTAAGTTTGTTTAAGCTTAGAAAACCGTGGATTTGTGTTAAATGAGCTTAGAACAACTAGAATCTAAACCTAGATTGAAGAAAAACGGATTGGATTCAAGATTTTCATTTTTCTCCTCTTTTTCTCATTTTCGGATTTTTGAAGATTTTGAGTTCAAATGTTGTTTAAATGATTCCAAACATGTTTTAGAATGTTATTCTATCAACTATAGTTATTTTTCATGCCTGGAAACTGAGAAAAACAGGTTGGAATTCAGATTTGGATTTTGGGGATCGAGAAACCCGTGGCTGGGATTTCTGGATTTTCCCAGTTCGGCAGGCCGAAGTTCATGTTCGGCAGGCCGAAGTGATGATCGGCAGGCCGGTGTTCTTCCGACCGGCAGGCCGAATCTGGAGAAATGTTCGGCAGGCCGAACCTTGTTTCCGGCAGGCCGAACTGTACAGTTCGGCAGGCCGAAGCAGGGCGTCCGGCAGGCCGACCGAGGCATGGAAAATTTTGTGATTTTTACCCGATTTCATTGTTTTGAACCCTGATTTAAATCCCAACCTTATAGGATGATTTTAATGATACAAATGGCACACTAGGACATCATGAAATGATTTAGTAACATAGAATGTTTCGAACTAGATATTGATCGACTTAGTTTGTATCTAGGATTGTTCGTGGTTCCGTGGAGCTAACGTATAGCGGATCGAGATTACGGTGTGGGGTACCGGCACGAGTACTGAGGTAGGACTTCTATCCTATTTCTTTGGTAGCCTGGTTTTGAAATGATTTGGCTTTGAAAATGATTTCTATCAAAATGTTTTCAACGGTTGCTTGAAAATGATTTTATCGGTTATATTTTTATATACCGTGACATGAAATGAATTTCATAATGAATGTAATTGACAACACTCGGTAATTGGGTTTTGAACGATAATGATAATAACCACATGGGCATGATGCCATATCAGAGATCGGGTCGTGATCGACCTTGGGGGCAGGTCCCGAAACCCAGCTGGGCCACTACGGTGGTGATATCATGGTTTGCCTAGGTAAATGTAAACTGGTGTTTTGATTTGACGAGTAGACTGTTCTGTGTCAGAACGGTTCTACTCAATTTATTTATTTATTTATTCAAGTCCCTTTTTGTATAACTCCTGATAATGTTATGTTTCTTTGCATTAAATTATTTTATAAAACTTAGTCCTACTGAGCCTTTCGCTCACGTTTTATCTGTTTTTAAATTCCCCCCCCCCCCCCTTCTAGGTGGTTTCCCATTTAGGTTTGGAGAAGATTCTTCGGACCGAACTCAGGAGCAATAGGAGAATTTATTTACATTCTGTATTTATTAATCAAGGCATGTAAGACTTAACTTTATTTGTACTTGGACTGTAATTGTATTTGTGATATTGTCAGAACCATGTGTGTGCACAAGTTGTGGGTCGTGGAACCCATATTCGCGGTTTTTATTTAATTATTGTTATTTGTTTAATGATTTTAAATTCTTTATTAAATGTGGTGGAAAAATCTCTTTATTTCTTGCTTAATTGGATTTTTAAACCCTTAATTTCAATTAAACTCTCTTTTAATTAATCTAAATATTCCGCCACGTCACCTCCCGTACTCCGGGGCGTGACAGAATGGTATCAGAGCTCAAGGTTATGAACCTTGGGAATTGTGCACACATAGGTTTGACAATGAAATACCTCTGACAGTCCAAGTTTTGTTTTCAGAAGTGAGAGAATGGCACCTAGACGTCGTTCGACAGCTGACGCCGAATTCGGAAATGATGAGGGCCTGATGAGGTCTATGATTGCGGCTTTCCGGCAGATGGCAGCCAGGACTAGACCGGAAGACTCCAGTGTTGGTAGTCGGCATGCTTTCTTTAAGGAATTTCGGCGGGCGTCTATTCCGACTTTTGATGGCAATGGGGATCCGCAGTTAGCAGAGTATTGGTTGGATTCGATCTTGAAGCATCTTGATACCCTTGGTGTGCCTGAGGAGTATCGTGTGGAGTTTGCGGCATATAAGCTCGAGGGTGGCGTTAACACCTGGTGGAAACAAACTAAGCGTCTGGAGCGCGGTGGCGATATCGGTTGGGACAAGTTCGAGGATCTGTTCTATGATCGGTATTTTCCGCAGGGGTATAGAGATCAGAAAGCAGCTGAGTTTTATAGATTGCAGCAGGGTGATCTATCAGTTCGGGAGTATGAGGCAAAGTTTAGCGAGTTGGCTAGGTTTGCTCCATCAGCTGTGGCATCGGAGCGCGAGAAATGCATCAAGTTCCAGGAAGGACTCAAGGCTCCTATTCGGCGGCAGTTGGTTGCTCTACGGCTTAGGAGTTTCGGAGAGCTTGTGTCGTCGGCGATCTCCGTGGAGAATGATTACGTGCAGTATTGTGAGGATCGAGCCAAGGCTTCAGGAGGACCGCAGAGGAGTGGCAGGAAGAGCACCAGTAGTCGTCCAGCTCCGGGGAAAGGCAAGCAAGGCGGTGCGACCAGTGGCAGCAGCAGTTCGTCTGGCAGCGGGCGCAGCAACCCCTACAGCTTTCATTGTCATTTCTGTCAGCAGCCCGGACACATCAAGAGGAATTGCCCGATCAGGAGTGCTCGTCTTGGATCGCAGACCGGGGAGGATGCCAGTCGTTCATCTCAGCCTCAGCCTCAGACCCTACCTCCGCCTCCGCAGTACCCGCAGTTGCAGTATCCGCAGTTTTCTCCTCAGCAATTCTCATATCCGGCACGGGGACAGCAGCCGCAGTATTTTCAGCGCAGTGTTCCTCAATATAGAGCTCCGAGTACAGGTAGTGTGCAGTCATCTCCATCTCAGCAGTATCGGCCGAGTAATGCAGGACCCAGCAATGTCGGTAGAGGAAAAGGGAAGGCGCCAGTGCAGGTTCATGCAATGGCATCTGGAGGGTCAGATTCTCAGATTGGTAACGCGGTTGTCGATGGTATGGTTTTGGTTTCTAGATCTCTAGCTCGCGTTTTATTTGATACCGGTGCCTCTCATTCTCTCATTTCGAGTTCTTTTGTACATGCCTTAGGATTAGAAGTAGAAGAGTTTAAGGAACCCCTAGTTATAACTTCTCCCTTGGGGCGGGTGTGTGTAAATTGTGTGTGTAAATCTTGTAAAATAAAGATTGGGGATGAGATTTTGAAAAGTGATTTGATTATACTCCCCATGAGTTCCTATGATGTGATTTTAGGGATGGACTGGTTGTCCAGGTATAGTGCAGTTGTGGACTGCCAACTTAGAAAAGTGACCCTAGTGTCTGATAGTGGGACGGTAATCACTTACCAGGGTGGTGGTGATTGGCTAATGAGTGAGCGTCTCATGAAGTCATGTTTAGGAGGGCGAAGGAATCTAGATTGTTTTGCTTTTCTTGCCAATCTAGATTGCGAGCCCTATGTTTCGAGTAGTAGTATAGCGATTCCGGTGGTTGATGAGTTTGAGGATGTCTTCCCCGATGAGTTATCAGGGTTACCACCGAATCGGGAGATTGAGTTTGGTATCGAGTTGTTTCCAGGGACATCACCGATTTCTATGGCACCTTATCGGATGGCGCCGGCAGAAATGAAGGAATTGAGGAGGCAACTTCAGGAGCTTGCTGATAAAGGATATATTCGGAATAGCACATCTCCGTGGGGAGCACCAGTTTTGTTCGCTAAGAAGCACGATGGGACTCTCAGGTTATGTGTGGATTATCGGCAGCTGAATCGTGTTACGGTGAAGAACAAGTATCCTTTGCCTAGGATTGATGAGCTATTTGATCAGTTGGGAGGTTCGCGATACTTCTCGAAGATTGATTTGCGGTCAGGTTATCATCAGCTCAGAATCAAGGAAGAGGATATTCCCAAGACAGCTTTTAGGACTCGGTATGGGCACTTCGAGTTTCTGGTTATGTCTTTCGGGTTGACGAATGCTCCAGCAGCTTTTATGGATTTGATGAACAGGATTTTTAGGCCGTATCTGGATCAGTTTGTGATCGTGTTCATCGATGATATTCTTGTGTATTCTAAGACTTGGGAGGAGCATGAGCAGCATCTTCGGGTCGTGCTTCAGACTTTGCGGGAGCACCAATTGTATGCTAAGAGGGAAAAGTGTGAGTTCTGGTTGACCGAGGTCAAATTTCTGGGTCATGTCATCTCGGAGCATGGTATTTCAGTGGATCCGTCCAAGATTGAAGCTATATTGGAGTGGGAACGACCAAGGAATGTAGCGGAGATTCGCAGCTTCTTAGGTCTTGCTGGATATTACCGAAAATTTGTAAAGGACTTTTCGAAGATTGCAACTCCGTTGACGAGATTGATCAGGAAAAACGTCAGGTTTGAGTGGGATGAAGATTGTGAGTCTACTTTTCAGGAATTGAAGAACCGGTTGACTTCAGCTCCAGTATTAGTTATTCCTAGTAGTGACGAGCCGTATGAGGTTTATGCTGATGCTTCAGGGCGCGGACTTGGATGCGTGTTGATGCAGCATGGACGTGTGGTTGCGTACGGATCGAGACAGCTACGACCTCACGAGCGAAATTATCCTACTCACGATTTAGAGCTTGCAGCGGTGATCTACGCGTTGAAGATTTGGAGATGTTACTTGTATGGGGCATCGTTTCAGGTCTTCTCCGATCATAAGAGTTTGAGGCATTTGTTCACTCAGAGGGATCTCAACTTGAGGCAGCGCAGATGGGTGGAGTACATGGAGGATTATGATTTCGCGTTGCAGTATCATCCCGGAAAAGCTAATGTGGTAGCGGACGCGCTTAGCAGGAAGTCTTCAGGGATTCTCGCTTGTTTGATTTTTGAGGACTGGAGCAGGGATGCGACAGTGAGTGAGTATCGGCTACAGTATCATGACGACGGTGATCGAGTTTTGTTGTATCACGTGGAAGCGACTCCAGCTCTTGTTCGGATGGTGAAGCAAGGTCAGTGGCAGGATCGACATTTGCAGGGGATTTGGTCGCGGATTCAGAACGGGGAGCAGTTTGAAGAATGGAGCGTGCATGCAGATGGATCGTTGTACTTCCGGGAGCGTCTTGCAGTTCCAGTTATCGCCGAGGTGACGAAAGCCGTTCTAGATGAAGCTCATAGGTCTCAGTTCGCTATTCATCCGGGGAGCACCAAGATGTATCGTGATTTGAAGGGGCACTATTGGTGGAGAGGCATGAAGAAAGATGTTCGCGAGTACGTGGCCAAGTGTTCGACGTGTCTTCAGGTGAAAGCTGAGCACCAGAAGCCTGCAGGTCAGCTTCAGCCGCTTCCTATTCCAGGGTGGAAATGGGAGCATGTGACGATGGATTTTCTCACAGGTTTGCCGAGGACGGAGCAGCGGCATGATGCAGTTTGGATTGTGGTCGACAGGTTGACGAAATCGGCGCATTTCATTCCGTTTAGGTCGACGTGTTCCAGGAAGATTCTCGGGGAGTTGTATATGCAGAACATTGTGAGGTTGCATGGAGTTCCTTTGTCCATCACCTCTGATCGAGATACCAGGTTTAATGCTAAGTACTGGAGGAGTTTTCAGGAGGCTTTGGGTACAGATTTAAACTTCAGTACGGCGTTTCATCCTCAGACTGATGGGCAGTCTGAGCGGGTTATTCAGGTTCTCGAGGATATGTTGCGTGCTTGTGCGTTGGACTTCGGCGGGAATTGGAAGCAATGTTTGCATTTGGCGGAGTTCGCGTACAACAACAGTTATCAGGCGAGTATTGGTATGGCACCATTTGAGGCATTGTATGGGCGACCGTGTCGGTCACCTGTGTGTTGGGCCGAGCCGGAAGATAAAGTTATTCTTGGGCCAGATGAGATTCGTGACAGCAACGAGAAAATCGCGGTGATTCGGGATCGATTAAGAGCAGCTCAGAGTCGGCAGAAGAGCTACGCGGATAGGAGACGTAGACCTTTAGAATTCGCGGTTGGAGATTTTGTTCTCTTGAGGGTGTCACCTCGTAAGGGAACTATGCGGTTCGGGGTGAGTGGGAAACTCGCGCCGAGGTATATTGGGCCGTTCGAGATCATTCAGCGTGTTGGTGTGGTCGCTTATCGGCTTGATCTTCCGCCCGAACTTTCTCATGTGCACGATGTGTTTCATGTGTCTATGCTTAGGAAGTGTCCACCTGAGCAGGGTAAGATAGTATCGTTTCGCGATGTGCAGGTTCAGGAGGATTCGACGTACGAAGAAGTGCCGATTCAGATCATCGACCGGAAAGTGATTTGCTTGCGTCGTCGTGAGATACCGTTGGTAAAGGTCGTGTGGCAGCATCACGGTGTTGATGAAGCCACTTGGGAACTAGAGTCGAGTATGCGGGAGTTATATCCGCATTTGTTTTGTTTTTGAGATGAGTTTTAAATTTCGAGGACGAAATTTCTTTTAGGGGTAGAGAGCTGTAACGTCCCGAAATTTATTTAATATTAATGTAATGTAAATGATGAATTAGTGTGCCATAATTAAAGTTTTAACTTTAATTAGATTATTTGGTTGGGTTTTTAGTTTTTGGTTGTTTTGTTAAATTGATATGTTCAAAAGATTCCTTGTTGATTTAAAATGATGTTTTGAGTTTTAAAACACAACAATTTGTAAAATGTTAAAAAAATACTCCGTTTTACAAAACTGTGGGCGGCACATGGTTTTCGCACAGTAAAACCGCCCACCGATTTTCTCTATTTATTTTCCTTTCCTCTCTCTCTCTCCTCACTCTCACGAGCTATCTCTCTCTCTCTTCCCTCTCTCTCTCGGCAGCTCACTCTCTCTCAATCTCTCTCAAATTTTTGAAAACCGCATTCGAATCCAAGCTTCGGAACAGCAAGGAGGAAGCTCGGGGACGTGATTCGGCGACCGAGAACGCGGATTGAAGCTTCGATTCGAGGTTAGATTCGAAATTTCTAAACTTTTTCAAAATTTTTGAATTTGTGTGTTTTTGAAATCTAAGTTTGTTTAAGCTTAGAAAACCGTGGATTTGTGTTAAATGAGCTTAGAACAACTAGAATCTAAACCTAGATTGAAGAAAAACGGATTGGATTCAAGATTTTCATTTTTCTCCTCTTTTTCTCATTTTCGGATTTTTGAAGATTTTGAGTTCAAATGTTGTTTAAATGATTCCAAACATGTTTTAGAATGTTATTCTATCAACTATAGTTATTTTTCATGCCTGGAAACTGAGAAAAACAGGTTGGAATTCAGATTTGGATTTTGGGGATCGAGAAACCCGTGGCTGGGATTTCTGGATTTTCCCAGTTCGGCAGGCCGAAGTTCATGTTCGGCAGGCCGAAGTGATGATCGGCAGGCCGGTGTTCTTCCGACCGACAGGCCGAATCTGGAGAAATGTTCGGCAGGCCGAACCTTGTTTCCGGCAGGCCGAACTGTACAGTTCGGCAGGCCGAAGCAGGGCGTCCGGCAGGCCGACCGAGGCATGGAAAATTTTGTGATTTTTACCCGATTTCATTGTTTTGAACCCTGATTTAAATCCCAACCTTATAGGATGATTTTAATGATACAAATGGCACACTAGGACATCATGAAATGATTTAGTAACATAGAATGTTTCGAACTAGATATTGATCGACTTAGTTTGTATCTAGGATTGTTCGTGGTTCCGTGGAGCTAACGTATAGCGGATCGGGATTACGGTGTGGGGTACCGGCACGAGTACTGAGGTAGGACTTCTATCCTATTTCTTTGGTAGCCTGGTTTTGAAATGATTTGGCTTTGAAAATGATTTCTATCAAAATGTTTTCAACGGTTGCTTGAAAATGATTTTATCGGTTATATTTTTATATACCGTGACATGAAATGAATTTCATAATGAATGTAATTGACAACACTCGGTAATTGGGTTTTGAACGATAATGATAATAACCACATGGGCATGATGCCATATCAGAGATCGGGTCGTGATCGACCTTGGGGGCAGGTCCCGAAACCCAGCTGGGCCACTACGGTGGTGATATCATGGTTTGCCTAGGTAAATGTAAACTGGTGTTTTGATTTGACGAGTAGACTGTTCTGTGTCAGAACGGTTCTACTCAATTTATTTATTTATTTATTCAAGTCCCTTTTTGTATAACTCCTGATAATGTTATGTTTCTTTGCATTAAATTATTTTATAAAACTTAGTCCTATTGAGCCTTTCGCTCACGTTTTATCTGTTTTTAAATTCCCCCCCCCCCCCCCCCCCTTCTAGGTGGTTTCCCATTTAGGTTTGGAGAAGATTCTTCGGACCGAACTCAGGAGCAATAGGAGAATTTATTTACATTCTGTATTTATTAATCAAGGCATGTAAGACTTAACTTTATTTGTACTTGGACTGTAATTGTATTTGTGATATTGTCAGAACCATGTGTGTGCACAAGTTGTGGGTCGTGGAACCCATATTCGCGGTTTTTATTTAATTATTGTTATTTGTTTAATGATTTTAAATTCTTTATTAAATGTGGTGGAAAAATCTCTTTATTTCTTGCTTAATTGGATTTTTAAACCCTTAATTTCAATTAAACTCTCTTTTAATTAATCTAAATATTCCGCCACGTCAACTCCCGTACTCCGGGGCGTGACATGGTTGGACTTCATGCTCGTGCCGGTTAGTTGCCCGTTGGGGCTTTGTGGAAAAGGTGGAGAATTCGGTTAATCACATGTTGGAGTTCTTTATGGTGGATTTTGTGTCAAGGTGGAGATTGTTATTTAGTGACCCAAAACCCCTCCATTTGTTTTGGCAGTAAGGCAGCGCCACGGCGCTTGAAAGCATGGCCGCGGCGCTACAATCCAGCGCCGCGGCGCTTGAAAGCAGCGCCGCGGCGCTAGAAAAGCAGCGCCGCGGCGCTCCAATGTGGCCAGATAGTGTATTTTGCGTTTTTACGCGTTTTTTGGGTTAATTTGGGTTAGGGTTTGAGTCCCCATACATATAAATACATCATATTCTCCATAGTTCAGATTAGTGAGTCACATTAGAGAGACACATTAGAGAGTCACAAATTTTCATAGAGATCATAGTATTGAGAGTGATACAGAGAGCTCAGTCTTGTGAGTTTGTGAGTGATTGAGTGAGTGAATTTCTGTATTTGAGTGCTCTAAACACCGTTGTAATTTCCGTTTTGTGATTAGTGGATTGCTTCTCCTCTGCCTGTGGTTTTTTCACCCTTTATTAGGGTTTTTTCACGTAAATCTTGTGTGCAATTTTATCTCTATTTCTTGTTGCTTATTGCTTTGATTTCTAACAGGTGCAATGGTGTCAGGAATGGGGAGAGGGCAGCGATGGTGAGTTTCGAAAGCGAGAGCAGCAACTTTTATGTGGTTTAAGAGAGCGATAACTTTCGATTATCTGGTAAGCACAAGGATGAAAACTTCGATATCTACGAAAATATTGACATTTAAATTTTACTGAAATATCAACAAAAATATTAACATCAATAGAAAATAACGTATAATATAAAAATTCATTCTAAACCATTTTATTTTTATATGAGACTTTAAGAAACTCAAAAATATTTAATTGTATGTAAATATATAAAACTCGTTATTAAAATACTAACTATATATATATATACACACACACACACACACGCGGGGTAATAAGTGATCTTTGTAAAATAAATTGTAAACATAAACAGTTGAAAGTCAACTTAATACATATATATTGAATTTGCATACAAGAAAAGAAAATATCAAATAGCAAAAGGAGCTTTTAGAGGTTCAAAGATATTTAAAAATTAAATTACTTTCTTGATTTAAACAATATTAATACCAAGACATGTTGTTTATATAGTTTTTATATAATTTTTAAAAGGTTATGTTCAGGACTAAAAAAATAAAAAAAATATAAAAAACATATATCTTATTCATATTTAACTAAGATTTTTACGAAATTTTCATAAAATGTTCACAATATTTTGTCATTTAATACTAAGCTTTTCATAGAAATTGATACTTTTATAAAAATTTATAAAAATAAATTTTTACAAATATGTTTACAAAAATTTTCGTATATTTTGCGAACTCCCTTTATTTCTATATTGTCCTTATAAAATATAAATTTTTGTAAAAATATGGGTGAAAATGATATTTTAATCTTTAAGTAGGAGGCAACAGAAGCTCTCATGGTGCAGAGGGCATATCTCCTTGTCAGGTCAAAGGTCTCACATGCATCGGGCTGGAGAAATATTTTAAGGTCTGTTTGTTTCAAGTATTATTTAAATTTAATAAACTCAAATTTAGATTCAAGTATCAAAAATTCTTTTGATATGTGTTTGTTTCCTCTAAAATCTGAATCCTTTGAGTATCAAGAATCTAAGTTTTCAAAGTTCTCATCCCCGTAAAGTTTTGATATTCGGATATCTCTGCTACAGTAAAATCTAAAATTCTCTCTCTTACATTTGAGAAAAAATCATAACTTCTTCGTTTGATATCCAATTGAGAGGATTCTTTCTTCATTGTATGTCTAGTGAAGAGATGAATAAATTAAAATCTATATTGCATATTTTTTTTAACATCATTAACAATAAGATTTTATTAGATTTGTTAATAAATCAAAAACTATTTTCACTACCTCTCCAAACACAAATTCCAATTTTATGTCATACTTAGATTAGGACCTAAATACACATCCAAACACTAAATCGGGTAATAATTCAAATCACTAACTCAAATCCTAATTCAAATCAAATCACTAATTCGAATCCATTTACAAACAGACCCTTAATCTCAATCTGTAGATCAAAAATTGCATGGTTTTTCATGGGATTATTTAAATCCCCATAACATTATTTTAGGTCATTGGATAAACTATCCATTAAAAGTTTGTAACAATAAATGAAATTAGAAGTAAGTATCCTAGTCTCAATCTTATCACATGTAACAAACACATTTTTAATTATTGTCATTTAGATCACTATTTTGTATTAAGAAGCTCTACTTTTTCCTAACAAACAATTGCTTTTTTTTTTTTTGGTGGTATTTTGTGCATCTTACGTGCCCCTCTCTTTTAAAATTTTTCCTCTTAGAAATCGAACTTTGAAGGCCCTTATCCCTCCCAATCACCGGGGTAGTTCCAATGGTGCCTAACAAACAGATTAATTAACTAGCTATAGTAACAACACGTTATTAGCTAGATTAATTCAGACGACTAAACAAACAAGTTAATACAGTGATGTTCTTTCTAGTTGTGATTAAAGTAAACTACAAGGTTGTTGACAACTAAGGAATTATGGGTGTTTGAAAGCACGGTTTTCACTACTTTTTTAGTTATAAATAGTATAAAGCTTTCACGTATTACAGTAATAATAAAAAAAATCACTACAGTATAAAGCTCTTAATGCTATAATAAAAATAGTTCTAACCAATAATTCTATCATCTTTTCAAACATTAAGGTATGTCCAGGGATGCCAAGCACTGGCTGATGAATTTGTCAGGGACCGTTGGGTTCATTCCACTAAAATGCCCAAACAAAGATGGGGTCAGGATCCCTTTTTTTTTTTGCAGACGAAAAGCCGAAGCAAATCAAATCTCAACTCTCATCATCAATTCAAAGTCTCAATACTTGATCGTTTTTCATTTTAATAATGCATTTTTGATAGGACATTTTAATAATGCATATCATTACATGCGTGATAGCACACTGAGGAGCAAAAGAGTAGGTACATTGAATAAATCTCACCTTTTATTTCTCAGTTTATTTTTATTTCATCTTGGCTTTTGTGTATTTTGTAGAATTAATTAGGCTAATTAGGGTGAGCAATATGTGGGATTAGGACATGGTTGTAAACCAACAAGTCACCGCTAAGATTCCTTTATTTAATTTATATATTTCATTCAACCTTACTGCTCCATTCTCTTCTATTTGGTTTAGTATTCTTTTGTATTTAATCCATCTTTTTTTTGAAAGTGTAATCTATGTATTTTTTTTTCTTCCAAATAATAAGTACAACTTCCTTTGAGAAAATTCCCTAAAAATTCTTTAAAAAAAAAAAAGAGTAACTGTAACTGTTATTTAAAACCCAATCACAAGCTTTTGAAAAAAACCGAATTGTTCTAATAAGATTAATAATATGATTATCTCTATACTTTGCAGAGATACATGGTACCATTCTAGGATTCTATTTCCTAGTATCATGACCAAAATGAACTCTTGTGTACATCATCTCTTTCAAATTGATGTCTCAGTATCGTCTTGTCGTTTGTTTCTCTCCACACTTCTTCTCTTTCTTTCTTTCTTTCTTTTTTTTTTTTGAGAGATGAGGTACCCTGAAAATGGAAATATTTTCTAGAGAACCTTCTCTTCTAATGAAGATTGGCCATTGATACATGATCCAAGCCGGTCGCCACTTCCTTTTTCAAATTTGAGCTCACAAGAAATTAAATGTTTTGCTCTTTCAAGTGCACCCTGCCTTCAATTTAGGTTTTCTCCTTAATATCATAACGAATATGGTGTCAATATTGATCTTTGTTCAAATTTAATAAAGTGTTTGGCAATCTTAGTACACCAATAATTTGAACCGCTATAGTATGCAAAAGCTTTTTGCTGTGGTTTTTTTTTTTTTTACACTGTAGCATGTGAGAACTTTACAATTTGATTTGAACCAATGTTGTCAAACATCCAATAAACATTTTTAGATTTGACACTTAAATAAAAGACTACACAACAATGTGAAACCTAATTAAAAAACCATAAGTAAATAAAAATCTATGTGGACGAAACACATACACTACTATAACATAAGACATATGTGGATGGATGTTTTATTCAATCTGAACACAAAATAAATGAATAAAAAAATTGTATTGGAAAAAGATTCTTTAGTGTATTTTCGATGGAACAAATTATAGGCATACGGTTCCGTTCCACTCAAGATTTGTCAAACAGGCCATTTTGACTTTTTGGAAAAGATACAAACCAGACCAAACGGCTTGGTTTGTTTTAAATGGTGATTTGGACCTTTCAATTGACTTTTTAAGTTCCTCATTTGATTTTTTTTGGGTGTCTTATTATCATTATTATTATTTAAAATGTTGTTTTGTTGTTGTTGTTAAGGTATTTTTAAGGTATTTAATCCTTAAAATTGAAAACTTGAAAAAAATAAGAATTTTTTTTGTATGTATATTATAATTGAATACATAAATATATAAATCTAGAAAGCCAAGTTCGTTTTAGATTGTGCCCCAACTTCACAAATTGAACTTGATTGTATTTTGAAAGATTCTTTGTCTCAAGCCAGAAAAAACAGTTATCTCAAGGAATTAGACCCACAATTTTAAAACTACCGGAATGATCTGCTTCTATGATTTGCAATCTCCTTTGCACAGGTCTAAAATAAATTGTTGAAATTTGAGATCAAGGAAAAAAAGATAAGTCATTTGATAATCGTTCTCTAATTTATATCCGCACATACATAAAATTGAGAAAAACACTTTTAGTGTTCCTCTCAACTGGCGACAAATGTCGCTCCCTCAATTTCTCTCTCTCTTTTTTTTGTTTTGTTTTCTCTATTCTTTTTTTCTTTTTTCTTTCTTTATTTTTCTTCATCCTATCCCCTCTATTTTATTTTCTGTTTATATGATATTATACCTCTCTCTCTTTATTTTTTTTTCTTTATTTTTATAACCTTATATGTGTTTTAAAATATGTTAATAACATAACCTTTAAAAATATTTATTATACTATACCATATTATATTATCTTTAGATGCGTTCATGTGTTTATTATAAATTATTATATTCAAAAAAATATAACAAGCAAAATACGAAATATACGTGGCATGTGTTTCTAACGAGTATATATATATATATATATAATAAGCCGTGTGTAAGTATGTATATCCAACTGTATTTATCTGTGAAAACTTTCTTTTAAAGAAAATTTACCGTGTGTTTGACTAAGGATGATTTACAACACTAATTCAATTATAAACAATATAAAACTCTCACATGCTACAGTAAAAGAAAAAAAAAGTTGCTACAGTATAAAACTCTCACATGTTACAGTAAAAACAATTCTAACTAATAATTTCTACCACTATATCAAACACGTGAAAATTAAAAACATGATGCTATTTATTAATAACTAGCAAAAACACGGGTTAGGTACATGCGTATTGTGTTTATTATATTTTTTTAATATAACAATCTATATTAAGCACGTACATATATCTAAAGATAAATAAAATATTATAATATGATAAACACATTGGAAGATGAATATATAGTTATGAAAATAAAGAAAAAATAGAAAGGTAAAGTTATAATATTATACAAGAGAAAAAGGAAAAAAAAGAAGGGATAGGATAAAAAATAATAATAAAAAAAAGAGAGCAAGAAAAATAAAAGAGGAAAAAAGAAAGAAAACTAAAACAAAAAAAAAATTTGAGGGAGCGATATTTGTTGCATGTTAGGGAGAGCACCAAAAGTGATTTTTTTCAGTAAAAGAATTGAAATTTGTGTTTGAAAAGATAGTGAAGATAATTTTTTATTTATTAATAAATCTAATAAGATCTTAATGTTAAATGATCTTAAAAAATATGCAATATGGATCTTGATTTATTCGTCTCTTTATTAGGAACACAGTGAAAAAAGAATCATCTCAATTGGATATCAAATAAAGAATTATGATTTTTTTTCCTCAAATATAAGAGAGAGAATTTTAGTTTTTACTGTAACAAAGATATCCGAGTATCAAAAATTTAATGAGGGATGAAACTCTAAAAACTTGGATTTTTAATACTCAAATGATTTAGAGGGTGTTTGGCAGTGGTGGCAACCACTCAGTTCTCACCACAAACTCAGTTATAAATAGTGTAAAGCTCTCACATACTACAGTAACAATAAAAAAAGTGTTATAATATAAAACTCTTACATGTTGCAGTAAAAGTGGTTCTCATCATTGGTTCTCGCTACCCTTTTATACATCTTATTAGATTTTAGAGAAAATAAATGTGTATATAAAAAATTCTTGATATTTGAATTTAAATTTGAATCAATTACGTATAAAAAATATATAAAACAAAAATATTTTTAGACTGTAAAAAAAAAAAAGAAAAAAAATTCTACCCAAGTTTTGTTTCTAATAAATTGCAATCAAGTAACAAAAAAACACGTCTTTCTTCACAGAGGTAGGTAAAAACAAAAAAGAAGTGTGCCAGCTCTTTATTATGGCTGATGAGATAACAGTGAAGATAACTAAAAAGGAAAAATAAATACAGCCGAGGGTGAGCTGTTCGCGATTGAAACATGCACAAATATAAAATTAAAAATCCCAAAATTGGGAAAATGTAAAATACTTCATTAAGGCCGCGTTTGGCGGTCACAAAAAGGGGAAGGATTTGGAAAGGCCTTATATACCCATTAAAACCCGGTAAAACCCACCAGATACATTACCCAAAAAAAACCCACTGCATACCATATATACCCATTACGTGTATCGCCTTCCATACTTACGAATGTCCATTAATTTAAAAAAAATCCAAAAAGTAATTGATAGTTGTTTCTCTCTCGCAAAAACCGCTACTGTTTTGCTCGTTTTTCATCTTTCTTACACAAACCCCAAACGAAAACCTTGCCAACTATTTTTTTTTTTTTTCATTTTATTTTATTTTCTCGGGTCCCAAACAGAGACATAAAAACAGAGACAGAGCAACCCACGCCCAAAAACGGGGTCCAAAAAAAATCCACTTTTCCTTTTCACTTCCCTCCTTTTTCCCACCTTTTTTTTTTATTTATTTTCTCTTCTTCCTTTTTCGTTGCTTTTTCTCTCCAGTTTCCAATTTTCTGCCTATATCTCCGCCGCTTCCTCTCTCCCATGATCGCACAATGTCACGACAACCTCGCTGAGAAAATCGAACTGTCCTTTTCGTTGCTCCTCCTATTTTCTCACCCCTTTTTCCCCGAGAAAATTCAGCCAAACAAGGAAGAAGAAGAAGAAGAAGAAGAAAGAAAAAAAGTAATAAAAAGCAAAATGAAGAAGGAACCCCGTCTGGGTTTTTGGGGTTCCAAGGTTTTTCTCCTAAGCCTCTTCTACGTCGTCGTTTCATCCCTTATCTTGTTCTCTTCCCCGGTGAAGTCACAGTCCAATGTCGACGCTAAAGCCATGGAAGCTCTGAGAAAGGCTATTGGGGATAACAAGCTGGGCTGGGCCGCCGGGTCCGATTACTGCTCTTGGGCCAGAGTCTCTTGCGACAAGAACTCGGGCCGGGTTTTGAGGATCCAAATTGGAAACCAGAACCTCGCCGGAACCCTCCCGACGGAGATTCGAGACTTGTCCGACTTACAGTATTTCGAAGCTCAGAACAACCAGCTAAACGGCGCGTTTCCGAGCCTTTCGGGTTTGGCTTCTTTGCAAGTCTTCATAGCCCACGGCAACAATTTCAGTTCAATTCCAGCGGATTTCTTCGACGGGCTTGTTTCGTTGGTCACCATTGACATCGGCAATAATCCTTCTCTCTCGCCATGGACCATTCCCGAGAGCTTGAAGAACTGTTCTCAGCTCAAGGACTTCTCGGCCAACAGTGCGAACATCGTTGGAAAAATCCCGGATTTCTTTGGGGAGAACAATTTTCCGAGCTTCACGAACCTGCATTTGGCCATGAACAAACTCGAAGGCGAATTGCCTGGAAGCTTTTCGGGTTCGAGCATTCAGTCCCTTTGGCTTAATGGGCAGAAGCTTAATGGCACAATTAAGGTCTTATCCGCCATGAACAATCTCCATGACGTTTGGCTTCACGGGAACCAGTTTTCGGGGCCTTTGCCAGATTTTTCGAACTTGACGCAGTTGAACGCTTTGAGTTTGAGGGATGACCAGTTCACAGGTATTGTTCCCGCTTCTTTGCTGAGTTTAAAGACTCTTGCAGTTGTGAATTTCACAAATAATTTGCTTCAAGGACCGCCTCCGAAGTTTGGTGATGGTGTAACTGTTGATATGATAGAAGGGACTAATAGCTTTTGTGTTGCTAATCCTGGTGATTCTTGTGATGCCCGCGTTAATGTTTTGCTTTCGGTGTTGGAACCGTTGGGTTATCCGGTGAGTTTTGCGCAGAGTTGGAAAGGGAATAATCCTTGTCAAGATTGGAGGGGTGTTGTGTGTGACGGTGGTGGGAATATTACTGTTGTTAATTTTCGGAAGATGGGTCTTGTGGGTACGATTTCGCGGAATTTCTCTAAGCTTAATTCGTTGCGGAAGTTGATTTTGTCTGATAATTCGCTGACGGGTACGATACCGGACGAGCTTGCGAGCCTTACTCAGCTTAATGAGCTTGACGTTTCCAATAATCAGCTTTTTGGGAAAGTACCAAAGTTTAACCAGAATGTGATTGTGAACACCGTCGGGAACAAGGATATTGGAAAGGAAAATAGTAGTGTCCCTCCTGCAGGCACGCCTCCGGGGGGTGACAATGATGGCGGCGGAGGGAGTGATTCTTCGGGAAGTGGCGGGAATAAGTCTAAGACTTGGGTGGTTGTGGGAGCTGTTGTGGGCAGTGTTGGTGGGTTGCTTGTTCTTGGGGCTGTGGCTTTTTGTTCGCTTACTAGGAAAAGAAAGCATTCCGGTAGAGTGCAAAGTCCAAACACGTTGGTTTTACATCCCCGTCACTCCGGTGACCAAAATGCTGTGAAGATCGCAGTTGCACCTTCTGGAGCTAATGGTGGCGGGAGTGAAATCTATAGTCCCTCGAGTAGTGGCGGCCGTGACATTCAAGTTGTTGAGGCTGGAAGTATGATCATATCCATTCAAGTCTTGAAGAGCGTGACCAACAACTTCAGCGATGCAAACATACTTGGACATGGTGGTTTTGGAACTGTTTACAAGGGGGAATTGCATGATGGGACGAAGATTGCAGTAAAGAGGATGGGATCTGGAGTGGTGGCCGATAAAGGTTTGAGCGAATTCAAGTCTGAGATTACTGTTCTTACCAAGGTCCGACATCGCCATTTGGTCGCGCTTCTAGGGTATTGCCTGGACGGAAATGAGAGGCTTCTCGTCTACGAGTACATGCCTCAGGGGACTCTAAGTAGGTACCTTTTCAACTGGAAGCAGGAAGAGTTGAAGCCGCTTGAATGGACGAGAAGGCTGACCATTGCGTTGGATGTTGCTAGAGGTGTTGAGTATCTGCATGGTTTAGCCCATCAGAGTTTTATTCATAGGGATCTCAAACCGTCTAACATTCTTCTTGGAGATGACATGCGGGCTAAAGTTGCAGATTTCGGACTTGTCCGTCTTGCTCCAGAAGGGAAAGCCTCATTTGAGACAAGACTTGCGGGAACTTTCGGTTATCTTGCTCCTGAATATGCAGGTAAGCCTTTTCATATGCCTTCAATTTTTCACTATAATCTTTAACATGATATGCTTTTCACTCCTGGACCCTGAGCAAGCCTTCAAATTGTGAAAATATGCCAAGGATTGAATGAGATTTTCCAAGTCTCTTGCACATGCTGGAAATTTGGGCAACAAATTTATCCAACACAAGGGATTTTAAAGTTAAAAATCTAATCAGAAGCCATATTATCATGTTGTTGCACAGACGTTTAGTTTTCCTTCTCCTTCTGCTTAAATTTGAACACTACCTATGCCTTTTTAACAAATATTCTTAGAGCAGTAAAGAGGAATTATCATCGAACTTCTCTTAATGGAGTAATCATACCGTTATAAATTTGTTATGTTATTTAAATGACTTGAGTTCTGTTCTAGTTCGTTCGTGCTCGTTTTTCTTTCTTTAGCTCAGCAAGTTTATGATGACAAGGGCACTAAAATTAAGTCCTTTTTTTTTTATTTCTTTTTTTTGTGGATGATGATCAGTAACTGGGAAAATTACTACAAAGGTGGACTTATATAGCTTTGGGGTGATCCTAATGGAGTTGATCACGGGACGAAAAGCCATTGACGAGAGCCAGCCTGAAGAAAGCCTTCATCTTGTCACATGGTTCCGCAGAATGTGTGCAAACAAGGACACTTTCCGGAAGGTCATTGACCCTACAATCGATCTGGACGAGGAAACTCTTGCCAGTGTTAGTACTGTTGCAGAGCTCGCCGGACACTGCACCGCTAGAGAGCCTTACCAGAGGCCTGACATGGGTCATGCTGTGAATGTACTTTCATCTCTTGTTGAGCTCTGGAAACCGACGGAAACAGAAGATTCTGATGACATATATGGAATCAATTTCGACATGAGCCTACCGCAAGCGCTGAAGAAATGGCAGGCTTTTGAGGGAAACACAAACCTGGATGACTCCTCATCGTCATTTCTGCCCAGTGGAGATAATACGCAGACCAGCATACCTACCAGGCCATCTGGGTTTGCGGACTCCTTCACATCGGCGGATGGGCGGTGAAGCTGACAAACAAAGAACCAATTCCGTTCTGAAGGCTGCAAGTAGGATTTTTTTTTTGGATCTCTTTTTTCTGTTTGTGTTTCTATGCCTTCTTGTCCATTGATTTTGTAAGGCTTGTGCTTGCTTCCTATATTTTCCTAGTTGGAGTTGCTTTCCCTATCTCTCATCCCCAAACTTCTCACTCTGAGTAATGTTTTAGTTTTCAGGTTTCTGGTACTTTTAGAAGTTATGAAATTGGAAATAGAAAGAGGTTTGTCTTTAAAATCTTTCATCCTTGTGGGGGCTTGGACAAGGATGGATTTGAGTTCTTCCGAGTTCTTATAATGTGTAGACAAGAAATTGAGTAGCCAATCTTCTGCTATAATAATAATTTCGTAATTTATGTGTGTAGGGTTTTACTATCCCTGTTGTGTCCCACCATCTGGGGAAAAAAAAGGTATTACAAGGCCTTTGCAATCAACCATTCATAAAAATTTTCCTTGTTTATACTAGTCTTACAAGAACGTCATTCATAGGAACAGTACATATGCACACACTTCAAAAAAAAAATTTTTGGTTGAAAATTGGAGTATACTTTGAAAGGGCAGAAAATTTTGCATAGCGTGCGGAACGGAAATCTTTGTTATTTATAGGGGGTTTCGAAGGAAGATTTTGACTAAAGGGTAAAAAAAAATTTCAAACTGGTTAAAAGTCTTCTTTTTTTTTTTTTGAAACAAAAAAAATATATTTTTTTGTACAGATAAATTGTCTCAGTATTTTTTAACAAAATAAGAAAAATGACTGTAGTACAATAAAGAACCTCAACATGATAAAAAAAAAATTGTAACCGTTTTGATGTCCAAAAAAAATTTTTTTTTTGTGTCAAAAACTGTCCCAAAAAAAATGGTCTATTTACTCAAAAAAAATTTGGCCGGAGGCCATTTCTCAAAATGCCCCGATTTCGAACTGTAATTGACGTTTTTTTAAAATTTTAGCACGTGAAAATCTTATATTTTAGTAACTTTTTATTTTTTGTTGTAGCTGTTGAGAGTTTTATATTGTTTATAGTTGTAATTGATGGGTTAGAACTATAATTTCAAACACTAATAGTAAAATCAATGTTTAAGTCTATATTTTTACCCTAAATCGTTACATTGGTCTTGATATTTTTACTAGAGTTTTTAGGAGAAGATAAGTTCTACCTCTAGGTTTTTGAATCACACATCGTAACATGTGAGTTTTATATTGTAGTACGTAAAAGTTGTAAAGTGTTTGAGGTCACTCTTCTAGACATGCTACAACTAGATTTACAGGTAAAATCTTTATTTTGATTCAATAAAAATATTTCTTTTTGGAAAGACTATGATAAGACTCCTTATAAGGTCTTATTAATAAGAACCTCTACAATTTTTATTTGATCCTCAGATTAAAATTTAATGATATATGATCTAAGTTTCACATAAACAAAAATAAAACCAGCTTCACCCAATTATTTTGTCTTGTGTCCATATCATGACTTTTTAAAACACCAAATAAAAGACTTAAAAATATAACGTCTATCTGTTGGCATTGGAGGCATCTTGATTGATGGCGGCCATTGAGAGGAGGGTGGGAAACTCATAGAGGACGAGGAGGAGCACCCATGCGGCAGAATGACGGACCTTAGTGACCCACAAGGGTCACGACGGACCTTCTAGCCTCGTAGTGGTCCCTCGTGTGGGTGGCATTCATATCACGACGCCTTGCGAAGGACCGTTGCGGCCCACTGCCTCATGTTAACTGTCAACCCACATTAGGCCCAGCTTGGACCACGCGTGATTCTGTTGCAAGCAAGATTGCGAGGGTTGCAATCTCAGTCGCACCCTCTCTTAGCAACGATCATGACAATTTGTGAACCCCTGCCATAACAATGGGGTTGCGAGGGGGGTGGGTTGTGACCCACAATCTCCGCCAACGAGGTTGCAAATTTTGTGACTTTCTACCTTTTTTTAAATCTACTGATGACCTCATGGTTTCCATTTCAAAAGAGTGTTTTTTTAGAGGTACCATTTTTATTTTTATTTTTATTTTTTGGGTTTTTTTTTTTTAAATCTGGTATATTTAAGCTCATTCAATTAAAGATGAGCTTTCTTATTGTTAGCCACTAGATTAAAATCCAATGGTAAAAAAAATTTTCTCGATAAGACATTTTAGTGGGTCTTATTATGACATTTTCTCTTGTTTTAGTGTCATTATTATTATGACAAAAGTTACACTGAGGCTTACCATAAAGTTAATATTAGATTTTTGCATTTTCTTCATGGCCGCAATAAACTCCCTCCAAATGGGCAAGAGTGCTCACATTTCATCTTTTATTTATTTTTTGTAAGTATGAATATTTGAAAATTTGTCAAATTTAAGCTTACTTAAAACGAGTAGGATGGTTTTGGTCAATGAATCTCCATGATTTATGGTCCCATACAGATATTCAAGACATTTATATGTATTTAGATTTGGGTGGTGGGACGACCAAACCAAATGATACAATTAGTGTGGACGAGTTTATTTGAGCGCATGACTCTTCAATCAACAAACATATAATAAATGATTTTTAGGGAATCCTACAGGAAGTCGTCCCCACGATTCACGAGTGTCTGACAAGAAAAAGTGGGTTGGTTGGGGTTCCCGCTGATTACTGATTATTTTGGGTGTTTTTTAATGCGATAGGTGCTGATTCCTTGACATTTGATGTGATATGATCATAAAAATAAATATTGGCTGCCAGCTGCATTTCCCTTGTCTCAAATATTCTCATCCTCGCGGTTGCTTTCTTAAGTCTTGTCCTTTTCCTAAAATCCAATCATCATTTCTGGATTGTCTCTTATTTTTCTTTTTCTTTTCTTTTTTTAAAGAATTTTAATACCTTAACTTACACTATACAATTCCAACTATCAAATCATATCAAATAACAAAAACATAATTTTAAGCGAAACTTGATTAGAATCTTTAAAGGTTGGAATTATGTATTATTACCGGTTATCTTTTCATACCCCACAACAAAATAAACTTTTTTGAAAAAGACCAAGGCAAAAACTTTATGAAAAAAATAAATATATATGTGAGAGGGTATGATAAAACACTTTTGCGTTGTGGGTCCAAGTTGGAATTCGTTCTGCAATCCTGCCCTCCACACCTGTTGAGCCGACCAACTTAGCTCGGCGGTGACAACAACTCATCAGACCCTAAGAGCTTACAAAGTCAATCGACATCATGTGCCTTGTTTACGATTGAGCGAGTGTGTTTTTCCTAACTCGACAGGGTGTGATCCCTTGACTCAAAATGATCGTGTTTGTTCAACTAGACAAGGTCGGTCTGATAAATTCAGCATGTCACCATGATGTTAAGACAATCATCTGAGCACCCCGCTAGTAGTGAAGCTAGAATTTTTTTTTTCTAATAGGAGCACCGTGAACAAACTTAGATATATAAGGTGTTTAGATAGTTTTTATTGAATGCTATATAATTATATAGTTCGATTATCCTCGATTGGAGGTACAATTATAATCACTTAGCATCGTGTTACTTTGTTACTATAACACTCGTGGTGAACACCACCTAACGTTTCATTAAATAAATGAGAGTTATAAGATTTGAAGGCACATTAGATGTTTTCTTTAATTTCATTATTTTATGATTTCAATTTATTATAAACTAACAATTTTTGCAATAGTTGGAAGTGCCCAAAGAGGAAAAACAAAATAATAATTCTTTTATATTTCGTGAATTTTTTTATCTTATATTGTTTGTTATAATTCTTTTTGTATTTATTTGGTTAAGAGTTTTAACTGTTTTGTCTTGGTTACATGGTGATGCAGTGTGTGGCGTTGAAGGCTGGTTGACTGGCTTATGCCCATTCCAGTTGACTAGGAGCTCGTTTGGTTGGAGTATTTGAATGAAGATTTAAATTTTTGTGAGAGAAAATACTGCAGCAAAATGATTTGAACTGTGATTCGAACCACGAAACAAATGCACCCTAGATTGTCGGATCTAGAAACCAAAATTTTCATGTTTTCTCATTGGTTTTGAATTTTAAATAGATTTTAATATTTAAACTGTTTCCTTTTGTTAATTGATATATCCTTATTCCAAGTTTAGGATCTTGTATTTTAAATTTAGGATAATTTTTAGTTTTCAAATTTTAAAAAAGGTTTGTTTCTTTTTATTTTCAATTTTCGGAATAATTTATTTTTCTATTTTTATTTATAGTTTTCCATTACTATTGGGGACAGTTTAGGCTGTAAATATGTTAGTTCTATCATATGTAACAAGGGGGAATTTTTGTTAATGGAATTAGAGTGTTTACTTTTCTTATTTTTCCAGTTTTCTTGATATTCATTAGAATCAATGAGTGATTAACGCTTGTTCTCTTAATATTCTATGTGAATCAATAGGTTTATAAAAGTCCTTTCTTTTGATATTCTGATTGAATCAATGGAATTTTTCGGTATTTATAAAGATTCAACGGATTCTAGAAATTTATCTTTGTTTTTTTTTATCTTTTATACACTTCCACTACATCAGTTCGTATCAGAGATGAAACATTCCTCTACCAAATTTTTTTCTATGTTGCCTCCCTTAGCCTCGATGCTCATGCAGCTGAAAAACTCATTCGCGTCTCCGAATACAGGCCCAGTCAACTTGCTTCAGTGGAAGAGAAACTCGATGCTCTTGCCTTGCAATCTGTAAACAATGATTTTGTAGAAGAAGAGGAAAATTTTGAAGTCAAGGAAGTAACCGAAGATCCACTTTTCTACAAAAATTGTGGCGAAGAAGATATCTTTGATGGAGATGATGACGATAGTGACAAATTTGCTCATGGTCCAATTTATGACGAAAGTGATGGAGAAGAGGACGATCAAATAATTAATTTTGATCCCATCTTTGATGACAGAAATGGAAGACAGGAGGACCAAAACAATTATTTTGGTTCACTATTTGATGACATAAAAGGTAACAAAGAAAAAAATTTAGTTTTCGATTTTACCATAGTCATCGACGAAGATAGTTTTCTTTTTCTATGTCGACTTCACGATATTCCTTTCCATGCGGTGATTCCAAAACCAAACATGTTTAAATTTGATGTGATTGACTTTATTTTGTTTAGCATAGAAAAAGATTGCGTCCATGAGTTTGACAAATTTTTCATTTCCAAAGAGGTTCGTTTCGAATCTGCAAAGCAGATTTTTCTCTATTTGTATTAATTCGAGCCACTTCAAATTTGAGGACAAATCTTTCCGACCCTAGAAGGATGTGCAGTGTAAGGCGTTGAAGGCTGGTCGACAGGCTTATGCCTATTCCAGTCGACCAAATCGTCGGAACTAGAAACAAATTTTTTTTGTCGTTTTTAGATTGTTTAAACAACATTTAACATTTGAACAGTTTCCTTTTTAGTTGATATCTTTTTATGTCAAGTTTAGAATCTTTTATTTTAAACTTAAGAGAATTATTAGTTTTTAAATTTTAAATAAGTTTGTTTTCTCTTTATTTTTAATTTTTGAAATAATTTATTTTTTTTATTTTTATTTGTAGTTTTCTAATATTATTTGGGACAATTTAGGCTATGAACACATTAGTCTCATATTTAACAAGGGGAAATTTTTATTAAAGAAATTAGGGTGTTTACTCTTTTTATTTTTTATTTTTTCAGTTTTCTTAGTATAATGTCTATTCTCCTAGCAGTTGGAGTGAATAAACAAGTTTATAGAAGTCTTTTACTTCCGGTATTCTGATTGAATTAACGAAATTTTCCAGTATTCATAAAAACCCAATTGATTCTAAAAATTTATTTTTGTTTCCTATTTTTTCTATATGCTTCCGCTACATCACACGAGCATTTATTTTTAATATCTACAAGTTCTAGAAAAAAAATGAAAGGGTAATTTCCCTTTTCATCGAAGAATACAAATCTTATATATATATATATATATATATATATATATATATATATTTTATCTACATATATGAAATTATATATATATAGCTGCATCTGTATGTATTATATATTATATATATAGCCATGCATAATTATACTTCATTCTTGTACATTTATGCCTCCTATATTTGTTGTTAGTTGTAATGAATAAATATTTAACCAAAAAAATCTATGATAATTAATGAGATTAGATTCTTATCATATTACGTCATCTAATGTTAATATATACTCTCCTTAAAAATGTAACTATTTGAAAATGAAAATGTTTAAAATAAAGTCCATATATATAATGCATATATATATGGACCAACCTCCTTTGAAAGGAAACCAAGCGAAAAGAGATTAGAATAAGCACTACAGCTTCCACAAAGACATCAGGCATAATTCATGGCATTGCATTCAACTGAAGGATCAAATCGAAAAGCTTGTTTGAGATGAACACTTTAGGGAGTTCGTTGAATGAGTCCTCACCCCCGAAAATGATGCTAGAAGAAACGACCAACTAGCCTAGGAAGGCCAATCGAGGATACTAAATGCTGATGATATGAAAGCCTCAGACCCGCCGAACATTATACATACGATCTTCGGCAGGCCAATTATTAAGGACACCGTCGACAACCCTACATCGAGGAAGCTCGCCTAGTCAAGAGAGTAGATCTGATGAATATGTCCAAGCATATTAATAAGATATGCCAGCAAGAAGACACTGATATTGCCTTTACCAAGGAGGCGGTGGATAGGCTTATCAACCTGCACAATGACGCCCTGGTGTGCGAGATGCAGATTGTAAACAACGTAATCCGACGGGTACTGATCGACAATGGCAACTTGGTGGATATCCTGTTCAAATAGGTCTTTGACAAGTTAAAGATTACAATGCAGTGCTCATCCTAATATGAACCCCGTTATATGGCTTCTTAGGATAATGTGTCCAAGCAATGGGCAAAATCTATTTGCCAGTCACTTTTAGCGAAGATCATCCTTGGGTCACTCGGCTAGTCGAATTTTTGGTGGTCGACAAACCATCCCAACACAACATCATTATTGGGAGAACAACTCTTAATGCCTTGAAAGCCATAGTCTCCACTTATCATCTAGCCATAAAGTTCCCTACTAAGAACGGAGTTGGAGTGATAAGGTTAAAGCAAAAGGGCTCTAGGGACTACTATGTTAAGGCAGTGAATGAAGCAGTTGCTCAAAAAATGAGCATCTTGGCCATTTACAAAGTAGACAAGATCAAGTTCCTAGCTGAGGAGGAAGTAAAGATGTTGTCCAACCTGGACTTGTGGCTCCTTAAGGAAGAAAAGCGAGCATCGCATGTAAAGGACCTCGTCCTATTTCACCTGGACCCTGAGCATCCTAACCGAATGGTTATGATTAGGTCTTAGTTAAAGCCTAAGATCTAAGCTGACCTAGAGAAATTCCTAACGGAATACTGCGACGTGTTCGCCAAGTCCTATGACAACATGCCCAGGATTGACCTGAGTATTATCAACCATCCTCTACATGTGAACCTAAAGCACAAACCCGTCATTCAAAAAAGAAGAGCCTTTATCTAAGAAAAGGTATGCTACCAAAAACGAGGAGGTCCAGAAGCTACCGGACGTTGGGTTTATCCCAGAAGTCACCTACCCTGAGTGGCTAGCGAATGTGGTCTTGGTCAAAAAGGCCAATGGGAAGTGGCAAGTCTGTATTGACTTTGTAGACTTAAAAAGAACTGCCAAAAGGACTGCTTCCCTACCTCGAATTGAGCAGTTAGTAGATGTAACTGGCCATAAGCTTTTGAGCTTTATAAATGCATGTTCAGGGTATAATCATATCAAAATGGCTGAGGAAGACCATATTAAGATTGCCTTCATGAACGATCAGGGGCTATTCTACTACGTTGTTATGCCTTCGGGCAGAAGAACACCATGGCCACGTATCCAAGTCCTACCAAATGCATATTCTAGTTAAATCTGGAAAGTCCCTTGGGTTTATGGTCAACACCCATGGCATGGAATTCAACCTAGCCAAGGCTCGAGTAGTTGTAGACATGTACTCGCCTTACACCATCAAGGAAGTCCCAAAGCTCACCGAAATAATCATTGCTCTATCAAGATTTTTCTCTCTATCTACCGACAAGTGCCAACCTTATTTTTACGCACTCAAGGGGAGGTTTGAGTAGGGCAAAGAGTGTGAGGAAGCATTCCAAACTCTCAAAAGGTACCTAACAACATCTCCACTCTTACCTCTATTGAGGGAAATACTTTATGCCTATCTAGCAGTATCCGAGAAGGCAGTCAGCTCGATTCTATTCCGAGAAGAAGAAAAGATCCAGAAGCCTTTCAACTACGCTAGCAAAGCCTTCCAAGGGGCCAAAGAAAGATAACCATAGTTTGAAAATCTGGCATTGGCCCCTACTGTCTCTGCTTGAAAACTCTAGCCATACTTTCAGGGGCACACTATCTAAGTCTTGACCAAATATCCCTTACACCAAGTCCTCCAAAACACATAAATTTCTAGTCAAATGGCTAAGTGGTCAATTGAGCTCAGGGGGTTTGAGATCCAATTCGTGCCTCAGACAGCCATCAAAGCACAAGCCCTGGCCGACTTTATAATCGAATTCATGGGGGCTAACTAAGTCAACCTCACCCGAGAAAGTACCCATGGATGACCTTGACCTTGTCAGTAGTAGTACAAACAAACACAAGCCCAAGTAGAAATTATTTGTAGACAAATCATCTAGTATAAACGAGTCGAGAGGTGGACTCGTCCTCATCGGCCCTGATGGTTACAAAACCAGTTACATACTTTGGTTTGATTTTAAGGCCTTCAACAACGAGGCCAAATATGAGGTGCTGATAACTGGTATTAAAATTACACAGAAGCTTGGAATGGACCACATCCACATTCATAGCGATTCCACGCTCATGGTCCAACAAGTCATCGATTGATTCTAAGCCCAAAATGAAAGCATGACAGCGTATCAGAATGAAGTTAAAGCCCTGCTCATTCAATTCAAGATCTTTCCACTTGCACAAATTCCCAAAGCTAAGAATATAGAAGCCAATGTACTCGTCAGCTAGCTTCAAGCCTCAAAGATGACAATTTGACGTCAGTACCAATTGAGAGGCTAGCTGAGTCGAGCATCAGAGGAACAGAATCTTTGAATGAAGCTGCCAAACAAACTAGAACTTAGATGGACTTGATCATCTAGTACTTACCTACAGCTGAATTGCCTAGGGATTGAGAAGAAGCCTAGCACGTTTGCAATAACTCAGCTCGGTATTCCATGGTCGAGGGAAGACTCTACCGACGTGGCTACACAACACCCTACCAAAGATGTGTTGGACCATCAGAAGCCAAGTATCTCATGAAAGAAATCTATAGTGGGTTGTGCGGCAACCATACAAATGGACATTCCTTGTCCCTTAAGTCCGATCATGGATTAAGATTGCAAAGATTATACCAGCAAATGCTTCAAATGCCAATAGTTTGCTTAGGCGATCAGACGACAGCCTGAACCACTCAATTCGGTCGTGTGAGCTTGGCCCTTTGCCAAATGGGCCATCGATCCTATAGGACCTCTCTTCGTGGCCCAATCACAGTTCAAGCATTACATAGTGGCCATTGATTACCTCATAAAATGGGTAGAGGTCGAACTCTGTATTGACATCTCTGAGGCTAAGTCGTCACTAACAACACCAAGTAGTTCGAAGCAACAAGCCTCTTAAAGATGTGTGAATGGCTTGACATCAAAAAGGTCTTTTCTTTGTTGGGATACCCCTAAAGTAACAAGTAAGTTGAGGCTGTCAATAAAGCTATCAAAGACAACCTAAAGAAAAAGTTAGAGGGCCTCAAAGGTGCCTGGATCGTCTAGCTTCCAAAGGTCCTCTAGGCATGTGGTACGACTGTTCGGACTGCCATAGGAGAGATTTCTTTCTCCCTAATCTAAGACTTGAAGTAGTAATCCCATTAGAGGTTGGCTTACTGAGATATAAAGCTAAGCTCATGATGGCCAAACTCGACTTGGTAATAAAAAAATGAGATATCGCTTACATCTAAACAACTACTTGGAACCAAGTTGTGTCTCGATACTATAACAAGTGAGTATAATCAAGGAGCTTCAAAGTTGAAGACTTAGTTTTGAAAAAGGTGATTGTCTAGTAGCCTGGGCTTAGATCTCTTGGGCCCAAGTAGGATGGACCATTTAAAGTGGTATGCATCATCCCGCAAGGAACATACAAGATTGCCAAAATCGAAGGAAGCGTACTCGTTGGCCCATGGAATGCCAAGCACCTGAAGAGATTCCACTACTAACTCAAGAATTAGACCTTTTTTGACCTCTGGTGTTGATAGCTATTCTTTTTGTAAAGACTCTATAAAGATTTGTCAACTAAAGAAGTAAATGAATGTACATCGAATAGATATCAAGGAATGAATGCTCTTCCAAGAATTCTCTCCAACAAATAAAACAAAAAAATAGACCTGAGACAACAACACGTTCTAGCAGCTCAAGATCGAGCCGCTTTAACTCCTAATTAGGGGGCCATTTTAACTCCCAACTGGGGGGCTAGTTGGCATAAAACTCGACCATAGGCGAACTGGAAATATGAGTTTACTAGTCCAATAAAATTGCAGACTACCCTAACCCGGGAACACTAGGTCCTAGTTGACATGGGAATAAAAACTCCTTAACATAACTAGACTTGTAGAATTCCTAAATGATTCAACAAGCCTGGGGGGTACAGGGGTATCATGACATCATACCCCAAATCCAAGCAGGATATGCTTAAAAATAGTAGAATATGCTAAAAAATAATAATAATAATAAACAGAAAGCAATCAAACAACTTAATACTTGGGAAAATTCAAGTGTTATATAGACAGTTGTCTGAGGCAGGTACAATAACCGAGCACGTCCTATATCGGGGCACAAACAAAAAACAAAAGAAGAAAAGAGAAACAACAAGGAGAGCAAGAATCCTAAGCATTGGTCCGAGTGTTGTCTTCGGCATCATCGATGTCTAAGATCAACAACTGCTGGGCTGTGTCCCACTTCTGGCCATCACCATCTTGCTCAGGCAAGACTGGGGTCTCTTCCTCGTCCTCGTCTTCCTCACCTCCACCTTATTCCTTGGGATCAATGATGAGCTACCAGTCAAAGACAACCGCCTTAGGATGCTTCGTTAGGATGTAGTCTTGTAGGTCCTTCATCCTAAGCAAATAATTATTAGAGAACTTCTTTGTGCCATTGAAGTTTTCCACCGCCTAGTGCACTGCCTTAGCCAGCCTATTCGGTAGCTACTTCCTAACAAACCTCTGGTGCTCCGCCCTAGCAACCCGAGCCAATTCTTATTCCCCAAAAGGTCAGGCCGAGCCCTCTGAACTTCTTCTTGAGCCTCGTTAACCTTCTTCTTGGCGGCCTCTAACTCCACCTTGACCCAGGCTAGCTCGTCAATGCTATCCTTCAGGTTGTCCTCAGCCTCGACAATCTTTTAAGTGGCCTTGTTGGCCTTATCCCACCGCACTTTGACTTGTTGCTTGGCCCTAAGGTCGGCAACCTTGAAGGCCGCACAAGCCTGCAAGTTCAACATTAATAAAACCAAATTAGAATGACCCTATATTTAACGGGAACACAATATGCACCATCAAAGAAATAATAAGATATAGTTAAAAATTTTATTTTTAAATAAGGACACATATGTAAATTGCTTTTATCGCGAATACAAGCATAAATTTCTTTATTATCAAGGGCACAATTGAAATTCATCAAAACCTTACAATCACAAAAAAAAAAAAATGTTAAATCCTCGATGAATCAAGTGTCTATGAAATAGAAAAATGTTGTCCGGAACCACGGGCCCACCCCTGTGAGTGCCTAGGCTGCTGTCCGTCCGACCAAATAAAGGTGCTCATGAAGTACATGGCTCCACATTTTTAACCAAAGTTTTAATGTTAAAAAACATACACCAAAAACCCCACGACATTACAAAAAGGGCTGGTTCAACGGTGTAAGAGCAACGTTGAACGTACACATAGAAGGAACATATCTCTTGTTGTGTAAAGAAAGCTAGATAGATAAATTAATACGGAATTTTCGTATAGAGGGTTACAGCTCAGAGTTGGATTGGGACTTGCGTGACGCCCAGGTAATCTATTAGAATCCAATTCAGCAAAAGGTCAAAAAAGAAATGGTTGCCAGTAATTTTGCTACTTTTCTTTTAAAAGTTAGTCCTTTCTCATAAATGTTTACGTCCTTTCTTCGGTCGTCAAGATATATAACACGATTATAACAAATTTTGTTTTTCTTGTAAAAGTGGAATTAAAATAGTTCCTGCTCCTTCCTTTGTTTAGTCACTAATATGTTACATTACAAATTTTTTCATACATTCACAAAACCAAAGTTTTCTGGAGAGAGTAGGGACCCCTATTCATTTTTTTTTTTTTTTTAAGTATTCAAGTGAATTAGAAAATGTACCCTGATTGTAACGATAAATCAAACCTCCCTTACTAACAAGAATATTTCTCTTACTAGATACGCAAAAAGGGACACGTTGTATGAGATATATAATATTTAATATTATTGATTTCAAATCGTAATATTTGGATTACGTTACGTCAACGGCACTTTCTGTTTTGGGTTTCCTTTTTTTTCTTCTGAAGTTGTCTAGCTAGGCTCTAACACCACGGTAATTACCATGTGATTTTTGATAATGAGACAAAGCGAAAGGACCACCCCATTCCATACTACACGACTTGACTCTTTTTAAGGTTTTTTTTTTAAAAAAAAATTCCTTTTTCCAGTTAAAAAAGGCTCTTCTTTGACCAACACGACTCTAGTTTTCTCAACTTGCATGTTACGCAGAAATTAAATTTAAAAAAAAGGTACTTACGTAGAATCGTTCAAATTGGTACCAACTAATTATGTATATGGTAAAAGCTGTCACGACTAAGCAAATGGGATGTGAATTGAAATGATCTTAGTCAGAGTCAGGTCAGATTTTCCAACAACATTTGTTATGGGCGTTAATTCCGCCATATAAGGTTAATGTCATGGGAAATTTCCTTCTTCCCTAAGAACGTTGTTGTAGTTGATACATTATAGTGTTTCGTTTTTTCCAAGGGTTAATCTCATTTTTAGTCGAACTATATGTCAAATATCAATTTAGTAAATGACTTTTAAAGTGTCTCAAAACGAGTATTTGATCTATGACGTTTTCTCAAATTAGTTTATTTAACTTTTAAACCTCAACAAATCAAGGGTGTTTGGCTAATAGTGGTTCACACCATAAATTCAGCTCTTACATGCTACAACAGAAAGAAAAATATTGCTACAGTGTAAAGCTCTCACATGTTACAGTAAAAAAGTTCCCATCATTAGCCAAAAACCCTATAAGAAAAGCACATAATTGACTTTGTTTAAGAGGAGTAAATTTTGTAATTCTCCAAGACATGACATGACAGTTAGGAGGAAAATTACTCCCTTTTGTCATTGAGATTTTAATAGCCGGATGAACAAAATAACTACTTTGAGGTAATTTACTAGATCGATGACTCGTCCTACAACAATTTGGAAAGTGTTTGGAAACAAAGTTGGAATTTAAAGTTGAAACTTAAATACTATAGTATGTGAGAGCTTTACACTATAATAAACTTTTGCTTTTTATTATAGCATATAAAAGCTTTACACTGTAGCAAAGTTCAAACTAACTTACCAAACTAAGCCTTGAAAGTTAAGTAAGATAATGAGATATGACCATAGTTAAGCCTTTTGCTAAGTGTGCGAGTTAGCTAAGAGTTGTGTCAAGAGCACGAGTGAGAACAATACACCTGGGGTGGGGGTGGTAAGTGGGGTTTACATAAATAAAAGTCTTTTTCATTCTCTTGGGTTAAAACTCAATTATTAATAAAACAATAGGACTCAATCTAGTATATAATGTATTCTTTAAATTAAGTCTTATTATTTTATTAGTAACGTGGTTTTAATCATATAGGTTTAAATAAGATTACTCTTAAATAAATTAAACTGCAAAGAAACGGAAGGAAACTATCTTCTTGCACTTATTATTGCTTGTGGCAAAAAAAAAAAAAAAAAAATTGTTTGAAGAAATCCAGACACAGCCTTTTGCGGGAAAACATACAACAACGGCCCAAATATAAGAATGGGCAAGAGCAACTTTGTTTTTGGGCCTTTTTGAAGCTCGTGGCACATAAAAGGGCTAATCATTTGATTATGATGCCACTTGTCTCCTAAGGTTATGCCCGGGCCACATATTTGAATTTAGAGTTAACCAGACAAGTCACCCAACTATTTTTATTAAATTAAAATATGACTTAACTTTGTAAAATATTTACATATGTCTTCAAAGTCTAATTATAGAACACTAAAAGATATCATTAAAATAAATACCATATACGTAAAAAAAATTAATATATTTTAAATATTGTATTAAATTTCAATCTCACAACAATAACTTAGTCATGTGTTATAATTTTACTTGAATTAAAGTCCTAACAAAACTTAGTAACGAGTTAATAAGATAAATAGCTTAAGATTATATTTATTGAATTAAAATATAATTCTAGTTTGTAAATATTCTATATATGTCCTAAAATAATATCGTTAAAAAAATAACTATATAATTAAAGAAATTTTCAAAATATTGTAAATATTGTGTTAACTTTCAATTTTATAACAACAATTTGGTCATATATTGTAATTTTTTTTCTTAAATTTACTCAACAGTCACCATAGTCTCTCAAAGTTCATGTACCTTATCCTTTCCTTTCTCTCTCTCTCTCTCTCTCTCTCTCTCTCTCTTTTGTTTTTTTTTTGGGCTAAATCTTTTGTTCTTTGTTTTCCTTAAACTTTTCCATTGCCCTTTCTTTTTAGTTTTTTAGTAAATGATTAAAACTCGAATCCACAAATGATGTACCCTTTTTCACTTTAAATTCATTTCGCTCCTTTCAAGTTAGTCATAATTTAAAAAAAAAAATGAATCCAAAAAAAAGTTTATTGCTATCCTTTAGGAATTCTTAAGAAACTATTTAGCAGAAAGAGTATGCAGTAGACATGAAATTTTTTTTCTAAACATGAATCTTTACCTTTTTTAAAAAAGAAGAAAAAATAAAATGGAAAATTTGTCTAAGAATTCAACACCGTCTTAAGTTGAAGAGAAATATGACATTTTTGCTTAGCTTTTGCATTCTCAAAAATTCCAAAAGGATTTAGAAAAAATTAAATTCATTAAAATTTCACCTCCTGGTGTGAAATTCAGCTAAAACTGAATATTAGTATTGTTGAAAACTTTGATAAATGTATAAAACGAATAATAAAATGGGACCCCTTTCAATGGGATTAACAATTGAAATTTTACTTTTATAATTCGTGTTGATTCAAATATCTAAAATTTATTTAATTTGTTTATTTCTCAAGTAACAAAAAGAATGATCATGTATTTTGTCAATTACTTGGTAACTTTGTTTAGTGTTGATTTAGTCGTCAACGTGAATGATCAACATGACTATAGTATTAGATTAACACAATAAACAGCAGCGGAACCATATGGAGCCAAGTGGGGACGCCCGCCACCATCGGCCCAAGTGGCTTTAAATATTTTTACACCTTTTTTTTTATTATTTTGTCTCCATTGAAGCTTATTCTTGATAATATTTATTTTAAAACTTTTTAAAAAGTTTCAACTATGTCCCTAGATTTTATCTTTTGAATTTTTAAGGTGTTCAGGAACTTGGTTTAAACTATTAGTTTGAATCAAAACAAAGTTGCAGCAATTTAAATTTTATAAGAAAAAACACTAATAATAACCTTAGTTTGAACCAAAAGATTTGGTTTTAATCAAGATTCTAAACAACCTATTATATTTTAATTTTAAAATACGAAATAAACAACAACTTAATCACAATATTTTATGAATTTGTAATTTTGTAAATTGTAAATTTCAAAAATTAAATTAAATTTTATAATAATAATAGGCCATAGTTAAAAATTTTGGTTTAATTTACGCTCCTTGTGAAAGAATTTTCTGGCTCTGCTATTGACAATAAATAAATATACACACACATCAACATGAATTCTAGATCGACATGTTTAGGCTAGTAAAAAAATGATCAAGACAACAATATCTATTATGTAGTCATCTCTATATTCACCAACAAATTAAAATATCTGATGTTACATATTGAAACAAATGTCAATGGTACAAATATTGAAACAAATATCTCATTCAAGAATCCAGTTTCCGGTTTTGATCAAAACCAGAGTTCGTGTTCCACATTGGATTACTAGCAAATGCCAAATCTATTTCAATGATCACTCAAATAATAAAGAAAGGCCAAATCTAGTTTTCATTGTTATGGAACTACGGTAGCACGTCAACACACACGTAATACAGAAAATTATAGCTGTGTATATATGTGTGTGTATATAAAATATAGGTGTATATAAAGTGGATTTAGGATTAAATTAGTATATGTTTTTTTCCTTGAAAAATGGTGTATAATCCACTCCTGTTTGAAGCCTTGAACACTTGGAACTCAAAATGAGACTCCTAGTCCACGAAGGGGTGTCTAAAGCTAATAAATAATCAAGGGATATTTATTTTTTTATATCATTTATTTTATATTAATTCAAAGCCTATATTTTCGGTTTTTGATCTCATCAAAAATATACCTTCAGATTTAATTTAATACATAAATATATACCTTATATCAGTTAATAGTTGATTTTACCTTTAAACTAAGCAAATTATCATTAAGTAAAAGAAAAAAAAAAGAATTAAAACTTAAAAAAATTAAAAAAACAAAAACACATAAAACACCTATTTTTGATGACATTTTTTACATTTTAGAATTAAAAAAATTAATGTAAAGTTTTTTTTAGTTTTAAAAATTCTCTTATTCTTTAATTTGAAGGTATCTTGGACAATTTATTAGGTCAAATTGAAGATTGATTATGAAAATGTATAAATTTATGTATTAAATCTAATTCGAAGGTATAAATTTGATGAGATTAAAAAATAAATCTATATTGTTTGAAAAAAAAAAACCTAAAATACAAAATATAAAAAGGTAAATAACCCAATAAAATCAATTATAAAGCAACGGGTGCTGGCTAATGTTGACCGTGTGCAGCTACCGCTAACATCTTCATTTTCCTTGCCTAAGTTTGTACAAGGCTGCGATTTCAGGTGTGTCGTTTCTTGTTTGGTTGCTTCCTATATGTTGTAGAATATTTTAAGTTCTCACTAGGGGAGCATCATGTCACGAGCTTACTTTCTTCAAACTACTCGTGCGGCCTTAGCAATGCCTCGATGCTAAGTCAGCCTAACTCACTCACGCTCTTGCCTAGAACTCAAGGGACCAAGAGAGACCAAGGAGACCTTTGGAAAGGCTTTTCTTAGATTTCCTTGGATGATCTACAAATGAAGGGGATGGTCCTATTTATAGCCATCCTCCCAACTAATGGACGGTCTAGATTACATTGATCTTTACAACGATCTAACGGCTACTATTTACTATCTAGAATGTTCTAGCAAAGTGTGGAAGATATTTACAGATATAAAATATTCTAGAGAGTTCTAGAGCAGTCTTGAGTCTTCCAGGATCTGCTAGATTCATCAGGATGCTTCTAGACTGTGCTGGAACCTCCTGGAATACTGTAGAACATTGTAGATCAGTCTGGACCCTTCTAGAATCTCACTTGGGCTATGCTTTCCCCCAAAAACGCCCAAGACAAGTGTGTAGCCTCCTCGTGGCTTGGTGGGGCGTGACATTCTCCCCCACCTATGCTCGCGACGCCCTCGTCGCGTCCTTGTGGTATTGTTGGATCCGATCTTTGAATTGCCAAAGTGCCTCCTCAGTTTCCCAACTAGCCTCGGCGTCCGGCAGTCCCTTCCATTTAATAAAGTACTCCCTGTAGCTTGGCACGCCTCGTCTTCGGATGACTCGATCTGCTAGTATTTCGTCCGCCTCTTTGTCAAAGGAGGTGACCACAGCTGTGGGTGCTCGATGGGAGACTCCTCTTTCTGGATCTTCCATGTCTTCATGGTACGGTTTGAGCATGCTTACGTGGAAGACTGGATGAATCTTTAGCTTGGGTGGGAGGTGGAGTTTATATGAGACCTTACCTATACGCTTGATTACCTCGAAAGGTCCTTCATACTTGCGTATTAGCCCCTTATGGACCTTCCTGAATGTCTTGAACTGTTGTGGCAAAAGCTTAACTAAGACAAGGTCTCCTTCCTTAAACTCTATGTGCCTCCTCTTCTTGTCGGCCCATTTCTTCATGCGCTTCGTTGCTTTGTGCAATGATGCCCGAGCTAGTTCTGCCTGCTCATGCCATGACTTAGCGAATTTGAACGCAGCAGGGCTCTTCCCTTCATAGCGAGTGGCAAGGGAAAGAGGGGTTGTTGGCTGTTGTCCCATGACGATCTCAAAAGGACTCTTGTTGGTGGCCTCACTTTGTTGCAAGTTGTAGGAAAATTGTGCAACGTCTAAAAGCTTGGCCCAGTCCCGTTGGTTGGCACTCACATAGTGCCGCAAGTAGAGCTCCAATAGAGCGTTGATGCGTTCCGTTTGGCCGTCGCTTTGCGGATGGAAGCTTGTTGAGAAGTTCAAGTCCGACCCTAGCATCTTGAACAGCTCCGTCCAAAACCTTCCAGTGAAACGAGGGTCTCGGTCACTGATGATGCTTGTTGGAACGCCCCAAAGTTTGACTACGTTGCGGAGGAATAGTCTGGCTGCGTCCTCTGCTGTGCAGTCAGTTGGCGCTGCAATGAAAGTGGCGTACTTGCTAAACCTGTCCACTATGACCATAATGCTTCCACATCCATCGGACTTCGGTAGGCAGGTGATGAAGTCCATAGAGACGCTTTCCCATGGTCTCTCTGGAATGGGTAGTGGGTTGAGCATGCCACCTGGTTGCTGTTGGACTATCTTATCTTGTTGGCAGACAAGGCAGGTCCTCACATATTCCTCGACCCCATCTCGCATGTTAGGCCAATAGTAGACAGACTTTAAGAGAGCAAGTGTGCGCTTCATACCTGGGTGGCCCGCCCATAAGGAGTCATGACACTCCTTTATTAAGTCTTTCCTCAAATTGGCCCACTTTGGTACGTACATTCAGTTGCCCTTGGTGTAGAGGATGTCATCAGCTAGCCAAAACCTTCGTGTTTTGCCCTCGTTCGCCAAGGCAATGGTACTTTGTGCTTGAGGGTCCGCCTTTAGTCCCTCCTTGATTTTGCTCAATAATGGGCTAGTGACTTGGGAAATGCTCGAAAGCTCGGCCTTTCGACTCAGCGCATCAGCTATCACATTCACCCTTCCTGGCTTGTACTCCATGACATAATCGAATTCAGCCAAGAAGTCTTGCCATCTAGCTTGCTTTGGACTGAGTTTCTTTTGGGTCTGGAAGTAGCTTGTTGCAATGTTGTCTGTCATTATCACGAACTTTGACCCAAGTAGATAATGGCGCCACACTCTAAGGCAATGGACGACGGCTGTCATCTCTTTCTCTTGTACGGTGTAGCGTCGCTCAGTCTCATTGAGCTTTCGGCTTTCATATGCAATTGGGTGTCCTTCCTGCATAAGAACTCCTCCTATGGCAAAGTCTGAGGCATCTGTGTGTACCTCATATGGCTTGGTGTGATCGGGTAGGCTGAGTACGGGCTCTTCACTGATTGCTTTCTTCAGATCTTCAAAGGCCTTTTGACACTTCTCTGTCCAGTCCCACGCTTTGTTTTTCTTGAGAAGGTCGGTCAGTGGAGCAGCCCTCGCCGAATAACTCTTGATAAAACGGCGGTAGTAGTTTACTAGCCCAAGAAATGATCGCAACTCATGTACCTTGGTTGGTGGCTCCCAAGTTTGGATTGCATGCACCTTGTCATCTTCCATCATTAGTTGGTCACCCTTGATCTTGTGCCCCAAGAAGACTACCTCTGGCTTGGCAAAGGAACACTTTTCCTTCTTGATGTATAGCTCGTTGTCTCGTAGCACCTTAAACACCTCTCTCAAGTGCTGCACGTGCTCTTCCAAGGTCTTGCTATACACCACTATGTCGTCCAAATAGACGACCACAAATTGATCGAGATACGGGTGGAACAACTTGTTCATCAAAGTGCAGAATGTAGCAGGTGCATTGGTTAGTCCAAATGGCATAACCAAGAATTCATAAGACCCATACCTTGTAACACATGTGGTCTTTGGTTCGTCTCCTTCGGCTATGCGAACTTGTTAATACCCCAAGAGAAAGTCTAACTTCAAGAAGTAGCGAGCATGACCTAGTTGATCAAACAAGTCAGCAATCAGAGGGATGGGGTATTTGTTCTTTACCGTGATTTTGTTGAGAGCTCTGTAGTCGATGCACATGCGCAAGGAACCATCCTTCTTCTTTTGGAACAGGACTGGTGCGCCGAACGAGGCTTTGGAAGGCCTGATGAACCCTGCATCAAGTAACTCCTTGAGTTGCCTTCTTAGTTCCGCCAATTCTGGTGGTGCCATACGATATGCACCCATGGCTGGTGGCTTTGTCCCTGGTTCCAACTCGATCTGATGGTCTACCTCCCTCCTTGGTGGTAGCTTCTTTGGTAACTCTGCTGGTGCAACGTCCCTGAACTCCTCGAGGACAGCTGCTACCTCCCTTGGCTCGACTTCTAGTGGCCCTTGTTCTTCATCATCATGCTCCTTGAGGATAGCCAAGTAGCTTTCCTCGTCCCTCCGGATGCCCTTCTTAAATTGCATTGCTGAGAGCACCTTTACGCCTTGCTTGTTGGTCCTTGTTGTCGGTACCACACAAGCCTTATCGCCGTCCATGATGCACATGCTGTTGGCGAATGGTACTGGGAATGCCTTGACTTGATCCAAGAATTCCAATCCCAGGACGACCCTAAAGTCATCCATTGGAACTACGGAGAAGTCCATATGTCCGGACCAGGCTCCCACGCTGGTCTTAACTCCTCGAGCTATGCCATGAATGGGTCGAGCAGCTGAATTAACTGCCTTGATGGAGCCCCCTCCACCAGTCGCCTTAAGTCCTAACCTTTGGGCTTCTTCGATTGAAATAAAGTTGTGGGTTGCACCTGTATCAAGCATGGCTACCGTTGGTTTCCCTCCAATGGACACGTCCACAAAGAGTAGGCCTTTCGCTTGGGTCTTGGGAGCAGATTGGATCACATTGAGTAGCTGTAAGGACCCCATGTGTGCACCATTGTTGCCACCATCGGACTCCGTCCCGTCTTGATGACTTGCAAGGAGCGAATTTAAAGCTCTTTTCTGTGGGCAATCCCTAGCCCAGTGGGGACCATCACAAAGGAAGCATTTGTTGTTGGACCTACTTGAACTCTTGTTGTCCCTTTGTTTGCCTTTGTCTTTGCCCCTTGAGGTGTTATCTTGGCGGTGCTCGTCTCTGCGTTGGCCTTTGTCTCCCCCACCTTTGGCTTGACCACCCTTCTTATCCTTCGGCTTGTTGGTGGACTCCTTTTGGCTTGCATAGTCAATCAGGCTTTCGGCCACAGCTATGGCAGTGGCAAGGTCTTGTACCCCACGTCGCCTCAGCTCGGTCTTGGCCCATTGTTGGAGCCCATCCATAAAATTGAAGAGTGCGTCTTTGTCCGACAAATCAGGGATCTCAAGTACCAAGTTAGTAAAGTCTTTAACATAGTCACGAATAGATCCTGATTGTTTAAGCCTTCGCAGACGAGCTCTAGCCTCATCCTCGGCATTCTCGGGATAAAACTGCCTTTTAAGCTCCCTTTTAAAGTCATCAAAGGTAGTCATGGTACACGTACCTTTTTCGATGTCTCCCCGTCTTCTCCTCCACCACAGCATGGCTGTGTCATTGAGATAAAGAGCCGCAGACTGGATCTTGGCGTCCTCGTCTGTGATGGCCATGGCTCCAAAGTATTGGTCTAGGCCCCACAAGAAGTTGTCCACCTCTCGTGCATTGCGTGATCCCCCGAAACTCTTAGGCTTTGGCACGTCAATGCGCCTAGCTTCAACGGTGCTACTACTGGACCCTGTCGCCAATGCCCGCTTGCAAAGGGCTAAGTCCCCACGCATATCCTCAATGCGTGTGAGTGTGCTGTTCAGCTCCATCTCGTGGGCTCGACGCATTTTGGTGAGCTCTCCCGCAAACTCCTCACGAACCTTCTCAATTTCGGCCCGCAAGGACTCCTCTAGTTGAAGCAACATGCCTCGGATCGCAGTGTGGATAGCGGCATCCTCCGCTTCTAGGCCATCCACCCGTTGGCTTAGGTCATCCACCTGGGCCTCCACGCCACTCACGTCCTCCTCTACCCGAGATAGGCGTGAGTCAAAACTAGAGATCACGTCCTTAGATCGACCCCGCTTAGCCACAACGTTGGGGTCGACTATTTCTTCGCGGCCTCGCTCTTGCGTCACCTCCACGTCGGAAGGGTTGGCTCCTGTGGCCCTTTGAGCAGCATTGTTCTTAGCCATTGTCTCAGCCTGAGCCTCGCTCTGATACCAACTGTCACGAGCTTACTTTCTTCAAACTACTCGTGCGGCCTTAGCAATGCCTCGATGCTAAGTCAGCCTAACTCACTCACGCTCTTGCCTAGAACACAAGGGAACAAGAGAGAACAAGGAGAACTTTGGAAAGGCTTTTCTTAGATTTCCTTGGATGATCTACAAATGAAGGGGATGGTCCTATTTATAGCCATCCTCCCAACTAATGGACGGTCTAGATTACATTGATCTTTGCAACGATCTAACGGCTACTATTTACTATCTAGAATGTTCTAGCAAAGTGTGGAAGATATTTACAGATATAAAATATTCTAGAGAGTTCTAGAGCAGTCTTGAGTCTTCCAGGATCTGCTAGATTCATCAGGATGCTTCTAGACTGTGCTGGAACCTCCTGGAATACTGTAGAACATTGTAGATCAGTCTGGACCCTTCTAGAATCTCACTTGGGCTATGCTTTCCCCCAAAAACGCCCAAGACAAGTGTGGAGCCTCCTCGTGGCTTGGTGGGGCGTGACAATCAGCTTTGTTTGCTAACTTTTGCTGCTTACGTCCGGATCCATTTGGTATGGGTTTGAATTATCATGGTTTTAAATCATATGATTTAAATTGGTATTTAAAAGTATAAGTAAAGAACTAAACAATGAATAAAATATCAAATTTAGGAGCTGGTATTTTTGGATAGTGTGAAAATATTTGTGTGGGAACCAAAAATAGAGTCATTATTTTACTATAATAAATAAGTTTAAAACCGTGTAAACCTAAGAGATAATAATATTTTCAAAATCAGTCTTGAATAAGTTCAATCATTACATTAAAGTTCAAAATCATTTCAGTCAACACACATCTAAATGCTAGTTTAAATCGGGCTTAGAGATTCAAACCGCTCATGCCCACGTACCCAACGCATCCTTCGACTATTGGTACAACTTCTTGATACACAACAGTACTAATGTCCCAAAACTTTAAAAAAACCACGTGTCCACTCATTATTACCCCGTTTATATAATTTAAAAACATTCTTTTTAGTTTTAGGTTCGTTTTAAATTCATATATAATTATTTGAAGAAAGTAATGACCACGCAGGCAAGAGGTTTTCATACCTTGACGTTAGCTAGCTCACCATTATTACATGCGAAGAAGGGGTCAAAATGACATTAAAACAAATAAGTGAAAGTCCAAAATGAAAATGCAACCTAGAATTCCAGTTCCAACTTCCAACGTAATAAACTCAAAGGAGAAAATATTCTTTCATGCCAAGCCTATAGGATGCCAAAAAACATCACAATATTTGACTCAACACGGCAAGTTTAAGAGAGAGACCAATATTAGCCAAAAACCCAATTCAAACGTAACAAAAGAATGAGTTAATTTTGCGTGTGTGAAGAAGATTTTCATACTCGGTGTTGCATGGAATACATGGGGAAGATATCAAGTAGAGTTTTCTGGAATGCTTCGTATCCAAACCCAAAATGCCCAATTCAACGCGCTCATAAAAACGTCACACGGCTTTCAAAAGTATTAGTATTAGGATTTAGCGCCGCGTTTGCTGCGCGTTATCAGCCGACGTCCAAAATCATGTGAATCAAAAGCTGAGGTCCAATGACTAATATCAAGCTAGCTAGCCTATTTATTTCTTTTCGCATAAAACAAGCTAATTTATTTATCTTGCCATCCTATTGAATTATTTATTCAACAAAAAAATAGAGATTGAGAGAATTTTTACATGTTGTTTGGTAAGGAGCGGTTTTAATTACTATCTTAGTTATAAACAGTATAAAGCTCTCACATGCTACAATAAAAAAAAAGTTACTACAATGTAAAGCTCTCACACATGACAATAAAAACAATTTTAAATAATTGTTCCCACCACCAAACCAAACACCCTATTAGTTGGGTATGACATGAAACATCGTGTATATGACATTGTTCGTAGTTTGTATCGGATCTAATACATGTAAAAATGTATTCTATTAATTAAGATGCATTACACCATTAATTTATCAGGCTACACTTTCTCGCAATAGTGTTATTAAACAGAGCCACTTGTAGTTTATTAGATTTTTCTTTATTATTCTTATTAGTATGTTGGGGTGAGTAGATGATGTTGAGATTTTCTAGCTAATGCACGGATCCCAAATTCCCATCATCCAACAATTTTATAAAAAAAATGTTACAGTAAAAAAAGAGTTTTTTATGTTAAATATTTCTGTTGATCACTTTTATCTTTAATATTAAATCTGTCGGGTTAAAATTTAAAAGTTTACAAAACCCATATGATCTTATACAAATCTAATAGTTCAAAAGAAAATTTTTTCTTTTGCGAGGTGTTTTTTCCCCCACTTTCTATCCCAAAAGACTCCATCAAAAAAGGATTTGTACTATTTTGTCATATACCCACTTTTAAAAATCGCTGCGTTTCTGCCTAATAGTGATTTTTGGAGTCAGTCGGTCCACGGAGGCGTTTGCGTTGACCGATTTTTTATCCAACGTTTGACAGCTTTTTCTTCATATTTTTAGTGTATGGTTTGATTTGATTTGATCCATTCTAAATTCCAAAACCCCATGCTCTACCCCTTCTCCGTCCAACTCTTTGGCGGTGTGTTCAAATTTACCATTTCAAACTTTAATTCAACGGTCAAATATTCAAAACCCATCACCCGGCCCTTTCTCCCTTGTGTATTTTCATTTATATATAATTTTGTTTTGCAAATTTTTTACCAAAATTTTCAAAGTCCAAACCCGCGTCGCATTTTTTTTTTTTTTTTTTCATTTAAGCGCGCACACACATATATAAATCTAACCCAACACAACACATTTCCCATTCAAACTCCAAACGCTTTACAAAACCGAAAAACCACCACAAAATATTATCATACAAAAAGAACAAGAACAACTAAACCAAACTTGGTAAAGCGGCGGCAGCAGCGGCAACAACAACTATGATCTCTTCATGGAGACGGCGGAGATCGGCAGGCCGCCGAGGCAGAACGGAAAAGCTCCACCTCGATGGTGGGGCGGGCGACATAGAGCTGACTATACCGAGCCATTTCCGGTGCCCGATATCGCTGGACTTGATGAAAGATCCGGTCACTCTGACCACCGGAATCACCTACGATCGTCTGAGCATCGAGACGTGGATCGAATCCGGAAACGTCACCTGCCCGATTACCAACCAAGTACTCCAAGGCCTCGAGCCTATACCTAACCACACCATTAGGAAGATGATCCAAGACTGGTGCGTCCAAAACAAGTCCTACGGAATTGAGAGGATTCCGACGCCTCGTATTCCAATGAGCTCCGTCGAGGCATCGGAGATTCTCTTCAATATTATCGAAGCCGCCGAGAGGAGGGAGCAAGACAAGTGTAAGGAATTGGTGATGAAGCTCAAGGCTTCAATAAAAGAGAGCGAGAGAAACAAGAGGTGCATTGTAAGCAATGGCGCGGGGAAGGCTTTGTCGGCCGCCTTCGAGTCATTCTCCTTGTTGGAGAAGGCGGCTTTCGACGACGACAGCCGAATGGAAATATTGGAGGAATTGTTATCGGCTTTGACGTTGGTTTTCCCCTTGGATGAAGAGGCAAAGTGTGTTTTAGGATTGGAATCTTCCTTAAAGTGCATGGTGAGGTTTTTGGAGGGAGGGGATTTATCAAGAAGAAGAAACTCCGTCTTGGTGATAAAACAGATCGTGTCGTCGAATCCGAGGAAGATCCTGACCATGGCGGGGATTGAAGGAGCTTTGGAAGCTCTTGTCAAGCTTATAAAGGAACCCATTTGCCCTACTTCAACAAAAGCTTCGTTAATGGTGTTATACCACATGGTTTCTTCTTCTTTCTCAAACGATAATATTAGAGAGAGATTTGTGAAAATGGGTTTGGTCTCTTTGCTTCTAGAATTGCTTGTGGACTCGGAGAGCAGTGTTTGTAACAAGGCATTGGGAGTTCTAGACGGGATTTGTAGCTGCAAAAAAGGGAGAGAAGAAGCCTATGGAAACGCCTTGACCATGCCGGTATTGGTGAAGAAGATACTCCGAGTCTCTGACTTGGCGACCGAGTTCTCGGTTTCGATAATCTGGAAGCTCTGCAAAACTTATGACGATGAGGATTGTGATGAGGACGAAGAGAAGGTGATTAGGGCTGTTGTTGAGGCTCTGGAAGTTGGTGCTTTTCAGAAGCTATTGTTGGTATTACAAGTTGGGTGTGGGGAGAGGGTAAAAGAGAAGACTAGTGACTTATTGAAGATCTTGAATCTTCATAGAGGAAGGGTTGAGTGCATTGATTCCATGGATTTTAAGGATCTCAAGAGGCCCTTTTGATTTGAATATAGGAAATCATATCTGTAGTTTGATTAATTTGATCGGTAAGGAATAAGGATTTAGGGTGATCATTTTTGTTTCCTTTCACGTTCATTTTAATTTGTACAAAATTACATGTTACACATACATCTTGGTTTATGGATTATACACACAATATTTTCGAAAGTTTAAAGGTCTAATGTTGTCCGTTTGAAATTTGTCATCCCGATTGGCTAATGGGAATGTTATCAGTATGCTATTTCCTCATTATATATAATAAATAAATTGTTTGTGTAATAGTAATTACAATTTTCAAATTCCCTTAATTTTTCATTTGGGTATTCATATAACGGATTCTCAATTAGCCCGGACAAAAAAAAAAGAAAAAAAAAGAGTAGAAGAATTTTTAGCAAAATAAAAAAACCTATATTTTTATCAAGTTTTATTGACTAATATATTTCTGATGTGATCTCATTATCAAAAATAATTGTGTATTATGGTAGTTATTTTTTCCTCCCCAACCAAAAAATTCTCCTTTTATCAACTGTAATTTTCCCCAAGCCAAATGAAAGGAGATAATAGCAGCTTAACTTAAAGGAGCCTGAATTGAGTACCATATACAACCATAATAAAAGGCACGAATAAATCATGTTTTATAGGTATCTTGCTAGATGCGCAAAAATTTTTATTGCAGCATTACATTATAAAACACGTGTACAATATATCACCGCAACTGGCGTTGAGATTACTAATAGGGTGTTTGGAAGGACGGTGGGAATCAGTGGTGGGAACTACTTTTACTGTAGCATGTGAAAGTTTTACACTGTAGCATATTTTTTTTATTGTTACTGTAGTATATGAGAGCTTTACACTGTTTATAACTGAGATTGTGGTAGGAACTGAGTGGTTCCCACCACTGCCAAACACCCCCTAAGTGTTCTCCTTCAGGCTCATATACAAGCAAAGTTTCTTTTGGATGTACCTCCTTTTCTTCGCAAAGTTGGATAAGGCAACAGAGAGTAGTTGTTATCAAGGGCCAATGATGGAGACGTTGTTCATTTCTAAGGCTGAGTAAAAAGTCGGTTCGGTTGGCTACCATCACGATCTCCAAGCGGCGGAGCAGAAATTATTTTTAACGAGGCGCAATATAAGAATTAAAATTAGCTATAACATTTTATCAAATTAAGACATAATTATATACTTCAGGTGTTGAGTAAGAAAAGAATCATAATTTTTTTCTATTTTTATAAAATAGGTATACAACAACATACTTTAATTATCTAGCATGAGCGCGATCATATTTTTCTTGCAAAATATGAGATACTAATTTTTTTAAGATTTACGGGTAAAAAAGCTAAATTTTAAAAATTGTATAAGGACATCTACTCGGACTCATTTATATGTGGCATAACAATCTTTTTTTTCTTTTTAAAGAGCTTTATAGCTTTTGAAGCTAGATTAGTAGATCAAAAGAAATCACATCAAAATCAAAACAAAAAACCGACAATGATGGTTTAAAACAGGATCTTATTAGTAGGTTATTTTTTCATACCTTAATGTAAAAATTAAAAAAGAGTTTTCTGAAAAATCAAAAGGATGGCTAAGAGAGGGTCCATATGTACGTACACTGAGTACAAAAGCCTGGTCATCATACAGCTCTGGTCTTTTTTCTTGTATAATAATATATTAATCAGTCTAACTTGGACAGCCCGTGTGAACGTTAGGTTGTCACCAGACATTGCAAACCTATTACGAGACATTAATTTGATATTAACTTTTTCTTTCTTTGATTTTGGGAACATAATATTCGTGACATGTGAAACAACACTACTAGAACTTGTAGTTGTATAATTTTTCATTATTCGGACTAAACAAATGTTCTGAGATAAAATGAAAAAAAAAAAAAGGAAAAATAAATGAACAAGAGGAAATTGGGGAAATTTCTTTTCAAGAGGAAAATCGTTAATTCAAATTCGTGTGTATAAGGCAAACAAGCTTAGAATTTGACCAGGTCCTGTTCCAATTTCTTCTATAAAATAGCAGTCAACAATTCACATTTGAGACCGTCTACTTTGTAGTATTACCATGTACTTCATTAATTACTTTCGACCTTAAACCAAAAAAGTGCTCCCTTCACACTGAACAAATGATCAAATTCTAATCAACTTTTTTAGGGTTATTAATTAATTCTTAATAAATATCTCGTGATATTTCTGCAAAAAATGTTTTGCAGCTCCTTTATTTATTTATTTATTGATTTATTTTTATAGGGTCGAATTATAGATGCCTTCTTTGCAATCTTTTATGCCAGAAGTTTTAATTCAAAATTTTTATGGTTTGCAATCAAAGCTTTTGTAGCTGACTCTCGACAATTAAAAACTATCTGTTGCTAAAATTTAGTCAAAGAAAATCTCGGATGTAATTATTTAAAATTGAAAATTTTTTACAATACCTTTGCTTTTTGCAACTTAAAAATATTCAATATCCAAAATTTGGTATTGAAAGCCAAGTCGATTCGTAATTTCAATGACTAAATGTGCGCGAATTGTTGCTACCAAACTTTGATCGCAGAAGCTTTTGGGACCAAAATATGTTGGGTTGCAAAAGGTTTTTGCTACAAAGAACAAGACATTCTGCGATCAAATTTTTTAAAGCAGAATGTTGAAATTCTTGTAATGAATTGGGGTGTTTAATTCTCTTGATTTCAGTTGTTCTCCCTCATCAAACCAAGGGTTAGTTTCATTCCAGAGTTTTTTTTTTCCTTACTTTATCAAATAATTTAATAAAATTTGTTTGGTTATAAAACAATCCGAAGGTGATTGGATCATATATAAATCAATATTCTATCCACATCAACCAACTCGTGCACTGATCTACTGCAATTTTGAAAAACAATTACTGGGAATTTTATACAATTTTTTTGATTGATTAATGCAAAAGTAATTTTAATGATACATGTTACCAATTAGTATAATTACTTCCGCTATAGTATCTCCGGTGGATATTATTCGTTAATTGATTTTTCCGTGGAATTAGACCAAAAGTATTTAACTAATTATTTATTCCAAATGTAAAAGCTCCCAAAGAAATTTGGTAATAAATCAATTGTTACAGTCATTAGTATATGTATTACGGGTGCAAACGAGAAAAATACACGCTATTAATTTGCTATAATTAATTGCTCCAATTATAAAAAAGACTTGCTCACCACCTTTGATTTATCAATTAATAGTTAGATTTTCTAATCTGTTAGGGTCCAACTAGATATATATTTAATAAGGGTTAATCATATAAACTTAATATATGATTTACCCTATTGAATAATCAAGCAATACTTAAACTTCAGTCTTCCTTCTAATTCACATGCCAAGAATTCAGAGGTGATCATCATGTAACTAAAATGAATAATCGGAAAAAAAAAATCTGAACATAGAAATGCGTGGCTGCAGTATAATAATTTCCTTGACTTAACAATATATGTTAATATATGCTCATTACTCAATTATCCACATAGTTGCATCTTTGAACGCCTGGGACTTTCTAGATCACTGCAAGCTAATCTAGAGTGTAAATAGAACAAGTCTACCATCTTTTTATTTTGAAAAGTCTGACAATCGAGAAGAAAAGAAAAAACGTTCTTACAGGCAGTGAATTTGTTTCAAAGGCATAAACTAAAAACGTGAAAAACTTATTAATTTCATCGAGAACAACATGCATATTTATTTTTTCAGGGTAAATTATCACGTTAGTTTTTAATCTTTCACACAAGTGTGATTTTGATTCTTAGCCTTTTATTTTTGATTTATCAGTCCCAAACCTTTTCTTTTAGTTACTAAAGGACCAATTTAACGGTTCAATCGTTAAGTTTGAGACCACGTTTTCACCTTTTTTATAACTTTAGGGACAGTTTGTCATCTTTTTGATAATTTTAAGGACCAATTTGTTGCATTTTCCATCCAAAATTAACTGTTTGACCGTTAAATTGGTCCTTCAGTAATTAAAATTAAAGGTTGAGGACTAATAAATCAAAAATAAAAGGTTAGGGACCAAATGTTCACTTTCGTGAAAGGTTAGGGACTACTAAAGCAATTTATACTTTTTTTAATTTTTTTGCTACATGAATATAAAATTTTCTTAAAAGTTTAGTTTCTTTTTTTCTTAATTTACTATCTTTTTTTTTTTTAGTTTAGTTTAGAAAAATAGGTAGAACATTTTAAAACATACGATTTTAATGAGGCAAAACCGACAATAAATTATTTAAGAAGTACAAAAGAGAAAATAGTACTTAAGAAGATTGCATGAAAAAATAGGTATAAGTAGAAATAAATTCAAGACAAATAATTTCAGTAAGACAATTAGAAAAATATATATTTGAAGGCCATAACATAATTCAAAAATCCATTGGGCGTAAAATTTTCTGGATAAAAAGGAAGCATATATGAAAAGTATTAAAACTTTATAGGCCATAACATAATTTTTCAAAATCCAAAAGTTTACAGAATTGTAGATTAAACGGCTAAATTTATTTAACTTGTATTATTCTTTTTCGTCTTTTTTTTTTCTCTCTTTTGCACTGGTCGGTACAACAAAAATGTTATACTTCTGTTGTAGTAGTTTCATCTACTCTTTCAATTAACATTTGTTTTAAATTACGGTCTAATATATAACTATTAAGTATATATTCAGAATCTCTGAAAAATGGTAACTAAATTTATGAGAGAATTAACAAAAGGATAAAGGAGATCAAGAATCCATTTGTCCCTCTAAATAATAAATATTGTTCAGGAGAATTTACGTGACTGACATATAACTCATGATCCCCAGTTTTATGTCACGTGACCACATGGCGCAAAATACTTTTCGCACACTGGAAAAGACTATCAAAATCAAACAGCATCTATCATAAAATCAACTTAATATATAATTACAAAGAGTCATTTATCCCCCCCAAAAAAAAAGTAACAAAAATAAAAATAAGTCTTTTAAGTGTACCCATCCAACTATTAGAACTAATATCTAGTGGTTCAATTGGTAATGTGAACGGGGTTTAAACGTGAAAAACGAATCAGCTCACTACGAGAGAAAGTTATTGACCCACGATTACCCCACATGAAAATTCTGTCAATCTTCTACATCTCTATTACATGTAATTGATAAAATTAAATTCTACAAAGTTTATTGATTCACATGATATACTAAATAAGCAAGTCATAGACCCTATAGTAGTTGCAAGCTTAGCTTAATAAGAAAAACACGCTCATATAGATTATATAAATATACAATTAGAAAGGAGATTAAGGAGGGTGGAGGCAGAGAGGAATGACAGTAGTAGTTTTGGAGAGGTTTGTGTTCGTAATTGAAAGCTGAGTTTCTAATTTGTGTCTGATTGTCAAGATAGGAAAAGGGATTTTAAGTCAGCTACCATGACGGTTTCTTCCAAAAACCATCGTGGTATGCTGCTTCTCTATCATGACGGTTTTCTAAAAAACCATTGTGGTAGACACATGCCCCATTGCATTGGTTTTTGTCTTTTTGGGCATAACTCTCCGCGTTTTTTTTCCCTTTATCACTATGGTTTTTGAGAAAAAGTCATTAAATGAGGGTTGTATAATCTCAAATCTGTTCTAGTGATCAAAAGAACTTTTACTTTTTTATATCTTTTGTTTTATATTTATTCAAAAATTATACTTTTAGTTTTTATCATCTCATCAAATGTATACTTTTATATTAGATTTAATACACAAATCTATATCTTAAATAAAAGAGAAAATGCACAAAAAACCTATTTTTGATGGTTTTCTAGGTATTTTGGGGTAAAAATCCTTAGTTTAAAGTTTTTTCTTTAATTTTTTTTACATTTTCTTATTTTTCTATTTGATGATATTTTAACCAATTGTTTAGGTTAAGATTAAAGATTGACCGTGAATAGGTATAAATTTGTGTATTAAATTTAATATAAAGGTATGCATATGATGATATAAGAACGAAAGTTATAGTATTTGAATAAACTTAAAATACAAAATATAAAAAACTAAATAACCCTACTATTAAGTTATAGTATTTGAATAAACTTAAAATACAAAATATAAAAAGCTAAATAACCCTACTATTAATTTTGTTATTATTTTTTTTTATAATACAAGTCAAAGCGGTGTTCGATGTAAAGGTATTACCTGTATTATATGATCGCTTGTGCTGCCTCAAATTGAGCTACAAGATCTTCTTAACCTCATAGCTAATCTTCAAATAAATTATATAAAAAATTCTAAATATTGGAAAAAAAAAGAATAAACAAACAAGGTCGATACGAGATCCGTAAACATTTTGAATTCCAAATTTATGTTCGTCATTATATCTGTCACTGTTCTACAGATATATTACTTCGATATTATTTGACGCACCGTCCATTGGTGTAGGTTATATAATATATTATTCAAAATATATATATATATATATAATATATTGATTGTTTAATAGGTTAAAGTTGATTTTATAGTGCCTTCAATGTCTATAGAAAATTCTTTTTGGCCAGTTCATGACAACGACAGGTCGTTGAATAGTCCAAGTTAGGCATGCAATTCTTATTTTCAATGTACATCGACGTATACAGTACGAACTGGGGCATACAATGGTCCACGTCTCGCAGTAAAACTTTTTAATAAGTTTTATCCGCGATGTCTGTGCCTTCATGAAACAATCCAGACCAGATTAATTACTTTTTATCTTCTTTATGGAAAGAAAAAAGTGTTTTTGGTTAATACTACTAGTAAGAATAAACACATGCCGGTTAAAGTTAAAAATTCATTGTTAGGGTTAAATAATATATTCCATCAAGTTTCGCGCTTATTACTTTGATTTAGTTTGACTGTGGAGGAGAACATGACATATATATATATATATATATATATATATATATATATATATCTGTGTGTGTAAAAAGTTAATGGTTATTCTTTAGAAACAACTGAGGTACACAAATATTTACAAACAAAAAATATTGTACCTCATAGTACACATGCTTGACAGTAATCGATTAAAGAATTAGCAAAATTTGTGTCAAGCTTTGACTGCATTTACAACCAAAAAGGTCCTCAAACTCGTATTATGGTTGTTTATATACGCTGTACTTTTATGAACATGATATCTCTATATAGGCCCGTTTGGTTCGAGTATTTGAATAAAATATTTGAATAAAGATTTAAATTTTTGTGAGAGAAAATACTGTAGCAAAATAATTCAAACCGTGATTCGAGTATCGAAACAAACGAGCCCTATATGTATCAGTCACCACCAACAGAAGGATCAATCAAGTTAAGAAAATAATATTTAATTTTGACCTCCTGACAATACTCACGTCTGGAAGCTTTTAGACTGATAATGTATTTCTCGGAGTCTGAGAAGTTTGTAAAGTCTTATAGATTTTGTGTTCTACCCTTTTATAAAGTCAGTTGTATTAATATAAATAAAGTTGTATAAGATGTTAATAGTTATGTTAATGGTTTATTAAAATACCTTATGTGCACCATTAATTCTATCGCAGTACACCCAAGATATTGCTCTGCAGTATTCCCAAATATGTAGCAGGAATTATTCCAGAAGAATCGGTTAGTTGGACCTGCACACAACATCTAGAATAGAAATGAAAATTTTTAGTTAAGAATTGATTAACCCTCTTAACTTGTAGGAAAAAAAGTTTCTATTAGTACGCTTCACACAGTGCAAGAACTAAAAAGGTTCACATCATGTAAGATTTGTAGAGACTAATTAAGATTTACAATGGAAAAAACTATAAGTGAATTTATTTAGCTCTCATTGAATCCAAGAGAATATGCAAGTTAGAAAGAATTGGTTAATCCTCTTCACTTTTTTTTTTTGTAAAGGTTAGTTTTCTAAAAGTTCTTTTACTTTCCCCTTACACTGTAACACCCCGAATTTAGTTAAGTGTTATTAGTGTGTAAAATAATGAATCAGTGTGCCATGATGTATTTTTAAATTTAATTTGATTATTTTATAATATTTCTAAATTAATGTTGTTTCTAATTATTTTAATCATTTTAAATATTTTTGATTATTTTATTTGCTATTTTGAATCTTTAGAACAAAACAATTTGTTAAATACTGAATACGTCTCATTTGAAATCTGTGAGCTACACACGGTTTTCTTGCAACAAACCACTCCCTCCTCTTTATTTATTTCACTCTCCCTCACTCCTTCCCTCTCACTCTCGTTCTCTCTCCCAGCTCTCCTTCTCTCTCTTTCTCTCCCTTTCACTCCCTGCTCTCTCTACTCTCTCTTTTATCTAAAAAAAATTTGAGCTTAAGCCTTGCTCCTTAGCTGAATTGGAAGCTTAGAGACGTGATTGAGCAACCATAAACTCGATTTGAAGCTTAAATTAAGGTAAGTTTTCAAAATCTTAAACTTTTTCAAAATTTTCAATTTTTATTATATTTTGAAATCCAAGCTTCCTTAGGCTTAGAAAACCCTTAATCTAAGTTAGAGAAACTTAAAACATCTAGAAAATAAGCTTAGATTGATGAGAAACGGATTCGAATAAAGTTTTTCTATTTTTCTCTATTTTCCTTATTTTTAGATTTTCTTGGATTTTTCTATGCAAACCTTGTTTAATTTAGTTTAAAGGTGTCCTATTATGTTTTTCTACCTTCTATGAATGTTTTGTATGCCTAGGATTTGAGAAAATAGGTTGAAAATGAGGATTTGGGCTCGGGGAGGCCGAGAGCCATGCCTGAAAAATTCTAAAATTTTCCCAGTTTGGCAGGGCAAACTTTATGTTCGACAGGCCGGACTCATACCTTCAGTAGGCCAAACCTAGAAAAGTTCGGCCGATCAGACCTAGACGGCCGGTAAGCCGAACTGCACAGTTTTGCAGGCCGATCCAGGGAGATCGATAGGTTTACTGGGCATAGTAAAAATTTGTCGCTTTTCACCCGTTTTTACTGTTTTGAACCCCGATTGAGATTTTAATCTTACAGTATGATTTTATGAACACAAGTGGCACACTGGGATACCATAAGATAGCTTAGTAACATAGGATATCCTAAGCTAGATACTAATAGACTTAGTTTATATATTTAAGGTTATTTGTCGTTCCGTGGAGCTAACGTATAGCGGAGCGGGATTGTGGTGCTGAGTCGTAACATTAAATATTGAGGTAGGACTTCTACCTCTTTCCTTGGTAGCCAAGCTTTTAAATGATTTTGGTCTCAAAAGGATTTTTATCTATTATTTTCATAAACAGTGGATTGAAGTGAATTTCATAATGAACCACATAATGAATATAAATGAAAACACTTGGTAAAAATGAGATTTTAATAACTATAGAAATATATAAACGGGCATGATGCCATATCAGAGATCAGGTCGTGTAGCGTGCGACCTTGGGGGCAGGTCCCGAAACCCAGCTGGGCTACTTCGGTGGTGATATCTATGGTTTTCCCAAGAAAGATATAAGGTACTTTCTGAATGAACTGTTTTTAAAAGACTTACTTAAATGAGTTATTTATTTAACTCTATTTTCTAATTATTTCTTTGAAAGATAAATTTTGTATTTAAATTTTTTATCTGTTTTTAAAAATATAGTCCTACTGAGCCTTTCACTCATTTTTTATCTATTTTTAAAACCTTTTCTCTTAGGTGAAATCCAACTTAGGTTTGACGAAGGGTCCGCAGATCGGACTTGCGAGCAGCAGAAGACCCGAGTAGGTTATTGTATAAATTAATCAAGGCATGCATTATTTTAATTTCTCTTTCTATTTTAAATTGTGGTTGTAATTTAAATTCTGTCGATATTATGTGTGTGTACAAGTTGTGGGTAGGTGGGACCTAATACGTATTTTTTCTTTCTTTATTATTTTATTTTATTTCTTTCTATTCATCTTATTTGTTTAATTATTGTAAATACTTGCTTAAAAAGAATTTTAAATTATCACCTATTTCTTATTTAATTAAATTTTTTAACCTGTGTTTTAATTAAATTTTTACTTATTTAACTTAATTAAACCGTCACGTCACCGTCCGTACTATGAGGTGTGACATACACACTGCAAGAACCACAAAATTTCATAGAAAAACTTAGTCATCACAGAAATTGGCACAAATGTGTTGTAAAAATGTTCAAGTTCATGATTAGAATATCTTAATCCTAAGTTCTAACAACTAAAAACATGTTTAATCAGAATATGTCATGTTTGTAACTTAACATTCATATATTTGCCCACATTTATAGTGAAGATACAAATTGAATTAGGAGTAGATAAATTTTTTTTTTCAATATGAAAAATAGGAAAAAGAGTAATGTCCTGATCCAAAAATAGGGGCTGCAACCGTTGAAAATAAAGAAAATAAAATGAAGTCGTCAAGTTGAGATCAACTTGTGAATAATAATAACAACAAAAAATTTTATCTCTCGAGGGTTTAAAAGTTCATAAATAATAGAGTTGTTTAAGTATAATTGTTCTTTTCTCCAAAATAAATACAAACACCAAAACCCGATGTTGGGACAACTCGTACAGTAAGTTTAGCATACAACAGTTACAAGATACATAACCTTACTCCATTCATACCTTAAGCAATTATGAGCCACTATCATCACTAGAGAACTCCAATTATGATTTCTATCTCATCTAGTCCGCAAAACCTAGGGAGTGGAAGTTTAAATAAAAATACTAAAATGTGAATGCAAGGCTCGAAAAGAATTAAATTTACAAAGCAGTAATTCTGAATAAACAGAATTTTAAAATTTGGAATTTAAACAACAACTTAGTAAAAACTTAATTTTGCAACTCATCTCTATATTATACATATCAACATATATTTACAACTTAGCCTTTTAATCCCTCATGCTTTGGAGTGCCCCAGTCAGGGTTTAAGGGCTAGCCCTCGAGCTTACACTCTACACAACCTACTGTTTGAGGTAATCTTTTCAAAACCAACTATCTAGAGACAATTACTCTTAACAACATTTGGAAACCATTTACACTTGGAATTTCTTATTTCGAGATTAAATCTTATTCCAAATCTATTTTCCTAAATTGTTAAATTATGATATTTAAATGCATATACTTTTTTCAAATCCTCTATTTCGAGAAAAGTCATATTTCATAAACCAATTTGCAATAAAACATGTTTTATTTCAAAACATTTATTTTCACGGCCAAAACAAATTAAATCATGCTGCTAAGGAAAGAATAAAAATTCCTACTCTTTGGAAAAAATTTACGAAGAACTTTTAGTTCGTTACTATCACCACATATGCTCCAAATATATCCTTAACCTTAAGACGTGTAATAATTAAAATTTAACTAAAATAATAACATCATATTATGTCAATTTATTTTATTAATGTTTCTCACAAATAATATACTCACAATATACATATAAATTTAAACACATAATTTAATTTTAATAACAATAAAATTAAGAGAAATTACACTACATAGCATATTTTAATAAGTTATTATTAAACAATGTTAGGTATTTTGAAAATGTATAAATAATGGTAGAATTAGTCTAATTAGTCTTTTAAAAGCATAGAAAGAGCGAGCTACCCTCAAAAGCCACAAAGTCAAATCTGGTTTTAAAATATCATTTCTTTCTCTCTCCTCCCCTCTCTCTTCTTTTTTCTCTCTTTTCCTCACTCCCTCTTTGGTTTTTCCGAGACACCCATTCTCCGGCACGGATCTAGAGCAGTGATGCCGTCCGTTGTAACATCATCAGAATATCGCCGTCAATCGCAACGACGTCACAACCTATGATGACTGTAAATTCGCACGCATCTCTGACGGAATCGACGCCAGAAAAAGAAGGTTCTTTAATGGTGTGATATTCTTACGGGGAGAGAATGGGAGGAAAGAAGCAATCAAAGTAGTTGATGAAGAGGAAGGTGGTGATAGGGCTGAAGCGAAGTCAGACAGTGACCTCGACAGAGTGGTAGCGACACCGCCGGAGGTAGTCGGACTTCGACATGTGGTGGACCTCCGACTCGATGAGCTCCGCGATGGCGTTCTCATTGGACGGCAGAGAATAGAGGAAGATAGAGAGGGTATATACAAAGAGTGGAGGGAAATCCACGTGTCGGCATCGATGAGTTAAGGTCGGTGGCATCCTCACCGCAGTAGGGGCTGTGGGAGGCAAATTTCGATGACATTGTGAAGGAGTGAGGTTTTAATGGCGAGATAACGCCAGTGACAGCATAAACGAGGGCGGGATAACGGAGGGCCGTGTGTCTTTATAGGCAACGATAATGGTAATATAGCTATGTATGGTCATGACGTGGTTTTATGAGTTCGGGTAAGCCACAGTCATTTTCTCTCTCTTATTTTATTTTATTTTTTATTTCTCTTTCTTGTTGAATTAATAATTAGAGTTATTTTGCTCCCTTTTTTTTTCCCTTTTCTTTCTTCTTTGTATTTCATTTATTGATTTATGTTCACTACTTTATTTCGATTTTTTTTTTTTTTTTTTTGAGTCAGGTGAGTGAGTGAGTGGTGAGTGATAGTGAGGAATGGATACTAGACAATAAGGACTTAAAAAATAATAATAATAAAAGAGGGCATCACGTGTGATGCTTGCCGGTTGTTTAACAATGGTCCCCACCACACGGTTCCCATCACAAACTTAGTTACGAACAATGTAAAGCTCTCACATGTTATAGTAACAATAAAAAAATTGTTGCAGTGTAAAGCTCTCACATGCTACAGTAAAAGTGGTTTTAACCAATGGTTCCCACCACCCTTCCAAACACATTCTTGAATTGTGTAAATTTTCCACTAAAAAAAAGAAGCATTGTGTAAACTTAACATTAATCCAACGGTGGGGAAAAGACGATGTTAGTATCGTATTTATAGGTAATACAATGTTAATTCAATGGTGACGTCATTGGTGCCAGTGGTATCTGGCGAAGTCATAGGTGAGTTTTATATTTACTGCACTTCTCGGCAACCGATAGTCTGACAAAGTCGCTTGTAAACTTTTGTATTTATACAGTAATATAGTATTACGTTGGTAATACTATATTTCCTAACCATTGACAGTGCTAGCAAATTTGTCGGTAAATTTTTGTATTTATATAATAATATAGTGTTACAAGAGTAATATTTATTTCCAGGCCGTCGGTGAGTAGGTGAAGTTGCCAGTGAATTTTTATATTTACACAATAATATGATTTTACCAGAGTAATATTTTATTTTTTGGTCACCTATGGTTAGGCAAAAATACAGGTGAATTTTTGTATTTACATGGTAAATACAATATTTGCTGGCCACCAATGGTTCGATGAAGTGGTCAATGAATTTTTGTATTTGGATAGTAAATACGTGTAACGCCCTATATGGGGGTTAACAGTTTTTAATGAATTAAAATAAAAATCAGAAATAAAAGTAAAACCTCAAAAATAAAATTGCTCGGGCTTAAATGAAAACTCTTAAATAAAAAATATAAATATAAACGACAATTAAACCACAGTTTAATGTAGCACCTTAAATTTAATAATATAAACTGTCGTCATTATCATTTCAACCATCAACGCATTTTAATACAGTCACAAAAAGTAACAATTGATGCTTACATTATCATGAAGAACATTCTTAACAATTGAAGCAGTCCTAATGTAATATAGCTACATAGCTTCCTCAACTATTTTTCTCGTAACCACTTCTCACTTAGTGAGTCCTGAAAAGATAAAAATACAAGGGAATGAGGGACAATATGCTCAGTAGGGAAAACCATTACTCACCTTTAGGTTTATATCATTACCACATTAAAACTTGCATGGTTAGTTAATACTCATTATTATCCAGATTATAAGATTTATTATAATCATATTCCGTGGATACCATAGTTAATCATTACTGAGTTTCATATATATACATATATACAAATATTACAGTTCAACATTATTCCTAGGTATCCACGTTCAATAGAGTATCACTTAACTCATCGAAACTCAAATGGGCGCACTTGGCCACCCTCTAAACATTCCAAGGGTGTTCCGGTGAGGGGACATCAAGCCTTGAGTCCTCACTAAGTCAATTCCTATACAATGTATTCTGGGACTTTCGACCCAAGAAAGCGTCATCACCTCCTCCTGTTTTACCTTTTAGAGTATTCGTGCCCAAAGATGTAGCTATCGCCCTCTTCACATCTCACCATTCCTTTATATTAAATCGTTATTTATAGAGTCAGTTTTCCTAACCATGCTTATTAATTTACAACATGTGTCAAATCATTATGTTTCTCACTGTACAATACAAGACGAGTTCTAGATCATCATAATATAGATATAATCACATACATTCAAAATAACATATACATATCTTGCAACATAAAACAAAATTTTTAATTTACTAAAACCTCACAAAATATGAGTAATAGAATCCCTACCTTCTAAGCTTATCAACAATCTTTTAATCCTGAAATCAATTAACGTTAGCTCCACACTCCCATGATCCTAAGGCATGCATAAGGACAATTAAACTAAAGCACAACATACAACCACATTCATAAATAAATTATGTATAAATCCATCTTACTAGTGTGTCATTAAAGCTTTTATGCAAATATCTTTTGAATACCACAGTAAACAATTTTTGTCTTAACACAATATAAAATGTAAACAAGTAATCTATATATTTTAGTCCCTAATAAGATTCATCAATCACTTAGGATAATATTGGAAAGGTTGCAAGACATTACGAAATTAGGTGGTGAGCAAAGATGGGTTTTTCGTTCAGGTTAGTAGCTGGTATACCATGGCAAACTGGCAGTATACTTTTACAAAAAGGACAGGTTCACTATCTACAATCATCACATGGGATAATAGGTGGTTTACTTAACGTATACGAGCGGTATATTGCCACTAGCAGGTTTACTAGTTTTTAATCCGAAAATTGAAAAATTCATAAAAAATAAAATACAACTCCGATTTAGGCTTATAATAGCTCGTTGAAAGCTTAGGATGTCTACTTTTTAAATATTTAAACCAATTTATAAAATTCATTTTCATTTAATCCTAGAATTCTCAAGAAAGAGCCATTGCCTATAGAGGTATTACAAAGTTTAACAATATAAATTTTCTGTCTATGGCATATATATTTAGACTTTATACATATGTTCCAAAATAGCAACAAAACATATACTCAGGTTTAATAACGCAAATTTGAATAATCCTTGAGTATAAAAAAAATTATAAATGAAAGACTAAATTTGTTCATAAGATTCTAACCTCGGATTATGGCTAGTTGGAAGCTTAAAATGGCTTCAAAACAGGTTCCTTGACTTTGATATGGCTGAAATTCTTGTTCAAATGGAGGTGATGGTGGCTGATTTTTGTGGCTGCCTTGAAGAAGTTCTCTAAGTATTTTGTTTCAACAAAGAAATGAGAAGAAGAGTGTGGGAACCGTGGAAGAAAAAGGAAGAAAAGATGAAGTCTTTGAAGAGAAGTGATAGAAGCAATTATGGAGGAGACATGTTGGAGCATGTCACGGAGGAATTAAAAAAAAGGAGGGTCAAGAGTAGTTGGGAAAGATATCCTCATGTCTCCTTTAGAGACTTTAGCCCACATAATGCCAAAATGATATTTTTGAAATTTATTAGAAGTTTCAAGACTTTTCAGTAAACATACTAAATAAGTATAGGAGAATTTTAAAAAATTTAAAAATAGATAAAAAATAAATATTATGAAATAGATTTTAAATGAAACAAATTTTTGATTGGCATACTAAAAATTAATTTAATTACCTTAATACCCGTTAGGAGAATAACAGGTGTCACAATACGTTATTTCCTAGTAAATATTGTATTTCCTAGCAATTGACGGTCTGGCAAAGTCCTCGATGAATTTTTATATTTGCACAGTAAATACAATATTTTCCAATAAATATTGTATTTCTCGTTTGACTATGGTCCAGCGAAGTTGTTAGTGAATTTTTGTATTTACACAATAAATATGGTATTTCTCGATAAATATTGTATTTTTTGGCCGTCGATGGTCCGATGAAGTTGCTGTTTAATTTTGCAGTTACTATGTAAATGCAGTATTTTTTGATAAATATTGTATTTCTCAATTGCCGACGGTCCGGTGAAGTTGCTGGTGGATTTTGGTATTTACACAGTAAATACGATATTTCCCACTAAATATTATATGTACCGGCCACTTGCGATGCCCGCGATGAAGGAGGGTAAGAGAAATAGAGGATAAAGAGGTAGGGGTATTTTAGGTTTTTTGTTCTCAATTTCTCGTGATATTCTATTTACTTCACATTTTGAAACTATACGACATTATTTACTAAGCTTTAACCTATATATGCTCTTTTGCTCTTTCTCCAAAATTAACCTATATTCTAGTCTAAAATGTTCTAAAAATGATTTAAAACAAAATAATTTAAAATTTTAAACTTTAAATAAAAAAAATGAGACAAAAAGTTTGAAAGTTGGGTTGAATTCATCTAGTTTATAATATATAAAATAGATACAATAAGATTGACAAAGGAAAAGGAATAGTGAAGTAATATGAAACATACCAAAGTATTAACAAGTTATATGTTCGAATCTTGGGAAGTGTAGGTTTTTAGTTATAAATATTTTTAGCTTGGAAAATGACATTTAGTTTTTAAGAAAATGACTTGTCATTTTTGTTCTAGAAAATTTTCTATAACCAGCAACTCTACGTTCGTCAATATTTTTCCTCTATTTTTGGTTTGTAAACAACATTCTAAGCATAAAATCAATGCATAAACTATATATAACCATCATAAACTTATTTTTTTACATTTTCATACGAAAAAATGATCAAAATTTAACTTATGAGTTTGAAAATCTTAGCTCGAAACATTGTTCAATTTTGAAAACTTCCAAGTTTCTTTGATTCTTGGGTTTATAGAGCTTTTAGTTTTGTGATTTTTGGTGAAGGGATGGCTGGGTTTCCCCGCTTTGTTAAGTTGGTGGTCTCTACCTTGGTTGTAGTACATGGGAAAGCAAGCAAGAGAAGAAAAGAAAAGAAGAAAAAGCAAAAGAGAATGAGACGAGAGAGTGAAAGAGAGGAGGGATCCTTTATTCAAAATAAGGGGCAACATAATCGAGATAATAAGTAGGAATTATTTGAGTTACCTAGGTAGGAAACTATCTCATGAAAGCACAGTGCAAAAGATGCTAAATGATATTTTTGTAATTAAATAAATATGCAATGGTATATTGTAGATATTTTAAATACATGTAGAAAAACTTTGAAAAATTCAAAAAAAAAAAACGATAAACGAAATGAGATAGATTTCCAATACAACAAAATTTTTGCAATTTAAATTGACACACTAATAATTAAATTAGACACAATTATACATGTTTAAAAACTTATGATTGTTACAAGTAAACCACTTAAAGCAATTTAACGTACTGAAATCAGATACCTCCTTTTCCACCTCTCTAAATTCTATCAAGTGGTTTTTTGCAACAAAATCATATAAAACTAATACAATTACAGGAAAACTAGAAATTTACAAAAACCTAAAAGCAAAACTAAAAGCGGGCTTTAATAGGCATTGACTTACATATTTAGAACCCCTCCCTCCCTCCTTTCTTCCCTCCCTACCAACTACTTTTTTTTCTTTTTCTTTGTACGATTTCTAAATTTCAGCTTAAATTTGGGATCTGCATGTCTTTTTAAATTCTCTATGTAAATTTTGTAAATATCTAATGAATGAAAAAATTTACATTTTTTGACTTGAGGAAACTAAAATATATTCACAATATCTATAAACATAATAAAAAGGCTTATATAAAGAGAGTAAGAGAATACAAATGTTTATTACTTAAATGGGTAACCCTTTATAAATCTTCTATAACGGTCTAATATGTTACGTTTTAAATATTCTATTATTTCAAAATATGATGAACAAGTATCAATATTTGAATACTTTGGTATTGCTTTCACATCTTTTTTCTTACATTAGTGGCACTTAAATGGTTGTTTGTGCTTTGTTGTTGTATATTTGTGGTAGTTATCATAGGCCATATACCAGAAAGTTTTGTTCAAGTTGATTATTGAAATGCTTGCCTTTGTCCAAAAGTTGGTTTTTTGGAGGGAATTTTTTTTGGGTTACTATCATGTTTAAATTAGCTATATAATCGCTTAAGAAAATGTATAAAAATGATAAAAAAAAAGTACCTGCTCAACAAAATTTTATATTGTGTTTATTGGCACCATACACTCTTCTGGTGGCATAGTCACTTTTTACATAAGAGAGATTTGTGAACTCTGAACAAGAAGATTTTTCAAGTAACTTTGATTTCCGTTACACTTGTGGATGAAAAAAAAGATTATATGAGCCTGTCAATGTTGAAAAAATTGACTCGATGACACAGTAGAACCTTAAAACTTTTATTAATCACCCAAAATCATTCCTAGGTTAGAATCTTAAAACTTTTATTAATCACCCAAAATCATTCTTAGGTTGCTATAAACAATAAATAGAACTCTAATTAAAACACACCTGTTGATGAACTAGAAGCAGTATGTCTAACTGATTAAAGGAAAATCTCTACCTTCGAATCTTTAATGCTATGATTCTTCCTTCTAGTTGTTGTGTGTATGGGTACAACTCAGCAAAAACTCACCACAGACTATCATCTATTTTTTCCTCTCTAAAAGGCATACAATAGCACTCTTTTTCTAATTGGAATAAATGAGGAACAGATACCTCTATTTATAGAGTTAGTTAAGGGAGGTATAAGCCTGTCAAGATTAGGAGAGAATTTTCTCTCTCTATCTCTTATCTCACATGCCAATCATAGTAAGTCTATCCTCATTGTGCACGCCCACCACTAGATGGAGGAGAATTCGAATTCAACCATTCACAGTGTATGATTCTATAATTATATGCATTATCCAGGATAATTCACATTCAAATAATTCTATTTAAATTAGAATTCAATTATTCATGATAATTATCTAATTTAAATAATTATGAATAATTATCATTTATCTAAATTTAAATACAAATAATTTAGATTAATTATTCAAATAATAAATCATCACAAAGTCCCAATAATTAAATTTGAATAAAATTTATCTTGAAATTAATTAATTAATTAATTTTTAAAATTACCCCTGTTGTAGGAGCCAACAGTCCAAATGCACTATGCCTGGTGCCACACATGGTCCAACAGGACTGTTGGGCTTGCACGCTATAGGTCTAATAACTTATCTAGCAAAACCTCTTGTATTGCTTGTAGTAAACTATATTCTACACAACTGGTCAAGAAATTCGTGAGCTAGCATTGGGACCCGATGGACATATATTTATCAAGCTTTAATAATAACAAATAAATTAATTCTCGATTAATTATCTATTTAATTATTAACTTTGGTGTCACTTCACTAAAGAACCAAAGTTGCATTATTGATGACATATCATATTTTGAGACCATTTATTAGTCTTGTCTATGACCTCTCATGCATATGTGTATCCCCATAGGTTATTCATAATCGGAGGAAGGACTTACTTATGTTTTACCTTCTGATTATTTTATCTTAAAGTTTCATTATTTTACTAATTTGAAAAATTCTATTTATAGCATATACATCGTCACCATATGTATCCAAATCACTAAGGCCCTTTTTTTTTTTTTCAAATTCCCGAATAATGCCTTTGGGAGAATAACATTGGCTCTTGTTAGAGAGTTATAGATTCTCTGTCTGTGGATTATGCTCTCATCGAATATAGGTTGCATCTCCAACATACCGACGATGGAGGTTTTGGTCATCGAAATTCCTACCTTTGACATATCAAAAGATACAAGCTATAAACATAGTGTCATGAATCTACTTTACGATTAAGATAATGCATGCATGATTGTCAAAGTGAATTAATTTAAGATAAATAGAATTATTATTGAAACAATTACACTTCAGGTCCAGTTTAGTGTGCGACCGCTATAAGATCTACACATCAATGTGTCTACTATGGAATCAACGTGCTCCAAAAAATTAATTGACAATTAATAATTAAACCAAAAAATTTAATTAATAATTAATTAAAATTTACCATATAATCTCATGACAAAATATTATGATTTAGAAATCCTAAAATGCCAACCCTTTAAAAAATCAATTCAAGCATAGGAAAGATTAAGATCACATAATTTATGTACATAGCATGATCACAGACTTTATAAAACCATGACTCTGATACCAATGATTGGAAAATGTGTACCCAATAGAATTTTAAATTTTTTCAAATAAAACATTTTTCCCAAAATAAGATAGACATGCTATATATGATAAATTAGTAAAAGATCTTCTAACCTCTTGTAGATCAGAAATCGTATTTCTAAGAGAACAATTATTTCAGAATTGCTACATGAGAATCGCGATCAGAAGTGTCTTAACAACTGGTCTTTTTTGTTACTCTTTTTCACGATCAAAGTGTGAGTGGGCACACGTCATTTAGCCTTCCCTTAGGTAACATCTCCTTCCAACCACAAGAGAAAACTAAGAATTATGGTTCTTGATGTTGAACAATAAGTTTATGGGAGTTTCAGAGTTTCTCTTTCTAGATATCTCTCTCTAAATTTCTTTAATAATCTAAATGACTATAGGAACACGTTTCCTATATATAGCGGTTGGTATGGCACCTATTCTTATCGGATTGGGCTTCTAAATTCTACCTAGGATCAAAATCTGCAGCAAAAACGAGTAAAACATGTTTTGCTGATTTGGCCAGGGGGACTATTGCCAGACCTTGTGAAAGGCTTTCCAGGCTTTAGATGAGCCACCTGATCCACCAGTCCACTTGTTTTAACTAGATTGGATTTTTATCCATTCTATTTAACCTAAGAATCTTTTTATAGAGTCTCAGTTTTAATTTAAATAACTCAATACAAAAGTTATCTGATTAAAACAATCATATACAGATAATCCCATAGATTTAAATAATTCAACATGCCACACTTTCATTCATATTTCATGTAAATGTGCCACAAATAAACATGTATGACACTTATAAAAAGTAAATCTTAAAAGATGGCATTAATGAAAATTCCCCACCATAAAATGACATGTCCTCGACATACAATTATCAATTCTTAAGCTATTCTATTAAAAGCTTAGAACTGCACTCTTAAACTATATATAAATTATGAAACTCAAATAAGTTAATCGTCGATGACATACATAATGTATAAAATCTCCATAGGATATCCATAATCGGCTTAAGGATAAATTCTGTTTTACCTTCATGATTACATTTATCTTATGTCCTACTATCTCACCATTGTAATACTTACTATTCATAACCAACATAAAATGGTATACCATTTGGTTACACAAGCATATCCAAATAGTTGAGCCCTCCAGTTTCCTAATTTTAGGACAATGCCTATAAGAAGATAACATTAACGCTCCAAAAGAGCTATGGATCCCACATCTATGAATAACAAGTCTACATTAATCAAGAGTCATGTCTCCAACATGCTGGTTTACGTAACTTCATTTAATTCATGATCTTAACTTTTGGTACATCAAAAAACACAAGTAAAAAATATGAACTCATTAATTCATTTAAGGATTAAGATGCAACACAAATAATTGTCCAAAGTGAATCGATTTATTCAAACGGAATTGTTAACTGAATCAAGTCAACTTTAGTCCTGATCTAATATGTTATCACCAATGATAATATATCAATGTCTCTATTCATGGAGTCCAACTCTAATGACCAAGACAAGTCATCTCCAATTAGGGATGTAGACAATATAACAATCTTAATATGAATAAAGTGCTCAATTTTATTCCCTCGATTACGGACCTTTTTTATTTAGACTACTATCTTAAGATTCATGTATTCCATATAATCTATCCATCATATACATGATCTTAAAGGTTTAGAATAACAGTCTCAGACTTTTGTTTGCATATCATATATACAACATAAATGAACATAAAGCGAACATAATATGATATATGAAATCACTAATAAATTATTTATCGATTGAATGCCTTAAAAACAATTACACCGTTTAATTTTTAGGACATCAGGTCTAACAATCTCCCACTTGCACAAAGTGAGTACACAAATGGAATCTAAACTTTCTGTTGGTTGGAAGTTGCAAAGAAAACTTTTTAAATTTTGGCATTTCAAAACTAATTATCATCCATTAATTAACATTAATTATTGATTGCATTATATTGCCATGAATTATAAAGTTTAGGATCCTAAATGCTAAAATTAATAGTTTAGTGGTGCAACATGGAAAAGACGATAGTTTTAGAGTGTGTGAGTGTAATTTACACTAAAAACAACATTTTATAGTATTTGAACAAAGAAGTACCACCAAATCCGCTTTCCATTTAAATTTACAATTTTTTAGAGTTTAAAATACTAAAATTGTCCTTCAAATAATCTTCATTTCTCTTTTTCTTTTATATCTCTTTCCCTTATCTATATGTGTTGGTTTGCTCGAAAATATTTTAACAAAAATAGTAAAAATACAACGGAATAGAGTTAAAAAAATTTTCTCAACTTTTCAGGATATTTTTCATGATACTATATATGATAATTGAGTAAAACACAAACTTTGAGTTTGGTAATAGCTATACATGATCAAGCATTCCAAAACCTTCAGATCTTACTTGTTGTTTTCCTCTTACTAGATCAACTAATTTGTGGACACCAGTGAGATTTATTAGAAATCTTTAAAATATCTCCTTTCAATTTTTCTCAGCAGAAATTCTTTAAGGCTCTAAAGGGGAGAGCAATTAAGAACACTAGATAGAGGCCAAAGACAAAGTCTGCCAACAGTAGGATTTCTGAGGTCTATTTATAGATACATTAGTGGTTGAAAGTTAAAGTGAGATTCTACTGAGTCTCAAGCCCATCCTCAGTGTTGGTGGGTGTGATTAACAGTGTGATCCTGTATCCAACCAGTATTTACCTGAGATTTGATCTTCATTCAAACTTAAATATTATTTATCATTACTTTTTAAATAAATATCCTTTATGATTTTCTTATAGGGTGTTTGGAAGAGTGGTGAGAACCAGTGGTGGGAACCACTTTTACTGTAGCATGTGAGAGTTTTATACTGTAGCATATTTTTTTTTTATTGTTACTATAGCATATGAAAGCTTTACACTGTTCATAACTGAGATTGTAGTGGGAACTGAGTGGTTCCCACCACTGCCAAATACCCCCTTAATTTTTTATAATATCTTATAAAATTAAAAAAAAAATTACTATGTCATATCTATTTTAACTTTTGAAAAAGATATATTTTTTTTCTACACTAAGATTACAAGTATATCACATGAAAGTTGTAACACCCGTATTTTTAACGGGCATAATTTTGTAAAATTTAATGAATAAAATGTGACTATTTAAAATTACTAAGTTGTTTATGATCATTTAAAAAAAAATACCATTTTAGTATTTTCTTACCAAGTCTTCCTAAGAAACATTCAAAACTTACCAACACTTACTTCTACCAATCTTGTCTCCCTAAATTATTGCTCAATTATATAGACTTCTTCTCATTTTGCTAAAGGTATCCGAAGGGGACATTGAATTATTTTCCGTCAATTCATAGAAGACATGGAGATATTTCTCAACCACCTAATTAATTATTTCCTTATCTTCTTCTATAATTCACTCCAATTATCCCCTCAATTATGTTGGCATTATTTGCTAAAAGTCTTCATGGGAGACAAGATGATATTTTCCTTTAAGACTCTTTTGTTTCTTCTTACAACTTTTCCCCGTAAACATCTCATTCCTCTTAAGCATTTTGATATCTTTTTATTTAACTATCACCACCTTCTTCTCTAGTTCTCATTCTCTCCCTTCTCACTTCAAATTTCTAACTAAAGACATAGAGCACAAAGCTCTCTTTGTGGCCAAGACAATTATAATTCCCAACGATGATCGAGGCGGTTTTAAAGTTAATTCAAGCTTGATTGATAACCCAAACTTTGGTGCTTTTCAAAGAAGTTTTGAGGTAGGTTTTCTTTAATCTAAACTTAGTTTTTAGTATGCATTTTCTCCATGTTTAATGCATAAAAATACTTTAATGGCACTAGTAGACGGGTTTACACATAACTCACTTATGAATGTGATTATACGTTGTGCTTTAGTTTTAATTGTCCTTATGCATGCCTTAGGGTCAAGGATGTGTGGAGCTAACGTTAATTGATTCCAGGATTAAAAGATTGTTGATAAGCTTGAAAGGTAGGGATTCTATTACTCATCTTTTGTGAGGTTTTTATAGAATTAAAATTGATTGTTTTGCCGCAATATATATATATCTATGTTGAACTGATATTATATGATTATCACATATGAAACTATGACATGGACTCGTCTTGTATTGTACGGCGAGGAACATAATGAATTGACACATATTATAAATTGAGAAGCATGGTTAGGAAAACTAACTCTATTGATAATGATTCAATATAGAGAAATTGTGAGACATGAAGAGGGCGACGGTTACGTCCTTGGGCATGAATACCCTAAAAGGTAAAATAGGGGGAAGGCGATGACGCTTCCTTGGGTTGAAAGTCCCAGAACACACTGTACAGGAATTGATTTGGTGAGGACTCGGGGCTTGATGTCCCCTCACCGGAACACCCTTGGAATGTTTATGGGGTGATCAAGTGCGCCCATTTGGGTTTCGATGAGTTGAGTGATACTCAATTTAACATGGATACCTAGGAACAATGATGATTGGTAATATTTGTATAAATGTGTAATTATGACACTTGGTAATGATTAACTACGGTATCCATAAGATGTGATCATAATAAACCTCATAATCTGGAATATGATGTAACCTACTAACCATGCAGTTTTAAATGTGGTAATGGATAAACCATAAGGTGAGTCATGATTTCCCTACTGGGCATGTCGATGCTCATCCCTATCATATCTTCATATCTCAGGTGGAACTCAGTGCAACATATTTGAAGAGGAATAAGCGAAAACAATCCTGCTGTTTTCGTGTTAGAAGACCCTGTTTAATTACAACTTATCTACAACATGTAAGAGTTGTATTATTTTTTTTTATGGCTGTGTTAAGTTATTTGGGAATTGTACTATGGTGATGATGACTGTAATTATATATATTTGGTGCTACACTAAAAACTGTGGTTTGTATTTAAAACGTTTATTTTTATTTTTCTTGTTGTTTAAAGACCCATGGGCATTGTTTAATTGATTTAAATAATATAAAATTTAAAATTATTTTTATTTATTTAAAACTGTTAACCCCCACATAGGGGTGTTACAGAATTTTTGGTATCAGAGCCTAGGTTCGATTAACCTAGGGGGTATAGCACCACCTTAAAAATTAATCTTTGGGAATGGTTTTAAAGTTAGGTGTTAATGTCATCATCATTTGGTACTGATCCTAGTTAAATTTTCGCAGCCAGTAGAAACTATGCCACCAAGACGTCAAATGCAATCGTCTGAGCTGTCACAACCGGTTGAACATGCTCAAGAAGTTGAGCAACCGGAACCGATGGAACAAGCTCAAGAAGATGAGCAACTACGACATGCAACACAATCCCCGCCAGCTGCACCAGAAGTAAATAATTTAGGACAAATTCTTCAAGCATTACAAAATGTGCAAAGACCTGTGGAGGTTCGTGATCCCGAACAACGACATCTAACTCTGTTGAAGGAGTTTATGAAGCAGAAACCACCCACATTTAGTGGAGAACCTAACCCGGTCATAGCAGAACAATGGCTAAAGGCAGTCAAAAAGAAGTTGGACACCTTGAGGATTCCACGGGAGTATTGGGTTAGCTTTTCAACATATATATTTGAGGGTAAAGCCGAAGAATGGTGGGATCTTTAGAAAGACGACTATGACGTGCCGAATCTTACATGGGAGCAGTTCGAAACCATTTTTCGCAACACCTATATTCCTCAGAGCCATAGGCAAGCAATGATGCGAGAATTTGAAAACCTGGTGCAGGGAGATACAACAGTTGCTGAATACCATGCTCGATTTATAGAATTGTCTCGCTACAATCCCGGGGCTGTATCGGATCCAATGGCGAGATGCGAAAAATTTAGAAATAACCTGAGGCCGAAAATCAGACAAATGATAGCTGCTGTTCCATCAACAGATTTTCTTGATCTTGTAGCTGCGGCACAGCGGGCAGAGACAGAACTAAATAACTCCTATGGAGAGTATAAGGGTTCTGGTGGGCGTCAAAGGAAAATAAGTAAGAAAGAGAAGTCACAAGGGCAAGTCATTCAGCATAGTGGAGTGACTATTGGTGGTGGATCTTCTGGTAGTGGTCGTTTCCAACCGTATGCTTGTCATAACTGTGGACAAGTGGGACATCTGAGGAGAAATTGCCCTAACCACCCTACACAATCATCCTTTGCACCAAGGCCACAAGGAAGTCATTTTGGCTCCACTGTTTGGGGAGGGAGTCAAAATCGTGGAGCGCCTCAGCAAAACACTCCAGCTTCCCAAGTCTCAGTAACTCAACCTCGAGGGTTCCAGCCTCAGTACAACTATCAACAGCGGCCACAGGGTTCCAATTTTTATGCTAATCAGAACTTCCAACCGACTCCACAAGGCTCAGTAAATCAAAGGCCATATTTTTCTGGGAGAAATAATAATAAGGCTAGTAGTAGCCAAGGAAACCGAGGAAAAAGTGATAAAGGAAAAGCACCAGCACAAGCTTATGCAATTACGGCTACAACTGGACAAGGAAAACAGGCTGATCACTCAGTTGTAGACGGTATGATTCACGTGTCTCATTCTTGGGCTCATGTATTATTTGACACTGGTGCCACTCATTCATTTATATCTATGTTATTTGCTTCCGTACTACAATTAGAAACTGAGACATGTAGTTCATCATTAACCCTTAGTACACCAATGGGCGGGATAGCTGAAGTATCCATAATTTGTAAATCAGTGTGTATTGTTATAGGAGAACATAAACTATCGGCTGACCTATATGTAATAACTATGACAGAGTTTGATGTAATCTTAGGAATGGATTGGCTAACTAAATACCAGGCAATAGTAGATTGTCATAGGAAACGTGTCTCTTTATTCACCAAGAATGGGCAAGTCATCGAATTTCAGGCAAAAACAGGAACAGTGACGCCAGCCCCGGTGCTAAAGGCTTGTATTGGAGGACGAAGGAATTTCACCAATCTTGGGACGATCTTTGCTTCAGATGGAGAACTAAAGAAGAGTGACCTATCCTCTCACACTCCTGTGGTGGACGAATTTTCAGATGTTTTTCCAGATGAATTGCCCGGACTTCCGCCTAATAGAGAAATTGAGTTTGTCATCGACTTAACTCAAGGAGCAGCGCCTGTTTCTATTGCCCCGTATCGAATGGCACCTGCTGAGAAAGTGGAATTGAGGAAGCAGTTGGACGAATTACTGGAAAAAGGATTTATTCGACCAAGTACATCACCTTGGGGAGCTCCAGTACTTTTTGTGAAGAAACATGACGGATCGTTGAGGCTCTGTGTCGATTATCGCCAGCTTAATCGATTGACTATCAAGAACAAGTACCCTCTACCCCGAATTGATGAGTTGTTCGATCAGTTAGGAGGATCTTGCTATTTCTCAAAGATTGACTTACGATCCGGATATCACCAACTGAAGATAAGAGAAGAGGACATTCCAAAGACAGCTTTTCGGACTCGCTACGGTCATTTTGAGTTTCTTGTCATGCCTTTCGGGTTGACTAATGCACCAGCGGCTTTCATGGACTTGATGAACCGTGTCTTTCGACCGTACTTAGATCAATTTATCATTGTTTTCATAGATGATATCTTGATCTATTCTAAAAACGAAGAAGAACATGCTGAGCATTTGAGGATCGCTCTACAAACGTTGAGAGAACATGGTCTTTATGCAAAAAGAGAAAAATGTGATTTCTGGATGACGAAGGTCAAGTTCCTTGGACACGTTGTCTCTGAAGAAGGCATCTCAGTGGACCCCTCCAAAATTGAAGCAGTGCTAAATTGGGAACGACCAAAGAACGTGTCAGAGATTCGAAGTTTCCTCGGACTAGCTGGATACTATCGACGCTTCGTAGAGAATTTTTCAAAGATTGCTTCTCCATTAACAAAACTCACAAGGAAGAATGTCAAGTTCGTGTGGGATGATAAATGTGAAGAAGCATTTGAGGAACTGAAGCAAAGACTCACTAGTGCACCTGTGCTAATCATACCTAACAACGAGGAGCCTTACACAGTATACACTGATGCCTCAGGAAACGGTTTGGGTTGTGTGTTAATGCAGCATGGACGAGTAGTTGCCTACGCCTCACGCCAATTGAAACCCCATGAGAGGAACTACCCCACACATGATCTTGAGCTAGCTGCTGTGGTTTTCGCACTCAAAATTTGGAGATGTTATCTATATGGCGCAAAGTTCGAGCTATATTCAGATCATCAAAGTCTGAAATATTTGTTTACTCAAAAGGATCTCAATCTAAGGCAACGAAGATGGACTGAGTACATGGTGGACTATGACTTTAGTATCCAATATCATCCTGGAAAAGCAAATGCCGTGGCAGATGCTCTAAGTCGTAAGAACAACGGACGTATAGCCAGTTTAGCATTGGAAGATTGGAGACGAGTCACTATCGCCGACTTCAACTTGCAATATTATGAAGATAACGAGAGAGCTTTCTTATTCAATGTGATAGCAACTCCTACGTTAATTCAGAAAGTAAAACAAGGACAATGGCACGATGAAGGATTACGTAGGGTTTGGAAACAAATACAAAATGGAGAACAACTGGATGGATGGCAGATTGAGCCAGAAGGATTTTTACTTTACAAAGGAAGATTAGTTGTTCCAGAGGATCCATATCTTAGGCATGCGGTGCTAGATGAGGCTCACCGTTCAAAGTTTGCTATTCATCCTGGAAGCACAAAAATGTATATGGATCTAAAACGACAATACTGGTGGCGAGGAATGAAACGAGATGTAGCAACCTTTGTCTCTAAGTGCATGACGTGCCAACAGGTTAAAGCGGAACATCAAAAGCCTGGAGGCGAGTTGAGGAGCTTACCTATTCCAGAATGGAAGTGGGATCATGTGACAATGGACTTTGTTACTGGATTTCCTAAGACTCAAATAGGGCATGACGCCGTTTGGGTAATTGTAGATCGTTTAACTAAGACAGCCCACTTCATCCCAATCAGAACTAATTATAGTGTCTCAAAATTATGTCAATTGTACGTGGAAAAGGTAGTGACATTGCATGGAGTGCCAATGTCAATAGTTTCCGATAGAGATACACGTTTCACGTCGAAATTTTGGAGAGGATTACAGAGGGCCTTGGGAACTCAATTGAATTTTAGTACAGCTTTTCATCCTCAAACAGATGGACAATCTGAACGTGTCATTCAGATTCTCGAGGATATGCTTCGGGCTTGTGTGCTAGACTTTGGAACAAATTGGGCTGCACAGCTGCCATATGTTGAATTCGCATATAACAACAGTTACCAAGCAAGTATTAGAATGGCTCCATATGAGGCCTTATATGGTAGACCTTGTAGATCTCCATTGTGTTGGGCTGAAAAGGAAGAGCGTCTTGAACTTGGGCCTCAGTTTATCAGAGAAACAACGGACAAGATCCAGATTATTCGCGAACGTCTTCAGACAGCTCAAAGTCGACAAAAGAGTTATGCAGATAAGAGGAGGCGACCTTTAGAGTTCATGATCGGAGACTTTGTGTTCTTAAAAGTGAAACCAAAACGAGGTGTATCTCGATTTGGTGTTAAAGGAAAGTTAGCACCAAGGTATACAGGACCGTTTGAGATTGTGGAACGCATTGGAACGTTGGCATACCGTTTAGACCTACCACCACAATTGTCTCATGTACATAATGTGTTTCATGTATCGATGTTGAGAAAGTATGAACCCGACCCTTCACATGTGATCATGTGGACAGATGTGCCAATTCAAGGAGATACGAATTATGAAGAAATTCCAGTTCAAATACTGGATCATGAAATAAAATTATTACGTCGTCGTGGAATTCCTCTGGTGAAAGTGATGTGGCAACACCATGATGTGGAGGAAGCCACATGGGAACTTGAATCTGAAATGAGAGAAAAGTACCCACATTTGTTTTAACATTGTAATCAGCGTACGAAATTTCGAGGACGAAATTTTTATAGGAGGGGAGAGTTGTAACACCCGTATTTTTAACGGGCATAATTTTGTAAAATTTAATGAATAAAATGTGACTATTTAAAATTACTAAGTTGTTTATGATCATTTAAAAAAAAATACCATTTTAGTATTTTCTTACCAAGTCTTCCTAAGAAACATTCAAAACTTACCAACACTTACTTCTACCAATCTTGTCTCCCTAAATTATTGCTCAATTATATAGACTTCTTCTCATTTTGCTAAAGGTATCCGAAGGGGACATTGAATTATTTTCCGTCAATTCATAGAAGACATGGAGATATTTCTCAACCACCTAATTAATTATTTCCTTATCTTCTTCTATAATTCACTCCAATTATCCCCTCAATTATGTTGGCATTATTTGCTAAAAGTCTTCATGGGAGACAAGATGATATTTTCCTTTAAGACTCTTTTGTTTCTTCTTACAACTTTTCCCCGTAAACATCTCATTCCTCTTAAGCATTTTGATATCTTTTTATTTAACTATCACCACCTTCTTCTCTAGTTCTCATTCTCTCCCTTCTCACTTCAAATTTCTAACTAAAGACATAGAGCACAAAGCTCTCTTTGTGGCCAAGACAATTATAATTCCCAACGATGATCGAGGCGGTTTTAAAGTTAATTCAAGCTTGATTGATAACCCAAACTTTGGTGCTTTTCAAAGAAGTTTTGAGGTAGGTTTTCTTTAATCTAAACTTAGTTTTTAGTATGCATTTTCTCCATGTTTAATGCATAAAAATACTTTAATGGCACTAGTAGACGGGTTTACACATAACTCACTTATGAATGTGATTATACGTTGTGCTTTAGTTTTAATTGTCCTTATGCATGCCTTAGGGTCAAGGATGTGTGGAGCTAACGTTAATTGATTCCAGGATTAAAAGATTGTTGATAAGCTTGAAAGGTAGGGATTCTATTACTCATCTTTTGTGAGGTTTTTATAGAATTAAAATTGATTGTTTTGCCGCAATATATATATATCTATGTTGAACTGATATTATATGATTATCACATATGAAACTATGACATGGACTCGTCTTGTATTGTACGGCGAGGAACATAATGAATTGACACATATTATAAATTGAGAAGCATGGTTAGGAAAACTAACTCTATTGATAATGATTCAATATAGAGAAATTGTGAGACATGAAGAGGGCGACGGTTACGTCCTTGGGCATGAATACCCTAAAAGGTAAAATAGGGGGAAGGCGATGACGCTTCCTTGGGTTGAAAGTCCCAGAACACACTGTACAGGAATTGATTTGGTGAGGACTCGGGGCTTGATGTCCCCTCACCGGAACACCCTTGGAATGTTTATGGGGTGATCAAGTGCGCCCATTTGGGTTTCGATGAGTTGAGTGATACTCAATTTAACATGGATACCTAGGAACAATGATGATTGGTAATATTTGTATAAATGTGTAATTATGACACTTGGTAATGATTAACTACGGTATCCATAAGATGTGATCATAATAAACCTCATAATCTGGAATATGATGTAACCTACTAACCATGCAGTTTTAAATGTGGTAATGGATAAACCATAAGGTGAGTCATGATTTCCCTACTGGGCATGTCGATGCTCATCCCTATCATATCTTCATATCTCAGGTGGAACTCAGTGCAACATATTTGAAGAGGAATAAGCGAAAACAATCCTGCTGTTTTCGTGTTAGAAGACCCTGTTTAATTACAACTTATCTACAACATGTAAGAGTTGTATTATTTTTTTTTATGGCTGTGTTAAGTTATTTGGGAATTGTACTATGGTGATGATGACTGTAATTATATATATTTGGTGCTACACTAAAAACTGTGGTTTGTATTTAAAACGTTTATTTTTATTTTTCTTGTTGTTTAAAGACCCATGGGCATTGTTTAATTGATTTAAATAATATAAAATTTAAAATTATTTTTATTTATTTAAAACTGTTAACCCCCACATAGGGGTGTTACAAAAATCTTGTGATATGTTTGAATTACACAATCATGGAATTGAGGCCACATGCATTCTCAAAGTACACAGGTTGGCACCACGCACAGTGTAGGTATTGCATTGTGAATTCTCAATTATGCCCTTATAGATGATAAATAATCCAAGAAATATCTATTGACTATGAAGCTAGTAAGGGACCTAATGAACATGTATAATTTAATATCCAATAATTATTTATAATTTAGATATCTAAAAATTAAATTAATTATAATTATTCACTCCGTTTTGCACCACTATCGCCTCTTAAATTATATACATTAATTATATGGAACCTTATACATTAAATATTGACAATAAGGTTGTCCATTGATATAATTATTTGTTATGTGATAGTACCCTCTACATGTATATTCATAATCGTCCATGTAACCTCTTTAATCTTTGTCTATGAGTTACATTAATTCTTTAATGGGCAACCTCATTATGAACAAATCATAAATGAGGATTTAGATAATATTTGATATCCCAAATAAAATAGAGAGCACTCTTCACCCCAATCCCCAAATCAGTACTTATGAAAATATTATCTCATCATTTTATCTAGTAGGAGTTGTATATTTCATATCTGTGAGTAGTGTTCTCAGGTACCTATAATACTATGTCTCCAATATATCGAGTTTTTGATCGTGAATATATAGATCTCATATATTGGGAATCAAAAGACATGATACATGGATGTAAGTCTACAACTCACATCAAGATTAAGGTATGATCTATAAAATGATCAATAATGATAGAGTTATAACTTCTTGTTATAAAATTACCCAAGAAACAAAATTTATCTTGGTCTAAATTTAATGTACATTGATGTCTTTATCTAGTAATCATAACATTACTATGATCCAAATAATATTATTCTACGAAATAAAAAGTTGACAACATCACAAACTCAAGTAATATAGAGTGTCTAGCTTTATCTACTGATTGTAAACTAAAATTTATACTAATTGCACATAATCATATTATTATGAACACTTCATATTCATTTAATGATGGAGCATGATGGTGAGGTTGTGACAAAGTGAGTGGTAAGGTTTGGTGAGGGAGAAGTTATCAACGTACGGAGATGACAACTTCAAGCTAGAATGGAGGAAGAGACAAGGGAAAGGTTTATGGTTTTTTATGATTATTTTATTGGGAAGGGGAAAGGGGTGTTTAGGGTTAATATTAGAAGTAAACTAAGAATTTATGAGAGATAAAATTTATACTATTTTGTAAGTACGATGTATCAAAGAATCGAAGTAAAAAATAAAAGTGCTTAAAACTAATAAGCTCCTTTAAAAAGTGGTACACAATGTGATAATCAATAGATATGCCAACTTTGAGTGTAAATTGAATTGTGCCATAAAGTAAAATAATTTCTCATTTTCTGACATGATCAAGTTAATAAAATTAAGGTTGTAAGGACTAAAAGACCCCAAATAACTTGTATTTTTCAATCTCTCTTTCTTTTTTGTTTTTTTTTTTTTTTTCTCTTTAGCTCTACTCATTTATCTGCCCCTTTTGCTTGCTCTAGCCACTCAACCTCCATCCCAATTGTTTTCCACTATAACCATTGATGCTGAACTGCCTCGTCATCTATTGCACAAGAAGAAGTAGAACCTTCTTTACCAGAAGTTTTCAACTAAGAGTAGTCATCGAACATGTCAAAAATCTTATGGGGGAGATAAAATCATGCATGTCATGATTTCATCAATAAATTAGATCACAAGCTAAACCTTCATCCTGAATGTATTTTGACAATGAACAATAATGATCTTACAATAACGAAGGAGATTAATCTTCTAGCAACAAAAAATGGCTTTCCTTCTAAAATAAGAGTGGCATTCCATGAATTTCTGACATAGGGCCCACTTATTTGAACATAGTTGGGAAAAAATGCCCAAATAGCAGGTTGGAAAAGAGCTATTTATGTCCACTGCCATAGCTTTGTACCATGGATCGAGTTTTGCCATGGGCAAAACAACTCTTACATTGCATGACACACCTATTAATCCCTAGAAGAGTAAAAAGCCATTTTTACCCTTAAAAACATTGCGAGGGTTTTCCCATTTTCTTTCCTTCTCTTTTCAACTTTACATGCCACCACCCCACCCTCTTTTTTTTCTCTTCTAAACTTTGAACTTGTTGTCGCCACTAAGCATATGTGTCGTTGTCGTTTAAGTCCAAGCGAGATCAGGGAAATAATGATACCATTTGGTTCATGCTTCTCGAGTTGTAAGTCAGACTCCTCAAAGTTAGAGCAAATACATTGTAGGTTCTAAGTTATTTGTCATACATATCCCTTCACCTTATATCATGGTGGCCGAAAGATTGATGATTTCCTCCACGTGTGGAGCAATTTGCAAATCCTCCTCGTGCCTTAGTGGCTATGAGGAGATCGATGATGAGATCTCCTCTGTATGCAGGGAGATGTACATATCTCTCCTTCCACTGCAGTGGCTATATAGAGGCATCAGATAAATCTTCTTCGTGAGAGGAAATCGACAACCTATTTTGTTTTTTTTTTCATTTTTAATTTGATTTTGTTTTTGGCAATTGATTTAATTATTTGTCTGCGGGTTTTGTGAATTTGTGATTTTTTGGTGATGGAGACGACCACAGTGCCGCCAATCTTGGTGGTTACTGGCCGATAACCATAATGGACACTGAAGGGTATCTATAGTAGATACCAGATATCAGTGGTATCTGTAGTGGATACCTTGGGGGTATATTTAGCATTATAAAATATAGTGTGATGATGTGATGTGATATTCTCTATAATTATTTTTTTGTGTCATAAATCAATCTAAGTCTTATTTTTGTAGCATATAGAGAAAAGCACAAGGATGACCCTTTAAAGGAGCACATTTTCAAGATTGTCATCCTAAAAAGCTCTTTTCAAAATTGCCCCTTTAATTATAAAGGTAATTTATTAGAAGTTCAAGTTACCATTCCTTTATAAAGGTAATTTATTAGAAGATCAAGTTACCATTCCTTCTTTACTTAGAAAAAAGATAATTTATTAAGAGTCTAAATTATCCTTCTTTCTCAGCCCCTCATGTGGTAGATTACTCCGGTCGCCGGCGTGGAACCCGCTAGGTGCTTGGGTAGACCCCACCAAGTTCCATCGCAAAACCCGCCAAGAAGGGGTATTTATCATTGGTTTTCGACCGACAATGGTCGGTTTTGATATATGCAAACCGAGCATCGACTGATTGTGAGAGAGGTTTGGCTGGTTTTTGACTGATGACAATTGGTTTGTAGCGGTCGGTTTTAGACAATAGTAATCAGCCAGACTATAGATAGAAATCCATCAATAACCTACTCAGTTCTACAATTTTTTCCTTTTCCCACCATATAATGTATTAGATGGTTTAAAAAACCCAATATTTTGAGAACAATAATAATAAGGTAAATAATAAAAACCAAGAAAATTAACAAGAAAATTACATCATTTAAAAATAAAGTTCAAAGTTTATAGTTCAAACATGATATAGTATTTAATATATGATATATCATTATAATCTATATTAATATTTTTTAAAAGAAAAAATAGTCAGTTGGTTTGGTTTCCGAGCCGAAAGAAAAATCTCTTTCGGAAACCAAACCGCTCACTTTGTGGGCGGTTGGTGTTCTAAACGAATCAATTAGTTTTGATAGCAAAACTGATTTTTTTAGTATTTTTTGGTCTATTTGGCGGTTGGTTTCAGTCAATTTTCAGTTTTCGTTTTTTTTAATAGCCCCACTACCAAGTGTTGACATGAACCCCGCTAAATTCCGAGGCGGAATCTACTAGATTATCTTATATTTTATATTGAAGAAAAAAATGCCAAAGTAGATAGTGGAACCTACCAGATTATTTCTAACTTGTTGTAAAAAAACTTACCAATAACGGTAATAAAAAAATATAAAACAGTCCAAAATTTACATAAAAATCTCAAAAACTACAACAAAAATGCTTCTTAGAACAATTTTATGAAAAATCTCTTTAACATTTTCTACAACAAATTATACACCATCTATGCAATATATTCTCCACAACATAATCTGAGCAAGAAAATATCAATATTCATCATAATCTGCATAAAAAAGTAAATTTTGACACTTCTTTGCTTCGAATATTATGTCGCCTCCACCTGACAAAAGATATCATTGGGGCATATCCTTCGAAGAACCACTCACGTTGACATTAAACATTATGATTACTCCGCTAGAATTCCACAAGACAAGTTCATGCTTCTCTATAAAAGATTAAGATAACAAGCAAAGCAGATTATTGGAACTCAAGCATCTTACATGGAAAGGCTTCTTTTGGAATTGGTTCAATCATGAATTAAGTAGCCCAAATTCCTTTCTCAACATATAACTAAATATTCTGATTATTCAAATTCTTTATTAACCTAGTGTATAATATACCCCTTTCGGTTGCAGTTGAATCAGCAACATATTCGTGAAGTTTAACTAGTTGCTTTTGCCTAGAAAGATCCCCATATTCGTCCCTTTTATAACTTGAGCTCTCTACAAGGAAATCCACATAATTCACACATTATGCATACAATTTTGAAATGACAAGTTTAGAGAAAGTGATAGAAAATATGAATGTTGCAAAGTTGCATGTACAAAACACATGAATAGATACTCATCAAAACTAATCTAGGTACTTAAATCATCTGAACCACAAGAAGAAGCAAAAATATAATTAGATTGAACACTATATAAATATACAAAAAAAGATCAAAACTTCAACATCATAAAACATGATTATAGATATTTCCATACAAAATCTCTACAACTCTTGCAAATCTATCCAAATGTTTAGGCAAACCTAAAAAATAACAACAATTGTTTGGATATCTAATGATAAATCATAAACATCTAAATGTAAAAAAGACACGAATTGATTTATTTTAATAGCAAGAAGTCCAAGCGTGAAAGCACTTTCTTTCTTAAACTGGTACTCATATTGCCTCATTGCACCATCTCCACCTTTTGCCGTTGGTGCCTTTAGATGCTATATCAGAATCGAAATTGCTTCGCAATCGATTATGATACTCATAATCTCTTCTACAAAATCACCAAAACCTCGTAAATCTTAATAAACCAAAGATAAACACAGAGTACAGTACAATCAACGCGAAAAAACGAAGTTAGGCGTATTTCCTTGTCCAGTTCGTAGAGGGCGTGGTGGCTTTCTTGGCAATAATGTAATTAGAATCGAAGGATGAGAAGGTGGAATTAAGGGCGTGAACACGAGATTGGACCTCATGGATCAGATTTGATGAGCATTACTGTAACGCCCCTATATGGGGGTTAACAGTTTTTAATGAGATAAAATAAAAATAAATAATAAAAGTAAAACCTTAAAGATTAAAATTTGCCCGGGACTTAAATGAAAACTCTCAACTCAAAAATAAAAATATAAACGATAAATAAACCACAGTTTTAATGTAGCACCTTAAATTTAATAATATAAACTGTTGTCATCATCATTTTAACCCTCAACACATTGTAATACAGTCACAGAAAGTAACAATTGATGCTTACATTATCATGAAGAACATTCTCAACAATTGAAGCAGTCCCAATGTAATATAGCTACATCACTTCCTCAACTATATTTCTCGTAGCCACCTCACACTTAGTGAGTCCTGAAAAGATAAAAATATAAGGGTATGAGCAACACTATGCTCAGTAGAGAAAGCCATTACTCACCTTTATCATTACCACATTAAAATCTGCATGGTTAATAAGTTACATCATATTCCAGATTATGAGGTTTATTATGATCACATCTTATGGATACCGTAGTTAATCATTACCAAGTGTCATAATTACACATTTATACAAATATTACCAATCATCATTGTTCCTAGGTATCCATGTTAAATTGAGTATCACTCAACTCATCGAAACCCAAATGGGCGCACTTGATCACCCTATAAACATTCCAAGGGTGTTCCGGTGAGGGGACATCAAGCCCCGAGTCCTCACCAAATCAATTCCTGTACAGTGTGTTCTGGGACTTTCAACCCAAGGAAGCGTCATCGCCTTCCCCCTACTTTACCTTTTAGGGTATTCATGCCCAAGGACGTAACCGTCGCCCTTTTCATGTCTCACAATTTCTCTATATTAAATCATTATTAATAGAGTTAATTTTCCTAACCATGCTTCTCAATTTATAACATATGTCAATTCATTATGTTCCTCGCCGTACAATACAAGACGAGTCCATGTCATAGTTTCATATGTGATACACATATAATATCAGTTCAACATAGATATATATATATTGCGGCAAAACAATCAATTTTAATTCTATAAAAACCTCACAAAAGATGAGTAATAGAATCCCTACCTTTTAAGCTTATCAACAGTCTCTTAATCCTGGAATCAATTAACGTTAGCTCCATACTCCCTTGATCCTAAGGCGTGCATAAGGACAATTAAAACTAAAGCACAACATACAACTACATTCATAAAATTTATTTTAATTTAATCTTAGAATTTCAAGAAATAACCACTGCCCATAGAGGTATTATAAAGTTTAACAATATAAATTTTCTGTCTAGGGCATATACACTTAGACTTCATACATATGCTCCAAAATAGCAACAAACGTATACTTAGGTTTAAGAACGCAAATTTGAATAATCCTTTAGTATAAAAGAAAATTTATAAATGAAAGACTAAATTTGTTCATAAGATTCTAACCTCGGATTATGGTTAGTTGGAAGCTTGAAATGGCTTCAAAACAGGTTCCTTTACTTCGGTATGACTGAAATTCTTGCTCAAATGGAGGTGATGGTGGCTGATTTTTATGGCTGCCTTGAAGAAGTTCTCTAAGTATTTTGCTTCAGCAAAGAAATGAGAAGAAGAGTGTGGGAACCGTGGAAGAAAAAGGAAGAAAAGATGAAGTCTTTGAAAAGAAGTGATAGAAACAATTATAGAGGAGACATGTTGAAGCATGTCACGGAGGAAATAAAGAAAATGAGGGTCAAGAGTAGTTGGAAAATATATCCTTATGTCTCATCTAAAGACTTTAACACACATAATGCCAATATGACATTTTTGAGATTTATTAGAAGTTCTAAGGCTTTTTAGTAATCATACTAAATAAATATAGGAGAATTTTAGAAAATTTAAAAATAGATAAAAATAAATATTATAAAATAAATTTAAATGAAGCAATTTTTTTTTTATACATTAAAAATTAATTTAATTACCTCAATACCCGTTAGAAGAATAACGGGTGTCACAGCTCTACCCCCCTTAAAGAAATTTCGTCCTCGAAATTTCAATTCAGCAATACTAGTAAAAATTTTGATTCCATTATGATTCCAATTCCGAGTCTAAACCGTTAATGTTGTTTATCTTCCAAAGTTAAGTTATCGTATCTCCACTTATTTACTTGCATAATAAATCTTACTCCTAAATCCCTCAATGAGAGTATTTCTGACAAGTTTCAACTTATAACACCGTATAATAGTCTAAGAATCTGATCAGGCATACATATTGACCATACCATGATTCCAGTCCTTCATTGTCCATGGACTGTGATTTACAATCACATTTAAGGAGATTGCCAGAGAAATTTTATATACTTCATCTTTAGGTTCCTTTTCCTTTTTGAGTAAGGAAAAGTCAAATATATTTGATTTCATACCTCAACTAATAAACTAAAACATAATCATAAAACATATATCACAAACACTTTTATTCAAAACTATACATTAAACTTACTCATAGAGATATTAAACGGAATCTCAGAGTTGCAAACATACCCGACATATTATTCATTAAACAGCTATCCTCATGACACAAACATTCAACCCAAATAATATACTCATGTTTCATATGGAATATCCCCATAACTGACTCTGGTACTTCCACATAATATTAACAGAATATTACACATTACAAACATAATACGGATACGTTTCGAGAGTACAAGGCACTCCGTATACCAGCTATCCATATCATGCATGCTTATAGAATACAAAAACATCGATAAACAAAAGATCGGACCTTAAGAAGGATGCGTTTCGAGAGCATCAAGTACTCCGTATCCAGCCATCCCGGCATTAGGCTCAATGAATCTAAAAGATTGAACAACAACGTACCACAAGAAACACAGAATACAAGGCAAACGGTTATTCGTAACACACGAAATACGGACACACATGCCTATATGCCAAAGATAAAACAAAAAGATTACAGATGGAGATTCAAATCAATTGGCCGCTCCTGGCTTTCCCTTTCCCATTCAAGCTTGGATGTTGCAGTGTCGGATTCTGGATGTATTATTTGCATTTTATCTATCAATTCCTCAGCTGTTGAAGCAGTGACAAAGATTTGTCTCTCCGATTCTGTAGTGATGTTTTCTTCCACAGCGTAATCTAGAAATTTCAAAAGACCGTCATAAAAACCCTTTACGTTCAGCAGTCCCAAAGGTTTGGAATAAAAGCCCAACAATTGCCCACAAGCAACTATAAATATTTCCTCAAGAGTACCTAGACCACCAGGTAATGCTATAAAAGCATCAGAATTATAGATTATGTCTTTAAAATTTTTAGGGATACTCCTGACTCCTTCTCCCTTACCTATGGCTTCCTTACAAAGGTTTCCTTCAACTGGAATATGAGGCCAAATTCTTACATCAGTAGCGTCGCTAGACCTAGCTGCTAGTGCCATATTTACCATCATTTTTATACTACCACCCCCATAGATTATGTTAATCTTCTTGCGTGCTAGGACTTGCCCTAAGTGATTTGCAGCTTCTAAATAAGCTTTATCTTTTCCAAGGCTGGAACCACAAAAGACACAGACATTCTTTATTTTCTTCGTGGACTGGGAGGTAGACATATTTGGTTTATAGAAGTGGTTGCTTAATGTCTGCTCCACTTAGACTTCGGGTTCTACATGAGATTTTAAAGATGAGAAATATACAAAAAGGGCTAAAGAGATAGACGAGTAGGTAATGAAAAGGTAATCCAAAGATTTAAACAAAATCTTGTGCGGATAAGAAAGTAAGATAAGGTGATTGATAGTTTACAGAAAATCTGATTCACTTTTTGAAAAAGATTAGACTCTAATTGTATAACTTTTGACAATTGAGAACAATTCGACAGAAGACTCTCATGACACAACTGTAGACTTTTTGACAAATATACACCAAGTCTAGAAATTTAATATAAACGACAAATATTGTAGAACTTTTGAAATTTGAGACACAAATCTTGAAATATCCGGATAAGCTTTTCAAAATTCAAACATATTACTGTACCGTATGTAACGTGTCTGATAAGATAATATATTTTATTATATATATATTTAAGAAAATCATAAATTAAATAAGATATTAACACTTACTGTATCAACCTAATAATCACAATTATTTCAAACACAAAAGCAAATATTCTGAGTAAAAGAAAAACACAAACTGTTGAACATCAGCTAAAACTGCTTCAAATAAGCAAAGACTAAATAACCTTTATAGAGCGATGACTTATTCCCCATCCAGTTTTCTTATGGCTTGACAAACAGGATCTAGAAATACCATATTCCTGAGGCGTTGTCTTTCTGTATAAAATTTAGGCCAGAGTTTAAAAATAGCTCCTTGAACATATCCACTAGGGTGACCGTGGATAGGAGGATGGATGCTATCCAAGTTCTCCTTTGAAAGTCCATCCCTACAAAACCTTATTTTATCCTCTCTATTCGTAGACATATAACCAGGTGAAGTACATTTACCGTTACAATTTTGTCTTCCACATTTGTTACAAGTGACCACGATGGCACGAGCTCTTCTTTTCATTGCACTACGACTGGTACCTGTTCCTGGTAAACCGACATCTTGACTAAAGTCACTCGGACGGATTTTCCCCTCTATTAACATTCTCACATCACAAGGGATACCAAAACGCATAAGAATCCACAACCGAGTAATTCTAGCCTTGTATTTCTTTCTGAGAATCTTTTGGGAGAGTGATGGGAAATACTTTCTCAGGTGTTGGTACTTTGGGTCCATGATGAGATGAAAGAAGAGTAAATAGAAAGGAAAAATTAAGATAGTAAATTGCAGAATCCTAGAATTCCTTCTTCTTTTAGAGGAAAAGAAGAATTTCTAATGAAAAAGAAGAGGATTTGCGATTTAGAGAGAAAATAACAAATTAAGAGAGAAAAAGTGAACTCGGAGAAATAAGCTCCTATGCACAGTAAACGTATATGTAAACAATGATTAAACCACTGTATATGACACGTATAGAGATCACGTGGGAGAGACAGTGTGAATCAAACTGATTTAAGATTTGAACTAGGCCCAAATGTTCTTAGTTGAAAATGGTCAAGTTGTTTCAGGCCTTAACACATTTGGAACGAGTTAAATAACAAACATAAAATTGAAAACCAATTTGTATAAATCTCAAACCCAATTCAAAGCCCACTATAGATAAAGTTAACTATGAACAACAAATCTAATTTAACGACAACAAGGATCTTCCTGAATGATATTTAAAATCATTTCATAACAACATAATCTTCCAGCAACTCGAATAATTTTGTTTTAATCAAAACCTTATTGAACAATGCATACACCCATATGTTATTGATAATACTTAACATCTATCAATGGATTCATCATCATTACTACCAAGGGTTTAGAATGCGACTAACCTTGAAATCAATACGATTTACGTCTTTCAACGTAGACCATATCAATGAACAAAGACACTAGATGTTACTACTTAAGAACATCTACAATCCCCACAATTCTACTTATACAATATACAATTTCCTCATATAACAAAACCTTAGGTAACCAAAAGATTCACTGATACACTTAAATACAATGTACGTAACAAAATATTCCAATTTTGAGATTCATGCATTCTAGACTTTACACAGTCTCAACAGACCAAAAGTCTAACATTTATCTCTCTCAAGATTCAATACCATGATTTCCAACTTATATCATATTCCTCAAATAAATAGAACTTTTAAGAAAAGATATTGACACTTATGTGCTCCATCGAATCCACACATAATCATTACTTAGGTTTGAATCAATTACGAAAAATTTGGCATATCTATGTCAAACTTTAAAATCAATAAATCAAGCCTTATATTTCTTATTGTTTTTCACGAGACAAAAGGCTCTTAAATCCTCGTATCTATACGAATTTCTCATCGTTTATACGAATTAGATATGCTTATAGATCCTAATATTATACGAATCTCTCATAAGCATTCTACTTATAAACTCATTTCATATAATTATCATTCCCTCATAACTATTAATACTTTCCTTCTATATAATTATTGTACTCATATAACCATTAGTATTTTCATTCTATGGCCTTTCCATGTTACATCCTTCTAAACTGTATAAATCAATGTGAAGGTTCATTTTGATGATGACAATGAAAATTCAGCTTCAAAACCATCTCAAAAATATATTTTTTTAAAGTGGTGCTACACTCCCTAGGTTAACCGAACCTAGGCTCTGATACCAAAAATTCTGTAACGCCCCTATATGGGGGTTAACAGTTTTTAATGAGATAAAATAAAAATAAATAATAAAAGTAAAACCTTAAAGATTAAAATTTGCCCGGGACTTAAATGAAAACTCTCAACTCAAAAATAAAAATATAAACGATAAATAAACCACAGTTTTAATGTAGCACCTTAAATTTAATAATATAAACTGTTGTCATCATCATTTTAACCCTCAACACATTGTAATACAGTCACAGAAAGTAACAATTGATGCTTACATTATCATGAAGAACATTCTCAACAATTGAAGCAGTCCCAATGTAATATAGCTACATCACTTCCTCAACTATATTTCTCGTAGCCACCTCACACTTAGTGAGTCCTGAAAAGATAAAAATATAAGGGTATGAGCAACACTATGCTCAGTAGAGAAAGCCATTACTCACCTTTATCATTACCACATTAAAATCTGCATGGTTAATAAGTTACATCATATTCCAGATTATGAGGTTTATTATGATCACATCTTATGGATACCGTAGTTAATCATTACCAAGTGTCATAATTACACATTTATACAAATATTACCAATCATCATTGTTCCTAGGTATCCATGTTAAATTGAGTATCACTCAACTCATCGAAACCCAAATGGGCGCACTTGATCACCCTATAAACATTCCAAGGGTGTTCCGGTGAGGGGACATCAAGCCCCGAGTCCTCACCAAATCAATTCCTGTACAGTGTGTTCTGGGACTTTCAACCCAAGGAAGCGTCATCGCCTTCCCCCTACTTTACCTTTTAGGGTATTCATGCCCAAGGACGTAACCGTCGCCCTTTTCATGTCTCACAATTTCTCTATATTAAATCATTATTAATAGAGTTAATTTTCCTAACCATGCTTCTCAATTTATAACATATGTCAATTCATTATGTTCCTCGCCGTACAATACAAGACGAGTCCATGTCATAGTTTCATATGTGATACACATATAATATCAGTTCAACATAGATATATATATATTGCGGCAAAACAATCAATTTTAATTCTATAAAAACCTCACAAAAGATGAGTAATAGAATCCCTACCTTTTAAGCTTATCAACAGTCTCTTAATCCTGGAATCAATTAACGTTAGCTCCATACTCCCTTGATCCTAAGGCGTGCATAAGGACAATTAAAACTAAAGCACAACATACAACTACATTCATAAAATTTATTTTAATTTAATCTTAGAATTTCAAGAAATAACCACTGCCCATAGAGGTATTATAAAGTTTAACAATATAAATTTTCTGTCTAGGGCATATACACTTAGACTTCATACATATGCTCCAAAATAGCAACAAACGTATACTTAGGTTTAAGAACGCAAATTTGAATAATCCTTTAGTATAAAAGAAAATTTATAAATGAAAGACTAAATTTGTTCATAAGATTCTAACCTCGGATTATGGTTAGTTGGAAGCTTGAAATGGCTTCAAAACAGGTTCCTTTACTTCGGTATGACTGAAATTCTTGCTCAAATGGAGGTGATGGTGGCTGATTTTTATGGCTGCCTTGAAGAAGTTCTCTAAGTATTTTGCTTCAGCAAAGAAATGAGAAGAAGAGTGTGGGAACCGTGGAAGAAAAAGGAAGAAAAGATGAAGTCTTTGAAAAGAAGTGATAGAAACAATTATAGAGGAGACATGTTGAAGCATGTCACGGAGGAAATAAAGAAAATGAGGGTCAAGAGTAGTTGGAAAATATATCCTTATGTCTCATCTAAAGACTTTAACACACATAATGCCAATATGACATTTTTGAGATTTATTAGAAGTTCTAAGGCTTTTTAGTAATCATACTAAATAAATATAGGAGAATTTTAGAAAATTTAAAAATAGATAAAAATAAATATTATAAAATAAATTTAAATGAAGCAATTTTTTTTTTATACATTAAAAATTAATTTAATTACCTCAATACCCGTTAGAAGAATAACGGGTGTCACAATTACGAGGGATGAATCCACAGCTTCGAAGAGAGAAATAGTAATAGGAGGGAGAATCACAATGTAAGAGAGACATGGTGGTGCTGTTGACTCCTGATCTGAGCGACTTCGTCAAAGAGAGTGTGGGGAGAAAAGAGAGAGGAGGTAGAGGAAAGAAAGTTGCCAAAGCGAGGAGAAAAAAGAAGGTAGCGAAGAGAGAGTGGTGGAAAGGAGAGATGGGTGGAGAGAGAGGAGAGAAAAAGAGAGTGGTGGATTGAAGATAAAGGGAACGTAGAGAGAGGAGAGAGAAACAACTTTTTTAAGAATTAAGGCATGCATTCTAATATTGATTTTATATTAGAGGCAAACATATTAATTGATAAATTTACCTAAAAAATAATAATAAAAGGGACAATAAAAGTGGGAAAGAGGAGAGTAGTTTTATAGAGATATCTATATAAACTGCTACCACTAATCCTTTCTTTTGGATTGACATTTTTCACACAAACAAAACTCTCTTGGGTAAATGCCATGTCCTGTCTTGCTATTTAAATGGATATAAATTATAAAGACATTTTTACCCTTTTAGGATAAATATCTCTTTTTTCCTCGCACCATCTTTTACCTTGGTTTAGTATGATGGATAGAAAAAAGAAAGGGAGAAGAAATTAAAGACCTAGAAGAAGAAAGCAAAATGGTAGAGTGAGGATTTTCTCTCATGCTATTTGGTAGAAGAGAAAGAAAAGTAAAAAGAAATGTCAAATCTAGTGCATTTTATAGTAATACCCCAATACAAATAAAAATATGATGAATACTTAAGGTTGGGATAGTTATTTTGCATCTCATTTGTTTGTCAAATTTTTTCTCTCCTCTTTTCTTTCCAAAGTTGGAACAATTAAAAATTGGTGGGCCTCATGGATTTCTATTTTCCTTCCTTCCTCATTTCCTCTCTACCAAACAACCTAAGATTCAATTTTCCTATCTAAAATCCTTCCTCTAATTTCTTTCCTCTTCCTTTTCCACTTTACTAAACACAATGTCATTGTTTATCTTCCCTTTTGCCGACAAAAGGACATCCGCAAATGGCATCAATTCACTAGAGATGGCAGCTTCTCCTTTCTAGAACTTTGCCGGTAAGACGTTGTCGACATATTTGTAGCCCTTTGTGCAAGTGCCTGCCACAAATCTAGCTTCCTCAGCTTTGCAACAACGAGATACACAATTGCTATCGCCATTGCACTGTGGGGAAGATGATCTGCGAGGACTAAGGCCGATAATGAGATTGATGAGATTCAGCCATGTGGCCGTGGCTTCTCCAATCTCCATGTAAAGTTGCCGTGTTTTTTTATTTTATAATTTTTGATTTGTAATTAATCAAGGTATATTTAGAATACTAAATACAGTATAATGATGTGGTTGTGACATTCTCTGCAAATATTATTCCTTGTGGCATAAGTCAATCCAAGGTTTAATTTTGTGGTATTTCTGTAAAGAGACTGTTTTAATAACGACGGTTTACCAAGGGACATTCTTCCTTGTTTATTGTAAAGGCCCCGTTGGAAAATTCTTTGGGAAAATTGTATGAAATAGCACAATTTCAATTCATAAGTAAGCAAATAGCATACTTTTAAAAATATTTAAATACATAACATTTTTGAAATCACTTACTTTTTTTAAATACTTAAATTTCTAACTTAAATTTCTAATTTTACCTCATTTTTTGTTCTTCTCTTTCTTTTTATTGTTGTTTTTTATTATCTGTCTGCTCTTTCGTATTTTTCTCTATGCCATTCTATGCAAATATAAATTTTATTTTGATATAAGTGAGTTATTTACTAAAGACTGCTAAATTTTAGTCTATTTATTTTTATTCTCAATTAATAAGAGTCTAATTCGCTCGTCCTCCCTTCTTATTTATTATTTATCGATAGGCTTCATAAATGGGCCAGAAACCCAACTTTACGTAAAAGCCCAAGCATCCTCCTTCCATATCCAGTCCGCGGTAGCATCAACAGGAGGAGATGCCCTGTCTCCTAGTGATACAACAACGAGCCGGCACGGCCCATTCTCCTTAGGCCCACGAATTTATGGGCCGGGCCAAGCTAGCCCATATTAAAATTACCATTGCCCAGCCCAACCCGTAGGCCAATTTTACATAGGTTGTGTCGAGCCGTGCCGTGGGCCTTAAATAGGCTGGCCCATCGTGGCTCATTATGGGTTTAAATGGGCCAGTCTATCTAAGCATATAATTTTTAATTTTTTGTTTTTTTTATTTTTGAATTTTTGAACAAGTTAACAACTATAAAAGTTTGAATAATCAAGAGAAATATAAAAAAAGATATTTTATTTACGATTGCCTCATTAAAAACCTTTCCAAGGAAAACCCAGTGGGACAAAACCCTGGTAAGAAAAAAAGGGTACCATCGGGATAATTATATATAAGATGTTTACAAAATTACTAAAAACAAAAAAAAGTAAAAAATATTGTTTATAATTACAACGTATTACTCCCAGTGGCAGTATCAGAAATGTCCAAATTTTCAAAGTCATCAACCCAATCATCTTGAACTTCTTAGCTTCTTCTGCAAGCATCCTCCCAATCTTTGACTCACATTACTGCTTCCATAATATCGTCACTCATACGTGCACGCCGTTCATCAAGTACTCTACCACTACAACTAAATACTTGTTCACTTGCAACTGTGGACACTAGTATGGTTAGTATATCACGAGGCATTTTAGAGAGCACAGGAAAAGTTCTTGACTGTGATCTCCAAATGACAAAAGATCAAACTTATTGAAATAATGACCACCACCTTGTTCATTGAAAATGAATGCCGCAAGATTTGTTTCTAGATAGTTTTCCAATTCACTGCGTGTTGAAGATGTGGATAATGCATTGAAACCAAATCCGGTGTAGCTAATTATACTTGCCCATGAAGAACCATGTGGTACAGATGTAGAATTTGCTAAAGGTGCAAGGGATACTGTTTGGCCTCCTTCGTATTTTTTATTATATGCAGTAAATATGTTGTTAACTTTTGCTTGCATATTTTGAATGGTTATGATGTCAGAATGTACCCTTAATTTTTTCCCTATACCCTTAAGTAAATATTCAACACCAGCTAATTTAACTCTTGGATCTAATACAGCGGCTATGCAATACAAAGGTGGAACACGTTTCCAATATTTTTTAAATTTTTATTCCATGAACTCAACAGATTCCCTAAACATGTCAAAATCTCTATGCATATCGAAAGTTGCAGCAATGTTGTACAATTTATGTAGTGTATGAGGAGAGGTGGGATAGTACACACCTGAAAGTTGGAGAGTGGCTTCATAAAAAACCTTTAAGAAATTGTAGAAGCATGAAGCAATTTGCCAATCAAATTCTTGAAGCGGCTCAGTTGGATTCTTCAAGTTGTAATACGCAGTTATGACCTCTTTGTATGGTAGGCATGCATTCAGCATCAAATATGTTGAATTCCACTGGTGTCCTACGTCAGTTGGAAGTTTTCTGGGTTTCATGCTTGCTCTCTTGCAAAGTTTAGCAAACTTTTCAATTCGAAAGCTAGAACTTGCTATGTAACCCAAGGCCGTTCGAATATTTTCCAAATAATCTTGAAAAAATTTAATGCCATCTTGAACACACAAGTTAATAATATGACAAGCACATCTTTGGTGAAAGTGTTTCACTATGTTGTGGTCTCAAAGTTGTTTTGAAAAGGTTAATAGCAGCAGTATTAGCAGATGCATTATCAAATGTGATACTCAAAACCTTTTCTTTAATGCCATAAAAATCAAAAACTTCCATGATGACATCATGAATGGCCTTGGCATCATGCGGATAAGGCATTGGTCGAAAAGCAATTATCCTTTTTTGAAAAGACCAATCTTTATCCACATAATGCGCAGTTACACATATATAACTAGTTTTGGTACGACCTTCTCACAAATCAGATGCGCGTGTAATAGATGCAGTGAATGAACTAAATTCAGTTACTAACTTTTCCCTAATTGAATGGTGTCAGCTCTTGTGGTAGTTCTTGAAACACGCCTATATTGTGGATTATAAGCATTTTGAATGTACTCCTTAAAGGCCGGACCATCAACAAGACTAATTGGTTGTTGAGCACTAGCCAAATATCTAGCGCGTCATTCTCTAGCTCTTTGTTGGTCATATGACCAATTGGTAACACTATTATCAGGGCTAAATTGAAGTGTTGACGACAATCAACACCACCTACACCATGCTTAGCTTTGCATTTTTTGCGATGCCTCTTTAAGTGACCAGTATCATAAGAGGATTTACCTGTGTAGTCTTGCTTACACACTTTGCAAATTGCATGCTCTTCTATTACACCATTCTCGTTTGTACATGTTACTAGATCAAAGTAACTTCAAACTGGTGAAGTTCGTTGCACTTTTCTTTTACTCTTACAAGTGACTTCGAAGGAGCCATCAACTTGAGATAATAAGTCAACTCCAATTTCTTTAAGTGGATCATTAAATTGTTCTTCTTCGTTGATAACCAAATGTGAAACTTGGCTCTCCCTCTATGTAATGATGCCATAGCTTCAATAAAAAATAACAATAAATTAACGTGACATAAAAATTAAATAAAATAATTACACAATAAAATTAACTTATAATAATACAAAATTAATGAACAACAAATAAAATAAATTATACCTTCAAGTTTTTTTTCCTTTCTGAAGAACTCTAAGTAAACTAAAAAAAAAAAAGACAATATGTAAGATTTTAGAAGTTTGTTGAATAAGTGTCTTTGTGAATGTTGTATGTTTATTTATAGGTAAAAATTTTTAATTTTATTAATTTTTTAAATCTTTTTTTTTTATTTTTTTCTTTCAAGTGTGATTTAATTAGACAATTCGCTGAAGACTTAACGTCTTAGCTTTGCACATTATAGGCCTTCCTTCTAAGCCTATATGTTAGACCTACCCTTTTATAATTGCATAGGAAAATTTAATGCCATGTTCACTCATGAGTGAATATGCCATGTATAAATTATATAATATTTAATTCTTATATGTATTAAATAATATATATATATATATATTAAATGTATAGTATTTTGATGTGATAATACATGACCTATAGACTTAGTATCTGATTCTCAGTTTTGTTAGTTTGCTTCTCAAAAGCAAAGCATGCCTTAGGTAAAAAAACCCAAACTACCATTATGTTAAATAAACTTGCATATAAAATTTTCGTCCAAGGGACGGACCTGGGAGGGGGGTTTACCACCCCTTCCAACCCTTACGTCGACCTTACCACAAAGGTTGATCTGTGTACAACCTTTGCATAGGGGCAATCTGCATTAGGGTAATAATTAGGCTCCACACATAGTAATAATGCCTACAAGAAAAAAAATAAAAAAAATGAAAAGAAAAGCAAAAGAGCTTGTCAGGCCTATTGCAATATGATGTGCATGGGGGAATCTAATGCCATGTTCATTCACGGGTGAACATATCATGTATATATATTATATAATATTTAATTCTTATATGTATCAAATAAATATATATTAAATGTATAGTATTTTAATGTGATAATATATGACCTACAGATTCAGCATCTGATTCTCAACTTTACTTCTCAAAAGCAAAGCATGCCTACAAGGAAAAAAAATAAAAAAATAAAAAGAGATAAAAAGAAAAAAAAAGAACTAGCCAAGCCTATTGTGATGTGATATTCATGGGGAAATCTAATGTCATATTCACTGAATATGGTATGTATATATATTATATAATATTTAATTCTTATATGTATTAAATAATATATATATTAAATGTATAATCATTTGATGTGATAATATATGACTTATAATGGGCCTTACATGATTTATTAGAGAATGTCATATTCAACTATGTTCACCAGTGAATGAACATGAAAAAATATATCTAAATATATATATATTTATATGAAATTGGGTGGGCCTTCGGTAGGCTGGCCCATTGTGGGCTTGTATGGGTTTTACATGGGCCCGCTCAGATGGGCAGACCCATTGTGGCCGGGATGAGCCGGCCCATTATGGGCCTAAACAGGGCCAGCCTGGCTTGGTCCAGCCTAGCTCAGTCCGGCCCATAATTTTCTATGGCCGTGTTGGACCGGTCCAGAAGTCGACATATATTGGCCCAACCCAACCCATCAATATTTATAGACTTGACCGGGCCATAAACGATATCAAACTATGCTGACCTGGTTTATCACTGTAGCAAGACGGGGTCGACTCACGAGCCCCTGTCCATTTGTTGTATCTCTACCGTCTCGCGTTTCCTTCCCAACCCCTTCCTATACCCGTCCATAGAAGACCTTCAAAAGCTTCTTCTCCTGACTCAAAGCCTAAGTCCCAGAAAATTCATCGTCCTCAACCCATGAAAACCCCTCCAATTCCTAACTCTGCAAGCTCTCCAATTCATCTCAAACCCTAACTTCGATTCTAACCTCTGTAACAACTATCCTCTCTCTCTCAACAATGTCTCTCATTCCTGTAGAGTGTGCGTTCGTTACAGAGGACTCCCTCCGCGAATGGAGGGCCGGCAACTCCAGCTTCAAGCTCTCTGGCCCTGTCCCCATGCTTCGCTTTCTCTACGAGCTCTGCTCAGTCATGGTTCGTTCGCTATTTCTCTAATTTCGTTTGTATTGCCCAGTTTATTGAATTAATATTGTACGTGGATGATTTTTTTTTCTTTTCTAGGGTTTTTAGTTGATTCGTGTTTTTGTTTTTTTGACTTGCTAGGTTCGAGGAGAGTTGCCATTTCCGAAGTGTAAAGTGGCGTTGAATTCGGCTGTGTTCACGGAAAGAGTTTCAGGCGCGGAGTTGGGTTCCAGTTTTGCAGATATAGTGACTCAAATGGCACAAGATGTGAGCTTTCGTTGTTTTCTATCACTGTTCATTATGCTTTTTGTTAATTCCTTTTCTCATCCTACACTTAATGAGTTGTGTTTAATCGTTTTTGTTGGGTAAGGAGATTGAAATTAACACAAAGTTTTTTGATTTTGGACTTCTATGGTTCAAAATACGGGAGAGCATAACCCTTCTTCGTTAACTCCAATCATTTAGCTTATTTTGGTCACCAAATGCTCTCAGACAAGATATAGTTGTTAGAAATTTACTGGAAATTTTCAAATATGTGTTTATCTATTTATTTAGGCTATTAAGGATATATTTATGTATACTTTATTATTGTTATTGTTGTTGTTGTTGTTGTTGTTGTTATTATTATTATTATTATTCTGTATTGCTCATCTTAGTATTAGGCTATAGATAGACCCAGTGATTATATTTTCACTTTAGACTTTGAAGATTATTATTTTATATGTAGATTTCCTTTCTATTGTTTCTCTTCTTCCTAAATTCCTCTTCCTATTTGTCTCTTCTAGTTCTACACCAACATATTCCGTATAATTTATACGTAGATTTCCTTTCTGTTGTTCCTCTTCTTCCTAAATTTCTATTCCTATTTGTCTCCTCTACATCAACACATACGGAGGTATAATTAGATCAGTTGATTCTCGCTTGAAATGGGTGTTTCTTAGTCGTGCTTTTGTCGGACGATGTAGACTGATCTGGAAGCGCAGTGTACTCTTTGCGAGCTTGTTTTTGTTATAGTAAAGTGCATACTGCTGCGGGGTCACTCTGAGACATTCAATATGTTGCTATAATGTTTCCTTGCAGTTACAAGGAAAAAAGGTTGACATGTTCTTCTTCTGCGGGGGAACAAGTATGAATAGCCGTAGAAAACCAAAGAGGAAAAGAATAAAACAAGGTTTTGATCTTAGAAAATTTGGCATTAGAGACCACAAATCAGAGCACTTTCATTTTGTTCTTTTAGTAAATTTACCCACTATGGGATGAGTAATTAGTGTACTCAAAATGATAAAGTAGTCTTTTTAAACTTTTGAACTATTGTATAATGCCATGTTAATGTTTGTTATCATAAAGTTCACATGAAAAGGGTAACTGTAGCAAGTAAGATTTCCTTGGTTTTCTGATTGAATTTCTTTTTATTTTGTTTCATATGTCCTTGATTATAAAGATTATTTGCGGTACAGAGTCCCTTTTGCTTGAATTTATGGCTTATGCCATCTTCTTAGTCAGCACAATTTGATATTAATCATTACCTATTGTTTCACTTTTCTCATTCACCTCATGCACTTAATTCGCAGCTTACAACGCCTGGAGAGTATCGTGCTCGTCTTATAAAGTTGGTGAGTATGCAATTCACTTACCTTCATGTTTTAAATGCAATCCCCATCGCGACTACTAATAAACTGTTGGATGTTAGTCATGTAGGTGATGAGCTTCAAATTTTGTGCCACCATGATTGAGTTTAATTTTTCTCAGCAATTCTGGATTGTAAACTATACGAATTTATGCAGACGCTATTTCATGATAAAACTCTTCAATAGCAATGCTTTTTAGGTTTTCAGTTTGAGTAATGTATAGGCAATGCTTTAATATTTGGCAAGAACCTAATCCTGATCAAGTTAACTTGACAATCACACAATTTGTTCCACGTCTTGTGGCACCATGATGGCAAACTTTGCTCCATATGCAAGGCTTGGAAAGGGACTTGCCTTGACCTGCTCTTCAACCGAGTTACTTTATTCTCTATTATTGCTAATGTTGTCATCGTCATCATCATTGGTATTATTATTCTAATATGTTTTTTTGATAATCAAGTCACTGTATTCTTTTAGGATTTGTGTAACCATGTTGGCCCACTCATTAACATGTTTATCTTTAGCCTCTCTCTCTCTCTCTCTCTCTCTCTCTCTCTATGTCTCCTCTTTATATATATAAACATGCATCTTATTTATTTATCTGTTCATTTATTTTATTTATTTATTCATTCATTCATTTATTTATTTTATTTTTTTTGTCATTGGCAAATAGTAACTTTACAGAGCATGCCATTTTCATCGGACCAGGATTTTGCTTTTCTTTTATTTTGTCTCCTCTTACTTCCTGTCTGTTGCATCTGCTTTTCCCTTGGTCTTATTGCTTCAATTCAGGCAAAATGGCTGGTGGAGTCTGGCTTAGTTCCATTGAGGCTTCTGCAGGAGCGCTGCGAGGTGACCTTTGTATTATTGTTGTTGTTATTATTATTATCATAGTCATTATATATATATATATATGTATGTATGTATTAATGTGCTTATGGCTGCTTTCTTATTGCTGAAACGCTGTTTTCTTTTCCATGTTGGAGAAAACCTAGAACTGAAAAATGTGGTTCTTTATGAATATAGGAAGAGTTTCTGACAGAGGCTGAAATGATAAAGATAAAGGCTCAAGAGTTGAAAAGTAAAGAGGTAAGCAATAAACTGGTCCGGTATATGTGTAGTGAAATCATGCTGAACTTCGCCAGAAAGAAGAATCAGGGTGTGAAATAAAGTTTTTATTTCTTTTTCCAGCTTAAAAGAATAATTTTTTTGCCAGACCAAGGAAAAAATTCATCAAGTATATTGTTTTTTTAAACGTCACCATATTTTCCCCTTAGGGCTTGTTTGACACAGCTTATGCTTGTGCTTTTAGTCCGTAGAAGAAGAGAAGTAAAAGTTGTAGCTTTTCACTATATATTTGGAACCATATTTTTAAAAGAGCTTAAATGAGTCAAAATGGTTTTAAAATTTTTTAATAAGTTACAAAAATGTTATAAGTTTAGAATGTGTTATCAACACTCTGGTACAACTTTTAAAGTCTATTTCAGAAGTGTTTTTTTAGGAAGTCATATTTGTGGCTTTGACTAAAAGCACTTCTGAAGGGCCAAAGAACTTCTTTCAGATCATTCAAACACTTCTAGATGTAGTTTTTAGACTCAAGAAGCCAAAAGCAGCTTCTAAGAAGCCCTCCCAAATAGGCTCTTAGTATATTCTTTCAACTATTGTTATGACGTCAGCTGCATGGAACACATGAACAATGAATGAATGGACCGGAACACTGAACACTTGATCAGCATAAGGAAGTTTAAATGAAGCATTCTGTTTGTTGTTGTTTTATTTGGCTAGAAAATGAAGCAGCTTGTTTTGACTAGCAAATGTAGAGCACCATATTATAAAATGCTTTTCTTTACTTCAATAACATATAAAACTAATGAGCTAGATAATTTCCAATAAATTTTCTGATATTTTGATTGTTGGTGCAATCTGCATTTGATGCATGTATACTGTTGCTTTCAGGTTAGAGTAAACACTCGTCTTCTTTATCAGCAAACTAAATTTAATCTTCTCCGAGAAGAGAGTGAAGGCTATGCGAAGCTGGTAAGCTCATGAGTTTGCAATCTTGTTTTGGAAGTTTGATCATTGTAACATTTACTCAAATGGCACCAACTGGTGTTTGCCCAGTTGGTAAGGTTGGGGTAGGATTAAAGAGAGGTTTTAGGTTTAAATCCTAGAAATAGCTAGTATTGTAAAAAGAGAGAACATTTATTTCAATGACATTAATCAGTTAAGTGCGTAATTTTTATACTTTTGTTTTCCTTTATGTTTATTTTATCATACCCTGTTGGGATTTTTTCTTGCCTTCAGTCTTCCGTACAATATTGGGGTTTCAGGAATAATAGCATAACTGCAATTTGGCTAGAGTCTACGTGTAAGTTCAGTTTGATGGGTTGCTTCATATCTGTTAACCTAACAGCTTTCTAGTGGAGTAGGAGTATAATGGTCGGAGCACGTGATTGGTTTGTGTTTATTTATTTATTTATTTTTTTTTATTTTCTCATATTTCACCTTTTTTTTTTGTTTTTTTGTTTTTGTTTTGGCTTAGATTACCCTCCTTTGTGGAAACACGGATTCTCCATCATGCAGTGTATCAGGAGCAACGATTGGCATAATTAAGGTTTATATTTTAACTTAAATTTTATTTAGCGTATCCTGTTTCTCAGTATATATTTTCCTGACTTGAATGATCACTGCAGTCATTAATTGGACATTTTGACCTGGATCCAAATCGTGTCTTTGACATTGTAAGTAATTGTTTCATTTATTATTCTGTTGCTTTGCTTTCTTTTTTTTTGGTTGTGTTTCAGAAGAACTTAGTGATCCATGTTGATTGTGGTTTTTGAATTATGCTTGTTTCCGTTGACTAGGTACTAGAATGCTTTGAGCTCCAGCCAGACAATAATATCTTTTTGGAGCTAATTCCAATATTTCCCAAGGTAAAGGATCTGCTTTTGGTCTAGGCTTTATGCAGTACTTGGTTGATTTTTACTGAGAGAGACAGTTAGCTTTTATGTTTACTCATGGCATAATTGTGTTTTGCAGTCTCATGCTGCACAAATTCTTGGTTTTAAGTTCCAATATTATCAGCGTCTGGAAGTAAACTGTCCTATTCCATTTGGACTGTATAAGCTTACAGCCTTGCTGGTGCAGAAAGGTTTCATAGATCTTGACTCTATGTGAGTTATTATTTATCTATCATGCTTTTGGTCGGGGATTACTCTCTCTCTCTCAGTTCCAACTTCCATATTACATTATTTGTTTCATTTATGATTGCATCTTAGTTGAGGTTGCTTCCTCTAATATCTTATGGTGCCATTTCTTATAATAGATGAGATATTTTGTACGCTTCATTTTCCTGTGCACATTACTTATTTATTGGGTTTCTTTCAATTGATTGGTTCAATCTGAAATTTGCAAGCTCCAAGCTTGGACAAGAATTAGTGCATGAGTTCGTTACTTGAACTGTAATAGGAGTTTGTTCCATATTCATATTGTGCTGATATTTTCTTTCTGGTAAAACATAAAAGATCCTGTCTTGTTACAGATATGCGCATCTACTTCCCAAGGATGATGAGGCATTTGAGCATTATAATGCATTATCTTCCAAGCGACTTGATGAGGTATTTATGTAGAAAGGATTTCAAAGCGCCTGCTTGCTTTTGTGATGTGATCTAAAAATAAAATTAAGTGGTTCTTTGCACGGTTTTAATTTATGAGACTTGAGTCTTGTACTATTCCACAACAAAGTAGTTTATTTGCTTTAAGATTTTTAGTGCTTTGGTTGAACGCTACAGATGTCTTCACACACACAGAGGTTAAAAAAATTGAGCTTGTAAATTTTTTTTGGTGCACTGTTTCTCTTTGTTTTTCTTTGCTGGCTATTTGACAATTGATTTGAAGTCATACTATTTATTCTCTTTTGGTTAATTGTAGTGACAATGGACTCATTTCTTTTAAATTTTGGCTCATCTTTCCACCCTGACAGGCTAGAAAGATTGGGAAAATTAATCTTGCTGCTACAGGAAAAGATCTAATGGATGATGAGAAACAGGGAGATGTGACGATAGATCTTTTTGCTGCTTTAGACATGGAAACGGAGGCAGTGGCCGAACGGTCTGAAGAGCTTGTGAATAATCTAGTATTGGGCTTGCTCATGGGTTTCCTTTTTGTGGATGACTGGTAGGTCGTATTGCAAAAATTTTCCATGTGGTTCTTGTTTATTTCTTATGCTGGTCAGTGAGGTATGGGCATTTTGTTAGTTGGGATGGCTTTAAGGACATTATGCCACTGGTAATGGAGCAGAGTCAATAACTGTATTTTGTTTGATTGAAGTCAACAGCTGTATTTTATTTGGTTGATATTGTTCTATGATTTTTTTTATTTATTTCTTTATTTTGGCTGAAATTATGGTCCTATCATCTATAAAGTTCCAATCATCCTTTTGAGCAAAATAACTTTCATAAAATTGATTTACCATGGCTGAGACTTTGTTTCTTCTTGTCGTTGATCTTTGTTCTGTCCCTCTCCTTCTCCCTCTCTCCCTCCCTCTTTTTCCTTTTTGTCTTTATTTTAAGTAACAAAATTTTCCTTGCAAGTTGCATTTTTTTTTTGTTTTTGTTTTTTTCCTTGCAAGTTGCAATTTTTTTTTTGTTTTTTTTGTTTTTTTTTTGCTGATGAATCATGACTGTTGATGTTTTTGCTATAATTCTACATGGGTTTATCCTACATTCCTACTTCCCTTGCATGGGATATCCCGATGGGAATTGCCTTTAGAGAATGGTGTATACTCTTCTAATTTTAGTACATCGCTTTTTTTTTTTTTTAAATCTACCGTAATCTGAGCAAAAAGTTGTTTACTATTAGATGGAATAAGTCCACAAAATTAAACACTTGTGCATTATTCTTTGAAGAATGGACCCCTTTTATGTTTTCCGCGCGTATACCACATGTCAGGGTGTTGGGTTTATTTATGATTTTTGTGTTTATATTACTGTGAATTTATCTTGTCTCTCTTGTTCTTAACCATTACACCTCTGTGTAAGATGTGATTTGTTGAATTTTTGTTACCAGGTACCATGCAAATTTACTTTTTGATCGTCTCTCACCTCTAAATCCAGTGGAGCATTTACAAATCTGTAACAGCTTGTTTAGGTAAATCAATGGCTTGTTTCTTTTTTCTTTTGTTTTTGCATAATCGAGGAGGTTTCCAAATTTAGTCGAGTGAGATTTTTCATTCCCCTGTTATCTGGCCTTTATGAGCATGTATGTTGACTGCATCTAACTTTACTTTCAAAATTTATATGGCGCTTGTTTTCAGGCTCATTGAAAAATCAATCTCTTCAGCATATAACACTATTCATCACGACAACCTTCAGATCCCTGGTTCTTCTGGAGCCAGTATTGATGCAATGGATGTAGAAACTCCATCAGCCCATGGATCTTCTGTAGATCTCCCTAAAGAACTTTTTCAGATGCTTGCTTTTACCGGACCTTTTCTTTACCGTGATACCTTATTGTTGCAGAAGGTGCAATCTCTTGTTTCTTATATTCTGCATTGTGCATTATTTTTGGTAGTCTTCCTTATAAACACAAAGGTGGCTTTATTATTCTGCTTTTGTTACTGTAGGTATGTCGAGTGTTGAGAGGGTACTACTTGTCTGCACTTAAGCTTATAGGTGGGAGTCAGGCAGGCCTGAACTCTGAGTCAATTGGTGGCGGTGTAAATCGAGATCCTCGTCTGCATCTAAAGGAAGCAAGGTCAAGAATTGAGGATGCCCTGGGAGCATGTTTGCTCCCTTCATTACAATTGATTCCTGCAAACCCTGCTGTTGGACAGGAAATCTGGGAAGTCATGAATCTTCTTCCCTATGAGGTGTGCTTTACATCAGCAAGATTTTTTTTTTCCTTTGAGAATTTATTTTGGATGGTAGACACTCTTGCCAGATGAATCATGTTTGCTTAGGTGCGATATCGCTTGTATGGTGAATGGGAAAAAGAAGATGAGAGGATGCCCATGCTTTTAGCTGCAAGGCAAACAGCCAAGGTTTGATAATCGTTATTATTTATATCAATTTCTCTCTCAATTTTTTGTTGTTGGAAACTTTCGTGCTGATAGCATTATTTTGTTATCATTTTTTAAATAGTTGGACACTAGACGGATTTTGAAACGACTTGCCAAGGAAAACTTAAAGCAGCTTGGTCGGATGGTTGCAAAGTTAGCTCATGCTAATCCAATGACTGTTCTTCGGACCATTGTTCATCAGGTATCATTTTATTATTTGTCAATGTTCATATTTGGCTGTGATATATATATATATATATATATATTATTTTAATTGTTGTTTCAACAACTTTTGGCAGATTGAGGCATACAGAGATATGATAACTCCTGTTGTGGATGCATTTAAGTATCTTACCCAGGTGTGTATTTTTCTTCTGCATTATTCTGACGTATTTTTCATCTGTTCCAATCTCTATTGGTTGTTATATGTATATGTGTGTGTGTGTGTGTGTAAGAAACATAAATACATTAATTTTTAACTCATAGGGAATAAACAGATATAGTTTAGACAAGACAAGGAGTCCTCAAATCTAAAAGCAAACTTGGTAAAATACGAAATATCCTCCAACTTAAAGCAACAAAGAGATGGGGATATCTTTATAGTTTATAGAATTATGCTGTTAGCAGCCCGCTTAAGTTCGTTTATGTGAGAAGGGGCAAAAAGGGAGGCAAGTTGAATAATGAGGGCAGAATGGTAAATTCGGGTGATGAGGTGTGCATTGACAGTAAAGACAAATTCTGTTTGATTGTATGAGTTGAGAGAATTTAAGGGAAGGAATGTGTATTGATTGGGGGTCGGTTAATTGGTTTTTGGCTGAGGCCTTGGGAGGTTGGGGTCGTCGAATCCCCGGAGTTCTTTTTTTCATTTTCCTTTTCTTCTGTACTGAGAATCCTCCATTGATAAGGAGAGTGTGTCCATAAATAAAAGGAACCAGGCCCCTTCTGTCTGGATTTGATTTCCATTCTTGCTGTCAGAATTCCACTGTTAGTATCTTTGCTCGGTTACCTTTCATATGCGCATTGTAAATCCAAATTTTGTTCCATCTCAGGGATCTCTACACCTTGTAACTTGAAAAGTTTAAAAATTTCAAAAGTTCCTTTCCGTCATAACCTCAGAAATGCTGCTACAACTTATAGCTCCAAAAAATTACCAGCTGCGATTTTGTTAAGTTCTCATACGTTTGGTTGGGGTAATCATACTAAGATAATTCTCTTTCTAAATCTACTTCTCTTCTTCTCCTTTCATTACAATTTAACGCCACCTGGTCCGTCCCATCCCACCCCACCCCCCTCCTCTCGCTCTCTCTCTCTCCCTCTCTCTCTCTCTTTAAAAGTACTTGGGTAGGGGATTTGAACTGAGACATGAACATTGGAGGTCAATGTGGTTACCATTAGGCTAAGCTTGATATCATTATGTTAATTGCATGAACTTTGAGTTGGGCTTTTTATGAGTTCTGTTTTTTGTTAAATATGGTTTATGCTTCTGGGTGGTATTACTTTTCGTATAAAATATGCTTTGTAGAGTTGACATTGCATGGTATATAATATGACATTCATGGCTGACTTTAACAGTATGCTTTTCTGTCCAGCTCGAGTATGACATTTTGGAATATGTTGTGATTGAACGTTTGGCACATGGGGGGCGTGATAAGCTCAAAGATGATGGCCTTAATCTCTCAGACTGGCTTCAATCCTTGGCTTCATTTTGGGGTCACCTGTACGTGTTAGATTATTACTTTTAATGTTTTTTTTTCAGCTCTATCATGTTACGCTCTGTCTTTAAGTTTGTCTTTTATGCTTTTTGTTTACTTCTACTCATTAATGAATCTTAAGTCATCTCTTATGGTAGGAAATTTGTTTAGACATTGCCAGCAAGTGGATAAGCCTAAGTTTTTGGGACTCTACGTTTCTTTTGCTTTTTAAGTTTATTGCAGAAAGATGAGTAGCGCTCAGCCCTATGTGTGTATATTTTCTTTTCTTTCTCCCTGATTAATAGTTGGTATTTCCCCCTAGTGCTGTGTGAAGAGACAAGTCATATATCATACTTAAACCCTCGTGTAAATTTAAATATCTTGGGATTCTTCACTTCGGTTTCCGGGTTGCAGATTTGCCTCACCAAAGGCAGGATAGAGCTCAGCATGTCATGGGTTTTGAAGATTTTTTTCTCTGTGGCTCTGATTTGCACTGTCAGATCGCTATTTACAACTTGGCTTGCCCGTTGCAGTATTTCTCAAATATTGAAAGATTCATTTTGCGGAAACTTTACGGCAGATTCCCAGTGTATTTGAGTGTTTAGAACGAAATCAATCAGTTCAGGTTGGAAGGCTGTATTAAGATTTTTACGAGTTTCATTCTTTTTTTCAAGCACCGTAGGAGATCTAGAAGGATGGCAAAGGCACTTTGTTTTTTGCACCTTTTACCTGGGATTCCTGAGAGGAAAGTTGGTCTCTGAAGTGAATTCTGTTGGGTTGAGATTGGTGCTTGATCTTTCTCAGAGGACTTGAAAGGGTTGGTAGCAGTTACAATGTGGTTGGTGCATGAAGAAAAAAGGAAGAGAGCTGGTCAAACATTTACAAAGGAATTAAGTTGAATGTCTGCAGTGAGTAATGTGGAGGATGCAGACATAAGTTTTTCGGCGGACTGTGGCAGATGAAGAAAAAAGATATCGAGCTGGTCAAATATTTACAAAGGCATTAAGTTGAATGTCTGCTGTGAGTTTTGTAGAGGATACAGGAATAAGTTTTTCGGTGGACTGTTTCAGATATTGGTGATTATTTGCATTACTCAAGAGATGGAGTCGTAGAATCACGAGTATGAATTCTTGTTAATATTTTGGACAAGGAATTGCAATACGTGGCTTTCTACAAAGTAGACATCCATAAGGGCCGTGTGCAACTTGATGCTATGTAAAGCTGAATTCTATAGATTTATGAATTGATGTTCCTGTCTACTTCTGATGGTTCTTTCGCTATGTAAAGCTGAATTTTATAGATTTATGAAGTGACGTTCCTGTCTACTTCTGATGGTTCTGTAAAAAGCTTAGTATTAAGTGGGTTCTGAAGATAGAAGGGACTTTCTTGTGCATTGAAGATTATGTTTAACGGTCATTCCAGTTGGTGCTCTTTCTGGTGGCAATTCTCCTTCAGTTCTTCCTCAACTTGTGCTGTTGATAAACCATGGACATCTTTATGGGTCAGTCATTCATTTATTCATAGATTGGCCCATAAAACATGAAGACTCTTTGTAAGTTGTAACTGCATGATGCATACTTCAAAGAAAGTGGGTGCTCACATAAAACATTTTTGACCTGATTCTATCTTTATTTGATAGATCCGAGTTTATGGTAGTTGTGGATATCATGGATCTTCTTGCTTGTACAACCCATGAGTGTATCATGTAGTTCGTCTTCATAATAAAGAGTTGTACGGATACCCTCATTCCTAATTATCTAGGGCACAAAAGGTCATTGCTAGGGAACTCTTAGGCCATAGCCTAATGGAGGGCACAATCAGAAGCTTGTGGCTGCCTTGCTTTTATGAGCTTCATCTTTGGAAGTTCTCCAGGTTTCTGGGGCTTTTCATTTGTATGGGAGGTTTTTTCGATCAGATAACTGAACTTGATTGTACTTCTAGCATTACAATTTTTTTTAAACTTTTTTTTCTCAACCGATGATAGGTATAAGGTATTCATGGTTTTGTCCTTCTGTAGGGTGATGATCTTCATTTTTTTTAAAATCTGTTGATGATTACGAGATTTTTAGATAAATGGCTGATGTTGTTATGTGGCTGTTCAGAAACAAATTCATTTTTTTTTTTGCTTGTTATCATTCTGAGTTATTTCTTTTTACCTTTTGACAAGGAATCTGGAAAATTTTCCTTTTGTTTAGTTGCTTTTAAACTATGGATGACTATCTCTAGATGCCTTCATCCCAGACACTATCAGAGCTAAATTTTCTGTTTTATTTTCTCTGGATTTCTTGTTTACAAAAGGACGGACGGGAGATGGCAGAGTTTAATGAAGTAAATTTGAACAACAATGCTAGCTTAACTTGAAGTTAGAAGGCATGTTTAAATTGCAAACAACATGCACCAATATATGTTGACTTAATCAATTCAATCTTTGTCCCATGCCATAACTTGCTGGTTGGTCTGAAGGGCTTTTGTATTTGAAGTCTTTTTCTGTTTATGAATATGCATGTCTACATGTGGTATTTAGCACATCTAGGAAGTGGTTCCTTTTTTTATTAAATTTATTCATTGTCATCACTATTCCCTTTTGTGCCTTGATTATTTTTCCTAGTTGGGCGTACGATTTTGTAATGAAATATGTTCGTTGGTAAATTTATTCGTAGCTCCGAAATCTAGCCACCTAGTTCTTAATAGATGTTTAATTTGAATATCTGTGAAGGTTTAGGGGGATGTGCGATTAAAGTATGGGATAAAAGCAAAATTCTTGGGCTGCAGTTTGTTTATATGAAGATATGATTTTAGCCATCTACAATTTTCTGCTTTGGTTAGGGAATGACAATTGTTAATGTAGTTTCTTCGTCTTTTATGATTGTTTTCTCTAAATCATTTTTTTTCTGTATATTTTTTATTTGTGTGGACATCCCTTCCTGGCCTTGTACTTCATTCGTTTGTTTGTTTTGATAGAGTTTTGTTTCTTTTTTCTTTTCTTTTCTTTTCTTTTTTTTTCTTTAAAAAAAAAGCCATCAATATTTTTTGATGACAACGCATTCAAAGTACCTTGCACCTTTTGTTTTAAATCTAACAACCTTGTGTAGTTAATTTGATATTAGTCTGTTGAAGCAAAAATTTAGCGGACAGTGATCATTGAATTATTTAGTGTATGTCAGTGTCCCGCGTATTTGTTGCTGTACTTGTTGTGGGATTGGATCAGGAAGAGTTTGTTTTGTTTTTGTTTTTTATTTTTATTTTTTGTTTTGTATTTTGTTTTTCTCATTCTTAATATTGGTGTTTGGTTTTCAAATCTCATGGTTAATTGTATTGATTCATGTAATGTGACATATTTTACTTTTACGTTTCCTGCGTGGAGAATAATGCTATATATATTATATTAACTTGGGCATGCAGCCTCTAATATTTGATTTCTTCAGGTGTAAGAAATACCCATCTATGGAACTGAGGGGCCTTTTCCAGTATCTTGTGAATCAGTTGAAAAAGGGGATAGGGATAGAACTTGTTCTTCTGCAGGTAACTTTCCGGTTAAAAGATGATTCCATTTTTGAGATATTGCAATTGCTAATTGGAGTTTGCTTATATTATGTCAGGAACTTATTCAACAAATGGCAAATGTCCAGTACACGGAGCAGCTGACTGAAGAACAGCTAGATGCTATGGCTGGGAGTGAGACTCTTCGGTATCAGGCAACCTCTTTTGGTGTTTCGCGAAATAACAAGGTCTTTTTTTTGGCATCATTTTGTCCATAAATAACAAGGAAAAAAAAAGCATGTTTGTTATTCAGATTCTATTTATCTATGTATGGTTAAAGATAGGTGCCAACGAGATTCAAAACAGGGAAAGCCTACAAATCTTCTTTGGGGCCTGTATCAGGCAAATTATGTCAACGTTTGATTAAGCCTATTTAGAATATTGCAGAATGTGCGCTGATGTTCTAGCAAAGGTTTCCAGTTTGCAATACCACCCATTGTTAATGCTGAAATATTTCTTTTTTGCCTTTTTCTTTTCTAAGAATATTGGCGCTGTGTGTACCTTAAAACTTGGCAAAGTTCTGGATAGACATTTTGTTATGTAGTTATGTGTTATTAGTGTTTTAAAGCCTTGATTTTATTTTCTTTTATCGTGAGTGTAGAGACATTAATTTAGTATATTATTTTGTTAACAGGCATTGATCAAGTCTACCAACAGGCTACGAGATTCGTTACTTCCAAAGGATGAACCCAAGCTGGCAATCCCACTGTTGTTACTTATTGCTCAGCACCGTTCTTTGTAAGTTTTCTAAGTTAATTTGCACATGAGTGATTGAAGAAGCAATCTGACATTGTCTAACCAAAATCTTTTTCCCCCCTTTGGCTGGAACCCAAAAGTGCTCGTTGTTTTTTTCTTTTATTAGTATTGCTTTTTTGCATGGCTAGACCTGCTAATTGATCTCTCTGTTTGTTTGTTTGTTTGTTTGTTTGTTTGTTTTTCCCCCTTCTGAATTCTTTATTTTTGTGTATTTGGAGGGTACAATATATTATTTCAATTTTCACTTTTTTTGGATCTATTAAATGTTTAGGAACTTTCAGGATCTTCCTTTTGTCCAGTGAAACATTAATTAATTTCTAAGAGATGTGGATGCATATAACGGGAAGCATTGTTACTGATTTTGGGCATGTAAATCACATTGTATGTGTACACCATGGAATCATAAATAATATAATACCCCTGTGAACTCTTTGGTGGCACGGGACGAAGTAATCAGAATCAAACGGTAAGGGAGACTGAGAATCAGTAATTTGAGATTGTAAAGTGAGGCACTGTTGGGGAAATGATTATGGAGATTCCATTTGGAACAGCATTCCCTGTGGCAACGATTATCAGGAGTAAGAACCGGCTGCATCCAATTGGTACTAGAGGGTCATATAGAAATCCATGGAAGTTTATATTTCTAGCGATAAATAATTTTTTCAGAAAATTAAATGGGAAGTGTGGTCAGGACATAGATTCTGTTTCTAGAAAAATGTGTGCCGTTTTGTGGGGGATTTGGTTAGAGAGAAATAGAAGAATATTCGAAGACTCTGAGGAAGATCTTTTAAGTTTATGGGACAAGATTAAAGCAAATATTGCCCTATGGATTTACCCGGGGATAAAGAGTTTGCAGATTTCATGTTTTCTGATCTTATTAGGAACTGGTCTGCAATTTTTTAGTTTAGTTTTGTTAGTCATTTGTTTTATTTTAGGCTCTGTGGTTTCTATTTTGGTCGAGGTGGCGGGTTTTTAATTATCTACTTATTTGTAATCTTTTGTCCCCAATCAATAAAGTTCTTTCAGTTTCTTTTTCCAAAAAAAAAAAAAAAAGTTATGGTGAACAATCTTTTGTTAATGCTTATCCTTGTTTAGGTTATCTGATTATTCTTTTGTGACTCTCGTTTTGCTCATATTTGTCGTATCTCACAAAATAATTTGGTCCATTGGGATTTTGGCTTTAGGTGAAATCTCAAATCTGAATGTTAGAGAAGTGGAGTTGGACTCTCTATTTCAAACTTTAGACTCCTTTTCTCCTAGGCAGTTTGTCCCTGATACTAGGATATGGTTCTGTGACTCCTTGGGCTTTTTTGCACGTTGTTCTTTTCTTCCGTTGTTGATGATGAAGAAAATTCCAATTTCGAAGGTCTTAATTTTATCTGGAAGTTGTGTGTTCCCCATAGGATAAAGGTTTTACTTGGCTACTTTTTCTTGGAAAATTGAGTACTTGTGACAGGGTACATGGGAAGAATCCTCAATTGACAAATTCTCCATCCTGGGGTGTTTTTGTCTAGGTCAGCAGAAGAAACTATAGATTGCCTATTTGCTCTGTAAGGTAGCTAGGAAAAATGTGGAATAGGTTGTTGAATAAAAGCTGGTTTCCTGTGGGTATTAACTGCTTGGTGTAAATCAGTACTGTTGGAGAATATGGTAGGTTTTAAAATTTTGAAGGTGGCCAAAGTACTAAGGGTGGACAATTTGGATGGAATGCAATATAAGGACTTTTGAAGATAAGGAAATGGATGTGATAGACTTGTTTGAGAAGGCAATATTTTCAGCTTCTTTGTGGCCGCGATGGAGAAACCGTTCACAGGTTTTCTCTCTTCGCTGATTGTTCTTAGTTGGAGAGATGTAATTGGTCACTAGATTTCACGTTTCGGTTTTTTGTTCTTGGTGGAGGCGCTATTTTGCTGTTTTTTTTTTTTTTTCCCTGCTCTCTCTCTCTCTGCTTTTAAAGGAAAAAGATGCACATACTGATTTATTACTCTCCGCAGGGTTGTAATAAATGCAGATGCACCTTACATTAAGATGGTTAGTGAGCAATTTGATCGATGTCATGGAATGCTTCTTCAGTATGTGGAGTTCCTTTGCAGTTCCGTGACACCAGCATCAGCGTATGCTCAGCTGATTCCCTCCCTTGATGATCTTGTCCATCAATACCACCTGGACCATGAGGTCTTTCTCCTTTCCCAATGCTTGGAGTCAACTATTTGTTGATATTTTTCCCCCTTAACTTGATACTTCTTCTGCTCAATAGGCCCCCTTTCTAGTCACTGTTCAATATTTGTGTGTGCGTGTGTGTATATATGTTTATGTATTATTTATTATTACGCTAGGAAAAGTTTGTTTGTGCCTTTGTGTCTCTTGCGTTTCTGAATTTTTTTTAAATTCTTTTGTTTATTCGTTGTTGCTGCTGCAACAATCTTACAGTGTACTAGATATGTTTACTAGCCGAATATCTTTTGAATATCTAACGCTGCATGTTGGCATAGGTTGCTTTTTTAATATATCGCCCTGTGATGAGACTGTTCAAGATCCAGGGGAGTTCCGAACTCTTATGGCCTTTAGATAGCAATGACACATCCAGTGTTGCAACTGTAAATTCAGATTCTGAAACTGCTGAGCACCCCAATGACGTGGTTTTGGACCTTGGCTCTCCTCAAAAGCCTATAGCGTAATAGTTTCAATCTTTGCTTAACGATTTAACTTCATGCATTAATGCTTTCAGTCTTTGTTTAGCCATTTAACTTCATGCATTGGTAACAGAAGTTTTCGCGAGATTTTTTGGTAACATTTGACTTATTTTTTCAATCAAAGAAGCGTTCTACATGTGACCTTAAATGCCTTTGCTTAAGCTATATTTATGTACTCTCTGCTTGCATTACCTGGCACAAAATTATGCACTGTTCAAGTTATTGACATCTCATGATTTTTATGCTAAGTATTAAATGTTAAAGAATGTCAAGAGTTTTTCTTTCTTAATGTGTATGTCATTTTATGCAGGTGGTCGGATCTTCTAAATATCGTTAAAACCATGTTGCCGTCAAAAGCTTGGAATAGCCTTTCCCCTGGCCTTTATACTACTTTTTGGGGGCTCACTCTTTATGATCTTTATGTTCCTAGAAATCGGTATGAGATGGAAATCTCTAAGCAGCATGCTGCTCTCAAAGCTCTGGAAGAGCTTTCTGATAACTCAAGTTCAGCAATTACAAAAAGGAAGAAAGACAAGGAAAGAATTCAAGAATCTCTAGATCGCTTGACTAATGAGCTTCTCAAGCATGAGGAAAACGTTGCCTCTGTCCGTAAGAGACTATCTCGTGAAAAGGACAAGTGGTTGACTTCGTGCCCTGATACTTTAAAGATCAACATGGAGTTCCTTCAGCGTTGTATTTTTCCCCGCTGTACTTTCAGTATGCCAGATGCTGTCTATTGTGCTGTATTTGTACACACTCTTCATTCACTTGGAACACCTTTTTTCAACACTGTCAACCACATTGACATTCTCATCTGCAAGACATTGCAACCTATGATATGCTGCTGCACTGAATATGAAGCTGGAAGACTTGGAAGATTTCTGTATGAGACATTGAAGCTTGCTTACTATTGGAAGGTGTGCTGATATGATCTTTTTTTTTGGTTTTATTTATTTATTTATTTATTGTTATTGACGTATGAAACAATATCCAGTAAGCGTTTGAGGCTACAACATTCTTATATTAACTAAATGCTTTGCTTACAGAGTGATGAATCAATTTATGAACGTGAATGTGGAAACATGCCTGGCTTTGCTGTATATTATAGAATACCTAATAGCCCACGGGTTACTTATGGCCAGTTCATCAAGGTGGAGTTCATGGAAAGTTTACTCTTTAAATTGTTTATTTGGCCTATGGTTTAAACATCTAGCATTTTAAATTGCTTAACTCTTAATACTTTTAGCATTTCTTTTTCAAGGGGCTTTAACATGCTCTTCTCATTTCAACCGTCATGTTTCTTTATCTGTTATTCTGTGCAAGTTCATACCAATTTTCTAGGTCGTATGAGGTTTGTTTCATCTTGTTGTGGGAGCAAAGAGACAGTTGTTCTAAGCCTGTCTGTTTATCTTTATCTTTTTCATTCATCTTTAGTTGATGCCAAAGGCTATATTACAAGTCTTTCTGTTGATGTAGTACTATTTGTCTTTAACTTCAACTTTTTTGTTTGATGGACATTTTTTTTAATAGACATCCTTCCATTTACAAAGGGATCTTGAGAAGAAGTGCCTGTAATATATATATATATATATATAAACTGTGGAAAAAGACAATGAAGAAGGGGGGAAAAAAAAGAAAACGAAAGTAACAAACTTTAACTGCTACAATCATACGATCGGCCCCCCATCACATGTTTCCAATTCAAAATAATCAAAAGGAAGGGACCCTTTAGTCTATAACGTTATTTCTAATTTTAATTTACTTTTATATGAAGATGGGTTTACTTTTGATGAATTATTTTCCATGTACTAAATTTCCTGCATTGTGTACTTAAATTGATTCACGGTTTCCCCTCCACTTCATATGTGGGCTCCTGCTTGGAATGACGTCTAATCCATTCTGTTTCTTTATCTAATATGATCGCTTGGTTTCATGGATATTAGGTACACTGGAAATGGAGTCAGAGAATCACACGCTTGTTGATTCAGTGCCTGGAATCTACCGAGTATATGGAAATTCGAAATGCCCTCATAATGCTAACCAAAATTTCAAGTGTTTTTCCAGTCACAAGAAAGAGTGGAATCAACCTTGAAAAACGGGTAAGAATTTTTGAATAATCATTCTTTATGTATATGTTCTATTTGTGCTGGCGTTACATTCTGTTTCCACACCTCGTGCAGGTCAATAAGATCAAAGGTGATGAGAGAGAAGATCTTAAGGTGTTGGCGACAGGTGTTGCTGCCGCATTAGCTGCTAGAAAGGTGTGTTGCAATATTCATTGCATGCTTAGCAGCTAAAAATGAACCACACGTTATTCTTATCATTATCACTATGATTAATGTTGTTGTTGTTGTTAATATTTATCTTCTGCAGCCTTCATGGGTCACGGATGAAGAATTCGGCATGGGCTACCTTGAATTAAAGCCAGCACCATCTCTTGCTGCAAAATCTTCAGTTGGTAATGTAGTAGCCATACAAAGTGGTTCTGCTATTAATGTTTCTCAAAATGAATTTGCTGGAGTTAAAACTGGTGTTTCAGATGCTTCTAATTCAGTCAAAGATCAGATGCTGAAATCAAGACCTACTGATGTGAGAACGGAAAGAGCAGAAAGTGCTTCTAATACAAAATCTGATTCAGGAAATGCAAAACTCAAAGGTGGGTCATTAACAAATGGGTCAGATGTTCAACCATCTGTGCCTTCGGCTGCCTTATCATCTGGAACATCAAGAGCGACTGAAAATCAGAAACAACTGGATGATTCCATCACTAGGACGTCAGATGAAAATATCTCAAAAGGGGCCCTGAAAACCACTTTGGATCCTGAGGTAGTATTTGATTATTTATTTCTTTATTTTTTAAGTGGTTGAACATACTGAATACAACATGCTGGTATTGCTTGCATTATGATTCATAAGCTGGCTTGAGGAAGCCCCTCTTCCCCCTTCCGCCAAAAGCGTCCACCCCACCCCTCTCTCTCTTTCTACTTTGTTGTATGCACATGAAGAATGCCACTTATCTTTACTAATTATTGTTTCTTGCTACTTGTTAATTTTTCTCTTGTTCTCTCTCTTGCACTCTGTAACTTCTCTCTCAGTTCATTTGATGCGTTTATTGGATGTGTATATCTAGGTTTACAGCTTCAAACCACGAGCTTCTTTAAGTTATATGTTTCCGAAAACTTCCTTTTCATTTATTTTAGTATCTTCGTTAATAGTTGGCACTTTGATTTGTGACTCTTGCCGTTTGCGATTTTTCTGTGGTGTTTATGTGTAAATTGATAACCAATTTTGTTATTTTCATTTTGTCTGCTTATCTTTTGCGTGATTTGTTGTGCAACTTTAGCTGAGCTGACAATAATGGATAATGAAAGTCGTGGAAGAGAAGAAAATAAATCTGACTTTCTCTATTAATTTGATCGTAATACAAGGTAGGATATTTATAGAATAGTTCCTGCCTATAATCTCAACTAACTAAAGACTAAAAATAAGAAAAAATCCTAACTTAACTGAATCTACTAAACTAAGATTTTATGGAGCATAAAAATCTAAAATAATTAAATTTAAAATAACACAGAATCCTAACTATTATATCCTAGATATTCTGACACTCCCCCTCAAGTTGGTGCATAGATATCAATCATACCCAACTTGCTAACAAGAGGTTCAAAAACCGGTTTAAACAATCCCTTTGTGAGGACATCGGCAGTTTGCTGTGAGGTAGGGACAAATGGCATGCAAATGATTCCTTCTTCGAGTTTCTCCTTGATAAAATGTCTATCGATCTCCACATGTTTAGTTCGATCATGCTGCACAGGGTTATGAGCAATGCTGATTGCAGCCTTGTTATCACAGTATAATTTCATAGGCTTTTCCACTGGTTTCTTCAATTCTTCTAGTATGCGTTGTAGCCATAGGAGTTCACAGATCCCATTAGCCATAGCTCGGTACTCGGCTTCTGCACTACTCCGTGCCACTACACTTTGTTTTTTACTCCTCCATGTAACAAGGTTGCCCCAAACATAAGTGCAATAACCTGAAGTAGACTTCCTATCTTTCACTGAACCTGCCCAGTCTGCATCAGTGTAGGCTTCAATGGTGCGTTGTTCTCCTCTTTTAAAGCACAAACCCTTTCCAGGAGAGCCTTTTAGATACCTTAGTATCCTATAGGTAGCTTCAAGATGTTCCTTCCGTGGGGAGTGCATGAATTGGCTCACCAAACTTACAGCAAAAGAAATGTCAGGTCGTGTGTGTGATAGGTATATTAACTTTCCTACCAACCTTTGGTATTGAGTTGCCTCCACTGGTTCTCCTTGTTCACTATCACCGAGTCTCTTATTTGGGTCAATCGGGGTATCAGCTGGCTTACATCCACTCATTCCTGTCTCTTTTAGGAGATCTAGAATGTACTTTCGCTGTGAAACCACTATCCCTTTCTTAGATCGTGCTACCTCCATGCCAAGAAAATACTTGAGAGTTCCCAGATCCTTGATCTCAAACTCAGTTGCAAGACTGCCTTTTAACCGGTCCATCTCACTTTGATCATCACCTGTTAGAATAATGTCATCAACATACACTATTAACACCGTCACCTTCCCTTCTTGTGAGTGTCTGAAAAACATAGTGTGGTCAGTTTGAGCTTGAGTATACCCCTGTCTTCTAACTGATCTGGTAAATTTCTCAAACCAGGCCCTCGGAGATTGCTTCAATCCATATAGAGATTTTTTTAGTCTGCAAATTTTAGTTCCAAATCTTTGTTCAAAACCCGGAGGAGGATCCATGTATACTTCTTCTTCTAGATCTCCATTTAAAAATGCATTCTTGATGTCCAATTGCTGTAAAGGCCATTCAAGGTTAGCTGCAAGTGATAAGAGTACCCTCACTGTGTTTAGTTTTGCCACTGGTGCAAATGTCTCCAAATAATCAATGCCATAAGTCTGTGTAAACCCCTTGGCCACAAGTCTTGCCTTGTACCGTTCCAATGTTCCATCGGAATTATACTTAGTGGAGAAAACCCACTTACAGCCCACTGTTGTCTTCCCCTTTGGTAGATCTTCAACTTCCCATGTCTTATTCTTCTCAAGAGCTCTCATTTCTTCGAGTACTGCTTTTCTCCATTCAGGACTCTCCAAAGCAACCTGTATATTCTTAGGAATTTCTACACTGGATAATTGGCAGGTAAAGGCAGAAAAAGACGGAGAGAGGTTTTTGAAAGAAACAAATTTAGACATAGGGTATAAGGGTTGACTAGTACATGACCTGTTTCCTTTTCGAACTGCTATTGGAATATCTAAATCATCAAAAGACTTGTCTTGAACTTCAAAATTTGATTGAGATATGTCAAAGACAGTTTTAGAATTACCTGGGTGATTCGGGTTGGCTTCATGGCTAGGCAAGAGTGTGTTAGTCACTTTTCTTTGATCTGGACGTCTTCTCTCATAAACCAGTCCAAATATATTTTTTAAACCTGTACCAGAAGTATCGTGATCCTGAAAAGATCTTGCAGATGTGTTTTCTTCACGTTTTTGACCATCCCTTTTTGATTTTAAAGTGTCTTTTAATGTGATATCAGATTCGGTTTCAATGTGAGAGGGTAAATCAGGTTGCAAATTTGAATTTAATTCAGATTGTTGATTTGATTTCAAGTTTGGGTCCATTTTTGGCTGATCCTGATTTGAATTTAAATTGGATTGCCGATTTGGTGATTGCTGATTTGGAATTGAACCTGATTGCAAATCTATTTCAAACTCATTTGAAAAAGAATTAAGTTGCAAATCTGACTGCAACCGATTTGGAAGGCAATCAGATTGCAAATCTAATTGTAACTTGTTTGAAAACAAATCAGAATGATTTTTTGACAGATTATTTGACAGCAATTCAAACTCCATATCAGATTGCAAATCCAAGTTAGATTTAGAGACCTGTTCAAAATCAGGTTTGAACTTTGAAAGCACTTCTTCTACCACCTGCACCGAATCTTCTTTGGATTTATTCTCCCCCTGAAGATGAGGAGAGAAAAACGTGAGATGCTCAAAAAAGGATGTATCCATGGTGACGTGCATTTTTTTGGAAATTGGATCAAAACACTTATATCCTTTCTGATTTGGGGCATAGCCCACAAAGACACACTTTCTAGCCCTAGGATCTAGCTTACTTTTCCCTTTGTCATGATTATGGATGAACACTGTACAGCCAAAAATTCTTAAAGGTAATGGTGAGATAAGTCTAGATGTAGGGTAAAGGGATTGAAGAATCTGCAGAGGTGATTTGAAACCCAGAATTTTTGAAGGCATTCGATTAATTAAAAATGTAGCTGTGAGAATAGCTTCGCCCCAGAGATAATTTGGAACTTTATTTGAGAAAAGTATCGCTCTAGCAACTTCTAACAAGTGTTTATTTTTTCTTTCAGCAATCCCGTTTTGTTGAGGGGTATTTGTGCATGAACTTTGATGAACTATGCCCTTATCTAAAAAAAATTTTCCTAGAACCTGGTTAAAATATTCCTTACCATTATCACTTCGAAACACCTTAATTTTTTCATGAAATTGTGTGTGAACCATGGTATAGAAATTTTTGAAAACACTTTCAACATCCGATTTGTCTTTAAGAAGATAAACCCAACTTACTCTTGTATGATCATCTATGAAAGTAACAAACCATTTTTTTCCATAGAGAGATGAAGTGCGGGAAGGCCCCCAAACATCACTGTGTATTAGAGAGAAAGGTGCAGAGGGAATATAAGGACGTGGATAAAAAGGAACACGATGTTGCTTTGCTAAAACACAAACTTCACACTGAAAGAGAGATGGATTTTTATTCTTGAATAAGTTTGGGAACAAATATTTTAGATAAAAGAAACTAGGGTGACCTAGCCTGTAATGCCACAAAATTATTTCTTTATCACTTGAAACAAGAACCTTGAACTGGTTTACTTGGGTAGGATCCATCTTCAAAAAAATAAAGACCTCCACATTCCCTAGCACTGCCAATCGTCCTCCCCGAGCCCAAGTCCTGAAATTCACAACAAGACTGACTAAATTTAGCAGAACACTTTTGATCACAAGTAATTCTACTTATTGACAACAAATTACATGTTAGATTAGGGACATGAAGGACTTTATGAAGTGTGAGAGAAGGAGATATTTTAATGGTCCCAATTCCAGCAATAGCAGAAAAAGATCCATCTGCAATTCTTATTTTCCTGTTTCCAGCACATGGGTTATAGGACGAAAACAATTTAGAGCACCCTGTCATGTGGTCGGTTGCTCCAGAATCGACAATCCAAGCAAGATTTGAATTATCTTTGACACTAGGAAAGGTTGTAGTCAAGAAGTTACCGGTTTGTGCTAAGGAACACGAAGGATTGGTGAATTGTGTGGATTGGAAGAGATTATACAGTTTCTCCAGTTGGTCCTTTGTGAAGTTAGGAGTACTCGAATTAACTTGTTGCTCTTGAGAAGTTTCAGCCACGGTTTGCAAAGCTCTCCCATTAGGACGCCTTTTTTGATTGACTGGTTTTCCATGAATCTTCCAGCATGTTTCCTTTGTGTGCCACGGTTTCCTGCAGTGATCACACCATGGCTTCTTCCTCCTTTCTTCTTCTGATTCTAAGCTTCGTGAGGTTAGGGCTGAACTATCGGTTTCTGTGGCAGATTTTGCTTCGGAGTCTCCAAACATGACTTTCTTCCTACATTCCTCCTGTCTCACTTCAGAGAATACCTCTCGGATAGACAGGAGAGGTCTTCGGCCAAGAATCCTACCTTTAACTTCATCCAGATTTCGATTAACTCCAGCAAGGAACATATAGACCCAATCGTTCTCCTCTCTTTTCTTATGCCTAGCACAATCGTTTGGGTTTTCCCAAGTATCATCATAGCATTGATCCAACTCTTGCCATAGAGTTACCATCTCATTATAATAGATGGTGACTTCCCGATCACCTTGCCTGGATTGCCAAAGTTTAGTTTTTAATTCAAATATTTGAGATGAGTTTTCCAAATCGGAATAGGTTTCTCGAACAGAATCCCAAACATCCTTAGCTGTTGTCATAAACATGTGTGGTTTGGCAATGAATGATTCCATCGAGTTTAGGAGCCATGCTGTCACCAATGAATTTTCTGATCTCCAAATTTTGAATGATGGTTCATCTTCGGCAGGTCTCTTTGTTTCACCCGTCAAATAGCCAAGCTTTCCCCTACCATCAATGGCCAGCTTCACAGATTGAGACCACTCTAAATAGTTTCTGCCATTCAATCGGTGGACAGTGATTTGTAGAGGAGAATGCACAGCTGGGATGTCGCCACTTGTTGCAGCAGGGACTGATGTAACCTCTGATTCAGTAGAGGTTCCTCTGGCTCCGGTCATCGCCGTCTTCACCATAGGAAATGGGGTCCAAAGAGCCTCAGCTCTGATACCATGAAAGTCGTGGAAGAGAAGAAAAGAAATCTGACTTTCTCTATTAATTTGATCGTAATACAAGGTAGGATATTTATAGAATAGTTCCTGCCTATAATCTCAACTAACTAAAGACTAAAAATAAGAAAAAATCCTAACTTAACTGAATCTACTAAACTAAGATTTTATGGAGCATAAAAATCTAAAATAATTAAATTTAAAATAACATAGAATCCTAACTATTATATCCTAGATATTCTGACAGATAACCTGGGGTTTATTACATATTTTGTTAGATTACAAGACCACCACGTCAGATTGTGTGTAGCGTCTCAATTTAATATTTGAATTTTTTAATTCTTATCAAACATATTGTGGGGCTTTTTACCTACGCTTGATTTAGAATACAATTCGGTGTTTAGCAAATGATGCTTATGGGTCACCACTTGCTTGATAGTTTGTAGTAAACGACTACTTTTTTGTGTAGGACTCTGGTAGCTTAGTGTTTATTTATTATGTGCTTCGCCTTGGTTCCATATAGTTTGACAAAAATATGTTTTTCTTTGACCACAAAAAGTATAGAATTTTGATGGGGTTCTTATTTTTTAAAACATCTACTATGCTACTTAACCTTCTGTCTCTTATCAGTTCTCTGAACTCCACTTCTTAGTGTTTTAATCTTGTCACGGTAAAGTAAATGATAAATTTTTCTCCTTTTGCATCTCCCTTTTCATTTCTCAGAAATTCGGCTTCTTTCTGTTGACAGCTTAGAGCTCAAACAAAGCGATCTGTGGCTGCTGGATCACTTACTAAGCCACCAAAACAAGATGTTGCAAAAGACGATAATAGAACTGGAAAATCTGTTGGTAGATCTTCCGGTTCTTCAATCAGTGACAGAGATACAGCTCATTCATCAGAAGGAAGGCTGAGTGTGGCTGCGAATGTTTCATCTGCGGTCTCAGCAAATGGCAACACAGTCTTGAAAAGTTCGGCTTCATCCACAAGAACATCAGATATTCATGGTAGTGAGTCAAAGCTAGAGAATGCAGCCACTAAGTCTACTGAATCTAGGGTTTCTGCACTAAAGGAAGATGGTGTAGAAGTTTTGGATGCCCCAAGGCACTCTTCTTCGCGAGCTGTGCCTTCTCCTAAGCAGGAAAATGCTTCTTCAAAATCTAATGACAAACTACAAAAGAGAGTTAGTCCTGCTGAAGAAGCTGACAGAATAAGTAAAAGACGGAAAGGGGACACTGAAGTCAGAGATTTTGAAGGTGATTTTCGATCCTCTGATCGAGAGAGGTCTGTTGATGCTCGGTTTGGAGATGTTGACAAATCTGGTGGTGATGAACAAAGTGTTTATAGGGCCACTGACAAAGTATTGGATCGGTCAAAAGATAAGGCCGGTGAAAGACATGAGAAAGATCATAGGGAGAGACCAGAGCGAGCTGATAAGTCCCGTGGAGATGAATTACCTGAAAGAACCAGAGACAGATCGATAGAAAGGTATGGCGGGGAGCGTTCAGTTGAGGGGGCTCAAGACAGGGGTAGCGATAGGAATTTTGATAGAATTCTTGAGAAAGGCAAGGATGAGAGAAACAAAGTACGGTACAATGATACAACTGCAGAAAAATCTCATGTTGATGATCGATTATATGGGCAAAACTTGCCGCCACCGCCACCCTTACCACCTCACATGATTCCCCAATCTGTTAATGCCAGTAGAAGAGATGAAGATGTTGATAGAAGGTTTGGAACTACACGACACTTGCAAAGACTTTCTCCAAGACACGAAGAAAAGGAGCGGAGGCGGTCTGAGGAATCTTTAGTTGCACAAGATGAGACTAAACGTAGAAGAGAGGAGGATTTTCGAGAGAGAAAGAGGGAAGATCGAGAAGGTTTGTCAATGAAGGTATGTAACAGCATACGTGATTGATTTTCATTTTATCTTCTTAGTTTGATTGTGTAGCATACTTATGCTTTCCGTTGTAGGTGGAGGAGAGGGAAAGAGAGAGGGAAAGGGAAAGGGAAAAGGCAAGCCTTTTGAAAGAGGAAATTGATGCAAGTGGAGCTTCTAAGAGGAGGAAACTTAAGAGGGACCATTTGCCCTCAGGGGAAGCTGGTGAGTACTCACCGGTTGCCCCTCCTCCTCCACTTACTATCAACATGTCACAGTCATATGATGGAAGAGACAGGGGAGACCGGAAGGGGGCTGTGATCCAGCGCACTGGTTTTATGGAGGAACCAAGTCTCAGGGTTCATGGCAAAGAAATGGCCAGCAAGATGACTCGGCGTGACATTGACCCGTATCCTTTAAAATTCACTTCCATAGCATAGATCAAGTCTTAATAGCCATAATGAAAATAACACAATTGCATACATTGCATGATCATGATGTTCTTTTATGAAAATTCATGTCCTGAATCTGTTTCATTTTTTGGTTTTCTTAGTGGAGATGAGGAACATGAGCTAAGCAGTTCTCCCTAGCTTAAGGCGAAAATAATGGTTTTCTAATCACCGAGAAAAATATCTGAATCAGTCAAAATTCTATTTACTTTGCTAATGTATATTTTGGGCCCATCCATCGATAGTGTATCATGTGCATCCATGTTGGACGTGTCACTCCAGTTTTCTCACAGCTTGTTAGATTGTTATCCTCCTTAACCATTTCTTGTAGGATGTATGACCGTGAGTGGGATGATGAGAAGAGGCAAAGAGCTGAGCAGAAGCGAAGGCATCGGAAGTAATGAAGTCGGAAAACTTGATTATCACTTCGATTTACCTTGCCATTAGCAAAGATTTATACATCGTTTTGTACTTGATGTTGTGGTTGCTGTCCTCTTGTTGTAACAGATTTTCTACTGTCAGAAATTTTGGGTGCCTCCATAAAGTTCATTTATTGGGTAGTTAGTGGTTAGAACCCCAATGTACAGTATTGTAAGTTTTGAACTTGTTATTACTATTTATTTGCTGCCATTTGTTTACTATGTTTTATGGCCGGCCTTGTACAGGAAATGTCGAGTTGAACATTCTTTTGATGGTTTTAAAGTTATAACCATTTTCACTGCATTGGTTTTTTTTTTTATTGCTGTGAAACGTTATGGATAGTTTGTCTGTGGTGTCGCTTTATTATTATTATTATTATTATTCCCGCTGAAAGTTATATGTGGTATTACTTGATCATGGGATTCCTCTGCTTTTGTATACTAGTCTTAACCTCTATTTGACAAAAATGGTTCATATTATTTTTTCAGTTATAAACAGTATGAAGTTTTTGCATGCTATAGTAGCAATAAAAAAATCGCTACAGTGTAAAGCTTTCATATAATATTACAATAAAAGTGGTTTTAATCAATGATTTTTATCACCTTCCAAACACTATTAGAAATACACGTTTGAGCGAGGCTTGAGCTAGTGAGATCATCTTTGCGGTTGGATCGTGGGAAAAAGCCTTTTTTTTTTTTTTTTTTCTAGGAAAGTTTTGTTGAGTGTAAAATGCTCAAAATCAATGATGTTTCCCCTGCTTTAGCCGGCCGAGAATTCAAGCTGTTTTTTATTTCATATGATGCTGGTCTTTCGGGTGCTCCAAACACCGCCTTCGTAAACAAAATAAAAAATAAAAAATAAAAAATAAATATTGTCCATGGCTGCCAACAAAGAGTTACACAAATTTTGAATACCAAATGTTGAAATCTTCACGACATCACCGACCATCGATAATGGATTTCATCTGACCTATTAGAGGTCAAAAAAAATAGAACTTTTCTTATTTTTATACAACATTTACCTACTTCGAGCTTGGAAAAACATTAAAATGTCCCCTTGAGTATGCATAGTAAAAGGCCAACGGTCCATGATTATAACCTTGCATGATCAAAGCCTGCTGATTGAAAGGATTCACACCATTGGGATTATACATCATCATATTCCTTCCATCCATTTGCTCCCCATATCCATTGACGACGTGAATATTACTACCATGTCCATGACCTCCAAAACCATTGACATTACTATTGAAGAGAAAGTTGTGTTGGGCAGGCGACATACCAACCGAAGCCTCTAATAAAGTCTCCCAACTTGCATTCTCATCATCACTCTCATCTTCCAACTGAATTAACGGTTCCTCCTCAACACAAAACTTCCTCTCCACAACTTTCTTCTCACAGCTTACTCCTGTAACAACATTATCAGTTTCTTCTTCATCCTCAGCCAAAGGCGGCGAATGAGACCCTACCGATGACAACGACGATCCCATCGGAGACAACGACGAGGATTCTGAATCCGTGAACTGCCACATTCCATTGAGAAAGTTCTCCAAAGCTTGAATCTGCAAACAAGGAATCTTCTCTATAACGGGGTACTCATAGTATGCACAGAGCTCCATTTCCTTACACCAATTATAGAATTCACACAGCTTATCAGCCTGCACAGCCGCTCTTTTATACACCCCAAAAGCCGTCACACAACTACTGTACGGCATTTGGAAAAGATGCTCCAAGACGACAACGATTTCCCTCCTAATTGTGTCGTAACATGCAAAACTATCACGTACTATGCTCTTCATGGCAGATTTGACGACGAAACTTTTCACCGCCGATCCCACGGGACGACACTCGATGACTCGGTCGATCAAGCTCTGCAGCTGAGGCAACAGCTCGAGAATTCGACCCACTTCCTTCATTGTCTCTGATAAGCTTCTCTCTTGATCTTTTTCTTGTATTATTAGCGCCTGTTTCTTGTCGTTTAAGAACAAAGTAGAGTTGAGAGCTTCGTCGAGAAGGTGAGAATATGATCTGATGAAGAGCGTCAAATCTTTGCGATTAGTTGATGAACAGTCACTGAAACGACAAGGGAAGAGAGAGATGAGACCGTTGGTTGTGGACCAGAGAAGCTCGGACCGGAAGTGGTCGTTTTCGGGGGACCGGAGGAGGCGGTGGAGGAGAAGGAGGCATTTGAGGGCGACCCTCCAGGACTTGGTGCGGCGGAAACGACGGGCGAAGCTGAGGGAGAAGCTGCGAAACGACGACTGGGAGATGGAGAAGATCTTGAGTAGCTCGTGGACGTACTTCTCCTGCAACGGCATGTCGTTTGGAGACGTGGCTTTGACGATTATGAGGTCCACGTTGCAAAAGCCTCCCGCGGTCGCCATTTTCGCGTAGATGACGGCAGTCTGCTCTCTCAATGTCGTGCATAATCGCCGGAGCCTCCTCTGCATGGTGGGGAGATAGAGAGAGAGAGAGAGAGAGTTATTTTGATGTATAGATGTAATGGAGAGAATATATATATGACAGAAAGATTTTCTTTTTTTTTTTTGTTTTTTTAATCTCTAATAATGATGGTTGTTTCTTAACCAAAGTAGATATTCAAATATAAGATATTACAGTTTCTGACATTCAAAAAATATGTTATTTACCGCTTTAACCTTACACTTTGGTGAAGCTTATTAAAATTATACCATATATTTTTGATGTTTTTAAAACTATAGTTTTAAGTTCAAAATTTCAAATTCATGTCAAATTTGTACCTTTTTAAGCTAACTTAAATATCAACTAATTTGCCTTTTGTAGCTTGTGGATGATTAAAACATAACTGAAGAGTAATTGGCGAATTAATCCTCTTGTTGATTAGCTTGGAAATACAGAAAATTATGATTTTTTTTTCTAAATTTAACCTCTAATTAAGGTTTGATTACTGGTATTTACATAGGTTTCAATGCGTACAGTCGTCAAATTACGGGTAAAGAATAATTTGTTATTCAAGAAAAAATTACAAAGTTGACATATTAATCACGAGAACATTCATCATTTAAGGTGTAAACTTCTAATGAACTAAAAATGCAAGATAGAAAGGAAATATTAATTGTGTAAAATATACACCAGTCTATATTTACTATTTTTGTTGCCATTATTGGAAGCCTAAAATATGACGAAATGATTAAGTGGAAGACAATGTGTGGCTTTGTTTGTAACGTCAAGAATATTGTGAGAAATAATGTTTTATGATAACTATGAAAGTCATATTATATGATGTGCAAGTGTTTGTTAAGCTTTGGTAGGATCGAATGCCCACGAGGAAATTTGTCCTAGTTTGCTGCAGAGCGGCTCTCGTTTGTTTTGTGGATTGTCTTTAATAGTACTCCGAAGTTAGCAGGAACCCTCCAGCTGTGTTAATTTGCACTTTGGCACCTTGTGTGGAAGAGGATTTGTGCTCTACTGTCTACTAATTTGTGAAATATACATTTTTTAATATTTCTTCATGAACATAAGTCAACAAACCAATAGCATGTTTTGGGAACATTATTATTGAATGCATATAATGTTACTTTTAAGGGTCGATATAGAACATTATTGTATACAAAATTTTTGCACCTGGCTAGGCTGTCGAGAGACCATAAAACTTAGGGAAGGGAGCTTTTTTTTTTTTTTTTTGGTGAAAATCGAAAAATACCTATTGGTGTCTATTTTTAGGTGTTAAGCTTGTAAAAAAAAAAAATTGTTTTGACCAAATCTAACAATTTCAAAAAGTGAATCACCGGTGGAGATTCTCATAGTAGAAGTCCCCCTTAAAAAAAGGATCAAATTTTGAAAAGAAAAATGCTAGTTTAATAGCTGAAGATTACATTTAGGATATAAAATGAAAGTTAAAAGGTATCTTGTAAGTTTAATTAATAACTTACAAGTTTTTTTAGGAGAAAAAAATCCAAAAAGGGGTGATCAAAGTTGATGTACTCCTTTTATCGTTATCAAACAGGTTATTCTAGAAGCAAAGATGAATGTTCATTGAAAGCCTAAAATGTTGACGAGGAGCTCATCATTTACCCTATTGAATATGTTAGCAATCAAGATATGTAGAGACGTATTTATAAATACACTAAATTAAATACTACGTTGGTTGAAATAAGCCTTTAAATTTAAGACCCTCACTGAGAGCCATCCAATATTTCAATTTTTGACCACAAACCCTGCCACAGTAATCATTTACTGTGAAGCCACCACACTCAGTGGTTACAAGGTATATTCTTTAGTTGACAAGATGCTCTAATTTTGAATTAGAAGAGATTTATAGTTATTCAACTCAAAGTAGCCCATGTGCACTGGGATCCATTTTCAACGATGAACTTTAGTATGCAGTCAAAACCTCACTAAATATCTCCAATTATAATTTTGATAGAATAAACCCCTAAACTCTAAATCCGGATCTGTTTTTTAAGTCTTCTCTATGTGGACCACATCTTTTTTTTTTGGTCTTTATCTCACTTCCTTCTCCAGGTATCCTAGACCACGTTCTCTTTTTTGTCGACGATTGCCCATCTTTTATTTGGACAACATGAAAAAATAGTTTAGCCAACTTTCTTCAAGATTAGAGCTTGGTGGAATATGTTATAATTGGTGTGCTAAGGTCTTCTCCAATCCACTCTATTTTTGTGGAACAAAATTCAAATTGATGTTAAAATCATCTCCAAGAAGATTCCATTTATTCACACTAATTTAGAGACATGAACAAGAGCATGCCAAATTTAGCATGTCACTGTTCATCCACGCTAACTTGGCCTTTTTTTTTTTTGTTTTTTAACGTTTCTTTATTTATAAAATACAAGATGAAATAGAATGATTAGAGATTTTTTTGGGTTAAAATTGATATAAAGATTGGAGATGAAGTTACTATTTAATGTGACAATTATACCATTTTGATATTATGGGTTGGAGATACCCTAAGGAATAAATCTTTTATAGGAGTAACTATGATAAGACCTTTTAAAAAGTCTTATCAATAAGACTTTTTTTCTAACCATTAGATTTAATCTAATGATTTAAAAAAATCTAGCCCATGTAGATTTATAATGAACCTTCCTGCACCCAACCTAAAATATACAAATTAAAAAAAACCTCTTTTCTAAATTAGAAAAAAAAGCATCCCTCTGCAAGACAAAAAAAAAAAGCGTTCATCTGCAAGTGCCACTAGAGTGGTGGAGAGTAACACCGGAGTATGTAGCAGTGTTGTCCACCCTTATTGCAGAGCCACCACTGTTGAGGTTAGTGCTCTATAAGCTGTGACATTGTATATATTGTTAATAAATAAATAAAGTGACATTTATAATTATTTTGGTTACTTATATGTCTTATGAATACTTTTATAAATATCAAAAAAAATTTATGATGATTTATGTGACTATAAATTTAGCATATAAGTGTTATATGCTTAGGGATAAAATTTATAAATAACAATCTAAATATTCCATAATAATTAATTCAAGTTTGGGATCTTTAATTAAATATTACAAATGCGGTTCAATCTCATTTAGAATGAAATAGTTTTATCCAAGCTATTAATGTAGAGACATTAGATTGGAGGTACTTTATGTTGGCTCCAAGGTTTCACAAAGCTATTTTGATGATAACAAATACAATTTTTATTATATGTGCAAAATTGTCTTTTAAATAAATAATTATCTTGAGTGTCTCTAAGCTTACTTTTCAAGATATCAAGTGGAGACAGTTCAAGAAAGCTTGTGGAAAAAGTCTTTTGAAAGGGAACTCACAAGGACTTGAAGATTACAAGTTTTATTCTATAGTCTAGAATTGTAAGTGAGCAATTCTCAAATTGAATGATCAAAAGAAAGCTCAAGAGCACACACTCACATTGCATACTTGCATTTAATGTTATTTTTGAATTCATATTGCATGTGAAAATTATGATTTAAACTGTTTTAGAAGTGCTTAAATATGTTGATATAAAACAGGTTTCAAAATAAGGTCATAAAGGCTATTTGGCCTCAGGCAGAGCGGCCTGTCGACCAAATTTGGTCGGCCTGCCGAATATGATCGGCCTGCCGAAAATCCTGCTTCGGCCTGCCGATCTGGGGATTCTTTTAACCCCTCGCTGCAAAGGCTCTGCCGGCCTGCCGAAGGCATCTTCGGCCTGCCGAAGTTATGGAGATCGGCCTGCCGAACTCCCTGCTTCGGCCTGCCGATCTGGGGACTTTTTAACCCCTCGCTGCAAAGGCTCTGTCGGCCTGCTGAACTCAACTTTCGGCCTGCCGATGGTTCAAAGTTCGGCCTGCCGAACTGTGAACTGGCCTGCCGATTTGGTGACTGTTGAGAAATTGATTTTTAGCGCCTCATTCTTCGGCCTGCCGATCTTTACTTCCGGCCTGCCTAACTATCAGTAACGGCTAGTTTTTTGACCGTTGGAGAACTATTTGTAACGGCTAGTTTGACTCAAAATTGATTTATTCAGATGTTTCTAAGCACTAGGAGGCTATATATATCTATCCATTCATTGTGCAATAAATGATGAAGGAATTGAAGTGAAATTTGACATTATTCTACATTGTTCTTCTCAAGCATTTATTACACACACTTTCTCTTGAGCCAAAATTGTCTCATACTCTAATTGAGAATTACTCACACCTCCAAACACACACCATATTTGTATTTTCATCTCTTTCTGTTTTGGAGTGTATATCTTGTGAGTGTACCAAAATTACAACTACATTATTTTCATTGTTGGTTTCCAAAGCCTTGTAAATTTGGGGAATTCTTGGTTAGACAATCTCCGGGAAAATTGTCACTTTGTAAGAAGGTATGGTGAGCCTCGGGTTGAGCAAGTCACCGGTTGTATAAAGGAGTGATCGTGCCGAAAAGACGGTCTATTAGTGCAAGAGGTCAAGCAAAGGAGTTTTAGCTTGGCGACAGTGGACGTAGGCTTTTTGGCCGAACCACTATAAATAGCGTTTGCATTTCTTCTCCTTACTCTTCACTTTATTGCTGCTTAATTGTTGCTTGGTTGTGCTCTTATTATCTCTTTCTCATATTTACTTCTTAAGCATTTTACTTTAGAAAATTTCCAATAATTGTAAAAGTTTCGAAAACTCAATTCACCCCCCTCTTGGGTAGTTATTCTTGGGATAACACTTTATATAATATGATCATATAGGACTGGACTAGATATTCAAATTTATCACTATGATGATAATATATTTAACAGTTTTAATCTAGAGTATTTATTAAACTCCTATTTATGAGATTATTTTTTTGACTTGCATGGTAAGATTTGTCTAAACATAAATTATAACTTAGCATCTTGGAAACAAAATAGAATAAATGGCTGGGACTAATATTATACAGTGTGAAATCCATTCCTTCCTTATGGAAGTTAGAAAAATAACTCTCTTGAGTGATGATTCGAGGTTTAGACAGTAGAACGTTTATTCATAATAAGATTATGAATTAACTGTTCATTAAAGAATTATTGAAACTCAAGAATAAAGATATAATAAGAGATGTAAATTAATGAAAATTGAACCTAGCTCGTATTATGAATTATTTATGTAGGACTAATTTATATGTAATGATTATATCAATGAACTACTTGCTAATTTTCTTTGAGTAATTTCACTATAATCTCAGGAGTTTAGTTTCAGGTTTTTAGTTGAGTAACACTAAAACCAATAAATTTGGCACATTAATTAAAGAGTTTGATTAATTGTCAAATTTATTGAAGCTTGGGTTATAACTCCATATGCCCCCGATGCCATCTCTATAACATTATATTAGATTTAATGCATAGAATGAATTATACATATTTAATTTGGAATTATCGAATTCCAAATTGATTATTTCACACTTGAGATATTAATGTGATACAGAAAAATGTTCTCTGTGACACATAATGTAATGTGATAAATGTATTAGTTAAATTAATTAATTGATTATATTTAATTACTAAGATTAATTAAATATGTTTTAAATTAATTGATTGATAATATTTGAATAATAAGATTATTTAAATTAATTTTAATTTTATGTGACATATGTGTGGTGGGACCATATTTTTTCTTTTCTAATATAGACTCAAAGTTAAATTATTAATTAATTTAAAATCTATTCTTAAATAAATATGATTTATTTTTGAATTTAAATATATATATAATATTTTTATTATATTATATATATATATAAATCTTGTTTACGTTTAATTAAAAAATAAAAAAATAAAAAAAACGTAAACATAAACTTTTATATATCTATAAAACGTTAATGTATATATATATTATATATATATATATATATAATTTAAAGAATCACTAAGGTGATTCAGTTAAAATAGAAAAAAAGGATAAAGATTAGGTTATTTCAAATTTAAAATAAATTAAAATTAATTGAAAAATAACTAACTGTTTAGATATAAAAGATAGAGATAACAATTATCTCATCATAGATCTTTTCACGTAACTTTTATAAAATACTTCGAGAGAAAAATTGAGAGTTCTTTCTCTAAAAAAAAGTATGCAATCTCATGTGTTGAGTGCATAACATATCCAGAAATTGTGAGGTTAATTTATTCTTGTTGTTTGATGCCCATTCGTCTTTCCATTAGTGTGGAGGCTTGGCTTGAAAGATCGTGGTATCAAAGAGAAAAGCTTGGATACCCTGATAGATCTTCAAGAGGTTTGTAAAATTCTCAAAGCTTTCTATTATTAATTACAATTATATAGCTATTTTCAATGAACAAAGTTTTTTTAAAATTTTTGTTTGTCAATGATCTGTTCCTTCAACTGTTTTTTCATATTTAATTCCAACAACCACGACCACCCTCACCGGAGAATTTTTTTGAAGATGGGAAATGCCTTGAGGTTCTTGTATGGACAGTGCTCCTCATCTATCAATCGCTCCCCATGGCCGTGGAGTCTTCATTCTTGCCCATGATCTCTTCCACTTTGACACTGCCTCTTAGGTTTCTATAAAACTGTTTCCTTTTCTATTTTTCATGACAATACATGCAAACAATCATCAACCAAAACAAACGAGTATTTTTCGTTTTCTTTATTTTACAAAGATTGTTGTGTTGTTTGGCGGTTGATCTTTTTTGCCATTTGAGACCTAATGCAGTTTTATTTTTCAAGACTGGTGGGTGGGGATTCCATGCCCGCGATGGAGGGTGTGGACTTTGCGAGACTTGAAAGTCGTGATCATCGTGGGTCGCCCTTTGCCAGACTGACCTGCAACCAACCGTGATTTTTGTCTAGACCGCCGTGACCCTTGATCATAAATCAAGCTTTGGGTGGCCAGCCACCCCCCGTCGGTAACTCCTCCGTGCTGTCAATCATGATGCCGCCTTTCAACATAGATTGCTCGAGCTTCTTTTTCTTTTTTTTTCCTTGAATTGTTTTAAATTTTGGTTGAATTTTGTAGTTTCAATCACGTGCCACGCAGCCTAAACTTTTACACTTATACATTATAGGGCCCATTTTTAATCCAAAGCTATACACTATTGGATGATATATCTCTCATCACTAAGACTTTTTTAGGGGTCTTATCATATAAATTTTTATATTTTATTTATAATAATGAAATTTTAGTTGAATGAATGAATAAATAAATAAATAATATACAAAATTGATAATGGCTATCGTGTTACTATCATTTTAATTATTGTACATCTAAGCAAATATGTGATCCATGATTATTAGAACCAAATCTTAAAATTGACAATATATGGATTTATATGTGGATAGATACTATTCTAACATCAATAGTCTAAATTATTAATTTGCAATCTATGTATAGAGTTAGACACTTTATACGTGATGAGATTGTAACGAGATCTACGTCCAATTACGGTGATGATCATCTAGACCTTCAGAGCAGGTTGACTCAATAATAGATACATTGGTATGGCTAGCCTAATGGTGGTTGCATGCTAAACTAGACCTAAACTATAATTAATCTAATAATTATTTCATATCACTTAAATCAATTTGCTTTTACATTCATCTATATGTTATCTTAATTGTGAAGTAGATTTGTGACTTTATGTTTGTAGCTTGTATCTAATTTAGATATGTCAAATGCATGAAATCCGATAAACAAAGGTTCTATTATCAATATATTGAAAGTGCAACCTGTAATTGATAAGAGTACAACCCTCATATATGGAATCCATGGCTTTCTAATAAAGAATGAGGTATATTGTTACTTATCTTTTAAAATAAACGAAAAAATTAAAATGTTTTGTATTACAGATTCTTTGATAAATATACCACACCAAACTTTAATGTAAAAAAATCACCCAAAAAACAAATTTTGAAAAGAACACCAGATTAAAAATATAAATTACATCAACAAAAGGATCAAAGAAAATTTACATAGAATAGTGCTCTTGTACTGCTAAAAAATGCATAAAGTTCCACATCAAAACACCTTGTCTTAATATTTTTAAAGTGAGATGCAACTTTTGGACTTAGATCCTGTCTCCTTTTTCAATCCTCTCCTTTGTACCCCCAATGAGATTATACCATATCAGCTAAAAAAATACAGCGTCACTTAAATTTTAATACAGCAGCAAACGTTGACATAGAATAAAATGAATTTACCTTCGTGTTTTTTTTTTACATCGGTGTTTTTTTTTTTTTTTTTTTACCTTCTTTCTTATCTGTCACCTTGCTGGGCTTCTTTCACCACTGTCACTTGTGTCAATTCGCCATGCAACTTCAGTTTGAAGTGGAATTTGTGTACAAGTAGAGACATAGAATAAAATGAATTTATGTGCAACTCTCACCGACAATGATGTTGCTTAACATTGCATATGCTCATGAACAATATGCCATTCTCGAGACTGAACGATTTAAGATTTATTTCGCCACGAATTTCTCCACCACCATCACTTCCTCTAGGCCTCTTGTACCTCCCTCACACTCCATCTCGCTCTCTAAGATGGCCTTTTCAGCTGCGCCTTTCATCGAACACCGTGTGCTCGTTGTTGCTACTGTTGTTTTCTCTCTCCTGATCTTTCCTGTTTGAACTTTTTTTTTTTAATGTATTTCTATGAAAGAGTAATGTTATTGAGAATTATGTCACTGAAGGTGAGAATTCAAGTTTCTGGGTATCGACAAGGCCAGGCAAAACATGAGAAAATTACGTGTTATGCCACTTTTTTACATATTTTTTTAATGCCACAAAAAAGTAATGCCATAATTTTTTTTTTCTCTTTTTTCTGATTTTCCCCTCTCTTTGTTCCCTCTCTCCCATGATTTACTTTATCTCTCCATATCTCGCTCCCTTTCTCTCCTCCTCATTATACTTTGTTTCTCCCTGTCTCTCTCCTCTCTCTCTCCCCTTTAAGCGATGACAGCCTTCGACATGAGATTGTCTGTCATCGTCGAAGATGAGCAAAGAGCAAGATCGGGAGTTCATCCACTGACTAGAATAGTGAGCTCCGATGCCACTGACAGCTATGACGGTTGAGATTAGGAGGTCAAGTTCTCCACTAGATACCATCGCTGTCATCATTTGTTATGAAGCTCGTCGATTGGAGTTGCAGATCGAATCCATTTTTGGATCGAAGTCATATTTGAGTTGCAGATCCCGTCATTGTTGTTGTTTATTTTGAAGCTCATCGATTAGAGTTGCAGAGTGAGTCTAGTTTTCGATCGAAGTCATCGTCGACAGAGAAAAATCTAGAGTTGTAGATCTAGTTCTAGATTTTTTTTTATCGTTGCAGTTTTGTTGCTGCTCATGGTGGTCTTTTGGGATTGAAGCTCTGGTTTTGGATCTTTTTTGTTTGCACATCTGGTTTTGGATTTTTTGGCAGTTTTTGTTGTTGTTGTTGTTGTTCTTCGTGGTAGTTCTAATTTTAGATTTTTGGTTGTTGCATTTTTTTGTGATGGTTTTTCTCAATTGAACATTTCTGATTGTTTTTGTTTTGTTTGGTCGCCAACTATGTGGTCGATGCCGGAGATGAGTCGACGGTGGTAAGAAGAGAGAGGAAAACAAAAAAAGTCCTATTAGGACACTGAAAAATGTCTCGGAGGGAGATGTCAAGATGCCCCGAAGGGACACCCGAAAATGTCACTCTAGAACATTTCAAAATGTCTCAGAGGGACACCCACAAATGTCTCGGAGGAACATTAAAAAATGTCTCGGTAGGACATATGATATGTTCTTGGGGAACACGTAAAATGTCCCAAAAGGACATGAGGACATGTGATACGAACCCCGCCAAGAACTAACGTGACCCTAACATAAATTGGTCTCCAAGATCAATATTCCTAATCGGTTTTGAATGGAACCGCGACCCGATGCCTAACAAGAAGCACGGACCTTGGTATGTGAGGACGCCACAATCAGCTATGGACGGACTGATTGATAAGTCTATGAACGCCACAGAATTTTCCAATAACCCTAACCAAAATTGGTCTCCAAGATCAATATTCCTAATCTGTTTTGAATGGAACCGCGACCCGATGCCTAACAAGAAGCACGAACCTTGGTATGTGAGGACGCCACAATCAGCTATGGACAGACTGATTGATAAGTCTATGAATGCCACAGAATTTTCCGATAAGTTTGAATAGTTCGTTTAGGAACAACTAAGAATTAAAACCTCAAATTGTGTGTAAAAACTTATGCCCATTGATTGAAATTCGTTACAATATATAGGGGTTTCCCCTTTATGAATTTTTAGCTCCTAATTGCCCATGGAATTTTGGGCAAATCAATTACCAAAAAAAGGTTTAATCTAAAGCAAATAAGGTAAGTTCCCTTAATGGCTTAAAAGCCTTACAAAAATGGAAAATAAAAGAAATGCATGTTTTCTAAAAAAAGAAAAAGGAAACAAGACAATAAAATGGTAAATAGCTAATTCTTCTCGCTACTTGTCGCCTCAAAATGGGAAAGTAATCGAAATGGAAAGTAGCTTGATTATTTGCAGCCATATGGTGCTAATCACTTGTTGATTCTGCAAACATGATTACTCGGTCCCTTCTAGAACTTGAATCATGCATTTGTTGGTCTGGATGTCATATGCAATTCTCTCAACGGGCCTCCATGCAATAGCTTGAGCCCAAGTTGCTTGAATCAGCCCAATAAGCATTTCTTTGAACTTCTTCGCACGAGCTCTCGTAACCGGACCAATGAGAACTTGAATTGGATTTGAAAATGTCTCATCCCACGTGCTCTTGCTTGTGCTAACGATGTCCTCATCAACATGTCCCTGAAGGACGAAGTGAGGACATATCCTAGAAGGATGCAAAAAATGTCCAAAATGGATATAAGGACATGTCCTAGTGGGATATGGGACATGATCGCAAGGAACATAGGACGTGGAAATGTCCCAACAGGACATGTGGAGGTGGAATGTCTCATCGAGACATGTTGAACTATCCCAACAGGACATGTGGAACTAATAATTCATTTTGTGGTATAAAAACTTTTTACACTGTGGCATAAATAAAAATTTAGTCTAAAAAAGTGACATTTATGTGAACTCTTTGGTAAAACATTCCCGTTCTCGAGGATAGCTCGCCTTGCATTCCTTAGGGCAGTTTTAGATTCTTCCTCAGCCCAATCATCATGGAAAATTTACTATGGCCGAGATAAATAAAAATCCCAATATAACTCTTGTATATACATACATATATATATATATATATAATATTTTTGGGAGAGACATGTAATTTGGGTTTGCAAAAATTTTGATTTTTACTCATGCTTGTAAAGTAGCAGGACTTGAAACGTTGGTGCATCGATTAGACAACATAGGAGGCAAGAGGCTCAACCTTAGCTCGAGAATTAATGGTGAAGATGTCGACGTTGCTTGAAAACATTTGCTAGTGTGCATAAAATTTAAGTGATGTGGCATTTTTTAGCTGATGTGGCGTACTTTCATTGGAAGGACAAAGAAAGAGATAGAAAAAGGAGGACAAGGGATCTAGGTCTGCAACTTTTGGTTTCTCTTCTAACCAGTGACATGTGTCACTTCCTCCCTATCCTTTCCCCTTTTTTTTTCCTTTTATTTTTTCATCTTTTTTTTTCTTTTTTTTTCTTCCTTTACCCTATACTATATTCCTTTTCTTTTGCTCTTTATATCCATTCTCATTATCACCTCTTTATTTCTCTTTGTAATCTCATAACCTTATATTTAAGATGTATTTTGCAAAATTAGTTTTTTTAATTTATCTTTTTTACAACAATCTATTTTAAATATGTCCCAATTTAAAAAATCCCTCTTTTTCTTTTTTCCCCTTTTGTTTTTTCTTTTCTTTTTTTTTTTTGCTTTCTTTCTTCTTCTTTCATCAAATTTTACCTAATAAATTTCTTTTATTGCTCAATAAAATAATTACTTTTAAATGTACCTTTACTTAAACATTTTTCTCTTTCTCATATATACACATTAATTAGTTTTTTGTTAAACATGTATGCCCTAAGGAGTAAAAATGTAATATATTTTTGAAGACATTTTGATCAATAAAGAATTTATTTATTATTCATATACCAAACGTTGTCCTCTTTATGTTTATATTTATTGAATGTAGTTAAGCAAATAATAGTCTGAGACTATCGGTCTAAACCTTTTAGAATCAGGCATATGATGGACAGATTATGCGTAAGACATGATTCTAAAGGTGACAGTCTAATCATAAGATTTGCAATCAAGAGAATAAAGTTAGATGCTTTATTCATGCAGAGATTGTTAAGTTGTCTATATCCCTAATGGGAGATTGTTTGTTTTGACCATCGGAGGTGGACTCCATGAATAGAAAAATTGGTACATTGTCATAGGTGACAGTGTATTAGATCGGGACATAAAGTATAATTGATTTGGATTAATAATTCTGTCTCAGCAAATCAATTCACTTTAAACAATCATATGTGTTGTATCTTAATCCTGAGGTGAATAATGGTCCTAGTGTCTTGACTTATGTCTTTGATGTACCAAAGGGTGACATCTAGATTTTATCTTTGTACGCATATTGGTACGTTGGAGGGAGGTGGACTCCATGAATAGAAACATTGGTGCATTGTCATAGGTGACGGTGTATTAGATCGAGACATAAAGTGTAATTGATTTAGATTAATAATTCTGTCTCGGCAAATCAATTCACTATAGACACTCATATGTGTTGTATCTTAATCCTGAGGTGAATAATGGGCCCGGTGTCTTGACTTATGTCTTTTGATATACCAAAGAGTGACATCTAGATTTTATCTTGGTATGTATATCGGTACATTGGAGACAAGACTCTTGATAGCATAGACTTGCTATTAATAGATACAGAATCCATAGCTCCTTTTTAGGAGTAGATGATATCCTCTTATATGCGTTATCCTGTAGTTAAAAAACTGGAACGTTCAACCATTTGGATACATAGGTGTAACCGAATAGTATACTGTCTTTGGATGGTAAGTTTTTCGATAGTGAGATAATGGAACGTAAGAGAAAATAATCAGGAAGGTAAGATAAAATTTATCCTTAAGCTGATTATGGATAATCCTATGGGGATACGATACATTATAATATGTCATGGATACTTAGCTATTCGGGCTTTATAATTTTATATAGTTTGAGAGTGCAACTCTAAACTTTTAGTGGAGTAGCGTTAGAGTTGATAATTATGAAATGCATATCTGGGATATTAGGTTTCATAATTATCGGGAGCTTGAACTATATAGTTTCATTAAGTCCCTTCTGCTAGCTCATAATAAATCCTGTGATGATACGGCGTGCTTTTCCAATAAATTGGTGACTTATGTTAAATTATTAGATTGGTTGAAATTTGATAGGATCAGATAATTCATGTTTGCATATCAGTTGAATTAATTTTGTGTAAATTAATTTAAGATAAACTTGTTGAATTATCGAGAATATTTACTTCGCTAAAGGTTATCTAGATATGACTGTTTTAATCAGATAACTCCTCTATTGGGTTATTTGAATTGAAACTAAGACTCTAGGGTAGAAAATAAAAGATTCTTAGGGATCATTTATCATAAGTTCGGTAAGCCGATCTTTAAGTTTGGCCTGCCGATGGAGTAAGTTCGGCAGGCCGAACACTAAGACTCTGTCCTAAGAATCTTGGGTAGAAAATAAAAGATTCTCAAGGATCATTTATCATAAGTTCGGTAAGCCGATCTTTAAGTTTGGCCTGCCGATGGAGTAAGTTCGGCAGGCCGATCTTCTAGTTCGACCTACCAACCGAGCGATAACCTGATCACATGTTTTCACACATTTTTATTAGAAATTGATCCAGATTCAAATTTTTGAGGCCTTATTTGATAAGGACCAACCATGGGACAACCTCTATAAATAGGGAGTGAGTTTTCTATGTTATTTAGATAAATTGAGAAATTAAGAGTGAGTACTCTGCTGTTAGATACTCTAAAACTCCTTAAGAGCTATGGTTCACGATCATGAACTTCTGCTTTAGGTTTTCTCAATTGGTTGGAAGGAGTGTCACAGGGGAAAAGCTAAACGTCATGCGCCTACATGCACTCCGATCATGGATAGAGAATAACAAAGAAGACCAGATGATTGGGGCTCTTCTAGATCATTCTTCTCTACATGGATTCGAGTCCTCTTTGGCATTTAAAGGTTAGTAAGATCTGGTTAATTTATGTATATAGCGTGTTAAACTTATGTTGTGGAAAATACTCTAATACAAAATTTTATAAATTTTTACTGCGTACTATTTTTCCAACAATCAATATCAGAGCCATGGTTTTTACATTAATTTATGAGTTTGCGATCATGTTATATATATAGATTATGAGATCTTAATCTCTCCTATGCTTGAATTTAATTTTTAGAGAGGTAGTACTCTAAGGTTTTTATATATTCCTATATGTTGTCATGGATTATATGGTGAATGTTTATTAATTAATTATGGTTGATTAAATTATTATTTAATTAATTAATTTGTGCCGATTATGGTTCCTTAGAGGTTAGAATGTGTATCTAGGTTTTTCATGTTATTAGATGGTGGTATATTATTATCGTCTAGGAATTATTATTTAATTTTAAATTTGTTAGAATTTTGTAATTAAATAATCATTCAGAGTAAAGACGAATCTAGAAGATAGATCTAGAGGATGATAGCATTCCACAGATATTTCCTAAGTCTATAAATTTTTTAATGTTTTTGAATTGTTGAAAATAAAATTGAAAAACTGTGTTAAAAACTGTTTTTTTCTAAAAAACGTGATTTTTGCTGGGTCAGCATGCCAAACCGTCAAGTTCAACAGGCCGATGGCTGCAGATCGGCAGGCCAGACCTGAGGTTCGGTAGGCCATCCGCGGGCAGAAATCTGGTGGCTCTGGTGGCAGGTTGAACTTTCAAGTTTGGCAGGTCGATTAGTCATGATCGGCAGACCGACCTGAAAAGATAGACCGGTTGAAGGGTCATGATCGACAGGCCGATCACAAAGATCGGCATGCCAATAGAGAGCTATAGGTTTTCAAAAAGGTATGTTTTTCGGTGCAGCTTTGATTTTAGTTTTGGGACAATTCTACGAAACATTAAATTTGGATATGACTGAAAATAAGAAGTATTTGATCCATACGGGATTGAAGACTTGAAGATTCATAATACATGAAGAAGGATACAATTTGAAGATTTAAGGATGAAGAATAGATAATATGTTTCTATTATTCTCTTGTAATCTTTATTTTCTTTTCTTTAGGATGGAACCATAATATTATGGTTATTATTTTGCTTGTTTGCATTATAATATGATTTGCTATGTTTGTTGATAACATGTCATATAGAATAGGGAGTGTTGCTTATTAAAATTGTTCATGCATGTTTTTAAAATAAAACAATGAATTCAAAAGATTGAGTGGGAGAATGTCTTCGAAGAGGGGATCTACGGCCTCCATCGTTGGTCCATAGGTAGCACATGGTAATTCCAACCCCTAGGAAGGAACTTCATCATGTACGAGGATAGATCTCCGCAAGGATAAGGTATTTTAGCATGATTTATTGTTGCACACCCCTAGGTGGTGATTATAAATCATGAATAAGATATTGAAACAATGGTTATACACACATGTTAATTTTATTATTAACCTCCCCTAGGAGCTTTGTTAATAAAATTAATGGCCAAAGAAACGATTATTAATATATGCTAGAACATACGGTTCCTAGATGGCATATATTAATCAGGAGGGGATCCATGTTCCTAATTGAATTTGGCAAGTCTCCCTTAGGTGGCTTGTTGAATTTTGAGTTTGGAATTATCGTTGTAAGGTTGTGATTTTTTCAAGGTTTTGGCACATAAACACATTATATGTTTTTCTACATGATTGTGTTATCTTACTAAACTGTTATGGTATGTTTGCTTATGTTTAGTATACGATTCTTTATTGTAGATTGAAAATGTTTAAAAACGATTTATCTTCTATACTTGATAAAAACCAATTAACTGGTGAGAATTTTAATGATTGGAAATGGAACTTAAATATCGTCCTGTCTTTTGAGAAACTAAAATATGTGTTGACGACTCCGTGTCTTCCTAAGCCAACGAGAGATTCCACTAATGAGCAAATCCAAGCGTATGATCGCTGAAAAGATGCTAACGATCAAGCCTGCTATTTTGTTATGGCCAGCATGAGTAACATGCTGTAGGCTCAACATGAAGATTATGAGACTGCGAGTAGATCTTGGATAATCTTTAAGACATGTTTGGGGGCCAGGCCCTAAGAAAATGGCAAGGGGCACTTCGGAAACTTCTAAACTGCAAACAAAGGCCAGGGATGTCTATGAAAGAGCATATGATGTTAGTTATGGGTTACCTTGCTGAGGCTCAAACCAATGGAGCTGACATTGATGTTGAAACACAGATGACTATGGTCTTTGAGACTCTATCTAAGGAGTTTATCTCATTTAGAGCTATATTTAATTTGAGCAATAGACGGGATATGACCTTGACTGAGTTGATGAAGCAGTTACTAGAGTTTGAAGTTCTGATTAGGGAAACTCCCACGAGTGACGAGGCCAACCTGGCGGCTGCATTTGGTTCTAATCCTAACCTTAGGAATGGAAAAAAGCAATGGCCTGAGAACGAGAAATCTTCTATTCCTGCAAAAAATAAACACAAGAAGAAGAAAAAGAAGAACCAGAAGAAGCTGAAGTGCTTTTTTGCTAGAAGGTCGGGCACATAAAAAAGAATTGCAAGGAATTCCTTTCCCAAGGAGGTAGGTGTGATCTTCTGGTTATTGAAACTTGTTTGGTTGAGGAATCAAGTGACACTTGGGTCATAGATTCTAGAGCAACTAATCATGTTTGTGTTTCTCTGCAGCGGTTCAAAGAAACAAGAAGTCTACTTCGTGAAGACTTCACGCTTTGAATGAGCGATGGATCCTTGGTGTTGGCTGAAGCAGTGGGAGACATCCAGATTTGCTTTGATAATTATAGGAATTTAATTTTACAAGATCATTTTTATGTTCCTAAATTCAAAAGGAATTTGATATTTGTAGCTTGTTTATTTAAAAACTCTTATATAGTTTCTTTTAATAATAAAGTTGTGATTCGTAAAGACAAATCTTTTATCTGTAATGGATGGATGCAAAATAATCTATATTTTATCAAACCTAAGATGGACTTACTACTGAACACTAAGGTTAATAATAATAACTCTAAAAGACTTAAAACTTCTCACTCTAATATGACTTATCTTTGGCATTTACGACTAGGTAATATGAACCTGAATAAGATTCAAAGGTTGGTAAGGGATGGACCTTTAAGTCACTTAAAGGTGGAATCTATACCACAATGTGAATCTTGTTTAGAGGGTAAAATGACCAAAAATCCATTTGGGTCTAAGGGCAATAAGGCCGAAGGGGTTTTAGAACTTATGCATAGTGATGATTTGGACCGATAAACATCCGGGCATAAGGAGGGTATGAGTATTTCGTTACTTTTATTGACAATTACTTAAGATATGGGTATGTGCACCTAATGCACCACAAAAGCAAAACTTATGACAAGTTTAGGGAGTTTTGGGCTATAGTGGAAAAGCAATTGGGTAGACCCATAAAAGCACTTCGATCTAATCGAGGTGGAGAATACCGTTCTGATGAGTTCTCGGGACACTTAGTAGAGAATGAGATTTTATCCCATTTGACTACACCGGGCACTCTGCAGCCGAATGGCATGGCAGAAAGAAGAAATAGGACTTTGTTGGATATGGTTAGGTCCATGATGAGTTATTCATCATTGCCTTTATCCTTTTGGGGATATACACTACAAACCGTATGTTATCTTTTAAACAATGTGCCTTCAAAATCAGTTCCTAAAACTTCTCACGAGTTATGGATGGGCAAAAAGACATCCTTAAATCATATTCGCATATGGGGATATCCAGCTCATGTCCTGTTTAGGGATACGAATAAGTTGGAAGTATTTTCAGAAGCTTGCGTATTTGTAGGATATCCAAAAGGGACTAAAGGGTGTTATTTCTATAATCCAAAGGAAAATAAAGTTGTGGTTTCAACTAATGTAACATTCCTTAAGAAAAATTACATGGATGACTTTAAGCCTCGAAGTAAAGTGGTACTCGAGGAGTTAGCAAGTGATCCGATCACTATGGGGATTTTGTTAGAAAGCACTCCAATCGGTGTAGAAAAGCCAACCGAACACGAACAATAACCTAAGGAGCTTTGGCATAGTGGGAGGATCGGCCATCAACTCGAGAGTTATATGTTCAATGGTGAAGCCTTTTTGGTTGAACCAGATAAACATGACAGGGATCCTTTTACTTACGTAGAGGCTATGGAGGATGTTGATTCAAAACTTTGGATAGAAGGTATGAACACTGAGATTAAGTCTATGGAGACTAATCAGGTTTGGGATCTTGTAGATCTTCCCGAAGGGGTAAAACCCATAGGGTGTAAGTGGATCTATATGAGAAAGAGAGGGGCACATAAAAAGGTTGAAACCTATAAGGCTAGATTGGTAGCTAAGAGATGCATGCAAAAAGAAGGACTCGATTATGAGAAAACCTTTTCGCTTGTAGCCATGCTTAAGTCCATCTGCATTCTTTTGTCCATAGCTGTCGCTCTCGATTACAACATTTGCTAGATGGATGTCAAGACAGTCTTTCTAAATGGCTATCTTGATGAGTCCATATATATGGAGTAGCCAGATTAGTTCAAGGCTAAGAGTCAAGAGGGTAAGGTTTTGTAAGCTGCTAAAGTCAATTTATAGATTTAAGCAGGCTTCCCATTCTTAGAACATAAGATTTGATCAAGTGATCAAGACTTATGGGTTTGAACAAAATGTTAACGAACCATGTGTTTACAAACACGTTAAGGTATGGAAGGTGGTTTTTCTAATGCTCTATGTAGATGACAGTCTGCTAATTGGCAATGACGTTGAGGCTTTGTCATCGGTCAAATTATGGTTGACCAAGCAGTTTGACATGAAGGACTTGGGTCAAGCAAATAATATTCTCGGTATCCAGATCTTTCAGGATAGGAAAAACAAAATGATAGCTTTATTCCAAGCAAGCTACATAGATAAAATTCTTAAGGGGTTTGCAATGTAGAATTCTAAGAAAGGTGGGCAACCATCTAGGTCTAGAATTACTTTTTCTAAGAAAGACTCACCAGAGTCTGATGAGGAAAGAGAATACATGAAGAAGGTGCCTTATGCTTCAGCAGTGGATAGTCTCATGCATGACATGCTTTGTACACGACCGGATATTAGTTACGTGGTTGGAATAGTAAGTCGATTTTAGGCAAATCCAGGACCAGACCACTGAGTTGTAGTTAAGCATATTTTCAAGTACCTGAGAAGAACTCGAGGTTATATGCGTGTATATTCGGGTGAGGACTTAACACCTCTAGGATATACTTATTCAGATTTTCAATCCAGTTTGGATTCCAAGAGATCGACTTTGGATTTTGTGTTTACTCTTGACGGCGGTGCCATTGTTTGGAGAAGTGTCAAGCAAGATTGCACTTCAGATTCAACGATGGAGGCTGAGTATGTGGCAGCTAGTGATGCTTCCAAAGAAGTAGTGTGGCTCCACAAGTTCCTTGGAAATCTTGAGGTAGTTTCTAGCATGGATAAGGTGGTATTGCTGCATTGTAATAACACTGCAGCGATAGCTAATGTTAAAGAACCAAGATTTCATAAGAAGAGTAAGTATATTCATTAGAAGTATCATGTGATAAAGGACTTCGTAGAGAGCAGGCATGTTGTTGTATGCAAGATCACATCTAAGGACAATTTAGCTGATCCATTCACGAAGATGCTAACTGTGAGGGTTTTTGAGAGGCATATCGAAGTTATGGGGATGCGAGATATGTCATATTTACTCACTTAGTGCAAGTGGAAGATTGTTAGACATGTATGCCCTAAGGGTACAAATGTAATATGTTTTTGGAGACATTTTTATCAATAAAGAGTTCATTTATTATTCACATACCAAACGTTGTTCTCTTTATGTTTATATTTGTTGAATGTATGTTAAGCAAACAATAGTTTGAGACTGTCGGTCTAAACCTTTTAGAATCAGGCATATGATGGACAAATTATGCAGAACACATGATTCTAAAGGTGACGGTTTAAATTATAAGATCCACAATCAAGAGAATAAAGTTGGGTGCTTTATTTATGGAAAGATTGTTATGTTGTCTATATCCCTAACGGGAGATGGTTTGTCTTGGCCATCGAAGGTGGACTCTATGAATAGAAACATTGGTGCATTATCATAAGTGATGGTGTATTGGATCGGGACATAAAATGTAATTGATTTGGATTAATAATTCTGTCTAGGCAAATCAATTCACTTTAGATAATCATATGTGTTGTATCTTAATCTTGAGGTGAATAATGGGCCTGGTGTTTTGACTTATGACTTTTGATGTACTAAAAGATGACATCTAGATTTATCTTGGTATGCATGCTGGTACATTGGAGATATGACTCTTGATAGCGTAGACTTGTTATTCATAGATACAGAATCCATAGCTCCTCTTTAGGAGTAAATGATATCTTCTTATATGCATTATCCAGTAATTGAAAAACTAGAGCACTCAACCATTTGGATTCATAAGTGTCACCGAATGGTATATTGTCTTTGGATAGTAAGTTTTCGGATGGTGAGATAATGAAACGTAAGAGAAAAATAATTAGGAAAGTAAGATAGAATTTATCCTTAAGCCAATTATGGACAATCCTATGGCGATACGATGCATTATGATATGTCATGGATACTTAACTATTTGGGGTGCATAATTTTATATAGTTTGAGAGTACAACTCTAAGCTTTTAGTTGACTAGCGTTAGAGTTGATAATTATGAAATGCATATTTGAGATATTGGGTTTCATAATTATTGGGAGCTTGAACTACATAGGTCCATCAGGTCCCTTTTGCTAGCTCATAATAAATCCTGTAACGATACAGCGTGCTTTTTCAATAAATTAGTGACTTATGTTAAATTATTAGATTGGTTGAAATTTGATAGGATTAGATAATTCATGTCTGTTTATCGGTTGAATTAATTTTGTGTAAATTAATTTAAGATAAACTTGTTGAATTATTTCCTAAAGGTTATCTAGATATGATTGTTTTAATTAGATAATTTCTCTTTTGGGTTACTTGAATTAAAATTGAGGCTCTATCCTAAGAATCTTAGGTGGAAAATAAAAGATTCTTAAGTGGAAAATAAAAGATTCTTAAGGATCATTTATCGTACGTTCAACAGGCTGATCTTTAAGTTCGGCCTGTCGATGGAGTAAGTTCAGTAGGCCAATCTTCCAGTTCGACCTGCCGACAGGCCAAACGATAACCTTATCATGTGTTTTCACTCATTTTTATCAAATATTAATCCAGATTCGAAGTTTTGAGGCCTTATTTGATAAGGACCAACCAAGGGACAACTTCTATAAATAGGGAGTGGGTTTTCTATGTTATTTAGATCAATTAAGAGATTAAGAGTCAGTACTCTGCTGCTAGATACTCTGAAACTCCTTGAGAGCTTTAGTTCACAATCACGAACTTCTGTTTTGAGTTTTCTCAATTGGTTGGAAGGAGAGTCACTAGGGAAAAGCTGAACATCATGCGCCCACACGTACTACGATCGTGAATAGAGAATAACAAAGAAGACCAGTTGGTTGAGGCTCTTCTAGGTCGTTCTTCTCTACACGGATTTGAGTCCTCTTTGGCATTTAAAGGTTAGTAAGATTTGGTTAATTTATGCATATAGCGTATCAAACTTGTGTTTTAAAAAATATTCTGATATAAAATTTTATAAATTTCCGCTGCGTGCTATTTTTCTAACAATTTGTTTAATTTGTCTTGATCAATACATATTTCTTTTCTTAAATATGTTCTATTATCTATGCGAATAAAATATTCCATTAAAACATACATCTTAATTGAACCATGCAATTATATACATCTACTTCTTTTTTTTTTTAAATATTGTTTTTTAAACTTGTCTCTTTTTCATCTAATATACCCTAGTTAAACCGCGTTCCTAAATATAACTTTACTTAAATAATATTTTCTTATAGTCATCTGGTATGTTATCTTTTTAAATGTGGTCCTTATAAATAATTATTTTACTGAAACATCTTTTTTTTGCATCCCTCTATAACACTATTTTCTTATTTTTTATCCTCACGTAATTTTTTCTCTAATTTTTTTACACTGAATCTTTTATTTGTTTATTTATTTATGACTATATAGATCTCTTCTACTAAAAAGTATCAATCATCAAACCGAGCTTCTTTTCAAAGTAAATTATAAAAAATAATGAAATAAAGTCAATAGCACTTAAATGGTTGTGTAAATAAATTTCTCATTACGCAGTAAATAATAAACCGGTCAGGGGACACACGACAATGCGCGCAGAGCACATTCTAAAGCTAGTTACTAAAATAATCATAAAATTAAAGACAATGGCAGCAAACACCCTCACTCGCTTTGCCAACACATTTCCTAATCTTAAGCTCTTTATACTCTCTTCATAGTTGAGGAGATAAAATTAAAATTATTTATATTTTTATGATTTTATTGTAAAAAGTCATGATTTTTGACTTTAATATTAGAAAAAAAAAACTGAAAATTTAAACTTGCATAATAAGATATTTTATTAAGAAACCAACAAAAAAAGATATTTTATTAAGAGGCAGGGAAAAAAAAAAAAACCCGACAACCTACACAACCCAGTTATCCCACCTAATATAATCCATTAAAACCTAAACCTAATATACCCGATGAAGAGGCAACCCAAGACCCATCTAAATTTTAATTGTGTAGGTTTAGGTACTCATTTTAACCTAAATCCATCCGATCTATTTATATATATTAAAAATATGTTTAACATTTATTTTTTTGCTTGCTATGTTTTAGGTGATGAACGTTGCATGTTTCGATTGACATGCTTAGAATAGAAGATTAGGAATTGTACAACGTGTTGATGCTTCTTGAGTTATTTATGTTCACTGCTGCAAATAATCCTTTTGGATCGACATTTGCCATGCAAACCTAAACTCTCTCACTAAATTTCACGCCCAATCACGCTCCTTCTCAACATGACTCTACTGGTAGATTCAGTGACGTACGGTATACCGGATCTCTCATTGAAATTCCAATGCAATGAAACAGCGAAGTGTGACTTGAAGCGCCGGTTTTCTCAGTGACAAACAAGCCACCGCGAAGAGAACGGTGAGGACAAGGGTCAACAATGAGATCGACAAGACTCAGCTCTGTGGCTATGGCTTCTTCACAAATTGCGGTGTTTCTTCAATACAGTTTGTAATTTCTTATTTGTAATTACTATGATTTGTGATTTTTTTTAAATTCTTGAGTAATTTTTTTTTTGAATCTTCAGCCATCAGAAAAGGGATTTTTTGGCGTTAACTGCCAAAAACTGTGACTGATAATAACCGATAACCATGGTCCATATCGGATACCTCAAAGATATATTTATTATTCTTTGTAATTATTTTTTTCTGGTGGTATAAATCAATCCAAATTTTATTTTTGTGCCATATATGTAAAGAGCCCATGTTACTTTATATTGAATAACAGGATTTTTATTGTATTAGTTTTATTGTGATTTCTTTATTGGTTTATGACTTATGCATTTAAATTTTGAACTTATTTTGAACTTATGTTGGTTTATTGTTTAGAGAAAAGTGCACGTTATTGAAAAATGTATTTATTTAAGCCACACTTTAAAAATTGCATTACATTATCATTCATAATACTTATTCAAGTTGTGTCATACTTAAATACGTGTAACATTTATAAAACTAAGTTTCTGGCATTTACAAAAATTCCCCTATTAGTTAGAGATAATATTAAAATTGTGTGTGCTGTTATGAATATAATTTTTAAAAAATAATTTTTTTGGGGATTAAATTGTTAGTTTTAAGTTTTTTAATAGTTTTTAACCCGCCTAACTCACTAAATCCACCAAAACTATTAGTGGATGCGTTGATTTTAAACTTTAGGTTGATTAGATAGGTAAAACTTAAAATTTTTGGTGCATTGAAATATTACAAAAACTCACCAAACTCATTCTCTGTAATAAGAGGAATCCACCGAGACCATACATAAACATGGAGTCCCAACTCACCTCTTGCTCGTATAAAAAAATTAATGTTATTGCGTAAACATGTAGACCTACAACTATTCACTCTTATTTAGCAGCAGTACCAGTAATCTTTAATGCCAATGCTATCATAACACCTCTATCTATCTTCTTGTTCTTTTTCTTGTTCTTTCTCTTTTTTTCTCTTTTAATAGAGGAAAACACCTCATCATCATAGGTATAGTCCATATCAATACTTCCACTCTTTTGTTAGAAATGGTCGTTACTTATTATTATTTTTCCAATAGGTTGTTCTAATTTGAAGCACTTGGGGGTGTTGTTGACGAAGACTCTCGATGGAACCATGGACGTGGAATTAGGGGCAATTATAGCATTGGGTCGTCTAACCCGTGACTCTCTGCATGTCTAAAATTTCATTCAAGTCTTCTTTGCTATTTTACTTCCATTTAATTGATTGATCAAAACACTAAGCATATCCCAATCCATTAGAGGACGAATTCAAATGAGAATTAGAAGTCCTATTCGATAAATAGAAGTGCGCTTGATTAGAGAAAATTTAGAGACAACTTGTGATGTTGAGGATAAGCATTGCAGGAAGAGTTTTATGCTTGACAAGACTTTCTTCCACCACTTTATGATGTCGAGCTCCAAAGATATTAAAAGTATGTGCGATTATTGGGGCTATTCTATTATGATAGCACTTGCATATAGGTAAAGCTTTTATGACGTTATTGTCACCTTGTTTAAAAAAAAAACAATTGTTACCTTCATTACAATAACGCCTGTCATTTCGGCAAAAGTCTAATAAAAAATTAAAAGGAAAGTAAGGTGGATGGCCGATTGTTAGCACCCAATCTAAAGTATGACCGGAAGTTTCAAATACTAGGGGAATGCCTGTTTTTATTTCCTTTCTTCCCTGCAATTCCAATTTAGCACTCTCTACTTCGTCAACATCATTCCTCCCGGCCACTTCTGTTCGCCTTTTTTTTTTTTGTGGATCTTGCTCACCAAGTATTGTTTGCGTAAATATCGCCGTCTGGCTAAGAGAAAGAGGGGAACAGAGATTTGATGCTTGTTCTTCCCAAATGACAGAGAAGGAGTGAGCGCAGCTGGGCTTCTTGGTGTTTTGGTGGAGGCGGCTGCTGAAGATTCTGCCGTTTCAAATAGCTAATCTTAAAAAGGTTTTTTTTCTCCTTTCAAATTTAACACTTTTTAAAAGAGATGATGTGTGAAATGTCAAATTTTAAAAACTTTTTGAAGTAAATATTAAATTTTTAAAAAATTTGTAGTAAATAACATGTAATAAATAACTTATTTACTATATAAATCTAAGGGGTAAATACATTATTTGCACCATAAATCCCTTTAAGGCATGTTTGGTGCATAGGATTAAGGAGGATTGAATTAGATTAAATCTTAATACTTTATTTGGTGAAAAAGTATAAAGGATTGGATTATATAAGTGCTTGTTCAAACCATGCTTGAATCCCCTTGAAAGGGGATTAGGCAATCGCTTGCTTGCTAAAGCAAGGGATTAAACATAATTTTTGTACATTGTGAAAATTTTCATGGACCTATTTGCACAAAGAAAATTTAAAATTCGGGCTCAAATGATAATTTTTCAAAAATGAAAGGCCAAAATATAATTTTTATGTGATGGAAATACTTTTTTTAATAATTATATTTTTGCCGAGCATTTTTAGTACATTAAAAATGTAATAATTTAATGATTATGTTAAGCAAAATAGGTGTCGCAAGGATTATTGTTTAATAAAATTTTTATAATAAAGTCCATAAAAGCAAAAACGAGATTTTTAAGCGTAAAATCATGCCATAGCCCTAAATAAAGAAGGAATGATATGAAAATAAGCTGGAAAGCTTAATTGTTGCAAAATGTGTTGCAACAAATGTTAAGACAAAAATACAGTTTAAGAAAAATATCATATAATAATATGAAAAATTAAACAGTATTAGAATAATGCAGTGTAAAGAAGTACACTGATAAAGTTATGTAGTATAAAAATTACACTGCAAAAGTAATAAAGTGTAGAAATTAGACTGTTTAAGGTTAAGTAGTATAGGAATACTACTATTTGGAGGATATGGATGAGTAAGGAATGTTGTGTAAGCCCGTAGTAGTATAGAAAAGGATACCGACAGTATAAAAAAATATTATCGATATAAATTTAGACTGTATAAAGTTAAGCAGTATATGAATTTCATTAAGTGGTGGATGTAAATAAGTATGGGAGGTTGTGGGACCTCATGGATTGTATAGAAAGGAATATCGATAGTATAGAAAAAATACTGTCAGTATAAACTTGGACTGTGTGAAAAGTTTTTATGGGACCCACCATGACACCAAGATGAATGAAAACTTGCCACCAATCCACCTTGGGCGGCCCAATTACATAATGCCAAGCTAAGCCAACCTTTTACCATTAATAATGGCAAGTGATGACTCATGGTGGTGAGTCATCAAATTTGCAAAAAAAATCAAGTTTAATTCACTTGATTTAGGAACCAAAAATGCTCCATATTCCTCCCAAGAAAACCGTCCCCCCTAGATAAATCTCTCTCAAAATTTTGATGAATCCAAGCTCCAAATCATGTATTAAAGCAAGTTTAAGTGAAGGAGATGAAGATTGAAGAATTTTCAAGTTAAAAACCCAAGCTTTTCCTATAATGCTTAAGGGTTTTGTTCATGATTTGATTGGGTTTTGATTGGGTTTTGTCATGGTTTTGTGTAGAAGACATGACAAAGCTTTGAGCCTAGCAAAGGGGGATCAAAAAGCTTGATAAAGTTTAGGTAAATTTCTAAACTTTATACTTGAAAGTTTATGCTAAAAAAATGCATACCAAGTGTTTGATGTATGATTTGGTCTATGGCACGTAATATGGACATTATGGCATGATTTTTTTTTATGTTTTTATTAATGGTGATGATGAAAGAAAGAAGGAAAGTAGGGGATTATATGTTTAAAAGTAGAAAATTGTTAAACTTTGAATTTTATACAAAGTTTAACTAGTTTCAAATGAATGGGGTTTTGAGGGCCTTAGAGGCCAATTTATATTCCAAACATGGTATAGGAACTGCCAAAACAGTGAGAGAAACAACTTTTGTGAACAAAGTTTTGTAAAATTCCAAAAGGACTAAATTGTAAAGTTTTGCAAAAGTTCGACAGATTTGAAATTCAGCCAAAAAATCCACCTTAACATTAGAATTTAAGGAAAGTTAAAACATGAAAGTTGTAGAGCACATCGAAACTGTTAAGACAACATGGACATTTTTCCAAAATTCTACTCGGTTGAGGAGTTATGAATTTTACAAAATGAAAACATTATGAAATATTTTGAATTTGACCATGGTGCTTTGGAAAGTTTTATTCCCTATAAAAAACTGGATGTTTTGGTACAAAATGATTGTTTTTGGTTTCAGGGGCCAAAATGTAAGGACTTTTGTGTTTTGGGCCAAAACCGTAAAATTGTGTGAAACTGGGTTTTCACCAAGGAACATTAAGTTCCTACATTTCTATGGATAGTAAGTAACTATAGGTTTATGTTTTTAAAGATTAAGATTTTATTCAAGTAAAGAATGAAAGAAAAACGTTAAGGGCGAAAATGTTAAGATTTTCGCATTATAGGTCAAAACTGTAAAGTTTTGACAAAACAGATTTAATTGAAAGGAAAACTATTGTTTTTGTTTTTTGTAATATTATGAGACGTAAAGAAATGAAAGTTAAGTTTTAAAACGGGTTCCGAAAGTTTTTAAAGACTTGTTAAAGGCAACAAGGTCATTTTACGAAAATGGCCAAAACGGACCCAAAATGTCTAATGTTGGAAAATGCCACTTAGCAAGAATTTTTTTATAACATGCAAAGAAATGAGAAGGAAAAGTTAAGTGAAAAGTTTAATAAGTTACGAAATTGAAGAAAAACCTGCTAAGGGTAAAATCATCATTTTAAGAAAACGGCCAAATCGGAGTAGAACACTCTAAATTAGCAAAACGTTCTTAGATGGGAAATATTCTGTAATACGTTAAGTAACAAAACCATCACATGTGACGGAAAATTTAATAAGGAATGTTTGAGTAAAAGAAAGGTAACCCAGTGGGTTGCAAATTTAAGTAAAAGAAATGGGGTTAACCACTAGGATACAAAGTAAAGGGAAAGGTCAGCTTATGGGATACCGAGTTAAGCGAAAAGGAATGAATGATTAATGATTATATTATGTTATCAATCGAGTAGATTGGTAATATAAAAGGTTAGCTAATAAGTCGGGTGTCGTATGATTAAGATACAAAAGCCGACTAATGAAAGGAAAAGGAAGGAAACGAGAACGTTAGAGCTAAGTTCAGGTAAGTTTCAAACCTCACCTACAGCATGAAGTAAATGATTTTTAAATGCATTTTATATGTTAGAAATGTGTTTGCAAATGTAATGCAAGTTGGTTTTAAAGTATGTTTTCACTTGTTATGCATAAAGTTTTAAAGATTAAGTAAAAGTTTGCAATGTATTTGCAAAAATTATGTTTAACGTACGTTTGCATTTTGTTAATGCATAATGTTTTATAGTTTAAATTATAAGTTTTATGTTGCATTTGTTATGCAATAAGTTTTAGAGTACAAGTTATGATTTGCAAATTAGTTTGCATATGATGTGTTAGCATTTGATATGGTCACTAAAGTTAAAAAGAATGTAAAATAATAAAAAAAAGAATGTGTCGTACCAACCTCCTTGATGTGAGGGACATAAGTAAAGTTAAAGTTGTGACCTCCGTGATGTGAGGTAAACATGTAAAGTTAAAGTTATGACCTTAGTGTTTGATGGTTTTAAGTATTATGCAAGGGAAACATCATGTTTATAATCTCATAATTAATGATGTTGGTATGAACACTAAAGTTTATAAGATAAAGAAAGTTAAGGAACAAAGATAAAAAGTTAAAGTAAGAAAAGAATGTTCATAAGACGCTCATAATTGATCACAAATGGAATCATGCATTATAAATTTGCTTGTATTCCTTATATGAAGTGTTTATGTGAAATGATTATGGAAAACATTCTGAGAAATGTTTTACGTTAAATGTTTATGAAAACCATTTTATGTTTTCAAGAAAAGGTTTATGAAGGACATTTTAAGAAAAACGTTTAAGAAATGTTTTATGAAAAACATTCCAGAAAGGTTTAAAGAAAAACGTTTATGAAAAACATTTTAAGAAAAAGGTTTTTATGAGAAAAGCTTTTAAAGCTTGTGAAAATTATTTGTGAGATTTCGTTTGAACTTACTGAACAAAAGCTAATTAAAAAATTTATTTATGCTGTAGGTAGTCCTATGGGTGACCAGTAGGACCTGCTAGAAAAGCTGGGTACTACAGAGGACAGATGCAAAGATTTGGGTATAGATACCACTATAGTGTGCTTCCGCTACTCAAAGAAAAGGTTTTCTACTAGTTAATATAAGGTTTCCAAAACTTTAAGGAAATCAAAGTTTTATGAAATGTTTTCAAAGTTTTAGGATATGTATTTTACGAAATGTTTTATATAATAATAAAAATAATTTTAAGTTATGATTCATGTAATGTTTCTTATTAATTTTAAGAAATGATTTGAAATAGTTTTAAAGTCAAGTGTTGAGCAGTGTCTCAACTTAAATTGCAACAAAAGTCACAACAGTTCTAAAGAATGTTTTAAAGGACAATGAGAAAAAAAAAGAGAAACAATTTTATTTTAGTATTTTTCTTACTAAGTAAGATTAATGTTTAAGTAATGATGTTTAAGAAAGTTTAGTAACTGCCCGAAAAGGTGGGTCGTCACAAGTGGTATCAGAGCGGTATCTTGCCATCGCATCTCACGCTGTCATATATTCGCTACACCATAGCTCAAGTAAGTAAGTAAGTAAGTTAAGTAAGAAGAAAAGTTAGCATTTAACGATTACATGCTTTTACCAGGTACATAGCCTTTGATGTCAGCACATCTAGATGAGCAACGAGAAGGCAAAGTCTAAGGATAAATATAATGTTATACGTTATAATGTTCCTGCAAGTTGACGGTAGTTATCGTCCATCAGTTGTATCAAGTCAATGATGATCAAACGTGATCAATGATGGTCAACAGATGATCGACGGCTTAAAAATCAAGAAGATGAGCTCATGACACGTTATGATGTTCATGTGCCCCATGGTGGTCACCGTATAGGCAAATCTCGCTCATTTAGAAGTCGTTTGGTATTGACTATACATAGAACAAGGAGAGCATATCAAGATAACGGAATAATGGAGGTCTAAAAAGTGATTTTTGGTACTCTATGGAACAAGAGTATCTGAGAGCAATCAGACGTTAGATGACTAACTATGCAATCCTTTCAAACTCAAGCATTCTGTAGCTAAGCTAAGACATGCTAATGAGCTCGTAACCACCCGAATGGGAATCACGATCAAGACAATGATGCCAAATCTGTCAGCGAAAACCTCACGGCTTGGAGGATGGAAGCTGGGGATTTATACTTAAGAGAAACACTACAACAAATTCAAAATTATATGACTTTTATTTGACGACCGTTTCTTAAAAACCATCGTAATAAGGAAAAAAATGCGATGAATTACGCCCGCGAAGACAAAAACCGTCATGGTATTGGCAGGAGCTACCACGACAGTTTTTTAAAAAATGGTCGTGTAAGATTAAACATTTCACGATGGTTTTTATAAAAACTGTAGTGGAAGGTTTTAAAATCTTTAGAAAATTTAATCTTTCACGATGGTTTTTATAAAAACCGTCGTGGAAGGTTTGGATGTTTGCAATTTTTAGTATCCTACCTAGTTTAACCTTTCACGATAGTTTTTACAAAAACCGTCGTGGAATGTTCTGCATGTTTGAAATTTTTAACAGCCCGTCAAAATTTAATCTTTCACGAAGGTTAAATTTAGGCAGGAAACTAAAAATTTCAAACATACAAACCTTCCACGATGGTTTTTATAAAACCCATCGTGAAAGGTTAAATTTGACGACATACTAAAAATTTCAAACATGAGAACTTTCAACAACAGTTTTATAAAAACTGTCGTGAAAGGCCTTCCACGATGGTTTTTACAAAAACTATCGTGGAAGCCTCTGGGCCTTTCACGACGATTTTTATAAAAACCGTCGTGGAAGGAAATAGACCTTTCACAATGGTTTTTAGTAAAAACCAAAACAAGCTAGAACGCTTAATTATTACAAAATATGTTGCAACAAATATTAAGACAAAAATACAGTTTAAAAAAAATACTGTACAATATATGAAAAATTATACAGTATTAGAATAATGCAATGTAAGGAAGTACACTGATAAAGTTATGTAGTATAAAAATTACACTGCAAAGTAATACAATGTAAAAATTAAATTGTTTAAGGTTAAGCAATATAGGAATACTACTGTTTGGAAGATATGGATGAGTAAGGAATGTTGTGTAAGCCCATAACAGTATAGAAAAGAATACCGATAGTATAAGAAAAATACTATCAGTATAAATTTAGACTGCATAAAGTTAAGCAGTATAGGAATTTCATTAAGTGGTGGATATAAGTAAGTATGAGAGGTTGTGGAACCTCATGAATTGTATAAAATAGAATATCGATAGTATAGGAAAAATACTATCAGTATAAAAACTTGGATTGTGTAAAAAGTTCTTGTGAGACTCACCATGAGACCAAAATAAATGAAAACTTGCCACCAATCCACCTTGGGTGGCCCAATTACATAATGCCAAGTTAAGCCAACCTTTTACCATTAATAATGGCAAGTGATGACTCATGGTGGTGAGTCATCAAATTTGCAAAAAAAAATCAAGTTTAATTCACTTGATTTAGGAACCAAAAATGCTCCATATTCCTCCCAAGAAAAACGTCCCCACCTAGACAATTCTTTCTCAAGATTTTGATGAATTCCAAGCTTCAAATCATGTATTAAAGCAAGTTTAAGTGAAGGAGATGAAGATTGAAGAATTTTCAAGGTAAAAACCCAAGCTTTTCCTAATATACTTAAGGGTTTTGTTCATGATTTGGATGGGTTTTGATTGAGTTTTGTCATGGTTTTTGTGGAGAAGACATGACAAAGCTTTAAGCCTAGCAAAAGGGGATCAAAAAGCTTGATAAAGTTTAGGTAAATTTCTAAACTTTATACTTGAAAGTTTATGCTAAAAATATGCATACCAAGTGTTTGATATATGATTTGGTCTATGGCATGTAATATGGACATTATGGCATGATTGTTTTATGTCCTTTTTTTTTATTATTAATGGTGATGATGTAAGAAAGAAGGAAAGTAGGGAATTATATGATTAAAAGTAGAAAATTGTTAAACATTGAATTTTATACAAAGTTTAACTAGTTTCAAAGGAATGGGGTTTTGAGGCCTTAGGGGCCAATTTATGTTCCAAACATGGTATAGGAACTGCCAACACAGTGAGGGAAACAACTTTTGTGAACAAAGTTTTGTAAAATTCCAAAAGGACTAAATTGCACAATTTTGCAAAAGTTCAGCAGATTTAAAAATCAGCCAAAAAGTCCACCTTGACATTGGAATTTAAAGAAAGTTAAAACATGAAAGTTGTAGAACTTATCAAAGAGTTAAGACAACTAGACAGTTTTCTAAAATGTTACTTGGTTGAGGAGTTATGAATTTTATAAAATTTTGAGCACAAAAGTTCATGAAATGAAAACATTATGAAATGTTTTAAATTTGACTATGGTGCTTTGGAAAGTTTTATTCCCTGTGAAAAATGGATGTTTTGGTACAAAATTATTCTTTTTGGTTCCGTGGGTAAAAATGTAAGGATTTTGGTGTTTCGGGCCAAAACCTTAAAATTGTGTGAAACTAGGTTTTCCCCAAGGAACATTAAGTTCCTACATTTCTGTGGATAGTAAGTTACCACAGGGTTTATGTTTTTAAAGATTAAGAGTTTACTCAAGTAAATAATGAAATAAAAACATTAAGGGCGAAAATGTTAAGATTTTCATATTACAGGTCAAAACAGTAAAGTTTTGACAAAACAGATTTAATTGAAAGGAAAATCATTGTTTTTATTTTTTTTAATATTATGAGATGTAAAGAATGAAAGTTATGTTTTAAAACGGGTTCTGAAAGTTTTTAAAGACCCATCAAGGGCAAAATGATCATTTTTTGAAAATAGCCAAAACGGACCCGAAACGCCTGATGTTTGAAAACACCACTTAGCGGGAATTTTTCCATAACATGTAAAGAAATGAGAAGGAAAAGTTATGCGAAAAGTTTAATAGTTACGAAATTGGCGAAAAACCTGCTAAGGGTAAAATTGTCATTTTAAGAAAACGGCTAAAGTGGAGTCGAACACTCTGAATTAGCAAAATGTTCTTAGATGAAAAATGTTTTGTAATATATTAAGTAACGAAATCGTCACATGAGACGGGAAATTTAGTAAGAAATGTTTAAATAAAAGAAAAGTAACCCAGTGGGTTGCAAATTTAAGTAAAAGAAATGGGGTTAACCAATAGGATACAAAGTAAAGGGAAACATAAGCTTATGGATACCAAGTTAAGTAAAAAGGAATGATTGAGTAATGATTAAGTTATGTTATCAATTGAGTAGATTGGTAATATAAAAAGTTAGCTAATAAGTTAGGTGTCGTCTGATCAGAACACAGAAGCCAATTAATAAAAGGAAAAGAAAGGAAACGGGAACGTTAGAGCTAAGTTCAGGTAAGTTTCAAACCTCACTTACAGCATGGAGTAAATGATTTTCAAATGCATTTTATATATTTGCAAATGTGTTTGCAAATGTAATACAAGTTGTTTTTAAAGTATGTTTTCACTTGTTATGCATAAAGTTTTAAAGATTAAGTAAAAGTTTGCAATGTATTTGCAAAAATTATGTTTAACGTACGTTTGCATTTTGTTAATGCATAATGTTTTACGGTTTAAATTATAAGTTTTATGTTGCATTTGTTATGCAATAAGTTTTAGAGTACAAGTTATGATTTGCAAATGAGTTTGCACATGATGTGTTAGCATTTGATATGCTCACTAAAGTTAAAAAGAATGTAAAATAAAAATAAAAAAAGGTGTCATACCATCCTCCTTGATGTGAGGTACATAAGTAAAGTTAAAGTTGTGACCTCCTTGAATGAGGCACGCATGTAAAGTTAAATTTATGACCTTAGTGTTCATTGGTCTCAAGTCTTTCGCAAGGGAAGCATCATGTTTGTGATCTCATAATTAATGATGTTGGTACGAACACTAAAGTTTATAAGATAAGGAAAGTTAAGGAATAAAGATAAAAAGTTAAAGTAAGAAAAGAATGTTCATAAGGCGTTCATAATTGAAAGTTCATAGTTGAGCATAAATAGAATCATGCATTATGAATTTACTTGTATTCCTTATATGAAGTGTTTATGTGAAATGATTATGGAAAATATTTTGAGAAATGTTTTACGTTAAATGTTTATGAAAAACATTTTTATGTTTTCAAGAAAAGGTTTATGAAAGACGTTTTAAGAAACATGTTTAAGAAATATTTTATGAAAAACGTTTCGGAAAGGTTTAAAGAAAAACTTTTATGAAAAACGTTTTGAGAAAAGGGTTTTTATGAGAAAAGCTTTTAAAGCATGTGAAAATTATTTGTGAGATTTCGTTTGAACTTACTGAGCAAAAGCTCATTAAAAATTTTGTCATGCTGTAGGTAGTCCTATGGGTGACCAAAAGGACCTGTTAGAGAAGCTAAGTGGTGCGGATGACAGATGCGAAGATTTGGGTATGAATCCCACTACAATATGCTTCCACTACTCAAAGAAAAGGTTTTCCTCTATTTAATTTAATGTTTTCAAAGCTTTAAGGAAATCAAAGTTCTATGAAATGTTTTCAAAGTTTTAAGATATGTATTTTACGAAATGTTTTATATAACAATAAAAATAAGTTTAAGTTATGATTCAGTTAATGCTTCTTATTAAGTTTTAAGAAATGATTTGAAATTATTTTAAAGTCAAGTATTGAGGAGTGTCTCAACTAAAATTACGACAGAAGTCGCAACAATTCTAAAGAACATTTTAAAGGACGATGATAAAAAAAGAGAAAAAACTTTATTTCAGTATTTTTCTTACAAGTAAGATTAATGTTTAAGTAATGATATTTAAGAAAGTTAAGTGACTGCTCGAAAAGGCGGGTCGTCACTTTTAATTTTAAAAAATTACAATTTGACCCAAAATTTGAAATTTTTTTTACAAAAGGCCCCTATCTTAATAATACAACACAAAACATGGGATTGAATTATCTAAAATTTTATTCTTTCTATTCCAATACAATCCAATCTAATCCTCTAAGCGCATGTTTACTAAATTATAAAGGAATGTAAAGGAAAAGGTAATAGGATTGGAAAGAAGAGTAAAGTATTGAGAGTGAGCATTATTCATTCCCTGTCGAGAGTGCAGTTCTAAGCTTTTAGTGAAATAGCGTTAGAGTTGATAATTATAAAATATGTAAATTTGGGATATGTTATTTCATAATTATAGGAGGTTGATCTATATATATCTATCATGTCCCTTTTGTTAGCTCATAATAATTCTTGTAACGATACGACATGTTTTTTTTTCTAGATATTAGTGATTTCTATTAATTATTAGATTAGTGAAATTCGATAAAAGTGGATTTAATAATTCATGTTAGTTTATTGGTCGAATTAATTTTGAAAATTAATTCAAGATAAACATGTTGAATTATTTGGATAATATTTTATTTGATATGGGATTATTTATATATGACTATTTTAATCAGAAAACTTCTCTATTGGATTATTTGAATTAAAACTGAGGCTCTATCTAAGATTCTCGTGTGAAAATAAGATATTCTGAGATTTTCATATTATCACTCGGTCGACAGGCCGGTTGAGCTGGTTCAGCAGGCCGATCTTCCAGATCAGCATGCCAAACATGTGATAATCCAGTTATGCGTTTTTGACATGTTTTTCATCAAGAGTTGATCCAAATTCGAATTTTAAAACCTAATCTGATAAGGACTAACCCACCCCAGATTCAACCACTACATAAAGGGAACTATTTTTCATTGTTCCTTAAATCCTTTAAGAAGTAGAGAATGAGTACTCTAGTGAGAGAAAATGTGAAACTCCAGGAGAGTTATTGTTCAACATCTCAAACGTTAGCTCTAGGTTTTCTCAAGTGGTTGGAAGGAGAGTCACTGGAGGAAAGACTGTAGATGTGCGACCAACCGTACTCCGATAGTGGAAAAAGAATAACAAGTAAGACCAGTTCATTGAGGCTCCTCTGGAACATTCTTGTCTGCTCGGTTTTTCTGTTGTCTTCGGTATACAAAAGAGGTATGTCAGATTTGTTATTAATTTATGTACTTAGCATGTTAGATTTGTTATTTGAAAAAGACTTTGGTTTAAAATTTTTTAAAATTCTGTTGTGTATCGTTTTCCAACAAGAAGTTGGGTGGCTTTTTGGTAAACAACCTCTAATGGGGCTTACTTATTGAACGGGATATGTTGATCGATAGTATTCTCCTGGCCTACACAAGAATTCATACTCATTTTATTGATTTTTTTAAAAAAATTATTTTTACTTTATGAAGTAGAATTTTGCTATAAACATTGTAGTTACGTGAAAATGATCCTACGGACTATGCTATTCTTATATTATATGGATGAATACATTTCATGGATTATTAACTTCTATTTGTAGGTGAATTTGGAAGTATTTGGTATGTATTATAGAACGAATAAAAGCAAGTTTGGACTGAATTTTGATTTAATAAAGCCAAAAGTGTGCTTAACTTTATGAATGTAATCACTTTCTAGACTTTTCAAATAATTTAAATATTAACACATGCATTTAAACGTATTGAAAGCTGCAATGGAATGCCCTGCAAAAAAAGTATAAAAAGTATTAAAACAGTACTTCAGTATATATATTTTTGAAATAAATAAATAATTTTTTAAATGATTTTTAAACCATAAAAACCTTTAGTAAACAATCTAGATTTATTAATATAAGTATTACACCCTTCACAGGGAATTCTCACACGTGCCAAGCACGCGGTTACAAACTAGTATAAAATGAAAAAGCAAAAGCAAAAAATAAGAAACAATTAAAAGAATGGAAAAAAAAAAAAAAAAGCACACTTGGTGTTGAGGTACAAACCCAAAAGGGTCATGCCCGCTTCTATATAAACCCATGAGCTAAGTTTTATAAATTTGTAAATATGTAAACGTATGCGGCGTATTGAAAAGAATAAGCCATATGGACTAGTTTAACCAATTGTATTAAACTACGTTAATAAAAAAAGAACAAATTTTGAATTAAATTGATTCAAAAGTTGATATTGTTTATTTAAGTTTCATTGCAATCATCAAAAGAAAAAGGAGCGGGAATAATATAAAATATATTGCAAAATTATTTCTAACCCGTGAGTTACTTTGTGATCGGGCTATATTCTATTGTTTAGAAGCTAAAAATGGTAGAAATAAGTGGTCATAATGGTTAGAGGGTTACATGGAATAATTAAAATAGAGATATGAAATTAAGTATGAGGTGTCAAAAAAAGATATAAGTCATATGCATCAATCTAAGCTATTAAATTAAACTAAGTTAAAAATGAAATAATTTTAAACCATGAGATTGATCAAAATCCCCACTTCTATATAAGTAAACATACATGCTTGTTTTTTTATTTTTATTTTTATTTCTTTATCTTTATAGAAGTTAAGGTTAGTATGATATTATTTCTTAAATTTAAAAATAGTTATAGATTGGTTATTTTTAACCATCTATGTTTACAATTTTATATTTAGATATATAAATGGTATACATGATCAAGCTCAATTCAAATTAGAAGTGAAATTATTAGCTTGCTTTCTTATATATTTTTAAAGAAGAAAAAATAGAAAATTAGCTATTTGTATTAAAAATTAACGGCTTCAGGCTTGTAGTTCAAGAAGAAACAATGCGTTCGAGTTTGATACTAATTATGTTTTCAACTTTTAATACAGAATAATAAAATTGCATTTATTTTTTGAGAGAAAAAAAAAAAAAAACATTTGTGTTGAAACTTTTTAAAAGTAAAAAGCGGGTTTAATGTAATTGAAATAGATGGCAGAGTATAATTTATTTATTAAAGATAAATGAATTATTTAATAATAAATATTATATTTAAAATTTATTAAAACATACTATTCAGTATTTAGTTCTTTAACTTAAAAATACCATTTAATTTTTTTTTTCTTTATGAATATGGTCTGAGCTTAGTAGTTATATAGACTCCGCATAGTAATTTTACCCGTCATCTAAATCCGTTTAAAAAATCAAACAAGTAAAATAGGCCATAGGAATTTAAATTCAATTAGGACACCTTTATACATATGAAAATCTGATAAATTCTATTTAAATTATGAAAATCCTTTTCCTTGAAATAAAATCCAACTCGAATTCAGACTAACAAAAGTTCTATACATACAACCATTCGCCATAGAAGAAAATCATACTACAAAATTGTACAAGAGCATTCCTCAGAGATCATAAGCAAATTAAGTGATCTTTAAGATTTTGAGGAGTTAAGAGTGAAACTAGTGTACACCTGAAAAAATAATCATGGAACCGCTGCTTTGTGCGAATGGTTGTGGCTTCTTCGGAACAGCCGAGAACCGACACATGTGTTCCAAGCGCTACAAAGACTTCCTCATGAAAGAGATCATAAGCCCGAGTTCCAAGTCAATTGCAACCGTCGAGCAACCTGATTATGCATCTTCTTCTCCAGAGTCGCAAAACGACATTGTTGTTTCAGAAATCGCCGCACAGTTTGAGGGTTTGACAGTCGGGAGAAGCCGATGCAAGAGCTGCAACAAGAAGGTGGGGCTGACGGGGTTCCGGTGCCGGTGTGGTGCTTCGTTCTGCGGAAGGCACCGGTTACCGGAGGTTCATGCTTGCAACGTCAATTACAAGACCATCCCCGGCCGGAATGACAAGGATCTGGCCCAAATCATTACGGGTGATAAATTGGGGTGGAGGGCATAGAGATGAAGAATAGTCCCTTTTTTTTGCATATATCTAGGTTTCAGAGTCCTAGGGTTTATGGTTCCTATATGCCTTGCAAGTGCAACATATTTTTTACTTCAATAATGCTATAATAAGAGAGAAAGTATTGTGATTTTGCTTTATGCGTTTGTTTGTTTATTTTACGTACCAAAAATTTGCCTGCGTTTTGAAAGGACATAATCGTTTGAGTAATAGTTTTTTTTTTTTTTTCCTTTAGTTTGCATCTATTCATACCAAAGGGCACAAGTGTAAGTTTGTGATTTGATATACCGTGTGTAAGGTAATCGTGTTAATAATACATTACCTTAACAGACAAAAATTCATTTATCCGATGGAAGGATTATATGTAGTAAAGTGAAAACTTGCTTCTACAAGACACTGCTAGGAATTGTGTACTAAAAGAAAATAGAGGTAAGACAAACCTTTTTTAAGACACTGCTAGGAATTGTGTAGTAATAGAAAATAGAGGTAAGACAATCCTTTTTTAAAATTAGCCGTAAGTAAAATATCCCTGAAAAGAAAAACACATCATTGAGGTGCTCATGTTTCGGAAATATGAAAGCAGGATAGATGATGATTTCTTCGAAACAGTCATCATATAAAGTTTTTGACAGTTTCTAGGAAACAATCGTCTAACAGTTTCAGAGAATAAAATAAAATAAAAGCCTTGAGGCTCAAATTTGATGGAATCCAAAACCTATATAAGAAACGAACACCAAATTCTGAAAACCATTCCCAAACGTCGCCATCATTCGCCTTTAGCTTTTTAGAAGCATACTTTACCTTTTTTGGGTTATTTTTTACGGTTTTTTAAAGCTATTTTAATTTTTTTTTTTTTAATAAGATTGGTTGTGTTTTGAATTTATCTGACTTAGTTGAGATTAAACAATGGGTGTATAGATTTTTCATTTCACATTAGACTTGAGTTATTAATTTATGTTTATTTGAAATATATTAATTTGGTTCATTAAATTTTACTCATTTTTTACTGGCTGATGGGTTGATTTCTTGAAGAATTATTTTCAAAAATATCCTAAGGTACAGACCCTATTTATAAATGTCCCTAATTTTGCAAGACTGTTCCAAATACCTCTCGATCTTTAGAAAACATATAAAATTACCGCTTTCGTCCGTATCTTTCTATAATACTAGCCTATTTGCTAACGTGGTACCTATTTTAAAATATTAAAACTCAATTTAACCAGCAAAGGGATTAATCATTTGAAAAATAATAAAGAAATTAATTCAGTCTATAAAAATTAAAAAATAATTATAAACAACTTAAAGGCCAAACTCACCCTCGCATTCCCATGCACCCCTCGATAACCTTCTGTAACACCCGAAAATTTCTAATGCATTAAAAATGCATTAAGTTGAGGATTATATTAAGATAAAAAGTACAATTTAAGAAAAATACTATATAATAACACATGAAATTATACAGTATTAAAAAAATACAGTGTAAAAGAAATACACTGATAAAGTTATTACATTGCAAGAGTAAAGCAGTATAGGAATTTGACTGTTTAAGGTCATGCAGTACAGAATTGGACTGTGTGGACCACAATTTTTTTATAAAAGTGCAAAAAGAAAAAAAAAAGAAAAATCTCACACAAAATTCTGCTCTTTCTCTCTCTACTTTCTCTCTCTAGATTTTCTCTCTCCTTAAAAATCAGTCCAAGATTTCGGAGTAGTTTTCGACACCTTCTGCACTAATGGAAAGCTCTCGTTGAGCTGAGTCCAACGAGATGTCGTGCCGCCCAAAACACCGCCGGAGGAGGCCACACTTCAGGCGGCAAAACCTATTTCTTCCCGACGTGATTTCTCCACCGTCCGACAACCAATCGACGTGATCTTGGTGTCCATGGACTCAGCCTGAGGAGAGGAGCAAGATGGTACCAATCTCCCAGCTTAATTCTAGCTAGAGAGGCTCGACGAAGTTGCCCCATCTCCACCGCTGTGCCATCTCATGATTTTGACGTCGCCGATGGCGGCGAAGTACACCACCGATGCCAACCAAGTCAGAACTCTACGGTGATGAAAATGCCTTGGTCAATTTTAGAAAAATACCAGCTGATGTCGGAACTCCATAGCCGCCGCTGTGGAGCCACTGTAAGATCACGATTTTGGCCATCCCGCCGCCGTAGAGTCAAATTGATGACTTGGTTGTGGTCATATGGGAACGGGGAAGCTTTCCCCTCTCCCAATTTTGTGAACCACTCATGGGAAGCCGAAGATCGATCTCCCCCATCATGCACCACTGCAAGAGGGGTCAAGGCTACCCATTTCGCCACCATTGGGTTAAATTGAAGAGGTAGTCATGTTCAGAGGGTCGAGAGGAAGAAATTCGGCTCCTCAATTGCACGAGACGATGGTCGGTCACCGGAGAACCAAGACCCGCCGCCTAACGCCGCCGTGAAGAGGTGGAGCCATCGTTCCACGGGGTGTTGAGCAGCCCTATGTTAAGGAAATGGTCAGAGGATGTCGGGGAGCAAAACCCCCAGCTCAATTGCACAGTAGCTTCGCCGGTGATAGGAGATCCGAGCCACCGATTTTGGCCGAGAATTTCATCTTTGAATTGAGTAGATTGAGGTCGAAATGGGCAAAATTGACATCGCCATTGGACTCAGGAGGGTCAAATTAGGGGGGGTAGGCTCGAGCTCAGCCCCCAACAGAGCCAATCGTCGCTGGTCAACGGCCAGTCAACGACGGTCAACGGCCAATTTAGGATTTTATGATTCGGACCTACGATCGAAGATCCGAGACAGCCTCCTAACTCATTTCGATGCTCTAAACGTAATGGTGACCTCCGTTTGAGCTAATTTTACTCTGGTAAAAATCATCCGTACCGACTACATGCGGATCGAGGTGATTCAAACAGCAGTAATGGAGTTCAGAATGACATTTTCAAGAATGTATGATCTCCAAGAACCATTCCTAGCTATCCATGGTTGCTCGAGGAGCACTACAGAGGATACTTCACATACTATAGATGCAGCCAGATACAACTAGATCCGCTTAGCTCGGAGTCCAAGTAAGTAGGAATCTCGCCTACAGTATGAACCGTTTTAAAATAATTTTAGATGCTTTCATGAAAATTTATGAAAATGCATGATTAGTGATTGTTACACTGTTTTATATGAGAATGGGTTTTATAATGTTACAAGGTTGACGAAAAACCCGTTAGGGGTAAAATCATCATTATGAAGGAAATGGCTAAAACGGAGTCGAACACTCCGATTTAGCATAACGTTATTAGACGAAAAATGCTTCGCAATATGTTAAGTAATAAAATTGCCAGTAAGACGGGAGATTTAATAAGGGATGTTTAAGTAAACGAAAGGTAAACCGATGGGTTACGAGGTTAAAAGGAAAAGTAACCCAAGTGGGTTACAAAGCTAAGCGAAGGAAAGGTAAACCAATGGTTTATAAGGTCAAGTAAAGACAACGGTAAACGAAAGTATACTAGTCAAGTTAAAAGGAAAGAATGGTTAGTGTTTACGTTTTATTATCAATCAAGTAGATTGATAAAAAGAAAGTTAATTAATGAGTCGGCTGTCGTATGATCAGGACACGGAAGCCGACTAATGGACGAAAAAGGAATAAGACAGGAACGGAATAGAGAACGTTAGAGCATAGTCCGGGTAAGTTCAGACTTCACCTATAGCATGAAGTAAATAATTTTTAAATGCTTACATATGCAATTGTAAATGAGTTTGCGATGGTTATGCAAGTTATCTTTAAAGTATGTTTGCATTTATTATGCCAAAAAAAAAAGTTCTAAAGTACAAAATAAGATTTGCAATGAATTTACAACCGTTATGTTTAAAGCCTATTTGCATATTGATATGCATGAATGTTATGAACTATGATTGGTGTGTGTATTATAAATGTGCCATGACTTAAGGTATTATATGAATATAACATGAAATAGTTGCTATCCAAAGAAGAAAAATTTATAGCAACTTTACGATATAAAAGTATGAACGACAAGTGTATGTATGAAATGAACGACATGAGTATGAGTAATATGTGAAAGCATGAAATGTGAAAGTATGATATGAATGACATGAGTATGAGTAATATGTAAAAGCATGAAATGTGAAAGTATGAAATGAACAACATGAGTATGAGTAAAATGTGAAAGCATGAAATGAGAAAGTATGATATGAATGATATGTATATTTATGATATGTTTAAGAATATGATAAGTAAGTATGATACTTGTACGAGTTAATGATATGGATATAAATGTTCTGATTGATGCTTGTTAGTTAGAATATAACAAAATATAGTATATAAGTGCAATACCATATAGTGCATAATGAACATGCACAATAAGGTCCATAAGAAACCCATTAAGGATATAATCTCCATTTTGCCTATAGGAAACTAGAAAAATTACTATAGGACATCCTAGGTTCGATTAGAAATCATGAGAATGATTTAGATAATTAAATAGAATTTGGAAAATTTATCGTGACCAACAGAGAGGTCACAAGAGCAGAGCCAAGAGAGAGATATGAAAAGTTAAGCTCTATTATGACCTTTAGAAGTTTTCAGACAAGTACGTAAACATGTTTTAGATAATCATTATCCCTAGTCTAGAATGACTAGATAATAAAAGACCTATAAACTGAACAATAAAAAGATGAACTTACTGGCCAGCCTTTATGTACCAGATTATGATCTAGATGCGGATGTGCAACCTAGATACGAAATAGGATTAGTATAAGTCCTGCATTTCGATAATGCATAATGTTTTATAATTTAAGTTATAAGTTTTATGAAGTATTTTTTATGTAATATATTGCATTTGTATGCAATATGATTCAGAATAAAAGTTATGATTTGCAATATGTGATTGTGATATATATTGCATTTGTATGCAATATGATCCAGAATGAAAGTTATGATTTGCAATATGTGATTGTGATATATATTGCATTTGTATGCAATATGATTTAGAATAAAAGTTATGATTTGCAATATGTAATTGCTATATATATTGCATTTGTATGCAATATGATCCAGAATAAAAGTTATGATTTCCAATATATGGCTGCGATATATATTGCATTTGTATGCAATATGATTTAGAATAAAAGTTATAATTTGCAATATGTAATTGTGATATATATTGCATTTGTGTGCAATATGATTTAGAATAAAAGTTATGATTTGCAATACGTGATTGCGATATATATTGCATTTATATGCAATATGATTTAGAATAAAGTTATGATTTGCAATATATGATTGCGATATATATTGTATTTGTATGCAATATGATCCAGAATAAAAGTTATGATTTGCAATATGTAATTGCGATATATATTGCATTTGTATGCAATATGATTCAGAATAAAAGTTATGATTTGCAATATGTGATTACGATATATATTGCATTTATATGCAATATGATTCAGAATAAAAGTTATGATTTGCAAAATGTAATTGCGTTATAAGTTGCATTTGTTATACAATAAGTTTCAGAGTACAAATTATGATTAGCAAAATGTGTTTACATTTTATGTTGCATTTGTTATGCAATGAGTTGCATTTGTTATACAATAGATTTTAAAGTACAAGCTATGATTTGCAAGTGTATTTGCATATGATGTGGTTGCATTTAATGTGCTCACTAAAATTTATAAGAAGGTAACGAAAAGTGAAAAGAAAGTGTCGTATCAGCCTCTTTGTTGTGAGGTAATGAAAGTAAAGTTAAAGTTTGACCTCCTAGATGTGAGGTACACGACCTCGAAGTTCGATGGTCTTAAGTCTTCCACAAGGGAAGCATCACATTTATGATCTCATGATTAAAGATGTTGGTACGAACACTAAAAGTTGTAAGATAAAGAAAGTCAAGGAACAAAAGGTGGAAAGTTAAAGTCAGATAAGGAAAGTTAAAGTGTAAGATAAGAAAAGATAAGGAACAATGATAGAAAGTCAAAATAAGAAAGAATGTTCATAAGATGCTCATAATCGAAAGTTCATAATTGAGCATAAATGAAAACATGAATTGTGATTGTATTTGATTTGTTTATTATGAAACATTTATATGCTATGAAAAACATTCTGAGGAATGTTTTATATTCAATGTTTATGAAAACATAAATGACATTATGAAGAGCAATCTGAGGATTGTTTTATGTTAAATATTATATGAAAAGCATTTATGAAAAACGTTATAGAGATTGCTTTAGAAAAACGTTTATGAGAAACGTTTTAGGAATATTATATGAAAAATATTTATGAAAAATGTTTATGATAAAAGTTTTAAGACAAAGTTTATAAATGACCTTTTACGAAAAGAATTCTAAGGATTACTACATGTTAAGTGTTTTATAGAAAATGTTTATAAGAAACGTTCTAGAAAAGTTTTATGAAGAATGTTTATGAAAGTCGTTTTTATAAATGTCTATGGAAAATATTAATGTATAGGTTTTAAGAGAAAGGCTTTCATGAGAAAAGTTTTTAAAGCATGTTTAAATGCTTTGTGAGATTTTGTTTGAACTTACTGAGCGAAATCTCATAAAAAGTTTCTTCATGTTATAGGTAGTTTTATGGGCGACCAGTAGGACCCGTTAGAAGAGCTGGGTGCTACGGAGGACGGATGCGAGGAATTGGGTATGGATACCACTACAGTAATGTTTTCGCTATTTAAAAGAAATATTTTCCACTATTTAATATAGTGTTTTCAAAGTTTTAAGAAAAAAAACAAAGTTTGAAGAAATGTTTCCAAGTTTTAAGATACAGTTTGTGAACTGTTTAATATAATTATAAAGTTAAGTTTTAAGGGATGTTATAGTAAATGTTTCTTATTAAGTTTTAAGAAACGATTTGAAATGGTTTTAAAGTCAAGTGTTGAGCAAGGTCTCGACATGAATGGCAACAGAAGTCGTAACAATTTTTAAGTACGCTTAAAGAATATGATTAAGAAAAAAAATTTATTTCAGTATTTTTCTTACTAAGTAAGTAAGATTACTGTTTAAGTAATGACGTTTAAGTAAGTAAAATGACTGCCCGAAAAGGCGGGTCGTCACACCTTCCCCATGGAACTCCCTCCTATTCGCCCATGGAAATCCTCTTTCCTTTCTCCAATGACCCACCATATTTTTGATAACCATCCCTATATTCTTGTCACTCAATCTAAACTTTCCTTTCTCCCTCCCTTTTGTCATCATCGCGCCATTGTTGGAGGAGGATTTTTGAGCCGTCACTATTAGGCAATACAACTCAAGGGTTTGACACTAGAGTGAGCAGGAGGAATTCACTACAAAAAGCATTGCTTTTAGCGACAACAAAATTCATTGCCAAAAGTCCCCAAGTTGTCGTCAATAGCTTTTTAGTGACAACCAATCGTCGCTACAAGTTCATCACTAAAAACTATTTAGCCACGACAATACAACATGTCGTTGCTAATTCTAGGGGCCACTAATCGAATCTTGATGATGTCATCATCTACTTTTAGCAATGACTTTTTGAAAATTGTCGTCATTAAAAGTTTTTCAATTTTGAATTTTTAAAATTCTGAAGACCATTAGCGATGACTTGTTTTCTTCGTGAGTTTTTAGCAATGACAAATGTCATCGCTAATAGTCTTTTTTTAAATTAAAAAATACATTTTATTACAATTAAATAAATAAAATTTCAACAAAAATAAAAAAATATATTTTACTGCAATTAAATAAATAATTTGGTTTGGATTTTATTTGATTTGTTTTTTAATATTTTTTTTTGTAGACGGTGAATCTACAACCAAATGCTAAAATTCTAGATTGAGTTATTTAGGAACTTGGGCCCTCAAATCACCATTAAATGGATCTATTAGCTCGAATTTGTGTGCTAGATTAAAGTGAAATGAACAAAAGTTAAACTGCAATAAGAATGATACAGGATTTATAGTGGTTTACTCTGTTAATGAAGAGCTACGTCCACTATAATTCATTATGATTTCCTTGGGTACAGATTACAAGAGAGTAAGAAGTGAAAAAGCAAATTTACAGAGTTTCAGTATCCATTTTTCTGTATCTCGTACAACAAAGCAACCTTCCCCTTAAATAGAGGATGAGAAAAAATCGTAGCTTCTAACCATCTGGCGGAGTGGGATAATGCACTATAAGTGTCTATAATAGTGGGACACATGTCAATTGGTGATAGGCTACAAGAATCACATCTCTCCCATGTTTCGATCTATGACTAGACGTGTTATAACCCCCAGCTTATGCTAGTAACTATCAGCATGAGATGATCGATCCGGTCGAAGACTCCGAGGACTCAAATAATTCCAAGCAATATAATGAAATGCCTACAAGTAATCGAACCAATCGACCGAAATGAGCGGCTAATTTGATTGGGCTGATTTTGTTCGATACATTCATTCATTTTGATTCTTGGGCCGTTAGGGCCTGTCGACAATTTGGGCCCGACTAAATTGCACCCCAACATTTTTATTTTGTAAAAATTTAGAAATAGTTGAAATATAAATGAAATGTAAAAATAATTAACAATATAACGCAAAGTGCGACATACACTTCTTAAAATAAAGTAAAATAAAACACACTACATAGTCTAATAACAAATTAAAAAGATAAAAGTAACACAAGTCTAATAATATACAAAATTTCTAATCATCTAAATTTACATTTTCTTCCTCTTCCTCTTCTTCGTCAACAAGAGAGATTATAGACACTGAGGGTGGAGGTATGTTGAAAATGATTCTGGGTTCATTGTCTCAGTTGAGTAACTAGCTCGACGTTGCTGGTATACAATTGTGTGAGCTAGTTTTACACCTCTAGAGGCAACTAGACGTGTCTGAATTGTGAACCAGAGGATGTGGAACTAGAACCCAACTCCCTTTGACTCAAACAAGGTCCCACTTTGGCTCGGTAATGCCTACGCGTCCTCGGCACATCTCATTAATGGCAAGGGTTGAAGAGAAGGTTGTGGCCTACGTCACCTCTATTTGTCTCTCATGAACTATTTGGCCCTATAATTGAAAGCGAGGAAAAAATTATTAATTAACGAATAAAATTTTATAAGATAAGATTTTTATTTAAAGAGATGACTATAGTTTACTCACATGTGCAGCCTCCACAGCCTCATTTGCCTAGCCTTTGTCCTGATGAAAATGTTGAGTATGCCAGCTGTCGATCAAGGATTGCGGTTGTCCTATCTTAGAATTCATATGTAACGTTGAATTGATATTATACTTCAATTATTGATATTAAGTTTATGGAAATTAGTATCCAATAAAAGTGCATAGAGTATCTCACATTTTCATAGCAATGCTGCATAAAAGATGCATGCTCCTGATGTTGGAAACAAAGTGCGCAGCGGAATTTTAAAAATTTTTCATCAGAGTATTTTCCAAAACACAAGTTTGACATGTTATATGTATAAATTAAACAGATCTTACTAACCTCAGTATGCCGAAGAACCTCCCCGACCTGTGTAGAGAAGTAACGTTCCAGAAGAGCCTCAACCAACTGGTCTTCTTTGCTATTCTCTATCCACAACCGGAGTGAGTGTGGGCTCACACGTACAGCTCTTCCACCGGTGACTCTCCTTCCAACCAATAGAGAGAACCCAAAGCTAGTGTTCGTGATTTGTGAACAAAAGCTCTCAGGGAGTTTTTTTTAGATGCTCACTAGAAGAGTATCACTCTTAATCTCTCAAATTGATCTCAGTAAATCATTAGACTCACTCCCTTTTTATACCTATTGGTCCTTGGGGTCAGTCCATATCAGATTAGGTCTCAAAAATCGAAATAGAATCAAGTTCGGATCAATATCTGATAAGATACGCGTGAAAAACGCGTAATCTTAGCTGTCGCGGTCGGCATGCCGAACTGTGAGATAGGCAGGCCGAACTGGCCAGTTCGGCAGGCCGAACACGTCATCCGGCATGCCGAACTGCCGAGAAAAAATCTCCGCGAATCTTTTATTTTCCACCCGAGATTCTAAAGGATAAAGTCTCAGTTTTGATTCAAATAGCCCAATAGAAAAGATATCTGATCAAAACAAACTTTATCAAGATAATCTCTAAGAAAATAAATCAATTCACAATAATTCTACAAGTTTATCTTGTTCTAATTGTCCAAAATTAAAACAACCGATAAACAGACAAGAATTATCCGAACGCCATAATTCAACAAGTTCATCTTGAACTAATTTCTTACATAATTAATTCAACCGATAAACAGACATGAATTATTTGATTCTTATAAATTTTAAACCAATCTGATAAATCCGACATAAGTCACCAATTATTGGAAAAGCACGCCGTGTCGTTACAGGATTTTGTGAGCTAGCAAAGGGGACCAAAATGGACCTATAAAGTTCAAGCTCATGATAATTATGAAACCCAATATCCCAGATATACATTTCACAATTATCAACTCCAACGCTACTCCACTAAAAGCTTGGAGCTGCACTCTCGAATTTTATAGAATTACGAAGCTCGTGTAGCTAAGTCTCCATGACATATCATAGTGTATCGCATCCCCATATGATCATCCATAATCGGCTTAAGGACAAGTTCTGTCTTACCTTCCCGATTATTTTATCTTACGTTCCATTGTCTTACCATTAGAAAACTTACCATCCAAAGATAGTATACCATTCGGTTACACCTATGTATCCAAATGGTTGAGCGCTCCAGTTTTCCAATTACAGGACAACGCATATAAGAGGATATCATTACTCCTAAAGAGGAGCTATGGATTCCATATCTATGAATAACAAGTCTACGCTACCAAGAGTCATGCCTCCAACGTACCGGCATGCATGCCACTATAGAGATGTGGGAGTCACCCATTGGTACATCAAAAGACACAAGTCGAGACAACGGGCCCATTATTCATCTCAGGATTAAGATACAATACAAATGATTGTCTAAAGTGAATCGATTTGACAAGACAGAATTATTAATCCAAATCAATTCACTTTATGTCCCGATCCAACACATCGTCACCTATGACAATGCGCCAATGTTTCTATTCACGGAGTCCAACTCCGATGGCCAAGACAAACCATCTCCCAAAAGGGATATAGACAACATAACAATCTTTACATGAATAAAGCGCCCAACTTTATTCCCTCGATTGCGGATCATATATTTTAGACCATCACCTTAAGAGTCGTGTCTACCGCATAATCATCCCATCATATGCCCAACTCTTAAGGTTTAGACTGACAGTCTCAGACTACTGTTTGCTTATCATACATTCAACAAATATGAACGTAAAGAGGACAATATTTGGTATATATATAAATGAATAAATTCTTTATTGATAAAAAATGTCTCCAAAAACGTATTACATTTTTACTCCTTAGAGCATACATGTCTAACAATCTCCCACTTGCACTAAGTGAGTAAATACTGCAAATTTCGCATCCCCATAGCTTCCACATGCCTTTCGAAGACTCTCCCAGAAAGTGTCTTCGTAAATGGATCAGCTAAATTGTCCTCTGACGCGATCTTGCACACCGTGACATGCCCGCTCTCAACGAAGTCCTTTATCACATGATACTTCCGATCAATATGTTTACTCTTCTTGTGAAATCTTGGTTCCTTAGCATTAGCTACCGCCGCACTGTTATCACAGTACAGTGATACCGCTTTATCCACACCAGGAACTACCTCAAGATCCCCAAGGAACTTGCGGAGCCACACTGCTTCTTTCGGAGCATCACTAGCCGCCACATACTCGGCCTCCATCGTTGAATCCGAAGTGCAATCTTGCTTCGCACTTCTCCAACTGATGGCACCGCCACCTAGAGTAAACACAAACCCTGAAGTCGATTTCCTAGAATCCAGGCAGGATTGAAAATCCGAATCAGTGTATCCTAGAGGAGTTAAATCCTCACCCGAATACACAAGCATATATTCACGAGTCCTTCTCAGGTACTTGAAAATATGCTTTACCGCAACCCAATGGTTTGGTCCTGGATCCGCCTGAAATCGACTCACAATCCCGACCGCATAGCTAATATCTGGTCGAGTGCAAAGCATGGCATACATGAGACTACCTACTGCCGAAGCATAAGGCACCTTCTTCATGTATTCTCTTTCTTCATAAGACTTTGGAGAGTCTTTCTTAGAAAGAGTAATTCCAGACCTAGATGGTTGCCCACCTTTCTTGGAATCCTGCATTGCAAACCTCCTGAGAATTTTATCTATGTAGCTGGCCTGTGACAAAGCTATCATTTTGTTCTTCCTATCCCGAAAGATCTGGATACCGAGAACAAAATTAGCCTCACCCAAGTCCTTCATGTCAAACTGCTTGGTCAACCATAATTTGACCGATGACAACGCCCCAACGTCATTGCCAATTAGCAGAATGTCATCTACATAGAGTAGTAGAAAAACCACCTTCCCATTCTTAATGTGTTTGTAAACACATGGTTCATCCACATTTTGTGAGAACCCATAAGTCTTGATCACTTGATCAAATCTTATGTTCCAAGAACGAGAAGCCTGCTTAAGTCCATAAATAGACTTTAGCAACTTACAAACCTTACCCTCTTGACCCGTGACCTTGAACCCGTCTGGTTGTTCCATATAAATGGACTCATCAAGATAGCCATTCAGAAAAGCCGTCTTGACATCCATCTGCCAAATCTCGTAGTCGAGAGCGGCAGCTATGGACAAGAGAATCCGGATGGACTTAAGCATGGCTACAGGCGAAAAGGTTTCCTCATAATCGATTCCTTCCTTTTGCGTATAACCCTTAGCTACCAGTCTAGCCTTAAAGGTTTCGACCTTTCCATCCACTCCTCTTTTCCTCTTGTAGATCCACTTACACCCTATGGGTTTTACCCCTTCGGGAAGATCCACAAGCTCCCAGACCCGATTAGTCTCCATAGACTTCATCTCAATGTTCATGGCCTCTGTCCAGAGTCTTGAATCAACATCCTCCATAGCTTCTGCGTAAGTATAAGGATCCCTGTCATGTTCATCCGGTTCAGCCAAAAAGACCTCCCCATTGAACATATACCTCTCAGGTTGACGCCCGATCCTCCCACTACGCCGAAGCCCTTGAGGTTGTTGTTCAGGTTTGTTTGGTTTTTCTACACCGATCGGAATGGTTTCGTTCGGAACCTCTGGAGTAAACGGATTACCCCTCAACTCCTCAAGCACCACTTTGCTTTGAGGTTTAAAGTCGTTCATGTAACTCTCCTCAAGGAAAGTTGCATTAGTTGAAACCACGACTTTATTTTCCTTTGGGTTATAAAAATAACCCCCTTTAGTCCCTTTTGGATATCCTACAAACACGCAAACTTCTGAACGTGCTTCCAACTTATTCGGATCCTTAAACAGGACATGAGCTGGACATCCCCATATGCGAATATGGTTTAAGGATGTCTTCCGTCTTGTCCACAACTCGTGAGGAGTTTTAGGGACCGATTTTGAAGGCACATTGTTCAAAAGATAACATGCGGTTTGTAGTGCATATCCCCAAAAGGATAAAGGCAATGATGAATAACTCATCATGGACCGAATCATGTCCAACAAAGTCCTATTCCTTCTCTCTGCTACGCCATTCTGCTGCGGAGTGCCCGGCGCAGTCAAATGGGATAAAATCCCATTCTCTAACAAGTGTCCCAAGAACTCATCAGAAAGGTATTCTCCACCTCGATCTGATCGAAGTGCCTTTATGGGTCTACCCAATTGCTTTTCCACTTCAGCCCGAAACTCCCTGAATTTATCATAAGTTTCGCTTTTGTGGTGCATTAGGTACACATACCCATATCTAGAGTAATCGTCAATGAAAGTAACGAAGTACTCATACCCTCCTCGTGCCCGGATGTTCATCGGTCCGCAAACATCACTATGCACAAGTTCTAGAACCCCTTCGGCCCTATTGCCCTTAGACCCGTATGGTCTTTTGGTCATTTTACCCTCCAAACAAGACTCACATTGAGGTATAGATTCCACCTTTAAGTGACTTAAAGGTCCATCCCTTACCAACCTTTGAATCCTATTTAGGTTAATATGGCCAAGGCGCAAATGCCAAAGATAAGTCTTATTAGAGTGAGAAGTTTTAAGTCTTTTTGAGTTATTATCATTTATCTCAGCATTAAGCAACAAGTCCATCTTAGGTTTGATAAAATATAGATTATTTTGCATCCATCCAGAACAGATAAAAGATTTGTTTTTACGAATCACCACTTTTTCATTAAAAGATACCACGTAGGAGTCTTTAAATAAAGAAGATACAGAAATTAAATTCCTTTTAAATTTAGGAACATAAAAACAATCTCGCAAAATTAAACTCCTATAATTATCAAAATAAAGATGGACATCTCCCACTGCTTCCGCTGAGATCAAGGATCCATCGCCCATCCGAAGCGTTAAGTCTTCACGAAGTAGACTTCTCGTTTCTTTGAATCCCTGCAGAGAAACACAAACATGATTAGTTGCACCAGAATCTATGACCCAAATGTCACTGGATTCCTCAACCAAACAAGTTTCTAAATATAGAAGATCACACCTACCTCCCTTGGAAAGGAAGTCCTTGCAATGCTTCTTTATATGCCCGACCTTACCACAAAAGAAGCACTTAAGCTTCTTTGGGTTCTTCTTCTTCTTCTTCTTGCTCTTGGTAGCAATAGGAATAGAAGACTTCCCACTCTTGGCCCGTTGTTTCTTTCCATTCCCAGAGTTAGGATTGGAACCAGAAGCAGCTACCATATTGGCCTCTCCACCAGCAGGAGACTCCCTGATCAGCAGTTCAAACTCTTGTAACTGTTTCATCAGTTCTGTCAAGGTCATATCCCGTCTATTGCTTAGATTAAAAGTAGCTCTAAACGGAATAAATTCCTTAGACAGAGTCTCAAAGACCATAGTCATCTGAGTTTCAGCATCGATGTCGGCTCCATTGGTTTGAGCCTCAGCGAGGTAACCCATGACCAACATCATGTGCTCCTTTACAGATGTCCCCGGTCTCTGTCTACAGTTTAAGAGTTTCCGAAGCGCCCCTTGCCGCTTTGTTATGGCCTGGCCTCCAAACATGTCCTCAAGATTATCCAAGATCTGCTTCGCAGTCTCATAATCCTGATGTTGAGCCTGCAGCACGTTATTCATGCTAGCCATAACATAGCAGCGGGCCTGATCATTAGCATCTTTCCAGCGTTCGTACGCTTGGAATTGCTCATTACTTGAGTCTCCCGTAGGCTCGGGAGGACAAGGAGTTGTCAGAACATATTTCAGTTTCTCAAAGGAAAGGACGATGTCCAGGTTTCGTTTCCAATCATTATAGTTCTCACCGGTCAATTGGTTTTTGTCAAGTATCGATGATAAAGCGTTTTTAGACATTTTCAATCTACAATAAAGAATCATATACCAAACATAAGCAAACATATATAATAATTTAGTAAGATAACACAATCATGTAAAATTATACAAATGTGTTTATGTGTCAAAACCTTGAAAATATCACAACCTTACAACGATAATTCCCAACTCAGAATTCGACAAGCTCCTAGGGGAGTCATGCCAAATTCAATCAGGAACACGGATCCCCTCCTGATTAATATATGCCATCCAGGACCCGTATGATCCAGCATATACTAATAATCGTTTCTTTGGCCATTAATTTTATTAACAGAGCTCCTAGGGGAGGTTAATAATAAAGTTAACGTGAGTGTATAACCACCGTTTTAATATTTTATCCATGATTTATAATCACCACCTAGGGGTGTGCAACCATAAATCATACTAAAATACTTTATCCTTTCAGAGATCCAATCTGGTACATGATAGAAATCCCTTCCTAGGGGTTGGGACCATCATGTTCTTCCTATGGACCAACGATGGAGGCCTTAGGTTCTCTCTTCGAAAACCTTCTCCCACTCAATCTTTTGAAGTCAAGGTTTTATTTCAAAATTATGCATGAACAATTTTAATATGAGCGGCACTCTCTATTCTATATGACATGTTATCAATATACATGGTAAATCATATTATAATGCAGACAAGCAAAGCAATCAAGCAAAGCTACAAGCATAATAATAATAACCGTAATATTATGGTTCCACCCTAGAGAATAGAAAAAATAAGATTACAAGAGAATAATCGAGACATTTATCGATTCTTCATCCTTGAATCCTTAAGCTGTATCCTTCTTCATGTAATATCCATCTTCAAGTCCTCAATCCCGTATGAATCGAACACTTCATATTTCCGGTCATATCCAAATTTAATGTTTCTCAGAATCGTCCCAAAAATAAAATTAAAACTGCACTGAAAAAATCGCACCTTTTCTGGACGCCTGGCAGCTCTCGGTCGGCAGGCCGATCTGGGTGATCGGTCTGCCGATCATGGTGGTTCGGCCTGCCGAACATGAAGGTTCGGCCTGCCGGCAGAGCACCAAAATTTCTGCCCCACTGTCGGCCTGCCGGACCGTACGTCCGGCCTGCCGATCTGTGACCTTCGGCCTGCCGAACTGTGAGGTCCGGCATGCCGACTGAGCAGAAAACCCTCAATCCAGAAAATACAATTTTAATGCAATTCATCAATTTTATTTTCAACAATTCAAAAACATAAAATTAGAGACTCAGGAAATACCTGGAGGCGCCATCATCTATCTTCAAGATCCGACTTCTCGTTCCGTCTTCTCCGAATAATTATTTAATTACAAAATTCTTACAAATTAAATAATAATTCCTAGACGGAGATGATAGTCCGCCATCTAATTACATGAAAAACCTAGATACACATTCTAACCTCTAAGGAACCATAACCGGTATTAATTAATTAAAAAATAATTAAACAACAATTTAATCAACCATAATTAATTAATAAGCATTCACCATATAATCCATGACAACATATATATTATATAGAAACCTAGAGTGCCATCTCTCTATAAAATTTAATTCAAGCATTGGAGAGATTAAGATCACAAAATTTATGCATACAACATGATCACAAACTTGCAAATTTATGTAAAAACCTGGGCTCTGATACCAATTGTTGGAAACAAAGTGCGCAGCGGAATTTTAAAAATTTTTCATCAGAGTATTTTCCAAAACACAAGTTTGACATGTTATATGTATAAATTAAACAGATCTTACTAACCTCAGTATGCCGAAGAACCTCCGCGACCTGTGTAGAGAAGTAACGTTCCAGAAGAGCCTCAACCAACTGGTCTTCTTTGCTATTCTCTATCCACAACCGGAGTGAGTGTGGGCTCACACGTACAGCTCTTCCACCGGTGACTCTCCTTCCAACCAATAGAGAGAATCCAAAGCTAGTGTTCGTGATTTGTGAACAAAAGCTCTCAGGGAGTTTTTTTTAGATGCTCACTAGAAGAGTATCACTCTTAATCTCTCAAATTGATCTCAGTAAATCATTAGACTCACTCCCTTTTTATACCTATTGGTCCTTGGGGTCAGTCCATATCAGATTAGGTCTCAAAAATCGAAATAGAATCAAGTTCGGATCAATATCTGATAAGATACGCGTGAAAAACGCGTAATCTTAGCTGTCGCGGTCGGCATGCCGAACTGTGAGATAGGCAGGCCGAACTGGCCAGTTCGACAGGCCGAACACGTCATCCGGCATGCCGAACTGCCGAGAAAAAATCTCCGCGAATCTTTTATTTTCCACCCGAGATTCTAAAGGATAAAGTCTCAGTTTTGATTCAAATAGCCCAATAGAAAAGATATCTGATCAAAACAAACTTTATCAAGATAATCTCTAAGAAAATAAATCAATTCACAATAATTCTACAAGTTTATCTTGTTCTAATTGTCCAAAATTAAAACAACCGATAAACAGACAAGAATTATCCGAACGCCATAATTCAACAAGTTCATCTTGAACTAATTTCTTACATAATTAATTCAACCGATAAACAGACATGAATTATTTGATTCTTATAAATTTTAAACCAATCTGATAAATCCGACATAAGTCACCAATTATTGGAAAAGCACGCCGTGTCGTTACAGGATTTTGTGAGCTAGCAAAGGGGACCAAAATGGACCTATAAAGTTCAAGCTCATGATAATTATGAAACCCAATATCCCAGATATACATTTCACAATTATCAACTCCAACGCTACTCCACTAAAAGCTTGGAGCTGCACTCTCGAATTTTATAGAATTACGAAGCTCGTGTAGCTAAGTCTCCATGACATATCATAGTGTATCGCATCCCCATATGATCATCCATAATCGGCTTAAGGACAAGTTCTGTCTTACCTTCCCGATTATTTTATCTTACGTTTCATTGTCTTACCATTAGAAAACTTACCATCCAAAGATAGTATATCATTCGGTTACACCTATGTATCCAAATGGTTGAGCGCTCCAGTTTTCCAATTACAGGACAACGCATATAAGAGGATATCATTACTCCTAAAGAGGAGCTATGGATTCCATATCTATGAATAACAAGTCTACGCTACCAAGAGTCATGCCTCCAACGTACCGGCATGCATGCCACTATAGAGATGTGGGAGTCACCCATTGGTACATCAAAAGACACAAGTCGAGACAACGGGCCCATTATTCATCTCAGGATTAAGATACAATACAAATGATTGTCTAAAGTGAATCGATTTGACAAGACAGAATTATTAATCCAAATCAATTCACTTTATGTCCCGATCCAACACATCGTCACCTATGACAATGCGCCAATGTTTCTATTCACGGAGTCCAACTCCGATGGCCAAGACAAACCATCTCCCAAAAGGGATATAGACAACATAACAATCTTTACATGAATAAAGCGCCCAACTTTATTCCCTCGATTGCGGATCATATATTTTAGACCATCACCTTAAGAGTCGTGTCTACCGCATAATCATCCCATCATATGCCCAACTCTTAAGGTTTAGACTGACAGTCTCAGACTACTGTTTGCTTATCATACATTCAACAAATATGAACGTAAAGAGGACAATATTTGGTATATATATAAATGAATAAATTCTTTATTGATAAAAAATGTCTCCAAAAACGTATTACATTTTTACTCCTTAGAGCATACATGTCTAACACCTGATAGCTTGACCATTTCATTATTTTATGATTTACCGCATATGTTTGTGATCGAACCTGTAAAATAAATCACTTTTTTACAATGCAATTTACTAAATGATACATAATAAAAGAAATATTGATGGGAAAACAAACCTTTAATACAAACAAGACAAACCGCTCACAACGTTTCTGCCTATCCTCCATACTCTTGATGGTTTTAGGCTTTACGTCCGACTTATGCTTCTTGTAGTGATTGTTTAAGTCATTCTTGCGATCATGATAACACTTTTGGGCCTCATGGTTGATGTAAGGCCTCATCTCAGACATAAGCTTGATGTCAAGCCCTTTTTGCATTAAGGTACATGGCATAATTTCATTACACAATTTTACATATTCACGTCATTTCACATATTACACAACTTCACATATTCAAATAACACTTTAAACAATTTCACAAAACTAATGAAAATTAGATTAACATACCAAAAATATTTAACAAAACACAATTAAAAAAAACTTACATTTACACACCACAAAAACGAAGTATGTGTAGAATGAGGATGAAATAAGTGGCTCTCGGAGGCGAGGACTGCGGCAACGATGACTCCAACAGCAGTAAAAAAACACAGAGAACAAATTAGGGGTGGGGAGAAATAGAGAGAAAAAAGTGATAGGGGCTAGGGAGGGGCTAAGGCATGTTAGAAAATAAATACACAATAGAATTTTAAAAATTTTAACTCATAGTATTTTTCCAAAATACAGGTTTGATAGGCTAAATACATAAATTAATGACAGATCTGTTGGAATTAAAATATGAAACGCAGCGGAAGGAACGGATCATTGACAAATAAAAATTTTCTGAAAACTTTATTGATCAGGAATAGATATATAATTTTAATTATTGATAGAAAGCTTTAGGAATTTTACTAATCTTTTGAAGACTTTCAAGATATCTTAGCTTTCCTCTTTGACACCACGGTCTTCCAATCCAAGCCTCCACACCAATGGAAAGACGAGTGGGCATCAAACTGCAAGAATGAATTTTTCTCACACTTATCTGAATCTGCTATGTACTTAACACATGAGATAGCAGACCTTTTTTTTAAGAGAAGAACTCTCAGTTTTTCTCTCTGAGTATCTTACAAAAGATACGTGAATAAAAAACTTCTTGAGATAACTGTTATCTCTCCCTTTTTATATCTAAGCCATTAATAATTAGTCAATTAATTTTAAATTTAAAATAACCACTATATCACATGTATAGGGAAAGTATATATTTTACATGATTGTAACCCTTTTACTTTCACCTTCCTTTTTTTGCCTTTCTTTTTTTTTCTTTCCTGAATCACAAAGTGATTCATGTCTCTCACACACACACACATACATATGTATATATAAGTCATCCGTGAAAGTAAAGGGATGTTTACTCTTCTTTTTTTTTTCTTTTAACCGAATCAGCCATGATTCGTTATATATATATATATATATATAAGTTAAAAAAACGTAAACAATCGTTTACGTAGACGATTTCAAAAAAAAGGTAATATATATTAATATATTATAAAATCTTATATATATATATATGAGATTTGGTTCAAAACCATATATATAGATATATATATATATATCTATATCTAAATTCAAAAATAAATCATATTTATTTAAGAATGGATTTTAAAAATACTCAATCAATTAATTAACTAATGCTCAGTTAAATGTGACAACATTTATCACATTATATTATGTATCATAGAGAACATTTTTCTGTATCACATTAATAATTCAGGTGTGAAAAAATTAATTCAGAATTCAATAATTCTAAACTAAATATGTATAATTCATTCTATACATAAATCTAATATAGTGTTACAGATGTGGTATTGGAGACCTATGGACCTATAACCCAAGCTCTAATAAATTTGACATTAATTAAACTCTTTGATTAATGTGCCAAATTTATTAGCTTTAGTGTTATTCCACTAAAAACCTAAAACTGAACTCTTGAGATTACAGTAAAATGACTCAAAGAAAATTAGCGAGTAGTCCATTGACATAATCATTACATATAAGTCAGTCCTCCATAAATAGTTCATAATAGGAGCTAGGTTCAATATCCAGTCACCTCTCTTATTACCTCTTTATTCTTGAGTTCCAATAATTCTCTAATGAACAGTTAATTCATAATCTTATTATGAACGAGCGCTCTACTGTTCAAACCTTGAATTATCACTCAAAAGAACTATTTTTCTAACTTTCATAGGGAAGGAATGGATTCTTTATTTGTATAATATTATTCCCAGTCATTTATTACAGTATGATTCCAAGATGCTAAGTTATGATTTGTGCTTAGACAAATCTTACCATGCAAATCAAAAAACATAATGTCATAAATAGAAGTCTAATAAATACTCAGGATTAAGACTATCAAATATATGATCATCATAGTGATAAATTTGAATACTCTATTTGTAATGGATGATTATTAGAGATTCATAATTTATCTGGTCTAGTCTTATATAATCTCATTATATAAAGTACTTCCAATCCAATGTCTCTACATTAATAGCCCAGATTATGACTATTTTAGTTTAAATGAGATTGGACCGTACTTGTAATATTTAATTAAAGATCCTAAACTTTAATTAATTATTACAGACTATTTAGATTATTATCTATAAATTTTATTACTAAGCATACAACACTTATATGCTAAATTTATAGTCACATAAATAATCATGAAATTTTCTCGATGTTTGTAAATGTATTCATAACACATATAAGCAACCAAAAAAATAATAAATGTCACTTTATTTATTTATTAACAATATGTACAATGTCACAGCTTTTAGGGCACTAAACCCAACAATCTCCCACTTTTCCTAAAGCAGGTGAGACATGTCTCTAAGACCTAAGCCTTCCAAGTGTACCTTGAAGCTCTTTGCAAGTAACGTCTTGGTGAAAGGGTCGACAAGGTTATTTTTCGACGCTATCTTTACAACTTTCACATCGCCTCGATGTACTATTTCTCTGATCAAATGATATTTTCTCCCTATATGCTTTCCTTTTTTATGGGCTCTAGGTTCTCTTGAATTTGCCACTGCACCACTATTATCATAATACAGTGTGAGTGGTTTATCCATGCCTGGAACTACTTCCAAATCATTTAAGAACTTACGGAGCCAAACAACTTCTTTAGCTGCTTCACAAGCAGCCATATATTCAGCTTCCATAGTTGAATCAGCAATACAAGATTGTTTGATGCTTCTCCAAACTATGGCTCCACCACCAAAAGTAAACACTGATCCAGACGTAGATTTACGTGTGTCTTTGTCTGATTGAAAATCAGAATCAGTGTATGCAATGGGAATCAAATTCTCACCAGAATATACCAACATATAGTTTCTTATTCTCCTGAAATACTTGAGAATATGTTTAACTGCTACCCAATGATCTAATCCTGGGTTGGATTGATACCGACTGACTATACCCACCGCATAGCAAATGTCAGGTCTTGTATACAACATGGCATACATTAGACTTCCTACTGCAGATGCATAGGGTACATGTCTCATGTTTTCTTCCTCTTGAGTTATCTTAGGACACTGCTCTTTTGAAAGATAAACTCCATGACGTGTAGGCAAATTACTTTTCTTGGAGTTTTGCATTGAAAATCTGATAAGCACATTATCGATATATGATGCCTAAGACAGTGCCAACAGTTTGTTCTTGCAATCTCTATGAGTTGGATTCCAAGAACATAACTTGCCTCTCCTAAATCTTTCATTTGGAAATGGTTGGTGAGCCATTTCTTTACATCAAATAATACGCCAACATCATTCCCAATGAGTAGAATATCATCTATATAAAGAACCAAGAAGACCACCTTTTTATCTTTGATGTACTTGTAAACACAGTGTTCATCAATATTTTGATCAAAACCATAAGATTTGATTGCTTCATCAAAACTCAAGTTCCAAGATCTTGAAGCTTGCTTGAGTCCATAGATGGACCTCTGCAACTTGCAAACTTTTTGCTCTTGTCCTTTGACTACAAACCCTTCTAGTTGCACCATATAGATGCTTTCATCAAGATAGCCATTCAAAAAGGCAGTCTTGATATCCATTTGCCATATCTCATAATCAAGACAAGCAGCAATGGATAAAAGAATCCGAATGAATTTAAGCATAGCTATAGGCGAGAAAGTTTCTTCATAGTCAACTCCCTCCTTTTGGGTATAACCTTTTGCCACAAGCCTAGCTTTGAAAGTCTCAACTTTCCCATCCACTCCTCTTTTCTTCTTATAAATCCATTTGCATCCTATGGGTTTTATCCCTTCAGGTAGGTCTACAAGTTCCCAGACTGAATTGGAGTACATTGACTCAATTTCAAGGTTCATAGCTTCCAACCATTTTTCCTTTTCAGAATCTTCCATTGCATCATGATATGTCAATGGATCATCCTCACCATTATCAGAGATAGCAACATTTGCTTCTCTAAGTTCCCTGTAGCGAGCAGGTGGTCTCATAACACTCCCACTACGTCGAGGTGGTATGACATTCTGATCGGGAGATGTGGTCTCCTCATTTTGTGCTTTGACAACGATTGCCGGTTGCGGTCTAATCTGATCAGAAAGTAACTCTTCAAGTACAACTTTGCTATGAGGTATATAATTTGTCATATAATCATTCTCTAGAAAAGTGGCATTTGTCGATACAAATACCTTCTTTTCCTATGGACTGTAAAACAAACCTCCCCTTGTTCCTTTTGGGTATCCCACAAACAAGCATACTTCAAAACGTGGTTTCAACTTCCTGGTCTTTCCTTTCAGCATATGTGCTGGATACCCCCATATACATATATGTCGCATACTAGGTTTGCGACCATTCCATAACTCTAAAGGTGTTTTTGGAATAGACTTAGATGGAACTATGGTTAGAAGATATACTGCAGTATGTAGTACATATCCTCAAAACGAAGTGGGTAATAATGAGTAGTTGAGCATGGATCTCACCATATCTAGCAACGTTCGATTTCTTCTCTCTGCAACACCATTTTGTTGTAGTATTCTAGGTGTGGTGAGTTGTGATAGAATACCATGTTCTATCATATAGTCCTTGAATTCAGTATCAAGGTATTCCCCTCCTCGATCAGATCGAAGACTCTTCACCGTCTTTCCTAATTGCTTTTTAGCTTCCGCTTGGAATTCGTTGAACTTTTCAAAAGTTTTAGATTTCCTTTGCATTAGGTATTGTATCCATATCTTGAATAATCGTCAATAAATGTGACAAAATATTTGTAACCACCACGTGCTTGTACATTCAATGGACCGCAAACGTCCGAATGTATTAGCTCAAGTGGTTCCTTGGCCTTTCGCCTTTTGTAGAGAAAGGCATTTTAGTCATTTTACCTTCAAGACAAGATTCGCAAACTAGTAGAGAACTAACTTTTAGTTCTCTTAAAGGACCATCCTTTACTAGTCTGTTAATTCTGTCAAGGCTAATATGACCTAATATAAGGTGCCATAGATATGTTTCATTATCAAAAGAAATCTTTTGCTTCTTAGGTTTTGGTTGTTCAATTTTGAACATTTCAGTATTGAGCAGTAATTTTTCATTGGGCCTTAAGGTGTAAAGCCCATTTTCCAGATACGCAGATTAAATATCCAAACCGTTTATAGAAATATTAACATAATTATTATTAAAAGAAACATTAAACATTTTTTCAAACAATCTAGAAATAGAAATCAAATTGCTATGAAAACAAGGAATGTAATAGACATTGTCCAAAATTAAAAACTTATTTCTAAAATAAAGTTTAACAACTCCCACTGCTCTTGCCGAAATAACCTATTCCGTTCCTACTCTCATCATTTGTTCCCTGTCGGCAAGCTCCCTGGAAGAACTAAGCATCTACAAAGAAGAACAAACATGGTCGGTTGCCCCTGAATCAACTATCCAAGGTGAAGTGTCATTTTCAACTAAACAAGCTTCTAAAACAGGTAAATCTGATTTACCATTATTCTTCTTTTCTTTAAGCTCCTGAAGATACTTCTTGCAGTTTCTCTTCCAGTGCCCAACTACGCTGCAGTGGAAACATTTTCCTTTTGGCTTCTTTTGGTTTGAGCTCTTTTTGTTGTTGTTGCTTTTGTTCTTCTTAGGTTGCCCTCCACTTTTAGACTTACCACTTCCTTCAGTCCTCTTCCTCTTCTTATTCTTTTGAGTAGAAGAAGAGGGTTGAGCTTTTGCAACATTTGCCTCACCTTCTTTAGTCTTTTCTTTCGAAATAGACTCAAAGGTTTGTAGCTCATTAAGCAACTCAGTCATATTATATTTCAGCTTGTTCATGAAATAGTTGCTTTTGAACTGAAGGAACGCAAGGGAGAGGGTTTCCAAAATAATCCCCACCTATGTGGCTTCATCTATCACAGCCCCGTTGACCTTGGCCACATGGAAATAGTTAACCATGTTGAGAACATGTTCTCTCACTAAAATCTCTGCCATCATTTTGGCATTCATTACTGCCTTAATGGCTTCGTGGTGTGCTTTTTCAGAAGGTTTACCAAACAAGTCTTGTAGAGACTGCATTATCTCACAAGCGATCTCCATGCTTTCGTGCTTTATCCTAAGCACGTCAAGCATGCCAACCAAAAGAAAATAGCGGGCCTTGTTGTTTACCTCGATCCAACGATCATATGTTTCTCGTACATTATAAGGAGCATTGGCAGCAGGCTCTGGAGGACATTCCTCCGTCAGGACAAACTTGTAACTTTTGCAAATTAGTACAATATTGATGTTACTCTTCCACTTGACAAAATTATCTCCGGTTAATTTTTTATTTGAGAGAATAGCGATGATTAGATTAGACATTATTGCTATAATAAATAAATTAAATAACATAAATTAAATGGTTGTATAAAGATCATAAATTTATGTTTTGGAATAGTAAACATGATGCATGATGCATATGAAAAACACAAAAAATATTTTACTAATTCCACGATTATTCAATTTTAATAAATAAAGTGCCGCCATAGGGTAGGTCAAATTATTTATGAATTGAATTAAGACATTCTCAATTAATAAATATATTCAAAATATCTCATATTTTCTATATTTATCAATAACCATTTATTTTGGTCAAGATATAATTAACAATTTAATTATATCTTTATGAGTGTAACCCACCATTTGGATTTTAACAACTTAACTCAAAATTGTCGCCATATGGCAGGTCAATTTTGAAATACATTATAAAATCCTATCTTAAGGAAGCCAACCTAGATATTGATTTAAATGTACACCCTCCGTAAGGATGACGAAATCAAAGCGTCGCGAGGCGCCACCTAAATCTCACGATGTTGTGCTAATAGTAAAAACGGTAGGTTATATTGTTATATTACCTTCTCCCACTCATTATTTTAAAAATGTGTTTTATCTTATAAAACATCATATGTTTCATAACTCTAGTAAACAAAAACAATTTTTAATTACTAAGTTATATTATGTGTTAATAGAATCCTATTCTATTTACACTTAAATAAATTACCAGATTTTCTAAAAATCTAAATTTATTATGAATTGTCTAAGTTACCAAATATTAAACAATTTAAAATTAGATAACTTAGAATTAATGTGAATTTTACCAAGTCTTAACTATTAAAACTAAATTCACATTATTTGGTTGATTAATAAATTAAGATTCTATAAAACCAACCGAATTAATTTAATCTCATTAAATTAATGCTAACATATATTAAATCATTTTATAAACTTCTTTATAAAAAAAAATAATATGTAAGTGTATGCATGTCATGTTACAATAACTATAAGTGGGCACTTTCTTAGATGACATGTTATCATGCATGAACATGTTATCACAATCATCACATGAAAATAAAAATGAAAGTAAACAATAGATTTTTGACCGGGTCCTTTTGGATAATTAAAATTACAACCCATGAAAATAAGAGAGAAAAAACAATTACAGGGGTCTTCTTGTAATTTACACATAATTCCCTGCTCTAATTTTGTAGTCTTCATCAGGTGGTTTATTGTGCAACAATCTATTGAATTACCTTTGAAATTTGATAGGCCCAAAGTTTTCAACTGGGCCAAAGGATCTAATGAACTTCTTTTTCTTCATCGCTCCACGTATAACAGGTGAAGGAGAGGAGAAAAGGAAAAAATAATAATAATAATAAATTACAAAAGCCTATATCTTTTTATGAGTTTACACAGATTGATCTAATCAAACTGAAAATAAAATTATTAATCTAAAAGGACCATATAATTAACGACCAAAAATCCATTCATTAAACAACCATTCATCACATGAATAAAAATTACAAAGATGCAAAGTGCCCACAAACATGCAAAAAAAATATGATATAATCAAAATAAGATAATGTTAATTAAAATTATATATGCTATAACCCGTTTTGATGCCATTTGTTGGAATTAAAATATGAAACACAGCGGAAGGAATGGATCGTTAACAAACAAAAATTTGCTGAAAACTTTGTTGATCGGGAATAGATATATAATTTTAATTATTGATAGAAAGCTTTGGGAATTTTACTAACCTTTTGAAGACTTTCAAGGTATCCTAGCTTTCGTATTTGACACCACGATCTTCCAATCCAGGCCTCCACACCAATAGAAAGAAGAGTGGGCGTCAAACTGCAAGAATGAATTTTCCTCACACTTTTTTGAATCTGCTATGTACTCAACACATGAGATAGCAGACCTTTTTTTTCAGAGAAAAACTAAGAGTTTTTCTCTCTGAGTATTCTACAAAAGATAAGTAAATAAAAAACTTCTTGAGATAACTGTTATCTCTCCTTTTTTATATCTGAGTCATTAGTAATTAGTCAATTAATTTCAAATTTAAAATAACCACTATATCACATGTATATGGAAAGTATATATTTTATATGATTGTAACCCTTTTACTTTCCCCTTCCTTTTTTTTTTTCCTTTCTTTTTTTTTCTTTCCCGAATCACAAAGTGATTCGTGTCTCACACACACACACATACATATGTATATATAAGTCATCCGTGAAAGTAAAGGGATGTTTACTTCTTTTTTTTTAACCGAATCAGCCATGATTCGTTTTATGTATAATATATATATATATATATATATATAAGTTAAAACAACGTAAATAATCGTTTACGTAAACGATTTCAAAAAAAAAGGTGATATATATATTAATATATTATAAAATCTTATATATATATATATATATATAAGATTTGGTTCAAAACCATATATATAGATATATATATATATATCTACACATTTATTTAAGAATAGATTTTAAAAATAATCAATCAATTAATTACCTAATACTCAGTTAAATGTGACAACATTTATCACATTACATTATGTATCATAGAGAACATTTCTGTGTGTCACATTAATAATTCAAGTGTGAAAAAATAAATTCAGAATTCAATACTTCCAAACTAAATATGTATAATTCATTCTATACATAAATCTAATATAATGTTACAGAAGTGATATTGGGGACCTATGGACCTATAACCCAAGCTTCAATAGATTTAACAATTAATTAAACTCTTTGATTAATGTGTCAAATTTATTAGTTTCAGTGTTATTCCACTAAAAACCTGAAACTGAACTCTTGAGATTATAGTAAAATTACTCAAAGAAAATTAGCGAGTAGTCCATTGATATAATCATTACATATAAGTCAGTCCTCCATAAATAGTTCATAATAAGAGCTAGGTTCAATATCCGTTCACCTCTCTTATTACATCTTTATTCTTAAGTTCCAATAATTCTCTAATGAACAGTTCTTTCATAATCTTATTATAAACGAACGCTTTACTATTCAAACCTTGAATTATCACTCAAGAGAACTATTTTTCTAACTTTCATAGGGAAGGAATGGATTCCTTATCTGTATAATATTATTCCCAGCTATTTATTACATTATGTTTCCAAGATGCTAAGTTATGATCTGTGCTTAGACAAATCTTACCATGCAATTCAAAAAACATAATGTCATAAATAGGAGTCTAATAAATACTTAGGATTAAGACTATCAAATATATGATCATTATAGTGATAAATTTGAATACTCTATTTATAACGGATGATTATTAGAGATTCATAGTTTATCTGGTCCAGTCCTATATAATCTCATTATATAAAGTACCTCCAATCCAATGTCTCTACATTAATAGCCCAGATAATGACTATTTTATTTTAAATGAGATTGGACCGTACTTGTAATATTTAATTAAAGATCCCAAACTTTAATTAATTATTACGAACTATTTAGATTATTATCTATAAATTTTATCCCTAAGCATACAACACTTATATGCTAAATTTATAGTCACATAAATAATCATGAAATTTTCTCGATGTTTATAATTGTATTCATAACACATATAAGCAACCAAAATAATTATAAATGTCATTTTATTTATTTATTAACAATCTGTACAATGTCACAGCTTTTAAGGCACTAAACCCAACAAGATCTTACTGAACTCTTTTGTATACCAAAGTGGGCTTGAATCCGTGTAGAGAAGAACATTCCAGAAGAGCCCCAACCAATTGGTCTTTTTTGTTATTCTTTGTCCACGATCGAAGTGCGGGTGGTCGAACATCATACAGCTTTTCCTCTAGTAACTCTCCTTCCAATCACAAGAGAAAACCAAGAACTAAGGTCCTTGATGTCGAACAATAGCTCTTTGGTAAGACTGTTTGTATATCTAATGTTGGTCATTACTCATTGCACACACACACGAGACCATTACTATTAAAGCATGTTTTATACACTCCAAAAATTTCTAAAACCTTGTTATTGTCATCAAACTCTATCATGTTGCTAATACAATTGTGAAATTTTACCCAAATTTTTTCTTGGTGAAGGACAAAGCTTTGAAGACCACACTCTTTCCTCACAATCTTGATCGTGGCTTATACAAACTCACCACTCAATTCGCTTCCACTTCTTTTCTAGCTTATCCACCAAGTCTTCCTACTTTACATCCAAGCCACGTCATGCCTTTCCTTGCTTCCACACAAGATCTTAATCTCTGGCACGCTATATTGGGACATCTAGTTCCTTTAGTAGTCTCTAAAGTTTTGAGTCGTTGTAATCAGAAAGTGTCAAACTTAACATTCAACATTTGTACTTCTTGTCAGTTAGCTAAAGGTCATAGGCTACTATTTTCTTTGTCAACTTCTCGGGCTTCAAAGCCCTTTGAACTAGTGCATTCTAACTTATGGGGACCTTCTCCAATTAGTTCAATTACTGGAGCATGTTATTTCATTCTGTTCACTGATGACTATTCTTGTTTCTCTTGGCTTTATCTTTTTCACACTAAAAACGAGATATTTCCTACTCTCACCAAATTTAAGACAATGATTGAAACTCAATTTTACACAAAAACTAAAACCTTACAAACAGGGAGTATAGAACCATTTCTTCATTCCTTGCCTCACATGATGTTCTTTACAATCTTGCTTGCCTACACACACCTCAACAAAACAATCGAATGGAGAGGAAAAACCACCATATTGTTGAAATAGGACTTTTAGCTCATAGTTTTATGCCTCTCTGAATGCGGCCTTACGCTTTTCAAACCAGTGCCTACCTTATTAACCGCCTTCCCACCCCTGTCGTCTCCAATAAATCCCCATATGAAACAATACACCATAAGCTTTCCAACTATTCTTTCCCAAGACCTAAGGTGGTGCTTGTTTTTCATACTTACAACCCTACAACAATAATAAACTGGAATTTCGTTATGCTCAATGCAACTTCATTGACTATAGTTCACAACACGAAAGTAATCTTTACCTTCACATTCCCACTAGTTGAGTGCATATATCTCGTCATGTTATTTTCAATGAAATTGTTTTTCCCCTCTCTCAACTTTTTAGTTTATCTACTTCCTAACTCATCCTCTTTTATTCTTCCCACATCTCTATCTAAACCCACAACCACCCCTTTGCCTACATAGTCCCTTGTTTCTCCCTCCGCTACATCTCATTCTAACACAGCTTCCATGTCTGTACTTTCATCATAATTGGTTTTTTCCCCTTCCTCCTCAACCTAATGGCTCACTCCCACCTGCATATGAGCATATGGACTATCATTTGGATATTGTAGATATTCTTGCTATCCCAAGTCAGACCTCTCAGCTGCCAAGGATTTATAGAGTACTAAATTCCTCTAACACTCATGTTATGAAGACAAGCTCTAAAGTCGGTACTTTCAAGCCTAAGGCCTTGCTCCACAATATCATTGTTGAACCAACTTCAGCGGCTCAGGCTCTTGCCATGCCTAAATGGCGAGTAGATATAGGAGCCGAACTATCTACCCTTCACCATAATTGCACATGGTCTTTGGTTCCTGCTTCTAATGCTCCAATGGTAATTGGTTGTAAGTAGGTATACCTTGTCAAACTAAAGCCATATGGAAGTACTGAGCGATATAAGGCTTGACTTGTTGCCTAGGAGGTTCATCAAACTCCTTATATAGACTACACTGAGACATTCAGCCTAGTTGTCAAACCAACTACAGTGAGATTGGTTCTTGCTCTCACCCTTTGTTGGAATTGGCCTATTTGACAACTGGATATGCATAATGTGTTCTTAAATGGTGACCTTATCGGCGATGTTTACGTGGATCAGCCTCTGGGTTTTCATTCTTCCTCCTCTGTTCCTATGATCTGTAAATTCCATAAGGCCTTATATGGCCTCAAGCAATCACCCCGTGCCTGGTTCACCAAACTGAGCAATTGCCTTATTAAATAGGGTTTTGAGGCTTCTAAGGCAGACACTTCAATATTTGTCCTACACACCCCCTCTATCATGGTGATTATGCTCGTCTTTGTGGATGACATTATCGTCACCAGCAATAATCTCACATCTCTCCACTGTCTAATTTTAAAATCCAGATATATTCGAGACATTTTGGAGCGCTCCATTATGACAAATTACAAGCCTTATCATACTCTCATATCCTCCAGCCCTACATTGTCTCTCTACAATGGTCAGTCTCTCCTTGGCCCCTCACTTTATCATAGCATCATGGGAGCTTTTCAATACTGCACCTAAATCAGACTTGATATCAGCTAGTCTGTTTGTCAATTTCTCCACTCTCCTACCACTGTCTACTAGCAGGGCATAAAATGTATCTTACGCTATTAGAAAGCAACTCGACATTATGGCTTGTTTCTTCAACATTCCATAGATCTTAGCCCTATTTGCTACACTGATACCAATTAGGCGAGCTACCCGAATGATCAATGAAGCGCTGGTGGTTACCGTGTCTTTCCTGGACCCAACTTAGTCTCTTGGTCGTCTTTAAAGCAAAAGGCAGTTTCTGGCTCAAGTACTGAGTCCTACTATCACGTTGTGGCCAATAGTGCTATAGAAATCTTCTCGCTTCAATCACTGCTACGTGATCTTCATGACTTCCTGCCTGCACCTTTTTTTTGTTGTGTGACAATCTTAGTGCCACCTATCTTGCTACTAACCCGGTTTTTCATGCTTACACCAAACATGTTGAGATCCATCACTACTTTGTGCGAGACAAAGTAATGCAACAATCCTTACTTATTCAACACACACCACCTGAAAATCAGCTCGTTGATGCAATGACAAAGGCATTACCCTCTCAGATGTTCGTCAATCTTCGTTGCAAGCTCACAGTCCTTCCTCGGCCCATGAGCTTGAGGAGGGATATTAAACCAAATGAGGACTCATAGTTCTTCTCTATACAACCCATGTATTGTAGCTTTTTTCTTTTGTACAAATTAATTAGTTATTCTCTCCTTATAACTGTAGTATTGTAATTCCCTTGTGTACAATTAGCTAATATGATTTTTCCCTTCTTCTTCTTCATCTTCAGGCTTGCTTTTTAGAATTTCAGGGTTGGTTTCTTTAAGATCTTTACCCCCAATCCCCCCCACCCTCACCCCCTCCCCCTCCCCCTCTTTTTCTCGGCCAAGATCCTTATTATTGGGTGATAACTCTATAAAAATTGTGTTATTTATGTCCTTAAAAGTACATATTATTGCAATGTTTTTAATTTTTTGTTTATTTTTTTTATTTTTTTATTTTGATATATTTTACTCTTTATTTCATTGTTGCTAGTTAGATTTGATTTTATTTTATTTTATTCTATCTTAATTGAACATTATTATTATTATTATTATTATTATTCTTCTGCTTCTTATTCTCTTCGTGGAATCAACTCCCATGGAATGCGGTAGACAAAGTAGACGTCGGCCTCTAGCGCGGCACCACATGGCCCAGCTGGCAGGCGCACTACCTCAGCCGCGTGCCATCCCGTGTGACTCCTCACTTCCACTTCCGTGCACCCCCTGCTCCAGCGAACAGTGTGCCACCACGTTGCCAATGACAGCACTACTCCCAACCAAACATCGCCACGTGTTACAAGCTCCAAGTTTGCTACACCTGATTCTTTTCTCCTCTCATTTGTGCTGCGGCGTGGAGAGAAAAAAAAGAGGGAGGGGGTTTAAATAGAATCAGCCTCCATTTGGCGCAGAAAGCCCGAGGAAGGCAAAAGGTTCTATCAATCTCATTAGGAGCTGATTCCATGAAGAGAATAATAATAATAATAAAATTATTAGTTCAGTTTTTATTTTTAGTTTGAGAATTTTATTTTATTTTGGTTTTAGTTTTAGATTTTATTATTCTTTTGAGACACTATTGAAGAGCAATTTTGGAGCTTCAAAAAGACGTAAAAAGAAGATTTGGGGAAAAGGTTTTAGAGTTTGTGACACCTCCATTTTGGTGATTTCTTTCCATTTTTCTTTTTTAAATTTGTGCATATTCTAAAATGCTTGACGATTGGTGTTGTTTATTTTTATTTCTTATTTTTAGTTTTATTTTTAATTTTGAACTAATTTTGTGTTCTAGGGATTTCAATTTAGCTTATTCATGTTTCTTTGATTTTTCATTTACTCAAATTAATTGTGATTGTTTAATTTATGTTGAATAATTATCTATGTGGTGCTAATGTTTCTAGTTGATTGATCACCAATTAGTCGATTAAAAAGCCGTAAATTGCTACCGGGAGGGGGATTTACGCACTAGGACAATCATAGAGTAACATAGTCTTAGCGAAATAGGAATATCTCTATTATGATTATGTAGCCATTAACGAAATCATAGATCCTAATAAATTCTAATTACGCAGTAGACATAGAAATATAGTTTACTAGTTAACAAAGGATATTTCCAAATGACCGTTGGAAAAGGTCTTTTGAAGAGTTTAGAAGATTTCATCTATTATTCAAATAGACAACGCAATTAAGGCGACGAATGGATGATAAGTGACATGTTTAGGTGAAATTTAATCCCTAAAACATTTTATTTCATTTCATTTTACTTTATTAGTTTCATTCGGTTTATTCAAATTTTGTTAATTTAGTTTTAGTTTTATTCTCATTTTCAATCAATTAGTCAAATAATCATAAAGTTAATCAAATTTTGGTAATTAACAAAAATTAAATAAATCTTTGTGGGAATGATATCAGTATTCTTGGTACATTTTATTGTTGAAAACAAAGTGCACAGCGAAATTTTTAAAATTTTTTTATCAAAGTAATTTCTAAAACACAAGTTTGACATGTTATATGTATAAATTAGACAGATCTTACTAATCTTTGTGTGAAGATCCTCCGCAGCCTGTGAAGAGAAGTAACGTTCCAGAAGAGCCTCAACCAATTGGTCTTCTTTGCTATTCTCTATCCACAACCGGAGTGAGTGTGGGCTCACACGTACAGCTTTTCCACCGGTGACTCTCCTTCCAACCAATAGAGAAAACCCAAAGCTAGTGTTCGTGATTTGAGAACAAAAGCTCTCAGGGAGTTTTCAGATGCTCACTAGAAGAGTATCACTCTTAATCTTTCAAATTGATATGAGTAAATCATGAGACTCACTCTCTTTTTATACCTATTGGTCATGGGGTCAGTCCATATCAGATTAGGTCTCAAAAACTCGAAATAGAATCAAGTTCGAATCAATATCTAATAAGATCCACGTAAAAACGCGTAATCTTATCTCCGCTGATCGGCAGGCCGAACAGGCCAGTTCGGCAGGCCGAACACATCATCCGGCAGGCCGAACTCCCGAGAAAAAATCTCCGCGAATCTTTTATTTTCCACCCAAGATTCTAAAGGATAAAGTCCCAGTTTTGATTCAAATAACTCAATAGAAAAGTTATCTGATCAAAACAAACTTTATCAAGATAATCTCTAAGAAAATAAATCAATTAACAATAATTCTACAAGTTTATCTTGTTCTAATTTGTCCAAAATTAAAACAACCGATAAACAGACAAGAATTATCTGATCGCAATAATTCAACAAGTTTATCTTGAACTAATTTCTTACAAAATTAATTCAACCGATAAAAAGACATGAATTATTTGATACTTACAAATTTTAAACCAATCTGATAAATCCGATATAAGTCACCAATTATTGGAAAAGCACGCCGTGTCGTTACAGGACTTTGTGAGCTAGCAAAAGGGACCAAAATGGACCTATAAAGTTCAAGCTCATGATAATTATGAAACCCAATATCTCAGATATACATTTTACAATTATCAACTCCAACGCTACTCCACTAAAAGCTTGGAGCTGCACTCTCAAACTTTATAGAATTACGAAGCTCGTGTAGCTAAGTCTCCACGACATATCATAGTGCATCGTATCCCCATATGATAATCCATAATCGGCTTAAGGACAAGTTCTGTCTTACCTTCCCGATTATTTTTATCTTACGTTCTATTGTCTCACCATTAGAAAACTTACCATCTAAAGATAGTATACCATTCAGTTACACCTATGTATCCAAATGGTTGAGCGCTCCAGTTTTTCAATTACAGAACAACGCATATAAGATGATATCATTACTCCTAAAGAAGAGTTATGGATTTCATATCTATGAATAACAAGTCTACGCTATCAAGAGTCATGCCTCCAACGTACCGGCTTGCATACCACTATAGAGATGTGGGAGTCACCTATTGGTACATCAAAAGACACAAGTCGAGACAACGGGCTCACTATTCATCTTAGGATTAAGATACAATACAAATGACTGTCTAAAGTGAATCAATTTGCCAAGACAGAATTATTAATCCAAATCAATTCACTTTATGTCCCGATCCAATACGTCGTCACCTATCACAATGCGCCAATGTTTCTATTCACGGAGTCCAACTCCAATGGTCAAGACAAACCATCTCCCAAAAGGGATATAGACAACATAACAATCTTTACATGAATAAAGTGCCCAACTTTATTCGCTCGATTGCAGATCATATGTTTTAGACCATCACCTTAAGAATCGTGTCTACCGCATAATCATCCCATCATATGCCCAATTCTTAAGGTTTAGACTGACAATCTCAGACTACTGTTTGCTTATCATACATTCAACAAATGTGAACGTAAAGAGGACAAGATTTGGTATATATAAATGAATAAATTCTTTATTGATAAAAATGTCTCCAAAAACGTATTACATTTTTACTCCTTAGGGCATACATGTCTAACAATCTCCCACTTGCACTAAGTGAGTAAATACAGCAAATTTCGCATCCCCATAGCTTCCACATGCCTCTCGAAGACTCTCCTAGTAAGTGTCTTCGAAAATGGATCAGCTAAATTGTCCTCTGACGCGATCTTGCACACCGTGACATGCCCGCCCTCAACGAAGTCCTTTATCACATGATACTTTCAATCAATATGCTTACTCTTCTTGTGAAATCTTGGTTCCTTAGCATTAGCTACCGCCGCACTGTTATCACAGTACAGTGATACCGCCTTATCTATACCAGGAACTACCTCAAGATCCCTAAGGAACTTGCGGAGCCACACTGCTTCTTTCGAAGCATCACTAGCCGCCACATACTCGGCCTCCATCGTTGAATCCGAAGTGCAATCTTGCTTCGCACTTCTCCAACTGATGGCACCGCCACCCAAAGTAAACACAAACCCTGAAGTTGATTTCCTAGAATCTAGACAGGATTGAAAATCTGAATCAGTGTATCCTAGAGGAGTCAAGTCCTCACCCGAATACACAAGCATATACCCTCGAGTCCTTCTCAGGTACTTGAAAATATGCTTACCATAACCCAATGGTTTGGTCCTGGATCTGCCTGAAATCGACTTACAATCCCGACCGCATAGCTAATATCTGGTCGAGTGCAAAGCATGGCATACATGAGACTACCCACTGCCGAAGCATAAGGCACCTTCTTCATGTATTCTCTTTCTTCATAAGACTTTGGAGAGTCTTTCTTAGAAAGAGTAATTCCAGACCTAGATGGTTGCCCACCTTTCTTGGAATCCTGCATTGCAAACCTCCTGAGAATTTTATCTATGTAGCCAGCCTGAGACAAAGCTATCATTTTGTTCTTCCTATCCCGAAAAATCAGGATACCGAGAACAAAATTAGCCTCACCTAAGTCCTTCATGTCAAACTGCTTGGTCAACCATAATTTGACCGATGACAACGCCCCAACGCCATTGCCAATTAGCAGAATGTCATCTACATAGAGCAGTAGAAAAACCACCTTCTTATCTTTAATGTGTTTGTAAACACATGGTTCATCCACATTTTGTGAGAACCCATAAGTCTTAATCACTTGATCAAATCTTATGTTCCAAGAACGGGATGCCTGCTTAAGTCCATAAATTGACTTTAGCAGCTTACAAACCTTACCTTTTTGACCCGCGACCTTGAACCCGTCTAGTTGTTCCATATAAATGGACTCATCAAGATAGCCATTCAAAAAAGCCGTCTTGACATCCATCTGTCAAATCCCGTAGTTGAGAGCGGCAGTTATGGACAAGAGAATCTGGATGGATTTAAGCATGGCTACAGGCGAAAAGGTTTCCTCATAATCGATTCCTTCCTTTTGCATATAACCCTTAGCTACCAGTCTAGCCTTAAAGGTTTCGACCTTTCCATCCACTCCTCTTTTCCTCTTGTAGATCCACTTACACCCTATGGATTTTACCCCTTCGGGAAGATCCACAAGCTCCCAGACCCGATTAGTCTCCATAGACTTCATCTCTATGTTCATGGCCTCTGTCCAGAGTCTTGAATCAACATCCTCCATAGCTTCTACGTAAGTATAAGGATCCCTGTCATGTTCATCCGGTTCAGCCAAGAAGACCTCCCCATTGAACATATACCTCTCAGGTTGATGCCCGATCCTCCCACTACGCCGAAGCCCCTGATATTGTTGTTTAGGTTTGTTTGGTTTTTCTACACCGATCGGAATGGTTTCGTTTGGAACCTCCGGAGTGAACGAATCACCCCTTAACTCCTCAAGCACCACTTTGCTTCGAGGTTTAAAGTCGTCCACGTAACTCTCCTCAAGGAAAGTTGCATTAGTTAAAACCACGACTTTATTTTCCTTTGGGTTATAAAAATAACCCCCTTTAGTCCCTTTTGGATATCCTACAAACACGCAAACTTCTGAACGTGCTTCCAACTTATTTGGATCCTTAAACAGGACATAAGTTGGACATCCCCATATGCGAATATGGTTTAAGGATGTCTTTCGTCTTGTCCACAACTCGTGAGGAGTTTTAGGAACCGATTTTAAAGGCACATTGTTCAAAAGATAACATGCGGTTTGTAGTACATATCCCCAAAAGGATAAAGGCAATGATGAATAACTCATCATGGACCGAATCATGTCCAACAAAGTCCTATTCCTTCTCTCCGCTACGCCATTCTGCTGCGGAGTGCCTGGCGCTGCCAAATGGGATAAAATCTCATTCTCTAACAAGTGTCCCAAGAACTCATCAGAAAGGTATTCCCCACCTCGATCAGATCAAAGTGCCTTTATGGGTCTACCCAATTGCTTTTCCACTTCAGCCCGAAACTCCCTGAACTTATCATAAGTTTCGCTTTTGTGGTGCATTAGGTACACATACCCATATCTTGAGTAATCGTCAATAAAAGTGATGAAGTACTCATACCCTCCTCGTTCCCGGATGTTCATTGGTCCACAAACATCACTATGCACAAGTTCTAGAACCCCTTCGGCCCTATTGCCCTTAGACCTGTATGGTCTTTTGGTCATTTTACCCTCCAAACAAGATTCACATTGAGGTATAGATTCCACCTTTAAGTGACTTAAAGGTTCATCCCTTACCAACCTTTGAATTCTATTCAGGTTAATATGGCCAAGGCGCAAATGCCAAAGATAAGTCTTATTAGAGTGAGAAGTTTTAAGTCATTATCATTTATCTCAGCATTAAGCAATAAGTCCATCTTAGGTTTGATAAAATATAGATTATTTTGCATCCATCCAGAACAGATAAAAGATTTGTTTTTACGAATCACCACTTTTTCATTAAAAGATACCACGTAGGAGTCTTTAAATAAAGAAGATATAGAAATTAAATTCCTTTTAAATTTAGGAACATAAAAACAATCTCACAAAATTAAATTCCTATAATTATCAAAATAAAGATGGACATCTCCCACTGCTTCCGCTGAGACCAAGGATCCATCGCCCATCCGAAGCGTTAAGTCTTCACGAAGTAGACTTCTTGTTTCTTTGAATCCCTGCAGAAAAACATAAACATGATTAGTTGCACCGGAATCTATGACCCAGATGTCACTGGATTCCTCAACCAAACAAGTTTCTAAATATAGAAGATCACACCTACCTCCCTTGGAAAGAAAGTCCTTGCAATGCTTCTTTATATGCCCGACCTTACCACAGAAGAAGGACCTAAGCTTCTTTGGGTTCTTCTTCTTCTTCTTCTTGCTCTTGGTTGCAGGAGGAATAGAAGACTTCCCACTCTTGGCCCGTTGCTTCTTTCCATTCCCAGAGTTAGGATTGGAACCAGAAGCAGCTACCATATTGGCCTCACCACTAGCAGGAAACTCCCTGATCAGCAGTTCAAACTCCTGTAACTGTTTCATCAGTTCTGTCAAGGTCATATCCCGTCTATTGCTTAAATTAAAAGTAGCTCTAAACGGAATAAATTCCTTAGACAGAGTCTCAAAGACCATAGTCATCTGAGTTTCAACATCGATGTCGGCTCCATTGGTTTGAGCCTCAGCGAGGTAACCCATGACCAACATCGTGTGCTCCTTTACAGATGTCCCCGGTCTCTGTCTACAGTTTAAGAGTTTCCGAAGCGCCCCTTGCCGCTTTGTTATGGCTTGGCCTCCAAACATGTCCCTCCAAACATGTCCTCAAGATTATCCAAGATCTGCTTCGCAGTCTCATAATCCTGATGTTGAGCCTACAGCACATTGTTCATGCTAGCCATAACATAGCAGCGGGCCTGATCATTAGCATCTTTCCAGCGATCATATGCTTGGAATTGCTCATTACTTGAGTCTCCCGTAGGCTCGGGAGGACAAGGAGTTGTCAGAACATATTTCAGTTTCTCAAAGGAAAGGACGATGTCCAAGTTCCGTTTCCAATCGTTATAGTTCTCACCGGTTAATTGGTTTTTGTCAAGTATCGATGATAAAGCGTTTTTAGACATGTTCAATCTACAATAAAGAATCATATACCAAACATAAGCAAACATATATAATAATTTAGTAAGATAACACAATCATGTAAAATAATACAAATGTGTTTATGTGTCAAAACCTTAAAAATATCACAACCTTACAACGATAATTCCCAACTCAAAATTCAACAAGCTCCTAGGGGAGTCATGCCAAATTCAATCAGGAACACAGATCCCCTCCTAATTAATATATTCCATCCAGGACCCGTATGATCCAACATATACTAATAATCATTTCTTTGGCCATTAATTTTATTAACAGAGCTCTTAGGGGAGGTTAATAATAAAATTAACGTGAGTGTATAACCACCGTTTTAATATTTTATCAATGATTTATAATCACCACCTAGGGGTGTGCAACCATAAATCATACTAAAATACCTTATCCTTTCAGAGATCCAATCTGGTACATGATAGAAGTCCCTTCCTAGGGGTTGGGACCACCATGTTCTTCCTATGGACCAACGATGGAGGCCTTAGGTCCTCTCTTCGAAAACCTTCTCCCACTCAATCTTTTGAAGTCAAGGTTTTATTTTAAAAACATGCATAAACAATTTTAATATGAGCGGCACTCCCTATTCTATATGACATGTTATCAATATACATGGTAAATCATATTATAATGCAGACAAGCAAAGCAATCAAGCAAAGCTACAAGCAAAATAATAATAACCGTAATATTATGGTTCCACCCTAGAGAATAGAAAAATAAGATTACAAGAGAATAATCGAGACATTTTTCGATTCTTCATCCTTGAATCCTCAAGCCGTATCCTTCTTCATGTAATATCCATCTTCAAGTCTTCAATCCCGTATGAATCGAATACTTCATATTTTCGGTCATATCCAAATTTAATATTTCTTAGAATCGTCCCAAAAATAAAATTAAAACTGCACCAGAAAAATTGACCTTTTCTGGACACCCGGCAGCTCTCGGTCGGCAGGCCGATCTGGGTGATCGGCCTGCCGGTCTTGCTCCATTGGCCTGTCGATCTGATACATCGGCCTGCCGATCTATGTAGGTTTGGCCTGCCGAACTGAAACTTCGGCCTACCGGCAGAGCACCAAATTTTTTGCCCCACTGTCGGCTTGCCAGACCACACGTCCGGCCTGCTGATCTGTGAACTTCGGCCTGCAGAACTGTGAGATCCGGCATGCCGACCGAGCAGAAAACCCTCAAACCAAAAAATACAATTTTAATGCAATTCATCAATTTTATTTTTAACAATTCAAAAACATAAAATTAGAGACTCAGGAAATACCTGGAGGCGCCATCATCAATCTTCTAGATCCGACTTCTCGATCCATCTTCTCCGGATAATTATTTAATTACAAATTCTTACAAATTAAAAATTAAATAACAATTCCTAGACGGAGATGATAGTCCGCCATCTAATTACATGAAAAACCTAGATACACATTCTAACCTCTAAGGAACCATAACCGGTATTAATTAATTAATAAATAATTAAACAATAATTTAATCAACCATAATTAATTAATAAACATTCACCACATAATCCATGACAACATATATATTATATAGAAACCTAGAGTGCCATCTCTCTATAAAATTCAATTCAAGCATAGGAGAGATTAACATCACAAAATTTATGCATATAACATGATCACAAACTTCCAAATTTATGTAAAAACCTCAGCTTTGATACCAATTGTTGGAAACAAAGTGCGCAGCGGAATTTTTAAAAAAATTTCATCAGAGTAATTTCTAAAACACAAGTTTGACATGTTATATGTGTAAATTAGACATATCTTACTAACCTTTGTGTGAAGATCCTACGCAGCCTGTGAAGAGAAGTAACGTTCCAGAAGAGCCTCAACCAACTGGTCTTCTTTGCTATTCTCTATCCACAACTGGAGTGAGTGTGGGCTCACACATACAACTCTTCCACCGGTGACTCTTCTTCCAACCAATAGAGAGAACCCAAAGCTAGTGTTCATGATTTGAGAACAAAAGCTCTCAGGGAGTTTTCAGATGCTCACTAGAAGAGTATCACTCTTAATCTTTCAAATTGATCTGAGTAAATCATGAGACTCACTCCCTTTTTATACCTATTGGTCCTCGAGTCTGTCCATATCAGATTAGGTCTCAAAAAATCGAAACAGAATCAAGTTGGGATCAATATCTGATAAGATAATCTTATCTCCGCTGATCGGCAGACCGAACACGTCATCCGGCAGGCCGAACTCCCGAGAAAAAATCTCCGCGAATCTTTTATTTTCCACCCGAGATTCTAAAGGATAAAGTCTCAGTTTTGATTCAAATAACTCAATAGAGAAGTTATCTGATCAAAACAAACTTTATCAAGATAATCTCTAAGAAAATAAATCAATTCACAATAATTCTACAAGTTTATCTTGTTCTAATTTGTCCAAAATTAAAACAATCGATAAACATACAAGAATTATCTGATCGCAATAATTCAACAAGTTTATCTTGAACTAATTTCTTACAAAATTAATTCAACCGATAAACAGACATGAATTATTTGATTCTTACAAATTTTAAACCAATCTGATAAATCCGACATAAGTCACCAATTATTGGAAAAGCACGTCGTGTCGTTACAGGACTTTGTGAGCTAGCAAAGGGGACCAAAATGGACCTATAAAGTTCAAGGTCATGATAATTATGAAACCCAATATCCCAGATATATATTTCACAATTATCAACTCCAACGCTACTCCACTAAAAGCTTGGAGCTGCACTCTCGAACTTTATAGAATTACGAAGCTTGTGTAGCTAAGTATCCATGACATATCATAGTGCATCGTATCCCCATATGATAATCCATAATCGGCTTAAGGACAAGTTCTGTCTTACCTTCCCGATTATTTTTATCTTACGTTCCATTGTCTCACCATTAGAAAACTTATCATCCAAAGATAGTATACCATTCAGTTACACCTATGTATCCAAATGGTTGAGCACTCCAGTTTTTCAATTACAGGACAACGCATATAAGATGATATCATTACTCCTAAAGAAGAGCTATGGATTCCATATCTATGAATAACAAGTCTACGCTATCAAGAGTCATGCCTCCAACGTACCGGCATGCATACCACTATAGAGATGTGAGAGTCACCCATTAATACATCAAAAGACACAAGTCGAGACAACGGGCCCACTATTCATCTCAGGATTAAGATACAATACAAATGACTGTCTAAAGTGAATCGATTTGCCAAGACAGAATTATTAATCCAAATCAATTCACTTTATGTCCCGATCCAACACGTCGTCACCTATCACAACGCGCCAATGTTTCTATTCACGGAGTCCAACTCTAATGGTCAAGACAAACCATCTCCCAAAAGGGATATAGACAACATAACAATCTTTACATGAATAAAGCGCCAACTTTATTCGCTCGATTGCGGATCATATGTTTTAGACCATCACCTTAAGAATCGTGTCTACCGCATAATAATCCCATCATATGTCCAATTCTTAAGGTTTAGACTGACAGTCTCAGACTATTGTTTGCTTATCACACATTCAACAAATATGAACGTAAAGAGGACAAGATTTGGTATATATAAATGAATAAATTCTTTATTGATAAAAATGTCTCCAAAAATGTATTACATTTTTACTCCTTAGGGCATACATGTCTAACATTTATTACTTAAACAATTCCATGCACTTGTGATCCAACCAAGCATTGAGAAAGATCCTCCAAAAGCCCACGCCCATTTCAAACCAAATCCAACCCCATTGTCGCCCAAGTCACTCCTGCCATGATCTATCCTCTTTACAAGTACCATCATCTGCTTACCCCCGTTGGTCTTCACGCAAATCCACTAAATTGATCATAGTTTGATAGTTTTTTCATTAATTAATTTATTTGTTTGTTGAGCGTAATATCTTTTTCTTTCAATCCTTTCATCAGATTTCGTTATTTTTCTAAATTTAATTTTTTTTCATATTTGTTTTTTATTTTTATTTTATTTTATTTTTTAAAAATATAAGTTTGATTTTGCTAATATAACTTTTTATATATCACTTGCGTTGCGCATATCTCAGTTATGTTAAAAAAAAATTTGACAGATTTTAATGGAAAGGTTTCAATTGCTAATGTTTAAAAAGTGTAGGAACTGTTTTGCCAAGCATCAAGGACCGTCTATTAACTGTCATTTATTAAAGAGTTAAAAAGGCCAACAATACCAATTACCTTTATTTTTATAATTCCAAAGTGAAACGCAGCGAATGAAATGTGCCAGTGCACGTCATACCGGGGTGACGTGGCACTGCCGGATTGACGTTTATCCCATCTCACCGTTACTCCAATTCAAAGCATAATCAATTTATTTGTTTATTTATTTGTTTATTTATTTTTGGAGGTCATCGGGTAGTGGTGGCCATGGCGTTGAGATCCGCTGGAAGAAAGCTCTCCTTCGACATTCTCGGCGAAGCCACTCTCCTCGACGAAGCCGACGAAGCTCTCTTTCGTCGCTCAAGCTTAGATCCAATCCGGAATCACACTGACCACCAATCCGATGACAAGCAGAAGCTCGGCCGGAAGAAACGGAGGAGGAGAAAGAAGACGACGGCGATCGAGTCCTCGATTCCAGAAGATACGATCGCCGAGAATGGCCTCGAATTCGGTTCCGCAACGGACGGTTCCAGAATCGCCGAGGCGTTCTCTTCGGAGGACAGAGAGAGCTGCAACTGCTCCAATGGATTGGGATTGAATTGCGAGGGTTACGGCGTCGCAACGGTCATTTGGCCGGAGAATGTCGGGAGTGTTTCCACGGTGACGACGGTCGTCGCCGAGTCGTCGGGATTTCAGAATGTGTATAATTGCGGAGAGTTGAGGCAGAGGAGCGTCAATGGCGGTGGCAACGGGGCTGGCAGTGATGTAGTTGTTGAAGATGCTGCGTCGCGTGTGTGCGGAGATGGAAAGGCCGAGGGCGGCGCGGAGGTGAATTCGGCCGGGAAGCAGAGGAACGAGCCGAATGGAAACGTGGTTACGAAATTGGAGAATGCCGAGTCGTTGGATTGGAAACGGCTCATGGCAGAAGATCCAAATTGTAAATATCACTGTAACGTTCTCAAATTTCGTTAATTGTCAGTTTACCGGTTTTTGAAGAAGGAATTGAAGTTATTCTAGCACTGAAATTATACTGCAAACTATTAGTATTACTTGTTGAATTATCTTTAGTGAATCTGTCGGCGAAAAGGATTCTCTTGAGCCATTCTTTCCCTTTTTATTTTGATTTGCTTTGATACACATACATATTTATTAAAAATAAATAAAAAATAAATAAAACAAGCAAGCTAGCGCACACATTGAAGTGAGTTCATCTACTTATGGTGCTTTGGTTTATTGTTCAGACTTGTTTTCTTCCGAGAAATCACCATGGAAGTACTTCATGGATGATATGTTAAGTGGAAACTCATTGCGGAATACAACAACAGCTGGTAATGAGAAAGAACGTGAAATTGTTTATGATACAATCTTCCGATTGCCATGGAGATGTGAACTGGTAAACTCAACTGCTTCAGATGTTCATGCCTTTTCATTTAAAACAAACGGGTTGTTGGAGGTCTATTATTTGTATGTTAAACTTAATTGTTTTGATTGTCTCTTAAAAATATTCAAGGTGGGACCGGACTTTGGTCACAGGATGTATACTCATGCATTTTGTTTCACGGAGTTGAGTTTCTTTCTTTTGCCATGTAGTTGTCTTATTTAGCTAGGAATTTGATAGTTGATAACAACTTCTTTAAAACTATAGTAATTTATTCAAACTAGATGTTGCTGTTTAATTATGATTTGTAGAATTGACAAATTCTTGCAGCTCATAAACGTCGGCTTCTTTGTCTGCTTTGATTCATTTCTGTCGTTGTTAACTATAATGCCAGCAAGAATTCTAATGACCTTTTGGAGACTTCTAAAAACAAGGTTAGTGCATTCTATCAAGTGTTATTGGCTTCATGCAGATTTTGTTTTTAGAATGTGATAAAGGATAAAAATGACATGTATTGCTGGGTCACTTACTGTTTTATAAATGAAACAAATTTACTCAGCAAAACTATGAGCTGACGATTATATGGTAATAGAAAGGATGAAGTTCTCTTTCATGTATGTGGGGTACGGAGTTAATGAGTGTTGAAAAAACTTCCACCAACTCGATGAATCAACGCAAATAATACCAAGAACTCAGAAAATGAAATAAACAATCAACACCAAGAATTTTACTAAGGATTGGTCAATTGTGCCTACGTCCTTGCGAACTTCCCTTGTAGAATTCAATCTGCTTTTCTTATTATAATTCAGAGTTTACAACTCTCTCAGTCTCTCAAGATTCTCTCAAATTACAGGCAATTTCCTGAGAAATAAACAGCAATAGCCAGAGAAAATATTCCCTTTTCTTTCTCTCTCTAACCTTGCTCAAACTTTCTCTCTTTATACAGTCTGTTTTCAATCTGAGAATGAAAATGAATGTTCTGGCAATTCTCTTCTACGTTCTAACCTATATATACATACTACACAACTCAGCATTATACTGAACCAATTAATATATGTCACATCATGCAGACTCTTGCTGACTCACTAAGTGAAACGACACAGAGAGACCTTAAAACGACACTAAACTAAAAGACTGGTAAATCTCTGAATAAAATCATATTAGAACTGACTTTCAACAAGGAGCATGAGCTTTTATTACGGCCTACTGTCAGTGAATACATATTTTGGTTCGTTTAGTTGAATACTTGATTTTTTGCATACTTACCTTATTTGTAGAATAGCCTGACCATGCTTGTGGCAGGCAGTTCAAAAGGCCATCTGCAGCAGAGCTTTCTGACTTTGGCTGTTTTATTATAATGGTTTGTGGAGTCACTCTTTTGGAGCGAACAGGTTGAGTAAGGATATGCAACTATTCTTTTGTTCTTTCTCTCTTCTATCCTACTAGTTTTACTTCAGCCTGTAACTGGCATTATTGTAAGCTTATCCAGTGAATTTGACTTCTTGGTTTTTGTCTTTTGTTCACTCCAGATATCAGTTTAATATACCACATGATCCGTGGTCAGGGAACAATCAAATTATATGTGGTCTACAATGTATTGGAGGTAAGTAGTCCCCACAAGTTAATAATAGCTGAAGCTTTATGATTGATCTTTTTTCTTGCAAAAAAAGAAAAGATTTGTTTTCTTCTTACAAGGACCAATTTTTTCAAAAACAAAAATACATGAGGATTGCTGGCTTTGGCGGGGCTCCAGTTTTTAAGTCAAGCCTACTAAGTGGGTACGGGTGATTTCTGGGACATCAAAAAAGAAAGATAAAAAAAAGATATATATGATGGCGTGACCCACCTATTGCAACTTCGATGTGGGTAATTTTTTGGAAATGGGCGTTATTGTTGGTCTAACATTAATCTGACAGCTTGTGTTTGGCTGGAATAACTCTCAGCCTGATGTGGCTTGAAACTTAGCAAGAGTATCTTTCTACATCCTTGCAGATTTTTGATAAATTATGTCAAAATTTCAATGGAGATGTGTTGCAAACTCTATTTAATTCTGTAGAAGGACTTTCAAACTCTCCACCGGAGAACATGAGCTTCTGGATTTGGAGATGCATGTGTGACCAAGCTTTAGCTGTTGCTGCTTCCAATATCCTCACTTTGTCACTGATCATTTTCCTTATACTGTTGCTAAGGCTGTCTATTGAACTCGTTGACCATCCAATTCGGCTCCTTAACAATTTATACTTGTTCATTCCTTTATCTTATTAGCTCAGGCAATTACTTTGTCGACCTGTATTGTTGCTCACAATAATGCGTTGCTGGCTTTGCTGGTGTCCAATAACTTTGCCGAGATAAAGAGCAATGTTTTTAAGCGCTTTAGTAAAGACAATATTCATCGTATGGTGTACTTTGGTAAGTTAGCTATCTATAACTTTTATTATTTGGTTTATCTTGATGATAATGTGTTATATTGCTTTTAATGGTTAAAGAAGATATAACCATAGTTATCCCTTGTCTTTTCTGATAGAATGCTATCGGATAATGGCTATCTGAAGATTAAATATCTAGTTTAGCACCGCAATCAATTCCTTATAGTAGTCTGGCGTCTATAAGTTCAATGCTGGTAGTTAACCTAAGCTGATTCTTTCTTGGTTGAAAGTTGACCTGTGCGTTCCATATATAAATTAGTGCTGAATCTTTTTTTTTTTTAATTCGTTATTTATGACAATTCTGGTTCAAGGACTTGGGCATTTGGTTGAGTATCACAAGTCCTTCATCCATTTCATGTGCCCAAGTTTTAAGGTATAATATAAGCACAAATTCCCCACACTGTAAAAACCAAGGGCTGCATGCTTTGGTAGAAAATTTCTGCAAGGCTTAAACTTTTCTTATTTTTGATACATTCTCTGGTCAAAGGAATGGTAGGATGATGTTTCCTCGTTTCAAGGTTAAGGTTTTTAGTTTCAAAAAAAAAAAAAAGGTTAAGGTTCTTTCCTGTCTAATTATTGTGATTGATTGTCTTGTAATTTTTCCTTTTCTTTAATTTCTTTTATGCCATTGCCTACCAGATTCAGTGGAGAGATTCCATATTTCAGCATATATCTTATTTGTTTTAGCTCAAAACATTCTGGAGGCTGAGGGTCCCTGGTTTGAAAGTTTTCTTTATGTAAGTTTACTGACTTATGAAATTCACACCTCGCCGATGGAAAACATATTTTACCTCTGTTACACAGCTTGTCTGACTCCTACTTATTTTGGTAAAATACAGAATGCTCTCTTGGTGTACATTTGTGAAATGGCTATTGATATCATAAAGCATTCATTCATTGCTAAATTTAATGGAATAAAGCCCATTGCATACTCTGAGTTTCTTGAGGAGCTCTGCAAACAGGTATATTTTGACACGAGAAATTAAATTTATGTTCTCCAAAAGAAAAAAGTAAAGGAGATTTCTAGCTGTTTTAACATCATAACGTGTATTATTTATCTCCAATATATCTGCTTTATGGAAATCTTACATTTTGTTTTCAAATCTTCTTAGACTTTGAATATACAACCGGAGGATTCCAAGAACATACTCTCTTTTGTGCCACTAGCACCAGCTTGTGTGGTAAGCTCTTGCTTATACTGCCCTTAACATGGATTCCATGATTTCAGAATACCCTTTAGTACTTTTCTGTAGGTAACCTTTTCGTGGTCATAGGAAGTGAAGTTTAGTACGTTCTTGTATCCATAAAAGTAAACAGGTGTAGGTTGCAGGAAGTAATCGAAAATGTTTCCTTGAATATTTTCTTGTGAGAGTAATGATGCTAGTGTACCATGCCCAACAATACATCTTGACTTAAATATATATATATATATATATATATATCTCCAAATTGCTTACGATCCACTGTTTTGTTAACATTTTTCTGTGTACCAATGTTGGATTGTTTTACATTTTCGTCATTTCTATTCACAATAAATATTAAAAGTTTAATGCTATGTCTAATATTAATTATGGTTTTAGGTGATTCGAGTCTTAACTCCTGTATATTCTATGCTTCTCCCTTCCCATCCCTTGCAATGGAAGCTCTTTTGGATTATCCTGCTCTTCTTCATGACCTATGTCATGTTAACCAGTCTCAAGGTGCTGATGGGCATGGGATTACAGAAGCACGCCGCATGGTACGTCAACAGGTGCCGAAAACGAAAACATCATCTCCATACTGATTAATTCAAATGAAAGAAGTCTTCACATAGATCAGGCTCAACTTCTCTGCCTGCTGAAAATCTGTCTTCTACCCGCAAAACTCAACATTGATGGTTAAGGATCAATCCCTCTGGAACCGTCTTTGACCGTCAGAGTGAGCAGCCCCATCTTATGGTCTTTTGTTGAGTTCTCAAGGTTGTTTCCTTTCAATGTTGTTATAAAGAAAGGTTACTGCTTGTTCACCAGGGAATTGGCTGTGTAGACAAAGGTAACGAAGCAGCTTTAAAATTGCCAAATCGATATTGCCATGTAGTTCCCTGTATCCAGATGAAAAAACATTTTTAAAAATTATATGCTTTTTCAGAGAAAAATAATATTATTCACAATTTGTTCCACCATTGTATTTTATAGCTACAATTAGTTGAAATATTGGCCCTTTTTCTGTTTTTATTCCTGCCATATAAAGGTGAGTTCCTTCAATTTAATTAAGCTCTATCCTCGTCACGGTTTTGTCATATTCTTCTTTTCCCTTCTATCAAACTATACAGTTAGAATGGTGTGGAAGCCAACGACATAATCATTAGATCTTGAACCTTTTTTTCTGTTTTTTTGAAGTGAGTTCTTCAACATTAAGCTGCAAGGCATTTGACTAAACTTTGAGAGCCGGAAATCCTGCGGTAGAATTTTCAACATTTTACTTTGTATTTTGGTTGTGAATATGTCCCACAACATGCAAAGAGGATCTTCAATGTAGTGTCAAATTAGTGTGTCAATGTTAAATTTTAGTATTCAAGTAAAAAAAAAAAAAAACCTTGCAATGTAATGTTATTTTTGGAGTCGAATTCTGCAAAGCATATATACTTTGCGTCAGATCTTTCGGTTATTAATTAATATATTTCATTTTTCATCCCATCATTACATTATTTTGTTCTCAAATTAAAGGTTAAAGTTTACTTTTATAAGTTTTCAAGTTTACTAATCATGATTAAAAAAATACATATAATTTTGAAATAACATTGCACATTAGAGCACAAAATAAAATGTGTAGTTTTGGGCAGAAAAAAATGCTCTTATTTGTAAAATTGAAACACATTACAATAAATGAATAGAGAAGAGAAAGCAGAACATTCTTTGCTCTCCGTGGAAAATAGAAACTGCCACAAAACAGGAAATAGGAAACTAATAGATTTCCTATGATTTGAATTTATTTAAAAATCATCTTACTGTAAACTTTACTAAATAATCCATAATCATAAAAATCTTGACTTTTCTACACTCCCCCTTAAGTTAGAGCATAGATATCTACCATTCTCAACTTGCTAATTAAGTGCTCAAAATTAGGCCTTGCAAGATCTTTGGTTAGAATATCTATTATCTGCTAAGTGGTTAGAACAAAAGGCATACGAACGATCCCAGCTTCAAGCTTCTCCTTGATGAAATGATGATCAATCTACACATGTTTGGTCTTATCATGTTGCACAGGATTGTGAGTAATACTAATTGCTGCCTTGTTGTCACAATATAGCTTCAAAGGATGTTTCACAAATCTTTTTAGCTCGTCTAACACACGGTATAGCCACAGAACCTCACATTCCATTGAGCCATCATCCTAAATTCAGCCTCTCCACTACTCTGAGCTACAACGCTTTGCTTCTTACTCCTCAAAGTGACTAGATTCCCCCAAACAAAGGTACAGTACCTTGATGTAACCTTTTGTCAGTGACCAAACTGGCCCAATTTGCATTAGTGTTGACCTCAATACTCCATTGATCATTCTTCTTAAAAAAAAAAACCTCTCCCGGGAGTGCCTTTCAAGTATCTCAAGATCCGATAAACTGCTTTGAGATGTTCTTCATATGGAGCATGCATAAACTGACTTAATATGCTCATTGAAAAAGCAATGTTAGGGCAAGTATGTGACAAGTAAATCAACTTCTCTACTAACCTCTGATATCTCCGAGTGTCTACAGGAGTGCTGTCTTTCTTTTTTTTTTACCAAGCTTTGTGTTAGGATCTATAGGCATATTCGAGGGTCTATAACCATCATCCCTGTTTCTTTCAACGAATCTAGTACATACTTGCACTGTGACACAGCTATCTCTTTCTTTGAGCATGCAACCTCTATGCCAAGAAAATACCTTAATGATCCTAAGTCTTTAATCTCAAACTCTTGGGTTAAACACTTCTTTAATCTATCCATTTCTAACACATCATCACCTGTAAGGACTATGTCGTCCACATAGACAATTAAAATTGCAACCCTGCCTTCAATAGAGAATTTTATAAACAAAGTATGATTGGTTTAACCTTGAGTATAGCCTTGTCTTTTAACAAAAACGAGTAAACTTCTCAAACCAAGCCTTAGGTGATTGCTTCAATCCATATAGAGACCTGTTTAACATACATACCTTTAAGCAAAATTTTTCTTCAAAACCAACAGGAACTTCCACGTATACTTCTTCCTTAAGATCACCGTTAAGAAAGGCATTCTTCATTTCAAGTTGTTGCAGTGGTCAGTCTAGATTTGTTGCAACTGACATGAGTACTTTCACTATATTCAACTTTGCCACTAGTGCAAAGGTCTTATAGTAATCAATGCTATAAGTTTGGGTAAAGCCTTTAGCCACTAACCTTGCCTCATATCTCTCCAAGGTCCCGTCTGAGTTATATTTCACTATAAACATCCACTTGCAACCAATAGTGGAGTTCCCCCGGGCAAAGTAACTACATCCCAAGTCTTATTCTTCTCTAGAGCTCTCATCTCTTCAAATCTCTACTTAGGAACTCTTAATGCCTCCTGTACATTATTGGGACAATGGATATTTGATACAAGTTCTAACACCTTTCCAATGAGCAATGGGGACATTTAAATTATTGAGAGATTTAAAGTGAGGATGAGTATTACATGATACAAAAGTTGACTAATGATTTGTTCCCGGTTTAGAAACCTGGCCCTGCCTCAGAGTGATGTTATGCTTTCCTCGAGTATGATGCTTCCTTGAGAAGACAATCTCTTTCCAAATTTTGTTATCTTTTCATCTTTCATTCACTGTTTCTTTGTGACTTTGATCTGTTACAAATACCACAGGTGACTGTCCCATATGTTTATAATTGGCGTGTTAGTTTCAAAAACTATCTATGAATTTATGGAATGATCCAAACCTACAATTTTTTCAACTACATTTTATGTGTCTAAACTAGCAAGAACTTGTGGTGCAATAACAAGATTCGTAGGGCTCAATTCGACTGCAAGAGGACTAGCAGTAGGACCTATAGGACCAATAATGGGACCGTCTAGCCAAATTTTGGTGCAATGGGCCCCATATGACCAATATTGGGATCGTGGGTCTAGAGTTTGATCTGGTGGTATCAAGAGGTAAAAAAACCTCAATCATTATGTCAAAACTATATAAAAAAAAACGCCCAAAATGTCACCATTATTCTCTCCCTAAAGATGAGAATTGCTAAAAAAAAAAAAAAACTTTATTCTAGTGTGGTCATCAATAAATGTTATAAACCATCTTTTTTCAGAAAGAATGCTTACTCTATTTTGGCCCTAAATATCATTATACACAATACAAAAATGTTTTTGAGGATTTGTAACAAGATCCATGGGACCAAATTCCATTGTAGTGAGACCAGTAGTAGGACCTATGGGAGAGTAGTGGGACCTGTGTGGCCAAATTCTAGTGCAGTGGGGCCCATGGGACCAACAGTAGGACTATGGGTCTAGATTTTGATGCAATAGTATCAAGAGGTGAAAAACCTCAATCATTGTGTCAAAATTGTCAAAAACACCCAAGATTTCACTATAATTTTCCCCTAAAGATGAGAATTGCTAAAAAAAGGTTTATTCTAATATGGTCATCAATAAATGTTATAAATCGTCTTTTATCAAAAGAGTGCTTACTCTATTTGGCCCCTAAATGTCATTGTGCACAATAGAAAAAGGTTTTGACGATTTGTAAAGTTATACAAGAAATAAAGCACAATGGTGTTTTGCTAATTTACACACTTCACACTGAAAAAGAGAGAGAGATGGATCTTTATTAACAAATAATTTTAGAAACAAATATTTCAAATACTGAAAATTGGGATGGCCTAACCTTAAGGTGCCATAAATAATATCATTGTCATCAGAAACAATAACGGATTCAAAACAAGTACTCAAGGATTGTCATCTCAAATCAGTTTCGTCTTCAAAGAAATAGAGTCCACCACTTTTTTAGCATTTTCAATCATCTTCCCCGAGTTAAAATCCTAAAATTCACAATGTTAGGGGAAAAATTTTTCTTTACACTTTTGTTCTTATGTCAACTTGTTGACTGACAATAAATTACAAGACATACTAGGAACATGAAGCATATTAGGAAGAGTAAGTGAAGGAGAAATGGCAATAGACCATTTGCCTCTAATGAGTGTTAACAAGCTATCTTTCTATCTTAATTTTTTGATTTCCTACACATGGACTATAGGAAGAGAATTATTTTGAAGAACCAGTCATATGATCTATTGCTCCTAAATCAAAAACACAGGGGCAATTGGAACTGACATTGGAAAAAGCTATAAGATAGCTATCTTTTTGAGCCAAGGAAGAAGAAAGGTTTCATTGGGAAGATTGGAGAATTTTGTACAATTGATTTAATTGTTCCTTTGTGAATGGAAACTATGTTGAAGATGACTACTGCCTTTGATAGAAGTACTAGTTTGGAATACCCGTCCTTCACCTGCACTCTCGGATTTCTTCTACTAATTTGCTGGTTTGCCGTGAATTTTCTAGCAAGTTTCATGAGGGTGCCATGGTCTTCTATAATGATTACACCATGGTCTTGTTTTTCTTGGTGTCCTTTCTTCCTTCCTCACTGAAATTTCTTGCTGTGGGACATAAATCTCAATTTTAGACCTGCCTTAGACAACTTTAGCTTGGTGAGCATCACTCTCCTTCAAGCCTCTTCTCTTCAGACTTCTAAATAAACTTCTCAAATTGAAAGAAATGAATTACGACCAAGAATCCTTCCTTGAACTTCATCTAAGTCCTTATTTAAACCTGTCAAAAAAACAAAAACACGATTGTTCTCTTCTCTTTTCATATATTGCACACTATCATTGGGCCAGTCCTATTTATCATCATAGCAGAGATCCAATTCCTACTAGAGGATCATTAATTCATTGTAACAGGTGGTGACATCACGTTCTCCTTACCACAACTGCCACAGTTTGGAGTTTAATCCAAATATCTGAGAAGAGTCTTCTAAATCCAAGTAAGTATCTCAGATTGCATCCCACACATCTTTGGCTATTGGTAGAAACATGAAAGGCTTTCCAATTGGCAATTCCATGGAGTTCAGTAACCATGCAATCAACAACGAATTCTCAGACTACCATGTCTTGATGGAAGGGTCATTATCCACTAGTTTTGTTGTCTCCCCGATGAGATAACCCATTTTTCTCGTGGCCACTCTATATAGTTTTTACCATTCAATTTGTGAATAAATGGAGAGAATTTGGTGAATATGGAACAAGGGAAGAAGAATTCGTATTGTTCTAAAGAGTGGAAGAACATGGACTAGAAGTGCTATTTGAGTTGACAGAACCAAAGCTGAATTCTTCAACAAAAGTTGCCGCAATATTTTTTCTTAGGCTTTAGAATCCTAGCTCTGATACCATGTAGTTTTTGGGGAGAAAAAAATATTCTCTTATCCATAAAATTAAAACGTATTACAATAGAAAAATAAAGAAGAGAGAGCAGAACATTATCTGCTTTCTTTGAAAAATAGGAACTACCATAAAACAAAAAAAAAAGGAAACTAACAGATTCTCTATGATCTGGATTTATTTAAAAATCAAATCTTATTATAAACTTTCCTGAATAACTTATAATCATAAAAATCCTGACTTTTCTACAAAGTAACATATCAAATAGAATATTTACACTTTTTGGCACTAAATATTACATGATATTGGCATTTTCTATTGGAAATGATAAAAGTTTGACCAATTTATATTTATTATTTTTTTAATGAGGTGGGGAGACCCAAACTCTTAACTTTAGACCTCAATATCTAGGGCACTGATATGGATCTACAAATGAGGATCGAGCTACATTAAGCTCGGGTATTGCACCCCCCCCCCCCCCTCAACAACGACCAAACAATCCTTTAACCTTTGAAATAATTATACAAAATGTCATCTTAAAGAATCTATCGATTTTTTATTAGTTTGTCCCTTAAAATTTTCTAAAGGATTAATTTCATAAATGACTTTTGAACTTTGAATCCTTTTTCAATATGCCCCTAAATTTTGAAAACTATTCATTTTATCTATTGAATACAAAAAAAAAAGGGTCAGTTACATAACTATACCTCCTAGTTTCAATTTATTCTCAATTTATCCTTTTGGTCTTGGAAACTACAAAGATTTTCTTTAAATTAAAAAAAAAAGACTTGTTTCAATTTTATCCCTCGTAGACTTTTTGGACACAAAAGATATGAGAACATGATAAACATACCCTTCGTTAAGCCAAATTTGTTTTAAAAACATGTTTTTTATCTTGAGAAAAAGCTTTCAAAAAGTATTTTAACATTTAAAAAGACATAAAACTTTACATCTTTTTCTTTTTGAAACTTCATATTTTGTTTTAGGATTTTTATGTATTTAAATCTATAAAATATTTTTCGTAACTGTCTAAGGATTGTTATTTTCTTTTACCCAATTTTTTTCTATTTATAGGGATAAAATTAAAATGATTTTTTAAATTTAATAATACATTTATAATTTCTAAAAACAAATGAACAAATTATTAAAACTAGGAGGCTTAATTATGTAATCAACCCTAAAAAATGATATTGGGGTTTTACTTATAAGTTCATAAATGCCCATGAAGTATTGATTTTAAATCAACTTGCTCTATGTCAAAAAAAAAAAAAAAAAAAAACCAACTTGCTTCTTGAATTATTGATTTTGTGTCATTTTGTCTCTTAATTTTATAAAAATCAATAGGTTGTATGAAATATTTGAAATTACTTTAATTCAGGGATTGTTTTGAATGATTTTGTATGGTTCAAGATGATACAAACTCTTTTTAAAATTTGAGGAATATGTTGAGTATATAGCTTGTAGGTATTTATAAAATTATTCCTTCTCTTTATTAGTATAGATGTTTAAAATGCGTTTAGTTGTACCCAAAATTTGAGTTTATACTTATATTTCATTGAATAAACAAAATCAATTACATGACTATGTAAACTCATATTTTTGGGACCAAATTTTAAAAAGGATTAATTTTTTTTGTAAACTTGGTTTAATTGGAAGAAAAATAAAAAAAATGATAAAAAGAGAGATTATTTTTTAAAATTATATATGTATATATATATATACTTGCATTATAATTTAACTTCAAAATATTAGTTTTGATCACGCTCACCCTTAAAAAAAAAATTCTCGGCTTTGCTAAAACTGACAACTGCCAACTAATCTATTATTGAAGAATTTGGTGCAGTGGTGAGGACGCATTTGTCAGGAATTCTATTTCTATCCCTTCAAAGTTTGAATCTCCATAGCCACACTTGGGGGCCTTTGTGTCAATATGCACCACCTGTTTGTGGGCTCCGTGACAAGTTGGCAAATCTAGTTGAATGGATGAAAAGAGTCTAATTCAATCATTTTTCACTTCTCGATAGTCCCTGTGATTGTCAATGTACCGAGCGGGATAAGGGCGTAAGGTATACCACCTGACTCCTTTTTTAATCCAAAAAAAAAAGACGCCTACTAATCTACATTTTTGTCTCAAACTAAAATAAATATATAGGAAATCATTACGTTCTCAATTCGAAATCTTACCATATGCACTTAAAATTTAGTAAATTACTACTTACCGGTAATATATTTATATTTTTAAATGTTTCATTTCATTATCCAAGTTGTATTGCTGATTTTCTAATTGATGACCTAGTTCTATCGTCAATGATTAGCACCCTCCAAACTTGCACATTCGTTTTCACGAGGACTTTCGTATCTAGTTGTCTTCTTCCTCGCTTCCTCTTCAACATGTCGAATGTTTTGATCTTCTTGGTAGGGTTTGAGTTTCATTGTTTGAATGTTTGTCGTCGTTTTAAGATTGGTCCACAGATATGGTAGGCCAGTGAGTCACACCACCATTTTCTCAGAATAAAAATATATGGGAAAAAACAATAAATTAGAGACAGATAAATATGGAACGTTGTCTGTAGCCTACCAAAGACTGCGCTACAAATGCTGGAATTCTGCAAAGACAGGCAAAAGTATCAGTTCATGTACATAATATATGTATTTAGTATTATTATTCCGTTCACGATATCACTTTTATATTCTCTCTTTTAAGGTTAATAGATTCATACATTTTCGGAGCAAATATAGGAATTTCTTAATGACATATGGTATTCCAATAAGTCTAGTTTTTTTCCCTCAAAAAAAAAAAAAAAAAGAAGCCTAGTTTTCCACGAAATAGTAAAGAGATATTTATTTTTTATATCCTCTGGTTTTTTTATCTCCTTGAGATTAAATTTAAGAATTAATCATATAATTATACTTTTTACTTTTCATTATTTCTCAATTTGTTCCTCTATTTTTAAAAACTACAAATGTTTTTTTTAAAATTTGAAAAACTTGTTTCAATTTTATCCCATGTAGATTTTTTTGACTTAAAAAAATAAAGATAAGATAAAAATACCATTGACTAAGTCCAATTTGTTTATAAAATATATAATTCTTCTTGAGAAAAATTTTAAAAATATATATTTTAAAATTTAAAAAGTCATAAAATTTAAGATATTTTTTTAAAAAATTTGATGTTTTGTTTTAATATTTTTTTATGTTTTTAATATATAAAATGTTTATCATAACTATTTAAAGGTAATCATGTTGTTTTGCTCAATTTTTTCTATTTACAGGGATGAAATTGAAATAAGTGTTTAAAATTTCAAAGATATCTTTATAGCTTTTAAGAATAGAAAAATAAATTGACAAATAATTAAAACTATGAGGTACAATTATATAATTAACCCTTAAATTTAATACATAAAGTTATATGTTTCTTCAGTCAACCTTTGATTTTAACCTTTTAAATTGTCCAAAATATCCCCAAATAAAAAATAAGAAAACTTAAAAAACTTTAAACCAAAGGTTTTGACTTTAAAAATATTTAAAATAGACTATAAAAATAATTTTTTTGTAAATTGTTGTTTTTGTTTTCTTCTTATTTTTCAAAAGTTTTTGTTTTTTCTTTTTTTTAAAAAAAAACTTAGTAATTTTAAGTGTCAAAATTAGTTAATGACTGAGATAATATATACATTTACCTATTAAATTTAATTTAAAGGTACACATTAAAAAGATTAAAATTGAAAGTATAAATTTCAAATATATTCAAAACAGAAGGTATAAAATAGCAAATATTCATAAAATATCCTCCTCTTTCTTTCTAAAAAAAATAACATATGCTTAGTAATAGACACCAAGGGTCCGTTTGGTTAGTGGATTCGAATTAGTGATTTGATTTGAGTTAGTGTGATTTGAATTAGGATTTGAGTTAGTGATTTGAATTATTATCTGAATTATCTGTGCATTTAAGTTTTAATCTGAGTATGAAATAAAATTAGAATATGTGTTTGAAAAGATAGTGAAAATAGTTTTTTATTTATTAACAAATCTAACAAAATCTTAATGTTACTGATCCCAAAAAAAATGCAATATGGATCTTAATTTATTCTTCTCTTCGCTAAGAACATAATAAAAAAGAATCATCTTAATTGGATATCAAATGATGAAATTATGATTTTTTCCCCTCAAATATAGGAGAGAGAATTTCAGTTTTTACATATCCGAGTTTCAAAAGTTTAAGGGGAGTCAGAACTCTAAAAACTTGGATTCTTGATACTCAAAGGATTCAGATTTTTAAAATAACAAACACGCATATAAAAAATTCTTGATACTTGAATCTAAATTTAAGTTTATTGAGTATAAAAAGTATTCGAAGCAAACAACTTTCAAGGGTCATGGAATTTTTTTTTTTTTAAGTCGAGGAATTGGACGCTGTAAAAAATTGCTTTTGTGCTGTCAGCCAAAGGAGTGAAAGGGTAGCACAGACAGCCACTTGAATTCCTAATTTTATGCATCATATTATATAATTATACAGAGACAAGTGAAATTTGACTTTGTTTACCATAAAAGGAAAAAGAAGGAGACTCACCCAAAAAGAGAGGGAGGGGGAAAAAGTAGATTTTGACGTTTTTATTTTTTTTAAGAGCTGACTTAAGAATAATAGAGAAAATTAAGGCCCAAGACAGAAAAATTTATTCCTAATCCATGATTATCGAATACAGATTAGGATTTTGTTTTGAGTAAGATTGATTAGTGGAAAATAGACCACTTTATCCTTGCAAAACTCTTTTAAAAAAAAAAAAGCAAACGCCTAAAAAAAGGTTCATTCAAGTAGAACCCTTTAAGTTGTACGAAGAAAAAAATATGAATCAACTTTCATAATTATGCGAAATAGTTTATTGTACCTCTATTGGAATAAACTAATGTGAACATTTCATTACATATTCTATCAATATATTATTAGGAGGAAATTTTAAATTAGTAACTGTACTGTAGTAAAATATGAGTTTAGTATTTTATATTTTAAAATATTTTATATTAGTATCTTAGGGCTTGTTTGGTTGGAATACTTTCGATACTCGAATCACGGTTTGAATCATTTTGCTACAGTATTTTCTCTCACAAAAATTTAAATCTTCATTCAAATACTCTATTCAAATACTCGAACCAAACGGGCCCAATCTTTTCGTGGTACCTAAAGGCCTTTTTGGAGACAAAAAATAACACAAATACCTTTATTGTATAATATAATCAGTTGACCTAAAATTTTTAATCAAAAAATATTTTTAAAACCCTTATAACTACAACCAAACACCCCAATTACCTAACAAAATAACCAATTTCTTCCTTATTTGTTTTTGTTTCTAAGTTTTTTTTTCTTTTTTTATTTTTTATTTTTTGCTTTTCCTTTTGTTTCCAATTCTCCTCATCTCAAAGTAGTTTAGACTACTAAAAACCCATATGCACAAAAATATTATCACCATAACTTCTCCACTAGTCTCACTACTTTCAATTAATAGTTTCTTCAGATAATTCGAATTCAAAAGCCTTCTCCTTTTCTAAGTTCCCACCTAAACTAGTCCAATAAAACCTTGCATTTCTAGTAAATTTTTCTCTTGCGTAATAAAAAATGATACAACAAAACATAAGAGAATAGAAGAGAACGGAAATCTTTGCTTCCAAACATAGAGAAACCCCCAAATTCAAAAAATTCAAAATCTCATATTTCCTTAAGCAAGCAAATGAACTACAAATTGAAATGAAATTACTAAAATTCACCAACGGAATGAGCTTCGTAGCCTCTTTCATGAGGAATATTGATTCCTTCGATGATCAAAGGGTAGCCCTGCTCTAACAGGTGGAGGTCAAACACATGGCCGACTTGGAAAGGAAGCGACTTTGAGGAAGTGGTGGCTGCTGGTGATGGCTCAGCATCCAAGGTGGTCGCCACGGTAGCAGATGCTAAAGGAACAACTGATGGCAACGGAGTTGGTGGCGTTGATGATCGGAGAGAGATAAGAGAGGCGTAGAAGAGATTGGTGGAGTTTTGAGATATGAAGAGAGAGGAGTGAGGGAAAGTGGAGAGAGAGGGGGATTTGGTCAAATATTTTGGGATGATGGAGGAAGAAGCTCAAAGAAAACAAATTCTCAGACTTGGCTCAAAAGTTTGACGTAGCCTAGAACAAGCAACATCCTCAAGATCATCCCCACTTGAAGCATAGCCCCGGCTATGCCCTTGTTTCATAAATCTGTTGGAAACAAAGTGCGCAGCGGAATTTTTAAAATTTTTCATCAGAGTATTTTCCAAAACACAAGTTTGACATGTTATATGTATAAATTAAACAGATCTTACTAACCTCAGTATGCCGAAGAACCTCCGCGACCTGTGTAGAGAAGTAACGTTCCAGAAGAGCCTCAACCAACTGGTCTTCTTTGCTATTCTCTATCCACAACCGGAGTGAGTGTGGGCTCACACGTACAGCTCTTCCACCGGTGACTCTCCTTCCAACCAATAGAGAGAACCCAAAGCTAGTGTTCGTGATTTGTGAACAAAAGCTCTCAGGGAGTTTTCAGATGCTCACTAGAAGAGTATCACTCTTAATCTCTCAAATTGATCTGAGTAAATCATTAGACTCACTCCCTTTTTATACCTATTGGTCCTTGGGGTAAGTCCATATCAGATTAGGTCTCAAAAATCGAAACAGAATCAAGTTCGGATCAATATCTGATAAGATACGCGTGAAAAACGCGTAATCTTAGCTGTCGCGGTCGGCATGCCGAACTGTGAGATAGGCAGGCCGAACTGGCCAGTTCGGCAGGCCGAACACGTCATCCGGCATGCCGAACTGCCGAGAAAAAATCTCCGCGAATCTTTTATTTTCCACCCGAGATTCTAAAGGATAAAGTCTCAGTTTTGATTCAAATAGCCCAATAAAAAAGATATCTGATCAAAACAAACTTTATCAAGATAATCTCTAAGAAAATAAATCAATTCACAATAATTCTACAAGTTTATCTTGTTCTAATTGTCCAAAATTAAAACAACCGATAAACAGACAAGAATTATCCGAACGCCATAATTCAACAAGTTCATCTTGAACTAATTTCTTACATAATTAATTCAACCGATAAACAGACATGAATTATTTGATTCTTATAAATTTTAAACCAATCTGATAAATCTGACATAAGTCACCAATTATTGGAAAAGCACGCCGTGTCGTTACAGGATTTTGTGAGCTAGCAAAGGGGACCAAAATGGACCTATAAAGTTCAAGCTCATGATAATTATGAAACCCAATATCCCAGATATACATTTCACAATTATCAACTCCAACGCTACTCCACTAAAAGCTTGGAGCTGCACTCTCGAACTTTATAGAATTACGAAGCTCGTGTAGCTAAGTCTCCATGACATATCATAGTGTATCGTATCCCCATATGATCATCCATAATCGGCTTAAGGACAAGTTCTGTCTTACCTTCCCGATTATTTTTATCTTACGTTCCATTGTCTCACCATTAGAAAACTTACCATCCAAAGATAGTATACCATTCGGTTACACCTATGTATCCAAATAGTTGAGCGCTCCAGTTTTCCAATTACAGGACAACGCATATAAGAGGATATCATTACTCCTAAAGAGGAGCTATAGATTTCATATCTATGAATAACAAGTCTACGCTACCAAGAGTCATGCCTCCAACGTACCGGCATGCATGCCACTATAGAGATGTGGGAGTCACCCATTGGTACATCAAAAGACACAAGTCGAGACAACGGGCCCATTATTCATCTCAGGATTAAGATACAATACAAATGATTGTCTAAAGTGAATCGATTTGCCAAGACAGAATTATTAATCCAAATCAATTCACTTTATGTCCCGATCCAACACATCGTCACCTATGACAACGCGCCAATGTTTCTATTCACGGAGTCCAACTCCGATGGCCAAGACAAACCATCTCCCAAAAGGGATATAGACAACATAACAATCTTTACATGAATAAAGCGCCCAACTTTATTCCCTCGATTGCGGATCATATATTTTAGACCATCACCTTAAGAGTCGTGTCTACCGCATAATCATCCCATCATATGCCCAACTCTTAAGGTTTAGACTGACAGTCTCAGACTACTGTTTGCTTATCATACATTCAACAAATATGAACGTAAAGAGGACAATATTTGGTATATATAAATGAATAAATTCTTTATTGATAAAAATGTCTCCAAAAACGTATTACATTTTTACTCCTTAGAGCATACATGTCTAACAAAATCCACCAGCAACAGGAGTTCCACCAGACATTGTTACACAAAAAATTGAGATTCTCAAACCCCAACATTTGAAAGATTTGTTCTTCAGGCACAAAATCCATTTGAATTATCATTAAATATATCTACAAAAAATGCCAAAGAATGAAACTTCCCAACTAGGAAAACCCAGATCAAACTTTCTTCTTTTTTCCAAATTCTTGCAAAAACCCACATGAGAATACGATCATGGAAGGGAAAATCGAAGGCCCCAAATGAGAATTCAGAAGAAACCCATTTCGTGGACGAGTCCATCGAGGCAAAAAGAAAATAGTGGAATATCTTGGTATAGGGTGTTTGGTTGCAGGAATAACATTTATACAAATATTTCTTATTAAAAATTTTAGGTCAACAGACTGTATTTTATAGTAAGGGCATTTTTGTTTTCTGGTGTCCTAGAAAGGGGCATTTGGGTACTAAAAAAGATTTTCTAAAAAGTCGAGGTACCGAAATAAAAAATTCTAAAACATTGATACCAAACTCAGACTTCGATATAACACATGTTACTAATTTGAAATTTTCTCTATTATTATTTTCAATGCTTTGCAGATATGTAGTCTAGAACCACAGGACCACAAGTGCTGTGTTTTTTCTCCTTTTTTGTTATATTTACTAATCTACTCACTTAATAGTTGAAAAAAATCTATACAATATTTTTAATTCTTTGCAAATCAATTGCCTAGACCCACCAAATATTGCCTTTTTCTGCCCTTTATTATTATATTTTTTAATTTTCTCACGTAAAGATAGTTTTTTTGGTAACATAAAGATATTTAGTTGAATGAAGAAGTCACAGTAGTCAAAAATCAAAAGGAGCTGAAATAAATTAATTGAAAAAAAAAAAAGACAAAATTCCTCTTAGGAAAAAAAAAAGGCCCAGAACAGAAACAAGGAAAGGTGAATCCCCGAAAGTTCCGGTTATTTCGGCGGGAATGCAAATGGTGACTCCATAACGCCACTGAACAGGAGGAGAAAATGGTCATTTCATATGAAAAATAATAGATGACCCGTAACGAAAATCAGTCACCTCAAATAAAATAATAGTTTGTTTCTTGAAAGATATATATTTTTTTTCTTTGACATTCATATTCAAATACAGCAAAAATTGTTATGATGCTGCATAGCCTAACATGAAAGGTTGTCTGGTTGTGAGCATTTAACAATACCTTATTGATGATAAAATGGTCCTCTATATATATATATATATATGTATGTATATATATATTTAAAACACAATATGTTTTCTCTACTTGAAAATCCATCATAGAAAAAGAAGAAAGTATCACTCTAAATAACTACTCTAATATTGTGTGTTTTTTTATTGCAATAAAGATATCTCTTTGTTTTAATCATGTTAAAATATTATTTTTAAAATTAAAATGTATACTTATCTCGGACTCTTCTTGAAACATAAAATGTTTTTTTTTTTATTTTTAGATTAATTGTTCTACATAATTTCTTTAAAAAAAAGGGGTAAAAATATCCCAATAGCCATTGCCAGAGGGTATTGGGGTGATAATTTCTACTGAGATAAATAATTTAAATTTTTTTTATTTTTTACCTGATTAATTTCATAACAATAATAACCTGCTGAATTTCTAGTTTTTTTTTTTTATAATTATAGGAAGAACTACTTTTTTTTTGGGTTGAAATACTATAATTATGAACTTTATTTTACGAAAGAAAAACCCAAACAAAAGTTGGCTATAATCATGACCGTTAGAGGGCTTTCCCATCCAACGGCCACAAAAGCATTCAAGTTCCAGCGAATTTAAATCCAAACTTTTTTATTTTTATTTTTTACATTTATTATATATATATATATATATATAAATATGTATATTAAGTTAAAAGTTGTAGGATATACACTGTGCTTACTGAGGTTTCTGTCTCCATTATATTTTCCATAACCATTTCCTCCACTCACTTTTTTTTTTTTTTTTTCCTTTTCCCAATTCTTTATGCTTTTTCTTAAATTACATTCATCCCTTCACTATCCTTCGAGTTCTCTGCAAAATCTCTGCTTTCTGTCATTGCATGAACCTTGTAGTCTCTTCAAATTCATTCCAGAAGCAAAGAAATGGTAAGAAAATGATCCTTTTTCATTGTCATAAATGCCAAATTGATTCCTTTTTATGCTAATTCTTTTTCCTAAATAATAATTCATGGTTTTGAACACCATATCATTTACTTCTCTGGGTATTGAATTTTTTTTGTTTTTATTTTTTTTCTGTCTCCTTTCTGGACTTGATAACCTTTTGGTTATTCATGTACTTTGTTTTTTTTTATTGCCATCTTTTATGGATTCCAGAAAATAGAGGAACTTTTACGATCAGAGTTATGTTTAGCTCAACTTAAAAAAAAAAATAGAGAAAAAAAAAACAAGAAAACTTTATCTACCAAACTAAATGTTTGATTTATAGATTTTGATCAAGTATTGAACTTTCCATTGAATACTATTTTACATTTCTCAAAAGGGTTATTTGAATTTTTCGTAAAATCTTATGTTTGGCATATAAACTAGATTAAATTCTGTGATGCAAAGTTTAAAACTTGGAGATGATAAAATCTTAAATTGGCTGGCAGTCGTTGAAATTACTCTTGTTGTTTGGATTTGGTTTTGAAGGTTGGATGCAAATTGCTCATAAAGAAGAAGAAAGCAGATTGGCTTAATGCTCTTTTGCGGAGCAAATTCTTTGATTCTTGTGTTCATCATCCAGATTACCGCAAAAATGAGAAAAACTTGTTCTGCATAGACTGTAATCTTGGATTCTGCAGACACTGTGTGACAGCTCATTGCCTTCATCGCCGGCTTCAGATCTGCAAATATGTTTATCATAATGTTGTTCGACTTCAAGACATGCAGAAACATCTTGACTGTTCAAGAATTCAGGTTTATTAGTCTATTCTCTATCTTCAATTATAGAGAGACCTTTTTTTCCTCTTCTGCCAATTCTGATGTGACTTGCAAATTATTGACATTATTTGATGGAATTTATGACACTTAACCTTTATTTCTTGTGAATGTAATCGGGAATTTCTGAATTAGTGTTCTTAATTATGGACTGATAAAGTACGGATTAGTGCCTTTTTTTTCCTGGTACAAGTTTGCTGATTTCTCACTGAGATCAAATTCAAGTATTTTATTTATGATTTGGTTGACAATTATGTTATCTTTTTAATTTGTTACCTCATCTTCATATCTTTTAGTTGATTGTTTTTGCCTTTTAGGTAGTGGGTGACAGTCTCATCCATCGAATGATGATGACAGTCTAAATGAATAATGATTTTTAATGTTGCTTTTGTTCTTTTTGTTTTTTTAATAGAATGAACACTAAATTCTCATCTTTGTCACTTTTTTTTAACCAATCTCTTGCTATATGTTTATGATGTTCAAATTGTGCAGTTGGTACTTGTAGTTGCAATTCCATGTAGCTACTTGATCAATGGTAAACGCTATAACCGACAAGTATTGCCCAGTTTCTAATAGATTTTTGTTTTCCTGTTTCCAATTGAAATTGCTTTGGCAACTGCATTGCTTTCTTGTTTAGTCGCAAATAAAAATTACTTTTACTTGCAGACATATAAAATCAATGGTGAAAAGGCTGTGCATCTAAATCCTCGGCCTCAATCCAAAGATGCAAAGCCATCAACAAAGTCATTCTGCGCTGGTTCCTGTGAAGCTTGTGGGAGATATATACAAGACCCGCCTAATCGCTTTTGCTCCATTGCATGTAAGGTAAATTTGCAGTAACCCCAATTCTTGAACTTCCTTATAGTGTTTATCGATTTGGTTTACGCTGTGGTCCGAGAATTTGCAGGTCTCAGTAACCCCAATTATTGAACTTCCTTGTAGCATTTATTAAGCCAGTTTAATTTTCTTAAGGCCAAAGTTGATGGATAATTCATGTGGTCTGCAATTTTGCAGGTATCATTAGTTCCGTTGAAGCCTAAAGACCAAAGCCAGAATTTCATAACTGTTCCTATTCCACAATATGGAGACTTGTCTTTCAAAGCAAACTACAACTCAGAAACAAATTTGAGTGAAATGGAATCGTCCCTATCGTTGGCTGAGTCAGCCGAGGAGGTTCATCCTTGTTGGGTTAATTCAGCCTTGAAGCCAAGGAAGCTTCTGCGCAAGAGGAAAGGCATCCCTTTCAGAGCTCCTTTTTATTGATGAGCCTTAAACTTCCCATCATAATTACTTTGTGCCTTTACATTATTGGTTTACATCTTGGTGTCACAAAAAAAAAATAATAAATAAAAAACCACAGCTATTACAATCTATGAGTCATAAATTATTGAAGGAAATCACTCTCAAGTAGACCCCATTTTGGAATTTAGTTGGGTTAGTTGAAGAATTGAGAGGGAACCCTATATTGTTTGATGTGAGTTCTTGAGGTTGTACAGCTTGAAAAAGAGGATGGTAAATGGTAAATTATATTGGTGGGAGAATTTTGGTCATGATCGTGCTTTCTGTCATCTTCTGTGGGGTTCTCCAAGGAATTGAATCCATTTTTTTTTTTGGTTAAAATTTTCTCTTGGTGGGATTTTTGTTTCTCCTATGGTTGAACTGGATATTCCTTGAATAAAGTAAGTTTTTGAACACAATTACAAAATTGTTTGATTGGCAACACATTGCTACTAAAGGCTTTGATTCTTTATTGGGTTCGTTTTCTTTCAATGGCGAATGTTTCTCACTGTGCTAGCATCAAGTATTGGTTGCTTTTTTCAAGACCCTCTTTTCTTTTTGTAGAAACCGCCAAAGAATGAAAGCTTTTGTCCCAATGTGTGTCGGACATTGTATATTGGTGATGGCCTCGTTTTCCTATCGGTTCTCGGTAGTTGTTTTTATTTGGGCCCTCTTAATTTTTTTTCTTCCCTTTTCCCCTTTGCATTATGGCAACTATAGTTTTCTTTATGTTTTCATGTGGATTATCGCAGACAGAAAGGTCAGGAAAAAGGGATTTTGAGTGAAATTAAATGACATGAACTCAGACAATGTAGTGAATCGAAAATTAAGGACTAAGCTGTATGCAATGCATGTTGCACATGGATTGCCAAGCTTTTTTTCTTGGCAAATTTTGTGGCCTTGGAATATGGTCAGAAAAGTGCTAACCATACCATTTGTCAGTCATTTATTGTTTTTAACCATGGTTTGATTAGGGGTATTGCTAGAGAAATATTTTGTGTTTCTTCTTGCGGCTTGTTCAAGTGTGAAAAAGCCATGGATGGTCGGTTTCATGTACTGGTAAAGTAAGGCTTTGGCCTTGGGATCATTTGTAAATACACATAATGTGTGTAAGACATGATTTAGAACAGCTTTTTTTACGCTCATTTATTTATTTATTATTTTTTTTAAGGTTCGGCGGCGTACACAAAACAAGCCCTTCTTTGACCTTGTGTACTGAAAAGAACACTATGCTTGAGTTCCTATTTTTTTGGCCTCCCCTCTTTTCTTTCTAACAAAACGGTGGAAAGCCAACTGTTTTTCCAATGGTTGATCCTTTTGCTAAATCAAGAGAGAGATTTGGCATGATGATTAGAGCCATTGCTTAGAACTATAAATATTGTTATATGTGAGAGCTTTACATTGTAGTAACTTTTTTGCTTTTACTGTAGCATGTGAGAACTTTACACTGTTTTTAACTGAAAAGTTGGTTAGAACCAACTGTTAGACCTGTATGTCCTAAAAAATGTAATATATTTTTAGAGACATTTTTATCAATAAAGAATTTATTTATTATCCATATAACAAATTGTTGTCTTCTTTACATTCATATTTGTTGGATGTATGATAAACAAACAAAAGTCTGAGACTGTTGGCGTACGCCTTTAAAATTAGGCATATAATGGATAGATTATGCAGAAGACATGATTCTAAATGTGGAGGTCTAAATCATAAGATCCGCAATCGAGGGACTAAAGTTAGGCGTTTTATTCATGCAAAGATTGTTATGTTGTCTATATCCGTAATGGGAGATGGTTTGTCTTGGTCATCGGAGGCGGACTCCGCAAATAGAAACATTAGTACATTGTCATAGGTGACGATGTATTGAATCGAGACATAAAATGTAATTGATTTGGATTAATAATTCTGTCTTGACAAATTAATTCACTTTAGACAAATATCTGTGTTGTATCTTAATCTTGAAATGAGTAGTGGGCCCCTTGTCTTGATTTATGTCTTTTGATGTACCACAGGGTGACATCCACGATTTATTATGGTACGCATACCGGTACGTTAGAGGCATGACTCTTGATGGCGTAGACTTGTTATTGACAGATACGAAATCCATAGCTCCTTTTTAGGAGTCGATGATATCCTTTTATATGCGTTATCCTCTAATTGGAAGACTAGAGCGCTCAACCATTAAGATACATAGGTGTAACCGAAATGGTATACTATCTTTGGATGGTAAGTTTTTCGATAGTGAGATAATGAAACGTAAGAGAAAAATAATCGGGAAGGTAAGATAGAATTTATCCTTAGGCCGATTATGGATAATCCTATAGGGATACAACATATTATGATATATCATAGAGACTTAGCTATTCGGGCTTTGTAATTCTGTATAGTTCGAGGATGCAACTTTAAGCTTTTAGTGAAATAGCGTTAGAGTTGATAATTATGAAATGTATATCTGTATAGGGATACAACATATTATGATATATCATAGAGACTTAGCTATTCGGGCTTTGTAATTCTGTATAGTTCGAGGATGCAACTTTAAGCTTTTAGTGAAATAGCGTGTAACGTCCCGAAATTTATTTAATGTTAAGTGTAATATAAATGATGAATTAGTGTGCCATAATTAAAGTTTTAACATTTATTAGACTATTTGGTTGGATTTTTTGAATTTTTGGTTGTTTTGTTAAATTAATGAATTCGAAGGATTTCTTATTGTTTTAAAATGATGTTTTGAGTTTTAAAACACCACAATTTGTAAAATGTTAAAAAAATACTCCGTTTTGCAAAACCGTGGGCGGCACATGGTTTTCGCACAGTAAAACCGCCCACCGATTTTCTCTATTTATTTCCTTCCTCTCTCTCTCCTCTCATTCACTCTCCGGTTTTCTCTCTCTCCTCTCTCTCTCTCGGCAGCTCTCTTTCTCTCTCAATTCTCTCTCAAATTTTGAACTCCATTTCGAATCCAAGCTTCGGGATAGCAAGGAGGAAGCTCGGGGACGTGATTCGGCAACCGAGAACGCGGATTGAAGCTTCGATTCGAGGTTAGATTCGAAATTTCTAAACTTTTTACAAAATTTCCAATTTTGTGTGTTTTTGAAATCTAAGTTTGTTTTAGCTTAGAAAACCGTGGATTTGTGTTAAATGAGCTTAGAACAACTAGAATCTAAGCCTAGATTGAAGAAAAACGGATTGAATTCAAGATTTTTCATTTTTCTCCTCTTTTTCTCATTTTCGGATTTTTGAGGATTTCGAGTTTAAATGTTGTTTAAATGATTCCAAACATGTTCTAGAATGTTTTTCTATCAACTATAGTTGTTTTTCATGCCTGGGATTTGAGAAAAATAGGTTAGAAACAAGATTTGGATTTTGGGGATCGAGAAACCCGTGGCTGGGATTTCTGGGTTTTCCCAGTTCGACAGGCCGAAGTTCATGTTCGGCAGGCCGGAGTGATGATCGGCAGGCCGGTGTTCTTCCGACCGGCAGGCCGAACCTTGTTTCCGGCAGGCCGAACTGTGCAGTTCGGCAGGCCGAACTGTGCAGTTCGGCAGGCCGAAGCAGGGCGTCCGGCAGGCCGACCGAGGCATGGAAAATTTTGTGATTTTTACCCGTTTTCACTGTTTTGAACCCTGATTTAAATCCCAACCTTATAGGATGATTTTAAAGGTACAAATGGCACACTAGGACATCATGAAATGATTTAGTAACATAGAATGTCTCGAACTAGATATTGATCGACTTAGTTTGTATCTAGGATCGTTCGTGGTTCCGTGGAGCTAACGTATAGCGGACCGGGATTACGGTGTGGGGTACCGGCACGAGTATTGAGGTAGGACTTCTATCCTATTTCTTTGGTAGCCTGGTTTTGAAATGATTTGGCTTTGAAAAGGATTTCTATCCAAAATGTTTTCAACGGTTGTTTGAAAATGGTTTTATCGGTTATATTTTAATATACCGTGAACTGAAATGAATTTCATAATAAATGTAATTGACAACACTCGGTAATTGGGTTTTGAATGATAATGATAATAAACACATGGGCATGATGCCATATCAGAGATCGGGTCGTGTAGCGATCGACCTTGGGGGCAGGTCCCGAAACCCAGCTGGGCCACTACGGTGGTGATTTCATGGTTTGCCTAGGTAAAAGTAAATTGGTGTTTTGATTTGACGAGTAGACTGTTCTGTGTCAGGACGGTTCTACTCAAATTGTTTATCTATTTATTTATTTAAGTTTCCTTTGAATAACTTCTAATAATGCTGTGTTCCTTTGCGTTAAACTATTTTTATAAAACATAGTCCTACTGAGCCTTTCGCTCACGTTTTATCTGTTTTAAATTTCCCCTAGGTGGTTTCCCCTTTAGGTTTCGAGAAGATTCTTCGGACCGAACTCAGGAGCAATAGGAGAATTTATTTATATTCTGTATTATTAATCAAGGCATGTAAGACTTAACCATATTTGTACTTGGGCTGTAATTGTATTTATGATATTGTCAGATCCATGTGTGTGCACAAGTTGTGGGTTGTGGAACCCATATTCGCGGTTTTTATTCAATTATTATTATTTGCTAAATATTTATAAATTCGTTTATCAAATGTGGTGGAAAATCTCTTTATTTCTTACTTAATTGGATTCTTAAACACTTAATTTTAATTAAATTCTCTTTTAATTAATCTAAATATTTCGCCACGTCACCTCCCGTACTCCGGGGCGTGACAGAATGGTATCAGAGCTCAAGGTTATGAACCTTGGGAATTGTGCACACATAGGTTTGACAATGAAATACCTCTGACAGTCCAAATTTTGTTTTCAGAAGTGAGAGAATGGCACCTAGACGTCGTTCGACCGCTGACGCCGAGTTCGAAAATGATGAGAGCATGATGAGGTCTATGTTTGCGGCTTTCCGGCAGATGGCAGCCAGGGCTAGACCGGAAGACTCCAGTGTTGGTAGTCGGCATGCTTTCTTTAAAGAATTTCGGCGGGCGTCTATTTCGACTTTTGATGGCAATGGGGATCCGCAGTTAGCTGAATATTGGTTGGATTCGATCTTGAAGCATCTAGATACTCTTGGTGTGCCTGAGGAGTATCGTGTGGAGTTTGCGGCGTATAAGCTCGAGGGTGGCGCCAACACCTGGTGGAAACAAACTAAGCGTCTGGAGCGCGGTGGCGATATCGGTTGGGACAAGTTCGAGGAGCTGTTCTATGATCGGTATTTTTCGCAGGGATATAGAGATCAGAAAGCAGCTGAGTTTTATAGATTGCAGCAGGGTGATCTATCAGTTCGGGAGTATGAGGCAAAGTTTAACGAGTTGGCTAGGTTTGCTCCATCAGCGGTGGCATCGGAACGTGAAAAGTGTATCAAGTTTCAGGAAGGACTCAAGGCTCCTATTCGGCGGCAGTTGGTTGCTCTACGGCTTAGGAGTTTCGGAGAGCTTGTGTCATCGGCGATCTCCGTGGAGAATGATTATGTACAGTATTGTGAGGACTGAGCCAAGGCTTCAGGAGGACCGCAGAGGAGTGGCAGGAAGAGCATTAGTAGTCGTCCAGCTCCGGGGAAAGGCAAGCAAGGCGGTGCGACCAGTGGCAGCAGCAGTTCGTCTGGCAGCGGGCGCAGCAATCCCTACAGCTTTCATTGTCATTTCTGTCAGCAGCCCGGACACATCAAGAGGAATTGCCCGATCAGGAGTGCTCGTCTTGGATCGCAGACCGGGGAGGATGCCAGTCGTTCATCTCAGCCTCAGCCTCAGACCCTACCTCCGCCTCCGCAGTACCCGCAGTTGTAGTATCCGTAGTTTTCTCCTCAGCAATTCTCATATCCGGCACGGGGGCAGCAGCCGCAGTATTTTCAGCGCAGTGTTCCTCAGTATAGAGCGCCGAGTACAGGTAGTGTGCAGTCATCTCCATCTCAGCAGTATCGGCCGAGTAATCCAGGACCCAGCAATGTCGGTAGAGGAAAAGGAAAAGCGCCAGTGCAGGTTCATGCAATGGCATCTGGAGGGTCAGATTCTCAGACTGGTAACACGGTTGTCGATGGTATGGTTTTGGTTTCCAGATCTCTAGCTCGCGTTTTATTTGATACCAGTGCCTCTCATTCTCTCATTTCGAGTTCTTTTGTACATGCCTTGGGATTAGAAGTAGAAGAGTTTAAGGAACCCCTAGTCATAACTTCTCCCTTGGGGCGGGTATGTGTGAATTGTATGTGTAAATCTTGTAAAATAAAGATTGGGGATGAGATTCTGAAAAGTGATTTGATTGTACTCCCCATGAGCTCCTATGATGTGATCTTAGGGATGGACTGGTTGTCCAGGTATAGCGCAGTTGTGGACTGTCAACTTAGAAAAGTGACCCTAGTGTCTGATAGGGGGACGGTAATCACTTACCAGGGTGGTGGTGATTGGCTAATGAGTGAGCGCCTTATAAAGTCGTGTCTAGGAGGGCGAAGGAATCTAGGTTGTTGTGCTTTTCTTGCCAACCTGGATTGCGAGCCCTATGTTTCGAGTAGTAGTGTAGCGATTCCGGTGGTTGATGAGTTCGAGGATGTTTTCCCCGACGAGTTATCAGGGTTACCACCGCATCGGGAGATTGAGTTTGGTATCGAGTTGTTTCCAGGGACATCACCAATTTCTATGGCACCTTATCGGATGGCGCCAGCAGAAATGAAGGAATTGAGGAAGCAACTTCAGGAGCTTGCTGATAAAGGGTATATCCGGAATAGCACATCTCCGTGGGGAGCACCTGTTTTGTTTGCTAAGAAGCACGATGGGACTCTCAGGTTATGTGTGGATTATCGGCAGCTGAATCGTGTTACGGTGAAGAACAAGTATCCCTTGCCTAGGATTGATGAGCTATTTGATCAGTTGGGAGGTTCGCGATACTTCTCGAAGATTGATTTGCGTTCAGGTTATCATCAGCTCAGGATCAAGGAAGAGGATATTCCCAAGACAGCTTTTAGGACTCGGTATGGGCACTTCGAGTTTCTGGTTATGTCTTTCGGGTTGACGAATGCTCCAGCAGCTTTTATGGATCTGATGAACAGGATATTTAGGCCGTATCTGGATCAGTTTGTGATCGTGTTCATCGATGATATTCTTGTGTATTCTAAGACTTGGGAGGAGCATGAGCAGCATCTTCGGATCGTGCTTCAGACTCTGCGGGAGCACCAATTGTATGCTAAGAGGGAAAAATGTGAGTTCTGGTTGACTGAGGTCAAGTTTCTGGGTCATGTCATCTCGGAGCATGGTATCTCAGTGGATCCATCCAAGATTGAAACTATATTGGAGTGGGAACGACCAAGGAATGTCGCGGAGATTCGCAGCTTCTTAGGTCTTGCTGGATATTATAGGAAATTTGTAAAGGACTTTTCGAAGATTGCAGCTCCGTTGACGAGATTGATCAAGAAAAACGTCAGGTTTGAGTGGGATGAAGATTGTGATCTTGCTTTTCAGGAATTGAATAACCGGTTGACTTCAGCTCCAGTGTTGATTATTCCTAGCAGTGATGAGCCGTATGAGGTTTATGCTGAAGCTTCAGGGCGCGGACTTGGATGCGTGTTGATGCAGCATGGACGTGTAGTTGCGTACGGATCGAGACAGCTACGACCTCACAAGCGGAATTATCCTACTCACGATTTAGAGCTTGCAGCGATGATCTACGTGCTGAAGATTTGGAGATGTTACTTGTATGGAGCATCGTTTCAGGTCTTCTCCGATCACAAGAGTTTGAGGTATTTGTTCACTCAGAGGGATCTTAATCTGAGGCAGCGCAGATGGGTAGAGTATATGGAGGATTATGATTTCGCGTTGCAGTATCATCCCGGAAAAGCTAATGTGGTCGCGGACGTGCTTAGCAGGAAGTCTTCAGGGATTCTCGCTTGTTTGATTTTTGAGGACTGGAGCAGGGATGCGACAGTGAGTGAGTATCGGCTACTGTATCATGAAGATGGTGATCGAGTTTCGTTATATCATGTGGAAGCGACTCCAGCTCTTGTTCGGATGGTGAAGCAAGGTCAGTGGCAGGATCGACATTTGCAGGGGATTTGGTCGCGGATTCAGAACGGAGAGCAGTTCGAGGAATGGAGCGTGCATGCAGATGGATCGTTGTACTTCCGGGAGCGTCTTGCAGTTCTAGTTATCGCCGAGGTGACGAAATCCGTTCTAGATGAAGCTCATAGGTCTCAGTTCGCTATTCATCCGGGGAGCACCAAGATGTATCGTGATTTGAAGAGGCACTATTGATGGAGAGGCATGAAGAAAGATGTTCGAGAGTACGTGGCCAAGTGTTCGACGTGTCTTCGGGTGAAGGCTGAGCATCAGAAGCCTGCAGGTCAGCTTCAGCCGCTTCCTATTCCAGGGTGGAAATGGGAGCATGTGACGATGGATTTCCTCACAGGTTTGCCGAGGACGGAGCAGCGGCATGATGCAGTTTGGGTTGTGGTCGACAGGTTGACGAAATCGGCGCATTTCATTCCGTTTAGGTCGACGTGTTCCAGGAAGATTCTCGGGGAGTTGTATATGCAGAACATTGTGAGGTTGCATGGAGTTCCTTTGTCCATCACCTCTGATCGAGATACCAGGTTTAATGCTAAGTACTGGAGGAGTTTTCAGGAGGCTTTGGGTACGAATTTGAACTTCAGTACGGTATTTCATCCTCAGACTGATGGGCAGTCTGAGCGGGTTATTCAGGTTCTCGAAGATATGTTGCGTGCTTGTGCGTTGGACTTCGGCGGAAATTGGAAGCAGTGTTTGCATCTAGCGGAGTTTGCGTACAACAACAGTTATCAGGCAAGTATCGGTATGGCACCATTTGAGGCATTGTATGGGCGACCGTGTCGGTCACCTGTGTGTTGGGCCGAGCTGGAAGATAGAGTTATTCTTGGGCCGGAAGAGATTCGTGATAGCAACGAGAAAGTCGCGGTGATTCGGGATCGGTTGAGAGCAGCTCAGAGTCGGCAGAAGAGCTACGCAGATAGGAGACGTAGACCCTTAGAGTTCGCGGTTGGAGATTTTGTTCTCTTGAGGGTGTCACCTCGTAAGGGAACTATGCGGTTCGGAGTGAGTGGGAAACTCGCGCCGAGGTATATTGGGCCGTTCGAGATCACTCAGCGTGTTGGTGTGGTCGCTTATCGGCTTAATCTTCCGCCCGAACTTTCTCATGTGCACGATGTGTTTCATGTGTCGATGCTTAGAAAGTGTCCACCTGAGCAGGATAAGATAGTTTCGTTTCGCGATGTGTAGGTTCAGGAGGATACGACGTACGAAGAAGTGCCGATTCAGATCATCGACCGGAAAGTGATTAGCTTGCGTCGTCGTGAGATACCGTTGGTAAAGGTCGTGTGGCAGCATCACGGGGTTGATGAAGCCACTTGGGAATTAGAGTCGGGTATGCGGGAGTTATATCCGCATTTGTTTTGTTTTTGAGATGAGTTGTAAATTTCGAGGACGAAATTTCTTTTAGGGGTGGAGAGTTGTAACGTCCCGAAATTTAGTGTAATATAAATGATGAATTAGTGTGCCATAATTAAAGTTTTAACATTTATTAGACTATTTGGTTGGATTTTTTGAATTTTTGGTTGTTTTGTTAAATTAATAAATTCGAAGGATTTCTTATTGTTTTAAAATGATGTTTTGAGTTTTAAAACACCACAATTTGTAAAATGTTAAAAAAAAATACTCCGTTTTTGCAAAACCGTGGGCGGCACATGGTTTTCGCACAGTAAAACCGCCCACTGATTTTCTCTATTTATTTCCTTCCTCTCTCTCTCCTCTCATTCACTCTCCGGTTCTCTCTCTCTCTCGGCAGCTCTCTTTCTCTCTCAATTCTCTCTCAAATTTTGAACTCCATTTCGAATCCAAGCTTCGGGATAGCAAGGAGGAAGCTCGGGGACGTGATTCGGCAACCGAGAACGCGGATTGAAGCTTCGATTCGAGGTTAGATTCGAAATTTCTAAACTTTTTACAAAATTTCTAATTTTGTGTGTTTTTGAAATCTAAGTTTGTTTTAGCTTAGAAAACCGTGGATTTGTGTTAAATGAGCTTAGAACAACTAGAATCTAAGCCTAGATTGAAGAAAAACGGATTGAATTCAAGATTTTTCATTTTTCTCCTCTTTTTCTCATTTTCGGATTTTTGAGGATTTTGAGTTTAAATGTTGTTTAAATGATTCCAAACATGTTCTAGAATGTTTTTCTATCAACTATAGTTGTTTTTCATGCCTGGGATTTGAGAAAAATAGGTTAGAAACAAGATTTGGATTTTGGGGATCGAGAAACCCGTGGCTAGGATTTCTGGGTTTTCCCAGTTCGGCAGGCCGAAGTTCATGTTCGGCAGGGCGGAGTGATGATCGGCAGGCCGGTGTTCTTCCGACCGGCAGGCCGAATCTGGAGAAATGTTCGACAGGCCGAACCTTGTTTCCGGCAGGGCGAACTGTGCAGTTCGGCAGGCCGAAGCAGGGCGTCCGGCAGGCCGACCGAGGCATGGAAAATTTTTGTGATTTTTACCCGTTTTCACTGTTTTGAACCCTGATTTAAATCCCAACCTTATAGGATGATTTTAAAGGTACAAATGGCACACTAGGACATCATGAAATGATTTAGTAACATAGAATGTCTCGAACTAGATATTGATCGACTTAGTTTGTATCTAGGATCGTTCGTGGTTCCGTGGAGCTAACGTATAGCGGACCGGGATTACGGTGTGGGGTACCGGCACGAGTATTGAGGTAGGACTTCTATCCTATTTCTTTGGTAGCCTGGTTTTGAAATGATTTGGCTTTGAAAAGGATTTCTATCCAAAATGTTTTCAACGGTTGTTTGAAAATGGTTTTATCGGTTATATTTTAATATACCGTGAACTGAAATGAATTTCATAATAAATGTAATTGACAACACTCGGTAATTGGGTTTTGAATGATAATGATAATAAACACATGGGCATGATGCCATATCAGAGATCGGGTCGTGTAGCGATCGACCTTGGGGGCAGGTCCCGAAACCCAGCTGGGCCACTACGGTGGTGATTTCATGGTTTGCCTAGGTAAAAGTAAATTGGTGTTTTGATTTGACGAGTAGACTGTTCTGTGTCAGGACGGTTCTACTCAAATTGTTTATCTATTTATTTATTTAAGTTTCCTTTGAATAACTTCTAATAATGCTGTGTTCCTTTGCGTTAAACTATTTTTATAAAACATAGTCCTACTGAGCCTTTCGCTCACGTTTTATCTGTTTTAAATTTCCCCTAGGTGGTTTCCCCTTTAGGTTTCGAGAAGATTCTTCGGACCGAACTCAGGAGCAATAGGAGAATTTATTTATATTCTGTATTATTAATCAAGGCATGTAAGACTTAACCATATTTGTACTTGGGCTGTAATTGTATTTATGATATTGTCAGATCCATGTGTGTGCACAAGTTGTGGGTTGTGGAACCCATATTCGCGGTTTTTATTCAATTATTATTATTTGCTAAATATTTATAAATTCGTTTATCAAATGTGGTGGAAAATCTCTTTATTTCTTACTTAATTGGATTCTTAAACACTTAATTTTAATTAAATTCTCTTTTAATTAATCTAAATATTCCGCCACGTCACCTCCCGTGCTTCGGGGCGTGACATAGCGTTAGAGTTGATAATTATGAAATGGATAATCCTATAGGGATACAACATATTATGATATATCACAGAGACTTAGTTATTCGGGCTTTGTAATTCTGTATAGTTCGAGGACGCAACTTTAAGCTTTTAGTGAAATAGCGTTAGAATTGATAATTATGAAATGTATATCTGGGATATTGGGTTTTATAATTATCGAGAGCTTGAACTATATAGATCCATCAAGTCCCCTTTGTTAGCTCACAATAAATCATGTAACGATACGGCATATTTTTCTAATAAATTGGTGATTTATGTCAAATTATCAGATTAGCTAGAATTATATAGGATCAGATAATTCATGTATGTTTATTGGTTGAATTAATTTTGTGAAAATTAATTCAAGATAAACTTGTTGAATTATCGAGAATATTTATTTTTTAGAGATTATCTAGATAAAGTTGTTTGATCAGATAACTTCTCTATTAGGTTATTTGAATTAAAATTGAGGCTTTATCCTAAAGAATCTCAAGTGAGAAATAAAAAATTTGCAAGGATCATTTATTGTAAGTTTGGCAGGCCGATCTTGAGGTTCGGCTTGCCGATGGAATAAGTTTGGCAGGCCAATCTGCCAGTTAGGCCTGCCGACCGAACGATAATATGATCATGCGTTTTTACAAGATTTTATCAGATTTGATTTTTTTGAGACCTTATCTGATAAGGATTAATCTCTAGGCCTAACCTCTATAAATAAGAAATGAGACTCATAAGTTATTTAGACCAGTTGAGAAATCTAGATTGAGCAGTCTATCTATGAGTCTCTGAAACTCCCCTGAGAGCTATTGTTCACAAATCACGAACCTTAGTTTTAGGTTTTCTTAATTGGTTGGAATGAGAGTCACCGGGGAAGAGCTGTACGTTGTACACCCACACGCACTCCAATCGTGGATAGAGAATAGAAAAGAAGACCAGTTAGTTGAGGCTCTTCTGAAACGCTTTTCTCTTCACAGATTACAAGGAGCTCTTCAGCATAAAAAAATTAGTAAGATTTGGTTAACTTATACATATAGCGTGTCAAACTTGTGTTTTAGAAAATACTCGAATTAAAAGTTTTAAAATTTACGCTGCGTACTATTTTTTCAACACCAACTAATGCTAAACAAGCTATACGAAAGGATGCAAATGCACCAAGAAATCGGAATTTTAAAAATCAAGGTCCTTGGTGTTGTTATAAAAATATTGTACTGTTTATGTACTTACTGTCTCAAATTATATATTAATTTACGTGCTGAATTTTTTTTAAAAAAATTGTGCTCAAATAAAGAAATAAATTAAAGAGATTGACTAGCTTAATTGGTATTTAGTTGGTGTATAAGTTGTTTTTTATGTGCTGTCTCAGGGTTCAAATTCAATTTAAAGAAGACGCAAAAAGAAAAAAAAAAAATTTAAGGGTTGATTCCCTTCAAGACTTTTTTGAGTAAATTTAGAAACTTAACACCGTGAATCAAAAGAGCCCCTCTTAGCTTTGAAAAGTTCTGACCTATTAAACCAGCAAAAAAAAAAAAAGGGGGATAAAAAGTTTGTTATACTAATTTTATCATAATCATTAATCCGATCTATTTCAATAGGATGTATTTGACTGGTAAACTCGAGCATTAGCCTTACACATTGACTGAAATCTATTTCATAAGTAGTAAGATTATAGAAATGTTTTGTGAGAATACAAAAAAAAAAAAAAAAAAAAGAAAGGGATGTGACCTCTGCGCTACCCTGCTTTGCTTGATTTTTTAATTATATTTTTTTAATTTAAATTCTCTCTATCTTTTTCATATGCTTGAAATGACTGCCTGGTCTATATAATGATTAACGAATCATCTACAGATTCTCCAACCAAAAAAGAACCCAATGAAGAAAAAGAGCACCTTATGATCTGTAAAGTTGATAATATCTCCTCATTACGAATGAAAAATGTTGTCACGGACAAGTTGACAAGTTGACAAGTTGCGTCCAATATTTTTAACCAGTTTGGAATTGGATGAATCCGCGGACCATATAATCCCAAAATTATATTAAAACAAATGATCTTTCACTTTTTATTCGTATGTGTATAGTGATCACAACAACTTTGCAAATTTTAATAAAAAAAAAAAAAAACAACTTTGTAAATTTTGATGAAGAGAAAACGGTCATGACCCATGATGAGACCACTTATAGTAAGTTGGTGTTTGTGTACATGAAGTGCTTAGTAAAAAGTACTAAATGCAATTGCCATCTCCTCTGGAATGGTTTTTTTTTAGCAACTTTTTTTGTTTTGGTGGTGATGATCCACACCGTTTGGTTTTCGAAACCCATCACGGGAGACACGAACCTTTATAACAATGATTTATAAGTCAATGCACACTAATTTTGTACATTAATGTATCAAATGTTGTTGTAGCAAGCACCTTTAAACAAATCTATCAATTTCTCGTCAGAGCAAATATTATGAGTATTTAATGTTAGGCAAAAATATGACACAATAATATCCTTGAGATATTATCAACGAAATTATATTGAGAATTATAAAATTGAAACTACAAATGAAGAAAGCAGTTAATAACAATGATATAAATAGTGGAAATAGAATATGTTAAATCACGAGGCATGTGAACAAGGTGTAAAATTTAAGATGTTTGCATAGGAAATTAGAGAACAAGATAGTAATGTTTAACTTTATTTTGCCATAACATATTGGACGAACTGTTAGGGATGAGCATGATTCGAACAATTTAAATTATATTAGCCTCTAATATTAACCTCTAAAAGTCTAAACTTCAGAACTTGTGCGACTATCCTTAATGTTATCTGAATTTAATTTCTTTGAATTAGGGTGGTTTTATGAGAAACTAGGTTTAGATTTTTTTTCCTAGTATTTCTTTTTTTTTAAATACCCAAATATCTATGTTATTTATCAATATATAGTCTAAGGACTACAAGCACTCAAAACCACCTATGATTATTGACACACCAAAATGACCCCAAAATGAAATCAAACACACATTTAAGTAAACACACAATCGGAACCATGTTTTCCTTTACTCTTTGTGGAAACGATCTTATACTTAGTATTGACTTACATATTCTATCTCTCTTTTGTTTGTTTTTGTTACTTGTGAAAACCATATTATACTTAGTATTGACTTAGATATTCTATTTCTCTTTTGTTTTTGTTTTTGTTTTTTGTTTTTTCCTGCTTGAATAAGCTTGTTTCTTCCATTCAAGATATAATTGACTTGGACTTTAATAATTTGGGCATCTAAGCTGCTTATAAAATGGACAAGATTATGCACTGATTTCGGGTACCAACAATGGACGAGCATCTAAGCTGCTTATAAAATGGACAAGATTATGTACTGATTTTGGGTACCAACAATGGACGAGCCTCCATTATAGATATAAAAATATGAGAGAGAAAAGATAGCCTCTGATTTTTTATGTGCCTTGGATGTGGAGTAGGGATTTTTATGGGTTGAGAGGACACTATAACCTTAATCTCTTTCCCATATGGTATAAGAGTTTTTTTTTTTTTTCCTAATTTTTCTAACTTCATGGGTACACTTTGGTGTTAATTTCTCATTCACCTATGTATCATTTGAGCATACAAATGTACCATCTCAATATTTTTATGTAGAAGAACAAGATTCTACTATAACTTGTCATTAATACGTAGTAAGTCTTACTCAAAATCGAGTCTCAAAATGTCATTTGTCCACCTTAAAATGCCATTTTCAGCATTTATATTCAATTTCTTTTACAGTTTGTGAGTGAAAAATAACTTTAGAGACAATGTGCTTTGTTCTGTCTTTTTTTACGTAGCATCCTTTAACTTGGGTTATACGAAATTTTCTCATATGATATTGTTGAACATGTAATCCAAATTAAATGAGTTGTTGGGGCTGCTCTGAACAACCCAACTCTAAGTTTGAGCTCCCCTCAGTTCTATAATCCATGCCTGACCGGTTTTGCACGGTAAAATGAGCACCATTTTTCAAATTCTCTCACCGATTCCGTTACTTGAACCCATACATTTGATCCTTCACGCGACCCTTTTTTTTTTTTTTTTGTACAAGAACCATATTTCTTCCTTTTTTGTTTTAATTGCCAGTTTCATTTCGTAAAAAAAGAATCCTACTTTCGTACATTTTCGTAGTTTTATTTTCTTTGTTGTTGTTGTTGTTTTCTCATAAATTGTCAAGTTTACCTAGAAATGTCAATTGAGTCAAGCCGCCCAACAAGTACAAGGGTACGGCATGAAAAATTTTGGGCCCGACACAAAATGGCACAAGGTTATATTGGGCAGAGATAAACATGACAAAGATGATGGGCTGTATTGGGCTTATAGTTTTAGGTAGGGGTGGCAAAATTCATGTTCGTGTCAGCACGATACGTTTAGGTCGAACGTGAACACGACCCGATTAATAAATGTGCTAAAAACACAAACACGAACACGACTCGTCTATGACACGCATAACATGGCATGACACGATTAACACGATTACTAATTGGGCCGTGATAGGTTGACACGATAACAACATGCATATGGTACGCTTATGACGCAGTTAACTAAAAATTGAAATTTTTTTTTAAAAAAACCAATGAAGAAAATTAACAAAAACACAATATCTAATTAGTACGAACTTACTATAAATATTTCAAATATTTTTATTTTTAAGTTTAAATGTGTTATAAATAAGTAGGTTGTGTCGTGCCGTGTCAATATGTTTACGGTCTGTTTAATTAAACGTTTTAAGGCGTGTTAGGCATGTTGACATGAATCCAACTCGTTTGTTTTCATGTTATTCGTGCCAACCCATTTATGACCTAATTAATAAACATGCAGTCCAAACCTGTTTATTTTGTGTCGTTTTCGTATCGTGTCATCATGCAGTGTCCGAAATTACCGACCCTAGTTTTAGGTACATAAGTTGGGTATGACACGATCTGACTAAAATCATGAGTATGAAACGACACAACATAACCCATTGAGCATGATGGGATGGCACGATGAATATAACTTTTTATTTTTTATTATGTAGTTGTAATAGTAATATGACATATTTCTGTATCTAAAAAAATTTAAATCTTCATAAACATAATTAATTGATTTCACCTTAATGCTTTTTTAGTTTTAGAATTTTGATATGGGCTACAAAATATAACATAATATGGAAACTAACCAATGATTAACTTTTCTAACAAAAAAGAACCAGTTGATTTCACCTTTTATTTTACAAGCTTGAATGGTACTTCTATATTTTAGCGAAAAATTGAAATATTATACTTTATGTTTGTGGGTTTTTTTTTCATTTTCAATAAAATGTTGAGTTAGAGGTTTGAGTATTGGATTTTAGCGGGATCAAGTTTTTTGTTTGTTAATAAAATATGAAGTTCATTTTTATTTATTTTTTAATGAATTTATTTTTATTTATATAATATTTTTACTTGAAAAGTATGAAAATTATTTTTTTACAATGCAAAAAATAATTTAAAATGGCCAAAGGGCTCAATAAGCTAGTTCAATGGTCATTGTGCTAGGCACAATAAAAGCACGAGTACGATATGAGCATAAGCATGAGCACGACATACACGAGCACAAGATGTGCTTGAGCTGTTGGGCCAGGCCAAGCCTATATTTTTTAATCTTAAACTGACACGAGCATGACGTGAAGCTTCAATCGGCCATGCCAGGAACGAGCACAATGCACACTTTGGCCCAACTAATTATAAGTCAGACCGGCACGTCATGACACGATTAACATCTCTTTTCCCTTATTAACTTTTTTAAAGAATTAATCTTTCACTTACATGTTTTTTTTTCATTTTCAACATGTTTTAATCATTTTATTATTATTTATTATTCAAGCTTTGTTATCCAAATACCAATTTAGTTAAAATTGCAATTTTCAACACTCAACAAAATATAAATTTAGTTTAGATGTTTAGTTTGTGCTAAAACTCAAATTGCATATCTAAAAGTTAATTTGAACTACCGTTTAAACCATATAATTTGAACTTTTTTGTACAAATAAAGAAGTTCTAACAATGACAATTTAAACCGATGGACCAAACGCGGCTCTGTGTAATTCTCTTTGAAATGGTGAAATCTTCTAAACATCATAATAAACGTGGCCTATTTAAGAGTTAACGGATTCAAATTACATGTTCTTTACTTACCCAGCATTTATAATTATCGCTCATTGTCAGAATTAATATTGGTGAGTAAAAGAACAAGTTTATCCTTTTTAGTGATCTTTACCAAATATTAATATCAATTAATTATCGACATTAACACCCGATGAATACAAATATGACTGGCGTCAGACTTATGCCTAAACGTTTTCATATCTGACCAGAATAGCAAGCGACATGCCGTATTCTGTGAAAGACCGAGTTGTCCTTTGGTTCAGTCGTTTTTATTTTTCTTGTCTGAAAAAAAAAACAAAAATAAATTAAGAACACGTATCCTATCCTGGAAACATATTCCAAAAGGACAAAAAAACCATTAAAAAGGGACGAAAACAAAGGAGAGAGAAAAGTAATAGAAGAGGACAGCCCGCAGTCCTGAACGTCTTGCGATTTTATTTATTTATTTATTTATTTTGCTAAAGTAAGAGTTCGTGATCAAGCGCGTGGAAGAATTAATTAAGAAGTAAAATAAGTGGGCAGAAAATGTTGCTAATATTTAACTGAATGAGGAAACACCAGCCTTCAATCAACACTCAAAAACTGCCAAAATTCCCGCTGAGAGTAAAATAGAAAAATAGATAAATACATAATTAAGTAAAAATAACCCAACCATGAATGAAGCAAAACTAAAAACGACCCATTTCTCGACATGAATTTCTCCTGCACAAAAATCCTTAGATCTGTCTCTCCTACTCCGAAGGCTAACACCCAATTGCTTTCTCTCTCTAAGCTCTAACATCCTTTCGGGCATTTTTGTGGATATTACATCGGAATGTCTGTAAGTTTTTCCTTCTTCCCATGATGTTTTGGATTAGATCTATTGGCTTTTGTTGATACCCATTTCTCTGATTGTTTGACATTTCTTTGGGTATTAGTCTTGCGGCCAATGTCTTCTTTCATCCTGTTTGCTTCCCGAGGAAATGCGGGAAATAGGAGGTTCACAAAAGTAATATCATTTTGTGTAGAATTGGGAGATCTCACTTTTAAGCGTATATTTAGGTTGAACATGAAAATTAGCTATATACCCTTCGTAATCTACAATGCCAATGGACATAACTTCTGGAGTGGAATTGAAGTTTGTGAAATCTAGTTATATGAGATCTTTTCTTTTGGGGAATCCTTTTATTGGAAATAGGGTATCATGAGCCTAAACGGTGTCTGGCTTTCTGTAACCCACCAATCAAATTTCGTCACCTTTTCAGATGGGTAACATGTGGGTGATACAGATGAATTCCAAGTGGGGATTAGAGGGCTGATGCAGAGTTGTTGCTCTATGCATCTCAGAGCACCCTGTCCTTTATTAGCATTATTATTATTATTTTTAATTTCATTTTCTCTTTAGTCCTTATGAATCATTGGCACATCTCTACTTTTTCTTTCTTTTTTATAATTTCCCTTCATGATATGCTTGCAAAAGTTGTAGATTTCCTTGCTGCCACATGTAACATAAACAAAGTACCTTTCTGCTCATATAAGCATGAGCTCACACTTGATATCACCATCTATTAGGTGACGTTTGGTTTATGTCATAATTACTTACAATTAATTTGGAATATCAGACAGTGATTTCTTAGATTATTGCTGTATTATGATTGTTTCCCTTATTTTCTTTTTGTATTTTGTTTTTTTATTCATCAGCTTAATCTTCATGTTTACCGTCTTACAATGAAAGTAACCTCCTTGGAAATTCCATGTGCAGGGTCTGGCAGACGATGCAGATCAAGGGAGTGGAGCAGTTCTCCAATCAATTGCCACACCAACTTGGACAATCAATGTTTCAGATGTGAGGATAGTTCTTTTTTATTGATAGCCTTTGATTGGTGATATTAGCTATTAGGTTTTATCCACAACATATGTAGTAATTAGAGAAATTCTCAAGGCATTCCCATTTATAAAATTCACATTTTGTTTTGCATACTATGCAATGTCACTACTTAAACAAAGAAAAATAAAGCAGGATTTCTGTATTTCATGCAAGGCCTTTTTAAGAATGGAGATCCTGAAATTTGTAAAGCAAAAGAAACTTCTTTCTATTTGACTGCTTCCCGTTAGATTTTCTCTGTAGGACTTGATTGGAGCTTCAAAGTCATGGACGGCCTGGCAATTATAATTTGACTTCAAGATTTCCAATTTCAGTTTGTGCATAATAGATGAAGAGAATACCATTTAGCTTAAAAATGCATTACCTCTTGCTTTCTTTTGGACAAGTCACAAAATAGATATTTTTACTTCATTACTCTTTGCAGATAAGGACGGTTAGGGTTAACAACATTTCCCTAGCTGTTTCTGAGAGGGATATCAAAGAATTCTTTTCGTTCTCTGGTGATATTCAATATGTTGAAATGCGAAGGTGAGGATTCTTTTTTTTAACTGTATGGTTCCAATGTTGTTTGAAAAAATCATCTATATACATTGGAGAACATTTTGCAGGGAATCTGAAAGTACCCAGCTTGCTTATGTTACCTTCAAGGATTCACAGGGGGCAGATACCGCAATCCTTTTGTCGGTAAGGTTGTTTACCATAAAAGAAGTGGAGATTTCGACAGTAATATATAAATGTTTCAGAAGGAAATTATGTGGACGAGAGTATCAGGGTATATCAATAACAAGCTTAGAGGTTCCTTACTACCTGCAAATTCACACGTGATTCTGCTACAAGGTGTAGAGTTCGAATTTTTCTACCCTACGTTCACAATATAAATAAATATAAAAAACAGAATTTATGCAAGCCAATTGAGTCTAGCTAGATTGGTGTTATGGATGTGTGAGTTGTTTTTTTATGTATTAAATATCAAGTCCTGAATTCAAGTCTGTGGGCTTCATGACTGTTTTCTTAATTTTTTGAAGGCTCCCTATTATCGAATAAATGATTTGAGAAAGATAAACTTGACCAAGATCGGGTAACCGATGGTGAGGATGAGTTTGTTATGTAAACTAATTCCTATCATGCATATTAAAATACTAGTCCAGCCTTGTGCTAAAGGCACTCCACATAGACATGATGGGATGTGTTACACTATAAACTTTGAGATGCTTCATGGTTGAAATACTTTTTTTCGTTATCAAGTCTTATTTATTTATTTATTATTATTATTATTATATTATTATTATTGGTTTCAGGGAGCTGTAATAGGTAATCTTTCTGTTAGCATTACACCTGTCGATGATTACCTGCTTCCACCTGAAGCTTTCCCATCAGCCCTGGTAAGTTCTAGGGCTGATATTCTTTTATGATTAGTGGATTGTCAAATGTCGTTGTTAAATTCTACAGAAAAGCTTGACTATATGCATGGATCAATTTCCTCTAATTTGTGCCAGATAGAAACTTCTTTTAAGCATATTTGTATTCTTTTATTATTGTACTTTGCAGGACAAAAACCCAAGTCCTAGCCCTGCAGTTAAGAAGGCTGAGGATGTTGTTAGCAGCATGCTTGCCAAGGGTTTTATTTTGGGCAAGGACGCGATCAACAAGGCAAAATCATTTGATGAACGACATCACTTGATATCAAATGCATCGGCCACAGTTGCTTCAATTGACAATAAGATTGGCCTCAGTGAAAAGCTAAGCATTGGAAAGGCAGTGGTGAATGAGAAGGTTAGAGAGATGGATGAGCGCTACCAGGTATCCGAGAAGACGAAATCTGCCCTCGCAGCTGCTGAGCAGAAGGCAAGCAATGCAGGGTCTGCTCTTATGGGCAATCACTATGTATTAACTGGAGCTTCTTGGGTTTCAAGTGCATTTAGTGCATTTGCAAAGGCAGCTGAAGATGTCAGCATAATGACCAAAGAAAAGCTTGAGAAGGCTGAGGAGGAAAAGACGGAGACTATTTACAGGGAAAGGACAGGGATCATCAGCGACTTTGCACAGATCCATCTCGACGAGTCTTCATCAAGGGACCCTCCAATTGTTCCGGTCAGTTCAGCTGACGATCACAAGCTTGCAATTATTTGAGTGCTGTCTCTCTCTCACTCAACAGACGAAGTCCTTTTGAATTTTTTGGAAGTGATAGGCTGTGCGGACTTTTGTGTGGGTGCTGTGTTGAATATAGATTGGTGTCAGATTTTTTGTTCAAATGTTTTGTCTATGTATTTGGAGTTTTCTCAGATATATTCTTGCGAATGTCGGTCCTCTGTTCTGGCTACGACAGGGTTACAAATTGATTCATGTAACATAGATGATAAGGGTCAATACGAGAATTTTTTATGATGTAGAAGTTTTTATCTTGCATAGAGTTTTATAGATTTTTTGAAGACAGTACACGATAAACTTGGTCATTTTTCGACGTCACTATGTTTTACAATAAGGCTTCTCTTGTATTCATGGCAGAACATGTACTCTCACCTTTTTGTAGTAGTCATTGAGTCATTATCAAATCACTAATTTTCAAATGGTAGTGCGAAAGTTGTATAACTATTCTCTTAAACTTTCAAGTATTCTTTTGTCCAAAAGGGAGTTTGATGTTGAAAACATGAGGAATAATTCATGTTGAAAATACCTATATTTGGACCCCGAAAAGTGTCCATTGTCCAAAGTCTTATGCGGACATTTTTTCCCCTTGTTTTGGTACCTTATTGAGCTGAAAAATGCATCTCCTACTTGCACTGTCTGATTGACTTCTCTTTTCCTTTTTTATTTTTCACTTTTTCGTCAGTCAAGGATTTTGCTGGAACCTTAACATTATCTCAGAGGACCAGTGATTGTATTGACTGCAGCAATTGGCTGCTTCATCTCGATTTCTTCTTAATCCTTGTGTAATTCATGCATTTGTTTCTACAAATTCCTTGGATTTATGTGGCTGAAGATCAACAAACAGAAAATGAAGAATGAAATTGGTAGCTTGTAAAATTGATATAATAAGCCCTTTTGAATTTTGATAGTTGGCATGTGTCATGCTGGAAGTAAACAATTCATATGGCAACATATAAGAAATAAAAAGAGATATAATCGCCCATATTGTACGGTCTAAGGCATCTCTGCTCTAAACAATAAGGAGTCCCTAAGAGCAAAATAATTCCTGTTCCTGCAAAACCTCAGATCGTTGGAAGTCATCAACAGCGGTTTTTTCAATCTTGGATATTGGCAGGCTATCAAACACTGAGAAGTTACGGATTACGTAATCTTCCCAAAGCTTACAAGATGTATGCGTACTATGGTTACACAGAAAAAATCACGTATCTATTACCTATTATTGACTGTGATGATGGTCAAGTCTTGTAGGAAACACTTCATCACCTTTCAATTATGTCCTCTAATGAAAGAGTCAACGAACAGTTGGTAATTGACGTTTTGTTGCTTTCCCTGCAAGCTCGTACAAACTATCACACATACCTCAACAACCACTCCAGGCTCTGTTAAATTTTAGCACAACATTAGGGACCTCAAAAACTAAATTTAAGTACTAAGGCACTTTTCTATATGGGAAAATATGTAAGGCAGCGCTTAATATCTGATTTCCAATTTGAAAGTAAAATCTATCTTAGTCAAGAGTAAAGAGTCAGAAGAAGAACGATTGTAACGACAGAAAGTTGTTATTTGTTATTGTCCAATATTCGTACCTCTATGCATTCATGTAAATCATCGCCTTTAGTTCTGATATGAGTCTGCAAAATCGCAAGATTAAGTAAGAACCTAGAATGAATCTTGTGTGAGATTGATAATGAGAGTACAAAATTCGAAAAGGAAGTACAATCCTGTCATATATACATGAACGAAAATGTTTAAAGTTAACAGAAAGAGTCAGAAGCGATCACTTTAATTCAATTTGATTCTCTAAACATGGGTTAATTACATAACTATATCTATTAATTTTAACTACCTCTTAATTTATCCATCTGTTTTAAAAAACTACAAAGATGTCTTTTGAATTTAAAAAAACTTGTTTCAATTTTATCACTCAACAGACTTTTTGGACAAAAAAAATATGAAGATAAAACAAACATACCCTTAATTAGACTGAGTTTATTTTCAAAATATATTTTTCTTTGTGAGAAAATTTTTAAAAAATATTTTAATATTTAAAAAGTCATAAAACTTAAAAACTTTTTCTTGAAATTTGATGTTTTATTTAGGATTTTTAAAAGTTTTTATTTCCATGAGATATTTGTCATAATTGTTTAAAGGTAATTATTTAGTTTTGACTCATTTTTCTATTTAAAGGGATGAAATTAAAATAAATTTTTTAAATTTAAAGAATACCTTTACAGTTTATAAAAATAAATAAACAAATTAAGAAACAGTTAAAACTTATAGGTATAATTATATAACTAATCCAAAAAAACTAAACAGAAACTAAAAATTCAGCAATATATAAGTGTGTACAGGGTGCGCACTTATCTTTGTATGTATGTACATCATTTTATGTACGTACTTGTGTATGTGTATCTATATGACTAAACAAAAAAAGAGAACACCTTACTGTCAGAAATGATTCTGAGGGTGAGACAGAACTAGTCCCATCGGATGGATTGGGCACTTGAAGCCAATTTATTCACACGTTATTAGAAATTCAAAGCATTACCTCTATGACATTTTGGATGGAAGATTCGTCACTTTCTTCTAAAGAAGCGAGGATGACTACTGCAGCCGCCAATGTTGAGGGCATGTAGTACATCTGCACTTGGTCCGATAGCAGTAGCATTGCCAAGTATTTGGCCCTCTTCTCCACCTCTTCTTCAGCTCTAGCAGCTTTTAGGTAGAACCTATTGCAGTTTCCAAATACTCTTTGCTAAGTACCACGTATATTAAAATAACGCGAGAGTTATGAAATTCTTAACTTCTAAAAAAAAGAACAAGAGCTATATAAATATAGAATATCGACAGATATGATATTCGTCCGGAGAATATGTCGGGAAAAGGGAAGGGAAGGAAGATAATGGTATACCATAAGAAATTAGAGATGGTGGGCAGGAAACACTGGAAGTTGAGAACCTCCTGAACAAGCCATTCCATGGCAACCACCTCGCATCTGCTGTACAGATTGCTTTCAACATGGAAACTCTTTTTCCGTACGCTGAAATACCCAGTGTCCAAGTGATATATAGTCAGCGGATATCCCATCAGTTTAGACAAACTTATCAGCTAGAAGCTTTATCATCTTGAATTGAATGGGAAGCAGCAATATCTTATTGAAGGAGTAACTTGTTTAATATCATTCATGATTCATCAAAGCAAATCTATCAAGCTTGGGATCGTGGTAGCTTGATCATTGGTGAACATGCTGGTACAAATTTAAAATAATCTCTCTCTCTCTCTCCCCTATTTTATTTTTCCCGCAGAAATACAAAATTCGTCCGCAGACTTTTGATTGTATGTCAAATTAACTTCTGAAGTCTTCATTTTAACAATAGAGTAACGTCAGATTGGTCTCTCTTTTTGCTCAAACCTTCTTCTTAAAGATAGAAGTAGCCACATTTTCAAGGCCTTATGAATCCTAACACGCATAAAATTGACAATTGAACTTAGTTTTGAAGAGTAGTACTCTAATTGCTGACATTATCAAATGTTTTGTTCTCCAAAAATTTTGCAATTGAAACTAAGCCAAAACATCATAAAAAAGGAATTTACAGCGATCAAACAAATAAGATGACGTGCCATGCTTGCTTCATCAATGGGTTATTTTGTCTACTTTAATTATAAAGTTAACAAACGGGATAATTAACATTTTTCTATAATTTAGGGGAAGAACTGCTTTGTATAAAACTATAGGAGATAGTTCCTAAGGTCATTTTTATTAATTTTGACTTCTTGCCCTTCTCAAGTGATCAAATAGTTTAAAGCTAAGGATGCTACCAAAAATTAAATAAAAGGAAGATAGGAGAATACCTGTTATAGGGCTGATTTTCTTCTATCCTGGCGGCCAATGTAAGACAGGCTATTCCCACAATTTGAAGGACCCTTTTGCTTTTGAAGAACCCTTTGCTTAGGAATCGATCAAGGAGGCCAACTCCTAGGAACATTGTCTCCTGATGAAGATTTGTTTCGTTGCAGTGCTGGTTGTTAAAAGCATGCAAATTAACAATTGCAAATAAATTGAATAAATAAATTGTGTAAATTGCCTATGAATAATTGCAAATAAATAAATAAATAAGCAATGTCATACATTGCGTATGTCGTACAAATTATTTCTTCATTAGGAGCAATATATGTAAGGGTCCAGACCACTTGAAATGTGGACTAATATATGTGTCCAGAACCTACCGAGTACAGTGACACGAGCGTGGCAATGTGGATTTTGCTAATTATTTTTTTTTTCCCCGAAAGGTGAAGACTGAGGTAAGCGATGAACATACCGACAAATTTCTCACGCGGAAATAATCATCATTGCTTGTAAAAAGATTAATATTACTACTACGTAAATTGGAATCAATTCACATCATGTACGTGCTAATCAGCCTATTGTACCACAGTACTGTGTCTTGAATTAGGTGGTCATCAATAATCGGTTTACTCCATGGTCCATTATTTTCCGATGACCTCCTTCGTTAACGCGTGTTATCTAAATCAAAATCATCCTCTAATATGCACCCAATGATATTCAAAACAGAAAATGTGCCCAATGGATCGAAATAAAAACATTTCTCTTCCATAAAATAAATAAATAAATAACAATTTCTCAATATTCCTTCAAATTATATATATATATATATATATATATTAATATTTTCATTACTTGATTTGTATACCTGCCGTTAATGTGTAAACGAGATCATCGTTCTACGGTTGGAAAGGAAAAGATCTCTCACTCATTCCGACACAAGAACTACTCGTGAGCCCCTATCTACTTGTCTAACAAACTTAACAAAATAGCGAAATGCCTATAAGTGAGCTCCTCAGTCCTCACAAGGCACAAAATGTATGCGCTAGCTCTACGACAAAATTCTCTTCGAGCATAGTGGGTTCAGTTTCGAGTGTGTTAGACATATATCGTCCATGCAAAGTCATATCATACTACGTGGCGTTAGCCTATTGGACATCATAATCCTCGTCGAGAAACATCAATATAGCAGATCTTTTCCCCTCTAACTAAATCTACTTGCTCCAAACGTGCTCTCAAGGCTGTCTTATTAGAGCACAGTAAAAATAAAAACGCCGCAACGGAGCGATCACCCTGGTTATATTACCACGGGGCGATAAATTGCTCGTAACGAGAATTTGAAACGATAATTGGTTTGCTAAGCGTTGCAATGCAACGATCGGAAGGTACGATTGAGATTAACTCACTTGTATGATCCAATGGACCATGTGCAACCGCTGCTGAAGGATGAGATCACCGTACTCCGTCTTGGTTGAGTAGTCCTCGACATAGTCACGCAAAAGCACAACTCTTTTCTCTCTGTTCCTCAGCATCTGATAGCCCTCCTCATCAGCCTCATCTTCAAATCTCACAAACTTCAAAGGAAAAAAAGAAAAGGAAATTAAAATAAACGAAAATGAGAAAAGCTTTCAAGAAAATTCAAGAATATTAAACAAGAAAACAAACAACAAATTTATATATGCGTACAATTTAAGAAATTAAGTAGGAAACACTTACTGTGGACTGATCTATGTACTCTTCTTCAACTCTTGAGACGATTTCAGTTTCCTGAGGAGAGGTTGATCTCGAGAATTCGTTTCTGTACTGAAGAAGCAAGGAGAAAGTAGGCGAAGAAGTTGAGTCTTCTCCTGATCGCTCGGAGAAGTCGCTTCGTGAATCCAAGAAAAGTGACGGAGTGTAATCGGAGAAATCGAGGTCCGAATTTTCCAGGAAATTAATCTCCGGTTGAAGCTGGGAATACTCCGTTCCGTGGTTAGACGAGAAGTCAGAGTGCGAGTCGTAGGAGAAATTCTCCGTACAAGCAAGGTCGGAGTCAATTCCAAAGCTGAATTCCGGTCTCTGTTCTATGGTCGATTCCGAGTTCGAAATCGTAGCCACTTCCTTATCCAATAAGTTTCTCGAAATTTCACAAAACTTCAATTCTTTTGCTTTGCTTTCCACATCTTTGTTCGTCTTCGTCTTCTCTGCTACCTCATTTTCCTTTGTATCCGATAAATTGCTAACGTTACGAGAAAAAGGAATTTGTTCGAGACAAGAAATCTCCGATCCAGTCACTTCTTTAGAATCTTCCTTTCTTTCAATCTCCTTCGAAAGTTCACTTCTCTTTCCTCTTTTATTCTTCAACTTCAACCTCCTCTCTTTGAAACCTCCATGGCCAGGAGCACCAGAATTATTCGACTCCACGCACGACGTTTCAGAAACCTCCACCTCAACCTCCTTCCTCTCAGTTTCTCCGAACTTCCTCTTCCTCCAAATCGCCTTACTAGGCTTACTTTCCGATCCGATTGAAATTCGGCTCGATTCACAAGAAACTTCGCCTCCGAAGTACGAGCAAGAGCTCGAATCCACAGAGAAGGCCGAGAAACCAGAATTCTTAACACCGACATTAAAATTACTCCGATGAAATAGTACAATCGGTGATATTCGAGTTCGTCTCCGGCGAGGGAGCTCCGACCGAAGCTTCTTCTTGGCGACGGACGGCATAGATCGGAGCTCTTGCTTCGCTCCGCTCGATCTTCTCTTCATTGGCGATAGATACCAAGGTTCTTAGAAATCGGAAATTCGGAATTCTCGAGTTGAGAGGCCTTGGTGGTTTGTGATTCAGCTTTTGAGAAATGGAATGGAACAGAGAGAGAAAAAGGGGGAAAGTGAGAGGCGAGTCTGAGTTCGTGTAAGCGGTTATGGAAGTTTGGAAGGTCCCACTTCTGCGTTTTTTTTCTTTTTCTTTCCCCACGTCCGTACATGGAATGCTTGGGCCAAACTTGTGCTCCTACACCAGTTTGGGCTGTTTCACAGTCGGCCCTGAAAAAGGTCATCATGATCAGCAAGCACAATTTTCACAATTTTCATGTACTAATAGAAATTTTAACCACTACTTTTCGAGACGTCGGGGTGTTTAGAAATTAAGTTAAAACTTTAATATTATAACATATAAAAATTTTATATGATAGTAAATTTTTATTTATACTGTAGCTAGTGAGAGTTTTACACTATACCAGTCAGAACAATTTGTTAAAACTAGGTTCTCAAACACTCTTTTTTATTTTATGGGCCTCAAGTATATACGTCATCAAAATTAACCTTAGCCAGTCCTGCAATAGCTATACAAGTCACGATGATAAATAATAATTATTATCTAGAAAAACAAAATTACCATTTGAAAACCATATAACAATGACAAAGCAAATCTAATTGATATTTCCTTAATTATTCTACTAAAAACAAATCTGATCAGTTGGTTCCCTTAAAAATGCAACACAATTGGTTCTCTATTCTTACTTCTTTCTCTTTTCTTGTCCTCCAATGTCTCTCCTCTTTTCTTTGATCTAGAAACTTTCTCGTTGGTTGCTATGCTTCAACTCATTTGGATACTCTTGTCCATTGCTGCTCACTTCGATTATAAAATTTCACAGATGCACGTCAAGACAATGTTTTTGTATTTTAAATGTGTAAATTTTGTGATTATTCAAAAATTTGTAAAATACTCTTAAAATAAAAAAAATGATAATTTAAGAAGAAAATTATGCTATAATTCTATACAGTATGGAAATTGTTCATTTACAAGTTAGATTAACTAATGAGGATTTTGTGTCTATATTCCACAAGTTGTTAGAATACAATGTAAAAGCACATACAAAAGTAAATGATACACAATACAGTGTAAATATACAAAAAAAAATGTAAACACAGATAGATGAAATACTGTGATAAAAGTTAGTCAATGTAATTTTAGACTGTCAAGCAAATATCCTCTCAATTTTAAATTGATAATATAGGAAAAATATAGTGTAGTGTAAATTTACATTATGTAAAATGTGTAAAAAGATTGTAGGACCCACCATAGAACACCCAAAAGGTAGACAAAAAGCCACCTCACCTCCTAATTGCACAGGTTCTATTCAAGTGGAGGAGATAACTGTTGGAAAAACGGTGCGCAGCAGAATTTTAAAAATTTTGTATATCAGAGTAATTTCCAAAAACACAAGTTTGACATACTATATGTATAAATTAGACAGATCTTACTAACCTTTGTGCACCAAAGAACATCCACAACTTGTGAAGAGAAGTAATGTTCCAGAAGAGCCTCAACCAACTGGTCTTCTTTGCTATTCTCTATCCACAACCAGAGTGAGTGTGGGCTCACACGTATAGCTCTTCCACCGGTGACTCTTCTTCCAACCAATCGAGAGAACCCAAAGCTAGTGTTCGTGATTTATGAACAAAAGCTCTTGGGGAGTTTTCAGATGCTCACTAGAAGAGTATCACTCTTAATCTCTCAATTGATCTCAGTAACTCATGAGACTTACTCCCTTTATATAGCGATTGGTCCTAGGGTCAGTCCTTATCATATTAGGTTTCAAAAACTCGAAACAGAATCAAGTTCGGATCAATATCTAATAAGATCTGTGTGAAAACGCGTAATCTTATCTCTCGCTGATTGGCAGGCCGAACACGTAGATCGGCAGGCCAAACTGCTGCGTAAATATCTCCGCGAATCTTTTATTTTCCACCTGAGATTCTATAGGATAAAGTCTCAGTTTTGATTCAAATAACCCAATAGAGAAGTTATCTGATCAAAAACAAACTTTATCAAGATAATCTCTTAAGAAAATAAATCAATTCACAATAATTCTACAAGTTTATCTTGATTTAATTTATCCAATTAAATCAACCGATAAACAGATAAGAATTATCTGATCCCAATAATTTAACAAGTTTATCTTAAATTAATTTTATTACAAAATTAATTCAACCAATAAACAGACATGAATTATTTGATTCTTTCAAATTTTAAACCAATTCGATAAATCCGACATAAGTCACCAATTATTGAAAAAGCACGTTGTATCATTACAGGATTTTGTGAGCTAGTAAAGGGGATCAAAATGGACCTATAAAGTTCAAGCTTACGATAATTATTAAACCCAATATCCCAGATATACATTTCACAATTATCAACTCCAACGCTACTCCACTAAAAGCTTGGAGCTGCACTCTCGAACTTTATAGAATTACGAAGCCCGTATAGCTAAGTCTCCATGACATATCAAAGTGTATCGTATCCCCATATGATAATCCATAATCAGCTTAAGGATAAGTTCTGTCTTACCTTCTCGATTATTTTTATCTTACGTTTCATTATCTCACCATTAGAAAACTTACCATCCAAAGATAGTGTACCATTCGGCTACACCTATGTATTCAAATGGTTGAACACTCTAGTTTTCCAATTACAGGATAACACATATAAGAGGATATTATTACTCCTAAAGAGGAGCTATGGATTCCATATTTATGAATAACAAGTCTACGCTATCAAGAGTCATGCCTCCAACGTACCGACATGCATACCACTATTGAGATGTAGAAGTCACCCTTTGGTACATCAAAAGACACAAGTCGAGATAACGAGCCCACTATTCATCTCAGGATTAAGATAAAATACAAATGACTGTCTAAAGTGAATTGTTTTGCCGAGACAAAATTATTAATCCAAATCAATTCACTTTATGTTCCGATCCAAAACATTGTCATCTATGGCAACGTGCTAATGTTTCTAATTACGGAGTTTAACTCCGATGGTCAAGACAAACTATCTCCCTAAAGGGATATAGACAACATAACAATCTTTACATGAATAAAACGCCCAACTTTATTCCCTCTATTGCGGATTATATGTTTTAGACCGTCACCTTAAGAATCGTGTCTTTCGCATAATTAGTCCATCATATGCCCAATTCTTAAGGTTTAGACCAACAGTCTCAGACTACTGTTTGCTTAACATACATTCAACAAATATGAACGTAAAGAGGACAAGATTTGGTATATATAAATGAATAAATTCTTTATTGATAAAAATGTCTCCAAAAACGTATTACATTTTTACTCCTTAGGGCATACATATCTAACAACAACATTGTCAAATTCAAATTTTGCCCAAAAGTTAATAAAATTGCCAAAAAAAAAACCCTTGTGATAAACTTTAGAAAAGTTGTCACCATTTTTTTAAATAAAATAAAAAAAATATCATTTTCTTCTCTCTCAAAACTAGGTCCACTACCCCATTTGCTCTAAAACATCTTTCAAAAATTACGACTTCTAATCAAGTTTTGATCAAGTTTGAGGAGGGGTAGAAAAGGTTAACGACTTTTCAAGGTAAAAAATCATACTTTTACTAAGTAAATTTTGTGATTTTCTCTTGAGTTTTTGGATAGTTTTTAATGGAGATTTTGTTATGTTTTGTGCTAAGAACTTTTGGCCAAATCAAGCTCTTTTTATGGAGGAACAAAAGCTAGCAAAATCACTTAGGTAAAATCTAAACTTTTCGTTAATGTTTGTTGTTCTTTTTGCATGTTTTGTATGTGTTTGATAAAGTTTGTACTATGGCTTGTATAAAAGGACTTTTGTGACATGACTATGATGTATAATTCAGGTCTATTAATGATGGGTATGTATAGGAGCTAAGGTTAAAGATTTTTAAGGAAAATTTTTTTATAAATGTGATTTTTTTAGCAAAACTTGAAAAGTTTGTAAGAAAAGGGATTTTTGATGTAAATAGAGGATGATTTAACTCCTTGGTATGACCCCTATAAACTGTTGGTGTCTATAAAAAAGAAAAGTTTTAAAAATACAAAAGTGGGTATATTGAAAAGAAATTGTTTTAAGGAGCAGTTTTGAAAAAAGGCCAAAACCCTATATACAGTCCAAATTTTAGAAAGGTTAAAACACAAAAGTTGTAGAACTTATTGAATCTATAAAAGCTCATGGGCAGCATGTCACCGCTCGATTTGTGAGTTGTGAATTTTATGAGTTTTTAATCACAAAATTTTGAAATTTGTGTTAAAAAGAAAATGTCTTGAGACTTAAAGAATTTGACCTAGGAACTTTAAAGAGTTCTGATCCTTACAAAAATCCAAGCCTAATGCTGTAAAATGGTCGATTGTGGTCTTAGAGGTAAAATTGTTATTTTCTATATAATGGTCCAAAGCCGTAAAACCTTGACAAAATAATTTTTTTGCGAAAATCAATCCTTAGATTTTCGTATAGCTTCAAATGACCGATAAATGTGAATTAATGAGTAAAATGTGTTCAAAACCATTTAGAAGACCCGATAGGAGCAAAATTGTCATTTTTCATTAAAACACTTCAAACGGACTTGAAAACGTCTGAAATAGGAACGCCTTAGTGGGAATTGCTCCCATAGCTCATTAGAGTTGGGTATATGAGAAGAAATGAAGAAGAAAGGTTATAGGATGCTTGAGTTATGTGACTTATGAATTAACCGACTAATCACAAACTACACATTTGATGTATAAATTTCATTATCAACGTGTAGTTTGATAGTGAATAAGTTAGCTAATATCAAAATAAATTGTCCAAGCAAGATGATTAGACGACTAGTAAGAGGAATGGGAATTTTGATAAGTTTGTTGCCCAAACCAAGTAAATTTCAAATCCCACCTATAGTATGGAATCAAAGGTTTTTAAAGAAAATGTATCATTTTCATCGTTTAATTAATTGCATCTATTATGCATTTATTTAAAGTTAAATAAGCATCATGTATGGTATGTTACCATAATAAATGAACTGGTAAAATATTACACTAGAAAAGATAAGTAAAATAGTTGTTGCATCAACTCCTGACCCAATGGGAGATTTAAGTAAAGGGTTTTTTTAATGATCTCAATGTTACGATGATCTTGTGCATATGGTGCGAGCACTTGGGTCCATAGTTCAAAGAAGGAATAAGGAATGAAAAATTAAAGTCTATAGTTGAGCATAAAAAGATCATGCATAAGATTAGAATTATTTTATTGGCTATGTTTGGACTTACTAAGCAAAAACTCACTTGGTTGATTTCATACGGTAGGAAATCCAGCCCAGACACTAGAATAAAATTACTGTTGAGATGGCAACAACAAATAACCAAAAGCCTAGTCAAGGGTACGGATTCCGTTGCGAGACTATCTTTGCTGTGAATTATATGTTTTGAAGTTTGTTATTTCAAAAGAAACTATTTAGTTACTATGGTTTGTATTATAAGTAGGACAAATATTATACGTACTTTAAGAAAAATATGTTTTGTAAAAAGGTTAAAATATGTTAAAGTGTTTCTTTTGTTAAAAAAAATGGTTGCTACGGTTTGTTAAGATTAAAAGAATGTTAAGAGCCATTCCAAAAATTGGGTCATCACAAAGATCCTACTCATTGGGAATGATAAGGAGTCTTATGTCACAAGTAAGGAATGGTTACCTAGTCAACTCCAAATGAAAAGGGAGAGGTAAGCTATGTTTTTAGGATTTAGCTCATCTAAGATTGTAAGAAAAAGCTTTTGGCATTGTCTCAAGCGACGTAATAGACAAGGTGCTTGTCAGGTATGGGATATAGAATTCTAAGAGAAGGAATTTGCCTTCTAGATATGGCATTCATCTCTCTAAGAAGAAGTGTCCAAAGACTCCTCAGAAGGAAAAAGACATAAGATGCTTCCTTTATGCATCAACAATCGGGAGCCTTATGTATGTCATGTAGTGTACAAGGCCTGACATCTACTATGCAGCTGGGATAGTCTATAAGTTTAGTCAAATCTAGGATTTGATCACTAGACAACTATAAAGTGCATTCTCAGTATCTTAAGAGAATAAGAAACTATATGCTTGTATATTTCGGCGGTGATCTATCTCTCAAAAGATAGATGAATTTTGATTTTCAATCAAATCGAGATGATCAAAAGTCTACCTCATCTTTTGTCTTTACTCCTAGTGGTAGAGCCATTGTTCAGAAGAGTGTGAAACAAAAGTGTTTCTAACTCAACAATGGAGGCTAAGTATATGGTTGCTTGTGAAGTATCTATGGAAACAGTTTGGCTCCACAAGCTCTTGACTGATTTGGTAGTTGTTCTAGAAATGGACAAGCAGATTAAACTGAACATCGATAACAGTGTTGTAATTGCTAACATAACATAACCTAGAAACCACAAGAGTACAAAGCATATAGAAAGAAGGTATTATCTGATCCAAGAAATAGCTGAAAGAGGTGATGTGATTGTTATGAGGATCACGTCAGAAGACAACCTTATAGATCTATTCACGAAGACCTTGCATGCCAAAGTTTTTATGAAGCATCTAAAAGGTTTTGGGTTGAAAGACATGTCTCATTTGCTTTAAAGCAAGTGGGAGATTATTAAGATATATGTCTTTAAAGTATGTGATGTTTTTGTAAAGGATATATTTATAAATAAATAAAGTGAATTTTTTCATATTTATGTGCACATATTTTGAACATTTTATGAATATCATTAAAATTCTATAATTATCTATGTAACTTTAAATAATGTATATAAGTGTTATATATAAGAGAATAATATTTAAGGATGATAATTACAATAGTCAATAATATATAATTAATTATTCCATCAAATATGAAATCTTTAATTAAACATTACTAGTACAGATTATTTCCATTGAAAATAAAGATATTAGCCGGATCGTTAATGTTGTAAGTCATTAAATGAATACGCTGTACGTGATGAGATTATATGATATGAAGACTAAATAATTTTCATTAAAATATAGCAAGTTCTAATTATATCGACAGATAGTTGTTTATAAGATGATCTTCATCTTGAGTTATTAGTAAACTCCTATTTAAATCATGGATTTGTTAGTCCCCCGCCATCCTTGTGACCACTATTTGGACAAGTAAAATCATTGGTTTAATTAATTGTTTTAGAATTATGGAATTCTAAATGAAGTATCACTCAAAATAAAGTAATTATAAATTAATTTATAATTATCAAATAATAAGATTATATAATAATACATAAATAATAAGATTATTTAATAATACATACTTAATAATTAATTTTGGAAGATACACAATAGGATCCACCCATGGTGTGTGGAGTGTAACAGTATAAGAAATAGTTTTCTGTAGAGTTTAAGACTTGTTCACTAAATTTCTTTTTTGCAGTCGAAGATTTCATTACTAAGTTTTCTCTTGTAGAAGTTTCTAATTTTGATAAATATGATTTATTCAAAATTAAAGATTTGAAATTATAGAAACAAATTAGATTGGGTAGCAAGCAAATTTTTTCTCTCCTTCCTCCTCATTAGCACCACACACACATGATAGTATTTGTATATGTGCAGTGTGACACATAGATAATAAAAGGAAATTTGTCTCCTTTATTTTAATCAAATACGTTATATTTAAAATTAAAATAAGAAAAAAAGCTATCAATATTAATTGGGCAACCCATTCTATAAATAGAGGTCTTCTTTAGTTATTCTACACATAACTAAGAGTCTTGGTAAGACTACAAAAACTATATCAAAACCCCTATAGTAGGCGTGTAGAAGAGAGAGTTCTCTATATGAAAGCACTGCCTTCCTTGCCTAATTCTTGGCACCAATCGAGGAATATGTGGGTGTAGAAATGAATTGGAGTTTCTAGAATCACTTTACTAACTTTTAGTCTCCTACTAATCCTAACACATGAGCAATGTGGGACTGGGATTGAAAGAACTCTTCTTAACATTTCAGAAAAAACCAATCAAAGTTGATGAATTACGACAGTTTTTGCTGGTATAGGTGTGAACATTCAGCAAGGAGCCCTCCTTTTTCTAGTGCCAATTATTGACAACAATTTTGGTCCACACTCAACACATTAGTTCTTAAAGGTAAATTTTCTCACCAACAAGGTTAAAATGAAAAGATAATCTACACTTGTTGGGAATGAAAGAAATAATGCTCAAATGCATGATTAAGGTAGATGAAATGACCAGAAAAATAAAAGGAGAAAAGTTTGTGAAGTGATTCGACCCTAAATTAAGCCTACATCCACTAGCCACTTATATTAATGAAATATAATATACATTCTTTTTCCATTTCCTTGCTCCTTTCTCTCTCTAATTTACAATGACAATGGCTGCCTTTTTTGTATTGATATCCTTCAAATGGAAAGTTCTTTTTGCTGGAAAAATAGTATGCAGCGAAATTTAAAAAATTTTTCTATCAGAGTAATTTTCAAAACACAAGTTTGACACGCTATATGCATAAATTAACCAGATCTTACTAACCTTTGTATGCTGAAGAACCTCCGGCAATCTGTGAAGAGAAATAATGTTCCAAAAGAGCCTCAACCAACTGGTCTTCTTTGTTATTCTCTATCCACGACCGGAGTGAATGTGGGCTCACACGTACAACTTTTCCACCAGTGACTCACCTTCCAACCAATCGAGAGAACCCAAAGCAAGAGTTCGTGATTTGTGAACAAAAGCTCTCAGGGAGTTTTAGATTCCCACTTAGTAGAGTATCACTCTGAATCTCTCAATCGAGCTGAGTAACTTGTGAGAATCACTCCCTATTTATAAAGGTTAGTCCTAGGGTCAGTCCTCATAAGATTAGGTCTCAAAATTTGAATCAGAATCAAATTCGGATTAATATCTGATAACATCCGCGTGGATACGCGTGATCTTATCGTTCGCTGATCGGCAGGCCGAACCACTTGATCGGTAGGCCGAATAGGTCCCATCGGCAGGCCGAACACGTCCATCGGTAGGCCGAACTGTCGAATAAAAAATCTCGCAAATCTTTTAGTTTTCACCCGAGATTCTATAGGATAAAGTTTCAGCTTTAATTCAAATAACCCAATAGAGAAGTTATCTGATCAAAACAACTTTATCTAGATAATCTCTAAGAAAATAAATCAATTCTCAATAATTCTACAAGTTTATCTTGATCTAATTTATCCAAAATTAAATCAACCGATAAACAGACAAGAATTATCTGATCCCAATAATTCAACAAGTTTATCTTGAATTAATTTCTTACAAAATTAATTTAACCGATAAACAGACATGAATTATTTAATTCTTCCAAATTTTAACCAATCTAATAAATCCGACACAAGTCATCAATTACTGGAAAAACACGTCGTGTCGTTACAGGATGTTGTGAGCTAGCAAAGGGGACCAAATGGACCTATATAGTTCAAGCTCATGATAATTATGAAACCCAATATCTCAGATATACATTTCATAATTATCAACTCCAACGCTACTCCACTAAAAGCTTGGAGCTGCACTCTCGAACTACATAGAATTACGAAGCTCGCATAGCTAAGTCTCTATGACAAATCATAGTGTATCATATCCCAATATGATACTCCATAATCGGCTTAAGGACAAGTTCTATCTTATCTTCCCGATTATTTTTATCTTACGTTCTATTATCTCACCATCAGAAAACTTACCATCCCAAAACAGTATACCATTCGGTTACACCTATGTATCCAAATGGTTAAGCGCTCTAGTTTTTCAATTACAGGATAGCGCATATAAGAGGATATCATTACTCCTAAAGAGGAGCTATAGATTCCATATCTATGAATAACAAGTCTACGCCATCTAGAGTCATATCTCCGATGTACCGGTATGCATACCACTATTAAGATGTGGGTGTCACCCTTTGATTTATCAAAAGACACAAATCAAGACACCGGGCCCACTATTCATCTTAGGATTAAGATACAATACAAATGATTGTCTAAAGTGAATCGATTTACCGAGACAGAATTATTAATCCAAATCAATTCACTTTATGTCCCGATCCAACACATCGTCACTTATGACAACGTGCCAATGTTTCTATTCACGAAGTCATCCTCCGATGGTCAAGACAAACCATCTCCCAAAAGGGATATAGGCAACATAACAATCTTTGCATGAATAAAGCGCCCAACTTTATTCCCTCGATTGCGGATCGTATGATTTAGACCATCACCTTAAGAATCGTGTCTTTCGCATAATCCGTCCATCATATGCCTAATTCTTAAGGTTTAGACCGACAGTCTCAGACTATTGTTTACTTAACATACATTCAACAAATATGAACGTAAAGAGGATAAGATTTGGTATATAAATAATGAATAAATTCTTTATTAATAAAAATGTCTCTAAAAACTTATTACATTTTTACTCCTTAGGGCATACATGTCTAACAATCTCTTACTTGCACTAAGTGAGTAAATATGACAATTCTCGCATCCCCATAGCTTCCACATGCCTCTTGAAGACTCTCCTAATAAGTGTCTTCAAAAATGGATTAGCTAAATTGTCCTCTGATGCGATGTTGCACACCGTGACATGCCCGCCCTCAACGAAGTCCTTTATCACATGATACTTTCGATCAATATGCTTACTCTTCTTGTGAAATCTTGGTTCCTTAGCATTAGCTACCACCACACTGTTATCATAGTATAGTAATACCACTTTATCCATACCAGGAACTACCTCAAGATCTCCAAGGAACTTGCGGAGCCACACTGCTTCTTTCGAAGCATCACTCGCTGCCACATACTCGGCCTCCATGGTTGAATCCGAAGTGCAATCTTGCTTAACACTGCTCCAACTGATGGCACCGCCTCCCAAATTAAACACAAAACCTATAGTTGATTTCCTAGAATCCAGACATGATTGAAAATTTGAGTCGGTATATCCTAGTGGAGTCAGGTCCTCACCCGAATATACAAGCATATACCCTCGAGTCCTTCTCAAGTACTTAAAAATATGCTTTACCGCAACCCAACGGTTTGGTCCTAGATCCGTCTGAAATCGACTTACAATCCGGACCACATAGCAAATATCTGGTTATATGCAAAGCATGGCATACATAAGACTACCCACTGTCGAAGCATAAGGCACATTCTTCATGTATTCTCTTTCTTCATAAGACTTTGGAAAGTCTTTCTTAGAAAGAGTAATTCCAGACCTAGATGGTTGCCCACCTTTCTTGGAATCCTGCATTACAAACCTCCTGAGAATTTTATCTATATAGCCGGTCTGTGACAAAGCTATCATTTTGTTCTTCCTATCCCGAAAGATCTGGATACCGAGAACAAAATTAGCCTCACCTAAGTCCTTTATGTCAAACTGCTTGGTCAACCATAATTTGACCGATGACAATGCCCCAACGTCATCGCCAATTAGCAGAATGTCATCTACATAAAGCAGTAGAAAAGCCACCTTCCCATCCTTAATGTGTTTATAAACACATGGTTCATCCACATCTTATGAGAACCCATAAGTCTTGATCACTTGATCAAATCTTATGTTCCAAGAACGAGAAGCCTGCTTAAGTCCATAAATTGACTTTAGCAGCTTACAAACCTTACCCTCTTGACCTGTGACCTTAAACCCATCTGGTTGCTCCATATAAATGGACTCATCAAGATAGCCATTCAAAAAGGCTGTCTTGACATCCATCTGCCAAATCTCATAGCGGAGAGTGGCAGCTATGGATAAGAGAATCCGGATGGACTTAAGCATGGCTATAGGCGAAAAGGTTTCCTCATAATCGATTCATTCCTTTTGCGTATAACCCTTAGCTACCAGTTTAGCCTTAAAGGTTTCGACCTTTCCATCTACTCCTCTTTTTCTCTTGTAGATCCACTTATACCCTATTTTTTTTACCCCTTCGAAAAGATCCACAAGCTCTCAAACTTAATTATTCTCCATAGACTTCATCTCAATGTTCATGGCCTCTGTCCAGAGTTTTGAATCAACATCCTTCATAGCTTCGCGTAAGTATAAGAATCCCTGTCATGCTCATCTGGTTCAGCCAAGAAGACCTCCCCATTGAACATATACCTCTCAGGTTGACGCCCGATCCTCCCACTACGTCGAAGCCCATGAGGTTGTTGTTCAGGTTTGTTTGGTTTTTCTACACCGATCGGAATGGTTTCATTCGGAACCTCCGGAGTGATCTTGTCACTCCTTAACTCCTCAAGCACCACTTTGCTTCGAGGTTTAAAGTCGTCCATGTAACTCTCCTTAAGGAAAGTTGCATTAGTTGAAACCATGACTTTATTTTCCTTTGGGTTATAAAAATGACCCCCTTTAGTCCCTTTTGGATATCCTATAAAGACGCAAACTTCCAAACGTGCTTCCAACTTATTCGGATCCTTAAACAGGACATGAGCCAGACATCCCCATATGCGAATATGGTTTAAGGATGTCTTCCTATTTGTCCACAACTCGTGAGGAGTTTTAGGAACCGATTTTGAAGGCACATGGTTCAAAAGATAACATGCGGTTTGTAGTGCATATCCCTAAAAGGATAAAGGCAATGATGAATAACTCATCATGGACCTAATCATGTCCAACAAAGTCCTATTTTTTCTCTCCGCTACGCTATTCTGCTGCGGAGTGCCTGGCGTAGTCAAATGGGATAAAATCCTATTCTCTAACAAGTGTTCCAAGAACTCATCAGAAAGGTATTCCCCACCTCGATCTGATCGAAGTGCCTTTATGGGTCTACCCAATTGCTTTTCCACTTCAGCTCGAAACTCTCTGAACTTGTCAAAAGTTTTGCTTTTGTGGTGCATCAGGTACACATACCCATATCTTGAGTAATCGTCAACAAAAGTGACGAAGTACTCACACCCTCCTCGTGCTTGGATGCTCATCGGTTCGCAAACATCACTATCCACAAGTTCTAGAACCCCTTCGGCCCTATTCCCCTTAGACCCGAATGGTCTTTTGGTCATTTTACCCTCCAAACAAGATTCACATTGAGGTATAGATTCCACCTTTAAGTGACTTAAAGGTCCATCCCTTACCAACCTTTGAATCCTATTCAGGTTAATATGACCAAGGCGCAAATGCCAAAGATAAGTCTTATTAGAGTGAGAAGTTTTAAGTCTTTTAGAGTTATTATAATTTATCTCAGCATTAAGCAATAAGTCCATCTTAGGTTCGATAAAATATAGATTATTTTGCATCCATCCAGAATAGATAAAAGATTTGTTTTTACGAATCACCACTTTATCATTAACAGAAACCAAGTAGGAGTCTTTAAATAAACAAGCTACAGAAATTAAATTCCTTTTAAATTTAGGAACATAAAAACAATCTTGCAAAAATAAATTCCTATAATTATCAAAATAAAGATGGACGTCTCCCACTGCTTCCACTGAGACCAAGGATCCATCACCCATCCGAAGTGTGAAGTCCTTATGAAGCAGACTTCTCGTTTCTTTGAACCCCTATAGAGAAACACAAACATGATTAGTTGCACCGGAATCTATGACCCAGATGTCACTGGATTCCTCAACCAAACAAGTTTCTAAATATAGAAGATCACACCTACCTCCTTTGGAAAGGAAGTCCTTGAAATGCTTCTTGATATGCCCGACCTTTTCACAAAAGAAGCACTTAAGCTTCTTCGGGTTCTTCTTCTTCTCCTTCTTGCTCTTGGTAGTAGCAGGAATAGAAGACTTCCTGTTTTTGGCCCGTTGCTTTTTTCCATTCCCAGAGTTAGGATTGGAACCAGAAGCAGCTACCATGTTGGCCTCATCTCCAACAGGAGACTCCCTGATCAGCAGTTCGAACTCCTATAACTGTTTCATCAGTTCTATTAAGGTCATATCTCGTCTATTGCTTAAATTAAAAGTAGCTCTAAACGGAATAAATTCCTTAGACAGAGTCTCAAAGACCATAGTTATCTGAGTTTCAGCATCGATGTCGGCTCCATTGGTTTGAGCCTCAGCGAGGTAACTCATGACCAACATCATGTGCTCCTTTACAGATGTCCCCAGCCTCTGTCTATAGTTTAAGAGTTTCTGAAGCACCCTTTGCCGCTTTGTTATAGCTTTGCCTCCAAACATATCCTCAAGATTATCCAAGATCTATTTTGCAGTCTCATAATCCTAATGTTGAGCCTGTAGCACGTTGTTCATGCTAGCCATAACATAGCAGCGGGCTTGATCATTAGCATCTTTCCAGTGATCATATGCTTGGAATTGCTCATTACTTGAGTCTTCCGTAGGCTCGGGAGGACAATGGGTTATCAGTACATATTTCAGTTTCTCAAAGGACAGGACGATATCCAGGTTTCGTTTCCAATCATTATAGTTCTCACCGGTTAATTAGTTTTTGTCAAGTATCGATGATAAAGCATTTTTAGACATTTTAATCTACACTAAAGAATCATATACCAAACATAAGCAAACATATAATAATAATTTGGCATGACTCCCCTAGGAGTCCCCTCCTGATCAATATATGCCATCTAGGACCCGTATGACCTAGCATATATTAATAATTGTTTCTTTGGCTATTAATTTTATTAATAGAGCTCCTAAGGGAGGTTAATAATAAAATTAACGTGAGTGTATAACCATCGTTTCAATATTTTATTCATGATTTATAATCACCACCTAAGGGTGTGCAACCATAAATCATGCTAAAATACCTTATCCTCTCAGAGATCCAATCTGGTACTTGATAGAAATCCCTTCCTAGGGGTCGGGACCACCATGTTCTGCCTATGGACCAACGATGGAGGCCTTAGGTCCTCTCTTCGAAAACCTTCTCCCACTCAATCTTTTGAAATCAAGGTTTTATTTTAAGAATATGCATAAACAATTTTAATATGACTGGCACTCCTTATTCTATATGACATATTATCAATATACATGGCAAATCATATTATAATGCAGACAAGCAAAGCAATCAAGCAAAGCTACAAGCAAAATAATAATAATAACCGTAATATTATGGCTCCACCCTAGAGAATAGAAAACTAAGATTACAAGAGAATAATCGAGACATATTATCGATTCTTCATCCTTGAATCCTCAAGTTGTATCCTTCTTTATGTAATTCTATCTTCAAGTCTTCAATCCCATATGAATTGAACACTTCATATTTTCGGTCACATCCAAATTTAATGTTTCTCAGAATTGTCTCAAAAATAAAATTAAAACTGCATTTGAAAAAACTGCTCCTTTTTTGAAAATTTTTCAGCTCTCGGTTGGCAGGCCGATCTAGGTGATCGGCCTGCCGATCATGTTCTATCGGCTTGCCGATCCATGAAAGTTTGGCCTGCCGAACTGGAAGTTCAGCCTGCCGGCAGAGCGAGTCGATTTCTGCTCCACTGACGGCCTGTCGAACCACTAGTCTGGCCTTCTAATTTGTGACCATCGGCCTGCCGAACTGTGATGTTCGGCATGCCGACCAAGCAGAAATCTCCATTCTAGAAAATACAATTTTAAAGCAATTTATCAATTTTATTTTCAACAATTCAAAAAACATAAAATTAGAGACTCAAGAAATACCTTTACGCGCCATCATCTTTCTTCTAGATCCGCCTTCTCTAAATAATTATTTAATTACAAAATTTTTACAAATTTAAAATAAATAATAATTCCTAGACGAAGATGATAGTTCGCCATCTAATTACATGAAAAACTTAGATACACATTCTAACCTCTAAGAAACCACAACCGGTATAAATTAATTAATTAATAAATGATTATACAACGATTTAATCAACCATAATTAATTAATAAACATTCACCACATAATCCATGACAACATATATAATTTATAGAAACCTAGAGTGCCAACTCTCTATAAAATTCAATTCAAGCATAGGAGAGATTAAGATCACAAAATTTATGCATATAACATGATCACAAACTCGTAAACTTATATAAAAACTATGGCTCTGATATCAATTGTTGAAAAAATAGTACGCAGCGGAATTTTAAAATTTTTTTCATCAGAGTAATTTCCAAAACACAAGTTTGACACGCTTTATGCATAAATTAACCAGATCTTAATAACCTTTGTATGCTGAAGAACCTCTCACAATCTGTGAAGAGAAATAATGTTCCACAAGAGCCTCAACCAACTGGTCTTCTTTGCTATTCTCTATCCACGACCAGAGTGAGTGTGGGCTCACACGTACAGCTCTTCCACCGGTGACTCTCCTTCTAACCAATCGAGAGAACCCAAAGTAAGTGTTCGTGATTTGTGAACAAAAGCTCTTAAGGAGTTTTAGATTCTCACTTAGCAGAGTATCACTCTTAATCTCTCAATCGATCTAAGTAACTGAATCACTCCCTATTTATAAAGGTTGGTTCTATGGTCAGTCCTCATCAAATTAGGTCTCAAAATTCGAATTAGAATCAAATTCGGATCAATATCTGATAAGATCCACGTGGATACACGTGATCTTATCCTTCACTAATCGGCAGGCCGAACCACCTAATCGGTAGGCCGAACAAGTCCCATCGGCAGGCCGAACACGTCCATCGGCAGGTCGAACTGCCAAATAAAAAATCTCGCGAATCTTTTATTTTCCACCCGAGATTCTATAGGATAAAGTTTCAGTTTTAATTCAAATAACCCAATAGAGAAGTTATATGATCAAAACAACTTTATCTAGATAATTTCAAAGAAAATAAATCAATTCTCAATAATTCTACAAGTTTATCTTGATCTAATTTATCCAAAATTAAATCAACCGATAAATAGACAAGAATTATCTGATCCCAATAATTCAACAAGTTTATCTTGAATTAATTTCTTACAAAATTAATTCAACCGATAAACATGCATGAATTATTTAATTCTTCTAAGTTTTAACCAATTTGTAAATCCGACACAAGTCACCAATTACTAGAAAAACACGCCGTGTCGTTATAGGATGTTGTGAGCTAGTAAAGGGGACCAAATAGACCTATATAGTTCAAGCTCCTGATAATTATGAAACCCAATATCCCAGATATACATTTCATAATTTTCAATTCCAACGCTACTCCACTAAAAGCTTGGAGCTGTACTCTCGAACTACATAGAATTACGAAGCTCGTATAGCTAAGTCTCCATGACAAATCATAGTGTATCATATCCCCATATAATACTCCATAATAGGCTTAAGGACAAGTTCTGTCTTACTTTCTCGGTTATTTTTATCTTACGTTCTATTATCTTACCATCAGAAAGCTTACCATCCAAAGACAATATAGCATTCGGTTACACCTATGTATCTAAATGGTTGAGTGCTCCAGTTTTCCAATTACAGGATAACGCATATAGAAGGATATCATTACTCTTAAAGAGGAGCTATGGATTCCATATCTATGAATAACAAGTATACGCCATCTAGAGTCATGCCTTCAACGTACTGCCATGCATACCACTATTAAGATGTGGGTGTCACCCTTTGGTACATCAAAAGACACAAGTCAAGACACCGGGCCTATTATCATCTCAGGATTAAGATACAACACAAATGATTGTCTAAAGTGAATCGATTTTCTGAGACAGAATTATTAATCAAAATCAATTCACTTTATGTCCCGATCCAACACATCGTCACTTATGATAGCGTGTCGATGTTTCTATTCACAAGGTCCTCCTCCGATGGTCAAGACAAACCATCTTCCAGAAGGGATATAGGCAACATAATAATCTTTGCATGAATAAAGCGCCCAACTTTATTCCCTCGATTACGGATCGTATGATTTAGACCATCACCTTAAGAATCGTGTCTTCCGCATAATCCGTCAATCATATGCCCAATTCTTAAGGTTTAGATCGACAGTTTCAGACTATTGTTTGCTTAACATACATTCAACAAATATGAACGTAAAGAGGACAAGATTTTGTATATAAATAATGAATAAATTCTTTATTGATAAAAATGTCTCCAAAAACTTATTACATTTTTGCTCCTTAGGGCATATATGTCTAACACTTTTACATATATATAAACACACACATATATGCGTATATATATATATATATATGTATATAAGAAGTGCTAGCTGTACTCTTTTTCTCCCTTTCCTTTATACTCTCTTTATTTACTATATGACATGTGGACTACACTGTCTTATTTTCTGTTTATATAATAATTTATAATGTTAGTATATTCCACTATCTGGCGATGATTGAGCAAAGTGTAAAATAAAGTGTGAAAGAAAGTGTTGTTAACATTCCTCGTATATAGACATTGAAGCTTAACTATGAGCGGTCTTTGGAAAGAAAATCTATTCTATTTATTTTTCCCCTTGGTTTTCAAAATTACCATAAACTAAGCCGCTGTTAAGTTTTTTGATATAACAAGCCGTTGTCAATTTTTAAAGACAATGAGTCAATTTGGGAGTGCTTTTGGAGCCCAAAATCAATCCTGGTACGAGCCCAAGCTAAATTTAGGGCATGTTTGTTTCAATAACTTTTTGGATTCTTTAGACTCAAATTTGAATTCGAGTATTAAGAATCTTTTGGATACGTGTTTGTTTCATCTAAAATCCGAATCCTTTGAGTATCAAGAATCCAAGTTTTTAGAGTTCTAACTCCCTCTAAACTTTTGATACTTGGATATCTCTACTACAATAAAAACTAAAATTTTCTCTCTTATATTTCAAGAAAAAAAATCATAACTTCTTCATTTGTTATCTAATTGAGATGATTCTTTTTTCATTGTATTCTTAGTGAAAAGAGGAATAAATTAAGATCCATATTGCATATTTTTTAGGATCATTATCATTAAGATTTTATTAGATTTATTGATAAATCAAAAATTACTTTCACTATTTCTCCAAACATAAATTCTAATTTTATTTCATACTTAGATTAAAACTTAAATACACATCTAAACGTCAATTCAAATAACAATTTAAATTACTAAATCAAATCTTAATTTAAATTACACTAACTCAAATCAAATAACTAATTCAAATCAATTTACCAAACTTACCCTTGATGTTTGGTAGAAGCAATAAAAAGCAATTTTAAAAAAATTTCAGCTTTTTCTAAAGCTAAAATCAGAGGCTCCTACTTTGATGCTTTTGGCTTTTAGATTGCCCCTTGAGATCTTCAGGACAATTAATGAAACTTTTTTGACGCCGTGAATTTGATTTTTTTTCAAAATGATCATCCTATCTACTGTCTAAAAATCCCATCAGCCTCTTCGTTAATGAAGGGGCCTTTCAAAATATCTACTTCCTCCATTATTGACAGCACCGTCGTCGCCCCACTATCGCCCCACCGCCGCACTGTTGCTCCGCCGGTAGTCCTCCGACGATAGCCAACAACCTTCCCTCATCCCCTAAACCAAACATCTTCAGGTACAACCTTTTATTCTCAATCAATTTTCTACAGTTCATGTTGAATTTTGAATTTTCTTCTGTATATGTGCGGATGAACCAACGATTGAAATTTTCCCCCGTAAAACTGTATTATACTTTGCTATTAATGGTGACAGAGGTTGCTAAACGGGTTTGCCAATTTTTTTTTTTTTTTAAAGAAAAAGTGAGTGAATATGGTAATACCCATTGAATCAAACGCCAAGGAGTATGAGAGTTTTTGGTCTTCTATGTCGATTTGTTTTTTACTCTTTTTTTTTTCGTAGTTAAGGAACCTGGCATAAACAAAAGCAAACCCAAAACAAATGCTACTTTGATTTTGGTTCTATGTAGGAGTTGTATACCTTGAACATTTTCTTGAATTGTTTTTGCTTTTTATTAAAAAAAAAAAAAACCTTCCATCTAGTTACTTTGGATGGATCGTCTATGTATGTTAGTTATGCTAAGAATTTTCACCCGTCTCTAGAGCATGTCTAGCATTTGAAATATGTTTTCGAGCACACATAGAGCCATACATATTGTTTACAATCATATTAACTGCATAATGAGTATTAATTTTTTTTTTCCTGTTGAATATAATTTTTTTTTTTTTTTTGGTTGTTGCCACTATTAGTTTTGTATTTGTGCATTACTTTTTGTAAATCTTGTGGACTCTTTTGAGAAAACGCGCTTGATGAATTCAAGAAGGGAAGAGAATGTTGAATTTGTTGGCCAGTAATAGTTTTGCATTTGTGTATTTTTTTTTTTTCTTGGAGTACATTTCATGGAAGAAAAATTTCTTGAAATCGGTTTACAAAAAAGCATCTTGTATGAACTCTTCCCAAAGAGGAAATATGTGGATGATTGATGTTATTAAGGGGGCATGAAGCTAGGAGTTATAGGATGTTTAGAATTGGGAAAGAAGGTAGTTATGAAGCACAATGCAATGCATTACAAAATAACTACGGATTAATGGGATCAAGGAATATGTGTGCTGCCGAAATACTAGGAATGTTTTAATTCATTTTAGGCCAAGGTGCAGGAAATCGTTTAGCACAAGAGCGATTTCAGCACTCTGGAGAGACTGTGAGTGGGTATTTTGAATATGTTTTGGGCATTGTATGCCATGTGAGTATCAATGTTCTAAAACCATTAGATCCAGAGTTCAAGGAAAATACCTCAAGAGATACTTTCAGATTCTAGATACATGCCTCATTTTAAGGTAAACTCAAATTCTTATATGCTTATTTGTTCTTTAAATATTGTTTATTTACACAAAAGATTTGAATATTCTTTTATACACATTTCTTTTTTATGGAATTGCATTGGCGCAATAGATGGTGTATACATTTTGGCTTCAATACCTTCAGAAGAACAAGTGTCATTTATTGAAAGGAAGCGGATGCCAACCCGAAATGTCATGGCTGCATGTGATTTTGATATGCAATTTATACATGCATATGCAGGGTGGGAAGGTAGCGCTCATGATGGAAGAATATTCTTATCGGCATTATTAGATAACCTAGCTTCAAATTTCCCAAAACCTCCCGAAGGTTACAAATTTTATATCCTTTCTTATTTATATATTGAATTGTTAAAATTATATATGTTTTTAGCATTTTATTAATTCTTTTATTTCTATTTAAGTAGGAAAATATTATTTAATTGATGCGGGTTATCCTCGAAGGATTTTTTGGGCCATATAAAGGAGAAAGATACCATTTACCACAATTTTAAGTAGGTAGCCGACCAATGGGTTATAAGGAGGTATTCAACCATGTGCATTCATCTCTTAGGAGTGTCATTAAATGCACCTTTGGAGTATGGAAGAAAAGAAGGAAAATTTTAAGGGTCCATTTGGTTCGAGTATTTGAATAGAGTATTTGAATGAATATTTAAATTTTTGTGAGATAAAATACTGTGGCAAAATGATTCGAACTGTGATTCGAGTATCGAAACAAACGGGCCCTTAAATTTTTGTGAGAGAAAATACTGTAGCAAAATAATTTGAACCACGAAACAAACGGGCCCTAAGAGTTATGCCTAGTTATTCATTCCCAAAGCAAATAAAAATCGTTATTGCTACTATGACGCTTCATAACTATATTAGGAGGCATGCTAAGGGTGATTGACATTTTCGAAAAGTCAGAGATAATCCAAATGGTTTTGTGCAAGGAGAGAATGAGAACTATAGTGAGGATGAAAATCAAGCTACTAGTGCTTTAAGATCACAAGAAATAGATGAGTTACATGATCAAATTGTCGCAAGTTTAATGAGCACTACTTGATTTGCAAAATGACGTCACAAGTTTTTGAGATTGGAGTGTTTTTTTTTTGGTAAAATTCACTCCCAATCTGGGCCTACATGTGTTGATTATTTATCAATACTTGTTTTTGATGTGATACAAATTGTGAATGAAGAAATAAAAATATTACAATTATTAATTTAATTTTGTTAGAGAAATGAGGAACAAATTTATGTTCGTTTTATTTCTCAAAATTAAATGAGCATATGTTTAATAAAAAAATAAGTATATATATTTCAATATTAATATCATTCTTATTTTGGGCATTATAACTATTTTCAGCAATTTAACCTTAAAATTTACCAAACACCATCATACTGCTTCTAGAACTAACAACAATTTTAAAATTACAGTTTACTAAACACTCAATTGCTTTTTGTCACAGCTGTTTTTCCTTCCATCACAACTAAAAGCAATTCTTTCAAAATCCATGCCATTATAATACACCGTATTATATTGTATTATATTACATTGTATTTTTTGTATATAATATAATACGGTGTATTAAATATGCTATAAGAGTGTAGCTAGTACCCTCTGTACAACCACCCCTCTGTTGTTGTACTTTATGGCAGCTTCTTTTTTAAAATAAAATTTTAAGCATCAGGTAAAGTTTTGAGGGAAAATTGAGACACAAACTATAGTTCAGGGACGATTTTGAAAAAAAAAAGATCGTCCAATTCCGTCCAAAATGAGAAGAGCCGTGGAGGGAGGAGAATTTCTTGCAACAATCTATAATTTTAGGGTCACATTGATAATATTTCAAAGTGAGCGGGTAAAATACCACACGAACCAATATTGCGGGGTAATTTTTTAAATTAAGCATTGAAGGGAGCAGAAATCTCGTGGGGGTCTCGGTTGACGGATTGTTAGAACGTTCCTTTCCGTCTCACTCCGTGCTTCAACAAACAAAAATTTAGGGCAAATTTTAGGGTTTCCAAATTGAATTGCATTCCCTGTTCAATAACTCTCTGTTCTCTTCAGGGAAAATCCTGTGAGGTAGGTGTCGGAAATCTAATTATCTGAAGCTGTAATTTTTTTTGAGTCGCTTTCATTTTTCAATTCAATTCCGTCTTTTGTTCTGAATTTCGCGATGTTTTTCGTGCGTTTAGGTTTATGAAGTGGAGAATTCATGGGCTTATCATCTACTGCTACGACAATGGCGGAGGGTTTACAGCTTTGCGTATTCGACTTGAGGAGAGGACAGCAAGAAGGGCAAGAGCTGGACAAGATATTATTCTTCTTTCCAGCTGATTTGCCATTTTCGATTCAGCTTTCTGTGATTGGGCTCAGCGAAGGACTCATCACATTTACGAGGTTTGTAGCCCTTAAAATGGTCGAATTCCTTCTTCAGGAGATTAAAATTTTCCCAATTTTAGCTTTGTAGTATGTGGACATGTAGGTCGCTGAGAGCTTGAAAGAGCAAAAATAACGAAAAAGGAAAAAAAAATAAAAAAGAATATATTTGGTAATGTCTTAGATACTGCGATTACTCAAGGAAACTTGTTTATTTTTGTTAGATATTAGTTATGATTAGGAGATTACTTTGTATGTATGATACTATACAATTTTTAATAGTTGTCACTTGATTTTCCGAGTGGCTGTTTTGTCTTTGTCTTCTAGTCTTGGTGGTTTCGAGGAATAACATAAATATGATGCAGAATTTTCTCTCCAGAGACTGCTTGTGAGGTCATAGAAGCAGAGAGGCACTCCCATGTTTTTTATGAGGCAGAGCCTGACATTTGGATGGTGATGGTACGCTATCTGTTTCCGATTAGTGACCTTAGTGGCCAACTTTTTAAGTAATTTTCATATACTAATGATAACAGTTTGTGAGTTTGTTTGTAGAAACCTCACTGTTTATGTGTGTACTTACTTTGCATGCAAAATGTATATTAATGGATTCATTATTGTCTAGCCTTGTCTATTTCTGTGAAGTTTCCATATTGGTAACTCCGATAAAAGACAATAGTTTGACCCATTCTAACTTGTTTGCAACTTTGTATACAAAGTAAGTGGTTCTAATGATCAATCTACATTGTGGTAGGTAGTGGAGAAAAGCAACGAGTCAGAAGCTATTTGGAGGATTGATGCGTTAAGAAGGGTTCTCATGGAAGTCCATTCACTTTTTGTAATGTTTAATGGATCTATAAGAGCATTGCTCGAGAGAGAGCCTGGCGGAGAGCTAGCTCGATCTCATTTGTACCCTTTCGTCATGGATTATCTATGTGGTAAGTCATTTTGCAATGGTTTGCCTACTGAATCACTAAATCCAGTTTTTAATTGTCCTTGGTTCAAAATATTTCATTGTAAAGTCACTAATTGTCAGCATATCAAAAGCGGTCTCCATTGGATGGGTGCTGCTGGGGTAATTCTGAAGTTGCAGTAGCAATTGCTCTCCATTGGATTTTTGCTACCTAAGTAATGCTGAAGTTGCTGTATCTCATTCCTTATTCATGGTTTTCCTCTCTGAGGCAGATTTTCTTGCTGGGAAGAAACTCCTACTGCCATCATTCCGTGACTGTTTAAAAGAGCGTGGAACTGTACAGATGCTAACTGTGGGGCGGGAGGCAGCAATTGAAGTTCAGGTTGTTGAATAAACCATGTTTATTAATCAAATGTTTGTGGAATGCCTAAGCTTCTTCTTTTCCCCCTTCACTTCTCTGGGTAATTTTGCTGAAATCTTCAAGAGTATGTAGTGCTAGATTGATATTCCAACAGTCCAAGCACTCTTAATTAATTGGTCTCTCGCATTATTTCACTATTACCAAATTAATTACATAATAAGATTTCACGATGTTACGCCTAAGCCTAATAAGTCAGTAAATGGGCATGATTGTGTTCTCATTGTATTTATGATGGACATTGTTTTTGGCAATCGTAGAGCACAGTTATAGTTCTTATGTGCTGTGTATCTTTGCATATTCACGTGCGGTGCACTTGAAACCAATCCTTCATATGGTTTTGCAGTCTATGGACTTTGGATTTTTATATTATCTGATAATAGGGATACTATTGGATTAACTAGGCTTTTTTTTTTGTATAAAGTTTTCTGTTTTCCTGGCTTTGAGTATATAATGAAGTTGGCTTTGTAACTGTACTTTCTAAAGCTATAAGATTCTATGACTGCATGGGCTTTGATTGTATCTGTTTATTTTACATTTATGGGCAACATTCTTCTCATTGCCTAGTCCCTAAGAATGATAAGCAAGATACCAAAGAAATTCTGTGATTCTTGATCATCAATTCTGTCATACCTATTCCTAAAGAAATTATTGTTCTTGAGTTCTTATAGTTCTTGCTCCATAATGAGGATAACATTTAAGTATTAAAGAGAAACTTCATGATTTTCTATAAATCTCCACCCATGAATACACCCTCGAAGCTAAAATTAGCTTTTCAAGTAGCAATATGAAGGTAATTTCATTGTTCTCCTATTTTTGAACTCAAATAATCCTAACCAATAATCATTTAATAAAATAATTTAAAAATAACTATAATTTTGATGGAATTCTAATTGTGTCTCCATCAATAGCATAATATAGCTACATCTACTATAGTTGACCTAGGCATAACAAGTTCTTTATTATTATTTTAGTACAAGTGAGATACTATTTTGTAAAGATCGAATAACATGCTTCAGTGATTTTGCCAAGGATAGTTGATGTCATTGTGGATATTGTCGTTATTTTTTTCCCCTATAGTTGGCAATAAAGTGCCACTTGCATAGTTGCGCACCTATAAGGTATTTACATCTTTTGATTATTTTGGAAGGCAAGTCAACAACCTAATTCACCTATTCTAGTATACCGATTATTATCCAATCATTATCAAGCATCAGTTGGGTCTCCATTAGGTCCAAGAGCTATGTATAACATAATCTCTTTGCAGTCTTTTATGGCTCAACTAGCCTATTTAGTTGTATAAATCTTTTATTTTTTTTTCTTTGTTTTGAGGCATGGAACTTAAATCCACTTTTTTATTGGCCCATGTAAACCGTGAAGAACCTAGGCGTACCCCAAAATCAGGTATCAAGTCAATCACAAGGTAATAGACAGCCAAATTTATGCCTCCTGGTTGGGATGGATGTGCTTAACCAACTCATCCCATGGCTGGTAGAAAACCTGTGATCTTTGTGAGAATTGAGTATGACGTTTTAACTCCTCTTTTTTTTCCCCTGTATGCTGCCGTGACATTACTTGTTAAAACAAGTTATTTTTTTTTTGTTTTTCACGTTCAAATGAATACATCCTTATGTTTAAGGACCTTTTGATCAAGATTTCTACCATAATCTCCTATATCTTATTATATTTTAGGCATTGCCTCTCTTATATTTGGACCTTAACTTCTCGAAGAATTCACATCCAAATCTTAAAACTAGATTTAAAGAATAAAATGTGGCTTTTTTCCCTGATTTTCTACTTATTGGATCATAGTGCATTTCTCTCGCATGAAATTTTTTTTATTATTTTTTTTCCAATTCTCCTTTTGGCCTCTCTATTATTTGAATACTCCTGTTCTAATTTATTGACTACTTAGAGTAGTATATTGTACATGTTCTTCTCTGTATTAATGATTGTTTCTTGTTTTGCAGTCACTTGCCAGAGTGATTGAATCTTGCTCTGGGAACACGCCATGCCACTCACTGATTTTGTTTCAGGATCTGCTGGTGTCCACAACCCTCTCTCCTGTATGGTTTAATATCATAGATCTTTTTAGTCCTGATTGTTTTCTGTCTAATATCATCTTCCATTCATATTGGTCAGAGAGTTGAGGACATACTATAGAGCTGAATTAAATTTCTTTTGAAGGAATTTTGTGGTAGTAGGCATTAGGCAACATTGTTTGCAGCATGAATTTTCTGTAGAGTAATATATGTTAATTTTTTCCTTTCCAGGATGACACAATAAACTTATTTACATATGCGGTTCTAAGGTTGACCCCACGTGCTTTATCCTTTGGAGTAAGTTCATGGTCCTATTTAAGGAAAGGAACTGCACCTCATGTGGCCACTGCCTCTCGTGATATCTCTCCTGCTGTAGATAATGGTAAGCAAGTAACACGGCCCTTGCATCATAACAAGTGGTCAAAGGGGAAGGATGGTTTTCTTGTCACTGATATTTGGGGCACTGATGCTGGTAGTTCGGTTCCTTCCACTCCAACAGTGTTGCTTTGCCAGACAGAGGATAGAATGTATCTATGTTCTTATCAGCATAAAAACCTTACTGTAGTTTTTCTTGTTCCTGTCTCTTCTGTGCCAAACCGGGAGCAAGGCATCTCAGTGGTGAAGCAGCAATTCCTTGGAAATGTTAGTTCTCTTTCTCTGTTATAATTTCTGCAATGATATTCTTCATCAAATTATATTTGTCACCAGTGTTGTTGATCGTTATCCTGTCCATAGAGTCAGTCACCTATGCATAAGCCAATTTTCAAAAGTAGGTAGAGGTCAGCGAATTTTTACCTATTCCTCACAATATACACCGATGACACTGCAACATCAAACCATTTGGATTTTGCGTGTCGAGTCCATTATGGGATCAATGTGAATATTACACAACTAGAAGGGAAATTTGTGGGAAAGGTGGGAAGAAATGGAGAGTTTTGCTTCATGACGCCTAAGAAAAGCTTTCAACGTAGTGAAATATTTGGAACGCATTTAGTGCCTCTCACTATTTTAGGGTGTTTGGCAAGCATGGTTAGAACCAACTTTTTGATTAGGGAATAATGTAAAACTTTCATATGCTACAGTAAAAGACTAAAGCTCTCACATGCTACAGTGTAGAGATGGTTGTGCTCTAGTCCCACTGTAGAGATGCTATCTAACTCAGATGGCCTTTAATATCATTGGTGGATAACAACCATCTCCAAATGCTATATGGTTCATGATAATGTCCTAAATGCACATTTCTTATTATGAATCCTTGCTTTCTATTGGACATTGACTGAATTTCAATTATAATTTTTACTTGTTGTTTCCTGATTTGGATTTAGCATTCTTCTTAATAAAGTATGCTGGATTCTTTTGAAGTTTATCAGTCTGTTAAGTTGATCTTTTTACCTACTTACCAGGCTGCCCTGAAAATATTGAAAGTTGAAGAAAAATTATCAAAAGGATGGGGTGGTGAGAATGCTTATCATGTTAGTGGCTACCGCTATTTACTAGTGGATGGTGACAGAAATGTATCAAGGGCTTCTCCTCCTGGAAAAGTTACAACGCTTACTAAGGTGAAGCTTCCTGCTATACTTCAGCTAGGTGACAAGTCTTTTAGCATAAAGAGTGGGACCTTTTACTTTATTCCACATCATTATTTGACAAAACTTTGTTTCATACAATTTGATAGCACCTTGGTTGAAATGGATGCATTCCTAATAGCTCATCTTTAATGCATTCATAGTCTTTTAGGTCTAAGGCATGGCACATATAGATTGAATTTCAGCGCTTTCTGCCCATGAGAACCTTAGTTCTAATAGCTATCATATGGATGAGTTGTGGGAAATGGCATAAATGAGTTGCTGTTGGTTGGACCATTTATCTTGTCTCTTAGAGAAAACTACTTGTAATACCTCACACTCTGCCAGTCCCTTTTCTCTGATTGTATTGCATATTATAGAAGTTGCTGTATCTAGGCTTCTGCTAATGACTGGGAATTGGTTAACATACTTTGGGGGTTGACTTTGAAAGCATAATCTTTGTAGTCTTCTCTAGTTTCATATTATTTTATTGGAATTCTACCAAGGCGTCAGCAGCAAGGCTAGAAATCTAGACTGAAGATTCAGTACATTGCTTTTAACCTGGCTGTCATCTAGGGCCAAATGTAAGTTGTTTCTCCATCAGATGGGATTTTGTTCATTGAACAGACAGGCCAATTCACAATTTACTTTTCTAAGCTGTATTGTATGCTGTTTGTTTTCCCGTAAGTCATCCTTGTAGACAGGCCAATCAGTTAGTCTTATAGTTTTTTTATATTGGGTCAAGTTTGAGCTCCAAAGCCTAGTACGAAGAATTGTAGAACCTGCAGGGGCTTCATGTTGCCTTGCCGTCTGACTCAATTTTCTCCCGTTGCAGGAATCTTTGCTGGCTTTAAGTCAGCTTAGAGAAGAGGTTGATTTGGATAAATCTAGGGCAAAATGGGACGATGCTGGTCACGAAAAAGAACTGGAAGTGAGTATTAGAGCAAAAAACAATGCTTGGGTTATTGCTAGGGTTACAAGAGGGAAGGAACTTTATATGGTACTAGAAAAAGCCAACGAAACTCTTCTTTATGCCTCTGATGCTGTTGAGAAGTTCAGCAACAGGTACTTTTTCTTCCTTCAAAAAGCTTACACTGCTTGTAATCTTGTACAACTTTTCCGGTGTCTTTTATCTCCATGAAAGTAATTTGCATTTGCTAATATGTATAAATATATGTTAAAAAAGACTCAGTTTTTGGTCTTATTTTTCTCATATTGCTTTGGATCTGAAACAAATAGAAATGTATTGTTCTTACGTCATGCAGGTACTGCAATGGAGCTTTTTCGTTGGATTAGGAGGCATCTTTTGGTTTACAATGTTTTTGCTCATATTCTTAGAGAGAGTTCTTTGTTGATGTATAAGAATAGTCTATTTTTTGGCTTGCAACATGAAAATATAATGATGGGTGTACTCACATGTTTAGCATTCACCCGGACCCTGCCTCAACGCTCTCTTTCAAAGCAGATCTGAGTCTGACTCGGACCAAAAAAAAAAAAGTGTTATATTTGTATCAATATTTGTAGATTGTCAAGTTGGTTAGTCCTCATATCTTTCACAACTTCGCCTGAAGTGTGTAGCTCGGGTCTTTTGCACGCCCTGAACTTTATTGTAGATTAGGCAGTTGCATTCAAGTGGAGCAACTACCACATGGGGGAGAAAGGTTAAAAAAGAGGGGTGGTTGTTAATAGGCTCTTTTTGCACCAATGCCTCTTGACCTATAGCACTGTTACAGCTTGCCCTTAAACTTCTAATTTTGATATTTTGCAACATGAGCTTAAATCTACAGCTAAAATCTAGGGCTTGATATTTTCGCACAATCCCCATTTTCCCTAAATGTATGACAAACATACTAATTTAACAAAAGAAACATTGGTGGAGGAAAATTATGGCTTGATATTGTTATGTCTTTCATTTTCGCTTGTTTGAAAACATATTACATTAGCCGTAGAAACATTAGTGAATTGAAAAAAATTGCTAAAGTCTATGGCTCGATATTTTTGTACGCTCTTTGTTTTTGCTACTTGTTAGAACCCATGGCTCAATTTTTTTGCACTTCTCTCGTTTTTGCTATATATGTGAAAAAAACACTAATTTAGCCATAAAAATAGTTATGAATTGAAAAAAATTGTTAAAACTTATAACTTGATGTTTTTGCATGCCCTAAGATTTCACTACTTGTTCAATCTAATGGCTTGATGTTATTGCATGCCTTCCGTTTTCGCTATATAGGGGAATAAACACATTAATTTAACTATAGAAACATTAGTGGATTGAAAAAACTTGTTAAACTTATGGCTCGATATTTTCACACATCACATGTTTTTGCTACTTGTTAAATCCCGAGGCTTGATATTTTCGTACATGTTTTTGCTACATATGTGAAAAAAAAAACTAATTTAGCTATAAAAACATTAATAAATTGAAAAAAACTTGTTAAAACCTATGACCTGATATTTTTGCATGTCCTTTGTTCGCTAAGTGTATGAAAAACATATTAATTTAGCCATAAAATTATTAGTGAATTAAAAAAACTTTTTAAAACCTATGGTTCCATATTTTTGCATGCCTCTTGTTTTCAACTAATTGTTAGAACCCATGCCTCGATATTTTTGCATGCTTCTATTGGTTTTACATGCGTAAAAAACACAATAATTTATAGGGTGTTTGGGAAGTGAGAGTTAGAAATAAAGGAACTATAGCATACGAGAGCTTTACGCTGTTTGAGTTGGAACTGAGTTTTTCAAACACCTCTTTAGTTATAAAAACAATAGTGAATTGAAAAAACTAGTTAAAACTTATGACTTGATATTTTCACATGCCTCCCGTTTTTGCCAATTGTCAAAACATATGGTTTGATATTTTCACATGCCCCCTATTTTCGCTAAATGTGTGAAACACACACTAATTTAGCCATAAAAACATTAGTAAATTGAAAAAACCTCTAGTGTGAGAAGATTCTAAGGAATGAACTCTAGTTTGAGATCTAACAAAATGCTTTCATGTTTGACATGCTATGATTATGCTTTATTCTATGTAAGTGTTATATTGGTATGTGCATTACGATTACATCGGTTGTTGCGCTTGATGACACCCTGCACATGAAGGCCTTTGAGCTATTAGCTTGGGTAAGCGTTTACGTAACTATAAGCCCTTGCGCTCTTTTGCTCGGTAATTATGACAGGTAATGAGAGCTATGTACAGGATGTGGGAATTTACCTTTTGTTGATCATGGTTGCTATTTAAATGACTTTTCTTTCTATTAGCCAAGATGGGTTTGCATCCCATTCTGATCGGACTTATTTCCCTTGTATCTAGATTAAAATAGTTAGGTTAGCCCTTATAAGGCTTGATTCCCATAGGATGGTAAGGGTCACGGTTTATATATATATATATACACACACACACACATAGTGATGCCGGTGTGATTCACCATCATTGAATACTATGACACCAGATGATTCAGAGACCTCAAGAGAATTGATCAGGTATGAAAGCTCCAAAAGAGTTTTGGAACGAGTTTTGTAGCTTGGGAATGAGGCCTAGGTTTTTCCATACATAATAACATGCAATCATACATTGTTATGTGATCACTTGATGTTTCTATTTTGCCTTATACTATTAAATGTGCATTGGTGATATATGTAATATGAGTCCTTTTCTTGTCGAAATCCCTTTTTCCCCTATTGAGCATTTAGCTCACCGCGTTTTATGTTTTTCCCTTTCTAGGATTTTATACTGTGTTAGTAGCTAGTAGCGCGTAGTTGCAGCGCTCAAAACCTCAAAACATAAGACAACTTATTTTACGATTTTACTGTATTTGTTTTTAGTTCTTAGTGTGATATTATATTTAGTGTATAGAAATTGTATCGGTACAACAATATCCAAAGTCTGTATACTTTCTAAGAAAATTTTGTAATTTTAGACCTTTTTTCTATTTTTGATTAAAAGCATTGTATAAATTATATATACATACACATACATATATACATACACAAAATTTTAATTAGTATGTAAACCTATGCTCCTATGTGTTAGACTAGATGCCCTAAGGATTAAATGATGTAATAGTTTTTGGAAACATTTAATCAATAGAAAGTTTATTATTTTCATATATCAAATGTTGTTCTCTTAATGTTCATTGCTGTTGAATATATGATTAGCAAACAAAAGTCTAAGACTGTCAATCTAAACTTTTAAAATCATGCATATGATGGACAGATTATGCGGAAGACATGAATCTTAAAGGTGATAGTCTAAATGATAAGTCCACAATCAAGGGAATAAAGTTGGGCACTTTATTCATGTTAAGATTGTTACGTTGTCTATATTCTTAATGAGAGATAACTTGTCTTGGTCATCGGAGTAGGACTCCGTAAATAAAAATATTGGTATATTATCATAGTGATGATATATTGGATCAAGACAATAGTTTAATTGATTTGATTAATAATTCTATTTGTTTAAATTAATTCACTTTAGACAACCATATGTATTGCATCTTAATCTTGAAATGAATTAATAGGCCCGTATTCTTGACTTGTATCTTTTGATGTACTAAAGGTTGACATCCTAAATTAGATGAAGGTACGCATATTGGTATGCTGAAAACATGCCTCTTAATTGAGGTAGACTCGTTATTTATAGATATGAAATTTATAGCTCTTTTACAGAGTTAATGATAATCTCTTATAGGCATTGTCTTGTAATTAGAAAACTAGTGTTGGAAACAAAGTGCGCAACAGAATTTTTTAAAATTTTTCATTAGAGTAATTTTCAAAACACAAGTTTGACATGTTATATGTATAAATTATACAGATCTTACTAACCTCAGTGTGCCGAAGAACCTCCGTAACCTGTGTAGAGAAGTAACGTTTCAGAAGAGCCTCAACCAACTGGTCTTCTTTGCTATTATCTATTGACAACCGGAATGAGTGTGGGTCACATGTACAGCTCTTCCACTTGTGACTCTCCTTCCAACCAATAGAGAGAACCCAAAGCTAGTGTTCATGATTTGTGAACAAAAACTCTCAGGGAGTTTTCAGATGCTCACTAGAAGAGTATCACTCTTAATCTCTCAAATTGATCTAAGTAAATCATGAGACTCACTCCCTTTTTATAGCTATTGGTCCTGGGGTCAGTCCATATCAGATTAGGTCTCAAAAACTCGAAACAGAATCAAGTTCAGATCAATATCTGATAAGATCTGCGTGAAAACGCGTAATCTTATCTCCCGTTGATCGGTAGGCCGAACATTCTGATCGACAGGCCGAACAGACCTGTTCGGCAGGCCGACCATGTCATTCGGCAGGCCGAACTCCCGAGAAAAAATCTCTGCGAATCTTTTATTTTTCACCCGAGATTGCAAAGGATAAAGTCTCAGTTTTGATTCAAATAACCCAATAGAGAAGATTTCTGATCAAAACAAACTTTATCAAGATAATCTCTAAGAAAATAAATCAATTCACAATAATTCTACAAGTTTATCTTGTTCTAATTTGTCCAAAATTAAAACAACCGATAAACAAACAAGAATTATCTGATCGCAATAATTCAACAAGTTTATCTTGAACTAATTTCTTACAAAATTAATTCAACCGATAAACAAACATGAATTATTTGATTCTTACAAATTTTAAACCAATCTGATAAATTTGACATAAGTCAGCAATTATTGGAAAAGCACGCCGTATCGTTACAGGATTTTGTGAGCTAGCAAAGGGGACCAAAATTGACCTATAAAGTTCAAGCTCATGATAATTATGAAACCCAATATCCCAGATATACATTTCACAATTATCAACTCCAACGCTACTCCACTAAAAGCTTGGAGATGCACTCTCGAACTTTATAGAATTACGAAGCTCGTGTAGCTAAGTCTCCATGACATATCATAGTGTATTGCATCCCCATATGATCATCCATAATCGGCTTAAGGACAAGTTCTGTCTTACCTTCTCGATTATTTTTATCTTACGTTCCATTGTCTCACCATTAGAAAACTTACCATCCAAAGATAGTATACCATTCGGTTACACCTATGTATCCAAATGGTTGAGCGCTTCAGTTTTTCAATTACAGGACAACGCATATAAGAGGATATCATTACTCCTAAAGAGGAGCTATGGATTCCATATCTATGAATAATAAGTCTACGCTATCAAGAGTCATGCCTCCAACGTATCGGTATGCATACCACTATTGAGATGTGGGTGTCACCCTTTGGCACATCAAAAGACACAAGTCGAGACAATGGGCCCATTATTCATCTCAGGATTAAGATATAATACAAATGACTGTCTAAAGTGAATCGATTTGCCGAGACAGAATTATTAATCCAAATCAATTCACTTTATGTCCCGATCCAACACGTCGTCATCATGACAACGCACCAATGTTTCAATTCACGGAGTCCAACTCCGATGGTCAAGACAAACCATCTCCCAAAAGGGATTTAGACAACATAACAATATTTACATGAATAAAGCGCCCAACTTTATTCCCTCGATTGCGAATCATATGTTTTAGACCGTCACCTTAAGAATCGTGTCTTCCGCATAATCAGTCCATCATATGCTCAATTCTTAAGGTTTAGACTGACAGTCTCAGACTACTGTTTGCTTATCATACATTCAACAAATATGAACGTAAAGAGGACAAGATTTGGTATATATATAAATGAATAAATTCTTTATTGATAAAAATGTCTCCAAAAATATATTACATTTTTACTCCTTAGGGCATACATGTCTAACAATCTCCCACTTGCACTAAGTGAGTAAATACAGCAAATTTTGTATCCGCATAGCTTCCTCATATTTCTCGAAGACTCTCCCATAAGTGTCTTCGTAAATGGATCAGCTAAATTGTCCTCTAACGCGATCTTGTACACCGTGACATGCCCGCCCTCAACGAAGTCCTTTATCACATGATACTTCCGATCAATATGCTTACTCTTCTTGTGAAATCTTGGTTCCTTAGCATTAGCTACCGCCACACTGTTATCACAGTACAGTGATACTGCTTTATCCATACCAGGAACTACCTCAAGATCCCCAAGGAACTTGTGGAGCCACACTGCTTCTTTCGAAGCATCACTAGCCGCCACATACTCGGCCTCCATCGTTGAATTCGAAGTGCAATCTTGCTTCGCACTTCTCCAACTGATGGCACCGCCACCCAGAGTAAACACAAACCCCGAAGTCAATTTCCTAGAATCCAGACAGGATTGAAAATCCGAATCAGTGTATCCTAGAGGAGTTAAATCCTCACCCGAATACACAAGCATATGCCCTCGAGTCCTTCTCAGGTACTTGAAAATATGCTTTACAGCAACCCAATGGTTCGGTCCTAGATCCTCCTGAAATCGACTTACAATCCCGATCGCATAGCTAATATCTGGTCGTGTGCAAAGCATGGCATACATGAGACTACCCACTGCCGGAGCATAAGGCACCTTCTTCATGTATTCTTTTTCTTCATAAGACTTTGGAGAGTCTTTCTTAGAAAGAGTAATTCCAGACCTAGATGGTTGCCCAACTTTCTTGGAATCCTGCATTACAAACCTCCTGAGAATTTTATCTATGTAGCCGGCCTGAGACAAAGCTATCATTTTGTTCTTCCTATCCCGAAAAATATGGATACCGAGAACAAAATTAGCCTTACTTAAGTCCTTCATGTCAAACTGCTTGGTCAACCATAATTTGACCGATGACAACGCCCCAACGTCATTGCCAATTAGCAGAATGTCATCTACATAGTGCAGTAGAAAAACCACCTTCTCATCCTTGATGTGTTTGTAAACACATGGTTCATCCACGTTTTGTGAGAACCCATAAGTCTTGATCACTTGATCAAATCTTATGTTCCAAGAACGGGATGCCTGCTTAAGTCCATAAATTGACTTTAGCAGCTTACAAACCTTACCCTCTTGACCCGCGACGTTAAACCCGTCTGGTTGTTCCATATAAATGGACTCATCAAGATAGCCATTCAGGAAAGCCGTCTTGACATCCATCTGCCAAATCTCATAGTCGAGAGTGGCAGCTATGTGCAAGAGAATCCGGATGGACTTAAGCATGGCTACAGGCGAAAAGGTTTCCTCATAATCGATTCCTTCCTTTTGTGTATAACCCTTAGCTACCAGTCTAGCCTAAAGGTTTTGACCTTTCCATCCACTCCTCTTTTCCTCTTGTAGATCCACTTACACCCTATGGGTTTTACCCTATCAGGAAGATCCACAAGCTCCCATACCTGATTAGTCTCCATAGACTTCATCTCTATGTTCATGGCCTCTGTCCAGAGTCTTCAATCAACATCCTCCATAGCTTCTGCGAAAGTATAAGGATCCCTGTCATGTTCATTCGGTTCAGCCAAAAAGACCTCCCCATTGAACATATACCTCTCAGGTTGACACCCGATCCTCCCACTACGCTGAAGCCCTTGAGGTTGTTGTTCAGGTTTGTTTGGTTTTTCTACACTGATCGAAATGGTTTCATTCGGAACCTCCAGAGTGAACAGATCACCCCTTAACTCCTCAAGCACCACTTTGCTTCGAGGTTTAAAGTCGTCCATGTAACTCTCCTCAAGGAAAGTTGCATTAGTTGAAACCACGACTTTATTTTCCTTTGGGTTATAAAAATAACCCCCTTTAGTCCCTTTTGGATATCCTACAAACACACAAACTTCCGAACGTGCTTCCAACTTATTCGGATCCTTAAACAGGACATGAGCCGGACATCCCCATATGCGAATATGGTTTAAGGATGTCTTTCGTCTTGTCCACAACTCGTGAGGAGTTTGAGGGACCGATTTTAAAGGCACATTGTTCAAAAGATAACATACGGTTTGTAGTGCATATCCCCAGAAGGATAAAGGCAATGATGAATAACTCATCATGGACCGAATCATGTCCAACAAAGTCGTATTCCTTTTCTCCGCTACGCCATTTTGCTGCGGAGTGCCCGGCGCAGTCAAATGGGATAAAATCCCATTTTCTAACAAGTGTCCCAAGAACTCATCAGAAAGGTATTCCCCACCTCGATCAGATCGAAGTGCCTTTATGGGTCTACCCAATTGCTTTTCCACTTCAGCCCGGAACTCCTTGAACTTATCATAAGTTTTGCTTTTGTGGTGCATTAGGTACACATACCCATATCTTGAGTAATCGTCAATAAAAGTGACGAAGTACTCATACCCTCCTCGTGCCCGGATGTTCATTGGCCCGCAAACATCACTATGCAAAAGTTCTAGAACCCCTTCGGCCCTATTGCCCTTAGACCCGTATGGTCTTTTGGTCATTTTTCCCTTCAAACAAGATTCACATTGAGGTATAGATTCCACCTTTAAGTGACTTAAGGGTCCATCCCTTACCAACCTTTGAATCCTATTTAGGTTAATATGGCCAAGGCGCAAATGCCAAAGATAAGTCTTATTAGAGTGAGAAGTTTTAAGTCTTTTTGAGTTATTATCATTTATCTCAGCATTAAGCAATAAGTCCATCTTAGGTTTGATAAAATATAGATTATTTTGCATCCATCCAAAACAGATAAAAGATTTGTTTTTACGAATCACCACTTTTTCATTAAAAGATACCACGTAGGAGTCTTTAAATAAAGAAGATACAGAAATTAAATTCCTTTTAAATTTAGGAACATAAAAACAATCTCGCAAAATTAAATTCCTATAATTATTAAAATAAAGATGGACATCTCCCACTGCTTCCGCTGAGACCAAGGATCCATCGCCCATCCGAAGTGTTAAGTCTTCACGTTGTAGACTTCTCGTTTCTTTGAATCCCTGCAGAGAAACACAAACATGATTAGTTGCACCGGAATCTATGATCCAGATGTCACTGGATTCCTCAACCAAACAAGTTTCTAAATATAAACGATCACACCTACCTCCCTTGGAAAGGAAGTCCTTGCAATGCTTCTTTATATGCCCGACCTTACCACAAAAGAAGCACTTAAGCTTCTTTGGGTTCTTCTTCTTCTTTTTCTTGCTCTTGGTAACAGCAGGAATAGAAGACGTCCGACTCTTGGCCCATTGCTTCTTTCCATTCCCTGAGTTAGGATTGGAACCAGAAGCAGCTACCATATTGGCCTCTCCACCGGCATGAGACTCCTTGATCAACAGTTCGAACTCCTGTAACTGTTTCATCAGTTCTGTCAAGGTCATATCCCGCCTATTGCTTAAATTAAAAGTAGCTCTAAACGGAATAAATTCCTTAGACAGAGTCTCAAAGACCATAGTCATCTAAGTTTTAGTATCGATGTCGGCTCCATTGGTTTGAGCCTCAGCGAGGTAACCCATGACCAACATCATGTGCTCCTTTATAGATGTCCTCGGTCTCTGTCTACAGTTTAAGAGTTTCCGAAGCGCCCCTTGCCGCTTTGTTATGGCCTGACCTCCAAACATGTCCTCAAGATTATCCAAGATCTGCTTCGCAGTCTCATAATCCTGATGTTTAGCCTGTAGCACGTTGTTCATGCTAGCCATAACATAGCAGCGGGCCTGATCATTAGCATCTTTCCAGCGGTCGTACGCTTGGAATTGCTCATTACTTGAGTCTCCCGTATGCTTGGGAGGACAAGGAGTTGTCAGTACATATTTCAGTTTCTCAAAGGATAGGACGATGTCCAGATTCCGTTTCCAATCGTTATAATTCTTACCAGTTAATTGGTTTTTGTCAAGTATCGATGATAAAGCGTTTTTAGACATTTTCAATCTACAATAAAGAATTATATACCAAACATAAGCAAACATATATAATAATTTAGTAAGATAACACAATCATGTAAATCATACAAATGTGTTTATGTGTCAAAACCTTGAAAATATCACAACCTTACAACGATAATTCCCAACTCAGAATTCAATAAGCTCCTAGGGGAGTTATGCCAAATTCAATCAGGAACACGGATCTCCTCCTGATTAATATATACCATCCAGGACCTATATGATCCAACATATACTAATAATCGTTTCTTTGGCCATTAATTTTATTAACAGAGCTCCTAGGGGAGGTTAATAATAAAATTAACGTGAGTGTATAACCACCGTTTCAATATTTTATCCATGATTTATAATCACCACCTAGGGGTGTGCAACCATAAATCATACTAAAATACCTTATCCTTTCAGAGATCCAATCTGGTACATGATAGAAATCCCTTCCTAGGGGTCGGGACCACCATGTTCTTCCTATGGACCAACGATGGAGGCCTTAGGTCCTCTCTTCGAAAACCTTCTCCCACTCAATCTTTTGAAGTCAAGGTTTTATTTTAAAATTATGCATGAATAATTTTAATATGAGCGGCACTCCCTATCCTATATGACATGCTATCAATATACATGGTAAATCATATTATAATATAGACAAGCAACGCAATCAAGCAAAGCTACAAGCAAAATAATAATAACCGTAATATTATGGTTCCACCCTAGAGAATAGAAAACTAAGATTACAAGAGAATAGTCGGGACATATATCGGTTCTTCATCCTTGAATCCTCAAGCTGTATCCTTATTCATGCAATATCCATCTTCAAGTCTTTAATCCCGTATGAATCGAATATTTCATATTTCCGGTCATATCCAAATTTAATATTTCTCAGAATCGTCCTAAAAATAAAATTAAAACTACACCGGAAAAATAACACCTTTTCTAGACACTTGGCAGCTCTCGGTCGGCAGATCGATCTGGGTGATCGGCCTGCCGATCATGAAGGTTCGGCCTGTCGAACTGAAAGTTTGGCCTGCCAGTAGAGCACCCAAATTTCTGCCCCACTGTTGGCCTACCGGACCACACGTCCGGCCTGCCGATCTGTGACCTTCGGTCTGCCGAACTGTGAGGTCCGGCATGTCGACCGAGCAGAAAACCCTCGTTCCAGAAAATACAATTTTAATGCAATTCATCAATTTTATTTTCAACAATTCAAAAACATAAAATTAGAGACTCAGGAAATACCTGGAGGCGCCATCATCAATCTTCTAAATCCAACTTCTCGGTCCGTCTTCTCTGAATAATTATTTAATTACAAAATTTTACAAATTTAAAATAAATAATAATTCCTAAACAGAGATGATAGTCTGTCATCTAATTACATGAAAAACTTATATACACATTCTAACCTCTAAGGAACCATAACTGGTATTAATTAATTAATAAATAATTAAACAATGATTTAATCAATCATAATTAATTAATAAACATTCACCACATAATCCATGACAACATATATATTATATAGAAACCTAGAGTGCCATCTCTCTATAAAATTCAATTCAAGCATAGGAGAGATTAAGATCACAAAATTTATGCATATAACATGATCACAAACTTGCAAATTTATGTAAAAACCTCGGCTCTGAGATCAATTGTTGGAAACAAAGTGCGCAGCGGAATTTTTTAAAATTTTTCATCAGAGTAATTTCTAAAACACAAGTTTGACATGTTATATGTATAAATTAGACAGATCTTACTAACCTCAGTGTGCCGAAGAACCTCCGCAACCTGTGTAGAGAAGTAACGTTCCAGAAGAGCCTCAACCAACTGGTCTTCTTTGCTATTCTCTATCCATAACCGAAGTGAGTGTGGGCTCACACGTACAGCTCTTCCACCGGTGACTCTCCTTCCAACCAATAGAGAGAACCCAAAGCTAGTGTTCGTGATTTGTGAACAAAAGCTCTTAGGGAGTTTTCAGATGCTCACTAAATTAGACAGATCTTACTAACCTTAGCGTGCCAAAGAACCTCCGCAACCTGTGTAGAGAAGTAACGTTCCAGACGAGCCTCAACCAACTGGTCTTCTTTGCTATTCTCTATCCATAACTGGAGTGACTGTGGGCTTACACGTACAACTCTTCCACCAATGACTCTCCTTCCAACCAATTGAGAGAACCCAAAGCTAGTGTTCGTGATTTGTGAACAAAAGCTCTTAGGGAGTTTTCAGATGCTCACTAGAAGAGTATCACTCTTAATCTCTTAAATTGATCTAAGTAAATCATGAGACTCGCTCCCTTTTTTATAGCTATTGGTCCTAGGGTCAGTCCATATCAGATTAGGTCTCAAAAACTCGAAACAGAATCAAGTTCGGATCAATATCTGATAAGATCAGCGTGAAAATGCGTAATCTTATCTCCCGCTGATCGGCAGGCCAAATAGACCAGTTTGGCAGGCCGACCACGTCATTCGGCAGGCCGAACTCCCGAGAAAAAATCTCTGCGAATCGTTTATTTTCCACCTAAGATTCCAAAGGATAAAGTCTCAGTTTTGATTCAAATAACCCAATAGAGTAGATATCTGATCAAAACAAACTTTATCAAGATAATCTCTAAGAAAATAAATCAATTCACAATAATTCTACAAGTTTATCTTGTTCTAATTTGTCCAAAATTAAAACAGTCGATAAACAGACAAGAATTATCTGATCGCAATAATTCAACAAGTTTATCTTGAACTAATTTCTTAAAAAATTAATTCAACTGATAAACAGACATGAATTATTTGATTCTTACAAATTTTAAACCAATCTGATAAATTCGACATAAGTCACCAATTATTGAAAAAGCACGCCGTGTCGTTACAGGATTTTGTGAGCTAGCAAAGGGGACCAAAATGGACCTATAAAGTTCAAGCTCATGATAATTATGAAACCCAATATCCCAGATATACATTTCGTAATTATCAACTCCAACGCTACTCAACTAAAAGCTTGGAGCTGCACTCTCAAACTTTATAGAATTACGAAGCTCATGTAGCTAAGTCTCCATGACATATCATAGTGTATCGCTTCCCCATATGATCATCCATAATCGGCTTAAGGATAAGTTCTGTCTTACCTTCCCGATTATTTTTATCTTACGTTCCATTGTCTCACCATTAGAAAACTTACCATCCAAAGATAGTATACCATTTGGTTACACCTATGTATCCAAATGGTTGAGCGCTCCAGTTTTCCAATTACAGGACAACGCATATAAGAGGATATCATTACTCCTAAAGAGGAGCTATGGATTCCATATCTATGAATAACAAGTCTACGCTATCAAGAGTCATGCCTCCAACGTACCGGTATGCATACCGCTATTGAGATGTGGGTGTCACCCATTGGCACATCAAAAGACACAAGTCGAGACAACGGGCCCACTATTCATCTCAGGATTAAGATACAATACAAATGACTATCTAAAGTGAATCGATTTGTCGAGATAGAATTATTAATCCAAATCAATTCACTTTATGTCCCGATCCAACACGTCGTCACCTATGACAACACGCCAATGTTTCTATTCACGGAGTCCAACTCCGATGGTTAAGACAAACCATCTCCCAAAAGGGATATAGACAACATAACAATCTTTACATGAATAAAGCGCCCAACTTTATTCCCTCGATTGCGGATCATATGTTTTAGACCGTCACCTTAAGAATTGTGTCTTCCGTATAATCAGTCCATCATATGCCCAATTCTTAAGGTTTAGACTGACAGTCTCAAACTACTGTTTGCTTATCATACATTCAACAAATATGAGCGTAAAGAGGACAAGATTTGGTATATATATAAATGAATAAATTCTTTATTGATAAAAATGTCTCCAAAAACATATTACATTTTTACTCCTTAGCGCATACATGTCTAACAACTAGAGCGCTCAACAATTTGATACATAGGTTGTAACCAAATGGTATACTATTTATGGATAGTAAGTATTTCAATGGTGATATAATAGAACATAAGATAAAAATAAGCTGGAAGGTAAGACAGAATTTATCCTTTAGCTAATTATAAATATCCTATGGGGATGTTACATATTATGATATGTTGTGGATGATTAACTTATTGAAGCTTTGTAATTTTATATAGTTCAAGAGTGCATTTCTAAGCTTTTAGTGGAATAGCGTTAGAGATGATAATTATAAAATATATGTATCTGGGATATGCTATTTTATATTTATAAGAGCTTGGTCTATATATGTCCATCACGTCCTTTTTGCTAGCTCATAATATTCATGTAATGATACAGCATGTTTTTTTTACATATTGGTGATTTATGTTAATTGTTAGATTCGCTAAAATTTGATAAATTGGATTTAATAATTCTTGTTGGTTTATTGGTTGAATTAATTCAAGATAAAAATGTTGAATTATTTAGATAACATTTTATTTGATATGGGATAATTTGTATATGCCTGTTTTAATCAGATAACTTCTCTACTAGATTGTTTGAATTAAAACTGAGACTCTATCATTCCCATGTAAATAAGATATTTTGAGATTTTTAGATTTTTACTCGGTTGGTAGGCCGATGACATAAGTTCGACAAGCTGGTACACATGTTCAACATGCCGATCGCATGATAATCCTAATACACATTTTTCACGCTTTTTTGGTCAGAAGTTGACATAAACTCAAATTTTGAAGCCTAATTTGATAAGGACTAGCCCTAAATTCATCCATTGTAAAAAGGAAACTATCTTTTTCATTATTCCTTAGATCATTTGAAAAGTATAGAGAGAGTATTCTAGTGAGAGAAACTCTAAAACTCCCAAGGGCTATTGTTCAACATCTAGAATCTTAGCTCTTGGTCTTCTTAAGTGATTGCAAGGAGAGGTCATCGGAGGAAAAGCTGTACGATGTATCACCACTTGCATTCCGATTGTGGAAAGAGAATAGTAAGGAGGATGAGTTGGTTGAGGCTTTTTTGGGACGTTCTTCTCTAATTGTAGTTTCTATAGTTTTCGGTCTACTGAAGAGGTACGTAAGATCTTTTATTAATTTATGTACTTAGCATGTCAAACTTGTTATTTAGAAAAGACTTTAATTTTAAAATTTTAAAATTTTGTTGCGTTCATGTTTTCCAACAACTGGTATTAGAGACATGGTTTTTTGTTAATTTTACAGGTTTATGATCATGCTATGTACATAAATTGTATGATCTTATTCTCTCCTATGCTTGAATTAAATTTTTTATAGAGTTGGCACTCTAGGGTTTTTATATAATTATATGTTGTCATTAGACTCTATGGTGAATGTTTATCAATTAATTATTGTTAATTAAATTTTTGTTTTAATTATTATATTAATTAATTAATTTTACCGGTTATAGTCCTTAAATGTTAGAATGTGTATTTAGATTTTTCATGTAATTAGATGGTGATATATCATCACCATCTATGATCTATTATTTTAATTATGGTTTGTAAAATTTGTATTAAAATAATTATTCAAAGTGAATACGGATTTAGAAGATGGAGATGATGATAGTTCTATGTGTTTTTCTATGTTTATAAATTTTTATGTTTTTAAATTGTTTAAAAATAAATTGAAAAACTACATAAAAACTGTCTTTTTGCACAAAGATGGAAAAACATTGGTTTAGTGTCGATAGGTAGGCAGGTTACCCTGTATCGGCAAGCCAGTTACTTGGAACCAGTAGGCCAGTAGTCACAGACTAACAGGTCGATCTCGGATAGAACCCTTTTTATTTTTTTTTTCAAAAAATAGTGGGCTTTTCCTATGCAATTTTTATTTTTGTTTTTTGAAATAATTCTAAGAAACATGAAATTTTATGATAATAAAAAAAATAAATTTTTGATCTATATGAGATTGAAGATTCAAGACAGACGCCACATGAAGAAGAATACAACAAGAAGATACAAGATGAAGAATCAATATATGTTTTGATTGATTATTTATTATCTTTATTTTCTTTTTTATAGGATGGAACCATGATATTGCAACTATTTATTATATTGCTTGTAGCTTTGCTTTTTACGTTGCTTTTTTGCATTATAATATGTTTTACCATGTATGTTGATAATATACCGTATAGCATAGGGAGTGCCGTTTAGTAAAAATTGTTCATGCATGTTAATATAAAACCTTGATTTCTAAAATATTGAGTGGAAGAAAGTTTTGAAAGAGAGGACTTAAGGCTTCTATTGTTGGTCCATAGGTAACACATGGTGGTTCCGACCCCTAGGAAGGCTTTGTATCATGTATCGGGTTGGATATTCGAAAAGATAATTTGCTTCTGTGTGATTTATTGTTGTTCACCCCCTAGTGTTGATTATAAATCATGAAGAAAGTAGTTGAAATGATGGTTATACACTCAAGATTAATTTTATTATTAACCTCCCATAGGAGCGCTGTTAATAAAGTTAATGGCAACAGAAAATGATTATCAGTATATGCTAGATCAGACGTGTCTCGGATGGTATATACTAATCATAGGGGATCTGTGTTCCTAATTGAATTTGGCAAGTCTTCCCTAGGCAGCTTGTTGAATCCTGAGTTAGAGATTATCGTTGTAAGATTATGATGTTTTTAATGGTTTTGACATATAAACACGTTGTATGCTTACTTGTTTATGTTATCTTACTAAATTGTTATTAAATGTTTGCTTATGTTTGATATATGAATCTTTATTCTAAATCAAAATATCTAAAAACACTTTATCTTTGATACTTGATAAAAACACATTAACTGGCGAAAACTATAATGATTAGAAATGAAACCTCAATATTGTCCTACCTTTGAGAAACTGAAATTTATGTTAACAATGTCGTGTCCTTTTGCGCCTACTAGCGAATCCACTAATGAACAAATCCAAAAGTATGATTGCTGGAAGGATACTAATGATCAGGCTCGTTGCTACATCATGGCTAGCATGAATAATGGGCTACGGGTTCAACATGAAGATCATAAGACTGCTAAGAAAATCATGGATAATCTTGAGGATATGTTTGGAGGCCAAGCCTTGACAAAGCAACAAGAGGCTCTTTGGAAGCTTCTTAATTGCAAGCAATGACCGAGAACACCTATGAAGAAGCATATGATGTTAGTCATGGGTTACCTTGCTGAGACTTAAACCGATGGAGCTGATACTGAGTCACAGACGACTATGGTCTTTGAGACTCTTTTTAAGAAGTTCATCCTATTTAGAGCTTTATATAATTTGAGCTGTTGGAAAAAGAGTACGTAGCGGAATTTTAAAAATTTTATATCAGAGTAATTTTCAAAAACACAAGTTTGACATGCTATATGCATAAATTAACCAGATCTTACTAACCTTTATGTGCCGAAGAACCTTCGCAATCTGTGAAGAGAAATAACGTTCCAGAAGAGCCTCAACCAACTGTTCTTCTTTGCTATTCTCTATCCACGACCGGAGTGAGTGTGGGCTCACACATACAACTCTTCCACCGGTGACTCTCCTTCCAACCAATCGAGAAAACCCAAAGCAAGTGTTCGTGAGTTGTGAACAAAAATTCTCAGAGAGTTTTTCAGATTCTCACTTGTAGAGTATCACTCTTAATCTCTCAATTGATCTAAGTAACTTGTGAGAATCACTCCCTATTTATAGAGGTTAGTCCTAGGGTCAGTCCTTATCAGATTAAGTCTTAAAACTTAGATCAGAATCAAATTCAAATCAATATCTGATAAGATCTGCGTGGAAACGCGTGATCTTATCCTTCGTTGATCGGCAGGCGGAACAAGTCCCATCGATAGGCCAAACACGTCCATCGACAGGCCGAACTGCCAAATAAAAAATTTCGCAAATCTTTTATTTTCCACCCGAGATTCTATAGGATAAAGTCTCAGTTTTAATTCAAATAACCTAATAGAGAAGTTATCTGATCAAAACAACTTTATCAAGATAATCTCTAAGAAAGTAAATTAATTCCTAATAATTCTACAAGTTTATCTTGATCTAATTTATCCAAAATTAAATCAACCAATAAACAGACAAGAATTATCTATCCCTACAATTCAACAAGTTTAACTTGAATCAATTTTATCATAAAATTAATTCAACCGATAAACATACATGAATTATTTGATTCTTCCAAATTTTAACCAATCTGATAATTCCGACATAAGTCGCCAATTATTGAAAAAACACGTCGTGTCGTTACAGGATGTTGTGAGCTAGCAAAGGAGACCAAATGGACCTACATAGTTCAAGCTCCCGATAATTACGAAACCCAATATTCCAGATATACATTTCATAATTATCAACTCCAACGCTACTCCACTAAAAGCTTGGAGCTGCACTCTCGAACTACATAGAATTACGAAGCTCATATAGCTAAGTCTCCACGACATATCATAGTGTATCGTATCACCATATGATAGTCCATAATCGGCTTAAGGACAAGTTCTATCTTACTTCTTGATTATTTTTATCTTACGTTCCATTATCTCACCATCAGAAAACTTACCATCCAAAGACAGTATACCATTCGGTTACACCTATGTATCCAAATGGTTGAGCGCTCTGGTTTTTCAACTACAGGATAACGCATATAAGAGGATATCATTACTCCTAAAGAGGAGCTATGGATTCCATATCTATGAATAACAAGTCTACGCCATCAAGAGTCATGCCTCTAACGTACCGACATTCATACCACTATTAAGATGTGGGTAAGACACAAGTCAAGACTATGGGCCCACTATTCATCTCAGGATTAAGATACAACACAAATGATTGTCTAAAGTAAATTGATTTACCAAGATAGAATTATTAATCCAAATCAATTCACTTTATGTCCCGATCCAACACATCGTCACCTATGACAACGTGCCAATGTTTCTATTCACGGAGTCCACCTCTGATGGTCAAGACAAACCATCTCTCAAAAGGGATATAGACAACATAACAATCTTTGCATGAATAAAACGCCCAACTTTATTCCCTCGATTGCGGATCGTATGATTTAGACCATCACCTTAAGAATCGTGTCTTCCGCATAATCCGTCCATCATATGCCCAATTCTTAAGGTTTAGACCGACAGTCTCAGACTATTGTTTGCTTAACATACATTCAACTAATATGAACGTAAAGAGGACAAGTTTGGTATATAAATAATGAATAAATTCTTTATTGATAAAAATGTCTCTAAAAACATATTACATTTTTACTCCTTAGGGCATACATGTCTAACATGAGCAATAGACAGGATGTGCCATTAACTGAGCTGATGAGCAGTTATAGGAGTTTGAAAATTTGATCAGGGAAACTCTAGCTAGTGGTGAGGCGAACTTAGTAGTTACATCTAGTTTTAATTCCAATTTTGAGAATGGAAAGAAGCAAAAGGCTAAGAATGAGAAGTCTTCTATTCCAACAAAAGGCAAGGATAAGAAGAAAAAGAAGAGGAACCCAAAGAAACTAATATGTTTCTTCTACGGGAAGGTTAGGCACATTAAGAAGAATTACAAGGACTTTTAATCTAAGGGAGGTAAGTGTAAATTTCTGGTTATTGAGACTTGTTTAGTTAAGGAATTAAGTGACACTTGGGTCATAGATTCTAGAGCGGTTAATCATGTTTGTGTTTCTCTACAAAGGTTCAAGGAAACAAGAAGTCTGCTATATGAGCACTTCATGCTGCGAATGGGTGATGGATTTTTTGTAACGCCCCCGTTACGGACGTCACAGATGTCGTTACATACTTTCATTTAATACTTTACTTAAAGACAAACCATATAACTTAAAGATAGTTTAAAAACATAACCCAGGATCCATGCATGCATTTTTTTTTATAAAACATTCAATAAATTAAACCTTATTAATAATGATAATAATAATTTACTTGATCTTAAACATTCTTTAAATTGTTAGCCAAAACCGTAAGAATAGAAACAAACATTCAAACCATCTTGGAAAACATACTTACAGTTCGGCAGGTCGAAGGTCAAACTTCAGTAGGCCATCCGAGATAAACAAAAACTTTTCAGAAAACTTAATTTAAAGACAAGTTCAATATTTCAACATGCGGAAGACCAAATTCTTAAAATGATAAAATAAAATATTAAAACATAGTTCTTGTATTCTTTAAAACTTAACAAATAAATATGTTCTAATAAAAAAATCATAGCTTAAATCATAAAACTTGCTTCTTTGGCATTCTTCCGGTTACAATTCATCTTGCTTAGCTCACACGCCTTTCCATGCCCTTCGCCTAATCCATCACCTTCTTACCCTTATCTGCAACATGACATAAATTGAATAAGCTAAAGCTTAGTAAGTACATTGTAATCTCACAACTTAAAACATTTATGAACATCATCATTATCATACATCTTAATAGTGCACTAGGCACATTCTCATAGGAACATATCTTTCATTGCTTTGACCACATTAAAACTTATTTCATTTTATCTTAAGGGCCCAAGTGTTATACCATAATCATCATTGTAGGCGTGCCGTCATGAGAGGAAAAGGATAGCTAATCCTAAACCAAATATGACATCATAACATATCATAACATTAGTGTGCAATACTTATTAGGTGATACATACATATATATATATATAACTTTCATGCTTTGAAATACGTCATCATCATACATGCATAACTTTATGAACATTAGAATATTTCATAAGAAAACTTTAAATGAAACCATCATAAAATCCATCATAGAATAATTATCATTATTCATATAATTTCAAACCTTATAAAATATATCATGTTGCAGGTGAGAATGTACTTACCCTTTTTTTAGCTGGCTTACTTAACATTAAATGTATCGATGACGACGCCGCGGTCTTGATGTGCTCGTTCCTTAGTGTGTTCATGCCATTTATTTATTTAAAGATACAAAATAAAATTAATGCTTATTTTCATAGAATAAAACATCCATTACATATAACATCACACATACATTCATCTCTTGCAAACATAATTCATAACAGGCATCCATAACCATAATCATCAAAACTATGAACAAAAATATATTTCTGACCTCCATGAATTAAAAATTTAATAACTCAACATTCTCATATAATTTAAGTACCACACTTGGCAGGAGCCAAAATAATACATAAATATAATACCATGAATTTTCATTTATCATAAAAATTTCATTTAGTATCTAAAAACAAGTCTTACATATCAAACATGAAATCTGCCGGCAATAGTTAGGCAGTGAACTACTTCAAACTCAGGTCGATTTATTACTTTTTGACATCACAAAAAAATCTGTCAAAAATAACATATAAAATAGACATATAGAAAAATAACATATCCAAAAATTGGCTTAAAAAAAAATCGGATTAGGTTAAAACACACATTTGAAATTAGAAATAAAACTAACTTAGGTTTAACAGGCAGTGAGTAATCTTTAGTAAACATTTTCAAACAATTAAAACACATTAATTTAAACTATAAAATTCTTACTAACAATTTATTAACATACATCATAATACCAAAAAATTATCTCAACACTTATAAAATCATTTAATCACACAAAACATCACATAACCAAAAAGTCCAACTATTTTACTGTTAAAGCAGTTTCTAGACCTAGTCTTACTAAAAATTCCATAACACATAAAATACTCATCAAATCATTACCAAATTTCCAGTTCATAACTTAACATATATATGAACACACTTACCAAATTTCATAGCAAACAAAGCACGTTTACCCCTTGAACAAAAATCACATTTTCAAGCATCATAACCAAACAACAACATTTTTACTGTGAGTGGCAGTGGGTAGAAAATTCATATCTTAATGTAGAAAAATCGAAATAAGTTGAAACTTGGAAGAACATTACATAACATATATATGAACATCATACCAAAATCTCAGAGCAAAATAAGATTCCTAGACAAAGTTATGGCTGTTGGAGTAAGGAGGAAAACATATTTCAGAAATACCAAAAATGGCTCTTACCTCAAAATGAAGCTTCTCTAGTTTATCTTTGAATTGGGCTAGGTGGAAAGTGAGATTTCTTGGTGTTCTTTTAGGTGTTTGCAGCAGGGAAAAATGGAGAAGAAAATGTAGAGAAGAGAGAGTGAAAGAGAGGAGACGTGAGAGAGAGAGAGAAAAGAACATTTACGTGAAAAATGAGAATGGGGAGAAAGGAAAGAGATAATCTCTCTTTAATTTTAGAAATTTTCTGATTAATTTGAGGCAAGCTTCACATGGAAAGTGGAGAGGATTGAGGGAAAGAAAGGTCAAAGTTCCAAGGATGCTTCAAGTTACCATATTTCACTTCTTCAAAATAGGAAACCATATCAATTACATTCAATCAATCAAGAGTCAATTATTTAATTTCCTTAAATGAGTAAATTAATCCATAAATATGCCAATCAATCATCAATCATTATCCAATCATAACCAATCATCATCGTCATATTTTTAGGAGACTTCGGTTGACTGCTCGTCAGCTGTCATCGGCCTGCCGACTGCATAGTTTGGCCTGCCAAACTGTCCTCACATACAAGGATACATCATATCATAATGAATCATAAATAAACATGCAATGTAATGAACACTTGAGCACATCAATTCCACGTGATCGTCACCTGTCATAACACTTAGAATAAATAGTAAGTAACATAAAATCATAAATCATAACATATATCAATAAGAAAATTACTTAACGTCGTTACTAACTTAACATAATCTGTTAAATAAAAATAGGTGGGTGTTACATTCTTAGTGCTGGCTAAAGTAGTAGGAGATGTCCATCTTTATTTTAATAATTATAGGAGCTTAGTTTTGAGAGATTGTTTTTATGTCTCTAAACCTAAAAGAAATTTGAATTCTGTAGCTTGTTTATTTAAAGAATCTTATTTAGTTTCTTTTAATAATAAAGTTGTGATTTGTAAAAACAAATCTTTTATCTGTAGTAGATGGATGCAAAACAACCTATATTTTATCAAACCTAAAATAGAATCACTGCTTAATACTGAAATTAATGATAACTCTAAAAGACTTAAAACTTCTCACTCTAATAAAACTTATCTTTGGCATTTGCGATTAGGTCATAGTAGTCTGAACAGGATTCAAAGGTTAGTAAGGGTTGGACCTTTAAGTCACTTAGGGATAGAATTTATGCCACAATGTGAATCTTGTTTGGAAGGCAAAATGACCAAAAGACCATTTGGGTTTAAAGGCAATCGTATTTGCATATGGGAATGTCCTACTCATGTTTTGGATAAGGAAGTGAATAAGTTAGAAGTATGTTTAGAAGTGTGCGTATTTGTAGGATATCCAAAAAGGACTATTATAACCTAAAAGAAAATAAAGTTGTGGTTTCAACGAATGCGACTTTCCTTGAGGAAAGTTACATGAATGACTTTAAGCCTCGTAGTAGAGTGGTATTGGAGGAGTTGGTAAGTGATTCGATCACTCCAGGATCCAGTTGAAACCAATCCAATCAATGTAGAAAAACCGATCGAACAACAACCTAGTGAGCTTCGGCGTAGTGGTAGGATCGGGAAGTATATATTCAATGGTAAAGCTTACTTCGCTGAACTGGTTGAACATGATAGGGATCCTTATACTTACAAAGAGACTATGGAGGATGTTGATTCAAAGCTCTAGATAGAAGCTATGAACACTGAGATGAAATCTATGAAGACTAATCATAGCTGGGAGCTTATGCACATTCCTAAAGGGGTAAAACCCATAGGGTATAAGTGGGTCCACAAGAGAAAGAGAGGTGCAGATGGGAGAGTCAAAACGTATAAGGCTAGACTAGTAGCAAATGGATACATGGAAAAGGAAGGAATCAATTACGAGGAAACCTTTTCACTTGTAACTATGCTTAAATCCATTCACATTCTCTTGTCTATTGTTGCCGCTTTCGATTACGAGATTTGACAAATGGATGTCAAGACGGCCTTTCTGAATGGTTATCTTAATGAGACCTTATATATGGTATAGCCAAATGAATTCAAAGCTAATGGTCAAGAGAAAAAGGTCTGTATGCTGCTGGACTCTATATATGGACTCAAGCAAACTTCTCATTTTTAGAACATATGATTTGATCAAGTGATCAAGACTTTTGGATTCGAACAAAATGTGGATGAACCATATATTTACAAACACATTAAGGATAGGAAAGTGGTTTTTCTACTATTTTAAGTAGATGATATTCTGCTTGTTGGCAATGACTTTGAGGCATTGTCATCAGTCAAATTATGGTTGGCGAAGCAGTTTGGCATGAAGGACTTAGGTAAAGCTAATTATCTTCTGTGTATCTAAATTTTTCGAGATAGGAAAAATAAAATGATAGCTTTATCCTAAGTCACCTACATAGATAAGATTCTCAAGAAGTATGCAATGCAGAATTCCAAGAAAGATAGACAACCATCTAGAATTGAAATTACTCTTTCTAAGAAAGAATCTCCAAAGTCTAATAAAGAAAGAGAATTCACGAAGAAGGTGCCTTATGCCTCGGCAATAGGTAGTCATGAACTGATATATGTTACGCAGTTGGGATAGTGAATCGATTTCAGTCGAATCTAGTACCAAACCATTAGGTTATGGCTAAGCATATTTTCAAATACCTAAGAAGGACTAGCGGTTATATGCTAGTGTATTATGGTGAGGGTCTAACACCCCTTGGATACGTTGATTTGGATTTTTAATCCTGTCTAGATTAGACAAGATTGATTTCAGGTTTTGTGTTTACTCTGGGAGGAGGCGTCATTGTTTGGAGAAGTGTCAACAAAGATTGCACTTTAGATTCAACGATGGAGGCTGAGTATGTGGTAGCTAATGAAGCTTCGAAAGCAGTTGTGTAGCTCCACAAGTTCCTTGGAAATCTTGAGGTAGTTCTTGGTATGGATAAGCCAATGTCACTGTATTATGATAATACTGTAGTGATAGTTAATGCTAAGGAAGCAAGACTTCACAAGAAGAGTAAAATATATATCAGAGTTATCATATAATAGAGGACATCATTGAGGGTAGACATGTTGTAATATGCAAGATCGTGTCTTTGGACAACATAGCTGATCTTTTCATGAAGACACTATTGATGAAGGTTTTCGAGAAGCACATAGAGGCTATGGGGATGCAAAACATGTCATATTTACTCACTTAGGGCAAGTAGGAGATTGTTAGACTAGGTGCTCAAAGGATTAAATGATGTAATCATTTTTGGAGACATTTAATTAATAAAGAGTTTATTATTTTCATATATCAAATGTTATCCTCATCATGTTCATTATTATTTAATACATGATAAGCAAACAAAAGTCTGAGATAGTCAATCTAAACAATTAAGATTGTATATATGATGGACAGATTATATTGGAAGACATGAATTTTAAAATAGAAGTCTAAATGATAAAGTCCGCAATCGAAGGAATAAAGTTGGGTACTTTATTCATGCTAAGATGTTATGTTGTCTACATCTCTAATAGGAGATGACTTATCTTGGTCATTGGACTGGGACTCTGTGAGTAGAAACATTGGTATATCGTTATAGGTGACTATGTATAGGACAAAAGTTGAATTGATTTGATTAATAATTCTATTTGTTTAAATCAATTCACTTTATACAATTATGTGTGTTGCATCTTAATCTTGAAATGAATTAATATGCCCGTATTCTTGACTTGTGTCTTTTCATGTATCAAAAGGTGACATTTTGAATTAAATGAAGGTACTCACACCTATACGTTGGAGACATGATACTTGATTGACGTAGACTTGTTATTTATAGATATGGAATCCATAGCTCTTTTGTAGAGTTATGTAGGTGTAACCGAATGGTATACTTTTTATAGATAGTAAGTATTCCAATGGTGATATAATAGAACATAAGATAAAAATAAGCAAGAAGGTATAGCGAAATTTATCCTTAAGCCGATTATGAATATCCTATGGGGATGTTACACATTATGATATATCATGGATAATTAGCTTATTGAAACTTCGTAATTTTATATAGTTCGAGAGTGCATCTCTAAGTTTTTAATGAAATAGCGTTAGAGTTGATAATTATAAAATATATGTATTTGGGATATGCTATTTTATAATTATAATAGTTTGATCTATATATGTCTACCACGTCCCCTTTGCTAGCTCGTAATGATTCTTGTAATGATATGGCATGTTTTTCCTACATATTGGTGACTTATGTTAATTATTAGATTGGCCAAAATTTGAAGATTTGATTTAATAATTCATGTTGGTCCCTTGGTTGAATTAATTTTGTGAATTAATTCAAGATAAACATGTTGAATTATTTGAATAATATCTTATTTTATTTGAATTATTTGGATAATATTTTATTTGATATGGAATAATCTATATATGATTGTTTTAATTAGATAACTTCTTCAATGGGTTATTTCAATTAACATTGAGACTCTATCTAAGATTCTTGTGTAAAATATGATATTTTGAGACTTCCAGATTATCGATCGGGAGTAGGCTGGTAGCCAAGTTCGGCAGGCCCCTACCCATATTCGACTTGTCGACCATGCGATAATCCTGTTATGCTTTTTTCACACGTTTTTGGTTAGAAGTTGATCCAAACTCGAATATTGAAGCCTAATCTAATAAGTACTAACTCCAAATTCGATTACTATATCAAGGGAACTATTTTTTTCTTCCTTAGATCAGTTGAGAAGTCTAGAGAGAGTAATCTAGTGAGAGAAACTCTAAAACTCCGTCTGGGTTATTGTTCAACATTTGGAACCTTAATTCTTGGTTTTCTTAAGTGGTTAGAAGGAGAGGTCATTGTGTTGGAAAAATAGTATGTAGTGGAATTTTAAAATTTTTTATACTAGAGTATTTTTTAAAACATAAGTTTGACACACTATATGTATAAATTAACTAGATTTTACTAACCTTGTATGTCGAAGAGATTCCTCAATCGATGAAGAGAAGGGCGTTGTAGAAGGACCTCAACCAACTAGCCCTCTTTGCTATTCTCTATCCACGACCAGTGTGTGTATGGGCACACTCGTATAGCTTTTCCTCTGGTGACTCTTCTTCCAACCAATTGAGGAAACCTAGAACTAAGGTTCGTGATTTGTGAACAATAGCTCTCAGGGAGTTACAGAGACTCACAGTATAGAGTGGTTACTCTTAATTCCTCAACTAATCTAAATAACTTATGAGTCTCACTCCCTATTTATAGAGGTTAGGCCTAGGAGTTAGTCCTTATTAGATGAGGCCTCAAAAATTTGAATCAGGATCAAATCCAGATCATTATATGATAAAATTCGCTCTAAAATGCGTGATAAAAAATCGTTCGGTTGGCAGGCTAAACTGGCAGATCGGCCTGCCGAACTTAGTCTATCGGCAGGCCGAACTAGAAGATCGACCTGCCCAACTAACGATACATGATTCCTACGAATCTTTATTTCCCACTCGAGATTCTTGGGATAGAGCTTCAGTTTTAATTCAAATAACCTAATAGAGAAGTTATCTGATTAAAACAGTCATATCTAGATAATCTCCAGGAAAATAAATATTCCTGATAATCAACAAGCTTATATTGAATTAATTTATTCGAAATTAATTCAATCAATAAATAGACATGAATTATCTGATCCGATAATTCAACAAGTTTATCTTGAATTAATTTTTCACAAAATTAATTCAACCGATAAACAAACATGAATTATCTGATCTGTTGAATTTCAACCAATCTGATAATTTGACATAAGTCACCAATTTAATAAAAAAGCATGCCGTATCGTTACAGGATTTATTATGAGTTAGCAAAGGGGACCTGATGGACCTATATAGTTCAAGCTCCCGATAATTATGAAACCTAATATCCCAGATTACATTTCATAATTATCAATTCTAACGCTACTCCACTAAAAACTTAGAGCTACACTCTCAAACTATATAGAATTATGAAGCCTGAATAACTAAGTCTCCATGACATATCATAATGTGCTGTATTCCTATAGGATTATCCATAATCGGCTTAAGGATAAATTCTGTCTTACCTTCCTGATTATTTTTATCTTACGTTCTATTATCTCACAATCGAAAAACTTACCATTTAAAGATAGTATACCATTTGGTTACACCTATGTATCCAAATGGTTGAGCGCTCCAGTTCCCAATGACAGGATAACACATATAAGAGGATATCAATTACTCCTAAAGAGGAGCTATAAATTCCGTATCTATGAATAACAAGTCTACGCTATCAAGAGTTATATCTCCAACATACCAGCATGCATACCAACATAAAATGTGGATGTCATCTTTTGGTACATCAAAAGACATAAGTCAAGAAAATGGGCCCGACATTCATCTTAGGATTAAGATACAACACATATGATTGTCTAAAGTGAATTGATTTGCCAAGACATAATTATTAATCTAAATCAATTATACTTTATGTCCCGATCCAATACATTGTCACCTATGACAGTGCACTAATGTTTCTATTCGTGGAGTCTACCTCCGATGGCCAAGACAAACCATCTCCAGTTAGGGATATAGACAACATAACAATCTTTATATGAATAAAGTGCCCAACTTTATTCCTTCGATTGCGGATATTCTAATTTAGACCGTCACCTTTAGAATCATGTCTTTCGCATAATCTGTCCATCATATGCCTGATTCTAAAGGTTTAGACTGATAGTCTTAGACTTTTGTTTGCTTATCATATATTCAACAAATATGATGTAAAAAGTACAACAATTTGGTATATGAATAATAAATAAACTCTTTATTAATAAAAATATCTTCAAAAACATATTATATTTTTATTAATAAAAATATCTTCAAAAACATATTATATATAGATAGAATTATTAATCCAAATCAATTATACTTTATGTCCCGATCCAATATATCGTCACCTATGACAATACACTAATGTTTCTATTCGTGGAATCCACCTCCGATGGCCAAGATAAACTATCTCCTGTTAGGGATATAGACAACATAACAATCTTTACATGAATAAAGTGCCCAACTTTATTCCCTCGATTGTGGATCTTCTAATTTAGACCATCACCTTTAGAATCATATCTTTCGCATAATCTGTCCATCATATGCCTGATTCTAAAAGTTTAGACCGACAGTCTTATACTTTTGTTTCCTTATCATATATTGAACAAATATTATGTAAAGAGCACAACAATTTGGTGTATGAATAATAAATAAACTCTTTATTAATAAAATATCTTCAAAAACATATTATATTTTTACTCCTTAGGGCATACATGTCTAACACATTGGAGGAAAAGCTATACAATATATGACCACCCACATTTTGATTGTAGAAAAAGAATAACAAGGAAGACCAGTTGGTTGAGGCTCTTCCAGAATATTCTTCTCCAGTTGCAGTTTCTATAGTTTTTAGATTTACTGAAGAGGTACATAAGATCCTTTATTAATTTATGTATTTAGCATGTTAAATTTGTTATTTGGAAAAGACTTTGATTTAAAAGTTTTAAAATTTTGTTGTATTCATGTTTTCCAACACTATGGTATTGGGTCCAAAGTTTTACGTTGAAAAGAAAAAAGAAGCTTAAACCAATTACAAATGTCAACATTATCAAAGACTTGTATTTTGTTAGGTTGGAATATGTTGAATTTTATCAAATTATGTTATGCCATGTTCATTTTTTTTTTTACAAATCTAAAGGCTTAATCTGTGATTCTGCATAATTTAATCCGCAATCCATGGTTTTCAGATTGGATTGGATTAGGCGTTCACATATTCAGATTGGGATTGACCACCCAATTTGTGAACAACCCTACTTGTAGAATACTGATTTAGGGTGAAAATGCTTACTTCATGTTTGCAAAAGTTCTGACATAATTTACTAATATTTAATAAAATTTGCTATTTACTACAATTTCTCCAAAAAAAAAGGGGCTCTTTACAACTATCTTATATATATAAAATTTGAATTGATCTATACTAAAAAAAAAAGTATAAAGAATGTCATAGCTGTTGTGAATCAAGTTTGTGTGGATGCCACCTCTTGGTATTCCATGAGTTACATGCAAACATTTTATTACAAATTTATAATTCACATTTAGACCACATTATCACTCCATTAAATTCCTCTTCATATTGTGTATTATGTCTCCTTTAATTGTATATGAAACCTATGTAACTTATGTCTATTACCATTACCTCTAGTACGATGACTTGGCCTATAAATAGTAGTTGTACTAAGCTTGTAAGTTTCATCCCTCACAAGTAAAAGTATAGAAAGTTGTTTTGTCTCCAATTTTCTCTTGTCTTTCTCTATTGTTCTCTTTAGTTTTTTGTTATACTTTGCTTTATTTCATAACACGTTATCAGCACGAGTCTCTTGTCTATGAGCTTTTACAAGTGTTGATTGCTTTTTGGTTCAATCACTTCTCCGTTTAAAAGGTATATTGTGCTTATATCTTCACTAATGTTTATGTAGTATAGCCATTCTCCCTTATAATTCTAAGAACATGTCTACTTTATCTATTATTAAATATAGTTTTATATCAATTGCACACTCCTTCTTTGAGATTGGTATTTCTGTTGGCTTTTGATCATTTCATTAATTTTTTTTCTCATGTAAAATTAATTCTAGGAATTTCACCATCCATCACATTGTTGATATGTTATACATGTGTGTAGTGTTAACTATTTGATGTATTACATTTGCTTTTAGGTTAGTAGTTGTATAATCCATCTTTGTTATAATTAATTGTTACATTATTAATTTCGTTTTATTACATTACAAATTATTTCTTTTATCATCAATAACTATATAATTAAAAAAATGAATTTATTGTATAAGTTTTCTTTTATCATTAATATGCTATTTTTTTTTCAATTAGTTTTAATGACATGATTTTCAATGAAAATTTATTACATTATTTTTTTTATTTTCTATGCACGTGCATGATATTTGGTATTCTCATATTGTAAATTTTTGTCCTTTTTGTTAATTAGTTAAGAATAAATTATTATAATTCTTATTGACTTTATTTTATCGTATACTAGTTCGCACAATGTCGAATCTTACAAAGCTAGAGTTCGTTGCTCTTGATATTTCAGGCAATAATTATTTGGCATGGACTCTTGATGCTGAGATCCACCTTAATGCTATGAATCTTGGTAATACAATAAAAGAAGGGAATGACGCATCCTCACAGGATCACGCAAAGGCAATGATATTCCTTTGTCATCATCTCCATGAAGGATTGAAAACTGAATATTTGACGATAAAAGATCCATATTTCCTTTGGAATAATTTAAAGGAAAGGTATCACCACCAGAAGACTGTAATTCTTCCTAAAGCTCGCTATAATTGGATGCACCTACAACTGCAAGATTTTAAAACTGTGAGCGAGTATAATTCAACAATGTTTAAATTTACTTCTCAATTAAAATTATGCGTAGAAAGTGTTACTGATGAAGACATGTTAGAAAAAACATACTCTACTTTTCATGCCTCTAATGTGCTTTTGCAACAGCAATATTGAGAGCGAGGCTTTAAGAAATATTCTGAATTAATATCATGTCTTCTTACTGCCAAACAAAATAATGAACTGTTGATGAAAAATCATCAATCTCGCCCAACTGGATCAGTGCCATTCCCTGAAGCGAATGTGGCATATGTTGAAGATCCTGGGCATAGTCAGCATGGTGGACGTGGACGTGGACATGGTCGCGGTCGCGGTCGCAGTCGCGGTCGAGGTCATGGTCATGAACGTGGTCGTGGTCGTGGTTACTATAACTAAAACTCCTCAAATTTCAAGAAAGTTGCATCTCACCAAAAAAAATGGAGAAGAATGAGGAGAAACAAGAAGAAAAGGGTTTTCAGAATAAAGCTCCTAAGAACAATGAAGATACTTGCCATAGATGTGGCATGAAAGGACATTGGAGACGTACATATCGCACGTCTAAACATTTTGTTGATCTTTACCAAGCTTCCTTAAAGGAGAAAGAAAAAGGTGCAGAGGCAAACTTTGTTGAGACAAACTTTACTGAATGCCATGATCCCACAGATTTTACATACTTGGACATTGTAGATTTCTTTGAGAATCATGATGGAAATTTTGAGAATTTAATTAGTGATGGAAACATCAATATGGCTTGAAAAGATGTTCTCCTACCAATGTATCCCTTTTTTTTTTTTTTTTCTGGTGTGACCATAATTTTTAGTATGTTTCGATTTTTTTTTTATTTTAGTTTGGTTGTAATTTGGGTGTGATTTTATTATGTTTTGTAATCTCCATATATTTTCTTATAAAAAAAAGGATTGTGTTTAGTATATTATTTTCTTATCTCTTTGTTTTATTTTTCATGAAGAGACATGGATTTCAAAAATCATTCCACCGGTATTAAAGTTAATAATGAAGCCTTTTGCCGAGTGGACAGTGAAACAATACACACTATTCTCAAAGATAAAAAATATTTTTCCAATCTTATATTAGCTAAAACTAATGTTAGTACAATATCTGGTGTTGCAAATCTCATTGAGGGCTTTGGTAGTGCCAATATATTATTACCTGGTGGCACAAAGTTTATGATTAACGACACTATGTATTCTAGTATATCAAAAAGAAATCTACTAAGTTTTAAAGATATACGTCGTAATGGTTATCATATTGAGACAACAAATGAAAGAGACGTTGAATATCCTTATATTACGTCTAATGTCTCAGGAAGGAAACAAATATTGGAGAAGCTACCAGCATACTCTTCTAGATTGTATTTTACATTTATAAATCCAATTGAATCCTATGTGGTGATGAATGAAGAATCCAAAGATTCAAGGAATTTTATTGTTTGGCACAACCGTTTAAGTCATCCAGGTTCAATAATGATGCGAAGGATTATAGAAAATTCAAATGGACATCCTTTAAAGAACCAAAAGATTCTTTTGTCCAAAGATTTTTCATGTGCTGCTTGTTTTCAAGGAAAACTAATTATAAGGTCATCCCCAATGAAAGTTACAATTGAATCTCCTACATTTTTAGAATGAATTCAAGGAGATATATGTGGGCCTATTATTCCATCATGTGGACCATTTCAGTATTTTATGGTCTTAATAGATGCATCAACACGTTGGTCACATGTTTGCTTATTATCTACTCGTACTGTTGCATTTGCGAGACTCCATGCTCAAATAATCCGATTACGAGCACAATTCTCAGATTATACAATCAAGAAAATTCGTCTGGATAATGCAGGAGAATTTACATCCCAAGCCTTTAATGATTACTACATGTCAATTGGGATTACTATTGAGCATCTTGTTGCTCATGTACACACTCAAAATGGATTAGCAGAATCCTTTATTAAAAGGTTGAAATTAATTGCTAGGCCTTTACTTATGAGAACAAAATTGCCTAGCTCTGCTTGGGGACATGCCATATTACATGCTGCAGCACTTATTCGCATAAGGCCTACTACATATCATAAATACTCCCATTACAGCTTGTTTCTGGTAAAGAGCCAGATATTTCCCATCTGAGAATTTTTGGTTGTGCAGTATATGTTCCAATTGCTTCACCACAGCGTACTAAGATGGGTCCTCAAAGGAGACTGAGAATTTATGTTGGATTTGAATCCCCATCAATAATTAAATATCTCGAACCCTTGACAGGTGACCTCTTTACGACACGGTTTGTCGATTGTCAATTTGATGAGACAGTTTTCCCAACATTAGGGGGAGATAAACAACAGCTGAAAAAACAAGAAATTTTGTAGAATGCATTATCATTATCTCACTTTGATCCTCGTACCAATCAATGTGACTTAGAAGTTCAAAAGATTATCCATTTACAAGAGGTTGCAAATCAGTTACCATATGCATTACCGATGTCAAGAAAGTAACAAAATCACATATACCAGCTGAAAATGCTCCTATTCGAATTGATCTTCCTACCGAAAAAAATATTAATATGGTAGCAAATGAATCTAAGGCATGCCAAAAAGCCTGGTAGACCCATCGGTTCTAAGGATAAAAATCCAAGAAAGAAAAAAGAGCTAAATAATAAGCAAGTTAGTATTTCCAATGTTATTAATGTTCTTGACGAGCCTAGTATAAAAACAGTTGATATAGCTAAAGAATTAACCCCAGAAGAGGTTCAAGTATTTGAAAAAGATGTTAATGAAGAGATCTCAATAAGCTATGTCACTTCAGGAAAGAGATGAAAGCGAAAGGAAATTGTTGTCGACAACATATTTGCATATGCAATAGCTCTTGATATTACAGAAGAAAACGAGGATCTTGAACCAAAGTCTGTTGAAGAATGTTAGCGTAGAAATGATTGGCCAAAATGGAAAGACGCAATCCAAGTAGAATTAAGTTCACTTGAAAAACGTCAAGTTTTCAGGCCTGTTGTCCAAACACTTGAAGGTGTAAAACCTGTACGCTACAAGTGGGTATTTGTGCGAAAGCATAATGAAAAAAATGAAGTTGTCAGATATAAAGCACGACTTGTAGCACAAGACTTTTCGCAAAGACCTAGTATTGATTATGAGGAGACATATTCACCAGTGGTGGATGCAATTACATTTAGATTTTTGATTAGCCTGGCAGTTTCAGAAGGACTTCACATGCATCAAATGGATGCTGTAACGGCCTATCTGTATGAGTCACTTGATAGTCACATTTACATGAAAGTCCCTAAAGGCCTAAAAATACCTGAAACATGCAATTCAAAACCCCGAGAAATGTATTCAATAAAATTACAAAGATCTTTGTATGAATTAAAGCAATATGGACGTATGTGGTATAATCGTCTCAGTGAATACCTTTTGAAAGAAGGATATATTAACAATCCAATTTGTCCATGTGTTTTTCTTAAAAGGTATAAGTCTGGATTTGCTATTATTCCAGTTTATGTTGACGATTTGAATATCATTGGGACTCATGAAGAGCTTACAGATACGATAACATATTTGAAAAATGAATTTGAAATGAAGGACTTAGGAAAAACAAAATTTTGTCTCGGCTTGCAGATCGAGCATTTATCAAAAGGGATTTTTGTTCATCAGTCAACATATATTAAAAAGTATTAAAGCGTTTTAATATGGATAAATCCCATCCAATGAGTTCTCCCATGGTTGTACGATCCCTTGATGTGAAAAAGGATCCTTTTCGTCCTCAAGATGATGATGAAGAAATTCTAGGTCAAGAAGTACCATATCTTAGTGCTATTGGTGCACTAATGTATCTTGCTAATTGCACAAGGCCTGACATATCATTTTCTGTTAGCTTACTAGTGAGATATAGTTCTTCACCAACTCGAAGACATTGGAATGGTGTCAAACAAATACTTTGTTATCTTCATGGTACAACAGATATGGGTCTGTATTATACACAGGATTCTAAGTCGAAATTGATTGGATATGTAGATGCAGGATATTTGTCTGATCCACATAAAGCACGATCATAAACATGTTATTTGTTTACATATGGTGGTACAGCTATCTCGTGGCGTTCAACAAAACAAACCCTTACTGCCACATCTTCAAATCATGCTAAGATATTGGCAATTCACGAAGCAAGTCGAGAATGTGTATGGTTAAGATCCCTGGTGCAACATATAAGAGAAACATGTAATCTTTCATTCAACAAAGAAAGTCCAACTGTGTTGTATGAAGATAATGCAGCCTGTATCGCTCAATTTAAAGGGGGTTACATAAAAGGAGATAGAACAAAGCACATTTCACCAAAATTCTTTTTCACACACGAGCTTCAAAAGAAAGGAGAGATCGACGTACATCAAATTCGCTCCAGTGACAACTTGGCAGATTTGTTTACAAAGGCACTTCCTACAACAATATTTGAGAAGTTGGTACACAAAATTGGTATGCGTCGACTTAGAGATCTTGGAAAAAAAAGATGTTGACATGAGGGGGAGACACTGTATATTGTACTCTTTTTCCCTTAGCCTAAGTTTTTGTCCCATTGGGTTTCTTGGCAAGGTTTTTAATGAGGCAATCCTAAATGTAGAACATACAATAATTATGTACTCTTTTTTCCTTCACTAAGATTTTTTCCCATTGAGTTTTTTCTTGGTAAGGTTTTTAATGAGGCATATTATTTGTATAGTGGACATACAAAGGGAAGTGTTGTGAATCAAGTATGTGTGAATGCCAACTCTTGGTATTCCATGAGTTACATGCAAACATTTTATTACAAATTTATAATTCACATTTAGACCACATTATCACCCCATTAAATCCCTCTTAATATTGTGCATTATGTCTCCTTTAATTGTATATGAAATCTATATAAGTTATGTCTATTACCATTATCTCTAGTATGATGACTAGGCCTATAAATAGTAGTTGTACTAAGTTTGTAAGTTTCATCCTTCACAAGTAAAAGTATAGAAAGTTGTTTTGCCTCCAATTTTCTCTTGTCTTTCTCTATTGTTCTCTTTAGTCTTTTGTTATACTTTGCTTTATTTCATAACAATAGCCACATTATCACACCAGATTTCAAATACCAAATATACTCTCAATATACAAAACACACTTGATTTGGATACTAAATATACCCTCAACATACGAGACAATATCCGGTATCCATTATACCATCGTGCTTATCATTTAGTATTTAATATCCATCACTAAGTGATCACTAATTTAAAATTCTCTACCTTTCACTAGGTGATCATATGTTTTGACGTTACATCACAATTGTACCTAGTTATTTGTAAAATATCAAAAAGATACCTTATATTTTTGAAAACATTATTGCGATATGTCGAGCCTATTTTTTGGGTTCTAAAAAGTCCGTTTTGGTGAAACAATTAATAAACGTAAGTAATTTTCTAAAAAGAACAACCAACACGTTACCAAAAACTGGAAGAGATAAACACTCAAATAATAAAATAATAAATAAATAAAAAAGACAAAACAATACATCAAATTCAAATATGTTTCTTAGTCACCTCCTCAAGGGGAAGTGTTGTGAATCAAGTATGTGTGGATGCTACCTCTTGGTATTCTATGAGTTACATGCAAACATTTTATTACAAATTTATAATTCACATTTAGACTACATTATCAACCCATTAAATCCCACTTAATATTATGCATTATGTCTCCTTTAATTGTATATGAAATTTATGTAAGTTATGTCTATTACCATTATCTCTAGTATGATGACTAGGCCTATAAATAGTAGTTGTACTAAGTTTGTAAGTTTCATCCTTCACAAATAAAAGTATAGAAAGTTGTTTTGCCTCCAATTTTCTCTTGTCTTTCTCTATTGTTCTCTTTAGTCTTTTGTTATACTTTGCTTTATTTCATAACAATAGCCACATTATCACACTAGATTTCAAATACCAAAAATACTCTCAATATACAAAACACACTTGATTTGGATACTAAATATACCCTCAACATACGGGACAATATCCGGTATCCATTATACCATCGTGCTTATCATTTAGTATTTAATATCCATCACTAAGTGATCACTAATTTAAAATTCTCTACCTTTCACTAGGTGATCATATGTTTTGACGTTACATCACAATTGTACCTAATTATTTGTAAAATATCAAAAAGATACCTTATATTTTTGAAAACATTATTGCGATATATCGAGCCTATTTTTTGGGTTCTAAAAAGTCCGTTTTGGTGAAACAATTAATAAACGTAAGTAATTTTCTAAAAAAAACAACCACTACGTTACCAAAAACTGGAAGAGATAAAAACTCAAATAATAAAATAAAAAAAATAAAAAAGACAAAACAATACATCAAATTCAAATCTGTTTCTTAGTCACCTCCTCAAAATCGGCGCCCCCCCCCCCCCCCGCCAAAAAAAAAAAGAGAAGAGAAAAAGGACATATTCAATACTGTTTTTTTTTTTCGTTCTCTTCCTGGGAGAATTCCAAAAGCCAAATCAAAATTACCACATAAACCAAAATCTCGTCTGAGGGAAGGACGAGATTCCGGGAAAAAATGGATTTATGGGATTGGAGTGGGAGATAGGTTCCTGAGATTTGAAGATGAGAAGGATTTATGGGATTTTTTTTTTCTTTAAGTTTTGAGTTTCTTATTTTCCATTTTTAAGAACTGTTTTTTTTTTAATTTTTTTTTTATTTTTGGCTTGGGAATGATTGTTAAAAATATTTGTGTTTATTTTATTATTTTCACAGCCCAAAAATAGACTCAAAATACCACGATGTTATTTTATAAAAGTCTAAGATATCTTTTTAATATTTTATAAACACTAGGATACCAACGTGATATATTGTTAAGATATTTGGTACCCAAGTAATAAAAACCCAATAAAAAATAAAGAGAATAACTTTTTTTTTTAATTAATGCTTAAGGTTTATAGGTTGCTTAATCTACTATAACAAGTCATATAAACACCAAATCATCAAATTAATATAATTAATACAATTTTTACTATAATTATATCACTAACTACTAGTGGAAACATTACAATTCAAAACTCCTCATATTTATATACACACATATATAGTGTTACTTGCCAAAAATTAAAAGCATATAGTACAATCCGTCAATTACGGAAAGGTCGGGGAGTGTTTCTGCCAAAAATTTTAATTAAAAAGTATGCCATTGCCTTTCACACGCACAAAAAAAAGTATGCCATCGGCCATTATCCAAAGAAAGCAAATAAAACTTGATTTTGAGGATTCCCAAAATTAGCATCGACATCAAAAACACGGCCACAAGGAAAAGAAAACGATAAAGGAAAATTCAAACCATAAACCAGCTCAATGTACCATGCCAACTAAACACCAAAACCTACCGTTGGATAAAGAAGAACACTCTTCACCTAGTGCCTCCTGCCTTTTGCTTTGCTTTCTCAATAAGGGGTTTCAACTGCTTCTTCTCAGCAAGAATCTTGAGGAAGTTAAACAAGAAGGGTATGTAATTGTGTTTCCTGCGAATATTCTCCGTTCTCCATTTCTTGAATTTCTCCTCCTCTATCAAGATCTTCTCGGTGGCAGCCTCGATCCCAGAATTTATTTCCGAGAGAGATTTGTTCAGCGCTTCAAATTTATTCCCGTCAACAGGTCTCTCCATCCGTGCGGCAGCTAGCTGCTGCAAAATAAGCTCCCTCTTCCTCTGGAGCTCCTTGAGTTCAGCAGTATACATTTCTTTTCTGTTCTTGATGATTGCCAGGAGATTGAACCTAATCTCACTCTTGGAATACTTTTCGATGCGTTCTTGGATAACAGGTTGCACCATCTGCAGCCAATCCCGGTCACCGGGGCACGGTCCAAGGCTAATGGGTCCCTCCTTCAAACCATCAAGCTCATACAGCACGCCATCAACAGGCAAATAACTTATGAAGTGGTACACATCGTCATCTTTGCCAGCAGCCTTCTGCTCTTCGGGAACAAAAGGTTCAGGCCGTGCAAAACTATTGTGTGCTGCACGAATAGCTTCACTGTTGTTGATTGCCAAACCTTTGAGCTCAGGAGGAAAATTCCTTGTAAATTCTTTGAATTTTGACAGTTCAGGTCCAATGTCGACACCAGGACAGTTCAATAATATGGACAAAATTGCTTGGGTTGCACAAGCATTGTTGATAACCTAAAGGAGGCCACAGAAACAATTAAGACAGCAGAAGGTAATAAATATTCAAATCAACATATCAAATTTTGTAGGAAATTAACCTGGCTTGCAAAAAACAAGTTAGGGTTTGGATCCTTGATTACAAGTCGGTCATCATTTTCCCCTGGACGCCATTTGAATAGGAAAATCAACCCATATACAGGCCTGCAATTCCGTGGAGGGAAGAATGAAAAGTAGTGGTACAATGAGAACGTAGACATCCACCTAGAAAACAAAATCTAGATAGTGCCAACAGCTTACCATAGACTATTTAGAGAATCGATGTCCAATGAGTACAATTCCTCGACCTGTTAAAACATAACAAGGCCTCAGATTGCCATTTATAAAGTTCTAACTGTAACAACGACAAGAAACTAATTGAAAATCGAGAACTAAATAATTTGATAATCAGAAGAAAAATTGTAAGTGAAGTTAAATAGTAGTTAGAAGGGGAAATAAAATGAAGATGGAAGGCTTGTGGATATGAGTTCAAATTTATCATTTACTTGGTTTGTTCTAAAGAAATTCTTTAAATGATGAATAAAGAAAATGTACATTTGGTTTCAGATAAGAAATTTAAAAAGTTTTTCACATGACTGAATCTCTGCCATCAACATAGGCTTGTGTCAGAAACAAAATTGATCTTTCGCATAAAAAATAATTCAGATCTACTGGTTAAGGCGAATATGTATTCACATGTTAAATCACAACCTTCGTGTACACACTGAACAATCATTTTCCAAACCAGAAACCAGGCCTCGGGTTTCTAAGAGGGAATATATGTGCAGCATCAGGCTATTGTGCTACCCTAAGTGACAAATTAGGATATTAGACGAGAACGAAAAATAAGCAGGCCTAAAAGTTTCAGTTTCACGCACCGTAATAACAACTTCAACAGTTTAATTTATAATTTAATAAAGAAAAAAAATCCAATGCATATGACGAAAAGTATTATGAAAAGTTGAAAGATATGCTTTATGGTTGTTATTCAGTTAACTACAATTCATTAAAAGTAGGTGCCCTTTAGAAGGGAAAAAAAAAAATAATGTGGAAGATGATACAAAGTCAACACAAAAAGCTTTCACCACTTCAAAATATTGAGCACTTAATAGCCACAAAACAAAGAAGACAACGAAAATTTTATGGTTCTCGCTTAAAAAGAATAAAACTTTTTCCTTGCAAATTATCTGAGATAAAAGGGATCTGTTCAGAAGTTTATTACAGTTGATTTTAAAAAACAAACATAGCAATGACAAGAAGTAAAGATAACAAGACAAATGGCATCAACCGTAAGTTAAGAATTTGGCAGAAGTACATAAAAGATAACGTCGGTGACTTGGTATAAATTGATGAAAGCTTACCTGCACGCCTTTTACTTGCATTTGCTGGATAAGTTCTGTAAACACTCCTGAAGCAGAAACACGCTGATTAGGACTTCTTTTATAATAGACATTATTTTTTGAAGCAGGCACAAAAATGTCTTGAGCGGTGTATAAGTGCATTAAATAAGGTCCTTGTACTAAAAGAAGAGGTTAAAAAAGAGAGAGAGTTCATAGAAAATAACTGTTCAACAGTAGAAGCTAAAGAAAATGAACCCCTATGAAACCAAATGTGCGATATATAAGAAAACGAAATCCATCCGAAATACACAACCTAACTTATGATGATGAAATTCTCCACACTTTCACCTTTCAAATAAAGTCCAGCCAAAGCTCGACACACCTTACCTAGCATTCGGCACATCACAGATCATACCCAAAAAAGAAACAGAGAAACAAAAACAAAGCCCAAAAAAAAAAGCTAATACGTAAACCATACAATGTTTTTGTCAGTGACCAAATGAGACACCAGGCCAAAAATATCTATGTACAGAAAAAGTCAATTTCCAACACTTCCACGGTCCAAGCCATACAGGAAAAAAAAAAAAAAAAAAAACCTGAAAAAAATCACTTCAGCTAAAGCACAAAGAGGAGTTAGCATTATCCTTTAACTCCAACATCTTCAACATGTAAATGAGCCACCAAATAAGTGTAATTGTTTGACCACAATAAGACCTTATAGTAAAAGAGACGTCCAAGAAAATCAGTAACAGAAAACGAAAAGATGAAATAGCAGGAACATCATACCTGGATCGGACTCGATTGTGCACCAAGACATTGTGAAAATTTTTTTTATCTGCAATAAGAACAATTAAAAAAAGTTTAAAAAAAGAGAGAGAACTTCACAAAAATGAATGTTAAAGCTGCACACCTCATGGTTAATACATGTACATATATATATATATATATATATGTTTTTTGGTTTTTAGGGGAAATTAATCATCTCACAAGGAATTAGACAAATGCCCATTAACAATTAACCATCTAAAATTGAAAACGAATGCCCATGAACCAAAAAGATTATGCTTTTTTAAAAAATTATTATTCATCTCGCATCAAATCAAACGAATACCCACTAATAAAAAAAAAAAAAAAGATGATGCTTGAATTTATTAATTCCTTGTAAAACAATCTCCTCTTGGAATTTAGAAAACAGAGTACGATTTTGGATATGGATTTAACCCAAAAAAAAGAAAAAGAAAAAGAAAAAGAAAAAACTTGGAAAGTAGCTAAAGTGGTTTGGGGCTCCAAGAGGCTACGAAACGATGCCGTTTAAGAGCTCAACCAAAGAAGAAGAAACTGAAATTGACAGAGAGACAGAGAACTCACCAGAACTCAACACGCAGATTCCTCTCGTCTTCAGCTTCTTCTCTTTGCCCGACGAGGTTGAACGATTGACACGAGAAATAATAGAAGCGATGAGAAAAGATGTCGTTTACTCACTTTACTGTTTAGGGCTTTCGAGATTTGCTGTCCCCTTCCCCTACGGTGAGGGGAAAAAAAATAAAAACTACGTGCCGTTCAATACCTAAAACGACATGTTGTTTGTACTATAAAGTAAAAATACAAGCATATACGGTCAAAAAAAAATAAATAAAAATACAAGCATACAAAAGGTCCCACCGAGATTTGAGCTCCGGTTGCCGGATTAACCCCTTGACCATGGGACCACTTGGTGGTTGTTTGGCTGAATAGTTCCCACTATAAATTTAATTATAAATATAAAAAAAATTACTATAATATAAAGCTCTTACATGTTATAGTAAAAGTGGTTTAACTAACGATTCCAACCACTCCTCCAAACATGCTCTTGGTTAATTGGATGTTTGGCAAATATGTTTTTAGTTCAAAATATTATAGCATATGAGAGCTTTACACTGTAACAACTTTTGTTTTTTATTGTAACATGTAAGAACTTTATATTATTTTCTAATAAAAAAGTTAGTTCTAACCATGCTGCCTTGTAAAAATGTATATATTATAACAGAACATTGCTATTTATCACGATTGCCAATTCATTATTTTGTGTTTAAAATTTTGAAAAAAAGAAGAAGAAAAATAAGAAAGAGGAAAATGGCCACGTGAAATTTCTTTTAATTTTTTTTAGCAGGAATATTTACTTTTCAATCCAGAAATTTAATAACGAATTAGATTATATATTAGTTTCTCACAATTAGATTATATATAAGTTTCAAATTGGACAAAAGAATGGTAAGCCTCTTTAATTGGTTAGAAATTAGTAATAAGAGCCAAATAACATGTTGAAACCAAAAAATTTAGTCTTAACCACTTTTTAATATTTAATTGAAACGTTGACATCATAATTATGTTACGTTAATTAGAATCCCTTTTCACTTCAAAGAATAATAGCTAAAAAGACAAAGTATACATAAAATATGCTCCAAAGAGTCCAGAGAACTTTAAAATGAAAAAAAAAGGAGTTAAGAGATTATGTTTTGTGGAACTTACCTAGCAGCCAATCCACGAGATTAATATGACGGTTGAAGATTTCATATTTCAAGTCCTTCAATGCTTTGTCTCTAGTACAGGTTTCAATTGTGTTGTAATGTGTTGGCTCCATTATCAGCTAAGCTTATGTGTGCTTCATGTCTTGCTAGCTGTCATAGGGGCCAAATTTTTCACCGAAAGTCTGCCACTGTGCGGCGCTAAGCCACCCGACCTAGTCAGCCTACCCAAGTATTTACCCACGATGATCCGATAATCAAACACACAAAACCAACTTATGGAAACCACTTTCCAACCTTTTATTAACTCACAAAAGGAATACAAGTTTTGTCTCACACGGATCACCACAACACTCACTTTTGCACTTGTGAGTTGGTGTCTTGGGGCCTCACTATTTATAGACAAAGTTTACAACGTGTGCCTGACACCCCCAGCCACTAAGGATCAACTTCGGGACACTATGCAAGCTAGCAGCCACGTTGCAGCGCCTTCCACAATTTTCGGGCGGAGGCTTGGCCCTCTACATGCCATGTGCAGTCTTCCAACACCCACTCGCCTCCTGATGCGCAGACATGGGCCATGTGGGGAGCAGTCATGGCCTAGCCGTTGGCTGGCCAACTCCCTGGTCGACCCACGTTCGCCCGCAACTAGCGCCCACGTGCCTTCAGAATCTGGCCGTTGTGGCCACATTCCAGAGCTAGCCGTTGAGGCCACCTGCTTCTGCGGATTGTGCGCGGACCACTCGCACACGTGGGCTGAGAGTTCGCTCGCTCACCCAATAGCCCACACATATCTGCATGTTCCTTTTTCCGCGGGGCCTTGTCTGAACCGAGACTTAGCCCACACTTAGTCTTGCCTGCCTGTCTCTTTGCCTGAGTTTCTCGCATGCCTGTCCACACGCCCACGCGCACGTCTCACTGCCTGTCCGAGATGCTCGCGTGCCTGTCCGACTGGCCACGCCTGGCACCCACCTGCGTGCATATTTCTCGGCTGACCCATATGCATGGCCAAGGCCACCTTGTGCCTGCATGCTGATCCTTTGGGTCTTGTCCAAACCATGCAAAGGAGATTATCACATGCCCCCTTGCCTTGGACATGGGCCACCCACATCCAAGATTTGCCACCACTGACTTAGTTCGAAGTTCGAGGGTCTAACAAACCACCCCCACCTGATGAAGCTAACGCCCTCGTCGGTATAGCCTCGAGGTATTCCTGCACCTCTTTCTCAAATTGCCACAAGGTAACGTCCCGCTCCCAAGTAGTACTATTCTCCTCTTCACCCTTCCATTTCACAAGAAAATCAGTCCGTCGATTCTTCTTGCTCATGCCCATTGTTCGATGGTCAAGGATCTTTTCCACCATTTTGTCAAATTGTTTTCTGATAGTAGGCGGAGCCCTCTTCGCTTGCTGCCTTTCGTTCAACAAGTCCTCCTTGTAAGGCTTTAGAAAACTCACATGGAACGTTGGGTGCACCTTTAGTCGAGGTGGTAGCTTTAGCCTGTAAGCAACATTCCCAACTTTCTTAATAATTTCAAAGGGAGCATCGTACCTTGGAAGAAGCCCACGATGCACTGTTTTGCTGCTTATCTTCTTCCAAATCTGTGGGGTCAATTTCAGCAACACCATGTCACCAACATTGAACTCAACTTGGTGCCTATGCTGATCAGCATACTTCTTCATGCGCCTGGCTGCTTTCATCAAACTGTCTCGGGCCTATAGTATCAACTCCTGCTTCTCTTCCGCAAAGCGATAGGCTGCTGGACAGCTAACTCGCCCTTTGGAACGTGCCACTTCTAATGGGGTCAGGGGCTGATGTCCGAGTGCAAGCTCTGCTGGACTCATTCCAGTTGCAGAACTCCGATGTAAGTTTAAGAGAATTGGGCCACATCAAGTAAATCTAGCCAATTATTTTGACTTGCCGAGACATAATGCCTTAAGAATTCTTCCAATAGAGCGTTAATACGCTCTGTTTGACCGTCGGTCTGTGGATGGTTAGCCGTAGAAAACTTTAACTCAGAACCTATCAAGTTAAAGAGAGCCATCCAAAACTTACCAGTGAACCTTGAATCACGATCACTGACTATATCTTCAGGCACACCGAAATATTTCACCACATTCTTGAAAAAGAGTTTGGCCGCCACGATAGCTGAGCACTCATGTGGGGCTGCAATGAACACTGCATACTTTGAAAACCGATCTACGATGACCAACACTGACCGCATACCTTGGATTGAAGGGAACCCCGAAATGAAATCCATAGATACCGATTTCCATGGGTTTTCTGGCACCGGGAGTGGCTGTAATAGTCTGGCTGCCTTCCTTCTTTCTGTCTTGTCTTGTTGGCACACCAAACAAGTCTTCACATATAGCTCAACATCCTCCTCCATGTTGGGCCAATAATAGCTGCGGGTTAGGAGTGCCATCATCCGTTCTCTCCCCGGATGTCCCGCCCATTGAGGGTCATGCGTCTCCCGCAAAAGTTCCTATCTCAAGCCACCCGAGTTAGGAATAAATAATCGATTACCTTTGGCATAAAGGAGCCCGTCATCTTCCTAATAACGCCTCACTACTCCTTCTTGCACTTCCTTCTTGAGATGAACATAGACCTGGTCCACCTCAGCTTGTTGTTTCACTTGATCCAGAAAAGTTGACTGCACCGCCACCAATGCAGCCACATAGTCCTGCACCTCCTTGCGACTCAAGGCGTCAACAACTTGGTTTTGCTTGCCTGGTTTATGTTCCCACACAAAGTCAAATTCTGCCAAGAATTCCTGCCATCGGGCCTGTTTTGGGGTTAACTTCTTCTGGGTCTTGAAATAAGTGTTCGCCACATTGTCCGTCAATACTTTGAACTTCGTTCCTAGCAAGTAGTGCCTCCAAGTGTCAAGGCAGTGCACCACTGCCGTCATTTCCTTCTCATGGGCTGAGTACCGCTGCTCAGCTTCCTTAAGCTTCCTACTTTCATAAGCCATGGGGCGGCCATCCTGCACGAGCACTCCACCAAGAGCTCGGTTTGATGCATCCGTGTGCACTTCAAATGGAAGCTCAAAATCTGGCAATCTCAAGACTGGTTCCGAGGTAACTGCTGCCTTCAGCTTCTCAAAGGCTTCTTGGCATGCGTCTGTCCACGCCCAATTTTTCTCCTTTCTCAACAAATCTGTCAAAGGGCTTGCCTTCTTTGAATACCCTTTGATGACCGTCGATAGTAATTCGCCAAACCAAGAAAAGAACGCAAGTCTGGCACCTTCGTTGGCGCAGGCCAATCAACGATTGCCTTCACCTTGTCCTCGTCCATCCGAATATTGCCTTTGGAAATCCAATGGCCCAAGAATTTGATTTCTTGCCTACAAAACTTAGATTTTTCTTTCTTCACAAATAACTTGTATTCTCTAAGCCGTGAGAATACTTGCCGCAAGTGATTAACATGATCCTCCAAGGATCCCGAGTAAACAACAATATCATCCAAATAAACAACCACAAACCGATCAAGAAATTCATAGAGTACCTCGTTCATCAAGTTGCAAAACGTGGCAGGGGCATTGGTTAAGCCAAAAGGCATCACCAAAAACTCAAATGAACCATACCTCGTCACACAAGCCGTCTTAGGCTCATCCCTTTCGGCTATACGTACCTGCCAATAGCCTGACTGTAGGTCCAGCTTTGTGAAGTATGACGCACCTACCAATCGGTCGAACAAATTTGCTGCATTGGGGACCGGGTACTTATTCTTGACAGTCACCTTATTAAGGGCCCGATAGTCTATACACATCCGCAACGAGCCATCCTGTTTCCTCTGAAACAGTACAGGGGCACCATAAGGGGCTTTTGATGGTTGTATGAAACCGCCATTCAGCAACTCGTTAAGCTGACTCCTCAGCTCAACCAACTCTGATGGGGCCATCCGATAAGGGGCTTGGGCTGGCGGCCTGGCACCTGGCTCTAGCTCGATCTTATGGTCCACCGCTCGCCTCGGTGGTAATTCCTTTGGCAGCCCTGAGGGCATCACGTCTGAGAATTGTTCCAACACCGTTGCAACTTCGTCAGGCACTTCCACGACCTGATCCAGTTTGATTTCCACGAGGGCTGCAACGTAAGTAATCTCGCCCTTTTTCACCCCATTTTTGAATTGCTTAGCCGACTGCATCTCTAACTTACTCTCGACCTGTCCAGAGAAGTTAGCGTGATTAAAACAAGGATTTCGTTCCTCATTTACCAACATACCCGATAGATGAGGCATGATTGTTGCTTGGCTTGAACGAAGAAATCAATCCCTAACATCAACTCAAAATCATCCAAGGCTGCGACGATAAGGTTTATCTGTCTCTCCCAAGCACCAACTTTGAGGGTCGTTGTGGCCACACCTTGGACAGGAGTAGAACCTGAGTTTACCGCCTTGATTTTGCATGGACTCTGGTTTACCACTAAACCCAACTTGTCCACCATTCTATTGGAAAGGAAGTTGTTGGTTGCTCCCGTATCCAGCAAAGCTCTTACGCTCTTCCCATTTAGTTGCACCGCTGCATACAAGAGACCCCTATTTGGGGCTGACTTAACCGTTGAAACCGTATTAAGGAGTTTGAGAGGGTTTACCCATGAAGTGCTCGATCCACCTGCATTCTCCTCTCCTTCAGACTCTTGAATAGCATTCAATCTTTTTCGCTTTGGGCATTTCTTGGCCATATGTGGTCCCCCACAAATAAAACAGCCCGCTTCCTTCTTGCCTCCTTTGGACTCGCCTTGTTCAGTCGTCTTTTTACCCTTCCATTCGAATTTCTTAAAATCCTTAGAGGGGCCTTTACCCTTTTTGCCTACCTGACCCTTCTTCTTGTCACCAATTGAGGCAGTTGGGGTGGGTCTAAAGTCGACCAAGCCCTTTGCAGCAGCAATGGCTGAAGGAAGGTCCTTCACGCCTTGTCTCCGCAATTCGGCATGTGCCCATGCTTGCAAGCCTGACAGAAAGTTGAATAGCTTGTCTGCATCCGACATATCCTTGATGTCCAACATCAAAGAACTAAACTCCCGCACGTACTCTCGAACCAAACTCATCTGTCGAAGCTTCTTGAGTGCTTCTCGTACAATCCATGCGGTGTTGCATGGTAGGAACTGATCCTTTAGTTCCTTCTTTAACATTTCCCAGTCCTCAATCGAAGGTTTGCCAGCCCTTGTCTCTCCCGACATCTGGGTCCGCCACCATAGTTTAGCATCACCAGATAAATACATGCTAGTTATGGTTATCTTCTCACGATCTGGAATATGAGCGGCCTTGAAATACTGCTCCTTATCCCACAAGAAATTCTCCAATTCTTTGGCGTTACGGCCACTGTTGAATGCCTTAGGTTCTAGAACTTTGATCTTCGAAGGGCCTCATCCATGGCCTGAGGGGTCGCCACGGCCCTCTTGAGGATACTTATCTCATCCTCTAGTCTCTTCGATTTTTCCTTCACCAAGTCAATCATGGTGATAAAGTCCTGCATCATGGAGAAAAATCGCTCTTCCATGTCTCGCAACGTGTCAGACCGAACCGTGTTCAAGGCTGCCATTTGCTCGGCCTGACGTGCCACCTGCACTGCAAGACTCACCGCATCGTCACTTTGAGGATTCCCGACGAAGTCTTCCAAGCGACTAACTCTTTCACGTAACTCATTCATCGTAGCGGTTCCAAGAACGTCCGTTGTTCTCGGCTCTGATACCAATTGTCATAGGGGCCAAATTTTTCACCGAAAGTCTGCCACTGTGTGGCACTAAGCCACCCGACCTAGTCAGCCTACCCAAGTGTTTACCCACGATGATCCGATAATCAAACACACAAAACCAACTTACGGAAACCACTTTCCAACCTTTTATTAACTCACAAAAGGAATACAAGTTTTGCCTCACACGGATCACCACAACACTCACTTTTTCACTTGTGAGTTGGTGTCTCGGGGCCTCACTATTTATAGACAAAGTTTACAACGTGTGGCTGACACGTCCAGCCACTAAGGATCAACTTCAGGACACTATGCAAGCTAGCAGCCACGTTGCAGCGCCTTCCACAATTTTTGGGCGGAGGCTTGGCCCTCTGCACGCCACGTGCAATCTTCCAACACCCACTCGGCTCCTAATGCGCAGACATGGGCCACGTGGGGCGTAGTCATGGCCTAGCCGTTGGCTGGTCAACTCCCTGGTCGACCCACATTCACCCGCAACTAGCGCCCACGTGCCTTCAGAATCTGGCCGTTGTGGCCACGTTCTAGAGCTAGCCGTTGAGGCCACCTGCTTCCGCGGATTGTGTGCGCACCACTCGTACACGTGGGCTGAGAGTTTGTTCGCTCACCCAACAGCCCACACACATCTGTACGTTCCCTTTTTTGCGGGGCCTTGTCTGAACCGAGACTTAGCCCGCACTTAGTCTTGCCTGCCTGTCTCTTTGCCCGAGTTTCTCGCATGCCTGTCCGCACGCCCGCGCGCACGTCTCACTGCCTGTCCGAGATGCTCGCGCGCCTGTCCTACTGGCCACGCCTGGCACCCACCTGCATGCATATTACTCGGCTGACCCACATGCATGGCCAAGGCCACCTTGTGCCTGCATGCTGATCCTTTGGGTCTTGTCCAAACCATGCAAAGGAGATTATCACATGCCCCCTTGCCTTGGACATGGGCCACCCACATCCAAGATTTGCCACCACTGACTTAGTTCGAAGTTCGAGGGTCTAACACTAGCCTAGTATGTCGGCTTGTTGGTTGTTAAGGGCTTGGGCCAATTGCTTAACTTACATCTTAATATTCTTTACTGATGCTCCTAAGTTGCAAGATTAGTGCCCAAATTGCTAATGGACTCTTGGATACTATCCATCCTTTGCTCATGTTTGTTGAACTTCCCTCTCGATTCCGCTATGAAAGCTCCCAACATCTCTTCCAAAAAGGATTTCTTTTCGGCTACTTTTTGCTCATAGCCCCGTGATGGTAGCAACACATTTTCATGTTGCCATAGGAAAAATTCTTATGATTCTTAATGCCCAGATAGTAGTGAGTAGGTGGAGGATTGTTCCAAAAAATGAAATTCTGGTTATTGAGGAAGTTTCCTTTTGGTTGCCTTCAGCCCCTGAAAATGAAGGACTAGATAGAGAGCCGGGTTCCATGCTTAATAATAGTGATGATGCTCCCCTTGTAGTTAAGGTAGAGAGTTGATTTGACAATGCCGTAATTTGTGCCTGAATCGCAATCATAGTATCCACATCATAAACCCCGCCCACCTTCCTTGTCATGGACTGGTCATTAGGCCGATCGAAGTTGTTAGAAGCAATCTCATCTAGAATCTCAAAAGCAACGTTGGAGTCTTACTTAACAAAAAACCTCCTGCGGTGGCATCCACTATGGCCCTAGTTTGACCTTTCAACCTATTGTAGAAAAGTTAGATTTGAAGCCAATTTGCAAAAACATGTTAGGGGCATCACCGAAGAAGATCCTTAGACCTTTCCCAACACTCACAAAATGGACCAAAATCCATTTGCTTGAACTGCCCACTTTCACTCATCAATTGCGCTGTCTTCGATGGTGGAAAGAACTTGGAGAGAAATTTAGAAGTGATTTCTTCCTAAGTTTTAATAGTCTCCAGTTGAAGCAATTGTAACCAACTCCTTGCCATGTCGTGAAGAGAGAAAGGAAATAAGTGGAGTCTTATAGCATCTTTGGGCACCCCATTCATCTTTACCATTTCACAACACTCCAAGAAAACCGCAAGATGAACATTGGCATCTTCATTTGGAGAACCACCAAATTGATTTTGTTGAACCATGCCAATGAGAGCTGGCTTAAACTTGATAATTATTTCTTCAACACCTACTGATGTTGATGTTGTCAGGACTAGCACAACTATGCCCATGGGTCATCATTCCTCGCCATCATATTCACCATTTTTTTCAGTTATGACCTCACCATGATGTTTGCCACTATGTTTTTCTTCTAATTCCTTCACCTTTTACTTTTACAATTGTTTATCTATTGTTGTTGTTTGCTACCTTGTTCAAAATATCTTTTGTTAGTTGGATTTTATAGAGAAAACTTTGTTTATAGTATATGTATTACATATTTAGTATAAATGATAAGAAGGACTAGTAAAAAATTTCATAGAAAATCATGGGTTGTGTCATTTGATAAAATGCAAATCATGTTTGTCTAATTTGTGAATGATATTTGAAGAAATTGTTGTTTAAGTAAGAAAATATTGTTTGTTAAAGGGATCTTTTTAATTTTTAGAGACTTTTGACAATAATTTTCGTAAAAACTATTATCAAATATGGCATTTTTAACAATGGTTTTTACTAGAATTATGGTTAATGTAGTACCTTTTGTAATGACTAAGGAGAAATTCATTAATAAATTTTAATATTTAATTAGATTTGATTAATGAATTTACTCTTATAAATCATATTTTTGTAAAAATTACGATAAAATATGGAATACAGTGTTAAGAGGAAGTTCCACTATAAATTTGTTACGATGTTGGATATTAACAAATACAGATTTTGTGAGTTTAAATACTCAAAAATTTGTAAATAATATCCATAAAATAAATTTTATATCACAATTAATTGTAGAATTGTGACATAAATAGATAGATAATTAAGGTATAAACAAGATAGAAAATCTGCTAATTAAGATACAAACAAGATAGAATATCTGCCAAAACCCTAGAACAATGAAAAAATGACTGATGCAATATAAGTATACTGCTAAGTGAAAACACAGATATAAGAAATGCTATGTTTGGCTTCTAAAAGTAAACTAAAGGCAAAGTAGAATATCTTCTACGATGTAAGAATAAGTTTTTCATCGGTTTTACCATGACAGTATAAGAAAAATACTGTGTGGTCAAAAATTATACTGTGTAAAGTTTTAGGGCCCACCAAGTGGACACCCATTGGAATCTTATTGGGCCACCACGCCATGAAAGGTGGCCCAATCACAATTAGCCACATTAGTCACCCATTTGATTACTTGATGACTCACCACTTTGGTTTTTTTTTTAAATGCAACAAGATAAGGGTCCATTAAAGGCTTAAAACATCAAACCATCTTTTTTTTTTTTCTCCATCCATATTCGAAAGCCCATTTATCACTCTCTCAAAATTTTGTTCAAAGCAATCTCTCATAAAACACATTTCCAAGCAAGGTTTAAGTCAAGATCAAGAGTAAGGTTCAAGTTTTTCAAACTTTCCAAGGTAAAAACCTAAACTTTTCTCAAGTTTTTCTAGGATTTTTACTTGGTTTAAGGGGGAAATGTGACCCAAGATTTTCTCATGTAAAACATGCTCAGGAATTGCAAGGAAGCCCTTGCAAAGTTTTGATTCACAAAATCCTTCTTTTGGTAAGTTTAATTTTTTTAAATGTAAAGTTTATTTTCTTTTATGTTTTAGTTTATTGTTTCAAAAAGGCATGTGATTCTTTATGTAAGTTATGATTTGATTTTCTTAATTCCATGGTTTATGTTGAAGTTGTGGTTGAAAAATGGTATTTGGTGGAAAAAGGCCTAGTTTTGTGAACTTTGAGGTAGTTTTGAAAAGAATAGTGACTTGGGCATGAAAATGGTTTTAGGAAATGTTGAATCTGCCTTCACGATGGCTGGAATGCTATTTTAGAGTTGATTTTTTTTTAACAAAAAACGAGCCAAGGACTAAATTGCAAAGAAAAGTTTTTCTCGATAGAATTGAAAAATGACCAAAAACACCCTTGTACAGTGGGAATTTCAAAATAGTTAAAACACAAAAGTTTTAGATCTCGACGAAACTGTTAAGAGCTATGAATGGTTTATCAAAAATCGCATTCGTTTGTGAGTTATGGATTTTACAAAATTTGTTAGAATTGAAAAAAATTCTTAAAGGGCAAAAACATGATTTTACAAAAGGATTTTGAGAATGGTATTTTGAGCAAATATGATCCTTATGAAAAATGAAAAAGAATGGCTTAAAGAGATTATTTTTAGTTCTGGGGGTAAAATTGTCAAAATTATCAAATAAGCGGTGAAATTGCAAAGTTTTATTAAAATGAGGTATTGATGTAAAATAAGGAAACCCGACACCCCAGGGTATTGTTTTAAAATTAGTAAGCAACAATTTTTACTAAAATAGCAAAATCGAGCTCAAAAATTTAGAAAGGCCCACCGAGGGCAAAATCGTCATTTTTCCTCAAGTGTCCCGAACTGCTCCAAAACGTTCTAAATAGGAAAAGGGATTATTAATAAGATTTTTGCCCTTCATTAGAAACGATAAGGTAGAATAAGATAAGGGAAAAAAATCTGAGATCATTAGAGCTAGAGATGGGTATATAACCAGTCTATTGATTAAAGAATGTTTTGTATTGACACATAAGACGAAATAGTAGAAATGTGGCTAATAGCGTTATAATTGGCCAAACAGGACCCTATAAGATTTGAAAAAGAGGACTAAGATCGGCTAGCACAGCAACCTAGACAAGTAAGTGCCAATCCTATCTGTAGTATGGAATTGTAGGTATAGAATATGATATATATATATATATAATTATGTACCTGTGTGTATGTCAAAGTGTATACCTATGTGTGTACAATAATATACGTACCGGTGTGTATATTATGATGCATACTTGTGTGTATATTGATATGTGTACCTGTGAGTATATGAAATAAGTACCTGTGCGCATATTATGTTGTATACCTATGTGTATATTGATGTGTACCTGTGAGTATATAAATTATATACCTATGTGTACTACACAGTAGAAGAGTATTTATGCTTTGTGTATAATATGTGAATATGACCTCATGCATGGTATGATAACTACAATAACTGGACTGGTAAATACATCACTAGATATAAGAAAAGTGTCGTAGCACTCTTGACTCAAGGGGAGTTCAAGGTTATGGTATAGTTTCGGTGTCACATAGACCTATGTGCGCAATGGTACGAACACTTAGGCCCTAGCTAAAGATAAGACATGATAAGGATAAAGAATGTTCATAAGAAAGCATAACTAGATCATGCATTTTAGTGAACATTGCATGTGAGCCGTGTTCGGACTTACTAGGTGTAAGCTCACTTAGTGTTTCATGCTGTAGGAATTTATACAAAGAGTTCAGAATGAATTCACTGTTGAGCTAGCGGAGGAATATACGTAATGTGCAGAACGGGGTATAAAAACCACCACAATTATGTTTCCGCTATTTAATATTTTAAGATATTTTGAAACTAGAAGTATGAAAGTTGTAGTATACTTAAGTAAGACAAAACCTCTTTTGAAAATATTTAACAAATAGTATTGTAAAAGAAGGTTTGTTTAAGTAAAAATAGGTCTATACTTCTATTATAAGGGTTGCTTAAATTTGCATGTGTAATATATTTTTAAAAAAAGTATTCTTAAGTTTTTCATCAATAAGTAAGCAAGAAAAGTGTTTTATCACAGCCCAAAAAAGGTAGGTTGTGACAGTTGGTATCAGAGCAGAAATCCTGCCACTCTATTGCACATTGTCGCATGCTCCACTGCTATGGCTCAAGTAAGATAGTTTAATTTTTAGCATAAGAAGATTGAATTATGATTCTATATAAGAATGTGATGCTAATTAAAATAATAAATATAGTATATGGTGGAGCCGTATAATAATCATGATGTGGAGGTGGACCGAAGAGCGAGCATTTCCTTCCAGGAGATGATACCTCTGTGTTACTTTGGCAGTCGACGACCAATGACCTTGACGGAGTGGTTCCATGAGTTGGAAGTGATTTTTGAGACTTGCCACACTCCATCGCATCTATAGGTCCCACTGGCCTCGGGGCGACTGCAAGAGGAAGCATTAGAATGGTGGATGGGGCTAGGACCAGAAGAGCGGTGACATGACTAGGAAGAATTTAAAACACAGATCTCTAAAGAATTCGCTTTGTTACCACCCGCCAACAATATACCAGTTTAGGTTAATCCTCATGTTTGGGTAGATTGGCGCCATCAACTCTACATACGTATAGAACCGATTTGGGGTAGGTATGTAGGTGAATCGATGGAGCATTACTTAATGAGATTTCGTCAGACCATGATACCATTGATCCCGCCTGAAATACCATTACGACGCATCTTTGACCTTACATGGAGAGACCTTCCTGATGTAGTACAACATCAGATGCAGTACCCACGAGATTTCTTTAGCCTAAATGATTTTATTATGGAGGTATTGCATGCTGAGCAAAACGTGGTCACACCTCTAGAGGATCCCCTGGTGGAAATGGATGATGATGATGAAGATGATGATGAAGATGATGATGATGATGATGATAATGATGAAGAGTTTGAATTTGTTCTAGTACCTCCTGAACCTATCATTGTTAGTGACGATGAATCTACTGATTCTAACGAAGAGGAGGAGGAAGAGGAGGATCCTGAAAACAATGATATGTCGGGCGTAGAATCAGATTAGGAAGAAAATGGACTCATGAAGACTTTTATGTATTAAGATGTATGTAGTTGTGTGACTAGTACATTTTTGGCTTTACTGATCTTGTATATGAGTATACCTCCGGTAAGTGGTATCCATCTCGGCGGTAGGGTACATGTTAGCCGAAAGAGATAACTGCTTCCGGGAATGGTATAAAAAGTTTATGTAAGAAAGTAAAGTAAGTATATATGTTAGTCCCTTATGTAATGTTTTGTTAATGAGGAATGTAAAAGAAAAAGAAAGAAAAAGATTTTAATAAATACTATTGAATTAATGGTATGTGCTGACGTAATAATAAAACTGTACGATAGGCATATAAAATTATTATCGATGGCTGATGCACACGGAGGACCCGTTAACCCAGACTTGATGGCCATAATCACTAAATTGTAACAGAAGCTTCGGGCTAGGAGTTGAAATGCAAGGATTAAAAGAGAAACTAGCTAACCAGAATCCCGTACCACCGGCACATGCGAACTCTCCACCCCCAGTACCACTGGCTCAGCAAGCAGGACCAGATGCTTCAGCTGTCCCAATTGTGTCTGCTACTAAATTTTACAAAAGATTCTAACAGATGAAGGCCCCAGAATTTGACAGATCTACGAACCCACTGGAAGTCGATGATTGGCTTACCGGTATATAGCAGGTTCTAAAATTTATGGGACTCAGTGATCGCGAGAAAGTCTTATGTGCCTCATTTTCTCTCACCAAAGATGTGAGGAGATCATGGGAGTCAGTCAAACATAGAAGAAATGTAGATGAAATGACCTGGCCATATTTTGTGGAGGAATTTGGAAGAACTTATTTTAATGTGGAAACAATGGCAGCACAACAAGAAGAATTTAACAACTTTCGACAAGGAAATACATCAGTGGCTGACGCTGCAAATAGATTCAATCAATTAGCGTGTCTTTGCCCTGAATTAGTGCCCATAGATTGAGAAAGAATAAGAAGACTGATGTGGATATTCCGAACTGACATTGCCCTTATAGTTGATAATGGAGGGCAAACCCCTAATGATGTAGAGGATTGTATTGAATCGGCCATTCGTTTGACTTATAAGATCTCATTATAAATCAATATGTTGTAACGTTTATTCAGTCATGACCAATATCACTAAAATATTAGTGAGGTTAATGTTTTAAACTTTAAACTTTTTAAATATTTGTTTTATTATTTATAACCTTTGTCATCGTCCAAATTTTCAAAATGAGAAATCAAATGCCAAAAGAATGGAAACTTAGGGGAACCAATAATCCAAAATTTCAAAATGAAGGCACTTGTGTCATGAAAATGGGAGTTTGGGGTGGGGGTGAAGGGCCATAGCTCCAAAAGTCTAGGACCTCGGGCACCCCTTATTTTAATTAATGTGGGTGAAAATTAGATTCTACTACACCTCATGTATATTCTAATTCACAATTATTAAGATCTATTTTGAGAAGTGTTATAAATCATGGAGATAAGTCCATTCTCCATCATTGATATTCTTATTACGAACCAATTTGGTACAACTAAGCTTTGAAAGAAAAATCCTTTTCATACATATAGGATTATAACGTTGCTACTCACGAAACTATAGGTTACAATCTAAAATATGGTATACTTTTTAGACTGGGTCTTAAGTGGCCCCAAAAAAGAATGAACCCACTCATTATTTTCATGAAAAAGTACCGCTATTGCCACCCTGCCACCTCTTATTCTACTTTTCTCACACTTTTTTTTAATGAAGAACACAAAAAATAAGACATATAAGCTAAATCCATAAATTGAAGATTGCCAACAAAAAGTCAAATAGAAAGACCCAATTAAAAAAAAAAATCTATAAATTGGCGACCACATCAAATTCTACTAAATTGGTAAGTATTGCTAAGGTTGAGCCCAACTGGAGTCGTTGGCACCATTGATGACGACGTGGGTAACGGGCCAATCTTCCGAAGATGAAGCTTGGCCTCAGACAACGACGTGCGGAAGGAGTGGAGCTGCAACAACGGCCATGGACTCTAAGATGGTAGTGATAGCATTTTTTTGGACAGGTTTTAGAATTGCTGGTCAAGATTAAAAGTTCTATTAGATGAATGATTGAGATTTAATTTGTGTTGTTCAATCTCCTACATTCAAAATACTATTTGTTTAACTATAAACACACTTTCTAATAACCATTCGATAACTATCCAATGGTCAAAATCTCATCGCCATCGGGAGAGAATAATAGCATTCTCCACCATATTTTTCTCCTTATATGGAACCCAAGGTTCATATTCCTTTGGACAAACCTTTTTTGGGAATAAAATATTTGTTCAACTATTGACAAACGAAAAGACTTGGCACAAAATGCATAAAACAATATCTAATTACAGGTTTTTTTTATCAATTAAAATCAAATGGAAACAAATTTCGTGACATCTGAAAGGAAGTTCCCAATATATTTAACACATGGAAAAGCTTGTTTACAAACCAGTGGGACTGGAGCGCGGATAAATGATCATACTTCGACTTTCATCCCCTCAAGCTCTTTAGTTCTTTGTTCTCCTTTTCTTAGAAAGATGCAATTCTCAGGAGAATCCTTAAGAAGCCTGCTTCTGCTTGTACTTTTTGGCACAGACGACGTACGCTAACATGTTAAGGAAGCTCAGTCCAGCCAAAAGCCAGAAATAATAATCAAGATGACCTGCATTCAGATTGTCCGGTATCCATCCGGGCTTCCCACCCTTCGTTGTGAAGTAAGTTACAATGGTCAAAATCAACGAGCTCAGATAATTCCCTAGTGAAGTTGTCAGAAGCGATAATGCACTGCACAAACTCCGCATTGCATCCCGAGATTGGTCGTAGAAGAACTCGAGTTGCCCAATGAATGTAAATATCTCTGCGGCACCCAACAAAAGGTATTGAGGTACTTGCCAAAAGATGCTTAGCGGCACAGCTACCTGTTTGTCGGCTAACTCAAGCTCTTTGGCAAGCTGTAACCGATTAATTTCCACCACAGCAGCAGCTGACATGCACAGAACTGAAAGAAAGAGGCCAATTCCCATTCTTTGCAGCTCCGAGAAGCCCCTAGCCTGGCCTGTAAATCTCCTAGCAATTGGGACAATTACCCTGTCATAAACGGGAACCCAGAAAATAACACTGATGGTGTCAAAAGTTGCGAGAGAGGCTGGCGGAATGGTGAAAGAACCGATGGATGTATCCATCATTGTCCCTTGTTCCACAAACATTGTAGACATTTGGGCATAAACAGCAGCAAAGACTATTCCAGTAGCCCAAATGGGAAACATGCGGATCAAAATCTTCAATTTTTCCACCTGAGTTACAGTGCAAAGCCTCCAAGGATTCGAGAACTCTCCACTGTTCGTCTCAGCATCAGTTATAACAGCAGCATTATCAAGGCACCTAACCAAAGAGGGGGAGAATAAAAAAGAGGTTCATCAAAACCTAATTATGCAATTTGATCCAACGGAAAAAATAAGGAAACATATTGTAAATACTAAAAAGATCAGGCATATGTTTTTCAGAAAGCAAAAATAGAAAATACTATAACTTGAATGAAAATTTTTCCATGTTTGGTAAAAGACTGTAAACTTTCAACGGTTTCTGAACTACACAAAACATTTCCCTGACATTTATTCTATACGGAGAATCCAAATGAAGAACATTTATAATTGAAGGCCTGTCATTAACAGCCTGTACCTTAACAAATTCAAAATGGGACCAAATTAGATTAGCTTCAGTGTAGACAAACGCCAGGTTAAATTAAACATATTATGCAAAATCTTGGCCAAAATGACGCTTATGGACAGCATATCAGCAGCAAAATAGAAAGTGATTGTCTTTATTTCTTAATAAAAAAATGGTGTGGCAACAGAACCAACAACATGAAACAATAAAATAAAGAAATAAAAATCTTTTAAACAGAAAGTGACAATGTCAATGCATAATCCAAAAGGCCAATATAAAATTATATTAAGAGTTCGAGGCACATTAGGAGAAGAAAATTACTCTAGTTCATCACTGTGCTCCAATTTACGACTTCCTTTAATGGCGGAGCCTTTGTCCTGTGTTTCAAACAGGAGACTGCTGTCCTTAGGGACCTCCAGATTCCACTTACGACATGACGCGACCAAAACTTGGCAAACCCTTGTAATAGGACTCCCTCCAGGCTTCTGGAATCTATAGAGGGATGTGCCAGCAAAGAAACTAGCAATAGCAAACCCCATAAACAAGGCAGGAATGCCAAATCCTATGCCCCATCCAGCATTTTCTTGAATCCAGACCAGTAAGCTACTTGAAATTAGAGCGCCAATGTTTATAGAAAAGTAAAACCAATTGAAGAAAGATCCCTTTCTCACCCTCTCTCTGCGATTGGTATCATCAAACTGATCTGCACCAAAGGAAGACACGCATGGTTTGATCCCACCTGTCCCTAGTGCAATCAGATAAAGTCCAAAGAAGAATACTGCATACTGTGCTGGAGTTGCAGATGGACATTCCGAGCCAAAGCAAGCTGGAAGCTTTAGTGCTGGAATTGATGCCGAGAGGGTCAACGTACACATCCCCTGTACAAAACCATCATAGACTAATTATTACTATGACTAGCATCCAAAATATTATTTTTCTCTGTTTTCTTCAAATCATTTCTTGAATAGGCATTCCCATCATCAAATATAGCCCACTTATTTAAAAATTGTTAAGACGCGTACTCTTGGAGCTTTAACATTGCAGTCAATCTGTAACAGTGGTACACAAGACCAAGAGGCAAGATCTACAAAATGCCTTGACACAAGCACCAATCATCCAAAGATGAGCCAGAAAAAATAAAAGATGAGCAGCAAATGATAAAACATCATGATGCATATAATATGTAAATAGAAGAACATGTAACGACTAACGACACAATTATTTAAAGATGAGCAGGAAATTGACGAAAACTTATCAGATAGATGAGTGATATGACGCTAAATAATATACTTATTGGTCCAAATAAAATTCATGCTTGATGTTTGTTCTGAACAGGACTTACTATAAAGTAAATTGTGGAGAAAACGGCAATTGTCCAATATCTTCCCCGGTAAGCATCTGCCAAGATGGCTCCGATGAGGGGAGTAAGATAGCAAGTGCCTGACCAAGTGGTAACATTTCTTGCTGCAGAGACATTTCCTTCATGCAGTTTTTTCGTAAGATATGTAACCAGATTTGTGGCAATTCCATAGTACGCCAATCGTTCACAGCATTCAGTACCTGTCTCATAATTCATACAGTGTCAAAATATAAATAAGTTTAAAATAGTTTATAAAGAGGATAAACATAAAGAACAATTGAAAACCTAGAATGAAAGGGCAAGCTTTCCAATTTCTAGTATTCCGCTTCAGCACCGGCTTCCTGTGAAGGTCAACTGATCCATCACCTGTGTAAAGACCACTGCCTTCATCCTGAAGTAACAGACATGAATTTCATCATGTGGGCCATACAGAGTTTAGAAAACAGAGTTCAGAAAATTCGCCCGCCGGATTTTATCAATTTGCAAATTCTTCCTTAGTTAGTCAAAAGAATGAAATTGGCTGATATTATGACAATAACTCCTCGTTCATCGGAAAGAGAAAGTTGCTTGTAGAAATGGAGTTTAGAATTGCCCGTGACAAGGAGGAGAGAGCAAGAATTTTTAAGGCTCAAAAAGAGGAAAAAGCCTTGGCTAAACAGAGTCAAGCCTTGCAAGCAAAAAGACAAGGAAACATCCTGAGTCAGGGGCAGTTCCAGAGTCACCCAGCCAGACGTAACCACAGTAGCAATAATAAAAGGAAATGGAATGTGAATAATCCAAAGAATCAGAAAGGGCAACCCTAGAAAAGAATTAATGATGGAGGGAATAGCAAACCTCTCTACGGTCAAGGTGGGAAGAGGCATGCGGGAGAGTGTAAAGCTGGCACTAATAAGTGTTTTATAGGTGGCAAAGAAGGAGACTATGCTAGAAACTATTTTTCCAATCCCTGGAATCAGAATAATCAAAGTCTGCAAAGGCCCTAGGGAGCTCAACTTCATGTAGTCCAAGTGCAAATTGAAGACCCTAGCATCAATCAGGGACGTTTGGAAGCTCCGGAACCTAGTGGACGGATTTATGCCTGCACCAAGAAAGAGGATGATGCGGGAACTTCAATAGTGGTAACAGGTCAGTTTTCTGTTACGAACACTGATTCTTATGTTTTATTTGATTCTGGAGCAACGCATTCATTCGCATCACTTAAGTTTGCTAAACAGATAAGAAATGAAAGGGGATAGGATAAAGCAGACTTTTAGAACTGTACTTCCTTCTAGGGAGGTATTAAGTTCTGATTATTGGTTATGTCATGTACCAATCATCATTTGTGCAAGGGAATTGTATATCGATTTGATAATAATCGATATACAAGATTATGATGTTATCTTGGGAATAGATTTTTTGGGAAAATACACCGCTAAGATTAATTGACGACATCGTAAGGTTACATTTCAACCCCCAGGGAGTGAGAAGTTCGTGTATTTGGGAAAGATTTCCAAGGCTCCAAAGGCGTTAATTTCGAGCAAAGATTTTAGAGAGTGGATGCACTGGCTATTGGGTGAATTTAGTAAATAAAGATCAGGAAGCTCAGTTAGGACCAAAGAATGTTCCTATAGTAAAGAATGTTCCAAACGAATTACCGGGCTTACCACCTGAGCGAGAAATTCTGTTCGAGATTGAATTGACACCGGGTACAACGCCGATTTCGAAGGCACTGTATCATATGGCTCTTGGAGAACTCAAAGAGCTTTAGGTGCAATTGCAAGAATTGTTGGCTAAAAGGTTTATCTGACTGAGTCATTCTCCATGGGGAACACCTATTTTATTTGTCAAGAAGAAAGATAGAACCTTACAGATGTTCATTGATTACCGGGAACTAAACAAGGTTATGATTAAAAACAAGTATAAACTTCCAAGGATTGATGATTTATGAGATCAATTGAAAGGAACGTCTATATTTTCAAAAATTGACCTGCGCTTTGGATACCATCAGCTTTGAGTTAAGGAAGAGGATGTGCCAAAGACAGTGTTTCAAACGCATTATGAACATTATGAATTCTATGTTATGCTATTCGGATTGACCAATGCCCCAGCAACTTTCACGGATCTTATGAACCGGATTTTCAAAGACTATCTCGACAAATTCGTCATTATGTTCATCGACGATATCCTTATTTATTTGAAAACGTTGGAAGAACACGAGGAACATTTGAGGACTGCACTACAATTGCTAAGGAAGCATCAGTTGTACGCTAAGTTCTCAAAATATGAATTTTGGCTAGAAAAAGTTTATTTTCTAGGACATGTGGTGTCATGAGATGGAGTATCTATCGATCATTCCAAAGTTGATGCAGTAAATAAGTGGCCTACACCGAAGAGCGTTACCGAGATTAGGAGTTTCCTCGGTCTAGCGAGCTATTACCGACATTTTGTAGAAGGATTCTCCAAACTCACAGCATCACTTATAGCTCTTACATGAAAGGCAGTAAAGTACGAATGGACCAAGAAGTGTGAAGAAAGTTTTCAAAAGTTAAAAGGGCGACTCACAAGTGCACCAATACTGACCATACCTGATTTAAACCTAGGGAATTTTGTAACCTACAATGATGTATCAAAAACACGCATGGGAGCCGCACTCATGCACAATGGAAAAGTGATTGCATATGCATCTCAAAAACTAAAAGATCATGAAAGGAACAACCCGACGCATGATTTGGAATTAGCAACAATCGTATTCACATTGAAGATCTAGCGCCACTACTTGTATGGAGCTAAATGCGAGATTTATATTGACCACCAGGGTCTAAAGTACATTTTCACATAGAAGGAGCTCAATATAAGACAACAAAGATGGTGTTGGAAAAATAGTACGCAGTAAAATTTTAAAATTTTCATATTAGAGTATTTTCTAAAACATAATTTTGACACACTATATGCATAAATTAACCAGATCTTACAACCTTGTAAATGCCGAAAAGCTTCCTCAATTAGTGAAGAGAAGTAACGTTCCAGAAGGACCTCAACCAACTGGCCTTCTTTGCTATTCTCTATCCATGATCGGAGTGAGTGTGGGCTCACACGTGCAGCTCTTCCACCAGGCGACTCTCCTTCCAACTAATTGAGAGAACCCACAGCTAGTGTTCGTGATTTGTAAACAAGAGCTCTCAAGGAGTTTCCAAAATCTCACCAGCAGAGTTTCACTCTTAATCTCTCAATTGATCTAAATAATAATGAGACATACTCCCCTTTTATAGAGGTTGGGCCCAAGAGTCAGTCCTTATCAGATAAGGCCTCAAAAATTCAAATCAAAATCAAATTCAGGTCAATATCTGATCAAATCTGCGTAAAAACACGTGATCTTTTTATCGTGAGGTCAGCATGCCAATCCATCTAACCGACATGCCGAACTTGCCCTATCGACAGGCCAAACCTAAGGATCAGTATGCCAAATATGCGATAAAAATCCCAGCTAATCTTTTATTTTTCACTCAAGATTCTATAGGATAAAGTCTTAGTTTTAATTCGAATAACCCAATAGAGAAGTTATTTAATTAAAACAACTTTATCTAGATAATCTCTAGGAAAATAAATTGATTCCTGATAATTCAACAAGTTTAACTTGAATTAATTCAAAATTAATCCAACCGATAAACAAACATGAATTATCAGTTCCCGATGATTCAACAAGTTTATCTTAAATTAATTTTATCACAAAATTAATTCAACCGATAAACAGACATGAATTATCTGATTTTATTGAATTTCAACCAATCTGATAAATCTGACATAAGTCACCAATTATTGAAAAAGCACGTCATATCATTACAGGGTTTTTGTGAGCTAGCAAAGGGGATCAAATGGACTTTTATAGTTCAAGCTCCCGATAATTATGAAACCCAATATCCCAAATATACATTTCATAATTATCAAATCCAACGCTACTCCACTTAAAGCTTGGAGCTACACTCTCGAACTATATAGAATTATGAAGCCCGTATAGCTAAGTCTCCATGACATATCATTGTGTATCGTATTCCCATTGGATTATCCATAATCGGCTTAAGGATCAATTTTGTCTTACTTTTCCGATTATTTTTATCTTACATTCTATTATCTCATAATTGGAAAACTTACCATCTATAAGATAGTATACCATTTGGTTACACCTATGTATCCAAATGGTTGAGCGCTCTAGTTTTTCAATTACAGGATAATGCATATAAGAGGATATCAACTACTCCTAAAAAGGAGGTCTAGATTCTATATCTATAAATAACAGGTCTACGTTATAAAGAGTAATGCATTCAACATACCGGCATGCGTATCACTATAAAATATGGATGTCACCCTTTGGTACATCAAAAGACATAAGTCAAGACAACGAGCCACTATTCATCTCAAGATTAAGATATAATACAAATGATTGTCTAAAGTGAATCGATTTATCGAGACAGAATTATTAATTTAAATCAATTCACTTTATGTCCTGATCCAACGCATCGTCACCTATGACAATGTGCCAATGTTTCTATTTGCGGAGTCCATCTCCGATGGCTAAGACAAACCATCTCCCAATAGGGATATAGACAACATAATAATCTTTACATGAACAAAGCGCACAACTTTATTTCCTTGATTGCAGATCTTATGATTTAGACCGTCACCTTAAGAATCATGTCTTCTGCATAATTTGTCAATCATATGCCCAATTCTTAAAGGTTTAGACCGACAGTCTCAGACTATTGTTTGCTTAGCATACATTCAACAAATATGCACTTAAAGAGGACAAGATTTGGTATATAAATAATAAATAATTTCTTTATTCATAAAAGTATCTCCAAAAACATATTATATTTTTACTCCTTAGAGCATACACATCTAACAGATGGCTCAAGCTAGTTAAGGACTATGACTGTGAAATTTTATATCACCCTAGAAAAGCTAACCGGATAGTTGATGCACTCAATCGTAGAGTAATGTCCTCACTTGCAATAATGTAATTGATACCAAAATCTCCCCAAAAAGACTTGATAGAAGCAAAAATAGAGATGATCACAGGCGGATTAGCCGATTTATCATTCCGACTAATTATCTTAGAGGACCTGAAGGAGCAGTAAGAAGCAAATTTATCATTGCTCAAGCACAAAGATGAGGCCCTTAAAAACAAGGAAGCAGGGTTAAGTATCCTGGAAGATGGCATTCTTTACTATAGAGGCAGATTATGTTGGAAACACGGTGCGCAGTGGAATTTTAAAAATTTTCATCAGAGTAATTTCTAAAACACAAGTTTGACATGTTATATGTATAAATTAAACAGATCTTACTAACCTTTGTGTGAAGAACTTCTGCAGCCTGTGAAGAGAAGTAACGTTCCAGAAGAGCCTTAACCAACTGGTCTTCTTTGCTATTCTTTATCCACAACCGGAGTGAGTACAGGCTTACACGTACAGCTCTTCCACCGGTGACTCTCCTTCCAACCAAGAGAGAGAACCCAAAGCTAGTGTTCGTGATTTGTGAACAAAAGCTCTCAGGGAGTTTTTCAGATGCTCACTAGAAGAGTATCACTTTTTTTTTCTCTCTATTGATCTCAATAAATCATGAGACTCACTCCCTTTTTATAGCCATTGGTCCTGGGGTCAGTCCTTATCAGATTAGGTCTCAAAAACTCGAAATAGAATCAAGTTTGGATCAACATCTGATAAGATCCGCGTGAAAATACGTAATCTTATCTCCCGTTGATCGACAGGCCGAACAGGCCCATTCGACAGGCCGACCATGTCATTTGGCAGGCTGAACTCCCGAGAAAAAATCTCCGCAAATCTTTTATTTTCCACCCGAGATTCTAAAGGATAAAGTCTCAATTTTGATTCAAATAACCCAATAGAGAAGATATCTGATCAAAACAAACTTTATCAAGATAATCTCTAAGAAAATAAATCAATTCACAATAATTCTACAAGTTTATCTTGATCTAATTTATCCAAAATTAAATCAACCGATAAACAGACAAGAATTATCTGATCCAATAATTCAACAAGTTTATCTTAAATTAATTTTATTACAAAATAAATTTAACCAATAAACAGACATGAATTATTTGGTTCTTACAAATTTTAAACCAATCCGATAAATCCGACATAAGTCACCAATTATTGAAAAAGCATGCCGTGTCATTACATGATTTTGTGAGCTAGCAAAGGGGACCAAAATGGACCTATAAAGTTCAAGCTCATGACAATTATGAAACCCAATATCCTAGATATACATTTCACAATTATCAACTCCAACGCTACTCCACTAAAAGCTTGGAGCTGTACTCTCGAACTTTATAGAATTACGAAGCTCGTGTAGCTAAGTCTCCATGACATATCAAAGTGTATCGTATCCCCATATGACATATCAAAGTGTATCGTATTCCCTTTTTATAGCCATTGGTCCTGTGGTCAGTCCTTATCAGATTAGGTCTCAAAAACTCGAAATAGAATCAAGTTTGGATCAACATCTGATAAGATCCGCGTGAAAATACGTAATCTTATCTTCTGTTGATCGGCAGGCCGAACAGGCCCATTCGACAGGCCGACCATGTCATTCGGTAGGCTAAACTCCTGAGAAAAAATCTCCGCGAATCTTTTATTTTCCACCCGAGATTCTAAAGGACAAAGTCTCAATTTTGATTTAAATAACCCAATAGAGAAGATATCTGATCAAAACAAACTTTATCAAGATAATCTCTAAGAAAATAAATCAATTCACAATAATTCTACAAGTTTATCTTGATCTAATTTATCCAAAATTAAATCAACCGATAAACAGACAAGAATTATCTGATCCAATAATTCAACAAGTTTATCTTAAATTAATTTTATTACAAAATAAATTTAACCAATAAACAGACATGAATTATTTGGTTCTTACAAATTTTAAACCAATCCGATAAATCCGACATAAGTCACCAATTATTGAAAAAGCATGCCGTGTCATTACATGATTTTGTGAGCTAGCAAAGGGGACCAAAATGGACCTATAAAGTTCAAGCTCATGACAATTATGAAACCCAATATCCTAGATATACATTTCACAATTATCAACTCCAACGCTACTCCACTAAAAGCTTGGAGCTGTACTCTCGAACTTTATAGAATTACGAAGCTCGTGTAGCTAAGTCTCCATGACATATCAAAGTGTATCGTATCCCCATATGACATATCAAAGTGTATCGTATTCCCTTTTTATAGCCATTGGTCCTGTGGTCAGTCCTTATCAGATTAGGTCTCAAAAACTCGAAATAGAATCAAGTTTGGATCAACATCTGATAAGATCCGCGTGAAAATACGTAATCTTATCTTCTGTTGATCGGCAGGCCGAACAGGCCCATTCGACAGGCCGACCATGTCATTCGGTAGGCTAAACTCCTGAGAAAAAATCTCCGCGAATCTTTTATTTTCCACCCGAGATTCTAAAGGACAAAGTCTCAATTTTGATTTAAATAACCCAATAGAGAAGATATCTGATCAAAACAAACTTTATCAAGATAATCTCTAAGAAAATAAATCAATTCACAATAATTCTACAAGTTTATCTTGATCTAATTTATCCAAAATTAAATCAACCGATAAACAGACAAGAATTATCTGATCCAATAATTCAACAAGTTTATCTTAAATTAATTTTATTACAAAATTAATTCAACCAATAAAGAGACATGAATTATTTGATTCTTACAAATTTTAAACCAATTCGATAAATCCGACATAAGTCACCAATTATTGAAAAAGCATGCCGTGTCATTACATGATTTTGTGAGCTAGCAAAGGGGACCAAAATGGACCTATAAAGTTCAAGCTCATGACAATTATGAAACCCAATATCCTAGATATACATTTCACAATTATCAACTCCAACGCTACTCCACTAAAAGCTTGGAGCTGTACTCTCGAACTTTATAGAATTACGAAGCTCGTGTAGCTAAGTCTCCATGACATATCAAAGTGTATCGTATCCCTATATGATAATCCATAATCGGCTTAAGGACAAGCTCTGTCTTACCTTCCCGATTATTTTCATCTCACGTTCCATTGTCTCACCATTAGAAAACTTACCATCCAATGATAGTATACCATTCGGTAACACCTACGTATCCAAATGGTTGAGCGCTCTAGTTTTCCAATTATAGGACAACACATATAAGAGGATATCATTACTCCTAAAGAGGAGCTATGGATTTCATATCTATGAATAAAAAGTCTACGCCATCAAGAGTCATGCCTCCAACGTACCGGCATGCGTACCACTATTGAGATGTGGGAGTCAGCCATTGGCACATCAAAAGATACAAGTCGAGACAACGGGCCCACTATTCATCTTAGGATTAAGATACAATACAAGTGATTGTCTAAAGTGAATCGATTTTCCAAGACAGAATTATTAATCCAAATCAATTCACTTTATGTCCCGATCCAACACATCGTCACCTATGACAACGTGCCAACGTTTCTATTCACGGAGTCCAACTCTGATGGTTAAGACAAACCATCTCCCTAAAAAAGGGATATAGACAATATAACAATCTTTACATGAGCAAAGCGCCCAACTTTATTCCCTCGATTGCGGATCATATGTTTTAGACCGTCACCTTAAGAATCGTGTCTTCCGCATAATTAGTCCATCATATGCCCAATTCTTAAGGTTTAGACTAACAGTCTCAGACTATTGTTTGCTTATCATACATTTAACAAACATGAACGTAAAGAGGACAAGATTTGGTATATATAAGAATAAATTCTTTATTGATAAAAAAATGTCTCCAAAAAATATATTACATTTTTACGCCTTAGGGCATACATGTCTAACAGATTATGCGTTCCCAATAATAAAGAGTTAAAGAGGCAGATATTAGCGGAGGCTCATGAGGCATCATATGCTGCTCATCCAAGAGCAACCAAAATGTACAAGGATTTGAAAGAGCATTGTTGGTGGCATGGAATGAAAAATGATGTCGCACGATTTGTTAGTAAATGTCTCATGCGCCAAAAAATGAAGGCTAAATATCAACGAGTGATAGGCGAACTGCAGAAGATAGAAATTCCAAAATGAAAATGGGACTAGATAACCATGGATTTGGTGACTAGACTACCCAAAACTATTGGAGAAACGATGTTATTTGGGTGATGGTGGATAAATTGACTAAATCTGCACTCTTTTTGCCTATTAAACTTAACAACTCTGTAGAACGATTAGCTGAACTGTATGTTGCCCAGATAGTTAGATATCATAGAGTCCCAAAATCCATTATTTTCGATCGTGATGGCCAGTTCACTTCCAAGTTTTGGAGGAGCGTTCACCAAGCAATGGGAATGAAGCTGACCCTTAGTATAGTTTTCCACCCTCAAAACGGATGGTCAATCTGAAAGGACCATTCAAACTTTGGAAGATATGTTGAGAGCCTGTGTGTTAGAGTTCAAGGAAGGATGGGATAAAAATCTTCCATTGATCGAATTTGCCTACAATAACAACTATCAAACCTCTATAGGAATGGTTCCATATAAAGCTCTCTACTAGAGAAGATGTAGTTGCCTCTACATTGGTATGAAACCAGAGAAAAAGCATTATCAACTACAGATTTAATACAAAGGATGACTGAGGATGTAAAACTAATTCGTCAACGGATGGAAATTGCTTTTAGTCATTAGAAGAGTTATACTGATCGACGACGAAGACCCCTAGAATTCTAAGTAGGGAATTTGTTCTTCTTGAAGTAACGCCAATGAAAGGGGTAATAAGATTTGGGAAGAAAGGAAAACTTGGCCCAAGGTATATTGGACCATTTGAAATTATGGAAAGAGTAGGTAGTATGGCTTACAAATTAGCTTTACCTCCTAAAATGGCAACGGTACATAACATGTTTCATGTATCCATGTAAAGAAGCATGTACCTGATCCCTCACATGTTTTGCAGCCTGAAGAACTTGATATACAAGAGAATCTATCCTATGAAGAGAAACCAGTTTGAATTCTGGCTCGAGAAGAAAAAGAATTAAGAAACAAGAAGATACCTCTCGTCAAAGTTTTGTGGCGCAACCAGCAAGTAGATGAGGCAACTTGGGAGCGAGAGGATGAAATGAGGAAAGTCTACCTTGAATTGTTTTGATTTTCGAGGACGAAAATTCTTAAGGGGGGTAGGTTGTAATGACCAAGGGAAAATTCATTAATAAAATCTAATATTTCATTGGATTTGATTAATGAATTTACCCTCATGAATTGTATTTTTGTAAAAATTACGATAAAATATAGAATACGGTGTTAATAAAAAGTTCCACTGCAAATTTGTTACGATGCTAGATATTAACAAATACAGATTTTATGAGTTTAAATACTCAGAAATTTGTAAATAAAATCCATAAAGTGAATTTTATATCACAATTAATTGTAGAATTGAGATATAAATAGATGGATAATTAAGGTATAAACAAGATAGAAAATCTGCCAAAACCCTAGAATAGTGAAAAAGTGGCTGATGCAATATAAGCATACTGCTAAATAAAAACACAGATGTAAGAAATGTTATGTTTGGCTTCCAAAAGTAAACCAAAGGCAAAGTAGAATATCTTCTACAGTCTAAAAATACATTTTTCACCAGTTTTACCATGGCAGTATAAGAAAAATACTATGTGGTCAAAAATTATACCATGTAAAGTTTTAGAGCCCACCAAGTTGACACCCATTGGAATCTTATTGGGCCACCATGCCGTGAAAGGTGGCCCAATCACAATTACCCACATTAGTAACCCATTTGATTACTTGATGACTCACCATTTTTTTTAAATGCAACAAGATAAGGATGCATTAAAGGCTTAAAACATCAAACCATCTTTTTTTTCTCCATCCATATTCGGTAGCCCAAGTATCACTCTCTCAAAATTTGTTCAAAGCAATCTTTTATAAAAACACATTTCCAAGCAAGATTTAAGTCAATACAAGAGTAAGGTTCAAGTTTTTCAAACTTTCCAAGGTAAAAACCTAAACTTTTCTCAAGTTTTTCTAGGATTTTTACTTGGTTTAAGGGGGAAATGTGACCCAAGATTTTCTCATGTAAAACATGCTTAGGAATTGCAAGGAAGCCCTTGAAAAGTTTTGGTTCACAATATTCTTCTTTTGGTAAGTTTAATTTTTTTTAAAATGTAAAGTTTATTTGCTTTTATGTTTTAGTTTGTTGTTTCAAAAAGGCATGTGATTCTTTATGTAAGTTATGATTTGAGTTTCTTAATTCCATGGTTTATGTTGAAATTGTGTCTGAAAAATGGTTTTTGGTGCAAAAACGGATAGTTTTGTGAACTTTGAGGTAGTTTTGAAAAGAATAGTGACTTAGGCATGAACATGGTTTTAGGAAATGTTGAATCTACCTTTCATGGTGGCTGGAATGTTGTTTTAGAGTTGATTTTTTTTTTTTTACAAAAAACAAGCCAGGGACTAAATTACAAAGAAAAAGTTTTTTCGGCAGATTTAAAAAATGACCAAAAACACCTATGTACAGTGGGAATTTCAAAAAAGTTAAAACATAAAAGTTGTAGATCTGATTGAAACTGTTAAAAATTGCAAACTGTTAGTCAAAAATCACGTTTGTTTGTGAGTTATGGATTTTACAAAATTTGTTAGAATTGAAAAAAATCTTTAAAGGGCAAAAATGTCATTTTGCAAAAGGATTTTAGGTATAGTATTTTGAGCAAATATGATCCTTATAAAAATGAAAAATTATGGTTTAAAAAGATTATTTTTTGGTCAAGGGGTAAAATTGTCAAAATTTTTAAATAAGGGATAAAATTGTAAAGTTTTATTAAAATTAGGCATTGATGTAAAATAAGAAAACTCGACACCCCAGGGTATTGTTTTAAAATTAATAAGCAACAGTTTTGATTTTTAGTATTTAAAATACCAAATGATATTTTATACAACATTTTTTCTGTATTTATGAAAATGCCCTTGGGCCTTTACTTTTCTTTTTCTTTTCTCTCTTTCATTTCATTTTCATGCTTTCTCTCTCTTTCTTTCCTTTTCTCATGCTTAGCTCCCTCTCTCTTTTTCTTTCTCTCAAAAATTTTGATTTCAAGCTTCATTCTCACAGATTTGGGCAAGGATTGAAGTTCAAATTATCAAGTTTTCATCAAAAAATGTCCAATTAAAGGTTAGCCTTTTTTCACCAAAATTTTTGATTTTTGTTTTAAATCTTTAATGTATTTTACAATCCGAACTTTGGTGAGCTTGGATAATGTTTAATCTAAGCTTATAGGACTTGTTTTTACCATGGATTTAAGCTTTATTTGAACAAAAATCAACTTATTCAAATTTTTGTATTTTTCTTAGATTTTCAAATCCATTGTGAAATTGAGTTTAAATTTTAGAAAAATAATTTAAATTTGTTCTACTATGATTTTCTATGTGATTTTTATACTCTAGGAAATGAAAACCAGGTTTTAATTTAAATTTTTGGCTCAGGGAAGCCAAAACCTGAGACTTGAAAATTTCCAGAAATTGCCAGTTCGGCATGTCGGATTCATGAGTTCGACAAGCCGGATTCATGTCATCGGCAAGTCAGACTTAAAGCCAGTGTGGTAGCTCAGTTCTTGAGTTTAGTAGCCTGAACTATGTAGGTTCAGCAGACTGACTGTGAACTTAAAAATTTGTATTTTTCTTCCAATTTTTAATGTTTAATGATTTCGAAATGTTTCAAAAAGGATTATGATTTTGTGTTATGATTATTTTAATTTAAAAGGGCACACTGATAAGTAAATTAACATAATAATATTTGTTAAATATGATTTCTGATTCTAAATGTAGTTTTTAAGGTTTTGAACATATATGTGACATATATCGAATTTTATTTGGAGCTTACGTTATTGGATTTCAAATGAGGTAGGATATTTTTCATCCTTTTCTTTGGTAACCCCTTTTAAACTGTTTGCCCAAATGCTTGACCTTTGGAATGATTATTGAAAATAATTTCTGCCTTGATTTTCAAGAATTATATTTTGATATTCCTTTAGGATTTCTAAAACCCGTATGGTGATGTTTTATTAAGTTTTGTGCAAGTAAGTGTTTTTATTGGTTTTCTAAGATTTGAGATTTATTTCAGTAAGAATGATTTGTGAACAATTCTCTGTTTTTGATTACTATTTTTTTAATAATTTGTTTTTAAATAATTATCCTAGTAAGCCTTCTACTTACGCTTTCCTGTTTTCTTTTCTAAAATCCCTCTTTCAAGTTTGAGGAGGAATGATGGGCCTATGATCGAAACCTGGCTCTATGGTTTGAAATAGTATTTTCTCTAGAACTGTGGCATGATACGTATACTGTACTACTAGTCCCAATGTCGTTGTCTATATTAGATATATATTACGATTAATTCTGTAAATGATGATTTACAGTGATTTTGTTGTTATTATTATTATTATCCGTATTTTATGATGTTGTTTTCATCTTTGTGAGTCCCACTGTGTCATTTATTTCAAAGCCGATGGTTTTCAATGAATTTATATTAATAATATGATTTACTGTTACTGACCTACCCATCTTCGTGGCAAGCTTCCACGTGATGGTGAATGATAATGACACCTCAATTGTCCACCTTTGTGGCATTCATGTGATGGTAATCATCGATGATATTTAATGATATTTATGTATCTTATGAGTAAATTTACCCTATTTTCCTTACTTTTATTTATTTTTCTTTCCTTATTCTATAAAATTTTCATCTTCATCACCTAAAACTTACTGACCCCCTCCCTAGGGTGTCATAAAATGGTATCAGAGCATAGGCTTCAGATCTTTCGGGAACTAAACCTGTGAGATTTTCACTATTTTGTTTTGGTTTTTCAAGTTTTATGTCGGGACAGTTGTTGTTACAGTTACACTTGAGTACATAGTGTTGTTTTTGATTTTAAACTTTAGATATTTAAAAATTTTAGGGACGAAATTTCTTTAAAGGAAGGTGGATTATAACGCCCCTGAATTTTTTTTGAATAAAATTAGTTATGTTAAGTTTAATTATTAAGTGTGCCAGTATAATTTTTTATGTTAATTTTCAGTTATTTAAAATTTTGTTGTATTTGTCATTTTCAAAAATTTGATTTTTAGTTTTTAAAATACCAAATGATATTTTATACCACATTTTCTCATATTTACGAAAATGCCCTGGGCTTTTATTTCTTATTCTTTTCTCTCGTTCATTTTATTTTCATGCTCTCTCTCTTTCTTTCCTTCTCTCATGTTTAGCTCCCTCTTTCTCTTTCTTTCTCTCAAAAATCTTGATTTCAAGCTTCATTCTCATGGATTTGGGCAATGATTGAAGTTCAAATTATCAAGTTTTCATCCAAAAATGTCCAATTAAAGGTTTAACCCTTTTTCTCCAAAAATTTTTATTTTCATTTTGAATCTTTGATGTATTTTACAATATGAACTTTGGTGAGCTTAGATAATATTTAATTTAAGCTTATAGGACTTGTTTTATCATGGATTTAAGTTTTATTTGAATAAAAATCAACTTATTCAAAGTTTTGTATTTTCCTTAGATTTTCAAATCCATTGTGAAATTGAGTTTAAATTTGGGAAAAATGATTTAAACTTTTCTACTATGATTTTTTTTTTTTAATGTTTTCTATGTGATTTTTATACTTTGAGAATTGAAAAACAGGTTTTAATTTGAATTTTGGGCTCGGGAAAGCCGAAACCTGAGACCTAAAAATTTTCAAAAATTGCCAGTTCGGCAGGTTCGGCATGTCAGATTCATGAGTTTGGTAGACCGGATTCATATCATTGGTAGGCCAGACGCAAGCCAGTTTGGCAGGCCGGTTCTAGAGTTCAGTAGGCCGAACTATGCAAGTTTGATAGGCTGAACCAGGATGCTCGGCAGGCCGACTGTGAACTTAGAAAATTGTATTTTTCTTTCGATTTTCAATGTTTAATGATTTCAAAATGTTTCAAAAAGGACTATAATTTAGGTTATGATTATTTTGAGTCAAAAAAAGCACATTGATAATTAAATTAATATAATGATATTTGTTAAATATGATTTCTGATTTTAAATGCAGTTTTCAAGATTTTGAACGTATATGGAGCGTACGTCAAATTTTATCTAGAGTTTATGTTATTGGATTTCAAATGAGGTAGGATATTTTCCATCCATTTCTTTGGTAACCCCTTTTAAACTGTTTTGGCCAAATGCTTGATCTTTTGAATGATTGTTGAAAATAATTTCTGTTTTGATTTTGAAGAATTATATTTTGATATTCTTTTCGGATTTTCAAAACCTGTATGGTGATATTTTATTAAGTTTTGTACAAGTAAGTGCTTTTATTGGTTTGCTAAGATTTGAGATTTATTTCAGTAAGAATGATTTGTGAACAATTCTCTATTTTTTATTACTATTTTTTTAATAACTTGTTTATAAATAATTATCCTACTGAGTCTTCCGCTTATGTTTTCCTGTCTTCTTTTTTTAAAATCTCCCTTCTAGGTTTGAGGAGGAAGGATGGGCCCAAGATCGAAACCTGGCTCTATGGGTTGAAATGGTATTTTCTCTAAAACTGTGGTACGATACGTATACTGTACGACTAGTCCCGATGTCATCATCTATATTAGATATATATTACGATTAATTCTGTAAATGATGATTTACGGTGATTTTGCTATTATTATTATTATCCATATTTCACGATGTTGTTTTCGTCTTTGTGAGTGTCACCTTATCATTTATTTCAAAGACGATGGTTTTCAATGAATTTATATTAATAATATGATTTACTGTTACTGACCTACCCACCTCTATGGCTAGCTTCCACGTGATGGTGAATGACAATGACACCTCAATTGTTCACCTTCGTGGCATTCACGTGATGTTGACCATCGATAATATTTAATGATAATTAATGATATTTATTTATCTTATGAGTAAATTTACTCTATTTTTCTTATGCTATTTATTTTCATTTTCATTGCCTAAAACTTACTAACTCCCTCCCTGGGGCGTCACAATAAGACAACGATTTGGCTTACCATCGTCTTATCTTTAGACGACAACACAATACCATCATCTTGTGAACCTTCATCTAATGATCTGTCTGTACTAGTGAAAACAGTATAAGTGTAATAAGTAATTTTATGTTGTACCTGTAGTGAGTTTACCACGTACCTTTAACCACATACAAATATTATCTCTCTAGGTATCACTTAAAGATGAGTAGTTAAAATAAAGGAGCTACGTTTAGCAGAATCAATCTTTTATAACCTTATGTTAATGGGCAACAAAAGTCATGGTAGTACTATATATTACTACTGCAGCAAATTCCTTACATGTAGGTACGTAGAAAACAAAGATGGATATTAACTATGAACCACTCGGTGAAACTTTAGTACAAAAAAAGGGAGTTAAAATGGTAAACACCCTCCAAATATTTCTTTAGTTGAATACGTAAGTTAATTAAATTATGCTCTAAATAACTTAGCAATGCTGTAAGCTGCTGCGGAGGCAATGGCACCAATAAAGGCAGTTTGAATGGCACTCTTGAAGGGTTGATTTCCGGTGAAGTAACCTTTGGCAAAACCAAAGAAAGTTAATGCGACTAAAGTTAAGACAACTGATGCTATCACAGCCTCTCTGGCAATTGGAATGACCATGTACGGCAGCAATGGCACTAATCCTCCCATTATGTAAGAAACAGCAATTGTCAATGCACTCTGTAGTGCTCTCATTGGATTTGGTTTCTCCAATCCTAATTCAAACCTGCATAAGTCTCAATGATAAAGATAAGCACGTGACAATAAAAATTAGAAAGTGCAATTATATGGCGTTCAACTTGCACTCCTCACCATATACCTACTTTTGCCCTTCTTTTTTTTTTTTTTTTTGCTTTTTTGGTATTTATTGGCTATCTATTTTGATTCCTTAATTATCAATTTATAAATTTTCCCAAAGCTTAAACTAATAGGACATAGGAAAAATTAATTTATATTTCTACTATAATTTGTCTGGGACAATACTTTAAATCGTTCGGTTTGGTAAAAGTACTAAAAGATACGGTATTTAGAATTTAAAAAAAAAATGATGAGAAGGAATAACTAACATTAGAGCGAAAATTGGCACCCTTTTTCACCCTCACTTAGCAGTACTTATAAAAAATTAGAATATATATAATGCGATCGAACTTACTTCATCATGAAATCAACCCAGGCTTGAGGGTTTCTCCTTAGAGCACTCACAACTGGCCCATATTCGTGTGGTTCGACCCCATATTGCGCCAATATGTCAGCAACTTCAGCAGCCTCTGTAGATTATAACTCAATAAGTTAATGATCTCCGAAAATCATTAATGAAAGTCATTGACACTTATATATACCTCAAACGGAAAAATAACTCTTTTTTTTTGTAAGTAAAAAAAATTAAAAAATATAAGAATTCTGATGAGTACTTTTTCTCCTATTAAATATTGGAGGTCAATATTGAAGGCAAAGAGCATATTGCCGGTCCAGATATATGTTTGGTGATGAAATTCCATTTTTGAAATAATTGGCAATTAGTAACTTTTTTTAGGGTACAATTAGTAACATATTCAAAACAAATGTAGTCGAAAAAATAGAAACCTATATCTGGAACGGCAACTATTTCATCTTGTTCTCTTTTCAGCTCTCTCATATAGTGATCAGCTTCGCTCTTTGCTGCAAGGTACCTGCCAAGTAAACCAATTTAATTGGGCACTAGATAGGAAAGAAAGTCCACATCCTCGACATTGCCCGTTACACATTTTCTCCTAATATTATATGAGGTATTTGTTTTACTGATTTGAATTAAAAGTTTTCATCGAAAACACTGTAGTAATTTAATCTTGTAAGAAAATACAGTAGTAAAAATTGATTTGAACTAAAATTTCTAAATTTCAACTGGTGAAATAAACACAAACACACTGATAGATATTTAACCATTCAATAGCGTATATTTCCAGAGTTATGTATTATACATACAATATTTGAACTCTTTCTAAATTATGATGAATGTTGATGGTTAAAAAATTTACTCACTACTTGAGAATTTAATCATGTACACAAAAGAAATCGTCAATAAAAAGTGTTGCGCCATGATGGCATGCTCGACGGGGTTAAAATCTGTCGTCAAACGTCAAGCATATGTAATGACTTTTGATTTCGCGACATTTTTTTATGCGTTGTAAAATCTTTTATTGGTGCAACGTCATCATATATGCAATTTTCTAGTGGTGTAGCACATATATCATAGAGAAAAAAAATGGCAAAACACAAGTTTATATTATAGTTCGTACCCTCCAAGCCCCATGGAGATGGCACCGGCAGCAACTTCAGCGATACCAGCAATGAGAATGATGGAGGAGGAAACATCGGCACCCGACAAGCCCGCTGCGAGTGCAAAGGGGACGGTGAGACCGTCGGATACGCCAATGATAATATCTCGGACGATCTCACTTGACATGAAGTGCTTCTCTTCATGGTCATGCAAAAGCAGCATCTGCTTCTCTAGGTCTGCATACCCATGTTCCACCATTGTAATATTAAACTCTATAATGAATAAGAGAATATGAAGAAAGTCTAATTAAACCCGAATATATTGTATATAATATTGGACTATTTTGCTTGGGACGTGGGAGTAGAGAGGAGGGGGATTTTATAGATGTGTGAAAGCTTGAAGAAAGCATATTCTCTCTAAGCACTAGGAAGAAAATATGAAAAAATAATAATAATAATAATAAAGAAACAAAAACGAAAAAGTGGTAGGTATGTGGTGTTTGTATCGCATTTGGAAAGGAGGTGGTTCTTTTTTTCTGCAGATTCCATGGAAAGACAATAGTAGAGAACAATATTTGGGTCAACTACTCCTTTTTTCCCCCCACTGCCTTTGAGCTACCACGTAGCTGGCTAGGGAGAAGTTGTGCCTGCTTAAGTTTAATTAATGTTATTTGTCATCACTTGTTTGATAAAAATATACGTAACGGCACCTCTTATATTTATAATTGGATTAATCACCCTGCCTAAAAGTTCTAAAAATATCAGTTAATATGAAATTCTAGTTTTTTTTTTAAATTAATATCTAAAAATCAAGAATTTTTACGGGGATTGGGTCTAGTGGTATTATTCTCTTCCACCCCAAGTTCAAAAAATACATATATATATTTAGAAGAGATAATTATTAATTGTCGTCAAAATTAGCTTAAAATAAACATTAATTGGGGTATAAATGTTCTATAAGTAAGTGTTGATATCAATTAGTAACTGAAGAAAAATAAAGAAATAAAAGAAGCGAACTAAAATGAAGGATGTTGGGGGAAGAGCCATTATTATAATTCACATTGGGTTTTTGCAAAAATGACAACTCCACCACATGGTTGTCGGTATAAATATTAACAAATAGTAGCCAATAAAGCCGCCTAAACAGGAGACATTAGGCGTGTGTAAGGCACGGGCCTCCAACAAATGACGAAAACAAAATACTAGGCGTGTGTGCGACACAAGCCCCTCATCCACAAACATATTTTTTAGCTTAAAATTAGCATTATTTGGGGTATAAATGTTCTATAAATAAGTGTTGATATCAATTAGTAACTGAAGAAAAATAAAGAAATAAAAGAAGCGAATTGAAATGAAGGATGCTGGAGAAGAGCCATTATTATAATTCATATTGGGTTTTTGCAAAAGTGACAACTCCACCACATGGCAGTCGGTATAAATATTAACAAATAGTAGTCAATAGAACGCCTAAACAGGAGACATTAGGCGTGCCTTATCCAACAAACGACGAAAGCAAAATACTAGGCGTGTGTGCGACACAAGCCCCTCATCCACAAACATATTTTTCAAACTTAGCATCAGCAACAAAATAATAATAATAATAATAAAATAAAACCCGTGACTTGACAAAGTCATGTATAATTTCTGAAATCATGAAAGAAACTCAAGAGAATCTTTTTGTAATCAATTGGTTCCCACTATGAGCAGTATATTATATTTGACAATATTGTTTATTTGTGCTCAAACAGTTGCAATCAACAAGACGTGGTCTCACATGATAAAAATTGATAATTAGACGAGACGGCTAAAGCATCCTATTGTTGTGTCATGTGCTTCTAGCAAGTATATGTTAGTCACCTAATCAAGGTCGTGAGATTTAAATTTCCCTCATCCCGAATATGAAAATAAATAAATAATATAAATAAATTAAAGAGAGAAATATTTGATGATAAACTAGAACCACTTTTACTGTAGCATGTGAGAGCTTTACACTGTTTATAATTGTGTTTGTGGTGAGGAGAACATTCTAATTTGTTCAACTGTTATATATACATTTCATTTTCTTAATCAGCAAACAAAGAGAATTATAAATTAAATCTCACGTTTTAGCATAATTTATTATCTAATTATTAAGTATTTCAACTGGTTTATTTTCGGCGCATGTTCTATAATTTGCATGTGATTTTATTAATTTTGTACGTTTGAAGACAATTTATTTTTCTAAACCAACTCTAGTGTTCTTTATAATTTGCACCACTTTTGGACATGACAACTTTGCCACATTAAAAAAAAAAGAATAGAATGAAGACTCCAGCAATTAGACTGGTTTGGTTATTGTAACCAACTTCCATCTTAGTTGCAAACCTTTCATTTGATTTCTGATATTATGCAATCGAACTCTCTTTTACATGCTCTCTCAAAATAGAATGTATGCAAGAAATAACCCATTTCAAATTTTGTCCTTTACAAGGGGAGCGGGCAGCAATTACAAAATCCACAAAAGGCAAGGTAGGAAGGGGAAGGGGCAGCTGTAAAATGCAAAACTACAAAACCCATCGGATATGAATATATGAAAGGGTCTCTCAAGAGGCGAGGTGTTGGTGGCCATTGGAGCTGGTGTGGGTGTGAGGGTAAATGGCGACATCGTTGGGGATTAAGGGTCGGTTTTTATTTTATTATTTTATTTTTTTTAGAACAAAGAGAGCTAACACAATTGCTTGTCTCTTATTTTTGGGTTCATGGTCCTGGTGCTCCGGCGATAGAGGAAGAGGGGACACAAGGAAGGGGCAGGGTAGGGGCGGGGGTTAGACGTGAGATATGGATTTTTTTTTCCTTCTTATATTTTAAGGGGTATTTTAGACATTTAAAAAGTCAAAACTAAGTGTTGACAGAAAAAATATACGAAACTGTGTAATAAATATAATGTGATGGATTACAGTTGATAAGATTAAAAACTAAAAATATACTTTCTAAATAAATTCCCATTTAAAATTAGGACCATGATCCACTAGCATTTTTATGCCTCTAAGAAAAGAGTCCACAAGCAAAGTCTAACTCAACTTTTCTTCACATGTCCCTTGGTATCTAGCATTTGTGGTACATATTTGGAGACTCTCGTGATACGAATCTTCTTGCTTCAGCAAAAATCAGTCATAAAATTTCATGGTTAGATTATGCTTTTTGATAAAATTTCTTTGAGTTAATTTCCTTTCTAAGTGTTTGAACTTAGAAATAAAACTCATTTACCGCAACTAGTATCTATCTATAAAGTTATTTTCATTAAAATGCTTACTTAAGAATATGTTAAAATCAGTGAAAGATAACATACGACATTCAACATTTTAAGTATTCACGCTAAAGTGTCATATAACTGTCACATATCAATTTCTCTCTACTAATTTTTAGTTAATTAATCATCACGAATGGATTTTAATGAAAAAAAATTATAATTGCTTTGGGTCTCTAAGACGCCTGTATTTTCAATGGCAGAAGGATGTTATATTGAGTGGGGAAAGTTTTAAAAATCGTAGTTATACATAAATTTTATATTTGTGCTTATTTTGCAAAAGAATTAAAACAGTTCCCCTATTAAATAATTTAAATATATTACTGTCTCTTTATTTTATAAAAAAAATATAATTTCTCCCTCACTCAATAATAAAATTATATAACTATATATCTATTTAATAAAATATTATCTTTATTTTTTTTTTCATGATACCCTTACCAAAAAAAAAAAAAAAGTTTGGGTCCAGTACCACTGTATATTCTCCCATTTGTCGCTAGTAGTAAATGATATTTTGCTTGTTTTATCACTTTAAACGGGCCACAAAGATAGAATCCTAAAGGAAAAAGGACAGAAACGAGAGCTTGTGTTTCTCTGGCAATCAGAGAACTGGTCCATGTGCAATGGCACTAGCAAGCCACACGTCTTGATTTGTTGGGAGCAGGAAAAAGATAAGAAGCATGACCTCTGAATACGCCTTTATCTTTACTTTATGCTTGGTAACGCCTTTAAAGCTGATTTCTTTCACCTTTTTTTCTCTGAATGTTTCCCACTTTTTCTTTCTGTGCATTAAAAAAGTAGTGCTTTATTATCTTCCAAATAATTGACTGAAAGACTGTATATATTCCACTTTGGAGGCACGAAAAATCTCAAAAATATGATATGCTAGTCATATGTATTGCTCTCTCTGGCTAGAACCTCTTTAGAGAAGTGTCGCCCTTTACTAGGATTCTTTCAAGGTTTTACGTGCGTATAAAATGAAAGTTAAAAACTATTGTTTAATTTATATCACATATTATGACAGTATATTAGAACCGTCGTCTTATTTTTACATGATAGTTTTAACCTTTCACCTATAGAGGTAGATACACTTTCTTAGTTTAGCTACTGGTTGAAGCATGAGGTTGGAAAATGTTATGTAACCTCATCTCTATTAAATTGCTCGGAAGGTCCCCAACTTTTTTTAAAAAGGAACGATTTGGTCTCCAAGCTTTTTCTTGATTTTATTGGGTCTAACCTTTCAATTTAGATGTAAAAGAACCAATTTAATGGTTAGACGTTAAATTTTGGATGAATTAATATCATATGATCCTCATATGACTTTAATTTTCTTTCAAAATCCAAAATAACCCTAAAAAATTTACAAAATTAAGACATAAAAATAAAAAAAAAATTTAAAAACCCAACAATATGTAAATTCTCGAGGCTTTTGTAAAAATGACCTAATGTGATTCCTTTAATATTAAAATGACTTTCCAAAAATTTTAATTAGCAAAATGACTTTCTTCTTTAAAAAAGTTAAAATAAAAGCTTAAATAACTTAACTAACTAACTAAGAGGTTAAAAAAATAAAAGCAAAAAAAAAACAAAAAAAACCACAGAGAGATTTGAACATACACGATGCACAACCTAGAAAACTAAGAGAAATTCAAAGCCTGCTTCTTCTTCAAACAACCATTTATTCCCAAAGATTGACATCCAAAAAACTTCAAGAAATTCGTCTCAGCCCTCAAATGGAAGATTGCTTTAAAGAGGAAGAAAATCTAATTTCTTTATAAAGTTTTGAAGGTTAGTAAATGAGTTAAATCTCCTTTATAAGTTTAGTTTTAGTAGTTTATTTAGAACTGCATGCTTACACTTAGGCTAAAAATAAATTTTTGTGCAAGGAAAACAAAGTGATTTTAGAGATTTATAGTGGAAGGTCAAAGATTGAAGATGACTGAAATTGGAACAATCGAAACAACCGACACCAGTTGTTCTAATCAGTCATCAGTTGTTCCATGAGTTTTTTTAGTCGTTTGATCAGTGATTTTATTGGGTTGTTCGGAGAGTTTTCTCACTTGTTTAGTTTTGTTTGGATATTAATATTTTCAATGATGACATTTGGAATCATATGCTTATACTTAGGCTAAAAATAAGCTTTTGTGCAAAAAAATAATAATAAAACAATACCATGATGAAGGTTGAAGATGATTGAAATTAGAATGATTGGAACAATTGGCACTTGTTCTTCTAATGAGGCATTAGTTGTTCTTCATTTTATTTTCAGTCGGTCAATGATTTTATTGGGTTGTTCAAAGAGTTTATAGATTGTTTAATTTTGTTTGGATATTAATATTTTCAACGATGATATTTGGAATTGTATGCTTATACTCACGCTAAAAATAAGCAAAAAAAAAAAAAAAAAACCACAACGAAGTTTGAAGATGACTGAAATTGGAATGATCGGAACAACCAACACGTATTGTTTTAATCAGATATAGGTTGTTTCGAGAGTTTTGTTAGTCGTTCAATGAATTTATTGGGTTGTTCAAAGATTTTCTTGGTTGTTCAAGGTTATTTGGATAATATTTTGAATGATGATCTAATATATATTTTTAACAAAAAAATTTTTCATGTTTAATTTATTGATTTACATATGTAAATTCATTGTAGGTATGGATCGTATCTACATTCTTGTGGACTATAAGGGAAAATAGGAAAATATGGATAACAACTCATGAAGTGGATTGGAAGTGGTATAACTAAGGGTTTTGTGGTTGAGAGGAATATTGAATTTCTTGAATTGGTAGAGAATCTATAGAAGAACAGATATCGATCATAGTTAGTATACAATAGAAATAACACATAAGCCCATCCAACTCTTATTTCTAATGACTTAGACTTTAAAGAGCTTATGTTTTTGTATAGAAGTATAGAGGGTATGACTATAGACGTCATGCTTAAAGAGAATCAGGAAAAAGAGAAAGAAATATGTGTTCAGGGAGGGTATTATGATGATTATTTTTGGTGCCGTATCCTTGAAGAAAACCCAATGGTTGTGAGACATGTTTCAAATACGATACTTATTCGTGATGAGCATTTGTTGCATATTTGTTATGAGCCTTTGTTATGCATATGCACCACAAGCACAATGAACAATGAAAGGAACACCAGTTTCAATCCAACCCTGATTAGCAGGTCCAATCCCACTCTATAGGATACAACATATGAGGGTGATCCCAATGAGGATGAGCCCAATGAAAGTGACAGTTTCCCTAATAGAGGTCATGATTTTCTCAAGGAAAATGTTGAAGTATTTGTGGGAGGTCGGGAGAACCCCCATCAACATTAGGATATTATAAGATTTGAATCACCTATACATGTTAACATCAGGAGACACAATGGATTATATTTAATGGTGGGTAAACACTTTATGAGCAAGAAAGAATTAAACTACAAGCTAAGCCTTATTGCTATGAATGGAAAATTTGAAATAAATGTAAAAAAGTCATCCAAATTTTTGAAGGAAGTAAACATTGCTCATAAAGAGTGCGTGCTAGACAGATGCCTGATTCAAGTTTCTGTCATGTGACAATATAATGGTGTTCATACTTGTTCACTTAGTAAGCACATTTAGTCTAATGTGAACAAATACAAAATTTCAAGTGGAATAATAATTTTAAAAAAACTCTTGAACTTAATCAAATGACTTAAAATACATACTAAAGTCATCTAGCATGTTTCTCTTAGCTTTATTGATATCAAATTTAATGATAAATCAAATATTTGGAAGGAACAACTTTTAGTTGTTCCAACTGATTTTTCGGTTGTTCCTATTATATCTTAGTTATTCCTAGTTTTTCATAGATTAAATCGTTAAAATTCATTGTTATTCTAATTAGATGTGATATTGAGTGTTAGTGTTTATATATGAGTGCTTTGATGTGGAATCTAATAACTCATTGCAAGCAAGCATACTTAATCTAATGTGAACAAATAAAGAATTTCAAGTAGAATAATAATAATAAAAATAAAACTCTTGAACTCGATCAAATGATTCAAAATGTGCACTAAAGTCACCTAATATATTTTCCTTAGCTTTATTGGCATTGGATGAAATGATAAATCAAATATTTAGAAGGAACAACCTGTCAGTTGTTCCAACTAATTTTTGGGTTGTTCCTACTATATCTTGGTTGTTTCTACCTTTTTCATATATTAAATCATTGAAATTCAATGTTACTTGAATAATTAGATTTGATATTGGGTGTTAGTGTTTATATATGAGTACTTTGATGAGGAATCTAATAACTCACTGTGAGCAAGCATGCTTAGTCTAATATAAATAAATGTAAATTTTCAAGTAGCATAATAATAAAAAAAACATCTTGAACTTAATCAAAGGACTAAAAATATGCATTAAAGTCACCTAATATGTTTCCCTTAGCTTTATTAGCGTTAAATTAAATGATAAATCAAATATTTGGAAAGAACAACACATCAGTTGTTCCAACTGAATTTTCGATTGTTCTTTCTACATCTCAGTTGTTCCTTGATTTTTCAAAGATTAAATCATTGATACTCATTTTAATTCTAATATTTAGATGTGATATTGGATATTAATGCTCGTAAATGAGTGTTTTAATGAGGAAGCTAAATTATCACAACCCGCCTGTAACGCCCCCTTACGGACGTCACAGATGTCGTTACATTCATACATTACGCACTTATTTAGAATCTTAATTGTAAACGTAATTAAATAAATCGTAACCAGGATCCATACATACATTTTTTTTTTACAACATTCATAATTTAATCCATACTATTAATAATTCAATTGAATATTAAATTGATCATAAACTTCCTTTAATAAAGTAAATATGCCAACTAGTAAAATCATAACTTATGAAACATCACATCATTCAAAATTATTTACTCTCCTGTCGAACTGGAGACTTCGGCAAGCCGAACATGATCGGCAGGCCGAAAATCGTCAACCGGCAGGCCGGTAGAGGCTCTGTAAAACAGGGTTTAAAAACTTTCAAAGTTCGGCTTCTTACATCGGCATACCAACCAATGATGATCGGCAGGCCGGTAGAGGCAAAAACCTTAAAAAAACTAAATTTTAAGACCAATTCAACTTTTTCAAAATGCAGAAGATCAAATTCTTAACATAATGAAATAAAATATGGAAACATAGTTCTTCTATTCTTTAAATCTTATCATAAAAATATGTTCAAATAATAGACTATAGCATAAATCATAAAACTTGCATCATTGGCGTTCTTCCGATTACAATTCATCTTCCTTATGCTCACACGCCTTCCCATGTCCTCCGCCTAATCCATGACTTTCTTACCTTTATCTGCAACGTGATATAAACTTGAATAAGCTAAAGCTTAGTAAGTAGATATATTTCTTACAATTTTAAAAAATATTTCATAAACATCATCATCATCATCATCATCATCATGTCATAATAGTGCATTAAGCACAATTTCATAGGAACATATCTTTCATTACATTGACCATATTAAAGTGTATTCCATTTTATTTTAAGGGTCTGAGTGTTGCACCATAATCATCATTGTAGGCGCGTCGTCATGGGAGGAGAAGGGTAGCTAATCCTAAACCAAACATGACGTCATAACATATCATATCATAATATTGGTGTGCAACACTTATTAGGTGATACATATATACATAACTTTCATGCTTTGAAATTTGCCATAATCAAACATGCATAACTTTAAATCATGAAAATCTTTCATAAGAAACCCTTTAAGGAAATTATCATAAAATCATCATAAATATCATCATGATCATAATATCAAACCTTATAAAACATATCATGTTGCAGGTGAGAATGTACTTACCTTAGAAGCTAGCTTACTTAACCTTATATGTATTGGTGATGACGCCGCGGTCTCGATGTGCTCATTCCTTTGAGTGTTCATGCCATTTATTCATTTAAAGATACAAATACAATTAATACTAATTATCATAGAATAAACATTCATTCATATAACATCACATATACATTCATCTCTTACAAACATGATTCATAACATGCATCCATAACCAAGATCTTCAAAAACATAAATTCATCATCACATACACTTCACTGACCTCCATGGATTCAAGACTTAAAAACTTAACATTCACACATACTTTAGACACCATACTTAACCAAGGTAAAGCTAATACATAAACATATTACCATGATTTTTCTTTTGTCATAGAAAATTACATTAAGTATCTAAAAACAAACCATGCATTTCAAACATGAAATCTGCCAACAATAATAAGGTAATGAGTAATCTTTTGAAAACATTTTCTAACAATTAAAACTCATATAGTTTAATTTTAAAATTCATACTAACATCTTACTAACGTATATTTCAATATCATAAAATTATTTCATCATTAATAAAATTATTTAAACATATAAAACATTACATAAAACGAAAGTCCAAAAATTAACATTGTTAAAACAATTTCCTTGACCTAATCTCCTAAAAATTCCATAACACATAATTCACTCATGAAAACATTACCAAACTTTGTAGTCCACAACATAACACATACATGAACATTCTTGCTAAATTTCGTAGCAAACAAAACACATTTACTCCTTGAACAAAAATTATATTTTTCATGCATCATAGCCAAACAACAATATTTTACTGTGAGTGGTAGAGGATAGAAAATTCATAACTTATCATAGAAAAATCGAAACGACTTGGAACTTGGAGGAACATTGCATAACATATACATGGAAAACATATTAAAAATTTTGAGTAAACAAAATTTTGTAAAAAAAGATATGGCAATCGCATGTCAAGAAAGATTTCACTTCAAAATTAAACCGAAAACGAACCCTTACCTCAAAATGATTCTTCTCAAATTCCTTCAAATTCGTCCAAAGAAAACTCAATATTTCTCAATTATTTGCAAGAGAATAGAGGAAACGACAAGGTAGAAATTCATGAAGAAGAGAGAGTGAGAGAAAAAAACGAGAGATAGAGATAGAGAAAGAAAAGAACTTTTTTTTTAATTAACGTAATGAGCATAACGTAAAAATTTTTGGAGTCAAAACTCTCTATTAAGTCAGAAATTTTCTGACTCATTTAGACTAAATTTTCGTGGAGAAGGAGAGGGAATTAGGGAAAGTCAAAACCATTAGTCTCACTTACCATATCTTGCCTTCTAAAAATAGGAAACTAATATCAATTACATTCAATCAACAAAAATCAATGAAAAGTTAATGATTTTATTTCCTTAAATGAGGAAATAAATCCATAACTATACCAATTAATCACTCAATTAACGTAATTATCTCAACCATAAATTTGGAGAGATTTCTGCTGACTGCTCGTCAGCTGTCATCGGCCTGCCGATTCTTCACTTCGGCCTGCCGATTCCTCAAAGTTCAGCCTGCCGATGGTTTCCATCGGCCTGCAGATTCTTGGCAGACTTTTCGGCCTGCCGAACTTTCCTTAGAATTCAATACATCATACATCATAGCATTCAAGTCATCATTGCATCATAAATAATCATATATTGAAATTAACATGAACACTTGAGCACACCGATTCCATTCGATCGTCACCTATCATAAAACTTAAAATAAATAGTTAGTAACATAAAATCATGAATCATTAATAAAAATTACTTAACGTCATTACTAACTTAGCATAATTTGTTACATAAAAAAAAGTGGGTGTTACACCGCCTTTCTCGGGTTGTGAATAAACACTTTTCTTACTTACCTATTTATGAATACTTGGTAATATATATATATATATATATATATATATATATATTTAAATTTCACGCATACATACTTAAATGTCTTTTGTAAATATACATATACAGAAACGAACTTTCTTTTTATCACATAATACGTATAACATGTCTCAAAAGAGGTTTTATCTTACTTAACCATATTACAGCTTTTATAAAACATGTTTCAAAATAACTTAAAATGTATAACAGCAGAAACATATCTGTAGCGATGTCTACACCCAGTTCTGTACATTACTCATATCCCTCCGCCAGCTCATTAGTGAATTTATTTTGACCTTTTAGTAGGTATACCTACAGCATGAAATACTAAGTGAGCTTGTTCCCAGTAAATCCTAATTTCACCCACATGCAACTTTCACTAATATGCATAAGCCACTTATGCTTTCTTATGAACATTCCTTATCCTTATCATGTCTTATCTTTAACTAGGGCCCAAGTATTTGTACCATATGCATACATAGGTCTTCGTGACACCAAGACTATAACATAATCTTAAACTCCATTTAGGTCGGGAGCTGGTATGATACTTTTCTCTATTTCAGGTGATGTATTTACTAGTTTGATTATCATGGTTATCATACCATGCATGAGGTGATATGCTCATATGAAGTGTAATGTCATAAATATTCTTCTAATAGAATAGTATGCACAAGTACATATTTTTATATTCTCACAAGTACACATATTGATACACACACAGGTACACATTTTGATATGCGCACAGGTACATATTTATATGTATATATATATATATATCACATGCAATACCCACTATTCCATACTGCAGGTAGGATGGGTACTTATTTGTATAGAGGCTGTATGAATCGACCTCAATTCCCCTTTCGTAATCTTCTAGTATCATGTTCCTCAATTCCCCTTTCTTAATCTTCTAGTATCTTGTTTGGCCAATTACAGCACTATTAGCCAAATTTTTCACTATTTTATCTATGTGTCAATATAAACAATCATTAATCAATAGATCGGGTTGCATAATCGTATACAACTCCGATAATCACGAATTTTCTCACTCCTATCTTACTCTACCCTATCATCTCTAACGAAGGGCGAAAATCTTACTAATAGTCCTTTTTTCCTATTTTGAATGTTTCGGATCCGTTTAGGACACTTGTAGGAAAAATGACGATTTCTCCCTCTGTGGGCCTTTTAAATTTCTCAAACCCATTTTTGCTATTTTAGCAAAAATTGTTGCTTATTAATTTTAAAACAATACCCTGGGGTGTCGGGTCTCCTTATTTTACATTAATGCCCCATTTTAATAAAACTTTACAATTTTGTCCCTTATTTGAAACTTTTGACAATTTTATCCTTGGAACTAAAAATAATCTTTTTAAACCATAATTTTTCATTTTTCATAAGGATAAAATTTCCTCAAAGTACCATACTCCATTTCCTTTTGCAAAATGACGTTTTTGCCCTTTGAAATTTTTTTTCCAATTTTAACAAATTTTGTAAAATTCATAACTCACAAACAGAAGCGATTTTCGACGAACCGTTTGTAAGTCTTGACAGTTTCATCGAGATCTACAACTTTCATGTTTTGACTTTTTCAAAATTCCTACTATACAGGGGTGTTTTTGGTCATTTTTCAAATCTACCAAGAAAAACTTTTTCTTTGCAATTTAGTTCCCTGGGTCGTTTATGTAAAATCAGTTTTTAAACAACATTCTAGCCACTGTTTATATAGTTTTATAACCTTTTTCAACAATTTTCATGTCAAATCACCATTCTTTCTAAAATCACCAGACTTTCTATCTTATTTATACCTTAATTACACATCCATTTATATCACAATTCTATAATTAATTGTGATATAAAATTCATTTCATGGATATTATTTATAAATTTTGTGAGTTACAAATTTCTGAGTACTTAAACTCACAAAATCTGTATTCGATAATATCCAACATTGTATCGAGTCCGCAGTGGAGTTTTCTATTGATACTTCTTATTTGTACATTATCATAATTTTTACAAAAAAAACAATTTTTAAGGATAAATTCATTAATTAAACCCAATTAAATATTAGATTTTATTAATGAATTTCCCTTGTTCATTACAACCTACCCCCTTCAAGAATTTTCATCCTTGAAAAACAAAAAAATTTGGGGTAGACTTTCCTTATTTCATCCTCTCACTCCCAGGTTGCTTCCTCCACATGTTGGTTGTGCCACAAAACTTTGACAAGTGGAATCTTCTTGTTTCTTAATTCCTTTTCTTCTCAAGCCAGAATCCAAACTAGTTTCTCTTCATAGGATAGATTCTCTTGTACATCAATTTATTCAGGCTGGAGAACATGTGAGGGATTAGGTACATACTTCTTTAGCATGGATACATGAAACATGTTATGTACCAATTCCATTTCAGGGGGTAAAGCTAATTTGTAAGCCACATTGCCCACTCTTTCCAGAATTTCAAATAATCCAATATAGCTTAGGCCGAGTTTTCCTTTCCTCCCAAATCTTATTATTCATTGGCGTTACCTTTAAGAAGACCAAATCTCCTACTTGGAATTCTAAGGGTCTTTGTCACCGATCAACATAACTCTTCTAACGACTAAAAGCAGTTTCCATCCATTGATGGATTAGTTTTACATCCTCCATCGTCCTTTGCACAAAATCTGTAGTCGATAATGCTTTTTCTTTGGTTTCATACCAATGCAGAGGTGATCTACATCTTTTCCCATAAAGAGCTTCGTATGGGGCCATTCCTATAGAGGTTTGATAGCTGTTATTGTAGGCAAATTCGATCAATGGAAGCTTTTTATCCCATCCTCCCTTGAATCTAACACACAGGCTCTCAGCATATCTTCTAGAGTTTGAATGGTCCTTTCAGATTGACCATCCATTTGAGGGTGGAAAATTGTACTAAAGGTTAGGTTCGTTCTTATTGCTTGGTGAACGCTTCTCCAAAACTTAAAAGTGAACCGGCCATCATGATCGGAAATAATGGATTTTGGGACCCCATGATGGCTAACTATCTGGGCAACATACAATTCAGCTAATCATTCTATGGAGTTGCTCATTTTAATAGGCAAAAAGTGTACAGATTTAGTCAATCTATCCACAATCACCCATAAAGCATTGTTTCCTCTGGTAGTTTTGGGTAATCCAGTCACCAAATCCATGGATATCTAGTCCCATTTCTATTCTGGAATTTCTATCCTCTGCAGTTTGCTTGCCGGTTGTTGATGTTCAGCCTTTACTTTTTTTGACACATGAGACATTTATTTACAAACCGTGCCACATCATTTTTCATTCCATGCTACCAATAATGCTCCTTCAAGTCCTTATACATTTTGGTAGCTCCTAGATGAGCAAAGTACAGTGTCTCATGAGCTTCTTCTAATATCTACCTCTTTAACTCTTCATCATTGAAGATACATAATCTGCCTCTACAGTGGAGGATGCCATCTTTCAGAATGCTAAACTCTACTTCCTGGTTCCCAAGGGTCTCATTCTTATACTTGAGTAGCGATGAATCTGCTTCTTGTCGCTCCTTTAGATTCTCCAGGATGACTGGTCGGAATGACAGATTAGCTAACCTTCCTGTGATCATCTCTATTCCTGCTTTTATCAAGTCTTTTTGAAGAGGTCTTAGTATCAATTGCATCATTGACATAGAAGACGTTGCTCTACGACTAAGTACATCAGCTACTCAATTAGCTTTTTCGAGGTGGTATAAAATTTCACAGTCATAGTCCTTAACAGCTTGAGCCATCTTCGTTGTCTCTTACTGAGCTCCTTTTGTGTGAAAATGTACTTCAGACTCTGGTGGTCAGTATAAATCTTGCATTTCACTCCATACAAGTAGTGGCGCTAGATCTTCAATACGAATATGACTGCTGCTAATTCCAAGTCATACTTCAGGTAGTTCCTTTCATGATCTTCTGAGATGCATATGCAATCACTTTTTCATTTTGCATGAATATGGCTCCTAAGCCTATTTTTGATGCATTGCTGTAGATCACGAAATTTCCTAGGTTCGGATTAGGTATGGTCAGTACCGGTGCACTTGTGAGTCGCCTTTTTAGTTCTTGAAAAATCTCTTCGCACTTCTTAGTCCATTCATATTTTGCTCCTTTTCGTGTAAGGACCGTGAGCGGTGCTACAAGTCTAGAGAATCCTTCCACAAAACGTCGGTAATAGCTCGCTACACCTAGGAAACTCCTGATCTCAGTAACACTCTTTGGTGTAGGCCACTTATTTACTACTTCAACTATTGAAAGATCGACAGATACTCCATCTCATGACACCGCATGTCCTAGAAAATAAACTTTTTTCCAGCTAGAATTTACATTTTGAGAACTTAGCATACAATTGATGCTTCCTTAACAACTGTAGTGCAGTCCATAAGTGTTTCTCATGCTCCTCCGATGTTCTTGAATAGATGAGGATGTCATCGATGAATACGATGACGAATTGGTCGAGATAGTACTTGAAAATCTAGTTCATAAGGTCCATAAAAGCTGCCGGGGCATTAGTCAATCCAAATGGCATGACGTAGAACTCATAATGCCCATAACGCATTCAAAACGCTGTTTTTGGCACATCCTCCTCCTCAACTCGAAGCTGGTGATATCTAGAACGCATGTCAATTTTTGAAAATATGGATGCTCCTTTCAATTGATCAAATAAATCATTAATCCTTGAAAGTGGATACTTATTTTTAATCGTGAATTTGTTCAGTTCTCGGTAATCAATGCATATCCATAAGGTTCCATCTTTCTTCTTGACGAATAAAACGGGCGCTCCCTATAGAGAATGACTTAGCCAGATATACCCTTTGTCCAGTAATTCTTGCAATTGCACTTGAAGCTCTTTGAGTTCTCTTAGAGCCATATAATACGGTGCCTTTGAAATCAAGGCTATACTCAGTGTCAATTCAATCTCAAATGAAATTTCCCGCTTTGGTGGTAAGCCCGGTAATTTGTCCAGAAACACGTTGACGAATTCTTTTACTATAAGAACATTCTCAGGTCCTAACTAAGCTTCCTAATCTTTATTTATTAAATTCACCAAATAACTGGTGCATCCACTCTCCAACATTCTCTTTGCTTTCAATGTTGAAATTAGCGCCTTTGGAGCCTTTGGAATCTTTCCCAAATACATAAACTTCTCACTCCCGGGGGGTTGAAATGTAACCTTACAATGTCGGCAATTAATCTTGGTAGTGTATTTTCCCAAAAAATCCATTCCCAAGATAAAATCATAATCTTGCATATCGATTATTATTAAATCAATATACAATTCCCTTCCATAAATAATGATTGGTACATGATGTAACCAATAATCAAAACTTAGTACCTCCCTAGAGGAAAGTGTAGTTCTAAAAGTCTATTCTATCCTAAACAATTTTCATGATGTAACCAATAATCAGAACTTAGTACCTCCCTAGAGGAAAGTGCCAGCTTTACCATCTCCTGCATGTCTTTTCCTGCATTGACCACAAAGGGGTTTACTATTTCCTCCATCATTGATCCTCTTCTGGGTTGTCCTTTCTGATTCTTTGGATTATTCACATTCCATTTCCTCTTCGCTCGAATTAGTAGACTCATCGTCACTCAATGATAGGTTCAGGAGGTACTGGAATGAATTCAAACTCTTCATCATCCTTATCATCATCATCACCATCATCATCTTTATCATCATCATCCATCTCCACTGGGGGATCCTTTAGAGGTGCGACCACGTTTTGTTCAGCATGCAATACTTCCATAATAAAATCATTGAGGCTAAGGAAATCTCTTGGGTACTGCATCTAATGCTATATTACATTGGGAAGTCTCTCCATATAAGGTCACAAATGCGTCGCAATGATATTTTAGGCGGGATCAAAGGTATCATGGTCTGACGGAATCTCATTAAGTAATGCTCCACCGATTCACCTACATACCTACCCCAAATCAGTTTTATAGGTACGTAGAGTCGATGGCGCCAATCCACCCAAACATGAGGATTAACCTAAACTGGTATATTGTTGGCAGGCGGTAACGGAGCGAATTCTTCAGATATCTGCATTTTAAATTCATCCTAGTCATGTCGTAGCTCTTCTGGTCCTAGCCCCATCCACCATTCCAGTGCTTCCCCTTGAAGTCACGCCAAGGCTAGTGGGACCTGTAGATGCTGTAGGGTGTGGCAAGTCTCAAAAATCACTTCCAACTTATGGAACCACTCCGTCAAGGCCATTGGTCATCGACTACCAAAGTAGCGCAGAGGTATCATCTCCTGAAAGGACATGCTCGCTCTTTGGTTTGCCTCCACATCATGATTGTTGTGCGGCTCCACCATATACTATATTTATTTTAATTAACATCATATTCTCACATTGAATCATACTTCAACATTCCTATGAAAAAAAAATTAAACTATCTTGCTTGAGCTATAGCGGTGGAACATGCGACAATGTGCAGTAGGGTGGAGGATTTTCGCTCTGATACCAGCTGTCACAACCCACCTTTCCCAGGTTGTGATTAAACACTTTTCTAACTTACGTATTTATGAATACTTGGTAATATAAATATATATATATATATATTTTGAATTTTACACATACATACTTAAATGTCTTTTGTAAATATACATATACAGAAACAAACTTTCTTTTTATCACATAACACGTATAACATGTCTCAAAAAAGGTTTTATCTTACTTAACCATATTATAGCTTTTATACAACATGTTTCAATAACTTAAAATGCATAACGACGGAAACATATCTATAGCGGTGTCCATACCCGGTTTTGCACATTACTTAAATCCCTTCGCTAGCCCATCAGTGAATTTATTTTGACTTTTTAGTAGGTATACCTACAGCATGAAATACTAAGTGAGCTTGTGCCCAGTAAATCCCAATTTCACGTACATGCAACATTCACTAATATGCATGAGCCACTTATGCTTTCTTATGAATATTCTTTATCCTTATCATGTCTTATCTTTAACTAGGGCCTAAGTGTTCGTACCATATGTACACATAGGTCTTCGTGACACCGAGACCATAACATAATCTTAAACTCCCCTTGAGTCGGGAGCTCGTACGATACTTTTCTCTATTTCAGGTGATGTATTTACCAGTCCGATTATTATGGTTATCATACCATGCATGAGGTCATTTGCTCATATCAAGTGTAATATCATTGATATTCTTCTAATAGAATAGTACACACAAGTACATATTTTTATATACTCACAAGTACACATATTGATATACATATAGGTACACATTTTGATATACGAACAAGTACATATTTATATATATATATCACATGCAATACCCACTATTCCATACTGTAGGTGGGAATAGGTATTTACTTGTATAGAGGTTGTACAAATCGACCTCAATTTCCCATTTCTAATCTTCTAGTAACTTGTTTGGCCAATTACAATGCTATTAGCCAAAATTTTCACTATTTTATTTATGTGTCAATACAAAATGATCGTTAATCAACAGATCGGGTTGCATAACCGTATACAACTTCGATAATCACGAATTCTCTCACTCCTATCTTACTCTACCCTATCGTCTCTAACGAAGAGTGAAAATCTTACTAATATTTCTTTTTTCCTATTTCGAATGTTTTGGATCCGTTCAGGACACTTGTAGAAACAATGACGATTTCGCCCTCGGTGGGCCTTTTAAATTTCTCAAACCCGTTTTTGCTATTTTAACAAAAATTATTGCTTATTAATTTTAAAACAATACCCTGGGGTGTCGGGTCTCCTTATTTTAAATTAATGTCCCATTTTAATAAAACTTTACAATTTCATCCCTTATTTGAAAATTTTGACAATTTTACCCTCGAAACTAAAAATAATCTCTTTAAGCCATAATTTTTCATTTTTCATAAGGATCAAATTTCCCCAAAGTACCATACTCTATTTCCTTTTGCAAAATGACATTTTTGCCTTTTGAAATTTTTTTTTCCAATTTTAAAAAATTTTGTAAAATTCATAACTCACAAACAGAAGCGATTTTTGATTAACTGCTTATGGTTCCTAACAGTTTCACCAAGATCTACATCTTTTACATTTTGAATTTTTCAAAATTCCCACTGTACATGGGTGCTTTTGGTCATTTTTCAAATCTATCGAGAAAAACTTTTTCTTTGCACTTTAGTTCCTTGGGTCGTTTTTATAAAATAGGTTTTAAAACAGCATTCTAGCCACTGTTTACACAGTTCCATAACCTTCTTCAACAATTTTCATGTCAAATCATCATTCTTTCCAAAACAAACATCAAAATTGCAAAACTACGTACTTTTACAATAACCAACAATTTTCACATTTAAACCTTAGTTTCAACAACACCACCCGGTCATAAACCACATACCCATGAAATTCAGCCACAATCTTGCTTGAATACCCACATGCCTTTTGAAATAATCAAAATTAAAAAAAAAAACAAATAAACTTTAAGTTTGAGAATTAGAACTTACCCAAAGAAAAATTTGTGATTCTAGGCTTTCCAAGGGCTTCTTTGCAAATTTTTCCTAAGCACTTTTCACATGAGGAAACCTTGGATCAAATTCTCCTCTTAACCCAAGTAAAACCCTAAGAAAATTCCAAAAAAAAGTTTGGATTTCTTACTTTGAAAGTTTGCAAAACCTTAATCTTGAAGCTTGAAACTTAGTGGGGATAATTTTGCAAGAAATTTGAGCTTGGAAAAAATTTTGAAAGGGGACTGTTATGGCTGCCGTACACGAAGAAGAGAGAAATGAGAATAACTTGTTTCTTAAGCCTTTAATTAAGGCTTATCTCTTAACTTTTTTTTTTCTCAAAAAGTGGTGAGTCACCAAGTAATCAATTGGGTTACTAGGTGGCTAACCATGATTGGGTCATATCTCAAGCTTTGGTGGCCTAATCTCAATTTGTTGAGTGTCCACTTAGTGGATCTTAAAACTTTACACTGTATAATTTTTCATCACATAGTATTTTTCTTATACTGTTATAGTAAAATTGGTGCAAAACATATTCTTAGACTGTATAAAATATCATACTTGCCTTTGGTTTATTTTCAGAATCCAAACATAACATTTCTTATATATGTGTTTTTACTTAGCAGCATACTTGCACTGCATCGACCCTCTTTTTTTACTGCTCTAGGGTTTAGTAAACTTTCTATCTTATTTATACCTTAATTACCCATCCATTTATATCACAATTCTATAATTAATTGTGATATAAAATTCATTTTATGGATATTATTTACAAATTTTTGAGTACTTAAACTCACAAAATCTGTATTTGACAATATCTAACATTGTATCAGGTCTGTAATGGAGTTTCCTATTGATACTTCTTATTTGTACATTATCATCATTTTTATAAAAAAAATACAATATTGAAGGGTATATTAATTAATTAAACCTAATTAAATATTAGATTTTATTAATGCATTTTTCTTGGTCATTATATAAATAATCCACCGTGAGCAAGCATATTTAGTATAATGTGAACACATATAAAATTTCACATGGAATAACAATTAAAAAAAAAAGCTAGAACTTAGTCAAATGACTTAGAATATGCACAAAAGTCACCTAATATTTTCATTTAGCTTTATTGGCATTAAATTAAGTGATAAATAAAAAATATTTTGAAGGAATAACGTGTTAGTTGTTCCAACTGATTTTTTAGCTATTCCTCAGTCGTTCCTAGTTCTTTTATTGATTAAATCATTGAAATTCATTTATTCTAATATTTAGATGTGATATTAGGTATTAGTGCTTATATGTGATTGCTTTGAAAGGAAGAAAAGTACCAAAAAATTTGATAATATGAGCAATATTGTTTGAGCGCCATAAACGACTAACAACTTTTTTCGAATGACCAAGGAGTTACACAAACTTTCCCATAATGAGTACATGTGGTAAGGGTAATAGTGGCTCACCCTCTAAGTGGCTTGTGTCCCCATAAAAGCGATCGTGCTCGACCAATTTTAATACACCGGTTATGCTCGTTCCAGTCATAGTTGTCTTCAACTTTTGAACTTAATCAACTGACTTAAAATGTGTACTAAAGTCACCTAATATGTTTTATTTAGCTTTATTAGTATTAATTTAAATGATAAATCAAATATTTAGAAGGAACAGCCTGTTAGTTGTTCCAACTGATTTTTTGGTTGTTCCTACTATTTCTCGGTTGTTCTTGTAAATTTTGTGGTGATTGTAATTTTCATAATATCCTTGAAAAAGAAAACTCTTTAGCACAATATTACAAACAACAAAAATATTTTATGCGAGTCATAGTTTGCCTTGAAGATCCATTAGTTGTTCTATAACATCCACCAAAAAATAAAAGTTTCAACAAAAATATAGAAAATTATCTTTGTCATATATAGTTAATATGGATATAACATATTTGTTTTTGAAACCATAAACAAAGTTTCTCTACAAAATCTAAGAGTAAAAACTACTTAATCAAATAAAAAGAAAAAAATATAAATCCAAATGAAAACAACTCAAATTTAAAGAAAGCAAAGTACCCAAATTTTGGTGCTCAATAGGCCAACGACGGTGACTGTGATGGTGACGGATATGAGGATATTACTTACGATGGTTAAGGAAGTGAGGAGTTTAGAAGAGATAAGGGGGGAATTTGTAAAAAAGTTGTTAAGTGTTAGAAGAATAGAATTAAAGATAAATTTAGAATGGGAGAAAGAGAGAGACAGAGAAAACTTAGAGAAAGAAGATGGTAAGAGAAAAACTTTAGTGTTTGTAAACTAAATAGAGCGGTATAGAAGAGAGTATTTAAAATTTAAGAAAGGGATAGAACAATTCAAAATTTTTCAGAAAAAAAAATAACCAACAAAAATTCCGTCTATTATTCAAGAACATTAGACAATGGTTTTCTAAAAACTATCGTCTAATGTGGTACCTTAGACGATAGTTTTTAGAAAACCATTATCTAATGTTCTCGTTTAAATTTCCAAAACATGGAACATTTTGTGTCGTGCTTTTTAAAACACATTAAACTACAGTTTTTCCTAAATCGTTGTTAAATAGGCGTCATCTAATCTTTGTTTTGTATTGTTAGTCCTTTCAACTAATTAATAAGCTGATAAAATTCTTTGTTATATGCCTTAATTAATGGATAACATATACAGAACTACCAAACTGGAGCTTGTTTATCTCTTGCTCAATTATTCCCTACTTTATTTAGATTGCTTTTTCTGTTACAAGTTTTGAGAAAGTTGAGGCTAGTTACTTCTCGTGGATGTATCAACAATGTTAAATTTGTCATATATTATATTTAGTGATAAATTTGTCATTAAGTTTATTATATAACTAATTTGATATTAAAAATAACATTGTATTGAAAAGCATTTTTTCAATCAAATATTAAATTTATCATTACATTATAGATGGTTTATGTTAGACATGTATGCTCTAAGGAGTAAAAATGTAATATATTTTTGGAGACATTTTTATCAATAAAGAATTTATTTGTTGTTCATATACCAATTTTTGTCCTCTTTATTGTTCATATTCCAAATTTTTGTCCTCTTTACGTTCATACTTGTTGAATAAATGATAAGCAAACAAAAGTCTAAGATTGTCAGTCTAAACCTTTAGAATCAAGCATATGATGGACAGATTATGCAAAGGACATGATTCTAAAGATGACAGTCTAAATCATAAGATCCGCAATCGAGGGAATAAAGTTGGGCACTTTATTCATGTAAAGATTGTTATGTTGTCTATATCTCTAATGGGAGAAGGTTTGTCTTGGCCATCGGAGATTGACTCCGCGAATAGAAACATTAGTGCATTATCAGAGGTGATGATATATTGGATCGGGACATAAAGTGTAATTGATTTGGATTAGTAATTTTGTCTTGGCAAATCAATTCACTTTAGACAATCATATGTATTGTATCTTAATCCTGAGATAAATAGTGGGCCCGTTGTCTTAACTCATGTCTTTCGATGTACCAAAGGGTGACATCTATATTTTATGATGGTATGCATACCGGTACGTTGGAGGCATGACTCTAGATAGCGTAGACTTGTTATTCATAGATACAGAATCTATAGCTCCTCTTTAGGAGTCGATGATATCCTCTCACATGCATTATTCTGTAATTAGAAGACTGAAGTGCTCAATCATTTGGATACATAGGTGTAATCGAATGGTATATTGTCTTTGGATGGTAAGTTTTTTGATGGTGAGATAATGGAACGTAAGAGAAAAATAAATGGGAAGGTAAGACAGAATTTATCCTTAAGCCGATTATGGATATTTTATAGGGATACGAAACATTATATATGTCATGGATACTTAGCTATTCGGGCTTCGTAATTCTATATAGCTCGAGAGTACAACTCTAAGCTTTTAATGGAGTAGCGTTAGAGTTGATAATTACGAAATATATATCTGGGACATTGAGTTTCATAATTATTGGGAGCTTGAACTATATAGATCTATCAGGTCTCCTTTGCTAGCTCATAATAAATCTTGTACAACATGCTTTTCCAATAAATTGGTGAATTATGTTAAATTATCAGATTGGCTAAAATTTGATTAGATCGGATAATTCATGTTTGTTTATTGGTTGAATTAATTTTGTGAAAAATTAATTCAAGATAAACTTGTTGAATTATCAGGAATATTTATTTTCCTAAGGATTATCTAGATTTATTGTTTTAATTAGATAATTTTTCTATTGGGTTATTTGAATTAAAACTGAGGCTTTATCCAAAGAATCTTGGGTGGAAAATAAAAGATTCATGGGGGTCATGTATCATAAGTTTGGCAGGCCGTTCTTCAAGTTTGGGCTACTGATGGAGTAAGTTCAGTAGGCTGATCTGCCAGTTTGGCCTATCGGCCGAACAATAATCTGATCATGCGTTTTACTAGATTTTATCAGATATTGATCTAGATTCAAATTTTTGAGGCCTTATCTGATAAGGACCAACCATGAGGATGACTTCTATAAATAAGGAGTGAGACTCATAAGTTATTTAGATCAGTTGAGAGATCAAAAGTGAGTATTCTATTCTGTGAGTCTTTGAAACTCCCCTGAAAAGCTATTGTTCACAAATCACGAATGGTGGTTTTGGGTATTTCTCAATTAATTGGAAGGAGAGTCACTGGGGAAGAGCTGTACGACATATGCCCACACGTACTCCAATCGTGGATAGAGAATAGCAAAGAAGACCAATTGGTTGAGACTCTTCTGGAATGCCTTTCTCTTCACAGATTGCAGGAGCTCTTCAGTAAACAAGGTTAGTAAGATCTAGCTAATTCATGCATACAACATGTGAAACTTGTGTTTTGAAAAATACTCTGGTATAAAAATTTTTAAATTTATGTTGCGTACTTTTTTCCAATAGTTTAAGCGAAAAATTTTGCATGTACAACAAACAAAGAACAACCATGGGATTTGGAAGTGCGATGAACATGACTAAGTAATAAGCAATTATTTATTAACTATTATAAAAACTAAGAAATATAAAGGCAAAGTAAGAGATTTTAGAGAGAAAAAGTATATTGGAACTCTTTAATCTTAGATGATACAAAATGAGCAAGAGAATGGAGATATTTATAAGGAAAATTTCAAATGCTACAGTACCTACTCAGTAGCCGTAATTGCTACAGTACCGTAGACTGTTGAAGTGGTTCCGGTCAATTATTGCTATAAAAACTCCACTAAATTTGACTTTACTATTTACGCTGATTTTAGCGCTTACTTTAGCATGAATATGCAGATCTAATTTTAGATACTGATTCTTGATGGATAGACACAATTGATTATTCATAATGCTCCCCCTAGATGTCTACCATTTATGATGCCTCATTAAAAAGCTTAGCTAGAAAAAACCCATTAGAATAAAAACCATAGTCAAGGGAAACAGAGTACATTATTCTTGTAAAGATGCTCCATACTGCCTCATTAAAAACCATACTAGGAAAACCCTATCAAACAAAACCATAGCAGGGGAAAAAGAGTATAGCTGGTGTAGACTCGCTCTTAAGTTTACACTAGTTGGTCCTGACAAATCTCTTAGATGACGCATCCTGATATTGTGTATATGTTGTCTAAAAGTTGATGTGGGAAGTGCCTTTGTGAAAATATCTACCGCATCGTCACTTGAACAAGTGTATTAAACATCAATATCTTTATTCTTTTCAAACTCTTGGGTTAATGAAAAGAATTTTGGAGGTACATGTTTTGTTATGTCACTCTTGATGTATCCCTTCTTTATCTGAGTGACACATGCGTTGTTGTTTTCAAACAATACTGTTAGATCCTTGTTGAGGGTTAGCTCGGCACTTCCACCGAGGACATTAACTTTGGTGGTCGGCAACTCAGTTCGGCAGACATAGCTACCGCCCGACCCGATGAATTATGCTTTTTCCTGAGGATCCTTCCGCTTATCTGAGGGCACACCCCCAAGAAGGCTGCCACCTCGGGGGATGAACAGTAGCTTAGGCCGGGCCACGCTATTCATCATAACACATCACTACCCATCCTTGTAGGCCAACACCAGGCAGGCGTGCTGCCGTCCGATAGAGTCCAATCCATTGGACTATCGACACGACACTTGTCACCTATTGCTTGATACACTTTGATGTGACACCTGGGTAATGGGCAAAACCCATCTTGCACCCGATCCAGCTGGTGGCCTATAAATAGGATGCATTTATGACGTTTTAGAGAGAGACCTCTTCTCATTTAATCAGCCGCCGACCTCTGCCGAGCAGTTCTTGCCTTGAGCATCGGAGAGCCCTTGTCTATTGGCTAACCCCATTTCTCCGAATCATCCCTCTCGCAGGTACTCAATCCCGACCAGGGGCAAGCTTAAGAGGAGGTCAGAAGGTGTTCAGTCACACGTGGGTGTTGATCCGACACCGGACAGCGGTAAGCATCAACATTTTGGCGCTAGAAGGAGGGCCGGACGCGCCCCAATCCAAAGTTATTCTACCTCGGATTTCCGAAATGACAACACGAGGTAACGTAAGAGATAGTACCGCCCGACATCAGGAGTCGGGCGATGCTAGGCATAAGCAACCAGCTACAGAACGACCCAGCAGTCGTCCTCGGACTGCCAGATCTCGGTCTGGAGGGCAAGGAAGCGCGGCAAGAGCTGAGTCGATGCAGGTCCGAGCTGCACATGACCCCATCGAGGAGCTCACAGATGCAGTTCAGATTTTAACTCGGCAGCTCGTGCAAGCTCGACAACAAGCTGCGCTAAAACCGCCACCCCCTGCCCAGGTTGACCAGGCAGAGGGTCGGCGTGAGCAGAGTGCCACCAACTGGGAGGACCGATCAGAGCAGTCTCTGGGATCCACCAGAGGGCCCCTGCTCGATAATCGACTGGTTCATGAACGACAGATGGGACGTCAACCACACCGTGTCCCTTCACCATAAGGTTCTAGAGCCTCGGTATTTGATCGGCTTGGATACCGAGGGATTAACAGAAATCGCCAAGGCAGAGCTGAAGGCCGTGCTGAGGGCGGAGTACCTTATCGGGTCGAACTGCCCGAAGATACGAATAGTCGCCAATTCTGGGTGCTGCAGCGACAGATCGATGAGATCCGCAATTGCAGGTTCGGTTCGGATGAGATCAGGGCACAGGGTCTGCCCTTCCCGGATCATATAATGCGGGCACCCATGCCGCCGAAGTTCAAGGTCCCACAAATCAAGTCTTACGATGGGGCCACCGACGCGGATGAGCATGCCGAGCTCTTTCGCGGGCACATGCTGTTGCAGAATGCCAGTGACGCTGCAATGTGCAAAGCCTTCTCCCTCACCCTTACAGGCCCTACTCGACAGTGGTTCCGACGGCTCGAACCAGGGTCGATTTCTTCTTTTGGGCACTTAACTGACGCCTTCTCCGCTGCATTCTCTACAACTAGGACGCGGAGGAAAGAAATAACTTCTCTGTACGCTGTCAAGCAGGGAGACGGCAGTGTCAGGGATTACGTCAACCGATTTACCCGGGCTGCCCTTGAGGTCAAGCACGTCGAAGACGAAACCCTCAAACATATTTTTGTAGGGGGCCTCCGAGACGAGAAGCTGACCTGGTCCCTGGCCTTCGAGCAGCCAAACACGTTTTCGCAAATGCTCGGCTATGCTCAAAGGCATGCAGACGCTGCCGAGTATATGAAAAGCAGCCGGGAGGAGGCTGGCCCGAGCGGGACGAAAAAGGAAAAGAAGCAGAAAAAAGGACCGGAGCAGGGTAGTGCCGAGCATGCGAAGAAGCAGAAATCTGACAGGCCGAAGGGGCCGACCGGCAAGTTTCAAAACTACACACCTCTGGTGGCAACCATTGATGAGGTGCTCGCCCAGGTCGGCGACAAGAATCTGTTGACACCGCCGCCCAAGCTTCGAGGCTTTAGGGCGAAGCGTGACCAGTCAAAGTTTTGCAAATTCCATCAGGATGTGGGTCATACAACCCGAGAATGCATCCAACTTAAGGACCAAATAGAAAGGCTGGTCCGAGAAGGTCTATTGCAGGATTTCATGGAAAAGGCCATAAACCTGAGGGCGACCTCTGGAAGGAACGACTCGTCAGGCCGAGACGTACAAGGCCGACCCAGGACCGATAGTGTGAACGCCCCAGAACCCCCGAATATCGTACACACGATACTTGGCGGGCCTGTAGCCGGGGACACATCGAGTGGGCGGCGATCCTACGTCAGAGAAGCCCGACAGGTCGAACGGGGTGATTTCATGAATGTCTCCGAGCACATCAATAAGATATGCCGCCAAGAAGACATCCCGATCACCTTCACTGAGGAGGAAGCAGACCGGCTGATGCATCCCCATAATGATGCCTTGGTTTGCGAACTGCCTATCGCCAACAATGTTGTACGGCGAGTCTTAATTGACAATGGCAGCTCGGAGGACATCCTCTTCAAGCAGGCGTTCGACAGGCTGAAGATCAGCAACGCGCCTTTGGTCTCGGTCCGGACCCCACTTTTCGGCTTCGCGGGTGAGTGTGTCCGAGCAATCGGGAAGGTTAGTCTCCCGGTAACTTTTGAAGAAGATGTTGCCAGGGTCACTCGGGTGGTCGACTTTTTGGTCGTCGATAAACCCTCTCAATATAACATAATCATCGGCCGACCGACACTCAACGGATTAAAAGCCGTGGTCTCGACATATCACCTGGCAATGAAGTTCCCAACCGACGGTGGCGTCGGAGTAATCCGCTCGTCCCAGGCGGATTCCCGGGCTTGCTATGCAAACGCAGTCCGGGCAGCCTCAGCCCAGCAGCGGGGAATTCTGGCCGTGCACACAATCGATGAGATCGACCTCCCAACCGATTCGATGTCGAAGATGCTCGCGGACCTAGACCCTAGGTTTCCCGAGGAAGAAGTAAGGGGCACCCCGGTCGAAGACTTAGTGCCGTTCTCCCTGGACCCCGAAAGGCCAGAACGCACAGTCCAACTCGGGTCTCAGTTACAACCTAAGATCCGGGCCGACCTGGAATCCCTTCTTTCCGAGTACCGCGACGTTTTTGCATGGTCTCACGAAGACATGCCCGGCATAGATCCGAGCATCATCAGCCATCGGCTTAACGTCCAACCTGGTCACAGGCCGGTGATACAAAGACGAAGAGCCTTCAACCCGGAGAGATATGCCGCGATAAATGATGAAGTCCAGAAACTATTGAAGGCTGGGTTCATTAAAGAGGTCAAATATCCAGAATGGTTGGCAAATGTCGTCCTCGTCAAAAAGGCGAATGGCAAGTGGCGGGTCTGCATCGATTACACCGACCTTAACAAGACCTGCCCCAAGGACTGCTTCCCGCTTCCTCGGATAGACCAGCTCGTTGACGCCATAGCCGGACACGAGCTCTTGAGCTTCATGGACGCGTACTCTGGATATAATCAGATAAGAATGGCCGAAGAGGACCAAATTAAAACCTCATTCGTTACTGACCAGGGTTTGTATTGTTACGTTGTGATGCCGTTTGGTCTTAAGAACGCCAGAGCTACCTATCAACGACTCGTTAACAAAATGTTCGCTCGGCTGATCGGGAAAACTATGGAGGTCTACGTGGACGACATGTTAGTAAAATCTATCCAAGCGATGGACCACATAGCCGACCTCCGAGCTAGCTTTGACATTCTCCGGGAGTATGGGATGAAACTTAACCCGGCAAAATGCACTTTTGGCGTCGGCTCCGGCAAATTTCTTGGATTTTTGGTTAACCGACGAGGAATCGAGGTGAACCCGGCTAAAGCCCAGGCAATCATAGACATACATTCTCCTCGGACTGTAAAAGACGTGCAAAGGCTTACTGGCATGGTGGCTGCCCTGTCAAGATTTGTCTCCCGGGCTACCGACAAGTGTCACCCCTTTTTCAAGGCACTCAAGGGGAGGTTTGAGTGGAGCAGGGAGTGTGAGGACGCTTTCCAAGGCTTAAAAACTTACCTAGCCACACCCCCACTCCTGTCCAAACCTTCACCCGGCGAGGTGTTAACCGCCTATTTAGCCGTCTCGGAGAAGGCTGTCAGCTCGGTACTAGTCCGTGACGAAAACGGGGTCCAAAGGCCAGTTTACTATACCAGCCACGCGTTCCAAGGCACCGAGGAGCGCTACTCATCATTGGAAAAGCTAGCCTTTGCATTAATGACATCAGTCCGGAAGCTGCAGCCGTATTACCAGGGCCATACCGTTAAGATCCCGACCAAGTTTCCTCTCCGACAAGTTCTACAGAGCCCGAAAATATCAGGTCGGATGGCCAAGTGGTCGGTCGAGTTGGGCCAATACGATATACATTTTGTGCCGAGAACGGCAATAAAGGCCCAAGTCCTGGCGGATTTCCTTGCCGAATTTACAGAAGCCGGGAAGGTTGCTCCTTCAGTTGAGAAATCACCCATGGAAGAGCCAGATACAGCTAGCTGCAGTGAACAAGGCCTCTCCTCAGAGCTGAACTGGAAACTACACGTCGATGGCTCAACCTGCGTCGATGGGTCGGGGGCAGGCTTGATTTTAACAAGCCCCGACGGATATAAGGTCATTTATGCCCTTCGTTTCGACTTCAAGACCTCAAATAACGAAGCGGAATATGAAGCTTTGCTGGCCGGTCTACGAATTGCCCAGGACCTCGGGGTTGATCGGCTGACCATCTATAGTGACTCAATGCTGGTGGTGCAGCAAGTCACAGGAGGATTCCAGGCCCGAGCAGAATCAATGACGGCATATTTAAAAGAAACGAAACGGTTGCTTGGACAATTCAAGTCCTACACTTTTAAGCAAATCCCCCGATCCGAGAACGTGGAAGCCGATGTCCTCGCTCGACTAGCCTCCGGGATAGGCAGAGTAGACCCGATCTCCGTTCCTATTGAAAGACTCTCCAGACCAAGTATCGATACGGAGGTCATGAGCCTGGCAGCCGAACCAAAATGCACGTGGATGGACCCGATAATCCGGTACCTGACCTTAGCCGAATTACCCGATGACCGGGAAGAAGCACGTCGGATACGTAACAGCTCGGCCCGGTATTCAATGATTGGGGAAAAGCTATACCGACGCGGCTACTCAACGCCATACCTGAGATGTTTGGGTCCCCAGGAGGCCGAGTACTTAATGAAAGAGATTCATGAGGGCCTATGTGGCAATCACTCGGGTGGACGTTCCTTGACCCAAAAATGCCTGCGGCAGGGTTACTACTGGCCTAGTATGCAGCAAGACTGCGTGAGCTTTGCACGAAAATGCCTCAAATGCCAGCAATTCGCTAGGATGCTAGGTTCGCACGCCGAGCCTTTAAATCCGATGACTTCAGCATGGCCATTTGCAAAATGGGCCATCGACTTGATCGGACCACTCCCTCCGGCTCGTTCGCAATTTAGATATTGTGTCGTCGCCATCGACTATCTGACAAAATGGATCAAAGTCGAGCCTTGCACCAACATGACTGAAGCTAAGTGCACCAACTTCGTATGGAAAAATATCGTCTGTCGGTTTAGAATCCCGCACACTATCGTGACCGACAATGCTAAGCAGTTTGACTCCTCGGGTTTACGGCATTTGTGTGAGAAGCTCGGCATTAAGAAAGTCTTCTCTTCTCCGAGCTATCCACAGAGTAACGGCCAAGTGGAGGCCGTAAACAAGACAATTAAAGACAATCTGAAGAAGAAGCTCGAAAGGCTCAAGGGTGCGTGGATCGACGAGCTGCCCCAAGTGCTCTGGGCATACCGAACAACCGCACAAGCTGCAACTGGCGAGACACCGTTCTCCCTGGTCTATGGGGCAGAGGCCGTCATCCCAGCCGAGGTTGGATTACCGACCTTAAGGGTTGAGCAATACGAAGAGAAACTTAATGAAAAGTTCATGATGACCGAGCTCGACCTACTTGAAGAAAAAAGGAACCGAGCATCCATCTGTAATGCAGCCCAGAATCAGGTTGTAGCCCGGTATTACAACAAACGGGTCCAGCCGAGGAGCTTTAAGGTTGGTGACTTAGTAATGAAGAAAGTCATGGTTCAGCAACCCGGTCTCGGGTCCTTTGGTCCGAAGTGGGAAGGACCTTTTAAAGTCGAAGGTGTCGTGCGATCAGGCACCTACAAGCTAGTCGATTTGGAGGGGAATCAGCTTGAGCATCCTTGGAATGCCGAGCTGTTAAAAAGATTCTATTCCTGAAAAAGAACAGGAAATCAGAGCCAGATTCCTTTTTTGACCTCTGGCCACAATTCTTTTGTAAGTGGACCTGCTGAGCAGGATTGGAAAAGTCAATGTAAATATTACATTCATGGAACACAACTTCCCTAATCTCATTCCGCCTGAGCAATGTTTTTAAGGGAAGTGTTAGGCCAAGACGCCGGAACCCTAGCTCGGAAGACAGGATGTTGACTCCCAGCCAAGGGCGTCATCCTCGTCAAACTGGACAGGGGGGCTAGTCAATATATGTATCATGTCTGTCATGCAGACACCCTTAAGTTGCTCGGCACGTTTATGTGCCCGATATGTCCTATACTTGTAAAGTTTCTTTGAAACTTCCACAAGTCTACGGGGGGCGACAAGGTAAGGGCAGCTGTACGCCGTTTACATTCTGCCCGACCGAGACCAGAAACCTAAACTTGCTTGGATAACTAAGCAGAAGTGGATAACTACTCGGAACAATCGAGAACTGAAGTCCTCGGATTAACTGAGGACAGGGGTACTGGAAGTAACCGAAAACAATTGCACTATTTACCTCTGCTCAGTCAATTGTCCCCCAGCCTGGGAATCTACCCGAGAAGTATCTAACCTTAAATATTACGTGGGATGTAAAAAAAAAAAACTACACGTAAGTTAAAGTGGATACAAAACGGGAAAATATAAATCGTTTAAATTTCTTTATTAAGGAGGTACAAGAAAGTCGGGCACCTCCCAAGCCCAATCACAAAAAGCAAGAAACAGAGGATCAATCGGCCCGTGTCTCATCACCAGCTTGAGTCTCGTCCTCGGCCGCACTGTCGTCTTGACCGCCCTCGGCAGCTTGCACATCCCCGTCGTCATCACCGTCTACAACGACGACCTCCTCAACATCCCGTTGTTGCTCAGCCTCACCCTGGTCCGCCTCGGCAATAACCGACCAGTCGAATGCAGCGGCCTCGGGATGCTTCTCTATCAGATGGTCGCGGAGATCCACCATTCCATCGAAGTAGAGATCGGTGTACTCGGGGGATGTCTTGAACTCCTCGACCGCAGCGGCCAGCTGATCCGGAAGCCCGGCCACGAATCGGTGATGCTCGGCTTGTAGAGTTGCTAGTCTTCCCTCTAGCCGAGCTGCTTTCTCCTCCTGCCGAGCGGCTTTCTCCTCCTGTCGAGCAGCCTTATCCTCTGCCTCCTTGAGCTGCCTCAACATGTCCTCGGCCTCGGACTTTGCCTTCTGAGCCTCCTCCTTGGCCCGACCTAATTCATCCTTCGTGTCTTTGAGCTCTCTGTCGGAGTCCAACTTCAGGAGGAGGGTCTTCTTGTGCCTTTCTTGCTCCTTGTGGACCTCCCTCACCCCGATGGAGTGCGCCATGTGCACAACGGCGCTCAGCTGTGAAAAGTACCAAGGGATAAGTTCTCGGCAACATTATAGGAAGTCCCTGCAACCATTAGTCGACTTGGATACTTACTGAGGTTGCCGTTCGGAGCGCCAGGTTGCACAAATCGGGGAAGTCCTCACCCCGAATCTCCATAAAGAAGTCATTCGAGGGAGCCACGTCCCTGATGCGTTCAAGGAGCATCCCGCGGTAGTTCGGGCGCCTTCTTTGTTGGTTCTTGGAAGAACCTCTGGATGCCTCGTCTACTCGGCCGACCTCTGACGAGGTCCTTATTGGCGGTGGCGGTGGAGCTTGGACTGATGTGGAGGTCTATCCGGTACGTGTCGGGGGCTCGGGTGTTGGCGTCCGCTTACGCTTCTTGCTGGCCTCGGTGGCCTTGCCCTTGCCCTTCCTCTGTGTTGTCATCTGGGCAAGCCTACCAGCGCGGGAGCTCGGTGCGGTCATTTCTGTACAAAGAAAATCCAAGTTAAACAAAGGACGAAATAAAAGAGGACGGCGACTATAAATAAAGTTCTGGGTTGACCTTCGATCCGGAGTTGGCCCGACGGGTACAGGAGCCTAATCACGCCCTCGAGGTTCTCGTCGGCTACAAGTGGCCCCGCACCGAGGGAGCCACTGGACGAGTCCTTGGTACTGGACAATGAAGGCTCCCTCGTCGGCCACCCGGACCGGGAAGTGCTTGGCCCTGGAAGATCCGCATCACCCATATGGGCAACAGTAACCTGCTTGGTTTCCCGGGCAGGACGCCTAGCTCGGGGAAGACTGCTAGATTCCCCGAACCAACCGTATCTGGACAGGGTGTCCTTTCTCAGAAGAAAGGACTGTTGTCTGGACGACTCGGGCTTTTCGAATAGCTCGTCCATGGCCTCTATTACATGGCTCGGTGCCCAAGGGCGTTTAATCCAGACGTGCCCCAGCTCGAATGACCCCGGCACTTGTTCATCCTTGGGGACAGCTTCACCGGCTCGGGCTAAAAAGTTCCCCCCGACGTAAAACCATTCGTACTTCCACAGCTTTTTCGAGTCGGGGTTGCCCAGAATAAAGTCCTTTCTGAAGCCGGTGAAGTAGTACCAACCGGACTGTCGAGGAAGCTTCTTCATCTTGAATACTTGCTTGAAGGCCTCCAGCGGCATCTCAGTACTCCGGTGGTACTTCCACAAAATATACATCCCGATCAGCGACCTGTAGCTGTTCGGGTTTAATTGTGCCGGGCACACATTAAAGTCATTAAGCGCCCGGTGAAGGAAACGGTGCAGTGGCAGACGCAGTCCGGCCTTGAAGAACTCGGCGTAAAGCGTGATGAACCCCTCCGGCGCCTCTAAAGGTGAATCCCCCTCGCCGGGAACGACGAGATCCACATCGACCGGAATACCATATTCGGCGCGTAGTGTCTCTAACCGCGACTCTGTAATCGCGCTCGTATATCCTGCCGCTGAGGTTTGCCCAGGACGGCTTATCCGATATGCTGTGACGCCCCGTACGCGGGTGGCCTGGACCTCCTGCTCCATCTCCGGCTGTTCTACCCCTGCCTCCTGGGCCGCATGCTCCTCAACGGAGGCATCAACCGTAATCACGCCTGCAACTTGGACGGGGGCCTCAGCATTCCAACCAGAGGTGCTCGGAGCGTCCTCTTGGGTTTGAAACTCGGTCCTCTCCCTTGGAAAAACTTGGGAATGGCCCACTGTTGTCGCCCCAGTGTAAGGGTCTTGCTCCCTGGACGGCCTGATAAGTTTTTGCCCGCCCAGCAAATTTAAAAATTCTTGCTCGGGCACGGTCTGGGAATCGACCCTTAGGATCTGCTCCAGCCGCCTGGCCCCTTCCCGTCTTTGGGACGCCACCTCGGCGTCAGATTGAGTCGAAGAAGAGCTACTGCTCTCCCCGCTGCTTTCCGACCATGAAACCTCTACGTTTTGCGAGTCAGACAAATCACTCATTTTCACTCGGGAATTACCTGCTCGGGTTCTTGGTAGCTCGGTTGATATAATCCTCGGCTAGTACTTGAGCTCGACAGCTAAAATTTCTCGCTCGTAAATTTCTGAAAATGAAGTGCAAATTACGGAGGGGAGGGACCCTATTTATAGCCATTTTAAGCGGGAAGTTCGAGCGCGAAAACCCAAAAGGCGCAATTAATACGCCTGACAGCCACACAGACGGCTGCGACGCGACACGCGTCCCCCGTCTGATCCGCGCGTCTTTTCACCTCACCCCGCTTCTAAGTGTCGCTTAGTCTTCTTTCTTTGAGCCGACCTCACCCACTCGGCATAGTCCACCCGGCCGAACACCGACCAGGTGCACTGGGGGGCTTCTGTTGAGGGTTAGCTCGGCACTTCCACCGAGGACATTAACTTTGGTGGTCGGCAACTCAGTTCGGCAGACATAGCTACTGCCCGACCCGATGAATTATGCTTTTTCCCGAGGATCCTTTCGCTTATCTGAGGGCACACCCCCAAGAAGGCTGCCACCTCGGGGGATGAACAGTAGCTCGGGCCAGGCCACGCTATTCATCATAACACGTCACTACCCATCCTTGTAGGCCAACACCAGGCAGGCGTGCTGCCGTCTGATAGAGTCCAATCCATTGGACTCTCGACGCGACACTTGTCACCTATTGCTTGATACACTTTGATGTGACACCTGAGTAATGGGCAAAACCCATCTTGCACCCGATCCAGCTGGTGGCCTATAAATAGGATGCATTTATGACATTTTAGAGAGAGACCTCTTCTCATTTAATCAGCTGCCGACCTCTGCCGAGCAGTTCTTGCCTTGAGCATCGGAGAGCCCTTGTCTATTAGCTAACCCCATTTCTCCGAATCATCCCTCTCGCAGGTACTCAATCCCGACCAAGGGCAAGCTTAAGAGGAGGTCAGAAGGTGTTCAGTCACACGTGGGTGTTGATCCGACACCGGACAGCGGTAAGCATCAACAATCCTTATCCAATGGTAATCCACAAGTGGCTTAGATCTGTTTAGTCATGGACCTCAACCACACATATTCTCAACTTACTTCATGGAGTGTGATAACTTCAGCATGATTTGATGAAGTAGCAACTAGTGTTTGCTTTTGTGAACGCCAAGAAATCGCAGTACCTCTACTTGTGAATACATATCCAGTCTAAAATCTAGCTTTAAGTGGATCTGACAAATAACATGCATCTGCATAACCAGTTAGTCCTTGTTGTGATCCTTTGGGGTAAAATAAACCCAATTCAATTGTTCCTAGAAGATAACGAAATATGTGCTTAATTCTATTCCAATATATCCATGTAAGAACTAAGCTAAATGTTGCTAATAAGTTAATAGTGAAAGCAATATCTAGTTTTGTACAATTAGCAAGACACATAAGAGCTCCAATTGCACTTATGTATAGTACTTAAGGACCAATAACCTCTTCATTATCTTCACAAGGACAGAATGGATCTATTTCCATATTGAGTGATCTGTTTATCATTGGGTTATTTAAAGGATTTGCTTTGTCCATATTACAGTGTTTTAAGACCTTTCAGTATGATTTGATTGATGCAAAAGTATTCCACTTTGTAAATGCTCAATTTGTAATCCAAGATAATACTTGGTTTTTCCAAGGTCAGTTATTTCAAATTCCTCCTTTAAGTATACAACTATCTCAAGAATTTCTTTATGAGTCCTAATGATGTTTAAACCATCAACTTAAACAATAATAATGACACATCTAGATGTTGTTTTTCATCAACTTAAACAATAATAATGACACATCTAGATGTTGTTTTCTTAATAAAAACACATGGGTAAATAGGATTATTTTCATATCCTTTCTTTAATAAATATTCACTTAAACAATAATACTACATGCGTCTAGATTGCTTCAACCTATACAACGATTTTTGTCACTTGACCGAGTATATTTCTTTGGGTTTTGAACTTGATGCTTTAGATATTTTAATCCTTCAAGGATTTTCATATAAATATCATTATCAAGTGATCTATACAAGTATGCTATAATAACATCCATAAGATGCATTTCTAAATTTTCAAAAACTACTAGGCTAATTAGATGTCTAAACGTAATTGCATCCATTACTGGAGAATGTGTTTCTTCATAATCAATTCTAGGTCTTTGCAAAAAACTTTATGCAACAGGTTAAGCTTTATATCCCACAATCTCGTTTTTCTCATTTTATTTCAGCACAAAGACCTATTTATATCCTATAGGTCTCATAGCTTCAGGTGTAAGAGTAATAGGTCAAAAACTTTGTGCTTATTAAGCGAATTTAATTCAACCTATATAGCGTGTTTCCATTTAGACCAATCGTGACTATTTTTACGTTCAGCAATAGATCTTGGTTCAAGATCCTCACTTTCAATGACATATGCCACTGAGTAAGAAAATATTTCTTTTATTTCCTCTATTTTATTGTGATTCCATAATCCTCCTGTATTTACATAATCAATAGAGATCTCATGATTTTCTAAACCGTCTACATTTTGGTCAATGTAAAGAGTCTCTTGATTTATCTCATTCTGTGTTTCTTTTGGAGCACATTTCTCCATATTCGGATCATTATGTTTTGTAGCTACTTTTTTCTTCCAAGGATTTTTTTCTTTGGAACCGATTAGCCTACCATGCTTTGGGCGTGTCGTAGACTCATGAGTGACTATATTTTTTATTTGTCCTTTTGGGACTTTAATTCGACCAGGAGCATTAGCAGCTGGTATACGTTATTTAGTCACTCGTTTTGTATATGTGAATGCATCTAGTATTTAGTTTGCTATGCTTTGTAAGTGCATTATCTTTTGCACTTCTAACTGACACTGTTTTGTGTAAGAATCAAGATGCAATAGAGATGGTTAACACCATGTAACTTCCTTTTCTAGTTGTTTCTTATCTCCCCGTAATGTCAGGAAAACTACCTCATTAATATGACAATCGACAAAACGTGTAATAAAAACATCTCCAGTTTGAGGCTCAAGATATCTAATGATAAAAGGGATTCATAACCGACATATATTCCTAGTCTTCTTTGGGGACCCATCTTTGTGTATTGTGGTGGAGCAATTGGTACATATACTGCACAAACAAAAATCCTTAGATGAAAATATCTGGTTCTTGACCAAATGCTAGTCGTAATGGGGAGTATTTATGATAAGCACTTGGCCTGATGTGAATTAATGCCACATCATGTAAGATTGCATGTCCCTATACAGAAATAGAAAGCCTTGTTCTCATTATTAATGGTCTAACAATAAGCTGGAGGCGCTTAATCAATGATTCAGGCAAACCATTTTTTGTATGTACATGAGCAACAGGATACTCAACAATAATCTCAATTGACATACAATAATCATTGAAAGGTTAGGATATAAATTTACCAGCATTATTAAGTCTAAGCTTCTTGATTGTATAATCAAGAAATTGTACTCGTAACCTGAATGTTTGAGCTACAAATCTCGCAAATGCCACATTACGAGTTAATAATAAACATACATGTGCCCATTTGTTAGAGACACCTATCAATACCATAAAAAATCTAAATGGTCCACACGATGGGTGAATAGGCCCACATATATCACTTTGAATACGTTCAAGAAATATAGGTGATTCGCTATTAATTTTAACCGGTGATGGTTTCAAAATCAGCTTTCCAAGAGAACAAGCTGCACATGGACTTTTACTTGTTTGAAGGAACTTCTAGCCCTTCAATTAATATCCATGTGAGTTTTCAGTAGTTCTTCGCATCATGGATGAACCAGGATGACCTAGTCAGTCATGCCATAAGTTTAATATCTGAGGATCTTCCTTAACTGCCACATATGATTCAATCATATTTAAATATATGTAATGTAGTCTTAAGGAAAGCTTTGGTAGTTTTTCTAATATGTACTTCTTTTCAAAAATCTCATTTGTAATGTACATATACCTTTTATTATCTTTAATACCAGACCGAGTATCCTATCCATGAAAGTATATGTCATTAAAACTCAACAAATTCCTTTTGGATTTTGGTGAAAACAAAGCATCATTTATGAAAAACTTTGTTCCATTTGGCAATATGAAACTAGGTTTACCAATTCCTTCAATCAAGTATGTAGGAATTGATATTGTATTTACAATTGCCTTTGCTGGTTTTAGTTTTGAGAGATACTTTTTACTTTAAAGGATAATTGCATTGTACTACTATCTGGTATGCAAATATCCCCATCATTAATATTGAAATTTGCTCCTTTATTAGCGCAATCCATGTCAGGCTTCACGTAAAATAGACAATTTAACAAGAATAAAGTTTCAAACACATTATTTAAAGAACATTTTATTCAATGAAACATAATACTAATACATCCAAAGATTACAAGTAAAATATAACATAGTTTTATATTTACTAACTAGTCGTCACTAAGATCTTTGTCAATAAAATCATCAGTAAAATCTGAAGCATCAAGGTGTGTTGAATCATCTATAAATTTTTTATGTTCAAAAAAATTTACTTCCTTTCCTTTCCCTATTAGGGATGCCTTATAAAGCTTGCATAGATGCTCTAGTGTTTGATAAACTTGGGACCAATGCCCTTTAGTACCACATCTATAGCACAAATCTTTAGGATTCTTAGAAGAATTTTCACGGACATTTTTCCCTTTATCATATCTTCCTTCATGATGCTTCTTTTGGATTGTGAAGTTTTGTATGAGGTAAGAACTGCCTTGACCATATACCCGACCACGGCCACGACCATGACCGCATCCACGTCCACGGCCACGACCACAACCACGACCACGACCGTGATTTTATCATCATCTAAAATTTTCAATACTTACAGTATTTGCTTCTAGAAATGCTGTCGAATTTGTTAGACGAGACTGAGGATTTTTTATCAAAAGCTCATTGTTTTTCTATGCTATCGGAAGAGAAGAAATCAATTCAAAGTATTTCTTAAAACTACACAACAAGTATTGCTACTGTAAGGTTATGTGTGAAGTCTTTTCTAACATTTCTTTACCAGTGATTTTCTTTCCACAAAATTTCAACTATGAAATTATTCTGAACATAGCAGAGTTATAATCACTGACTTTTTAAAAGTCTTGGAATCATAGAGCGTTACATTCATCATGAGTTGTAGGAAGTATAACTTCCTTTTGATGATCAAATCTATCTTTAAGGTCTTTCCATAATGCACTTGGACCTTTCATAGTGAGATATTCGTATTTCAAACCTTTAACAAGGTGTTTACGAAGGAAAATCAACGCTTTTGCCTTATCCTACGATGATGTAGTATTGCATTCTTTGATTGTCTTTGAGAGATCCATTGACTCAAGATGCATTTCTACATCAAGAATTGAAGGCATATAATTCTTTCATGTGATATCCAATGCAATGAATTCAAGCTTTGTAAGGTTTGATATGGTGATAACTATAAAAAAAATGTAAAAGTAATGAGAATCATAACTTTATTAATTCAAGGCATAAGTACTACAAGCATTACATGTTATTGAAGTAAATAACAATAATTAAAAGAAGAATAACTATAAATATTATTGCTATAGTAAAAAGTTGAAATTCGACTGAGGATAAATTGGAAATAAGAAGAATAATGATTTGAATAATAACTGTCATAATAAGAAATATTGTAACTATGTTAAACATTTTGTAAAACTCCAATTATAGATAATTTCTAGAGATGGGATAAGATATTGAGGAGGATGAAAAGTGATATGTGAGAGTTAAGAATTTACCAATTTATAGAACAAAAACTAGCCGTTATTTAGCCGTTTAATTACCATTGGAATAGTGTTATAGCTATTGGAATAATATAAAGACGGTATTACCCTTAGTCGGTATTTAAGAAAAATACAAAACCATAAGTGGTAACGGTAGCACATAAAAAAATACATAAACAATAACTAACAATAAAATTTAAAATAAACAACAAGGAGTTAAAAAATATGTACATATATATATGTGTGTGTGTGTGTGTGTAGGAATAATAATATAAATGTGCCAATTTACTAGGTAAATCCTTCGAATGGTGTATATGTAAAATATACAATGAGCATGCCAATCTACTAGGTAAACTTTTTGAAGATTGTATATGTATAATATGTATAATAAATACGCCAATCTATTAGGTAAATCTTTCAAATGGTGTATATACAGAATGTGTATAATGAGCACACCAATCTTCTAGTTAAACCTTTCGAATGGTGTATACGCATAATACGCTTGAGAAATTTATAATAATTTTGTAATCACATCACACTTATAATTAGGCAATAGAGCCTCCACCCTATAAAGATGGTATTATACAAATATAGAACTAAGTGAAAAAAATGATATACCTTTGCCTTTGCTTACAAGGGATAGAGACTTGACTTATAATAAGAGCATTCGTGCAGATAACGTGCTATAAAAACTAAGACATATAAAGGCAAAGTAAGAGATTTTAGAGAAAAAAATAGAGAGAGAAAGTACATTAGAACTCTTTAATCTCAGACGATACAAAATGGACAAAAGAATGGGGTATTTATAGGGAAATTTTCAGATGCTACAGTACATGCTACAATCGCTGTAATTGCTACAATACTATAGGCTGCTATAGTGATTTTGGTCAACTATTACTATAGTAATTTTGTCGAATTTGACTTTACTATTAACATTGATGACAGCGCTTACTTTAGCATAAATATACAAATTTGATTTTAAAACTGATTCTTGATGAACATATGTAATTAATTACCCATAACATTAACTTCATTTAGCGGGGATTAAAATACAATTCTGCTATGTCATTTTTGCAAGAGGAGTTTCGTACGACTTTTTTCTTTTTCTTTTTCTTTCTTTCTTTTGGGTTTTGGCGTTATCTCCAGTAGTGTGTGGAAGACGCGTGGCGTGTGACTTCCATCTTTCTCCGTTTTGATCAACTACTCTTGGACTCTGAAACCCATATATACCAGCAAATATGAATGAGATTGACAATCACAATGACAACAACTGTAGACACACATGCGCACATGTACATTTTTAACACCAAAAAAAAATAAAAATAAAAATAAAAAAGAAGAGAAACTATGTAAGATTATATTTTTGTACCTCAATTTTTTCAACTTAAAGAAGTATATTACCTTTGTTAAATTTTTCCTTAGTTGATCAAAATATCATGTCCTTGAAAAAACCAAAAAAAAAAAAAAAACCTAAGAATTGAGAAGAATTGCTATTTATGCCCTTTCAGTTTATAATTCAAAAAAATTGACCCATTATCAACCTTTCCTTTTTTACCTGCTTTATTAATGCTTTTGGGTTTCTTTTTATGCAAGAAATATTAAGAGTTTGAGGTCCTGATTGCATATTATTAAGAGAAATTAAAAATGTAAAAGGAAGAAATCAAATAAAAACAAACATATAAATTTATATATCAGTTCACTCTCAATGTTAATAGTATGTGATCTATCTTCACGGGTTATAAAAAATTCATCATCATGAATTGCTTTTAAATGAAAATTACACACTTCAAACTTGTTAATAAACCCTAAACTGTCGCCCTCCTTGTATGTAAGAACATTAGCGTAATCGAATTTTCAACTATAAAATTTCCAAACTACTCTTGATAAAATTTTAATCAAAAAATGAAGCAACGTTGGGTTAATAAATTAGTCTCTACAACTTAACAATATTTTCATTTACTAATTTGAATTTCACAGCAAACATGATGACTATCCAACAATCATCACTCACTGAAAAAGTGATTTAACTCTTGAGCCGTGTGAAGAGTTTTTTTTTCCCTGATTACTTTGCCCTTGGAAGTAATATTTTACATAGATAATTTGAAAAATAACAAAATTTATTAACAAATAAGTGGGGAAAGAGTAGAACAAGAAAAATTAGCAGTTAAACACTGGAAGGTACATTTACTTAAGCTTAGGTACTGCATAAAACAAAAATTATCTCAATGGTAATGCGCCATAATGAGACACACCAATGGGGCTTATTGCTTACAGCAATAACTTTTATAACTAATAATAGTGCAGGAGTCACCGCTATGTCACCATCCACATGATAAGCATAGTATTAGTAAGTCCTCTTTACTTTAAATATATGATCAAAATTTGTGATCAAAATTATACTGTGGAAAATGTAAATAGACGCAAGACTACGATGTTGGTAGAGCACTGGAAATAGAAAGATTAATATTGGGAGCAGCACTTAGAGTAAGAACTACAATATTGGTACCTAGGAGAAAAAATAACCATTTATTTATTGAGAGAAGAAGCAAAACCACATATTTAGATTAAAACTCAATAAATAATGTCATATAGTTTTAATATATGTAGTAAATAACATATCATAAGAAATTAAGTAATATTTCATGAGAAATTGACAATAAAAACCCAAAAGACCCTTACTTTTTTCTCCTCCAAATCTCTCACACTCTTCTTTCGCTAGCACCGGTGGTAGCCAAAAAATATCACATTTACATGGTATACTGTATTACTAAACAATGAAAAAAAATTTACCGGCAATATCGTCGGTGACCGGGAACATCACCGATGGCCGCTAAATATTGTATTAACATAGTACTATATTTGTTAGAGATAGTGCCCTAAAGAATAAAATGTTGTAATATTTTTTGGAGGCATTTTTACCAATAAAGAGTTTATTTATTATTAATATATCAAACGTTGTCTTCTTTATATTTATTTCTATTGAATATATGATAAGCAAATAAAAGTCTGAGAGTACTAGTCAAAACCTTCAAGAATCGTGCGTATGATAGACAGATTATGTGAAAGACATGAATCTTAAAAGTGATTATCTAAATCATAAGATCCGCAATTGAGTGAATAAAGCTAGGTGCTTTATTCATGCTAAGATTATTATGTTGTCTACATCCCTAATGGGAGATGGCTTGTCTTGCTCATCAAAGTGGAACTCCACGAGTAGAAACATTGGTGCATTGTCATAAGTGACAATATATTAGATCGGGACATAGAAGTTGAATTGATTTGGTTAATAATACTGTTTGTGCAAATCAATTCACTTTAGACAATCATATGTGTTAATCCTGAAATGATTAATGGACCTGTGTTCTTGACTTATGTCTTTTGATGTACCAAAGGGTGATATCCTAGCTTTATGATGGCACACATACTGATACATTAGAGACATGACTCTTGATTCACATAGACTCATTATTCATAGATGTGGAATCCATAGCTCTTTTTGTAGAGTTAATGATATTCTCTTATATGCATTATCCTATAATTGGAAGACTGAAGTGCTCAACCATTTGGATACATAGGTGTAATTAAATGGTATACTATCGATGGATAGTAAGTATTCCAATGGTATAATAATGGAACGTACGATAAAAGTAATCGGGAAGGTAAAACATAATTTATCTTTAAGCTGATTATGAATATCCTATAGGGATGTAACACATTATAATATGTCATAGACGGTTAGCTTATTGAAGCTTTGTAATTTTATATAGTTCAAGAGTGCAACTCTAAGCTTTAGTGGAGAAGCGTTAGAATTGATAATTATAAAATATATATCTAAGATCTTGTATTTTATAATTATAGAAACTTGAACTATATATGTCTATCGGGTCCTCTTTGCTAGCTCATAATAAATCTTGTAACGATACAACATATTTTTTCTACATATTGATGACTTATGTTAAATTATTAGATTGGCTGATATTCGATAAGATTGGATTTAATAATTCATATTAGTTTATCAATTTTTATAAATTAATTCAAGATAAACATGTTGAATTATTTGGATAATTTTTATTTTCTATGAAATTATCTAGATATGACTGTTTTAATCAGATAATCTCTTTATTGGGTTATTTGAATTAAAATTGAGGCTCTATCTTAGATTCTCGGGTGGGAACTAATATATTCTTAGGGATCAAGATTATTGTAAGTTCGGCAGGCCGATGGAAAACTTCGGCTCGTCGATGGAGTAAGTTCAGCAGGCAGATCTAGGCAAGAATCTGTATATGCATTTTTGACATGTTTTTTTATAAGAAGTTAATCTAGACTTTAATTTTGACGCCTAATCTAATAAGGCTTAACCCCAAATTCGACTACTATAAATAAGGGGTGAGTTTTTGTAACGCCCCGAAATTTATTTAATGTTAGTGTAATGTAAATGATGAATTAGTGTGCCATAATTAACGTTTTAACTTTAATTAGATTATTTGGTTGGAATTTGAAATTTTGGTTGTTTTGTTAAATTGATGCATTTAAATGATTTCTTATTGTTTTAAAATGATGTTTTGAGTTTTAAAACACAACAATTTGTAAAATGTTAAAAATACTCCGTTTTGCAAAACCGTGGGCGGCACATGGTTTTCGCACAGTAAAACCGCCCACCGATTTTCTCTATTTATTTCCTTTTTCTCTCTCTCTCCTCACTCTCACGCAGTCTCTCTCTCTCTTCCCTCTCTCTTTCTCGGCAGCCCCTCTCTCTCTACATCTCTCTCAAATTTTTAAACCCAATTTCGAATCCAAGCTTCGGGTTAGCAAGGAGGAAGCTCGGGGACGTGATTCGGCAACCGAGAACGCGGATTGAAGCTTCGATTCGAGGTTAGATTCGAAATTTCTAAACTTTTTACAAAATTTTCAATTTTGTGTGTTTTTGAAATCTAAGTTTGTTTAAGCTTAGAAAACCTTGGATTTGAGTTAGATGAACTTAGAACAACTAGAATCTAAGCTTAGATTGAAGAAAAACGGATTGAATTCAAGATTTTTCATTTTTCCCCTCATTTTCTCATTTTCGGATTTTTGAGGATTTCGAGTTCAAATCTTGTTTAAATGAGTCCAAACATGTTTTAGAATGTTTTTCTATCAACTATGATTATTTTTCATGCCTGGGATTTGAGAAAAACAGGTTGGAACCAAGATTTGGATTTTGGGGATCGAGAAACCCGTGGCTGGGATTTCTGGATTTTCCCAGTTCGGCAGGCCGAACTGTGTGTTCGGCAGGCCGGAGTGATGATCGGCAGGCTGGTGTTCTTCCGACCGGCAAGCCGAATCTGGGGAAATGTTCGGCAGGCTGAACCTTGCTTCCGGCAGGCCGAACTGTGCAGTTCGGCAGGCCGAAGCAGGGCGTCCGGCAGGCTGACCGAGGCATGGAAAATTTTGTGATTTTTACCCGTTTTCACTGTTTTGAACCCAGATTTAAATCCCAACCTTATAGGATGATTTTAAAGGTACAAATGGCACACTAGGACATCATGAAATGATTTAGTAACATAGAATGTCTCGAACTAGATATTGATCGACTTAGTTTGTATCTAGGATCGTTCGTGGTTCCGCGGAGCTAACGTATAGCGGGCCGGGATTTCGGTGTGGGGCACCGGCACGAGTATTGAGGTAGGACTTCTATCCTATTTCTTTGGTAGCCTGGTTTTGAGATGATTTGGCTTTGAAAATGATTTCTATCAAAATGCTTTCAACGGTTGTTTGAAAATGGTTTTATCGGTTATATTTTAATATACCGTGATATGAAATGAATTTCATAATAAATGTAATTGACAACACTCGGTAATTGGGTTTTGAATGATAATGATAATAAACACATGGGCATGATGCCATATCAGAGATCGGGTCGTGTAGCGATCGACCTTGGGGGCAGGTCCCGAAACCCAGCTGGGCCACTACGGTGGTGATATCATGGTTTGCCTAGGTAAAAGTAAAATGGTGTTTTGATTTGACGAGTAGACTATTCTGTGTCAGGATGGTTCTACTCAAATTATTTATTTATTTATTAATTTAAGTTTCCTTTTGAATAACTTCTAATAATGCTATGTTCCTTTGCATTAAATTATTTTTATAAAACATAGTCCTACTGAGCCTTTCGCTCACGTTTTATCTGTTTTAAATTCCCCCCTTCTAGGTGGTTTCCCATTTAGGTTTGGAGAAGATTCTTCGGACCGAACTCAGGAGCAATAGGAGAATTTATTTATATTATGTATTATTAATCAAGGCATGTAAGATTTTAACTTTATTCGTACTTGGACTGTAATTGTATTTATGATATTGTCAGTACCATGTGTGTGCACAAGTTGTGGGTTGTGGAACCCATATTCGCGGTTTTTATTTAATTTCTATTATTTGCCTAATATTTTATAAATTCTTTTATAAAATGTGGTGGAAAATATTCTTAATTTTCATTTAATTTGATTCTTAAACTCTCGATTTCAATTAAATCCTCTTTTAATTAATCTAAATATTCCGCAACGTCACCTCCCGTGCTTCGGGGCGTGACAGTTTTCTCAGTTATTCAGATCATTTAAAAAGCAAAGAATGAGTATTTTAGTTTGAGAAATTCTAAAACTCACTAAGAACTATTGTTTAACATCAAGAACCTTAGTTTTAAGTATTCTTAAGTAGTTGGAAGGAGAGTCACCTGAGGAAAAGCTGTATGACGTATGACCACCCACACTCCAATCATAGATAGAGAATAGTAAAGAAGACTAGTTGGTTAAGGCTCTTCTATGACGTTTTTCTCTTCACAGATTACTATTGCTTTTCAGTTCACAAAAGAAGTTAGTAAGATCTGTCATTAATTTATATATTTAGCATATCAAACTTGTGTTTTGGAAAATATTTTGAATTAAATTTTTTAAAAATTCCACTGCGTTGTCATTTCTAACAATATTAACTTGTAAATACTGTATGTTAAATACAAAAATTCACCGGTAACTTTGTCCGACTACCGACAGCTGAAAAAATATAATACTAACATGTAAATATTATATTAATATGTAAATAGAAAAAAATTACTGACAACTTTGTCAGACTATCAATGGCCAAGAAATATAGTATTAACCTGTAAATACAAAAATTTACCAGTGATTGCGCTGGACCACTGACAGCTAGAAAATATAGTATTTATATATAAATATTATAATTACCTATAAATACTATATTTACATTAAATACAAAAATTTACTGGCTATGTCGTTGGACATCATCGGTTAATACAAAAATCACAATACACAAAATCAACTTTCTCATAACCAAATCACTATATCATATCAAATGCAAAAGTAAAAATCCATTTGAGCAAAAATTCACAAAATTATAGAATCTTATTATCTTCGTTCTCAAAAATTAGATCCAAAAGCAAAAATACATTTCAACAAAAAAAAAACTTCAGAACTTATCTGAAAAGGACCAGCGAACACCGTTAGCTCATCATTAAATCTCTATTGCCGTCACTACCGCCATCAAATAGTTGTCGTCTGATCGTTATCATCGCCATCATATCTTTGTTGACATCATCATCACGATGGATGCTCGAATCCAACTTTGAGTGCAAATCCAACATCGAAGCAAACATCGTAACTCAACATTAGATCTTTCGATATTCTTTGTCGACTTCTATATCTCGGGCGCACCATCTTCTTAGGCTTCGGCAACTTCAAAACACGACGTCTTCTCTAGATCTAGCAACTGAGGTAGTGATGTCTGGATAGGGCGACGTTGATGACAACAGAGATGATCGTGCCCGATCTGGTGACACTGGAGCTAGAGGTGTGTCATAGATTAAGGTACGACGCCATTGAAGCTTTCGATGACTTGGAGGAAATTAGAGGAAAAGAGATAGATGAAAGAGAGGAACGAGAAACGGGAAAAAAAAAACAAGGAAAAACTATATCAGATATTGAGGGGTATTTTAGGGTTTTCCATTGTTGTAAAATACTATTTTATTAATATATATTATTTACTCTACAGTTTTAAAACTGCTGACATTATTTATTAAATTGGTAACAAATCTGCTATTTACTACAATTTCTTTTAGTTATATGTGCTCTTCACTATTTTTATGCATTAATTTTGTTTTATTCGTATTTTATTTTAGATATTAGTCATAAAAATGAGTCTTTCGTACCAAAGATGCTCAAAAAATTAGTCTTTTTTTGCCGTAAAGAAACATTTGTAGGATATAGGAGTTGGAAATACCCAAATAATGATTTGTGATCTGATAGAATATTAATCAAATATCATGCCCACTGTAATGTGACTAAATTCAATATTATTATCATAAACAGGAGATGAGCTACATTAGGCCAAGGAAGTCCCCCACCTCCAACCCAATGGCTCTTTTTAATTTTACTCCCTTAAAAAATATTTTCACTATGTTTTTACTACTCACCCCTCCTAAAATCTTACAAATTGTATAATAAAAGTAAGTTTTTACAAATATTCCAAAATATCCAATTTTTTTACTTATTTCAAACTTAAAACTTCAAAGAAATCAAAAACTATCTATAGATAAAAAAAAAAAAATAAAAAAAAAAAAAAAAAAAAACATATTTGAGGCTCTAGTTTTGAAAAGTGAAATTAAATTCTAAGTTTAGGCTTTAGTCCGATACACGGGGCTGCTAAAGTGTGACATGCATTGAAGGAAGATGAGGCAAAGACTTGGTCTTTTAAGTGGTGAATCTATGCCATCTTAAAAGATTCACCACTTAAAAGAGCCAATAAACAATTTTCATTTCATTGGCTGATACATGTCCTCCTACAATCTTTTTATTTCTTTAACTTTTTAACTTTTTTTTTTATTTTCTCTTCTATTTGTTAGTTTTATTTCTTTTATTTTTTCATTTTTTATTTGTTTTTCTCGTCATCTTTTTTTTCTTTTATTCTCCTTTTTTTTACTTTTGTTTTCATTGTTTTTTTCGTGCTTCTTCCTTTTTATTTGTATTTTCAATGCTTTAAATCTTAATATCAAAAAAAACTTTATAAGAACTTTCATATCTTTGTATTGAAAACAAATAAAAATTATACATGCGCAGGGCGCGTGCTCATCACTAATGAAATATTAAAAAGTTGGTTATGATGATAAAATTGATATGAAAATTAATGGAAGGGCACCAGGTATGCAATTAAAAAAAAAACATGTTAGTTAGAAGTAAAACATTATTGTAACTCTGTCACCCATTGTTGTAATCTGCAACTTAAAAGGCTTGTAATACCCATGCAGTGTTCATGTAACATCTACAATGTAATCAGATATCAATCGCTTATACTTGTTCCAGTTTTGTTAGATCATTTGTGCTATTTACTTTGTATGAACATTAATTGTCTGCAAATAATGATCACAAAAAGTGATCTATTAAGATGATAATAAATGATTTTGACTTGGAACAAATATTACGCAATGTCTAAGGAACACATAGATGTACTACAAAACTATTACTTTGTACAATCTCCGTTATATTCAAAATTGTCATATAACCATACACATAACAATGAATGTGCAAAAAATTTGAAACTGTTGTAATCCTTATATTAAAAAATGGAAAATGTTATTTGCACAAGTTAACCTTGTTAATATTCACATTGCTTGATGATAAAATTTATTAACTCAATTTCAAGATTCTACAAAATATAGATTGTACTTCATTAGGATGGTTGTACTTCCTATGATTGAGTTATAGTAGGGGTCTTGGCCAAGTTTGCAATACATTAAATCCAAACCAATTTACCAGATTGGATTAGATTGAAAAAATTGGTAATAGATTGAGATTATCTTAATTCAAAAGTTACAAATTAAATTACTCATTGAGCATCAAGCCAATAAACATGTTCATTGATAATGGGGGAGAACCCAACCCAATTTCAAGTGTGTTTGTCTGTTATGACTTGTTAGAATAGTGCAAAAATATTGAGAAGAAATAATTTTAAATTCGGAGTCAACCTGGCATGCAGTTGGGCATGAGACTAGCGTCAATGTTGACATCGGCCTAACAAGCTAAGACTGACACGAGGATCAACATAATATGTCGAGAGTGGCACTGTGGTAGGCGTGGACCAACGAGATATGACTGATGATCGGGATTGGAATCCAAGTGGTTTAAGCAGAAATAGGTTGATAAATTTTTCTAGAGACTTGTTGGCAAAGTTTTGAGAAAATTTGAGCTAAATTGTAATTTTCCTAAATTAGGGGACAAAATATAATTTTTTATGTGATTAAAGTATTTCTAAAAAATTATACTCTTACTCCTTCAAATTTTCTGTGGTTTTTAATTTTTTATGTCATTTAAACATTTCTAAAACTACAAACCCAAATCCTCTATGGACCTGTTTGGGAGGACTACCTACAAGGTGTTTTTTACCTTTTGGGTTTGAAAGATGTTTTTAAAAGTATTTAAATGATCTGTCATAAGTGTTTTAGATTTCCAAAAATGCTTCCAGTCAAAGCCATAATATGTGACTTCTCAAAAAAACATTTCTAAAATAGACTTTAAAACTCATACCGAAGTTTGAATGACACATTATAAACTTTATTATAACTTTTTATTACTTGTTAAAAAAACTTAAACTTATTTTGACACATTTTAAAAGGTCATTTGACCATTTTTAAATATGGTTTCAAACACTTAATGAAAAGTCATAACTTTTAAATCTTTTCTTCCAGTGACTAAAAGCACAAACAAAAGCCCTGACAAAGAGGCTCTATTATCCTGTGTTGCTGCCAAACCACTCTATTGTGCAAACTATAAAACTACATTTTACAAAACTACCTTGTAAGTATTATATTAGCAAGGGTGATTAAGCAACTTTCTTAATTCACCCGGTCAACAATAGTAAACATTAAATTGATGTCCCGACCATTAAGTAGAAAAAAGGGGTCAATTTTGGATGATCTCTTAAGCAATAATCATTCACAAGGGTAATTTGTGTGAATAACAAGTTGTCACCTTATTATTTGTATTTTCTATCATCTTTTTTTTTTATGTATTTAACATTTTCTCGTTTTGGTAAATAACGTTTAATATTATCTTTAATAATACAGCGCAGACCTTGTTAATGACTGTTGTCATTCAGTTAATTATGTGCAAATATTACCTGATTTGTCTTATCCTCCACTTTTAGATGTATTTTGTTCATTGTATTTCTCACTTTTGCAATTTTGTCTATACATAGGCCCTTAATGAACATTACTTAGCTCCTACCAGATACATATTCGCCAACGTTTTATCGAGAAAAAAAAAAAAAATCTTAGCCAACTCTTAAGCAAAATCCTAACCCTTCAAATTTCGTCCAACGGTTGACAAAAACTGCCCAACTGGCAACCACTAATTCCCTTGCCGGATGAAATGCATATCCTTAGGGTATGTTTGGCTGAATATTCAAATCAATTTTTGAATCATTTTGCTACAGTATTTTCTCTCACAAAAATTTAAATCTTCATTCAAATACTCTACTCAAATACTCGAACCAAATGGGCCCTTAAATTCTATTAAATTCTATCACATAGATAGTTCATTGAGAAAAAGAACATGAAAATAGATAAAATACAAGACAAAAACTGCCCAACTGGCAACCACTAATTCCCTTGCCGGATGAAATGCATATCCTTAAATTCTATCACATAGATAGTTCATTGAGAAAAAGAACATGAAAATAGATAAAATACAAGGCAAAAATATGGACAAAGTTAAAATATTATATATATAATTACGTTGTAATTTTCGTTTAAAATTTTTCTTCCTCTCAAAAAGATTTTCTGACTCCGTTGTTGATCATAAATAAAAGTCATTATGTACCTAATTACATAAAATGATATATACTATGCATACACACACACACACACATATATATATATATATCTGAGATGATGACATTATATATGTTAGCCATATGTAATTAGTTCTTATTTAGGATCCTTGGAAAAATCCAAACTATCTCCTTGATAGTACATTCCAATAAATTACAATTTTACTTTTGTTCCATCATAACTGTAGACTTTGCAGTCTCTAATGTCATCAAAATCAACTCCTAAAGAATGATATTGCTGATACCACTAAACTAGAGCAAATCACAGTCAGCATCCACCAGAAAAAAATAATCCAAATGTAGTCAGTAAAGGTTGATTTTTAGCGATGACATGTTATCATTGAAAATTACAATGACAACCGATTGAATAACCATTTACTTTAATGGTAGGGCTCACTTTTAGCGACGACAAATTTGGGACAAAATCTCGCGGGAAGAAAAAAATCTTACAGAGAGTATAGTACCTCCTACAAGTGAAAAAGAGAAAAAAAATAATAAAAATGTAAACTAAAGGGAGTAGACACGACATATTTTATTAGACTTCTATTATTATTATTATTATTATTAGACCATATAGTGTGTTTTATTTTGAGATATGTTATGTTATTTGATTTTATGTAGTGTATGTGTTATTTTATGTTATGTCACTTTATATTAATTATAAAAATTTTATTAATTATCATTGCATTCAAATCATTTCAATCAGTATTAATTTAAAATTAATTATTTAATTACAATTAAAAATTTATTTTCTATATTAAAAAACGAATTATACGTACGAAAAAGTTTTAGCGACGAGATAATCATCGCTAAAGCCATATAAAATTTGAAAAATTTTAATCTTTTAACGACAAAAATTTTGAAAATTACAATGGCTTCGAATATTGCTGACGTTATGCAACTTCATTCATGGCTTTAAGAAGTCATCGCCAAAACTTAGCGACGACATGTCGTGTTTTAGCGACAACTTTTGTTGTCACTAAAGCCTACTATTCCTGTAGTGATCTGTTTGAAATTTATTATCTAAGCCAAATACATTTTGTGAACAACACATATTTAGTAGTGACTTTGAAAAATTCTCATGTTAAAAATATTTAAATGGAAATTCTATAGTTCGTTTTATGATTAAGAAACAAATTAAAAGAAATATTACATGTACGTTTGTGTGTGAATAATTAACCAAATATGTGACTAAACCTATAGATATCATGTAACATTGGGGATGTTTTAGCAAAAAAAAAAAAAATGTTATATTGGAGATGCATGAAAGGGTAACCAGGTTTTCGAAATTTCTATATAACATACTTCTTTTATAGCTATTTATTTAAAAGCTCAAGACTAAGTATCAGATAATCTAGTAAATGTTTAATGTTTTAGCCTCATGAATTCATAACATTATATCAAGGATAATTTGCACTTTTATTTGTTAAATTTTTGTCGATTAGTAAATTATCTCCTTAATTTTTAATTTGTCGAAAAATTATCCCTTAAATTAATAAAACATTATAAATTGAAGGGATTTTGAATGACAATAAAACACGTAATATTAATGCAATATTACAAATATGAAGGTGTTTCCTTTCAAATTCTAACAGCCATCATTGATTTGGAAGACAACTATCGATTCGCAAAAAGTTGAGAGGACAACCGCACAACAATCCTACTATGAAAGAAATCATGCTAAACACCAATTCTTATAACGGCACTTCCAAGATAAATGATGTAGTTTTGACAAAACCAATAAAGTTGATTATATGGGATATTCTAAAGGTTCGGTATCTTATCTTTTAGATCTATATGTAATATAATATAATTTCTCCAGCACTACATCTCGATAATGGCTGAAAGTGCACTCGACTTTATAAACCCTGTACATGCATGCGGTATCTCTTGTTCTATCTTTTTTTCTATGTAAAGCTGCACGTAAGGTTTCTTTTTTCACAGAAGGAATCTCATTAGACAGCCAAGGAACAATCCTGCACGAAGCAAATTCTCACTGTACAATAGAGTATTTCATGGTTTCAACAATAAGCCAAGGAATTATATAACTTATGTCTTACTGCATAATTTTAAACACCAGTTGACCCAGCTTTCACTATCAGTGGTTATTTGGCTAGAAAATTCATTATTGTTGTGCAGATGTTCGTACATTCCTTGGAATTCATTTTTTCTTTTCATCAAGTCTAAAATATTGAAGATAAATTGCAAGAACAACACTTGAGTTCAGTGCAATTACACTATTACGTATACAAGTGTGATATAAATACCTTGTTATCCTTTTTTAAGTTATGGAGCCTAGTTATTATCCTTGTATAGAGATAGCACTCCGATTAGGCAAAAATTTCTGTAAAGGTATTTTGGGATTTCACATTTGTAAATTTGCTTGTCCTGTTATATATATATATATATATATATATATAGGGCATGTTTACTGTCCTCATACTTCCTCTGTCCAAGCCAACTTAACATTTTTTTATACGATTATAACAATATGTCATATCAAACATAACATCAAGCTTTGATCAGTTGTCATATATTTTGTTATAAAAATGATATATACCACGTCTTTAATTTAGAGACACTATATCAAAAAAATCTAGAAAATTTGAAATAGCTATGGGCCTGTTTGGTATTGCTTTCGGAGCTGCGTTTAGTTTCTGTAACCGTTTATAACAGTTTAGTGTTTGGTAAACTCTGGTTTTAAAAAGTTGCTTTTTGAAACTATTGCGCAGCAGGAAAAGTTGAGAAGCGAGCCAAGAGTTGCTTTTTTATAGCAGCTTCTGCTTTTATAATTTAAAATTTCTAAACTAACCTTAATAAATAATAAATGATTTCCAATCTACTCATTTTTTATTTAGCAGATTAAAGAAAATCAAATAACACGTTTTGCTTTCAACAAAAAGTATTGCCATTCAAAAAAAAAGTACTTGAAATAAATCATATAAAAATTTGAATAAATCAATTCTAATTCAAATGATTCAAAGTAATTTATTTTTCTAAAAGTATATTACATAATAAAAATAAAATAACATTTTTAGCTAAAATAGTTAAAAACTAGAAGTATAAATATGCTTAGCAAAATATATCTATTTTCCTCATTATACATCTCCATAGCAATTTATACATAGTTTCTTAAACACCTACAATTCTGCTTTTGATTCTCACAACAGCTTTGAAAAAAATTTGTCAAATGCCTACCTGCTTTTGGTCCATAGCATAACACAACAGAAACACAACACAATAGAAACTACAGAATAACACAACAATACCAAACTAGCCCTAAAAATTTAGTCTAAATACAAACTGCTATTTGGCAACGTTAAAAGATAATATAAGCTCAAATGATTAGTCCAAATTGAAATTCTCGATTCAAACTCATTTGTTACAGTAAAAACTATTCACTTTTTTCTTTTTCACTCTTCTAACTCAAATTTAAAAATCTCAAAATTTTTACATTTCAACTTCGATTGAGACGATTTTTCTTCGTATGTATTTAAAATGAAGAGAGGAACAACTATCTATATTGCCCATGAAATTTTGTCATATACATTGATATTGTTTTAGTTTCATTAGAAAATAATATCAGTTCAAGCTAATGTTTTGAGCATCCATCCAAACACCAATTAAATAATTTGAACTAATTGTTTGAACTTATTTTTTCTTTTAACGTTGTCAAACACCAATTTATGTTTGGACTAAATTTTTTGGTCTAAACTATGCTTTCCAAAATAGAGTCGCAATGTTTCTATAAAAAAAATAGCTATTTCAAAATTTCCATACTTTTCTTTATTTTGGGTTTCCATATTAAGAATATGGTATATATCCTCTTTTAGAACAAATTATACGACAATATTAGATGATCAAAACTTGATATTATGTTTAATATAACACATTATTATTATCCTATAAAAAATTGTTATGTTGGTCTGGATGGTCCATACTTTTGGGCGTGAGGACCATAGACATGCCTTGTGTGTGTGTATATATATATATACATAAAAGGTGGACATCATATTTAAAGTTAAAAGACAAAAGCGAAAGAAAACATATAAAGTTATGAATTATGCAATTCTCTTGTAAACATCTTTTTAGTGAATTTCTATATTCGAAGTGAATTGTGTATGAAACAATAATATAATCAAGTGCTTTAGAACAAATAGAATGTTATGTCTGCAATAGGAGGCACACAATACACAATGGGGCAAGCACTAGCTGACAAAGGGCCTTACTACTCGATAGTAGCTATTTTTTTTAGAACATAAAAAGGGTTATAATGATAGTGTATCAAGTTAACCCTCCAATGCCTTGCTTTCTCCCGTGCCATATAAGTTTCTACAAAGTGGATTGTCTATATACCTTGTGCATTGCAAAAAGGGACTCGAGTACCCAAAACCTGATTTAGGAGAATGACCCCACCAAGTGACTAAAGGTTACTGCTCGAAAGTATGAAACTCCTCTCCAATTCCATTGTTGACTTTATCTACAAAAAGAGTGTGGAGGATGAGCGCCCAAATGGTAATTTGTCCTTTTTCCAATTCGTCTAAGTTTGGTAGTTACTATTTAAGATCTATTAAAGGGTCCACTCAGCCATAGAAAGATGATGGAGATTCCATCCACAAATTTTCTTCCTTAAGTGTTAGTACTTTTAGCCGTACACATAATCATCTGTGTGTTGTTACTCCAAGATGCGAGTTTAGTTGCATTTTTCAGGATAGGAAGTTTACATTACAAAGGTAAAGGATAATTGGTTAAATGATATTAAAAATATAAACAAGAAGGTAATTTGCCTTTGGTGGCTACCTTGCTCGATAAGTTCACCACCAACACCTCGCGTTTTTGGACATAGTGATTGTGGTGGTAAAGGCGTGGTAGAGCTAGTATTCTTTGACGTTGGCTAGTGTCCAAACAAGATAAATTAAGCCTCTCAAACCACAAGATGAAGAGGCGCTCTGAAAGCGACCCAACCCGTGCAAAATCAATATATTTTTTATCCCCAAAGACGGGGATAATAGATTTTGTTTCGAAAGAATTCGATTCCACAATCAGAATGTTAAAACTTGCAAGAATTGTCGAAAATGACTCAGAATGTTAGGCAGAAACTTTGCAAAACGCTGAAATCACTGAAGCAGTTTTGCAGGATAAAACAATCAGCATTCAACCTTGGCACCTAGATCAAATGTACAAGTTGACAATACCATACAAATTTAACTACATAGTCCAAGCCATATGTTCATTTACCAAGCCAGACAATTTCGAACGCTTCTTTTAGAGAATCCGCTATCTCCAACGAGTCCATTAACACAATTAGTAGTTGATCAAGATGGGGATGGTGACTGGGAGAAAACAGATTAAAGTATGCTACGCTACTTCTCAAATCATTATGAATATTCCACCAACATGCAAATCTCATTTGGGATTCCTAAGTACGATGATGACGGAATCTCCACGCAGGAACATTTTACTGATGAATCTGTCTTTGTTAACTGGCTGAGCCTTTTTCTTGCCCTTCCCTGTCTTCGGAACCTAAAGAGATGAAGCAAACAGAAGTGTAGCATTTTACTGGTGGAAGCACTACCTGGGACATAGATCAAAGATGAAATAAATAACATACCTCCGTCCACATCTCTCTAACATTTTCAAGAACCATGTTGCAGTGACGATCAAAAGCTCTCACTCGACCCAGAAGCTTTTTGTTGTTGCGACAGTTAATGAGCACCTATTTGCAAGGAGAAAAAATTAAGTTCATCAAGGAACCCACATTTTACTTGAGATGTAAAGCAAAGGTTGAACATTAGAGAACCATGATAATCATCAGCGAGAACCAAGTTTTACTAGAGATGTAAAGCAAGAAAGAGAAAGAGAACTACACATAGTGTGACAATGACACACTCAAACCTTATCACAAAAATAACAAGTACAACACTCTATTTAGCATCACCAAATATATAACTATCAGCTCTTAACTGAAAAATGCATCTTTGAATTTCCGTTTTCACATCAATCACTTATAACTAGATTTGACATCTGTAACTTATAATTTATTTCTCATTAAATTAAATAGTTAAGATAAAACAAATAATAAAAATATTCAAAACGTTTTTTTTCCCAAAATAATGATAATAACAATAATACAAAATCACATCCCACACATATAATGCTTGGGATTTTGTGAGGGTATTCATGGGATGCTTAAACCATGATACATTTTTGTAAATAATAAATAAAAGAATTCTTATTTAACATAGTTAATAGAGATGACAAGTAGATAAATGGTTATATCAAATCAAGTATTGCAAGTATTATTTAGTGAAAAGTTCTGAGAAAAAGAAGTTCATCGTTCAACTTTCGTACTTTCTTTCTCTATTGTCACAAACTTAGCGTCATCACTGATCAAGGATACTGTAGGTCTTTTGGTAGAATATACATCAAAAGCCAATAATTATTCATTAACAGGTCAGAAGATATTATTTCCCTCCTGAAGATTGCATACAGAAGTTTGTGAAATTGACATTTTCCATAAAGTAATTTACAAGCATTCATTACCTGTGTGTTGTTTTTAACACTCATCATCAGAACAGAAAGTGGACCAGTGTTGAATTCCTCGTCTTCAGTCTTGCCATTCTGCAGCAATCAAACAGTTCTATGAGCAAAACATTAAAAACATGAGGTTTCAAGAGTTAGATTACAAGAGGAAAATTTTTTTACTTCCAAACAGAAATGAAAGGAAAACAAGGACATATCCATTGATCAAATGAAAATCCCCTATCAGGGTCAATTTGTCAAAAAAGAATAATAATCAGACATCTAATCACCAATGCATGCATATACAAGACATAGATAGAGAATTTAAAAAAAAAAAAAATCCACTACGGTAAGATAATATAAAGGACATACTAAAAGTGCTGTAAATTAAATAAAATAAGTTGAGTAATCACTTACATCTTCCTCCATTGGCCGACTGGAGAAGCAAAGTCACAAATTAAATAAAAACAAAAGGAAAAAAGTGTTAGGGTTTCAGGGGGAAAAAAGAAAAGAAAAAAAAAAAGGAAAAAGATGATCACCAAACTATATGCCAAAGCAAACATAGACCAAAGAATACCTCATTGTGAACTCTGAATGCCTCTAAGTTGAAACTCTTGATTGATCTGGAGATCATAGAAAGGAATATATATATATATATATATATATATGTTTAAAAAAGAGTAACGTGTCAATGAAAGATGGAAAGATGTGTACATGAAGAACAATTGAACACATGACCAAAACAACAAAAAAGGGAAAAGTTGCAGCGGCTCAAGTCCACTGGTAGAGCAGAGGAGAAAAAATTGCAATAATACTATATGTCCCAAAGACAATGCATATATTATGTTTTGCTGTGCATAATTATATATCACTGAGTTAAAGTCTTAGCCTCTTCAGTTCAGGTCTCCAAAATTTTCCGCATGGGATAACTCGGTAGAACAAAATTTTATTTTCTGGTCATCCTCAAAGGCAATACAATATTACAAACAATGGAACTCCATTTCATAGTTTTAGGAAAGAATTTTGACGTGAAGACCAAAAACAGACAAGGTTCAACTACAGGAGAAGTCCATTAGCAATTACAAAAAAGTGGGTTTCAATATGTTTAAAAAAAATAAAAAGACAAACAAATTAAAGCTCAGGGAGAGCTCAGAATTCTAAAAAAATTCAAGAAGTACATAAAAGACACTACTTCAACATAAATCCCACTTCTCCTCAGTTCTTCCCCGTGTACCAATTACTCATATTAGTGAGTGCGTATGTGGAAAGTTTTTATATTATTCAGCTTAGCCTCTTCAGTTCAGGTCTCCAAAATTTTCCGCATGGGATAACTCGGTAGAACAAAATTTTATTTTCTGGTCATCCTCAAAGGCAATACAATATTACAAACAATGGAACTCCATTTCATAGTTTTAGGAAAGAATTTTGACGTGAAGACCAAAAACAGACAAGGTTCAACTACAGGAGAAGTCCATTAGCAATTACAAAAAAGTGGGTTTCAATATGTTTAAACAAAATAAAAAGACAAACAAATTAAAGCTCAGGGAGAGCTCAGAATTCTAAAAAAATTCAAGAAGTACATAAAAGACACTACTTCAACATAAATCCCACTTCTCCTCAGTTCTTCCCCGTGTACCAATTACTCATATTAGTGAGTGCGTATGTGGAAAGTTTTTATATTATTCAGCTTAGCCTCTTCAGTTCAGGTCTCCAAATTTTTTCCGCATAAAATATCTCGGAAGAACGAAAGTTTTTTGTGCCATCATCCTCAGAGGCAAGGCATTACATCAGATTTCAACTCAGAAAAAAAAAAAAAAAAGTAGACTATATAATTTTAGAGCGCAAAAAAGTCCCACCCTAAAAAACTTTAAGTAATCATGTAGAATCTGTAGAAACGTCTTTATAAAAACAAATCACAGTCAAAATGTAGTTAAAAAATCCGCTTTCAAATATTACTTTAAATCGATTGGGTTTTTCTGGAATCTAAATTTCGGATTGGACTCTATTCGTCTTCTTCTATGTTTATTGTGACAAAAAGAAATAAAATTAAAGATCAAAATAACCTAGCAAACTAACCATAAATAGAAACATTAAGATAGAGAACAAAAAGTTCAAAAATCCAAAACCCACCGAAGCTATGAAAAGAGACTCCAAAGAACATTTTTCCATTTCTTTCTTCTGTTTCTCAACTATCGTAAAATTAAATTTGAAAAAAGAAGAAGAAGAAGAAAACATATACACATACATATATATATATATATATAGCTTGCATAAACATTGTCTCTTCAGTTCAGGTCTCCATAAAGATTCCTCATAATTCTCAGAAGAACGAAAGTTAATCAACTTAGATCATCACAAGAGACAACAGAAAATGGCCCCAAATCATGCAAAACAGAAACCCAAACGGAAAGGAGAAGAGAGAAGGGAATAAAATAAAAACAGAGTAAAAAGAACCAAATAAATATCAAATAAGCGAAGAAATGAAGCACCGAATTTCATACCTTTTCGGTATACCCTCGGACTGATGGTAGATGTACAAATTTGAAAAGAGTGAAGAGCTCGAGTCTAGACTTTCCCTCTTTGATAGCGGGAAACCATATACAAAACCCTAGACCTGGGAAACTAGGGGTTTTCCATCCATCAACTTAATTGGGCCGGGCTTTCTCCAAATTTTGTGTGGACCCAAATTAATGCGTCATCACCAGAATGCACTTTATATATGAGCACACACGCATACCTAGTAGCCTAGCCGTACAAGACCAAAAACTTTGTACTTGTATAATACTATCCTGTGCCCAGTTAGACACACGAGCAGCCACGTTCTTTGTTTGCCGTTTGTTGTTTGCCGTTTGTTGTTTGTTGTTTGGTTCTTTTCTTTTCTTTTCTTTTCTTTTATTTTTGGACAACCAAATAACCATTTTCTTCTGTGCGTTGGAGAAATATTAATGGCTAACCAAGAGGACGCAGCAGCAGCGAGGATGGTGGACCCGGAGAAGCAGAGGCTGCTGATAAGCCAGCACCGAGAAAAGCACTTCACGGCCGGCGAGGTTGTCCGTGACATAATCATCGGAGTATCGGACGGCCTCACCGTTCCCTTCGCCTTGGCTGCCGGACTCTCTGGCGCCAATGCCTCCTCTTCCATTGTCCTCACTGCCGGCATCGCCGAGGTCGCTGCCGGCGCCATTTCCATGGGTCTCGGCGGGTATATTTTCTTTCTTCATTTTTTTTTCCTTTTATCTTGTATATATATTAAGATATTTTATTTTATTCACCATATTTATTTATTTATTTATGTTTGTGCATAAGAACCATATGGATTTTTCGTTTTCAGACCACATAAGAAGCCGGTAAAAATTTTAAAGGACCCCGTGAAAATTTAATTGCTTATATCAGACATCCGTTGTCAAAAAAGTTTTCTAATGACTGTTTAATGTGTATTATTGTGATTGTAATTCTTTATATCTATATATATATATAGGTGACAACGAATTGCGAGGAAATAGAATAAAATAGCTTATGATGTTGCAAACTGAGATTTGTTTTTCTTTTGCATTTTCGAGGATTGAAAAGATACAACTTTATATAAATATAATATGTATTGATTGACATATGTTTTTCTTGGATTGAAGATAATTTATTTTTATTGACTTATTTTATTTTATTTATATATTTAAGTGTTTCAGGTGTATTATGATGAGATCATTTCAGGTGTATTTCTGATAACAAACATTTTTTTAATACTAGCATATTTGGACGTTCTATTGTTTTAAATCACTTTATCAATCTTATACTAAAATTTATCATTTTGTGGTTGAATTTTATAAAGAAACATAGGTTAGTGAGAATAAGATAATTGTATATTATATCTCATATTTATATTAAAAAGAATTTACAAAGGACTCTATCATTAAAGGAGATTTCTTTTTTTTTTTTTTTTTGCTTTTGTTTTGATATGGTTATGTATTATATATATATATATATATATATCTATATATATTATGTTAATGATTATATATTATATGATACCTTTAATTTCTTTCCTTTGAAATTTTGAAAAAAGCTTAGGATTTAACAAAAAATGCAAGGGCTCCGCTTACCCCTGTTTTATCAAACATGTTGATTTTCCTCACATATATATTTTCAAAATTGAAAAGGTTGAAAAGTAACAAGTGGCATGAACATCCTCCTTTATTCTCCACAATCCTCCAATTTGTTTCACCTCAGTTTTTCAGTAAATTGTACATAATAATAATATAATGAAGTCCTTCTTAGATTGTGTTTTAAGTTCTAACTGCTAATTACATCCTAATTTCTTTAAGGTTTTGCACCTTTGATTATTTTGCAATACAAGAAGAAATAGCTTAGCAGGAACCGAAACGGAATCACCCATTATTGAATGTAAAATGAATTACCCATTTTTTTTATGTAGTTGAGCCTTAAAACCTGTTAATTGTGTAATTTTATATTTTTTAAAATTTTTGGAAGAAAATATTTTTCAATTCATTCTAAAAAAATCATAAGTTTGTATATTTAAATATATATAATGGTTTAGCATAAATGTAAATAATATTTTAAGGAAGTTCAAAAAATATGAAAACCCTACTAATGCTAATCATGATAATTGTAGTGTGATCATATTAAGGTTGGAATTAAATGTGATTATGAGAAATATAATGAATACAAATTTTAATATTCAAATGAGAAACCTCTAAATTAAATGTTCACGTCGATAATTTCTTAGATTATGTTTCAAATAATATAATACAATATAAGAAAAATTAAAATAGATATTAGCCGGCGTGCAAGTAAGTAATTAGAGAAAAAGAAAAAGAACAAGAAAAAGATGACATGTTGGTTTAAGAAAAAGTAAAAAATAAATAAATGTGATGCAGTAACAAATAAAAGATAGTAGAGTTTTGGAGGGATAAAAACATAACCGACTTTAAAAAATAAAAAAATAAAAAAGAAATAAACGCTTACGGAAAGACACTCAAATAAAAACGACAAACATTGAGCGCCAGTTTAAAGCTTACCAAAAATGCTGGAGCCTTAGAAATCACGTGGCTAATAAGCAACCAAGCAGCCTTGTTGAACCACGCCTGGTTACATGCTTTAAAAAAAAAAAAACCCTCAAAAGGTGAGTACAAAAAACCAAATAATAAACTCAGAAACATACGTGGTGGGTCCCTATAGATGATGGTGTGTTTACATTGTCAGACTTCAACGCCTCTGGGCAGAAGCAAAGCATAATAAGGCGTTGACATGTGTACGATAGAAGGGCAGTATGGGAGCAAAAATGATTTAGTTGAAGACGTGAGTTGAGTTAGACAACAAATAAGTAAAAAATGTAAAAAAAAGAAAAGGGCGAAGAAAAAAAAAATATTAAGTATTTGATAAAATAATTAAAATTGTTGCTATTATAATAATTTATTATTATTATTATAATATATAAAAGTTATATAATTTTTATAACTAAAAAAATAATTCAAACTACTTTTTATTAAACACTCTATAAATGAACACCTATAAACTTGTAAAACTACACGTGGCAAACAAAGTAAGCAACCAAACAAGCTTGTTAAGGTACACTTGGTTACATGGCTAGTTATCCGGGTTTTTTAATATAGTTATAGATATAGGTGGACAAGGGTATAAAAACAAAGGGTGACGTACTCAATATTTCACTATGACTCATTCGAACTTTGAAATATATATCAAAGAATGAACAATCTTGTTAACGACTATATGAGCAGACCACTTGTTTGGGGAGGAAAAAAAAAACCACCAAGAAAAGCGTATAAAATTAAACGGTTTATAAATTTTAAAGAGTCCCATGAAAATTTAATAGCTTATAAACATCCGTTGTCAATAAATTTGCTCATGAATGTTCTAACACATACTTTGTATGTATTTTCAATGTTTGGCAGCGAAATGTGAGGATTGAAAAGAAACAATTTTATTATTATTATTTTTTTAATATTAGTTGATTGTTTATTTGGTTAGAGAGAGAATTAGGTTCATTTGTTTCGATATTTAAATCACGGTTTAAATTATTTTATTACAGTATTTTTTCTCATAAAAATTTAAATCTTTATTTAAATATTTTATTTAAATACTCGAATCAAACGATAAATACTCAGAATTCCGCTATACATGTGAAGGTTCCGGTAATTCACCAGACGAACGCTTTGGGTTTCGTGCAGGTACCTGGCTGCCAAAAGCGAAGCTGATCACTATAGGAGGGAGTTACGAAGAGAACAGGAAGAAATAATAACCGATCCGGAAACAGGTTTTTCTATTATTTTATTTTAAATTTTTTTTTGTTTTTTAATATTTGTTTAGATAATAAAGGATACAAAACAAGATTCATATATAAATTGCAGAGGCGGCAGAAGTAGCTGAGATACTGGCAGAGTATGGGATAGAGCCCCATGAATATGCACCTATTGTTAATGCTCTCAGGAGAAAGCCCCGAGCCTGGCTGGATTTTATGATGAAGTAAGTTTTGTTTTTACTTATTTTTCAAAAATCTAACATAAATTTTGCAAAGAAATGCTAATAATTTCAGCATTTTTGAAACAAAGGATTAGATTCTTGTATTTTTTTAATTAAAAACAAAACACTTTTTTTTTGGGTGAATTTCTTTTTTTTTTTTACCTTTTGAAGGGAAAGAAGAAAAAAGCATATATAATATTCAATGATATTATACTTAATGAAAAATTCTATTGGGGGGACCAGACCGATTACAAGGAGCAACAAATTCCACTATAGAACAGTCGCTAGCAGTTGGATTACTTTTGGAATGTGGACAAAGCCATGCGGTCGTCACTCTGTGTATGGCTGATAGTGAAAGGCCTTTGGGTCACATAACACATAAATTTAAGAAAGTCTTTTAATGGTTACAAGAAGAAAAGCTTAATTTGGACCAACATGTATAACATGGGATTCATTTCTTGCTTTGCTAATTATAATGTCACCAACAACCCCTTAGGATTATAGTGGGTGAGTTGTTTCCGAGTGAAAATGACAGAATAATCATATTTAACTCGTGGATTACAACTCCATTACTAATAAAATAATAAAATTTAATTTAAAAAATATATTATATATTAGATTGGGACTATAATTTTGTAAGTTGTGAGATTATAATCCGTGGGATAAAAATAATTTTTCCAAATAACAATATTGTTTGAGCTAACTAAAAAAGAAAAAAAAAAGTTAACAGGAGTGAGGAGATCTTGATCAATGATCCCAGATTTACTGTTCAGAACTTGATATGCCTCTTTTTGGGCTGGGCTTCAGATTGGCTACCATGTTGGTGAAACACTGCCAACTACAGATTTAGGGGTTTAACGAGACAATTGGCGCATTGAATTAAAATATGACTCTAATTTATAAAAATTCTACAAATGTCTCATAATGATATCATTAAAATTATTTATACGTGATTATATAGTATAATATCTAATATCATTAAGATAATTACTATATCATTAAGGACATTTTTAAGATATTTTGAATATCGTGTTAGATTGTAATTTCATAACCATAATTTGGACACGTATTGTAATTTTTTTCAAATTTAGGCTGTATGGTTTGACTTTGGATTCAAGTTAGGCTCGTTTAAGCCTTTTGCCGCTGGCCCATAAAAAGGGCACAAGGCACAATTTCAGTCGTTTATCAGTGCATATGAGGAGCGTCACTACCTAGTAAATTAGACTGCACGTCACTTTTGAAGTATAGTTGTTTATCAGTTTACTAATTTTATGCGCAAATCAAGTTAAATTTTGTCTACAGGAGTCATATATTCTAATACTAACTCTCTATATTATCAAAAAATAAAATAAAATAAAACTATCTCTAAATTTCCAAAACTTGAATGGAACCCCATGTTAATTAACGACTAAAGATGTATACTCGCGTCACATTGTCACTTGTGAACCAAAATTTTGGCTCTAGCCAAGAAAATTTTGTGAAAAAATAATCAAACTTACTATCTAATATAGGGGAAAATAATGAGCTATACAAACGTATGGTGACAGGTTTGAGCTGGGATTGGAGAAGCCAGATCCAAAAAGAGCTCTGCAGAGCGCCATCACAATCGCCATTGCTTACATTTTGGGAGGTATTGTGCCCCTCATTCCTTACTTTTTCATTCCAAAGGCATCCAAGGCCATGGTTGCCTCCGTCATCTTAACCTTAGCGGCGCTGCTGATCTTTGGCTATGCAAAAGGTCACTTTACCGGCAACAGACCCTTCTTGAGCGCCATCCAAACCACCCTCATTGGCGCCCTCGCTTCAGCAGCTGCTTTTGGCATGGCAAAGGTTGTCAAATATTGAGTTTTCTGGCTTTTGGATAGTCTATTTTAAGTTAAAGGTTTCTGGCTTGTGAGACACTATTAATTTTCAGATATTTGATTAATTTGTGTGTTTGTTTCTGCCTCATCCTATCATGTTTGTTTGCCAGTTTCTAGTTGTCTTGGCCGTATTGGTTTCCTTTAATTGCTTTTTAGCTAGTCATCCCAATTGCTTAAGCATATCAATTAGTATTACTACATATTTTTGCGAAGCTTTTTCTCTCTCTCTTTTTTCTCTTTTCTTTTCTAAACAAAGTTCATATATGACAATATATATATATATATGCACACATATATAAATATATAAGAAGTTAAAGAGACTTCAAATCACTAGCAGGCAACAATGGTAATCCTTCGTCGATTTGAGTAGATATTCGTAAGAAAAAGAGAAGATCTAAACAAACAAAGATTTCCCAAAAATACCATAGATTTCCCACTTTTACAAAGAAGATTATGTCACCATCTTGTAGAAAATAGTCAAACGCCTTTGTGTTATTCTACAACTAGGCAAAGAAAATATTTAATTTTTTTAAGTCTCTTAAACAGAACTCTTCAAATTAATCTAAAAGACTAGAAAAACTAGCTTAACAGAGCCAGCAAGAAGCGAGTTAATTATGAAAAACGACCAGATTGTAGCTCAGCCTTGATAATTTCCATTCTCTTGTGAAATTGCATGATAGAGAGAGGCTCTAAAAATGGCGTGGGTTTCTAAAGCTGGGCAATAATCTTTATGTTACAAGTGATTGTATTACAGGGCTTTGGGTTTCCAATCGGTATCAAAATTTTAAGTTGAATGCAGATGAAGCATAGTGATTGAACTGAAAACGACAATGGATATTACAGGAGTTCCCTGAGATTTGTCAAGATAAAAAACAATGGCATTTACGTATATATGTATGATTTTATATATGAAATGTCGAAAGAATTAGCTTACAATTGTTTAGATGAGATTTACTTGCAGAAGAAAGATGATGCATAAAATCTCTGATTTTATATATATCACATAATTTAAAAAGCAAAACAATGGCCTGCAATATTTCTGCTCACGTTTCAGAAGACAAAAGCCCCACTTGCTCGGTTAAAGTATCTTTGTGCTGAGCCTTCTCAAAATTGGTTTCATTGACTGTTGATTCCAACCCAAAGTTCTGCAATTTTTCCATTTCTTCAAACAAATCGAAATTTTGAGACTTTTCCAGCGGGGTTCTGGGTACTGTTACTTCTGCCTCCATTCCGGTGTCAAAAGTTTCATCGCCATCTTCGTTTGTGTCTTCAACATTTTCTCGGAAAGGACTGGCTAAAAGAAGTTGCTTCCATGAACCGTCATCAGTATCAGGAAGAACAAGTGGGGCATGACTCTCTAACGAGCATAGTTTCTCGTCCATAAGAACCTTCACGAAATCAGAGTAAAGATCTGAGTTGAAGAAGAAATCTTGAGTCCCGTCTGGATAAGAACCGGAATCCGGTGGCTTTTCTGCACGCGACGATGGTGTAAATGTAGGAGGGTCTGAAGTTTCAGTAATAGGTGCCTGGTATCTTACTATCATGCCATTGGAAGCCATGGTTTTGTCGTCCAGTGAACCTTGTTCCAGCATATTGCCTGCTTCACCCACACACCAATTGTTTTCTTTCAGCTGAAGCAGCTGAATGAAAAACCCGGGATTTTGCATGGCCATCTCTAGAAACGACAGCATCTGCTGCTGATTTTTTTCCATTCCTTGAAGGCGGTCTCTCAAGACAAGCAACTTATTTTCTGAAATTTCCTGGTGCTGCTGAAGTTTGACCAACTCCTGCATAAGGGCATTTTTATCAGTCTTGAGGTTCTCGATCTCCTTCCACAGACCATTGTCAAGACCATTGTCAACTTTCTCACGCAATTCATCAGTCTGTTGTTCTTTCTGATGAGATGCTTTTCGCTGATCTAGACCCTGAATATTCTTTCTTCTACAAATATTCTTCAACAAATGCTTCTGGCCTCGAATAAACTCGTCATTTGCAAATATCCAACGATCTGTATCAACTTTTCGAAAGCCCTGTTATAGAAAGTGTTTCCGTTACTTGACTATTACTAAATTTGAAACTATGAAACAAACATTTCAATGCAAGAAAAGCACTTCTACCGTTCTAACCTAAAGAATTTGAGATCAATAAAGAGAACAGAATACTTCCTAGGGCATACAAGGTAATGAAACTGAAATTAACATGACATCTCAAGGACTCCGGTAACACGATTTAATCTGCCACACCAGCATAAATTGAAAAGGGAATATTTGCTCCATCAGCACTCTTCCATAAACGTTTTAGTTTGTTTGGTGAAAACAAAAATATTAATACAAAAAAGTCCCCTGATTAACCAACACTGAAAGGTAAAAGAGACGTTCCAAAAGAAGCTAAGTTGCGAGCCATCTAAAACCTGATTGCAAATAATAGTTACGAGTGAAAGCAGAACATTAACATAATCATAAGTAAGCAGAAGCTCAACTTGGTATAATATCTTTTTCCCCCTTTTTGAAATGGAAAGTTGTCTTTAGATCAATTGAGGGACAAAATGTTCTGTAATACAAGGCTTGAAATAAAGTCAGAAATCGCTAAAGTTGAAAACCACATAAAACTCCTATCCACGGCATGAAAAGCTAAGGAGTGTGCTAGTTCATCAGCACAGTGTGAAACAGAGATAATACTCTTGCCATTAACCACTTCCAAAAGCTCCTTGGCTTCCTCAATGGTCAGACCATGAGGGGCAAGAGAGAAGGCACCAGCCAGCACACTTGGTATAATATCTTGATAGTACAAGGACCTCTAGTTTGCCAGAAACTATAATGCAGTAAAAAAACCTTTCTTCTTCACCATTAAACTTGAAAAGGAAATAGAGACGGACCACACTTTCATATAAGAAACGTAGCGATTTCTAAATAATTATATGACGCCAACAAAGAGCTTCGTCATGTCGAGTGTATCTTCCTATGACATCAGCCTTAATTTAAACAGGCAAAAGGACGAGATGAAAGAAAACAAAAATGTTTAGCGCGGAGTTATAGCGCTTTGACGTTTGTACAAAAAATGAAACCAATTTAAACCCTAAAAGTTGTAAAAATAAGTAAAAGGAATTAAGTCTAGCACTTCTAAATTCTCGTAGTCCGTCATAATTTAAAGTTCCATGTTATATCAATGATGTGTCTTCTGTCTTATTGTCAAATACCATTAGGAAAAAGAACAGTTATTGCTCATCATCTGAACTCTATAATTAGTCAATGAAGAGGTTCTTAGGAATATGACCGAGAACAACAAAGCTTGATAGAAGTTCAAGAAATTCATTTCAAATGAAATGTTAACAAATCCGTTAAAAATTGCCCCTTGATCATTTATCGGTTTGACATCTCTATTTCGCAGACATCACCGGTTCCACAAAATTACTAACAATCTCAAGCCTCTAAAAACAACACATAAAAAGAATGTGTTTGATATACTAATAGAACACAGCCACCAAGTTCCAAGAAAGAGATACCCCATTTCTCAAAAGTTTCAAGTCTTCAAAAAAAAAAAAAAACAAGAATTCCACAATCATTTGTAGAGTACACAGATATTCATCACCAATCTTTTCTTTGATGGACAAGAATCAATGCAAGAAATCATTAAGCCAATGATGTAATAATATATAACAAAAGAACATTGGGTTTTCCATATTTTTCACTTCTTAAGTTATAAAAATCCACAACTCTCGAAAGCATTAATAACAACAATGACAAAAAACTGCTGACCAACATTGACTTAACAAGCAAAATAAAATAAAATCCAAGAAAGCAATTTTCCCCACACAACAACATAAACAGGAAAAAAGATCATTTGAATGAAGATCACCAAAAAAAAAAAGGGTTAACAAGCTCACATAAATATTGAGCTGCCTCATGAAGCTAGAGAAGTTGCTATGCTTGAAGTACTTGGGAAGTAATTGAACAGAGAATTGGGTCATGTCCCATATCACAAAGCGATCACCAGTGTCGTTCCATGAGATTATGGGGTCGGTTGAATTGCCGTCGACCATCTCATAGCATTTCCTCAGAAAAGGAGCCACCGACCCATCATCGCCATTCTCCTTAGACTTGACCATAACTTCACAAAAAACAAATTTTCGATTAAAAAATTGGTTAATCAAAAACCCAATTAATTTCCCACCTCAAAAATCCCCCCAAGAAATCAGGAACTAACTAATAGAGAGACTTCTTGGTGTTTGGAGTGTTGGGATGTTTGATTGTTAGATTTTTTTTTTTCCCCTCTTTCCAGTTTTGTTGCCGTGTAGATGGGGTTTTAGGAATATGCTTTGGTTTTGCAGTCCTCGTCTCGTTTTGTCTGGAAGAGAAAAGAAAGGAGTGTCAAGTGGATTTTGTTCTATGCGGTTTTAGAGTGGTATGACTTGGTGCAGCTGGATTGTTCTTCGGGTAAACCAATAGAAACTAGTTCAGTGTAGAAAATGTTTAGATGGATGTCTATCAAACATATCATGTTTTGTAATAGATATATATGTGAATAATTAAGGTAAATTTATTCATTATATTTATATGTATATATTTTAAATATTTTATAAATATCATTAAAATTTTATAATTATCTATGTAGCCTTAAATATTGTGTATAAATGTCATAAATAAGATAATAATATTTAAGAATGACAATTAAAATAGTAAGTAACATGTAATTAATTATTATAATTTATAACTCAATTAAAATATGAAATCTTTAATTGAGCGTTATTAGTGCAGATTATTTCCATTAAGAATGGAATAGTCTTATTCAAACTATTAATGTAGTAAGTCATTAAATGACTACACTGTGTATATTGAGATTATGTAAGACTGAGACGTGATGATATATGAATAGCTAATAATTTCATTAAATATAGCAAGTTATAATCGCATCGACCGATGGCCATATATAAGGTGTTCTTAATCTTGAGTTTTTAGGAGACTCTTATCTATGAATTTATGTCTTTTGATTTACTCGGTATGGATTTGAAAATCAAATCTTATTCTTTGTATCTTCAAGATATGATGAAATGAATAGCCTAGAATGTAATATTACAAGATGCAATCCATTCTTTCTCTAACGAGAAGTAGATAAATAATTCTCTTGAGTATTGATTTGGAGCTTGAATAATAAGAGCGCTCAATTCATAATTAAGTTCATGAATTTATTATTCATTAGAGAATCAATGGCAATCAAGGATATAGAAGTAATTAGAGAGGTTAACGGATATTACATAGCTCTAATTATGAATTATTTATGGAGCATCGACTTATATGTAATGACTATATCGCGTAAACGACTCTAAAAAATGAGTAATTAAATATCTATAATTTCAAGAGTGCAATTCTAAGTATTTGGTACATTTATATTAGAATTAATAAAAGAGTATTATTTTAACTAAAGAGTTTAATTAATATATTAACATTATTGGAGCTTGAAATTATGTGTCCATTAGTCCTTCTGCTATCCTTGCAAACAGTGTTTGGACAAGTGAGATTATTGATTTAAATAATTAATTTAGAATGATAGAATTCTAAATTAAATATCACTCAAAATGAATTAATTATGAATTCATTTATATTTATTAGATAATTAGATTATTTAAAAAAATAAAATAATTATTTTTTAAAGTCACACAGTGGGTGGATCCCACTATGGGTGGCGCACACAGTAGGACGGTCCCACTGTGTGTGACGCCTATATCACAAAAGGAAATTCCTTTATACACATCAAAGCTTATTCACAAAGTTTTCATATTTAGTATTTCTAATTTTGAACAAATGTGATTTAATTCAAATACAAAAAAAATTAATATAAAGACAAATGAGATTGATAATAAGCAAATTCTCTTTGAATTGGCATCACACACAGATACCTTATCTGTGTGTATGGCACCTATAACAATGTAGGAATGAGAAACTTGTGTCTTTAATTTTAATTAAATATTTGATATTAAATTAAAAAAAGAGAATTTCCAAAATTGATTAGCTCTCTTGCTCTTTATAAATAAAGGCCTTGTCTATTCATTTAGTACACATTTGTGAGTCTTGGAGAAACCAAGAGTACTCTACTAAAATCCCCTCTACTAGGCGTGTAAGAGAGAGAAATAGAGAATGAAGTAAAGTTCTTCATCCCGATACTCGTATCGCTCATGTTTTGAGATTTACGGATGACTTAAATAAGTTGAGTGATCCTTTAGAAACCATATTCCTTCAACGTCCACCCATTCGTCCATCCGGTGCCAAGGGCTAGGCGAGGAAGATGGTGGTTACATCTTAAGAGAATGTCCTTTGCTATTCCTTCGTTTTTGTCTCCGATCAAGTTCCTGTAAGCAAAGTATTTACATATTTGTTTATGAGTAAAATTAATATAATTGATATCATTATAAAAAAGTTTTGAGAAATTTTTTTTTTTTACACATGATCCATACTATTACTACGTTTTTACTATATTTTGTGGAAAGCCTTTTCCAAAACTAACAATTCGTACCAGAAACAACTGTAGAATATATAAGTTTTTGCATTAATTATGAGATAATCAATATAAATAAATATATATGTATGTGATAGATAGGCACTTTGCATTAATATTCTTGTTTATTATTATTGTTCATGTGATGAATAGTGCATGTATAGACGTTGGATTTGCTTGTTAATTATATGGCTTAAAAGATCTCCTTGATTATATCGTATTTTAATTTTTTTTATTAGATTGATGTTTGCCCATTTTAAGGGTTGGGAATTTTTGTAATTTATTTTTCTGCAATTTCTATATTATTGTAACATCAAAGATAGAAGAATTCTTGAAGACCCGAAGTCCCACAAAGTCCTAAAGAATCGAAACTATCAACCATGAGATGGTCGGAGGTTGATGATTTGAGAAGCCATTAAAAAAAAGATGAAAAATGGAGCTTTTAGCTCCAAGCCGTAGCGTTGTGGTTGTAACGACCTGAGTCTTTTGAGTCATTCCTTAATACTTTACATAACCATAAAAATTAAGATAAACTTTTTTTCTCTTATCATATATATAAAACTTTTTCATTCATCCTCTTTGTGTATATATATACACAAACACAATTATCACAACATTGTATTCCAAAAGAGTTTAGGCTTTATACTTAACTTATGTTACATTGCACCTCACACTTAATATTCTTTCAAAGTACTTACATCCAATTTGCTGTATATGTATTTATACACATAAATAGCGAAGACTTTCCAGTGGCCCCTTGCCTACATATTTTCCCATATATCGTTGCCAGCTCAACAGTGATTTTATTCTAGTCTTTTAGCTAAATTTCCTACAACATGAAATAACTAGGTAAGCTGTTGCTTAGTAAATCTAAACATACCCCACAAATGCTTATTTATGGTCAATAATTATCATTTTCATGTCCTTAACTTAACTAGGGCCCAAGTGTTCGTATCATATGCACATATGGTCATCGTAACACCGAGACTGTAACATAACTTAAGAATACCCTTGAGTCAGGAGCTAGTATGATATTCTCTTTACTTATTTAGTGAATCATTTTACTAGTCCATTAATTTAAATTGGCAAACCATACATGATGTTTTATTGACTTAAAATAAGTGCATAACAAGTGCATCTCTCTAGATGTTTTAAATAACAATTTTTTTTTTTTATCAAAAACCCTCTATTCCATACTTTAGGTGGGGTTTCAACTTACTTAATATTGGTATAGCTTAAAATAGTTTCACGTTTCTTAGCTTTCTATCTAAGTGTCCTGCTTGGACAATTTATTGTCATTAGCTAACTTACTGCTATCGAACTACATGTCGATACAGGATGTGAACATTAATTATTAACTTGGGTCATTCCTTGGTTTAAAACTTGAGCACTACAGAACTTACTCCTCTTAATTCATAATGCCTTACCGTTACATACGGAATATGGAAAACTTCTCCCTGAAGGCATTTTTTCTCTTTCAGATGTTTCAAGATCTGTTCAGGCCATTTTACAAAAAATAACGCTTTTGCCCTTAATGAACCTTTTTAAACTTTTAAGGCTTGTTTTTGCTAATTCTTCACAAAGTGTCACTTATTGACAGCGGCATAAGAAATCGAGGTGTCGATTTTCTTCTTGCGATGAAAACCCTTTTTTAACAAAACTTTTTTATTTTAATCCAGATTATGAGAATTTTGATGATTTTCCCCCTAAAAACAAAAACGATTATTTTATACCATTGGCCTTGATTTTTTGTGAGGTCTCCAAAGTTCATAATCCAAATTCCTTTTATTTAAAAACATTTTTCTTTTCAACTTTTATTGAAATTTTTGTGATAAAAATTTATAAAATTCACATCTCATAAACCGTAGGGAATTTTGACAAGCCGTCCTCATTTCTTAATATTTTCATCGAGATCTATAACTTTTATATTTTAACTTTTCTGAAATTTTGCTGCACACTAGAGTTTTCTTCCATTTTTTAAATCTGCCGAGTTTAAACAAATCTTTTCAATTTAGGCCTTTTACATTTTCATAAAATCTTGTTCATAGAAATTATACATCTCACTATTTTGTACAAGTTTTTAAATCTTTCTTAGAAAATCAATCGTGTTAAAACATGTCAAAATTCATTTCTTTCAAAATCACCTAAACTTTATAATTTGTATAGTTTTTAGTCCAAATTTGTTTTTAAGCACATAATCCTAATTCCTAGCCTTCCTTCAACATAGACATACACAAAATACATCACATATATATGCCATAAAATTTCTTAAACATGCCATAATCCAATTTTAAACAATTACATACCATAATTGATAAAAAAAAAAAAAACTAAACAACAACAAATTTGAAATTAGAAGGTTAAGCTTTTTACCAAAAGATTTATGAGCTTGTGAACCTATACAAAGCTTGATTTTAATCAATCTTCCTAGAGAAAATCCATAGCAAGAAAACCCTCGTCAAGTTTCCCTTCAACTTAAAGAAAACCCTAGAAATACTTAGAGAAAATCTAGGATTTTACCTTCTAGAATTGCCTAGTCTTGAACTTCGTACTTGGTCTTGATCTTTACTCTTGATTGAGATGAATCTTTGGGTTGGTTTTGGAGAAAAAAATTTTCAAAGTGAAGCTGCAAGGCTGCCAAAACAATGGAGGGAGAGAAATGAAACATTTAATTCACAATTTGCATTAAAAGATAATTATATCTTGATTTTTTAACCACTTTGGTGACTCATCATGTTTAGTCACCACCTAGCATCTACTTGGGGTAAAAGTTAGCTTAATTTGCATGGTGAGATTCGACTACAACAAGGGAGAAAGGTGGCTAATTTTCCTTCTTTTGAGTGTCCAAAAAGTGGGTCCCATAATCTTTTTACACAATGTAATTTTACACTATACTATATTTTTCTTATGCTGTCAATGTACAACTAAAGAAATATGCACTCAAACAATACAGAATATATTGACTCACTTTTTAATCCACTTTTCTAATCACAACACAGAATCTATGTATCTGTGTTTTTGCTTACACACTATACTTACATTGCACTGTATACCTTTTTCCTTTGTGTGTCTTTCTTCACTATGTTTCATCAACCGATGTATTGTGGACACAAAATCCTTTACCACTTTAATGACTAGTAATAGATCATTTTACACTTTTTGGATTATGGCATGCTTTTTTACTTAAATTAACACTTTTATCGTTTACTAATTTATACCACAATATTAAAATTAATTATGATAAAAATTTCATTTTGAGGATATTAATCACAAATTTTTGAGTATTTAAACTCACAAAAATTCGTGTATTAATAATATCCTGAGTTGCACAAAATTCATAGACAAAATTCGTATTAACATTTGTCAATATATAATTTACACTTTATCGTAATTTATAAATATATGATTTATTAGAGAAAATTTATTAATTAAATCCAAATAAGTTCTAGATTTAATTTAATAAATTTTCATGAGTATTACAACGGCACTAATAGATGGCCCTGCAACACTAGCTGGCAAAGACAAACATACAGCTGCACCATTCATGGCGTGTAGAGACAAAACTTGGAGCGCTATGGCTCCAAAAACTGACGCTGCAATGCCCCATCCTATAGCTGAAACCCTAATATAGTGTTTTAGGAATGTCTTCTTTGTTTTTTTTTTATTTTGTTCCCATTTTATCCCTTAAGGCAAATGACGACAACCAAAAGGGATTACATCAAGACCCATGGAGTTTTTGAATATCAAATAGATTAGTAATTTATTTAATTTTCATTCTCATTGGGTTGTAATTTAAATATCCGAGGAGCCCGGTCAAATCCATCTTAATTGCCAATATTGAATGCTTTATATTATGTTGATAATTTATTGTATGTCCATGCATTATATCATATCTTATTAGTCTAGTGTGGCTACTCACATGTTTTATAACATGCCATGCATACACGCGTATTTATTTATTACATCAAAATTGTTTTAATTATAACTATAGAATATGAGCTATAAATTAATTTAATGTGATTAAAAATTAATTAATGGTTGCAAATTTAATTTGTAAAATGTTATTATTATATGAAATTAAATTCAATAGTTAAATTTAATAATTAGATATATTTAGAAAATTTAAAAGGTTTATGTCTCTAAAATTGTAAACCATAAGATGATTTACAAATAAGATACATATTTGCAAAATATTGAGTGGGAGAGAGTTGTATGACAATACGACCCACTGGTCTCTACCGTTAAAAGAACGCCGTAAGGTTCAAATGACTCCTCAAGACGGCATTGATTTCATCCTCCCTACAAAGGGTGTCTATTTGAATCGATGCAAGGTTGTTCTTCCTAACAATAGGAATTGGGGATATACCTCTAATTTGACTTATCCTACGGCGGCACTTTAGAGCTAAGTCTTAGGAATCTAAAACGGAGGATTACACTCAGAAAGGATGTATTTAGATGTTAATTGCATTCTTGATCAAAATAACAATAGTTAATAAATGCGAAAATATGAGATATTTTAAACGACATTTATTAATTGTGAGTGTCTTAGTTTGATTTGCAAATAATTTGACCTACCTTACAGTGGCACTTTATTTGTAGAAAATTGAATTATCCTTGGCTAAATTTTAGTAAATATGTTTTATGTATTTTTCATATGCATCCATGCATCATATTTACTATGCCTAAAACTTGTATATTTGTTATGATATTCATGCACATGAATTGAATGTTTATTTATTTATTTTCCAACAATAGGTGTAATCCTATTTTCAACCTACTTGCTCTTAAACAACTTAGTGATGAGAACTATGTCACATGACAAAGTAATATGAACCTTATGCTCGTAAATGACAATTACAAATTCTTCCTTTTGGAGGAGTGTCCCTCGGTCCCTGTGGCAAATGCTAAAGTAGCAGATCAAGATGCCTATACTCATTGGTAGAAAGCTAATCAGAAAGCTAAGTGTTATCTCTTGGCTAGTATGTCTAAAGTGCTTTGCAAGAAGTATAAAAATTTAAGGGCTACTTATGAGATAATGCAGTCATTGGATGGCATGTTTGGCCAACCAAACGAGAAGGCTTACCTTGATGCCATGAAGCTGCTCATAAATAGCAAGATAAAGCCGGGTACTCCCGTTTGCATCCATGTGCTAAATACGATCAACCATCTTTACGAGGCTGAGCTTAATGGAGCAACCATAGATGAGGGTACATAGGTGGGAATGATCTTACAGAGTCTAAGTCCTGTCTTCCAATAGTTCAAGGCTACCTATATCATGAACAACATGCACATGAGGCTCACTTAACTATTAAACGAGCTCCAAAAATATGAATCAGTTCATGATGCAAAGAGTGGTGAAGCAAATGTTGCTGAAGCCAATTCTTCCAAAACCAACAAGAGGAAGAACAAGAATGTTGGGAAGCCTAAATCCAAGAAGAATAAGAAGAAGCCCAAGAAGGCTGACGATGGTAAAGAGACAAGCTCTAACACTAAGGCCAAAGGAAAGTGTCTCCATTAGGATCAGCCAAGCCATTGGAAGAAAAACTACAAGAAGTATCTCAAGGAGCTAAAGAAGGAGAAAAATCAAGGTAAATGTGATTTACTAGTTTTAGAAATATGTGTTGTAGAGAATGAGTTCTCAACCTCAGTAGTTGACTCAGGATCCATTAATCATTGTTGTTCTTCTTTACAGAGCCTTAGTTCTTCACGAGAGCTTGTTAATAGGGTGCTCACGATGGTCGTGGATAGTGGAGCTAGGGTTTCAACTAAAGCAGTGGGAGAAGTTAGACTTAATTTTAGGTAAAAAAATTTCTTTTGAACAATGTTTATTTTACTACGGGTTTTAAAAGAAATTTAATTTCTATTCTAGAATAAATGAACAATTATTTAAGGTTTCTTTCGATAATGAAATTGTTTCTATTTTAAACAATGGTTTAAATATATGTTCTAGAAAACTAAATGATGGTTTATATTTTCTTAAACTTAGTCCTAAACAATTGCCTAATACTAAAATGTTCAAAGTAACTGTACCGAAGAATAAAAAAGAAAAGATTTCTCATGAAAATGACACATATCTATGGCATCTTAACTTTGGCATATTAACCTAAACAGGATTGAAAGACTAGAAAAGGATGGTCCTTTGAGGGAACTAGAAGTTAGTGGACTCCTAGTCTATGAATCATGTCTAAAAGGTAAGATGAAGAAGAGACCTTTTTCAACTAAAGGTATAAGAGCCAAAGAGCCTCTTGAGTTGATACATATGTATGTGGACCTTTAAACATCCAAGCGAAAGGTGAATATGAATTTTTTGTCACGTTTATTGACGATTATTGTAGATATGGTTATGCTTACCTAATGCATAGGAAATTTGAAACTTTTAGAAAGTTTTAAGGAATTTTAAGTAGAAGTTGAAAAACAACTAGGAAAGCAAATAAAGTTAATTCGATCGGATCAAGGTGGTGAGTATCTAGATATAGAGTTCAGAAACCATTTGATGGAAAATAGAATAGTTTTGCAACTTACCATACCTGGAATGCCATAACAAAATAGTGTTGTCGAAAAGAGAAATCGAACGCTACTCGACATGATGAGATCAACGTCGAATTATTTTCTTCTCTACCCACATTGTTCTGGAGGTATGCCTTAAGAACCACAGTTTATATTCTAAACTTGGTTCCATTTGAGTCTATGCCTAAGACACCTCTAGAGTTATGGAATGGCTGAAAACCTAGTTTGAGGCATATTCTCATGTAGGGGTGTCCAGCATATGTGCTAAAGTCTAAGACCAGGAAGTTAGAACCTCCTTCGGAAGTCTATATCTTTGTAGGATATCCTTAAAGTACAAGAGGAGGTATGTTCTATAGTCCAAAAGATAAGAAGGTATTTGTATCAACAAATGCCACTTTTCTTGAGCATGACTATATGAAGGATTTGAAACCAAAGAGCAAGATGGATCTAGAAGAGTTATTTGCCGATCAAATTGGCCTACAATCGACAAGAGTTGTCGAAGAGCAAATCAAAGAAGCCACAACTTTTGGTTAGACACCTCCAATGCTTTGGTGCAGTGGGAGGGAAATTAGATTACCCGCTCATTGCTAAGGATAAGCATAGCTTGTCGTTGTGAGTAACAGTGAGGAAGATTTATTAACTTACAAGTCAGCAATAAAAGATTTTGACAAAGAAAAATGGCTGGAAGCCATGGAACTCTTGATGGAATCCATGTATTCTAACTCGGTCTAGGTACTTGTTGATCCTCTTGAAGGGATAAAACCTATAAAATGCAAATGGATTTACAAGAGAAAAAGAGGAGTGGACGAGAAAGTAAAGACTTTCAAGGTAAGGCTAGTAGCTAAGGGTTACACTTAGAGGGAGGGAATCGACTACGAAGAGTCTATCTCCTCAGTTGCAAAGCCAAAGTCCATTTGGATGCTCTTATCCATTGTCGTGTATTATAACTACGAAATATATATGACAGATGGATATCAGACGATGTTTCTAAATGGCTATCTTGAAGAAAGCATCTACATAGTGTAACTGGAGAGTTTAATAGCTAAAGGCCAAGAGCAGAAAGTCTGCAAGCTACAAAGGTCCATTTATGGACTTGAGCAAGCTTTTAGATCATGGAACATCAGGTTTGATGAGGCTATTAAGTCTTATGGTTTTGAACAAAACTGAACCATGTGTCTACAATTACATAAGAGAAAAGAAAGTGATATTCTTAGTACTTTACATTGATGACATCTTGCTCATTAGGAATGATAAGAAATCAATATCACAAGTAAAAGAATGGTTAGCCAGCCAATTTCAAATTAAAAATTTGGGAGAGGTGAGCTATGTTCATGGGATCCAACTCATCCAGGATCGCAAGAAGAAACTTTTGGCATTATCTCAACATGTATACATTGACAAGATGCTTGTCAAATATGGGATATATAACTCTGAGAGAGGAAATTTTCTTTCTAGGCATGGTATTCGTCTCTTTAAAGAAGAGCGTGCTAAAACTCCTTAGGAGGAAGAAGAGATGAGTAATTTCCATTATGCATCGATAGTTGGAAACCTGATGTATGCTATGCAATGTATTAGACCTGACATCTACTATGTAGAAGGGATAGTCAATAAGTTTTAGTCAAATCCAGGATTTGATCACTAGAGGGCTATGAAGTGCATTCTCAAATATCTTTGGAGAATGACAGAATATGTGCTTATGTATTCGGGTGGAGTTTTATCTCTTGATAGTTACACCGATTTTGATTTTTAATCAGATAAGGATGATCAAAATTCGATCTTAGGATGCATGTTCACTCTTGGTGGTGGAGCCATTGTCTCAATGTGTGTAAAACAAGAATGTGTTTCTAGCTCAACAATGGAGGCTAAATACGTAGCTGCTTATGAAGCATCCATGGAAGCAATCTGGCTTCAAAAATTCTTGATGGATTTGGAAATTGTTCCAAATGTGATAAGTTGATTAGACTGTACTGTGACAATAGTGTAGCAATCTAAACATTAAAGAGTCAAGAAACCACAAAGATAGGAGGCATATAGAGAGAAGGTATTATCTAGTTCAAGATATATACCACAAAGATGATGTGACATTATTAAAGAATGCGTCAGAAGATAGCCTAGTAGATCCGTTCACGAAGACCTTACCAGTCAAAATTTTCAAGAAGCATTTGGAAGGATATGGATTAAAAGACAAGTCTCATCTGCTTTAAGGCAAGTAAGAGATTGTTATGATAGATGCCCTTAAAGCATATGATGTTTTGTAATGGATATATTTACAAATAAATAAAATAAATTTATTCATTATATTTACGTGAATGTATTTTGAATACTTTATAATATCATTAAAAATTTATAATTATTTATGTAATCTTAATATAAACATTATATATGAGAGGGTAATATTTAACGATGATAATCAAAATGTTCAATAACAAATAATTAATTATTATAATTTAAAATTCAATTAAAGTATGAAATCTTTAATTAAGCCCTACTAATATAGGTCATTTCTATTAAGAATAGAACGAACTTATCTGAACCATTAATATAGTGACATTAAATAAGTGCATTGTGCATAATGAGATTATGTAAGATCAAGACATGATAAGAAATGAACAACTAATAATTTTCATTAAATATAGCAAGTTCTAATCACATCTACTGATAATTATATATAAGATAATCTTAATCTTGAGTTATTAGAAGACTCCTATTTATGGATTTATGTCTTTTGATTTACTCGGTACGGATTTGAGAATCAAATCTTATTCATTGTATCCTGGAGGCATGATAAAGTGAGTAGTCGAGAATGTTAATATTATAAGATGAAATCTAGTCCGTCTTTCATGAGAGAAAGATAAATAATTCTCTTGAGTATTGATTTGGGCTTGAAAAATAAGAGCACTCAATTCAGATTAAGTTCATGAATTTATTATTCATTAGAGAATCAATTGCATTCAAGGATAATAAAGTAATTAGAGAGATTAATGGATATTACGTAGCTCTGATTATGAATTATTTATGTAAAATCGACTTATATGTAATGACTATATCAAGTGGATAATTTCAAGAGTGCAATTCTAAGTACTTAGTGGAGTTACATCGCAATTAATAAAAGAGTAATATATTAATCAAAGAGTTTAATTAATATATTTTTTTTATTAGAGCTTAAAATTATGGGGCATTAATCCCCTTGCTGTTCTTAGAAATACTGTTTTGATAAGTGAAATTATTGGCTTAAAAAATTAATTTAGAATTATGGAATTCTAAATTAAATATCACTCAAAATAAATTAATTATGAATTAATTTATATTTATTGAATAATTAGATTATTGAATAAAATAAATAAAATAATTAATTTTAGAGCTCACATAGTGGGTGATTCCCACTATGGTTAATGTATACAATGGGAGGGTCCTCCTGTATGTGGCGCCTATGTCACAAAAAGGAAAGTCCTTTTGTGCACATCAAGGCTTCTTTACAAAGTTTTGATATTTAGTATTTCTAATTTTGAATAAATGTGACTTAATTCAAATATAGTATCTGTGTGTGTGGCTCTTATGACAATGTAGGAATGAGAAACGTATGTCTTTTATTTTAATTAAATATTTGATAGTAAATGAAAATAAAAAGACTTTCCAAAATTGATTAGCTCTTTTGTTCTTTATAAATAGAGGTATTTTCTATTCATTTAGTACACACTTGTAAGTCTTGAAGAGACTAAGAGTACTTTGACAAAATCTCCTTTACTAGGCATGTAAGAGAGAAAAAAAGAGAGTGAAGAAAAATCTTCATCCTGAGACCCATATCGCTTATGCATTGAGATTTACAGGTGATTTAAATAAGTTAAGTGAACTTTTAGAAACCATATTCCTTCAACACCCACCTGTTCACTCATTCAGTGCTAAGGACTAGACGAGAAAGATAGTGTTTACATCTTAAAGAGAACGTCCTTTGTGATTCCTTCGTTATGGTCTTCGATCAAATTCTAATAAGCAAAATATTTACGTATTTTTTGATGCACAAAATTAATATAATCTATGGTATTATATAAAAGTTTTGAGAAAATTTTTGTTATATATGATCCATACTATTGCTACGTTTCTGCTATATTTTGTAAAAAATATTTTTCAAAACTAACAGAAAGTACTTTGGAGCAAGTGGAGGCCCAAAGGCTAAAAGGGATTAAGGTAGAGACTGGTGTTAATTGCCACGTCATATCCACATGAATTAGAGAAAAGCCAGATTAAATTAGGTGGTATACCACTATTTTACTATCACTATTGTGTTCCCATCACTTTTTTTCTCTTTCCTTTTCTCTATAGTATTTCTCCTAACTAAAAAAACCAAAATATCTTTAGATAATACATATTTACCTAACCTTAAGCTAAAATACTTTAAAATAACAATGTCTTTATATTCATTGGAGGTTGTATGTTATAAACTTTCTTGTAGAAATGGTAAAATTGAAAAACAATACCACAGAAGTAGTAACTCACAAAATGACCCGAAATACTAACAGAGGGAGGTTCTTTTTTTTGGGAAATTGGGTTTGGTGACCTATTTTTCACCAATTTTTGTTCCAACTTTTCTAAATTTAAGGATATGGCTGATTATGGTTATACAATATTTTGGTCTTTCAAAATTATCCCTTTTTTGCTCCCTCCTTTTGCTTTTGGTTTCATTCTAGATCTCTTGTTTTTTTTTTTTACCTCTTTTCTTGTTCTCTCACCGCTTCATTTCTCTCCTTTTCTTTTGCTACTAATTGGAATCAATTGCAGGCAATAAAGGAGGATTCGACAAGGAATCATAGCGGTAGTGGCGATTATTAGGCTTCTTACTTTCGATGACCCTATCATTGTCGTCATGGCACTTCAAGGTGGATGATTGAGATGCAACAGAAGGAGAAATAACCAAGGGCAGCATAGCCAAGGAGTAATTAGCCATCAGAGGCCAAGGAGGACGCGCTCCGATTCATCCGCCGACGAGAGAGACATAGCAACATGGAGGAGGGAAAAAGAAAAAAGAGAAAATATAAGGGATTAAATATTTTTAGGGTTTGTTCTTATCATTGATGTATTTTACTATTTAGCAATGATGTAGTAAGGTTTAACATTGATATGCTATTTTTTTATCACTAATGTATTTGAGTTTATCATTGATGTACTATATAATATCACTGATATATTACAATTTATCACTGATGTGCTATAGTAAATTAATAATTAGTAAAGGTTATTTTTGTCATTTTGACTTTAGAATTAATAAAGAGGGTTAGTTTTCCAATTTAGAAAAAGTGTGGTTATATATTTTAATAAGGCTAATAAAAAGGGCATTTCCCTTTACATATATTTTTTAATGACAGAGAACGATCAAATAGTATTAAAGGTTCAAAATATCAGGTAGCAATTTGAGTCATGACACGACAACACAACACAAAACTCACATGAAGTTAGAGGGTGTGGGTTTACTATAAATAGGTTTAGGTCAATAATGGATTGACATTATTAACATAATTACTAAATATGTTATGTTAGGGTTGACTATCCTAACACGATTCACATGAAATGATTAACTACATGTATAATTTGAAACTTAATTATACGTGATATAATATAGAAGTTTTCATAATGCATAATGAAACTTTACTTGCTTTTATTAAATATAAATATTTTGAATTTCAAAATTCGTAAGTAATTTAAAAATAAATTATAAATTGATTATTAAATCTATTATATGTTTCATAATCATATCAAATAAGTCATAGTTATACAAATTATTTATTTAATACATAAAATTAAATGGGTTATGTAGGTTGACGTGATTAACACGATTATTAAATAGGTCATGTTTGGGTTAATATCTTTTGACACATTTGATAAAGGGGTCGTGTTTAGGTTGATGTTTTCTAACAAGATTAATAAACGGGTTGACTCGAACACGACCTATTCTAACGAATTGCCACCCCTCCTCCCAAGGATGAAAATGTCGATGTCACCAAGGTTGTCAAGGTTTTGATTTAGGGATAATGTCATCGATATTATTGGTGTTGACGAATATTCTGGACAAAATAAATATTTTGAGAAAAACTTGTAATTTTTTCTTACAACTTTGCACAATACTAAAATAATCAATATTACTTAATTTGAACCAAGTTATAGCATAAATAATACAATTTTGGGCTAATATGAGAGTCATATTGCTTACTATGAAAGGATACCATCATTATATATATTGATTATAATTTTAATATTATTTTACATACTCATTACAAACAAGGCAGGGTAATATTAAAGTACACAAAAAACTACAACCAAATGTAATAAAGTACACACAAACTTTAAGTGTCTTCAATACCAAAGGAGTCTAGTACATACTGATGGATATTGTTAATTTATCCAACTTGATGAGTAGTCTTCATAAAGTTGTAATAACATCTCAATGCTAATTTCTAGTAAGGGATCCACAAGTATATCAAAGAAGCCATTTTGGTGTTTGTACTTTTGAACTCGTCACAGTTGGAGAACTATAAGGAATATTATATCCAAAGTTCCTAAGCTCATGGAGTCAAAACTTAAAGCAACAGAATCCTCATCAATTTGACTTATTTAAGTTGTATCATGTCTTCATGTGCTTCATGGAAAACAATAATTTAAACTAGTAGACAAAATAGTAAAAATATAGTACACGCATCTACGTGTAACATGACATAGGGATTTGTATAAGAGTCACGAACTATTTGTTAGAAAAATAGTATGCAGCGAAAATTTAAAAATTTTAATACCAGAGTATTTTTGAAAACACAAATTTGACACGCTATATGCATAAGTTAACCAGATCTTACTAACCTTATTTGATGAAGAACTCCTGCAATCGATGAAGAGAAGGGCATTTCAAAAGAGTTTCAACAAATTGGTCTTCTTTTCTATTCTCTATCCACGATCAGAATGCGTGTAGGCACACGTCGTACAGCTCTTTTTGCTAATGACTCTCCTTCCAACCAATTGAGAGATACCTAAAACTGTCATTTGTGATTTGTGAACAATTGTCACAACCCGCCTTACTACGAGCCATGCTTAACACTTTTCTTATTTACGTATCTATGAAAATCTAAGGAATATTTTTTTTTAAAAAAAATAACAATAATGTGGCAGACATACATATTCAAACCTCTTTTCATAATTATGTATACATAAACAAACTTTTTTTTTTAAATATCATATACTTTACATACCCAAAAGAGGTTTTATCTTACTAAACCATATTATAACTTTATATACAACAAGTTCCAAATAACTTATTATACATAGCGAACGGAATAAAACCGTGGCGGTATCCATTCCCTGATCTGCACATTGCTCATATTCCACTGCTCGCCCATCAATGTAGTCATTTTGACCTCTTGGTGGAAATTCTTACAGCATGAAATAATTAGGTGAGCTTATGCTTATTAAGTCCAAACATAGCCCACATGCATCATACGCTAATATGCATCATCCATTTATGCTTTTTTATGAACATTTTTTATTCTTATCATATCTTGTCTTTAACTAGGGCCCAAGTGTTCGTAGCATATGCGCATATAAGTCTTAGTAACACCGAGATCATAACATACCTTTAACATTAAAATCCCCTTTGCATCGAGAACTTATACGACATTTTCCTTACTCTGGTGATTCATTTACTAGTCTAGTTATTTTGGTTATCATATCATGCATGTCAAAATACGTACATTCTAAGTGCAAAACATATACACTTTTTTAATTGTGTAACACACAGATATATTCACATAAGTATTCTATATCCTTATACCTATTATTTCATATTGTAGGTGAGTTTGGAACTTACATGTTTACATTGCTCAAAGAACTGTCTTTGGGTCCCTTCGTTATGGGTTTAGTAACCTATTTGGCCAATTATATCGTTATTAGCCAAGTTATCACTATTTAGCTATACGCTGGTACGTATACTTATCGATTACTAATTCAGATTACTATTCCAATTATTTAAAGTTGGACCTTCCTTTCGTTCCTTTCTATCTTATTGTTTCTAACATAAAGGGAAAAAATTCTTATTAAAGTCATTTTTCCTATCTGGGACACTTCGAGGTCTGTTTTGGTCATTTTATGAAAAATGATGTTTTTGCCCTCGATAGGTCATTTTAAGTTCCTAGGCCCGATTGGCTAATACAACACAGAACGTTGCTTATTAGCATAGAGACAAATGTTTAAGGCATCGGATCACTTATTTGCAATAAAAGCCCAAGTTTAACAAAACTTTGCGATTTTCTCCCTGGTTTTGAAAATTTTGACAATTTTGCTCCCAAAACCAAAAATAATCTTCTTAAACAATTGGTCTCCATTTTTCAAGAGAATTAAATTTTCTCAAAGTACTTTACCTAAATTCCTTTTGTAAAAAGACGTTTTTGTCCTTTTAAATTTTTTTTCAACTTTAACAAATTTTGTAAAATTCATAACTTACAAACGAAGGCGATTTTCGACAAACCGTTCGCAAGTTCTAATAGTTTTGTCGAGATCTACAACTTTTGTGTTTTAATTTTTCTAAAATTCCCACTATATAGGGGAGTTTTTGGCCCTTTTTAATCCTACCTAGAATAAGAATTTTTTTGTAATTTAGTCCCTAGGCTAATTTTTGTAAAAATCTGCTTCAAGGCAGTATTCCAACCACTGTTTGTATAGATTCATGACTATCTCAAACAATTTTCATGCCTAATCACAACTCCTTCAAAACCAATTTCAAAGTTTACAAAATTAACCTATTTTTACACCAAATGCCAATTTTCACCTTTAAACCCCAATTTCAACAACACAACCACATCATAAGCCATATACTCAAGGAATCAAACCACAAAGTTGCTTAAATGATCATATGCCCTTTGAAAAAATCAAAACCAAAACAAAACCATTTAAACTTCAAAGTTGAGAAATTGAACTTACCAAAGGAAAATAAGTGATCCTAAGCTCCAAGGGCTTCCTTGCAATTTTCCTAGGCATGTTCCCCATGAGAGAATCTTGGTCAAATTCCCCCACTTAAACCAAGAAAAACCCTAAGAAGACTTGAGAAAAGTTAGGATATTTACCTTAACAGTTGATGAAATCTTTTGAACCTTGACTTTTGAAACTTGGTTGGGGCAATTTTGAAAAGATTTGGGCTTGAAACATTTTTGAAGGAGAGCTCCTATGGCTGCCGAGTAGGGTAGAAGGAGAAAATAGAAAAATTTTGATGCTTTAAGTCTTAATTATAGACTTATCCTTGATTTCTTTTGATGGTGAGTCACCCTTTGGTAATCAAGTGGGTGTTGGGTGGCTAGATATGATTGAGCTACATTTTATGATGTGGTGGCCCAATCAAAACTCATTAGGTGTCCACTTGGTGGGCCTCCAAAACTTTGCATAGTGAAAATTTTCACTGCATAGTATTTTTTTTATACTGTTGTGTTAGAAGTGGTGAAAATTGTATGCTTAGACAGTATAAAATACCCTACTTAGTCTTTGGTTAACTTTTGGAATCCAAACATAGTATTTCTTATATCTATGTTTTTATCTTAACAGTATACTTACACTGCATTGAACCCCTTTTTACATTATTTTAGAGTTTTGGCAAACTTTTCTATCTTATCTATGCATTAATCATCCATTAATTTATATCACAAGACTATAATTAATTGTGATATAAAATTCATTTTATGGATATTATTTACAAATTTTCAAGCATTTAAGCTCACAAAAATCTTTATTTAGTAATATCTAACATTGCATCAAGTCTATAGTAGAATTTTCTATCAACAATGTTCATTATATGTTATCGTAATTTTTAAAAAAATACGATTTATGAAGGTAAATTCATTAATTAAATCTAATTAAATATTAGATTTTGTTAATGAATTTCCCTTGGTCATTATAACAATAGCCTTTCAGAGGAGTTTTAGAGACTTATAGAATAAAGTTCTCAGTATTGATCTCTCAACTGATTTAAATAACTTATGGGCCTGTTTGGCACGTCAGATTGGATTGGATTACTCAGTCTGGATTAGACTGGACTGGACTGGATTGGATTATGTTGAATCCTATCCTGTGTTTGGTAAACCGTCGAATTAGGAAGCTGGATGAATAATCTTGTGTTTGATGTGTAATCGAACCGGAATAGATTGGATATGATAATAACAATTTATATATACGTATATTAAAAGAAGTATAAAATTAAAAAATTAAAAATAAACTATAACAATTGAAATAAAATGATAAACATTTTTAAAACTAATCATAATTATTTTTTAAAGTATTTTGGATTATAATCCACAATTAACAACTAAATCTAAAACAAGATATTTGATCATATTTGAACTTAAACATCTAAATAATGGAGAAGATTTTTAATCAAATAAGATATTTGATCATATTTGCTGGAGAAGAGTCATAACAAAATCCATCCTAAGTGCCTCATCCATAGATTTTAAGGCACTCACATACCATGGTTGTTCAGCAAACAGCTTCAAAGCCTTGATTTGATCTACCACAGAAAGGTTCAACTTTGTAATCTCTCCCCATACAAAATCATGTTGCAAACTTTCATCTTTTTTTTTTTTTGATAGCTTGAACTAGCATTTGTGACTCTTCTCTTGAATACTCAATCATTTTGTCAAATGATTTTGCTAGTTTTTCTAATCCTACAGCAATATCTCCAGATGATCTTGCTCTCTTTTTTTGGATAGATCTAGACACATTACCGATAGAAGTTTGGTTCATATACATTGGAGAGTAAGAAGAATCTTGTTGCATTTCAATGTCAACCTCGTTAGCCTCTTCATTATCAACATTATTAGCCATCTCATTAGGCGTTTCAGCTCCTCTTCCAGTTGCACGATCAGCGCCAAAAATAATAGCTAGTCTATCATATTCTGGAAACGATTTTCCTCTCCATCCGTCTGCTTCCTTGTGGCTCTAAAAAGAAGGCCAACATAATTAGTAGTGATTTAACCATATAGGCAAATATAATGAAATAGAATAATAAGAATTTTAATCAAACCTGCACATATGCTTGCCATACTTCATTACTTTGAATAGTAATACATTTTAACTCATCATCCCATCCAAAGCCACTCGTGTTCAACATATCAAAAATTACACCATATTGTTTTTTCCATATCTTCGTCTTTGACTCGATATGAGGACTTGCTTTCAAACCAGAATTAGGACATAGACTATATAATTGCTTTTCAATTATACTCATTGTTCCAGATTTGAAACTACCATTATCGCAACGGAGTCCACGTGCTACTACATCTTCTAGTATGGTCAATAATGCTTCCTCCTCTACTTTGCTCCATGTACGTCTGCTTGCTTTCTTTTGAGCTTCATTGTTTTGAGTGCTGCCTCCAATTTCCATTCTTAACTATGTAAATTTGTTTAAAAGAAAAAAAAATGTTCATTAAGATTTTCATACATTATATGCTAAAAACAAAAGTCAATAAGAATAAAAAACAACATAATTCATATATTGATCTCAAACAAAACATAACTGAAATAACAATACTATTGTGTTCACAAGTAATTGATACATCATTAAAATGAAAAGACAAAATCAAATATCAATCAAATGAAAGAATTCAACTGCTAGCTAATTAAAATTAAACTTATTACTGATTATGCTACATCGTTCAACTAAGACCATTTTAAGAGAACAATATAAAATGAGATGTAAAAAATGATTCCTTAAAAAAAGAGAAATTCTGCTTTTCCGTAAACTCATGAGGCCAATGAAACTAAAAAAAAAAAATTAATTAACAATTTGACTCTCATAATATTTACATTATCAATTAGTAGATAGAGAGCCATTTTATTCGCTTAGTAGTACTAAACATAGATGAAAAGCATGACCAAAATGAAAAAAAATAAAAAGAAGCCAATAAAGAGCAACCACTCTCAGAACCAAAAGAAAAAAAAAAAGAAAAGAAAACAAAAATAGTGCAACGAATTTCAGAACAAGAAAAAAACCAATATAGAGCATAATCAAGCAAGGAAAGAGAAAACCCACCAAATTGATAACGAAGCTTAGGGTTGCGGCGGAGAGAGCGACAAAGCTTTGAGATGAACGGCAGAACGACGAAAAAATACGTAAAAATTGCGTAAAAATTTGAATCCAGATCAATATTTGATAAGGCCTTATTTATAGAGGTTGGACCCAGGGGTTAGTCCTTATTAGATAAGGCCTCAAAAATTTGAATCCAGATCAATATTTGATAAAATTGTGTAAAAATACGCGATCAGATTATCGTTCGGTCGGCAAACCGAACTAGCAGATTGGCCTGCCGAACTTACTCCATCGGTAGGCCAAACTTGAAAACTGGCCTGCTAAACTTATGATAAATGATCCTTGCGAATTTTCTATTTCCCATCTAAAATTCTTTGGATAAAGCCTCAATTTTAATTCAAATAACCCAATAAAGAAGTTATCTGATTAAAATAACAATATCTAGATAATCTATAGGAAAATAAATATTTTGGATAATTCAACAAGTTTATCTTGAATTAATTTTTCACAAAATTAATTTCATCGATAAACAGACATGAATTATCTGATCTGATCGAATTTCAGCCAATCTGATAATTTAATATAAGTCACCAATTTATTAGAAAAGCACAGCGTATCGTTACATGATTTATTATGAGCTAGCAAAGAGAATTTGATAAACCTATATAGTTCATGCTCCCGATAGTTATGAAACCCAATATCTTAAATATACATTTCACAATTATCAACTCAAATGCTTCTCCACTAAAAGCTTAGAGCTACACTCTTGAAATATATAGAATTATGAAGCCTGAATAGCTAAGTCTCCATGACATATCATAATGTATTGTATCCCCATATGATATCTATAATCGGCTTGAGAATAAATTCTATCTTACCTTCCTGATTATTTATCTTTTACGTTCCGTTATCACACCATTGAAACCCTTACTATCCAAAGACAGTATATCATTCGGTTACACCTATGTTTCCAAATGGTTAAGTGCTCTAGTCTTCCAATTACAAGATAATGCATATAAGAGGATATCATCAACTCCTAAAGAGGAGCTATAGATTCTGTATCAATGAATAACAAGTCTACGTTATCAAGAGTTATGTCTCGAACATATCGGTATGTGATGAGACCGTAAAAGTATACATTTTACAAGGCTTAAATTATTTATTTATGCTTTTATTTCTCATTAAATCCTCTAATTAATAGCATTTTTGTTTTAATAAGTATTTATGTATCTTAGTGTGAAAATGTGTTGAAAAATGTATTTTTAATGTGTTTTTATGTTTAATAATATTTTTGGCAATTTTTAGAGTCGTTTCGGTACGTTAAATAAATGTCTAGTTTGTAAATAATGAAAATAGTAAAAATAATATTGTATGATTTTATTTTAAGTCTTAAAATATTTGCAAATAAGTTTTGAATCTGTAAATATGTTTTAATATGTTTCTAGTAATTTCTAAAAATAATTCCGAGTCCTAAATAGCATATCTGTTAAGGTTTGTTAATTTTAAAATTTCTTATGTATTTTTAGTAATTTTTGTGTGTTTTTATTGCAAAATAAATATTTTTAATTATTGTGAAAATTATGTTTGTAAAATAATTAATTTTAGTTTGTTTATTTTATTTCAGATTTAAAATCTAGAAAAAAAACAGAGAAAATGGCACAAAAATGAGCAAAAGTAATGCGTTGACTTTTCTCGGTTGACTCCATCCATGCCATTCAGCAAGTCGTCAAATAGCAATCCAAGGGCTACTACTTGTCTTTCCTACGCTGCGAAGCACTAGATCACCCATATTAATTTTCACTTCCAAAAGCTGAAAAATGCGTGAAAAAAAAAGAAAAAAAGGAAAAACAAAAAAAATGGAGTTATTAATCAAAATTAGTTAAGGAAAAATGGAATTGTTAATTATAAATTATTCCAAAAAATTCTCCATCATTTAAATTGCATCTTACTCATTTTCCACTTAAAAATATCTTAATAAAATAATTAAAATAATTAAAAATGAATAAAAAATGTAAAAATCTTGTAAATAGTAGATTTTCTTCTACTATAAATACCCCCTTCCCTTCATGTAAGATACACCATTCTCTATAGTTTAGAGAAAATTCTCTTCTTCTCTCTTCTTAGGTTAGTTTTCTTTTAAATTTTAGTTTTATATTTTTGAAAAATGATTCTAGTTTTTATGTTGTAAAATAGTTATGCTTAATAAAAATATGTGTGTTTCTATTTTCATCATGTCTTTCTAAATTCAACTTTGCTGGGGAGAGGGGGGATATTTTGGCAAAATTAAGGTCAATATTTTGGTTTTTCTAAGTTTTCTAAGTTGTTATAATGTCAAAATTATTTTTAAAAAACTTATAATTTTCATGTTAACTTAACTAAAATTCTTGTAAAATCAAGCTTTGATTTATCATAGACATAGGATAGCACAAATAATGCTTAGGAATACTTTGATTATTCATAGATAGGACATGGCATAGTAAAAACTTAACGGTAAATTTAGTAAGTTAATTTGAAAACATACTTATTTGTTAAAAATGAGTTTTTGATGCACTATAGACATGAATTGACACAGTAAATACTTGGTAACTCTTGATTTATTGTAGACAAAGGATGGCATATTGCATACTTAAACCATTTTAATAAATAAGTTTAGAAAAACTAAAACATATTTAAATTAATGAAAAACTAAAACATATTTAAATTAATTGCCATAATTGAACCTTTAATCCTTAGTGTTTATTAAAATTGTTATTACCTTTAAAATTAATTGCACTTATTGTCAAAGTTCCATCTCCTAAGTTAAATTTCACTTATTAAAGTTCCATTACCATTCAAATTTAAGCTACATTTCTTGTTGTTAACTTCCAAAAATCACAAAAAAAAATCTAAAAATGAAAAACGTAAAAAAAATGTATAAATATTGTAAATAAATTGTAAATAAGATTAACTTTTATTCTCAAAATCTTCAGTTAACATCATAGAACTGATATATTGGACCTTTGCAATGTCTTTTTCCTGTGGGATCGACCTCAGAGTCACCGAGTTTTATTACTTGGACAACCTTATACTTAAGATTATATCGAACATAGACTTTTAAGACCCGAACAGTATGCGTACCATCATTAAATATGGATGTCACCTTTTGGTACATTAAAAGAAATAAGTCAAGATAACGAGCCCATCATTCATCTCAAGATTAAGATACAACTCATATGATTGTCTAAAGTGAATTGATTTGCTGAGACAGAATTATTTTCCCAAATCAATTGCACTTTGTGTCCCAATCCAATGCATCGTCACCTATGACAATGCACCAATGTTTCTAGTCATGGAGTCCACCTCCAATGGCCAAGACAAACCATCTCCCATTAGGGATATAGACAGCATAACAATCTTTGCATGAATAAAGCGCCCATCTTTATTCCCTCGATTATGGATCTTATGATTTTGACCGTCACCTTTAGAATCATGTCTTTCACATAATCTGCCCATCATATGCTTGATTCTAAAGGGTTAGACTGACAGTCTTAGACTTTTGTTTGCTTATTATACATCCAACAAATATGAACGTAAAGAAGACAACAATTTGATATATGAATAATAAATAAACTCTTTATTGATAAAAATGTCTCTAAAAACACATTACATTTTTACTCCTTAGGGCATACATGTCTAACAATCTCCCACTTGCACTAAGTGTGTAAATATGACAATCCTACATCCCCATAGCTTCCACATGCCTCTTGAAAACTCTTGCAGTTAGTGTCTTCGTGAATGGATCAGCTAAATTGTCCTCGGATGTAATTTTGCATATAGCAACATGGCCAGCCTCGATGAAGTCCTTTATCATATGATACTTCCTATCAATATACTTACTCTTCTTGTGAAATCTTTGTTCCTTAGCATTAGCTATCATCTCAATGTTATCACAATATAGTGATACCGCTTTATCCATACCAAGAACTATCTCAAGATCCTTAAGGAACTTACGGAGCCATACTGTTTCTTTTGAAGCATCACTAGTTGCCATATACTTGGCCTTCATCATTGATCCGAAGTGCAATGTTGCTTGACACGTCTCCAAACAATGGCATCGCCACCCAGAGTAAACACAAAACCAGTAGTTGATCTTCTCAAATCCAAATAGGATTCAAAATCTAAGTTAGTGTATCCTAGAGGTGTTAAATCCTTGCCCGAATATACAAGCATATTTCCTTGAGTCCTTCTCAGGTACTTGAAAATATTCTTGATCATAACCTAGTGGTTCAGTCCCAGATCCGACTGAAATCGACTTACTATCCCAACCGCATAGCTAATATCCAGTCGTGTATAAAGCATGTCATACATGAGACTACCCACTTCCAAAGCATAAGGTACCTTCTTCATGTATTCTCTTTTTTCATTAGACTTTAGTGAGTCTTTCTTAGAAAGAGTAATTCCAGACCTAAATGGTTGCCCACCTTTCTCAGAATTCTACATTGCATACCTTTTGAGAATTTTACCTAAGTAGCTTGCTTGGGATAAAGCTATCATTCTGCTCTTCCTATCCCAAAAGATCTGGATACCGAGAATAAAATTAGCTTCACCTAAGTCTTTCATGTCAAATTGCTTGGTCAACCATAATTTGACTGATAACAACGCCCCAATGTTATTGCTAATTAGCAGAATGTCATCTATATAGAGCAGTAGAAAAACCACCTTCCTATCCTTAATGTGTTTGTAAAGACATGGTTTGTCCACATTTTGTACGAACCCATAAGTCTTGATCACTTGATCAAATCTTATGTTCCAAGAACGAGAAGCCTACTTAAGTCTATAAATTGGCTTTAACAGCTTACAAACCTTACCCTTCTGACCCTTAGCCTTGAAACTGTTTGTCTGTTCCATATAAATGGACACATCAAGATAGCCATTTAGAAAAGCCATCTTGACATCCATCAGCCAAATCTCGTGGTCAAGAGCGACAGCTGTGGACAAGAGAATGTAGATGGACTTAAGCATGGCTACAGGCAAAAAGGTTTCCTCATAATCAATTCCTTCCTTTTGCATATATCCCTTATGTTGATGCTTACCGTTGTCCGGCGTCGGATCAACACCCGCGTGCGGCTGCACACGTTCTGACTTCTTCTTGGGCTTGCCCCTGACCGATGGTGTGCACCTATAAGAGGGTTGGTTCAGAGAATAACGGGGTTAGTCAATAGACAAGGGCTCTCCGATGCTCAAGGCAGGTATTGCTCGGCAGAGGTCGGCAGCTAGTTTGGTGTGAAGAAGTCTCTCTCTCTAAAACGTCATAAATGCATCCTATTTATAGGCCACCAGTTGGATCGGGTTTTGGACGGGTTTTGCCCATCACCCGAGTGTCACATCAAGGTGTGTCAGGCAGTAGGTGACAAGTGTCGCGTCCATCATCCAATGGATTGGACTCTATCAGACGGCAGCACATTTGCCTGGTGTTGGCCCACAAGGACGAGTAGTGACGTATCTTTATGAGTAACATGGTCCGACCCGAGCTACCGTACATCTGAGGTGGCAGTATTCTTGGGGCGCGCCCTTGGATGAATGAAAGGGACATCGGGAAGAAGTATAAAGCGTTGGGTCGGACAGCGGGCTCCCTGATATCTGTCGAGCTTGAGTGCCGACCACCAAAGTTAGCATCCTCGATGGTGGCGCCGAGCTTACCCTCAACATTAGCCCCCCAGCTCACCTGGTCGGTGTTCGACCAGGTGGACTATGCCAAGTGGGTGAGGTCGGCTCAAAGGAGGAAGACCAAATGACATTTGAAAGCGGGTTGAGGTGAAAAGACGCGCAGATCAAATGGGGGACGCATGTCGCATCGTGGCCGTATGCGCGCTTGTCAGGCGTATTAATTGCGCCCCCTAGGTTTTCGCGCTTGAGTTTTCGGCGTTAAATGGCTATAAATAGGGCCTCTCCCCTTCGTAATTTGCACTTCATTTTCAGAAATCTTTCGACCGAAGAATTTCAGCTGCCGAGCTCAAGTAGTATAGCCGAGGATCGTATCGCCTGAACTACCAAGAACCCGAGCAGGTAATTTTCTGAGTGAAAATGAGCGATTTGTCCGACTCACAGAACGTAGAGGTTTCATGGTCGGAAAGTAGTGAGGAGAGCAGTAGCTCTTCTTCCACCCAGTCCGACGCCGAGGTGGCACCCTCAGGACGGGACGGGGCCGGTCGGCTGGAGCAGATCCTTAGGGTCGATTCCCAGACGGTACCCGAGCAGGAGTTTTTAAACATGCTGGACGGGCGTAAGCTCATTAGGCCGTCCAGGGAGCAAGACCCATATGTGGGGGCGGCGACAGCGGGCTCTTCCCGAGTTCTTCCAAGGGAGAGGGCCGAGCTTCAGGCTCGCGAGGATGCTCCGAGCACCTCCGGTCGGAATGCTGAGGCCCCCGTTCAAGTCGCGGGGGTGGTCACGGTTGATGTCTCCGATAAGGAGCATGCAACCGAGGAGGCAGAGGCGGACCAACCAGAGATGGAGCAGGAGGTCCAGGTCACCCGCGTATGGGGTGTAACGGCATATCGGGTAAGGCGTCCTGGGCAAACCTCAGCGACGGGGTATACGAGCGCCATCACGGAGTCGCGGTTAGAGAACCTACGCGCCGAGTATGGTATCCTGGCGGATGTGGTTCTTACCGTCCCAGGTGAGGGAGACTCGCCCTTGAACCCGTCGAAAGGATTCATCACGCTCTACGCCGAGTTTTTCAGGGCTGGACTACGCCTACCACTGCACCGCTTTCTTCACCGGGCACTCAACGACTTTAACGTGTGCCCGGCCCAACTAAACCCGAATAGCTATCGGTTGCTGATCGGGATGTATATCTTATGGAAATACCATCGGAGTACCGAGATGCCGCTGGAGGCCTTCAAACAAGTATTCAAGATGAAGAAGCTTCCACGGCAGTCCGGCTGGTATTACTTCACCGGCTTTAGGAAGGATTTTATCTTGGGCAACCCCGACTTGAACAAATTATGGAAGTACGAGTGGTTCTATGCCGACGGGAACTTTTTAGCTCGAGCCGGTGAAGTCATCCCCGAGGATGAGGAAGTGCCGAGGTCGTTTGAGCAGGGGCACGTTTGGACTAAGCGTCCTTGGGCGCCGAGCCGCGTAATAAAGGCCGTGGACGAGCTGTTCGAGAAGCCAGAGCCATCCAGACAACAGTCCTTCCTCTTGAGGAAGGACACTTTATCCAGTTACGGGTGGTTCGGGGAGTCCAGCAGCCTTCCCCGAACTGTCCGTCCTGCCCGGGAGGCCGGGCAGGTTACAATAGCTCGTCCGAGAGTTGCGGACGTTCCGGGGCCACGCACTTCCCGGTCCGGGTGGCCGACGAGGGAGCCTTCTACGTCCAGTTCCGAGGACTCGTCCAGTGGCTCCTTCGATGCGGGGCCACCTGTAGCCGACGAGGACCTCGAGGACGTGATTAGGTTCCTATACCCGTCTTGTCAACTCCGGATCGAAGGTCAGCCCGGAACCTGATTTATAGTCGCCCCCCCTTTTTTTTATATTGACCTTCTCTTGACTTTGCTTTTTCTTGTGCAGAGATGACAGCACCAGGCTCCCGCGCTAATAGACGTGCCCAGATGGCCAGCCTGAGGAAGCAAAAGGGCAAGGCCGTTGATACTGGGCAAAAGCGTAAACGGACCTCGAGGCCCGAGCATCCAACCCGCATCGGGCAGACCTCCTCATCAGTCCAAGTTCCACCAGTTCTGTCACAGCCGACCAGGACTTCGCCAGAGGTCGGCTCAGCAGACGAGGCCGTCAGAGCTATCGAGGACCGACAAAGAAGGCGTCTGGACTACCGTGGCATACTTCTCGAGCGCCTCGGAGACGTGGCTCCCCCGGATGACTTCTTCATGAACATCCAGGGTGAGGACTTCCAGGATTTGTGCAACATGGCCCTTCGAGCCACTGCCTCTGTAAGCATCCGAGCTTGTCCATAGTTCTTTCTTGTGATATATTGCCGAGGACTAACGTCCTAATTTTTGCAGTCGAGCACCGTTGTGCATATGGTGCACTCCATTGGGATGAAGGAGATCCACATGGAGAAAGAGATGTACAAAAAGACCCTCCTGAAGAAGTTGGACTCCGACAAGAAGCTCAATGAAAAGAACATTTAGCTAGACCAAGCCAAGGAGTCTCTCTCACGATCTCAGGAGGAAGCTCGAAAAGCAAAGGCCGAGGCAGAGAATATGTCACGGCTGCTCAAGGAGGCAGAGGATAAAGCTGCACGGCTGGAAGATAAAGCTGCATGGCTTGAGGGGCAGCTGGCAACCCTATAAGCGGAGAACCAACAATTTGTGGCCGGGCTCCCCGACCGCTTAGCCAGTGCGGTCGAGGAGTTTAAGACATCCCCAGAGTACGCCGACCTCTATTACGACGGCATGACAGACCTCCGCGACCACCTGATAGAGAAGCACCCGGAGGCAGCTGGATTTGACTGGTCGGTCATTGTAGAGCCGGACCAAGATGATGCCGAACAACAACGGGGTGTTGAGGATGAGGTCGTCGTGGTGGACGGTGACGACGACGAGGATGTGCCGGCCGTCGAGGGAGGCAGGGACGAGGACGCGGCTGGGGACGAGACCTAGGCCGATTGAACTTTTTCTCTTTTTGTTGTATTCGGGCTCGGGAGGTGCCCGGTTTCCTTATACCTCCCCGATGAATAAAGATTGAACATTTTATCTTTTCCCATTTTGCCTTCATTGTTTTCTTACATGCAGTTCTGTTTTCTTTTACATCCCACGTAATTTTCAAGGTTAGGCACTTCTCGGGGAGGATCAAAGGTTGGGAACCAGCTATCTCGATAGCAGCAAAGTTGGGTCGACTTCTGCCTCGCCCGCTCAGTTTATCCGAGCACCAAAATTTTGGTAACTCTGTTGTCGAGTCGTCCGAGCAGAGGCAAATGGCACCTCTGTTCTCAGTTAATCCGAGTAGTTACCCCTCTCTGCTTGGTTGATTACTCCAAGCAGGTTTAGGTTTCTAATCTTGGTTGGGCAGAATATAGACGGCGTATAACTACCCTTACCCTGTTGCCCCCCCTAAACTTGTTTAAGTTTTAAAGAAACTTTGCAAGTGTAGGAGTCGTCGGACATGTATTGTGCCGAGCAACTTACCGGGTCGTCTGTACGGCGGTAGACCTAGGATCGGTAAACCGACCAGCCCCCTAGCTCAGTATAAGAAGGATGACTCTCCCTTGGTGGGAGTTGATGTCTCGTCCTCTGAGCTAGAGTTGTGGCATTTTGGATTTACTTTCCCTTTAAACACATTACTCGGAAGTGGAATGAAGTTAGGGAAGTTGTGTCCCAAAAATATAATACACATAGATTTTTCTAGCCTTGTTTAGCAGGTCTAGTTACAAAAAAATGGTGGCCAGGGGTCAAAAAGAAGTCTGGCTCTGGAGTTTAAGAATAGAATCTTTTTAAGAGCTCGGCATTCCATGGATGCCTGAGCTGATTCCCCTCTGTATCGGTTAACTTGTAAGTGCCTGGTCGCACGACACCTTCGACTTTAAACAGACCTTCCCATTTTGGACCAAAGGACTCGAGACCGGGTTGTTGGACCGTGACCTTCTTCAATACCAAATCACCGACTTTAAAGTTTCTTTGCTGAACCCTTTTCTTGTAATACCGAGCTACCACATGGTTCCGAGCTGCGTTACGAATCAAAGCTCGGTTTCTTTTTTCTTCAAGTAGGTCTAACTCGGTCAATATGAGCTCCATGTTTAGAGCTTCTTTGTATTGCTCAACCCTCACGCTCGGTAATCCTACCTCTGCTGGGATGACGGCCTCCGCCCCGTAGACCAGGGAGAACGGTGTTTCGCCAGTCGCAGCTCGGGTAGTTGTTCGGTATGCCCAGAGCACCTGAGGTAGTTCGTCAATCCACGCACCCTTATGCCCCTCGAGTTTTTTCTTCAAATTATCTTTGATTGTCTTGTTCACGGCTTCAACCTGGCCGTTACTCTGTGGATAGCTCGGCGAAGAGAAAACTTTCTTAATGCCGAGCTTTTCGCACAGATGACGTAGACCCGAGGAGTCAAACTGTTTAGCATTGTCAGTCACAATAGTGTGCGGGATTTCAAACTGACAAATGATGTTTTTCTATACAAAGTTTGTACACTTGGCTTCGGTCATGTTGGTGCAGGGCTCAACTTCGATCCACTTCGTCAGATAGTCTATGGCGACAATACAGTATCTGAATTGCGAACGGGCTGGCGGGAGAGGTCCGATCAAGTCGATGGCCCATTTTCCAAATGGCCAAGCTGAGGTCACTAGATTGAGAGGCTCGACGTGTAAGCCTAGCATTCTAGCAAATTGTTGGCATTTGAGGCATTTTCGTGCAAAATTTCTGCAGTCTTGCTACATGGTAGGCTAGTAGTAACCCTGCCGAAGGCACTTTTGGGCCAAGGAGCGTCCACCGGAATGATTGCCACATAAGCCCTCATGCATCTCACTCATTAGATATTCGGCCTCCTTAGGGTCCAGGCATCTTAAGCATGGTGTAGTGTAGCTTCGCCGGTATAACTTTCCCCCAATCATTGAATATCGAGCCGAGCTGTTACGTATCCGACGTGCCTCTTCTCGGTCGTCGGGTAACTCGGCTATGGTCAGGTATCGGATGATCGGGTCCATCCAGGTACATGCCGACTCCTCGGCCAGGCTCATGACCTCCTTATCAATACTTGGTTCAGGTAGTCTTTCAATGGGGACCGACGTTAGGTCACTTTCCCCTAATTTGGAAGCCAGTCGGGCCAGGACATCGGCTTCTGTATTTTCAGACCGGGGAATCTGCTTAAAAGAATAGGACTTGAATTGCCCAAGCAGTCGTTTCGCCTCCTTTAAATATGCCACCATCGAGTCTGCCCGGGCCTGAAATTCTCCAGTGATCTGCTGCACCACTAGCATTGAGTCACTGTAGATAGTGAGGCGATTAACGCCGAGATCTCGGGTGATTCGTAGTCCGGCAAGCAAAGCTTCGTACTCCGCTTCGTTGTTAGAGGCTTTGAAGTCGAATCGGAGAGCATAAATGACCTTATACCCGTCTGGGCTTGTTAGAATCAGCCCGGCACCCGACCCGTCAACGCAGGTAGAGCCGTCGACGTGTAGTTTCCAGTCTGGCTCTAGGGAAAGGTTTTGTTCACTGCAGCCAGGTGTGTCAGGCTCTTCAATGGGTGATTTCTCGACTTGTGGAGTCGCCTTACCGGCTTCCGTAAATTCGGTAATGAAATCCGCTAAGACTTGAGCTTTTATCGCTGTTCTTGGCACAAAATGCACATCATATTGGCCCAGCTCAACCAACCACTTGGCCATTTGACCTGATATCTCCAGGCTCTGCAAAACTTGCCGGAGAGAGAACTTGGTCGGGACTCTGACGGTATGGCCTTGGTAATACGGCCGCAACTTCCGAACCGATGTTATTAGGGCAAAGGCCAGCTTCTCCAACGGTGGGTAGCGCTCCTCCGCACCTTGGAACGCATGGCTGGTATAATAAACTGGTCTCTGGATCCCGTCCTCATCTCAGACCAAGACCGAGCTGACAGCCTTCTCTGAGACAGCTAAATAGGTGGTTAAAACCTCACCGGGCAAAGGTTTGGACAGGAGTGGGGGTGTGGCTAGGTAAGTTTTTAAGCTTTGAAAAGCTTCCTCACACTTCCTGCTCCACTTAAACCTCCCTTTAAGTGCCTTGAAAAAAGGGTGGCACTTGTCGGTAGCCCGAGAAACAAATCTTGACAAAGCAGCCAGTAAGCCTTTGCACGTCTTTCACCGTCCGAGGAGAATGCATATCAATAATTGCTTGGGCCTTTGCCGGGTTGATCTCGATTCCTCGTCGGTTGACCAAAAATCTGAGGAATTTTCCCGAGCCAATGCCGAAAGCGCATTTTGTCAGGTTGAGTTTCATCCCATATTCCTGGAGAATGTCGAAGCTAGCTCGAAGGTCGCCCATGTGGTCCTTCGCTTGGACAGATTTTACCAACATGTCATCCACGTAGACCTCCATAGTTTTCCCGATCAGTCGAGCAAACATCTTGTTAACGAGGCGTTGATAAGTAGCCTCGACGTTCTTGAGGCCAAACGGCATTACAACGTAACAGTACAAACCTTGGTCAGTAACAAACGAGGTTTTGACTTGGTCCTGCTCGGCCATTCTTATCTAATTATACCCGAAGTATGCATCCATAAAGCTCAAAAGCTCGTGGCTGGTTGTAGCATCGACGAGCTGGTCTATCCAAGGAAGTGGGAAGCAGTCTTTGGAGCAGGTCTTGTTAAGATCGGTGTAGTCAATGCAGACCCGCCACTTGCCATTCACCTTTTTGACAAGGACAACGTTTGCTAACCATTCTGGGTATTTGACCTCTCTGATGAACCCAGCCTTTAGGAGTTTCTGGACTTCATCATTGATTATAGCATATCTCTCTGGGTTAAAGGCCCTTCATTTTTGTATCACCGGCCTGTGACTAGGTTGGACGTTGAGTCGATGGCTGATGATGCTCAGATCTATGCCGGGCATGTCCTCATGGGACCATGCAAAAACGTCTCAGTATTCAGAAAAAAAGGATTCCAGGTCGGCCCGGATCTCAGGTCGTAACTGCGATCCGAGTTGGACTGTGCGTTCTGGCCTCTCAGGGTCCAGGGAGAACGGTACTAAGTCTTCAACCGGGGTGCCTCTTACCTCCTCCTCGGGTAACCTGGGGTCCAGGTCCGCCAGCATCTTTGGTGCCGGGTCGGTTGGGAGATCAGTCTCATCGGTCAAATAGACCGTCAGGACTCCATGTTGTTGAGCCAAGGCTGCCCGGACAGCATTTGCATAGCAAGCCCGGGAGTCCGTCTAGGATGAGCGAATCACTCCAACGCCACCGTCGGTTAGGAACTTCATTGCCAAGTGATACGTCGAAACCACGACCTTTAACCCATTCAGCGTCGGCCGGTCGATGATGATGTTGTACTGGGAGGGTTTGTCGACAACTAAAAAGTTGACTACCCGAGTGATCCTTGCAACTCCTTCTCTGAAGGTTACTAGGAGACTGACCTTCCCGGTTGCCCGGACACATTCTCCTGCGAAGCCGAAGAGTGGAGTCCGAACTAGGACGAATGGGGCGTTGCTTATTTTTAGCTTGTCAAATGCTTGTTTAAAGAGGATGTCTGCCGAAATGCCGTTGTCAACTAAGACGCGCCATACTACATTGTTGGCAATAGGCAGTTCGCATACCATGGCATCGTTGTGAGGATGCATTAATCGGTCCGCTTCCTCTTCAGTGAAAGTGATCGGCGTATCTTCTTGGCGGCATATCTTGTTGATGTGCTTGGACACATTTATGAACTCACCCCGTTCGACCCGCCGAGCTTCTCTGACGTAAGATCGCCGCCCACTCTATGTGTCCCCGGTAACAGGCCCGTTGATTATCGTGTGAACAATATTCAGGGGTTCCGGGGCGTTCCCACTATCGGTCCCGAGTCGGCTTTGTATGTCTCGGCCTGACGAGTCATTCCTTCCAGCAGTGGCCCTCGGGGTTATAACCCATTCCACGAATTCCTGTAGAAGACCTTCTCAGACCAACCTTTCTATCTGGTCCTTTAGCTGGATACATTCCCAAGTAGTATGCCCCACGTCCCTATAGAACTCACAGAATTTTGCCTGATTGCGCTTCACCCTGCTCCCTCAGAGCTTGGTCGGTGATGTCAACAAATTTTTGTCACCAACCTGGGCGAGCACCTCATCGATAGTTGCCACCAAGGGCGTGTAGTTTTGAAACTTACTGGTCGGCCCCTTTGGCTTATCAGCTTTCTCTTTCTTCTGTTTCTTTGCATGCTCGGCACTGCCCTGTTCCGACGCCTTTTTATGCTTCTTATCCTTCTTTGTTCCACTAAGGCCAGCCTCTTCCCGGCGGCTCTTCATGTACTCGGCGGCATCCGCGTGCCTCTGGGCATACCCGAGCATTTGTGAAAACGCGCTCGGCTGCTCGAAGGCCAAGGACCATGTTAGCTTCTCATCTCGGAGGGCCCCTACAAAAATATGTTTGAGGGTCTCGTCTTCGACGTGCTTCACCTCAAGAGCTGCCTGGGTGAACCAGTTAATGTAATCTCTGACACTGCCATCTTCCTGCTTAACAGCATACAGGCAAGTTATTTCTTTTCTTCGCGTCTTAGTTGTGGAGAATGCGGAGGAAAAGGCATCGGCCAGATGCCAAAAAGAAGAAATTGACTCGGGCTCAAGCCGTCGAAACCATTGTCGGGCAGGGCCTGTAAGAGTGAGTGAGAAGGCTTTGCACATCGCCGCATCGCTGGCATTCTGCAGTAGCATGTGTCCCCTAAAGAGTTCAACATGCTCATAGCATCAGTGGTCCCATCATAAGGCTTGATCTGAGGGACCTTGAATTTTGGTGGCATGGGCGCCCGCATTATGTGATCCAGGAAAGGCAGATCCTGAGCTCCGGTTTTGTCTAGACCGAATCTACAATTATGGATCTCATCAATCTGTCGTTGCAGTGCCCGAAACTAACGGCTATTGGTGTCTTCGGGCAGTTCGACCCGATAGGGTACTCCACCCTCAGCACAGCCTCCAGCTCCGATGCGACGATTTCTGTTTATTCTTTGAGACCCGAGCAGGTCAAATACCAAGGCTCGGGAACCTTGTGGTGAAGGGGCACGGGCCGCTTGGCGTCCCATACGGTGTTCCTGAACTAGTCTATTGTCAGCTGGGATTCCTCTGGTAGAGCCTGCAGACTGCACGGATTGGCTTTGTTGTGGATTTGCTGCACTTCGCTCAACCCGACCTCCGGCCTGGTCATCCTGGGCCGGGGGTGGCAGAGCTGGTGTAGCTTGCCGTTGAGCTTGCTGTGCGAGCTGCTGAGTTAGGATCCGAACCGCATCTGTAAGCTCTCGGATCGGATCCTGGGCGGCTGGGGCATCCACTGGCTCTGCCCTCGCCGCACTTCCCTGCCCCCCAGACAGGGATCTCGCGGTCCGAGGACGGCCTCTGGGCCGACCTGTGGCTAGCCTATTTCTCGCCTCACCCGACCCCTCCGGTCGAGCTGTCTCATCTCTGATGTTGCCGCGAGTTGTCATCTCGGGAGTCCGAGGTAAAGTAATTGAAGTTGGGATGAAGGCGTAAGGGGCCCTCCTTCTAGCGCCAAAATGTTGATGCTTACCGTTGTCCGGCGTCGGATCAACACCCGCGTGCGGCTGCGCATGTTCTGACTTCTTCTTGGGCTTGCCCCTGACCGGTGGTGTGTACCTACAAGAGGGTTGGTTCGGAGAATAACGAGGTTAGTCAATAGACAAGGGCTCTTCGATGCTCAAGGCAGGTATTGCTCGGCAGAGGTCGGCAGCTAGTTTGGTGTGAAGAAGTCTCTCTCTCTAAAACGTCATAAATGCATCCTATTTATAGGCCACCACTTGGATCGAGTTTAGGACGGGTTTTGCCCATCACCTGAGTGTCACATCAAGGTGTGTCAGGCAGCAGGTGACAAGTGTCGTGTCCATCACCCAATAGATTGGACTCTATCAGACGGCAGCACATTTGCCTGGTGTTGGCCTACTAGGATGAGTAGTGACGTATCTTTATGAGTAACATGGTCCGACCCGAGCTACTGTACACCCCGAGGTGGCAGTCTTCTTGAGGCGCGCCCTTGGATGAATGAAAGGCACCTTGGGAAGAAGTATAAAGCGTCGGGTCAGACAGCGGGCTCCCTGATGTCTGTCGAGCTTGAGTGCCGACCACCAAAGTTAGCATCCTCGGTGGTGGCGCCGAGCTTACCCTCAACACCTTAGCTACCAGTCTAGTCTTATAGGTTTTGATTTTTCCATCTACTCCTCTCTTTCTCTTTTAGATCTACTTACACCCTATGGGTTTTACCCATTTAGGAAGATCTACAAGTTTAAGACCCGGTTAGTTTCTATAGACTTTATCTCTGTGTTCATAGCCTCTGTCTAGAGTTTCAAATCAACATCCTCTATAGCCTCTTCGTAAGTATAAGGATCCTTGTCATGTTTAACCAGTTCAGCCAAGAAGGCCTCACCATCGAACATATACCTCTCGGGTTGACACCCAATCCTCCTACTACGTCGAAGCCCTTTAGGTTGTTGTTTGGGTTTGGTTGGTTTTTCTATACTGATTAGAATGGTTTCATTCAGAACCCTCAGAGTGATCGAATCACTCACTAACTCCTTAAGCATCACTTTGTTTCGAGGCTTAAAGTCATCTATGTAACTTTCCTTAAGGAAAGTTGCATTAGTTGAAACCATGACTTTATTTTCATTTGGATTATAGAAATAACCCATTTTAGTCCCTTTTGTATATCCTACAAACACACAAACTTCCGAACGTGCTTCTAACTTATTTGCTTCCTTAAACAGGACATGAGCCGGATATCCCCATATGCGAATATGGTTTAAGGATGTATTTTTTTCCGTTCACAACTCATGAGGAGTTTTAGGAATCGATTTTGAAGGCACATTGTTCAAAAGATAACATGTAGTTTGTAGTGCATATCCTTACAAGGATAAAGGCAATGATGAATAACTCATCATGGACCTGACCATGTCCAACAAAGTCCTATTCCTTCTTTCAGCCACGCCGTTCTGCTGCGGGGTGCCCAACATAATCAAATGGAATAGAATCCTATTCTCTAATGTCCTAAGAACTTATCAACAAGGTATTCTCCACCTCGATCAGGTCAAAGTGGTTTTATGGGTCTACCCAATTGCTTTTCCATTTCAGCTCGAAACTCCCTAAACTTGCCATAAGTTTTGCTTTTGTGGTGCATTAGGTACACATACCCATACCTTGAGTAATCATTAATATAAGTGATAAAATACTCACACCCTCCTTGTGCCTTGATGTTCATAGGTCCACAAACATCATTATGCATAAGTTCTAGAACCTCTTCGGCCCTATTGCCCTTAGACCAAAATGGTCTTTTGGCCATTTTACCCTCCAAACAATATTCACATTGTGGTTTAGATTCCACCTTTAAGTGACTCAAAGGTCTATCCCTTGCCAACCTTTGAATCCTATTTAGGTTAATATGACATAATCAAAAATGCCAAAGATAAGTTTTATTAGAGTGAGAAGTTTTAAGTCCTTTAGAGTTATTATCATTGACCTCAGTGTTCAGCAATAAGTCCATCTTAGGTTTGATAATATATAGATTATTTTGCATCCATCCAATACAAGTAAAAGATTTGTTTTTACGAATCACCACTTTATTATTAAAGGAAACTACATATGAGTCTTTAAATAAACAAGCTACAAAAATTAAATTCCTTTTCAATTTAGGAACATAAAAACAATCTTGCAAAAATAAACTCCTATAATTGTTAAAATAAAGATGGACATCTCCCACTACTTCAACCAACACTAAGGATCCATCGCCCATTCGAAGCATAAAGTCTTCACTTAGCAGCCTTCTTGTTTCTTTGAACTCTTACAGAGAAACACAAACATGATTAGTTGCTCCAGAATCTATGACCCAAGTATCACTGGATTCCTCAACCAAACAAGTTTTAACAACCAAAAGATCACACCTACCTCCTCAGGAAAGGAAGTCCTTACAATTCTTTTTTTTTTTGTGCCCGACCTTTCCACAGAAAAAGCACTTGAGCTTCTTTAGGTTCTTCTTTTTCTTTTTCTTGTTCCTGCCATTTACAGGATAAAAGACTTCCCATTCTTAGCCCATTGCTTTTTTCCATTCCTAGGGTTGGGATTGGAACCAGAGGCAGCTGCCAAGTTGGCTTCACCACTAGCAGGAGTTTCCCTGATCAGATTTTTGAACTCCTGTAACTACTTCATTAACTCAATCAAGGTCATATCCTTTCTACTGCTTAAATTAAATGTAGCTCTAAAAGGGATAAACTTCTTAGATAGAGTCTCAAAGACTATAGTCATTTGAGTTTTAGCATTAATGTCAGCTCCATTAGTTTAAGCCTCAGTGAGATAACCCATGACCAACATCATATGCTCCTTTATAGATGTCCCCAATCTTTGTTTACAGTTTAGAAGTTTTTGAAGAGCTCCTTGCTGTTTTGTTAGGGCCTAGGCCTCCAAACATGTCTTCAAGATTATCCAAGATCTGCATCGTAGTCTCATAATCTTCATGTTGAGCCTATAGCATGTTATTCATGCTTGCCATAACATAACAACAGACCTGATCATTAGCATCCTTCCAGTGATCAAACGCTTGGATTTGCTCATTTGTAGAATCTCTCGTAGGCTCGGAAGGATACAGAGTTGTTAGCATAAATTTCAGTTTCTCAAAGGACAGGATGATGTTCAGGTTCTATTTCTAGTCATTAAAGTTTCCACCGGTTAATTGTTTTTATCAAGTACTAAAGTTAAAGCGTTTTTAGACATTTTGAATCTACAATAAAGAATCATATACCAAACATAAACAAGCATACCATAATAACTTAGTAAGATAACACAATCATATAAAATATATAAATGTGTTTATGTGTCAAAACCTTAAAAATATCACAACCTTACAACGATAATTCTCAACTCAGAATTCAACAAGCCGCCTAGGGGAGACTTACCAAATTAATTAGGAACACAGATCCCCTCTTGATTAATATATGCCATCCAGGACCCATACGATCCAGCATATATTAATAATCGTTTCTTTGGCCATCAATTTTATTAATAGAGCTCCTAGGAGAGGCTAATTATAAAATTAACATGAGTGTATAACCATCTTTTTAATATTTTATCCATGATTTATAATCATCACTTAGAGGTGTGCAATGATAAATCATGCTAAAATACCTTATCTTCTCAAAGATCTAACCCGGCACATGATGAAATCCCTTCCTAAAGGTCGGAACCACCATGTACTACCTATGGACCAATGATAGAGGCCGTAGGTCCTCTCTTCGAAAAGCTTCACCCACTCAATCTTTTGAATCAAGATTTTATGTTAAGAACATGTATGAACAATTTTTAATGAGTGGCACTCCCTATTCTATATGGCATGGTATCAACATACATGACAAATCATATTATAATGCAGACAAGCAAAGCATTCATGCAAAGGTAGAAGCAAAAAAATAATAAATAACCATAATATTATGGTCCCACTCTTAAGATAAGAAATAAAGATTACAAAAGATAAATCAAAATATATTATCAATTCTTCATCCTTGAATCTTCAATTGTATCCTTCTTCATGTATTATCTATCTTCAAGTCTTCAATCCCGCATGGATTGAATACTCCATATTTCTGGTCATATTCATATTTAATGTTTCTCGGAATTGTCCTAAAAATAAAATTAAAACTGCACTAAAAAATGCACCTTTTCTAAAAATTCACAGCTCTCTACCGGCATACCGATTTGTTAAATCGGTCTACCGGTCATAATCCTTTGGGCTACCAAACCTCGCAGTCCGGCCTACCGATCATGACAAATCGGCCTGCTGAACTTTCAAGTTTCGCCTGTCTCTAGAACCGTTAGAATTCTGCCCCACGGGTGGCCTGCCGATCTTAGAGGTTTGGCTTGCCAGTCTGTGAACATCGGCCTGCCGACCAAGCTGAATTCACATTTTTAGGAAAATACACTTTTTATGTAGTTTTTTAATTTTATTTTAAACAATTCAAAAAAATAAAATTAGAGACCAGGAAATACCTGTGGAATGCTATCATCCATCTTCTAGATCCGTTTTCTAAATTCATCTTGTAGATTCATCTTCTTTGAATGATTATTTAATTACATAATTCTAACAAATTTAAGATTAAATAATAATTCTTAGATGGTGATGATAGACCGCTATCTAATTATATGAAAAACCTAGATATATATTCTAACCTCTTAAAAACCATAACCGAAACAAATTAAATAATTAATTATTAATTAAATAATAATTTAATCAATCATAATTAATTAATAAATATTGACCATACAATTCCATGATAACATATAAATATATAAAAACCCTAGAGTGTCAACTCTCTAAAAATAATTAAATTCAAGCATAGGAGAGACCAAGATCACATAATTTATACATATAGCATGATCACAAACTCGTAAATTTATATAAAAACCTTGGCTCTGATATCAATTGTTGAAAAATAGTATGCAGCGAAAATTTAAAAATTTTAATACCAAAGTATTTTTTAAAACACAAGCTTGACACGCTATATACATAAATTAACCGGATCTTACTAATCATGTTTGCTGAAGAACTCTTGCAATCGAGGAAGAGAAGGGCGTTCCAGAAGAATGTCAACCAACTGGTCTTTTTTCCTATTCTCTATCCACGATCGGAGTACGTGTGGGCACACGTTGTACAACTCTTTCTTGATGACTCTCCTTCCAACCAATTAAGAGATACCCAAAACTACTGTTTGTGATTTGTGAACAATAGCCTTTCAGGGGAGTTTTAGAGACTCACAAATTAGAGTGCTCACTCTTAATCTCTCAACTGGTCTAAATAACTTATGAGTCTCACTCTCTATTTATAGAGGTTGGACCCAAGGGTTAGTCCTCATCAGATAAGACCTCAAAAATTTGAATCTAGATCAATATATAATAAAATCGTGTAAAAAAGCATGATCAGATTATCGTTCAGTCGATAGGTCGAACTGATAGATCAGCCTGCCAAACTTACTCCATCGGTAGGCCGAACCTGAACACCGGCCTACCGAACTTACGATAAATGATCCGTGCGAATCTTTTATTTTTCACCTGAGATTCTTTAGATAAAGCTTCAGTTTTAATTCAAATAACCCAATAGAGAAGTTATTTGATTAAAACAACAATATCTAGATAATCTCTAGAAAAATAAATATTCTAGATAATTCAACAAGATTATCTTGAATTAAAATTAATTCAACTGATAAATAGACATGAATTATCTGATCCTATCGAATTTCAGTCAATCTGATAATTTAACATAAGTCATTAATTTATTGGAAAAGCACACTGTATTATTATAGGATTTATTATGAGCTAACAAAGCGGACCTGATTGATCTATATAGTTCAAGTTCCCGATAATTATGAAACCCAATATCCTAGATATATATTTTACAATTATCAACTCTAACGCTACTCCACTAAAAGCTTAGAGCTGCACTCTCGAAATATATAGAATTATGAAGCTCGAATAGCTAAGTTTCTATGACATATCATAATATATTGTATCCCCACAGGATATCAATAATCCGCTTGAGCATAAATTCTATCTTACATTCCTAATCATTTTTCTCTTACATTATATTATCACACTATTAGAAAACTTACCATCCAAAGACGGTATATCATTCGGTTACACCTATGTATCCAAATGGTTGAGCACTCCAATCTTTCAATTACAAGATAACGCATATAAGAGGATATCATTGACTCCTAAAGAGGAGCTATGGATTCCATATCTATGAATAACAAGTCTACGCTATCAAGAGTCATGTCTCCAACGTACCGGTATGCATACCATCATTAAATATGAATGTCACCCTTTGGTACATCAAAAGACATAAGTCAAGACAACAAGCCTATCATTCATCTCAAGATTAAGATACAACACATATGATTGTCTAAAGTGAATTAATTCGTCGAGACAGAATTATTAATCCAAATCAATTACATTTTATGTCCTAATCTAATGCATCGTCGCCTATGACAATGCAGCAATGTTTCTATTTGTGGAGTCTACCTCCGATGGCCAAGACAAATCATATCTCGTTAGGAATATAGACAACATAACAATCTTTGCATGAATAAAGCGTCCACATTTATTCCTTTGATTGTGGATCTTATGATTTAGACCTTCACCTTTAGAATCATGTCTTCCACATAATCTATCCATCATATGCCTGATTCTAAAGGTTTAGACTGACAGTCTCAGACTTTTATTTGCTTATCATACATCCAACAAATATAAACGTAAAGAAGACAACAATTTGGTATATGAATAATAAATAAGTTCTTTATTGATAAAAATGTCTCCAAAAATATTTTAAATTTTTACTCCTTAGGGCTTATACATGTCTAACATTATTCATTTTAAAAATAAAAATTATATAAGACCTAAATAAGTCTTAATAACTACTTTTTTATTATTTTTAGGTTCAAATATTAATCACATTTATTGAAAAATAATTTAGAAAAAGTCCTACAAAGTTAATTTATGCACAAAAAATAAAATTTTCTCAGCCTTTTTAGACATTTTGTGAAAATTTTTAAAAATGTTTTGAATTTTTATGGACACTCACTGATATTATGGATATTGTGGAAATTTTATAGACATCTTCGAAAAAAATCCTTCCTCCCAATATCCATGTTGAGACTTTAAAATATAGATATTGTCATAAAAATATAGATAATATTGTTGACATTTTCATTCCTTGATAAATCCTAACTAAATTTACGCCCACCAAAACAACTCTACCTCGCATCAAGATCTCTATTCAAAATATATTAAAAATCAAGTAAAATGAGTTAATACAAAAAGAAAATCAACTTGATGGCATATAATCCAAAAACACCCAAATAACCATAGCAGAGAGGAACATAAATAAGAGACTAAAGACTAAAACTATCTCTAAGGATCTGTCCCTTGTGAGAGGAAGCCTCGTTAAAATCCTTGAGAGGGAAAAAAAAACTAAAGGAGAAAATCCACTCAAGGAAAAATGAGTGCATGATCCAAGTAAGAGGAAATATTTAAGAAGCTGACTAGTAGAAATGAAAGTAAGCTTGATTATTAGAATTTTGAGAGATGTGACAATCTAACAACGCAAGTGCACGTTATCGCAGACAATTAATAAAGTGATGAAAGTATTGTTCCCATGAAGATTGATTGCCTAGTAAGTACTGAAATTATATTGACTCTAATATTATTCAAATTAATTGAAAATAAAATATAAAAATAATAAAATAAAATATAAATAATAGCACAAGTAAATGAAAGACTACTCAAATAAATAGAAGACTAGAATATTTGATTTCATCAAAAGTAATCTAATTTAATTTATTATTCTAACTAACATTGCCTAAAGAACGATTAATATTAGCCTATTCGATGCTCTCTCCCAAGTTAACCTACTATATCTTTACCTAAATTTAAATATATTAGAGTTCTTTAAGATCTATGGTTTTCTAAAAGCCTATATAAGGTAGGTTGTTGTATTCCTATGTGCCATGGAACCTACGATATCTATCACAAAAGGCTATTCTCACAAATCACCACCCGATTTTATTTTAGATCTTCTAATTTATTAATTGATGATGAAGCAATTAAAAGCATTAAGAACAGTAATAAATACTCAACATAAAACAATAAACTCTTAGAGAATAAATCTTTGAAAGCAAAAATAAAAAATAAATAAATTATCATAGTATTGGCTACATCAAAGCCCTAAAAAACACAAATTAAAGGTTCCAACATCTCAAATAACAAAAATATAAAGATAGAAAAATTGGGGAGAAAAAAATCCATGAGAAGGTGTCATAATTCTGCAACCTTAACTCTCCAATCTTCAATCTTTTCTTCTTGATCTTCAAAATATTTTCTCTTTTGACGTTTCCTAAATCTAAAAATAAAGAGTAGATTATACTGTTACACTTTGAACTTTTCACTTTTTACACAATGCACCATAAACTTTCAATCTTGACATAATACATCCTAAACTTTTACATAATTAACAATTGGGGTTTAATAGCTACTTTTAATTTTCGTTAATTATCTTTTTCATGCGTTAAGTTTCAATTTTTGTCTTAAAATGATGAGCTCCATCCTTAAAAAAACTCATATACAAATTTACTTTAAAAAGTTTAAAAATCTACTATTTCTCTCATTTTTCCTATAAATTGTCTTGGTACTTTTCTCCGGGCCCGGCTCTCAATTTTGAAGAATTAAGCCTCCTCTACAACACTCTAATAAAGTCCTATTTATGGGCTTCAAATAATGTCCTATTATGGGCTTTGAGTAATAAAGGTAAATTGGATAAAAATACGGATTAGGAAAATTTCCCAAAAATGCGACCGAGTGCCCCAGTGCCCGTAGTTGGCGCCTAAGCAGCAACCTTTCGGCCAATGAGCCGCATTTGAGGTTTGATTACTTTAAAGCCTCACATGTACTCTTTTTCTTCTCTCTTATTTTTTCCCCTAACTTTTTCACGCCAGCAATTACAGAGAATCAGCCACATTAGGCTGCGGATGCGCATGCCACGTGGCGAGCACAATTACGCGGATGGTGAGTCTGGCAATCTGGTGAACTTCCGGTGGGTGGGGGAGCAAGCGCATGAGAGTTACGTTGAGACGCAGAGCAACGAATCGGGCACTGCCGCACGACATTTTCACAAGGGCTAAAGATTGGAGACGGCGGAGCTTGGCGTCTAGAGTACACGCGTGCAGGGAAGCCTGAAGCTGAGTTGGACGGCTTAGATCGCGACTGGTGGAAGTTCGTCTCTGTCACACGTGGTTCTTCGTCCGGCACGATTTAAATCTGTGTTTTTTTTTTTTTTTTAATGTTTTTGCTCTCCAAATCAATTCCAAACTGCCATCTTTCAATTTTTACTTAATTTACCCACAAATAAAGAAAAATAATATTTGAGAAAATAAACTTAAATAAAAACAAATTCAATTAAACTAAAATAAAAAAAAAATAAAAAGCAATTTAAAGATATAAAAACTTATAAAATATTAAGTTAAAAATACTTAATTTACGAGTATAAAACTAACTTATCAAAAAACACGTGAAAGCATATTGTTAGAAGTCTAAACTGCCAAAAAGGATGAAAATATTGAATCTTTTGTTAGGAAAACGCCAATAGACTAGTAAATTGCAAAGATAGGAAGAAAAAAACAATATATATAAAATCACATTCAACCTATAAATTCTTTAATGATATAACTCCTAGCATAATCAGTAGCTATATAAAAGCCAAAGCTCATTCAAATACAAAATCATTTTGCAAGGGAGCAACAAAACAACCATTAACAAAACCACCACCGGAGGGGGAAGCCAAGTCACTTGAATTATCTTAGGAGCTCGAGGAGGTTTTCTAGAAATCCAAAGAGCTTTAAAAATAGCCAAAAATCCCTCTGCAAGTTAGCTATATTGTCAATGTTCAGGTATTTCACTTCCCTAATGGAAGCCCAAATTGAGAATCTGGAAGAAGCCGCGAAAAAAAAAAGTGTCTTTAAAAACTGCTTAGATTCAAGTTGAAGTTGAACTGCAACCTTAAAGCCTCACTAATATAGCCAACCAAAGAGATTTAGCGTGACAGCAATCTATTAAAAGATGTTTTAGAGATTCCTTATGCTCGATACAAAGGCGACAACACAAGGCAATATTAAAACCACGAGACTAAAGAGAATTTTCCATAGTCAGGTGGCAAGAAAAATACATCAAAGAATAATAGACCATTGAGAAGGAATCACCTTGGACCAAATAAGCTTCACACAGGGTAGTCCTCATGAGAATGATAGAGTTTGTCAAAAATTTATTCACTAGTGAAAGATTTGTTTTAACAGACTACGAATTTTAATTAAAGTCCAATTAATAAAAATTGCCCACGCATAAAATAAATAAAGAACATAGCAAATTTTATCGTGGTTCGGTTATAAAGCCTACATCCATAGGACCATGCCCAGATATTGAACAATCTACTAAAAAAACTTATTTACAAGGACCAATTAGACTTAATCAATATAAGACTACCTCTTAGTGATTGACGCCTATGTTGCTGTAACTTTTGATAGCCTTTTTCAACGAACACCACTCGTCTTAATCTGCTTTACGAGACTCCCATCTATTGCAAAACATTTTCTTCCGAGAACTGCAAATTCTTCTCCCAAAGAATGAAGCACCTTCTCCCGATTACGGAGAAATCTTCTATTCTTTTCTTTGCCAAATACTGGAATGGAGATATCGAATGAAATTTTGAACTTTCTTGGTTATAGAAGGCTTTGAGAAAATTCAAAACGCCTTGGCCTTCCTATCCTCATGTCACGTGTGCGTAAAAGGGACTGGCATTTTCTTGTGGAGCAAGTTCAATAGAGAGTTGCTGGGTGGAGAGGAAGCCTTTTGTCCAAGGTTGGGTAGATGACGTTGATCAATATGCAGTCTAGTCCATGCCCTTGTTTGTGATGTTGAATTTCTTTATTCTAGTTAGAGATCCGGAGCAAATTGATGGCCTTTGAAGATGGTTTTAGTGGGGTTCGAACCAAAATGGTATAAGCATGGGATAATATTTGCAAGCCAAAGGCCTTGGGTGGTCTTGGTTTCCACAGGTTGCATGATATGAATCGGGCGTTACTGGCCAAGTGTTTGTGGAATGTGTTGGTTGAATCCAACAATCTTTGGGCAGAGGTCATTGAAGCCAAACACTTTGAGGGAAAGAATCTGTGGGAAGGGCAGAAGAGGAATGGGGATTCTATTTTCTGGCGTCGTTTGTTAGCGCTGAGGGATATCATTGCAATGGTACGAGATGGGATGGGCATTGACCATATTGCTGACCTGTGGGTTCCAAAATGTGTCAACATTAGGCCATGCTTGGTGGAGAATCCGCTGTTAGGCCCTTTTTAGCTAGATTTCATATTCCAAGCCAACAGTGGAACAAACGTCTCCCTGCGAAGATCTTCATGAAGTACGATGCAAGGCAATAGCTAAGATTGTTCTTCTAGTTGGACCGCAAATGGATGGGTGGAGATGGTGTAAGGCAACTTAATTTTGGGAAGTTCTCTGCGAGGTCAACCCATGTGCGGGATCAGGAGGGTCATTTCTGTTCCAATGGGAAGATGGATGTGTGGAAGCAGTTATGGCATGCAAGGATCTTGCCTCGCGTAGCATTTTTTGTGGAATATTCTGTTGGCACGAAGTATGTTGTGCTCTTGTTTTCTCATCAATTGTGTGGAGTGCCCTTTGTGTGGCAACTCAAAAGAATTAGCTTTGCATTTGTTCCTCCTTTGCCCTTTGGTTCGACCCCTAGATATCTGTCAACATGGGGGATTAGATCTGTTTCTTCACTAACGTTGACTTGGCAAGTCTTTAGAGTGCTTTCTTTTCAACCGATGATGGAGGAGCTCAACTTCTGTTCGTTTCCATCCTCTTTGATAACACTTGGCATTCCAGAAATAAGATGGTGCATGAAGATGTTCGTTTTAACCTGTTCCCCGTTGCACTTTTCTCGGGTATGCAAAGGATTGGAAAATGAGCTGGACCTCAGGGCACTGCAATGTGCTCGCCACAATGTCGCGAAATGGTGTAACTTGTCAGATTGCCTTGGTGTGATTTCTATTGATTTCATTCCCTCTCAGGTTGTGAACGATGTTCATGAATTGAACCTAGGCTTAAATATGTCGTTTCTGTTTTCTTTGTGCAATTTTGTGTTTTCTTGTTTCCTGCCGTTGTGTTTGTTTCTTGCTGTTTTGTTTGCATTTGTTGTGGTGTCCTATTAGTGCGAACTTTGTCTTGGCTTTATCTGTGCTAAGGCGTGTCTGTGCCTTTGGTGTCTAGTTTTTTGGCCCTTTTTGCCTCGTTAAGATAGTCATTTTCAAGCCAAAGAAAAAAAAAAAGATGTGACAATCTTTTAACAACTACAAATAAGAAAATGATAACTTAAAGTTAGTAAAAAATTTGATATCTCCTTAGCATTACTCATGACAGAAAGGATTAAGAATGTTGCTTTTACCCAAAAAAAAAAATGACAGCATATATACAAATTAGTTTTGTCATCTAAAAATAATCCTATCACTAGTGCATAACAAGCTCGGACAAATAAAGCTTGAATTCTTAGCCTCACCATGATCTCCTTTTAAAATTTCAGGCACTCGGTCTCTTTTTGTCCCTTAATTAAAAAAAAAAAAAATTAAGTGCGCAGGACGACTCCAACTTGCCTTACGTTGACCTTTACATATGAAGCAGTTTCAGATACTGTAATACTGAACTTCCTTTCCTTCACATCCTACCCTTCTTATCAAAGAGCTGGTTTATTCTTAACTGTGAACGCAGTTGTCCATGGTTGTGGGAATCCTAGAGAAGTAGAGACAAAAGAAGTCACTATTCCACCAGCAAAATTATTTTAGCCTCTCTTACTTCGTGCTGTCAAGTAACAAGCTGAAAAAAAAAATTGTGGAGAATCAGGCGCAATACGTCGGCATAAATATTCATACACAGCAAAAGCATAAACGAAAAAAAAAAAAAAAAAAGTCATTAACACTAATGACCCATAAATTTTAAAATCTTTTCATTTTGCGCCATAAACTTTAAAAATCACCACTTTACCCTATGAATTTTCAAAACTCCTCACTTTGCATCCTGGATTTTAAAAATCAACATTTTGCCTTTATTTCAAAGCTCCTCATTTTGTATCCTATTTTTTTTTTTATAGATTCTCTGTTCAAACAGATAAAATGAAGCTCATGTGATTCGTATATGAGTCACATGTAAGAGCATGAATGAGATTTTATCATTCAAAAGTTTTGTTTCATATTTGCACTCTCATTTGATGCCTTTGGTTTTTTTTTTTTTTTTTAATTTAAACTCTTATTTAATAAGAGTTTGCTTGCACAGTTCTTATTTTTAATGCGTAACTCATTTAATAAGTCAATATTATTTGCTAATATCTAAATTTAAATACTAAAAAATAAGTTACGCATTAAAGATAGCAAATATCGACAAACAAGATCGAAAAAAAATGTACATATAGGCCCATCTTAAATGAGAGTATAAAAAAAAACGTTAAATGAGAGTATAACGTGAAACAATACCTAAGAGATAAAATGTCTATTTGAATAAAAAATAAAAAAATAAGAGACAAATTGAAGAGCTTTTAACAAAGAAAAAATGGTAATTTTTAAAATTCTAAGAGCAAAGCGATGAGTTTGAAAGTTTAGGGGATAAAGTGGTGATTTTTAAAGTTTATAAGACAAAATAAAAGAGACCCTAAAGTTTAGGAGTTATTAGTGTTAAGAACACCTTAAAAAAAAAAAAAAGAGCTCTTACCAAAACAGGCTGAATGTAAATCAATGATTAATTTTCTACAATTATCTTCCATCGGTAGACATGGCATCCTCAATTCTCCTGATTACAACGCTGAGATCGCAACGACTTTCCAGAGCTTTAACAGCAGCTCTGTGTGCATTCTTATGCCATTTGAGCAGATTGTAAGATTGTAGAAGCGACCACCTTGCTTGATTTGACATCTTTCCATAACAGAAGAGAAAAGATGCCTATTTTAAAATTATGGGCAGAAAAATATTTTTGAAAACTTGCATATTAGCTAAAGATATACCTCGGCAATAGACAATGGGGGTTGCAGAAGAGCACAAGTTTTCCTGAAGAGATTTTCATCATTTTCACCACCCTCAGCTTCACCATAGATAAGAGCTTCAGCAGCAATACCAGAAAAAAGCACCATACAGTACCTAATGTGTTTTGCGCAGGATCAATAATCACTAAGCTGCCTGATAATGATGATGACCAGACATTTTAAATTAATAGAATTTGGGTGTATAACCCCATAAGAAAGTAAATGATTGGCATGAAAAATAAGTAGGCAACGTCATACTCACCTGTCAAAGGCAATGCCATCTAGTCGCCCTTCAGCTAGGTCATTAGACATTTTCTCATCCCAAAATTGAGTTCCTGCCTAAAACATAATTGAGCTTTCATTTTCATTCTGACAGTTTAAATTATGATGAGGATAAAATTTAGGCTATATTTAGGCTTCCCCCTAGTTTATCATATTGTGTTCTTTACAACTGATCCAAACAGAAAAAAGTACTGAGGGATGTTAGGCATGATATAGACATACATATTAGCATGTGCACCTCTCCAAATTTAGTTGCTTAAAGAGTTGCGTTATGGCAAACAACTAAGTGAAACTCCCGATGAAACACACACGACACGCTTACCTGCCCTTGAATGCCCATTTGCACGGCGACAATTGGGTCTATAATGACTCCTCGAATTGGACAACCCATCAAGTATGCTGCAATGTTAGGAAAACAAACTATAATATAGGGTTTGCCATTTGTGTATGTATCACGTGATGATGTGCCTGTGCTAGAATGGTTGCTGAGGAAATTAAGTAGTTTGGAAAAAGAGGTATTTACTAAGATTAATTGTCATTCATAACTTCATAGTCAACACTCCAAGTAAAACTCTTGGTTTACATTTGGATTTGGTATAGTCCAACAACAAAAGCTTAACCAGATGCTTACCTGTTAAGAGATGCCCTGCTTCATGAACTAGGATCCGACGTCTGTTTGGAGGCCAATAACTCGATAACTGAGCTAAACAGCAACCACCAAGGAAGGTAGAATCTACAAATGCTAGCCCTAATATCGCTGCAAGGTTAGGCCTAATATCAATGCCTTGGGAAAGAAGAAAAGATGTCCCACCAAGGAATGCTATCATAGCAAGGCTTGAACTTCCTGATAGACCCCACTTTTTTGGAGCAAATTTTGATGCTGCATAAAAGAATATAAGAAAAACAAAGATCAAGACTGTTTAAGAATACATTGTATCCAAAACATTAATTGATAGAACGGGAATCAGCATGGTGATAACATACATAATTTTTATTTGGTAAGAAACAAAATAAATATGTGTGTGCATATATATATAGATTAATATATAATGAAAAATCAAATAAATAATGATACAAGGCTAGACAAGAAGCTTTCCTCGAAAAGCATGACACATGCTAGACCAAAAAAAAAAACCAAAATAATGGCAGTTGCATGTCAGGCACCGGTCAATTCTAGAAAATCCAAGGAAAAGAAACACCACGAAGAGTCCTACTACATATCATATCCACATAAATTCTTCATTCTCTACTAACATCTTGAAATTGCTCCAACCCTTTTTGAGTGCAGACAAGCAACAAATGGAAAATTTGGTATTCTCTTTATCCCATCCTTATTAAATATCAGCTTCACCTCAAAGAAGTCTGATTGGAGTTGCTAATACTATAGCATAAGTAACACACGCCACAACTTAAATGCTTCCTTACAGGGCAAAATCAAATCATCAGAACTCTCCATATCTTCTTTCATAAGACACCAAAAAGGGTAAATGTCCATAATAGTTTCCTTCTCTGCAACACCTAACATTTATTAACCTCACCAAGCACCAATAAGCAAGAAAAAACCTGAAATTTGGTGGGGAACAGGAGCACTCAAAATGATGGAACCATAATTGTATGCTCCAAGCTCCAAAGAAAGGGTCAAAACGGTGAAGTACAATTGCAAGTGAACAAACTTAAGGAGATAGTACCATGCTTTTTTCTCACAAATATCGCAGACATAAGTCTAAGCACTTCAAGCAAAGAATTTTATAAAGCATGGGCACTTCTCTCTCACTGAGTTTGCAAAAGAATTAGAAACTTTAAGAAGAAAGTGACTACAGATTATGATAACAACACAGAACTCCAAAGAAACGTTGGGGAAAGAATCTATAATAAGGAATTAGTAGAATTGACCACAGAGGAGAAGATTTTTATAAGCACCTTCTAAACCGGTCGAATCCTTCAACACTGTTGGCGTAACATTTCTTGGTCCCTCCAGAACTGACACAGATGAAAAATGTGGAAAAACATTAAGACACAAGCAATATGGATCTACATTGTGTGTAGTAGAGGCACATGCCCTCACTGAAGAAAGGAAATAAAATATATCATATGTTCATTTTTTGGTTGAAATACATTAACATTCATTCGTTTTTAGATTTGTGCCTCCAGTGAACAGTGGACATATTATACTCCTTTGGGCATTTTTCTAAGATAGTGTACTCTTTGGGCTTAATTAAACTCCTCTCCTTAATGAGAAATTTCAAAAACTTTTCTGTTCTTTTGTTTTAATAGTTTGCTCATGAACAAACACTGTCTTTCTTTTTTTTTTCTCAGTCTTCGTTTCACTTTATCAAAATCTTAGTTGCCCCTCAAGATTTGGCCACAATAAATGTATTGTCTATATCAAAATCTTAGTTGCTCCTCAAGATTGGGCCACAATAAATGTATTGTCTATTGAGATATATAAAGTTACTTTTATTGGTAAAACATTTTAAAACTTATGGACTGCTTGAGTGTTAGCTTTAAATAATTAGTTTAGATGCTATATTACATTTCATTTATCATATAGATAATATTGATTTGGAATCCTCAATAAACTATTGTTATTGAGAATGGTTAGAAGTGGTACCTAATTTTTCTATTTTAGGATAATTTTAACTTATTATTAGTTTATCAATTTTCTGACTATTTGTTGAGAAAATAGTCTTTTGTTTGTGCCCCCGCTAAGTTCGATCCTGGATTTGTCACTGGATACAAGTGTAAGCATTAAATTTAAGACACTAAGAATCAATCGCATGCAATAGGGCATGTGGTAGAATTTTCAGAATTGTACTCTGAAATAAATGAAGGACATGATGTAGACACGATGTAATGAATATGTCCAACATAATTTCTTTTCTTACAAAAGTTATCGACTTAAAAACCGCAAAGAAAATTTTCCATATGTTGAAAATTTCAAAGATTTGTTCTTCGGTGCGTTTTTCAATTAGTTAGAGGCTAATAACCAAGAAAAGCAATCCCCCAATGATGAAAGAGACGTAAGCAAACATTACGCACAATCCCAAGCATTTTTATGCTCAATACAGGATAGCATCAGATATATTGCTCTTTTTCTTGCTTCTCTGCAAGAAAATACACTAGTTTACAAGATTTTACATGCACACCCATAATCCATGGTTGGCCTTTAGTTACTTCATGCTTCCGCTTATATTTACCATGATCTAAGGTGGGTTAAAACAGAAGATACACCCTAAATGAACAATTTCTGAGAACAAAGCAACTAAGGTAATAACATAAAGTAAATAAACCGACTAGATATGATTACAAATAGAAAATGGGTACTGAAAAATCAGTATCCTCCACAAGATTTTTCTGTAAAACCAAAGGGAGAAAACACGAGGCAAAAAGAAGTAAAGAACATGGATGTATTAAAGTTTAAGTGAACATCACTCAAAAACCATCATCAGAAACTCGCATCCAAAAGTCACTCGTATCATAAACTATTCTTTTTAGCCTCATTTTGACACTACTATAAACTCAATATACTGGATTAAAAAGCACATATCCGAAACGTGCAAGAGATATTAAACATATCCTCAAGATCAGCATAAAAGGTTGCAAAACTATGTTTCTTAAAGAATTGCATTGTAACTTTCAACAGGCTACAAGCAAGAGCTCCCATTGCTATACTATCTAAATACACGAGTAAGTAGAAAATACAACTAACTTAGTGTATACAACTAGAAAATACACATTCTCTGTTAGACTACAAAACCAATGTTGGCCCCACCTTCTATCAGATTAAATTTTTACTTCTGAGAGAATTGGTAAACTAACTTAGTGTCAGAGCTCCAAACTTTTGAGGGTACATCATGTATTCGGCTTTTATCATGTATACTAAGACATTGAAGTGTTAGGCCAGTCCAATTAACATTTACCTACTGCATGATTGCCAATAGTTAAAACTTAAGCCCACGCATGAGAGGGAAGCGTTAGATTATAAAACTAATTTTAACCCACCATCTTTTTTTCCTCCCTCTTATTAAGCAAACAAACAAACAACAAATAGCACCAGCCAAAGTAACTGACAAAGTCCCATAAAAAAATAAATAAATAAAGTTAGTGACAAAATGGATTACCGATGTTCCTGAATTTTCCAAAATTGGGTAAGAAGCCTCTGTCCTTGAGAAATTTATAAGCATTCCCAACGAGCCTCATATCATCAGCATTCAAGCAAGTATCCAAGACCTCCCAATCCCTCTCAAACCCAGAACGCCCCAATTTACTGAACCGAGACGACGACCCAACACGGAGCTCTTCGTCTGGGTGTTCGCTTTCTTTGGATTTTAGGAAGCTGAGAGCCCCAGCAAGGTCCTTGCGCTTCACAGCATCCTCGTACTCATTCCATTCCCGAAGAGCACATGTCACAACGCCGAGTTGCGGTCTTTGAGAGGAGACAAAGGAATGTTTGGGTTTGGGACAAAATGGTTTGGATAAGAAGAGACTTTGCGGTAGAGCTCCTAGGCTAACGCAACCGAAAGCCATCAGAGGAGAGTGATAACTAATCGGTAATAATAAACAGTTTCATTTTCTATCTCCCACTCGGGATGCCCATAGCCGTTTTTTGTAGGAAGTCCTTTTTGACCTTGCCAGTTTGTGCCCAAGTGCTATGCCATTTTGTGGAGTCTATTCTTGAATTAAGTTTTAATTACCCTATAGTTATTTTTTAATTTATTTAATAATAAATATATTATATATAAGAATACATTTGTTAAAAATAATAATTAAAGGATGATATGAAAAAGCTTTTAAAAGGCAACATTTTATGAAAAAAAAAATATCGTAGTTGGTTAATTAAAAAAAAACCCAAAAAATATTATTTTAATAGTAAAAAGCAATAATAAAAAAGTATTCCAAAAAGCATATAGAAAATGAAATTATAAATTAAAAAGTAACATCTCAAAGAAGTTATTTTTATTTGAAAGGATTTATTTTGATATAGTAAAATGATATAAAATAAAAGAGCAAAAAAAATACGGCTAGAAAGTAAAATATATATATATATATATGTATAATTTTTGTTTAAAAGGATAAGTTTTTTTTTTTTAGAGTGTGGCGTTAAAAAAATTTAAAAAAGCAAAAAAAAAAAAAAAGAGGAACGAATGGTCAAGCGTTTTTTTTGGAAGTACCGTTGTATATAGTAAGATTTCAAGGAAAAATGTTGAATTTCATAAAATATAGAGAGATAAATTGAAAAGAAAAAAAAAACTAGAATGTGTTTTTGGATTTAGGTATTTGAGAGAGTGGTTTGAATTTTAGAATTTAAATGTAAAACTCTCACATGATTTACAATTTTATAGCACATTTAGCCATATAGTGTGGTTTTTTTCTTCAAATTATGTTCTGATTACATTTTTTTATGTTTAAAAAATAATCTCAAACTTTACTCAGAAAAGTAGCGAAAGCTATATGCCTTTGTTGTTAACTTGAAATTCCTTTCAGGAGACGTTTAGGATGCAGTAATCACTAATAAGCAATAATCATAACAGACAAGATTTGTGATACCCGTTATTTTTCTAACGGGTATCATTATAATTAAATTAGTGTGCCAATTAAAATTTTTATTTCATCTAAAATCTAGTCCATATTATTTATTTCTACCTATTTTCAAATTTTTTAAATTTTTCTATACCTATTTAGTATATTTACCGAAATATCCTTAGATCTTTTGTTTAATTACAAAAATTTCATTTGGCATTTTGTGCAACAAAGTCTCCAATGGAGACCACCCTTAACCTACTTGTCGCCCTTCAATTATTTTTATCTTCTTTGAGTCTCCTTCTTTCACTCTCTCTCACACATCTCTCTCTTTTTCTCTCTCGTTTCCTTTCTTCTTTCTTCTCTTTGATTTCTCCAAGATCAAGGAGCATCAACTCAGCTTCAAGATAATCAAGAGAGAAATCCAAAGTTATTTTCTTAGATCTTCCAAAATCACATAACATAGATCAAGGATTTTTACAAACAAAATCACTAATTTTCTTCAAGCATGAGGTAAGGTTTTTAAGCTAAAACTTTGATCTAAATCCGTGTTTTAGCATGAGATTTGTAAAAAATGTGTGTTTGATTTTTGTGGGTAATTATACAATGTTTTTAAAGTTTGATTTACATAAATATTTGTTTAAAATGGGATTTGAATTAGTTTTGAAAAGTTTTGATTTTTGATTTAGAATTGTATGTTGGGTGTGAAAATTTTAAGAAAGATGATCTATATATGTTTGAATGTGATATTCCATCATTTTTATGCATTTTATATGTCTTGGAAGTTGATAAAAAGGGTCAAATTGAGTTTTAAAGTTTGAAACCTTTGAAAATAGAAAATTGAATTTCAAGAAATTCATTTATCAGTAGGCGGACTTGCCAATTGGCAGGCCAAACCCGATGGCAGGTTTTGCAAGTCGAACCCTGTAGACCAGTAAGCTGACTCTGCCAGACTGGCAGGCTGAACCCTACACATCGACAGTCCAACAAAGAGGTCTAAAATGTGTAGTTTGATCGATAGGCCAGACTCCGATCAGTCAATCCAAACTTATCTATTTTTCAACGTTTTATGTTGCAAAATGTTCCAAGGATTTTATATTAATGATTATGGTACACTAATAAGAATAGATGATAAGTTAACATGATTATAGATTAGGAATTAAGTTAAAGTATGGTTACTTTATATGTTGTAGGGTAACAAAGTTCTTAGAGCATATGTGGTGAACTTCGCATCGTGAGTTGGAAGTTATTTGCATTATATTCAAAAAGGTAGGGAATCTATTACTCATCTTTTGTGAGGTTTTTATGGAATTAAAATTGATTATTTACATTGTAAGATATGTAAGTATGTTGAACTGCTATTAGATGAATATCACTTATGAGACAATGACATGAACTCCTGTATTATACAGTAAGGAATAAATTGATTTGACATGTGTTGTTGTAAATTAAGAAGTATAGTTAGAAAAAAGTAACTCTATATATAATGATTAATTATAGAGGAATGGTAAGATGTGAAGAGGGCGACAGTTACATCTTTGGGCATGAATACCTTAAAAGATAAAATAGGGGAAGGTGATGATGCTCCCTTGGATTGAAATACCCAAAACGCACTGTACAAGAATTGACATGGTGAGGATCTAGGGCTTGATGTCCTTTCACCCAACACTCTTGGAATTATTGAAGAGTGAAAAAGTGTGTCCATTTGGATTTCAATGACTTGAGTAATGAACACTCTATTGAAACATGGATATCTAGGAACATTGATGAACTATAATAATTGTTCATATGTATATGTATGAAACTCGGTAATGAATAATGTAAGGTATCTATGGAACATGATCATAAGGAATCTCATAAGATGAAAAATGATTAAGAACAACTAATCATGCAAGTTTTAATGTGGCAATGATAAAAACCTAAAGGTGAGTAATGGTTTCCCCTATTGAGTATGTTGTCGTTCATTCCCCTATATTTCATTTTTTTAGGACTCACAAAGTATGAAGTGGCAATGAAAGATATCGTTAAGGAAGCTATGTATCTGTGTTCAGTTAGGAGCTCTTCTGTTACTTAGAATGTTCTCCTTGATAACGTAAGCATCGTATGTTACTTTCTCTAACTGTATTAAGATATATTTAGGGTTAAAATGATGATGATGGTTTTATATTATTAAATTAAAGTTGCTACATTAAACTGTACTTTATTTGTTGTTTATATTTTTATTTTGATTTAAGAGTTTTCATTTAAATCTCGGGAAAATTTCTTTCAATGTTTTATTTTTATTTTCTAATCTTTATTTAACTTATAAAAAACTGTTAACCCCCATTTAGGGGTGTTACAAGATTTTTTTCAAAAAAATTATATCATCACGTTTAGTTATACACAAAATTTTCTCCCAAATTTCTAAGAGTAATATATAAATGTGTTTGTTTAGGCATGGGAATCTTCTATAGTTGACAAAAATAAACTGTTATATTGTCTTTTAAAAATATTTTTATTATCATTTATATACTAATAAAATGTTAATATATTGATTTTTTTAAAAAAGATAACTATACTTGTAACGTTATAATTATGATTACAATTTAAGAAGAATTTAAAAACATAAAAAAAGTCTCTTTTATTAAAAATTTAAAACATTTAATAAAAAGTAATAGTAGTAATAATGGTAACATTAATTGTAATATTAATATTAATATTAGTAAAAAAATATTGCTACGGTTGTTATTGTTGTTATTTATATTGGGCTATTTTTGTTGTTGTTATCATCATCATTATTGCTATTGTTTTAATGTTAATATTTATAGCATTATTCTATATATTAGTATTGGCATATTATTCTTATTTTTAATGATATTAATATTCTATTATATTAATATATTCTTATGATTATTATTGTTAATATTTCTATTTAATATTAATATAACATTCATAATTTTAAGTTGTAATAATATTGTTATAACGATCATGATCATCAAAAGATAAGATGAGATTCTCATAGTCTTGAGATTCTTAAAAATTCGAGTATCATCTTCTCGAATGAGATTTAAATTGCCCCAAAATAGGGGCAAAGTAAATCCTATGGGATTGAAATTATTGAGAAATCAAAAATCGTACTTCTTATACCAAACATGAGAATTTTGCACATTCTCATTGCCACTCTAAGAATTATTGCATACCAAGCATCCCTTAGATCTATCAAAAAAAAAAAAAACTTAAAATGCCCTTTAAGGCCTTAACTAAAAAGATTTAAAAAAATAACACAAAATGAAAATAAAAATCGAGAACACAAAATTAAATTATTTGAAATTTTTTTGTTATTTTATAGTTATGAAAGTAAATTTATTGCATTTTTAAAAAAAAAACATTTTCAAAAAACAAAATACATGTTTGAATAAAAAAATATTGTTTTTCATAGAAAAAAATTTCTCATGTCAAAAAATAAAAAGTTAAATTTCTGATTGTTGTCGATGTATATGTCACGACAACAAGCCGGGTTCGCCCTCGAGGTTGACCCAAAGACCAACATTGTCATTGAGGAAGTAAATTAGGTGGTGTCCCCTTTTTTACGTCCACTATTGTATTTTGTCACCTTTTTTTCCCTCCATTTTATCCATATTATTTCTTCTATCTAAAAAAGCAATAGTACCCTTAGATAGTCTAATCTTAACCCAAAATACCTAAAAACAAAAATGTTTTTATATTCATTGGAAGTGGTTGTTAGGATTGGTGCTTTTATAGCATATTGCAAGTTCCATCAAGACATTATGAGATTTAAAGTATTATATAATTCATAAAAGAAATTCCATCTATTCTCTTATATGTATATATAAATATATATATATATATATGAATGCAAATATCATAAATATTCCAATACTTATAAAAGTTCATAATCATATATATGAAGTGTTCATTATATAGAGGATATGATTATGTGTACTTAGTATAAATTTTAGTTTATAATCACTATATAAAGCTAAATTCTTCATCTTGCTTGAGATTGTGATGTTGTCTATCCTAATTTGGTAGAATAATCTTATCTAAATTATAGTAATGTTATGATTACTCAATGAAGACATTAGTGTGTTTAGAACAGATTAAACTTAGACCAAGATCAAATTTAATTTCTTATGTAATTCTGTAACAAGAAATTAGAATTCTATCATTATTGATCATTTTATAAATCATACCTTGATCTTGAGGTGACTGGCAGACTCATGTCTATTTATTGTGTCTTTTGATTACCAATGAGTGAGATCTATGTATTCACGATTAAAAACTTGGTATACTAAAGGCATAGTAATACAGGTACCTAGGAACACTTTATACATGTGGAATCCACAATTCCTACTAAACAGAATATTAAGATAATATTCTCATGAGTATTAATTCAAGAAATTTAGATGTACAGTGTTGCAAAAAATCTGCAAGTATATGGAATCGTAGACAAGTAATAAAGTGATAAATATAAAATATCGTTCCCACAAGGATTGTGTTAATCCAGCTAAGTGTCAAAATTGATCGGCTCTAAAATTATTTGAATGATCAAAAATAAAATAGAAAAAAATAAAACAAAATATAAATGATAACCTAAATAAATAAATCTGATTTCACCAAAACTAATCATATTCAAAATTACCTAGTTTAATTATCAAAATCTATTTTTATTCTGACAGCAAATTTTTCTAATTTAATTATCAATCTTTTTCATGTATCAATAATCATATCTCAAATATGTAGGTCCTATATCTCCGTTAAGATTTTAACATGTTGAAATTTATTAAGAATAAGAAATCACAAATGTTGCACTAGCCTCGTAATTATATCTAACTTATGATGTTCCAACGGTATTTCAATTATGGTTTAATTTGATAATCACTTCTCAGTCTTAAATCAAATCGCAAATCATGTAATTATTGACCAAACAATCACAACCATTAAGAACAATTCAAACACTTAACATATCAATGAATAGACCTTGAATTAATTAAAACTATAATAAAATTTGAACAATCATATTTCGTCTGTCATAACCCTAGAAAATAAAATTAAAACATAATTAAAAATAAATATATTGATCCTGGCATAATTAAAGAACAAAAATAAAAGATCAAAAACTAGAAAATAAAACCAAATTAGAGGTGTCACAGGTCTCCATCGTTCTTCTTTTAGATGTTCTCCTTCCTCTAATTGTATCCTTTAAAAATACCTTCTCCAATATTAAAAACCTAAATCTAAACCTAAACATATTTATGTTATTTTTTTTCTTTTCTCCTTAGGTGAAAAGTAGCCTTTGGACTTTGAAAAGCTCCCCCTTTTAATGTTTTATCATAACTTCATATATGTATAAGAGGCGCCTGCCTTTCTTTACTTTCTTCCTGATTCCTACATCACACAAGAGAGCATAATCAAGAACTCAAAGCACTTGAGAAAGTAGGATGCATGGTGAAACTTGAATGCAGTAGGGATTTTGCATGAAAAGTGGTGACCTATAGTTGGTTAAAGCATGGGTTGCACAAGAATTCTGGTGAAGCGCATCACATCAAATCTGGCCCTTTTGGAAATAATACACCAACAACTAAGGCCACAAATTCACACACTGCCCCAGGAAAGTGAGATGCATACTACAAGAGACTTTGCTTTTAGCGATGACTTAAAAGTCCCTAAGTCATAGTTAAAAGTTTTTTAGCGACGACTTATGGTTGGCGCTATAAGTTCATCGCTAAAGAGTATTTTACGAAGACAATACGACACGTCATTGCTAATTCTGGAGGCCATTAATCGAATCTTGATGATGTCATCATTGACTTTTAGCGATGACTTTTTGAAAATTGTCGTCACTAAAAGTTTTGAAATTTTTGAATTTTTTTACATTTCGACGACTATTAGTCATCGCTAAAAGTTTTCTTCGTGAGTTTTTAACGACAACAAATGTTGTCGTTAATAGTCTTTTATTGGGGTACAATTTGGTTAGGTCTAAATTGTCTAAAGGCCCAAAATGACGACCCATTATTATGATTAGAGCAGGTCAAATAGAAAGAAGTGACTCCGCTATTCGACATAAGAATAATGTGTATAAACAAAATTGGGACTTCGATTGGATCGATCGGCTCTACCCTGTACGTAATATATATATTCGGATTACATTCTCTTGTTGAAGGTTGTGTCCAAGTCTATTTCCCAAGTATTCGTTCGATGGGATCAATTAGCATGAACTGACGATTATGAGCACATCCAACCATGAACTGAAACGTGGGGAGGGCATGATCCTTGCAGCCTATCACGGACTTACACGTGTCCCACTATTGTGGTTATCTCCAGCGTCATTATTCCACTCTGCCAGTTGGTTGGAAGCCACGGCTCTCCTTGTTCTCTATATAAGGGGATACCATCTTTATTTGTGAGGAGGAAGAAAATCATATATAGAAGCTCTGCCGAATTTACTTCTCATTTTTTACATCCTTGTAATCTGGACACTGAATTTCAACATAGTGAAGAATAGTAGACGTAGCTCTTTTAACAAAGTAAACCACTATAAATTTGTATGTGTGGTATCTTTTATTTCTTCTGCATTAACTTTACTTCATATGATTTCAATTTGCCAATTTATTTTTTGCAATTAATCTAACAAGTTTGTTTTGAAGCTAACAGATCCAAATAACGATAATTTAAGGGCTCAAATTCATTAAAAAGAACATAATAATCTGGATTAACGCTTTTTACATTTGATTGTAGAACCAACGTCTGCATCTTTTTTTCAAATTAATAAAAAAATACTTTATTACAATTAAAAAAATGATTTTTTTCCAAAAATTTAAAAAATATATTTTATTGCAATTGAATAAATAATTTTGGTTTCGATTTCGGTTTTGGTTTTATTTGATTTGTTTTTTAATATACAATTTTGGAAAAATTTAGAAATAAATGAAATATAAATGAAATGCGAAAATAATTAATAATATAACATAGAGTGCGACGTGCACTTCATAAAATAAAATAAAACATACTACATAGTCTAATAACAAATAAAAATAAAATAAAAGTAACACAAGTCTAATAATATACAAAATTTCTAATCATCTAAGTTTACATTTTCTTCCTCTTCCTTTTCTACGTCAGCAGGAGAGACTATAGATGTCGAAGGTAGAGGTATATTGATAGTGATTCTGGGGTTTGTTTGCCTTAATTATGTATAGGAAAGTTCACTTATTTTCTCTAATTGTCCATAAAAATTGGAATCTTTAGTTTTGGGCATGGACACACTGTTGTTTTGTGTCTTACATATTATATTATTAATAAACTTTTAATGGTTTTATAATTTTAATTAACATTATTAATTTCAAATCATTATAAAATCACTACTTAATTAGTTAAGATTTTTTTAACATTATTAACAATTTAATAATTAATTAATACTTAACTATAATTATTATTAATTCTATACTTAATAATTCATATTAATTATTTACTATTAATTATTAATTTCTAATCATTAATGTTTTTTGTTTAAAAAATTTTATCATTATTAATTTACCACTTAACTAATTAATTTTTGCTTAATAAATGTTAACTATCATTAATTTCAATTAAAATTATTAATTGTAATTATTAATTTTTAGTACTATTCAATTTCCAATTATTGTTATTTTATTTACATCTAACTAAATTAATCATTAATAATTAACCACTTAACTAATTACTAATATTATTTTAATGTAATATTACTATATTAATTATTAACTTGTAATTATAATAATTATAACCACATATTTAATACAATTAAACAATTTCACATCTTCACACTTTCACACTTTTACATATTACAATAACCACATATTCAACAATTTTACATATTCACAATTTCACAATTTCAATTACATACATTCACAATTTCATAATTTTAATTACACAAATTCACATATTTACATATTCCATTACACAATTTCACATAATTTCACATATTACACAAATTCACATATTCACATAATCTCACATATTATACAAATTTGCACATTTTCATATTCACATAACACTTCAAACAATTTCTTTTTAACTAAGGTTGAATCGGAAATTCACATAGTGCATCACCTACACTACGTGTGGTGCCAACTATGTACTCTAGGAGTATACGTGGCGTGTTTTCATAGTTTGTTGATTCAAATATTTCACATGTTTTTCATGTGATATGGTTTGTCATCAAAGTGTGGAAAAATATCTTGTTCAAAAGTTAAAATAGATACCAAACAGTAATTATTTATGTTATTCAATATTATAAATAAATAAGAAATCATGAAAGATATTTATTTTAAAAGTTAAAATAAATAATATCTCAACTTAAAATGGGGTCTCGGATAGATACTAGATGGATACATAATCACACTATTGGAGGTAGTTGGGCCACGTGTAATTTTCCCTGGTGGAGAGATGATAGATCACTCCTAACCACCCTAGTGTTGGGTGTTATTTTCTAGAGAGAATCTCAGTAAGATTCTGTTCCAACAGCCTAGCATTAGTGTGTTAGACATGTATGCCATAAGGAGTAAAATATTGTAATATGTTTTTGGAGACATTTTATTAATAAAGAGTTCATTTATTGTTTATATACTAAATGTTGTCCTCTTTACGTTCATATTTCTTGAATATATGATAAGCAAACAAAAGTCTAAGACTATCAGTCTAAACCTTTAAGAATTAGGCATATGATAGATAGATTGTGTGGAAGACATGATACTAAAGGTGACGGTTTACATTATAAGATCTACAATCGAGGGAATAAAGTTGGACACTTTATTCATGCTAAGATTATTATGTTATCTACATCCCTAAAGGGAGATGGCTTGTCTTGGTCATCTGAGTTGGACACCGTGAGTAGAAATATTATTACATTGTCATAGATGACGATCTATTAGATGGAGATATAAAGTGAAATTGATTTCAATTAATACTTCTATCCATGCAAATCAATTCACTTTAGACAATCATATGTGTTGTATCTTAATCCTAAAATGACTAATGGACCCATTAACTTGACTTGTGTCTTTTGATATACCAAAAGGTGACATCCTGACTTTATGATGGTACGTATACCGGTATGTTAAATACATGACTCTTGATAGCATAGACCTATTATTCATAGATATGGAATCCATAGCTCCATTTGTGGAGTCAATGATATTCTCTTATATGTATCATCCTATGATTCAAAGACTGGAGCGCTCAACCATTTGGATGCATAGGTGTACTATCTTTGGATAGCAAGTTTTCCAATGGTAAGATAATTGGACGTAAGATAAAATAATCGGGAAGGTAATATGGAATTTATCCTTAAGCTGATTATGAATATCCTATAGGGTTATGACACATCATGATATGTTATAGAGACTTAGCTAATTTGGAGCTTCGTAACTTTATATAGTTCGAGAGTACAACTCTAAGCTGTTAGTAGAATAGCATTAGAGTTGACAATTCTAAAATATGTATATGGGACATTACATTTTATAATTATTAGAGCTTGAACTATATAGGTCCATTAGGTCCCCTTTGCTAGCTCATAATAAATTCTATAATGATATGGCATGCTTTTTTAATAAATTGGTGAGTTATGTTAAATTATTAGATTGGCTAAAATTCGATAGGATTAGATAATTCATGTTTATTTATCAGTTGAATTAATTTTGTAAATTAATTCAAGATAAACTTGTTGAATTATCGAGAATATTTATTTTCTATAAGATTATCCAAATATGGTTGTTTCGATCATTAAATTTCTCTATTAGGTTATTTGAATTAAAACTAAGGCTCTATCTAAAGAATCTCGAGTGGAAAATAAAAGATTCTCAAGGATCACATTTTCGCAAATTCGATAGGCCTATTTGTTAGTTTGGAATGCCGATCTAACAATAATCTGGTCACGCTTTTTTGATATGATTTTATCAGAAGTTAATCTAGATTCGAAATTTTAAAGCCTTATCTGATAATACCCTGGGTCTAACTTTTATAAATAGGGAGTGAATTTTCTCAGCTATTCAAATTAGTTGAGAACTTAAGAGTGAGTACCTTACTGTGAGAAACTCTAAAACTCCTTGAGGGCTATTATTTACAATCATTAACCTTGGCTCTAGGTCGTCTCAATTGATTGGAAGGAGAGTCACCGGGGAAGAGCTGTACGATATGTGCCCACACACACTCCGGTCGTGGATAGAGAATAGCAAAGAAGGCCAGTTAGTTGAGGCCAGTTGGTTGAGAATAGTAAGATCTAATTAATTTATGTATATAGCATGTAAAACTTGTGTTTTAGAAAATACTCTAATTTCAAAACTTTTAAAATTCTGCTGCTTACTTGTTTTCCAACATAGCGTACCTATAAATAGACTTCGAAAGCTTTATCTTTTTTAGACTTTTCTTTGGCCTCTATCTAGTATTTTTATTACTATCTTCTTTAGAGCTTTAAAGAGCTTCTATCGAGAAGAATTGGAAGGAGATTTTAAGGAGATTTTTCAAGAGATCTCACTGATGTCTACACACTAGTTGACTCATAAGGAAGAGAATAACAAAGAAGATCTAAAGGTTTTGGAACGCTTGATCATCCAAAGCTATTGCCAAACTTTTACGCATGTGTTTTGTTCAATTATCGCATATAGCATTATGAAAAGGGTCTTGAAAATCTTAGTACGTTGGTCTGACTGCAATGTGAGCCCTAACCCATTGGTCTAGCCGCGGTGTGGTTCCTAGCCATTAGGCAGATCATGATGTGGGTCTCAGCACAAGTCCTGACCTGTCGGTCTAGCCACAACATAATTCTCGGCTCGCCAATCTGATTGCGGCAAGGGCCCACTTTGTCGGTCTGATCGTGGTGCAGGTCTTGGCCCATCAGGCAGATCCTAGCGCGCGTCCTAGCTCGTCAGTTCCAAACTTAGTGCAGTTCTTAGGCCATTGATCTTATTGCGATGCGGGTCTTGGCCTATCGGTCCAACCTCGAAGTGAAATATTGTTTTCTTGTTTGTTTTTTAGTTCTCAAAAAACACTTGAAAACAACAATTTATTAGTTTTTTAACCCAAATTTTTAAAAATTGTTCTCAAAAGACGAATGCCAAATACCACTTCTTGTTTTTTAAAGTTGTTTTCTGTTTTTTAGAGGAAAAAAAAATACTGCTTTTCAGCATCAATGCCAAACACCACTGAAGATTTTCTCTCTTACTTGGTGGCCATAGAGATCTTGACGAATGCTATGCGCTCGTCGTTGCTCAAAATCTGCAAGGAATCTTTGCTATTCTCAACCATCTGCATGCACTGAAGTAGAATTCGTTGTTAAGATTAATCTTTATGACTCGTTTTCTCTTAGTTCAAATACAATAACGAGAGGGTTGGGAACCTAATTTATCGAGAAGTATATACAGCTAAACAACTATTAACAAGCTAGTTAATTATAACAATGAGCTTGCATAAGGGAGGAAAAAGAAAAAGAAAAAAAGCTAATATCAATAAGCTCTTTCAAGGACCATCATGCAACAAAATGTTTTGCAACATTAACTAACCGATACATAATATCTACTGATAACAATATCATAATTAGATCGCAAAATAGCATATAGTAATTAGATAGAACATCTGAGGCTCGCAAAGTAAATAAATGTTCTCAGCCACTACCATATTATCAAGTGATCTGATCTGGTTTCTTCTTAATTAATCTTTGTCGCTGAAAACTAGAGTTTGATTGTCTTGATCTAGTTGATCTGAATTCTCTGAAACACTGAGATGGCTAAGTTGAGAATACATGTTGGTCATGAAGGATGTTGCGTCTTTAAGAGGCTCCTCCATGGCTTCTTTAAGCCTGTTTAGGGCCATGCAATATGCTTCCTACATGCATCCATTAATCAAACACGTGTATAATTGGTTAAAATAAAATGTATTTTATGGCTGTAATATTACATGAAGATGGCTACACCACAGATTTTTCAAATGTTTCAAAAAAAAAAAAAAACACAATTTTCTATGTTATAACTAATATTTTCAGTTTATCAAAAAAAAAACCTGCACTTGGATGTTCTCAAAATTATGCTTTGAATTTTAAATTCATGCTAGTTTTTACCTTTTCATGTTTAATAGTTGATTTTGACTTTAGAAATGATAAATCTAACATTTTCACTTTATAGATGATCTTATAACAAAGAACAATTTATGTGTAATGTTTAAAAAACAAAGAAAAGTCATAAAAATAGACTATTTTTCAGGTTAATAATCTATTTGGGAGAGTGATTGAAACCTTTTTTATTTAAATTTTATCAGATAAAATACTATAAAATGAAATAGTTAAAACTGTGATTGCCAAACAACGGCTAAGTTGCAAAGTGTAATTTGTCAATAAATATTTTCTCACAAGTTTATCTATGAGCTTGAAAGAATAATTTTTGCCAATTCAGAATTCAAAACCAACTGTTGATTATGAAAAAAGCATAAATTTGATATGAAATTGAAATTCAGAGGTTTAAAAAATTCAAAATATAAGGTTATTTTTTGGGTATAAAATTGTAATTATCCTTTTCAAATATTTGTTGTAGTTAGCTACATAAATTTTGTTTTAGGAAAAAAAAAGAGAGGCTATAGTAGTTGCAAATATAACTTAATGGTAAATTCATACCCGATTTAACCACAAGATAAGAGTTTGAATTTCACCATCCTTAAGCTCAAACAAAAAAAGGCTACACTATTTTGCAAGGAATTAACTGCATAAAAAGAATATTATAGATCTTTTTTGAACTTGAAGATGGGCGTATTCAAATTATTTTCTTTTTAAACTCGGGTATAGATTTATTGATAAGTTATACTTGCAATCATAATATTAAAGATATTTATACTTGTAATTTTGTTTTAATTCAATTTGTAGAATATACTATGTGGTTGAAATTAATTATCGTTGTGGATTTTTTTTTTTGAGGTAATTATCACTGTGCTTTCATATAAGCATCGTCCATCCAAATCCGTTGAAATAATCGCCAGTAATTTTATATTTTTGAGTTTTGCATCAGTTTTTTCCTGCCTTTGCTAGGTAGTCCTGCTTTATCCTCCTTGACATTTGTGTATCTTTCCTTTCCTTTCCAAATGAAACTTGTGTGGGAATCTTGATTAGCAGTTGTTTATACAAGGAATTTTTTTTCCCTAGCTGCTCTCCATTATAAAAACATGTAAGTAAATATTCTAATTCAACTTATAATTATAGTTGGCATTTGCATATCAATTGCATATCAAAGCATGGAGATGCAAACAAGAATGAATATAATTAACCCATAAGTGTGTTTCAAATTTAAAAATAACCACATATATATATATATATATATATATTAGATTTTCGATCCAAAAGGGGATCGAAGACCTGTTAACAGGTGTAAAAACCCAAAAGTGCGTTTTGGACGAAAATTAAACGGTAGTTATAGATTAAAAAAAAAAGAACTTATTACAAATTATAGAAAGAATATTTAAGGTTGGGCACTTAGGAAAAAAAGTATTTATTAGGATTATATTAGAGAAAACAATATTTTAAATGACTATATGAAAAATGTTAAGTAGGAAAATATGTGATAAAAATTATTTTAAAAGGCTAATCAGACTAAAAAAAATAATAAGAATCTTTTAAAATCAAATGATTTCTGGAAAAAAGAAAAAAGGGACCAACAAGCACGAAACTGTTTCTTTAATCTCCAATACTTGAAGTATCTTGAATGGTAAAAATAAGATTTTGCAAAGAAATTTTTTTAACACATTTGAGGGGGAAAATCATTTGGACAATTAGAAAACAAATGTTTGTTAATGTTATAATGTTTGAGAAAATCAAATTTAAGTAGGCGTATATGGAAGAAAAAATCATTTTAAAAGACAAACCTGAGATAAAAAAAAAATATTTTCACAAGAAACATTTAAAAATACACGATATATCATTGCCTCTTTTATATAAGGTTATAGATATACAAATTCTATAGATAGAGAGAGAGATATAGATCTCTTCCCCTCCCTCTCTTTGTGCAACATTTTTCTAGAAATAAGAGAAGAATTTCCCTTTTATCTTGTTAGGGGTTTAGCCTTGTAATTAACAAGAGAAGTTAAATAGATACGATCGTAAAATTTACAAATCATTATGAGATCAGGTGGGGTGGACAGTACCATAAATTTGTCCAGCTCAGGAGATGTGCGAGCTGTAGAGCCAGCACTGAGGAACTTCATGTTATTAGCTTCATCTAATGAAATTGCCGTGTCAACTTCTTCAGTCTCACCCAATCCAACCTGACATATCATTAATGCTCATCAGACCAAGATTAGATGCATACATAAACTTGATCAGTCTATGGCGTAAAAGTAACCACAAAAGGTTTTTTGTTACATGAGTTTAGACCGCCATTTAAATTTCTTCGTTAAAATATTTTTTTAATAATAAAAATTTGAACTTTTGTTCTAAACTTTTATTAAATTAAGGGATTTTGCCATTTTGGTATATTATATTTTAGAGAAACATCACGTCAACATCTTGTTGTTTGAAAAATATTAAAGCAATACCTTATAGGTTTAAAAAATATCATTTTGATACCCTGAGTTTATTTTTTTACATGAATTTTCTTTTTTTTTTCCCTTTTATTAATGCATCTTAAATTAATTTTGTAAAAATAAAATAGAAAATTAAAACAAAAGATTAAACAAAACTCATAAAAAAAATAAATGTGGACTTGTCCAATTTTTTGGCATACTTTGTATTTATTTCTCTTATAGTTTTCAAAAATAATTTATGATTTATTAATAAAAAGATAAGTTAAAAATTTTACATCACAAAACACAAACTCAAAGTACTAAAATGATATTTATAAAAACTACAAAATATCATTTTAATATTTTCCTAATAACAAGATATTAATATGATATTTTTTTAAGATACAAAGTACCAAATGATAGAAACCCTTAAATTAATCTATGAACCAAACCGGTCATAGAAATTTTTAGTTTACTTTACTTTGATGTCATAAACAGGGGGTTGGCAGGCACGGTATTTTGGTATGGTGATAGGAACTATTGGTTAGAACTATTTTTACCGTAGCATATGAGAACTTTATACTATAGCAACTTTTTTTCTTTACTGTAGCATGTGAAAGCTTTACACTGTTTATAACTGAGATAATAGTGTAGACCGCCCTACGCCAAACACCCTATCAATCGGTTATTCTAAAAAAATACTCACTTAACCACCACAATTGCAGTTAAAGAATTATTTTTAACCACACATAACCACAGCAACGTTATACGCACCATTGTGGTGTGATGCGTGTAGACTGGGCAACGTAGGACTTAAACCTTAACAAATTTAGACCAAATAGATATACTAGCACATCGATTAAATAATTTACTTCAATTGATATATAAAAAATAATTTGCAATTATAAAAGTAAAACCATCAAAAGCGTTAATTAGTATAGTTGCTGAAGCCTAGTTGGTAAAACCATATCTGACTCTACCTAAAGGTGAAGAGTTTGAATCCCTTACACTGAAATTAAAGAAAAAGGTCATTAGTGTAAGTGCATGTTTTTTTTTTCCCATAAAATATATTTCTAGGTTTATAAGAAAAACATATAAAAAGAGTGGCTAAAATAGCCCAAATAGTCATAAAATTAACATATTAAAAATCATGGAATAAATATTTTTCAAAATCATTTTAATGAAAATTATAAGTTGTGGTTTGGTTAATTGCGGTTTTGAAAGTCTGTTTAAAACACAAACAAAACTACTTAACGTGCACAGTAGTACTAATTAGACTCCAAACTAAACCATGAAATGTCATGTATTGTGGTGTGATTTGAGCATTTTTTTAAGTGGTTATCTTTCTTAGTCTCAGCTATAGACATGTCAGCGCAAACGCACCAGAAGACCTCAGCAATATTTTCCATATACTAGTACAATTCGTCGGCTTTTAGATTTTTCTTTTAGGTAAATTGAGAAGAGAGGTGATTAGCATCAATAAACTAGAAGAATATCCCAAATAGGTTGGTACCTATCCTTCACCAAGTCTCTAGCTAAATTCAAAATTTCATACTAAAAACAAAACAAACCAACAAACATGTCCGTAAAAAAAGGCAAAGAAAAAGAAAACTAAAAATGAAATCATGGAAAAAAATAACAGCCAGAACTTAGATTTAGAGGATCATATCTAAACTATAACTTTGAAAGTAAGTTTCAAATATGTCCCGTTAAAAACTTTCGAGTCAAAACCCAATAAGAAAAATGTGGAAGGGAAAATAAATGCATACCTACAACTAGTTGGGTAGTTAACGACCATATAACCCGGGAGATATGGCAACTGGACTGTTTCGGCAGATAATTAGGGATAAGGTTACAATTATAAGTTATAAAATATGCCAAAATAACTATCATAGTTGGGGTCAGGTGTTAAACTTAACAAATTTTCCCTCTTTTTTCCTAAAATTTTTATATTTATGTGTCTGCTATTCACTCAATTCTTCAACTAGTAGAGTCATAGCCTTGCTCAAAATTATCGATCTATATGTAGATGATGACAATATGTAGGATCTTTCATACAGTCAACTGACATGATGGTAATTGAAAACTTAAAAATAAACATTTAATCATTATGTTGCTTCAGGTTGATGTTACAATTCCGTCTTTTTGCCCTTCAATCATCATACTTAGTTTGACATAATTAATGACCAAAAACCGACAAATAATAACAATGATGGAGGGAGATAATTAAGGTTTTTTTTTTCATTAATCTTAGCTAATTGAGGTACCATAGGCTTCCTAGTCCCGTGATTTTCATCAATATATATACCTATATACTTTACCCTTGTAATTCCCACAAGGATGAGAAACACATTAACTTCCTTTTTCGGCTAAGACATTATTTAAGTTTATACATTTTATCGCTGCATATGGGCACCACATGTGTCAAAAAGAACCTGACAACACATGGAGTTAATTAAGACGTAGAAAAAATACCTTCAAACAGTTGATATGTGTCTCAATCAACAGCTCAAATAAAGGATGTCCCGAAATCATCCTCTTGATCATCAGAACCTCCTCATGATCTTCCTCGACACTACCATCACCATCACGATCTCTTCCCAAAGCCCCAACAACAGTACTATTCTCTCCCATCTCTCTCCCTCTCTTTCTCTCTCTACTCTCTCTCTCTCTCTCTTTCTCTCACTGCTCCTTCCTTTCTCTTCAATCGCCTAAAGGGGGTGTATATCATGCAGTGGTAGTACTGCATGAAAAACCATCCAATACATACTCTTGTTATTGTTTTTATCATTTTGTATTTGGGTGAAAATTTTGAACTCCAAACTTAAATATTGTTGATAATTTTAGGATGTTTGAAAAAATTAATTTTAAATAAAATTTTTAATTGCTACAACGTAAAAGTCTACATATTAAACTCTTACGTATTGTCATTTTTAATTTAAAAATTTTAATGTTAACCACACTTCTCAAACTCTCTCTCTAAAATTATATGGTTTTACTTTTATGCTAAATCTACAGCCACACGTATCTTTTGTCTTTTTATCTAGAAGGAAAAAAGTACGCATTGTTACATGTGTGTACCTATACATTGCATAAAATTACGATTAAAGGTGGCATAATATGATATGATTAAAGCTGATCATGATCAAATATTATATATAAAAACAAATATAATTATAGCTAATCTTTTATTTCTTTCTCTTCTTTTGATTTTCTCTGATTAACTTCCTTTTTGCCCTGAAAGGTACTTGTCATGCAAGTGTTTCCCTCTTCGATTAAAGCAGCTTTTTGGACTATTTTATCCCCTCCCTGATTGAATCACAAAAAATTAAAGGCGTCAGTTTTCTGGGTTTTCTTGTTACTGTTTGCATGTTGTAGTTTTATACTTTGTTGCGTCATTGGGTTTGGCAGAACATGAAGAACAGATCGTATATGGTGCCAATTTTGATCAGAATAGAACAGTAACTCACAGCATACTCGACTCTGCCCAAAAAAAATATGAAATGTACAGACGGTTAAGATAAGTTTTTACCACATTTTGCTACAGTACTAGGTGCTTTTTTTTAGGAGCTGTTCAACAGTTGGTTTGCATTCACACTGAACAACACTCGGTGATGCGTAACTACACGTGCACTTCACGTGATTTTCCTGACTCGTTTGTGCTGACAACAAGATCATGAGCATGTTATGTTAGCACGAATCTTTAACTTATGCTTGTGTATATACACTCATACGCATGAAGGTCATTTCCAGCTTTAGGAAGAAAATTATGGTTGTCACAATTATTTTATTTTTGAAGCCCAACGTTTTTGTTGATCACATTTAGGTTAAGTCCACTTCCAATCACCCCACCTTTAGAGGCCCAATGTCTTAGCATGATATTAATTATCCGTTTTAGGATTAAACCTTTAGGGTTTTGCTCTTAGTTTTCACCTCAAAAGGGCCTCGTGTCATTGAAAGGCAGTGTCGTTGCTTATAAATCACTACTTATAATTATTCTCAGACGATGTGAGACTATACAACCCATTCTTTCTTGGTTCTCTTCACCTCAAGGGAATTATGGTTGTCATAGTAACAAAAGAAATTCAAAAATAAAAAACGTTATCATACTTGAAGATGAGCATAAGTACATTAAACTTTTTTCTTTTTTTTTGTATAATTGATAACGATAGTGCTCATACCTTGACTACTATCATCACAATTACAAAGTAAACTAAATTAGGTGTTGGAATTCTTTATGTGTTAATGAAGAGTTGTAGTACTTGACAACACAAAGTTTCACTTATCTCACATAAAAAACTTGTAGTGTTTTAGTGCTTTATAACACTTTTGAGTGGATTATAAAGTGCACACAAGAGACTCTCTCGCGGCTTGCATGAGTGCACACGCGGGATGGGTTATGAGATTAGAGGCACTTTTGACACGTATTAGGTGTATCCCGTGAATTATAAACATGATTAATTATATTAATTTAATTAATTAGTATATCAAATTTAATAAAACATCATTAGTGTTTATTTTAAATTCTATTTCCACAATTTCAGTTTTTAAACCATTTAAAATTTCTGGTCATTTTAAATAATTGGACGATTCCTTTACTGTTTTAATTCTTTCTGAGACCCCAACCTTTGCCAAATTGCTAAATAGCCCCCACTACCTCACTTGGCTTTAAAGACACAAATCCTTGAGATAAATTACCTTAGAATTTCCAATATCATAATTTTCATCACTCTCTCTCTCCCTCTCTCACATCACTGACTCTCTCTCTCACTCCTTGTCTGTTCGGAAACTTAGAGAGAACCAGCCCCTTTGCAAGTTTAAACAAAGGCAAAAACCATCAATCTGAAGCTCTAATTTAGCCACAATTTGATGTTAGAATATAGTGAACCAATTCACTTTTTTATTTATTCCTTGGATTACAAATTACTATTATTTTGTTTGTTTGTTTGTTTTAAATTCGTGTTTGGAAATCCGAGTTGTGGTATTTTGTTTATTATACTTTTTTCTTGAGGTATTATGTTAAATATAAGCTTGCAGGTTTGAAAATATTAGTTTGGATTGCATTTTTGATGTCGAGCATGTTTATTTCGTGATCACAATGATTTTATAATCAAGATTTTGGCACTTGATGCTTACGAATTTGGATTGTTCATGCTTTTGATTTATTTTCTTCAAAGTTTAATGTTAGGTAATAAATTTGGGATTTGGTGTTACAAATTGGGAAAAAAGTTTGAACTTATTTTAATATGGTATTCTATGGTTTCATGCTCTGTGAACTATTAAAACAGGTTGAGGTCAAGCTTGAAGCTCGGAAGAGCCGAAAAACGGAGTCTGGAAATTTTCCAGATTTTGACGAACCAGTTGGCCGGCCATTCTCTCCCAGGTTTTGCGAAACCAATTGTGATAGAGACGACGCTTAGTGCATTGAGGTGTAAGCTGTTGTATATCTATAATTGTTGTATGCAATTGTATTCTAACAGTTATGTACGTGGCATCATCGGTTTTATCAAAGGAATAATTGGTCCAAAGATTTAAATTACATGAAATTTTGATAATAATCTTGTGGTATATACACTAGGCTCAAATCTAGATATACGTTGTTATATTCTTAAACATTGTTTGAATTCTACGATGTTTTTCTTTATATTTTATACTTGAACAAACGGGAATTGTTTGATTATCAATAAAAAGAAGAGTTATACTTGGCAACCCAAGTTTCACTTGTCCCACATGAAAAACTTGTGTTTTAGCACTTTATATGCTATTATACTTTACAATGAGCTGATAAAATGTACACAAGAGACTCTCTTATGGCTCACACATGCATAAGGCATGGACAGTGAGGTAGTAGGGGTGCTTTTGGCACTTATAAGACGCATTTAGTCTAATATATGTGGCACAACATACAAGACCGGATATAGCATTTGCTATTAATAAGCTAACAAAGTTAACTAGCAATCCGAGTGTTGAGTATTAGAAGGTTATTGATAAGATTCTTGGTTTTCATAATAAAACTTTAAACATTGATATACAATACTCAAGGCTCCAAATTGTATTAAAAGGATACAGATATGCAAGTTGCCTATCGAAGAAAATAAGTCTACGTCGAGATGCGTGTCTCTTCAAGAGGTGCAATGTCTTGGATATCCAAAAAACAAACTTGCATTATACAATCAATCATGAAGTCAGGGTTTGTTGCATTAGCAAAAACACAGAAAGAGGTGGACTACCTTAAGAATCTTGTCTTAGAAATATCAGTATCTTCTAAGAATGCACTAGCTTATCTATAAATTGTGATAGAAACCAATTTAGCACGTGCATATAGTGAAATATATAAAGAAAACTCTAGACAAATTAGTCCAAGACTTGATTTTGTGAGAAAGCTAATCAAGAGTGGAACTATGTCTAGTACATATGTGAAATCCAATTATAACTTTGAGGGAAAACCACTGAAATACCCGTTGTTAGAGGCATTTTTTCGTTTCTGACCCCCAAACATTGGGTCTTTTATTGCTACCCTTTTCTAGGGGTTGTTCAAAGACAGCAATATATGTGTTACTAATATTTTCCCGACACTTAACAAGGTAATCTACAAACTTAACACTTGTAATCTACAGGATGCAGCCAGAAAGCGGCCTCCGAACCTCAATGCCGACTGTCGGGAAGAAATCTAATAGATGCAATAGAGGGATTTAAAGATCTTTTCTTTTTAAGTTTCAAAAAATAAAAATACAAATTGTCGTCAGCCACATGCATTGGTTGCCAAAGAGGAATGTGGAAGATTGTTTTTAGTTTCAAGAAAAAACTTAGCAACTGTCTCTCGTCATGGACACAACCACTGAAGAGAAATCCGATAAATGCCGAAAAAATGGATATATTATTTTTTATGTTCAATAAACAAATTAACAATCATCTATGGCCACTGGCACCGACCACTGAAGAGCAATTTTTTGATAAATGCCGAAAACATGGATAGATTATTTTTTATGTTCAATAAAAAAATTAATAATCATCTATGGCCAGTGGCACCGACCATTGAAGAGCAATTTTTATGCAGATGTTGGAGAAGAATCTGCTAAATTATATTAAAAAATTGATACAAAGAAATTATTCAATCGATTGGATATAATAGGTCATATGCTTACATAATACAGATGTCTTATAAAAAGTTTACATTAGAAAACTTTTATACGTGTCAACTCTATGTAACTTTATTCTGTCTCCTAATGTATTTCAAAAATTATTATGTGAATTGTTAAAAAAGACTCTTACTTTGCTGATCAAATTAATAGGGTGTTTGGAAGGGTAGTGGAAATCATTGGTTAGAACTACTTTTACTGTAGCATATGAGATACTGTAGCAATTTTTTTATTGTTACTGTAGCATGTGAGAACTTTACACTGTTTATAACTGAAAAAGTGATAAAAACTACGATTCTTATCACCCTTTTAAACACCCTGTAAGTGTGCAACTATAGGAAAAGGACCCTCGAGTCTCTAATTACGTAAGTATAAAATTATCATGCGAAGATATGTTATTTTATAGTAGCATATACACAACATTATAGCAATCAACATATATGAATCGCCGCAAAAAAAGAAATACACAAAGAAAACTAAATCAAACAAAACCTTTCTTCAAAAAAAAAAAAGTTTAATAAAATCCATCTTCGAGATATGACTTTTGCAGAAATATGATTTTGTCTTCCACTTAAATTTTTGGCGACTAATCTTCATGCACAAGATAACATTGGCAACTCGTATGCCTTTAAGAGTACAAAAGTATTGTATCAGTTTGGGCTTGTGAGAGAAACAGGGGTCAATTTGGAAAATTCAACTTCTGCAATAATGTTTTCTATTTTTACTATTTTTATGAGAAAGTACAAAACATACTATTTTTAAATAGTATAGAAACATAATTGATTACAAGTATTTTGGTTTAAAGTTAGAAAAATATATGTTATTTAAAAGTATTTTGGTCTTTTAAGTTAGAAAAAATAGTATAAATTAAAAAAAAAAAAACTGGTGGAATACAATAGTAGTAGCAAAGAAGCAATATATTACCTAATTTTACTAAAGGGATGTGCAACATCTACCTCTCGCACATAAACCAATAGTTTGAGCATCCACAAATTTACTCGCTAAGTTACTAAACTAATTTGAAGGGTCTTCCCAAAAAATGTCAATTTTTAAGATAATTTTTATTTATGCTATAAAATGTGATAAATACTTATGCCACAAATCTAATATCCTATCGGAATGTGTTTTATGTTCTTTCGGATATTTTGTGTCACATTTGGATATTCTTTGTGTCCTATCGGGATATCTTTCATATCCTACAGGGATATTTTTCATATCTTACTAGAATATTTTATGTCTTATTTGGATATTTTTTGCGTCCAATTAGGATTTTTTTCTCATCTCCTTCTCTCTCTCCTCTCTCTTTCTTTCTCTATCCTCATCATTGTTGGCTCGTCTCCAGTTTACTAACAATGTTGTTAGACATCATCGGCAACAGCGACTTTGTTGGCAGCCACTAAATACCGTCAAAAAAAAAAAAAAAGTGGAAAAAGAAAATAAATAAAAAACAACAACAACGACAACAAACACCTTCGGCGACCACAATTGCCACATATCCTCAGACACCGTTCGTTGTAAAATGCTTAGACACTGGCAATCTATAAAACCGTGTTGATGGTTTGACTCGACCATTATAGCATCGCCGAGATCAAAGGAGAACGAAGGTTGTCGTCAGGATCAAAGGAGAACAAAGGTTGTCATCGAGATCACAAAGTCATCGTAGCATTGCCAGAGGTAGCCAATCTTTAGAGTTCTGTGCAACTTTCTTGAGTCTCCATCGTCTCGAACCAGATCCATTGTCAAGGATGAGAGAGATGATCCACTTTTTCCAGGCCAGATCCTAGTCGCTTCACTCGCCTGTCATCGTGAAAGACCATGTTGTGGAAGACAAGATCTTGATCTCTGGTGCCAATCAATCGACAGTATCGTCGTTAAGGGAGTTGTAACACCTAGATAATTTAATTAAGTTTAATTAATTTAATTTTGTTGTTAGTGTTAATAAATTAAATTTTTGTGGTTAACTTTCGGTTACAATGTTATTGCACTATAAATTTTTTGTGTAGAAAATGTTTATTTAAAATTGACATGTCAATATTTTGTTTAGTTACGTGTTTGTATAATGATTGTTTCTAAACAAGATATTGAATAGATCACTTATTTTAAATTGGGCTCCAATTTTAATTAAATAACTTTGATAAAAGGCCCAACTTGTATTTTATTTTATTTTTAATTATCCTTCTTTCCTTTTTTCCACCCTATTTTCTTTTCATGTTACCTCTCTCTCTCTCTCTCGTTCTCTACCTTTCTCTCTCCACCCATCCCCTCTCTCTCTTTATTTCTTCCTTAAAAATGCCTCAATTAACATGGAAATTGAAGTATTTTGCTAAAAAAAATTTAGGTAGTCCAAAGCTAAAGAGATTTCTTGCAAATTTAAGAATTTTGTTCAAGATTTTGGAGAGCTAGAGATATGGTTTTCTCCTTTGTCTTCTTAAATCCAAAAATTGATTTTTATTTGATTTTTTTTTTCTAATTAGCGGCTTGATTTTGTGGGCTTCATATTAAATTTTGTTTTTTCTTCTTTAGATTATGAACCTTGATTTTCTCTCTCCAAAAACTAGGCCAAAATTTCCTTGCAATTGTGTTAGTTTAAATTTTTCTTTTAGGAGTTGTGTTATTATTAAATTTCATATATACATGTATTTTAAACCTTATTTTTTCATATTTAAATCCTTAGGTCTGCGTAAATATTAGATATGGAAAGGCTATGCCAATGTTGTAAAGCATATTACTTTCTTTAAATATGTTTGCATGTGAAAAATGAGTTCCTTAAAGTTGAGTATGGATTTAGAGGATAAAGAAAATCCTATCCATGGTTGGTTTTGAAAAGAAAGTGAGAGCTTGCTAAATAAGTTGATTTTGATCATGTTATAAAAGCTTTCTAATTGCATGCGAATCTCTTGTACATTCTTCGAAGTGTTTGGAATCTTTGCTACTTTATTGCATAATTTTAGTGAGTGTTTTATGTACTAATTTGTTAGAAGGAAAAGTATTTTAATAGATTGTACTTAGTGGCACATACATGATGTGCACTTTGAAAATAGAATTGTTTGGGTTCTTGAAGTGATAAATTCTTGTAATCTTGTGGTTTGTTCAAGTGAAATATAAGAATGGAGTCTATAAGATCATGTTTAGAGTTAGAGAGAAGATTTATAAAATCTTTAAACTATCATACATATTAGGTAATTATGGAATTGTCTAAGACAGTACAATAGTCTCAATACCATGTAAATCTAGTGTTTGTAGAGTTGTAAAACTAAGTATAATAGTCTTGATGATAGCTTGTAGTTAGAGCTCTTGGTTTAAGATACTACATAGGATCTAAGTGTGTTATAAGTGTTATCTATGATTGATCTACTCATCTATCCTTAAGTTGATGTTGGTAGATCTCATAAACTAAAAACTAGCATACTAGCTTCCCATAGGGGTTGGGTTAACCTCTTCAGTATCTAAACCCAATTTCCTAGTGCTTGGATTGTGGCCTTTAGGCATTGAGGAAAGGATTTCTACAAGGATGTTGGTGTTTTATACATTTACTTGTTTAGTTTATCCTATATATGGACACTATGGAAATAGGCTACTTTTGAGGAAGCTTATTTGCCCTTGAAGATTGTTGGAGTGTTTAAAAACGACTAAACATTCAAATCATTAAAGCTAGTGGAGGTATAGGCTCTATTTGGCATAAGATTCAAGTTTGCACCCTTAAAGTGATTGTGTCGAGTCTTGCGGAGTTGTTCTTGAGATTTGATTTTTTCACACCAATTAAGTCTTGCTTAAAACGAGTTGTTTTCAAACTAAGTTAGTTAAATATCTCTCTTTCTTAGCTTATAAATATTGATATAGTAACAATTTCCTAATTGGTAAGGTGAGGGACATGTTTGGACTCGGATAGGAGAGAGAATAATTATTTTTGGTATCGAAAGATAGATGATGTTGATGAAAGGGAGATTGTAATATGTCTCTCGTATATTTTTGAGATCAAAGATATATATAGAATATAAAAATACACATTTTTTAGTGTATTTGAAGTCAGCGTAAAGCGTAGTAGCGCTAAGATAAGAAAACAACATAAACATAGCAGAAAGCCCAGGCTGAGCACCTTGGTGTTGGGTTGAGTTTGCTCCATTGCCGCAGTGCATAGTGTTGTGCAACACAATTTTTTTTGTGATTTGCTAGTAACACCATGGCGCCCAAAAAGTGGCATCATAGCACCTTCCCAAATCATTAGGACTTTAAATCTTGTGTCTTTTGAGCCATTTCAAACCAGTATATTTATTGATTGTCTGTTTTCATACAAACCTAAATATCTATTATTAATAAACGTATATGTTGTAATAGTTATGATGTTACATGAAGAGATGCCTTTGCAATGGAAATGTACCATTATGTGAATGGTTACATATATTGCAAAGATTGTATTGGTGCATGACATGTCACCCTTATGTTTTCCTAAATCTCCAAAATGTTTACAGATTTTATTTTGATATGAAGTACAATATTATTGTTAAATATTGTGTTCAACAATTTGTTGTATCTTAGGGTAGTTTGCCATTAAAACCTGTTAACAGACTTTGATAAGACAAATAAAACCTTTAAGGAAAGTATTTTGATACGTCTCAAACGCCTCTAAATTTTTAGAAATTCATAGCCTCCATTTCTTGTTCTACCATATATACACGAACAATTGATTGTACAAAACTTGAGAGGTTGCCTTTACTTTGACTAAAAACTGAAATTCCTTGGATAGTTTCTAACTTAGCAATTTAGAAGAACACAAAGTATATTCTACGCTTCACGTAATAGCAAAAACCACTTTAATCGGTACTTGTAGCCAAAATTATAAGATTTTAAAATTTAGGAAAATTTTAGCATTTTGTAGGAAAAATCTGATGGTATCGCCAGATTATGATACATTTTTGGAAACTTTAATAGAGTCAAAATTAAGCATATGATGACTCTTTGAAAAGCTCTAGATTTTAACTTTGTTTAAGTATTGATTTTGTAATTTTCGAAGGAAAGTAGAATATTTTATGAATATTCCCATAACAGTTGCCAAGCCTTCATTTCTCAAAGATTGGTAAAACTAAGAAATGAAACCAACACTTTTTGATATATAATGTCTGCACTCAAATCGACTTCATAACCTATTAGAATGCATTCAACGCAACATATAGCACTTAAAGCCGTCTCGTTTGGGATTTTGTGGCCCAAGTTGTGGGCATATAAAATTTTACTTAGAAACTTTCAAATTTCATGTTTTTAAGTGTTATGTATATGGTCTTACTTGACATGATTACAAGTGAGTGGCTTTAAATTATTTTTGTTTGAGTCTACGTCAATTTTCCCCTTGTATTGTTTTTCTTTTTCGAACTTGTTTAGATGTTTTATGATTCGGTTTGGAAATTAGTTTTTCACCGACGTCGAGATTTTGGAATAAAATTTTGGAGTATGTGTGTGTATATATATACACACATATATAGATTACATAGATCTAAAAACATTCCAAAAACTTGAGTTCATGAGTCATGGTTTGTGGAAGAGAGTTTTGTAAATGGATAGTAAAATGGTATTTAGACTCGGCATGAGAAATTTTGAGCATAAATGGCTAGAAAACACTATCAAAGAGTAAGTGTCTCTAGATAGTTGGCTTTGAAAAGATGGTTATAGAGATCGTGTTATGAGATATAGGCCTCGTTTGGCACTATTGTTGGAGACCGTTTTTAGCTTTTGTAACCGCCTACAGCAGTTTAGAATAATTGATAAATCTTGCTCTTGAAAAGTGACTTCTAAAAATTGCGGCCTGGCAGAAAAAGTTAAGAAGTCGGTCAGGGGTTGCCTTTTTATAGCAACTTCTGCTTTTATAATTTGAAAGTACTAAACTAACCTTAATAACAATAATTTCCAATCTAACCCTTTTTCCCATAACAAATTAAAATAAATCAAATAAGGTGTTAAAAAGAATAAATTGCTTGGTAGATCCCCGAACTATTTAAAAGGTTAATCGTTGGTTTCTGTTCTTTTCCTTAGCTCAATTGACCAGTATTAAAAAAGTGCAAAAGGACAAAAATAACGGTCAAACATTTAATTTTTCATTGATTTGTGTCATGTGCAAAGCACGTGGCTTTAATTTACTCTAAAAAGACTAAAATAGCCTTAAAAGATCTAAAACAATTATTTAAAAATTAAAAACTAACAATGAAAAAAGAAATTGGAAAAGGAAAAGGAACATTTTTCCAACAAATTGCAAGGCTTTTCATTTTTGAAATCTAATCGGTGAAGAATCAAATTGAAATCCTTAGAGAAGTTTAGGTTTGGTTGGTTGATTTTTTTTTTTTATTTCTTCCATAGATGTCTTCGGTGAGGTCATCTTATTGGTGTTACAAATGCAGCCAATTTGTTAGGTTTCGAACGACGACGCCATTGTGTGCCCGATTTATGACGGGTGATTCATCGAGGAGATCTACAACCAGGTCCAATTCTAAGGAGAACGTAAAAGAATGGTAGTGATCAGTATCTGATGAGATTGTAAAAATGTACATTTTCTAAGGCTTAAATCATTTATTTATGCTTTTATTTCTCATTAAATCCTCTAATTATTAGCATTTTGTGTTAATTAGTATTTTTGTGTCTTAGTGTGTAAATGTGTTTAAAAATGTATTTTTAGTGTGTTTGTATGTTTAATAGAATTTTTAGTAATTTTTAGAGTCATTTCAGTGTGTTAAATAAGTGTCTAGTTTATAAATAGTTAAAACCGTAAAAGTAATACGGTTATTTTATTTTGAGCTTTAGTGTATTTGATAGTGTATTTTAAGTTTGTAAATATGTCTTATTATATTTTTAGTAATTTCTAAAAATATTTACTAGTCATAAAAATTATATCTGTGTCAAACCGTAAGAGACTGGAAATTTTAGGAGTTTTTATTTATTTTTGTGTGTTTTAATATAAAATAAATATTTTTGTAAATATTATGTTTGTAAAATAATAATATTAGTGTGTTTGTGATTTTTAGATTTGAAATCTAGAGGAAAAACGGAGCAAAACGACGCCAAAACGGATACAATCGGACATAAAATGCATCAAAAAGATAAAGAAAATTTGAATTTATATTAAATGGGACACGTGGCATCATGAGAGCCGTCAGATTCACTGCCAAATCAATCTCAACCATCCGAGGAAGAGACGTGTGTCAACGCGCCATCCAGTGCATCAGCGGAATCTCAGGGTATAGTCCACGTGTCGAAGAACGATTGGCGCGTGTGATTCACGTCCCAACAAGCTGCAAATGCGTCAGAGGGGAGTCGCAGGCTGTGTCTGCTCGCGTGTGGGTGAGTCCACGTGTAGCTGTTCTTCCAGCCGTTCGATGCGATGACCGAGACCAATCTGACGGTCCAAAATTGTTGTCCCACTGGTCTCACCTGGACCCATTCTCGAATGCCTCTGCCAGCCATTGGATCACGCGTTCAACGGGTCAGATTGCGCCTGTTTCATGCTGCCATGACCTGCGAAGCATAGGATCCCAAACTAAAATTCGCATATCAAAGAGCCTCTCGCAGCATGAAAATGCTGTTGTAATAATTATAGTCTAGTTTTTATTTTAGTTTTCAGTCTAGTTTCTTGTAAAATAATTTCTAGTTTATGTTGTAAAAATTATGCTCAATAATATCAGTAGTACTCTATTAATTATGTCTTTCTAAATTTCTTTTTAGCCGAGGGGAGAGGGGGAAATTTTGGCAAAATTACCTTTAAATATTTTTGGTTTTTCTTAGTTTTCTAAGCTGTTGTAATGCCAAAATATTCTCTTAGAAAACCTAGAATTTCAATATTTTCTTAGCTAGAACTCTGCCAAAATTATAGTTCTGATTTATCGACGACATAGACTGGCACAGATAATGCTTGGGAGGACCTTGATTACTCGTAGACAGAGAATAGCTCGGTAAATGCTTAACTTACTATCTTAGTTGTTATTTTAGTTAAGTTATATTGAAATGCTGCTTATTTATTAAAGTTGTGTTTTTGCTACATTATAGACATAGAATGACACAGTAAATGCTTGGTAAATCTTGATTTATTGTCGACATAGGATGGCATAGTGTATACTTAAACCAACTAATAAATAAAAAGAGAAACTAAAATATATTGAAGATAATTGTCAGAATAGGACCTTTGAACCTTGGCCCTGTTATTATTGTTGTTTTACTTCCTTAAATTGTCGTTATTATTGTTGTTACTCTGCTTAAATTATTATTTGTATTTCTTGTTATTAAAGTTCCAAATTATCAAAATTTAAAGATGAAAAATGCTGTAAAAAAATGTGTAAATATTGTAAATACATTATGTGAATAATAAATATTAATCCTCAAATTTTTCAGCTTAAATAAAAAGAAAAAGTTAATATAATATATGTACTAGAACTAAATAAATCCTTCCTTGTGGGTTCTACCTCGGATTCACAGAGAAAATATTACTTGAGACAACCTTATACTTGAGGTTAGTTTAGAATGCGTAAATAGACGCGAGACCAGTATCCTTTCAACACTGTGATCATGCATCGAGGATCTCCAACAATCTAATCCTACCGCACAAGTATCTGATGAGGACAAGAATTGTTGTCCATACATAAAGGCATCGAGAAGACTCTTAAAGGTAGGGATTTGCATTGGGTAAGGAATGCAATGTGGAAAAAGGTTAGGTTCGAGGATTAGCAGAGAGAATTTTAGAAAAAGAAAGAGAAAGAATATATATATATATATATATGTATAACATAGGAAGTTTTTGCAGAGTAAGTTTGATGGAAAAAGTTTTGGTAGCGATAAGAAATTGGAGAAAGACTTGATTATGAATGCTAGTTTTCTCTCCCCTCTCTCTTTCTCTCTCTTTTTTTCTTCTGGTTAATGTTCTTCACCAAAAAGGTTCTTTTTTCTTAAACTAATTTATGTGTTTTGGTATTTATTTTTATTATAAAGTTTTTTAATCTTGTTGTTGATATGGTTTTTAGGTGTCTAAGTTTTATAGAAGAACCTCTTTTTATCTATATAAAATCATATACTCTGCTTTAATGTGTACTGTCTAATTTAAGATCTCTTTTTAATGTCTTTTGTTGGAAGAGAAGGGGGGTCACTAGAGATGTTGAAGAAGAAGGTTATTTGTTTTTTTTTTCTTTTTCAGAATTTTTTTTTCTTTTTTGTTTTTGTTTTAATTTTCTTTAGTTTAGTTTTTGTTATCAGTGCAAAAAAAAAAGTATTATTTTACTAAAATGCCCTTGAAAATCTATCATGTGCATGGCACATGGTCTCTAAATTAATGGACGTTAGTTTAGTTTTTCAAGTTCAGGGTTAGTTAAGATAAAAAAAGGAACGGGGATCAATTAGTAACCTTTTAAATAGTTCTGGGATTCGACAAGCAATTTAATCATTAAAAAAATGAATATGAGCAATTTTTTTAAATTTAATTAAAATTAAAAAGCAAACATATTGTTAGAAAAAGAAAAAAAAAAGAATTAGCTAATAACAAGATTCTCTAAGAAATCCTCCATCATATTCTCAGCAACCCAAAACCTATCAACTTCAAATTTTGTCTTTTAAAATTGAAATTTTAGTAACAAATATTATATATATTAACCTTAAAATTAAAATTAATTCAAAACTGAAAGTATAAAAAATGCTTAGTAAAATATGTATGTTTTTGTCATTATATATTTCCACTCTAATGTTACACATGGTTTACTAAACACCTACAATATTGCTTCTAGTTCTAATAGTAGTTATAAAAAAAATTTACCATACACCTACCTGTTTTTTGTCCATAGCACAACACAACAAAAGCAACAACACAATACAACAATGCCAAATTGGCCCATAACCTTGGGGACAGACCCCTAAACCTCATTGGGCACTTCGTAGCGTAGGTAATTAGCTAAGAGCATTGTAACTATATTATAAGTTTAATATGAGATATACTAATTAATTTAAATGTTTATTATTCAGAGAATTGGTTATTGAATTCATAAATCTTACTACTTGTTTAAACCACAATTGACATATATTTTGCTTTTCATTTATTCTTGAGTTGTGCTTGAAATGATGTGGAATTTTGCTAAGATTTACAAAAATGCTTGATTGTTGGTTTTACTCTGCATTGGATCGCATTCATTGAGGTTTGACAGTTTTTACATATTTTGAACATCTGTATTTAGGTTATGCATTGTGATTTAATTGTTGTCAGAGTCTCTGTTTTCAATATACTTTTGTTATTTTATTGTCCTTATCCCTTTCCCCTAAAGGGCTTTTGGCTCACCCTTATTTTGAATGTTTTCCTTCTTTAGAGATAGCAATTAGTTTTACACCATAGTTCGTTGATGGAGCAGTTTGAAGGCTCAAAATTTGAGATGGTTTTCTCTATATGTTTTTTGTTCTTTAATTCTCAATTGTAATGTGCTATATGTATAAACTATATAATTTGACATTGTCCCAAGTTGTACTTTTTGAGGAAAACTATATTTGTAGGGTTGTTATATGATTATTATATTTTTGAGACCTCGAAGCATATATATGTACATAACTATTTTCAATATAGTCCACATTTTTTGTTTTAAATTAATCATTTTGCTTTACTTGTTTTTAATTGCATTTAATTTTTAACCCCTATTTTGGGGCATTACGGATTGCCAAAGCTTGGTTGAACTTCAGCTATGGTGGCTCCTGCACAGTAGAGAGAGAAAGGGGATGAAGAAGAAGTATGGAGCAAATGGGGAAAAAAAGAGGCTAATTTCACCTTTAGTCCCTGAACTACGCAACTTGTTACATTTTAGCCCCTGGACTTTAAAACATAGTATGTAACACCCGCCTATTGTATGTAACAGATAATGTTATATTAGTGACGACGTTAAGTATTATACTCCATAATGATTTATGATAATATTGTCACTAACTATTTATTCTAAGTATTATGACAGGTGACGGTCACATGGAATTAATGTGCTCAAGTGTTCATGTTATTATTATTGTATGTTTTATGATGATTCATTAATGATTTAAATGTTATGATGTATTCTAGTATGCAAGGATAGTTCGGCAGGCCAAATTGTCCCTCAAGCATCGGCCAGCCGATGGAAATCATCGGCAGGCCGGACATTGTGGAATCGACAGGCCGATGACAGCTGACGAGCAGTCAGCAAAAGTCTCTCCAAATTTATGATTGAGATAATTACGATGATTGGATGGTTTAATGTGTTTGATTGGCATATTTATGGATTAATTTCCTCATTTAAGAAAATAAAATAATTGACATTTGATTGATTGAATGTAATTGATATGCTTTCCCTTTTTGAACAGTTGAAATATGGTAAGATGAGATGATTTGTTGACTTTCCCCTTATCTCTCTCCATTTCCCCATGATTTTAGTCAAAAATTTCTGATAGTAATGGAAAAGACAAGCCTTCTTTTTTGTGCATTACTCTCATTTTTTTCTTTCACGATATTTTTTTTCTCTCTCTATTTTTCTTAGATGTTTCCTCTTTCTCTCTTTCTCCTCTTCACGTTTTCTTCTTTGTCACCCTCTCAAATTTCCCTGCTATTATTTGTAAGAAATATTGAAATTTCTTTGGTTGAATTCGAAGGAGTTTGTGAAGAAATTTGTTTAAGGTAAGAACTCTCTTTTTCGGTGTTTCTGAAATGCATTTCTCCTCCTTAATCTGACTACCATAACTTTGTCTAGGAATTTTATTTTGCTCTAAATTTTTAATATGTTATTCATGTATGTGTTATGTGATTTTCCTCCAAGTTTTAGATTATTTTGATTTCTCTACATTAAGATACAAATTTTCTACCATCTGCCACTCACAGTAAAATGTTGTTGTTTTATTATGTTGCTCAAAAATGTGGTTTTAGTTCAAGCGGCTTTGGATTTTTATGAAATTTGGCAAATATATTCATGTATATGTTATGTTATGGACTGCAAAGTTTGGTGATGATTTAATGAATATTTTATGTAATATGAAATTTTTATTGAAGCTAGGTTTTATACTGTTTTTATCGGTAAATTGTTGAATTCTTATTGTATGATGTTTTGTATGATTAAATGATTTTATTTGATGACACAAATTTTTGAGGTGATGTATTTGTATGTTAATATGATGTCATAAGAATTTTGAGGCCTAAATAAATTTGTTTTGATTGTTTGTAAATGATGAACTCATGTAACTCACTGCTTAATATGTTGGAAGTTATTGATTTCAAATGTGCATTTTGACCCATTCTGATTTTTGTTGAAACCAATTTTTGGATATGTTAGATTTCTATATGTCTATTATATGTGTTAATTTTTTTGTAGATTTTTCTGTGATGTCAAAGTGTGATAAACGGACCTGAGATTAAAGTTGCTTATTGTTTTGTGTTGATTGGCAGATTTTTATGTCATGAGACTTGTTTTAAATGTTAAATAAAATATGTTATAATCTATGTTTCAAGAGATGAATATATGTGAGATGATATATGGTAATGGATGTTATGTTGTGGTGATTAATTTATTGAAAATATATGTTAATTACCATTTTTTTATGAAGGTACGACATGAACACAATATGAAGTGAGCATATCAAGACCGCGGCGTCGTCACCTACAAAATTAAGGTTAAGTAAGCTTCAAAAGTAAGTACATTCTCACTTGCAATATGATACGTTTTATAAGGTTTGAAATTATGTTCGTAATAATATCTATGATGGTTTTATGATGTTTTTATTTAAAGATTTCTTATGAAATATTTTTATGTTCATAAAGATATACATGTATAATGATGGCGTATTTCAATGCATGAAAGTTTAAATATGTATATATATGTATCACCTAAATAAGTGTTGCACACCAATGTTATGATATGTTATGATGTCATGTTTGGTTAGGATTAGCTACCCTTCTCCTCTCATGACGGCGCGCCTACAATGATGATTATGGTGCAACACTAGGACCCTTAAGATAAAATGAAATAAGTTTTAATATGGTCAAAGTAATGAAAGATATGTTCCTATGAAAATGTGCCTAGTGCACTATTATGATGTATGATGATGATGATGATGTTCATAAAATGTTTTAAGTTGTGAGATAATGATGTACCTACTGAGCTTTAGCTTATCCAGTTTTATATCATGTTGTAGATAAATGTAAGAAGGCCATGGACTAGGTGGAGGACAAGGAAAGGTGTGTGGGCTAAGGATGATGAATTGCAAACAGAAGAACGCCCAAAAGAAATTTAAAGATATGAACAATATTTTATAATTTGATTATGTTTTATTGTTAAATTTTAAGGATTGATACTTTGTTTTATTATTTTGTCTTAATTTATTTTAGAATATGGTCTTCCGCATTTTGAAGTATTGAACTTGTTTTTAAATTAAGTTTTCTAAAAGTTTTTTTTTTTTAACTCAGACGGCCTGCCGACCATTATTGGTCGGTATGCCGATGTGATGTTCGACCTGTCGATCCTATTATTCTAGCCTGCCGAACTTAGAGAAGTTAAAAACCCTATTTTGCAGAGCTTCGGGCAGCCTACCGATGGTTGATCATCAGCTTGTCGGTCGTGTTTGGTCTGTCGAAGTTTCCAGTTCGGCCTGCTGAAATTTGTATGCACATTTTATTAATGTTTTAAAAAGTAAAGTAATTTCTATTTACAAGGGTTTTGGTAAACTATTTAAAGGATGATTATGAACAAGTAATTTAATATTTTAAAGATGGATTAAGATATTGGAAAAAAAATGTATGCATGGATCCTGGGTATGTTTTCCCAAATTATGTTTTCAAACTATCTTCAAGTTATATGGTTGATCTCAAAGTAAAAGTTTAAATAAAAGTATGTAACGACATCTGTGACGTCTGTAAGGGGGCATTACATAGTAAATCACACTCTTAAACTATTCAACTTTTCATTTTGGCCATGACATTACCCAATTCGTTAAATACTAACATAATTGAGCTAATAATTTCACTTTTGGCTCCTAAACTATACAGCTTGTCTCATTTTGATTCATAAACTTTACACTATAACAAATCACATCCTTGAACTATGAAAGTTGTCCCATTTTGACGACTAAATCTGTTAAATATTAACGGATTGAGACAAATAACCATTTTGACATTTTGGCTTTACATATGTTTTCAATATATGTTTTGAAATCAAAATATCTAAATTTTGTGTATCTCTTACACAAGTTTTATTGTTTTTCTTCCTTTTTTTTCATAATTTTGTTGATAAAAGTTCTACTTTTTTTTTGGCTCAAGATGTTTTATCAAAATTTCTCCATCATATGATTTAAAATGAAATTAAAATAAAGAAATCTGAACAAATAAGGAAAAAATACCTAGATATATGGGTACCTAATAAAAACGACATATAAATTCTACAATATAACCTACTTGTCATTTCTAAGACTAAATTTTGGGTTGAAAATTACTTAAATGACACAATAATGAATATGTCACTTAATTTGACTCAATAATCACATATAAAAAACCCCCTCAAAATTCATATTAATTTTAAATCAACAAAAATATATATATTTGTTTATGAAATCCTTTAGTTGTAGATCTGAAATACCTGAAATTCGATTACAAAAGTTTTAATCTTGACCGTCAATACATAATTAATCGATAAAGTGCTTATATATGTGGCTTAGTTAGTCAATATTTAAAGGATTTAGTAGCTGAAGGGCCAAAATAGGATAAGTTTTAAAGTTTATGGGTGTGATTTGTTATAATTTAAAGTTTCAGGGTCAAAGTGGGACATGTTATATAGTTTAAAGGGCAAAAATGAAATTATTGGCTCAACTCCGTTTATATTTAACGGATTTAGTAATAAAAGGGCCAAAAAGCAATTTGTTACATTTTAAAATTTAGAGGCTATAATGAGACAAGCTACATGGTTTAGGGGATCAAAGTGAAATTTAACTCAAAAAAAAGATAGAGAAAAGAATCAAACGACGAGATAAAGAGAGTAGAAAGATGAGAGAGAGTGAAAAAAAGGGGAAAACCAAACTTAAGGAGGAAGTAAATCAAATTTTGTGGTGTATCAAAATTTATGGCATAAGGTTCTCTAAGTTTTTATTTATTTATTTAATATAAGAGGAAGGAGAATGCCACCTATGTTTGAGTGGGGCTAAATGTGACTCAAACCCTCAACCTATGATTGAGGTGGAGGGACTTACACCAAACTTATTAATAATTATATTATTTTAAAGATAACATATTGTATAGTTTTCTCTAATTTAAATATAAGAATATAATTGATAAGGCATTGAGAATAATATTATATAAAATCAATTAATATGAGAGAATTAGATACAATATTTTTGGCATTTTGAGTAAAAAAAAAGTTGAAGTGAAATATGCTATAGTAAGGAGAAATATAGTTGTACAAAGTGACATGAACACCTTTTAAATGCCATTTATTTATTAAAGGAGTATACCACATATCCAATCTACCAAATAATTAATCATTCTTCTGTAGCTAGTTATATAAAAAAGAGAGAGATATATAGAGATAAATAGTTTTTTAAAAGTAATTTTAAAATAAATTATCATAATTTTTCTAAATTAGGTAAATAATTATTTATCAGTAATAAACTCGTCGAGTTTATCAGTGACAAACTCAAGTTTATCGTGTTTAACACTGACCCAAGTTTATTAGATAAATTTAGTTTATCACTAATAAACAATCATTTGTCTAATTTAAAAAGTTATTGTCGTTTATTTTCAAAAGGCAATTAAAAAGGCCACCCAGCCTAATTTTTCAAAAAATAAATCACTTTGAATATTGATTTCTTGTTTTATTTTATTGGAAAATATTGATTTGTTATTGATTCTCCTCACGTTTGAATAAACATATCTATGGAAAGACAAGTGTGCCCTTCAATAAATATAACAGAATCAAACTATTTAACAGAATCAAACTTAAACAAAATAACGAAAACCCAATATCATTAAATAAATAAATAAATAACCCCCTCAATTTGGTCAACATTCATGGAGGAAATTAGAAAAGGAAAAGTTAATTACAAATTCAAAGGGAGGTTTTGTAATGTATTGTCTTTAAAGTTTGCAAAATTGATATTGTAAATGTATATATGTCAAGGATATTATACATGCTGTCAAACTCATCAAAAAAGCATTGTACAGACTCAAATATCTCATTTCCTCAACTAACATTAGCTATGGTCACAATGCAATGGTATCTTGGGTTGGGCTGCCTAAGAAAAGAGTCCACAAGACACATATGTGCAAGATTTTAGTGCTGAAATTGGTCCACTGAATTGGGTCAATTTTCATTAAAAAAAAAAGTCCGTATGTGGGTGGTGAGTCGTGACTAGTCTTCGTTCACATCAGTCTCACTCAACACACATCAGACTGGCTGCTGACTTGGCCTCTCTGTTTCGGTGCAATTAAATTACGAAGTCCTTTTTTCTGGAAAAATGTGGAGAAAAAGTTGCTCTAACTTCTAGCCAATTAAATAATTCCCATACAATATTATATCTTATCCATCTTATATGTGCACATCTGTCCTAACTTCATTATTAAAAAAAAAGAAAACACATACGTACATGTGTATAAAAGTATAAGTACATGACATATCTTTTCGTTTTCGTACCTAATCATGCACCTGTTGAATTTTGTTGGATTTTACGATTCAAATAAGCAGTAAAAAATTAAAATTAATTTATACAAAATATTCGTAAGATCTATGCAATTTGATTAGATTGATAAGAAAGTCATAGAATCTTACTAGGATAACAAAAAGGGCAAGATTGTTGAAAGGAAGAAAGCCGATTCACTCCAATGACACCCTAACTCGAGCTTTTCGTATTCGGGATCGTATTCACACGTTGTTACCTAGAGCAACGCCCTCTGTAGGTATCCACATGAACAGACTCTCTCAAAACCGAATTGGTGTGTTAGCACATTCTCCTTGCGTTAAATGACTCTTTCTAATTTTAGGGTTTTTTTTTAATGTTTTTGCCTTTTAGAATGAGAGAGCGCCTTTTCTCTTCTTAATTCTGTCAGAAACCTTAAAACATGTATATATATACATATTGACTTCGAGATAGAGTCAAATTTTAAGTAGGGTAAACTGCAATTCAAATATGATTCGTAGAATCTAAATAATGTCAGATTTAATGAACCTATACATATCTAGTACATCGAATCTGGACATTATCAGGTTTATTGAACCTAGATACAGTAAACCCAAAATTCGTTTTTGGTCTATTCTAAGTGTACGACCCTGTAGGTTCATATAACGTTGGTAGTGGGCTTGAATTTTGTTTCTGGCGCATAAGCGGCCTCTAGCAAGATATTATGATTACCCAAGTTATACGAATATCAATAATCCGACATAATCTAATATACAATAAGTATTAAAGTCCTTTTATCACTAGATACCTTGATTAAACATAAAACATGGTTTATGTCATCCTTATATTATTCAATCATATTATTTCTCGATCTTAAGTAGACTGATATTAATAACCCTTATCAATTCATTCCAGTATGGCCATACATTTTTCTTCAATCTAAATTATCGAGGGGCCAATAGATATCTTTCTCAAAATAAATGAGGGACAAATTCCTTCTTAATCACTTACAGTCCTCACATGATTCACTCTATATCCAACAACAATCCATTCCTTCATCTTGTTAAAGATAATATTAGAATGTATCAAAATATAGAACTTGTCATGTAGGAAACAATGGTGATTTCAGGTCAGAGGACTAGGATAATACTATTGTGATGAGAATCACTTATGACAATTATCCATGTAGTATTCTTATAATGGGTCGATTCAATACATCATTTCTCAAATATGTATCTATGAGTTGACTTAGTATCTCATACACATGATTAGTAAAACATAATCACAAGTCAAACTTTATACTAGTCTTCATTCATTATTATCCTAATAATAATGACCGACTTAGGATAATTTCGAATAGAATTCAATTTTCACCTAAGAGTTTTACTATCAAGTTACATACTTGATGATCTTAGGTAAAATTAACTATTCATAGAATTAGAATAAAAAATAATAATAAAAATGCCTCTTTATTAATAAAATGTAAATGTAATAAAATTAAAATGTGGCCATTACATAATTAGTCTAGGACACATCACTAACAACACCGAACCTTCCATTACTTATCTAAATGCTATGTTTGTAGACATATATATATATAAGCAATATATATATATATTGTTTTTTTAGCAATATATCTCCTGTTATACTGCAACGATTTTTTACTTATAAAAATATAATTGAAATAATAATCAATGATCAAACGCATTAGATTTAATTAGTAAAGCGTGCAAATTATCAATATTATCCTTCCTGAAGACCTGTAAGAAAATTGAGAGCTTGCCAGCCCTTCACTATTAATCAAGTTCTTTAATGTGTGGCAGCATTACACAGTACATATGTGGAATATTTAAGAGGAGCCTAAACAAAGAAACAAAAAAAAAAAAAAAAAAGCCGACGCTTGCAGGCCTATTAAAAAAAATATTGATGCCCTAACATACGCATGCGCGTGTACACGCAAAAATAATAGAAAATCCTGTCAATGTAGTCACAAAAGCTCACAACGATCAACCAGGAAAATTAACGCTTCATAATAATAGATTTGCCAAATTTTCCTAACCAATATATCACAAAATAAGCTTTGACAAATAGTAATTAGCAAAATTATGTAGAAAGTCTATTAGGAGGTACTCGGAGAAGAGAGCAATTGGAAACCACTTAAAAATATTTAAGCAGGGATGTATGTGAGAAAAAATATTTTAGCATGAATAAATTAGAGAGAATAACATTTATAAGTCAAATAATAGTTAAAAGTGTCACTAGAATATGTGTCTGTGAGTAAGGAGTATCTGGGAACCAAAATGACAAAAGCAAGAAAAGTTTAAATAGAAAGGAATAAAATCCAAATTTAGAGGTCATACTCTTTAAAATAGTCTTTTAGATGATGTAAAATTATATGCGGTAAGTAAAAATTTAAAAGTTTTTTGACGATCCACATTTTAAAAAATTCAATGAGGTGAATATAAAAATATATAAAATATTAGAGGAAAAGCAAAAAAAAAAAAAAAAACACAAAAGTGAGAATAAAACAAAAATGGAACATAAAGATAGCAAATAAAAACGAAGGAAGAACAAAAACAATAATAAAGAAAAGAGAAGAAAAAGAAATAAAGATGGAAAAAGTTTAAAAACAGTGAGAAGCTAAAAAAAAAGAATGTAGCGTTTCAAAAAAAAAATATGAAGAAGGGAAAAAAAGAAAAAACTCAAAAAGTTTTTTTTTTTCATTCTTGGGATATTTATATTTTTTATATCATCTGTTTGAAGTTAATTTAAAAATTGTAAAATTGTAGCATCAGTTTTGATCTCATCAAATGTATACTTTTCGATTAGATTTATTCGAACAGCATTACCTTTTGACAAAAATACACCTTACCTTAGTCAAAAGTTAATTTTACTTTTAAATGAGCAAATTATCTTTAAGTAAAAGAAAAAAATTAAGACTTTTTTAAAGAAGAATACAAAAATAAAAACACACAAAACACCTATTTTTCAGGGTATTCTATATATTTTTAAAATAAAAAACCTTAGTATAAAGTTTTATTAAGTTTTTAAAGTTTTCTCTTTTTTTTTTTAGTTTAGGGTATTTTGACAAATTTTTTAGGTCAACATTGAAGATTGATTGTGCAAAAGGTATAAATTGTATATTAAATCTAATCTAAAGGTAAATTAGAAGAGATAAAAAAACCGTAAGTATATTGTTTGAGTATGCTTAAAATACAAGGTAAAAAAAGATACATACAACCCTAAAAAATGTGGAGGCATTTCAAAACTCGTCGGGCCCTAGAAAAGCGCCTTTTTTCTATAGTAAAGATATAGCCAGAGATAACATATATATATATATATATATCTTTCATAATTTATTGTTTAACACTTCTTTTTTGTTAAATTATTGTTTAACATTACTAGTAAATAATCAGGGCAAAAAAAATTTATATTTGAGATTCTAACAGTGTCTGGTTATTTGGACCTTTATTGAGCAAATGAACACATCAGTATTGAGAGTGTTTGAGAATATAGTTAAAACTATAAATTAAAATTAAAATACTATAATTATAGCAAATTTTTACTTTATACTACAACAATTAAAATTTATTAGTTGCATTGCTTGCGAAACAAAGTCATCAATGATGAAATTGATCTTTAGATAATGTCTCTTAGAGGGTGTTTGGCTAGTGGTAGGAATCGTTGATGAGAACCATTTTTACTGTAGCTGTTGAGGGTGAGCTCAACGCCGCCACCGAGGAACCATACTCCAGGTGGTCAGTCAAACAGCTCAGTAAAGTTACCAAGGAACATACTACTGACCTCGATAACTCTAGGTGTCATGTCCAAGGTGCTTCTTAAGGCCACCAGGGCCGCGCCTTAGTAGGTTGTCTCCTCGGACTGTGGACCAGCTTGGGTCAGACTATTTTTATTCAAAAGTGGACTGTTGCTCGCCATCACAGGCCAACAACTAGCAAACAACTCACTGTCTAATGGAGGCCAATCCATCGACGGAGGGACATGACACTTGTCATCTACCACCTGACATGTCTTGATGTGACACTCGAGTTGTGGGCAAAACCCACCTAACTCTTGATCGAAGTGGTAGCCTATAAATAGGATGCATTTATTACATCTTAGGATACATGTTCCTTCCCATCTAACAGGCTCCTATCCTCTGTTGAGTAACTCCTGCCTTGAGCATCGAAGAGCCCTTGTCTATTGACTGACCAGACCTCCTTTTGTCTCCAAAGCGTCCCTCCTCTTGTTATAGGTTTACCCGATCAGGTAGAGACGTGCAAGGAAGAGCTGAGTACCATGCATCACCACACGTGGTGTTGATTCGAAGCCAGACCTCGGTAAGCATCAACATTTTGGCGCTAAAAGGAGGGCGCCTATGCCTTCACTTAAAGACACCAGCCACAACGAGTCTGAACATTGAGATGGTGACTCGAGGGAACACCTAAGATGATGTTGCCTGACAGGAGGGGTCGGGAGACGCGCAAAACCGGTACCAAAACCTGGTTAGACCCAAGGGCTACCCCTGGGCAACAAGGTCCCAATCTGAGGGGCAAGGGAGCACGACAAGGGCCGAGTAGGCTAATGATCTAGTTGCCCAAGACCCACTCCATGAACTCACAAAAGCAGTTCAGATTCTCACATAGCAGCTCGCATAACAGGCTCAATGTCTGGCTGCACCTAGCCTCTTACCTCTAGTCCTGGCTGACCAGGCTGGAGGTCGGGCAAGACGGGATGTCATCGACCCCAACGAAGCTGATTTCGAGCGATTGAGAGGTTCCACATGTGGCATCTCGACCAACAATAGACTCGTCTAGGAAGGTCAACTTGGCCCTCAAGGAGCGCGGGTTCCGTCACCACAAGGTTCTTAGGCGTCCATGTTTGACCCATTAGGACACCAAGGAGAAGTGCAACAAGGTCGCCACCCTGGAGCAGGTGACCATGTGGAGGGCAGAGCACCCTATAGGGTCGAACTGTCCGAAGACACGAACAGTCTTCAGTTCAATGAGCTACAGTGCCAAATCGACGAGATTTGCAACATTCGTTTTGGCTTGGATGACGTGGGAGCACTCGACCTATCATTCCCAAATGCGATAATGCGAGCCTGAACATCGAGATGGTGACTCGAGGGAACGCCCGAGATGATGTTGCCCGACAGGATGGGTCGGGAGACGCGCAAGACCGACACCAAAACCTGGTTAGACCCAGGAGCTGCCCTTGGGCAACAAGGTCCCGATCCGAGGGGCAAGGGAGCACGACAAGGGCCGAGTAGGCTAATGATCTAGTTGCCCAAGACCCACTCCATGAACTCACAAAAGCAGTTCAGATTCTCACACAGCAGCTCGCATAACAGGCTCAATGTCAGGCTGCACCTGGCCTCTTACCTCTAGCCCCGGCTGACTAGGCTGGAGGTCGAGCAAGACGGGATATCACCGACCCCAACGAAGCTAATTTCGAGTAATCGAGAGGTTCCACATGTAGCGTCTAGGCCAACAATAGACTCGTCTAGGTAGGTCAACTTGGCCCTCAAGGAGCGCAGGTTCTATCACCACAAGGTTCTCAGGCGTCCATGTTTGACCCATTAGGACACCAAGGAGAAGTGCAACAAGGTCGCCACCCTGGAGTAGGTGACCATGTGGAGGGCGGAGCACCCTATAGGGTCGAACTATCCGAAGACACGAACAGTCTTTAGTTTTGTGAGCTACAGTGCCAAATTGACGAGATTCGCAACAATCGTTTTGGCTTGGATGACATGGGAGCACTTGACCTGTCATTCCCAAACGCGATAATGTGAGCCCCTATGCCGCCCAAATTCAAGGTCTCACAAATCAAGGCCTCTGATGGGACCGCAGATGCAGACGAGTAGGTTGAGCTATTCTGAGGGCACATGCTCCTTCAGAATGCTAGCGACACAGCAATGTACAAGGTCTTCTCACTTACGCTTATTGGACCAGCTCGACAATTGTTCTGGCGACTCGAACCAGACTCCATCATTTCCTTTCGATAGTTCATTGATGCTTTCTCAACAGCCTTCTCTATGACGAAAACGAGGAGGAATGAGATCACTTACCTATACGCCGTAAAGCAAGGAGATGGCAATATACGAGACTACATAAACCGGTTCACCCAAGCAGCTCTTGAAGTCAAACACATCAAAGATGAGACCCTCAAGCACATTTTTGTAGGAGGTCTTTGAGACTAGAAGCTTACTTGGTCTTTGGCCTTCGAACAGCCGAGCACGTTTTCACAAATGCTCGGCTATGCGTAGAGGTATACTGATGCCTCGAAATACATGAAGAGCCATAGGGAGGAGGCTGGCCCCAGTGGGACAAAGAAAGAGAAGAAGCAAAAGAATGCATCAAAACAGAACAATGTTGAGCAGAACAAGAGGCAAAAGAAAGAAAAGAAACTCGAGAAGCCAAAGACGCCGACTTGCAAGTTCCAAAGCTACATACCACTTGTGGCAACCATCGACGAAGTGCTCACCCAAGTGAGTGACAGAAACCTACTAGTACCACCACCTAGGCTCAAGGGTAGCAAGGCAAAGCGAGATCAAACCAGGTATTGTGAGTTCCACAAAGATGTGGGACACAATACCCGCTAATGTATTCAGCTAAAGGACTAGATTGAAAGACTGGTTCGAGAGGGACACTTAAGGGAATTTGTTGAGCAAGTCATAACTCCAGGCTCTGCCTTAGGAAAAAGTGAACCATCGAGCCAAGACGAGCCAAACCACTCACGTAACGATGTTAGGAACACCTCGAAACCCCCAAACATTGTTGATACAATCTTCAGAGGGCCTGTCATCGGGGATACGTCGAATGGGTGGTGAGCATACGTCTAAAAAGCTCGGCTGGTTGAATGAGGCGAGTTTATAAACATGTCTAAACATGTTAACAAGATTTGCCACCAATAAGACACTCCAATCACATTTACCGAGGAGGAAGCAGACAAGTTAATTTATCTGCATAATGACGCACTTGTATGCGAGCTGCACATCGCCAACAACATAGTGCGACAAGTACTGATTGATAATGGTAGTTCGGCTTATATCTTGTTCAAGCAAGCTTTTGATAGAATGAAGTTTAGCAACCCTACATTGGTCCCTCTCTAGACCCTATTGTACGGCTTCACAGGTGAATGTGTCTGAGTAGTTGGGAAGGTCAGCTTACATGTGACCTTTGGTGAGGGTGTTGCTCAGGTAACGTGTGTCGTCGACTTCTTGGTTGTCGAGAAACCCTCCCAATACAATATAATTATCAGTCGCCCAACGTTGAACGCACTAAATGCCGTAGTCTCCACATATCATCTGGCGATGAAATTCCCTACAAAGGACAGGGTCAGAGTGATTCATTCGTCTCAAAGGGACTCCCGAGCTTGTTACACCAGTACTGTTTGAGCTGCGTCAACTCAGCAATTAAACGTCTTAGCCATCCACATGGTCGATGAGATATATCTTCCTATCGACCCGGTGCCTAAGATGCTCTCTGATCTTGGCCCGCGACATCCCAAGGAAGAGATAAGAGCCACCTCGGTTGAGGACTTGGTGCCGTTTAGCTTAGACCCTTCACATCCTGAGCGCACTGTCCAACTCGGGTCCTAGCTGCGTCCTGAGATCCGAGCTAACCTCGAGGTGCTCCTTACTGAGTATCAGGACGTGTTCGCATGGTCCCACAAAGACATGCCTAGCATTAATCTAAGTGCAATCTGTCATCGGCTCAACGTCCGACCCGATCACAAGCCGGTGATACAGAAGAAAAGGGCTTTCAATCCAAAAAGGTATGCTGCTATCAATGAAGAGGTCTAGAAACTTGTGAAGGCAGGGTTTATATGAGAGGTTAAATATCTAGAGTGGTTAGCTAATGTTGTCCTCGTCAAGAAGACGAACGGGAAATGGCAAGTTTGCATAGACCACACTGACTTAAATAAGGCCTGCCCAAAGGACTGCTTTCCATTTTCCTGGATAGACTAGCTTGTCGACGCCGGCCACAAGCTACTCAGCTTCATGGATGCTTATTCTGGTTATAACCAGATACGAATGGCCAAGGAGGATCAAGTAAAGATGGCCTTTGTTACCAACCAAGGGCTCTGCTGCTACGTGGTAATGCCCTTTGAACTGAAGAACACCGGGGCAACCTACCAACGCCTAGTGAATAAGATGTTTGCTCAGCTAATCGGCAAAACAATAGAGGTCTACGTGGATGAGATGTTAGTTAAATTTGTTTGAGTAGAAGACCACATGGTAGATCTCCGAGCAAGCTTTGACATTCTCTAGAAATATAGGACGAAACTCAACCCGACGAAATGTGAGTTTGGGGTTAGCTCGGGCAAGTTTCTCAGATTTTTGGTCAACCAACGAGGTATAGGGGTTGACCCAGCTAAGGCCCAAGCAATCATAGACATGCATTCTCCTCGGACTATAAAGGAGGTGTAGAAACTTACTGGCATGATTGTGGCTCTTTCTAGATTTGTCTCCTAGGCTACCGACAAGTGCCATTCCTTTTTTAAGGTACTTAAGGGGAGGTTTTAGTGGAGCAAGGAATGTGAGGAAGCCTTCCAGAATTTGTAAAAGTACTTAGCCACACCCTCGCTCCTGTCTAAACCTTTACCTAGAGAAATATTAAACGCCTATCTAGCCGTATCTGAGAAGGCCGTAAGCTTGGTTCTCGTCCGAGAAAAAGACGGAGTCCAAAAGCCTGTCTACTATACAAGCCATGCATTCTAGGGTGCCAAGGAACGGTACCCCCCACTTAAAAAGTTGGCATTTGCATTGGTCGCTTCTACTAGGAAGCTGCGACCCTATTTTCAAGGCCACACAATATAGGTCCCAACGAAATTTCCTCTTCGACAAGTTCTTCAAAGCCCAAAAATATTTGGACGAATGGCCAAATGGTCGGTTGAGCTTGGCCAATACGATGTCCACTTTATGCCGAGGATAGCCATTAAGGCTCAAGCCCTCGCAGATTTTATCGTTGAGTTCACTGATGCCAAGCAAGGCACACCATTAGCTGAGAAGGCGCCCGTGGAAATACCAGATGCCCCCAGTTGTAGTGAGGATCACACCACGACAGAACTAGGGTGGAAGCTTTTTGTTGATGGGTTTTCCTACGTAGAAGGCTTCGGCGCCAAGCTATTATTGATAAGCTCGGACGGATATAAGGTGATCTATGCTCTCCGATTTGATTTTAAAGCCTCAAACAATGAGGCAGAATAAAAAGCGCTCATGGCCGGTCTTCAGATCACCAAAGATCTTGGGGTAGATGGCATAGCCATCTATAGTGACTCGATGTTGATCATCCAGCAAGTCACTGAAGTATTTCAAGCTTGAACAGAGTTAATGGTTGCATATTTACAAGAGGTCAAGATGCTGCTCGAGCAGTTCAAGTCTTACTCATTCAAGCAGAACCCTAGATCAGAAAACTTAGAGGCAGATGCACTTGCTTGGCTAGCCTCAAGTCTCAGTGATAGTGACCTAGGCTCTGTCCCCATTGAAAGGTTAGTCGAGCCGAGCATAAACAAAGAAGTAGCGAGTGTAGCTAAAGAACATGAGAACACTTGGACCCGATCATCCGATACCTGACCACATCTGAATTGCCAAGTGATCAAGAATAGGCACGCCAGATACGCAACAGCTCATTCCAGTATTCGATGATCAACGGAAAGCTATATTGGCAAGGCTACACTACGCCATGTCTAAAGTATGTTGGGCCCGAAGAAACTGAATATCTAATGAAGGAGATCTACGAAGGCCTGTGTGGTAACAATTTTGGGGGGCAATCCTTAGCCCAAAAGTGTCTCTTGTAGGGCTACTACTGGCCAACCATGGAGAAACATTACAAAGATTTCGCATAGAAATGCCTCAAATACGATCAATTCGCCAGGGTGCCCGGACACCATGTCGAGCCACTTACCTCAGTTACGTCTGCGTGGCCATTTGCTAAATGGGCCATTGACTTAATCGGACCCCTTCCTCATGCTCAATTCCAATTCAAGTACTGTATTGTGGCCATTGATTACCTTACCAAATGGATCGAGGTAGAGCCATGTACCAACATGACCGAGGCAAAATGTACCAACTTCGTTTGGAAAAACATCATTTACCGGTTCAAAATCCCGTACACTAGCATGACCGACAACAGGAAGCAATTTGAATCATCCAGCCTCCTCCGCTTGTGTGAGCAGCTCGGCATTAAGAAAGTTTTCTCATCTCCGAGCTACCCCTAAAGCAATGGGCAGGTAAAAGCTGTCAACAAAACAATCAAGCATAACTTGAAGAAAAAACTCGAGGGCCTCAAAGGAGCTTCGATTGACGAGCTCCCAAAAGTGCCCTGGGCCTATTGAACAACTACCCGAATAGCTACTGGAAAAATCCCATTCTTGCTTGTATATGGAGCGGAAGCGGTCATCTCGGCTGAGGTGGGACTGCCTAGTTTCAGGGTTGAGCATTACAGTGAAATCCACAATGTGGCTCGGAATCAAGTCATGGCTCGGTATTACAACAAGCAGGTACGACCGAGAAGTTTCAAGGTCGGAGACTTGGTACTAAAAAAGGTCACGGTTTTGCAACTCAGAGTGAGGTCTTTTGGCCCAAAATGGGACGAGCTATACAAGGTCATTGATATTGCCCAGCTAGGCACTTATAGACTGTCCGACATGGAGGGTAATTTGCTCGGTCATTCTTGAAACGTCGAGCTACTTAAGAGATTCTTTTGTTAATCAAAGCCCGAAACCTTTTTTGATCTCTGGCTACATTCTTTTTGTAACTAGACCTATTGAATAAGACTGAAATGTAAATATAAAATATCAATAAAATATAAGTTCCTACATTGTTCCATCGAGCAAAGAGTGTTTAAGGAATAGACAAATTCTGAAGAGGGATATTATAGCTCCAACCTGGGGGGCCATACTACAACTCCCGAAGAGAGAGAGTCCTCCTAATTAACTAGACTGGGGGGCTAATCGGCGTCTAGCCAATCATCAATCTGTCACCGTACAGACCGCCCAAAGAGTTGCCTAGCATAACTATGCCCGACCAACATTAGACTTGTACAAGTTTCCATCAGCTTAAACAAGTCCAGGGGGTGACAGGGTACCATACGCCATTGTGCTTTGCCCGATCGAGAAAGGGGTTTCCTGCTTGGATTAACTTGGTAACCATCGAGACATTAAACTCGGCACAGTAGGAATGAAAAAGGGAGTTTCCAAAACTATAGCCCAGAAATGCCCCTCTCGAGGAGCATCAAACATGGAACGAATTCCTGAAGCAATTCTGAGACCGAGGTCCACGTAAACTTGGCAAGACAAAGTCTAAACTATGCTCCTGAGAAACCCCTCACCCTGAAATATGAAAATATCTACTCGAGAATATAAAAAACATAATATATAAGAATTCAAGAAATGATAAACTTGGAAAATAAGTTTTCATTAAAAAATTATGGTGGGGAGGTACAATTAATCGGGCACCTCCCAAGCCCGGATAAACAAAACCAAACAAAAAAGACAGCCTAAGCCTGGGTCCTATCCTCAGCATTATCTTCACCGCCTTCACCGCCGCCAGTGCTCTGTTTGTCCCCATTGTCATCGCCATCTACTTCAATGACCTCTTCTCCCTGCTCTTGTTGTTGAGCAGTGCCCTACTTTGGCTTAACTATGAGTGACCAGTCAAAGCCCTTAGCCTCAGGATGCTTCCGGATTAGGTAATCTCAGAGGTCCATCATGTTGAAGTAGTAGTAATCGGTGTACTCTGGGGACACCTTGAACTCTTCGATGGCTTGGGCTAGTTGGTCAGGGAGCTCCTCCAAGAAACACTGGTTCTCGGCCTACAAGGCTGCCAGTTGGTCCTTGAGCTATGCAACCTCGTCCTTCGCCTGCTCGATTACTTTCCTCGCCTCCTCCGCCTCCGCCTTAGCCTAGTCGGCCTCTTCCTTTGCCTTTCAAGCCTTCTCGTTGGCCTGAGAAAGAGACGCCTTGATTTGATCAAGCTCAGTGTTCCTTGCACCGAGCTGTCTCTCGAGCTCCAACTTGTCGAGGAAAGTCTTCTTAAGCATTTTCCTTTCCCGGTTGAATTCCTTCAGCCCGGTTGAATAGGCCCTATATAAGAAGGCGCTTGTCTGAGGAGAACAGAACTTTAGTGCTCGATGAAAAGAAAAGGAAAAGAAGAGAAGCTCGGGTGGGGTGAGTGCTCACCTTGGCTACAGAGTGAAAAGTAGCATCGGACAGGCCCTTGAAATCCTCTCCTTGGAGGTTCACCAGAAAGTCCTCCTAAGGGACTACGTTCCTGAGGCACTTGAGGATATTTCGGCGGCAGTTTGGGCACCTCCTTAGGGGGTCTCTTGAAGAGGGCACCACCGTTGTAGCGGCGGCAGGAGGTGTCTTGCTCAATAAAGCCCTGGTCTTCATCGATTGGGCGGTTGCTCTTGGACTGCTATGGGTGGTTGCTTGGGTCGCGGGGGAAGCTCTGTCCTCGGAGTCCTCTTGTGCTTCCTCCTGCCCTCCACGGCCTTGCCTTTCTTCTTGCGGAGGCTTTCCATGAGAGCCCGTCTTTCCTCAGCAGTGCTCATCTGTGAAGACATTTCTGCAAAGCCAAAATCCTCCAAAGTCAAAACTAGGTCGGCACACAAAAAAAAAAACTCCTGGCTAACCTCTGATCTAGAGCTGGCAAGACGGGTATAGGAGTCGAATCATGTCCTTGAGGTCCTCGTCTGCCATAGGTGGCCCCGCGTCGAAGGAGCCACTCGACTAGTCCTCGGAGCTGGATGATGATGGCTCCCTCATCGACCACCCAGATTAGGAAATGCTTAGCCCCATGATGTCCATAGCTCTCGACCTCACGACTGCCAGGCAGGTTGGATATTCGATGGGGGATTTATTCTACTAGGTTCCTTGAACCAACCATAATGGGAGAGGGTCTCCTTCCTGAATAGGAACGACTGTTGCCTTGTCACTTTTGGCTTCTCGAATAGGTCTTCAATTGCACTGATTACGTGGCTCGACGCCCATGGCCTCTTGGACCATACGTGCCCCTGTTCGAATGTCCTCGGGACACGCTGGTCAGTAGGGACGACCTCATCGGCTAGGGCTAAATAGTTACCCCCAGCATAGAACCACTCATATTTCCAAAGCTTGTCTGAGTCAGGGTTGCCCAAGATAAAGTCCTTCCTAAAGTCAGTGACTTAATACCACGTGGACTGCCAGGGAAGCTTCTTTATCTTTTATACTTGTTTAAATGCTTCCAACAGCATCTTGGTAGTCTGGTGGTACTTCCAGAGGACGTACATCCTGATCAGCGACCTATAGCTATTCGGGGTGAGCTGAGCCGGGCACACGTTTAGTTCATTTAGTGCCTGGTAGAGAAAAGGGATGAAATGGTAAGCACAGCCCGGCTCTAAGAAATTTTGCATACAAAGTTGTACACCCCTCGGGCGGAGTCAGGGGTGAATCATCTTCCTCGGGCATGATGAAGACCATGTTGTCTGCGATCTCGAACTCGACATGCTGATCCTCAAGCCGAGACTCCGTCATTGCACTAGAGTAAGCTGTTGTCGAAGTCTGCCCAAGCCGGGTTACTCGATAGGCGGTTATCCCCTGGACTTGAGTGATTTGGACTCTCTTGTCTTTTTCTACCTCGGTGACCTGCTCAGCCTCCTCTACTGCCTCATCAGCTCCTTGCTTCTTGTCGGAGATGTCGACGGTTATCCTACCCGTGACCTGGACAGGGGCCCTAGAATCTCAGCTGCTCGAAACATCGCCTACTTCCTCTAGCTCAGCTCGCTCCTTGGTGGTAACTCAAGAGGAGCCCCGGTGGCCGCCCCAATTTAAAGGTTCTCGCCCCTACACGGCCTCACTGGGCGCTCCCCATCCAGCAGGTTGAAGAACTCTTGCTCAGGGACAGTCTGGGAGTTGACCCTCAATATTTAGGCCAACCAGCCAGGCCCATGTCGTTCTGAGGATAGACCTTCAATATCGACTTCTATGGAGGGTGATCGGGCCTCAGGACTACTTTTTGACCAGAAAATATTGACATTCTGAGAATCTGACACGTTACTCATTTTTCGCGCTTCTCGGCCTGATTGGGCTGTGGAAGCTCGGGAACGTAAAGTCTTCGGATTAGTAACTACAGCTCAGTAGCTAAAAACTCAGTGGTTGCAAAATGTGGACTTAATTGCATGAAAATGACGGAAAGAAAGGCCCTATTTATAGCCATTTCAGGCGAAAAATCTAGGTGTGAAAAACGAAGAGGCGTATCATTACAACTGACAGGAAGAGCAGTCATTCGCAAAGCGACACGTGTCTCGTAGCTCCCGTATGCGACCCTTCGTTTCATGCTACCTCGAGACGCCTCTTTGTCTTCTATTCTAAGCTGACCTCACCCGCTCAGTATAGTCCACCCAATCGGACACCGACTAGGTGAACTGGGGGCTACTATTGAGGGTGAGCTCGGCGCTGTCGTCGAGGAATGATACTCTGGGTGGTCGGCCAAATAGCTCGGCAGAGTTACCAAGGAGCATACTACTGACCCTGATGACTCTAGATGTCATGTCCGAGGTGCTTCTCAAGGCCACCAGGGCCGCACCTCAGTAGGTTGTCTCCTCAGACTGTGGACCAGCTTGGGTCGGACTATTTTCATTCAAAAGTGGACTATTACTCGCCATCACAAGCCAACAAATGACAAACAACTCACCGTCTCATGAAGGCCAATCCATCGACAGAGGGACGTGACACTTGTCATCCACCACCTGACATGTCTTGATGTGACACTCAGGTTGTAGGCAAAACCCACCTAACTCTTGATCCAAGTGGTAGCCTATAAATAGGATGCAATATAAATAGGATGCATTTATTGCATCCTAGGATACATGTTCCTTCTCATTTAACAAGCTCTCGTCCTCTGTTGAGCAACTCCTGCCTTGAGCATCGGAGAGCCCTTGTCAATTGACTGATCAGACCTCCTTTTATCTTCGAAGCGTCCCTCCTTTTGTTGCAGGTTTACCCGATCAGGCAGAGACGAGCAAGGAAGAGTTAAGTGTCGTGCGCCGTCACACGTGGTGTTGATTCGACGCTGGACCTCGATAAGCATCAACAGTAGCATGTGAGAGCTTTACACTGTAACAACTTTTTTTCTTTTTACAATAACATATAAGAACTTTATACTATTTATAATTGAGTTTGTGGTGTGCATTACCTTTAGCTAAACACCCTCTTAATTATCACGCCTTAAAATGTTGCAGCCCGGAAACGCTTAATGCAAATGAGTAGAACAAGATTGCATGGACCAAAATCATTACACGTGTTCAGAAGTAATTGCGGCACGGAAAGCTATGCATTTGGTGAGTGGGAATCCACTCCCAATTTGTGCTCTTTTATAACAACCGCTGGAAAAAAGAAAAAAAAAAATCTCTTACAACTTTGAGCAACTAGTTTTGGTAAAACTCTTTTTTAACTTCAGCATAGAGCCAACAGTTTCTTGAGCGCGTTTTAAAATTATCTATATTAATAACATCATTACTTTCTGTACAAGCTATATATATATATATATATATATATTGGGAGTCAAAGTTGATGCATAGCATTAGCATAAGATACACTTGGAATGAATATTTATCGGAGTGGGAATTTGTAGCAGAAGATTTTATAATCTCCAATCAAAATATCACGTCAAAAGGGGACAAATAGAAGAAAGATTCAGCTAATCAAGTACAAGTTGTTTTTTTTTTTTTACTGCTTGGGAAATATAATTCGTTTTGGGAAAGATTTGGTGGAAGAATATCATAATACATGTGAAAAAGAAAAGTAAAAATAATTTAGCCACGCTTTTTTCCAAGGTCTACAACTCAAAAGTTAGTCAACGTCAGGGTAATAGTTTCTTAGTTAACGTGTTCACTAAAGCAAGAATTCTATGTAATAAAGATGCTTATGAGGAGAAAGTGAAAAATTAATTGCAGTTGGCGTAGTTTTGGTTCATAGATTATACTTTGAATTGCTGCTTTTCAAAGTCAGCAAAGAATTTAGAATACTTCATATATACCACTCAAGTTGATTGTAAAAGCTTAAGCTACTGTCTAACCTATATAGAATATGCTTCAGCAGATTCATAAATATACATTTAGTAAATGCTAATTGTCTTTCTATGATAATATAAGAAAGAAGATTAACCTAATCAATCAATCTAAAAATAAAAATTAACCCATCCAAATAAAAAATAAAAGCTCTGTTTAGATTGGGTGGGTTAGGCGTGCAAAATAAAAATAAATAAATAAAATTAAAAAATCAACTTCAAATAAGAAATCCAAGAAAAGGTTAACATTAACCATACATCATCCATAGCAATTTGGCAAGTTCAAACCTATTCAATCTCTTCATACAATAAAGACAATATAAAATAAAATATCAACTATATAAATTCAAATGCATAAGTCATATACATATGCTAAAAACTAATTAATAAGTCTATAATATATTTTAAAAGCATCTGAAATTTTATTAGGTGGCTTGGGGTTGTGACTAGTTGCGAAAAACTAAAAGCTACAGTTATGGGGTGATTCTTTGTGATTAGACGATCATCCAAAAATCTAAAAATCTAGACTTCCTCATTGCCAAGTTGTCTAACTAATAGTCGACCTAGGCCGAACACTAAGTGAACGAATAGGCCGAGTACCATGTGACCGAGAAGGTCAATGGCCAAAAAGAAAAAAAAAAATAGAGCACTAAGTGACCGACCTAAGCCATGTAGTAAGTGGCGGAAAAAGCCAAACCGAGAAGGATCAGTATCAAATGGTCAACAAGGTTAACTACTAAATGTCCGACCAAGCCTAAGTGGCCGATTATGATACTACTCAACTGGGGTTAATACTTACCCTGTAGGAAATGTTCCAACTTTAAGATCTTTACACTTATCACTCAGCCTAGATGCTCTAAACAACTTTACACTCGAGTCATGGATCAAACCCAATTCACACCCCAATCTAAGTTAAACTCTATAAATAGAAGCAATAACTCCAATACAAAAGTACATAAATTTTCCCCCACCTACTCTTCCTCTCCTTTTGCTCTTTTTGATTAGTATGTTGACTTGAGTGTTGGAATATCCTTCGTAAACACCACATTGGCATCACTTTTACTCAGTCGCCTTTTCTTTTCTTGTAGGCTAGACTAGACAGAGCTAGGTAGAATATGGAGTCCGACCATTATCATGCACCCTCAACATGCGGTGTTGCGCCACTTTTAGGCATTAACATCCACCCAATGAAAAATTGAATTGGGTCGGTTAACCCAATCGTGAGAAAATGTTAAAGCGAGTTGGAGCTAAATTAAGGTAATTTAGCTAGTGGAATATATAAATCGAGGTTTTTTTTTAATTCAACCATACTTTTTGACGAAGCCATGCTAGTGGAATACATAAAATTCCTAACAATTTGAAATGCAGCAAAAGAGATTGCTAATAGCTCATAATTAAAATATTTGTGATTTCATCATCGAAATCAAATCCCATTAGTATTCCAATTAATTATTTAATTCCACAATAAATAGCTTATAATTCCAAATCTTAATTTAAACTAGTTTCCTAAATCCATAATAAGATAATTACCATAATTTTATTTGATTAATTATTTTTTGTAATTAACTAAATAATTAATTCTTTTTAAAAATACATGTAGTTGGTACTCACCAATCGTAATGGACTAGCTTAGCACCTAGTACCCTCGGACTATAGCCACACACCTTATTTGTCCAAAAGGCCAATCTTGTTTGTTATTTTATACTATATATGTTATATTATAATCAAAGTCGATTTACAATCTAGGAATTTTGTGAGGTAGCATAGAGACTCGATGGATATATATAAAAAAACAAGCTATATTATTGAGAAATAGATAAATTCTTGATTAGTTATGCAGTTAATTATTAACTTTGTTATAACTCTTGATTCCATACTCAATTATGAAATGAAAATTAGTTTGTCCATGATCTCTCATTATATGTAATGTCTTATAGATTATTCATAATCGACTTAAAGACAAGTTCCATTTTTTCTCCTCGATTATTTTATCTCAAAGTTCTATTATTTCACTATCGGAAATATCATAGGCATAAATCCATAAAAATAAAATATCATTTGGTTACAAATTTAACCAAATGATCGAGGCTTCTCATGTTTTTCTTAAATATCAAATATTGCATTTGTGAGGATAATGCTAACTCTTATTAAAGAGAAATTGATTCTATATTTGTGGATCTTGCTCTTGTCAAACAAAAATCATGTCTCCAATGTATCGACATGAGAATCGATGATCATCAGAATTCTTTCCTTCGGTATATCAAAAGACACCAGTTAGAAGCACAAAATTATAAATACACTTTAGGATTAAGATCATTACATAAATGATTATCAAAGTGAATTGATTTCATTTAACTGAAATTATTAATAAAATCAATTTATTACTCATTAGGTCTGGTTTGATATATATTTGCCACTAAGTATTTATCTCAAATAACCTAATGAATTTAGTCCTTACAGCACTAATCCTAACATATTTGGCGATCACCTATTGAAGCATGGAATTAAGCACAACACAGGGCCCGCTTGGTATTGCTTTTATTGGTTTTTTAGCTTCTATAACCACCCGTAACCGCCTATAATAATTTATGGTATTTGATAAACCTACTATTGTCAAGTTGCTTTTGAAAATAGTTGTCTAGTAGGAAAATTTGAGAAGCACGTCGAGGATTACTTTCTTTCAACTTATGTTGTCATAATTTAAAATTGCTAAACTAATCTTAATGATTATAATATAAAAAATTTTGAATCTATCCTTTTTTATAACAATTTAAAATAAAATCATAACAAGAAATTTAAAATTTATTTATAATGCAATTTTTTTAATGTTGTTGTACTCTTTTTTAAGTGGTTTTTTAATTTCTAAAATCTATTCTTATTTAAAAATAAAATTGTATTTTCAGTATTTTGATGTACAAATTTTAAGTATGTTGATCTAAAAATTAAAGTCTAAAATTAAAACTATAAATATGCTTAGTAAAGCAAGTTTATTTTTTTCATTATACTTCTCTACAACAGTTTTATACATAGTTTATTAAACACTTGCGATACTGCTTTTGATATTCATAGTAGATTTGAAAAAAAAATTACTAAACGCTTACTTTCTTTTGGTCCACAACAGAATAGAGCGGCAATATAACACAACAAAAGCAACAACACAACACAGCACAACACAACACAACAATGCCTAACTGACCCACAATGTTAATTGTGGCACAATATAAAAAAATTTAAGGACCTATTTGCAAAGATTAATAAATTTGTGATAAGGTTAAGATTTCTAAAAATTAAAGAAGAAAATGCGTATTCATGTGGCTTTAATATTTTTTGAAATTATATTTTTGCTCCTTAGATTTTAAAAAATTACAATTTGAACTCAATTCTATAAATAACACAACATCGAACATTGGATTGGATAACTCAAAACTTAATTGTATCCTTTCCTACACACTCTAATCCAATGTCCCAAGACCATTCTATTTAATATTGTCCTATTTATGCACCAAACAATCTATTCAAGTATAGATTTATCATACCTTGAGTGTATGGACACACGACAATCAACAACTTACAGTACCTTCAACCTCCACAAAGATCCTTCTTTGAATCCTAACAAGTTGTAACAAGATTGTCAAATAAAATAAAATCAAACAAGCTATTCCTTTCTAATAGGGTTGACCATTCACTACAAGAAAAGGGGTCTTTAGTGATGACACTTTTATGTTGTCGCCAAGGATCCATTCATGTTGTCGCTAAAAGTGATAAGAACGAAGGATTTGATAACTGTTTGTTTGTTTGATTTTTTTTTTGAAAGGGGTTGGACTTTTATTGTCGTTGCTAAAAGTCTTAGAGGCAAAACTTGTGAGAAATATTTTCTATTATCACAAAAATAGACTATCATCACTTAAAGTCTTAGCGATAATGGCCAAAAATTGTAGCCAGCTTTTTCCAAATAAGGTTTTTAGCGATGACAAGTCTATTTTAAATTTTAAGTAAAATTTTTAACGGTGAAATTACGAGATCAAAAGATATTTTCAAGACTTTTAGACAACTTTTAATGTTGCCGTCGTTAAAAATTCATTTTAATATTTTTAATTAAAATGATGTTGTGCTTGTCACTTTTATGACAATATTGAGACTTTTATGTTGTTGCTAAAAGTTTACGATATAAACATCAACAGCCTGACCTCCTTCCATGTCCTCTCATTTCCTTTCTTTCTTTACCTCCTTCTCTTTCTCTCTCTCAAAGCCGCCGATTGCCCCTCCTCTGCGGCCCACCTCCACTGCTGTCAGCCACTTTTTGCCACCATCATCTAGCTCCCGCCCCTTGTACCTACCTCCTCTCTCTCTCTCTCTCCCTTTTTTTCTCTCTCTTCCCCCTCTATTTCTCTCTCTGACCTTGGCCCATCAACTATAGCCACTCTTGGCTCGCTGTCAGCTCTCGCCCTCAACGTTGTTTCCCCTAAACTAGCCCCCATGGCCTGTCCTACCTTCGTAAGTCCCCTTTCCCTCTTTCTCTTTCTCTCTCTCTATCTCATTCTTTCTTCTTCCCCTACCCCGCCGACTATCGCCTATCTAGGCCCACAATCAACCCTTGCCTCCACAGTTGTTCCCCCTACAGCTAGCCCCTGTGGCCTATCCTACCACTGACAATCCCTTTTCTCCCTTCCTCCTTTCCCTCCCTCCCTCCTCTTCTCTATGCAGTTCTGTCGACCGCCGCTATTGTGGTGATTAAAATGTAAGTTTTGTTATTTTAGTTTTTTTGGTTTTATCAATTAGTTACTAATTTATTAGTTATTTGACATTGTGATTATGTTTGATATATGTTATGGTTGTATCTTAAATTTTAGTTTTAGATATGTCACTACTACAAACTGTGGATAAACCGTCGTGGAAAAATTTCACGATGGTTAAAAAACCGTCGTGAAAACTTCAGTTATGGTACAACGTGAAGTTTTTACGACGGTTTTTTATTGTCGTGTAATAGAAAAATTGGCACGGTAAGGGGTTGTGTGGAGTAATTTTCCATGATGGTTATTTGGAAAACCGTCATGGAAAAGAAGGTTTCCACAACAGTTATTCAAAAAACTATTGTGGAACACAAGGGTTTCCATGATGGTTTTTCAAATAACCGTCGTGGAAACCTTTGTGTTCCACAACGGTAATTTGAAAATCGTCGTGGAAACTCTTGTGTTCCACGATGGTTTTTCAAATAACCGTCGTGGAATAGAAGGGTTTCCACGACGGTAATTTGAAAAACTGTCGTGGAACACAAAGGTTTCCACGACGGTTTTTTAAGTAACCGTCATGGAAACCTTCTTTTCCACAATAGTTTTTCCAAAAACCATCATGGAAAATTGGTATTCCCCTAAAAAAAATCTCCAAAAATTTTGATTTCCCACGGGATGGCCAGTCTTATGTGTTATCCATTACAGCAAGGCCCTAATTACATACAAAAATTAGTGTATATTGAAATTAGAAGGTATTTACAAGATCATTTATATTTGAGCTATTTTGAGCAATTGTTTATCTATTATCTCCATCTATCTATCTAAAGAGCACATACCTATTTACAAATTGTACCCACTCTAATCTAACTTCATGTATATCCGTATGTATATAAAAAATCTTTTTTTCCTAAGGCTTGTATACCACTTGTAATTATATCCCGCATGAAACGTAGAATAAAAAAACCACATTCTACATTTTCTTGTTGTCTTGGACACTTATGTTTGGAATATAGCATTCCGTTCGGTCGATTTGTGACACCGTTTCCCGCTTGAAGCTTCCAATTGTTAAGCGCCTTAGCAATGTGTCATGTTTAAATGAATTAATAGACGATACAATTACGTGGGACTAAAAACAGTTAATTTTATAAGAGAACATTAATACTTACAATCTCGTGACTGATACAAAATCCTTATGTGGTGGGTGTTCGAGGGAGTCAAACCAATATATTTGGTCCTCCCATGGCTAAATAAGTCCCAACATCCAATGTTCTCCAACATTGTATGGCAGGAAGAATAATTTCCCCCTCAGTGCTTGAGCTAATAGGTGGAGGAGTGATTTGGCGCGCTCTCTACGATCACTCTGTAGGTCTCTTGCAGCACTTGAAACAATGACCGGAGATATTAAGCCAAAATTTTATGCCAAGCCTTGAAGTTCACAATATTCCACCAAAAAACTACAATAAAAAACAATACAATCAATTATTTGAAAGCACCTTACAACTCTACCTATATTTTAAAAAAATGAAATAAGGATGCAGTTATTACCTGAGGTATACTAGGATACAGTTTGCCCTGATTTTATCAAAGTTGATGAAGTAGTAAACGTCTTCATACCCCACATAGATAGGCAATTCATTGCCAATGACATTTACCGGTATCGGGTACTGACTCGTCGACCCATCGTGCATGAAAGAATGTGCGTATAGAGCCAACTGCATAAATTCTTGAGGTATTGAAGCGAAGTTAAATGCAGGCAGTTGCTCATTAGCAATGGTTTGTTCTTGTTCTTGTTCTTGTTCTACCTTAGGTTGTGATTCTCTTGCTTTTGTAGAGCTTTTCTTTTTTTGGTGTTTCTTTCCGCTTAGATCTTGTGAAACATGGCTAGGCACTCGACTCGTCTTCATCAATGCGATGACTTCAACTAACCTCTTCGGCCATGCGATGAAGCTTCTGGCCGCTTCACCCATAGTTGTTGCTTCAAGTGTTGGAACAGCCAATTCAGTTGTTCTAACTCTAATGGTAGTGATGCTAATGCGCACGTTCTCTTCCCCTAATAGTCGTCCATGAACTGTATCAGTTGGAAGACTCTCCATCCACACCTTCCCAAGCGCAACAAGTGCACATCCACCATTAACTCTATCCTCAACGAAGAGCCTACATTGCTCGGGCTCTTGACGAGGAGGTGACAATCAGACTTTTGGAGCTTCTGCTACATTATTGGGAGGGTTACAACTAGCTTTGAAGCTGTTGCGTTATGAGATGCTATCATCCGTCAACTTGGCACGTCCTTGGAAAATGAGCTCAGTCACAAGACCCTGTAGTTCTACAATCTCCATCTGCATCTTTGACATTTGGGAAATCAATTTCAGAGTACCTGATTAAAGGTCAAAGTATTGAGACTGCTTCACATACTTTGATTGACCGCGGACACGTCCTGAATGTTCTGGTTTCCCTAGTGCCCTCATCAAAATGTCATCATTACCGATCGATTGGAAGCTCCCTTGACTTTGTTGTGTTGTGTATTCATCTTGTAAAACAACAACACAACCATGTTATTCAAGCAATTCTTCATCCGGTATTAAATTTCAAATTAATTGTTCATGTACAGTAAACTTACAATCAAGTTTCCAATTTTTGCTGCTATTGGATTTTTAAACTGGCCATCGGGACCTTGACGTGATTTTACCCACAACTCCTCCCGTGTTGGGAGCACGCCCATCTTTGCAAGCTATGTTATGCTATGTTAGTAACATAGTAATAATAGAATAATTGATATATGTAATATGAGTAAAATATTAACATACCAAGGATTGCTCGAGCTCGCTATATCCGACTCGGCCAACCATAGAGCAGTATTCATTTTTCGCTCTTATTTTTCTTGCATTTGATGATAGCAGTTGGAATTCAATGGAACGTCGATACCTCACAAAAGCTTCCCAATCGTCATCATTTATGGAGAGGTAGTAGTGTACTACCGTAGGAGGCCGTTTATATACATTTTCATCCCCCTCCAGAATGAAAAGGTATGCCTGTACAGAGGTAACGTAAAGGTCAGATTTGAACCCCTTTGCTAATTCGCCACAAACCTTCAAAGCCCTTTTCCTATACCAATCCTTGACTACGAAAGCTTTGTATATCTCTCTCCAAATCACATCTTTTATCCAAATCCTTAGACCTTCAATTTTTTGTCCATATTGGAACGTGCTATCGACTGAGGACTCCGATCCAATTGCTTAACTCATGGCCAGGTCCAACTTTCGATTGGCCTTTTGAATCAAAAGTCACTTCAATTCTTAACCCTTTTTTTCTCATCCGATGAATTTTTTTCATTAATGTTGCCCTTCCCTCAAAGTCAACTTTTGGATCAAATTTAGTTTGCCTTAGTGGCTTACTGTGCTGGTTTTCCTTGCTATATTGTGATGAAGATGGAGTGCAGTCTTCGTATTCCTCCTTATACTGTTCACTATCGCTCTCGCGAGACATTGTACATGTGCAAAGTAAGCAGAAACTAACACATACATAGTAATATTAAATCACAAATTACACATATTCACATCTTCACATATTCCACTTCATACATCTTCAATTACACAATTTCACATATTCATATAATTTCACTCTTTACACATATTCACATATTTACATAACCAATTACATATATACATTTACTCGTAAAAGACTATTTTCCATGACAGTTTTTGTAAAAACCATCGTAAAAATTTGTCTTAATTATTTCTTACACATAACATTCTTTGCGGCCCAGGGTGGCTAGCCCGTGTGTTAAGCATCCAATGGCCCAGAATGTAAACTTATCTCAGTTTTCACCACAAATTTAACTATAGATAGATATACAAAGCCCTTAAAAAAAGATTGAAAAATGAAGTAATTTAAGGAAAAATGTTAAAAGTAAATTAAAAATGCCAGTGGAAAATACTTTTCAAGCATGCATAAGGTTTACACCAACTCCGATTGCAGTGAATCTAGCACAAGTGGATCAACGACCTTCGAGCATATTGAATTAAAGATCGAGCACAACTTGGAAATTGCAAATCTCACATCCTTTGTTAGAATTCCCCGCAAAGCAAGTGGTAGTACTTGCTACATCAACACATGACAATTGTGTATTTTCATCCCAATAAGTTTCAAATCCTTCACCAACACCAACTTTTTAAAGTTTGAAGAATTCTCGTCTGGCACTTTTAATGAAGCAAGCCATTCATAGAGCTTTCTCTTTTCTACTCTGGATAACGTGTGCTTTGCCAAAGGTAAGCAAGTACGGTTCCCTCTTTTCTCAGGAAAAAAATTAAGCCTAATCTCTATTTCTATGAGATCCAATCGAGCTTTTTCACCATCCTTAGTCTTGCCCGAAATGTCAAGCAACGTGCCGACTATGGATTCACAAACGTTTTTCTCAATATGCATAACATCCAAGCGCTGACAAACAAAAAGTGTCCTCTAGTATGGAAGATCAAAGAAGATTGATCTTTTTTTCCATGGTCCATCATTTGGCGGCTCATCCTTACCTTGCTTTCTCTTATTGAATACGACTCTTATATCTTTTACCGTTTCAAATATTTGTTCACCTATCAACGGGCGAGGAGGGTCTCTTTTTTTGTTATTGCCATCAAAGGCTTTCTTTTATTTGTGGTAGCGATGATCTCCTGGCAACCATCTTCTATGACCAAGAAAAACGGTTTTCTTACCATTCTTCAACCGTTTGTGAGACGTTTTCGTCATGCAAATAGGACAACCAATAGAACTCTTCACCAAATAACCAGATAAATTGCCATATGTGGGGAAGTCGTTAATTGTTCATATCAACATTGCACGGAGTATGAGCGTCTCTTTTTGGTAAGCATCTCTAAGTTCAACTCCATTTTCCCATAACTTCTTTAGGTCATTGATTAACGGTGCCAAGTATACATCAATGCTATTACCTGGTTGGTGAGGACCCAAAATCAATAAAGACAACATTAAAAACTTCCGCTTCATGCACATCTTCGGAGAGAGATTATAGTTAACAAGTATTACGGGCCAAGTGCTATGCCTACTACTCATGTTACCATGTGGGTTCATTCCATCCATCGACAAAGCGAAATGTATGTTTCTTGGATCTGCACTAAAGTTGGGATGATCGGCTTCAAAAGTCTTCCATTGTGGTGAATTCGTTGGGTGTCTAAGCACACCATCATCCACCCGTTTGTCATGATGTCATGTCAAATTCTTGGCTTATTCTGGGTTTCCAAATAAACACCTCAAACGTGACACCGGTGGAATGTATTATAACACTTTCTTTGGCACTCCATTCTTGCCATCTTTTGGCTCTTTTTCTTTCTTCCACCTTGCTTGTTGACAAACTGGATAATTATTTTCGTCCTCATACTCATTCCTATAGAGAACATAATCATTTTCACAAGCATGAATTTTCTCATAATCCATTCCCAAAGTGCTCAAAGTCTTCTTAGCCTTATACATACTAGTTGGTAATTTATTACCCTCCAGTAGAAGCCATCTTAAAAATTCCAATATCTTTGTAAAACTAGAATTTGACCACCCACCCGACGCTTTCAAATTGCATAGTCCAACTAAAGCAGACAATCCAGTGAAATTGGTACACCCCTCATACACGGGTATTTCTGTATCATTCATCATTGTCTCAAATAAATCCAGACAGTACACAAAGTGTTCTTCTAAATCATTGACCATGTCAACCATATTGTCTTAATCATCCATATTATCCTCCACAATAGCTTGCTTTTCTTTACTTAGTAAAGTTGGATTGAAATTAGACTCGCCATGAAAATGCCATGTTTGATAACTACTTATAATTCCATTTCGAAATAAATGTCCTCTAACAGTTGAAATTGGATGCAATCTATGGTTTCTGCATTGAACACAAGGACACCGAATTTTGTCACCATTGGTATGACTTTTGGCAAAATCTAAGAACTCTTCCACACCATTCACATACTCTCTAGACAATCAAAAATCCCACATCCATTTCCTATCCATTTTGTAATTTCTAAATCAAAATAATAAATAACAAATATTCAATTAAAATTAATTTCACATTTTATTTATACACCCACCTATGTATATTGATTAACCATAAAACAAAAACATCACCCATCATAAAATAAGTTACACATACTCATTATAAAATAAAGAAATCATACCTATGATTCACAATACAAATTTCACATAATAAACAACAAAATCGACACCTATTTATCAATTTCGGATTAATTATACAACACAATCAACAACACTTTATCAATTTCTAACAAAAACTTACAATTTGGGCTGAGATTAAGGAATTTGGAGGTGAAGAGGGATGGCAGTAGCTGATTTGAACTGTTCTGTGTTTGTGTTTGAGAAGCAAGTTTCTGAATTGTCTCTGAATGTCGAGGTGGGAAAAAGGGGTATTAAGCAAGCTACCATGACGGTTTTCTTAAAAAACCGTTGTGGAATGTACTATTAGCTACCACGATGGTTTTTTGAAAAACCGTCGTGGTAGCTCTCATATTCCATGATAGTTTTTTAAAAAACCGTCGTGGTAACTATTGCCCCGTTCCACAATAGTCTTTGTTTTTGTGGGCGTAACTCGCCACGTCTTTCTCGCCTTACCACGACGGTTTTTAGGAAACGGTCGTGTAATCAAAAATTTCTTGTAGTGTGTTTTGAAATAGATGTGTATATGTTTTGGAATATGTTGAAGTTGTGTATTTATGTTTTAGAATATGTTGTATTTAGAATATGTTGAATATGTTAGATTTGCTTGGAAATATGATGAATATGCTAGTAAATGATGAATATGGTGAATATGTTGGTAAATGTGAATATATTGAATATGTTAATATATGGTGAATATGTTGATTATGATTTGTTATTATGTTGGATATATTTTTAAGGGTATGGTTGTTATTTTTGCAATAAGTTGTTAATTTGAAACTAAAGAAGATTACAAATTAACATAAGTTTTAATGAGGTTTAATTTTTTAGAGTGAATCGCTATGTTATAATAATTAATAAATAGTAATTAAATAATGATAATTAATTAGCAAAATAGTTACTAAGTAGTAATAATTAGGAACTAATTAAATGTTTTGTTAGTAATAATTAATAAATAATAATTAAGTAATAATAATCAATTTGCTAAGTGGTTTAGAGTTAATAATAATAATTAACAATTAGTAAGTGAAACTGGGTAATAAAAATTAACTATTTAAATGTCTGTTGCTAATAATTTATCATACATTATAGCAATAACAATAGCAATAGTAATAGTAATGGTAATAGTAAAAGTAAAAAGTAAAGAATAACTAATAAACAATGAAAAATTATTTCATGTTTATGTAATAAATAATTATTAAGTAATAATAATCAATTAGTTATGTAGTTTAAAATTAATAATTAATAAGTAATATTAGGTAATAATAATTAATTAGTTAGTTAGTGAGATTAACAATTAATCATTATCCATCATTTAATTAATAATAATAATTACTAAGGAGCGACATGAAATTAAATAAAAAAATTCATATGAAAATAAAAAATAACTTGTTAAGATAAAATTATATAAGAGTCATGAAAATAAGATAATATAATTCATTTTATTCTTTAGTTTCAAAGTTTAATATTTGCAAAAAAAAAAAAAAGAGAATATTAACACATTTCTAACGTGCGGATGAATCCAGAGACAAGAATGTCATAGTCACTCATTGATAATTTGTATGACTAGCACTTTCGTGAGGGTAGAGGATAGGCTAGTGATGCTATTGAGGTTGCACTCGTAAGCATCTTCTATATTACTTATTCAATACCTTTTTAAACATTCATACTTCATACATTTTGCTAATTTACTCTTTCATCTGATTTTAATTATAGACTTAGATGGTTGAGGAGGGATAAACTCAACTAATGTAATTAGCTAGAAGCTTGTTTAACCTTAATGTGGATGAAGAAGGAATCATGGAGTAGGTTCTTGGTAGCCGTAGAGGTGCACATAAGGATATAGGTCTAACACTAAGTACATAAGACATTCCTTCTACTTCTTTTGTCGGATCATAATCTTATGGCTCCTCCCACAGCATGCATACACAACTTCCTCTAAGGGTTTCGCGCTAGCTCACGTAGATTTACAATACAAACCTAGACATGGCTACTGCAATGAGGTGAATTGATTCGAACCTTAATAGTGTCCCACTACCTTTTGAGGTTGCTCCTCCTCCTACAGATAATGAAGATGATAATGATGCACAAAACTTAGGAGATTAGACATTATGTACATTTTAGAAAGACTATATTTTATGTTTTATTTGTATTTTGCACTAGATTTGACTATATTTTATGTTTTATTTGTAGTTTGCTACTTTAATTAATAGAAATTCTAGTAATTTAAATTAAATTATCAATTTAGTTTTCAAGATAATTAATTAATAAAAAAGAGTGATAAATCTCACAAATTAACCACCTAATTTACTAAAACTAAATATTTTTTAAAAAATATAATTTTTTAAAAAAAAATTTAAGGATGGCTATAAATCTATTTGCAAACGATTTATGTTGTCATTAAAAGTTTTTGTAAAATCTTTAGTGACGATTGAATTAAAAAAAAAAAATTTTAGCAATGACTTTTTTTGAAATTATCATCGCTAAAAGTTTGTTCCTAAATAAACCTACAAAAGACTTTTATCGTCGTTAAAATTAGCTATAACATACTATCATTGCAATAAACTTTTTAGCATTGAATTTTTAGCAACAAGATAAAAGGTTTTTAGCGATGATTTGCTAAAGACCACTTTTCTTGTAGTGATTGGTAGGATTATCCAGATTTTTAAAAATTTTCAATCCATTCAAATCAATTGGATGGTTGCAAAAAAGATTAACGTACTTGATCAATCTAAGGAAAAAAACAACCTACCTACATAAACTTAGTTTAGATTGTGTGGTTTAGGCATGCATTATATATCTGCAAAAAAAAAATATAATTTAACTTCAAACAAGAAATTCAAGAAAATATTAATACTAATAAGACATTTTCCATACCAACTTGCCAAGTTCAAACATATTTTATATGGTTTCAAAATATATTGTAAAAGCATATATATAGAATTTCATCAGAGGATTGGGTTTATGGCAAGTTGTTAAAAATAAATTAACCCAAACCCACCTAACAAAAAGTTAAGTTGTATTGATTAGGTTAAGTTGACGACAAGTTAGGTTGGGTTAGGGTTAAATTGAGGAAATTGTTAGGTAAATCAATGTATACTTTTTGTTTAATTGTACTTTTTGAAAATGACATGTCAATGGCTTATAGAATTTTTTTTTACTAACATTCTAAAATGCAATAGAAGAGATTGATAAATTTTTAAATTCATAGGACAATATGAAAATTGACTTAAGTTTGAGATAATTTCTAAAATTTTTTCTATATTTTCTTATTCTGACCAAAAATTGTACAAGTAGATCTTCTATCAAATTCTTACAACTAAATCCATAATTGTCAGTTTTGAGATCCTTCTCTAAAGTTTGCAAAAGCTGCTTATATAGAAGAATAAAATAATTACAAATAACATTTGTATTTTATTTAAATGTGGCTTTCTAAAACACGTGTTTTTTGTCATTGAAAGTATTTTTTTATACAAATCACATAAAAATCTCTCTTTTAAAAAGAATCTCTCCTTGTTAAATTTTTTTAAAAAAAGATCCAAGCACTCCTAAAATCTCAACATTATAATAATTTCTCTTCAACAAAATTAAAAAAAAAAAAGAAAAAGAAAATTTGATTTCGAAAAAAAAAATTGCTTGTCCCTAGGGTGAGACCAACATGATCAGTGAGCTTAAGGTGCCTCATGCAACATCCACCCATGGGTGACTTTCACTCCAAACTGACAAAGTATGAGGTACCTAGCATAGGACCCTACTCATGAATTGGTCTTACTCTAGACTTGCAATGTTCGCCAACTAGGCGTATAGGTGTATTCTTGCCAATGAACACTATTTGTCAAAGTTTGAATTTTTTAGATTTGTTGTGTTTTCTTAATAATTTTTTGGTGTACTATAAGGTTTTTTCAAATATGATTTTATAGTAATTAGCAGTAATGTGAGGGTTTGAAATTTTTTAATATAAATCACTTTTTTCAAAAGAGAATTTTATGCCAGTTTTACTAACAAAAGGAAGAAAACTTTTCATGTGATTTGTAATATAAAAATGAAAATTTATTAAGATAGTTGGATTTGACTACTTTTACAATAAATAGAAATTATTTCATTCTAGAATAATTGCCAATGGTTATGAAACGGTTGATAACTTGATCAATCACAACCGTCAGTAATTGACAAATAAATCAGATGTTGTTTAAACATTTATTGATAATTAGGTCGTTTAGAAGAACAGTTCCTCCAAACAGCCTAAATATCTGCCACATAGTGATTGATTGTCAAGTCAATCAATTAATTATTTATTTAAAAAAAAACCTTTGTGTAATTTAACAAAGTTTAAAATGGTTATTAAAATAATACTTTAAAAAAGATCATTTTCTTGCATCCCAACAATAATTTATAGCCCATTTGGAACACCATTAGAATAACATTTTGTAATCCTAACCAACTTTTGGTTCTAATTTTGCTAAAGAAAATATTATAGTAATTTTAATTTGGACCACAAAATGTGATTTCAACCGTATTTTCAAAGGCTATTACTTTTTATTTTTCACTCTCAAAAGAAAAATGTTACTCCTATATTTTTCCACTCTCTCTATCTCAATCCCTTCTGCCAGTCAGGAGGAAGTATTGATGCCACATCCCACACATTTTCCCGTGGATTGATTAAAACCACTCACTCAAAAAATATTTGTCAATATGTTACAAGGGCTTAACTAAAATTTAGTATCCTCACCAAAATACTTCCATATTATACCCAGGTATTTTTTTTTCTTTTCTCTCTCTTTCTCTTTTCGGCCACCTCCTGCGCCTCTCTCATAGTTTCCCGCCTTCCTTTTGGTGCCTCCCTCCTATCTTTCTCTCACTTCCCTGAACCCCTTTCTTTTGAAATTCTAAACCTACTCACATTCCATCAAAGTTTAGATGAGTTGATTTTAATTGGAACCCACCCAATCAGCCCAAAGTTTATAATCAACTCCCTCCTCCCCTCCCTAATTAAAACTTGGGTAGGTTAGGTGCGTTGAATGTTGTACAAGAGAAAAAAAATAAAAAGTAATAATTTGACCCAAAATGAATAAAAAAGGTACAGTTCATAAATATTGATATTATGAAGTTCTAACTTTGTCTCAATAAGTTATAAACCAACATAAAAATAAAGATTCGCAATATAAGTTCAAATAATTTAAATCATAAACTTACAAATAAATCATAACAAAAACCAATACAATAAAAATACTAAGAAACATCAACCAACAAAGTGCATAATTAGACCCTAAAAAAATAGTGCATAATTGTTAATTTCTAACTCTAAGCATCCCCATTCAAACATCCTCTATATTTGTAATATAAGATCCTCTATACATATATAATATAAATATAATTTTTATATAAATAGATTAGGTAGATTCGTGTTAAGATTAGTTGGGAAATTGCCAACCCAAACCCACCCAATGAATTCTCTGATCAGGTTGAGTCAGCCTGAACTACTTGTCATGTTTGTCAAGTTTGAGTTATCTCAGGTTGGGTTATGTGGGTTACTTGGGTTTGTCGGCTTGTTAGGTTTTTCGTTCACCCCTACTACACAACTTTTTCTTAGCTGTTGTTGATCCACAATGATGCTGCCTCAACCCAAAGAGAATGCTCTATTGTTGGATTCGAAACTCATTGCCCCTGATTTTGAAGCACTTGTTAGTGGACTGCATGAAATCCACCCCCACCTTACGTTGTAGTGGCTGCATAGAGGAAACCAGTGATTGTTTTTGAGAATGTGGTGATTAATAGATCTACCCTTCAACCTTGGTGGTTGCACGAAGATCAAAGGTGAGATCTCCTCCACATGCAAAAAGATCTACAATTCTCCCCTCCCGCCATGGTGGTCGTGTAGAGGAGCTAAAGAAATCTCCCCTGCGTTAAGAGATTGACGAGCTATTTTTTTTCATTTTCTCATTTTTTGTATTTTGTATTTTTAGGTTTGATCTTTTTATTTACATGCAATTTTTGTAAATTTTTGTAATTTTCTAGTGATGGAGACAATTGTGGTGTCGTTAGTCTTAGTGGTTACCAGCAACATATACTAGAGGTAACCATGAAAGATAAATACTAACCGGGTATCTACGGTGATTATCTTAAGGGTGTATTTGGTATTTTTTAAATAGTGTGATGGTGTAGCGTGATATTTTCTACAATTATTTGTTCGTAGCATAAATCAATCCAAATTTTATAGGGTGTCTAGGAGCATTGGTTCTATAGCGACCCTAGTCTTTCGAGTCGTTCTTTAATGCTTTACTTACTTTTTTAGCTATAAAAATTAGGAAATATTTTTTTTATATACATATAAAACTTTTTTTCATTTTTCATATATAATTATTACAACTTTGTTTCCAAAAGAGTTTAGACTTCACACTTAACTTATATTAGATCATAGTTTATACTAAATATTTTCTTTAAACTACATATTTCAAATTCACTCAATATATAGCAAAAATTATGATCTAATACCTTTGCCTAAACATTTGCTCATGTATCGCTGTTAGCTCAACAAAAATTCTATTCTGGCCTCTTGGCTGAATTTCCTACAGCATGAAATAACTCGGTGAGCTATTGCTCATTAAGTCCAAACATAGCCCATAGATATATAAATATATCATACTTGTATGCATGATTTATTATGCTTGTTTATGAACATTAATTATTCTTTCCATATCCTTAACTTAACTAGAGCCCAAGTGTTCATACCATATGCGTACATGGGTCATCGTAACACCGAGACTTTAATATAACTCAAGACTCTTCTTGTGTTAAGAGCTGGCACGACACTTTCTTTACTTATCTAGTGAATTATTTTACCAGTTCTTTAATTTAGAGTGATATACCATAGATGATGCCTTATTAACTTTAAATAAGTGCATAACAAATGCATTTTACTAAATGATTTAAATAACATTCTTGATTTTTCAAAACCTTTTATTCCATACTATTGGTGGGGTTTAAACTTATATGGAATTGGCATATCATTAACCAGTTTCTCGTTCCTTTGCTATCTGTCTAAGTGTCCTGCATGGAAAATTTACCTTTATTAGTTAACTTATTATTATCGAACCGCGTGTCAATAACGAAACGTGAATATTAATTACAAAATTTGATTATTACTTGGTTATCTAAAATCTCAATCATTACGGAACACATTTCTCTTATTTCATGATGTCTTATCATTACTAATGAAATATAGAATTACTCCTACTAAGGGACATTTTTCTAGTTCGGACATTTCAGGGTTTGTTCGAGCCCTTTGCAAAAAAGTACATTTTTGCCCTCGATGGGCCCTATTAGACTTTTCGGGCCATTTTTGCTAAATCATTCCAAAATTTTACTTATTGATAGCAAGATAAGAAATTGAAGCGTTGATTTTCTTTTTTCGGTGCAAACCCATTTTAACAAAACTTTACGATTTTAACCCAGGTTATGAAAATTTCAACGATTTTGCCTTTGGAACCAAAAGGGATCATTTTATGCCGTTGGTCTCAATTTTTCACAAGGATTAAAATCCTCTCAAGTTTCTAAATTAGATTTCTTTAATTTAAAAACATTTTTTTAACATTTATTGAAATTTTGTAATAAAAATTTGAAAAATTCATATCTCATAAATTGTATGGAATTTTGACAAGTTGTTCACGATTTTTAAAAGTTTTATTGAGATCTACAACTTTTGTATTTTAACTTTTCTAAAATTCCCACTATACAATGGAGTTTTCAACCATTTTTTGATTCTACCAAACTAATACAAATCTTTACAATTTAGTCTTTTCAAATTTTTTACAAAACTTTGTTTATAAAAGTTATAACTCTCATTGTTTTGATAGAACCTATGTCCGTAAGCCATCCAACTCCAGAGGTTTCATTCGCTATAATTTTTCATAAAAATCCGTAATAGGAGTTGTAGAAGTTGCTAAGACCACTAGTTTTGCTTTTGGTGCTGGTGATGGGAGGTTCTCATGTACTTGGGGTATTGAGTTTTGGTGTGCCAACTGCTCATGTAATCCCTGCATCTCTTGCTATTGGGCTTGGAGTTTTTCTTGTGGCTCAGTGATTAAAATCATTAATTCTAGGTTTGAGTGACCTCTGGGTCCTTTAGCCACTGTTCCTATTTAAAATCCTACTGTGGGATAATAATGTTATGTTAACATATATTATTGACTTGATAAAATTAATCCAGAATTTTCTTAAGCCACTCAAGGTTGTAAGAAAATATAGACAATAATATAAACATAGCATCATTTCATTATATGCACTTTATACATCTTTTGTTAACAAACATTCTATATGCGGCTAATATGTTATACACAGGCAACATACATGTGTAGGCTTTCATAGTATTTCTGGTAGCAACCACCTTTAACACCACAGTCGGGAATGATGCTGCTCACTAGGGGTACATATGCACAAGGTAAAAAAGGTCCATTTGCTAGCCACAAACTAAAAGTGTCAAGATAAGTCCATCCTCCTCAGTCTAAGTCGACCTCTGTCATGTCACTATTCAAGGGTTCTTCCTTTGGGTCTTCTTCCACCTCCTCATTGGAGTCGGTAGATGGATTACTACTAGCGTACAAAGGTTCTGGCGATCCTGGTACATGATTGGGCACAACTTAATCATCATTATCCTTATCCATATCCACAAGAAAATCATCAGGTGGGGCTACTAAGTTTTGCTCGGCATGTAATATCTCAACAATGAAATCATCCTGATTGAAAAAATCCTAAGGGTAAGGAACCACATGTTGGATTTTGTTCGAAAGGTCATGCCATAAAAGATCACAAACTCGTCATAGGGGCATTCTTGGTGGAATCATCAGTACCATAATATTCTACAGACTCATCCACATATTGACCCCATACTGCTACTAGGCATGTATAGGTTCGATGTTGCTAGTTGGCCCAAATTATCGGATCAACTTGGACTGGTATTTCGTCTATGGGTGGGAGTGGTTATGGCATGAAGTCAGTAGAAATTTGTCCTTTAAAATCTTGCCAGTCATTGCATTGTCTACTAGGAGGAAGCCCGATCCACCACACTAGTGCTTCCCCCCTCTAGTCTCCCTAAGGCCAAAAGGACCTGAAGGTGTGGTGGTGTTTGGCATGATGTAAAAGATGACCTCAATAGCATTGAACAATTTTGCTAACACCATAGATTGTCTATTGTCGCTGAAATAGGATGGTACCATGTCCTTGAAAGCCACACTAGCTCTTCTATAAGCATCTAAATGATGATCATTGGGTGGAGCCCCCATTGACTATATGTGCATCGATTTAGTGTTATACCCTTCATGTAAGAAAATATTCTAGTATTTTATATTTAAAAAATAAACTATCTTACGGCCAAACGATGTATGGTAATGTGTAGTAGGATGGTAAGGTACTCGCTCTAATACTAACTATAGCAACCCGAGCCTTTCGAGTCATTCTTTAATACTTTACTTGCTTACTTAGCTATAAAAATTAGGACACATATTTTTATCTAATATAAAACCTTTTTTATTTTTCATATATAAGTATTACAACTTTGTTTCCGAAAGAGTTTAGACTTCACACTTAACTTATATTAGATCACACTTTATACTTAATATTTTCTTCAAACTACATATTTCAAATTCACTTAATATATAGTGAAAACTTTTCAATAGTGATATCCATACCTATGCCTATACATTTGCTTATGTATCATTGTCAGCTCAACAGAAATTATATTTTGGCCTTTTGGCTGAATTTCCTACAACATGAAATAATTAGGTGAGCTATTGCTTGTAAGTCTAAATATAGCCCACAAATATATATATATATATATATACACTACTTGTGTGCATGATCCACTTATGCTTGTTTATGCACATTGATTATTTTTTTCATATCCCTAACTTAACCAAGACCCAAGTGTTTATACCATATGTGTACATGGGTTATCGCATTACCGATACTATAACATAACTTAAGACTCTCTTTAAGTTGGGAGCTGGTACTACACTTTTTTACGTATCTGATGAATCATTTTACAAGTCCTTTAGGGTGACATATCATACATGATGTCTTATTATCTTTAAATAAGTACATAACAAATGCATTTTACTAAATGATTTCAATAACATTTTCATTTTTCAAAACCTTTTATTTTATACTGTAGGTGGGGTATAAACTTACATGGAATTGACACAGCGTTAACCAGCTTCCTGTCCTTTTGTTATCTGTCCAAGTGTCCTGCTTGGACAGTTTATCATAATTAGTTAACTTACAATTATCATGCCACATGACGATAACAAAACGTGAACATTAATTACATAATTGAGTTATTACTTGGTTTTCTAAGAACCCGATCATTACGAAAGTCATTTCTCTTGTGTCATGATAACTTATCATTACTAACAGAATATGACATTACTCTCGCTAATTCGAGTGCTTTGGGGTCTGTTTGGGCCTTTACGAAAAAATGACATTTTTGCCCATGATGGGCCTTATTAGACTTTTTGGGCATGTTTTTGCTAAATCATCACAAATGTTACTTATTGATAGTAAGGTAGAAAATTGAAGCGTCAGGTTTCTTTTTATGATAGAAACCCTTTTTAACAAAACTTTACGATTTTAACTGGATTTATGAAAATTTTGACGATTTTGCTCCTGAACCAAAATCAGCCATATTTATGCTGTTGGCCTTGTTTTTTTCGCAATGATTAAAATTTTATAAATTTTCTAAAGCAAATTTCTTTAATTTAAAGACATTTTTGTAACATTTACTAAAATTTTGTAATAAAAATTCGTAAAATTCACATCTCATAAACTTTATAGAATTTTGACAAGCTGTTCGCGATTTTTAACAGTTTTGTCGAGATTTACAAATTTTGTTTTTTAGCTTTTCTGAAATTCCCACTACACATTGGAGTTTTTTGCCTTTTTTGATTCTGACGAACTTGTATGAATCTTTGCAATTTAATCGTTTCAAAACTTTTACAAAACTTTGTTTATAAAAGTTATCTCTCATTGTTTTGATAGAACCTATTATTTGTTTTAAAAAAAACAAATTAACCTCAAAGCTCATTAAAATCATCTCCTTGAAGTCTTATCAAAACTTTATTTCGAAGACAAGTTTTTCAAACTTAAATTTCAAGGAATGAAAAACCTAGTTCCTAGCCTTCACTCGCCATAAACATACACCACATAATATGCCATAAAATTCTTTAAATATGCAATAGTCCATTTTAAGTAACTACATACCAAACTTGATAAAAAGAAACAAAACAACAACGAACTTGAAAATAGGAGATTAAGCCTTTTACCAAAGGATTTCTGAACCTGTAAGTCTCTACAAAACTTGATCTCGTCTACCTTCCTAGACATAAATCATAGCAAGAAGATCCCCATCAAAATTCCCTCCAAACCTAAAGAAAACCATAGTAACACATGAGAAAAGTCTAGGATTTATCTTCTAGAATTGCTTTCCTTGAACTTAGCTCTTGATCTTGATTTTTACTCTTGATCAGGAGGTGCATTTTTTAGTTGTTTTTTAGCAAAGAAAGTTGGGAGGGGACACTCTAGAGGCTACTGAAACCAAGGAGGGAAGTTAAGTAATTTTTAGTTCTAAATTTTGTATGGATAAGATCATCTTCTAAATGCAATTTATTACCACTTGATGACTCATCATACTCACTTTTGAACTTTTGTGGTAATTTCTTTGCTTAAAAGCCATGAGCAACATCCAGTCACATCTAGGGATGTTGTGGCAAAATTTCAGCCTTTTGTGTGGCATTTTATGGTGGGTCCGACAAACTTTACACAGTGTAGTTTTATACCTCATTGTATTTTTTTTCTATATCATTAATGGAAAGATTGAGGAAATAGATTCTTAAATAGTCTAGGATATAATAACTTACTTTTTACCTACATTTTCTAATCTTGACACAGTATCCCATATATCTGTGTTTTTGCTTAAACAATATAATTACACTATATTGTGTATCTTTTTACCTTTGTGTGTCTTTGTATAATGTGTTCCATCAACCGATGTATTGTAAACACAAAATCTTTTACTGGTTTAACTAACTAACTAATAATTGATCATTTTTATATTGTTTTAGATTATGGGATGCTTTTTTATTTTAATTGACACTTTTATCCTTATTAATTTATGCCATAATATCATAATTAATTGTGATATAAATTTTATTTTGAGGATATTATTCACAAATTTCTAAGTTTTTAAACTCACAAAAATTCATATATCAATAATATCTCAAAATGCACAATAGTCACAACCAAATTACACATTAACATTATCCATACATGATTTATATTTTATTGTAATTTTATAAAAAATACAATCTCTTGAGCAAATTCGTTAATTAAATCCAAATAAATTGTAAATTTAAATTAATAAATTTTCTCGAGCATTGCAGATTCAAACCATTCGTTAAATTAAATTTGGTTAAAACAATTGTGGCACATGAAAGTTTTATGTTGTTACTCATTTTTTTCCTCAACATTATAACATGTGAGAGTTTTACATTGTAACAACTATAAGTTTTAGTTAAAACTAGTATTGCCAAATACCTTATTAGATTTGTGGTAAGGCTAAATTATTTTGACACTTCTTGCGTATTACTCGAATTAAAGAGATACTACCTGGACCAAAAGTACTCATACTAACAGCCACTAGACTTAACTCTATTAATTTTTTTTTTTGTTTGAAATAAAAAATATACCCCATTTTATTTTAGCCATTGATCGAAAAAATCAAATCTTAGCCATTAATATATTTTGAAAGACAAAAAAACCCCTAACAACAGCCAAACAAGCTGCACCCCTTCCCACTCTAAGCCCTCTCCTCCTCCCAACCCTTCTTCTGTTTGCTAGCAACCCCATCAACAGGCCCAATAGCACCGTTCACCCCTTCCATCATGCCTAACCCCACCAGCCCCTATTCTCGTTAATCCTAGCCCTGCCTATCAACTCTCGTTCCATTGTGCCAAGAGAGAGAGTGTGTGTGTTTTACATTATTATTTTTATTTGATTACATTATTATTATTTTATATTGAGATTTTTAAAGTTTTATATATGTTTGTTACTTTTTCTCAACTATTTGTTTTTCATATATGCTTTTATAATTTTGTTATAATTTTTTAATCTTTTATGAAAAATAGAGTTCTAAGGGAAAGTAAGAATTTTTTTTTTGAGTTTTGTTGGAATTAATTAGTTTTATGAAAAAAACCATTTTTTATAATTGAATTATTATTTTGTTGGAATTAGTTAGTTTTGGTTTTATTGTAATTAATTTATTCTAATTTTATTGAGATTCGAGTGTGCTTTCAATTAGCTTGTATGGTTGTGATTAAGTCCCCTTTAATTCGTTTAAATTTTGTTGAGATCAAAGTGTGCTTTTAATTAGTTTGTATGATTGTGATTACTTTAGGGGATTAATTGTGGACTTTTTTGGAATGTATAATTTTAATTTTTGTATTTTATCTTATTTTGGACATAATTGCTATCTTTAGAGGAAAAGAGAACAAAAAAATAATCTTCTTTTGAAGTACATTTTTAGTTGCAAGTGTGTACAAATTGTTTAAATTCATTTTAATGTAAAAAAAAAGATAAAATCGTTATTTCTAGTAGTATAAAATAACAAAAAACGTTTTTTATTGGCTAGAGAAACATTTTTGGTATTTTAAACATAATTAATGATTAATTCACGGCCAACCTTACTATAAACTAACAAAAAGAGTCTTTTTGTACTTTTTTTTGAGCAGCCATAGAATGTTAATATGATTAGTTTTGGTTTAAGTGTTGTTTCTGTAATTTAAATAAAACAACACTTTGGCTGAAAATAAACTAATACTGGTCTAAACTATTAATAGATCGATAACAATTTGAGTCGAAACTAAAGTTTTAAGTTTAAAAATTATAACATATAAGATAGTTTTAAGTTTAAAATTATGACATATAAGAGTTTTATACTGATTATTGATCGAAGTTATAATTCAAACTAAGTTTTCATACAGCTTATATTTTCTTTTTTGGTAAAACTCCCTAGAATCTTAGTCCATCATAAACAACACAAATCTTTAAAGACCATTTAATGTTTAAGTGGTTTAGTTCGACTAATCTAGAGTCCATATGTCCAGATTAATCGAACAAGTTTTTATACGGCTTATACATTTTAAATTTGTAACTTGATTTGTTACTCTGTATAAGACTTTTAAACCTGTAAGGATTTTATTTTATCTTTTTGGTCACAATATATAATGACGATGTTATCCATAATTTGTACAGAATCGTACCTAAAAAAAATAAAAAACTTGCTCAGAATTATCCTAAAAGCAAGTTGCCAGAAAATTATCCCCACTATTTTATGTTGTCGCCTCAGTTCTGCTCAGCAAAGACGGAGAAAGAGAGGGCAAGAGAGAGAGAGAATGTGCGTGCGCTTATATGATTGTCAACACTCAGGAAAAAAAAAATTCATGAAAAAGATACAAAAGTTTTAGGGTTTGCTTTAGATTTTTATGGCCCCATTTCTTTTCAATTTCTCTCCCAATTCCAAGAATAAGAACCGGGTTTTGCAGTTCCACTAGCTGGTAACATCTGAACTGTTCTTTCATTGATTTTTTTTCTCTCTCTTTCCCCTTGTCAAGTTTTCAAGTTTGCTATTGTTGTAGCCTTTGCTTTCACTTCCAATTTCTGTTTCTCATCAGTGCTTATGTTTGGCAATGTCTAGTGGAGCCTTTGGTTGCCAGTATATTTCATAGCTGTGCATGATCGGAATCTATTCTATTCTCTTCCATTCCATTCCCTTTTATTGTCTCTTTTGTTTGGATAACGAGAAACTTACATGATTTACGTATCTTTCTTTTTACTTTCCTTGCTTGATTCACTTTGTCAAAAAAGCTTATCTTCAAACTTATCTTACCTCTCTTTTTTTGCTTCTTTTCACATTCCTGTTCTCTTATCATTAATATCTTTGATCGTATATGGGTATTGGGTGGTAGTGAGCTCAAAACCTTTTCTTGTCTGAAGTTTTAAATTCCTTGGCCTAGTTAGTAGTTATTTCATGGGACAATAGTTGAGGAGAGCTTTGATAATCTGGAGTTTTTTTAGCTTGTAGAGAAGAGAAAAGAAAGATAGAACAAATGGTGTCTAAATCTTATTCAAATCTGTTGGAGCTCGCCTCCGGCGAGCCTCCGACTTTTAGTCGAATAAGTGGGAGAATTCCCCGGATTATGACTGTGTCTGGGTTGATATCTGAAATTGATGAGGACCCTTCTGGGAGTATTTGCTCTGATCCGTCCTCGTCTTCGGTCCAACGAGACCGAATCATAATAGTTGCCAATCAGCTTCCCATTAGGGCTCAGAAGAGAGTGGACGGTAGTAAGGGTTGGCTTTTCAATTGGGATGATACTTCACTTCTCCTCCAAATGAAAGATGGGTTGGGAGACGATGACGTTGAAGTCATTTATGTGGGTTGTCTTAAGGAAGAAATTCACCCGATTGAGCAAGAAGAGGTGTCCCAAATACTCCTGGAGAGTTTTAGATGTGTTCCGGCCTTTGTTCCGCCAGATCTTTTTAGTCGGTACTACCACGGGTTTTGCAAGCAGCAGCTGTGGCCTCTGTTTCATTACATGCTGCCGCTATCACCCGACCATGGCGGTCGGTTTAACCGGTCGCTGTGGCAGGCCTATGTTTCGGTCAATAAGATTTTTGCAGATAGGATCATGGAAGTGATCAACCCGGATGATGATTTCGTTTGGGTACATGATTATCACCTCATGGTGTTGCCGACATTCTTAAGGAAGAGGTTTAACCGTGTGAAACTCGGGTTTTTTCTCCACAGCCCCTTCCCTTCGTCCGAAATTTACAAGACGCTGCCAATTAGGGAAGAAATCTTGCGGGCCCTTTTGAATTCGGATTTAATTGGGTTCCATACGTTTGATTATGCCAGGCATTTCCTCTCTTGCTGTAGTCGAATGCTTGGTCTACCTTATGAATCCAAGCGGGGTTACATAGGCCTTGAGTACTATGGTCGGACCGTCGGCATAAAGATTCTTCCTGTTGGAATACACTTGGGTCAGCTCCAGCATGTCTTGAGCCTCCCGGAGACAGAAACCAAGGTTGCTGAGCTTATCAAGCAGTTTTGTGATCAGGGCAGGACAATGATACTTGGGGTAGATGATATGGATATATTTAAAGGTATAAGTTTAAAGCTTCTAGCAATGGAGCAGTTGCTTATGCAGAACCCTGAGTGGCGGGGGAAGGTAGTGTTGGTGCAGATAGCCAATCCGGCACGTGGCCGCGGGAAAGATGTGAAAGAAGTTCAGGCTGAGACGCACTCAACTGTTAAGCGGATTAATGAAACATTTGGGAAACCTGGGTACGAACCTGTTGTTTTGATGAGTGAGCCGCTGAAGTTTTACGAGAGAATTGCATACTATGTCGTTGCCGAGTGTTGTTTGGTTACTGCTGTCAGGGATGGCATGAATCTCATACCTTATGAATACGTAATTAGTCGGCAAGGAAATGAGAAGTTGGATAAGGTTTTGGGTTTGAAATCATCCACCCCCAAGAAGAGCATGTTGGTTGTCTCCGAGTTTATTGGCTGTTCCCCATCCTTGAGTGGAGCAATTCGTGTAAATCCATGGAATATCGATGCCGTGGCTGATGCTATGGATTGTGCTTTGGAGATGGCAGAGCCAGAAAAACAGCTTCGTCATGAGAAGCATTACAAATATGTCAGCACTCATCATGTTGGGTATTGGGCTCATAGTTTCCTAACAGACTTGGAGAGGACATGTAGGGATCATGTGCGGCGGAGGTGCTGGGGTATTGGGTTTGGGTTGGGATTTAGAGTTGTGGCATTGGATCCAAGCTTCAGAAAGCTATTAATGGAGAACATAGTTTCAGCTTACAAAAGGACAACAACCAGGGCAATCTTACTGGATTATGATGGTACCTTAATGCCTCAAGGTTCAATTGATAAGAGCCCGTCTTCTAAGAGCATCGATATCCTAAATAGCTTGTGCAGAGACGCAAATAATATGGTATTCATTGTCAGTTCTAGAAGCCGTGAGAAACTTTCTGAATGGTTCTCTCCTTGTGAGAAGTTGGGCATCGGTGCTGAGCATGGCTACTTTCTCAGGTGAACTAGTTGAATGCTAACGGTTTAAGAGTTTTCAGCTTATTGCAATAAATGCAAGTTCTATTTTCAAAATAAATAAATAAATGATAAATAAATGCAAGTTCTGCCTTAAACTAAGAATTGTGTATTTTCAGGATGGCACGAGATGTGGAATGGGAAACTTGTTTGCCGATTACGGGCTGTAGTTGGAAGCAGATCGCGGAGCCAGTAATGAGGCTTTATACGGAAGCAACAGATGGATCCACCATTGAAGATAAGGAAACTACACTTCTGTGGTGTTATGAGGATGCAGATCCCGACTTTGGGTCATGTCAAGCTAAGGAACTTCTAGATCATCTCGAAAGCGTTCTTGCCAATGAACCAGTTACTGTTAAAAGTGGTCAAAATACCGTTGAGGTTAAGCCACAGGTCTGAATCTCATTTCTCTTCAAAATTTGTGTTACATTCATTTATCTCTAAATGCTATTGCAATTGGTGGATACTGTTATAAGCTTACCAATGAGCCAGCTTGACTCAAGTTTATGAAGGTTCATCTTATGTGTTATATACAAATGGATTTCAGTGTATACATTTTTAAATAATTTCACACCCAAGGCTAACGAAGAAATGTATGGGACAATATTATTATTTACAAAGTCAAATTCGTATAAAACATAATAATAGACTTTTAGGAAGATGTAATCTATTTTCATCTGATCATTGTTTTAATCATATTATTAATATTTGGATATATCCGTCTGCACTCTCTCTCTTGTCAGTGGGTGAGAATCTATATGCTGGATAATTTCTGCTGGACAGGCTGCAGAATGCTTTTAGAATGTCATAAATTGGACCAGATTTTGCGCGTTATTTTCCTAGAACAACCTGATTTGTTTGCAAAAATGCAGGGCGTAAGCAAGGGGCTTGTTGCGAAACGTCTGCTTTCCACCATGCAAGATAGGGGAATGACCCCAGATTTTGTTCTGTGCATAGGAGATGATCGATCAGACGAAGACATGTTCGAGGTTATCATGAGCGCCATGGCAGGCCCTTCCATTGCCCCTGGGGCAGAAGTGTTTGCCTGCACGGTGGGTCAAAAGCCCAGCAAGGCCAAATATTATCTCGACGATACGGTTGAAATTGTAAGGTTAATGCAGGGTCTAGCTTCGGTGTCTGAGCAGACATTGCTACCTGCATAGACTCTTCGCAAATGCAAACATGCCACTCGTGCTGGACGATTTTTTGTTATTTCACGTGTTTCGAAAATCCATCGCTCTTCACAATGTAAAGTTTATGTTACTAAGAGACTTTGCGAGACCAGAAACCCCTTTTTTTTTGGTGTTTGATATTGAAAAGCTGTAAATATGTTTGCAAATGAAACTGAGTTGTGAATTTAGTGACGTCTGAGAGCTTAACCAACTATTTCGCTCGTTTTTGTTGGATACTTTTACACCAGTTTTGGTCATATTTTTAAGGGCATGCTCATATAAACTGCTTTGTTCCAGTGTCAGTGTTTTAAGTTGACTTGATGGTGGTTTAGGCTCTTTTTGTACATGTTTGATCAGGTTACAGTTTTCCTTGACTAGATTGTTGAAGTCGCGCTTTGCCTGAATGAGATCTTTATGTCAATTTTGTTCCCTTTAGTGCTAATTTTTCGGTCCAAATAAATGAGAGATTGTTTCGCGATTCAGCTTTCGTGAAACGTGATGGTTTTGCAATTTTGTAGTGCCAAGACATACCCAAAAGGATAATTTTGCAGGAGAAAAGTTGCTGGAAATAAAACTGTAACAAATTTTCCTTTTTTGATGCTCAATGTCTGCTGGCTTGCCTATTATTGTCGTTTACATTTTAGACAGAAGGTTTGAACCATGACAAATGTATTTGTCCTTTTTACAAATAATTTTCTAGTTGATGCCGTGTGTGTGGAATGTGGTGCAACTCTGTTCGTACTAGAACATTTATGTAATTCCAAATAGCGGCAGAGTCGGGTTTTTGTTTAAATAAGGAAAAAAAAACGCAGGGAAATAATTATATTAAACTTCCAACATTTCTTTAGTAATAATATTTTCTTGTGTTCATATTTAAAAACAAGTTAATGAGTATAAAATAAAAAATACAAATATTGACATAAACTAATCTCCTAATGTTAACAAAGATCATAGAATACTACCTAAACATATTTTACCAAGAGCTTCAATCTAGAATAACAAATCTACGGGAGTAATGTTGATATAGAGATTGTTTGACACACCGTATTGTATTGTATTGTAATGCATTGTATTGTGTTATATATAGAAAATACAACGTAATACAATACAATATAATACGGTGTATCAAACAAGCCTTTAAAGTTAAATATAGTAGATAAGAGGTGACAAAAAAGAAGATAATGGGAAGAAGAAAGAAAACATATTTTTATACATTGGTAACGGTAGGGCTTTGTAAAGATGAAAAGAAACGATACCATATTCCTTTCAAATATACGTGTCAGTATTACTACTACATTTGTCATATATAAGATGATTTTAATCCTGAGTTTTTAACAAACTTTTATTTATAGAATTGTGTCTTTTGATCTGCTCGGTACGGATTCGAGAATCTAATCCGATCTCTTATATTTTGGAGGCATAATGAAGTAAATAAGTGGAAATGTTAAATATTACAAGATGGAATCTACTCCTTTTCTAACAAGTAGTAGATAAATAATTCTTTTGAGTATTGATTCGGGTCTGGAACGATATGAGTACTCAATTTGTAATTAAGTTCATAAATTTATCATTCATTAGAGAATTAATGGCACTCAAGGATAAAGAAGTAATTAGAGAGGTTAATGGATTTTTACTTAGCTCTAATTATGGATTATTTATAGAGTATCAATTTATATGTAACGATTACATCAAATGGACAACTCTAAAAGATGAGTAATTGTATCTATAATTTCAAGAATGTAATTCTAAGTATTTGATAAAGTAATATTGGAATTAATAAAAGAGTAATATATTAATTAATTTATTGGTTTTATTGGAGCTTAAAATTATGGGTCCATTAGTGCTCTGTCATCCTTGTAAACACTGTTTTGATAAATAGGTTATCGATTTAATTAATTAATTTGAAATTATGAAATTCTAATTAAATATTACTCAAAGTAAATTAATTTATAATTATTAAATAGTGTAATTATTTAATAATAAATAAATATAATTAACTTTGAAAAACACACAGTGGGACCCTCCCACTATTTGTGGCATGTGCATAAAGTTTAAAAAGTTTTTATATTTAGAACTTTCTAATCTTGGATAAATGTGATTTAATTTAAAATCGAAAAATTTAAATTTGGAAACAAATTTTTTTGGTAACAAACAGTATTCTTTCCTTTATTGACTGGAGATTGGTGCCACATGCACTAAGAATCTCTCTATGTGTGGCACTAAATGCAGTTTAAGGAAGGAAAAACTTGTCTATTTTATTTTAATTTAATATGTCATAGTCAAAATCAAAATAAAAAATCTTTCAGAATTAATTGGATCTCCTATATCTATAAATAGAGGCATCTTCTATTCATTTTTCACACAATTAAGAGTCCTCGAGAGATTACAAAAACTCCACCCGAAAACCTAGCATACGAGTGTAGAGAGAGAACGTTAGAAAAAGAATAGTTCTTCATCTCGTAACCTCCTTAACTCATATGTTGAGATTAGCGGGTGAGAAAAGTGAGCGACTGATCTTTAGAATAACTTAATTCCTTCTATGCCCACACATGTGGATCCATCCGGTGCCAGTGATTGGACAAGGTGGGCTTTGGTCTTATATAGAGAATGATCATCTCTAGTAGAATAATTCCAAACGTCACATTTCAACCAATAAGCATAAATTGTATATATAATTATTAAACATTAAATTAATATATTAAATAACATGTTTTATAAAAATTTTAAGAAGAATTTTGTTATATATGTTTTGCACTTTTATCATATTTTTATATATTTTATCTAAAGTCGTTTTAGAAAGGCAACAACTTTAAAGTTAGTCTACGTACACAAGCAAATTGCGTCTAATTTCACCTTTATGCGTCTTTGACTTTGATAAAATTAATTGATTCTTCATCTCATGCATCAGTTTCAACTTTCACCAGTATTCTCTATGAGAATTTTATAGAGCTTGCATCTATTATCAATCAATTATTCGAAGGAATTAAATTGAAATGCATATTCATTAGTCATTCAAGGTCACAACTTTTGTTGTTGAGAAAAGCACATTCACACCCAGTATGAAAGAGGTTCTTTTTTTTTATTATTTTTTTTATTTTTTTAATAGCGTTGAGCTACAATGTTACATCTTTTACCTCAGGGCTGTCGTATAGCAAATTATTCCAATTCAAATGCAAGAATAATGCAAGCTGCCAGACGGACTTTCCAAAAAATTCGTCGGAATTGAGGGATTTGATATTTCTTACTTATGAATAAACTCAATCTTCAACAAATTTAAAAACGTAACTATATAGGAAAGTGGAGAAAATGTTTTGTATGTTATTAGTTCTTCTAGAATAAGTGTGGACTAGTTGGGGGACACAAAAATTACACATCATGTTTTCATAGAGTCGTTTAGTTTTTTTTTTTTTTTTTGTTCTTTTTTACTTATATATCTATTTCTATTTTTTCCGTGCCTTTTGAATTAAGGAATTTCATCCGCGATTAAGTTGAAGACCAAATATGTGTTTAATATAATTTTGTAAGGGAAATTTTTATAAATACATTTTTTAAGATTTATTTTTTTATAAATGTCACAAATGTTTATTTGTGTCATGACTTAAAATGCAATATAAATGATATTTGTCATAAATTTTTTTAAGTATAGCATAAACAAACACGACTTTTAAAAATGTAGTATAAATGTAATTTTCTCATTTTTAACTTTTAGAGTATATGGGCTTGTTTAGTGCATAGGATAAGATAGCATTGAATAGGATAGTCTTAGAGGATTGAATTAGATTATAGTAGAATGGATAACATAAAATTTTAGCTAATCTAATCTTATGTTTGGTGTTGTGTTTTGAGATAGGGCTTTTTTGTAAAAATTTTTAAAATTTTAAGTTAAATTGTAATTTTTTAAAATTAGAGTGGCAAAAGTATAATTATTAAAAATATTTCCGTCACATTAAATTTATATTTTGACTTCTTATTGTTTGAAAAATTATAATTTGATCTCAAATTTTTATGAATTTTTGTAAATAGGTATTTGAAAATTTTCACAATGTATAAAAGTTATGTTTAATCCTATGTTCTAGCAAAGGATTGCCTAATTCCCTGCTAAGGGGATTCAAGCATGAATTTGATAAGTTCTTTTCCAATCCAATTCTTTAAATTTTTTCATCAAATAAAATATTAAGATTTAATCTAATCCAATTCTCCCTAATCATGCATGCCAAACATGCCTAATTAAAATTATAATATAGAAAGGATGCTACTATTACTCAAACACAATCACCAATTATTATCTACGAGTTATAAGAAGATATCTTATTGGATACTATTTTTACCATCATATCTTTCACAAGTGCTATAAATTTAGCACAGTTATTTTAACATGATTTTTGTCAGATTTAATCTTCAAAATTACGTATTATTTTTTGGGATAATTGTCTCAGAAAGCTCAATGCTTGTTCATGCTCCGATGTTGGCGGCCCCTAGAATAATGCGTTGAAAAAGGCTGGGGCACTTCTATATATTCCGGCCAGGCTACAGCCCAGTCCTCTCATAATAGTGGAGTCCCACCCACCCACTACCCACTGCTGTGAGAGGACTGGGCAAGAAAAAAAAAAGTTTTTCAAAAGCTTGTGACAAAATAGATCAGATCATATACACACACTGTGTGATATGTATAGAGAGCTGATTTGACTAGAGCCCAGGAGTCCTTATTTTAATCCAATTTTACTTTCTCTTCATATGAACACTAGATATAGTAATAATTCTTCAAGCTGTGATCTTGTCCTAGGGTCAAAGGACTCAAATTCGAGTGTGAACGCTACTACAATGATGGTGGGAAAGTAAAGTAACCCTTCTTTACTCAGTCCCAAAACTTCCTGCAAGGAGGTTTGTCAAAGCGGAAATCAAATTCTCAAACCACCCAGCTAGGCCCCACAAAGGAATAACAATAATCATGCAATACCCGCCTTTTGTTTATTATCTTTTAAAATTTAAAGTGTGTTTGATAAAATTAATTCTAACCAAAATTTTTAGTTGTTATAGTGTAAAGCTCTTATATGCTACAATGATCAAAAAAATTAGTGAGTTATAATATAAAACTCTCATATATTACAACTTTGGGTTTAAAAGTTTAGTTTTAACAACTGATGCAACATTTGTCCAAACATTGCAATACTTATCCCAAATCAGCTTTCACACAAATTACTGGATCACGTATAGACGACTAAAGGGAACAAACCCCACTCCCCCATTTATCTCGTCCATATGAACAAAATTCTTAGAAGAGACAATATTTGTGCTATGACTTGATTCTATTATGAATGCGTCACTTTTATATCGTCAGTATCGAGCAACGTAATTGACACGTGTTAGCCGCGTTAGAACAAGTGAAGCTCGTTTTATACAAGTCCATTTTATACAAAATCCCGTGGTTGAGGAAACAGTGACATACAGCAAGTTGTAATTGCCACCACTCTTCAATTATAAAATGGTCAATCTTCCTGCAGTATTACCCGGTCACTTGCGTGCAATTTGGAGTAAAGAGCATGGAATTAGTGGTGTTGGATGTTTGTTTCGTTTGGATTTTTTATTTTTTATTTTTGGCACCACTTCCTCAATTTAGCATGTACAATATACCAGACGTACACATCCCTCGTGTAAACGGTCTTGGGAAAGTAGAAAGGTTTGTCCTCTCACGAAATAACCCAAACTCCAGGGAACAAAGGCTAGGGCCCCGCTGTCGTTTATAGTTACATTTTTCCAATGCACTCATTTTTTTATTTTTTTTTTGAAGTTGAAGGTAGAGATTCAACTCTTTAGGGTAGAAATTTATTATTAAGCTATGCTTGCAATCACTCTATATACATGTTTGAATTTGAAATCCATACCTGTTATAAAAAATAGTGAAGGGAATAAGAAATGATCATAATTAATAAAAATATTGGCACGTCAATTGTGAAAGTAGTACATGCATAACATTTGTTTATCTATTTTTCTTTACAATACCAGGGTCTGGTCCTTCTTTTTTTTCTCTCTCGTTCACTTCGTGCACCGCCTCAAGAAGAGGACTCAAAGGGAGGAGTCTAGCACCACTTCTAGGCTAGTCTCCAGATTCCCGATCCCATTGAAGGGTGCTTGGGTCTCTTTGATGAGATCTAGACTAGTGGGGTAGGTTTAGGCATGTGTATGCCTGATGATCAGGTCATTTTTGTGCAACTAGTTAATCTGAGCTCATTGTAGCTTGGCTATGAGACGATTGGAGAGGGAGGATAGATCGGTTTTTTCTTTGTTCTTTGGAGGCATGTTCTCTAATTCGCAGAGTTGGGTGGTGGCTGGTGGTTCTAATACATAAAAAATTTGGTTCCTCTCTGATGTCTCTTCGGTTTGTGGGCAATGATATGCCTTCCATGCTTAACCTTCGTGGTGGTCAGCTTACCAACATAGATTCGATATGTGTCTCTTGGGTGTTAACCTTGTGTTTTTTTTTTTAAAATTTTTTTATTCTTTATTTTTTATGTGTTTTTCAACTAAAGACATTGGTGTTTCCCCTATCTAACATATTTCGTTTGTTTTATTGGTTTCTTGTAATAATAACAGAGGTAGTCTTCCCACCTCTTGGTGTTGTTTTTATGTTTAGTTTGCAAGTTTTTGTTCTTAGCAATGTTGTGTTTGGCATCGGTACTTTTGGTTTCTCGATGTCCATTCATTAGAATTGTTTATTGATAATAGTGGTGGTGTATTTGAAAGAGATTTTTTGTGTTCGATAAGTTATGTGCCTCTTTGGTTTCCTCTTGTTGAAACTTTGTGCTCCTTTTACCCAATGAGCCTTTCAGTCAAACTTATTGATAGTTTTGGTTTCGGATCAGGGTTGAATCGTTAAGTACGCTTAGGTCTTTCACATTTAAATTAGTGGTTGTATTTCTTTGTTTTAGATTGCAATTTTCTTTACCTTTTAAAAAATAATAGTTACTTATAGTTTGGTACTTATTGATAAGGGTTAATTTATTTTATAGCACTAATAAAAAATCTTATAAATAATATTGATTTTTGATAAGCCAGTTTTATACTTGTAAATTGGATATTTTTAACTTAATATTTTGTGAGTTTTTTTTGGTATTTTAATTGCTTTTTATTTGTTTTTTGTTTTAGGTTTAAGTGAATTTTATTTCTGTTTCAAATTAATTATTTTCCTTATTGTACAGGCAAAATTAGGTGAATGGTGGCAAATTAGGCAACTTAGAATTAATTTGGGAAACAAAAAGGCTAAAAATTGGAAAAAAAAAACTACTTAAAAAAATTGTTAAAAAATATAAATTGGAAATTATAATCAAAGTTCATAACTCGCCTAAGCACAACTACGACCACCATTCGATCAACCTCAAACGCCACCAGATTTGCACGTGGCATTTAACTAGATAGAGAAGCACATGAAAACTCGTGGGCCCCATACTAACTTCTCAGCCTAAAGTTGGTTCCCGTGTGATGTAGCTCATGGTCTTCTTCGTGCACCTGTCTCAGCTTCCACTCCTGCCTTGCCACTCCAATAGACTAATAGCTTGTTTGATAAAGTTGGTTCTAACTAACTTTTTAGTTAGGAACAGTGTAAAACTCTCAGATGCTACAGTAAAAAAAAAAGTTATTACAGTGTAAAGCTCTTGTATGCTACAGTGTTTACAGTTTCTAACTAATGTTTCTAACCACCATGCCAAACACATTATAAGTCTCCATCAATCTCCACACGACAAGTGGTAGATGCGTGTCAAATTTCTTTTGGGCCCTAAACTCTCCTTTGCTGAGTGGGATTGTGAGATTTAATTAAAAGAATAAAAAACAGTTGCTTTTAAAAGAAACTAGAATTAAACATATGTCAGCTTGCCGACGAAAAGAAAGAAAAGGGCCTATATCTTCCACCGTGCCTACAAGTCGTATTTTTGGGAAATTTCCAACTCTAAATTTTCACAAATTTATGGCCACTTTGCTCAAAGCCTATAAACAAGGACATTTTAGGTTTGTTTAGGTGAGTCTTAGTCCCCAAAAATTAAGAGGCGGGGAGAGATACCTAAGCAATTTCTATCAGATTTTTATTTTTTTTCGGTTTAGAAAATTTCAAAGGGAAAAGATATTTTGAAGATCAAGAAAAGGAGATTGAAGATTGGAGAGTCAGGCTTGGAGACTTGTGACACCTCCGGATGTGTTTTTCTTTCTAATTTTGTATCCTTTTATTTTTGTTGTTTGAAATGTTGGAACCCTTGATTTTTGTTTTCTGGGGCTTTGATGTAGCCAATTCTATAATAATTTAATTTTTATTTATTTTTGCTTTCAAAGATTTATTTTCTAAGAGTTTATCACTTATGTTAAGTGTTTATTATTGTTCCTAAAGCTTTTAATTGTTTGATTACTAATTAATTGATTATGGGACCTTTAATGAGACTGGAAGGTGATTTGTAGAACTAACTTTTTGTGATAGGCATCAAAGGTTTCATAGGGAATAAGAATGTAACAACCTGACTTGCATAGACCTTTGGAGAGTCGTAGATCTTAAAAAACTTTAATGCATTTAAATTCATATAGGGATATAGCGAATTACTACATTAAAGTATTTTTAGGGTAACTCGAGAAGGAGAGTTGAATAGGTTAGGGTTAATCTGTTAGACATGTATGCCCTAAAAATTATATTTTTCAGAAAGGGTGATTGTTGCTCGGTCGGCATGCCGAACTCTCTGGTTCGGCAGGCCGGACGCAAGGTTTGGTAGCCGTCAGCGGGGCAAAAATCAGGTGGCTCTAGCGGCAGGCTAAACTTTTGGTTTGATAGGCCGATTAGTCATGAACCGGTTTCAGATCGTAGGGTAGTGGGTCATAACCAGCAGGCCGATCTTACAGATCGGCCTGCGGCAGAGAACTAGAAATTTCTCCAGAAAATGTGCATTTTTCAATGTAGTTTTAATTTTATTTTTGGGACAATTCTGAGAAACATTAAATTTAGATATGACCAAAAATTTGGAGTATTTGATTCATATGGGATTAAAGACTTGAAGATGGGCATTACATGAAGAAGGACACAGCTTGAGGATTCAAGGATGAAGAATTGATAAAATGTTTCAATTATTTTCTTGTAATCTTTGTTTCTATTCTCTAGGGTGGAGCCATAACATTAAGGCTATTTATTATTATTTTGCATGTAGCTTTGCTTGTCAGCATTATAATATGATTTGCCATGTATATTGATAACATGCCATATAGAATAGGGAGTGCCGCTCAATTAAAATTTGTTCATGCATTTTTTTAAAAATAAAACCTTGATTTCAAAAGATTGAGTGGGAGAAGGTTTTTGAAGAGAGGACCAAAGGCCTCCATCGTTGGTCCATAGGAAGAACATGGTGGTCCCGACCCCTAGGAAGGGATTTCTATCATATACCAGATTGGATCTCTGAGAGGATAAGGTATTTTAGCATGCTTTATGGTTGCACACCCCTAGGTGGTGATTATAGATCATAGATAAAATATTGAAACAATGGTTATACACTCATGTTAATTTTATTATTAACCTCCCCTAGGAGCTCTGTTAATAAAATTAATGGCCCAAGAAACAATTCTTAATATATGCTAGATCATACGGGTCCCGGATAGCATATATTAATTAGGAGGGGATTCATGTTCCTGATTGAATTTGGCATGACTCCCCTAGGAGCTTGTTGAATTTTGAGTTGGGAATTATCGTTGTAAGGCTGTGATATTTTCAAGGTTTTGACACATAAACACATTTGTATGAATGTGCTATCTTACTAAATTATTATGATATGTTTGCTTATGTTTAGTATATGGTTCTTTATTGTAGATTAAAAATGTCTAAAAACGCTTTATCTTCGATACTTGACAAAAACCAATTAACTGGAGAGAATTATAATGATTGGAAACAGAACTTGGATATCGTCCTTTTCTTTGACAAACTAAAATTTGTGCTGAAAACCCTTTGTCCTCCCAAGCCTACGGGAGATTCCACCAATGAGCAATTCCAAGCGCACGATCGCTGGAAAAATACAAACGATCAGGTTTGCTGCTATGTTATGGCAAGCATGAATAATGTGCTGCAAGCTCAACATGAGAATTATGAGACTACTAAACAGATCTTGGATAATCTGAAAGACATGTTTGGAGGCCAGGCCCTAACAAAGCGACAAGGGGCGCTTCAGAAACTCTTGAACCGTGAACAGAGACCAAGGACGTCTGTAAAGGAGCACATGATGTTGGTCATGGGTTACCTCGCGAGGCACAAACCAATGGAGCCGACATTGATGTTGAAACTCAGATGACTATGGTCTTTGAGACTCTATCCAAGGAATTTATTCTGTTTAGAGCTACTTTTAATTTAAGTAATAGATGGGATATGACCTTCATAGAATTAATGAAATAGTTACAGGAGTTCAAACTGCTGATCAGGGAGTCTCCTGCTGGTTGAGAGGCCAATTTGGCAGTTGCTTCTGGTTCCAATCCCAACTCTGGGAATGGAAAGAGGCAATGGGCCAAGAATGAGAAGTCTTTTATTCCTGCGAACAACAAGAGTAAGAAGAAGAAGAAGAAGAACCCGAAGAAGCTTAACTTCTTCTTCTGCGAGAAGGTCGGGCATATAAAGAAGCATTGCAACAACTTCCTTCCTAAAGGGTGTAGGTGTGATGTTCTGTGTTTAGAAACTTTTTTGGTTGAGGAATCTAGTGACATTTAGGTCATAGATTCCGGTGCAACTAATCATATTTGTGTTTCTCTGAAGGGGTTCAAAGAAATGAGAAGTTTGCTTCATGAAGACTTCACACTTCGGATGAGTGATGGATCCTTGGTCTTAGCAGAAGCGATGGGAGGCGTCCATCTTTATTTTGATAATTATAAGAATTTAATTTTGCGAGATTGTTTTTATGTTTTTAAATTTGAAAGGAATTTAATTCCTATAGCTTGTTTATTTAAAGACTCCTATTTGGTTTCTTTTAATAATAAAGTGGTGATTCGTAAAACCAAATCTTTTATCTATTCTGGATGGATGCAAAATAATCTATATTTTATCAAACCTAAGATGGACTTAGTGCTTAATGCTGAGATGAATGATAATAACTCTAAAAGACTTGAAACTTCTCACTCTAATAAGACTTATCTTTGGCATTTGTGCCTTGGTCATATTAACCTAAATAGGATTCAAAGGTTGGTAAGGGATAGACCTTCAAGTCACTTAAAGGTGGAATCTATACCTCAATTTGAATCTTGTTTGGAGGGTAAAATGACCAAAAGACCATTCGGGTCTAAGGGTAATAGGGCCCAAGGGGTTCTAAAATTTATGCATAGTAATGTTTGTGGACCGATGAACATCCGGACACGAGAAGGGTATGAGTACTTGCCACTTTTATCGACGATTACTCAAGATATGGGTATGCGTACCTAATGCAGCACAAAAGCAAAACTTATGACAAGTTCAGGGAGTTTCGGGCTGAAGTGGAAAAACAATTGGGTTGACCTATAATGGCACTTCGATTCGATTGAGGTGGAGAATACCTTTCTGATGAGTTTTTGGGACACTTATTAGAGAATGAGATTTTATTCCATTTGATTGCACTGGGCATTCCACAGCAGAATGACATAGCAGAGAGAAGGAATAGGACTTTATTAGACATGATAAGGTCCATAATGAGTTATTCATCATTGCTTTTATCCTTTTGAGGATATGTACAATAAACTGCACATTATCTTCTAAATAATGTACCTTCAAAATCGGTCCTTAAAACTCCTCACGAGTTGTGGACGGGCAAGAAGACATCCTTAAACCATATTCGCATATGGGGATGTCTGGCTCATTTCCTGTTTAAGGATGCAAATAAGTTGGAAGCACGTTTGGAAGTTTGCATGTTTGTAGGATATCCAAAATGGACTAAAGGGGGTTATTTGTATAACCTAAAGGAACATAAAGTCATGGTTTCAACTAATGCAACTTTCCTTGAGGAGAGTTACATGGACGACTTTAAACCTCGTAGCAAATTGGTGCTTGAGGAGTTAAGCAGTGATCCGATCACTTCGGAGGTTCCGAATGAAACCGTTCCGATCAGTGCAGAAAAACCAAACAAACTTAAATAACAACTTGAGGGGCTTCGATGTAGTGGGAGGATCGGGCGTCAACCCGAGAGGTATATGTTCAATAGGGAGGCCTTCTTGGCTGAACTAGATGAACATGACAAGGATCCTTATACTTACGCAGAGGCTCTAGAGGATGTTGATTCGAAACTCTGGATAGAGGCCATGAACACAGAGATGAAGTCTATGGAGACTAATCAGGTCTGGGAGCTTATGAATCTTCCCGAAGGGGTAAAACCCATAGGATGTAAGTGGATCTACAAGAGGAGAAGAGGAGTGGATGGAAAGGTCGAAACCTTTAAGGCTAGACTTGTAGCTAAAGGTTACATGCAAAAGGAATGAATCGATTACGAGAAAACCTTTTCGCCTGTAACTATGCTTAAGTCCATCCGAATTCTCTTATCCATAGCTATCGCTCTTGACTATGAAATTTACCAGATGGATGTCAAGACGGCTTTTCTAAATGGCTATCTTGATGAGTCCACTTATATGGGACAACCAGACAGGTTCAAGGTCAAAGGTCAAGAAGGTAAGGTTTGTATGCTGCTAAAGTCAATTTATCGACTTAAGCAAGCTTCTCATTCTTAGAACATAAGATTTGATCAAGTGATCAAGACTTATGGGTTCTCAAAAAATGTGGATGAGCCATGTGTTTACAAACACATTAAGGATGGGAAGATGGTTTTTCTGCTGCTCTATCTAGATGACATTCTGCTAATTGGCAATGACATTGGGGCATTGTCATTAGTCAAATTATGGTTAACCAAGTAGTTTGACATGAAGGACTTGGGTGAGGCTAATTTTTTTCTCGGTATCTAGATCTTTCGGGATAGGAAGAACAAAAAGATAGCTTTGTCCCAGGCCAACTACATAGATAAAATTTTCAAGTGGCTTGCAATGCAGGATTTCAAGAAAGGTAGGCAACCATCTAGCACCTGGGTTTGTAATTACTCTTTCTAAGAAAGACTCTCCAAAGTCTGATGAAGAAAGAGAATACATGAAGAAGGTGCCTTATGCTTCGGCAGTGGGTAGTCTCATGTATGCCATGCTTTGTACAAGACTGGATATTTGTTATACAGCCAGGATTGTAAGTCAATTTCAGGCGGATCCAGGACCGAACTACTAGGTTGCGGTAAAGCATATTTTCAAGTACCTGAGAAGGACTCGAGGGTATATACTTATGTATTCGGGTGAGGACTTGACTCCTCTATGATATACTGATTCAAATTTTCAATCCTATTTGGATTCTAGGAGATCGACTTCGGGTTTTGTGTTTACTCTAGGCGGTGGTGCCATCAGTTGGAGAAGTGTGAAGTAAGATTGCAATTCAGATTCAAAGATTGAGGCCGAGTATGTGGCAGCTAGTGATGCTTCAAAAGACGCAGTGTGGCTCCGTAAGTTTCTTGGGATCTTGAGGTAGTTCTTGGTATGGATATGGCGGTATCACTGTACTGTGATAACAGTGCGGCGGTAGCTAATGCTAAGGAACCAAGATTTTACAAGAAGAGTAAGCATATTGATCGAAAGTATCATGTGAAAAAGGACTTCGTTGAGAGCGGGCATGTCACTGTGTGTAAAATCACGTTAGAGAACAATTTAGCTGATCCATTTACGAAGACACTTACTAGTGTTAGACATGTATGCCCTAAGGAGTAAAAAATGTAATAAGTTTTTGGAGACATTTTTATCAATAAAGAATTTATTCATTGTTTATATACCAAATCTTGTTCTCTTTATGTTCATATTTGTTGAATGTATGTTAGGCAAACAATAGTCTAAGACTGTCAGTCTAAACCTTGAGAGTTGGGCATATGATGGATAGATTATGCGAAAGACATGATTGTTAAGGTGATGGCCTAAATCGTAAGATCCGCAATCAAGGAAATAAAGTTGGGCGCTTTATTCATGTAAGGATTGTTATGTTGTCTATATCCCTATTGGGAGATGGTTTGTCTTGACCATCAGAGGTGTACTCCGTGAATAGAAACATTGGCATGTTGTCATAGGTGACAATGTGTTGGATCGGGACATAAAGTAAATTTATTTGGATTAATAATTCTCTCTCGGCAAATCGATTCACTTAGACAATCATTTGTATTGTATCTTAATCCTGGGATGAATAGTGGGTCCGTAGTCTTGACTTGTGTCTTATGATGTACCAAAGGGTGACACCCACATCTTAATAGTGGTATGATGTTGGTACATTGGAGGCGTGGCTCTTGATAGCGTAGACTTATTATTTATAGATATGGAATCCATAGCTCCTCTTTAGGAATAGTGATATACTCTTATATGCGTTATCCTGTAATTGAAAAACTGGAGCGCTCAACCATTTGGATACCTAGGTGTAACCAAATGGTATACTGTATTTAGATGGTAAGTTTTTCGATGGTGAGATAATGAAATGTAAGATAAAAAATAATCGAAAAGGTAAGACAGAACTTGTCCTTAGGCCGATTATGGATAATCATATGGGGATACGATACACTATGATATGTCATGGAGACTTAGCTATACGGGCTTCGTAATTCTATGTAGTTTGAGAGTACAGCTCCAAGCTTTTAGTGGAGTAGCGTTGGAGTTGATAATTATGAAATGTATATCTGGTATATTAGGTTTTGTAATTATCGAGAGCTTGAACTATATAGGTCCATTTGGTCCCTTTTGCTAGCTCACAACAACCTGTCACGATACAGCGTGCTTTTCCAATAATAGGTGACATATGTCAGATTTATCAGATTGGTTAAAAGTTGGAAGAATCAGATAATTCATGTCTATTTATCGGTTGAATTAACTTTGTGATAAAATTGATTCAAGATAAACTTGTTGAATTATTGAGATCGGATAATTCTTGTCTGTTTCTCGGTTTATTTAATTTTGGATAAATTAGATCAAGATAAACTTGTAGAATTATTTGGAATTCATTTATTTTCTTAGAGATTATTTAGATAAAGTTGTTTTAATCAGATAACTTTTCTATTGGGTTATTTAAATTAAAACTGAGACTTTATCCTATAAAATCTTGGGTGAAAAATAAAAGATTCGCTAAGATTTTTATTTGGCAGTTCGGCCTGCTGATCCTCGTGTTCGGCCTGTCGATGAGTGAATGATAAGGTCACGTATTTTTACACAGATTTTATTAGATATTGATATGAATTTGATTATGATTCAAATTTTTGAGACCTAATATGATAAGGACAGACCCTAGACCCAACCTGTATAAATAGAGAGTAAGTTACATAAGTTATTTCATATTAATTGAGAGATTAAGAGTGATACTCTGTTGGTGAGAATCTAAAAACTCCCTGAGGGCTTTTGTTCACAAATCATGAACACTAGCTTTGGGTTCTCTCGATTGGTTGGAAGGAGAGTCACCTAGTGGAAGAGCTGTACGTATGAGCCCACACTCACTCTGATCGTGGATAGAGAATAGCAAAGAAGACCAGTTGATTGAGGTTCTTTTGGAATGTTACTTCACCTCACAGATTGCGGGAGTTCCTCAGCATTCAAAGATTAGTGAGATCTGGTTAATTTATGCATATAGCATGTCAAACTTGTGTTTTGGAAAATACTCTGATGTAAAATTTTCAAAATTCTGCCGCATCCTATTTTCTCAACAATTGATATCAGAGACAGGTTTTTACATAAATTTACAAGTTTGTGATCATATTATATGTATAAATTTTGTGATCTTAATCTCTCCTATGCTTGAATTTAATTTTATAGAGAGCTGGCACTCTAGGTTTCTATATAATTTTATGGTTTCATGGATTATATGGTGAATGTTTATTAATTAATTATGATTGATTAAATTGTTATTTAATTATTAATTAATTAATTAATTAAAACTAGTTATGGTTCCTTAGAGGTTAGAATGTGTATCTAGGTCTTTCGTGCAATTAGATGGTGGACTATTATCTCTGTCTAGGAATTGTTATTTAATTTTAAATTTGTAAGAATTTTGTAATTAAATAATTATTCAGAGAAGACGGATCGAGAAGGCGGATCTAGAAGAATGACGATGATGCTCTCAAGTATTTCTTGAGTCCCTAATTTTATTTTTTGAATTGTTGAAAATGAAATTAATAAATTGCATTAAAAATTATATTTTCTAGAATGAGAGATTTCTGCTCTGTCGGCATGCCGAACCCCACAGTTTGGCAGGCCGATGGTTGCAGATCGGCAGGCCAGATGTGAGGTTCGACAGGCTGTCAACAGAGCAGAAATCAGAGGCTCTGGTGAAAGGCCAAACTTTTAGTTCGACATGCCGATCTTTCATGAGTCGACAGGCCAATCTTCCTGATCGGCAGGCCGATGGAGCATGATCGGTAGGCCGATCACCCAGATCGGCCTGCCAAACTAGAGCTGGAAATTTTTCTAGAAAAGGTGCAGTTTTCAATGTAGTTTTAATTTTGTTTTTGGGACAATTCTGAGAAACATTAAATTTGGATATGACTGGAAATATAAGCATTCGATTCATACGAGATTGAAGACTTGAAGATGGGCATTACATGAAGAAGGATACAGCTTGAGGATTCAAGAATGAAGAATCGATAATTTGCCTCCATTATTCTCTTGTAATCTTAGTTTTCTATTCTCTAGTGTGGAACCATAATATTACGATTATTATTATATTGCTTGTAGCTTTGCTTGATTGCTTTGCTTGTTTGCATTATAATATGATTTGCCATGTATATTGATAACATGTCACATAGAATAGGGAGTGCCGCTCATATTAAAATTATTCATTCATATTCTTAAAATAAAACCTTGATTTCAAAAGATTGAGTGAGAGAAGGTTTTTGAAGAGAGAACCTAAGGCCTCCATCATTGGTCCATAGGCAGAACATGGTCGTCCTAACCCCTAGGAAGGGATTTCTATCATGTACCAGATTGGATCTCTGAGAGGATAAGGTATTTTAGCAAGATTTATGATTGCACACCCCTAGGTGATGATTATAAATCATGGAAAAAATATTGAAACGATGGTTACACACTCACGTTGATTTTATTATTAACATCCCCTAGGAGCTTTGTTAATAAAATTAATGGCCAAAGAAACGATTATTAGTATATGCTGGATCACACTCACATAAACACATTTGTATGTGTTTACATGATTGTGTTATCCTACTAAATTGTTATTATATGTTTGCTTATGTTTAGTATATGATTCTTTATTGTAGATTGAAAATGTCTAAAAACGCTTTATCTTCGATACTTGACAAAAACCTATTAACTGGAGAGAATTATAATTATTGGAAACAGAACCTAGATATTATCCTCTCCTTTGAGAGACTGAAATATGTACTGACAACCCCTTGTCCTCCCGAGCCTATGGGAGACTTAACTAATGAGCAATTCCAAGTGTATGATCGTTGGAAAGATGCTAATGATCAGGCCCACTGCTATGTTATGGCTAGCATGAATAACGTGCTGCAGGCTCAACATCAGGATTATAAGAGTGCAAAGCATGGATAATCTTGAGGATATGTTTAGAGGCTAGGCCATAACAAAGCAGCAAGGGGCGCTTCGAAAACTCTTAAACTGTAAGCAGAGACCATGGACATCTGTAAAGGAGCACATGATGTTGGTCATGGGTTACCTCGCTGAGGCACAAACCAATGGAGCCGACATCAATGCTGAAACTCAGATGACTATGGTCTTTGAGACTCAGTCTAAGGAATTTATTCCATTTAGAGCTACTTTTAATTTAAGCAATAGGCGAGATATGACCTTAACAGAATTAATGAAATAGTTACAGGAGTTCAAACTGTTGATCAGGGAGTCTCCTGCGAGTGGAGAGGCCAACATAGTAGCTGCTTCTAGTTTCAATCCCAATTCTTGGAATGGAAAGAAGCAATGGGTCAAGAACGGGAAGTCTTCTATTCCTGCTAGCACCAAAAGCATGAAGAAGAAGAAGAACCCGAAGAAGCTTAAGTGCTTCTTCTGTGGAAAAGTCGGGCACATAAAGAAGCATTGCAAGTGACATTTGGGTTGAGGAACTTAGAAACTTGTTCTGTACTTAGAAACTTGTTTGGTTGAGGAACTAGTGACATTTGGGTCATAGATTTCGGTGCAACTAATCATGTTTGTGTTTCTCTGTAGGGGTTCAAAGAAACGAGAAGTCTGCTGCATGAAGACTTCATGCTTCGGATGGGCGATGGATCCTTGGTCTCAGTGGAAGCAGTGGGAGATGCCCATCTTTATTTTGATAATTATAGGAATTTAGTTTTGCAAGACTGTTTCTATGTTCCTAAATTTAAAAGGAAGTTAATTTCTGTAGCTTGTTTATTTAAGGACTCTTATTTGGTTTCTTTTAATGATAAAGTGGTGATTCATAAAAACAAATCTTTTATCTGTTCTAGATGGATGCAAAATAATCTATATTTTATCAAACCTGAGATAGACTTATTGCTTAATGCTGAGATAAATGATAATAACTCTAAAAAACTTAAAACTTTTCACTCTAATAAGACTTATCTTTGGCATTTGCGCCTTGGTCATATTAACCTGAATAGGATTCAAAGGTTGGTAAAGGGTGGACCTTTAAGTCACTTAAAGGTAGAATCTATACCTCAATTTGAATCTTGTTTGGAGGGTAAAATGACCAAAAGACCATTCAGATAAGGGCAATAGGGCCGAAGCGGTTCTAGAACTCGTGCATACTGATGTTTGTGGGCTGATGAACATCCGGGCACAAGGTAGGTATGAGTACTTCGTCACTTTTGTTGACGATTATTTAAGATATGGGAATGTGTACCTAATGCACCACAAAAGCAAAACTTTTGACAAGTTTAGGGAGTTTTAGGCTGAAGTGGAAAAGCAATTGGGTAGACCTATAAAGGCACTTCGATCGGATCGAGGTGGAGAATACCTTTTTTATGAGTTATTGGGACACTTATTAGAGAATGAGATTTTATCCCATTTGACTGTGCCAGGCATTCCGCAGCAGAATGGCGTAGCAGAGAGAAGGAATAGGAGTTTATTGGACATGGTCAGGTCCATGATAAGTTATTCATCATTGCCTTCATCCTTTTGGGGATATGCACTATAAACTGCATGTTATTATTTTATGTTAGTTTTAGTGTTATTTTAATTATTTTAATAAATGTTGGTTTTTATGTTAGTTGTGTCAATTTTCATATGTAACTATGTTGGCATGTGATTTTAATGAATATTATTGGTTGTTGCTTGAGAATTCCATATATCAGACAACAATTTGCTGATATGGAGGAGGGAATAATTGGTCAAGAAGATAATTATGAGCTCTAAAAACGGTATCGTTTAATCCCGATGCAAATGGAAAAAAAAAAAAAAAAAAGAGCCACCTTAATGAAATGTGTGTCAAGGTTAAGGTCGAAAAGTATAAAATATATAAATTTAATTTGACAAAAAAAATCAAAGTAGTGGAAAAGAGGGGGATGAACTCTGAAGTTATGTTGGAGTTTTAGTTCAAGAATACATCCTGTAACAATAAAGTATTGGACAAAGAAGACCAATAAGGACAATGTGGAACGTGTTTGGCAAGGTATTATTATATCCTTCGCTGTTCCCGAGACCAGGAGGAAGTCGTTGATGACAAGTGCCTCTAAGATGATGAAGGACTTTTAGTGCAACCTAAAGAAAGCTTTCATTGAAGGTCACGAAAAGGATCCTAATGTTTTCAAGCTCTTGATAAAAGTAATTAAAAACCACCCTTTAATTAATTTCACCAATGGAGGGAGTTTGTGAAATATAAATATAGTGCAGACAAAATGGATATATCTAAAAAAGCAAAAAAGAAAAGAGACAAGTCTATCTCAAGCACTTGTGGGATCGTTTAGGATATAAGAAAGTGGAGCATGAATAGATAAGTAAATTTTTTTTAGGTCATTTATACGAACTTTGTAATCTTTATACAAAGTTTAAATAGCCTTACCTTTTAATGCATACTAGACTAAATAACACCACTATGCTTCTCCTTGTCACGTTATTTGCAAGTTCATCTAACAAAAGAAGGATGAAACTTTTAAAAATCTGAAATGCAGGGAGATTGGCCAACGAATTGTAAGTTACTTCATGTTTTTCACTTTTAGTATTTCAACTTTTGTAAATATAGTTTAGTTTTAAATTGTATTAATTTTGTGATTAATATAGGATAACTATGAAGAACACGCGCCTCAAGGTGCGTTCCAATCTTAAGGGACTCAAGATATATTTTCATTCCACCTAAAGCTCAAAGTCTAATGCAAAGTTGATCAAGTTACGTAGGAAGGTGGAGATGATGAAGTCTAAGTTCTTCGAATAGAAGCAGATCATGAGAAGTCAACTTGAGGTAATTCCACCTCTCACAGGAAAGAAAATGCGGCTCCTATGTTAGAACAATGCACTAGTGCAAAAGCAAGTTGTATAGTTCATGTCGTGCCAACACCACCTACGGAGCCGCCCTCATCAGGTTTTAGTGACGGTGAATGTTGTATAGTTCATTCATTTAATCGTATAGTTCATGCCTTATTCTAACACCATCAACAATCGGGGAAAGTGGTTGTATTTATTTAATCGTTGTTGTTGGAGGAAGGGCATGGATGGATGCTTTCCCTATAGAAGTGCTTCACTGTATTGTAGTTGGGGAAGGTAATGTGTGCACTACAATTAATACATGTTATATAAAGGACGTGCCTTTATCTTTCCCAATAGAGGAAAATAAGGTCATGAGTGATACTCACACAAGGTTTATGGCTTAGCACAAAACATGGTTTCAATTTAGGTCGTTAAGTCAAATAAGCAAAGCTCCGATTGATCAACCCTATCATCTAGATAAAGAGTCTATGGTGCCTATGGGTGAGCTAATCAAGGGAGTCATGCAAAGAAGCAATAAAAGGAGGATGTAATGAAGGTAATACAACCAATGGATAGCTTGAAAAGATTACCTCCAAACATGGCAAGCTTGTATAGTTACTCAAAATAATCCGTGGATGCCTCTAATACAATTATGCTTATATTGCGTGATGACATCACCCAAAGCAATGGTATACCCCTATTTATCACTGTCGAGGACATTAATTAGTTCACTTGCATACATCAGGTATTAAACTATATTTACACTTTTTATTAATTCTCAACAATATGATCATTTTTTTTACTTTTTACTTGTTACTTGTCGTCATCTAACAATCTTTTCTCTTTATATGCAATTTCTTATGGCACTAATGCCATACCTTTAAGTTGCTCACCATGTATGGCTTCATTAGCCCCTATATCATCTCTTATGTGCCAGGCAATGCTGATCTTTCGATTGAAGAATGGGCAAGGATACTTTGTGACTTTTTGGATGAAGGAAGGGTTGATAAATGCTATTTCACACCATATAATAGTGGGGGCCATTGGATTTTGGCCCACATTTACCCCCCAAAAAGATAAGATTTTATGGTTCGATCTATTTGGCCAGGAAGTATGCCCTAACTTCAAAGAATTGATTATATTATGAGTGTATTCTTGTTAACTATATTAGTTATTGCTAGTTTATAACATCTATTTTTGATTGATTGCATTTTAACGCATTGTATTTAGGGCCTTAAATTCATGGAAGTTGAAAAAAAACTACAGTCGTCTTCAACACGCCTCATGTATATACTAAATTTCTACAACCAAATAAGGTAAGCATTTAAGTATAAATATAATATAATTGAATTATAATTGATCAAAATGCATGAATTGTTATTTAAACTAGTATATTCTTAATGTTTGTTTTAGAACACTATAAGAATATGACCTTGTCATTGCTAAAAGGCACAACGTCATTTCTAAAAAACTTTTAGCAACGACATGGTCATCCCTAGAAATTTGTCGCTAATAAGTTTTTGTGATGATATGTCATCACTATTTTAGAAAGTCACAAATCTAAGCTGATGACATCATCATCTATATTTATTGATGACTTTTTAAAATTGCCATCATTAAAATTTTTTTAATTTTTGAAAACTTTTAATTTGAGTTGAGAGTTGCTGCAATTTTTTTGCCTAAATTTATTTGTCGTTGCTAATTTTTTTTAAAAGCAAAAAATATATGTTGAATTGCAATTAAATAATTGATTTTATTTTAATTTAATTTTTTATTAAAAGTATTTATTAATTTTGCAAAATCATATGTTAATTGAAATTAGGTGATTTAAAAGTCCTATAATTAATATAAAGTAACATAACATAAAATACCTAATACAACTCATAAAATAAAATAAAACACACTACATGGTCTAATAGCATGTAAAAAAAAATTAAATAGTAGAAGTCTAATAATATAGAAAATGTCTAATCCATTAACTTTACAATTTTATTATTTTCTTCCTCTTCTTCATAGGGATATGTTAACATTGAGTTTAGGATTGGTTTACTTTAATTGATTTACTAGCTCCACGTTATTGTTTTACATTTGTGTGAGCCAGTTTTGCACCTCCAGAGACAATTGAGTATGCCTGGACTGTGAACCTGAAGATGTGGAACTAGAACCCGACTGTCTCTGACTCAATCTAGGTCCTACTCAGATTCAATGACCCTTCGTGTCCGCAGCCATTTGCAAGTATGACAACGTCATTAATGGCAGAGGCAAAAGAGCTGGATGTGGCCTGCATTGCATGCGTTTGTCTTTCTCGAACCATCTAGCCTTATAATTAAGAGTGAAGAAGAATTATTAATTAACAAGTAAAATAGTTATAAAATAAGATTTTACTTAAAGAGAGGACTATATTTTACTTACATTTGCAGCGTCTATAGCCTCATTTGTCCAACGCCTAGCCTGACAAAAATGTTGATCATGCCAGTTATTGATCAAGGACTGCGATTGACATGTCTTGGAGTTTATCTTTAATGTTGAATTGATGTTAGAGTTCAATTATTGATATTTTGTTTATAATAATATTTATCTAATAAAAGTGCATAGAGTATTTCACCTTTTTGTGTTGACGCTGCGAATAAGATGCTTGCCCTTGATAGGTTGACCATCTTACTTCTTTGTGGTTTGCCACATTCGTTTTGTGATCAAGCCCATGAAAAAGTTACACTTTTACAATGTGTTTTACTAAGTCAAATTTATGGAAAAAAATATTGACAGGGAAACCTATGTCCTCCCTTTGGGACTATACAAAGAGAGTATCATTATCTTTGACAATGTTAGAGGCAACATTAGGTTGGCCAAAGATCAAGGTGTCCAACTCAGATTGCTCAACCTTTAGGTTGAAGTTGGAAGAGTTATCATCTTGTAATAGAACTTAATTTTCAACAACATCAAGTATATCCCAACTATGTCAATGGCCAAGCTGTTCAATAACTTTTCAATTTGGACCGTTGAATAAGATATCGATGTAGAAAACTTGTTGTTCCTGAGATGTAAGTTTGAAAAAATCATCTTTATACCATTGAGCGTTCACAAAAATGCTTGTCTTATTTTTGTACACTTGCATTCTCCTTCGCAACAGGTTAGTATCGAACATCTTGTACCTAAATAGCACCATTAAACAATCATGCATATACGTCTTACACCATGATCAAATGTAAAAAATTTAACTCCATCTACCACACAACTCGAGTATGATAGTACCAGAATGTTTGATCTCGATGCCAAAGTAAATAACTCATTAGTGGCCTCTGACGAATTAATTTGGCATAGATCATACATCTACATCTATTTGCACAAAAAAAATCTCATTGCAGTAATATATTTAAATTATTAAAGTTGAATATGCAAACTAAAATGCAAGATAATAGGTTCGTTTACTTTCTTGTAGAATCACTAGGGAACTCTTTTTATTGGACTTTATTCAAGTTTTGACATCTAGTGGTTTGTAGTTCCCTCATGTGCTCACTAAACAAGTATATAATTTAAAATGCTTAATACACATCTAGTAAGTTGTGAAATATATTACAAAGGAATAGGTTAAGTAGGTGGAACATATTTGATGTAGTTTTCAACTTCTAAATAGTTGTTTAGCATATACCATTGTGCTTTGTTTCTTGTGGCTGCATCTAATGTTGTAGCGGTTACCTTCCTAATTGGACGACATTGGGATTGGAATATAGAATACTGTTGCTTTTGAGATGGATCATTTGGTGCCCAGCTTTTTTATGGCCGATTAAATCTTGTCTTCATGCCACTGAAATATGTTGCACAAAAGGTCAAAGCTTCGTATACAACATATCCTTCAGCAATAGAACCATTAGGTTGTGCCTGATTTTTAACAAACTACTTAAAAGTCCCAATATACAGCTTGAATGGATACATCCATCTCATGTGCATCGGACTTCCAAGCATGGCTTTTTCTAGAAGGTGTAATATCAGATGAATCATAATATCAAAAAAAAGAAGGCAGGAAGATAGTCTTCAACTTCACAATATCATCACAACATTTTCTTGGGCCTTCTCCAAATATGTGGTGTTTAATGTCTTGGCGCACAAGACTTGGAAGAAATTACATAATTTTGTAGTTGTTGTTGCCATTTCCTTTTTCAACAAAGAAAAAAAAAAGAAAAATATCGGTTGACAACAACCATTATATAATCACATGACAATCATGAGACTTAAGCCCAGATAACTTACTACTTGAGTCAATAACATTTTTTTTCTCAAATTGGAGGCAAACCCATCTAGAAATTTAACTGATTTAATAAAATCACCCGTTTAGAAGCTAAACTAATTTAATAAAATACAAAACTTTTTTCTATAAACGGACTCCAAAGTGTTGCTTGCATGTGATTTTAGCCACCGTTCACCATCCTTGTATAAATGTAATTCACGTCTTGCACCCATGTCCGCTAGATCTTTTCATGCTTTGTGTATATCTTTCATCTTTCTTCCAGTGTTTAAAAGGTTCCAACCAAATTGTTACATACATTCTTCTTGATGTAGATAACATCTAGATTGTGTTGCAACAATACTGATAACCAGTATGGTAACTCTCAAAATATAATGACCTTCGACAAGTTTAACCCATGTGGATTACGCTTCCCCTGGATATCTCCAAACTTCATGTGTTTACTCGATAACCCAGCATGAACATGTCTTAGTTGGTTCAAAATTTCTTTTGTCGACTTTACACGTAGTGTACGACCTCTTTCAACTTTCCTGTCAAACTTTTTGCACTTTTTCATTTTATGATCATCTGGAAGCCACTTCCAATGGCCAACATAACAAACTTTACTCATGCAACATCTTGACGGGGTTTCATTATTGCATTTTAGACATGCTTTACCACCCTAACCAATCAAACTAGATAGACTACTACAAGAGGGAAGTCATTAACAGTCCACAGTAAGGCTTTTTATAATTTGAAGGAAGAATTAAAAGTAGCATTGCAAACAACGATCCTATTAGACCACAGTTCTTCCAACTCATCGACGAGCGATCTCAAGAAGATGTCCATATCCTTTCTAGGGGATCTTAGACCAAGAATCAATAGAGTTAGTATTAAGTATGAGTTCTTATACCCAACCATAGAGGAGATTATAAGCAGTCAACACCACAGACCACATATTGTATAAAGTAGTCATATATTCTAAACAATGTGAATCTGTTGGCAGCTAACCACAATCTAACATTTCAACGTTCACTTGCAAAATCAGGGTACTTTGTATTGAAATCTTTCCAAGCCTTACCATCAATAGGATACTGCAATACCCCTTCATCTCTTGATCGACCTCAATGGTGTCATGTCATGTCATTTGCAGTATGACAGAAAGCATACAATCACTCTAAATGGTCCTTTAGAGGGAAATACCTTAAAACTTTGTGTGACATTTTCTTTCCCTTCATGTTTTTGTCTGCCCATCGAGTTTCATTACATACAAGGCATGCTTCCAAGTTAGCATTCTCCTTCCAAAATAATGTACAATCATACTTACAAATATGAATCGACTCATATCCTAAACCAAGTTTCTTCAACTTTTTTGGCCACGTAACGTGAATCGAGAAATTGAAGACTTGGAAGATTATCCATCCACAGCTTTAGCATTTAGTTAAAAGACTTGTTCATCCAATTGTTCTCCACTTTCAAATACATTAGTTTATCCAAAATGTGCAAAGCCAAAGTCTTTGAAACACTAGGGTACAACTCCATCTCCAGCTCTTCAAAGAGATCCTTGTATTTTTCGTGGGGGCCTTCAAAAGTTGTATGCATCTCTTCAGAACCATCAACTTCCCCATGGCCGATGGCATCTTGGTATATTATAAAATCTCATTGGATAGTTTGAAACATCATCAACGATACTTGTAGTGGTTCCCCATTTCTTGTAGTGGAATATACCCTTGTACATGAAAGGGAGACAAAGGAAATGGCTATTTCGTACTAAGGTACATGAGAGATATTATTATAAAAAGGGAACCACAAGCCGTGACAAGGCAAGAATTTTATATTAATGAGCATTTGAGTAAGGTGATAGATGAATGGAGAGAATATGTACAATGATTCATTAATTGAATTTTTATACTTTGTTATTGTTATATTTTGCTATGTTTAATTTTTATAAATTATTACTAATTTATGTCATTAGTGTATTGTGATACCAATGAACCAAAATTGAATACGGGAAAGCCACCCCATAAGTAAAGGGAATAAAATTTGCACTACTTTGTCTAGGGCAACATTAGACATTGAGTTATGGGCAAAACCGTCACCTAAAATATACCTTAGATGATAGTTTCAAGCATAAACCATCGTCTAAAATAAAGCAATATGCACTCTTTATTACCCAGGTAGACATTAGATGATGCTTTATAACTGTCTTCTAATGTGTATAGCTATTACGTCAGTAGATTAGATGACAATTTAGATGACCGTTGGCTAATCTTTAGACAATGGTTATGTCATATAATATCTTGTATGTCCTAGTGACCTACTTGAGATGAAGACAAATAAGTAAAAAGAAACCTATTTCTAGCGAAAGCCTCTCTTAGTTTCTCCCTTAAACCGCTGTACAGATAATCAATCGAACCAAAATCTGGTGCCAAAGAGGTGGACGAAATCAAGAAAATTAGAAAAACAAAGAGAGAGAAAGAGAAGAGAGAAAGGGCGAGAGAAGAAGAATATTAGACCTGCCTTTAACAATGATGGTGACCACGACGAATAGCATCTGACAATGCTGGCAAGCCTGCAACACTTGAATCAAAGATCTTATGGTGCAGATCTTCATTGTGGCAACAAAAAGTCGCCTAGAGATTCGCACCGTTTGATAGCCACCAGAGAGTCACATGGAGATTTGCGCTGTTTTTTTGTTGTGGAGAGTTGTGCGGAGACCCGCACTACTCGATCATCGTTCAGTTGTTGCCGATTGTTGATCGAAGAAAGAGAGAGGGAGGAGATGATAAATAGAAAAGGGGTAGCAGAAAGGAAAAAAAAATTACAAAAAAAGATTTCTTTTTTTTTTTAAGGAGATCAAAATTTATGAAATATATTTTTTTAGTTTTAGAATTTATAGCATAAAAAATTAGATCGGTTAAAAAGGTGACATATTATGTAATTCTTTTTTTTATTATTATAATTGTTGAATTTAATTTTTTTTTTGGCGCAAGAAGTTGACGTTCCAATTCTTGCGTCTTGCATTATGCTCTTCCAGTTGCTTGACTAGTAATTAGCATATTGTAATCTCCACCGTACGCTTCTTCCACACTCCGGAGGCAAACTCAGCAGTCATTCGATTAAGTATTGTTTTATCTATTTCTATTTTTATTAAACAATAGTCAAGTATTGTTTAAATATAAGACGAAACTGCAGAGAAAAAAAAAAAAAAAAACAAGAAGAAGAAGAAGAAGAAATGAGTAGACTAGAAAGAAACGGTCAAAGTAATTGTCTGAATAACAAGAAACAGAATAATGAAGCTTCCTACAAATTATTATGGTCCGGAATATTTGTACCGTTTCATACCCTCTCTTTTCATACTCACCCTAGAAATAATACCAAGTCTTATTATAATTTCCTCTTATAAGCTCCAACCTGTTATCTTCTCTATTCTCCAACTTCTGTAAATTCTTCTTCATCATCGTCATCGTCAAAGATAGATCATGAGTAGTGATCACTATACTAATATTGTGGAGATGGTTGTGAACAGTCTTGGGAAAGGCTTCGACTTGACCTCGGATTTCAGGCTCAAATACTGCAAAGGCACGGAGAGGTTAGTCTTGCTCAGCGACTCCGACGGGAGAGACCTCGCCGTGCCTGGCTTGGGAGCAGTCAGGGGTATTTCCCCCGACATAAAATGCGACAAAGGCGACCGGATTCGGTACCAATCCGATATTCTTGACTTCACTCAGGTAATTTTCCAATACTTCTGTCCAATTCAATAGTAATCCACTGAGTGATCCATATATGTCACGCAGAGATGTTATCTCTGCAATCCCTTTTTTTCTCTAGTAAATGAACTAAGCAAGACTAAAGAGAAGATCAGTCATTATTAAGTGTGATTGCTTTGGACAAATTAAATTGACAGATGTCGGAACTTTTTAACCAAAAATCATCGGTTCCGGGGAAAATTCCATCCGGCTTGTTTAACGCAATGTTCGGGTTCCAAAGTGGATCTTGGCTTAGTGATGCAGCCAGTGTTAAGAACTTGGCTTTTGATGGATGCTTCATAGTCCTATTCAACGTTCATATTGACCGATATCCGCTTGTTCTCTCCGACCATGTCCGAAACGCCGTTCCTTCTTCTTGGGATCCTGGCGCTCTTGCGAGGTAATTCATACCTTTATTATTTTTTAAACTCATCGTCAGATTATATGAGAATCAATTAAATCAAAATAAAAAATAGCGTCATTTTTCAATTTTTTTGGCTTTGGAATTTAATTTAGCTTTTGTTTTGATTACCCCTTTACGTGTTGAAAAATTGTACGGGTGACGATTGTCTGACTTTCGGAGAGACATGTCCAAATCAATTTGCGTGGTGACCAATACCAAAAGCATTTTTTGCAGCTAAATATTTTGACATTCATAATATTGTATGTGCCCAACACCAATAATGGGAAATTTCAGTTGGACTCGTAATGGTAGTATTTAGATTATTAAATTGCTTTAACATAAAGAGATTTAAAGACCACAATTATGGGTGCTGATAATATTGTTTTGTGTATGGGAATCATGACTGATGATAATTACTTGAGAGACAGTATTTCATTTTATTAATCCTACGAATCATGAATGACGTCTATTATAATCAATTTATATAAGACCAACGTAAATCCATTACAGTTGTAAATATCTCTCAAATTCTTTTAACTAGTTGACATCATCTCAATAAGTTTGTGTGGGAAACACTACTAATTATTCAGTTATTCGTATGAATTGTTTATATTATGAAAGTCTAGTTTCCACGAAATGGAGCAGCGTGAATTGATCCATTGGGATGTCTAGATCGATATAATGACGTAAATAACGATAAGTATATGTACTATGTGGGGAATATGGGTTTTCTTTTTCTTTTAGGTTTCACACTTGAACATTTTGACACATAGTCAATCCAACCATAATAGTTCTTTTACTTTTTATGAAAAGATCACGTCGCATGACATATAGCACATACCCGATAGGTCGAATAAAGCTTTTGAGCTCCGTAAAGAGTCGGGAGATGGGTCGAATAAAGCTATTGAGCTACGTAAAGAGTCGGGAGATAGGTCGAATAAAGCTATTTAGCTCCGTAAAGAGTCAGCAGTCAGGACTCTCATGGCACATATGTGGCCTCACAAATACAAGTGGGGCTCACTTGTACTTTATGTTAGGCCGTATATTGAATGGAGTGCATGTGCATTAATGCAAATAGTCCTTAAATTAGAAGATGTTGTTAAACTTTTCTTTCTTTCTGTTTTTGTTTTTTTAACCATCTAAATAGTGCAAGTTTTTCTCCAATATTGAAAATGATAAATATATATATATATATATATATATATATATATATATATTTCTTTTTAGTTACCCCTGTATTACAAACTAAAAACAAATGAAAAAGAAAGCAGCAAGAATATCCTTAGACACACACACACACACACACACACACATATATATATTCTTATTTCTTAACTCCACGTATTTGAGTCACTCCACCATTGGCTGTAAATATAAATTAATTATGCAAAAAGTTGATGTCCCATAAGAGATCGATTTTAATTAATTGCTGAAATAAACTCACTTTAAGTTTTTAACATTTATTTTCTTTACCTAGGTGTGTTACACACACACTAGTCTTCTTCTTTTGACGTATGTTAACTAGGCTATGTTTTTGTTTCCATTTTTTTATTTTATTAAAAAATGCAATGTTTATTTGGAAAAAAAGAATTCATTCATTCATTGATCTTTCTTTCTTTCTCTCTTTCTTTCTTTTCTACGTCCTCCAAAGCCATAGAGAAGAATTAAAAGTCTAACATCTATACCAAGTCAAATTTATTAAAGAAAAAGCGACGTGCTAGCCATTTATTTGTATAAAACTTCTAACTTGAAGAATTTGAGATTTTCTTCTTCTTTTTTTTTTTCCTATTCCTTCTTTCTTAAAAGAAATTTTTTTTAGAAATATAATAGTAATAAGGTTATAGTCATTTTAACAAACTGCGAAAATATCACTGCTTAATAGTCCCTTGACAAACTTAAGTTTGACCATATTTGTTGATTTAGAATCAGTCACATGATCTACATAGGCACGTCACGGTCTTCTCTATAATAGTAGAATGCGTGGCTATTACAAGTGCAAAGAGTCTATTAATACCAAGGATTTCGCCTGGGTTAGGCCAGCTTCTTATCAAAATCGATGCAAAATGTTTGATTTTTTTTGAAGGGGTAACTTTCATTAAGACTAAGAAAATTACATAGTCAGACTCAAACAACTACCCACGCTGAAAGACTTCAACATCTTAAGATGGAGACTGAAATCAAGTATCGAGACCCAGAGAGAAAAACCTGCTCGATACAAACAAAAGAGCTCGCCTAAAGCTCTTTTCTAGAACCCACATTAGTCGATGGGAGAGACCCAACGACCAAATCCAAACATTTCTCAACGAGGATACTCACATTAAGGCTTAAACTAAAGTCTAGCCTAACCACTAAACATCTTTCATCGTTAACAGACGTAGGAGACGTAACTAAACTAGGAGGTGGGGTTATTTCATGCAAAACAACGAAACAAAAACAGTATAAACGTAAAAACATCACAAGCTTGGAAGAAACACCCGGCTGTGGAAGTCCCTCCGCCCCTATCTAGTCTCCCCTGGTCCAGGCTCCGGTGACCCATCCCAATGCCCCACTCCTAGTCCAACCCGAGCTCCAAACAGCTGGGACCAGTGCCACCCTCGCCACGATGCTACCCTGCTTCTCAGTTGTAGCTGAGACCTAGACAGCCCCAGCCATCCTATTCTCCCACGGGTCCGTTTGCCTTCCCCTTTTGGCCACATTCGAGCATGGTAGAATCAAGTTCAATCGAAGAAGATTTTCGGTTGATTGTAAGAAAGTGAGTCTAAATTGATCTCTGTTTATATTTTTGTTTTGCAGTAAAAAAAAGATAAAGGCTATTCGAGTGAGCCTTGCACTCCTTAACAATGAAAGGAAAAAAAATTAATTCATCGATGATCCCCTCCACTCTCAGATGCTGCTCTTATTCCATTCCCTCCCTCCATCATCACGCCTTCCAAGGATTAACCGACTCCACCAACAACTTCCCTCCTAAAAACTCGGTCTCTCACTTCTCCACGTCACCTTCCTCCTTAACTAATCATCATCTTAGACAATTCTTTTGCCAACTCAGCAGTCTTCCCTTTTACACCCCTTCTAGCATACGTAAAACGTATTGGGGGTCTTGCACAGCTATTCCTTTTGCTCATATCATTACCCTCCCCCCAAAGATGCACCTTGTTCCCAAGGTGAAATTCAGGAAAGAGAGCATCCACCACCTCAAAAGTCTCCCAAGTGTCATCATGAGAAGGAAGGTTAGCCCAATGGATGAGAACTTCCAAACCTGTTGATGCACCTTGACGTGATTGTCTCACCCCCCGAAGCTCAGCATGGGTAGCAACTAGCTCTAAGTCCGATGTTAATTGTGTAGGTAGGGAATTAGAGGAATACTTACTTCCCTTGGCTGCCCGAAGTTGCGACACATGAAAAACCGGATGGATGGCAGTTGAAGACGATAAGCCACAGACCCAATTTTCTCAAGAACTTCGAATGGTCCGTAGTATCTAGGGGCTAGCTTTTCAAACTTTCGCTTAGCCAAGGATTGATGTCGGTATGGGCGTAGCTTGAGAAATACCAGGTCTCCAACAGTGAAGTTTACCTTGCGGCGTTTTCCATCCGCTTGGGCCTTCATCTTTTGTTGAGCCCTTAGGAGATGTTTCTTCAATTCCTCTATAAACTCATCTCTCTCCTTTAACTCCTGATCCACCGTGGCTACGGGAGAAGCCCCTAGTGTATATCGAATTATTGGGGGTGGGTCACGACCGTATAGAGCACGAAAAGGCGTAGTATTAGTTGCAGTATGGAAGTTGTGTTATACCAGAATTCAGCCCAAGGAAGCCAACGAACCCACTGCTTTGGAGCATCTGATGAAAAACATCGTAGATAAGTTTCGAGGCAGTGGTTCACTACTTCGGTTTGTCCATCCGTTTAGGGATGATAGGCCTTGCTTCGCAAGAGAGAGGTGCCCTGCTGCTTGAACAGTTTCAACCAGAACAAACTCAAGAAAACACGGTCTCTGTCCGAGACGATAGTGCGAGGAATGCCATGTAAGCGCACTACTTCACGGATGAAAACCCTAGGCACCGTCATAGCCGTATAAGGGTGCGTAAGTGGAATGAGGTGAGCGTACTTACTTAATCGATCAACGACAACAAGAATTACGTCAAACCCATTGGACTTGGGCAAACCTTCAATAAAGTCCATGGACAAATCCTCCCATACCTTGTTAGGCAAAGGCAATGGCTGCAACAATCCGCCAGGTGCTAAGGCAGAATATTTGTTATGCTGGCAAACTTGGCACTTGGCTACATATTCCATCACATCGGTTTTCATGCCAAACCAAAACCAATCTACCGCAATTCGTTGATAAGTTTTTAGTACACCAGCATGCCCCCCCATTGGTCCGTCATGATGGAAACGAAGTAAGTCAGCAATAAAGGGAGAGGAGCGAGAAAGAACTAAATGACCTTTGTGAAGCAACCGGTTCTGCTCAACTGAAAATCCGGGGTGAGCCTTGGGATTGAGCTGAAGATCTGCCTTTATTCGCACCAACTTGTCATCTAATGCGGCTTCTTGTGACAGCTCCTCTGTATTAAGCACCATTGGGACTAAAATAGCTCCAAAACCAAAAGCTACGGGTACACGTGAGAGTGCGTCTGCCACTTTATTTTCCCTTCCTGCCTTATATTGAATCTCAAAATCATAACCCAGCAACTTTGTCAACCACTTCTTATTATCCTCACTAACCACTCGTTGCTCCAGTAAGAACTTTAGACTTTGCTGGTCTGTACGGATGATAAAGTGTCTGCCCAACAAATAAGGGTGCCATTTCTATACTGCCAACACAATAGCCATCAATTCCCATTCATACACTGATTTAATGCGGTTCCGTGGAGAAAGGACCTAACTGAAGTATGCTATTGGTCGTTGCCCTTGTGTCAAACAGCCCCCACACCGACATTGGAAGCGTAAGTTTCCACAACAAAAGGCCGGCTGAAATCAGGTAATGCCAGAACTGGGGCTTCGGTCATTTTTTGCTTTAGAAGAATAAAAGTTCTTTCCGCCTCTGCATTGCATAGAAAATTATCTTTCTTCAGAAGATCCATCAAAGGAGCAGCAATAGTCCCATATCCAGCCACAAAATTGTGGTAGTAACCTGTTAACCCCAAAAAACCACGTAGTGTTCGCAGGTTAATGGGAACCGGCCAGTTTTGCATTGCATTGACTTTGGATGTATCAACAGCCACGCCCTGCCCGGATATGACGTGCCCCAAATACTCCAAACTAGATTGCCCAAATATGCATTTCTTTTGATTGGCATACAGCTCCTGATGACCAAACTACCTGAGCACCCCATCCAAGTGAATCAAATGTTCTTCCATTCGTCAAAAAATACCAAAACACATTTGCATAAATACGGCCTAAATACCTCATTCATGAGAGATTGGAAGGTTGTTGGGGCGCTAGTGAGGCCGAAGGGCATCACCAAAAACTCATAATGACCCTCATGAGTGTGAAAAGCTGTCTTGGGCACATCCTCGCTGTGTACCCATATTTGGTGATATCCCGACTTAGGATCGATTTTTGAGAAAATAGTGGCCCCATGTAACTCATCTAGGAGCTCATCAATCACTGGAATTGGAAAACAGTCTGGCACTGTTTCGCGGTTGAGAGCTCTATAATCTACACAAAATCTCCAACTCCCATCTTTTTTTTTTGACTAACAACACCGGACTAGAGAATGGACTAACACTTGGTCGAATTATGCCGGCGGCTAACATCTCTCCTACTAGCCGCTCAATCTCTACCTTTTGAATATGTGGGTAACGGTATGGCCTAACGTTTACTGGAGATGACCCTTCCTTGAGCACAATAGCATGCTCCTTTTCCCTACTTGGAGGTAGCCCTTTTGGCATTTGGAATATGTTTTCCCAACGTTGCAGCACTGCCTGAATTTCTACTGGCACTCCCTTGGTCAAGCTTGACGAATCCACATCATGTTTGTTTATTTGCCTACACTCCAACAAGATTCCAAGGCCGTCATGCCTCGTGGCTCTTTTCATTGCCTTCAAAGAAATAGCCATTTTACATAAGCTCGGATTCCCTTGCAAACAAACAGTAGTCTCTTCTATGCGAAACTTCATGGTTAAGGCCGACCATTTTACCTGCATTGCTCCCAAGGAAGCTAACCACTGCATCCCTAGAATTACATCTGTGCTCCCCAAATTAAGAGGTAAAAATTCTTCCACTACCTCCAGGTCTTGCAACGAGAGGACCACACCCCTACACACTCCTTCTCCTCGAACTGACAATCCGGTACCCATCACAAACCTAGTGTTGTCGATTGGCAATCCCAACTTCTTAACCAAGTCCATTGATATGAAATTATGCGTGGGTCCACAGTCAATAAGGACCACGATGTCTTGATTTCTAACCAAACCCCTAAGCTTCATGGTTCGTGGGGTTGTAAGGCCCACCACCGAGTTCAAAGTGACCTCAACCACTTCCTCTGGTTCTCCTCTTTCCTCAGCTATTTCCACTATTTCTTCTTGTGACTGTTCATGCTCGTCCTCTTCTTCTTGTATCACCAACACTTGTAACGCTTGTTTGGGGCAGCGGTGCCCTAGAGAAAATTTGCCATCACACCTATAACAAAGTCGCTTCTCACGCTTGACTTGAATCTCAGCATCGGTCAATCGCCTGAATGGTACCGTAGCATTCACCTTTGCTTTTTCCATAATTGCTGATTGTTTTGAGGACTCAGACACTGAATTCCTTGGTGTGTAGTAGTCATAGTTAGAAGTTCTAGCCCAATTACTGGCTGGGTTGGATTGTACTCTATTGGGCCTTAATTGAGTATTTTTGTCTTCTATGCGTTGGGCTAAATCCATAAGTCGTCCTAATCCTTGGGGTTTCAAGACCCTTACCTCAGCTCTTATATCTGCATGTAAGCCGTTGATGAATACACCCTCCAGCACTTGTTTTGACAGTTCCACCAGCGGGGCAGCTAGCATTTCAAACTGCCGACGGTAATCCTGGACTATGGTTTCCTGCCAGAGAGCTAGCAGTTTTTTGCATTGATTTCCCTCTTGGGTCAGTCGGAATCGGTCCAAGACCATCCCCTTCAACTCCTTCCAACTTCGAACAGCCCAGCGGCCATCCTCCCACTGGAACCAAGCCAACGCCTCACCGTCGAGACTGACTACTGCGACCTCCAGCTTTTCGTGCTCGCTCAGACGATTGAGCGCGAAGTACCTCTCGACTCCGTTCGCCCTCCTCCTTCAATTCCTTCTCGTAGTCCAGGAGTCTCCTGCTTACTTCCTGATTCACCACTTCCAAGAGTAAACGCGGGCTGGTCTAGCAATTCACTCATGGTCGTTGGCATTACTCCCGAGGTACCCTCACCAACTCATCGTTTCCTCTCTCCAAATTCTGCCAGTAACTTTGCCATTCCCTCTTCCAAACGTGAGATCTTCTTCATGTCTGCCTTGATCTCTTCTAGTTTATGTTGAAAAGCTTCCCTGCCAGACTCCATCTTCTCAATTCTTTCTTCCAATTTCTTCGCTGCCGTTGCCATAACGATGATCCGTTCCGTCAATTTTCCGTCGATCAGAACCGCTCTTATACCAATTTGGTAGAACCAAGTTCAATCGGAGAAGATTTTCAATTGATTGCAAGAAAGTGAGTCTAAATTGATCACTGTTTATATTTTTGTTTTGCAGTAAAAAAAAGATAAAGGCTATTCGAGTGAGCCTTGCACTCCTCAACAATGAAAGGAAAAAAAATTAATTCATCGATGATCCCCTCCACTCTCAGATGCTGCTCTTATTCCATTCCCTCCCTCCATCATCACGCCTTTCAAGGCTTAACCGACTCCACCAACAACTTCCCTCCTAAAAACTCGGTCTCTCACTTCTCCACGTCACCTTCCTCCTTAACTAATCGTCATCTTAGACAATTCTTTTGCCAACTCAGTAGTCTTCCCTTTTACACCCCTTCTAGCATATGTAAAACGTATTGGGGGTCTTGCACAGCTATTCCTTTTGCTCATATCAGAGCACCATCCCTCAGATTGGCGTTGAGCCCCCATACCACAACCCAATCGTGCCGCTAGAACCGCCTCCTTTCTTGCCGGCGCAAAAAACCGCCGGTATCCTATTCGCCTCGTCTCGGTAGACGATGGAGATCTCTGCTGTCGTGAGCTTCCTCTCCAAGCCTGGTCTCTACATGGCCTCCTCCTCTCACAGATCCAAGCTTCAGCAACTCGCCTGGAGGTGCTGCTGGGCTTTAGACCCGAAGTGAGAAGAGGCGGTGCCACACCTCACAGAAGTTTTAGAGAAAACCTTAGCAGAGAGCTTACCATAGGAAAAGTGAGAAAACTTTCGAAACTCATCCGGCCCACTAAATGTTGTTTGATTTGAGTTACTTTTGTTAGGCGACATCAAACATCTGAAAAACGTTGCAAGGCAAGGCGGTACTATTAATCGAAGGATTACTTTAATATTTTTATTGGATGATATTTACATCTCTAATTTTTTAATTTAATAGCTGGAGAAAATTATGATGACAAAAGAGAAAGCAAAATAGAATTTGTCATGTTTTCTGGTCCGAGATGTGACGCAGTTGGTTATGTTGGTGAGTTACACTCTGTGTTCTTCCAGGGTTTCCAATTCTGTCTCGTCACCTAATTCACATGACTTTTAAAGCCACATTTAAATTCTGTGTTAACTAGTTGAAACTGTAATAAACAGACAAAGACAACTGTGCACTTTCTTATTATTATTTATTTATTTTTAAAGTTAACTTACGCTTTTACAGACTTTTGTCTGTTTGGCGATATTCAGAGCAAATTTTGTAAATTTCATTAGCAATTTTCGTCAATAGTACTATCCACAATCTCACATTTTTATATACACAAGTTGCTCGACGAAATAATTAGTAATTTAGTGGTCAGTTTTGGTTTCTCAAATGGTTGGTAATTTACTCAACTTAATTGGCAGAAATATGAAGACCAAAATAGGACAAGTTTATTAGAAATTTTAATATGTGTGATTTATATGATTGAAGTTGTGATATTTGGCAGATTTATAGAGAAATATGGGACTCACATAATAGTAGGATTGGGCGTTGGTGGTCAAGATGTGGTGCTAGTTAAGCAAGATAAATCTTCCAACTTGGAACCCTTTGAGCTCAAAAAACACTTGGATGAGCTTGGAGGCCAGCTTTTTACTGGCACATGTAATTTCTTTCCATGTCTCTCTAAAACCAAGGAGAACAAACAAAAGGTTTACAAGTAACTCTGAATTTAGTTTAACTTTTGCAAGTCATATATGAATTTTTCTTTTAGCTTGTTATAATTTGGCTAAGGTTTCTTTGCAGACACCACCGGCATTCAATGTGTTCGATCCTCGGTCCATCGCCGTTAGCAGCTTCATGTCCATGAACACAAAAGATGTACGTTCGATCAAATACAACTTTGAAAATTTTACTTATTAGGCTGCGCTAATTTTAGAAAAAGTAGGACATTTAATTTTCATAAGGGTTCTTGGCATTTTACTCCTAACTTTTCATACTTTCCAATTACACTTACAATTTTAACAATTGGTCCTAAACTTATAAAACCGTCCTACTGTGATCCAAATTAATAAGGTCAAGGTTATTTGTTAAAATCAAAAGTTTAGGAGCAATTTCTTAAAGCACGAAAAGTAGTAAAGTGTAAAAAAATGTGAGGCGTATTTGAGCGCAAGCGCCAATTTAAACACAGTTGATTATGAAAATATGATTTTGAACACGGCTAATTAAATTTGATATTTTCATTTGTGGAAAGTCTAGCGAAGATAACTAGCTTATACTAGTTTTTAACTTATGACCCCGATTACAGTTCAAAAAATATATATGAACATGAACGCTCAGGAGTGTTTCAAAAAATTAGATGGCCAATTTTTGCCATCCTTCTTTAATAAATGGATGCTTTTCTTTAAAAAAATTGAATAAATTTTTTTTGTTGGGTTTTACAGTGATTAAATAATGATATACTAATGGTCATATCATTGATAAACCAATTTATTTTAAATTTTCCAATGGTTCACTTAGAGACAAGTAAATTATTGATTCAAAGTAGTTAATCACTTATTGATATTGGTATATTAATGATAAGCGATTAAAATTAATCAATTATAAACAACCAAGTTAATTAGTAATAAATCACAAATCAATCTGTCACCAATTATTATTTCTTAAAACCGTAATTTTACTGGGATAAAAAGGGCTTAAAAATTGGCCATTTACTTTGAAATCTAGTGGGATTCTAACAAATAACATTGAATAGTAAATGTATTTGGAGAGTCAAAAGCTTATCTTATTTGGCATGTGGATGTGTTTGTTGGAAGAGAGTCTTTTATATTTTATACATGTCAATGAGAACATCTAAGCAACCAATAAAACATTGTCCAAAAGTCATAACAGAGATTGATATAGACTAACATAATTTTCAGGGTATTACTGTGATATGCTCAAAAAGAGGAGGTGATCCATCCACCAATAACCATTGCGAGTGGCTAATAACAGTTCCATCCATGCCAGATGCAATTAATTTTAGCTTTATTCCCATCACTTCTCTTCTTCAAGGCATACCGGGAAAAGGGTTCTTGTCTCATGCCATCAATCTCTATCTTCGATGTAAGCCTGCAATCATATATCTTGCTTCTTTCTTTTGCTAGTTTTGTCCCAATAACAATATATATATTACCCTTTTTTATATAGAGTAATCTTATTTAAGTTTATAAGGTTAAAAATCTGCTATTAATGAGCAATAAGTCTTGGTCTAAAAAATACACTACACGTTAGATTGACGTTTTAGAATTTTATGAGTGTGTGGTTTTAACTCGATGATAGAGATGAAAAGGAATTTTCTTTTCTTCGAGTTCATTCCCTTTTATTCATATGCACGATGATGAAAGACTTGAGCATTCTTTGGATGGTGCTATGTGACATCATTAATCTTAACATGTAGGATCTGCCTAATTGAGTAATAGCACTCGACACTGATAATCTATCTCACCTTTAAAATTCTACTCTTCCAAAAAAAAGGCATTATTTTCATTAGCTTGATGAATTTTTTGGAAATCAAATATCCATTTATCAAGAAGCTGATACTTTTTGTTTTATTTTATTTGTTTATCTTTTTTTGTAAAAGATAAATAGAGTAAAACTTATCTCTCTTATGATATGAGGATTCACAGACTTAAATAGACTAAAATTAGGTTTAAAATTAATGTTCCAACCACTACTACAAAACTACTCTTATTACACATCATTTGTTATTTGTAATTGTTTACTCACTAACAACTAATTGCATTGATTAAACAATTGTTCTTTGTTAACCTAACATTACAAAAATACACATTTGGGTGCAGACAAGCCTCCTATAGCTGATCTAGAGTACTTTCTGGACTTCCAGTCACACAAGGCCTGGGCACCCATTTACAACGACCTTCCTCTGGGGTCCACAACAAACAGGGCTGCCAAATCACCCGCAATCCACTTCAACATGATGGGTCCCAAGTTGTATGTGAACACTAGTCAGGTACTGATCATTCTTTTGTGAGCCAAAGAGGTTATGTTTATTGTTCTGGTTGTGCCTATAGAATCAAACTGGCATCTTGTAATCATCAGGTTATGGTTGGACAAAGGCCAGTCACGGGAATACGCTTCTATCTTGAGGGCATGAAATCCAATAGGTACCTACTAACGATCACTTTTTTTTGGAAAGGACATGATTAGTCTAATCCACTTTTTTCAAAATAGAAAGAAAAAAAAAATCTTTTTGATGGAATTTGGAAAGATGGTTCGAATCAAAAGTTGCAATTGAAAACATTTGAGTAATTTAAATATCATATAAGAAACATTGTAACAAAACTGGTTTGAACTGATATCTTTTAGTTTGAAATATAACTTTTTAGTTCGAGCTATAGTTCTCAAACTGGCTTGTTATAAACCCAACTAGCTGTTATTTGAAGTGCTTGTAAAAAGAATAAAGAGAAAACGCCATGTCAACTAAGTCATATTATGAAAATTTTGAATGCCAAATTTAGATGACGTTTATAATGTTACGATAAAAATTCTGTTGCAGGCTAGCCATTCACCTACAGCACCTAACAAACTGTCCAATTAAGTTCCAAAGCAAGATTGAAGACACAACAACGTGGCGAGGTTCGGAAGACATAGGTGATCATGATCGGTATTTGGAAGGAATCAACGGAAAGAAGTTCTCCCACATTTGCACAGTACCTATAGAATATGAGCCCCAATGGATCACCCAGGAAAATGCGGCTTTCATTGTCACCGGAGCGCAACTCCATGTAAAGAAACAACAATCGAAAAGGGTTCTTCATCTCCGCCTCTTGTACTCCAAGGTCTCGGGCTGTTATGCAGCTCAATCTAGTTGGACGGAAAGCTCTTCAGCGTTTTTCCAAAAGTCTGGCATTTTCTCTGCCATAAGTATGTCCTTCTCGGGTAGCAACCAAGTGGTCAAAGAGAAAGAACCGGAGGTGATTGTGGATTCCGCCGTCTATCCGACGGGGCCTCCAGTTTCCCAGCACGCACAAAAGCTTCTCAAGTTTGTAGACACATCACAATTATGTAAAGGACCACAGGACAATCCTGGGCATTGGTTGGTCACTGGTGCTAGATTGTACTTGGAGAAGGGGAAGATAGGTTTGCATGTAAAGTTCTCCTTGTTAAACATCTCTTCCTAAGAAAAGTTGCTCATAATCAAAGGATAAAAAGTTGATTTTTTTTTTTTTGAATGCCTTACGTATTATTTTCTCAATACGAATTATATTGAGAAAGCTATATCCCAAGCTACATTAAGAAGCAAGGAATTCATTGGTAATAAGAACTATACATATGACTATTGGTGTCGATCGATTCTAACAGACCCAAGTAATTCTAGCTCATACATCCATCCATTGCCTATATAAAGGGCTCCCTCTTATCCAAAAGGTTAGGTATCACTCAAATTTATTTTAATGTGTTAGGTTTTGTGTGGTTAGAGAAATGGGAAGAAAGAGTGTCTCTTTTTTGATAGAAAGACAGAAAAGTAAGAAGAGAGATAGGCAATAAATAAATAAATAAATAAAAGTGGTAGCTTGAGGCTTAAACTGTAGTAAAAAAAAAAAAAGAAGATCATCACAAAAACTCAAAATTCAAAAATAAATAAAAGAAATTCAAATTTAGACCTCAACCACGCCTGGACATGACGTATGCGAGCCCATGCGCATCAACAACCAACAGATTGTCTAGCAGCGCAACGCTACCCCGGTTGGTTATCACAAAAAAGTCAAAAATTCAAAAATAAATTAAAGGATTCAGTTTCTTATATAGAACCTTATGCAAATTTCTATTCTGACTGTTTGACATCGTTTGAAATAAAGCTTGAGTACTTTTATTTATACTTGACGAAAACTATTTTATTTGTAACTCATATTATTATTATTATTATTATATAGAGATTCAATATCAGTTAATGTTTTTATTTGTTGTATGAAAATATCATATACAGAAGATATAATTAAAGACTTAGCATAAATAGAGAGTTCATCAACCGGTGAACTCGAAGTTGGGCATTTTTATTTCTGACAAGATTGTGGTTTTGTCTATCACCTAATTAGTGAACGATCTGATCTGGGCTGTTATAACTAATTAGACAAACGATCTATTCTAGACTGTTATAACATGATTATAAGTATAGAGACACTAGTGCAGTAAGAATATATTGAACACGACCACAGTATAACTAACTCTTTGATTAATTTTGTTTATATATAATGAACTTATATTCTATTATTTTAATGGACCTCAATCCTAAGTGAATGGTAGCTCTAAACTGTGTTATGTCTTTTAATTTATGAATAGGTGAGATCTATTATAAACGAACAAAGTTTTGTGGAAAACTCTAGCTTACAATGTAACAATGATATATAGAGAAAGTTTAAAGCAATCAAATAGAGAAGACAAAGCACAAAATTGAAAAACAAAAAAACTAAAGTGGTGCTTGGGTTGTTTTATGTTTCTAATTTTTTTAAAAAACAATTTTTTAGTTTCTTTTTAGAAAACAAAGATATTTGACACTGTTTTTAAAAGCAATTTTCAATGAATAAAAAATAAAAAAAAAATGTTTAGATAAGAAAAAATTATTCTCAAAATCTTTTTTTTTTCCTCATGTAAAAAAATTTTGATTGCCAATTGCCATTGGCGATAGGCTGGGATTGCTATAGAGGTGGGGCCACTGGGTTGAGATCTTGCCAGGATTGTCCTCAAGTTGAGCCAGTGGTTCAATTGGCGGGGATTTTTGTTAAGGTTAGATTGATTGACTAGGATTAAAGTTGAGGTTGATTTGACTAAGATGTGGGTCTTGGACCAACAATCTGAACGCGATATCCTTCCCGTCGTTTGATTCCAACATAGGCTAGAACCCCATCAGTTTGATCCTAGTGTGAGCCCTAGCTTGTTGGTCCATTCTTGGTGTGGGTCCTATTCTATCATCTTGATCGTGGTACAGGTCTCGACCTGTCGGACTAATTACGACATAGTTCCCATCCTATTAGATTGATAGCGACATGTATCCAAGCCTATTGGTCTGATCAAGGTGTGGGTCTCAACCTATCGGACCAATCACAGTGAGTGTCCCTAACTTGTTGATTCAAATTACGATGCAGGTTGGCTCATTGGACTGATCGTGATGCGGTTCCCCACTTTTTGGTCTTAACACATGCAAGCCCGACAAGGACCTTGCCTGGTCAATCTCACCATGGCATGGATCCCAACTTGTTGGTCCATTCACATAGTGGGTCCCGACCTACTGGTTGGATTGTGGTGTTGGTACCGTCTTATCAGTCCATTCACAACGTGGGTCCTAGCTCGTTGGTCCAATTTTAACATAGGATCTTGGCCAATCGGGTCGATTTCGGCATGAGCCTTGATCCATTGATCTTAGAGAACAGAGTAAAATGTTGTTTTCTTGCTTGTTGTTTTGTTCTTAGATAACCAAAAAAAAAAACAAACAAAGAACATTTTGTTGTTTTTTGTTTTTTAGTTTTTTATTCAAAATTTTTAAAAATGGTTCTCAAAGAACAATTGCCAAACACTAATGTAAACGTTAGATCTACAATCAAATATAAATAGCATTAATACAAATTGTTGTATTTCTTATTAACAGATTTGGGCCCTCAGATCATCGTTATTGGATCTGTTAGCTTCAAAACAAATGCGTTAGATTGAATTGCAAAGAACAACGAATTAGAATCAAACAAAATGAAACAATGCTATGAAAATAAAAATATCACACTAGGATTTATAGTTTTTCACTCTGTTATAAGAGCTATGTCTACTATTCTTTACTATAATATGAACTTGAAGTATAGATTACAAGAGAACACAGATAAAATGAGTAGTAGATTTGGTAGAGTTTCCGTATATTCTGTTTTTCGTGTGTCTACAATGAAGAAGTTATCTTGTTATATAGGCAGTAGGGATGAGTCATGGTCTCCAACTATCTGGCATTGTGGAATAATGCATTAGAAATAACCATAATAGTGGGACACGGGTCAATCTCTGATAGGCTAAAGAATCATGATTTCTCCACATTTTAGCTTATGGTTGGACATGCTAATAACTGTCAATTCATGCTAACAGCAGTCGGTTCGTAATAATCAATCTAATCAAACGAAAGCATAGGAAACTGACTTGAACGTAATCTGAATACACTCGTTATGGATAAGTTTGAATCGATGGATCTAATCATAGTCTCAATTTGACTCGTACTTCTCACGACGATTCATTGAGTCACTTCGCTCTACTCGACTCCTTTTATTTATCATAATGGGCTGTCATTTTGGGCTTGTGGACAAATTGGGCTTGACCAAATTGTACCCCAACAGTTAGCCCCCCACTCGATAGTTGATGTAATCGACCACAGGAGTGATTGGATATTAAACTCTAGTTCGATAACACGTCACCTTGATTGAGATTTTGTGTTCATACTTGAATCATCACCTTTCCTCAAAAAACCAAGGTACTCAACTACCTTTAACATGTGTCACAACACATTGGAAGGGTCAAAATATCTCTGTTGTGCTGACGTATGCACCTGATTCGAAAAGACACCGCCTTAGTTTAAGTGGGAATTCGAAATGACACAAAATCTTGGCCCTTAGATTATTTTGTTCAGGAGCAACCTCAGCCGCTGATCAGACTCCTTCAGACAGTATATAACATACATTTTCTCTCTCCTCTTCATTTTGCTTCTTCTTCTTTGAACCCAAGGCTATTTTCCTCTGCTTTCTCGAGTTTTCTCATCAATTTTTAGGCAAGTTTTCTTTCTTTTCTTTTGATTTTCTTGTGATTTTCTTTCCATAATCTTATTTCTCTTTCAATTTTGAGAGTTCCAATACCAGCTCTATACCATTTTCTGAGAAAATCCACGATCACTTGGCCTGTTTGGCTTTCGTGAGTTTAGAATTTTTATGAATTGTTGAGGTTCTTCAGATTTTAGGATTCTTTAGCCCTTAGATCTTCAGAGCCCTAGATCTCCTTTGGAAAACTTTTTTCTATACAAATGTCGAAAGCGATCTCCATTGATTTGAGCACAAGCAATGGTGAGGATCCCTGGTAGAGTAACGACAAAAGAAAAATCGATGAAATGATTTGTTAGCAATCCATAATCGAACCAAGTTCAAGAGTTGGTGGCGCTGGGACCAACCAAGAGGCGGCGAACCTAGGGAAAGAAAGAAACCAACTAGCTAGTCCTTCAACAAGAATCGATCAAATTGAATCGCTCGAAAAGAGGAAGTACATTTCGCCCACTAAGGGAGTGTCCTTCTTTATGAAAAATCCAAAGTTTGTCTTAACTAAGGGTGAATTGATAGCTATAAGGTTGAAGTACGAGATCCCATCCTCAGTAGAAATTCGATTACCATATCTAAAGGAACTAGTAGATATGCAAAACAACAACTGGTGTTGTATACACACGAAGTGGTTTGAACTCGATCATCGACTGCCAATCCTATAGTTCATGATAGAGATCATTAATCACTTCGACATCTCCATGACTCAATGTATGCCCAATGGAATTTGGCTACTACTCGCTTTGATGGTGCTCAACGAAGAAGCTGGCATCGACTTTGACATCTACAACTTCCTCCAGTGCTATTTCTTAAAGCCGAAGAACAAAAACCCAGGTCGCTTTTACTTTGTATATAGGCAGTCGAAGCAACTAATTACCAAATTTGTTAATGTAGATAGACATTAGGAAGAGAGATATTTCTTCATGTTAATCAACTGTGACTCTTTTGAACTAACTACTCGACTACCCTTCCTATTTGCATTTGGTCACATTGGGAAGCACTGACACTTGAATTTATCTCAAGCAATAATTCCAACTAATCCTTAAACATTTATCTTCTTGCAGACTACGAGCTGAATCATCCAGCCCCCATTGGTGAAAGGTTTCAAGTGCGGTTAGACGTATTGCTCGCATTAAAGGGACAAGCTTAGGCTGAGATCTCTCACCCCGATCAATGTAGAAAGTCATCAATTTGGAAGCATTTTAGAGAAATCTCAGTAGGTATTCCTATTCGATTTCCAAAACGAGTCGATTGGGTTTTTATTTTCCATGGTGCACTTCAGCGATTATATGGTCCATTGAAATATATCACTCCTCTATCTAACAAAGACGTTGTTCTCACAGACACTGCGCTATCAACAATGAAGGTCACATCCCTTTGGTTGGCGAGATGAGGAAAGAGAAAGCTGCTGAGAGAGCAGCAAAGAAAAAGAAGGCCGACGTTGGCAAGCCTTTAGTCCAAAAAGAGGCAGTTCTTCCAACCGATTCGTCCGAACTCCCTCCACCACCTCTGTTCAACATTCAGCCCCCAGTCTCAAAGAAAAGAAAAAGAGCAGAGCCTTCTGCGCCAGTCGTAGATGTCGAAGCAATCGCAATAAAACCTTTGATGTCCCAGAGGATGTCAGCATCATCCAAGACAAGGAGGCAGCAACAAAAGCGGCTGTAAGCTTTAACTTCACCAAGGATGAAAACACTCTTGGTGGGAAGCTGTTTTCTTGGCTATACAACGAATCAACTACGGCTATAGAACAGGTAAACCATGAAATCATTTTTGAACTGATTGAGTTTATTTAAGTCGATTCTTTTAAGTCAATTTATACTAAGCTTTCTTGTCATATATGCTCTTCAGTTCCATAACATCTTTGCCAACATAGCTGTTTATAAGTACAAGCAGGAAGTCCTAAAACGAAGGGAGCTTGAGGAAGAGCTTAAGAAGATTAAGTCTGAAAGGGATGATAAAAAGAGAGAGCTTGATGATGTGATCGTTGCCCTGACCAAGTCAAACTAGTGGGTGCTAAACTTCGGCAACAGGCTTAGCCTAGAAGAGGAAGAGGTTGCCACCCTAACAAAGAGGCCCAAAAATAAAGATACTGAGGACATCAAGGAGCAACTACTTGTAGTCCATGACACTTCCTCCTTCAAAGCACGACTTGAAGCTCTAATGGAATTCAAGTTAGGAAAACTTAAAGCTGAGGCCATTGTTTAAAAGATTAAAGAACTAAAAGAGCTGCTATCCCCTAACGACTCTGATGTCTAGGTCATCGATGCTAGCGAAGTGGTTTGCAAAGAAGTGAGGACTGAACCTGCTGCTCAAGACTCTAGCATCGGTATGTCAACTTCAGGCGATCTAGTTGTCAAGCTCCCATCCATCCAGGCCACTAAAATAGAAGGCGATCAAACAACAGATGGAAGATCTGCCTAAATGTTTCTGTTTTCATTCATTTCTTCCAATTTGAAGAATATGTTGTCTTTTACTTGAACAATTTGTACCTTTATTCAAGCAGTTTGTATCGAACAGCTTTTATCGTTTCAAATGTAAAGCATAATTTTATTTTGCTCGAGTTCAACTTTTTAATATTCATACTCTGTAATACGTAATTGGCAATTATGCACTAAATAGGAACTTGATAGAACATTTAAACCATCATGCCATTGGATGAATTAATCGACGTCCTAACAAGAAGCTGTGAGAATGGCAAACCGTGGCAATACTATTTGATCGAGTTTGAAAAGGTCGATCGTGTATCAAATCGAGCCATTATAATGGCGTAGATCAAGCCCTTGGTAGGTTGATCAAGTCTAGAGTTTGGACTAAGCAATTAAGATAGTGTTTCAAGATCAAACTGGAATCAAGTTGATCGGCCTAAAGGATTGGCCTAGATTACGATGTAGGATCAAACTCAGGCCGAGTTGATCGAGTCCAGTTTTGAAGCTGAGACATAATGATGGCTTTGGAGTCTATTCAGATTGAGGTGATTGAGTCTGAAGTTTGCCATGAAAATGGCATTGTAGAAGTGATTTCATATCAAGTTGGTCGAGTCTAAAGTGGGCCATGACGTTATCGTTGTCAGAGCGAGTTCGAATTGAGTTGATCGAGTTTAAAGTTGGCCAAGCAAGGTTGATTCTAAAACTTCTTGATGGTAATCCTAGAAAAATAACATTTGAATTAATAAAGCGGCTGTATTCGTTTATACTTCAAGAGCTGCCTACATACCTATATGTAAGGATCAAGCCGAATGTAGTTCAATTACACATACAACTGAATAGCAACTTGGAAAATTTGAAAGTCAAGAGTTTTGTCAGATGTAGTACTTCTGCAGGTGGTGAGCGTTCCAACTTTTGCTTATTAGTGAATCATTAAGTTTCTCCAGCTTGTAGATCCCTTCTCAAACAATAGATTGAATTCAATGGGGACCTTCCCAATTGGTAGCCAATTTCCCATCAAAGGCTTCCTTTGTATTCTGAAAGACTTTTCTGAGTACGAGATTGCCCTCAATGAACTTTCTAACTTTCACTTTCTGGTTGTAGTATCTAGTGGCTGCTTGCTAGTAACGTCCAAGTCAATAGAAAGCATTATCCCTCTTTTCGTCAATCAAATCCAGGGCATCCTGCAGTATTTTGTCGTTCTTTGCTTTGTTTAAGAGTGAGTAATCAACCTGAAGATCTCAAGCGACTACCTCTGTGGGAATAACAGCCTTTGTTTCGTATACAAGAGAAAAAGGGGATTCACCAGTCGCCCTTCTTAGAGTCGTTCGATAGGCCCATAGCACCATGGGGAGCTCCTCGACCCAACGCCCTCTAGACTCTAACTTCTTTTTCAAGTTCTTCATAATCATCTTGTTCGTCGCTTTTGCTTGCCTATTTCCTTGTGGGTACCTTGGAGTGGAAAAGCTTATAACAATATCCCATCACAGTAGAACTTTTTGAAGGATGTAGAAGTGAATTGGGAGCCATTGTCAGTGACGATCTCCCTTGGCACCCCAAACCGACAAATAATATTCCTCCAAATGAATCTTTTGACATCTTGCTCTTTAACATCCACAAATGCTTCAGCTTTGACCCATTTAAAGAAATAATCTACAAAGACGAGGAGATACTTGCCCAAGAGTAGGAGGGAAAGGTCCAACCACGTCCATCAAGTACTTTATGAAAGGATATAAGGAACTGATCAAAGAGAGTTCCTCAGCAGGTTGATGAATGGTTGGCACATGTCTCTAGCAGCTGTTGCATTTCTTAGCAAAGTTTTCACAATCGCTCTGCATGGTTGGCTAGTAGAAACCCTACCTTTTGACTATGTTGCATAAAGATCTCCCTGGTTGCCACATGAACCCTCATGTACTTCCCTGGTAACCTTCTCAACCTCATCTTCCCTCAAACAATGAAGATAGGGACCTATGAAGGAACAGCTGCAGAGCTTCTCATTGATCAAACAATATCTTGCAGCTTGAACTTTGATCTTTCTTGCGATTTGCTTATCATCGGGTGTCCATCCATCGCGAAGTACATCTCGATGAGGGTCCTCTAATCATCCCTTGAGTCCACGTAGTTCATCTCCTCGACCAACTCATTGCTCAGGTGATTGATACATTCCAAAGGAATTGTTCTTCTCTTGTTGAGTTTGACTAAAGATCCTAAACTGGCAGGTGCATCTGCTCTAGCATTCTGTTCTTGCGAGACGTGATTAACTTTGAAGTGATTGAACTGGGCCTTTAGCTTGCTAATCAGCTTCAGGTAAGAGAGCATCTTCTCATCCCGGGCTTCGTAATCTCCATTTATTTGGTTAACAACCAAAGTGGAATCGCTTTCCACAACAATTTCAAAAGCCCCCAATGCTGTAGCAAGCCTCATATCAGCAACCACAACCTCATATTTAGCTTAATTGTTCGTAGCTTTGAATCCCAGTCAAAAAATTTGCTCAATTTCTTCACTAGTTGGTGATTTTAGTGACATTCCTACTCCTGATCCTTTCTCATTGCTAGATCTATCGACTTGCACAGTCCATTTCTTCAGTCCCTGCTCGTCTTGCTTATACGTCATCTTGACAACAAAATCTGTGAGCACCTATGCCTTTAATGCTATCCGAGATCTATACTTGATGTCAAACTCTATCAGCTCAATAGCTCACTTCATCAATCTCCCAGAAACATAAGGTTTATGTAAAATAGCTCGCATCAGGTAAGATGATAATACCACAATGATGTGACCTTGGAAATAGGGACGGAGCTTTCGAGCGGACATGACGAGTGCAAGGGCAAGCTTTTCAACAACTAAATACCTTGTTTTAGCATTCAGCATAGTGTGGCTGACGAAAAAGACTAACTTCTGAATCACGTCCTCCTCTCTAACCAATGCCAAACTCACTACGATTTCTGAAATTGCCAAGTAGAGATAAAGGGGCTCTCCATCTTTGGCTTCGATAGAATTGGCGGTGTGGTCAAGTATCTCTTCAATTCTTAAAACTCTTCGTCGCATCATTCGTTCCACTGAAACTTTGTATTCTTCTTTAACAATTGGAAAAATGGTAGGCATCTATCTATGGAACGGGCTATGAATCGACTCAGTGCTACGACTCGACCAGTGAGCTCTGTATCTCACGCTTGCTTCTTGGTGATGGCATCTTTTGGAAAGCTTTGATTTTATCTGGGTTCACCTGGATTCCCCACTTCGTAATGAGATAGCCCAAGAACATTCTGCTTGCCACTCCAAACGTGCATTTCCCTAGATTCAACTTCATATTATACTTTCAGAGAATGTCGAAGCACTCTTGCAGATGTTGAACATGAAGGTTAGCCTACAAAGATTTCACCAACATATTGTCAATGTAAACTTCCATGTTTTTACCAATTTACTGTTCAAACATCATGTTGGCTAGTCTCTAGTAAGTGGTTCTTGCATTCTTCAACCCAAAAGGCTTAACTTTAAAGTAGAATTCCCAGGCTCAGTAATAAAAGCGCTCTTCTCTTGGTGTTTTGGATGTAGGAGAATTTGGTTGTAACTGGAGAAAATATCGAGAAAGCTTAAGATTTTGTGGCCAGCTGTTGCATCAACGAGGCGATTGATATGCGGCAATAGATAGCTGTCTTTTGGACAAGCTTTGTTCAAGTTTGTGAAGTCCACACACATCTGCCATTTCTCATTCTTCTTCTTGACGATCACCATGTTCACAAGCCAATCTGGGTACTGTATAGGACGAATGAACCCAACTTTAAGTAGTCTTTAAACTTCATCCCTTACAATGTTGTTCCGCTCAATTCCAAGTTTTTTTGTTTTCTGTCGCATTGGTTTGTGGTCAGGATCAACGTTAAGTTGATCTGAAATAATGCTTGGATCGATTCCTACCATATCTGCATAAGACCATGCGAAACAATCACTGTTTACTTTTAAAACATTAGTTATTTCAGATTTTATCTCAGCGTCTAGTTACAGCCTGATTTTCACTATTCGTCTCCCGTCTTGTGGATTGATTTATACTTCATCAAGTTACTCCAACTCTGAATCAATACTCTCTTGATTGCTCGATCCGTTCGTCCGTTGTGTCTGTAATTGCTATAAAGCGGCCTTCTACTTCATACCCGTAACATAGCAGCTCCTTGCTGCTTTTTGACTTCCAAGGATTTCTCTTACTCCCTGCTTCATAGGGAACCAGATCCGCTGATGTTAAGTTGATGGGACTACCCTCATAGAGTGTTTCCAAGGTCGCCCAAGGATGATATTTTCATCTTGTTTTCCCCTACGGTGTAGATAGGGAGCTTTATCTTCTTAATGGCTATGCTTGCCTCACCATTGAAGCCCACCAAAGCTGTTGCTGACCTCTTAATTTCCTCTTAGCTGATTTCTATCTTCTTCAACGTTGAGAGGAACAAGATGTTGGCAGAACTTCTGTTGTCAACTAGTATTCTGCCAACTTCGTAATTTGCAATATTAAGTTTTATAACCAAGGCATCAGCATGTAGACTGTTGAGCCCAAATGCCTCGTCGCTTCGAAATGAAATAGTATGCTCACCATATTCGTCAGTTATGGAACTGACAGTTGCTTAACTTGCTCTTCGCTGGTGAGCCTTCATCTGGTTGGCGGAATCGACTAATATCAGAGCCTCCACAAAAGGCTCCAATGACTTTTCTGATTAGTGGTGGTGATGGTGTCTTCTCCTCGGCTTGATGATCCTTTGGTCCTCCACACTCCTTGTCGAGCCCGTAAACCTTCCTTCCTCGTTCAAAGAGATACTCTTTCAAATGCCATTTCTTGAACAGTTCCACGATCTCAAATTGCAAAGCTTTACAATCGACTATTAAATGCCCTATATCCCTATGAAACACGTAGTACTTAGTATTGTCACAGGATCAGCTTGGAGCCATCTTGTTGGGCCATCTAACGTAGTCTTTTCCCTTGAGTTGTGAGACAAGTTCAGTTGGGGATATGCTTAAGGCATATTTTGGTGGCGATAATGGCCTGTTCCTAGGCCGTGACTTCTCTTCCTTCCTCCATTCCCTTCTCGGTGGTGTCCTCGTTCATCTTCGTCGACCTGCCTGTGCTTTTTTTGATTTCTCCTCCCATCTATTCTGATCTGTATATTTGGCGAGCTCCCGTTCACATCTTTTATTTTCCTCTTCAAGATCTATTCATCCCTTGGCTCTGTTCAAGCCTTCTTGGATGGTCTGAGGATAATCGGAATAGATACTATTCTTAAAGGAAGATTAGTGCAAGAGTCCTTTCTTTAATGCTTCTCAAGTTGTTTCATCTTCCAGATCTAAAATCTCAGTGAGTGTCTTACTAAACCTCTTGATGTATGCTCGTAGCGATTCACCCAGGTTCTACACGACTGACCAAAGGTCCTTGGTTGTCTTGCTAGTCTTTATGTGCACAGAGTAAGCTTTGACAAATGAATCTGCCAAATCTTCAAAGTTGTCAATCGATCCAGTTGGCAAGTTACTAAACCATCGAAGTGTTGAGCCTTTGAGACTCTAGGAGAATAGTTTACACTTTATCTCATCAAGGATCAAGTTCAGGATTCTTGTTGCACTGACTACGTTCTTGTATTGAAATAGGCGGTCTTTAGGATCTGATGTCCTGTCAAAGCAAGAGAACACAAGATTTTTGTACTTAGGAGAGACTACGGAGGTAATTCTTCTGGTGAATAGGGTTTCCTGAATGTTTTTTAAGATTTTGTCAAGTGTTGGGGTCTTGCTAGTTGCCTTTGAGACTTTCTAATCGATCTTCTCCTCCACAAGTTTGGTGCTCTACTTGAGTATCTCCTTCATCATCTGCTGAATCGACTCAGGAGTTAGTAGAGTCAGTGCTATTGTTTCTTCAAATGAATGGCCTGTTCGACTGTTCTTTTAGCTTCATTCATTTTGTTGTTCTGTCAAATCGGTTTTGCCTAAATGTTCGGCGTCGTTGTAGTCGTTGCCATAGCTAGCATTGTTGGGTTTGCTGTGACTGTTGAAGTTGCTGTGACTGTTATAGCTGGTGCTGGAGTTGAGGGTGTGTAGAGCGGCTGCATCCTCCCGATGGGGCTATGAGAGGATGGCTGTTTGATTGACTGTGGCGTCTGAAACTGCTACTATGCTGCCGTTGATACTGGGAAAGTCAAGAACCCATCGTACGGGTAATAATAGGATAGAGACACCATCTGGGAATTCTGGTAACTAATCTAACTCCTTAGAGACGAGTTCTCGCTACTGAGTTACTTTAATCTCCTGTCGCCTTCTTAAGAGCGTGTAGTTTGCTCCTGGAGCATTTTCTGTAGAGCCTCTATTTCTACCGTGAGGGCTTCCATCTGTTGATTTGTTTAAGTTTCTTCTGTCTCTTTATTTAGAATTTTGGAATTTCATATGCATGTTGGTTGTCATTGTCTGCCATTTGTAGTTAAGCTAGAGATCCCAAAGTTGATGATCTGAAGGCCCCACGATGGGTACCAAACTATAGACATTGGATTTACAATCAAATATAAATAGCATTAATACAAATTGTTGTATTTCTTATTAATAGATTTGGGCCCTCAAATCACCGTTATTGGATCTATTAGCTTCAAAGCAAATGCATTAGATTGAATTACAAAGAACAACATATTGGAATCAAACAAAATGAAATAATGCTATGAAAATAAAAATACCACATGCAGGATTTATAGTGCTTCACTCTGTTAAAAGAGCTAGGTCCACTATTCTTTACTATAATATGAACTTGGAGTATAGATTACAAGAAAACATAGATAAAATGAGTAGTAGATTTGGTAGAGTTTTTGTATATTCTATTTTTTGTCTGTTTACAATGAAAAAGTTATCTCCTTATATAGGTAGTAGGGATGAGTCATGGTCTCCAACCATCTGGTGGAGCGGAGAAATGCATTAGAAGTAACCGTAATACACGCGTCAATCTCTGGTAGGCTGAAAGAATCATGATTTCCCCACGTTTCAGCTTATGGCCGGACGTGCTAATAACCGTCAGTTCATGCTAACAGCAGTCGGTTCGTAATAATTGATCCAATCGAACGAAAGCATGGGAAACTGACTTGAACATAATCTGAATACATTTGTTATGGATAGGTTTGAATCGATCGATCCATTCATAGTCTCAATATGATTTGTACTTCTCACGACGATTCGTTGAGTCACTTCACTCTACTCGACTCCTTTTATTTGTAATAGTGGGCTATCATTTTGGGCTCGTGGAAAAATTGAGCCTAACCAAATTATACCGCAACAACTACTTTGTTTTTTAAAAAAAAATTTTATTCTTCAAAACAAAAAAATTGTCTTTTTAGTGTCGTTACCAAACACCACCTAAGAAACCTTAAGTTAATTTGATCACAAGGGAGATCAGCCAAGGTAGGGAGAGTTGGCATGGTAGATGCAGATCTGCAATGCAATCTAACTTCATTCAATTCTATAATTTCTTAAAATCCTACATATAGCAGATAAGCATGAATTGCAACGTCATAAAATAGATAACTAAAAATTGATTAGGTGGAAGTCCTTTTGACATTTTCCGTTGGCATATGGGACAATTTTTTTTCTCTTTTCTTTTGTTCTTTGGTTGTTTAGGCAAAGAGATGTCTCAGTCTCTCACATACCTGAGTTTGCGCTGACCTTCTACAATAAAAACATGAAATGTATATTATATTGTATAAATAAAAAAATCAAAATCACTTTTTCAAGGAATATTAACTTTTTTAATGAAGCTAACTCACCTTGTCCCTTTTTTTGTTGTTGTATGTGTTGCATGTTCATCAACATTCCCAAAAATGATGGGGAGAAAGAGAGGAGCAAGTGCTAAAAACGTCAGAAAGTGAGCAACACTGCCACAGAACTAGAATCATACCCAATGAACAATGGAGATAGTGTTAGAAATAATCCAATATATGGGCTAATATATTAAATAAACGTGTATTAAAAGCTATCAGATAAGATTATCTAATTAAAAGTGATCAATTTTGGTTTTGAGCTTTTAATGTATCATTAAGTGTGGCCCTCCTATGTATAGAGACCAAAAAATAATTATTGATTTTATAATAGGCTAAATTGATAATTAAGGATAACTATTAGGGTTTAGCAGTTATATAAAGGAGTTATGCTCCTCAAGTCAATAAGTACGTTATTTTTCTGTCACCCATCTATAGAGAAATTACAGAGGCATACTTTGAAGGAGGACTTATGTACTAAGCTTAGAAGATCCTTAACCTATAGACTCGGGAATCACAATTCTATCTATGGATGCAGGTTAGCTTCTGCATCTTATTAATTATCTCTGTGATTTGACGTGAAGAATCCTAGGTGATGATGGTTTTCATCATAATATTTTGTTCTAATAAGTGGTATCATAGTCTTTTTATGTTAAATCATTAAGGATCAATAATTTATTAGATGTGATTCTCGTAAAAAAAATTCTCCAATTTAACAATTTATGGTTCTTTAAAATTATTGAATTTGAAAACAATTATTTAGAATTTTGGTTGAATTATCTAGAGAATACATATATGTGTGCGATTGGTTTCAGTTTTGCATGTATATATATTATAAACATGAATTCGGTCGATTCAGTTTTCAAGAATCCTTTAATAACGTTATGTATATAATATATAATATTTATATATTATGTTTTTTCTTTGATTGTTACGGCAGTCTTGTTGCCAAAAGGAAAAAAAAGTTCATGAATTCAATGTAACAATTCATAGGAATGTACATGTATATATGATCTCAGTTGAAACCATTTTTCTATGGATTTAGTGTTACGACGCTGTTGCTGAGAAAAGAAAAACAAAAAAAATCATTATATATATATATTTAACTTTGGTACCTAAACATACTTAGTGGATAGATTCTGGTGCAACCACTCACATTAGTGTGTCTATGCAGGCTTGCTTGAGATGTCGAAAGTCAAATAATGATGAAAGATACATCTACATAGGCGATGGCAAGCAGGTTCAAGTTGAAGCAATAGGAAAATTTAGATTATTATTAAAGACTGGATTTTATTTGGATTTTGATGAGACATTTATTGTATCATCTTTTAGACGGAATTTGATTTCTATTTCTGCTTTGGACAAATCTGGTTATTCTTGTTCATTTGGAAATAGAAAATTTAGTTTGTTTCATGATTTAAAATTGGCTGGTTTCGGTTTTTGTCAGGTTACAATAATCTTTATTTGATTGACATAATTGCTTCATTTAATAAATCTTTGTAATTGAGTACATAAGGTATAAAGAGAAAATTAACCAATGAGAATTCAGTTGCATTATGGCATAAGAGATTAGGTCATATCTCTAGAAGGAGAATAGAGAGACTAGTGTCAGACGAAACTCTCGACCCCTTAGACTTTATAAATTTTGATATTTGTGTTAACTATATTAAGGGGAAACAAATCAATAAATGGAGATTTGAAGCCAACAGGACTTTAGACGTCTTAAAACTTATGCATACAGATATTTATGAGCCATTTCCTATGGCTTCTTGGAATGGTCAATAGTATTTTTATAACATTCATTGACAATTTTTCTAGATATGACTACATATATCTCATTCATGAAAAGTCACGGTCGCCGGATATGTCCAAAAATTATAAAGCTGAAGTTGAAAACCAAGTCAGCAAAAGGATTAAAAGCGTTAAAACTGACTATTGTGGTGAGTACTATGGTAGATATGATGGTTCAAGTGAACAACTCCAGGACCGTTTGTGAAGTTCCTAGAGGAAAGCGATATCATCCCACAGTACACTATGCCGGGTTCGCCTACTATGAATGGTGTTGCTGAAAGACGAAACAGGGCACTTAAGAACATGGTGAGGAGTATGATTTCTCATTCTACCTTACTAGAATCACTCTGGGGAGAAGCGCTTAAGACTGTAGCATATATCTTTAATAGGGTTCTAACTAAAGCAATTGCTAAAACCCCTTATGAAATTTGGACAAGCAAGAAGCATAGTTTAAAGCATTTGCATGTTTAGGGATGTCCAATTGAGGCAAGGCCTTATAGGCCTAATGAAAAGAAACTGGACTCATGGATGGCAAGTTGTTATTTTATTAGATACTCTGAAAAATCCAAGGGTACAAGTTTTATGATCCCACGACTAAGTCAATTTTTGAGATGGGAAGTGCCTGGTTCTTTGAGGATGTCGAGTTTGTGGGGTGAGATAAGGTTAGGGACTTTGTCTTTGAGGAGGAATAAATTGATATTCCCACAGCTGTTATTGACATTTATTAGGTTCCTATTCCTAACATTGTTCAAGAAGCAAATCTAAATCAAGACAACATTGAAGAACCTCTCATTCCAGAAATTGTTCCAAAAGAACAAACTTTACCACCCCAAGTACCTATGCCATGAAGGAGATCCACTAGAAAAAAGAGAAGTACAATGCTAGATAATTACATTGTATTTCTCCAAGAACATGACTATGACATTGGTGTTGTGGAAGATAATCTAATTAATTTTCGTCAAGCCATGGAAAGCTCTAGATCTCAAGAGTGGATTGATGCTATGAATGAGGAGATAAAGTCCATAAAGGACAATAACATTTGGGATCTTGCCCTATTGCCTGAAGGAGTGCAACCCATTGGTTATAAATGATATTTAAGACAAAGAGGGATTCAAAAGGTGATACGGAGAGGTACAAGGCTTGTCTTGTCACTAAATGCTTTACACAGAAAGAAGGCTTCGATTATAAAGAGACTTTCTCTCCAGTTTCTTCGAAAAACTCTTTTAGGATTATAATGCCATGAGTGGTGCATTTTGATCTTCACCTTCATTAGGTGGATGTTAAGACTGTATTTCTCAATGGCGACATTGATGAAACAATCTAATGGAGCAACCAAAAAACTTTGTGTTAGGGGATGCAAAGAAAATGGTTTGCAAATTAAAGAAATTCATCTATGGGCTTAAGCAAGCTTCTTGTTAATGGTATTACAAATTTCATCAGGTTATCATCTTGATCGGTTTTGAGATGAATGTGGTTGATGATTGTATATACCATAACTTTAGTGGGAGTAAGTATATTTTCCTAGTTTTATATGTCGATGACTTTTTGTTTGCCAGCAACGATATAGGTTTATTGCACGAAAACAAGAGATTACTATCAAAGAAATTTGAGATGAAAGATCATGGTGACACCTCTTTTGTGTTGGGTATACATATACACCAGGATCGCTCTTGGGGTATTCTTAGATTATCATAAAAAGCCTACATTGAAAAGGTTCTCAAGAGATATGGCATGCAGGATTGCAAAACAGGTGATACCCTTGTAGCTAAAAGAGACAAGTTTTGTCTTAATCAATGCCCTAAGAATGATTTTGAGATTCAAGAAGTGCAGAAGATTCCTTATGCATTAGCAGTAGGAAGTTTGATGCATGCTCAGGTTTATACACGTTCGGATATTGCATACATTACAGGGATGTTGGACAGATACTTAAGCAATCCTAGAAAGGATCATTGGAAGCAGCCAAGCAAGTCTTAAGGTATTTACAGAGAACAAATTGTTAGACATGTATGCCCTAAGGAGTAAAAATGTAATAAGTTCTTGGAAACATTTTTATCAATAAAGAATTTATTCATTATTTATATACCAAATCTTGTCCGCTTTACATTCATATTTGTTGAATGTATGTTAAGCAAACAATAGTCTGAGACTATCGGTCTAAATCTTAAGAATTGGCATATGATGGACGGATTATGCGAAAGACACGATTCTTAAGGTGATGGTCTAAATCATATGATCCGCAATCGAGGGAATAAAGTTGGGCGCTTTATTCATGCAAAGATTGTTATGTTGTCTATATCCCTTTTGGGAGATGGTTTGTCTTGACCATCAGAGGAGGACTCCGTGAATAGAAACATTGGCACGGTGTCATAAGTGACGATGTGTTGGATCAGGACTTAAAGTAAATTGATTTGGATTAATAATTCTGTCTCGGCAAATCGATTCACTTTAGACAATCATTTGTGTTGTATCTTAATCCTGAGATGAATAGTGGACCCGTTGTCTTAACTTGTGTCTTTTGATGTACCAAAGGGTGACACCCATATCTTAATAGTGGTATGCATGCCGATACGTTGGAGGCATGACTCTTGATGGTGTAGACTTGTTATTCATAAATATGGAATCCATAGCTTCTCTTTAGGAGTAATGATATCCTCTTATATGCGTTATCCTATAATTGGAAAACTGGAGTACTCAACTATTTGGATACTTAGGTGTAGTCGAATGGTATACTGTCTTTGGATGGTAAGTTTTCTAATGGTGAGATAATGGAACGTAAGATAAAAATAATAGGGAAGGTAAGATAGAACTTGTCCTTAAGCTGATTATGGATTATTATATGGGGATACGATATACTATGATATGTCATGGAGACTTAGCTATACGAGCTTCGTAATTCTATATAGTTCGAGAGTGCAGCTCCAAGCATTTAGTGGAGTTGTGTTAGAGTTGATAATTATGAAATGTGTATCTGGGATATTGGGTTTCATAATTATCAGTAGCTTGAACTATATAGGTCCATATGGTCCCCTTTGCTAGCTCACAACATCTTGTAACGACAAGGCATGTTTTTTCAATAATTGGTGACTTATGTCAGATTTATTAGATTGGTTAAAATTTGAAAGAATTAAATAATTCATGTCTGTTTATCGGTTGAATTAATTTTGTAATAAATTAATTCAAGATAAACTTGTTGAATTATTAAGATCAGATAGTTCTTGTCTGTTTATCAGTTGATTTACTTTTGGATAAATTAGATCAAGATAAACTTGTAGAATTATTGAGAATTGATTTATTTTCTTAGAGATTATCTAGATAAAGTTGTTTTGATCAGATAACTTCTCTATTGGGTTATTTGAATTAAAACTAAGACTTTATCCTATAGAATCTCGGGTGAAAAATAAAAGATTCACGAGATTTTTTATTCGGCAGTTCGGCCTGCCGATGGACGTGTTTGGCCTACCGATCAGGTGGTTCGGCCTGTCGATTAGCGAAGGATAAGATCATGCGTATCCACGTGGATCTTATCAGATATTGATCCGAATTTGATTCTGATCTGAATTCTGAGACCTAATCTGATGAGGACTGACCCTAGGACCAACCTCTATAAATAGGGAGTGATTCTCACAAGTTACTTAGATCAATTGAGAAATTAAGAGTGATACTCTGCTAAGTGAGAATCTAAAAACTCCTTGAGAGCTTTTGTTCACAAATCATGAACACTTGCTTTGGGTTCTCTTGATTGGTTGGAAGGAGAGTCATTGGTGGAAGAGCTGTACGTGTGAGCCCACACTCACTTTGGTCGTGATAGAGAATAGCAAAAAACACTAGTTGGTTGAGGCTCTTTTGGAACGTTATTTCTCTTCATAGATTGCGGAGGTTCTTCAACATACAAAGGTTGGTAAGATCTGGTTAATTTATGCATATAGCATGTCAAACTTGTGTTTTGGAAATTACTCTGATGGAAAAATTTTAAAATTTTGCTGCGCACTATTTTTCCAACAATTGGTATCAAAGCCATGGTTTTTACATAAATTTACAAGTTTGTGATCATGTTATATGCATAGATTTTGTGATCTTAATCTCTCCTATACTTGAATTGAATTTTATAGAGAGTTGGAACTTTAGGTTTCTATAAATTATATATGTTGTCATGGATTATGTGGTGAATGTTTATTAATTAATTATGGTTGATTAAATCATTGTTTAATTATTTATTAATTTATTAATTTATACTGGTTATGGCTCCTTAGAGGTTAGAATGTGTATCTAAGTTTTTCATGTAATTAGATGGCGGACTATCATCTCCGTCTAGGAATTATTATTTATTTTAAATTTGTAAAAATTTTGTAATTAAATAATTATTCAGAGAAGACGAATATAGAAGATTGATGATGATACTCCCAAGTATTTCTTGAGTCTCTAATTTTATGTTTTTGAATTGTTGAAAATAAAATTGATAAATTGGTTTAAAAATTGTATTTTCTGGAATAGAGATTTCTGCTCGGTTGGCATGCCAAACATCACAGTTCAGCAGGTTGATGGTCACAGATCGACAGGCCGAACGTGTGGTTTGGCAGGCCATCAATGGGGCAGAAATCAGCTGGCTCTGCCAACAGGCCGAACTTCCAGTTCGACATGCCAAACTTTTATGGGTCGGCAGGCCGATCTTACTGATGGACCGGTAGGCCGATCACCCAAATCGGCCTACCGACCGAGAGCTGGAAAGTTTCCAGAAAATATACAGTTTTTTCAATGCAGTTTTAATTTTATTTTTGGGACAATTCTGAGAAACATTAAATTTGGATATGACCGGAAATATGAAGTGTTCAATTCATACGGGATTGAAGACTTGAAGATGGAATTACATAAAGAAGGATACAACTTGAGGATTCAAGGATGAAGAATCGATAATATGTCTCGATTATTCTCTTGTAATCTTAGTTTTCTATTCTCTAGGATGAAGCCATAATATTACGATTATTATTATTATTTTGCTTGTAGCTTTGCTTGGTTGCTTTGCTTGTCTGCATTATAATATGATTTGCCATGCATATTGATAGCATGTCATATAGAATAGGGAGTGCCGCTCATATTAAAATTGTTCATGCATATTCTTAAAATAAAACCTTGATTTCAAAAGATTGAGTGGGAGAAGGTTTTCGAAGAGAGAACCTAAGACCTCCATCGTTGGTCCATAGGCAGAACATGGTGGTCCCGACCCCTAGGAAGGGATTTCTATCATGTACCAGATTGGATCTCTGAGAGGATAAGGTATTTTAGTATAATTTATGGTTGCACACCCCTAGGTGGTGATTATAAATCATGGATAAAATATTGAAATGATGGTTATAAACTCACGTTAATTATTATTAACCTCTCCTAGGAGCTCTGTTAATAAAATTAATAGCTAAAGAAACGATTATTAATATATGCTGGATCATACGGGTCCTGGATGGCATATATTAATTAGGAAAGGATCCGTGTTCCTAATTGAATTTGGCATGACTCCCCTAGGAGCTTGTTGAATTCTGAGTTGGGAATTATCGTTGTAAGGTTGTGATATTTTCAAGGTTTTGACACATAAACATATTTGTATGATTTTTACATGATTGTGTTATCTTACTAAATTATTATTATATATGTTTGCTTATGTTTGGTATATGATTCTTTATTGTAGATTGAAAATGTCTAAAAAAGCTTTATCATCGATACTTGACAAAAACCTATTAACCGGTGAGAACTATAATGATTGAAAACAGAACCTGGATATCGTCTTGTCCTTTGAGAAACTAAAATATGTACTGACAACCCCTTGTCCTCCCGAGCCTACGGGAGACTCAAGTAATGAGCAATTCTAAGCATATGATCGCTGGAAAGATGCTAATGATCAGGCCCGCTGCTATGTTATGGCTAGCATAAACAACGTGTTGCAGGCTCAACATCAGGATTATGAGACTGCAAAGCAGATCTTGGATAATCTTGAGGATATGTTTGGAGGTCAAGCCATAACAAAGTGGCAAGGGGCGCTTTGGAAACTTCTAAACTATAGACAGAGGCTGGGGACATCTGTAAAGGAGCACATGATGTTGGTCATGGGTTACCTCACTAAGGCTCAAACCAATGGAGCCGACATCGATGCTGAAACTCAGATGACTATGGTCTTTGAGACTTTGTCTAAGGAATTTATTCTGTTTAGAGCTACATTTACTTTAAGCAATAGACGGGATATGACCTTAACAGAACTGATGAAACAGTTACAGGACTTTGAACTGCTGATCAGGGAGTCTCCTGCGGGTGGTGAGGCCAACATGGTAGTTGCTTATGGTTCCAATCCTAACTCTGGGAATGGAAAGAAGCAACAGACCAAGAACGGGAAGTCTTCTATTCCTGCTACTATTAAGAGCATGAAGAAGAAGAAGAAGAACCCAAAGAAACTTAAGTGCTTTTTCTGTGGAAAGGTCTAGCATATCAAGAAGCATTGCAAGGACTTCCTTTCCAAAGGAGGTAGGTGTGATCTTCTATATTTAGAAACTTGTTTGGTTGAGGAATCCAGTGACATCTGGGTCATAGATTCTAGTGCAACTAATCATGTTTGTGTTTCTCTGCAGGGGTTCAAAGAAACGAGAAGTCTGCTACATGAGGACTTCACGCTTCGGATGGGCGATGGATCCTTGGTCTCAGCGAAAGCAGTGGGAGACGTCCATCTTTATTTTGATAATTATAGGAATTTATTTTTGCAAGATTGTTTTTATGTTCCTAAATTTAAAAGGAATTTAATTTTTGTAGCTTGTTTATTTAAAGACTCCTACTTGGTTTCTTTTAATAATAAAGTGGTGATTCGTAAAAATAAATTTTTTATCTGTTCTAGATGGATGCAAAATAATCTATATTTTATCAAACCTAAGATGGACTTATTGCTTAATGCTGAGATAAAGACTTAAAACTTCTCACTCTAATAAGACTTATCTTTGGCATTTGTGCCTTGGTCATATTAACCTGAATAGGATTCAAAGGTTGGTAAGGGATGGACCTTTAAGTCACTTAAAGGTGGAATCTATACCTCAATGTGAATCTTGTTTGGAGGGTAAAATGACCAAAAGACTATTTGGGTCTAAGGGCAATAGGGTCGAAGGGGTTCTAGAACTTGTGCATAGTGATGTTCACGGACCGATGAACATCCGGGCACGAGGAGGGTATGAGTACTTTGTCACTTTTATTGACGATTACTCAAGATATGGGTATGTGTACCTGATGCACCACAAAAGTGAAACTTTTGACAAGTTCAGGGAGTTTCGGGCTGAAGTGGAAAAGCAATTGGGTAGACCCATAAAGGCACTTCGATTAGATCGAGGTGGGGAATACCTTTCTAATGAGTTCTTGGAACACTTGTTAGAGAATGAGATTTTATCCCATTTGACTACGCCGGGCACTCCGCAGTAGAATGGCATAGCAGAGAGAAGAAATAAGACTTTGTTGGACATAATTAGGTCCATGATGAGTTATTCATCATTGCCTTTATCCTTTTGGGGATATGCACTACAAACCGCATGTTATCTTTTGAACAATGTGCCTTCAAAATCAGTCCCTAAAACTCCTCACGAGTTGTGGACGAGTAGGAAGACATCCTTAAACCATATTCGCATATGGAGATGTCTGGCTCATGTCCTGTTTAAGGATCCGAATAAGTTGGAAGCACGTTCGAAAGTTTGCATGTTTATAGGATATCCAAAAGGGACTAAAGGGGGTTATTTTTATAACCCAAAGAAAATAAAGTCGTGGTTTCAACTAATGCAACTTTCCTTGAGGAGAGTTACATGGACGACTTTAAACCTCGAAGCAGAGTGGTGCTTGAGGAGTTAAGGAGTGATCAGAACACTCCGGAGGTTTCGAATGAAACCATTCTGATCGGTGTAGAAAAACCAAACAAACCTGAACAACAACCTCAGGGGCTTCGGCGTAGTGGGAGGATCGGGTGTCAACCTGAGAGGTATATGTTCAATAGGGAGGTCTTCTTGGCTGAACCGGATGAACATGACAGGGATCCTTATACTTACGCAGAAGCTATGGAGGATGTTGATTCAAAACTCTGGACAGAGGCCATGAACATTGAGATGAAGTCTGTGGAGACTAATCAGGTTTGGGAGCTTGTGGATCTTCTCGAAGGGGTAAAACCCATAGGGTGTAAGTGGATCTACAAGAGGAAAAGCGAAGTGGATGGAAAGGTCGAAACCTTTAAGGCTAGACTGGTAGCTAAGGGCTATACGCAAAAGGAAGGAGTTGATTATGAGGAAACCTTTTCGCTTGTAGCCATGCTTAAGTCCATCCGGATTCTCTTATCCATAGCTGCCGTTCTCGACTACGAGATTTGGCAGATGGATGTCAAGACGGCTTTTCTGAATGGCTATCTTGATGAGTCCATTTATATGGAACAACCAGATGGGTTCAAGGTCACAGGTCAAGAAGGTAAGGTTTGTAAGCTGCTGAAGTCAATTTACGGACTTAAGCAGGCTTCTCGTTCTTGGAACATAAGATTTGATTAGGTGATCAAGACTTATGGGTTCTCACAAAATGTGGATGAGCCATGTGTTTATAAACACATTAAGGATGGGAAGGTGGTTTTTCTATTGCTCTATGTAGATGACATTCTGCTGATTGATAATGACGTTGGGGCATTGTCATCGGTCAAATTATGGTTGACCAAGCAGTTTGACATGAAGGACTTAGGAGAGGCTAATTTTGTTCTCGGTATCCAGATCTTTCGAGATGGGAAGAACAAAATGATAGCTTTGTCCTAGGCTGGCTACATAGATAAAATTCTCAGGAGGTTTGCAATGCAGGATTCCAAGAAAGGTAGACAACCATCTAGGTCTGGAATTACTCTTTCTAAGAAAGACTCTCCAAAGTCTTATGAAGAAAGAGAATACACGAAGAAGGTGCCTTATGCTTCAGCAGTGGGTAGTCTCATGTATGCCATGCTTTGTACACGACCGGATATTAGCTATGCGGTTGGGATTGTAAGTCAACTTCAGGCGGATCCAGGACCGAACCATTGGGTTGCGGTAAAGCATATTTTCAAGTACCTGAGAAGGACTCGAGGGTATATGCTTGTATATTTGGGTGAGGACCTGACTCCTCTAGGATATACTGACTCAGATTTTCAATCCTATCAGGATTCTAGGAAATCGACTTTGGTTTTTGTGTTTACTCTAGGAGGCGGTGCCATCAGTTGGAGAAGTGTTAAGCAAGATTGCACTTCGGATTCAATGATGGAGGCTGAGTATATGGCAGCTAGTGATGCTTCGAAAGAAGCAGTATGGCTCTGCAAGTTCCTTGAGAATCTTGAGGTAGTTCCTGGTATGAATAAAGCGGTATCACTGTACTGTGATAACAGTGCGGCGGTAGCTAATGCTAAGAAACTAAGATTTCACAAGAAGAGTAAGCATATTGATCAGAAGTATCATGTGATAAAGGACTTCGTTGAAGGTGGGCATGTCACGGTGTGCAAGATCGCGTCAGAGGACAATTTAGCTGATCCATTTACGAAGACACTTACTGAAAGAGTCTTTGAGAGGCATGTGGAAGCTATGGGGATGCGAGATTTGTCATATTTACTCACTTAGTGCAAGTGGGAGATTGTTAAACATGTATGCCCTGAGGAGTAAAAATGTAATAAGTTTTTGGAGACATTTTTATCAATAAAGAATTTATTCATTATTTATATACCAAATCTTGTCCTCTTTACGTTCATATTTGTTGAATGTATGTTAAGCAAACAATAGTCTGAGACTGTCGGTCTAAACCTTAAGAATTGGGCATATGATGGATGGATTATGCGAAAGACATGATTCTTAAGGTGATGGTCTAAATCATATGATCCGCAATCGAGGGAATAAAGTTGGGCGCTTTATTCATGCAAAGATTGTTATGTTGTCTATATCCCTTTTGGGAGATGGTTTGTCTTGACCATCAGAGGAGGACTCCGTGAATAGAAACATGGGCACTTTGTCATAAGTGACGATGTGTTGGATCGGGACTTAAAGTGAATTGATTTGGATTAATAATTCTATCTCGGCAAATCGATTCACTCTAGACAATCATTTATGTTGTATCTTAATCCTGAGATGAATAGTGGGCCCGTTGTCTTGACTTGTGTCTTTTGATGTACCAAAGGGTGACACCCACATCTTAATAGTGTTATGCATGCCGGTACGTTGGAGGCATAACTCTTGATGGTGTAGACTTGTTATTCATAGATATGGAATCCATAGCTCATCTTTAGGAGTAATGATATCCTCTTATATGCATTATCCTATAATTGAAAAACTGGAGCGCTCAACCATTTGGATACATAGGTGTAACCGAATGGTATACTGTCTTTGGATGGTAAGTTTTCTAATGGTGAGATAATGGAACGTAAGATAAAAATAATTGAGAAGGTAAGACAGAACTTGTCCTAAGCCGATTATGGATTATCATATGGGGATACGATACACTATGATATGTCATGGAGACTTAGCTATACGAGCTTCGTAATTCTATATAGTTCGAGAGTGCAGCTCCAAGCTTTTAGTGGAGTAGCGTTGGAGTTGATAATTATGAAATGTATATTTGGGATATTGGGTTTCATAACTATCAGGAGCTTGAACTATATAGGTCCATATGGTCCCCTTTGCTAGCTTACAACATCCTATAACGACATGGCGTGTTTTTCCAATAATTAGTGACTTATGTCGGATTTATTAGATTGGTTAAAATTTGGAAGAATTAAATAATTCATGTCTGTTTATCGGTTGAATTAATTTTGTAATAAATTAATTCAAGATAAACTTGTTGAATTATTGGGATCAGATAATTCTTGTCTGTTTATTGGTTGATTTAATTTTGGATAAATTAGATCAAGATAAACTTGTAGAATTATTGAGAATTGATTTATTTTCTTAGAGATTATCTAGATAAAGTTGTTTTGATCAGATAACTTCTCTATTGGGTTATTTGAATTAAAACTGAGACTTTATCCTATAGAATCTCGGGTGAAAAATAAAAGATTTGTGGATTTTTTATTCGGCAGTTCGGCCTGCCGATGGGACCTGTTCGGCCTACCGATCAGGTGGTTCGGCCTGTCGATCAGCGAAGGATAAGATCACGTGTATCCACGCGGATCTTATCAGATATTGATCTGAATTTGATTCTGATCCGAATTTTGAGACCTAATCTGATGAGGACTGACCCTAGGACCAACCTCTATAAATAGGGAGTGATTCTCACAAGTTACTTAGATCAATTGAGAGATTAAGAGTGATACTCTGCTAAGTGAGAATTTGAAAACTCCCTGAGAGCTTTTGTTCACAAATCACGAACACTTGCTTTGGGTTCTCTCGATTGGTTGGAAGGAGAGTCACCGGTGGAAGAGCTGTACGTGTGAGCCCACACTCACTTCGGTCGTGGATAGAGAATAGCAAAGAAGACCAGTTGGTTGAGGCTCTTCTACAATGTTATTTCTCTTCACAAATTACAGAGGTTCTTCTGCATACAAAGGTTAGTAAGATCTGGTTAATTTATGCATATAGCATGTCAAACTTGTGTTTTGGAAATTACTCTGATGGAAAAATTTTAAAATTCTGCTGCGTACTATTTTTCCAACACAAAGGACTACATGCTCACGTATAGGAGGTCAGAACAGCTTGAGATCATTGGGTATACTGACTTCAATTATGATGGATGCCAAGATAGTATGAAATCTATGTCAGGCTATGTCTACCTTCTGGCTAGAGGTGCTATCTCGTAGAAGAGTGTTAAACAGTCTTTTATAGCCTTTTTTACCATGGCAGTAAAGTTCATAGCATGTTATGAGGCGTCTAATCATGGAATATGGTTATGGAATTTTGTCACGGGCTACGCATAGTGGACAATATTTAAAGACTACTTATGTTATTTTGTGACAATAAGTCAGCAGTTCTGTATTCCAACAACAATAGGAGCTCGATGAAGTCAAAGCATATAGATATTAAGTTTTTAGTTGTGAAAGAAAGAGTTCAAAGTAGACAGTTATCTATAGAGTATATCGGTATAAACTCCAAGATTGTGGATCCACTTACTAAGAGATTGTCACCCAAAATGTTTCATGAGCACGCTACTTGTATGGGTGTCATATCATTTCAGGATATTCAGTTTTAGTGGGAGTTTGTAATTTTAGATGCTTTTATGACATAGAAATATTTTTAGTTATTTCAGTTTATAGATATTTTGAGGTTGTTTTCTATAGAAATAGAGTTTTGGTTTATTTACACTCTGATTTTGGTATGGTTTGATCTCACTAAGGCTTTAAGGTAGACCAGTTAGAAATATTGCATGAAATTTTCATGCTACACATCCATGCTTGATCTTTGTCATTAGTTGTATTGATATATGTGATCATTGATGGTCTAGTTACGATATATATAACAAAGGTTGTTTTGGTCCTATATTGATACGGTTAATGGAAAATATTGTTGAGATGCATAAGGTTTTGATAGCAAAATTCACGAGCTCATAAGGTATAATTCACATTTATAAAGTTTCACACATAGCCCAAGTGGGAGATTGTTAGAACTAATCCAATATATGGGCTAATATATTAAATAAATGTGTATTAAAGGCTATCAGATAAGGTTGCCCAATTAAAAGTGATCAATTTAGGTTTTAGGATTTTAAGGCATCATTAAGTGTGAGCCTCCTATGTGTAAAGGCCAAAATATAATTACGAATTTTATGATAGGTTAAATTGATAATTAAGATAACTGTTAGGGTTTAGCAGTTATATAACAGAGTTGTGGTCCCCAAGTCAGTGCATACGTTATTTTTCTGTCTCCTATCTATAGAGAAATTACAAAGGCATACTTTGAAGGACTTATGTGCTAAGCTTAGAAGATCCTCAACTTATAGATTCGGGAATCACAATTCTATCTATGGATTCATGTTAGCTTTTGTATCTTATTAATTATCTTAGTGATTTGACATAAATGATCCTAGGTGATTATGGTTTTTATCACAATATTTTTTGTTCTAACAGATAACACTTACAGCTACACTAAGAACTCCAACTTTCACGTTTTGTCATCAATATTTCTTCCTTATCATATGTGTGTGTGTGAGATTCTCTCTTGATAATATATATATATATATATATATAGACTCCTGTGAGTATTGAAACAGTTCATTGTTTTGGATTAATGGACACTGAGTGTATATATATAATAATAAACGTGTAATATGAATAAGACCACTACAATTAATTAGATAATTGATCAAAAAATTTATGATAATTAATAAGATTAAATTCTTATCACATAACATCACATCATTCATTATTGTTAAAATATTTTTTTATTAGAAATATAACAATTGAAAACAAATATATATATATATATGTTATTTTTTGAAAATGTATCCTATATTAAAATTTTAAAATATAAAATTGTTCGATTTTTAGGCATATAAAGTTTAGATGGATGTCTCCATGGTCTTTTCTTTGACTTTCAAAAGGTGTTTTTAACAGCTAAAAATGAAAATTTTGTTTTAGTATATAAAAAAAATTTGTCGAGTACACAATTGTAGAAGGAATATTTTTATCAAGTTTTATTAAATTGTCAGACTTTTTTAATTTAATATAATTTTAATAACAGTTGACTATTTGTAATTGTATTTAATCATAGGAAGTTTAGATGGATGTTTCCATGGTCTTTTCTTTGACTTTCAAAAGGTGTTTTTAACGGCTAAAAATGAAAATTTTGTTTTAGGATATAAAAAAAATTTGCCGAGTACACAATTGTAGAAGGAATATTTTTATCAAGTTTTATTAAATTGTCAGACTTTTTTAATTTAATATAATTTTAATAACAGTTGACTATTCATAATTGTATTTAATCATAGGTTTTTCTTTTCATAAGCTACACCGGATTTTTTTTCCTTTTTTTTTTTTTGAGCCCATATACCATGGAATGCTCTATCTGGTTAAAACCATTAGGTCTTTAGTAATCCTTTTTGTGCCAATAAATTTTTGCTGGTTTTCAAGCATATCATATCAACGGATACAAAAAGTTTTACCAGTTTGAATTATAAGTAAAGATAGTACAATAAAATCCGATTTAAATTAAAATGAGTTGGATCAAATTAGTGTTTCCAAACAAGTTATTAGCTTTTAGCCTTTTGTTTTTTGTTTTTTTATAAGAAGTTACTCTTTAGTCTTCAGCCTTGTTCTGTCAAACCGCCGATTTATACAATCAAGGTTTTGTAGGCAGCCTAATTTGGTAATGTGCATATCACACACAATTAATGAAAATTTTGTCTTTAAGAAGCTTAACTGATACTCTCCCTCTCTCTCTGTTTTTTTTTTTCCCTTTTCTTTTGTAGTCTAAATCATTGCAGAAAGTAGCAACAAATATTCAAAGTCTATTATTGAAGCCATAGCAGATTATCTTGACATAAAAGAATTCTTTTCTGCATCAATTATCCACACATTCCGAATAGCTGACTTGGGATGTTCAGTTAGGACAAACATCTTGAATTCTATGCAAAAAATAGTAAAAGCGCTTCAGCACAAGTACCAATCTCAACTAGGCGACTAAAATTCAGCTCATTCTTCAACAGTCATATCTCCAACGATTTCAATGCCCTTTTTACTTCTCTCCCCCAAATAGGCAGTACTTCGCAGCCGGTATTCGAGGTTCTTTCCATGGCCGGTTATTCCCAAATTTATCTCTCCATTTTGTGCACTCCACATACGCAATCCATGGGCTCTCTCAAGAACTCCCCAGCGTGGAACGGAGGAAGAATTCACCATACAAACGCCCCCAATGAAGTATGCAAGGCGTATGCAGCTCAGTTTGCCAAAGACATGGCAAGCTTTTTGAATGCCAGGGCTGCGTAGGTTGTGGTTGGAGGTATGACGGTGTTGATCATACCTTCAATCCAAAATGGTGTGCCTTATTCTCGGCTGCCTCTTGGTGTGATGTTTGATCTTCTAGGGTCTTCTCTTATGGATATGGCTAAAGAAGTATGTCACTTTTTATTAGCTCATGGAAACATTTTAAACCTTCTTTCTAAATTAATAATGTCGAGTTTTCATTTCTTAATTTTTGATTCACTGTGTATTTATCAGTTCAAAATAACACAGAGGCGTTTTAGTCGAATGATCATTTGTAGAAATATTTCTCAGTCTCAAACTGTCCAAAAGTGTGACAAAATAGATATAGAGCTCACAAAAGTGGACTGATTGTAAACTTCTCTTTTTTTTTTTTCCCTTCTTTTTGTATCAAATTTAAAATTCGTTTTTTGAGTTATAAATTTAACTCTTTGCATGATCAAAATTAAGGGATCCACTCTTATCATGTCTGAAGTCAATAGTTTTCTATGATTACAGAATAGGTGTTACTAGAAAATGACCGGGGATTGGCATTGCAGGACTTAATCAGCGAAGATCCAAATGAGATGGAAGAACTCATAGATCAAAATGTGTGTTTTACTATTGAGAAAATGGTGTTAAATAACGTTATTTTAACTATTGATGGTCAAGTGCCCGGACATTTTTAAATGGAGTTAAAAAAAAAAGAGAGGAAACTTTCAATTATTTCTAGTAGTATGCTCATGTTTTTAATATCTATCTCTCTATGATTTTCGCATATTTTATTGGATTTCTCTCATTTTTCTTTCAATCCATATCATTTTTTTCAGCCATTACCTTATCTAAATGTCACAACCTATAATAAGGTCCTTTTGATCTTTAGTGATGAGTTGGTTAACATTAGTGGAGAGTTGGTATGAAAAGTAGACTTATAGGGTTTGAAATATCATGATAAATTTGAGATTCCTTAGAGAGCATTAGTGTATATAAACTCATCTGAATTTGCTTGCAATTGATTGAAAAATACTATTCATACACACACACAAAGAATCGAAGGTAAGCTTGGATTAATTTATGAGTTGAAATTCTAAACTTTTGCAATGTTCACATTTTTTTGAGTCATATAACTAGTTGAATCTTTGAGGAACGTTTTGTGAAGTCAAACTAAATCATCACTCATTTTTAGAATTTTTCTTTAGATTTCATTTTTTGTTCTTTGTTTTGCTCGAGGATGAGCAAATGTCAAGCTTGGGGGTACTTGATGAGCTAATTTTATACTGATAATTTGGATATTTTTACATCTTAATATTTTATGAATTTTTAGGCCTTCTAATTGCTTTTTAGTTGTTTTATTTTAGTTTAATTAGATTTATTTTTATTTTATTTTTTCTTTTTAATTATTATTTTCCTCTAATAGGTAGATGAATTGAACAAAATGGCAATTGGAAGATTAATTGGGGGTAAAAAAGAGCCATTGAAAGGGATTGAATCAGAATTTAATTCCGGACCAAGATCATGCCCACTTGCGGCCACAAGAAGCACCCTACACGCGTAATCCAGACTGTTGGATCAGCTCATATGCTGATCTTCTAGGAATGTGCTGCCCACTTCTAGCCAAAGGAGTGTGAAGCCAGTGGGCCCAGCGAGTCAGATCACTACAACAGTGTTTTCAATCCTATGTGTCCCACTTCTCTGAAGCTCCCGTGCTCTTGTTTTCTTCTCAACGAGATATAGCCACGTGTCTCTGTGCACCCCAAGTCTTTTCTGCGTCCAATAGTTCACCAACATGTGGCGTCCGTCCACTTCACCCAATTTTGCTCTTTCCTTCTTCTCTCTGTTGCTGAGGTAAATTTGAGCTTATATGTAGCCAATGTCAGCCGCAGTATTGGGGAGAGCAAAAGCCTCCCACTTGGAGTTTTCGATTTTAATATAGGTTTTATTACTGGAGAAGGTATTTTTGAAGCGACAGGGTGGAGGAAAAGAAGATTTAAAAAACAAGCCAGGAAAGCCATGACACCTCCAATTTTTTTAGTTTTCTGGTTCTCTACTCTTCTTTTTTTTTTTTTTTTCATTTATGCTAAAACCAATATTTTCTATTAATTTATTTTTAAATATGTTTTAATTTTTTTTAAGGCTATGAGATTATCAATTCTATTTTAATTTAACTTTTATTTATTTTTATTTGTAAAGATTTATTTTCTAAGAGTTTATTGTTTTATGTTGAGTGTTTATTACTGTTCTTAATGCTCTTAATTGCCTGACCATCAAATAATTGATTAAGAGACCTATAATGAAACCAAAAGGAGATTTATAGGAGTTGCTTCTTGTGATAGATATCATAGGTTACATGGGGCAAAGGAATATAACAACCTGACTTACTTAGGCTTTTAGAGAACCTAGATCTTAAGGATTTTAATATATTTAAATTCACGTAGAAATGTAGTGGTTAATATATTAGGGTATTTTTGGCGTAACGTGAAAGAGAGCGTTGAATAGGTTAGAATTATTCGCCCTTCAAATATTGCAATAGATGACATTGGTAAGAATAATGACTTAAATTAGATTAGTTTTGATGAAATCAGATGCTTAGTTTTTATTTTTTGTGTTGCTTTTCTTATTTATTATTTATTTATATTTTGGTTCACTATTTTCTATTTGATTTTTGATCCTTTATTTATAATTTTAGAGTTAACCAATTTCGATACTTAGTTAGATTAACGCAATCTTTATCGGAATGACATTCTTATAATCACTACTCTATTACTTGTCTACGATTTTATACACTTGTGAATTTTTGCAACAAGTTTTTAGCACCGTTGTTAGGGTTGTTGCTTAATTTAGTTAATATTGATACTAATTAGCTCTATGATTACTTTGAACATTTTTTTATTTTTGTTTTATTTTATTTTTATTTGTTCTATTTTTTTATTTGAGTCATTTGTTTTGCAAGGTACTTCAAGATCATCCAAATATCTTTGCAACTTTTGTATAACAATACATGCAACCTTTCTATGCCTCTTTGGAGAGATTCATGACATGGTCTAAAGATACTCCAGCCACAATCTTTCACATCATTATCTTACTTTCTTTGTCTACAATGATTTGGATGATGAAACAAGAAGTTGGGTGGATAAGTGGAGCTCTGGCAATGGGGAGTCACTTGTTTAATAGAAGCCATGAGAGTGCAATGTTTTTGTTGAATGATATGGTGGTTTTTGACTGCCACTGGCATTGGGATCCTTCATAGCAGGGTTGGAGTCACCAATACCCTCCACACATCTATCAGCCTATTTTTACAAACCAACCATTCAAGCATGAAGAAGAGAGGAAATCGAAACTTGAAGAAGCATTAACTCAATTGGAGAGCATTTTCAACCAATTTATGGATAGGACCAAGACATTAGAAGTTCAAATTGACTCTAGGCGGTCTCTTGATGAACAAATGGAGCGTCTTATGAGATTAAGTTTAGATAGCCACTTTGAGAATGAAGTGGAATTCCTAAATTTTTACGGTGACAATTGAATGTTGACTAATAAGATGTGGCTTGATGATGATGATGACTTAAACAACTAAGGTTGGGAGAGTACTTTGAATTATGAGAAGGTTTCATGGGACTTTGAGCGTCTAAAGGAGATCGAGCCTTAGGATGAAAAGCTACAAGGCCTTGAAGTTGTTTTAGCTCAACACTTGAACACTTGTGTGATTGAAAATGATTACACTTTCCAAGTAATGAGATGTCCATCCAAAGTCATGAGTTCTACGAAAATCAAATCACAAGCATGGTTTTGGATAATTAAGTGTAGAGTGAAGAATAATTAGAAGGCTTATTATTAGAGGAGTTCTTGCATGAAGCCGAGCCACAAGATTCATTGGAGGATGAAGAAACACAAGTGACTATCAATTGAGCTCATCGGTGGCACCAGCATATACATACCAATAGATCCTTGCTTCTCATCAATGCCACCTTCACCATCTTACATCCTTTGTGAGTTAAAGCCAAATATGGAATTCTCTTAAGCTCATCATTCAAAGCCATATGTTGTTAGTGCAACGTGCTATAACCATTCTTATCTTGCCAAGCTTAAGGGCATTCACCACCAAAACGCATATGTGGTGTTATATGACACTTACTATGGGTGAAAGCCGCTCTTTGACAAGTGCTGCTCCAAAAGTCAAGCCAATAACTATAAATTAAGCGCTTATTGGGTGGCAATCGAAGCATTTTAAACTTTTTTTTAGTTTGCTTTTGTTTTGCTATTTATTTAGTTATTTTAGTTATTAAGTCTTTTGTTTTCTTTTTGGTCCTTGTATAGGCTTTTGAGCAAGTTTGAGGTTGATGGACACAATTTTTACATCTTTTTCTTGAAGAAGAAGCTACAACGCCTAGCATAGAAGAAAATGTTGCCTATACCATCAGTTATTTAGGGAAGTCTACTTCACCCTTAATGTTTTTTCTTTTTCTTAACATTGAGGACAATGCTAATTTTAAGTTTGGAGGTGGGGGCTTAGTTTTATTTTGTTTTTCTTAGGATTTGTTTTTCTTTTCTTTTTCTTTTTTTTAGAATTTAAAAAAACTAAAATAACAAAAAAATTTGTTTTGTTTTGTTTTTGAGTGATGTTTTGGTTTGATTATCAAAAGCCTATAATAAGAATTTGATTGAAATTTACTATGCTTCTTGAAAAAGTGCTAAATATTATTCTTGTTTGTGTACTTGACGATTGAGTTAGTTCTAGTTCACTTGTTGATTTATTAAACACTTAATACGTATAGTTTTAATCATTTGATTGTTTGTTTATTTTGAGAAGGTTTATACATATTAGTTGTCCTTAACAACAAGATCTCACCAAACTCTAAGGTCTATTTGATTACCTCTCGAGGCAAAATCCTAGACAACATATCACTAAGGACATGATTTAGGCTATTTTTGGACCGTTTGAGCTTTTCAAGCCTACACTTTTCATCATTACATCCCTTGTTCACCTTTTGAGCCTTATTTCTTTAACCCACACCATCCTTACCAATTTACCCAAGTAACCAAAAAATAAAATAAATGAAAAAATATCATTACCCTTTTAAGAGAATCCATGAATATTTCCATAAAAGAAAGAAATTAAGGGACCACTAGAAAGAAAAAAAAAAGTCATTCATTGATATACTTGGAAAGAAAAGAAAAAATTTCCCACTACCTTATTGCATTCAAAGAAATAAGTTTGGAGGAAAAGTGGAGAAAATAAAAACTAAAGATTGAAAAAAAAAAGAGTCGACTTGGAAAGAAAGAAAAAATGAAAAAAAAAGAGACGAAGCTTCCAATTATTTCTAGTTGTATTCTCATGTTTTAATGGTCTATCTCTCAATGAGTTTGCATGTTTCATTGGATTTCTCTTATTTCTCTTTGAATCCATGTCATTTTTTTTGCCATTACAACCTATAATAAAGTCCTTTTGATCTTTAGCGATAAGTTAGTAACCATTAATGGAGAGTTGGAATGAAAAGTAGACTTATGCAGTTTGAAACATCATGATAAAATTGAGATTCCTTTGAGAGCACTAGCGTATCTATACTCATTTGAATTTGCTTGTAATTGATTGAAAAAGACTATTCACACACACACAAAGAATTGAAGATGAGATTGGATTAATTCATGAGTTGAAATTCTAAACTTTTACACTGTTTATATTTTTCTTTGAGTCATATAATTGGTGTAATCTTTGAGAAACGTTTTGTGAAGTCAAAATGAATCATCACTAGTTTTTAGAATTTTTCTTTAGGTTTCATTTTTTGTTTTTTGTTTTGCTCGAAGATGAGCAAATTTTAAGTTCGAGGCTATTCGATGAGCTAGTTTTATACTGGCAATTTGGATTTTTTACATCTTAATATTTTATGAGTTTTTAGGCCTTTCAGTTGCTTTTTATTTAGTTTAATTAGATTTTATTTTTATTATACTTTTTAATTATTATTTTCATCTATTAGATAGGTGAATTAAACAAAATGGCAATTTGAAGATTAATTGAAAAAACGAGCATAAAAAGCTTGAAATCAGAATTATAATCCGGACCAAGATTATGCTCACTTGTGGCCATAAGAAGCACCCTACACATGCAATCCAGACTGTTGGATCAGCTCACATGCTGATCTTACTGGAGCGTGCAGCACACTTCCATTGAAAGAAGCGTGAAACCTATGGGTCCAACGAGTTAGATCACTATGCCAGTGTGTTCGATCTTGTGTGGCCTGCTTCTCCGAAGCTCCTGTGCTCTTGTCTTCTACCCAACGTGAGTTAGCCACGTGTCTCTGGACTCCATATCTTTTCCACGTCCAATCGTGTGCCGACGACATCTGGTGCGCGTCAGCTTCACCAAATTTTGTTCTATCCTGCTTTTCCTAGTTGCCGGAGTAAATTTGAACCCATATATATAGCGAAAGTCAGCCGCAGTATTAGGGAGAGCGAAAGCGTTCTTTTGGGAGTTATCCTGATGCAAAGGCTTCCTTGCAGCAGAGAAGGAGAAAAAAATTATTTTTTTTTTTTTAGGTTTAGGTTTTGTTATAGGTTTTTATCATTGGAGGAGGTATTTTTGAAGGGACAAGGTAGAGGAGAAGAAGATTTAGAAGACAAGCCTAGAGGCCTATGACACCTCCGCTTTGGTTTTATTTTTTAGTTTTCTATTTCTTTATTTTTGTTCTTCAATTATGTCGAAACCAATATTTTCTTTTGATTTACTTTTAATTATGTTTTAATTTACTTTTTTAGGGCTACGAGATTGTAATGCCTAATTAACTCACAATTAGTCAATAATAAGCATCTTATATATATATGCTATTAGATATAGTGCCATAAGGAGTAAAATATTGTAATAAGTTTTTGGAGATATTTTATCAATAAAGAGTTTATTTATTATTTATATACCAAATATTGTCTTCTTTATATCTATTTTTATTGAATGTATGATAAACAAACAAAAGTCTGAGATTGTCGGTCTAAACCTTTAAGAATCGTGCATATGATGGATAGATTATGTGGAAGAAATGAATCTTGAAGGTGATGGTCTAAATCATAAGATTTGCAATCGAGGGAATAAAGTTGGGTGCTTGATTCATACTAAGATTTATGTTGTTTACATCTCTAACAGGAGATAGCTTGTCTTGAATATCAGAGTGGGACTCCGCGAGCAAAAACTTTGGTACATTGTCACAAGTGACGATGTATTGGATCGGGACAAAAGTTAAATTGATTTCGTTAATAATTCCATTTGTTTAAATCAATTCATTTTAAACAATCATATGTATTGTGTCTTAATCCTGAAATGACTAATAGGCCCCGCATTCTTGACTTACGTCTTTGATATACTAAAGAGTGACATCTTGATTTAATGATGGTACGTATGTCGGTACGTTGGAGACAAAAGTCTTGATTCACGTAGATTTGTTATAAATAGATATGAAATCTATAACTCTTTTGTAGAGTTAATGACATTCTTTTATATTCATTATGCTGTAATTGAAAGGCTGGAGCGCTCAACCATTTGGATACTTAGGTGTAACCAAGTAGTATACTATTTATGAATAGTAAGTATTTCAATGGTGTGATAATATAACGTAATATAAACATAATCGAGAAGGTAAAACGAAATCTATCCTTAAGCTGATTATGAATATCCTATGAGGATGTAGCACATTATAATATGTCATGTACGGTTAGCTTATTGGAGCTTTGTAATTTTATATAGCTCAGAGTGTAGCTCTAAGCTTTTAGTAGAGTAGCGTTAGAATTGATAATTATAAATTATGTATCTAGGAAATTATATTTTATAATCGTTGGAGCTTAATCTATATGTGTCCATCGGGTCCGCTTTGCTTGCTCATAATAAATTTTGTAACGATACGGCGTGTTTCATCTCGCATATTAGTGACTTATGTTAAACTATTAAACTGACTAAAATTTGAGTTAATTGGATTTAATAATTCATGTTAGTTGATCAGTTGGATTAATTTTTGTGAATTAATTCAAGATAAAATTGAGGCTCTATAAAGGATACGCAGGTCAAATAAGATAGGATTAATCCAATTAGTTGAGATTGGATCAATCAGATCAACTTGAGGAGTTCAAATTTGGTTCGAACTCTAGGATCGTGACAGCTTGGTTGACCGTGCCTTTGTATCGTGGTCGACCAAGATAATTAGAGTCAGATACATGTTTCATACATTTTTACTCTTAAGTTGATCTAAACTCAAAATTTGAGGCCTAATTTGATATGGTTTAACCCCAGATCCGACCACTATAAATAAGGGTGAGTTTTCTTTGTTATTTAGATTATTTGAGGAGCATAAAGTGAGTACTCTAGTGAGATAAACTTTGAAACTTCCTGAGAGCTATTGTTTAATATTAAGAACCTTAGCTTTAGGTTTTCTTAAATGGTTGGAAGGACAGTCACCAGAGGAAAAGCTGTATGACATGCGACCACCTGTATTATGATCATGGATAGAGAATAGCAAAGAGACCAGTTGGTTGAGGCTCTTATAGAACGTTCTTCTCTACCCGTATTTCTGCTGCTTTTCGATTCACAAAAGAGGTTTGTAAAATCTATTATTAATTTATCTATTTAGCATATCAAACTTGTAATTTGAAATATACTCCAATTTAAAATTTTTAGAATTCCGCTGCGTACTGTTTTCCAACATATGCATTTAATGAACACACGTTTTTGAATTTCGAGCATATAGAAAACATATTTTACGAGTATGTGTACTCATTATTTACAAGATTGAATTATGCATAAACATGCTTATGTTAAATAAATATGACATTGAATTATTAATATATGATCTAACATGTTTTTAAAAAATTCTAATTGCAGTGAAAAGGTCGGTTTCTCAGTAAGGAAGATTAGTGTGCTAAACGGTTCCAAGTTAATTGGAAAGTATTTTTCCCTTTTAAGCGCATTCTAAACTAATTGTTTTTCCTATTTATACCTTGAAAATAGTTAGATTTTGTTAGAATTGAAAGTATGCAAATGGTGGAATTTAATTGGTTGGCTGACTAGGTTATAGAAAATTAAGTTACACTTGTTTGTACTTGATTTTAATTGGGTGACTATCAACTAAATTCTTTTCTCACTCAACACTCTTTACATATGTCAAACCCTAGAAAAATATGGTAAAAGCTCCCAAGCAACCTCCTCTTTTAACTCACCTCCTTATGACTAAGTTAAATACACTAGAAAACTCTATTTTTGTTTCTTATCTTCCCTAGCAGCCCCAAATTCGACCAGGCCTTTCTCCACTTCTTTGTCGCCTTTTTCTGTGTCCTAAAGCTCACAAAAACTCAAACAAGACGATACAAATTTAGGTTACACAAACCACGCTAAGTTTTTTCCATTTTGAGGTTGAAAATCGAGTGTTTTGACCTACAATAGAGCCCTAACTTCAAGCCCTATAAGGTAACATCAATATTTATGTTTCTTATGATGAAATGAAGTTCTTTTCTATTATATACGATTATAGATGTAGAAAAAGTAAGCTAGCATAGATTTAAGCTCAAACTAAGTTAATTAAATTAGTTTCTTTGCAAAATTGATAATCTTGTGGAATTTGATTATTTTCTTTTTTTATTGATCCTACATATTTGTTAAGTGATTTTGAATGCTTGTAAATAGGTGAGAATTAGTTAGAATATTGTTTCTAAATTTATGGAAAGACAATGCAAAACTAGGTTAAGTGGAAATTGAAATTTGCACCATGCTTAATTCTCATGTATTATGATGTTTTTATAAGATTATATACTTCCCTTAATGATATTTAATGTTTAGAAATATTATTTATTTATTGAAGACCTAATTTTGGCTAGAAAGAGGTAAAGTTATTATGTATTTGACATAATATAATTTGTAGTAGGAACGAGCCAAAATGTATGCTTCTTGAGACGATTAAACATTTAATCTCCATGCTTAATCATATGTTTTGTAGTATAGCTTGTTTTTTGACCATAAATGTGCATTTTGACATTGTTATACTCAGCCTGTTTTATGCTTTATTCAATAGAAAATCCTTTTAATATGAACTTATAACCTAGATCAATGAGTTTGGTTTATAAAAAATTAAATGATACATGATTTTACAATGCCAGGCCTTTAGCACATCTTATCTCCTAAAAGGACTGATCTTTTCACTCAACACAAATTCGACTCGAGGTAAGTAGAAACTACTATTTACTGCATCACAAGAACTATGTCATGTTATGTTTTAAGGTGTATTGATTGGATTGTCATTATTTAGGAATGATATAGATCATTGAAAAGCATTCATGATTCATGACATTTACATTAGAACATGTGATATGATTTAAAAAGAAAATGAGGTTTTTAACTAAAATGGGGGTTTAGTGCTTAATTGGTGGTCGGGTAGGCACGAGACGCAGGTAGGACCAACAGACCCAACAAAGGGTGGTGAATACTTTGAGGTTGAAAAACCAATATAAGAAAAGCTACAAAGACTGAGACTAAATATGGCAAGTACCTGAGGTCGAAAGACCAAGATGGAACCCCTATATTATTATTACATTGGTCAAATTATGATGAATAGGTTTCAAAAACCATAGCCTATCATTACCAGTTGAGTATCATGCCTCAAGGGTGCCTAAAAAAAGAAAGAATTGTTGAAAGAAAACTGATAAAAGAAATTGTCTGATTACATTCTCATTCAACGTTCATGTTTATGCATTAGTTTCTGCTTACTGAGTTTGTAGCACATTATAGTTCTTATGATGCAGGTGTGGGCGTATAGGATTAGGAGTTGATTAAGTATTCAGAGCTATAGGACAAAGATTTGTTCATGTGCCATGTTTTAGATTAGCTTGTGAAGCTTATTTTGGAGCTCTGTTTGGTCAAACTTTCAGCTCTGTTATGGTTTTGTAAATAGATTATATTACTAACTTTGGATGTGATAGTATATTGCACATCTTATTTTGAAATACTATATATGTTGTAAATAAAGCAATGAGTGAAAGAACAGTTTCAAAACTCTTTTGTAATAAAATTAATATTTTAAGTAAACCATAACATTTATAATGTAAATAAAAGGTTAATACTCTTTATCCTAATTAAATAGGCTTTATACAAGCTTCTTAGTTAGCTTGAGTCTTGTTACACTTTTTGACATAAAAGTGGAGGTTAAATCGTTTCTGAAGACAAAAGAAGGCATATGAACATATCTTGGCTGGGAAACTTGGTCAACCGTTGGTATCTCTTATCTTTATGAATCCTTTTTTTTACGATTTTTTTAATTTATAATTGTTATTATTATGGGCTAATTAAAGGAATAAGATTGGTCATTATATAGGAAGATATGGCACCAAAAAGGAAGACAAGGAATGATGATCAAGAGGATAATCATGATTTAATTGATAGTTTAACAAATCTAATCTAGCAACAAAATAGAATGCATGGTGAACATATACAACAATTGTTAAATACATAGAGGAACAACGAACAATGTCAATCACCTCCTCTACTTTTACCTAGGCCGGATGCTTCACAATCTTTTTACGAGAAATTCAAGAAAATGGAGCCTCCTAACTTTGATGGTGGTTCAGACCCATTAGTTGCTGAGGAATGGGCAAAATCCTTGGATGTCATTTTTGATTACATGAGGATTAATGATGTAGAAAAGGTACTTTGTGCAATTTTCTTGCTTAAAAAGAGGGCTTGAACCTGGTGGGAAGGAGCTAATTTGGAGTAAATATGAATGAGTTGCCATGGGACAAATTTAAGAAGATCTTCTATGAAAAATATTTCACTAGGAATGCTAGATTACTAAAAGTAAAGGAGTTTTTAGAGCTGCAGCAAGGAGGGATGTCAGTGTGTGATTATGTTAGAAAATTCGATGAAGGTTGCAAATATATCCCTTGTATTGCTAATGACAACAATGAGAAGATAGACCACTTCTTGAAAGGTCTTAATCCTGAAATCAGAAGAGATGTTAGGATGTCTTATGCAATGGAATTTAAAAGGTTAGTTGATAAGGCGTTGATGGTAAATCAGGATGAAAAAGATATTGAGAAGTTTTGCCAACAAAAGAGACCATAATTTACTCCAAGGAATCCTACCTAGTGGAAAAAGGCAGAACAAAAGCCATAACAGGGAAATAGTAAATGCCCTAGAGTTGAGTAACTGCTAATGTAACAAAGAAGCCATTATATGCTAAGTATGGGAAGAATCATTTTTTAGAGTGTTATAAAGGTAGTAACTCATGTTTCATGTGCAAGAAGCCAAGATAGTTGGCAAAGGATTGTCCCACAATGCAAGAGAAAGTCCAAGGAAGGGTATATGTGATGATAGCAGAACTAGCTAATGTGAATGCTTCTGTGGTCTTAGGTCATATTTTAATTTCTAGAGTTGTTGCAAATGCATTGATAGATTCAGGATCAATGCATTCATTTGCATTAAGTACATTTGTGAGGAAATTAGGCATTGCACCTGATTTGTTGAAAATGAGATATAGTGTAACATTGCCATTCGGGGAAGAAATGGGATTGAATCAAATGTTAAGTGCTTGCTTGGTTCAGATTGGTGATAAAACCTTATCTGTGGATCTCATGGTTTTGAATATGGCTGATTTTGAAGTCATTTTGGGTATGGATTAGTTGACAAAATATCATGCCTTAATTGACTGCAACAAGAAGATTGGGATATTTCAACCACTTGGAGAAGAACAGTTTGTATTTAGAGGAACCACAGGGAGATGGTCTATACCAATTATAACTTCAATGACGGCTCAGAAAATGCTTAGCAAAGGTTATGTTGGCTATTTGGCTAGTGTTATGGATACTTTAGTGGAACATAAGTTATACCTAAAAGATGTAGATGTGGTTCAAGAGTTCTTAGAATTGTTCTTAGATGACTTACCAGGATTGCCACCCGATCAAGAAATTTAGTTTGTAATTGATCTTGTACTAGTAACTGCACCAATTTTCAAAGCACCTTATAGAATGGCACCAACAGAATTAAAAGAGTTGAAGGTACAATTACAAGAATTGATTAATAAGGTTTATATGCCCTAGTTATTTTCCTTAGGGAGTGCCTGTGTTATTTGTAAAGAAAAAGGATGGCACATTGTGGTTATGTATTGATTATAGAGAGTTAAACAAGGACATCACTAAGCATAAGTATCCACTTCCAAGGATAGCTGATTTGTTTGATCAATTGCAGGGGTGTCTACATTTTCTCAAAAATTGATTTGCGGAGTAGATATCATCAATTAAAGATTAAAGAAGAAGATGTATAAAAGAATGTCTTTAGAACAAGGTATAGGTATTATGAATTTTTAGTGATGCCTTTTGGTTTAACAAATGTCTCTGTTGCATTCACGGACTTGATAAATAGGGTGTTTGAGTAGTTTCTTGATAAATTTGTGATTATGTTTATTGATGACATTTTAATCTATTCTAGGAATAAGGAGGAACATGAATAACACTTAAGAATTATGCTGCAAGCTCTTAAGGAAAACAAGTTGTATGCCAAATTTAAGAAGTGTGAATTTTGACTACAACAAGTGGCATTCCTAGGACATATAGTGTTCAAGAATGGAATTTTTGTTGATCTAGGTAAACTGGAAGTTGTTGCTAACTGGCCAACACCAACAAATGTATTAGAAGTTAGGAACTTTTTAGGATTATTGGGGTACTATCGACGATTTGTTGAGAGATTCTCTAAAATAGCAATTCCATTAACATTGCTGACTAGAAAGAATGCAAAATTCTAGTGGACTAATAATTATGAAAGGAGTTTTTAAGAATAAAAGCATAGGCTAAATACAGCTCCAGTGCTTATCATTCTAATATGAACTGGTGGATTTGTGGTGTATAGTAATTCATTTAAGAATGGTTTAGGCTATGTGCTAATTCAGAATAGGAAGGTAATCACATATGCCTCAAGGCAACTAAAAGAGTATGAAAAGAATTATCCAACTCATGATATAGAACTTGCTATTGTAGTTTTCGCTTTGAAAATCCAGAGACATTATCTATATGGTGAGAAATGTGAGATTTATACTGACCATAATTGTCTAAAATACTTCTTTACCTAGAAGGAATTGAATATGGGATAGCATAGATGGTTGGAACTTGTGAAGGAATATGATTGTGTAATCAATTACCATCTTGGTAAAGCAAATGTGGTCATTGATGCCTTGAGTAGAAAATCAATATCATCCCTCTATGTTATTCAAAAGCCAGAGTGGAAATGAGAGTAGTTCACAATGGACTTTGTACTTGGATTGCCTAGAACTCAAAAAGGATTTAATTCCATATGGGTGGTTAGAGATAGGTTAATCAAGTCAGCCCATTTTCTTTCGGTAAAATCCAGTTATACTATGGAACAATATACTCAACTGTATATCAACAAGATAATTAGATTGTTTGGAGTGCTAGTTTCAACAGTGTCTGATAGAGATCCTAAGTTTAGATATGCATTTTGGAAGAGTTTAGATAGTGCTGTGGAACAGAGCTTGCATTTAGTATAGCATTTTGTCCTTAAAGTGATGGACAGTTTGAGAGGGTAATTTTGTAACACCTCCTTACGGACGTCACAGATGTCATTATATTCATTCATTAATACCTTTATTTTAAGATAAAGTATTTGTACATAACATAATTTGAAAACAGACCCCAAGATCCATGCATGCACATATATATACATATTTTTACTTGCTTGATTATAAACATTCTTTAGTTAGTTAAATATTCCAAATAATAAAATCATAATGTAAAATGAAAACGTCACCACATTTAATAATCTACTCTCACTGTTCGGCAGGCCGAAAATCATCCACCAGTAGGCCGCCCGAGGCTTTGCACATCCGAGGTTTTAAATTTGCTAAGTTCGGCAGGCCGACCATCAATGTTCAGCAGGCCGACCGACTAAAAAGAAAATTTTAAGAAATTAATTTAAGACAAGATTCAATACTTCAATATGCGGAAGACAAATATACTTAAAAGACATAAGATATAATAATAAAACATAGTTCATAAATTCTTTAAAACTTATCAAATAAACATGTTCAAATTATAACACATAGTTTATATCTTTAAAACATCCTTCTTTGGCATTCTTCTGTTTACAATTCATCTTGCTTAGCTCACATGCCTTTCCTTGCCCTCCACCTAGTCCATAACTTTCTTACCCTTATCTGTAATATGTTATAAAACTCAATAAGCTAATGCTTAGTAAGTACATTTATATCTCACAACTTAAAACATTTTATGAACAACATCATCATCATAATAGTGCCCTAAACACAATGTCATAAGGAGCATATCTACCAAAACATTATCCATATTAAAAACTTAATTCATTTTAACTTAAGGGTCTAAGTGTTGCATCATAATGATCATTGTAGGTGCACCGTCATAAGAGGAGAAGGGTAGCAAATCCTAAACCAAACATGACATCATAATATAACATAAACATGGGTATGCAACACTTATTTAGGTTATACATATACATATATATAGACATAAATATATATTTCTATACTTTAGAAAACATCATCATCAAAAACATGCGTAAACTTTAAACATCAACTTTTATAATAATAACATCATGAATAACCATCGTGGAAATCTTTATAAAACCATCATAAACATAGATTTCATACTTTTTATAAATCACATCATATTACAGGTGAGAATGTACTTACTTGTATTGCTTACGTAACCTTAATTTGTAGGTGACGTCGTCGCGGCCTTGATGTGCTCGCCCTTAGTGTGTTCATGTCATACATTCACTTAAAATAACAATTAACATTTAATTCAAAGAATTTCTCATTACAACATACATACATCTCTTGAAACATAAACTTATAGCATGTTTCATTGACCATAGATCATTAGAACAATACTATCAACACAAACATTTTTTGACCACCATGAATTCTTAATTCAATAACTCAACATTCACGTATAATTTAGGCACCAAACTTGGCAGGAACCAAAATAATACATAAACATATTATCATGATTTTTTCTTAGTCATAAAAATTACATTAGACAATTAAAAAAAGTCACAATTTATGTCACAAAATCCGCCAGCAAAACAAAACAGTGAGCAGTCCCTATTAATGTTCACGTAATGAATTATTTACATCCCAAAATAATTCCATAAAAATAGCGCATATAATAGACATATAGAACTCTAACATATCCAAAAATCACCTTTGAATAAATTCTAAACAATCCAAAATGTGCATGAAAAATAGTAGCAAAACAAATTCCATCATATTAAGCAGTGAGTTACAAGAGTTCATCATTTTCAAACAATCAAAACAAATTTATTTAAACTCTAAAATTCTTATGACAACTTATTAACATATAACTATAGAACCACAAAAATATTTTATTATTAAATAAATTCATTTATTCAAACAAAAACATCACACAATAAGAGTTCAACAATTTACCGATAAAAATAGTGTAAAAACCTAGCTTCAATAAAAATTCTATATCACATAAAATATTCATCATATTATCATGAGACTTTTCAATTCATACATTGACATATACCTAAACATATTTGCCAAATTTCGTGCAAAATATCATTCATTTGCACTATGAACAAAACCTATATTTTTGTACAACATAACCAAACAACAATAATTTACTGTGAGTGATAGAGAGAAGAAAATTCATAAGTTATCATAAAAAAATCCAATTAACTTGAAATTTGGAGGAACATCTCATAACACATCGTGAACAACATATTAAAATTTCAGAGCAAAAGAAAATACCTAGACAAAGTTATGGCAGTCGGATGAAGAAGAGATATACATTTCAGAAATATAGAAAAAAAATGAGTTCTTACCTTTAACAATTTTCTTCTCAAACTCCTTTGAATTCGCCCAAAGAAAACTCAATATTTCTTTTAATTTTTGCTGTAAAATTTTGAGGGAGAGAAGAAAAAGAAAACGTGGAGAAGAGAAGAAGAGGAGAAGAGAAAACGGAAGAGATATCTCAGAGAGAAAAATGGATAGAGAAATTTTTCACGTGAATGAGGAGAATATCAAGAGTGGTCAATACTCCCTAAATTGGTAGGAAATTCTGAAGAAAAGATGCATTTCTCGTGGGATAATGGAGAGAATTGAGGGAGAGTCAACTAATTTAGCTTCACTTACCATATTTCGATTCTCAAAATTAGGAAACCTTATCAATTAAATTCAATCAATCAAAAAATTAAATATTTCATTTCCTAAAATGAGGAATTAATCCAAAAATATGCCAATCAATCACATTAAACCATCCATTCATCATAATTATCTCAGTCACAAATTTGGAGAGATTTTTGCTGACTGCTCATCAACAGTCTTTGGCTTGCCGACCACATAGTTCGGCCTACCAAATGCATGAGGTCCGGCCTGTCGATGAAATTCATCGGCCTGCCATTCCATGAGGGACAATCTGGCCTGTCGAACTTGAAAGTTCAGCCTGTCAAACTGCCTTACCTTCTAAGGTTTAACAAAACATAGATTCAATACAAAATTATAATTAAACATACATCAGAAATAACACGAACACTTGACCACATCAATTCCACGTGACCGTCACCTGTCATAACACTTTAAAAGAAAATAGTTAGTACCATTATAACACATGTTAATAAAGAAATTACTTAACGTCATCACTAACTTGACATAATTCGTTACATGAAAATTTAGCAGGTGTTACAATTCTCCCCACCTTATAAGAGTTTCATCCTCGAAACTCAAAACAAATGTGGAAACTTAGTTCTCATGTCATCTTCGTGTTCCCACGTGGCTTCTTCCACTTGGTGATTTCGCCATAGCACCTTGACTAATGGATTTTGTTTGTTCCTCAAAGTCTTGGTTTTTCGATCAAGTATCTCCACTGGCTTTTCTTCATAACTTAAGTCATCTCGTATCTCGATCACTTGTGGCTCAATCACTTGCGTAGGGTCTGGAACATATTTCTTGAGCATCGAAACATGGAACACAGCATGCATTACAGACATTTTTGAAGGCATCCTCAGCTGATATGCTACTTTGCCTATCCGCTTCACGATTTCATAAGGCCCGATAAATCATGGGCTCAACTTGCCTTTCTTTCTAAACCTCATAACTCCTTTCATCGGTGCAACTTTTAAGAACACTGAATCGCCTACAATGAATTCCAAAGGTCTTCTTCTCTTATCAGCATAACTCTTCTAACGGCTTTGAGTAGTTTCTATTCTCTTTCGAATCAACTTAATCATTTCAGAGGTTTCGTTGGCAAAATCAGTCTTTTCATCGTCAACTCTTTCCATCATCTTCTTCTCACTAGTTTCATGCCATCATATAGGCAACCTACATCTCTGCCCATATAAAGCTTCATAAGGTGCCATTCCAATTGTCACCTGATAGCTGTTGTTATACGCAAACTTTGCTAATGGCAACATTTTACACTAACTGGTCTTGAAGTTGAGAGTACAAGCCCGAAGCATATCCTCTAAGATCAAGTTTGTCCTCTCTTTTTGACCGTCTATCTGAGGATGAAAAGCTGTACTAAAATGTAACTTGATCCCTATCGCAGACTGTACACTTTTCCAAAACTTGGATGTGAACCTACCATCACGGTCTAAGATGATAGACTTAGGAATTCCATGAAGTCGTACAATCTCCTTGACATAGAGTTCTGCTAACCGTTCCATAGAGTAAGTGATCTTGATAGGAATGAAATCTGCTATCTTAGTCAGTCGATCCACAACAACCCAGATAATGTCATAACCATTCATAGTCCTTGGAAAACTGGTAATGAAATCCATTGCAATAACCTCCCATTTTCATTTCGATATCTGGATTGACTGTAAATCACCACCAGGTCCTTGGTGTTCAGCTTTAACTTGCTGGCATGTCAAACATTTCTTTACATACATAGCAATGTCACGTTTCATTCCAAACCACCAAAAGTTATCCCTTAGATCATTATACATCTTTATTGCACCTGGATGAATTGAATAAGGAGTATCATGAATTTCTGCCAAGATTCTTTCCCTTAGGCCATTAACATTGTGAACACATAAGGGGTCCTTGAGGTACAAAGTTTCATCATTTACAATACGAAACTCTTCACATTTGCCTCATTTCATTTCCTGCTTAATCCTTGCAAGGCTCACATCATCATCTTGCTTACTCCGTATTTCATCGTACAACGTTGGAGCAAGAGTGAGTGCTGATAGCTGGCCTGCGATGAGTTCCAAACCAAAGTCTAGAATTTCCTTTCTCAAAGGCTAATACATTGCTTGCATTGACATCAGCGTAGCCGCTGTCTTCCTACTTAAAGCATCAGCCACTCGATTAGCTTTTCTAGGATGATAAAGGATTTCATAATCATAATCCTACACCAATTCAAGCCATCTTCACTGTGTCATGTTTAGGTCCTTCTGAGTGAAGAAGTACTTTAAACTTTGATGATCGGTGAAGATCTTGCATTGGGCTCCATACAAATAATGTCTCCATATCTTTAGTGCAAAAACAACAGCTGCTAACTCGAGGTCATGAGTAAGATAATTCTTCTCATAGTCCTTTAATTTTCTCGATGCGTAAGTGATCACTCTATCATTCTGCATTAGGACTGCACCAAGGCCCATCTTAAAAGCATCGTTGTAAATTAAAAACCCGTCACTTCCTTCTAGAATAGCCAATATTGGAGCTGTTGTTAGCCTCTTTTTTAGTTCTTGGAAACTCTTCCCGCATGCTTCAGTCCATTCATACTTCTTTCCCTTACGAGTTAGATTCGTGAGTGGTGCTGTTATCCTAGAGAAGTCTTCCAGGAATCTCCAATAATAACCAGCTAGGCCCAAGAAGATCCTTATGTCGCTTGTGTTCGTCGGTTGTTTCCAGTTGAGAACAACCTCTACCTTAGCAAGGTCTACCATGATTCCTTCCTTTGATATTACAAGCCCCAAGAAAGACACTCTATCAAGCCAGAACTTGCACTTGGAGAATTTTTCATACAGCTTGTGTCTCCTTAATGTCTCTAGCATAATTTTCAAATGCTCCTTGTGTTCTTCCCGATACTTTGAATAAACAAGGATATCATCGATAAATACAACAACAAATTTATAGAGGAAATCCTTGAATACCTAATTCATCAAGTCCATGAAGGCTACAGGTGCGTTCGTTAGACCGAAAGGCATAACCACAAATTCATAGTGACCATACCTCGATCTAAAGGTTGTCTTAGGAATGTCTCCTTCTTTAATCTTCAACTGGTGGTATCCTGACCGTAGATCTATCTTCGAGAACACAGACGCACCCTTAAGCTGATCAAATAAATCATCAATTCAAGGCAATGGGTACTTGTTCTTGATTGTTGCCTTGTTCAGCTCTCTATAGTCGATGCAAAGTCTCATAGAGCCATCCTTCTTCTTAACAAATAAAACTGGAGCTCCCCAAGGTGAGTGACTCGGCCTGATGAAGCCTTTGTCGAGTAATTACTTTAATTGCTTGTGAAGCTCCTTTAACTCTGCTGGGGCCATTCTGTACGGTGCCTTTGAAATCGGGTCAGTGCCTGGAGCGAGGTCGATATCAAATTCGACTTCTCTATTTGGAAGTAAGCTTGACAGGTCATCAGGGAATACTTCTGAATACTCACGTACTACTAGCACATCTTCAATTCTTGTCTTTTTTTCTTGACTTTTATCTACAATGTTGGCTAGATAGCCCATGCAGCCACTTGCTAACAATTTCCTTGCTTTCATAGCTCACAGAAACATATTAGGTTTCTTTCTGGACTCGCCTACATATACGAACTTTTGATCGCCTTCTAGATGGAAGATCACTTTTCATTTCTGGCAGTTAATGGAAGCATTGTACTTGCTCAAAAAATCCATCCCAAGAATCATGTCATAATAATACATGTCGATCACGATAAGGTTGACGAAGAGTTCCCAATCAGAAATCCATAGAGGTACTGTACGCAGACAGTGCGTAGATAGTATTACTTCCCTAGAGGGTAGTGTCGTAGTGAATCCCTGTCTCATAGGCTCTAAATGGACGCCTAACTTCATAGCAAAAGATGACGATACAAAAGAATGTGTGGCACCCGTATCAAAGAGGACATATGCATTAATAGAAAGACTTGATATCTGACCTATGACCACATTTGAGGCTTCAGCAGCCACCTGTTCTTTTGTCATAGCATAGATCCTAGCATTCAAAGGTAGGGTTTCAAGTCTTCCTTGACTAATTAGTGGCCCTTCTAAGGAAGCTTGCATATGATGGAGTTGGGGTGGAGGGGATCTCTGTTGGGCATTAGCATTCATTGGGGCAGTTCTTGGCAAAATGATCTTCTCGCCCGTAGATAAAACACTGGTTTGTCCCTATGCAACATTCTCCAAGATGTTTCCTTCCACATTTGGTGCATGGTTGAAATTGCCTATAATTATTGTTGGACTGGCCACCATTATGCTTCTTGTTGCCCTAGTTTTGCTGATTCTAAGGATTGCCCTTCCTCTTGTTATTCCTCCAGTTTTGGTTATTGTTGTTGTTCCAATGTGAAGGGTGGTTCTGGTTGTTTGTGTTACTGGTTGGTTGTCCAGACTGAGGCTGATTTCTTCTTAGTTTAGATAGGTGGAACTCAGCACGTTGAGTCGTCATAACAACCTGCTCCTGGCTTCTAGGTGGACTTGCCCCATCAACTATTGCAGCAATTTTTGGCCTGAGAACTCTGATCAGCCTTATAACCCTTTCACTTTCATTGCTAACCATTCTTGGGCAAAGACGAGCTAGTTGATCAAATTTTGCCACTACTTTGGTGACCGACATGTCTCTCTAGCGCAGGTTCTCAAACTCATCGTAGTGCTTCCTGGTAATGTTCATGTGGAAGAACTTAGTGTTGAACTCATGAACAAAGTCATCCCATGCCATTTCATCTACGTTCCTGCTTTGTTTGATTCCATCCCACTAGATTCTGGCCTCAATGGTGAGGCAGTACGAGGCATAGAGAACCTTCTCGTTGTCCGTGAAGCCCATGAGTCTCGGAGTGGCCTCAGTCATCTTTAACCATCCTTATGCGACCAGTGGATCCTTAGAGCCTTTGAAGTCTGCTGGCTTAACCCTCTTCCATCTGACTAAGAGTTGTTCCTGATAGGCCGCAGCAGGAGCTGGGACTTCATTAACTTGTCGCTGAGGAGGAGGAGGAGGAGGCACATCATTGCCTCGTTGCTCGCCGTTCTGGCCGTTGGCCTTTAATTTTACAATCTCTATTCTATGATCCTCTAGTTGCCTTTGTAGCTCAGCGATCATTGTCACAAGCCTTTCGTTGGTCTAGGTGCAGGTTTGCATTCTTCTCTGACCGTCCATCGTTGGTTTCCTAAAAGAATTAGGAGCTTAAGAATAATCTTCTAATTTATGAGACAGGTTTTCACTACTAGGGCATTAATTATTAAACATCTAAACCTTATTCTTATCATCATACTTGCATCTTAACATTTAACTTTAAAACACACTTACTTGGAGGACTTGGACTAACGTGTGGCAATATGAATTGTAAACAAAAACTGCTCTGATACCAAAGCCTATAACACCCCTTTACGGGCATCACAGATGTCGTTACATTCATTCATTAATACCTTTATTTTAAGATAAAGTATTTGTATATAACATAATTTGAAAACATACCCCAAGATCCATGCATGCATATATATATATATATATATATTTATTTGCTTGATTATAAACATTCTTTCGTTAGTTAAATATTCCAAATAATAAAATCATAATTTGAAATGAAAACGTCACCACATTTAAAAATCTGCTCCCATTGTTCGGCAGCCCGAACTTCATACTTCGGCAGGCCAGAAATCATCCACTGGCAGGCGGCCCGAGGCTTTGTACATCCGAGATTTTAAATTTGCAAAGTTCGGCAGGCCGACCATCAATGTTCGACAGGCCGACCATCAATGTTCGACAGGCTGACTGTGTAAAAAGAAAATTTTAAGAAATTAATTTAAGACGAGATTCAATACTTCAATATACGGAAGACAAATATACTTAAAAAGACATAAGATAAAATAATAAAACATAGTTCATAAATTCTTTAAAACTTATCAAATAAACATCTTCAAATTATAACACATAGTTTATATCTTAAAACTTCATTCTTTGGCATTCTTCCGTTTACAATTCATCTTGCTTAGCTCACACACCTTTCCTTGCCCTCTACCTAGTCCATAACTTTCTTACCCTTATCTGCAACATGATATAAAACTGAATAAGCTAATGCTTAGTAAGTACATTTATGTCTCACAATTTAAAACATTTTATGAACAACATCATTATCATCAGCATAATAGTGCAGTAAACACAATTTCATAAGGAACATATCTTCCAATACATTATCCATATTAAAAACTTAATTCATTTTATCTTAAGGGGCCCAAGTGTTGCATCATAATCATCATTATAGGTGCGTCGTCATGAGAGGAGAAGGGTAGCTAATCCTAAACCAAACATGACATCATAACATAACATAAACATGGCTATGCAACACTTATTTAGGTGATACATATACATATATATAGACATAAATATATACTTCTATACTTTAGAAAACATCATCATCAAAAACATATGTAAACTTTAAACATCAACTTTTATAATAATAACATCATGAATAACCATTGTGGAAATCTTTAAAAAACGATCATAAACATAGATTTCATACTTTTTATAAATCACATCATGTTACAGGTAAGAATGTACTTACTTGTATTGCTTACGTAACCTTAATTTGTAGGTGACGTCGCTGCGGTCTCGATGTACTCGTCCTTAGTGTGTTCATGTCATACATTCATCTAGAATAACAATTAACATTTAATTCAAAGAATTACTCATCACAACATACATACATCTCTTGAAACATAAATTTATAGCATGTTTCATTAACCATACATCATTAGAACAAAAATATCAACACAAACATTTTCTAACCACCATGAATTCTTAATTCAATAACTCAACATTCACACATAATTTAGGCACCAAACTTGGCAGGAACCAAATAATACATAAACATATTATCATGATTTTTCCTTAGTCTTAAAAATTACATTAGACAATTAAAACAAGTCACAATTTATGTCACAAAATCTGCCAGCAATACAAAATAATGAGTAGTCTTAAAAATTACATTAGACAATTAAAAAGTCACAATTTATGTCACAAAATCTGCCAGCAATACAAAACAATGAGTAGTCCCTATTAATGTTCACATAATGAATTATTTACATCCCAAAATAATTCCATAAAAATAGTACATATAATAGAAATATAGAACTCTAACATATCCAAAAATTGCCATTAAATAAATTCTAAACAATCCAAAACGTGTATGAAAAATAGTAGCAAAACAACTTCCATCATATTAAGCAGTGAGTTACAAGAGTTCATCATTTTCAAACAGTCAAAACAAATTTATTTAAACTCTAAAATTCTTACGACAACTTATTAACATATAACTATTGAACCACAAAAATATTTTATCATTAAATAAATTCATTTAGTCAAAGAAAAAAATCACACAATAAGAGTTCAACAATTTACCGATAAAAACAGTCTAAAAACCTAGCTTCAATAAAAATTCTATATCACATAAAATATTCATCATATTATCATGAGACTTTCCAATTCATACATTGACATATACCTAAACATATTTACCAAATTTCGTGCAAAATATCATTCATTTGCATTATGAACAAAACCTATATCTTTGTACAACACAACCAAACAACAATAATTTACTGTGAGTGACAGAGAGAAGAAAATTCATAACTTATCATAGAAAAATCCAATTAACTTGAAATTTGGAGGAACATCTAATAACACATCATGAACAACATAATAAAATTTCAGAGCAAAAGAAAATACCTAGACAAAGTTATGGCAGTCGGATGAAGAAGAGATATACATTTTAGGAATATAGAAAAAAAAATGAGTTCTTACCTTTAACAATTTTCTTCTCAAACTCCTTCGAATTCTCCCTAAGAAAACTCAATATTTCTTTTAATTTTTGCAGTAAAATTTTAAGGGAGAGAAGGAAAAGAAAAAGTGGAGAAGAGAAGAAGAGGAGAAGAGAAAACTGAAGAGATATCTCAAAGAGAAAAATGGATAGAGAAATTTTTCACGTGAATGAGGAGAATATCATGAGTGGTCAATACTCCCTAAATTGGCAGCAAAAATTCTGAAGAAAAGATGCATTTCTCGTGGGATAATGGAGAGAATTGAGGGAGTGTCAACTAATTTAGCTTCACTTACCATATTTATTCTCAAAAATAGGAAACCTTATCAATTAAATTCAATCAATCAAAAAGTCAAATATTTCATTTCCTAAAATGAGTAATTAATCCAAAAATATGCCAATCAATCACATTAAACCATCCATTGATCGTAATTTTCTTAGTCACAAATTTAGAGAGATTTTTGTTGACTACTCGTCAGCAGTCTTCGGCCTGCCGACCACACAGTTCGGCCTGCCGAATGCATGAGGTCCGGCCTGCCGGTGAAATTCCATCATCCTGTCATTCCATGAGGGACAATCTGTCCTATCGTACTTGAAGGTTCGGCCTGCCAAACTGCCTTGCCTTCTAAAGTTTAACAAAACATAGATTCATTATAAAACATGTTAGTAAAGAAATTACTTAACGTCATCACTGACTTGACATAATCCGTTACATGAAAATTTGGTAGGTGTTGCAAATTTAGACATTGGATGATATGTTAAGAGCTTGTATGCTTGATTTGCAAGAGAGTTGGGATAGAAAGCTTCCTCTAGTGGAATTTACTTACAATAACAGTTTCTAAGTGACAATTGGAATGACATATTATGAAGCACTGTATGGAAGAAAATGCAGATCTCTAGTTCATTGGGTTGAAGTTAGAGAAAGGGAATTACTTGGTCCATAGATGGTACAAAAAATTGCTAAGGCAGTAGAAAAGATACATGATAGAATGAAGATAGCACAAAGTATACAGACTATGCAGATAAATGAAGAAAAGATTTAGAGTTTACTGTTGAGGATTATGTATTCTTGAAGGTAGCTCCAATGAAAGGTGTCATGAGATTTAGGAAAAGAGGAAAGCTAAGCCCAAGATATGTTGGCCCATTTACAATCCTTAAAAGGGCTATGATAGAGCATATAGATTGGCCTTACCTCTTCATTATCTAGTGTACATGATGTCTTCTATGTGTCCATGCTCAAGAAGTACATTCCAAATCCCTCGCATGTTTCAAGTTATGAGCGATCGAAAATTACTTCTGATTTAGCATATGAGGAGAAAGCAGTATACATTCTTGACAAAAAGAAAAGGAATTGAGGACCAAAAAGATTCAATTAGTTAAGGTTTTGTGGATGAATCATTCACTAGAAGAAGCCGCATAGGAAGGAGAGGAAGAGATGCATAACAAATATACAGAACTATTTGGTATGTCAAATTTCAAGGACGAAATTTTACAAGAAGGAGAGGATTGTAATGCTTAATTAAGTCACAATTAACCAGTAATAAGCATCTTGCATATCTATATATTTAAGGAACACACATTATTGAATTTTGAGCATATCTTACGAGCATGAGCACTCATTATTTATAAGATTGAATCATGCATAAACATGCTTATATTAAATAAACAGGACATTGAATTATTAATATAAATTTAACATGTTTTTAAAAAATTCTAATTGTAGCGAAAAGCTCAATTTCTTGGTAAGAAAGATTAGTGTGCTAAATGGTTACGAGTTGATTGGAAAGTGTCAATTTGACTGGTTGGTTGACTTGGTTATAGAAAATTAAGTTGCACTTGTTTGTACTTGATTTTAATTGGATAACTATTAGCTGAATTTTTTTCTTACTTAGGATTCTTTACACTTGTCAAACCCTAGAAAAAGATGGCAAAAGCTCCTAAGCAACCACCTCTTTCAACCCACCTCCTTATGGCTAAGTCAAATGCACTAGAAAACTCTATTTTTGCTTCTTACCTTCCCTAGCAACCCCAAATTTGACCAGGCCTTTCTCCATTTCTTTCTCATCATTTTTCATCTCCTAAAGCTCACAAAAAACTTAAACAAGACCATAAAAATTCAGGTTACACAAACCAGGCCAAGTTCTTATTATTTTGAGCTTGAAATCAAGTCAATAGAGCCCAAACTTCAAGACCTATCAAGTAACATCTATATTTATGTTTCTTATGATGAAATGGAGTTATTTTCTATTATATATGATTATATATGTAGAAAAAGTAAGATAGGACAGAGTTGAGCTCAAACTAAGTTAGTTAAGTTAGTTTTTTTTTTTTTGCAAAATTGATAATCTTGTGAAAACTGATTGTTTCCTTATTTCTATTAATCCTAAGTGCTTATTGAGTGATTTTGAATGCTTGTAAATGGGTGGGAATTAGTTAGAATATTATTTTTGAATTTATGGAAAGAAAATGCAATACTAGGTTAAGTGGAAATCAAATTTGCACCATGCTTGATTCTCATGTATTAGGCTATTTTTATACAATTATATGCTTCTCTTAATGATATTTAATGTTTAGAAATATTATTTATTTATTAAAGACCTGATTTTAGCTAGAAAGAGGTAAAATTGTTATGTATTTTGCATAATATAATTTGTAGTAGCAATGAGCTGAAATGCATGTTTATTGAGATGATTGAATATTTAATCTCCATGTTTAATCATGTGTTTAGTAGTATAGCTTGTTCTTTGGCAATAAATGTGCATTTTTACAATATTATACTCACCCTGTTTTGTGCTTGATTCAATACAAATCCCTTATAATATGAACTTATAACCTAGATCAATAAGTTTGGTTTATGAAAAATTAAATGGTATATGATTTCATAATGCTAGGCCTTTAGTACATCTTATCTTCTAAGAGGACTGATATTTTCACTCAACACAAATTGGACTTGAGGTAAGTAGAAACTACTATTTATTGCATCACAAGAACTATGTCATGTTATGTTTTAAGGTGCATTGATTGGATTGTCATTATTTAGGAATGATATAGATTGTTGAAAAGCATTCATGATTCATGACATTTGCATTAGAATATGTGATATGATCTAAAAAAGGAATGAGGTTTTCAACTAAAATGGGGATTTGGTGCTTAATTAGTGGTCAAGTAGGCATGGGAGCGGGTGGGACCGATGAACCTAACAAAGAGTGGTTAATACTTTGAGATTAAAAAACCAAAATAAGAAAAGTCACAAAGACGTAGACTAAATACGGCGAATATCTGAGGTCTAAAAACCAAGATAGAAACCCCGTATTATTATTATTATTATTATTACATTGGTCAAATTATGATTAATAGGTTTTGAAATCGTAGCCTATAATTATGAGTTAAGTAGTACACTCCAAGAGTACCCAAAAGAAGAAAGAATTGTCGTAAGAAAACTAATAAAAAAAATGTCTGATTACATTTTCATTCAACATTCATGTTCATGTATTAGTTTCTACTTACTAAGATTTTAGCTCATTATAGTTCTTATGATGCAGGTGAGGATGTACAGAGTTAGCAGTTGATCAAGTATCTAGAGATGCCAGACAAAGATTTGTTCATATGCCATATTTTAGATCAACTTTTGAAGCTTATTTCTAAACTCTATTTTGTAAAAATTAGCATCTCTATTTTGGTTTTCTAAATAGATATATTACTAACTCTAGATGTGATAGTATATTGCGCATCTCATTTTGAAATATTGTATACGTTGTAAATAAGGAAATGAGTGAAACAACAGTTTCAAAACTCTTTTGTAATGAATGAATATTTTAACTAAACTATAATATTGATAATGTAAATGAAAGATTAATACTTTTTATCCTAATTAAATAAGCTTTCCACAAGCTTTTTAGTTAGCTTGAGGGGTATTGTAGAGATTATCAATTCTATTTCAATTTAATTTTTATTTATTTTTGCTTTTAAGGATTTATTCTCTAAGAGTTTATTGCTTTCTGTTGAGTGTTTATTATTATTCTTTATGGTTTTAATTGCCTGATCACTAATTAATTGATTAAGAGACCTATAATAAAACCAAAAAGAGATTTATAAGAATAGGTTCTTGTAGTAGACATCATAGGTTAATCGTAGATCTTAATGAATTCTAATATATTTAAATTCATATAGGAATATAATAGGCTAATATATTAAGGTATTTTTGGTGTAACTCGAAAGAGAGCATTGAATAGGTTAGGGTTACTAGTTCTTTAAATATTTCAATGGATGTTGTTAGTGAGAGTAAAATTTAAATTAGATTAGCTTTGGTATCAGATGTCCTAGTTTTTATTTATTTGTTTCTTTTTTCTTATTTATTTATTATTTATAGTATGTTTCATTATTCTTTATTTTATTTTCGATCATTCAAATAATATTAGAATTAACTAATTTTGGTACTTACCTAGATTAATGCAATCTTCATGGGAACGACACTCTTATACTCACTACTTTATTACATCTTCAATTCTATACACTTGCACATTTTTCACTACAATTGTATTCTTGTTACAAGTACTTTTGTTATGACCCTGACAGCCACATGAAGTACATGTAATGATCACACCAATCTTTTGAAACTTCTTATTCCCTATTCTTCCATCTTCATACTTTCTTGGTTCCTTATGCCTCACTGTCTTTGGTTTGCCTTGTTGATTCTTAAAGTTAGGGGCATTAACATTGCTCTTACTAGTCTTCTTCCATAATTCAGAACTATTAACTGGCCTCACATGATGATAGTGCCTTCCTTGATAACAAGTTCTTGTTTGACGTGGATGGACGTAATCATAAATCTGTAGAGAACAGTTCCTAATGCAAGCAATTGCATGAAAGCAAGGGATGCCACATAGACCCCATCTTTTGCAAGCACAATGCTTAGCCCTAAAGTCCACCACATATTGCCTATGGTCCATGCACCAAGCCTGAGACAAAATATAACATTGAAACTTAGATAAATTTCACTCTTAACATAAGTATCAAACATGTTAATCATATTTTTGATAGTGATTTTGCATAATTTGAAATTTTCAATCTCCATAATATTCAAGAAAATAGCCCATAGAAGCAAGCTTACTGTCCTTAATGATTTTGCAGATCCTCAATCCAACTGGGTTCTCTCATTTATTAACATCCTCAAATTTGTAAACAATACGCTTTATAATGTATCTTTTAACCATTTCAAGTAGACTGATTATAGGCTTGTCATTTGCCTCTAAGTAGAGTTAAAAGACACACATATTGTTAAGCAACAAATTGATTTTAGGCTCCTCATTAAAAAAAGCACAAGATCATTGGTTCTATGGAATCTTCATGGCCCATTGACATGTCTCCTCACTATGATCCTTTAACTTGTTCATTTTAGCCTCAGACCTAGACATAGATTAATTTTGTTAGAAAAAAATATTTATTCAAGAGCAATAAAGTCTTGACATTAAAAGAATTGCAAATAAATGAACCTCACCATTGCCTAATGGTAGCACAAGATGCATTTTAGAGACTCTGCAACAGTCCCTTGTGCTACTGCTTAAAGTTGTTGTACAAATGTTTGAAAAAGAACCAATGATTGGCTGTTGTAAATAGATTCCTCATGGCTTTAATTAGGCCTTTTTGTCAATCTAAAATCCAAGTTATCTTCTACTCACTATCTATATTGAGATCCTTAGCTAGTGTTTGGTTTTTTGCTTAGCATGCCTGCCATGGATGCATCCCTGAGGTTGCTGACACCCTGTTCGACATGCATGCCCTATATGTCCAACAAAGACTGCCACTACTCGGTTTAATGATGTCCCTTGGAGCTATTTTCTAGTCATCGCCAAGTGTCGTATGAGGGGGAGGTCCTCGTGGGCCTACCCCAGCTAGTATATGTCCTGCTTGATGTTACTACACCCTAATTAGGTATGGCAACATGTATGCTTATGAAGGCCAACATGGTATCACCCTAGCCCTCAGACAGATAATCCTCCCTCCTGAGAGATCGTGACACTATCACCTACGTTTTTAACACCTTAGTGCAGAACACCCAGGTCAAGAGTCAAACCCGCTTTACACCTGATATAAGTGGGAAGCTATAAATAAAAGCATTTACTCCACCCTTATGGCAAGTGGACTCTCTCACATCTACCCTAGTCTTTCTCTCTTGGTCGAATAGTTACTTGACTTGAGCATTGGAGAACCATTATTTGGCACCACATCACTGTCCTCTTGACCTCCTTGGCATTCCCTCTTCTTGCAGATTCATCTCATGAAAATGGGAAAAATGGGGGAAGTAGTTTGACAACCGTGTGAAGCCCTATGTAGCATTGATCATGAGCAAGGCATCAACATTTGGAGCTAGAAGAAAGGCCCCATGCCTTGACAGCATTTTAGCCCACCACATGGTGACCAAAGGCCAGACCCATGATGATTGCCGCCCCGCCCCCCCCCCCCCCCAAACTAAAGGGATCGGGGAACAACTAGAACCAGAACCAAGAAAGCCAAGGCTAGTAAGCCATGCGATTCTGATCATGCCCAGTAGTAGAGCAAGAGGCTGCCTAAAATGCTGATGACCCTACATGAGAACTCATTACAATAGTACACCTTTTGACCTAACGGATGGTAGCTTAGGCACAGTTGTAGCCGCCACCCTTAACACTCCTTTCGCTGGCTAGGGAAAACTAGGCTGATGGTTGAGCAGGGTAGAGGGGTGGTTCAGAAGAAAGAGATTCCAAGCAAGCAAGGACACATGCATCAAAACATGCTTCTCGGGTGGACCAAGATGCTGATGATGGATGGCTGGTTGCCCAGAGTGGCCATGACCCTTTGTCGTTAAGGTCTTCGGCTTTTTTTTTTTTAACTGGCTTAGACACTAAGGGGTATGGCTGGTCCAAGGCCCACCACCTCAGTAGGGCGATGATAGATTGGAAGATGAAGTTCCATACAAAGTGGAATTGCACGGGGACACTAATAGCTGCAACATCCATAACCTCCAATGATAGAACAATGAGATCGTAAACTACTGCTATGGGATAGAGGACCCATGATGATGCCATGCCTTGACAGCATTTTCGCCCACCACATGGTGACCAAAGGCCAGACCCATGATGATGCCCCCCCCCAAAACTAAAGGGATCGGGGAACAACTAGAACCAGAACCAAGAAACCCAAGGCTAGTAAGCCATGCGATCTTGATCATGCCCAGTAGTAGAGCAAGAGGCTGCCTAAAATGCTGAAGACCCTACATGAGAACTCATTACAATAGTACACCTTTTGACCTAACGGATGGTAGCTTAGGCACCGCCGTAGCCACCACCGTTAACACTCCTTCCACTAGCTAGGGAAAACTAGGCTGATGGTCAAGCAGGGTAGAGGGGTGGTTCAGAAGAAAGAGATTCCAAGCAAGCAAGGAAACATGCATCAAAACATGCTTCTTGGGTGGACCAAGATACTGATGATGGATGGCTGGTTGCCCAGAGTGGCCATGACCCTTTGTCGTTAAGGTCTTCGGCCTTTTTTTTTTTAACTAGCTTAGACACTAAGGGGTACGGCTGGCCCAAGGCCGACCGCCTCAGTAGGGCGATGATAGATTGGAAGATGAAGTTCCATACAAAGTGAAATTGCACGGGGACACTAATAGCTGCAACATCCATAACCTCCAATGATAGAACGATGAGATCGTAAACTACTGCTATGGGATAGAGGACGCTAGAATAGCCAGTCCACCATTCGCCAAGGCCATCATGAGGGCCCTTGTGTCAAACAAATTCAAGGTTCCTTAGATAATGACACATGATGCTACTCCAGAATGTCGATGACGTAACCATGTGCAAGGACTTCACCCTGACTCTGTCTGGTCTAGCTCGGCAATGGTACAGGTGCATCGAACCATATACTATATGTTTCTTTTAGCAGCTCTTCGAATAGTACTCGTTGGCATTCTCCACCTCCAAAGAAAGGAAGAAAGAAGTCACATACTTATACCCGATAAGGCAGGGTGACAAGGATGTCCGAGATTACATCAATCAAATCATTCGAGTAGTCTTGGAGGTAAAAGAGCTTGGAAGGTAGAACCTTTAAGCAGGCTTTCAATGTTAGCCTAGAAGATGGAAATATGTTTTGGGCACTTACCCTATAGCATCTGAATACTTTCTCTCAAATTCTTGCCTATGCCTAGAAGAATGCTAATGCCCTCGACTACTTGAAGAGCCTTCGAGAAGGGGAGGCAAATCATAAAGGAAAGAAGAACAGGAAGGATTCACTCAATCAAGAGAGATCTGACCAGAAGAAGAAGTAAACAGCTGACAAGCCAAAAGTACCCATTGGGAAGTTTCAAAGCTGCACACTGTTGGTTGCCACCATCGATGAAGTTTTGAACCAAGTGAGCCATTGTAACCTATTAACCGATCCACCATCGTTAAAAGGAAACTAGGCAAAGAGAGACTAATGTTGGTACTATAATTTCCACAAAGGCATCGAACACATGGCCCGTGAATGCATCCAACTGAAGGACCAAATTAAGAGCCTTGTTCAGAATGGGCATCTTCGAGAGTTCATGGAATGAGTCTTAAATCTCGGTAACAATGGGAAAAGGAACGATTTACCCATCAGAGAAGATCAACTAAGGGGACAAAACCAAGATAGTATGAATGCCTCAGACCTACTAAACATTGTATATATAATATTTGGTGGGCCAGTCCCTAGGGATACCACAAGTGGTTGGTAAGCTTTTGCTTGGAGGGCTCGGTTGGTCAAGAGAGGGGACTACATGAACATGTCTGAGCATATTAACAAGGTGTGTCAGCAAGATGATATAGCTGTTACCTTCACCAAGGGGGAAACAGATAAGTTAATCCAACCTCACAATGATGCTTTAGCTTGCGAGATCTAAATTGCCAACAATACTGTTTGGCAAGTATTGATTGATAATGGGAGCTCGATAGACATCTTATTCAAACAGGCCTATGATGAGCTAAAAATCAACAATGAAGTATTGGTGATGGACACTTTTGGAGAATGTGTGTCCATGATAGGAAAGATTTGTTTGCCCATTGCTTTTTGAGAGGAGCATGCTCAGACCACATGGTTGGTCAAGTTTTTGGTGGTGGTGGACAAGCTGCCGCAGCACAACAACATCATTCGAATACTAACCCTTAATGCCCTAAAAACTATGGTGTCTACATATCACTAGGCCATGAAATTCTTGACAGGGGAATTTCTAACAGGGGACGGGGTTGGCATGATCATGTCAAAGCAGATGGACTCGTGGGAATGCTACGATAAAATTGTTAGGGATACAACGACCCAACAGATGAGCTTCTCAACTATCGACAAGGTGGATGAGTTAGAATGCCATGTGGAAGAAAGAGTAAAAATGCTATCTAACCTTGATCCGTAGCTCCTTGAGGAGGAAGTCCAAGAATCACCAGTGGAAGACCTTGTCCCATTCAAATTAGACCCTGAGCACCCTAACCAAACGGTTGTGTTAGTTCTCAACTAAAGCCCAAAATCCGAGTAGACCTAAAGAAGTTTCTAATAGCATATCGGATTGTGTTCGCCAAGTCTTATGAGGACAAACCCAATATCAACCTGAACTTCATCTGCCACCACTTGAATGTCGATTCAAACCATGAACCTGTTATAAAAAAAGAGAGCCTTTAACTCAGAGAGGTATGCAACCAACAATGAAGAAGTACAGAAGTTACTCAAGGCCGGTTTTATTCACGAGGTTACTTACCCTGAATAGCTGGTGAATGTGGTGCTGGTCAAGAAGGCCAATGGGAATTGGCATGTTTGTATCAATTTTATGGACTTACGCAAAGCCAACACAAAGGACTACTTCCTCCTACTGTAGATAGACCAATTGGTGGATACAATGGCTAGGCACAAGATTTTAAGCTACATGGATGCATACTATGGGTATAATTAGATCAGCATGGCCGAGGAAGATCATATTAAAATGGCTTTCACTACCGACTAAGAGCTATTTTGCTATGTCGTGATGTCATTCGAGTTGAAAAATGCTAAAGCCATTTTTTAGCGTTTGGTAAACAATATGTTTACTCAGCTGATTGATAGGTCCATGGAGGTATATGTTGATAACATGCTCAAAAAGTCTATCTGAGGAGGAGACCAGATTACAGACCTCTAAGATTGCTTTAATGTGCTCCGGGAGTACAAATATTGGACCACTAATATGGAGTCATTGTGGACACGGATGTGGTCTACCCCTAATCAAAGAGAAGAGGTGTATGGCCTACATTTGCGTGACTACTTAAAACCAAGTCATGGCTTGTTATTACTGTCCAACCGAAGAGCTTTTGGGTTAGAGATTTAATTCCAAAGAAAGTCCTCGTCCCCAGCTAGGCCTTGGGTCTTTTGGGCCAAAGTAGGATGGACCATTGAAGGTGGTCGAAATTGTTTTGCCTGGATCATTCGTGGAATGTTAAGCACCTAAAGCACTTTTACTATTAACTTGATAACTAGAACCCTTTTTTACCTCTGGTTCAAACACCCATTTTTTTATTGTAACACTTTGTAAAGCTCCTAAACTGGGGGGATTTGCCACCAACTATACAAAAAGAAATACACCAATGAAAATGACACCCTTTTGAAACAAGGCTTAACCTTCTAAGCGCCATGCCCTGCTCAGTGGTATAGCCAAAGCCAAACACACTCATAGTGACTAGTCGCATAACCTAAACCAACTAGGGGCTAGTCGACGTATGAGCCGACAATTGACCATGGTACATAGTTGATCCACCTGGATCAGACAACAAGCAATTTGTACTTTGCTCGTCTAAGGGCTATTGGATGATGGGGATATATATTTATCTAAACAAGAGCAAACTGCTCATAAACGCAAAAGCGATCTTGTGCCAAATGTACTAGACCATTTGGACCGCTGCATAGTTGAAGGGCTTGTCAGGCCAACACCTGAATTTTGAGGAATGCTCAATCAGAGGGCACACCCCAACCACAACTAGACTTGGACCAAACTTTTTACTCTAAAAATTTTGCCAAGTCTAGGGGGGCCTTAGGGATGAACAATCCGCCAAGCACAACAAGCTCAAGAGAAAAGCATATCTATAAATAAGTAAACCCTGAGCACGACAAGCTTGAGGGAAGTGCATATATATATATATATATATATATGAATAAGTAAATATTAATAATAACAAAATAAATAATTTTGAACAAATAATTAGGAAACGTGCTTGATAAATATAAAAAAATTGTCCAATAGGTACAAATACCGGGCACCTCCCCTGCTCGTATTAAAGAAAAAAGAAAAGAAAAGAGACGAAATGGAACAAAAAAGGACCACAAAGGCAACTATAGCTACTAAGGCCTTAGGCATTTGGTTAGACATCATTGTTGGTGTCCTCATCGTCAAGATCCATGATTGTCGAGTTGTTCTACTTTTCTTTGTTACCGTCTTGCCCAGCCGGAGCATCAATCTGGTCATCCTCATCCTTATCCTCTTCCTAATTGGCCTTTTCTTGCTCATCCCTAGACTTATTAACAAACTACCAGTCAAAATTAGCGGCCGTAGGATGTTTCTCAATGATGTCCTCATAGAGGTCCCTCATACTAAGATAGTAGTTGTCAAAAAGCTTTCTCGAGCCCCAGAAGTCCTCCACAACCTAGTGCACCCAGTCAGCAAGCATACTGGGCAACACCTCTTTAAGGCACCGTTCGTGCTCATCTCTCATGCCTTTAGCCACTTCTCGAGCCCCATCAACATGGAATTTGGGCCTTCTTGGCCTCCACTCGAGCATGAGCAGCATCAATCCTAGCCTTCCTTCTCTATCTTCACTTGGGCTAGCTCCTACTCCAGCTTCACCTAGCTTTCCTTAGCCTTAGATCTACATCGAGTGATTTGGTTGGCCTTTTCCTTTTGCACCATGACCTACTACTCAGCTTGCAGGTTGGTAATTTTTAGCGCAGCATAAGCCTATAGAATCAAGATCAAAAAAATAAAGAAAAAAAATAAAAAGAGAATTTGAACCCAAAAAGATAGACGGGAATACCTATTGGATCATGTGCTAGAAGGTAGACTCAAAATTTTTCTAGTTAGGCCTATGCCAAGCCTCACTGAAGAAGGCTTTGTCAGGGATCGTGTTCACGATGAACTCAAGCATTGAGGGACAAAAAGGTTGCTTGGCTAGTCTCTACCCTAGGTTTGTTTGAGTGCTAGAGTTGAGGAACGTAGAAACGACGGGTACCTATCTCGAAGGGCCTCTATGATCAAAGACATTCCTTAGCTACTACGAAGGCTAGGTGATGAGGCAAAGACTTCATCCATTTTCTTCTTCTTCGTCGGCACCGTGGCCTTCCCCTTGTCCTAAAGGGACCTCATCATCTTGAGCTTGTCCTCCCTCGATAGTTAACGAGAAGACATGTCTATGAAAAAAGAGACAATAATTGTTAAATGTTGCACGAAAAAAGAAGAAATGCAAGAAAAATAGGGGTCCTCCAGCAGAATCTCTGATCTAAAGCGACCTCTACAGAAAAAGTTGCCTGATCATATCCCTAAGGTTTTTATCTACCATCTATAGCCTTAAGTCAGAGTTGCCATCTAAAGAGTCCTTGGAACTAGACAAAGAAGGCACCCTATTGGCTGCTTGGCTCTGTTTGTGCTTGGCCCCAAGATGTCCACCGTACCCTATAGCTTTATGGTCCGTTGTTCATAAGGCCAAGCAATGAGAGCTTCATCTTGATGAGGACTCGATAAGCTGGATCCCTTAAACTAGCCATATCTCCCCAAGTTCTCTTTACTCAGTAAAAAATTTTGCTGCTGAACATTAGCAGGCTTCTTCAGACATTCCTCCATGTCCTTCTTAACCTCAAGGTGGCACACGGCTTCTTCGACCACACACAACTAAGTTTGAATTTCTTCAACATATTCTAGTTAGGTGTAACCTCCTCTCTGGCCTAGGATTGCCAGTTCCCTTTGACGTATAAATACTTAAACTTTCACAGCTTGTCTGAATCAGGGTTGCCGAGTTCCTTGAAAATAGTACCACCTGACCTAGAGAGGAAGTTTTTCCATTCTATGCATCTGCTAAAAGGGCTCCCATGACATAACGGAGGTGTATGAATACATCTAGAGGATCCAAATGCCAATTAGGATCCAATGTACTTGGATTTAGTTGTGTGATGAACATATTCAAAGTGCTTGGCGCAAGAAAGGGTGCATAGGTTGTTGAAGGTCTGCTTGGATGAACTCTACATACAAAGTAATGTGCCCTTCTGTTAAGCTAGTCGGCGTGTCATATGGGTTGGGCAAGATGAGAGTTATGTTGTTAGGGATTTCATACTGCCAGCATAGTACATAAAGCAAGGCTTGGGTCATGGTTGTCGTGAACTCCATGGTAGTTGTTTGCCCGGGTTGATGGATCCATAAGGCCATATTGCTCAAGGCCCTTGTTCCTAATAGTGAAGCTGTTTCGGCTCCCTCCTTGACCTCACCTTCCTCGACATGCTTAGCTTCATTCACCCTAAGTTCCTCCTCGGCCAGTGGCCTTTCCTTGGCAACACCAACTTCTCTTCACTTAATTCACCAAAGATTTTGACCTGCCTCATGTCTTCCGAACCAGCTATTCCCTCGTCTGTCCTAAGGGTGGCCTTTAGCCAAACATGCCCTTTGGTCAACCGAGACATGCCCAAAGCAGCCATTCTTGTATAAAGATCCTAACCCTGACAAGGACTGATAAATGGCACTCCATACAGAAGGTTGAAAAAATCTCGGTCAGGGATGGTCCCTCGACCATTACTTAGTACTTGGGCTACCCTTGCCACCCTAGTTGGAGTCAAAGCTTTGACCAACATAGATGGTTGGGGGCTCCTCCTATTCGATACGGTCATGTATGTAATGGCTTTCCCCTTCCTAATTCTCGGCTGTTTGGAGCTAGATGATGACAAAGAACTCACATACATTCTAAGGTCTTCATAACTGTTTTGAAAATCAAACAAGGCACCCATTTGTAGTCTTAGGAATTACCAATTTGGATTACAAAGAAGTGCTCGATAATTGGCTTGAAATTTAGTCGGATGAACTCTAAAGTTGATTCTCCTCGGTAACTCAAACTCGCATGAAGCCAAAAATGAAGTAAACATGGTGGGGCCCTTCCCCTACTTATAGGTGACATTGATGCAAAATACGAGGAGGTACAATGATTGCACCCATCAAGGAAACCGTAAATTACCAAATGAGACATGTCAGTTGACGTATGTCATTCGAGGGAAAAATCAAAATGAAATCCCAAGCAAGCCAATCCTCAAGATTCCACAAGTCCCTAGAAGTTATTGACATCAGCACGGTTAGCATATCAGAACCTTTGTTCGAAAGAAGCACACCTTCATCGAGCATCTTGTGCAAAGAAAGTGCAACCTAGCCAAGCACTGACTAGATCCACTAGGGGCTATTGTTGGGGGGTTTGCTTAGCACTTAGCTGTGGATGCATCCTTGAGGTCACTGACAACCCTACTCGCCATGCACACCCCATGTGTCCAATGAAGATTGCTGCTACCTAGTCTAACGATATGCACCCTAGAGCTATTTTTTGGTCATCGCCAAGCGTTGTATAAGGAGGATGTCCTCGCAAGCCTACCTTGGCTAGAATACTATACCCTGACTAGGTATGGCAATATGTATGCTCATGAAGGCCAACATGGTATCACCCTAGCCATCAAACTGGGAATTCTACGTCTTGAGAGATTGTGACACCTATCACCTAGCTGTTTGGTACTCCAATATAAAACACCCAGGTTAAGGGTCAAACTAGCTTTACACCAAATCCAACCTGAGAAGCTTTTAATGGTTAGCAGACTTGAACCTTTGTTCGGAGGAAGCATACCCGTGTCGACCATCTCGTGCAAAGAAAGTGCAACCTGACCAAGCACCAACTAGATACAATAGGGGCTTCTATTAGGGTTTTTGCTTGACATGCCAGTCATGGATGCAACCATAAGGTCACTGACCACACTGCTCAATATGTGCACCCTATATGCCCAGTAAAGATTGCTCCTACTTGGTCAGATAATGTCCTTTGGAGTTGTTTTTTGGTCATCATTGAGCATCATATGAGGAGGACGTCCTTGCAAACCTACTCTAGCAGCATATGTGTCCTGCTCGATGTTACTACACCCTAACTGGCTATGGCGGCATGTATGCTCATGAAGGCCAATGTTGTATCACCCTAGCCCTTAGACGGGTGATCCTTCCTTTTAAGAGATTATGACACCTATCACCTACCTCCCTGACACGCTAGTACAAAACACCCGGGATGAAGGTCAAACCCGCTTTACACCCAGTCCATGTAGAGAGCTATAAATAGGAGCATTTACTTCACCTTTAAGGTAAGGAGGCCTTCTTATACCTATCATAGTCTATCTCTTTCTCTTGACCAAACAAGTACCTGACTTGAGTGTCGAATAGCCTTTGGCTAGCACTACATTGGTGTCCCTTTGACCTCCGAGGCGTTTCTTCTTCTTGTAGGTTCATCTCAAAAGGCAAGAAAGAGTGGGGGAAGTAGTTCGACCACCATGCATAGCTTACATGGTGTTGATTACTAGGGAGGCATCAACAATGAGGAACTCCAAAAACCATTTCCATGAGCTATAACACTCGGACTCTACTATAGCATAAGCAATTAGATGTAATCCATTGTTGGGATCTATCTTGACCGTGACAAGCAATTGACCCTTGTGATAACCCTTGATGAAGCACCCATCAAGACCAATCAATGGTGTACAACCATTCACAAAAACCTTTCTTATCAGCATCCATATAAATATAAATTCTGACAAGTTTAGTTGTACCTTTAATCTGAGAATTTCACATAACCTTCACTGTTGAACCTAGATTGGATGTGATCAACTCTTCATAGTAATCCCATAACGAGCTGTATTGTTCTTTGATAGAGCCCTTAATGATTTTCATGGCATGTTTCCTAACTCTAAAGAAGTGCCACTTGGTTACATCCAGCATCAAATCATCCACTACCTATTACATGAAACTAGCCAAATTCCATTTTGGATTGGCTCGAAACTGACTAAGATACCTATTCGCTAACCATCCTTACACTTGGCCCTTATCCATGTCTTGTCATTCTTCACAAGCATAATGTTCCTATGTTTTAGAATTGCGTACTCCCTTATGTACCTTTTTAATGCCTCTACAATAGGGAAAAGCAATCCTAATACAAACTTGGTGTCACAGATGTCAACTATCTCATTATACTCACGTTTCCCACTTTTCCTTCTTATTCTAAGTTCTCCATCTTCATCCTTAGAAGTAGCATTGTCAAATAATTCAAAAAGACTATCTGTTGGAAAAATTGATTTTGCGGCCTAGCAGAACTTTAAAAAAATTTATTAATCACTCAAAATCACACTCATGTTGCTACAAATAATAAATAAAATTCCAATTAAAAATACACCTGTTGATGAACCAGAAGCAGCACTTTTGACTAATCAAAGGAAAATCTACACTTTTGAATGTTCAACGTTATGACTCTTCATTCTACTTGTTGTGTGTATGGGCATAACTCAATAAAACACTAACTCTTCTCTATTTTAACTTACTCTAAAAGATACACAATAGCACTCTTTTTTTGAATCAATAAACTGAAGAACAAAGACATCTAATTATAGGTTTGTTAGAGGAGGTAGAAGTCTATGAGGATTAGAAAAAGATCTTTCTCTCTCTTCCCTTGCTTTACATGCCAACCATATAGTAATCCCTATCATTGTGCATGCCTATCACTTAAGGAGAGGAATTCAAGTTTCAACCAATCATAGTGTAGGATTCTATGATTATCTATATTATCCTGGATAATTCCTATTCAATTTTTTTATAATTATCTAATTTAAATAATTATGAATAATTATCCTTTATCCAAATTCAAATACAATTAGGATTTAAATTAATTATTTAAAATAATTAATTATCATAAAATCTAAAAAATTAAATTTGAATAAATATGATCAAGAAGTCAATCAATTAAATAATTAATTCCAAAAACCTTTTGATGGTGCCAACAGTCCAGATGGCTTATGCCTAGTGCCACACATAATCCAACTGGGCTGTTTGACTTGCACAGTGATAGATCCAGTATCTGTCTGATGTAACCTCTTGTATTACTTGTAGCAAACTGTTCTACATATCTAGATAAGGAATTTAAAAGGTAGCATTAGGACCCGATAAACATATATTTATCAAGCTCCAATAATAAGTGATAAATTAATCTCCAATTAATTATCCATTTACTTATTAAATTTGGTGTCACTCGATTAAAGGACCAAAGCTATACTCTTGATAAATATTATATTACGAGACTTTATTTGTTAGTCTTGTCGCTGGCCTCTCATGCATTTGTGTATCCCCATATGTTATCCATAATCGAATGAATGACTTAGTTCTGTTTAACCTTTTGATTATTGTATCTTAAAGTTCCATTATGTCACTTATTTGGAAAATTCCATTTATAACAAATATAAATAAAAAATCATTTGGTAACCACAAGTATCTAGATGGCCAAGGCCTTGATTTTTTTCAAATTCCTAAATAACGCCTTTGTGAGGATAACATTAACTCTTTCTTAGAGAGCAATAGATTCCATGTTTGTGGATCATACCCTTATCTAATATAGGTTGCATCTCCAACATACCGATAATGTAGTCTTCGCTCATTAGAACTTTTGCCTTTGGCATATCAAAAGATACAAGCTATAAACATGAAGTCATGAATCCACTTTAGGATTAAAATTGCACATAGATGATTGTCAAAGTGAATTGATTTAAGGCAAATGAAATTATTATTAAATCACTTACAATTTAGGCCCAGTCTAGTATGCGACTACCATCAAGCCTACCACACTAATGTGTCTACCATAGAGTCAATCTGCTTGACAGCCTAGATAAATTGTCTTCTCAATTAAACGTAGATCCCTATTACAGTGTTGCCGTGTATGGAGTGTCCACCTAAATTCATAGACTGTAGAATAAATAATTTAGACTATTAATCTTGGTCTCATGTCTATACCATATATAAACTCCATTTATGCCCAATCCCAAGATTTGGTTATGATAGTTATAGAACACATGTTTGCTTAAATGCTAAAACATAATAATGAAACCATTATGAGGATCATTATTAACAAATGAAAAATTTTCATTATTATTTATTTATTTATTTAATCCAAAATGTCAACAATTACAAATAAAATATTTTTTCCTTAGGCCATTGATCTTAATAGTATCATCACTTTCTAGTCCTTCACCTTGTTCTTCATTGTGTGCATCTTCCTCGAAACAAGGCCAATTCCTTGTAATATCCGCATCATTACTTAGCCTGTACTCCTTATCCTTATTAGGCTCATCAAACTCGAAATCATAAATTGCCTCATCATCATCTACCTCAGTTAGGGGGAGGTGGGGTGACTTGCAGTAAAGACAATAGGGATATTGTTGTCTATCAAAGGGGGTGTGATCATGTGTCTTAGTGGATGGTGGTCAAAAGGGGTGTGATCATGTATCTTGGTGCTAGGGGAGCAATGGGGCTGCTATCCCTACTACTGGATTTGCAGTCATTGCTAAATTGCTCAAAAGTAGTCAAGATATTTGTTCCAGGATTGCTATCATCATTGCTATTTCCAGTCCACTTATCTTCAAGGTCATCATCCCCATCTATTTCCCAATCATATTCATCCTCCCCTATTGGATCTTCAGCTTGTAAGGGTACTGGGGCTACACACGTACATATTAGCTACCCTAATTGGCCCTTGAGAAACAAACATGTTATACAAACCTTGGTTACATACTCTTGCGTAAAACATTTGCTGACCAATGACAACTATTCACCTCGTCCAAAAAGGTTACACTCCCACCCATAGACATAAAAATCCCATCCTTCTTATAAATAATCCCCCCCTCCCCCCCAACATGATGCACTTTAATTGTATATATTTTAGGCCTATTAGGAGTTGTTCAAAATGCACATATTTTCAAGTGTAAGAAAAAACCCAGATAAAACAGAACATGCAAACACACGAAGTGTAAGAAAACACCAAAGTGCAAAATCAACATATTAATAATAAATGCATAAACAGATCTCAAAACATTCATAATATAAACTTCTAATAAAATATATCAAAACTCTAAAAAAGAAATCCTAAAAAAGTATATTAATATTCAAAAAATTAAATGAACACAAACTGAAGAAAATCAAACAAGAAAAAAAAAGCATTACAACATCAAATCCGTAAGTGTCACTAAAAAATTTTCATGAAGACCTATTAAAATATCTTTGAAACAAAGCAAAAAACCATTTAAAAAAATTAAAAAGAAATCCCATAAACCTATTAAAATACTCTCAGACCCAGTAATTTCTTGGTTACCTATCACTAAAATTAACATACAAAGAACATTTTATCAAACAAAAATTAAACATTGAAAAACAAAAAAAAAAGAGCATAAAACTCACGGTATGAAGGTTGAAAACCCCTTTTGGAATAGATAAGCGCCATTCTTTTTGAATTGGTCTTCAATTGCAGTGTTTTCAACACAAACCCTAGCATCAATGAAGAAGAGAGAGAGGGCAGTGAAGAAGAAAAGACACAAGAGAATTGATTTGCTAAAAGGAAAGTTAATTTTTTTAGGGTCTTTTTTCTTGAATCATTTGAATTCCATGCCAAACAAGGGCAGAATTGTAAATGCCCCCAAAAAAAGCCCCACGTGACACGCATGTGGTAAAAATAAGTGAAAAAAGCTATGTCTGTCAGGCATCTTATTTCTTTTGCACCTTTTATGCAAGTTTAGGGTCAATAGAGCTTAAAAAATGAACGGAGACTAGCAAGTCATCTTTTAAAAAGTTCAAGGACTTGTCAAGTAATTCACTCTTAAAAAGATAATTTATTAAAAGTCTAAGTTACCCTTCCTCCTCTAATTAAAAAAGGTGATTTGTTAAAAGTGTAAATTACCCTTCATTCTTACTCCCTCATGTAGTAGATTACTGTTAGACGTGTATGCTCTAAAGAGTAAAAATATAACATATTTTTAGAGACATTTTTATCAATAAAGAATTCATTTATTATTTCTATACCAAAGATTGTCCTCTTTGCGTTCTTATTTGTTGAATGCATGTTAAGCAAACAAAAGTCTAAGACCGTTGGTCTAAACCTTTAAGAATTGGGCATATGATGGATAGATTATATGGAAGATACAATTCTTAAGGTGACGGTCTAAATCATAAGATCTGTAATCAAGAGAATAAAGTTGGGTACTTTATTCATGCAAAGATTGTTATGTTGTCTATATCCCTAATGGGAGATGGTTTGTCTTGGCCATTGGAGATGGACTCCATGAATAGAAACATTGGCACATTGTTATAGGTGAATTGATTTAGATTAATAATTCTGTCTCGGTAAATCGATTCACTTTAGACAATCATATGTGTTGTATCTTAATCCTGAGATGAATAATGGCCCCGTTGTCTTGACTTGTGTCCTTTGATGTACCAAAGGGTGACATCCACGTTTTAATAGTGGTACGCATGCCAGTACGTTGGAGGCATGACTCTTGATAGCGTAGACTTGTTATTCATATAGATATGGAATCCATAGCTCCTCTTCAGGAGTAGTTGATATCATCTTATATGCGTTATCTTGTAATTAAAAAATTGAAGTGCTCAACCATTTGGATACATAGGTGTAACAGAATGGTATACTGTATTTGGATAGTAAGTTTTTTGATGATGAGATAATAGAACGTAAGGTAAAAATAATCAGGAAGGTAAGACAAAATTTATCCTTAAGTCAATTATGGACAATCCTATAGGGATATGACACATTAATATATGTCATGGAGACTTAACTATACGGGCTTCGTAATTCTATATAGTTCGAGAGCGCAGCTCTAAGCTTTTAGTGGAGTAGCGTTAGGGTTGATAATTATAAAATGTATATCTGGGATATTAGGTTTCATAATTATCAAGTGCTTAAACTATATAGGTCCATCGGGTTTCCTTTGCTAGCTCATAAAAAATCCTGTAACGATACGGCATGTTTTTTCAATAATTGGTGACTTGTGTCAAATTATTAGATTGGCTGAAAATTCGATAGGATCAGATAATTAACATATATCTAGGTATTAGGTTTCATAATTATCAAGAGCTTAAACTATATAGGTCCATCAGGTTTCCTTTGCTAGCTCATAAAAAATCTTGTAACGATATGAATTGTTTTTCCAATAATTGGTGACTTGTGTCAAATTATTAGATTGGCAAAAAATTTGATAGGATCAAATAATTTATGTCTGTTTATTGGTTGAATTAATTTTGTGAAAATTAATTCAAGATAACCTTGTTGAATTATCAGGATTAGATAATTCATGTCTATTTATCGCTTGCATTAATTTTGAATAAATTAATTCAAGATAAACTAGTTGAATTATTAACAATATTTATTTTCTTAGAGATTATCTAGATATGACTGTTTTAATCATATAACTTTTTTATTGAGTTATTTGAATTAAAACTGAAGCTCTATCCCAAGAATCTCGGGTGGGAAATAAAGATTTGCAAGGATCATTTATCGTAAGTTTGGCCTGCCGATAGAGCAAGTTCGATAGTCCAATCTACCAGTTGGCCTGTCGACCAAGCGATAAATAAATCATGTGTTTCACGCGGATTTTATCAGATATTGTTCTTGATTTGATTTTGATTCGAATTTTCAAGGCCTTATCTGATAAGGACTGACTCCTGGGCCCAACCTCTATAAAAAGGGAGTGAGACTCATTATTGTTTAGATTAATTAAGAGATTAAGAGTGAAACTCTGTTGGTGAGACTCTATAACTCCCTAAGAGCTATTGTTCACACATCACAAACCATTGCTTTAGGTGTTCTTAATTGGTTGGAAGAAGAGTCATTGGGGAAAGGCTGAACAACATGTACCCACACACACTCCGATTGTGGATAAAGAATAACCAAGAAGACTAGTTGGTTGAGGCTATTTTGGAACGTTATACCCTTCACGAATTGTGGGAGCTTTTTCGCATTTACGAGGTTAGTAAGATCTGGTTAATTTATGTATATAGCGTGTCCAACTTGTGTTTTAAAAAATACTCTAGTATAAAAATTTTCAAAATTTTGCTACGTACTACTATTTTTTTAACAATTACTCTAGTCGCCAATATATTTTCTTTTAAACAAAGAAATACAAAATGTTTTTGGTCATTGGCGTGGGGTGTCGAAGCATAATTTGGTAGGTTTCAGAGTGAGAACTTACCAAATTACAACATACTTTCTTTGAAACAAAAAAAAAATACTAAACACCTCTGATTATTGGCGCGGGGTGCCAAAACGTAACCTGGTAGGTTTTGAACAGGAATCTACCAAGTTTCTACATATTTTCTTTAAATAAGGAAATACCAACAGCCTTGGGTGACCAAAGCAAGGTGCCAGAGCATAATGTGGTAGGTTTTAGAGTGAGAACCTGCCAAGTTCTAACATATTTTCTTTAAACCAACAAAATATCAAATGTTTTTGGTTCTTGGCATGGGGTGTCGAAGCATAACCTGCTAGGTTTCATAGCGGGAACCTTCTAGGTTCTAATATATATATATATATATTTTAAAATAAAGAAATACCAACCATTTCTGGTCGAGTGTAACCTGATAGGTTCCAACAAGGCTACTATCCTTATCATTGGATTTAGGGTCATTGCTAAATTGCTCAAAAGTGGTTAGGTCATCTGTACTGGGATTGATATCCTCATTGCTACAATCATTACTATTCTCAGTCCCTTTATCTTCAAGGTCGTCATTCCCATCCATTTCCTAATCATATTCATCATCCCTTACCAGATTTTCAACTTGTAGGGGTATTGGAGCCACGCACAAGTACATCTTAGCTACCCTAATTGGCCTTGAGGAACAAACATGTCATATAAACCTTGGTTACTTATTATTACATAAAACATCTGCTGAACAAGGGTTTATAAAAAAATCCATATTTTCATGTAACCCATTCCCCTAGCAATCCCTTCTAAATCAAAATATGACCAATGATAACTATTCACCTAGTCCAAAAAAGGTTACACACCTACCTACATGTGCAGAAATCCCATCCTCCTCATAAATGATACCCCCTGATGCACTTTAATTGTGTATATTTTAGGTCCATTAGGAGTTGTTCGAAATGCACATATTTTCAAACGTAAGAAAAAACCTAGATAAAACATAACAAACAAAATCATATGAAGTGTAAGAGAACACCCAAATGCAAAATCAATAGATTAATAATATAAACTTGCCACTCAATATAACACCAAAAATGCATAAACAGAACCTAGAATATTAATAATATAAACTTCTAATTAAATATACCAAAACCTACAAAAAGAATCCCAAAACAGCATATTGATCCTATAACATTGAATCCGCAAGTGTCATCAAAAAAATTTTAAAAATACCTATTAAAATATCTTTGTAACAAAGCAAAAACTCATCTACAAAATTCCAAAAAAAAAACCCATAAACCCATTAAAATAATCTCAAACCCAACAATTTCTCAATCACCCATCATTGAAATTAACACACAAAGAATATTTCATCAAACAAAATTTAAACATTGAAAAACAAAAAATGAAAATGCATAAACACAAGGTATGATGGTTAAAAACCCCCTTGGGAACAAATAATCACCATTCTATCTTAAACCAGTCTTCAATTGTAGCATTTCAAAACTAACCCTAGTAGCTATGAAGAAGAAAGAGACCAATGAAGAAGAAAAGAGACGAGAGAATTGATTTTCTACGGTGAAAGATAATTTTTTAAGGGCTTTTCTTTTTTAATCATTCAAATTCCCTTCCAAACAAGGGCACAATTGTAAATGCCCCCCAAAAAGAGCCCCACTTGGCAAGCATATGGTTGAAAAAAGAAAAAAAAGCAACGTCCGTCCTTTTACACCCTTTTTGAGAGTTTAGGGTCAATAGAGCTAAAAAAAGAATGGGGACGAGCAAGCCATCTTTTGAAAAGTTTAGGGACTTGCCAAGCAATTTGCTCTTAAAAAGTAATTTATTTGAAGTCCAAGTTACCCTTCCTTCTCCAATTAGAAAAGGTATAAAAAGTCCAAATTACCCTTCATTCTCATTCCCTCATATGATAAATTACTCTGGTCGCCAATATATTTTTTTTAAAACAAAGAAATACAAAATGTATCTGGTTGCTGGCATGGGGTGTTGAAGCGTAACCTGGTAGGTTCCAAAGTAAGAACCTATCAGGTTACAACATATTTTCTTTGAAACAAAAAAAAAATACTAAATGCCTCTGATCGTTGGCATGGGGTGCCAGAGTGTAACTTGATAGATTTTTGAGCCGGAACCTGCTAGGTTCCTACATTTTTTCTTTGAAATAAAGAAATACCAACAACCTTGGGTGACCAAAGTAGGGTGCCAGAGCATAATACGATAGGTTCCGGAGTATGAACTTGCCAAGTTCTAACATATTTTCTTTAAGCCGTCTAAAATACCAACCGTGTCTAGTCACTGGTGCAAGGTGTTGAAGCATAATCTAGTAGGTTTCATAGCGAAAACCTACCAGGTTCTAACATATGTTTTTTTAAAACAAAGAAATACTAACCGTCTCTGGTCGCTAGCATGGGGTGCCAAGTGTAACCTGGTAGGTTTTGGGATAAAAACCTGCTAGGTTTCAACATATTTTCTTTAAAACAAAGAAATGCCAATGGCCTGTGCTTGTTGTTGCAGGTACCAAATCATAAGCTGGTAGGTTCTAGAGTAGGAATCTTCTACATTCCAACATATTTTTTTGATACAAAGAAATACCAACCACCTTCGGTCATTGGTACGGGGTGTTGGAGCATAACTTGATAGGTTTTAGAGCGGGAACCTACCAAATTCTAACATATTTTCTTTGAAACAAAGAAATACAAACCGCCTCTGATCGGCTTACATGGGGTACGAGAATGGAACCTGGTGGGTTTTAGAGCTAGAACCTATCAGGTTCCATCATATTCTCTTCAAAACAAAAACTACATACTACCACCGGTTGTCCTGTAAAGGGTGCCAAAGTAAAACCTTGTAGGTTGCGGCTAGAGCCTACTAGGTTCCATCATGTTTTCTTTGAAACAAAAAAATATCAACTTGAAAGGTTCCAATGTGGAACCACCAAGTGAAGGAGTAAAACCTGCTAGGTTCTAGAGCGAAATGTGGCAGGTTCTGAAATATAATCTAGTAGGTTTCAAAGTAAAACTAGGACATGAAAACTACCTCACACATTTCCAATTCTTTTCATAATTAGAAAATTGTTATTCAACTTACAATCATCATTTACCTAGATTATACCTAAATTTAACACAAATTCTTTTTGAGTGCTAAGGAGAAAAAAGATAGCAAAACAGGAAAAAGAATTATAACCTAGCCTAAAAATGGAGCTTGGTTTTGTCAATCACATGATACGAGTAAGACAATCCTTCTAGCTATCTATGAATGATGAATCAGTATACAATCGTGTTAAATTTCAATTCATGTAGATACGCATAATTTCAAGTTTTAGCAGCTCATTTTTTGCTATTTTCTTGAGAAACAAACGGAGAGTCGATTCGAACGTAGAGATTGATATATCCATTGACGATGAGTCTGATGCCATAGTGGGAGATCAAAAAAGAGTGGACAATGATTTTTCCTTCAAGAGGTTCTTGAAATCAAAAATCGCCATCGTCTTCGTGATAAATGCCAAAGATATTATTGAATTTAGAGAAAGGACAACACCAGAGCTTTAAGCTTCAAATGGTGCTAATTACATAGAGAAAAGAGAGATAAGGTAGAGAGAAGAGGAGAGAGAGGCAAAGGCAAGGAGAAGAGAGAGAAAGAAGCCAGAGAAGAGAGAGATTGGATGGTAGATGGAGAAAGGCAAATAATGAGAGCGAGGGATGTATAGAGAGAGGAGAGATAAAGATATGGGGATCTGATATCAAACTAGACTTAGGAGAGAGAGAGAGAGGAAGTTTCTAATCAGATTTTTAAAAATTGAAAAAGGAAAAAGATTAGGGTTTTTGATCTAATTTTTGACTATGGACAAAAAGATCAATTAATTAGTTAAAATTTAAAAGAAAATCAATTTTAAAGGGGTAATTTTGAAAAGTCTCAAAAAAGAGGACAATATTGATAAATAGTGTTCATAAGGGGCATTCCCTATAAATTTCTCTAAAATTAACTAGAAAATAATTAAAAATGGGGTGGTGTTAAAAAGTTAAAAAGAATAAGTTAATAGTGATAAGATGTGTTTACAGAGGGGCTTTGTACAAAAATTATCATAAAAATATCACAATACCATGTGACTTATAAATTTGTCGTGATTGTTGATTATGCATAGGTCCAGTCCGTGGGCCAGGCGACCTAAGTCATGGTGGGGAACTTGCAATGGTCGTGTTTGATGGGTCATAAGTAGTCTAACATTCCCATTACATTTGATCTAGTTTAGTTTTAAATCCCACTAGTGGGGTTTTAAGTTAATTAGGCAAGAGGCAAATGGGTGAGGGAAAAACCAACACATTAACTCATTCTTTTGGGTTTATTTAGAAAACTAGTTAGAACTTAAAATTAAAGCATAAATATTATAGTATGTAAAAAATTTATATTATAACAAATTATTGTAATATATTAAATTAAATATTTTTTTTAACTGGTTTCTTAAACGAAGTGTTTACCTTTCGTCGCCCCAAGGAACTCAAAACCTAGGTCCTAAAATTAAGCCTGTACGTCAGTTAGAAGGCAAAAAGTGGTCATTACATGAGTCAAAGGAAGTCAAAACCCTATCTAGCTATAACACACCATCAGAGATGCTCAGTCTGCCTCTAGAGGCGCCCTGCACCTGATGTCAGACTCGATTATAAAGACGGACACACAATATGACCATTGGGGGCACATGTCAGCCCTATTGAAAAGCGTAAAACAATGATATTCACCTAAGTTTAGAAGACGAGTTCTGGTTTTGAAATAAACGTACCATGCTAGCGCCCCCACTACCGTTCCTAATATCCTCTCGCGTCTTGTGTTTCCTCTTCAGGCTTGGACATTTTTTTATTTTTGAGAAGATTTCAATGTTATGAGTACTTTTTTCTTCTTCTTTTTGCCCTTTTTTTTTTTGTAATCATCGACTGTTATTTTTTTTCCTTTTTAGTTTCCTCACGTATGGGCAGATAATGACTCTGTCCACTACCTCTCCCCCATCACTCTGTTTATTGATATATCTTTATTTTTTCCTCTCCGTCCTCTCTTTATTTATTTTATTTTATTTTTAAACATTCCATCCACCACCTTTATTTTTTTTCTTCTACTTTAATTTTGTCTTGCCACTTTTTTCTCTCCGGCTTTTTTCCCTCAATACTTTTGCGTTAAAAATTTGACTGCTTCTCAATATTTATTAGCTTCAGTAGCCCACACTTAACAAATTTAACTTATTAAAGCGTGTAAATTTCATCTTGTTTGTATCTTCACTGGATTTAAATCCTAGATCTGCAAACTGTTCAGCCAAAATTAGAAGACAAGACCTTTGGAGTTAGAAAGTCCAAAGCAATAAGTTTGGTAACTTAGACTATTCCATGCGATTTTTGGACTATTGAAGCCACACACTTGGAAAGAACCTGAAACTCCATGTCCATGCTCCAGAGGGAATAAAATATTGTAGTAGCTTTAGAGCACGAAGATAATCCATTTTCCACTATAAGTACCTGTTCATTTCCAACCATTGTAAAGCCACTTTAGACCATTCATACATAAAGTTATCATCTTCATCATGCTATAGACGCTTTAAGTCTTCTAACTTCGAGACTGTTTCTTGAAGTTTTTGAGAAGATTGAAAAAGTTTCCAATGCTAAAGCTATCTTCTCAAGTATGTATGCAAACTAGACCTTAGCACGAATCCTTTGGGAAATTAGAAAACTTTTTTTCTTTCATCAATGTTGGGGTGTGCTCGGTGTAATTTCGAGGACCACCCTTGTGGCTACTCAGCTGACGTGCTTGGGAAACAGCTATTGTGGACTGATTTAAAGCTCCATCATGGCCGTCATTTCTCTTTGAGGTACTCCGAGTAGCCCCATCGGCTGCCAGGCAAAGCCCCGACTCCTGCGGATGAATAAAGTGCTCAGTCGGACTGACAGAGCCTACACCCAGGCAACAACTCACCTCTAAAGGACAACACATAGTCTTATTCTAATCGTCAGATGGAGAACAGACCTCCCGCAGAGATCATGACACTTGTTACTTGCTACCTGACATGGCTTACTAGGACAGATGGGTCACAAGTCAAACCTACCCGGTTCAAGTAGAAGCCTATAAATTGAGCGCATTTACTGCGCCTCAAGGTAACATGTTTGTTTCTACCTAACATTGCTCTTAAACTTGGCCAAACATATACCTGATTTGAGCGTCGGAAAGCCTTTGGCTAGCATCACACGAGTGTCCCTTTGATCTCCAAAGCATCCCTCATCTTTTGTAGGTTCACCTTAGGAAACTAGGATAAGCCGGAAAGACCGTCTGACTACCATGTGCAGCCGCAAGTGGTGTTGATCACCAGTAATTCGAGGCAGAGCATCAACATTTGGCACTATAAGGAGGGCCCTGCACCTTTCTAACAACCTTACTCAATACCCATATTCGTCGACAACTACTCAGGAGGGCCACAAGAAGAAATACTCAGGACGAGGGTGCCCGACAAGAGGGGCATCATGGTAGACCCCGGGTAGTAAGGTCCTAATGAGGTGGCTAAGGCAGTGAAGCCAGAGCAGACTAGGCCATACAAGACCCAATCGTGAGGTAATTACCGCGGTTTGTCTACTCACGCCGCAAATGGCACAACGACAAGCATAGCAACTGCCCCTAGCTCTCCTTCCTCTAGCCTGGGAAGACCAGGCAGGTGGTCAAGCAGGGCTGAGGGGTGGCTCTCAAAATGAATGAGACTTCAAGCATACCAAACAACAGGCCTCGGAAGAAGTATCTGAGAATAACAGGCTTGTCATTGAAAGCCAAATCGGCCTCGAAAAGGCTGCAATTGTTCTTCTCAAGGTTCTCGTGCTTTAGTCTTTGACAGGCTCAGGGAGTAGGGGGATTGCCTTGCCCTAGACAGGCCGGAGGGGAGAGACGACAAGGTAGAGGGTAGAGCTCAGAACAGGGTGGAACTGTACACCAACAGTCTTCAGTTACAAAACCTACAATGGTAGATTGACCATATCAAGAACTGCTACTACAGAGTGGACGAGGGCAGCATGCCAGATCCACCCTTCATTGATGCAATCATGTGGGTCCCCATGCCGAACAAGTTCAAGGTGCCATAGATCAAAGCCTACGATGGAACGATGAATGTCGATGAGTACCTAGAATTATACAGGGGCCACATGATGCTCAAGCATGCAAGCGATGCCACCATCTGCAAAGTATTCTTACTCACTCTAACTGGTTCAGCTCGACAATGGTTCTACCTATTGAGCTAGGCACCATGTCCTCATTTTGCTAGCTGTCTAACTCTTTATCAACTGCCTTTATCGCATCTTGAACTAGGAGGAAGGAGGTAACCCACCCCTATACTGTTAAGCAAGGTGACAGGGACATGCAAGATTACATCAATCGCTTCACCCGAGCAACGGTGGAGATGAGAAACTTAGAAAATGAGGCTTTAAAGCACGCCTTCTCTTTAGGGTTGAGAGGCAAAGACTTAATCTGATCGCTCCTCCTCGAGTACTTGAGCACATTTTCCCAAATGGTTGGTTATGCCTAAAGGCACGCTGACGCAACCAACTACATGAAGAGTCGCTGTGACAGAGAAGGTAATAGCGACATGAAGGGCAAAAAGCAAAAGGATCCACCTAAGCAGTCCATGATTGACCAGAACAAGAAGTCTAGGACTGTTAAGTCTAGAGTCCTCACCGAGAAATTCCAAAGCTACACACTCCTGGTAGCCGCCATCGACAAGGTGTTAAACTAGGCGAGCAATCAGAACTTGCTAATGAATCCGCCTCCTTTGAAGTGGAATCGAGCAAAGAGAGATCAGAATAAATATTTTAACTTCCATAGAGATATCAAACACAATACTCAAGACTGCATTCAGCTAAAAGATCAAATTGAGAAGCTTATCCAAGACAGGCATCTAAGAGCATTCGTTGAGCAAGTCCTGACCCCTAGGACCAATGTCAGTGAAATGATCATGGACCTAAGAAGATTAGCCTAGGGCATATAACACCAACGATGGGAATGCCCTAGACCCGCCGAACATCATACACACGATCTTTGGCAGGCCAGTCATTGGGGACATAGCGAGTGGCCGCTAGGATTATGCTTGGGAAGCCAAGTTGGTCGACCAAGGGGATCTCATGAGTATGTCTGAGCATATCAATAAGATCTACTAACAAGAGAGTGTTACCATTACCTTCACAGAGGAGGAAGTCGATAGGGTCATTCATTCACATAACGATGCTTTAGTGTGTGAACTGTAGATAGCCAACAACATAGTTCGTCGGGTGCTAATTGACAATAGCATCTCGGCCAATATCCTATTCAAGCAAGCATTTGACAATCTCAAGATCAGTAATGCCATACTGATCCTGGTCTAGACACCCATGTATGGCTTCTTAGGGGAATATGTCCAAGCTATCGGCATGATTTGTTTGCCAGTTACATTTAGCAAAGGTAGTGCATGGGGTAATACATCTCGTGGAATTCTTCGTTGTTGATAGCTTTCTTAGCATAATATCATCATTAGGCGACCAACTCTCAATGCTCTTAAGGCTGTAGTCTCGACCTACCACCTAGCAATGAAATTCCTAACTAAGAATGGGGTCGAGGTGACAAGGTCAAGATAGAAGAATTCTCGAGAATGCTATGTTAAGGCTATCAAGGAAGCAGCGGCTTGACAGCTGAATGTCTCGGCCATTTTTAAAGTAGACGAATAGAATTCCCTGCCAAGCACGAGCCAAACATGTTATCTGACCTTGACCCGCAGCTACCCAAGGTGGAGGTACGAGCCACGCCTGTAGAAGACTTGGTGCCATATCACCTGCACCTCAAACACCACAACTGAACGGTCCTACTCGGCATCAGCTAAAGCCTGAGATCTTGGCAAACCTATAAAAGTTCCTAACGGAATATCAAGACATGTTTGCTTGGTCCCACAAAGACATGCTTGAGATTGACCTGAGCATTATCAGCCATTGCCTGAACATTAATCTCGGGCACAAGCCGACCATCCAAAACAAAAGAGCATTTAACTCGAAGAGGTAAACCATGATCAATGAGGAAGTTTAACAGCTCTCGAAGGCTGGATTTATCCAGGAGGTTAAGTATCCAGAGTGGATGGTGAACATGGTCTTGGTCAAATGGCGGGCCTGTATCAATTTTATAGATTTAAACAAAGCCTGCCCGAAGTACTACTTCCCACTGCCCCAGATAGACTAGTTAGTAGATGCAACTGCTAGGCACACGCTCTAAGCTTTATGGATGCCTATTTCTGCTTGTCAAGTTAGTTCGAGCAGCTAATCACGTCGCCAATCTCTAAGATAGCTTTGGCATACTCCGAGAATACAAGATGAAACTTAATCTGGCTAAGTGCATGTTCGGGGTGGAGTCCAGCAAGTTCTTCAGATTCATGGTCAACCATCAAGGTATTGAATTCAATCTAGCCAAGGCCTAAGCTATGGTGAACATGCACTCTCCCTAAACAGTCAAAAAAGTCCAACAACTAACCAGGATGGTTGTGGCCTTGTCTAGATTTGTCTCACGATCCTCTGACAAATGCCAACCTTTCTTTTTAGGTGCTCAAGGGGAGGTTTAAATGGAGCAGAGAATGTGAGGATGCAATTTAGAACCTTAAAAAATACTTGGCAATACCCTCGTTCTTATCCAAACCTCTACGGGGAGAGATACTCTACGCCTACCTAGTGGTGTCTAAGAAAGCGGTCAACTCAATCCTCATTCAAGAAGAAGAGAATGTCCAGAAACTAGTCTACTACACCAACAAAGCACTCTAGGGAACCGAGGAGAGGAACCCTCTGTTAGAGAAATTGGCCCTTGTTTTGTTATCTCTACTCGAAAGCTCCGACCAAAATTTCAAGGGCACATAATTTAGGTCTCTACCAAGTACTCCTTACGCCAGATCCTCCAAAATCTAGAAATTTCTAGCCCAATAGCAAGTGGCCTATAGAGCTTGAAGAATTTGACATAAATTTTGTGCCCTGGACGGCCATCAAAGCACAACCTTTGGCTAACTTTATAGTAGAGTTCATGGATACCAGATAGGACACCCCTTTGGCCTATAAGGCATCTGTCGAAGATTTTGACCCAACCAGAAGTAGCATGACTGAGTCAGAACCTAAATGGAAGCTATTTGTTGATGGATCCTTAAGCATGAATGGGTTAGGTATCGATCTGAGTCTCATCAATCTAGACAGTTAGAAGGCGAGCTATGCATTTCATTTTTATTTTAGGGCCTCAAACAATGAAGTCAAGTACGAAGCCTCAATAGCCAATCTTAGAATTGCATGAGACTTTGGTGTGAATTGTATTCACATTCACAATGATTCGATGCTCGTTGTCCAACAGGTGACCAATGGTTCTAAGACTTAGAACAAGTCCATGGCCACTTATCTGAGCAAAGTCACGGCCTTGCCAGGATAATGCAAGAGCCACTCCTTCATTTAGACCAAAGGGTAGAGAATGCAAAAGCCGACACACTTGCTCGGCTAGTGTCAGGCTTCAAAGGCAGCAATCTAACCTCAGTTCCAATCAAGAGGCTACTTGAGCCGAGCATCAACAAAGACGTAATGAGTACAGCCGATGACCAGACAGGAACATGGTTAGACCCAATCATCCGATACCATGATCACAATTGAATTGCCTGGCGACCGAAAGGAAGCCTTACATGTTCACAATAACTCGCCTTGGTATTTAATGATTAAGGAAAACTCTACCAATGCGGCTACATCACGCCTTATTAAAGGTGCGTTGGACCTCAAGAAGCTTGGTAACTCATGGAAGAAATACACGACAGGTTATGCGGCAATCACATGGGTGGAGGGGTTGCATTCCCTATCCCTTAAGTGCCTTTGCAAAGGCTATTGCTAGCTAACCATGGACCAAGACTACAAGGAGTACACACGCAAGTGTCTCAAATGCCAGTAGTTTGCTCTGGTAATCGGAAGCCATGCCAAACCTCTCAACTTCGTCGTGTTTGCCCGACTGTTTGCCAAATAAGCCATTGATCTGATCAGTCCTCCTCCCATGGCCCGATCATAATTTAAATACTGTATAATGGCCAGTCATTACCTCACTAAGTGGGTAGAGGTTGAGCCCTACACCAACATGACCGAAGCTAAGTGCATTAACTTTATTGGAAGAACATAATTTGCCAATATGGCATCCCGCACACCATAGTCACCAACAATGTCAAGCAATTTGAAATAGCTAGCCTCCTCAAAATGTGCAAGTAGCTCAACATCAAGAAAGTGTTCTCCTCACTAGGCTACCCTTAGAGCAACGGGAAAGTGGAGACCGTTTACAAGACCATCAAAGACAATCTCAAGAAGAAACTAGAAGGCCTTAAGGTCACCTAGATCAACAAGCTCATAAAGGTGATCTGGGCCTATCACACCACTGTTTAGATGACCATAGGAGAGATTCCTTCTCCTTGGTCTATGAGGCTGAGGTTGTAATTCCAGTAGGGTTCACGTTGCTGAGCCTTAAAGTTGAACACTACGATGAACAACGGACCACTGAGCTCATTATATTCGAGCTTAATCTACTAAAAAAAAAAGAGAAACACTGCTTTTATTTGCACTGTAATGCATAATCAAGTTGTTGCTCGATATTACAACAAGCGGTTGTAACCGAGGAGTTTCAAAATTGGTGACCTAATTTTGAAAGAAGTTACTATTCAATAGCTCGAGCTTGGTTCCTTTGGACCCAAATGGGACTGGCTGTTCAGAATAGTCAGCATTATCTAACCAGGCACATACAAGATTTCTAACATGGAAGGAAATATGCTTGCCCATCCATGGAATACGAAGCAAATAAAGAAGGTCTACTGTTGACTGGAGCCAAAACATCTTCTTTGACCTCTGGCCCTAGCATTCTTTTTGTAACACTGTAAAGATCTGCCGACCAGAGCAGAATAGAAAATGTACAAAGTGAACTTGAAACACTAGTCTTTAACTCTAAACCTTGGGGAAGGCCATAACTTTCGACAAGGGAGGGCTATTTAACCCCTAAGTTGGGTGCTAGTCATCACATAACTGACCATAAGTAAACTTGAAACACCAGTCCACTAGTCCAATTACACCATAGATTGCCTGGCCGATGGTCTAACCAAGCACTAGTAAAGACCCAAGGACCATACCTCCAAATCACAAATAGACTTATATGAATTCTAAAGCACTCAACAAGTCTAGAGGGCAATAGGGCATTACGGATGCACCGCCATAGCCCTGCCAAAGCTGGACATGCTTTCGTTTGACCAAAAAATAGTAATAAAAAAGTAAAATACATAACAAAAAGTGACAAATAATAATAAAATTGACAAATTCGAGCAATTCTCAACTTGGAAAATTCAGAATATAATCAAAGTTAGTCTGGGTGGTGGTATAGATAACTAGGTACCTCCCAAACCTAGGCATACACAAAAAAGAAAATGAGCAGGGAAAAGTTAATTGAAGCTTCTTCAGGGCTAGGCGTCATCTTCGACGCCTTTGACATCCAAGTCGATGACCTACTTATTACCCTTCCGCTAAACCGATGCAGGGGTCTCCTTATTTCCTGCCTTCTCCTCCCTCACATGGGGTCCACGATCAGTGACTAATCCATGGTGATAGCTCAGGGTGCTTCTCCAGTAGGTGCTCTTGCAAGTCCTTCGTCCTAAGGTAATATTGATAGGTGAACTAGTCAGATTGCTTGAATTCCTAAACCACCTAGGTCACTCTCCCTCGTAGCTCCTCTTGGAAGAATATATCATATTCTTCCCTCGTTGTCTGAGTCCTTTCTTGTTCCATAAGGAGGTCAGCCTAGGCTTGTTGAGCTTCCTCTTGAGCTTTTCAAACCTTCTTCTAAGACCTACCTGCATCGGCTTCTAGGTTAGCCTTGACTTAAACAAGCTCGGCGATGCTCTCCTTGAGCTTTTTCTTGGCCTCCTTCCACTCCTTTATGGCCTTCTTGGCTTTTGCCTGCTCAATGTTTACTTGGAGCTTAGCCCTAAGGTTGGCGAGATTCAAGGTCGCATTACCCTACAAGACAATGGAATTAGTGGAAGAAAAAAAAACAAGTCATGAAAGCTCAAAATCTTAAACCGAACTCACTTAGGTGATCTGTCAGTAGAACATGTTGTAGTAGTCCTGGTAAGATTGGTTATGAACAGAGAGAAAATAGTTCTTATCAAGCACGGCCACCTTGAGGTACTTGACCATGTGGGGGCGCATCGGGTGGCGCCTCCTCTGTAGCTCGGTTAGAGGGGGAACAACTGAAGGAGGTCGCAAAGGAGTTGTTTCACCTCGATGCCATGCGTCGTTGGTGGTAGGGGTGGGATGCTCAGAGGGACAACCACTGGGTGTTGCTCAGCCTTCTCAGCCCTCTTCCTCTTCGACTCAGTTGCTCCCTTCATTTTTCTTCAACGGTGGATGTCCTCCGTCTGCCTCTGCCTCTGCCTCTCTTGCCTAGAAAGCTCCCCAAATGACTCATCTACAAAATAAAGAAAAGAAAACAAGTGAAATTAAGGCCGGCAAAAAAAATCCTTGGGTCAAACATTCGATCCAAAGCTAGCCTAGCGGGTAGAACAGTCAGATCACGTCCCCGAGCTCTTCATCGGTTACGAATAGCCCCAAACCAAGGGAGCCACCTGGACAATAATGGCTTCCCCATCGGCCACTTGGCTGATATTTGCTTGTCCTTGGGACATCAGCATGACTTCACCCTACAACTATCACTTGCTCAGTTGGACAAGCAAGTGGAATATCATCTTAGTGGGTCGAGCTAGACCCCCTAAACCAACCATAGTTGGCCAAATTGGTCTTTTGCAACAAAAATGCCTACCATTGCATAGCCTCAGGCTTATTGTGCAGATCCTCAATTGACACCAAGAGCCTGCTCATGGTATATGGCATCTTTGACCACACGCGCCCCTGCTTGAACTTGGTGGGCATAACTTGATCGGCGGGGACTACTTCACTGGCCTAGGACAACCAATTTCCCCGACATAGAACCACTAAAATTTCCATAGCTTGTTTGAGTTAGGGTTGTCAAGGATGAAATCTTTCTTGATCCCGATGAAGTAGTACCACTAGGCCTACTGGGGAATTGCTTGACGGCCTCCCACGGCATCGTGATTGTGAAAAAGTACCTCCATAGAATACACATGCTAATCATGGACCTATAGCAGTTCGGATAAAGCTGGATAGGGCACACATTCAGGTTGTTCATGATGGTGACACAGCTACACAATGGACATAAGATCCAGTTATAGTTCTAGTTAGTCTAGTTACAAGGACTCAAGCTAAAAGATTCAAAGAGGCACTTAACGAGCTGATTTAAGCTGTTCACAAAGAAGCTACAAACAGATTCCCAGCTGATGGTGAATCAAGAATGGTCAAAGTTATTCAAGTCACACAAGAAGGTGGACCAACGATGAATATGGCGTGTTTCAACACAAAGAACAAGAATCTTGGAGTTCCTTAACCAAGAAGGTCAATCTTGAAGAATCTTGAAAGAAAGTAATTCAAGCTAAAAAGTTGGTTCCAAGTTTTCTTGAAATTAACAAATTAGGGTTTTCTTGTTTTGTTAGGAACTTAAATAAATATTTTTTTTATCCTTTGTAATGAGATTTATAAGTTAGGTTTATTAGTCAAAATTCAGCACAAAAGTTGGTTAGCTAGTTTGTTATTTAAGGGTAATATTTGACCATTGACTTAGTCAATGTTAGGTGGCAAATTTTTTTGTTAGGGTTAGGATTAGTTTGATTCAAGTTACAATCATGCCCTACATTACAATAATGGGCGTGATTTTTCCCCCTAAGATTGTTCGGTTTCAACCTATTTAAAGGCATTCGTTATCAATAAAATTCAATATTTATTTGATATATTGAGAGTATTCTTTTGAGTTGTTCAAGAACAACCAAGAACTGATCAAGATTGAGTCTTGCTACGTTCTATTGACTTATCAAGAGGATTTTCCACAACCATTTGTGCCGTCTGGGTTGCGGTTTCCACCATCCAACCTTGTTCTAGAAAAGATCTTGATGTCATATATTGCTATTAGATTTTGTCACAGGTTGGAAAGGTTCATTTCAGTTGGTATCAGAGACAGGTTTAGCATCAGGTTTGTCTATCCCTTTTATTTGTCTTAATTTAAGGCACCATTAGGTTAAATATTTGCATGTTCTTGGGGTTAAAATAGGTTTCCATTCAGTTAAATAATCTTCATCTTGGCTGAATTCTTCTTCTCCATTCTTCTAGTTTAGGGTCTAGTTTCTGGTCTTGTTGCTTTGAATCCAAGCTCTTTCAATTTTCTAGGGTTTTTTCCTTATTCTTAGTTCTGAAATTCATGCCCCATATAAAAAACAAAGAAAATAAAATTGTACAAGAAAAGACAAAAAAATCATGCAAAAAAAAATAGATTAAAAAAAATTCAATTCTTCAAGTTTCTGTCAAATTCCTTGTTGAATTTGATTTGTGGGGGGTTCTAAATTAGTCAGTTGAGGTTCGATTGTGTTCAAGTTTCCATTCATTAGGTTTGCTTGAAACCCTAGATTCAATTGTCAGCCTCAAAACCTTGTCAAAACCATCAAAATTCGTGTGTTAATTTGCTCTTTTGTTGACATTTTGTTACTGTTCCATCCATTAAATCCATGAGTTATCACCCCTTTTCTAAGCCACTTATCTTGGTGTTGCTTCTCAAAATTACTTGCTACGTTAACTTTATGTTTAGTCTTGATTCCATTTATATATTCCTTGTAAGTTTAATTGAATTGTCACTAGACTTGCTTGATTGAGTGGTATTGGTTGTGGAAAAGCACAAAAGGGAATTTTTGAGTGTGAAAATTAGAGAGTTTGAGTTAAAATCAACAAGGATTGAGTGTAAACACGAGTGATCATCAATAAATTTTTGAGTGAAAACACGTGAGGAGTGAGTGAGGTCCATACACTTAACTTTGTTTTGCAAAAATCATGGTTCATGAACAAGGTAAGGAGAATGATACTAGGGCACTTACTGTGAAGAAGATGAAATTATTCTTTAAAACGTTGGAAGATAAATTCAGCAAAATTGATTTGCAATTTAAGGAGATAAGAGAAGATAGAAAGGAATATAACAATCAGCCTTGTGAAAAGCCAAGTAGGCAAAAAGGGGGACGGCCTTACCAAGGATTTAAGGGGCAAATTTGGAGGATTTATATGTGGATTTGGATGGATTAGGGGACAAAGGCTTAGAGAAGCTAGGAACCAAGAAGATAACAACATGAGAAGCATCAGGGTGAAAATTCCATCATTCCAAGGTAAGAGTGATCTGAAGGCTTATTAAGAGTGGGAAAAGAAGATGGAATTTGTGTTTGATTGCCACAACTACTCCGAGTTAAAGAAGGTGAAATTGGTAGCAACTAAGTTCTCCGATTATGCAGTTGTTTGGTGGGATCAATTGATGATTAGTAGATGGCGAAACAGTGAACGTTCCATTGCTACATGGGTGGAGATGAAAACAGCGATGCGAAAGCAATTTGTGCTAACTCATTATTACTAGGGGTTGTATCAAAAGCTGCAAGGATTAACACAAGGTAGTAGGAGTGTTGAGGACTACTACAAGGAACTGGAACTTGCCATGGCTCGAGCAAATGTATAGGAGGATCGAGAGGCTACCATGGCCAGATTCTTGGCTAGATTGAACCATGAAATTGCCAACGCGGTTGACTTGCACCATTACATAGATATTGAGGATATGGTACCCACGGCCATAAAGATTGAGCAGCAGCTTAAGAGGACGAGTATAGCATGTCAAAACCCTAACTCTACCACTACCCCATGGAGGTCGAACTTCACTAGGAAGGAGAAGCACAAATTTGACCAAAAACCTAGGCTGGAAAATAAGGGAGAACCTTCCAAAGCCAAGCCACAAGGTGAAACTAATCCTTCCACTGTTAGAAATCATGATATTCATTGTTTTAAGTGTCAAGGCAAAGGGCACATAGCCATCCAATGCCTGAACAAAAGAGTAATGATGATGCAGGACAATAGTGAAATTGAAATTGAAAACAAGTCTGAGTCTAATTGTGACTTTATGCTTGAATTGGAGGATGCATAAGGGATAGAACTTGCTATCCAAGGAGAGATGTTGGTAGCAAGAAGGGCGTTGAACACACAGGCCAAGGAAGGAGATAATGAGTAGCAGGAGAATATTTTCTACGCTAGATGTTTTGTGAACAACAAAGTGTGCAGTATGATTATCGATGGTGGTAGCTGCACAAATGTAGCAAGTACAACAATGGTTAAAAAACTAGGGCTTCCAACAATGAAACATCCTCATCCATATAAGTTACACTGGTTGAATGATAGTGGAGAGGTACGGATTACAAAGCAAGTGTCGGTATCTTTCAAAATTGGCAAGTACAAAGATGAAGTTTTGTGTGATGTTGTGCCTATGCAAGCCAGCTACTAACTACTTAGAAGGCCTTGGCAGTTTGGTCAAAAGGCCATGCACGATGGATACACCAACCAATACACTCATAAGCACAACAAAAAGCGATGCACTCTAGCCCTTTGATTATGAGTCAAGTATATGAAGATCAAGTGAGGCTACAAAGAGAGAGTGAGCAAAAAAGATTGAGTGAAAAAAAATTAAGAGAAGGAGTGTAGAGAGAGTGTTTGGCTATAGAGGGAAAAAAAGAAGAGAAGGCCAAGAAAAAGGAGAGGGAAACAGAGAAATTGAGAGGGCCAAAATAAAAACACAACTAGCCATTGAAATAAAAACAAATAGGAAATCAAATTTTTATGCAGAGTGAGTGATGTGAAGAAAGAATTGTTTACAAATCAGCTAATGATTGTTCTTATGTACAAGGAGGCATTTTTAAACACTAACGAATTTAATTCCACTTTGCCTAGTTCCATTGTCTCTCTTTTGTAGGAATATAATGATGTCTTTCCCGAAGAAACACTAGTTGGCTTACCACCAATTAGAGGGATTGAATATCAAATTGATTTCTTACCCAGAGAATCCCTTCCAAATCGGCCAGCATATAGGATAAATCCGGAGGAGATGAAGGAATTACAATGTCAGGTTGAGGAACTTTTGGAAAAGGGATATGTAAGAGAAAGCATACGCCTGTGTGTTATTTTGGTATTGTTAATATTGAAGAAAGATGGGTCCTGGAGGATGTGCGTAGACTGTCGAGCAATCAACAACATAATGGCTAAGTATCACCATCCTATCCCTCGTTTAGATGATGTGTTAGATGAATTGCATGGATCTAGCACCTTTTCCAAAATTGATCTAAAGAGTGGTTATCATCATATTAGAATGAAAGACGGAGACGAATGGAAAACAGTGTTTAAAACAAAACATGGTTTATATGAATGGTTAGTTATGCCTTTTGGTTTGATTAATGTACCTAGTACTTTCATAAGACTAATGAATCACGTTGGGCCTGCTTTTATTGGAAAATTTGTTGTTGTCTACTTTGATGATATCCTGATTTATAGCAAAAACTTATCTGATCACCTTATGCATTTACAATCTGTTTTGGATGAGCTTAGAAAGGAAACGCTATTTGCTAATGTTTAAAGTTTTCATGGACTTGCTAGTTTCTACAGGAGGTTTGTCAAAGACTTCAGCACCATAGTTGCTCCATTGACTGAAGTAATCAAAAAGAGCGTTGGATTCAAGTAGGGCGAAGAACAGGAGGTGGTATTTCAGCTTTTGAAAGACAAATTAACTCAAGTTCCTTTGTTAGCTTTACCTAACTTCTTTAAAACATCTAAGATTGAGTGTGATGCTTCAAGACGGGTGTTGGAGTCGTACTTACTCAAGAGGTGCATCCATTGGCTTGTTTTAGTAGGAAACTAAGTGGTGCAGCCTTGAACTATCTGACTTATGACAAAAAGCTGTATGCTTTGGTTTGAGCTTTGGAAACGTGGCAGCACTATCTATGGCGTAAGGAGTTCATGATTCACACTAATCATAAGTCTTTAAAGCACTTAAAAGGCCAACAAAAGCTGAATAAGAGACAGACACGATGGCTAGAATTCATTGAGACCTTTCCTTATGTCATCCGATACAAGCAAGGTAAGACTAACATCGTTGTAGTTGTGCTTTATCGCAGGCACGCATTGATTTCTACTCTTGATGCTAAATTACTTGGTTTTGAACATATTAAGGAGTTCTATGCTTTAGACCATGATTTGGGAGAGCGTTATGCCACTTGTGAGAAAATAGCATTTGGAAAGTTCTTTAGACATGATGGTTACTTATTCCAAGAGGATAGGTTGTGCATTCCAAATTGTTCTTTGAGGGATCTATTAATGAAAGATTCATATAGAGGAGGATTGATGGGACATTTTAGAGTAGCTAAAACCCTAGCTGTTTTATAGGAACACTTCTTTTGGCCACACATAAAATGGGATGTTGAGAGGGTTTGTGGTAGATGTGTGACATGTAGGCAAGCTAAATCTCAGGTGTATAGCCATGGATTGTACACGCCATTACCTATCCCTATAGTACCTTGGGTTGATATTTCGATAGACTTTGTGTTAGGGCATCCTAGGTCTAGGCATTGATCATACTCTATTTTTGTGGTTGTAGATCGTTTCTCTAAGATGGCACACTTTATTCCTTGTCAGAAGACTGATAATGCTTTGTTAGTTGCTAATTTGTTTTTCAGAGAGATTGTTTGATTACATGGTATGCCTAGGGCTATAGTTTTTGATAGACATGTTAAGTTCTTAAGCTATTTCTGGAAAGACTTTGTGGGGTAGGTTAGGAACTAAGTTATTGTTCTCTACTACTTGTCATCCACAGACTAATCGTCAAACAAAAGTAGTGAGTAAGACTTTATCTACGTTGTTGAGGGCTATCATTTAGAAGAACATTAAGACATAGGAGGAGTGTTTACCACATGCTAAGTTTACTTATAACCGATATGTTCATTCTGCTACTAAATTTTAATCGTTTGAGATTGTTTATGGTTTTAATCCTTTAACCCCTTTAGATTTATCACCATTACTTGTGTCTAAGCACATGAATTTAGATGGACAAAAGAAGGCTAAATTTGTTAAGCAGATTCATGAAAAAGCAAGGCTCAACATTGAAAGGCAAATGGAACAATATGCAGCTCAAGCTAACAAGAACAGGCGGCCATTATTAGTGTTTGAAGCGGGTGATTGGGTCCGGTTGCACGTGAGGCAAGAACGGTTTCTATCACAAAGGAGATCCAAATTACTTCCTTGTGGAGATGGACCTTTCCAAATCCTTGAGTAGATCAATGACAATGCCTATAAGCTAGATTTGCTAGGTGAGTATGGTGTTAGTGTTACTTTTAATATTTATGATCTAAGTCCTTTTGATGCAGGTGTTGATTTGAGGACAAATACTTTTCAAGAAGAGGGGAATGATGGAGACATAGCTACACAATGGACACAAGATCCAGTTACAGTTCTAGTTGGTTTGGTTACGAGGACTCAAGCTAAAAGATTCAAAGAAGCACTTAACAGGCTGATTCAAGCTTTTCACAAAGAAGCTACAAACACATTCACCACTGATGGTGAATCAAGAATGGTCCAAGTTATTCAAGTCATACAATTAGGTGGACCATCCATTAATATGGCGTGTTTCAACACAAAGAACAAGAATCTTGGAGTTTCTTGAGCAATAAGGTCAATCTTGAAGAATCTTAAAAGAAAGTGATTCAAGCTGAAGAGTTCATTCCAGGTTTTCTTGAAATTATCAAATTGGGGTTTCCTTGTTTTGTTAGGAACTTAAATAAATCTTATTTTTTTATCCTTTGTAATGAGATTTATAAGTTAGGTTGACTTGGTCAAAATTTAGCACAAAAGTTGGTTAGCTAGTTTGTTATTTATGCATAATATTTGACCATTGACTTAGTCAATGTTAGGTGGTCAATTTTTTGTCAGGGTTAGGATTAGTTTGATTCAAATTACAATCATGCCCTTCATTACAATAATGGGCATGATTCTTTTCCTCTAAGATTGTTTGGTTTCAGCCTATTTAAAGGCGTTCATTATCAATAAAATTCAGTTAATCCTTTATTCGATATATTGAGAGTATTCTCTTGAGTTCTTTAAGAACAACCAAGAACTGATCAAGATTGAGTTTTGCTACGTTCTATTGACTTATCAAGCGGATTTTCCACCACCGTTTGTGGCGTCTACGACTATACCTAGGTTCTTGCTTCATCGTAAGTAACAGGTCATAGTTTCCACCATCCAAACATGTACTAAAAAAGATCTTGGTGTCATATATTGCTATCAGGTTTTGTCACAGGTTGGCAAGGTTCATATCAAGATAGTGCCTAGCATAGGAAGCGATGAAATGGGAGAGCAGCCCTGCTCAAAAGAACTCCATATACAGCATGATGTACCCCTTTGGTGAATCCATGGGGGAGTCTCTGTCTCTAAGCAGGACCAAGACAACATCGTTGGGAATCTGACATTCCTAACATTGTGCTTTAAGTCGGCCTGGCATCATTCTTGATGTATATGCCGCTGTGGACTTCTGGCTGGGTCGATGTACTTTGAAATCCATCGAGCCTTAGACTCTGGTCACAACTGTAGGCTGCTCTTCTTCTTCCTCATCCTTGGCATCAGCTCCTTAGACCTATTGCCTCTTATTAGTGATGGCCGTATCGTCGATCACTTCTTCCCTTATAAGAACCTTTGTTGTGGCGCTTAGTTAAAAGAGCTCGAAACGTTGGCGCAGCCACTAGGCAAGCACGCCCCTGAGCAATGACCCGAGATGTGCCTGCGGCGGCTACCCCGATGTAGGCATCTTATCCCCTACATGGCCTACTAAGACCCCATACACTCAAGCATATCCAGAAATTCTTTCTCAAGAACTGTTCCTTGCCCTAGGCTAAGGATCTTGGCCAGTCGAGCCGCTCTTTCCAGCCCGGTTACCATCTCCATAATATCTACCTTCTCCGACATTGCCCGATCGGTAACAATACTATCATCTGACTAGGAAATGTTCACTAAATCGTTTTAAGAATCACTTAAATCGCTTATGATTGTGTTCAAAAAATTACCTGCTTAGGATAAAGTTGCTTAGGTCTATGGAAGAAGCACCTTGGAATTTGTAGTTTCCTGCTTAGTAGCTAATCTCAAAAGGTTAGAATTTCCAACGTAACGAGCCCTAAAAAGGCAAGAATCAATTCATACTTATAGCAAAAACTTGGGTACATAATTCAAAGAGGCACGACGCTTACACTGATCATGAAAACAACTAATCACGTGTTGACACGCGTCCCTTCGAGCTTGACCTCCTGTCCCTTCAAATTCCAATGCTCTAAGGGTAAATTTGAAGATCAACTTCAACCAACCACCCCTCCAGCATAGTACACTTGGCTGAGCATTGACTAGCTGCATTGAGGGCCTACTATTGGGAGTGTGCTCAGCATAATTCCCGAGGACCACCCTCATAGCTGTTCGCCAACATGCTTATCAAATGGAGTTATGGGCCGATCTAAAGCTCCATCATAGCTGTCATTTCTTTTCGAAGTGCCCCGAGCATCCCTATCAGCTGCCACGAAGAGCCCTAACTCCTCAGGATGAATAAAGTGCTTATATCGGATTGACAAGCCTACACTGAGGCAATAACTCACAACTAAAATCCAACACATGGTCTCATTCTAACCCTCAGATGGAGAACAGACCTCCTGCAAAGATCTTGACACTTGTCATTTGCTACTTGACATGGCTTGATGAGACACACAGGTCGCAGGTCAAACGCACCTAACACCCTATTCAAGTAGAAGCCTATAAATTGAGCGCATTTATTGCACCTCGAGGTAACATGTTCTTTCCCACCTAACTTTGCTCCCAAACTCGGCCGAACAAGTACCTGACTTGAGCGTTAGAGAGCCTTTGGCTGACACCACACTGATGTCCCCTTGATCTCTAAAGCATCCCTCTTCTTGTGTAAATTCAACTCAGGAAGCCAAGATAAGCCCGAAAGAACGTCTAACCAACATGCGCAGCCGCACATGGTGCTAATCACCAACGATTCGAGGTAGTGCATCAATAATCACATTTATATGTCCTTCATCCCTTGGACACTTTATCAAAAATTCCCTCTCCAGAGTTCACTTGTGGGTAAAAACTTAGAGCTTTCCAAAGCGAACTTATGAGTAAATCTTGGAAACCTCTAGGGTTCACTTGTGAGTAAAACTTGGACATCTAAGAGCTGATCTTGGAAATCTGTGGAAATCACATGCCAATAAATCTTGGAGATATTAAGACAAACCTTTGTGATCTCTAGAGTCTGACCAGAACCATCTTTAAACCTATAGTTCCCAACTCTCTAATAGCTCCACCTTGTCAAGATTTTATGCCATTTCTCTGTCACCCGTTGGGTTAGTCCTCCTACCATTCTTTGCTTTCATTTGCTCTTTTATGTTACTATTTCCCTCCTAATGTATTTTGAAGCTACATTCTTGGTTGTAATTTGGCAACAAAGTGGACCCTACAAGCCGTTCTTCTTCGGCCTCCTTTGGCAACTAAATTTGATATCCTACAATCGTCGTCTTCCATAAGTTTATTAAGTATTTTGGCCACATTGAAAGTGTCCTCAATACCACATACGTACATGTATGCTATTCCAACATGTCACACCTTTTGGATCTACCAAAGCTTAACATCATCCAATATGCAATTTTTTTAATTTTCTTATTACAGTTTGAACATTGTTTTTTTAACTTATGTTAACGCTTTTAACGTCACTATTTACTAAACATAAAAGTTTTTTACATCAATTTTAACTGATGACATTGAATCACCTTTAGCAAAATGTTGTTGGATTCAACTTTTTTATTTTTTTACCGATGTTTAAAGTAAATGATGTGATTTTTATTTGATGTGGAAGCCTAGTATTATGGTAGTAAGGAGATTTATGCATTCATATTCTTTGTGGTTTCAAAACATATAAAAGTTATACAATTGTTCACACATGTGAAGGGTTACTTGTACAATTAAATTTATTTAGGGTCAATGGCCACTCTTGAGAATCGATTAGATAAAAGTTAGTCAATTAGCATCAAGTTGACCTACAAAGAGAACAAGATGTAAAACCTAATAAAAATAAATAGGCACAAAAATTTATATGGTTTACCTCTGGAATAAAGACTACATCCAGTATAGGATCTTAGAGTCTTACTATATCATAAAACAGTACAAGATTAGAGCTGATAGAGAATGGTAGAAAGAGAAAGTAGAGAAAAAGAGTGTAAATGTCCAGTGTACAATCTGCGAAAGTAGTGGTATCACTCTCATATTTATAGAGGGCACTTTGATCTTCCTATTGCCTGACCCTAGAGCTGATTGTGAGTTGGCTAGAGAATGGACAACTTTCCTATTTGGCTTTAGTTGACTCTTCCATTTGAGTGGTTCCTTATTTATCTTGAAGTTGCTTCTTTCTTAAGATTTACGTGATCCTTTTCTTCTTTTGCAATTTTGATTGCTTCAGTCTTTGTGGGATCTTAGAATATGATCTTTTCGTGATTTATTCTGTGTGAGTCTTGTTAGCCTCCAGTCAACTCGCCATCTTCAACTGACTCAGCCAATCAACTTCCTCCGGTCGATCCTTCCAGACGACTCGAAGGCACATGCATGGTAATAATAGAGGTTCTTTTTTTACCACCAACTACACACATCGATAAGATAAAAGAGATGTAGCTAGGAAGACAAGGTGCATGGTTTGAAAAGTCGAAGTTATAGTAACGCTTGATCATAAGAAATTATATATATAGCTCAATAGCTATTTAAGATCTATCGATTACAACATTACGATCTAAAGCTTTGTTTCAAGGGAGGAAAAATTGCGGTCCATTAAGGAGTTTATTTATGTACAAAGTGATTTATTAGCTTTTCTCTAATTATAAAAAGGATGTTATAAAATTGTGCAATTCACTCCTCTCTTGATTAATAATCAATATTCTTTTAAATACCTTTTTGGGCAAATATATAAACTAGTTGCCCCATTTCATCTTTTCATTAAAAAAAAAAAAAGAAAGAAAGAAGCAAAAAGATGAAGATATATAAATAAAAAGCTGCTCGCAAAATTATTTGCAAAACCCAACATCCTCTTGTTTTGTTTAGTTTAAGACAGCAAACGTCTTTATCACTTAAATAATTGTTGAAGTTATAATATAGTTTCTAGGACTAACATACTGACCAAAAGATAGGAACATATTCATGCATAATTATTAATTATCTAACACGTACCTGAAAGTTTATTCTTCCGAAGATGGAAGTAGCGTATAAATAGAGGGCAATGTGCAAGTGTTGTCCATTTATCTTGAACTAATAAAGGAGGATGGCTGGCATTAACAAAGTAAAGAGGGTAATTGTACAGGTAAAGCATCCGCTTTTGTGCTGAAAAATTATAAAATAATGATGAAAGTGGGATTTTCGAACTGTTCACGTTAAAGCACATGAGCTGAATTGAACCTTTGTATCACATCTAGCTAGGGAGGTGCTAATTCATGTCAGTGCCTAGCCAGCTACTACCTATGACTTTGTTATTTAGACCTAGGGTGGGGCTCACGGCAAATTTCCTCGCACAACTATTAAACAAGTGTGTTTGCCGATCACAGCATTGAGTAAAACTTTTAAGTTGCTACAATTTAAATTTCACGTGTTACATGCCTACGATGAAAAAATAAATTATAATATAAAATTTTTATAATTATAATATTTTTTAATTATAATTGATTTAAATTACCTTTTTAAAATAATCCATAAGTAAACTTTACATGAATTTTATTTACTTTTGCCAAATCTATATAAGCAAAGATCCCATACTCCGACCAAATTTTACGTTTGTAAATTTGTTGGTCATCAATGTTTCATTTGTATATTCGTGTCATTCTTAATTTACTAAAGTATAACTTTCAATGTCACAAGTGCTAAATTACACTATCAAATGTTACACTAAAACAAATTAAGAGCTATATTAAATAATATAACGATGTTACCTTAACCATCAAAAAAATATTTCTAAGTGTTTAACTTGTCAGGTAGTTGATTAGAGACTATTCTAATTATATATTCTCATTTTTCTTGAAAATTCAAAATGATTTTTTTTGTTTATGTTAGCTGGCAATTTTGGAAGTGACGACAGGATGAGCAGAACTAAGGTATGGTGGGGGCTACATCTACTGTTAGGGAGTCTCCGAGTGATCGTTATAGTTATTGTCAGGTTGTGAAAAGTGATGTATGAAGAAATTTACTTCAGTGGAGGCATTTTATCGGGATAATTTTTTGAATAAAATACTAATACATATGTAATATACATAAAAACTTTACTATTACCTGCTAAAATAAGTTTTTTTTTGTAAATACAATATAGGTAAAAAAAATTAATATTTCCCACCAATAACAAATACTCTAGATCTATATAAAATATCCTATAAAAGATTATATTACCGACACTAATTGTATATTCATTTCCTAGACACTTAAAAAACTTCCTAGGTACTTAAAAAAAAAATGTTTCGCATCTACTGAATTTCTAGTTATAAAGGGAAAGCAAATGCATTATTAAACTTTTACAAAAACTTTGTTAAGGACGCACGGAGAAAGAAAGGTGCGAGGTTAATAATAAAATTTAATGCTGGAAGGTTAAAATTTGTAATATATAAAAAGAATGATATGAAATAATAAAAATTGAGTGGAGAATAAGATTCTGGAGCAACAAGAAAATTTTAAAAATGTAGAAGTTATTTTAATTTTTTTAAAATAAGTGAGTGGAGCACCTAAAAGGTATAGTGTAAAATTTTATAAATATAAGGGTTGATATGTAAATCTTTAAAAGTGAGTGGGCAAATGTGTCCTTATGAGACTGTTCATAGGTCCGTTATTGGTCGCGAACACTCGTATATTTCATCATCCAATATTAAACCTGTAGTGTATGATCAAAGCTTCCATGGCTACAATTTTGGAGATAGTTAAGGTTTGTTTATTTAAGTGGTTCAAATTATGATGGTTTTAAAGTTTTTGGTTTTAAAATAAAAAATTTAAAAAGTATAGTTTGAAAAGAAAATTATAGTGGTTTAAATAGACATTTAGATATATTATTGATTGTAAACTTAAGTTGAAATATTGGAGAAGCTGAGTTTGAGTTTAAGGGAGAGATGAATATGAAATTTAATACCTTTTTGAGCTCAATATGTCACATATAGGTATAAAGTGGATGAGAATTTCTTTTACCAAACACTTGCTCAATTAGATTTTTGGGTTCAAAACACATAAACATATCTAACAAATAGGTCCTTAGTCTTATTAGTCGTACTTTCAATGTCATTACAGTTTTTTAATTTATACTCTGCAATTCAAAGGGAAAAAAAAAGGAACAAAATGCTTTGCAGGGAATATCAGACAGATTTAGTGGATGACAACTCTTCTAAAAATCAAAACTTGTAGTAAACAATATAGCAGAAATGAACAATCACATACTTGTTTTAGAAAGGGACAGAATTATTTAAAAAAAAAAGAAGAAAAGATCTTAATATTTTGAGGAAAAAAATTGAATAACAATTCATGATTGGAATGATTTAAAATGAAAAATCTCGAGGCAAGTTCTGTACCCTTTTTGAAAACAATTTTCACGTTTTCTCATAAAGTTGTTTTTTGTAAATGATGCCAAAATGGAAATACATGCACATAATTACTATATGTAATTTCAGTTTTCTTTCCAAAGTAAAAATTTTTTAAAAAAAAAAAAACTCCAAATGGACACGGAGATGTTAATCACTACATACATCAAAGTTTAAACTTTCGAGGACAACTCATTGTACGGATAAAAAGATTAGCCTAATTGAACCGGAACGCTCAATTTTTGACATATAATTGAATGCGCTTTATGCTTGATGGGTTTTTTTTTTTTTGGGGTTAAGGGAATAGATTCGATGGGGTCAATTCTTTCTTCTTCTTTTTTTTTTTTTTTTAAATTAGGATGGGGTCGAGAACTTTCAGCTATAAATGTGCAATTTCTACTATAGCTAATTGGACAGCGGGCAAAACTAAAAAGCTTGTCCTCCTCTCCTTAAAATTTAACAATCGACAATTTCCATTTTCTGTGCACGTTTCTAACAAACATGCATTGTTAAGCAATAAAGTTGGAATTTATTAAGCTTTGTTTGAGAAACAAGTTAGAACTTACTTTAAGTTTTAACTTGTTACAGTATAAAATTCTTATATGCTATAACAGTTTGTTACAACAAAAAACTTTCACATACTACAGTGTTTAAGTTTTAAATTTATTTTCTAAACTATGTGTAATTTCAACTGCTACAAGTTCTCATATGCTATAGTATAAAACAAAACTATACTATAGCATAAAGCTCTCACATATTACAGTGTTTAAGTTCTAACTATATTCTCAAACACACTTGTAAGCTAAGGATTAAATCTAGAAGTCCTAAAGTTGGTACAAACTAAAATCACCATAGTTTTGGCATTTATGGTCCTCGAACAAAAATTGAGGATGTAAATTTTCAAGTGTGACACAAATATTCCCATGTTCATTGCACCAAAATTTGAAATTTTGCCAAGACAGTTACCAAGCATGGAAAATTGTCACAATATAAATTTGATTACCTCAATTAAATTTCTTAAAATTCATGTTCAATTAATTTATTGCATGAAATCGAACTACTAACAATTGAAATTTTAGAATTAATCGACTAAGGGAAAAAAAACCCTCTCACAACATTTATAAGATGTTTTGGAGAATGGTTGGAATTATAAATATTGGTTTGAAAAGTATAACATGTGAGAGCTTTACACTATAACAACTTTATCTAGGCCTTAAGCTTGGCTGTTTGATAAAAGTTTGCTGGCTCTCAAGGAGGCTGAGGATTTCAATCTTTTAGATGACGAGAACTTCTGTTTCACTAAGTTTTGAGTCTAGTTCCATGGACTAACTCTACAAAATATTCTGCAACAACTAGGGAAGCACCTTGGAGAAGAAATTAAAACTAGTCTGAAGGCGGACACTGATAAGCACAGAAGATGTTCTAGAAGTTTTTCGAGAGTTAGAGTCCTAGTCAATGTCTCAAAATCTCTTCAGTTTGCCGGTGAAGTAACAACTTCAGTAACAACTTTAGTAACAACTTAAAGGGTCTCTTCTTGCTTGGCTAGCTAGTTTGGTGGGGAGCTCTTTCTTGCTCAGCTTATTTGTATTTTTCTTTTTATTGGTGTTGTTATCTTATCTAAGCTTAGCATACCTCGCACTTCTTCTAAAATTTGGTATGATAACTTTGGTGCCACGTATCCATCAGTCGCTCAGCTAAAAGCTATGAAACAAGTCCTTGATAGCTGCTGTTAAGTGGGTCGACCAGGAAAGAGAGAGTCAATGCTAGTGGTGGAGAGGATTAGCCAGTTTTGGGGTTTCAACTTTGTAACGCCCCTTAATTCAGACGTCACAGATGTCGTTACATACATACGTTCGTACTTTCTTAAACTTTAAACATATAAATATTATCAAACTTAAACAGTACTATTGATTTTAAAAGTACTTAAACTTACATAACCAGGATACATTCATACCTTTAAAAATTTTTTCTTTTTTAAAACTTAACATTGTTTAGAATAACATTGTTTATTTTATTCCATATTATAATTTATTCAATTATACTTAAATTAATCATGAACTTACTTAATAATATAGGTTTAACAAATTGTAAAAAAATCAAAACTTAACAAAACATCACAACATATCACATTAAACATCAAATCATTTAAAACTTACTTACTCCCACAGTTGGGTAGGCCGAACTTGGGACTTCGGTAGGCCGAACATGATCGGCAGGCCGGAGTTCCCTCAACCGGCAGGCCGGCAGAGGTTTTACAATTCGGACCAAAAATTCATCCATGTTCGGCAGGCCGAAAAATGTGATCGGCAGGCCGTCCGAGACCAATATTTGAGAAATCCAAAATTTTAAAACCAACCAACTTTTCGTAAAACATAGCGGAAGTTCATAATTCATAAAAAAATGATAAAATAACTTATAAAACCATAGTATAAGTATTCTTAAAACTTAACATAAAATATATGTTCGAATTATATAACTTAATTAAAAAAAATAAGAGCATTCTTCTTGGCGTGCATCCGGTTACAATTCATCGTTCATAATGCTCACACGCCTTCCCATGTCCTCCGTCTAGTCCATGATTTTCTTACCCTTATCTGCAACATGACATAAAATATGATTAAGCTAATGCTTAGTGAGTACATGTAATTCTCACAATTTAAAACATTTCATAAACATCATCATCATCATCATCATCATCATCATATCATAAAAGTGCTTTAAGCACAATTTCATATAAACATATCTTTCATTACATTGACCATTTTAAAACTTATTCCATTTTTATCTTAAGGGCCCAAGTGTTGCACCATAACATCATCATAGGCGCGCCGTCATGAGAGGAGAAGGGTAGCTAATCCCAAACCAAACATGACATCATAACATAACATTTCATAACATTGGGTGTGCAACACTTATAAGGTGATACATATATACATACTTTTCATACTTTAAAACATGCCATAAACATCATGCATAACTTAAAATCATGAAAATCTTTCATAAGAAATCCTTTAAGAAAAATCATCATAAAATCATCATGAATATACTTGTAAACATATCATCAAACCTTGAAAAAGGTGTCATGTTGCAGGTGAGAATGTACTTACCTTATCGTTAGCTTACTTAACCTTAACGTGATTTGGTGACGACGCCGCGATCTCGTAGTGCTCGTTCCTTGAGTGGTCATGCCATTTTCCATTTTAAAGATGCAATACATTAATACGTATTATAAAACATCCATGCATATAACATTCATTCATATACATTCATCTCATAATCCATAACCATCATCGTAAAACATGAAATTATCATCACATATATATTTTCATCTCATCCATTACAATCAATAATTCATAACCATAAACATTTTCATCACATAAACATGTTATTATGATTTTTCTTTAATTATAAAAATTACCTTAAGCATATAAAAACAAACCATACATTTTAAACATATTTATCTTTTAAATAAAACGTTTTCGAACAAATACATTTATTTTAATTTAAAACTCCATACAATCATCATATTATCATGCATAAAATCATTTTATTATCATAAAATCATGTAAATACATAAAACGTTTAATAAAACAAATATCCCAAAAATAACATTATCAAAACAGTTTTCTTATTATAATCTCATAAAAATTTCATAATCATAAAAATAAAATACATTCATCATACATATGCATATTCTTAACAACTTTTCATGAAAACATCATTCTTTTACCTCTTGAATAATCATTACACTTTTCATACTTTCAAAATTAAACAGTAACATTTTACTATGAGGGGTAGAAGACATAAATATCATATTTTTCATTAAAAACATAGAAATGACATGAAACGTGAAGAAACATCACACATAACACTCATGAGCATCATAATAAAAACACAAGACAAAATACACTACCTAGAGAGGATATTGTAGATGAATTTGAGGAGGAGAATATCTTTTTAAATTTACAAATACATGAGTCCTTACCTTAGAAGACTTTCTTCTCAAAACCCCTTGATTTCAATCAACGAAATATGACTTTTCTTTCAATATTTGTAGAAAATTTTCGTGAGAGAGAGAGAGAAAGAACTCGTGGAGAAGAGAAGAGGAAGATGAAAGAACGTCTTAGAAGTTTGAGAGGAAAAATATGAGAAGGAGAAAAAATAAAGAATCAAAAAGAAACGTTAAAATTTTTTTAACGTAATAAACATAATTGATGGGAATTCAATTCCCTTCATTAAGTCAGAATTTTCTGACTGTTGAGGGGTTGTTGGCGTGGAAGGAAAGAAGAGAAAGAAAAGGAAACCAAAACACATCATCAATCCTACCATAATTTACCCTCTAAAAATAGGAAACCTCTTAAAATAATACAAAGTCAAACCCCTTATTTCCTTAACTGAAAAAATTAATCCTTTATTATGCCATATTAATCACAATTAAATCACCCAATTAACATAATTGTCTCAGCCATAAATTGGGAGAGATTTCTGCTGACTGTTTGTTAGCCGTGTTCGGCCTGCCGATTTTCCCTTTCAGCCTGCCGGTTCCACAAGTTCGGCCTGCCAATTGTTTTCTTCGGCCTGCCGATCTCGGGTAGAATGTTTGGCCTGCCGATCTTGAAAGTTCAGCCTGCCGAACTGTCCTTAAATGCCATACAATAAAACATTCATACATTATTGCATCATAAATAAACATATACTTAAAATTTCACATGAACACTAGAGCACAATGATCCCATGCTGTCGTCACCTGTCACAAAACTTGACATAAAAAGTTAGTAACATGCACATCACATATCATATCATATAACGTAATTTATTATTAAAATTCCTTATCAACGTTACTAACTTAACGTGGTCCGTTACATAAAATAGGCGGGTGTTACAATTCTCCTCACCTTATAAAAGTTTCATCCTCAAAACTTTGAATAAATGCGGATACATAACTTTCATGTCATCTTCACGTTCCCATGTAGCTTCTTCAACTTGCTGATTTCGCCATAACACCTTGACCAATGGAATTTCTTTATTCCTCAAAGTCTTGGTTTTCTGATCGAGTATCTTCATTGGGTTTTCTTCATAACTTAAGTCTTCACGTATCTCGATCACTTGAGGCTCAATCACATGCGTAGGGTCCGGAACATACTTCTTAAGCATGGAGACATGAAATACATCGTGCATTGCGGTCATTTCAGATGGCAACTTCAGCTAATAAGCTACTTTGCCTATTCGTTTAACAACTTCATAAGGACCGATGAATCTTGGGCTTAACTTGCTTTTCTTCCCAAACCTCATAACCCCTTTCATTGGTGCAACTTTTAAGAACACATATTCACCTACGGCGAACTCTAAAGGTCTTCTTCTTTTGTCAGCATAACTCTTTTGACGGCTTTGAGCGGTCTCTATTCTTCTTCTTATCAACTTTATCATTTCAGAAGTTTCAGTCACAAAGTCGGTTCTTTCAACATCTACACTTTCCATCAACTTCTTTTCACCAGCTTCCTGCCAACATATAGGTGACCTGCATTTCCGTCCATACAGCGCTTCATATGGTGCCATTCCAATTGTAGCCTGAAAGCTGTTGTTATAAGCAAATTCTGCTAACGGCAACATTTTACTCCAGCTAGTCTTAAAATCGAGAGAGCATGCCCGTAGCATATATTCTTGAATCAAGTTCATCCTCTCTGTTTGGCCGTCAATCTGAGGATGAAAAGCCGTACTGAAATGAAGCCTGGTTCCCATTGCAGTCTGTACACTCTTCCAAAACTTAGATGTGAACCTGCCATCACGATCTGAGATAATTGACTTGGGAATCCCATGAAGTCGTACAATCTCTTTAACATAGAGTTTGGCTAACCGTTCCATAGAGTAAGTGATCTTGATAGGAATGAAATGTGCCGTCTTCGTCAGCTGATCCACAACTACCCAAATTGCATCATAACCGTTCGTAGTTCTGGGTAAGCCGGTAATGAAATCCATAGCTATTTCTTCCCATTTCTATTTCGGTATTTGTATAGACTGTAGTTCACCATCAGGTCTCTGGTGTTCAGCCTTTACTTGCTGTGACACCCGTTATTCTCCTAACGGGTATTGAGGTAATTAAATTAATTTTTAATGTATAAAAAAAAATTGCTTCATTTAAATTTATTTTATAATATTTATTTTTATCTATTTTTAAATTTTCTAAAATTCTCCTATATTTATTTAGTATGATTACTAAAAAGCCTTAGAACTTCTAATAAATCTCAAAAATGTCATATTGGCATTATGTGTGTTAAAGTCTTTAGATGAGACATAAGGATATCTTTTCCAACTACTCTTGACCCTCATTTTCTTTATTTCCTCCGTGACATGCTTCAACATGTCTCCTCTATAATTGTTTCTATCACTTCTTTTCAAAGACTTCATCTTTTCTTCCTTTCTCTTCCACGGTTCCCACACTCTTCTTCTCATTTCTTTGCTGAAGCAAAATACTTAGAGAACTTCTTCAAGGCAGCCATAAAAATCAGCCACCATCACCTCCATTTGAGCAAGAATTTCAGTCATACCGAAGTAAAGGAACCTGTTTTGAAGCCATTTCAAGCTTCCAACTAACCATAATCCGAGGTTAGAATCTTATGAACAAATTTAGTCTTTCATTTATAAATTTTCTTTTATACTAAAGGATTATTCAAATTTGCGTTCTTAAACCTAAGTATATGTTTGTTGCTATTTTGGAGCATATGTATGAAGTCTAAGTGTATATGCCCTAGACAGAAAATTTATATTGTTAAACTTTATAATACCTCTATGGGCAGTGGTTATTTCTTGAAATTCTAAGATTAAATTAAAATAAATTTTATGAATGTAGTTGTATGTTGTGCTTTAGTTTTAATTGTCCTTATGCACGCCTTAGGATCAAGGGAGTATGGAGCTAACGTTAATTGATTCCAGGATTAAGAGACTGTTGATAAGCTTAAAAGGTAGGGATTCTATTACTCATCTTTTGTGAGGTTTTTATAGAATTAAAATTGATTGTTTTGCCGCAATATATATATCTATGTTGAACTGATATTATATGTGTATCACATATGAAACTATGACATGGGCTCGTCTTGTATTGTACGGCGAGGAACATAATGAATTGACACATGTTATAAATTGAGAAGCATGGTTAGGAAAATTAACTCTATTAATAATGATTTAATATAGAGAAATTGTGAGACATGAAAAGGGCGACGGTTACGTCCTTGGGCATGAATACCCTAAAAGGTAAAGTAGGGGGAAGGCGATGACGCTTCCTTGGGTTGAAAGTCCCAGAACACACTGTACAGGAATCGATTTGGTGAGGACTCGGGGCTTGATGTCCCCTCACCGGAACACCCTTGGAATGTTTATAGGGTGATCAAGTGCGCCCATTTGGGTTTCGATGAGTTGAGTGATACTCAATTTAACATGGATACCTAGGAACAATGATGATTGGTAATATTTGTATAAATGTGTAATTATGACACTTGGTAATGATTAACTACGGTATCCATAAGATGTGATCATAATAAACCTCATAATCTGGAATATGATGTGACTTACTAACCATGCAGATTTTAATGTGGTAATGATAAAAACCTAAAGGTGAGTAATGGCTTTCTCTACTGAGCATAGTGTTGCTCATTCCCTTATGTTTATATCTTTTCAGGACTCACTAAGTGTGAGGTGGCTACGAGAAATATAGTTGAGGAAGTGATGTAGCTATATTACATTGGGACTGCTTCAATCGTTGAGAATGTTCTTCATGATAATGTAAGCATCAATTGTTACTTTCTGTGACTGTATTACAATGTGTTGAGGGTTAAAATGATGATGACAACAGTTTATATTATTAAATTTAAGGTGCTACATTAAAACTGTGGTTTATTTGTCGTTTATATTTTTATTTTTGAGTTGAGAGTTTTCATTTAAGTCCCGGGCAAATTTTATTTTTAAGGTTTTACTTTTATTATTTATTTTTATTTTATCTCATTAAAAACTGTTAACCCCCATATAGGGGCGTTACAGAATTTTTGGTATCAGAGCCTAGGTTCAGTTAACCTAGGGAGTGTAGCACCACTTTAAAAAAATATATTTTTGAGATGGTTTTGAAGCTGAATTTTCATTGTCATCATCAAAATGAACCTTCACATTGATTTATACAGTCTAGAAGGATGTAACATGGAAAGGCCATAGAATGAAAATATTAATAGTTATATGAGTACAATAATTATATAGAAGGAAAGTATTAATAGTTATAAGGGAATGATAATTATATGGAATGAGTTTATAAGTAGAATGCTTATGAGAGATTCGTATAATATTTGGACCTATAAGCATATCTAATTCGTATAAACGATGAGAAATTCGTATAGATACGAGGATTTAAAAGCCTTTTGTCTCGTGAAAAACAATAAGAAATATAAGGCTTGATTTATTGATTTTAAAGTTTGACATAGATATGCCAAATTTTTCGTAATTGATTCAAACCTAAGTAATGATTATGTGTGGATTCGATGGAGCACATAAGTGTCAATGTCTTTTCTTAAAAGTTCTATATATTCGAGGAATATGATATAAGTTGGGAATCATGGTATTGAATCTTGAGAGAGATAAATGTCAGACTTTTGGTCTGTTGAGACTGTGTAAAGTCTAGAATGCATGAATCTCAAAATTGGAATATTTTGTTACGTACATTGTATTTAAGTGTATCAGTGAATCTTTTGGTTACCTAAGATTTTGTTATATGAGGAAATTATATATTGTATGAGTAGAATTGTGGGGATTGTAGATGTTCTTAAGTAGTAACATCAAGTGTCTTTGTTCGTTGATATGGTCTACGTTGAAAGACGTAAATCGTATTGATTTCAAGGTTAGTCGCATTCTAAACCCTTGGTAGTAATGATGATGAATCCATTGATAGATGTTGAGTATTAGGAATAACATATGGGTGTATGCATTGTTCAATAAGGTTTTGATTAAAACAAAATTATTTGAGTTGCTGGAAGATTATGTTGTTATGAAATGATTTTAAATATCATTCAGGAAGATCCTTGTTGTCGTTAAATTAGATTTGTTGTTCATAGTTAACTTTATCTATAGTGGGCTTTGAATTGGGTTTAAGATTCATACAAATTGGTTTTCAATTTTATGTTTGTTATTTAACTCGTTCTAAATGTGTTAAGGCCCGAAACAACCTGACCATTTTCAACTAAGAACATTTGGGCCTAGTTTAAATCCTAAATCAGTTTGATTCACACTGTCTCTCCCACGTGGTCTCTATACGTGTCATATACAGTGGTTTAATTATTGTTTACATATACGTTTACTGTGCATAAGAGCTTATTTCTCCGAGTTCACTTTTTCTCTCTTAATTTGTTATTTTCTCTCTAAATCGCAAATCCTCTTCTTTTTCATTAAAAATTCTTCTTTTCCTCTAAAAGAAGAAGGAATTCTAGGATTCTGCAATTTACTATCTTAATTTTTCCTTTCTATTTACTCTTCTTTCATCTCATCATGGACCCAAAGTACCAACATCTGAGAAAGTATTTCCCATCACTCTCCCAAAAGATTCTCAGAAAGAAATACAAGGCTAGAATTACTCGGTTGTGGATTCTTATGCATTTTGGCATCCCTTGTGATGTGAGAATGTTGATAGAGGGGAAAATCCGTCCGAGTGACTTTAGTCAAGATGTCGGTTTACCAGGAACGGGTACCAGTCGTAGTGCAATGAAAAGAAGAGCTCGTGCCATCGTGGTCACTTGTAACAAATGTGGAAGACAAAATTGTAACGGTAAATGTACTTCACCTGGTTATATGTCTACGAATAGAGAGGATAAAATAAGGTTTTGTAGGGATGGACTTTCAAAGGAGAACTTGGATAGCATCCATCCTCCTCTCCACGGTCACCCTAGTGGATATGTTCAAGGAGCTATTTTTAAACTCTGGCCTAAATTTTATACAGAAAGACAACGCCTCAGGAATATGGTATTTCTAGATCCTGTTTGTCAAGCCATAAGAAAACTGGATAGGAAATAAGTCATCGCTCTATAAAGGTTATTTAGTCTTTACTTATTTGAAGCAGTTTTAGCTGATGTTCAACAGTTTGTGTTTTTCTTTTACTCAGAATATTTGCTTTTGTGTTTGAAATAATTGTGATTATTAGATTGATACAGTAAGTGTTAATATCTTATTTAATTTATGATTTTCTTAAATATATATATAATAAAATATATTATCTTATCAGACACGTTACATACGGTACAGTAATATGTTTGAATTTTGAAAAGCTTATCCAGATATTTCAAGATTTGTGTCTCAAATTTCAAAAGTTCTACAGTATTTGTCGTTTATATTAAATTTCTAGACTTTGTGTATATTTGTCAAAAAGTCTACAGTTGTGTCATGAGGGTCTTCTGTCAAATTGTTCTCAATTGTCAAAAGTTATACAATTAGAGTCTAATCTTTTTCAAAAAGTGAATCAGATTTTCTGTAAACTATCAATCACCTTATCTTACTTTCTTATCCGCACAAGATTTTGTTTAAATCTTTGGATTACCTTTTCATTACCTACTCGTCTATCTCTTTAGCCCTTTTTGTATATTTCTCATCTTTAAAAACTCATGTAGAACCCGAAGTCTAAGTGGAGCAGACATTAAGCAACCACTTCTATAAACCAAATATGTCTACCTCCCAGTCCACGAAGAAAATAAAGAATGTCTGTGTCTTTTGTGGTTCCAGCTTTGGAAAAGATAAAGCTTATTTAGAAGCTGCAAATCACTTAGGGCAAGTCCTAGCACGCAAGAAGATTAACATAATCTATGGGGGTGGTAGTATAAAAATGATGGTAAATATGGCACTAGCAGCTAGGTCTAGCGACGCTACTGATGTAAGAATTTGGCCTCATATTCCAGTTGAAGGAAACCTTTGTAAGGAAGCCATAGGTAAGGGAGAAGGAGTCAGGAGTATCCCTAAAAATTTTAAAGACATAATCTATAATTCTGATGCTTTTATAGCATTACCTGGTGGTCTAGGTACTCTTGAGGAAATATTTATAGTTGCTTGTGGGCAATTGTTGGGCTTTTATTCCAAACCTTTGGGACTGCTGAACGTAAAGGGTTTTTATGACGGTCTTTTGAAATTTCTAGATTACGCTGTGGAAGAAAACATCACTACAGAATCGGAGAGACAAATCTTTGTTACTGCTTCAACAGCTGAGGAATTGATAGATAAAATGCAAATCATACATCCAGAATCCGACACTGCAACATCCAAGCTTGAATGGGAAAGGGAAAGCCGGGAGCGGCCAATTGATTTGAATCTCCATCTGTAATCTTTTTGTTTTATCTTTGGCATGTAGGCATGTGTGTCCGTATTTCGTGTGTTACGAATAACCGTTTGCCTTGTATTCTGTGTTTCTTGTGGTACGTTGTTGTTCAATCTTTTAGATTCATTGAGCCTAATGCCGGGATGGCTGGATACGGAGTACTTGATGCTCTCGAAACGCATCCTTCTTAAGGTCCGATCTTTTGTTTATCGATGTTTTTGTATCCTCTAAGAATGCATGATATGGATAGCTGGTATACGGAGTGCCTTGTACTCTCGAAACGTATCCGTATCATATTTGTAATGTGTAATATTCTGTTAATATTATGTGGAAGTACCAGAGTCAGTTATGGGGATATTCCATATGAAATATGAGTATATTATTTGGATTGAATGTTTGTGTCATGAGGATAGCTGTTTAATGAAAAATATGCCGGGTATGTTTGCAACTCTGAGATTCCGTTTAATATCTCTATGAATAAGTTTAATGTATGGTTTTGAATATAAGTGTTTGTGATATATGTTTTATGATTATGTTTTAGTTTATTAGTTGAGGTATGAAATCAAATATATTTGACTTTTCCTTACTCAAAAAGGAAAAGGAACCTAAAGATTAAGTATATAAAATTTCTCTGGCAATCTCCTTAAATGTGATTGTAAATCACAGTCCATGGACAATGAAGGACCGGAATCATGATATGGTCAATATGTATGCCTGATCAGATTCTTAGACTATTATACGGTGTTATAAGTTGAAACTTGTCAGAAATACTCTTATTGAGGGATTTAGGAGTAAGATTTATTATGCAAGTAAATAAGTGGAAATACGATAACTTAAATTTAGAGGACAAACAACATTAACGGTTTAGACTCAGAATTGGAATCATAGTGGAATCATAATTTTTACTAGTATTGCTAGAATTGAAATTTCGAGGACGAAATTTCTTTAAGGGGGGTAGAGCTGTGACACCCGTTATTCTCCTAACGGGTATTGAGGTAATTAAATTAATTTTTAATGTATAAAAAAAAATTGCTTCATTTAAATTTATTTTATAATATTTATTTTTATCTATTTTTAAATTTTCTAAAATTCTCCTATATTTATTTAGTATGATTACTAAAAAGCCTTAGAACTTCTAATAAATCTCAAAAATGTCATATTGGCATTATGTGTGTTAAAGTCTTTAGATGAGACATAAGGATATCTTTTCCAACTACTCTTGACCCTCATTTTCTTTATTTCCTCCGTGACATGCTTCAACATGTCTCCTCTATAATTGTTTCTATCACTTCTTTTCAAAGACTTCATCTTTTCTTCCTTTCTCTTCCACGGTTCCCACACTCTTCTTCTCATTTCTTTGCTGAAGCAAAATACTTAGAGAACTTCTTCAAGGCAGCCATAAAAATCAGCCACCATCACCTCCATTTGAGCAAGAATTTCAGTCATACCGAAGTAAAGGAACCTGTTTTGAAGCCATTTCAAGCTTCCAACTAACCATAATCCGAGGTTAGAATCTTATGAACAAATTTAGTCTTTCATTTATAAATTTTCTTTTATACTAAAGGATTATTCAAATTTGCGTTCTTAAACCTAAGTATATGTTTGTTGCTATTTTGGAGCATATGTATGAAGTCTAAGTGTATATGCCCTAGACAGAAAATTTATATTGTTAAACTTTATAATACCTCTATGGGCAGTGGTTATTTCTTGAAATTCTAAGATTAAATTAAAATAAATTTTATGAATGTAGTTGTATGTTGTGCTTTAGTTTTAATTGTCCTTATGCACGCCTTAGGATCAAGGGAGTATGGAGCTAACGTTAATTGATTCCAGGATTAAGAGACTGTTGATAAGCTTAAAAGGTAGGGATTCTATTACTCATCTTTTGTGAGGTTTTTATAGAATTAAAATTGATTGTTTTGCCGCAATATATATATATCTATGTTGAACTGATATTATATGTGTATCACATATGAAACTATGACATGGGCTCGTCTTGTATTGTACGGCGAGGAACATAATGAATTGACACATGTTATAAATTGAGAAGCATGGTTAGGAAAATTAACTCTATTAATAATGATTTAATATAGAGAAATTGTGAGACATGAAAAGGGCGACGGTTACGTCCTTGGGCATGAATACCCTAAAAGGTAAAGTAGGGGGAAGGCGATGACGCTTCCTTGGGTTGAAAGTCCCAGAACACACTGTACAGGAATCGATTTGGTGAGGACTCGGGGCTTGATGTCCCCTCACCGGAACACCCTTGGAATGTTTATAGGGTGATCAAGTGCGCCCATTTGGGTTTCGATGAGTTGAGTGATACTCAATTTAACATGGATACCTAGGAACAATGATGATTGGTAATATTTGTATAAATGTGTAATTATGACACTTGGTAATGATTAACTACGGTATCCATAAGATGTGATCATAATAAACCTCATAATCTGGAATATGATGTGACTTACTAACCATGCAGATTTTAATGTGGTAATGATAAAAACCTAAAGGTGAGTAATGGCTTTCTCTACTGAGCATAGTGTTGCTCATTCCCTTATGTTTATATCTTTTCAGGACTCACTAAGTGTGAGGTGGCTACGAGAAATATAGTTGAGGAAGTGATGTAGCTATATTACATTGGGACTGCTTCAATCGTTGAGAATGTTCTTCATGATAATGTAAGCATCAATTGTTACTTTCTGTGACTGTATTACAATGTGTTGAGGGTTAAAATGATGATGACAACAGTTTATATTATTAAATTTAAGGTGCTACATTAAAACTGTGGTTTATTTGTCGTTTATATTTTTATTTTTGAGTTGAGAGTTTTCATTTAAGTCCCGGGCAAATTTTATTTTTAAGGTTTTACTTTTATTATTTATTTTTATTTTATCTCATTAAAAACTGTTAACCCCCATATAGGGGCGTTACACTTGCTGACATGTCATACATTTCTTTACATACTTTGCAACATCACGTTTCATTCCAAACCACCATAAGTTACCCTTTAGATCATTATACATCTTTGTTGCACCTGGATGAATAGAGTAAGGAGTGTCATGAATTTCTGCCAAGATCCTTTCCCTTACATCATCAACATTGGGAACACATAAACGGTCCTTAAGGTATAGAGTTCCGTCATCCGCAATACGAAACTCTTGACATTTTCCTTCTTTCATTTCTTGCTTGATCCTTACAAGGCTTACATCGTCATCTTGCTTACTCTGAATTTCATCATACATCGTTGGAGCAAGAGAGAGTGCTGATAGTTGGCCTGCTATAAGTTCTAAACCAAAGTCTAGAATTTCCTTCCTTAAAGGTGGAGACATTGCTTGCATTGACATCAACGTGGCAACTGACTTCCTACTTAAAGCATCAGCTACTCGGTTAGCTTTACCAGGATGATAAAGGATTTCACAATCATAATCCTTTACCAACTCTAGCCATCTTTGTTGTCTCATATTTAGGTCTCTTTGCGTGAAGAAGTACTTCAGACTTTGATGATCAGTGAAGATCTTACATTGGACTCCATACAAATAATGTCTCCATATCTTCAACGCAAAAACGACTGCTGCTAACTCGAGGTCATGAGTAGGATAGTTCTTTTCATAATCCTTCAGTTGTCTTGAAGCATAAGCAATCACCTTTTCATTCTGCATCAATACAGCTCCGAGGCCCATCTTGGAAGCATCACTATAGATTACAAACCCATCATTTCCCTCAAGAATTGCCAACACAGGAGCCGTCGTTAATCTTTTCTTTAGCTCTTGAAAACTCTTTTCACATGCATCCGTCCATTCATACTTCTTTCCTTTACAAGTTAAGTTCGTGAGTGGAGCTGCTATCTTGGAGAAATCTTCTACGAATCTCTGATAGTAACCTGCTAGACCCAAGAAGCTCCTTATTTCACTTGCATTCATCGGTTGCTTCCAGTTGAGTACAGCTTCTACTTTAGCAGGGTCCACCATAATCCCATCCTTTGAAATAACATGCCCTAGAAATGACACTTTATCAAGCCAAAACTTGCATTTGGAGAACTTAGCGCATAGCTGGTGTCTTCTTAAAGTCTCCAGCACAATCCTTAAATGCTCCTCATGTTCTTCTTGATTCTTAGAATAGACAAGAATATCATCGATAAATACAACAACAAATTTATCGAGGAAATCCTTGAATACCCTGTTCATCAAATCCATAAAGGTAGCAGGTGCATTCGTCAGATCGAAAGGCGTAACCACAAATTCATGGTGACCATACCTCGACCTGAAAGCAGTCTTGGGGATATCTCCTTCTTTAATCTTCAACTGGTGATACCCTAATCGTAGATCAATCTTTGAGAACACCGATGCACCCTTGAGCTGATCAAACAAATCATCAATTCGAGGCAACAGATACTTGTTCTTGATCGTCACCTTGTTCAGCTCTCTATAGTCGATGCAGAGTCTCATAGTGTCATCCTTCTTTTTCACAAACAAGACTGGAGCACCCCACGGTGAGTGACTTGGCCTGATAAATCCTTTGTCCAGTAGCTCCTTTAATTGCGTGTGAAGCTCCTTTAATTCTGCCAAGGTCATTCTATAAGGTGCTTTAGAGATTGGTTCGGTGCTTGGAGCGAGCTCAATCTCGAATTCAACTTCTCTTTCTGGCGGTAGACTCGTTAGATCATCAGGAAACACATCTTCATATTCATGAACAACATGCACATCTTCAATTCTTGTCTTTCCTTCTTGGCTTTTGTCTACAATGTTTGCCAGATAGCCCATGCAGCCACTTGCCAAAAGCTTCCTTGCTTTCATTGCCGATAGAAACATGTGGGGTTTCTTTCTGATCTCGCCAACATAAATGAATTTCTGATCACCTTCAGGATGGAAGATCACCTTTCATTTTTGGCATTCGATTGAGGCATTATACTTGCTTAGGAAATCCATCCCAAGTATCATGTCGTAATCATGCATGTCGATCACAATGAGGTCGACGAAAAGTTCCCTATTAGAAATCCATAGGGGTACAGCACGCAAACAGTTCATGGATAATATCACTTCCCCGAAGGGTAGTGTCGTAGTGAATCCCTGTCTCATAGGCTCTAAACGAACCCCTAACTTCTTAGCATGTGACATAGACACAAAAGAATGTGTGGCAGCCGTATCAAAAAGAACATAAACATCATTAGATAAGCGTGTTATCTGACCTATGACCACATTGGAGGCTTCAGCAGCCACTTGTTCTTTCGTCATGGCATAGATTTGGGCGTTTGTCGGTGGGGCTTCAAATCTCCCTTGACTAATTAGCGGCCCTTCAAGGGAGGCTTGCATCTGATGCAGTTGGGCTTGAGGAGGAGCTCTTTGCGGGCATTAGTATTCATCAGCTTGGGGCAGTTCTTTACAAAGTGGTCTTCACGCCCACATATGAAACATTGGTTTGTCCCCAATCGGCATTCCCCTGGATGTTTCTTTCAACATTTCGCACATGGTTGAAATCGCCTGTCATTGTTGTTGCACTGACCATCATTGTGCCTCTTATTGTCTTGGCCCTGTTGTTGTTGAGGATTGCCCTTCCTCTTATTGTTCCTCTAGTTCTGGTTGTTGTTGTTCCTGTGGGGAGGGCGGTTCTGGTTGTTTGCATTGTTGGTTTGCTGGTTGGGCTGAGGCTGGTTCCTTCTTAACTTGGACAAATGATACTTAGCATGCTGGGCCCTCATAACAATCTGTTCTTGCGTCCTTGTCAGACTAGCCCCATCAACCAACGCAGCAATGTCTGGCCTAAAGGCTCTGATCAACCTTCTGACCCTTTCACCTTCATTCATAACCATCCCTGGGCATAGACAAGCAAGCTAGTCAAATTTTGTCACCACATCGGTGACTGACATATCCCCCTGGCGTAAACTCTCAAACTCCTCATAATGCTTCCTTGTGACATTCATGTGGAAGAACTTCATGTTGAACTCGTGAACGAAGTCAGCCCATGTCATCTCTTCAACATTTCCGCTCTGTTCGATACCATCCCACCATATCCTGGCCTCCATGGTGAGGCAGTACGAGGCACAGAGGACCTTCTCGTTGTCTGTGAAATCCATAAGTCGTAAGGTGGCCTCAATCATCTTCAACCATCCTTGAGCGACTAACGGGTCCTTTGAACCCTCAAAGTCAGCTGGCTTGACTCTCTTCCATCTGACCAGAAGAGGTTCCTGATAAGCTGCTCTTGGTTCAGCAGCAGGAGCTGGGACTTCATTTACTTGTGCTTGTGGCTGCGGAGGAGGAGGAGGCACATCATTGCCTCATTGTTCACCATTCTGGCCATTGGCCCTAAATGCCGCAATTTCCCTTCGTTGATCCTCCAACTGCCTTTGCAGTTCAGCAATCATCGTCATGAGTCTTTCGTTGGTCTGGGTGCGGGTCTGCATTCTTCTGTGGCCGTCCATCGTAAATTTTCTAAAATAATTAGGACTTAGAAATAATCTTCCATTTATGAGACAGGTTTTCACTACTAGATCATTAATCATTAAACATTCAAACCTTAATCCTATCATCATACTTGCATCAATATATCTAACTTAATAACATACTTACTTGGAGGACTTGGATTGACGTGTGGCGATATGAATTGTAATCGGAAGATTCGCTCTAATACCAAAGCCTGTAACGCCCCTTAATTCAGACGTCACAGATGTCGTTACATACATACGTTCGTACTTTCTTAAACTTTAAACATATAAATATTATCAAACTTAAACAGTACTATTGATTTTAAAAGTACTTAAACTTACATAACCAGGATCCATTCATACCTTCAAAAATTTTTTTTTTTTTAAAACTTAACATTGTTTAGAATAACATTGTTTATTTTATTCCATATCATAATTTATTCAATTATACTTAAATTAATCATGAACTTACTTAATAATATAGGTTTAACAAATTGTAAAAAAATCAGAACTTAACAAAACATCACAACATATCACATTAAACATCAAATCATTTAAAACTTACTTACTCCCACAGTTCGGTAGGCCAAACTTGGGACTTCGGCAGGCCGAACATGATCGGTAGGCCGGAGTTCCCTCAACCGACAGGCCGGCAGAGACTTTGCAATTCGGACCAAAAATTCATCCATGTTCGGCAGGCCGAAAAATGTGATCGGTAGGCCGTCCGAGACCAATATTTGAGAAACCCAAAATTTTAAAACCAACCAGCTTTTCATAAAACATAGCGAAAGTTCATAATTCATAAAAAAAAGATAAAATAACTTATAAAACCATAGTATAAGTATTCTTAAAACTTAACATAAAATATATGTTTGAATTATATAACTTAATTAAAAAAAATAAGAGCATTCTTCTTGGAGTGCATCCGGTTACAATTCATCGTTCGTAATGCTCACACGCCTTCCCATGTCCTCCGCCTAGTCCATGATTTTCTTACCCTTATCTGCAACATGACATAAAACATGATTAAGCTAATACTTAGTGAGTACATGTAATTCTCACAATTTAAAACATTTCATAAACATCATCATCATCATCATATCATAAAAGTGCTTTAAGCACAATTTCATATAAACATATCTTTCATTACATTGACCATTTTAAAACTTATTCCATTTTTATCTTAAGGGCCCAAGTGTTGCACCATAACATCATCATAGGCACGCCGTCATGAGAGGAGAAGGGTAGCTAATCCTAAACCAAACATGACATCATAACATAACATTTCATAACATTGGGTGTGCAACACTTATTAGGTGATACATATATACATACTTTTCATACTTTAAAACATGCCATAAACATCATGCATAACTTAAAATCATGAAAATATTTCATAAGAAATCCTTTAAGAAAAATCATCATAAAATCATCATGAATATCCTTGTAAACATATCATCAAACCTTGAAAAAGGTGTCATGTTGCAGGTGAGAATGTACTTACCTTATCGTTAGCTTACTTAACCTTAACGTGATTTGGTGACGATGCCGCGGTCTCGTAGTGCTTGTTCCTTGAGTGTTCATGCCATTTTCCATTTTAAAGATACAAAACATTAATACGTATCATAAAACATCCATGCATATAACATTCATTCATATACATTCATCTCATAATCCATAACCATCATCGTAAAACATGAAATTATCATCACATATATATTTTCATCTCATCCATTATAATCAATAATTCATAACCATAAACATTTTCATCACATAAACTTGTTATTATGATTTTTCTTTAATTATAAAAATTACCTTAAGCATATAAAAACAAACCATACATTTTAAACATATTTATCTTTTAAATAAAATGTTTTCAAACAAATACATTTATTTTAATTTAAAACTCCATACAATCATCATATTACCATGCATAAAATCATTTTATTATCATAAAATCATGTAAATACATAAAACGTTTAATAAAACAAAAATCCCAAAAATAACATTATCAAAACAGTTTTCTTATTATAATCTCATAAAAATTTCATAATCAAAAAAATAAAATACATTCATCATACACATGCATTGTAACGCCCCTTAATTCAACGTCACAGATATCGTTACATACTTATATTCATTTATGCTTAAACAATAAAACTTATAGATAATATCAACTCAATCGTTACTATAGATTTTAAAAGTACTTAAACTTACATTACCAGGATCCATTCATACAATTTTTTTTTTTAAACTTACGTTGTTTCGAAGAACATAGTTTAATTTTATTCCATAACATAATTTATTCGTTTATACTTAATTTATTCATGAACTTATTTAATAATAATTGATAATCAAATAGTAAAATCAAGACTTATTAAAATCTCACATTAAATCACTTTGATCATCACATCTTTGAAATCCACTTATTCCCACAGTTCGGCAGGCCGAACTTGGGACTTCGGCAAGCCGAACAACATCGGCAAGCCGGAGCGTCTTCCACCGGCAGAAGCTTTGTAATTCGGACCAAAAATTCATCCAGGTTCGGCAGGCCAAAAAATAGATCGGTCGGCCGATCTTCTGGTCTTCGGCAGGCCGGACACGGAGTTCGGCAGGCCGTCCGAGACCAAATTTACTTTAAAAAAAAATTAAAACGTTCTAACTTTACGTAAAATATAGCGGAAGTTCATAATTCATAAAAATATGATAAAATAACTTATAAAACCATAATATAAGTGTTCTAAAAAAACTCAACATAAAATATGTTCAAAATATATAATTTTATTAAATCATAAATTCATTTCTTCTTGGCGTGCTTCCGGTTACAATTCATCGTTCATGTTGCTCACACGCCGTTCCATGTCCTCCACCTATTCCATGACTCTCTTACCCTTATCTGCAACATGACATATAAAACATGAATAAGCTAATGCTTAGTAAGTACATAAAATTCTCACAATTTAAAACATTTCATAAACATCATCATCATCATCATCATCATCATCATTGTATCATAAAAGTGCCTTAAGCACAATTTCATAGAAACATATCTTTCATAATATTGACCATTTTAAAATTTATCCCATATATATATTTTTTATTCTTAAGGGCCCAAGTGTTGCACCATAAACATCATCATTGGCGCGCCGTCATGAGAGGAGAAGGGTAGCTAATCCCAAACCAAACATGACATCATAACATATCATTTTATAACATTGGGTGTGCAACACTTTTTAGGTGATACATATATACATAATTTTCATACTTTGAAACATACCATAATCATCATACATGCATAACTTTAAATCATGAAAAACTTTTCACAAGAAATCCTTTAAGAAAAATCATCATAAAATCATCATGAAAATCCTTGTAAACATATCATTAAACCTTGAAAAAGTGTCATGTTGCAGGTGAGAATATACTTACTTTATCGATAGCTTACTTAACCTTAATATTGCACTTGGTGACGACACCGCGGTCTCGTTGTGCTCGCTTCCTTAAGTGTCCATGCCATATATCCATTTTAAGATGCAATAAAAAATCAATACTTATCATAAAATATCCATACACTCATCTCATATTTTAAATATTATTCAAAACCCTACATCTAAACATAATTATCTTTTAAATAAAACATTTTCGAATAATTAATATATTTATATTGTAATTCAAAACTTCATACAAGCATCATATTATCATGCATGAAATTATTTTTATTATCATAAAATCTTTTAAAAATACATAACATTTTATAATCAAAAATCCAGAAATAACATTTATTAAAACATTTCATAATCATAAAATACATTCATCTTACATACTCATACATAAGCATAATTAACAACTTTTCACGAAAACATCATTTTTTACCTATTGAATAATCATTACATTTTTCATACCTTCAAAATTAAACAGTAACATTTTACTGTGAGGGGTAGAAGACAGAAATATTCATTTTTCATAAAACGTTAAAATGACATAAAACGTGAAGAGACATCACACATAACAAAATACAATACCTAAAGAAGACATTGTAGACGAAATTTGAAGAGGAGAACATCTTTTTACATTTACCAAAAAAAACTGAATTCATACCTTGAAGTTTCTTCTCGAAATTCTTGAATTCGATCAACGAAACAAGACTTCTCTCTTCTTTTTTTTTTTTTTACAATATGCTCAGAAAATTTCCGTGGAAGAGAGAAAGAAATTTCGTGAGGAAGGGAAGAGGAAGAGAAGTGAAAGAATGTCTCAGAAATTTTTGAGAGGCAAAACGTGTGAAGGAGAGAAAATAATGAAAAGGGAAACGTTAAAATTTTTAACGCAATAAACACCATTGATGGGAATTCAATTCCCTTCATTAAGTCAGAAAAATTCTGACTGTTGGGGGCGTGACGTGAGGCGTGAGAGGAGGAAAATAGAAAAGGAAGGTCAAACATCATCAATCTTACCTTAACTTACCTTCTAAAAATAGGAAACCTCTTAATATAATACAAATCTAATCCTTTAATTTCCTTAACTGATAAAAATATTCCATTATTATGCCAATTAATCACATTAATTCACCCAATTAACGTAATTAACTCAGTCATAACTCTGGAGAGATTTCTGCTGACTGTTTGTCAGCCTTGTTTGGCCTGTCGATTTTCCCTCTTCGGCCTGCCGATCTGTCATTAAATGCCATAACATAAAACATTCACACATCATTGCATCATAAATAATCATATATTTATAATTTCACATGAACACTAGAGCACAACGATTCCATGCGGTCGTCACCTGTCACAAATCTTGATATAAAAAGTTAATAACATGCACATCACATATCATATCATATAACGTTATTTATTAATAACATTCCTTAATAGCGTTACTAACTTAACGTGGTCCGTTATATAAAATAGGCGGGTGTTACAATTCTCCCCACCTTATAAAAGTTTCGTCCTCGAAACTTAGAACAAATGTGGACACAAAACTTTCATGTTATCTTCACGTTCCCATGTAGCTTCTTCAACTTGCTGATTTCGCCATAACACCTTGACCAATGGAATTTCTTTATTCCTCAAAGTCCTAGTTTTTCGATCGAGTATCTTCATTGGCTTTTCTTCATAACTTAGGTCTTCTCGTATCTCGATCACTTGTGGCTCAATCACATGCGTAGGGTCCGGAACATACTTCTTCAGCATGGAGACATGAAATACATCACGTATTGCGGACATTTCAGATGGCAACTTCAGCTGATAAGCTACTTTGCCTATTTGTTTAACAATTTCATAAGGACCGATGAATCTTGGGCTTAACTTGCTTTTCTTCCCAAACCTCATAACCCCTTTCATTGGTGCAACTTTTAAGAACACATATTCGCCTACAGCGAACTCTAAAGGTCTTCTTCTTTTGTCAGCATAACTCTTTTGACAGCTTTGAGCAGTCTCTATTCTTCTTCTTATCAACTTTATCATCTCAGAAGTTTCATTTACAAAGTCAGTTCTTTCAGTATCAACACTTTCCATCAACTTCTTTTCACCAGCTTCGTGCCAACATATAGGTGACCTGCATTTCCGTCCATACAGTGCTTCATATGGTGCCATTCCAATTGTCGCCTGAAAGCTGTTGTTGTAAGCAAACTCTGCTAACGGTAACATTTTACACCAGCTGGTCTTAAAATCGAGAGAACATGCCCGTAGCATATCTTCTAAAATCAAGTTCGTCCTCTCTGTTTGGCCGTCAGTTTGAGGATGAAAAGCTGTACTGAAATGAAGCCTGGTTCCCATTGCATTCTGGACACTTTTCCAAAATTTAGATGTGAACCTACCATCACGATATGAGATAATTGACTTGGGAATCCCATGTAGTCGTACAATCTCCTTAACATAGAGTTCCGCTAATCGTTCCATGGAATAAGTGATCTTGATAGGAATGAAATGCGCCGTCTTCGTCAGCCGATCCACAATTACCCAAATTGCATCATAGCCGTTCGTAGTTCTGGGTAAGCCGGTAATGAAATCCATTGCTATTTTCTCCCACTTCCATTCTGGTATTTGAATAGACTGTAGTTCACCACCAGGTTTCTGGTGTTCAGCTTTTACTTGCTGACATGTCATACATTTCTTCACATACTTTGCAACATCACGTTTCATTCCAAACCACCAAAAGTTACCCTTTAGATCTTTATACATCTTCGTTGCACCTGGATGAATAGAGTAAGGAGTGTCATGAATTTCTGCCAAGATCCTCTCCCTTAAATTATCAACATTGGGAACACATAAACGATCCTTAAGGTACAGAGTTTCGTCATCAGCAATACGAAACTCTTGACATTTTCCCTCTTTTATTTCATGCTTAATCCTTACAAGGCTCACGTCGTCATCTTGCTTACTCTGAATTTCATCATACATTGTCGGAGCAAGAGAGAGTGCTGATAGTTGACCTGCTATAAGTTCTAAATCGAAGTCTAAAATTTCCTTCCTTAAAGGTGGAGACATTGCTTGCATAGACATCAATGTGGCAACTGACTTCCTACTTAAAGCATCAGCTACTCGGTTAGCTTTACCAGGATGATAAAGGATTTCATAGTCATAATCCTTCACCAACTCTAGCCGTCTTCGTTGTCTCATGTTCAGGTCTTTTTGCGTGAAGAAATACTTCAGACTTTGATGATCAGTGAATATCTTACATTGGACCACATATAAATAGTGTCTCCATATCTTTAATGCAAAGACGACTGCTGCTAACTCGAGGTCATGAGTAGGATAGTTCTTTTCATAATCCTTTAGTTGCCTTGAAGCATAAGCAATCACCTTTTCATTTTGCATCAATACAGCTCCTAGGCCCATCTTGGATGCATCACTATAGATTACGAACCCATCATTTCCCTCAGGAATTGCCAACACTGGAGCCGTCGTTAATCTTTTCTTCAACTCTTGAAAACTCTTTTCACATGCATCCGTCCATTCATACTTCCTTCCTTTGCGAGTTAAGTTCATGAGTGGAGCTGCTATCTTGGAGAAATCTTCTACGAATCTCCGATAGTAACCTCCTAGACCCAAGAAGCTCCTTATTTCACTTGCATTCATCGGTTGCTTCCAATTGAGTACAGCTTCTACTTTAGTAGGGTCTACCATTATCCCATCCTTTGAAATGACATGCCCTAGGAATGACACTTTATCAAGCCAAAACTCGCATTTAGAGAACTTAGCATAAAGCTGGTGTCTTCTTAAAGTCTCCAGCACGATCCTTAAATGCTCCTCATGCTCTTCCTGACTCTTCGAGTAGACAAGAATATCATCGATAAATACAACAACAAATTTATCGAGAAAATCCTTGAATACCCTGTTCATTAAATCCATAAAGGCAGCAGGTGCATTCGTCAAACCGAAAGGCATAACCACAAATTCATGGTGACCATACCTCGACCTGAACGCAGTCTTGGGGATATCTCCTTCTTTAATCTTCAACTGGTGATATCCTGATCGTATATCAATTTTTGAGAACACCGATGCACCCTTGAGCTGATCAAACAAATCATCAATTCGAGGCAACGGATACTTGTTCTTGATTGTCACCTTGTTCAGTTCTCTGTAGTCGATGCAGAGTCTCATAGTGCCATCCTTCTTTTTCACAAATAAGACTGGTGCACCCCACGGTGAGTGACTTGGCCTGATAAATCCTTTGTCAAGCAGCTCCTTTAATTGCGTGTGAAGCTCCTTTAATTCTGCCGGGGCCATTCTGTAAGGAGCTTTAGAGATTGGTTCGGTGCCTGGAGCGAGCTCAATCTCGAATTCAACTTCTCTTTCTGGCGGTAGACTCGTCAGATCATCAGGAAACACATCTTCATATTTATGAACAACATGCACATCTTTAATTCTTGTCTTTCCTTCTTGGCTTTTGTCTACAACATTTGCCAGATAGCCCATACAGCCACTTGCTAACAGCTTCCTTGCTTTCATTGCCGATAAAAACATGTGGGGTTTCTTCCTGGTCTCGCCAACATAAACAAATTTCTGATCACCTTCAGGATGGAAGATCACCTTTCGTTTCTAGCATTCGATCACGGCATTATACTTGCTTAGGAAATCCATCCCAAGAATCATGTCATAGTCATGCATGTCGATCACAATGAGGTTGACGAAAAGTTCCCTATCAGAAATCCATAGGTGTACTGCACGCAAACAATGCGTGGATAATATCACTTCCCCGGATGCTTCTTTCCACATTTGGCACATGGTTGGAATCGCCTGTCATTGTTGTTGCGCTGACCATCATTGTGCCTTTTGTTGTCTTGGCCCTGCTGTTGTTGAGGATTGCCCTTCCTCTTATTGTTTCTCCAGTTTTGACTGTTGTTGTTGCTGTTGTTGTTGTTCCTGTTGGAAGGACGGTTCTGGCTATTAGCATTGTTGGCTTGCTGGTTGGGCTGAGGCTGATTCCTTCTTAACTTTGACAAATGGAACTCAGCACGTTGGGCCCTCATAACAACCTGCTCTTGGGTCCTTGGCGGACTTGCCCCATCAACAATTGCAGCAATGTCTGGTCTAAGGGCTCTTATCAACCTTCTGACCCTTTCATCTTCATTCATAACCATCCCTGGACACAGACGAGCAAGTTGATCAAACTTTGTCACCACATCAGTGACTGTCATATCCCCCTGACGTAAGCTTTCGAACTCCTCATAATGTTTCCTCGTAACATTCATGTGGAAGAACTTCGTGTTGAACTCGTGAACAAAGTCAGCCCATGACATTTCTTCAACACTTCTGCTCTGTTCGATGCCATCCCACCATATCTTGGCCTCCATAGTAAGGCAGTACGAGGCACAGAGGACCTTTTCATTATCCGTGAAATCCATGAGTCGTAAGGTAGCCTCAATTGTCTTTAACCATCCTTGAGCGACTAGCGGGTCCTTAGAACCCTCAAAGTCAGCTGGTTTAACTCTCTTCCATCTGACCAAAAGGGGTTCCTGATAGGCTGCTCTTGGTTCAGCAGCAGGAACTGGGACTTCATTTACTTGTACTTGTGGCTGCGGAGGAGGAGAAGGCACATCATTGCCTGGTTGTTCACCATTCTGGCTGTTGGCCCTTAATGCAGCTATTTCCCGTCGTTGATCCTCCAACTGCCTTTGTAGTTCAGCGATCATCGTCATAAGTCTCTCGTTAGACTGGGTGCGGGTCTGCATTCTTCTATAGCCGTCCATCGTAAATTTCCTAAAATAATAAGGACTTAAAATTCATCTTCTATTTATGAGACAGGTTTTCATTACTATGTCTTTAATCATTAAATATTCAAACCTTAATCTTATTATCATACTTGCATCAGTACATCTAAATACTTACTTGGAGGACTTGGATTGACGTGTGGCGATATGAATTGTAATCGAAAGATTCGCTCTGATACCAAAGCCTGTAACGCCCCTTAATTCAACGTCACAGATATCGTTACATACTTATATTCATTTATGCTTAAACAATAAAACTTATAGATAATATCAACTCAATCGTTACTATAGATTTTAAAAGTACTTAAACTTACATTACCAGGATCCATTCAAACAATTTTTTTTTTAAACTTACGTTGTTTCGAAGAACATAGTTTAATTTTATTCCATAACATAATTTATTCGTTTATACTTAATTTATTCATGAACTTATTTAATAATAATTGATAATCAAATAGTAAAATCAAGACTTATTAAAATCTCACATTAAATCACTTTGATCATCACATCTTTAAAATCCACTTATTCCCACAGTTCGGCAGGCCGAACTTGGGACTTCGGCAAGCCGAACAACATCGGCAAGCCGGAGCGTCTTCCACCGGCAGGCCGGCAGAAGCTTTGTAATTCGGACCAAAAATTCATCCAGGTTCGGTAGGCTAAAAAATAGATCGGTCGGCCGATCTTCTGGTCTTCGGCAGGCCGGACACAGAGTTCGGCAGGCCGTCCGAGACCAAATTTACTTTAAAAAAAAAATTAAAACATTCTAACTTTACGTAAAATATAGCGGAAGTTCATAATTCATAAAAATATGATAAAATAACTTATAAAACCATAATATAAGTGTTCTAAAAAAACTCAACATAAAATATGTTCAAAATATATAATTTTATTAAATCATAAATTCATTTCTTCTTGGCGTGCTTCCGGTTACAATTCATCGTTCATGTTGCTCACGCGCCGTTCCATGTCCTCCACCTATTCCATGACTCTCTTACCCTTATCTGCAACATGACATATAAAACATGAATAAGTTAATGCTTAGTAAGTACATAAAATTCTCACAATTTAAAACATTTCATAAACATCATCATCATCATCATCATCATTGTATCATAAAAGTGCCTTAAGCACAATTTCATAGAAGCATATCTTTCATAATATTGACCATTTTAAAATTTATCCCATATATATATTTTTTATTCTTAAGGGCCCAAGTGTTGCACCATAAACATCATCATTGGCGCGCCGTCATGAGAGGAGAAGGGTAGCTAATCCCAAACCAAACATGACATCATAATATATCATTTTATAACATTGGGTGTGCAACACTTATTAGGTGATACATATATACATAATTTTCATACTTTGAAACATACCATAATCATCATACATGCATAACTTTAAATCATGAAAAACTTTTCATAAGAAATCCTTTAAGAAAAATCATCATAAAATCATCATGAAAATCCTTGTAAACATATCATTAAACCTTGAAAAAGTGTCATGTTGCAGGTGAGAATGTACTTACTTTATCGATAGCTTACTTAACCTTAATATTGCACTTGGTGACGACACCGCGGTCTCGTTGTGCTCGCTTCCTTAAGTGTCCATGCCATATATCCATTTTAAGATGCAATAAAAAATCAATACTTATCATAAAATATCCATACACTCATCTCATATTTTAAATATTATTCAAAACCCTACATCTAAACATAATTATCTTTTAAATAAAACATTTTCGAACAATTAATATATTTATATTGTAATTCAAAACTTCATACAAGCATCATATTATCATGCATGAAATTATTTTTATTATCATAAAATCTTTTAAACATACATAACATTTTATAATCAAAAATCCAGAAATAACATTTATTAAAACATTTCATAATCATAAAATACATTCATCTTACATACTCATACATAAGCATAATTAACAACTTTTCACGAAAACATCATTCTTTACCTATTGAATAATCATTACATTTTTCATACCTTCAAAATTAAACAGTAACATTTTACTGTGAGGGGTAGAAGACAGAAATATTCATTTTTCATAAAACGTTAAAATGACATAAAACGTGAAGAGACATCACACATAACAAAATACAATACCTAAAGAAGACATTGTAGACGAAATTTGAAGAGGAGAACATCTTTTTACATTTACCAAAAAAAACTGAATTCATACCTTGAAGTTTCTTCTCGAAATTCTTGAATTCAATCAAGGAAACAAGACTTCTCTCTTCTTTTTTTTTTTTTTTACAATATGCTCAGAAAATTTCCGTGGAAGAGAGAAAGAAATTTCGTGAGGAAGGGAAGAGGAAGAGAAGTGAAAGAATGTCTCAGAAATTTTTGAGAGGCAAAACGTGTGAAGGAGAGAAAATAATGAAAAAGGAAACGTTAAAATTTTTAACGCAATAAACACCATTGATGGGAATTCAATTCCCTTCATTAAGTCAAAAAAATTCTGACTGTTGGGGGCGTGACGTGAGGCGTGAGAGGAGGAAAATAGAAAAGGAAGGTCAAACATCATCAATCTTACCTTAACTTACCTTCTAAAAATAGGAAACCTCTTAATATAATACAAATCTAATCCTTTAATTTCCTTAACTGATAAAAACATTCCATTATTATGCCAATTAATCACATTAATTCACCCAATTAACGTAATTAACTCAGTCATAACTCTGGAGAGATTTCTGCTGACTGTTTGTCAGCCTTGTTCGGCCTGCCGATTTTCCCTCTTCGGCCTGCCGATCTGTCATTAAATGCCATAACATAAAACATTCACACATCATTGCATCATAAATAATCATATATTTATAATTTCACATGAACACTAGAGCACAACGATTCCATGCGGTCGTCACCTGTCACAAATCTTGACATAAAAAGTTAGTAACATGCACATCACATATCATATCATATAACGTTATTTATTAATAACATTCCTTAATAGCGTTACTAACTTAACGTGGTCTGTTATATAAAATAGGCGGGTGTTACATGCATATTCTTAACAACTTTTCATTAAAACATCATTCTTTTACCTCTTGAATAATCATTACATTTTTCATACTTTCAAAATTAAACAGTAACATTTTACTGTGAGGGGTAGAAGACATAAATATCATATTTTTCATTAAAAACACAGAAATGACATGAAAAGTGAAGAAACATCACACATAACACTCATGAGCATCATAATAAAAACACAAAACAAAATACACTACCTAGAGAGGATATTGTAGACGAATTTGAGGAGAATATCTTTTTAAATTTACAAATACATGAGTCCTTACCTTAGAAGACTTTCTTCTCAAAACCCCTTGATTTCAATCAACCAAAATATGACTTTTCTTTCAATATTTGCAGAAAATTTTCATGAGAGAGAGAGAGAAAGAACTCGTGGAGAAGAGAAGAGGAAGATGAAAGAACGTCTCAGAAGTTTGAGAGGAAAAACGTGAGAAGGAGAAAAAATAATGAATAAAAAAGAAACGTTAAAATTTTTTTAGCGTAATAAACATAATTGATGGGAATTCAATTCCCTTCATTAAGTCAGAATTTTCTGACTGTTGAGGGGCTGTTGTCGTGGAAGGAAAGAAGAGAAAGAAAAGGAAACCAAAACACATCATCAATCCTACCATAATTTACCCTCTAAAAATAGGAAACCTCTTAAAATAATACAAATCAATACAAAGTCAAACCCCTTATTTCCTTAACTGACAAAATTAATCCTTTATTATGCCAATTAATCACAATTAAATCACCTAGTTAACATAATTGTCTCAGTCATAAATTAGGAGAGATTTCTGCTGACCGTTTGTCAGCCGTGTTTGGCCTGCCGATTTTCCCTTTCGGCCTGCCGGTTCCACAAGTTCGGCCTACCGATTGGTTTCTTCGGCCTGTTGATCTTGAGCAGAATGTTTGGCTTGCCAATCTTGAAAGTTTGGCCTGCCGAATGTCCTTAAATGCCATACAATAAAACATTCATACATTATTGCATCATAAATAAACATATACTTAAAATTTCACATGAACACTAGAGCACAACGATCCCATGCTGTCGTCACCTATCACAAAACTTGACATAAAAAGTTAGTAACATGCACATCACATATCATATCATATAACGTAATTTATTATTAAAATTCCTTATCAACGTTACTAACTTAACGTGGTCCATTACATAAAATAGGCGGGTGTTACAAACTTTATCTAGCAATTCATATTTACTTTAAGCTTGCATGGGCCAAGCCTTTCTTTCATCGGCTTGCTCTTTTGACCTACAAGGAGGAGGGAAATTCTTACGAGATGATTAATGAATGTAGGTTAGGTCTCTCTAATTTGCAGTAGGAGTGTATGCTTCCTAAAGAGGCATACAAGCTCAACTGGGATCATCTGGCAAGCTAGTCTAGTTAGATGTAAGTATGAAAAGCTACCAGATCTTTGTTATCACTATAGACGGATCTGAAATGGCTGGAAGAGCTGTGGTGCTCCAGCGCACTACCGGAATCACCGACGAAAGGTTTCAGCTATGACACATGGATGAAACGAATGACACCGATACACATGCAGGTACATTAAGAGTTCTGAAGATTATTCTAACAAGGTCGACACCGAGGGGCCAAAAAGCAAGAAAGTAATACACTCATTCTTCTTGGGGCTGTAGTATGATGCCAATGACATTGGATGAGGAAATCGAAGAGTCCCAATCTAGGACAACGAAATACATGCCACGTTGAGTTCAGGGCGAGGAGTATATGCAGCCTGTCATCTCAGAATCTACACCATTAATGAAGCAAATGATAGTAGGTAATGATGAACAACTTGGTTAGAATATTGGAAAGGACAATACCACAAATCGACCATTTTTGGTGTACAGGGAGGAAGTTATAAGTAGCGTTCCTATTGAGCCTGCAAAAGACTATGGCCAAATTAGACCTAAGCCTACCCTGACACTTATTGGTCTCAACATCTTGAAACCTTAACCCAACAAACTGATTTTGTTTCCTAAAATGATAACTTGAGTGTTGTCTTGAATAGTTTGATTATTGAGCCCTTTTACTTTCTTACCTAATGTTGACTTAGAAAATAGAGGTGATGTCTGCTGAATAAAATCTAAAATTGGGGCAAAAGAAGGGAAAGGGAATCAAAAGAATTGAAAAAAGAGGGCTTCAGAAGATGGAGCAAACCAAAATTTGGAGCACCACATACAAATCCCATTCGATGTTGCCACCAAGAGGAAGGGAGATACTGATGTACAAGAGGACCTTGGAGGTAAGGCTTAAAGAATCTCAATTACCTCATCAGATAACATATCGGGTATGGAGGTTGCAACGCAACCTTATCAACAACCATATAAATCATTGGCTGGAATGCCTGGGGGCTGGGTAACCCTCGAGCATTCAAGGTTTGCGAAGGCTGCTTCATGAACAGAAACATGTTATTGCCTTCCTTTTGGAGACTCCATTATGGGGTAGGAAAGCTCAAGATTTTAAATTTCTTCTTGGTTGTAGCAACAGTTTGTGTGTGGATAATGTTGGGAAGAGTAGCAATTTGATGGTTCTGTGGGAAGATAATATTAATGTGGAAATTAAAAGTTTCAATTGTTTCCATATTGATATGGTAATCAAGGGAGAGAATCATTTTCATTGCCATTTTACTAGGTGTTATGGGAACCCTTCAAGAGCTAGGCGTCATGTTTTGTGGGAGCTGCTACATCACCTAAACAGGAACTTTTCTCTTCCTAGATCTACAAAGGAGACTTTAATGAAGTTCTTTTTTTCCTATGAGCATCTGGGGACTCGGGAGAGATGTGAAACGGATATGTGGAAATTTCATGAAGCCATTGAGGATTGTGCTCTTAGGGATCTTCGGTTTCAAGAGGAACCACTCACGTAGGATAATAAACGAGGAGAGGTAGACAATGTCCTAGCAAAAATGGATAGGTGTTTGGCCAATCCTTGTTGGAGCTGCTTTCCTTAAGTTTGTGTGACGCATTTGGACTTCTAGAGATTCGACCATAGTGTCATCCTAATTTACATAAATCTGGTTGACAGTTCGAGAGATAGATCTCTTAAGGGGAAGAAGAGACAGGCTTTCAACTTGCTTTGGATGGTTAATAATAACTAGATCAACACTGTTGAAGAGGATTGGCTACTTGGAAATCATGGTGATAAATGGGAAATTTTCAATAAAAGACAAACCCACTGTTAGGAGGTTTTAAAATATTAGAGCTTTGTTGAATTTGGGTGTATTCCTAGGAAAATTAAGAAAACCTAAAAAGATTTTGAAGTCCTATATAAATAGTTGCGATTTGATGACAATTTGGTTAAGATTAGAAACAAGGAGAAGGAGTTAGATAGACTGATGGAGCTTGAGGAATACTATTGGAGACAAAGGGCTAGAGCTGTAAGACCTACCGTTTTTATAATGGTTGATACTTGACATTTAATGACATTATGTAACTTTTTCATAAAATGATGTTATTGACAATTTACTTTTTGTCTAGAAATATCACAAGTGACGATTACAAGGGATCAATGTGCTCGAAATATTCATGTCAAACATATAGATAAACATAATGAATCTAATTTTTACCAAGGTCTCAAACTTTGAATTTTATAGCACTTATAATGTGATGATAGCCGTAGATATTCTATTTATTTTTTTTTAGCTAACTGTTTAGTCAATATACATAACGATTTGTTAGATTACATTTCCATGAAACATATTTAGTATATATGTTTAGCCTTTTATTTCTTATATATGTATGTGTATGTATATAATGTTATATATAATATTAATTTATTTACATATAATAGTGATAACCAATTAGAATATATATATATATTTATGTGTGTGTGTGTGTGTGTGTGTTGGTACCTATATAACATTAGAATGTTTAATTAGTGCTATATGTTAGTGTTGTATGTAAGTGTAAGCATATATCATAACGAAATATTTATGTTAATAAATAATATATTTTCATTTATTATGGTTTAATGACAGTGGTTGCATTATAATTAATATGAGTGTAAGAACTTTATGATAGGGCTTATCCAAAAAAATGATTAAAATAAACTAGTGAAGTAAGAACTTTTGGAATATATTGTTTGGTTATGAATAGAATTCAGTTGCAAATTGAAACCAACACTATAATGTTAGCACTAGATCTTCGTGCCACTACCATTATTTGATCTTCTTAATTATTTCTATTTTCTTTTTATTGTCTTCTTCCCACATTCTCTAATATTCAACCTCAAGTTAAACTTTTTTTTTTTAAAAAAAATAGTGGACATAGACCTAACTTGGCACTAGTTGCTATTTAATTCTAATATCTTATTTTATACACAATCTTTCTACTAGATACAAAGCTCATGAAATGATCTAAGTTTGAGCATGACTCTCTTTTTTTTTTACGTGAGTCAACATTTTGAAGCTCAAAGTTAAAGTAAGGATTTATTGTAAATATAACATAAATTCTGACTTCTATAACTTTGCCTTCAAATTTCTATTCTCTGTGAAATTTTAATATGGTGTTTATGCATATGTTACATATTATTGTTCAAAATTTCAAGTCATTTGTTGTATTCTATGATTTGACATTGAATTTTTATTTTCTACTGCTCATGATCAAATGATTGCTGATCAGTGAAGTTTTACAAAATTATAGTCTATTCTCGAGGGGCAAACGAATTTGGATTTCTATGAAATTTTGTAGACGTATATATTTTACATGTTATATTGGGATCTGAAAATTATTTTGGTTATCCAACATATATTTTACGAGTTCTTGAACTTTCTTTAAGTTATATCTCTATTACTGTCAAACTTACAAGTTCGTTACTCCCCATTTCAACGACTTTTTATTATAGCTAAATGGATTTGTTTGACAACAAAACTTTTTTTGGTGTTGTAATTATAGGTTTAAAGATTGTCATTAAAGTTTTAGGGTCATAGTAATTTTATTTTATTTTTTTGAAAATATTAATTAAATGATGTTCACTGCCAAATGTGCCTAAAGTTAATTTTACCTCTGAGTTCAAATGTGTGTTTTGAATTATTTTTAATTTATTTGAAGTTGAATTTTGGATAGGCTATGACTTTATGTTTCTATTATATGTGTTATTTTTTTATAAATCATCTTATTGCATAAAGTATTTAATCCAAAATTTTCAATTAGAACTGCCCACGACCTAGTATGTACTGGCAAACCTTGTGGTATTGATTATTTGATTTATTGAAATTATCAAATGATGTTTTTATGGCGAAAGAAAAATTAGAGAGTTACATATATATATATATGTTTTTATGGCTAAAGAAAAATTAGAGAGTTACATATATATATATATATATGTTAGCCTGAAAAATTAGAGAGTTACATATATATATATATATATATGTTAGCCTTACTTATAAAAATTTTCATGCTCAAATTGTTTGTGAATTGCAATATAGAAAGTGAAGAATCGTTGAAAGTCAATCAGTTTTTGTGACTAGCAGATTTGCTTGAATGTTTGGAAAATTTTAAAAAGATATTTGGTTTAATATTTTTAAGCGAGGAAAATTTGAATGATGTTTTTATATGTTAGCTATGTTATGAAAGAAGTTTTACATTTTTATCTGGCTTATGAGTTGAGATTTAATTCTCTACATGAATAAAGGCTAGGTTTTCTGCTTGTATGTTTCTTAAATCCAAGTGTATGTTTTTGAGTTAAAAATATTTTTTCATTAAGTATGATGTTAAATGACTAAATATAATGTTAATGATATTATAAACATGAATAATAATTTCATGCATTATATAAATGATTGACATGGACACTCCAAAAGACGAGCACGCTAAGAACTGCAGCTATGTCACCCAACTTAAGGTTTAGTAAGCTAGCAAGTCAAGTACATACATTCTCACATGCAACATGATAAAGGATTATACAAAGTTGTAAGAAATATTATATGTTGTTGCATTGTTAATGTTTATGCATTTCTCTTTTAAAAGATCTCTTTCATGATGGTTTTGAAGAATGTCTTCTTACGAATATTTTCAACATTTGTTTTATGATGCATAAGATGTTTTCTCAAAAGTATATATGTCTATATATATATATATATCACATAAACAAGGCATTGCATGACCATGATGAAGCTAGTCCCCTAAGGTGGACTGTGCCCCAAGGTAGACTTGTCATGTTTGGTTTAGGATTTGTTACGCTTCTCCTTTCATGGCGGCGCGGCTTAATGATGTTAATGTTAATAGTGCAATGCTAGGGCCTTAAAGAATAAAATGAATGGTTTTAATATACATTAAGAGAAAGGAAATATATGTTCTTAAAAGTGTACTTTATACACTATTATGATTATATCAAAGATTCAATAACTCACATTTACGTTTAAAGTTTTTATAATGTTTTGTGAGATCTTATATGTACTTACTATGCTAATGCTTACTTTAGTTACATCATGGTGTATATAAGGTTAAGGCTACAGCTGTAGTTGGAGGATGGATGGATAGATGTATGTGTAAGTAATGTGGTGTTGGAACATGGAGTCATGTTATGAAATAAAATAATAATAATGCTATGTTAAATTTATTTATGCACCTTACAAGACTTATTTAATTGTTACGTTTTTACCATTCTCATGAACTCGTTGTTATGTTGTTAGATTTTCAAACTTTGGTTTGTAATAATTTATGTGTTCATTACATACCTATTACATTAAAACTAGTTATTTCTACAGGTAGCTGGTTAGCTGAATACTTGGTATTTTGTTAGGCTAACCGAGGAGGAAAAACCGTTCAAGGTAAGTAAACACTAAATCTATTTGAAAGTTATGGTCATATGAAAGTTATGGTATATGTTCGTATGATGATACATTTAATTAGTTAAAAAAATTAGGCCAAAATTCTTGGGTAAATAATTAAATAATACTTACCTATTCGGTTTCCTATTGAATAATTAAGCAATAATGATGAAAGTTAATAATTCCTATGACGTCCATATAGAGACATTATAGATATGATATCAGAACAGTTTTTGTTTCCATTATATATTGCCATACATTTGTCCTAAATCCTCTAAGTAAGTATGTTCTACTTTATCTAGAAATATAAGAACATGTTATATAAGCATATATGTGTATTTAAGAAAGGAGGCATTGAATTACCCTAATGTGTTATTCAATAGTAGTGTAACCTACCTCTCCTCCAAACATGAATCATGTTCCCAATGCCTTAAATCCCAAGATGTATGAAAAGGAAACAAATATGAAAACTCGTAGAAGGACTCAAGCCCATAGTCAAGCTGCAGTTAGAGTTGGCAGCCTGACAAAAGCTAACCATTTTGCAATGATTGTTGACCTTTAGAGACAAATATAGGATCAACCAAGGGAGATAGAAGTAAGGATGGTCAGAATGATTATACAGTCAAGTTACCTAGGTAGGTAGAAACTAAGATATGGATTGCTTTAATCAAAATTTAAATAGTTATAAGAATCTACAAGCCTTATAACTTTCGAGGAATGATGTGATGTACAAGACTACAATTGTCGATTTTAAGATTAGACATATTTGTGTCAAATTCTTTGTGATGCAACCTAGTAGTGGTCATGACTAGACTAGATTTATATCGAGTACATAGGTATCAAAAAGAGATCTTTATTGCTTGTGGTAATATGAGATAACTTAGGAATTCAATGATATAGAATCTTGCATGGGATAGGTGTTACTCTTTTAGGTCTATTAGATATTTTGCTAAGTCAAGGAATTTATGAGTTGGATTATTTAGGTTTACATATATTCTCATATGGAAATAGCACTATGTGACACCTGTTATTTTCCTAACGAGTATTATGGTAATTAAATTAATTATCAGTGTGCCAAATAAAATTTGTTTCATCTAAAATCTATTTCATGTTATTTATTTCTACTTATTTTTATATTTTTTAAAATTTTTCTATATCTATTTAGTATATTTACCTAAATGCCCTTGGAATTTCTAATTATTTACGAAACTGCCATTTGGCATTATATACTCACAAGTCTCCAGAGGAGACAACCATCACTTAATTCTTACCTGCCCTCACCTATTATGTTTCCCAATCATTTCAACCATTCATTTCTTCCCTACTTTTCTCTTTCTTCTTCCACGCTTCTTTCTTTGTTTTTCTCCTCTCTTTTCTTTCTTTTCTTCCAGGAAGAAATAACCCAAAGAGAACCAAAGGGAACCTTAAGCTGTCTTTTCACAAGAATCTCCACAAACGATTCTTCACAAGCTCAAAGATCAAGGAAACCTAAGCATTTTCAAGATCAAACCATGGATTTGAGCTAAGTTTTGTAGTTAGATTTCTAAAACTTTTAATCTTGGTTCTAAGTTGAATTTTAATATGAAAATCATGATTTGAGTATGGAAATTCAAAGAAGTTTGTTTATACATATCTTAGCATATTTTCAAAATGTTTTAGAAGAGTTTTATGCATTAAAAATTGATTTGGAGTTGAAAAAGTGTTTTGAAACTAATCTGTCCACTTTGGGATGAACTAGGTAAAACTTAGTTCTAGTGGGACATGGCCGACTACAAATAGTATAGTGTGGTTGACCATATTGAGCAAAATGGGTAGGCTGAGACAACCAATAGGTTCGGTAGGCTGAACTAGAAAGTTTGGTAGCCGATGGCTGAACAATACCAGCAAGCCAAACTTTGAGACCGACAGGCCGACAGAAGATCCAAAAATAGTAGTTTTGTTTGGAAGGCCGAAAACAGTGATCGATAGGCTGATCATGCAGTTCAAACCCACTTGTTTTTCATCGTTTTGTGTTATAAATGCTCCAAAGATTTCATATAAATGATTATGGCACACTAATAAGAATAGTTGGTAAATCGGTATGATTATGGATTAGGAATTTAATTAAAGTATGGTTATTTTATATGTCGTAGGATGACAGAGTACTTAGAGCTTACATGGTGAGCTTGTTTTTGTGAGCTATAAATTATAAGCATGGTAATTCGCCAAGAGGTAGCGATTCTATTACTCATCTTTTGTGAGTTTTTATAGAATTTAAATTGGTTGTTTTACTACAAGATATATATATATACATATGTTGAACTGCTATTATATGAGTATCACATATGAAACTATGACATGAACTCGTCCTGTATTATATAGCAAGGAATATATTGATTTGACATATGTTCCTGTAAATTGAGAAGCATGGTTAGGAAAAACTAATTCTATAAATAATGATTGATTTTAAAGGAATGGTAAGACATAAAGAGGGCAGCAGTTACGTCCTTGAGCATGAATACCCTAAAAGGCAAAATAGGGGGAGGTGATGACACTCCCTTGGGTCAAAAGTCCCAGATCGCACTATAAAAAAATTGACTAGAGGAGGACATAGAGTTTGACGTCCCCTCATCGGAACACCCTTGGAATGTTTGAAAGGTGATCAAGCATGTCCATTTGTGTTTTGTTGAGTTGAGTAATATGATATTCTATTGCACGTGAATATAGATGAGCATAATTGAATCCTAAATTAATATGTATATATATATGTATGGAACTTGGTAAGAATGATCATAAGATATCCATCAGAATTGAACATGTTGAAATTGATGAATAATGATGAGAACTAACTAACCATGTAGGTTTTAATGTAGTAAGGATAAAAACCTAAAGGTGAGTAATGGTTTTCCCTACTGAGCATGTTGTTGCTTATTCTCTTATATTTTTATCTTTTTAGGACTCACTACGTGTGAGGTGGCTACAAGGAAAATAGTTGAGGAAGCTATGTAGCTATATTACGTTGGGATTGCTTCAATTGTTAATAATGTCCTTCATGATAATGTAAGCATCAATTGTTACTTTCTATGACTGTATTAATATGTGTTAAGGGTTGAAATGATATTGATGACAGTTTTATATTATTAAATTTAAGGTGCTACATTAAACTATAGTTTAATTATTGTTTACATTATTATTTTGATTTGAGAGTTTTTATTTAGGTCCTAGGCAACTTTATTTTTGAAGTTTTACTTTTATTTTTTATCTTTATTTTAATTCATTAAAAATCGTTAACCCCCATATAGGGGTGTCACACAATGGTTTTTACTTTTGACGTAGGAAGTTTGAAAAAGTAAACTTTATATTGATTTTGAGGATCTAATGTCTTGATTGTAGGAGGACTCACTAGTAGATTTATTTTTAGAACTTAAGTAATAAGCTTGAGAATATGAGCTTGTACTATCTCGAACAAGATTTCTATCCTTATATGTGCAGTTGTCAAAGGGTTTTACTATCGTGAAAATTTTGAATTTTAAGTAGTCCATTGTTAGGATTAGATTCTTTATGTTCGGATGAAATTCAAGCTAGTTGGACAATATATTATTGTGATTTATTATTGGAGGTGTTATTCCATAATAAGTCAATGATGTTTAGATTAAGATAGGAGCCGTGATATTAGTGTGCATGCATTTTGTGACTAAAGGATTTAGAAGGTTTTAGAGTAGTTCTTGTGGTAAAGGAAAGTAAGGACAATCCTAGTACCATCAAATTAGGGACAATGAGGAATTTATGGGACAAGGATGCACTACCATACTATCTATAGGGGAAGTAATGTCATCTACATATTTCTTACTTACCATTCCTTTGAGAATTGTCGATAGAGAACCTTATGTCGATCTCATTATACTCGATGTGTATGGTTATGATGTTATTCTTAAAACAGACTTTTTTTAGGAAATATAATGCTTTTATTGAGTGCCAACGACAAAAGGTAAATTTTGAACCCAGAAGGTGAAAAGCACTTTGTGTTTATGGGCAAATTAAGAAAGAAACTTAAAATTGTTTCTGTCAACTCTAAGGACAAGGAAGTTGTTGGCTAGTAAATGCATAAGTTTTCTAGCAAACATCATAGATGAGAGTCAAAAAGAAAAGACAAAGATCAAAGATGTTTCGATGGATTGGGAGTTTCCAAAAGTATTTCTTGAAGATATATTAGGCTTACCATCAGACAAAGGAGTTAAATTCAAAATCAAACTCGCACTAAGTACTAACCTGATCTCTAGAGTGTTTTATCGAATGGCCCCCAATAGAATTGGAAGAATTGCACTTACAATCGAAAGAGCTTCTTGATAAGGGTTTTATTCGGCTTAGTCATTTTCCATAGAGAGCTCCAGTCCTATTCATGAAGAAGAAAGATGCCTTATAAGGCCTTGCATCAACTATCATGAACTTAACAAAGTGACAATTAAGAACAAGTACCCATTGCCTTAGATTAATTATTTATTCGATTAGCTAAAGTATACGTTAGTGTTTTCAAAGATAGATTTGCAGTTAGGATATCATCAACTAAAGATAAAAGAATGGGACATTTTGAAGACAACCTTTAGAAGAAGGTATGGCTATTATGAATTTATGGTCATGCCTTTTGGCCTAACGAATACCATTACAACTTTCATAGATGTGATGAATCGGGTGTTCAAGGACTACCTTGATAATTTTGGCATATTATTTATCGATGACATCCTTGTGTATTCAAAGAGTCAGGAAGAACATGTTGAGCACTTGGGAATTGTGCCAAAAAAAAAAGAAAAAAACTGGAAGAGACACCAATTATATGCTAGGTTCATTACATATGAATTATGGCTCGATCATGTATCTTTTCTAAGTATGGAATTATGGTGGACAATCCCAAAAACCAAGGCTGTTATCAACTAGAAGTGACCTAAGAATACAAGTAAGATATAAAGTTTCTTAAGTTTAGTTGGGTATTACCGGAAGTTCATTAAAGATTTCTCTAAGATAGTCTTACCTCTCACCAACCTGACTCATAAAGAGAAGAAGTTTAAATGGACTAAAGATTGTGAGAAGAGCTTCTAGGAAATAAAGAAAAGGTTAACCTCAGCTCTAATTTTGGCAATTCTAGAAGGCGAAGAATGATTTGTCATATATAGCAATGCTTCAAAAATGAATCTCAGTGTAATGCTAATGCAGAACAATAGGGTGATTATTTATGCCTCCTAAGAAGAATCACTTTACTCATGATCTTGAATTAAGAATGGTAGTTGTTACATTAAATATTTGGAGATACTACTTGTACTGAGTTCAATATAAATTATACACTAACCGTCAGAGTCTTAAGGACTTTTTCACCTAGAAAGGAACTATATATGAGACAACAAAGGCATTTAGGATTGGTAAAAGATTATGATTTTCAAATCCTGTGCCACCCAAGGAAGGCAAATCGGGAGGTGGTTGCTCTAAGTAGAAAGTCTTTTGCAACTTTAATGCCATTGCAAGAAATGACCTAGCCTTTAAAGAAAGAAATTCTAGACTTCAGTTTTTGACTAATTTTAGGACAAGTATCTGTTAGACTTGGTTCCCTAAGGATTAAATAATGTAATAAGTTTTTGGAGACATTTAACCAATAAAGAGTTTATTTATTATTTATATATCAAATGTTGTCTTCTTTATGTTCATTTCTATTAAATATATGATAAACTAAAAATAAAAAAGTCTGAGACTGTTAGTCTAAACCCTTAAGATCATGCATATGATGGAGAGATTATGCAGAAGACATGAATCTTAAAGGTGATATTCTAAATGATAAGGTTCACAATTGAGGGAATAAAGTTGGGCTTTTTATTCATGCTAAGATTGTGATATTGTCTACATCTCTAACGGAAGATTACTTGTCTTGGTCATCGAAGTAGGGATTCGCGAGCAAAAACATTGTTATATTGTCATAGGTGACGATATATTGGATCGTGACAAAAGTTGAATTGATTTGATCAATATTTCCATTTGTCTAAATCAATTCACTTTAGAAAATCATATGTGATATGTCTTAATCCTAAAATGAATTAATGGGCATGTATTCTTGACTTGTGTCTTTTGATGTTCCAAAGGGTGACATCCTGATTTGGTGATGGTATGCATACTGGTACATTGAAAACATGATTCTTGATTGACATATATTCATTATTCATAAATATGGAATCCATAGCTCTTTAGTAAACTTGATGATATTCTTTTATAGGCATTGTCTTATAATTAGAAGACTGTAGCACTTAACTGTTTGGATACATAGGTGACCAAATGGTTTACTATTTATGAATAGTAAATATTTCAATAGTGAGATGATGGAATATAAGATAAAAATAATCGTGAAGGTAAAACAAAATTATCCTTAAGCCGATTATGAATATCCCATGGGGATGTAACACATTATGATATGTCATGGACGATTAGCTTATTAGAGCTTTGTAATTTTATATAGTTCAAAAGTGCAGCTTTAAGTTTTTAGTGGAGTAGCGTTAGAGTATATAATTATTAAATATATATATCTTGGGTATTTTATTTTATAATTATAAGAGCTTGCTCTATAAATGTCCATCAGGTCCCCTTTGCTAGCTCATAATAATTCCTGTAATGATATGACATGTTTTCTTACATATTAGTGACTTATGCTAATTATTAGATTGTCTAAAATTCGATAGATTAAATTTAATAATTTATGTTAGTTTATTGATCGAATTAATTTTGTGAATTAATTCAAGATAAACATGTTGAATTATTTGGATAATATTTTATTTGATATGAGATTATCTGTATATGATTGTCTTAATCAGATTTCTCTATTGGGTCATTTGAATTAAAAGTAAGGCTATATCTAAGATTCCCGTGTGAAATAAGATATTTTGAGATTTTCAAATTATTGCTCGGTCTGTAGGCCAGTGGCCAAGTTCGGCAAGCTGGTGGACCAATTTGGCAAGCCCATCTCATAGATTGGCAGGCCGACCATGCGATAATCCTGTTACGCATTTTTTATCAGAATTTGATCGAAACTCGAATTTGAAGCCTAGTTTGATGGAGATTGACCCCAAATTCGACCATTATGTAAAGGGAACTATTTTTCATTGTTCTTTAGATCATTTGAGAAGTCGAGTAAGTATTCTAGTGAGAAAAACTCTAAAACTCCTAAGAGCTATTGTTCAATATCTAGAACTTTAGCTCTAGTTTTTCTCAAGTGGTTGAAAGGAGAGGTCATTGAAGGAAATGCTGTATGACATGTGACTACCTACACTCCGATCGTGGACGGGGAATAACAAAAAAGACCAATTAGTTGAGGCCTTCCAAAAGATTCTTCTCCAGTTAGAGTTTTCTGCAATCTTTGGTATACAAAAGAGGTATGTAAGATCTGTTATTAATTTATATACTTAGCATGTCAAACTTGTTATTGGAAAAGACTTTAATTTAAAAATTTTAAAATTCCATTATGTATCATTTTCTAATAATTGGTATCAGAGCTATGATTTTACTCTAATTTTACGGGTTTATGATCATGCTATGTACATAAATTATGTGATCTTAATCTCTCTTATGCTTGAATTTAATTTTTTAGAGAGATGGCACTCTAAGGTTTCTATAAAATAAAATGTTGTTATGAGATTATATGGTCGATGTTTATTAATTAATTATGATTAATTAAATTTATGTTTAATTATTATATTAATTACTTAATTTTATCGGTTATGGTTCCTTAGAGAATAAAACATGTATCTAGGTTTTTTCATATAATTAGATGGCGGTCTATCATTACCATCTAGGACTTATTATTTTTAATTTTGATTTGTAAAATTTGTACCTAAATAATTATTTAAAGTGAAGATGGATTTAGATATGGAGATAATTATAGTTCTATGTTTTTTTTTCTGTGTTTAGAAATTTTTATGTTTTTGAAATGTTGAAAAATAAATTAAAAACTGCTTAAAAATTTTTTTATACAAATTTTGGGAAAACATTTGGTTCAACGTCAGTCGACAGGTCAGTTACCTAATACTGGCAGACCGATGGTCACAATTCGGCAGGCCAATGGTCATAGATCGATAGGCCGACAGCGGGCAAAACCTTTTTTAAAATAGTGCATTTTTCAATGTAGTTTTTATTTTTATTTTTTAAGACAATTTTAAGAAACATAAAATTTTATGATAACTAGAAAAATAAATTTTTGATATATATGAGATTGAAGAATTGAAGATGGATGCCACATGAAGAATGATACAATTGGAAGATACAAGATAAAAACCAATATATGTTTCGATTGAACTTTTGTAATCTTTAGTTTCTTTTCTTTAGAATAAAAAAACCACATTCTACGTTTCCTTGTTGTCTTGGACACTTATGCATGGAATACTGCGTTGGTTTCAATTGTTATATTGTGATGAAGATGGAGTGCACTCTTCGTACTTGTCCTTGTACCAGTCACTATCTACCTCGAGAGACATTGTACCTACACAAAGTAAGCAAAAACTAACACACAGATAGTAATATTAAATTACTATCTTATAGTCAAAAATTGACATATTCTAAATTGATATATTAGACAATTACATATTAAAAATCATATATTAGAAGTTGACATATTACACATATTCATGTAATTTCACATATTCACATATTACACATATTCACATCTTCACAAGTCTACAATTTCAATTACACAATTTCACATCTTCACATATTCACAAGTTTACAATTTCAATTACATAATTTCACATATTTATAATATTTACAATATTCGTAAGTTTACAATTTCACGAACACAATTTCACATATTGACATCTTCACATATTCACAAATTTACAATTTCAATCAGTGATTTCACATATTCACATATTTCACATATTCACGTCTTCACATATTCACAACTTTACAATTTCAATTACACATATTCACATAATTGCACATTTTACACATATTCACATAATTTCATATATTACACATATTCACAAATTTACTATTTCAATTACGTAATTTTATATATTACACATATTCACATATACACAATTTCACATATTCATAAAACAAATAAAATTTGTGGGCGCGGGGGGTGGGTGGGGCTTGGGGGGCCGGGGGGGGGGGGGGGGGGGGGGGGGGGGGGGGGGTTCAGGGTGGTTGTGGATAGGCCTTGGGGGGCGAAGGAGGCGAGGGGGGCCAAGGGTGGGTGGGGCAAGGAGGGACGAGGGTGGGGCAGGTGGGTGGGATGTGGGGGGCAAGGGAGGCGAGGGGGGTGTGGGTGGGGTGGAGTGGTGGTTCGGTGGGGTGTGGGGGGCAAGGGAGATGAGGGGGGTGAGAGTGGGGTGGAGTGGGGGTGGATGGGGCAAGGGTGGGGCGGGTGGGGGGTGGGTGGGGTATGGGGGGTGAGGATGGGTTGGACTGGGGGGTGGGTGGGGCATGGGGGCAAGGGTGGGGTGGGGTGGAGTGGGGGGTAGGTGGGGCGAGGGGGGGCGAGGGGGCAGGGTGGGTGGAGTAAAGGGGGGCGAGGGTGGGGTGGGGTGGATGGGTCGACGAGGGGCGAGGGTGGGGCAGGGATAGGGCTGGTGGGGGTGGGTGGGGCTTGGCTGGCGAGGTGGGGCAAGGGGACGAGGGGTTGCTGGGTGGGGGGTGGGTGGTAGGGTAGTTGGGGAGAGGGTGGGGGGCAGGTGGGGGAGAAGGGGACGGTGGGGAGGGGAAAAAGGAGAGAGAGAGGTAGGGGGAGGGGGAAGAGGAGAGTGAAAGGGAGGGGGAGCTTGCCGACGGCGAGGAGGCAACTGCGGCAGAGGAAACGGCAGCAGAGAGAGATCTTGAGAGAGAGAGAGAGGGATTTAAAATAGAGAGAAGGAGTGCTTTTAGAGAGAGAGGGAGGCGGATTCAAAGTGGGGAGTTGGGCGCATGTTTCAAAATTTTTAAAGGGGAAAATGAAGCTTTCACGACGGTTTATTTATAAACCATCGTGGAAGCTAGTATAGCATTTTAAATGCTATAAAAAAAAAAAAAGAAAATACAGCCTTCCAATAAACCATCGTAAAAGGAAAAATGAAAAAGAAGCCTTCCACGATGGTTTATTTATAAGCCATCGTGGAATCTATTTTGCAGCCTTTTAAATGCTGTAAAAAGAAAAAAGAAAAAGACAGCTTTCCACGACGGTTTATTGGAAGCTATTTTACAGCATTTTAAACGCTATAAAAGAAAAATAAAAAAGACAACCTTCCACGATGGTTTATAAATAAACCATCATGGTAGCTATTTTACATCATTTTAAATGTTGTAAAAAGAAAAAAGAAACAGACAACCTTCTACCATAGTTTTTTAAAAAACCATCGTGGTAGGTCAAGCATACCATGGTGGTTTATAGAAAAACCGTCGTGGCAGCTCCCGCCCTTACCACAATAGTTTTCATCTTCACAGGCATAACTTGCTACTTTTTTTTCCCTTATCACGACGGTTTTTTAGAAACAGTTGTTAAATAAAGATTGTATAATCTCGAATTTGTTATAGTGATCACTTTCATTTATGATTACTCAAGATATGGGCATGTCTACTTAATGCATCATAAGAGCAAAACTTTGACAAGTTCAGGGAGTTTTTAAGCTAAAGCGGAGAAGCAGTTAGGTAAACTCATAAAGAAACTTTGATCAGATTGAGGTAGAGAATATCTCTCTGATAAGTTCTTAGGACACTTATTAGAGAATCGGTTTTTATCTTATTTGACTGCGCCAGGCACTTTGCAGCAAAATGGCATGGCTGAGTAAAGAAATAGGACTTTGATGGACATAGTTAGGTCCATGATGAGTTATTCAATGGTACCTTTATCCTATTAGAAATATGTACTACAAACCACTTGTTATCTTCTAAGCAATGTGCCTTCAAAATCGGTTTCTAAAACTCCTCATAAGTTATGGACGGGTAGGAAGACATCTTTGAACTATATTTGCATATGGGGATGTCATGTTCATGTCCTATACAAGGAAGCGAACAAGTTGGAAAAATATTTGGAAGTGTGCATGTCTGTAGGATATCCAAAAGAGACTGGTTATTTTCATAATCCAAAAGAAAATAAAGTTGTGGTTTCAATGAATGCGACTTTCCTTGTAGAAAGTTACATGAACGACTTTAAGCCTCGCAATAAAGTGGTACTCGAGGAGTTAGCGAGTGATTCAATCACTCTAGGGGTTCTAGTAGAAACCAATCCAATCACTATAGAAAAACCGACTAAATAACAACCTAGGGAGCTTTGGCGCAGTGGGAGGATCTTGCTTCAATCCGAGAGGTATATGTTCAATGGTGAAGCTTACTTGGCTGAGCCAGTTGAACATGACAGGGATCCGTACATTTACATAGAGGCTATGGAGGATGTTGATTCAAAGCTCTGGACAGAAGCTATGAACACAAGATGAAGTCTATGAAGACTAATCAACTTTGGGAGCTTGTGGACCTTCCTGAAGGGGTAAAACTAGTGTAATTAGGTCTACAAGAGAAAGAGAGGAGCTGATGGGAAATTCAAAACCTAAAAGGCTTAACTGGTAGCAAAACGTCACATGTAAAAGGAAGGAATTGATTGCAAGGAAAGCTTTTTGCCTGTAGCCATGCTTAAGTCCATGTGTATTCTTTTTTCCATCGCTGCCACTCTTGACTACAAGATTTGACAAATAGATGTCAAGAAAACCTTTTTGAGTGGCTATCTTGATGAGACCATATATATGGTGTAGCTATACGAGTTCAAATCTAAAGATCAAGAGAACAACGTCTGTAAGCTGCTAAAGTCTATTTATGGACTTAAGTAGCCTTCCTATTCTTAGAACATAAGATTTGATCAAGTCATTAAGGCTTATAGGTTCAAACAAAACATGGACGAGCCATGTGTTTACAAAACTATTAAGGATGGGAAGGTGGTTTCTCTACTGTGCTATGTAGATGACATTCTGCTTATTGGCAATGACATTGTGGCATTGTCATTGGTCAAATTATGGTTGACCAAACAGTTTGACATGAAGGACTTAGGCGAAGCAAATTATGTTTTGGGTATCTAAATCTTTCAAAATAGGAAGAACAAAATGATAGATTTATCCCAAGCTACCTACATAGATAAAATTCTTGAGAAGTATGCAATGTAGAATTCAAAGAAAGGTAGGCAACCATTTAAGTCTAGAATTACTCTTTCTAAGAAGGACTCTCGAACGTCTGATGAAGAAAGAGAATACATGAAGAAGGTGCCTTATGCTTCAGTAGTGGGTAGTCCCATGTATGCTATGCTTTGCACACAACCGAACATTTGTTATGCGGTTGGGACAGTGAGTCAATTTTAGTAGGATCCAAGACCAAACCATTAGGTTGCAGTCAAGCATATTTTCAAGTGCCTAAGAAGGATGAGGTTACATGCTACTATATTCTGGTGAGGATCTAATATCTTTTGAATACATTGACTCAGATTTTCAATCATATCTAGATTTGAGAAAATCAACTTTAGGTTCTATGTTTACTCTAGAAAAAGGCACCATTGTTTGGAGAAGTGTCAAGCAAGAATGCACTTTGGATTCAATGATGGAGGTTGAGTACACTACTACAGATTGTGGATTCTATGACAGTTTTAAATCATCATGGAAAAATTTCATGACGGTTAAAAAACCATTGTGAAAACATCAATCGTGGTACAAAATTGAGTTTTCACAATGATTTTTTACCATCGTGGAACAACAAAATTGGTGCGAAGGAGTGGTGGGCTTTGTCTACCATGACAGTTTCTAGCAAAACTATCGTGGAATGATAAGCTTCCACGATAGTTCTTAGAAAAACCGTCATGGCAGCTCAGCTTCCAACACGGTTTTCGTAACCGTCGTGGAAGTCTTAGCTACCACGATGGTTTTTCTATAAACCGTTGTGGAAGCCTTGAGCTACCACGACAGTTTTTCTATAAACTATCATGGAAAATTTGTCAAGCCAAAAAAAAAAATTTTCAAAAATTTTTGATTTCCCATAGGATGCCCAGTCCCGTGTGTTATCCATTACAACAAGGCCCTGATTGCATACAAAAATTGATGTATATTGAAATTACAAGGTATTTACAAGATCATTTATATTTTAGCTATTTTGTGCAATTGTGAATCTACTATCTCTATCTATCTATCTAAAAATTATATACCTATTTAAAATTTGTACCCACTCTAATCTAACTTCATGTATATCTATATGTATACAAAATTCTTTTCTTCCTAGGGCTTGTATATCACTTGTAATTATATCATGCGTGAAACATTAAATAAAAAACCACATTCTATGTTTCCTTGTTGTCTTGGACACTTATGTTTGGAATATAGCATTTCGTTTGGTCGGTTTGTGACATCGCTTCCTGCTTGAAACTTTCAATCGTTAAGTGTCCTAACAATGTGTCATGTCTAAATGAATTACTAGACCATACAATTATGTAGGACTCAAAACAGTTAATTTTAAAAGAGAACATTAACACTTACAATCTCATGACTGATACGAAATCGTCACGTGGTGGGTGTCCGAGGGGATCAAACTAATATATTTGGTCCTCTCATAGCGAAATAAGTGCCAACATCTAATGTTCTCCAACATTGTATGGCAGGAAGAATAATTTCCCCATCAGTGCTTGAGCTAATAGGTGGAGGAGTGATGTGGCGCGCTATCTGCGATCACTCTGTAGGTCATTGTAGCACTTGAAACAAGCGCCGGAGATATGAAGCCAAAATTTTGTGCCAAGCCTTGAAGCTCACAATATTCTACCAAAAAACTACAATAAAAAACAATACAATCAATTATTTGAAATCATCTTACAACTTTACCTATATTTAAAATTTATGAATTAAGGATGGAGTTATTACCTAAGGTATACTAGGATATGGTTCGCCCCGATTTTATCAAAGTTGATGAAGTAGTAAACGTCTTCATAGCGCACATAGATGGGCAATTCATTGCCAATGACATTTACCGATATCGGGCACTAAATCGTTCCATCGTACATGAATGAATGTGTGTATAGAGCCAACTACATAAATTCTTGAGGTATTGAAGTGAAGTTAAATGCAGGCAGTGGTTCATTCATAACGGGTTGTTCTTGTGCTTGTTCTACCTCAGGTTGTAATTGTCTTGCTTTTGTAGAGCTTTTCTTTTCTTTTTTTAGGTGTTTCTTTCCGTTTAGATCTTGTGGAACGTGGCTAGGCTCTCGACTTGTCTTCATCAATGAGATGACTTCAACTAACCTCTTCAGCCATGCGACGAAGCTTCCAACAACTTCACCGATTGTTGTTACTTTAAGTGTTTGAACAGGCAATTCAGCTATTCTAACTCTAATGGTAGTGATGCTAACGTGCACATTTTATTCCCCTAAATGTCTTCCATGAACTGTATCAGTTGGAAGACTCTCCATCCACGCCTTCCCAAGAGCAACAAGTGCACACCCACCATTAATTCTATCCTTAACAAAGAGGCTGCATTCTTGACCTTTTTCGGGCTCTTGGCGAGGAGGTGACAATTGGACTTCTGGAGCTTCTGGAACTTCTGCTACATTATTGGGAGGGTTACAACTAGCCTTGAAGTTGTTGCATTGTGAGATGCTATTATCCTCGACTTGGCACAACCTTGGGAAATGAGCTTGGTCACAAGACCTTGTAGTTTTGCAATCTCCATCTGCATCTTTGACATTTGAGAATTCAATTTTGAAGTACCTGATTGGAGGTCGAAGTATTGAGACTGCTTCACATACTTCCATTGACCGCGAACATGTCCTGAATGTTTTGGTTTCCCTAGTGCCCTCATCAAAAGGTCATAGTTACCGACTGATTGGAAGCTCCCTTGACTTTGTTGCGTCGTGTGTTCATCCTATAAAACAACAACAAAACCATGTTATTCTTAAGATCCTTCAACAGGTATTAAATTATAAATTAATGGTTCGTGTTTGATAAACTTACAATCAAGTTCCCAATTTTTGCTAGTTTTGGATTTTTAAACTGTCCATCGAGACCTTGACGTGATTTTACCCACAACTCCTCCTGTGTTGGTAGCACGCCTGTCTTAGCTAACGGTGTTACGCTATGTTAGTAACATATTAATGATAGAATAATTGATATATGTAATACTAGTAAGATATTAACGTACCAATGATTGCTCAAGCTCTCTATATCCTACTCAGCCAACCATAGAGCAGTATTCATTTTTTTCTCTTATTTTTCTTGCGTTTGATGATAACAGTTGGAATTTGGTGGAACATCGATATCTTACAAAAGCTTCCTGATCGTCATCGTTTATGGAGGGGTAGTAGTGTACTACCATAGGAGGCCATTTATATACATTTTCATCATCCTCTGGAATGGAAAGGTATGGCTGTATGAAGGTAACATAAAGGTTGGATCTAAACCCCATTGCTAATTTGCCACAAACCTTCAAAGCCCTTTTCCTATACCAATCCTCGACTATGAAAGCTTCATAAATCTTTCTTCAAATCACATACTTTACTTTATCCAAATCCTTAGACCTCCAATCTTTTGTCCATATAGGAACATGCTCTTAACTAAGGACTCCGATCCAACTGCTTAATTCATGGCCAGGTGTGCCTTTCGATTGGCCTTTTGAATCAAATGTCACTTCAATTCTTAAACTTTTCTTCCTCATCCAATGAACTTTTTTCATCAATGTAGCCCTTTGCTCAAAGTCTACATTTGGATCGAACTCGGTTTGCCTTCGTGGCTTACTGTGTTGCTTTCCCTTGCTATATTGTGATGAAGATGGAGTGCACTCTTCGTACTCATCCTCGTACTAGTCACTATCTACGTCGGGAGACATTGTACCTGTGCAAAGTAAGCAAAAACTAACACACACATAGTAATATTAAAATACTATCTTACATTCAAAAATTAACATATTCTAAATTGATATATTACACAATTACATATTACAAATCACATATTATAAGTTGACATATTGCACATATTCACAATATTCTCATATTACACATATTCACATCTTCACATATTCACAAGTTTACAATTTCAATTACACAATTTCACATATTGACAACTTTACAAAATTCAATTACACAATTTCACATATTCACAATATTCACATCTTTCACATATTCACATATTTCACACATTCACATCTTGACATATTCACAACTTTACAATTTCAATTACACAAGTTCACATATTCACAATATTCACATATTTCACATCTTGACATATTCACAATTTTACAATGATATTACACAATTTCACATATTCACATCTCCACATATTCACAAGTTTACAATGATGTTACACAATTTCATATTGGTGGGGCGGGGTGGGGTTGTGGTGGGGCGATGGGCTGGGGGGGCGAGTTGGGCTGGGTGGGGGGAAGGGGGGGTGAGGGGGGCTGGGTAGGGGGCAAGGGGGGGAAAGGGGGTGACGTGGGGTTGGGTACGGGGTGGGGGCGGGTGACAGGGGCAGTGGGGCGAGGGGGGTTGGGTGGGGGACAGGGGGGCTAGGTGGGGGGTGGGTGGGGCAACGAGGACGGTGGGGTGAGGAAGGGGGGGCGAGGGGGGGCTAAGGGGCTGAGGGAGGCTGGGTGGGGGGTGGGTGTGGCTTAAGGGGGGGCGCTGGGTGGGGGGTGCGTGGGGGGAAGGGGGAACGAGGTAGGGGGCAAGGGGGGCTGGGTGGGGCGACGGAGAATCACACGGGGAGGCGGGAGGTAATAGGGAAGGGGGAAGAGGAGAGAGAGAGGGAGGGGGGAAGAGGGGGTAAAGGGGAAAAGGAGAAGGAAAGGGAGGGGGCAAGGGGGCAAGGGGCAAGGGGGAGGAGGAGAGAGAGAAGGAGGGGGAGCTTACTAGGGGCGAGGAGGTGACAGCGGCAGTAGCGGAGGCGATGGTGGCAGAGAGTGATCTCAAGAGAGAGAAAGGATTTTAGAGAGGGAGGGAGCACTTTTAGAGAGAGAGGGAGGCGTATTCGAATTGGGGATCTGGGCGCGCTTTTCAAAATTTGTAAAGGTGGAGTTGAATCTTCCACGTGGAAGATAATTCAAATTTTAAAAATTGATGATTCCACAACGGTTTATTAAGAAACTGTTGTGAAAGGCATATAATAGCATTTAAAATGCCTTTAAACAAAAATGCCTTCCACAACGGTTTCTCAGTAAATCATCATGGAAGGCTATTAGCATTTTAAAATGCTGTCAACTTCCACGATGGTTTACTGATAAACCATTGTGGAAGGCCTTTAATAGCATTAAAAATACTATTAAAGAGAGCCAGCCTTCCATGATGGTTTCTTGATAAACCATCATGGAAGATTATTATAGCATTTTATAATGCTGTCAACTTCCACGACGGTTTAATGAGAAACCATCATGGAAGGTCTTTAACAACATTAAAAATGTTGTTAAACAAAGCCTGCCTTCCATGACGGTTTATTGAGAAACCATCATGGAAGGCCTTAAAAATACTGTTAAAGAGAGCCGAGCTGCCATGATGGTCTCTTAGTAAACTGTCATGGAAGATTATTACAACATTTTAAAATGCCATAAACTTCCACGAAGGTTTATTGACAAACCGTCATGGAACGATGCCTTCCACGATGGTTTCTCAATAAACCGTCGTGGAAAGTTTCTTCCACGACGGTTTATTCATAAACCATTGTAAAAAATTGGCATAATTACACTACCATATGTTTTTCTCTTCTGCCTAAGGTAGCCAACCTATGTGTTAAGCATCCAATGGCCCAAAATGTATACTTTTTTTCTTCATTCATCACAAATATAACTATAAATAGATATCCTAAACCCTTAAAAAAAAAGATGAAAAATGCAAGAAATTAAAGAAATATCTTAAAATAAATTAACATAAATTGGTTTATAGATGCTCATTTCTTTCTCTTCTTTTTCATTGGTTCCTCAATACATATCCATTCCACATCTTCACGAAGCAAGTGCAAAACATCATCTTCAAAATCATCTATCTCTTCAACCGGTGGCAATCCCTTTGTGAATGAAGGGATGTTCGTGCAATCCTCGGCAACCTCTTCACTGTCGATAACTATTCTTGGCTTCATCGGGATGACTAGAGACAACTCCATGTCTTGGGGATCCGTAGTATAAAAAACTTGGATCGCTTGTGATGCCATAATGAAGGGATCATTCCTGTGTCCTAATCTTCTAAAGTCAACCACTGTGATGCTATCATTATCATTCTTAACATAGTTGTTGTCGGCCCACTTGCACTTAAAAAGTGCTATGCGCAATCCCCCATAATCAATTTCCCAAATATCTTTAATGAAACCAAAGTAGTTCATGGTCCCATATATCGGATTCTTGTCCTTGGCGAAGGCAATATGCATAGCCTTGGCACGGAGAGTCACACCGCTATTTTGGACAAGATGCTTCTCATCTCTTTTGCGAGTGTAGAAAGTGTAACCATTTATGGAATATAACATACACCTTGTATCTACCGACGATGGTCCTCTAGCTAGGTTCTTTAAGTCCTGTGACATGCCTCCATCTTGTGATGTGGAGCACTTGCCATAGATGTGTACTCTAATTTACAACCAAAAGGTCCGGTTCTGTTCATCTTGCAACCACTTCTCATTTCTTGCTCTTTTTGGGTTTTCTTTTTTAATTCATTCATGTGCACCACAAAGAAAGGCTCCACTTCATTAGCATTGTGCAAGACATAAAGACATGCTTGCTCCCAATCCTCTTGATTTACTGACGAAGGATTGCCATTAGATAGTCCCCTAGCCTCAATGTTTATAGCCTTAGGCACCCCAATTGCATCCATATTAGATAGGTATTCGGAGCAAAATTCAACTGATTCCTCAGCTATGTAACTTTCTACAAGACATCCCTCCAGCCTATTTCAATTCTTCACATAGCCCTTCAAAACCTTCATATATCTTTCAAATGGGTACATCCATCTTAAATACACCGGTCCGCATAACTTAACTTCACATACTAAGTGCACCGTTAGATGAATCATGATGTGAAAAAATGCTGATGGAAAATACTTCTCAAGCATGCATAAGGTTTGCACCAACTCCGATTGTAGTGAATCTACCATAAGTGAATTAATTACCTTAGAGCATATTGAATTGAAGAACAAGCACAACTTAGCAATTGCAAATCTTACATCCTTTGTTAGAATTCCCCACAAAGCAAGTGGTAGTTATTGCTGGTTCAACACATGACAATCATGTATTTTCATACCAATAATTATCAAATCCTTCACCAACACCAACTTCTTAAAGTTCAAAGAATACTTGTCCAACACTTTCAACAAATCAAACTATTCACAAAGCTTTCTCTTCTCCGCTCTTGATAACATGTGCTTCGCTGGAGGTAAGTAAGTGCGGTTTCCTCTTTTCTTGGAAAACAAATTAGGCCTAATCTTCATTTCCATGAGATCCAACCGAGCTTTTTCACCATCCTTAGTCTTGCCCGGAATGTCAAGCAATGTGCCAACTATGGATTCATAAATGTTTTTCTCAATATGCATAACGTCCAAGCAATGATGAACAAAAAGTGTCTTCTAGTATGGAAGATCAAAAAAGATTGATCTTTTTTTCATGGTCCATAAATCGGCGGCTCACCCTTACCTCGCTTTCTCTTCCTAGATAAAACTCTTATATCTTTTATCATTCCAAATATTTGTTCACCCATCAAAGGATGAGGAGGGTCTCTTTCTTCGTTGTTGCCATCAAAGGGTTTCTTTTGTTTGCGGTAATGATGATCTCTTGGCAACCATCTTCCATGATCAAGAAAAATGGTTTTCTTACCATTCTTTAACCGTTTGTGAGACGTTTCCATCATGCAAATAGGACAACCAATAGAACTATTCGTCAAGTAACCAGATAAATTGCCATATGTAAGGAAGTCGTTAATTGTCCATATCAACATTACATGGAGTGTGAACGTCTCTGCTTGATAAGCATCTCTAACTTCTACTCTATTTTCCAATAAGTTTTTTAGGTCATCGATTAATGATGAGACTGTAAAAGTGTACATTTTCTAAGGCTTAAATCATTTGCTTACGCTTTTATTTCTCATTAAATCCTCTAATTAATAGCATTTTGTGTTAATAAGTAATTTTGTGTCTTGGTGTGAAAATATGTTTAAAAATACATTTTTAGTGTGTTTTTATGTTTTTAGTAATTATTGGAGTCATTTTAGTGTGTTAAATAAGTGTCTAGTCTGTAAATAGTCAAAACCGTAAAAGTAATGCAGTTATTTTATTTTGAGTTTTAGTGTGTTTGGTAGTGTGTTTTAAGTTTATAAATATATCTTATTATATTTTTAGTAATTTTTAAAAATATTTCCAAGTCATAAAAATTATATCTGTGCTCAACCGCTAGAGACTAGAAATTTTAGGAGTTTTTTTATCTATTTTTGTGTTTTATTTTAAAATAAATATTTTTAATAAATATTTTGTTTGTAAAATAATTAATATTAGTGTGTTTGTGATTTTAGATTTGAAATCTGGAGGAAAAATGGAGCAAAACGACACCAAAACGGATAAAATCGAACATCAAATACATCAAAAAGATAAAACAAAATTCGAATTTAAATTAAATGGGACACGTGGCATCATGAGAGCCGTTCGATCACCTGCCAAATCAATCTCAGCCATTAGAGGAAGAGACGCATGTCAACGCGTCATTCGGTGCGTCAGCAGAACCTCAAAGTGTAATCCATGTGTCAGGATATGATTGGCGCGTGCTTTACACGCACCGACAAAGCTGAGCGTGTCCTAGAGGGTGCAGCAGGCGTGTCCGATCGAGTGCGGTCTGTTCACATGCATCCGTTCTCTGAACTGTCAGATCTGAATTCTTTGACTCATCCATCGGCCTTAAATCTTCATCCCACCTGGCCCAATTTGCGAGCGTCTAGCAGCCGTTGGATCGAGCGATTAACGGCCACGATCAGTCCATTTAAGTGTTGCTGTGTACCACGAGGCAGAGAATCTCAAAGACAGATTTGCACTCTCACGAACGCGGTTCAGCGTGAAAGAAGAAGGAAAATAATTCAAAATCATCAACTTTCAACAGGAAATGACATTAATTATAAGTGGACGTTTGCAAAGCTGATTCGCTATAAATACCGAGGCTTTTGCCTCAGTTGAGATAGCCTCCTCGCAGCATAAAAATGCTGTTGTAATAATTATAGTATAGTTTTTATTTTAGTTTTCAGTCTAGTTTCTTGTAAAATATTTTCTAGTTTATGTTGTAAAAATTATGTTTAATAATATTAGTAGTACTTTATTAATTATGTCTTTCTAAATTTCTTTTTAGCTGAGGGGAGAGGGGGAAATTCTAGCAAAATTATCTTAAATATTTTTGGTTTTTCTTAGTTTTCTAAGCTGTTGTAATGTCAAAATATTCTCTTAGAAAACCTAGAATTTCAATATTTTCTTAGCTAGAACTCTGCCAAAATCACGGTTCTGATTTATCGACGACATAGACTGGCACGGATAATGCTTGGGAGGACCTTGATTACTCGTAAATAGAGAATGGCTCGGTAAATGCTTAACTTACTATCTTGGTTGTTATTTTAGTTAAGTTATGTTGAAATGCTACTTATTTATTAAGTTGAGTTTTTGCTGCATTATAGACATGTAATGGCACAGTAAATGCTTGGTAAATCTTGATTTATTGTCGACATAGGATGGCATAGTGCATACTTAAACCAACTAATAAATAAAAAGATAAACTAACATATATTGAAAATAATTGTCAGAACAGAACCTTTGAACCTCAGCCCTATTATTATTGTTGTCTTACTTCCTAAAAATTGTCGTTATTATTGTTGTTACTCTGCTTAAATTATTATTTGTATTTCTTGTTATTAAAGTTCCAAATTATCAAAATTTAAAGATGAAAAATGTTGTAAAAAAAATGTGTAAATATTGTAAATACATTCTATGAATAATAAATATTAATCCTCAAATTTTTCAATTTAAATAAAAAGAAAAAGTTAATATAATACATGTATTGGAACTAAATAAATCCTTCCTTGTGGATTCGACCTCGGATTCACCGAGAAAATATTACTTGAGACAACCTTATACTTGAGGTTAGTTTAAAATGCATAAATAAACGCGAGACCAAGTTTTTGGCGCCGTTGCCGGGGAAGGTATTGTTTTTAGTAGAGTATAATATTGTGTAATATATTTTCTCTTTCTTTTTATTTTTCTTTTATATATTACTAACTTTTCTTTTCTTTTGTTTTATTTCTTTTCTTTTGTTAATATCTTCTGTTTTGCAGGTATTAAGTACTGTTCACGTAGAAATCTGCATGCATTTTCTGTAAGTTACTATTTGTGGTAGTTACTATTCACGTCACTATTTTAATATTCAAAAAATAAAAAAAATAAAAAAATATATAAAATAATAATAAAATCAAAAAAATCAAAATCATAAAAAATCATAAAAATTTTATTTTCTCTCATTTCTTTTGTAAAATATTTATTTTGCTAGTTTTAGGTTTTTGCCTTAGAAATAAAACTTCATAAAATTTTAGATTAGGTTTTCCATAATACTTAATAAACAAATTGTGTTTTTGTGAAAAGTATTTTTTTTGAGAAAGTTTTGTTTGGGGATTGGTACTGGTTCGGAATTTTTTTTCCCATAACCGGTTCACTTTTGGAGATTCTCCCAACACTAGTCATTCCTGAAACGTTGTTCTGTCAAGGAGATTGGTTCTTAAGGAGCCTTAGCACCACCAATCTTTCCTGGGGGCATTCTTGAAAAAAAATATAATTCGCAACTTCACAAAATCAATAAGGCAGATACTTTTTATTTACTACTCTACTCTCCTTGAGTGGAGAAAAGCTTAGTGTTTGTCTATAAAATTTTGAAAATATTTAAATAATTTGTATGCAAGTTTGGTATCGTGAGTCTAATAGTCGTAGGTTAGTTAGGAAAAGTTTAGAATCACATTTCGTCTCTGTTTTGTCTTCAAATTCACCAAAAATGGCTGATGATGAAAGTGTTCATAATGAAAATATTGATAATCAACAAATCATAAATCCTGTTGTTCGCTCAATGAGAGATTATTTGCAACCACCCTGTGAATCCACTCCATCATGTTTGGTTTTTCCTCTCAATGCTCATCACTTTAGGTTTAAACCTGGAATGATCAACTTGCTTCCCAATTTTCATGGCTTAGAATCTGAAAATCCATATCTGCACCTTAGAGAGTTTGAAGATGTTTGTGCTACCTTCACTGACTAGGAAGTTTCAAATGAAATTGTTAAGCTTAAGCTTTTTCCTTTTTCATTAAAAGACAAAGCTAAAACTTGGCTTACTTCTTTAAAACCTAGGTCAATAGGTACATGGCAAGAAATGCAAACTGAGTTTCTGAAAAAATTCTTTCCAACACATGAGACCAATGCTTCGAAAAAACAAATTCAAAATTTTTCCCAAAACGCAAAAGAAGTTTATTTCCAAAGCTGGGAACGATTTAAATTTTTGTTGAATTCTTGCCCACATCATGGTTTTGAAAAATGGCGTTACATTATTTTTTTTATGAAGGCTTAACTCCTGAAACCCGTCAATTTGTTGAAACAATGTGTAATGGAGAATTTCTTGATAAAGAACCTGATGAAGCGTTAGATTTTCTTGATAATTTGGTTGATAACTCTCAATACTGGCAACATAGTAATTCTGAAGGCTCAATTAGATCTAATCTTGCTAATGCTCATAGAGGTATCCATCAACTTAGTCAAGAAAATGATCTAAGTGCTAGAATTGCATGTTTGACTAAAAAGATTGAAGCCATGGAACGAAGGAATGTCCAAGAACCAAAAATTAAAATTTTGTGTAGTGTTTGCCAAACTCTAGGACACTCAACCTATGAATGCCCAATTTTTAAGGAAGAGTCCCATGAACAGGTGAATTACACAAATCAATTGGACCCACCTAGAAAGCCATTTCCATCCCCACATTCTAACACATACAATTCACAATGGAAAAACCATCCCAATTTCAGTTGGAGAAATGATCAACCACAACAGCAATATCAACCACCACCACCATTTCCACCACAAAACTCTCAAGGCCGGCCACCATTTCCATCAAATTCTCAAAATCTTCAAAGGCCTCCACAAAATTTTTCTGAAAATCTCCATTCTCGAGTCAAAACTCTTGAAGACACTTTGCAAACTTTCATTCAAGCTCAAAAATCATTCATTCAAAAACAAGAAGTTCATAACACTCGCACTTCTCAAGACATTCATGAAATTAAAGAATCCATTTCTAAAATCACTTCTTCTCTTCGCATTCAAGAAAAAGGCAAATTTCCTGCTCAACCTATACATTATCCATCTGCAAATGAAATTGCCTCTTCTAGTTCACAAGCACAACAAGAAACTGTTAATTTTGTTACAACTCTTCGAAGTGGAAAAACTGTTGATAAAACTAATCTTTTAAAAGATCAGAACGTTAATTCAACTTTGAAAAGTGGTGATAAAATTAATAGTGATGAGAAAAATTCTGAAAAAGAAAAGAGTGTTTCAAAAGAGAAATTTGTTCCAAAGATTCCATTTCCTCAAGCTTTGCTTTCAAAAGAGAAGTTTGACAAAAATGCTGAAATTTTTGAACTGTTTAAACAAGTCAAAATTAACATTCCACTTTTAGATGCAATCAAACAAGTCCCATCTTATGCGAAATTTTTGAAAGATTGTTGTACAATTAAAAGAAAGCATAATGTGACTAAAACTGCATTTTTAACTGAGAATGTTAGTTCCATCATTCAACATGATTCATCATTGAAATACAAAGATCCTGGTTGTCCCACAATTTCTTGCATCATCAGAAATACTCAAATTGAACATGCTTTGTTAGACCTTGGTGCTAGTGTCAACCTCGTACCTTATTCTGTTTATCAGCAATTAGGTCTAGGTGAACTAAAGCCAACTTTTGTCACACTTCAACTAGCTGATCGATCTGTAAAAATTCCAAGAGGTGTTGTCAAGGATGTGTTAGTCCAAATTGATAAATTTTACTACCCAGTGGATTTCATTGTTTTGGATACACAACCTGTCACAAATTCAAATGTTCAAATTCCTGTCATTTTGGGTCGTCCATTTCTTGCAACTTCTAATGCTTTGATTAATTGTAGAAATGGAATACTAAAATTGTCTTTTGGGAATATGACTTCAGAATTCAATGTTTTTAACATGGCACAATCACCCTCTGGAAAGTGTGAAGTGAATTTTGTTGAGAGCAATACTTCAGGAATGTTTGTTGATCCCTTGGCTGATTTCGCTAATTTTTTTGATTCGAATGTTCCACTCAAGGTTGATAACCATCCTGTGAATGTTTCTGACCAATCTCTTGAAGCAAACATTTTAAATTTTGAGACTGAATGTGAAAATGAAGTTTTTGAAGAAGAACCTAAGGATGTGGTGATGGGTGACACTATAGGTGACACTATGGATGTGTTGGAAATAAAGTGCGCAGCGGAATTTTAAAAATTTTTTATCAGAGTAATTTCGAAAACACAAGTTTGACATGTTATATGTATAAATTAAACAGATCTTACTAACCTCAGTATGCCGAAGAACCTCCGCGACCTGTGTAGAGAAGTAACATTCCAGAAGAGCCTCAACCAACTGGTCTTCTTTGCTATTCTCTATCCATAACCGGAGTGAGTGTGGGCTCACACGTACAGCTCTTCCACTGGTGACTCTCCTTCCAACCAATAGAGAGAACCCAAAGCTAGTGTTCGTGATTTGTGAACAAAAGCTCTCAGGGAGTTTTCAGATGCTCACTAGAAGAGTATCACTCTTAATCTCTCAAATTGATCTGAGTAAATCATTAGACTCACTCCCTTTTTATACCTATTGGTCCTTGGGGTCAGTCCATATCAGATTAGGTCTCAAAAATCGAAACAGAATCAAGTTCGGATCAATATCTGATAAGATACGCGTGAAAAACACGTAATCTTAACTGTCGCGGTCGGCATGCCGAACTGTGTGATAGGCAGGCCGAACTGGCCAGTTCGGCAGGCTGAACTTTCTGATAGGCAGGCCGAACTGGCGAGAAAAAATCTCCGCGAATCTTTTATTTTCCACCCGAGATTCTAAAGGATAAAGTCTCAGTTTTGATTCAAATAGCCCAATAGAAAAGATATCTGATCAAAACAAACTTTATCAAGATAATCTCTAAGAAAATAAATCAATTCACAATAATTCTACAAGTTTATCTTGTTCTAATTGTCCAAAATTAAAACAACCGATAAACAGACAAGAATTATCCGAACGCCATAATTCAACAAGTTCATCTTGAACTAATTTCTTACATAATTAATTCAACCGATAAACAGACATGAATTATTTGATTCTTATAAATTTTAAACCAATCTGATAAATCCGACATAAGTCACCAATTATTGGAAAAGCACGTCGTGTCGTTACAGGATTTTGTGAGCTAGCAAAGGGGACCAAAATGGACCTATAAAGTTCAAGCTCATGATAATTATGAAACCCAATATCCCAGATATACATTTCACAATTATCAACTCCAACGCTACTCCACTAAAAGCTTGGAGCTGCACTCTCGAACTTTATAGAATTACGAAGCTCGTGTAGCTAAGTCTCCATGACATATCATAGTGTATCGCATCCCCATATGATCATCCATAATCGGCTTAAGGACAAGTTCTGTCTTACCTTCTCGATTATTTTTATCTTACGTTCCATTGTCTCACCATTAGAAAACTTACCATCCAAAGATAGTATACCATTCGGTTACACCTATGTATCCAAATGGTTGAGCGCTCCAGTTTTCCAATTACAGGACAACGCATATAAGAGGATATCATTACTCCTAAAGAGGAGCTATGGATTCCATATCTATGAATAACAAGTCTACGCTACCAAGAGTCATGCCTCCAACGTACCGGCATGCATGCCACTATAGAGATGTGGGAGTCACCCATTGGTACATCAAAAGACACAAGTCGAGACAACGGGCCCATTATTCATCTCAGGATTAAGATACAATACAAATGATTGTCTAAAGTGAATCGATTTGCCAAGACAGAATTATTAATCCAAATCAATTCACTTTATGTCCCGATCCAACACATCGTCACCTATGACACCGCGCCAATGTTTCTATTCACGGAGTCCAACTCCGATGGCCAAGACAAACCATCTCCCAAAAGGGATATAGACAACATAACAATCTTTACATGAATAAAGCGCCCAACTTTATTCCCTCGATTGCGGATCATATATTTTAGACCATCACCTTAAGAGTCGTGTCTACCGCATAATCATCCCATCATATGCCCAACTCTTAAGGTTTAGACTGACAGTCTCAGACTACTGTTTGCTTATCATACATTCAACAAATATGAACGTAAAGAGGACAATATTTGGTATATATAAACGAATAAATTCTTTATTGATAAAAATGTCTCCAAAAACGTATTACATTTTTACTCCTTAGAGCATACATGTCTAACAGGATGACCTCATGTATGATCTCAAGGAGGAAGAAGAATTTTAGCAAAGATTCTTTGCAGCTGCTGGCAACTTAACTTTTTGGGAGTGCTATCTTTTGGGATGGTTTAGAGCAACTCTTCCAACAGTCATCAACATTGACGATTCTGACTCCGAACCAAAAACTGAAATCATAGTTATAGATTAATGTTTGTATTGCCTTTATTTTTATTTTTTTTTGTATTTGTTTGTTGTATTTTTATTTTCTTTGTTTTTCCTAAAAATCAGAAAAATTATTTCAAAAATTCATTAAAATGGTAGAAATTATGGAGGTTATAATCAGCACGATTAGTTGGTATTTTTGTATCAACGGCCTCTAGAAACGCATTTTAATGAAATAATTTTCAATGAATTTTTCTGAATTTTAGATCTTAAAAAAAAACGAGTCTTAGTCTTAGTCAATTATCATGGATTCCTCGTCCCAGTCGTCTTTAAAGTTCAATAATATCTGTGTGTTTTGTGGTTCTAAATCAGGGAAAGGCATTGATTACATAGAAACTGCATTTCATCTAGGCTGTGTCTTGGCTACAAAAAAAGATAAACCTTGTCTATGGAGGAGGTAGTCTAGGTTTAATGGGTACTGTCTCTACTGGAAGACGTTCTGGTGGTACTGGAGCTTTAGGTATTATTCCAGGTGTCCTTGCTCAAAGTCGTTTATGTGGTCCTACCATTGGTGTTGAAAAAATAGTTGCAGGTATGCCTGAGCGAATAAGAGACATGGAGTTTGCTTCTGATGCTTTCATTGCCTTACCTGGAGGTTTGGGAACTCTGGAGGAACTTTTTGCCATTGCTAGTTGGAAATTGTTAGGGCTACACTTTAAACCTGTTGGTTTGTTAAATATAAATGGTTACTTTGACAGTTTGCTTAGTTTTTTAGATCATGCTATGGAACAAAAGTTTCTTGATGAGTCAGAAAGAAAGATTTTTATCTCTACCACTACTGTAGAAGAATTGCTTGAAAAAATGCACGTCATTGATCCTGAAACGGACATGGCAACATCAAAGTTCTGTGGAAAACGCAAACGAGATTGGGATCTTTCTCTCTAAACTCTACCTCTTTTAGTTTTACTTACAGCATTGTTGTTTTTATCTTTGTTTGTCTTTGAATAACCGCTCTGGTAAGTATATGTTGTTACTCTTCTTACTTAATCTTGTTAAACTTTGGAACAGTGTTCAATCTAGGTTGGGGGGAGAAGGTTGTGTCAATGTTGTTTTTCTTTTGTGATTGAATCTGGGACTAGTTTTAAAAACCAAGCGAAAAAAAAAAGAAAAAAAGTGTGCTGTTTGTAAGACTTTAAGATTCATGTGTTCATAGGTCGAGATGGCTGAGTGAAGGTTTTGACCTGAAACGCGTCTCGATAATGGTCCGAAAATGAAGTCCTTTGTGTTTGTAAAATTCTCATCTCTGCATTTTTCTTTTGTAGCATAAAAGTTTGAAGATGGCTGAGGTAAGGAGTATTTATTATTCTTGAAATACATCTTCACCTTGGTAGAAATAGCTGAGTAATGGAGTGACTAGCATTCTTGAAACGTGTTTCTACAAGATTGTAAAAACTGTATGTTTGCATTGCATTTAAAAAAATAAAATAAAATAAAATAAAATATTAAAAAAAATCTAAAAATATTTTGGTGATTCGCCTCCTGTCCAATGACGATATCAAGATTATAGCATTTCCATGACTTAAGGTAAATTTTAAATATTATTTAAGTTTATGTTAGTTTCTTTAGTTTGCCATATGTTTAGGATGAAATTTTCCCAAAATTTGAACACTTAATCTTGCATTATGATTTGTTATATTAATTTAGAGACTATTTATGTTAGTATAAATTGGTTTATTTTTATAAAATCTTATAACTTGTTTAAATCCCTCTTGAGGCGAAATCCTACATAACACTAAGTTATAGATATAATTTAGGCCATCTTTGAATCGTTTGAGCCTTTGAAGCTAACTTGTTTACATTCTATATCCCTAGTCACCTCGTTGTGCTTAATGTTCTATTTTCTTTGTTACCCATATATTTAGCCTTGCCTTTTTAATAAATTCATAATCCTTTTCTTGTACCTTTCACTCATAAGACATCTGTTGTTTCAAGTGAATTCAGGTTTTTGAGGTTAGGATGAGTTAGGAATATCTACTACCTCTGTAAAATATGTACGTTTATTATAACTCTTCAGTTATTCAAAAAAAAAAGATCAAAAATAAAAATAAATAAAAATAAAAAAATAAAAAAAATAAAAAAGAAAAAGAAGAAAGTTAAATAAAAAGTGGTTGACAAAGGAAATTTCATTTCGAGTTCGGGATTGTAAACTTTGTGAATTGGATTGTATATTTTACAGGTTCGGGATTTTTGTAAGTGTCTTATGGGTGAACTAAGCCTCAAATATATCTTCCATCATACCTTTAACTCAAGCCTTACATTACAAGCTGAATAAAGTCCTAAAGGTCTTTAACAAGGTGTTATTCTACATTAGTGGAGAGAGGGATGAAAAACAAATTTATAAGAATTTATTTAAATAAATTAAGATATATTAATATAAATTTATCTAGTTAATATGCATTGATTAGTAATAGAAATTCACACACACATAGGGGAAAATTCATCTTAAATAATTGACAAGCTCTAGACATGAATCATAACTTAATTAGTGTTTGCATCTTTACCTTGAGGCATGAATATGAGATAAACCCTGAGGAAAATCAGTGAGGAATCGCAAGTTTCAAAAAAAAAAAAAAATCTTTTGTTTGTTTTAAGTTTTATCACTTTAGTTGCTAGAGACTAGCAATAAGCTAGTTGGGGGATGTGATGAGACTGTAAAAGTGTACATTTTCTAAGGCTTAAATCATTTGCTTACGCTTTTATTTCTCATTATATCCTCTAATTAATAGCATTTTGTGTTAATAAGTATTTTTGTGTCTTGGTCTGAAAATATGTTTAAAAATACATTTTTAGTGTGTTTTTATGTTTTAGTAATTATTGGAGTCATTTTAGTGTGTTAAATAAGTGTCTAGTCTGTAAATAGTCAAAACCGTAAAAGTAATGTGGTTATTTTATTTTGAGTTTTTGTGTGTTTGGTAGTGTGTTTTAAGTTTATAAATATGTCTTATTATATTTTTAGTAATTTTTAAAAATATTTCCAAGTCATAAAAATTATATATGTGCTCAACCGCTAGAGACTGGAAATTTTAGGAGTTTTTTATCTATTTTTGTGCGTTTTATTTTAAAATAAATATTTTTAATAAATATTATGTTTGTAAAATAATTAATATTAGTGTGTTTGTGATTTTAGATTTGAAATCTAGAGGAAAAATGGAGCAAAACGACACCAAAACGGATAAAATCGGACATCAAATGCATCAAAAAGATAAAACAAAATTTGAATTTAAATTAAATAGGACACGTGGCATCATGAGAGCCGTTCGATCACCAGCCAAATCAATCTCAGCCATCCGAGGAAGAGACGCGTGTCAACGCGTCATTTGGTGCGTCAGCGAAACCTCAAAGTGCAATCCACGTGTCAGGATATGATTGGCGTGTGCTTTACACGCGCCGACAAAGCTGAGAGTGTCCCAGAGGGTGCAGCAGGCGTGTCCGATCGAGTGCGGTCGTGTTCACATGCATCCATTCTCTGAACCGTCAGATCTGAATTCTTTGACTCATCCATCGGCCTTAAATCTTCGTCCCACCTGGCCCAATTTGTGAGCGTTTGGCAGCCGTTGGATCGAACGATTAACGGCCACGATCAGTCCGTTTAAGTGTTGCCGTGTACCGTGAGGGAGAGAATCTCAAAGACAGATTTGCACTCTCACGAACGCGGATCAGCGTGAAAGAAGAAGGAAAATAATTCAAAATCGTCAGCTTTCAACAGGAAATGACATTAATTATAAGTGGACGTTTACAAAGCTGATTCGCTATAAATACCGAGGCTTTTGCCTCAGTTGAGAGAGCCTCCTCATAGCATAAAAATGTTGTTGTAATAATTATAGTATAGTTTTTATTTTAGTTTTCAATCTAGTTTCTTGTAAAATATTTTCTAGTTTATGTTGTAAAAATTATGTTTAATAATATCAATAGTACTTTATTAATTATGTCTTTCTAAATTTCTTTTTAGCTGAGGGGAGAGGGGGAAATTCTAGCAAAATTATCTTAAATATTTTTGGTTTTTCTTAGTTTTCTAAGCTGTTGTAATGCCAAAATATTCTCTTAGAAAACCTAGAATTTCAATATTTTCTTAGCTAGAACTCTGCCAAAATCACGGTTCTGATTTATCGACGACATAGACTGGCACGGATAATGCTTGGGAGGACCTTGATTACTCGTAGACAGAGAATGGCTCGGTAAATGCTTAACTTACTATCTTGGTTGTTATTTTAGTTAAGTTATGTTGAAATGCTGCCTATTTATTAAGTTGAGTTTTTGTTGCATTATAGACATGGAATGGCACAGTAAATGCTTGGTAAATCTTGATTTATTGTCGACATAGGATGGCATAGTGCATACTTAAACCAACTAATAAATAAAAAGATAAACTAAAATATATTGAAAATAATTGTCAGAACATAACCTTTGAACCTCAGCCCTGTTATTATTGTTGTCTTACTTCCTAAAAATTATCGTTATTATTGTTGTTACTCTGCTTACATTATTATTTGTATTTCTTGTTATTAAAGTTCCAAATTATCAAAATTTAAAGATGAAAAATGTTGTAAAAAAAAAGTGTAAATATTGTAAATACATTCTGTGAATAATATATATTAATCTTCAAATTTTTCAGTTTAAATAAAAAGAAAAAGTTAATATAATACATGTACTGGAACTAAATAAATCCTTCCTTATGGGTTCGACCTTGGATTCATCGAAAAAATATTACTTGAGACAACCTTATACTTGAGGTTAGTTTAAAATGTGTAAATAGACGCGAGACCAATTAACGGTGCCAAGTATACATCAATGTCATTGCCTAGTTGGTGAGGACCTAAAATCACTAAAGACAACATTAAAAACTTTCGCTTCATGCACATCTTTGGAGGAAGATTGTGGTTAACAAGTATTATGGGCCAACTGCTATGCCTACTATTTATGTTACCATGTGGGTTCATTCCATTCGTCGACAAAGCAAAATGTATATTTCTTTGATCTGCACTAAAGTCGGGATGATCAACTTCAAAAGTCTTCCACTGTGGTGATTTCATCGAGTGTCTAAGCAAACCATCATCCACCCATTTGTCATGATGCCATGTCAAATTCTTGGCAAGTTTTGGGTTTCCGAATAAACGCCTCAACCATGGTACCGGTGGGATGTACCATAACATTTTCTTTGGCACTCCATTCTTACCATCTTTTGGCTCTTTTCCTTTCTTCCAACTTGCTTGTTGATAAACTGGAGAATAATTCTCGTCCTCATACTCATTCCTATAGAAAACACAATCATTTTCACAAGCATGAATTTTCTCATAATCCATTCTCAAAGTGCTCAAAGTCTTCTTAGCCTCATACATAGTAGTTGGTAATTTATTACCCCCTGGTAGAAGCCTTCCTAAAAATTCCAAAAGTTTTGTGAAACAAGAATTTGACCACCCACCCGATGCTTTCAAATTCTATAATCCAACTAAAGCGGACAATTTGGTGAAATTGTTAACCCCTCATACATGGGTTTCTTAGCATCATTCATCATTATCTTAAATACATCTGGATGGTGCATGAAGTGTTCTTCCAAATCATTGACCATGTCAACCATATTGTCGTGATCATCCATGTTATCCTCCACAATAGATTCCTTCCCTTTACTTTCTAAAGTTGGATTATTGAAATTAGACTCACCATGGAAATGTCTCGTTTGATAACTACTTATAATTCCATTTCAAAATAAATTTCCTTTAACAATTGGAATTGGATGCAATCTATGGTTTCCACATTGAACACAAGGGCACCGAATTTTATCACCATTGGCATGACTTTTGGCAAAATCCAAGAACTCTTCCACACCATTCACATATTCCTTAGACAATTGAAAATCGCACATCCATTTCCTATCCATTTTGCAAGTCCTAAATCGAAATAATAAATTGCAAATATTCAATAAAATTAATTTCACAAATTATATACATATACCTACCATATATATTCGATCTAATCATAAAATTAAACAAAAACATCACCCATCATAAAACAAATTACATATACCCATTATAAAACAAATAAATCAAACCCATGATCCACAACACAATAATCATAGAATAAACAACAAAAACAACGATAATTTTTCAATTTTGGATTAATTAAATAACAAAATCAACAACAATTTAACAATTTCTAACAAAAAACTTACAAGTTCAAAGGAGATTAAGAAGTCTGGAGGTGGAGAGGGACGGCAGTAGCTATTTTGAGAGGGCTCTGTGTTCATTTTTGAGAGGTGAGTTTCTGATTTGTGTTTGATTGTCGAGGTGGAAAGGCGTTCGAGATACCACAACGGTTCCTTAAAAAACTGTCATGGTAAGTATAAGCTACCACGACGGTTTTCATGTCCACGAGCATTACTCACCATGTTTTTTTCACCTTATCATGATGGTTTTTGAGAAACAATCGTTAAATGAAGATTGTATATGTTGTAGTGGTATGTAGCAGCTAGTGAAGCTTCAAAAGAAGCAATTTGGCTCTATAAGTTTCCTTGGAGATCTTGAGGTAGTTCTTGGTATGGATAATCTGATGTCGCTATATTGTGATAACACTACGGTGGTAGCTAATGCTAAGGAATAAAAATTTCACAAGAAGAGTAACATATACATCAGAAGTATCATGTGATAAAGGACTTTGTTGAGGGTGGACATGTTGTAGTATAATTGATCCTTTCATGAAGACACTACCGATGGGGTTTTCAAGAAGCACGTAGAGGCTATGGGGATAGAAAACATGTCATATTTTATCACTTAGGGCAAGTAGGAGATTGTTAGATTAGGTACCCTAAGGATTAAATGATGTAATAAGTTTTTAGAGACATTTAATTAGTAAATAGTTTATTTATTATTCATATATCAAACGTCATCCTCTTTATGTTCATTTTTGTTGAATGTATGATAAGTAAATAAAAGACTAAGACTGTCAGTCTAAACCTTTAAGATCGTGCATATGATGGGCAGATCATACGAAGACATAAATCTTAAAGGTGATAATCTAAATGACAAGTTCTGCAATCAAAGAAATAAAGTTGGACACTTTATTCATGCTAAGATTGTTATGTTGCCTATAACCCTAACAGGAGATGACTTGTCTTGGTCATCAGAGTGGGACTCTACGAGTAGAAACATTGGTATATTATTATAAGTGATGATATATTAGATCGGGACAAAAGTTGAACTGATTTGATTAATAGTTCTGTTTGTTTCAATCAATTCACTTTAGATAATCATATGTACTGTGTCTTAATCCTAAAATGAATTAGTAGGCTCGTATTTTTTACTTGTGTCTTTTGATACACCAAAGGATGACATCTTGATTTGATGATAGTATGCATACTGGTACGTTGGAGACATAACTCTTGATTGACGTAGACTCGTTATTCATAGATATGGAATCCACAGCTCTTTAGTGGAGTTAATAATATCCTCTTATAAGCATTATCCTGTAATTAGAAGATTAAAGCTCTCAACCGTTTGGATACATAAGTGTAACCAAATGGTATACTATTTATGAATAGTAAGTATTCCAATGGCGAAGTAATGGAATATAAGATAAAAATAATCAGGAAGGTAAAATAGAATTTATGCTTAATTCGATTATGAATATCCTATAGGGGTGTTATACAATATGATATGTCATGGATGATTAGCATATTGGAGTTTCGTAATTTTATATAGTTCAAGAGCACAGTTATAAACTTTTAGTGGAGTAGTGTTAGTGTTGATAATTATAAAATACATGTATCTAGGATATGTAATTTTATAATTATAGTAGCTCGATCAGTCTATGTCCATCAGGTCTTTTTTGCTAGCTCATAATGATTACTAGAACGATATGGCATGCTTTTCCTACATTGGGGACTTATGTTAATTATTAGATTGGCTAAAATTTGATAGATTAGACTTAATAATTCATGCTAGTTTATTGGTTGAATTAATTCAAGATAACCATGTTGAATTATTTGGATAATATTTTCTTTGATGTGAGATTATCTATATATGGTTGTTTTAATCAGATAACTTCTCTATTGGGTTACTTGAATTAAAACTGAGGCACACTTCTTTTCTATTAAGATCACATATTCTATGGAGTAATTAGTAGAGCTTTATGTTAAGGAGATAGTGAGACTTCATGGTATTCCTAAGTCTATCATCTTCGATTGTGACAACAGGTTCACTTCTAATTTTTCAAGAGTGTGCAAACTGTGATGGGTACTATGTTGTACTTTAGCGTAACTTTTCACCCTCAAACAGATGGCCAAACAAAAAGAACAAACTTGATTTTAGATGATATGCTTAGTGCTTATACTCTTGATTATAGGATGAGCTAGTACAAGTTGCTACCAGTGGCAAAATGTGCTTATAACAATAACTATCAAGCAAAAATTAGAATGGCACCTTATGAGGCTCTTTATCGACAAAAGTGTAGATCACTTATCTGTTGGCATGAAGCTGGGGAAAAAGAAATGATGGAAAGTGAGGAATTGCGAAAAGACAGATTTTGTCAGCAAGACGTCTAAGATGGTAAAGTTGATACATGTATAGAATTGAGACAGCTCAGAGTCAACAGAAGAGCTGTGCTGACAAAAAAAAAAAAGAAGGCCCTTGGAATTTTCTATAGGCGATTTCGTATTCTTAGAGGTTACACCGATGAAAGGAGTCATGAGATTTTGAAAGCAGGGTAAACTGAGCATGAGGTTTGTAGGACCATATTTAATTGTGAAGTAAATTAGCAAAGTAGCTTTTTGATTTTTTTGCCACCGAAAAGCCATCTATCCGCGATGTTTTTCATGTGTCAATGCTTAAAAAGTATGTCCCGAATCTTACACATGTAATCAAACCATAGGATACAAGAAGATCTCAACTATGAAGAGAAGCCCCTCAAGATTTTAGATTGAAAGACTAAGACTTTTAGGAATAAAGAAATTCCTTTAGTCAAAGTTTTATGGCAAAATCTCTAGATAGAAAAGGCTACATAGGAATGTGAAGATATAATGAGAACCAAGTATCATCAATTATTCTAAGCTTCGAGGATGAAACTTTAATAAGGTGGGGAGGATTGTAACGTTTGCCATTTTTATAATGGTTGATACTTGACATTCAATGACATTATGTGACTTTTCATAAAATGGTGTTATTAACCATTTACTTTTTATCTAGAAATGTCACAGGTGACAGTTACGAGGGATCGATATGCTCGGAATGTTCATGTCAAAAATAAAAATAAACATAATAAATTTAATTTTTATCAATGTCACAACCTTTGACTCTTATAGCCCTTGTAATATGATGATAGCTATGGATAATCTATTTATTTATTTTATTTATTTTTTAGCTAACTATTTAATCAATACACATAATTATTTGTTAGATTACGTTTCCATGAAACATATTTCATATATATGCTTAGCGTTTTTGTTTCTTATATATATGTGTGTATATATAATGTTATATATATTAATTTATTTACATATAATACTGATAATCGATTAGATTATATGTGTATATATATATGTATCAGTACCTATATAACTTTAGAATGTTTAATTTGTTGTATGTGAGTGAATGCAGATATCATAATGAAATATATATATTAATAGATAACATATTTTCATGTATTGTGGCTTTATAACAGTGGCTGCATTATGAGTCATGTGAGTGTATGAACTTTATGATAAGGCTTATCCAATATAACAATTAAAATAAGTTAGTAGGGTATGAATTTTTAGAATATTTTGTTTGGTTATGAATGGAATTTGGTTTGCTTTCGGTTTGCTGGAGCGCGACACATAGGATCTGGACGGGTTGAGTTGGGTGCGAACATGTCCTAACAATGAGTTGCAATGCTCTTTGGGTTGCTGAGCAACAATTTCATGATAATCTGATCTATTGGTGGCCATAATCGATGATCCTGATTGTGCCTACACTTACGTAGGGCTTCCTGTGCATGGTTCCTATGCACGACAGGTTTTAACTTCAATTTTTGATCTGTTTAAGACCATCTTTTCACCTTTTTGTTCCTAATTAAAACCAATTTTCCATAATTGCCCTCTTCATTAATTTATCTACACAAATGAGAAAATAAATAGTTAGAGGGGAAACTAAATAAAAATAAAAAGCAATAAAATAAAACTTAATTTAGCTAGAATAAAAATAAAGTAAGATGAAATAAAACAAAATAGAATAAGAAACAATAAAAGTAGATAAAATCTAAAGATCATAACCAATTTTCATGCATAATGGTATTAAAATAACTCTATTTCATAAAGTTTTTAGGATGATAGACATTTTTAGTATCTAACAAAGACAACTGACTATCAACACCATCAAGCACTTCAGTGATAGAATTACAGAAAGGTTGTGAAAATGTAAAGAGATTAGGAAAAGACCTAGAAATGGTTCCAAGCACTTTCTCTCCCTTTGTGTGCTATTGTCAATTTTGTTTTGTTGTTTCTGGCACTATACAAATTTAAGCTTACACGACTCTAATTAGACAACGGTTTTGTTGGAAACCATTGTCTAAAGTCACATGGCATTGATTAGCCTTGAATGTTGCATACTCTAGACAAAGGTTATTAAAAAAACCATCGTCTAATTTCCTTTAACTAATCCCGCCCACTCAAAAATTAAAACCCTAATTAGAGACCCTTCTTTCTCTTTGAGTCAACCCCTTCTCCATCCTTAGGCGCTGTCCTCATCTTCCATCTCTCCCTTAACGCCATCCTCTCTCTTTCATCGATCATCCTCGTCATTGTTAGTGTCACAGTCATTGTCTTCCCTTTCCCTCTTGTCATCCTTCTGTCCTCGTCCTCCCTCTTTCCTTCAACATCACAAAACTCTCTCTCTCTCTCTCTCTCCTCCATCCGCCATCTCTCTCTTGTTTGTCTGTCGTCTGTCACCCTACCTCCGTCGCCAGACAGAGATAACTTTAATTTTGTTTTTGATTATTTTAGTTTTGGTTTTTGTTTTTGTTTTGTTAATTTGTTCTCTAGTTTTGTTTTGCTTATTAGTTAATTGTTATTAGTTTTGTTATTTAGATTTATAACTTAGTTTTATTATTTTATTGTTATTAGTTTTGTTAATTTATTTTCCTTTTGTTAATTAGTTTATTGTTATTAGTTTTGTTTATCAATTTGTAACTTAATTTTGTTATTTTAATAGAATTGTTAGTTTAAGTTACAACTCCTTATTTGTTGAATTTGCCTAGAGAATTGCTTAGGGTTTATGAATTGGGTATGTTGGGTTTAGTAAATTGTTTGTATGTTAAATTAATGTTATTAGTTTTAGTTTTAGATTTAATGTCATTAGGTTTTATATGTTAGTTTAAGTTTTATATGCCATTTTTAGCATTATTATATTTTAGTTTTATATATATGTTGGTTATAATATGCTAGTTTTAGATTTATATGTTAGTGTTCATGTTATTATTAATTTAATGATTTTAATAAATATTACTGCTTAAGAATTTAATATGTCGGATAAAGAATTCGTTGAAGAGTAAATGACCAAAGAAGAAGATGCTTATAAGCTCCAGAAAAGAAGGCCGTTCAATCTCAATAAGGAAGGAAAAAGAAAGGCAACTTTAATCAAAAAAGAGTCAAAGTTGAGATCGAAAGGTGTTAAAATACATGTCTAATTCGATGACAAACATCAAGCACTTGAAAAAGAGGGGAATGAGCTCCAAAGTTATATTGGAGTTTTAATTCAAGAGTTCGTTCACGTAACAACAAATGACTGGAGGGAAAAAAATAGGGACAATGTGGAATGTGTATGGAATGGTATTGTTGCATCCTTCACCATTTCTGACACTATGAAGAAGAATTGATGACAAGCGCCACTAAGATGGCAAAATACTTTAGGTACAATCTAAAGATGACTTTCATTTAAGGCCACAAGATGACCCTAATGTTTTTAAGTTCCCTGCAAAAGTAGTTGAAAATTATTCTTCTATTATTTCGGAGCAATGAAGGGACTTTGTGAAAGACAAACTTAGTGAGGAACATAAGGAGCTATCAAAAAAAACAAAAGAGAGAAGAAATGAATACTTTCTCGAGTGATGCTCTCGGATGCTTTATTGTTTGGCCCAAAGTATAGATTCAAATCTCAATTAAATAAGCAACATTCCGATTGACCATCCCCGTCGTCGGGGCAAAGAGCCTATAGTTCCTATCGACAAGCTAATCAATAGAGGTCCTGTGAAGAAATCAAGGGGAAAAAGGAGCAACAAATGGAGGACATAATAGAGGTGACACAACCGGTGGATGGTTTACAAGAATTACCTCCAAACATGGTAGGCCTGTATAGTTATTCGAAGAATTCCATGGACGCCTCCAACACAATTACAGTTATGTTGTCTTTTCACATAACCTAAAGCAAAAACAAAACCCCTATATATAATTGCTGAGGATATTGATTGGTTCACCAACTTCAATCAAATTAATGTGTCATGTATCATGGCATACATGAGGTATTTAACTATATCTATACTTTTTTGAACTTGTTACTTGTCATCGTCTAACAATATTTATTTTTTTGTAGTTTCTTATGGCACTATTGCCAAAGGTCCAATTTGCTCAACTCATACAGCTTCACTAACCCCTATATCACCTCTTATATGCTAGGCATTGCCGAGCTTTAGATACGAGATAGAGCAAATTGACTCAATGCTTTTTGGATCATGTAGAAGCTGGAAAGTATTACATCATAGCATTTAAATCATTAATGAATCATAAATAAACATGCAAAGTAAATAACATGAACACTTGAGTACATCAATTCCACATGATCGTCACCTATCATAATACTTAGAATAAATTGTTAGTGACAATGATATCATAAATCAATATGGAAGAAAAAAATACTTAATGTCGTCACTAATATAACATTATCCATTACATGAAAATCAACAGGTGTTACAATTCTCCCCACCTTATAAGAGTTTCATCCTCGAAACTCAGAACAGTTGCAGATACTTAGTTCTCATGTCATCTTCACGTTCCCATGTAGCTTCTTCTACTTAATGATTTCGCCAAAGAACCTTGACCAAAGGAATTTCTTTATTCCTCAAGGTTTTGGTTTTTCAATCGAGTATCTCTACTAGCTTTTCTTCATAACTCAAGTCATCTCGTATCTCGATCACTTGTGGCTCAATCACATGCGTAGGGTCTAGGACATATTTCTTGAGCATAGAAACATGGAACACATCATGCATTGTGGACATTTCTAAAGGCAATCTCAGCTGATAAGCTACTTTGCCCATCTGCTTTACAATTTTAAAAGTTTCGATAAACCTCAGGTTCAATTTGCCTTTCTTCCCAAACCTCATAACTCCTTTCATCGGTGCAACTTTCAAAAACATAGATTCACCCATGGTGAACTCTAAGGGTCTTCTTCTCTTGTCTGTATAACTCTTCTGATGGCTTTGAGCGGTCTCTATTCTTCTTCTTATCAACTTTATCATCTCAGAAGTTTCGTTAACAAAATCTTTCCTTTCAACATCGACGCTTTCCATCAACTTCTTTTCACCAGCTTCATGCCAACATATAGGTGACCTGTATTTTGGCCCATACAGGGCCTCATAAGGTGTCATTCCAATCATCGCCTGATAGCTATTGTTGTAAGCAAACTCTGCTAATGGTAGCATTTTACACCAGCTGGTCTTGAAGTTGAGAGTACAGGCCTGAAGCATATCCTCTAAGATCAAGTTTGTCCTCTCTATTTGGCCATCTGTCTGAGGATGGAAAGCTATACTAAAATGCAACTTGGTCCCCATAGCAGTCTGTACGCTTTTCCAGAACTTGGATGTGAACCTGCCATCACGGTCTGAGATGATTGTCTTGGGAATTCCATAAAGTCGTACTATCTCCTTGACGTAGAGTTTCGCTAACCATTCCATAGAGTAAGTGATCTTGATAGGAATGAAATGTGCCGTCTTAGTCAGTCGATCCACAACAACCCAGATTGCATCATAACCATTCATAGTCTTGGGCAAACCGGTAATGAAATCCATTGCTATATCCTCCCATTTCCATTTCGGTATCTGGATAGACTATAAATCACCACCAGGTCTCTGGTGCTCAGCTTTAACTTACTAGCATGTCAAGCATTTCTTCGTATACATAGTAACATCACATTTCATTCCAAACCTCCAAAAATTGCCCCTTAGATCATTATACATCTTTGTTGCACCTGGATGAATTGAGTACGGAGTCTCATGAATTTCTGCCAAAATGCTTTCCCTTAACCCATCAACATTGGGAACACATAAGCAGTCCTTGAGGCATAGAGTTTCGTCATCTGCAATACGAAACTCTTGACATTTCCCTTCTTTCTTTTCCTACTTAATCGTTGTGAGGCTTACATCTTCATCTTGTTTTCTTTGAATCTCATCATATAGCGTCGGAGCAAGCATGAGTGCTGACAGCTGTCCTGTGATAATTTCTAAACCGAAGTCTAGAATTTCCTTTCTCAAAGGTTGAGACATCGCTTGCATTGACATCAACGTAGCCGCAGTCTTCCTACTCAAAACATCAGCCACTCGGTTAGCTTTCCAGGATGATAAAGGATTTCACAATTACAATCCTTCACCAACTTTAGCCATCTTCGCTGTCTCATTTTCAGGTCTCTCTGCTTGAAAAAGTACTTTAGACTTTGATGATCGGTGAAGATCTTGCACTAGACCCCATACAAATAATGCCTCCATATCTTTAGACGATTGCTGCCAACTTAAGATCATGAGTAGGATAGTTCTTTTCATAGTCCTTCAATTGTCTCGACGCATAAGCAATCACCATGTCATTCTACATTAGAATAGCTCCAAGGCCCATCTTAGATGCATCATTGTAAATTACAAATCCATCGTCTCCTTCCAGAATAACCAATACGGGTGCTATCGTTAGCCTCTTTTTCAATTCTTGGAAACTCTTCTCGCATGCTTTAGTCCATTCATACTTCTTTCCCTTGCAAGTTAGATTCGTGAGGGGTGCTGCTATCTTAGAAAAGTTTTCCACGAATCTCTGGTAATAACCAACTAAGCCCAAGAAGCTCCTTATCTCACTTGCATTTATCGGTTGTCTCCAGTTGAGAACAGCCTCTACTTTAGCAGGGTCTACCATAATCCCTTCCTTTGATATAACATGCCCCAAGAAAGACGCCCTATCGAGCCATATTTCACACTGGGAGAATTTCGCATAAAGCTCATGTCTCCTTAATGTCTCCAGCACAATTTTTAAATGCTCCTCGTGTTCCTCCCGATTCTTTGAATAAACAAGAATATCATCGATAAATACAACAACAAATTTATTGAGGAAATCATTGAATACCTGGTTCATCAGGTCCATGAATACTGCTAGTGCCTTTGTTAGACCGAAAGGCATAACCATAAATTCATAGTGATCATACCTCGATCAAAAGGTTGTCTTAGGAATATCTCCTTTTTTAACCTTTAGCTGATGATATCCTGACCGCAGATCAATCTTCAAAAATATAGAAGCACCCTTAAGCTTATCAAACAAATCATCGATTTGAGGCAACGGGTACTTGTTCTTATCGTCACCTTGTTTAGCTCTCTATAGTCGATGTAGAGTCTCATAGAGCCATCCTTCTTCTTAACAAATAGAACTGGAGCTCCCCATGGTGAGTGACTCGGCCTAATGAAGCCTTTGTCAAGCAATTCTCTTAATTGTATATGAAGCTCCTTTAACTCTGCTGGGGCCATTCTATAAGGTGCCTTTGAGATTGGGTCGGTGCCTGGAGCGAGCTCGATCTCAAATTCGATGTCTCTATCTAGCGGTAGGCTTGTCAGGTCATCGAGAAATATTTCTAAATATCCACGTACTATAGGCACATCATCAATCCTTGTCTTTTCCTCTTGGCTTTTATCTACAATGTTGGCCAGATAACCCATGTAGCCACTTGCTAACAACTTCCTTGCTTTCATGGCAGATAAAAACATACTAGGTTGCTTCCTAGACTCACCAACATACACGAACTTCTGTTCACCTTCTAGATGGAAAATCACTTTTGTTTCTGGCATTCAATAGAAGCATTGTACTTGCTTAGAAAATCCATCCCAAGAATCATATTGTAGTCATACATGTCGATCATAATGAGGTCGAGGAAAAGTTCCTTATTAGAAATCCATAGGGGTACAGTACGCAGATAGTGCATAGATAATATCACTTCCACGAAGGATAGTGTCGTAGTGAATCCCTGTCTCATAGGCTCTAAACGAACCCCTAACTTCTTAGCAAATGATGTAGATACAAAAGAATGTGTGGCACCCATATCAAAAAGGACATGTGCATTAATAGATAAACTTGTTATCTGACTTGTGACCACATTAGAGGCTTCAGCAGCCACTTGTTCCTTCGTCATGGCATAGATGCGAGCATTCGTTGGTGGGGCTTCAAGTCTTCCTTGACTAATCAATGGCCCTTCTAAGGAAGCTTGCATTTGATGGAGTTGGGCTTGAGAAGGAGTTCTTTGAGGGGCATTAGCATTCATCTGGTTGGGGTAGTTCTTGGCGAAATGATCTTCTTGCCCACAGATAAAACATTGATTAGTCCCCATACGGCATTCTCCAGGATGTTTCCTTCCACATTTGGCGCATGGTTGAAATTGCCTATTGTTGTTGTTGGGCTAGCCACCATTATGCTTCTTGTTGCCCTGGTTTTGCTGGTTCTAGGGATTGCCCTTCCTCTTGTTATTCCTCCAGTTCTGGTTGTTGTTGTTGCTATTGTTATTGTTGTTGTTGTTGTTCCTGTGCGGAGGGCGGTTCTGGTTGTTTGCATTTCTGGCTGGCTGGCCTGATTGAGGCTGATTTCTTCTTAACTTTAACAGGTGAAACTCAGCACGATAGGCCCTCATAACAACCTGCTCCTGACTTCTGGGTGGACTTGCCCCATCAACAATCGTAGCGATCTCTGGCCTGAGGACCTTGATCAGTCTTCTAACCCTTTCACTCTCATTACTAACCATCCTTAGGCATAATCTGGCTAACTGATCAAACTTTGCTACCACATCCATGACTGACATATCTCCCTGGCGCAGGTTCTCGAACTCCTCATAATGCTTCCTTATAATGTTCATGTGGGAAAAATTTGTGTTGAACTCATGAACAAAGTCATCCCATGTCATCTCTTCAACATTTCTGCTCTGTTCGATGCCGTCCCACCAAATCCTGGCCTCCATGATGAGGCAGTACGATGCACAGAGGACCTTCTCATTATCCGTAAATCCCATGAGTCTTAGGGTGGCCTCAATCGTCTTTAATCATCCTTGAGCGACTAACGGATCCTTAGAACCCTCAAAGTCTGCTGGCTTAACCCTCTTCCATCTTACTAGTAAGGGTTCATGATGGAACATTCTGGGCTCAACAACAGGAGCCGGGACTTCGTTGACTTATGGTTGGGGAGGAGGAGGAGGAGGCTCATCATTGCCTCATCGTTCGTCATTCTGGCCGTTGGCCCTTAATTCAGCAATCTCTCTCCTTTGATCCTCCAACTGCCTTTGCAGTTCAACGATCATTATCATTAGCCTTTCGTTGGTCTAGGTGCGAGTTTGCATTCTTCTATGGCCGTCCATAGTTAATCTCCTAAAAAAATAGGAGTTTAAGAATATTCTTCTAATTTATGAGACAGGTTTTCACTACTTAGAGCATTAATCATTAAACATCTAAACCTCCTTCTTATCATCATACTTGCATCATAACATCTAACTTTAAAACATACTTACTTGGAGGACTTAGACTGACGTGTGACGATATGAATTCTAAACAAAAATTCGCTATGATACCAAAGCCTGTAACGCCCCTTACGGACGTCGCAGATGTCGTTGCATACTTTCATTTAAACTTTTACTTTGAGATCAACCATATAACTTGAAGATAGTTTGAAAACATAATTTGGGAAAACATACCCAGGATCCATTCATGCATACTTTTTTTTTAATATCTTAATCCGTCTTTAAAATAATAAATTGCTTGTTCACAATCATCCTTTAAAAAGTTTGCCCAAAAAAAAGTTAAGAATTGAAACAATCTTTTAAAACATCCGTGGAAAAACATACTTACAGTTCGGCAGACCGAAGGTCAAACTTTGGTAGGTCGTCCAAGGCTCTACAAAACAGGGTTTCAAAATCTTCAAGATCGGCAAGCCAGTGCAAAGTAATTGGCAGGCCGATGAACACTTCAGCAGGCCGGCCAGTAATGATCGGCAGGCCAACCGACGGTTAAAAATTAATTTTCAAAATTTAAACTCCATAATTCAAACGTGGAAGACAATATACTTAAAAAGAAATAAGATAAAATAATAAAAGATAGTTCATGAATTCTTTAAAACTTAACAAATAAACGTGTCCAAATAATAAAACATAATTTAAATAATTAAAACTTCCTTCTAGGTGTTCTTTCATTTGCAATTCATCGTCCTTTGCTCACACGCCTTTCCATGCCCTCCGCCTAATCCATAACCTTCTTACCCTTATCTGCAACATGATATAAAACTAAAACAAGCTAATGCTTAGTAAGTACATTTCATATCTTACAACTTAAAACATTTTAGGAACATCATCATCATCATCATCATATTAGTGCACTAGGCACAAATTTCATAAGGAACATATCTTTCATTACTTTGACCATATTAAAACTTATTTCATTTTGTCTAAAGGGCCCAAGTGTTGCACCATAATCATCATTGTAGGCGCGCTGTCATGAGAGGAGAAGGGTAGCTAATCCTAAACCAAACATGACATCATAACATATCATAACATAACATTGGTGTGCAAGACTTATTTAGGTGATACATATATAATCATATATAAACTTTCATGCTTCGAAATGCGTCATCATCATACATGCATAACTTTTGAACATAAAAATATTTCATAAGAAATCTTTAAATGAAATCATCATAAAATCATCATAGATATCATTAAGAACATAATTTCAAATCTTATAAAACATATCAAGTTGCAGGTGAGAATATACTTACCTTTTTAGCTAGCTTACTTAACCTTAATTTTGTCGGTGACGACGTCGCGGTCTCGATGTGCTCTCTTCATAATGTGTTCAAGTCATACATTCATTAAAAAGAAAATGGCAATTAACTTATATTTTCAAGAAACCATGAAATCATCAACACTTCATAACCTCTTCCAATAACATATTTCATCACATATCCTTTCCTCTCTTGAAAACATCAATTTCATAAAACATTTCATCAATATTAAAACATTAAACAAGACTGTCAACACAACATGCATCACTGACCTCTATGAATTCAAAACTTAATAACTAAACATTTACACATAATTTGAGCACCACATTTGACAGGGACAAAGTTAATACATAAACATATTACCATGATTTTTCATTAGTCATAATAATTCCATTTATCAATATAAATAAATCACATATTTCATGACACTAAATCTGCCAGCAACAGATAGGCAGTGAACAACTTCAAACTCAAGTCCATTTATCACATTTTGACATTATAGAAAAATCTACAAAAATTAACACATATAATAGACATATAGAACTCTAACATATCCAAAAATTGGCTTAAAAAAAAATCGGAGTGGGTCAAAATGTACATTTGACATCAGTAGTAAAACTAACTTCCATCATATTAAGCAGTGAGTTACATGAGTTCATCATTTTCAAACAATCAAAACAAATTTATTTCGGTCTTAAAATTCTTATGAAATCATATTAACACTCAAATATAGTACCACAAAAATTCTAGTCATCAAATAAAATTATTTAATCATACAAAACATCACACAATAAGAGTTCAACAATTTACCGATTAAACAGTTTCTAAACCTAGTCTTAATGAAAATTCCATAACATGTAAAACACTCATCAAATCATGACCAAACTTTCCAGTCCATAACATAACATATACATGAACATATTTGCCCCTTGAACTAAAACGACATTTTTGAGCAACATAATAAAACAGCAACGTTTTACTATGAGTAGCAGATAGTAGAAAATTCATATCTTAATGTAGGAATACCAAAATAACGTGAGATATGGAGGAACATTACATAACACATATATGAACATCATACTAAAATTTCAGAGCAAAATAAAATTCCTAGACAAAGTTATGGTAGTCGGATGAAGAAAAGATATACATTTCAAAAATTAAAAAAAAAAAGTTCTTACCTTTAACAATTTTATTCTCAAACTCCTTCGAATTCAACCAAAGAAATTTCAATATTTCATCCAAATATTCTTAGGAAAATAAGGAGAAGAAGGAGAGGAGAAATCGTGAGGAAAAAGATGGAGTGTTTCTGAGAAAATATAGAGAAAAACGTTTACGTGAAAAAATGAGAATGGCATAAAGAAATGATAGTCTCTCCAAAATATCAGAATTTTCTGACTGAGATTGAGGCCAAATCACATGGAAGGTGGAGAGAATTGGGGGAGAGTCAACCATTTAGTTCATACCTTCCATATTTTAACTTACAAAAATGGGAAACCCTATCATTTAAATCCAATCAATCAAAAGTCAAATGTTTTATTTCCTTAAATGAGGAATTTAATCCAAAAATATTCCAATCAATCAGCAATCATTATCCAATCACATCCAATCATCATCGTCACAATTTTAAGAGACTTTTACTGACTGCTCGTCAGCTGTCATCAACCTGCTGATGTCACACTTCGTCCTGCCAATTTCGTGCAGTCTGGCCTGTCGATTATTTCCATCGGCCTGTCGATTGTTGAGGGGCAATTTGGCCTGCCGAACTATCCTTACATACAAGAATACATCATAGCATTTAAATCATTAATGAATCATAAATAAACATACAATGTAAATAATATGAACACTTGAGCACATCAATTCCACAAGATCGTCACATGTCATAACACTTAGAATAAATGGTTAGTGACAATGATATCATAAATCAATATGGAAAAAAAATACTTAATGTCGTCACTAATATAACATTATCCATTATATGAAAATTGGCGGGTGTTACACATTGTGACACCCCCTTAATTAGAGAATAATTAAGTAGGCTTAAATATATGAAACCGAAATTATTAGTGGTCAATTTAAAATTTTTCTTGATTTGTTTATTTTTATAATTTGGATTACGAAAATCCACAATTATTTTATGTCAATTTTTAATTAATCATGACCACATTTTCGGGTCGTGCCAAAGCGTTTAAGAGTCTGCAACTTGCATCCATCCATCAATATGGCTTAACAATAAACTATTAGGGTATGATTTGGATAGGCACAAATCAAACCAAGTCCAAGTGATAACAAGGCCCAATGTGTGTGTCGAAAGTAGTGAGCCCAACAGATGTGCTCATATGTAATGTGGATTTATGTTTGAAGTATCTATGCAAGTAAAACAAGACGACTCGATTTGTCCACTATTTTTTGTTCGACATGTTCAATTTGAAAAGCTTGGAGGACAAGCATTAAACGGAAAACCATCCAAATTTAGGCTCATTTAGCTTGACATGATTGCTTTGGAATTAGAAGTAACTAAATAGAGGATTTACTAACTTATGGAGAAGAACAAGGGAAGGTAGTTAGAAATTTACACCTAGTCAACATACGATACATGTCCCACTTCACAAGACACTACTAAGACCCATTTTACTCTAAGTAAAGCCCACTACACCAGAGGGATGTCTATAAATATGGTTTGAAGGCATCATTTTACAGGCATCCCAATTCTTAGATGTGCCAAAATCTCTTACCAATTTCTCTCATTTTCTTCTTGAAGAAAGTTTCCATCATAAATCTACTTAAGTTTTATTCTAAGGAAATACTGTAACTTGTATCAAGTTCTTAGCATAGTGAAGCACAACTCAACCGTGGATGTAACTCAATTACATATGAACCACTATAAATCCTGTTAAAATTGAGTATTTATATAGCATTGTGTAAATTCCACATAGCTATTATAAGATGTAAAGCATTATATGATTAATAAAATAAATTCCTTTTATTCTCCTATATGTATATCTTGTTGAATATATATATATATATATATGCAAATATCATAAAGGATCCAAAACTTGTTAAAGTACATAGTCATGTATATGAAGTGTTCATATTACAAAGGATATAATTATGTGTACTTAGTATAAACTTTGGTTTACAATCAGTAGGTAAAGCTGAACACTTTGTCTTGCATAAGATTGCGATGTCAACAATTTCCAACTTGGTGGAATGATCTTCTTAGAATTATAGTAATGTGATGATTACTGGATAGAGACATCGGTGTGCTTAGAACTCATTAAACCTGGACCAAGATAGAATTTAAGTTCTTGTTTAATTCCATAAAGAGAAATTAGAATTCTTTTATTTTGATCATTTTGTGGATCTTACCTTAGTCCAAAGGTGATTAGTAGACTCACATTTATTTACTATGTCTTTTGATTGCCAATGAGTGAGATCTGTAATATCCATGATCTATACCTTAATATATTGAAGACATACTAATATAGATAGCTGGGAATATTATTCACAAATATAGAATCCACAACTCCTATGGGATAGGATGTGCAAATAATATTCCCATGAGTATTAGTTCGAAAACTTTTGTGAAGAGTACTCACTATTAGATATGGGATATCAAATATCACCCAAATTCTCATTTATGATTTGTTCATAAATAGGTCACCCATTAGAGAATTAATGGAACTCGTGGACAAAGATGTAATTAGAGAGATTGTACGGAAATCTATAAACCTAGCTTTAATTATGAATATTATTGTAGAGGGTATTATCACATGGAAAATGATTATATCAATAGACGACCTTGTTCACGATATTTATATTTAAAGTTCCTTATAATGCTTATAAAATTTAAGAGTGCAACCATGGTTTTCGATAGTGGCGCAAACCATAGTTAATAATAATTATTAATATAATTATGAGATAATTAAATTATAAATAATTATTGGAGCTTAAATTATATATGTTCATTGGGTCCCCTTGCTAGTTTCATAATATTCTTTTAAATTATTCAATACAAATTTTCTTGGATAAATTTTATCCTATGGATAAAATGGTAATTTCACACAACAATCACCAGGATAGTGTATGGTGCGAGCTCTGGGAGCCCATGTGGCGCCATTCTATGATTTTAAGAAACAAATAGATCACGTGATCTTCATGTAATCTATCATTTTAGGAAACAAATAGATCACGTGATCTTCATGTAATCTATCTTATTGCAGATAAGAATCTTTTTCAAGAGCTGAAATAGATTTTGCAGATAATTATTTGAATTATGAGATGGTTTAAATAATTGAAAAAATCATTGAAGATATTTATTTTAAAAGTTAAAATAAATAAAAGCTCAGTTTGAACTGAAATCAGATTTCAAGCAAATACTAGATGGATATAGAATCACATGGTTGGAGGTGGTTATGACATGTGTTGCGCCACCATTGGAAGCTGCAGATCACACCCACTACATCTGAGAGTTAAAGTGATCTACTCAAAATCCTTGGAGGATTCTGGTTTGAATTTCAAGCCTTTGTGTGTGCTTATAAATATACCTTGGAGGTTTTATGTTCAATAGACTTTTCTCTATTCTCTATCTAGTGTTCTTTGAGCTCTCCCCTGTAGAATTTAAGAAACCTCTGCTGAGAAAGATTAGAAGAAGATTATCTAAGAGATATCACTAGTATCCATACACCAATTGATCCAGAGAGAGGAGAATAACAAGGAAGATCTAAAGGTTTTGAAATGCTTGATCATCCAGGGTTATTGTCAAACTTGTACGTTTGTGTTTTATTCAATTATTATATATAACATCATGAGAATGATTATGAAAGTTTAAAAAAAATTTCATACTCTATTTTGCTGCGTTATTCACAATTTTCAGGCCCATAACCTAACAAATCCCTCATCTGGTTTTTTTATTTTGTTTTGTTTAGTGCTAATATTTCTTATTATTAAACAAGATCTAGCCTAGTTTGTGAGTTTGCTAAGACCTAATAACATTAATCAAAGGGCCCATTCAACTTAAGCAATTATCTAGATGAAATATTAACTCAATTTGATTTAATTGTAGATTCAATGACTATATGAACTATGCATAATGTGTTATTATATGCTCATGTAGCCAAAAAAAAAAAAAAAAAACTGACAATTAGGGATTTTGTCTATGCTTTTGGTTTATATTGATTGTATCCAACAAGGAGAGTGCTTTTGGGTTCTATTTTGGGAAATTTTTGAAAAAAATTCTACAAAAAGACACCTATCTTAATAACACGACACCAAATATACGATTGGATTAGCTAAAATTTTATTATATTCTTTTCAATACATTTTAATCCAATTCTTTAAGACTATCTAATCTAATGTTATTTTATCCTATGCAGCAAAGGGCCCCTAATATATTTTGCCTTAGTTCTCAATTACTACAGATAGTCTCCTAAATTTCTTATATTAGAAAGAGATGATGTGAAAACCAATACACTATATATTACTCATGACCAATTTGTCTCTTACAAGCTTGGTCTGAAAAAACAAAGCACAGAAAAGTCAATCCATTAAACATTTAAGTGCTCCATGAAAAGTTAAACTGTTTGGAAAGAAAAAAGGACAATGATTTTGAATAACAAAAGGATCTAAGATAATACTAATACCACTTGTTGTTACATATATCTTTAATTACTTTTTTTTTTCCAACGTAAACCACTAATGTCTCTATCGAAGAAGTTAGATTTGGACCACCATATTGCGTGGTTAAATACCTAACATGCATTTCAGCAAAAAAGAAAAACCAATATTTAATGTCCATATGGATGCTCCTGTGTGTACCCACCACGTTGCTTTTGCCTTCCTTTTCCTTTCTTATAGCTTCTTTTATGTTTTTGTCGTCTATATAATGTGAGTAACTCTCTAACTGAACCTTGCCCCCAAAACATTGGTAGAAAATTATTACATTCCAATTAGAGTGTAGCAATTATGTCAGATTCCTCTCTGATGAATGGTGAAAATGGCCTGAAAAAGGTCATGACAAGTTTATTGCCGATGAATGGAGGAGATGACAGTTGCAGCTACTACAAAAATTCTTACCACCAGGTATATATTTATGCGTACAATGAGGCATAAATTAACAAAATAATCTTTTCTTTTCTTTTCTTTTCTTTTTTTTTTTTTTGGAACATAACATATAGTTCATGCTCATCAACTAGAGCTGTTTCTTATGAATTCATCTTGGTTTCTGAATTAACCTGAACAACGATCAGCGAAATTTCGATCAGTGCCAAAAGATGAGCTGATCATCAAGTATAATCTGTTTTCAGAAATATATTGAAATTTGTATCTATAGTACTTGCTCAGCAGGAAGAGGAAGAGCATGTTTTCTTCTACTAATCCTTTTTATTTTTATTTGTTTACTTTTTTTTCCTTCCGTAAATGTTGGGTTTCTGTAATGATTATGAAGAGAAACAATTAGATTACATGTTTAGTAATTAATATTACATGAGAAACAAAAAGTATGCAAATTACACTTAAGCTAGCCTCAAGTAGTTGGGTGTGTGTAGCACCGGTAACACCAAAATTTAAATCTTATGTATGAAAAAAAAAAAAGTACGCAAATATTTCTACCAAAAAAGGAAAACTATATATGCAAATCTATTAAAATATATTATTCCGTATATTTTTTTCTATAAAAAAAAAAATAGTCATTGATGATTGAAAAAAAAAAAACGTAAAACAGTTTATTACCGCATGCACAAATATATAATAACTACAATAAATAACAGAATTTTGAAAAAGAAAGTAGTAACAGAATTAACATTTAAAGGATCGGTAGAAATGTGTGGGCTTAGCCTATCAATCTCTTCAGGTGCGTTAGTGGCTGGGTCATGACGTGCGTACTCTCTAATTTGCAGATTGTCTGTCATTAATTACTATCTTATTAGCCCTAGAAGCTAGGCAACTCAAAGAAGATGCATTGAAAAAAAAATCCCTAAAAAATCGGAGTTAAATATAACTTTTCCTTTTCTTAATAGCTAGTTGTAGAGTTAAATATAACTTTTCTTTTTCTTAATAGCTAGTTGTAGGAATTTCTAGGCATGAGCTGTTCAAGATCTTCGACATAGGCTTAGGACCATTTTCATAACCAAAAATTCTTTTCACCCTCGTGGGGTTACAACCCTTTTACGTAAAAAAACTATAGGTCCCACTCAGTATATAGTATATTTTTTATACTAGATCCTATTGTTTTGTTAGTAACAAGATTATAATTCCATATAGTTAAATAGGTTTACTCTTTCATAACCTCTCTAATTCGAACTTGTAAGTTGCATTCTGCAATAGCTAATGACTGAAACTTATTTAAATTATTGAAGAAATAATTTCTACATAACATATGTACTCTACGCTTTATTTGGTAGAGGTGAAAATGTAAAAGAAAATTAAGAGTGAAAAAGATTTTTGGGAAGAAACTTGAAGATAAGATTTTTAGTAAGGAAGCTATTGTAAGAAGAGATAATTAATTATTTTTCTTTATATTGTTTTATCAAATATTGCAAGAAGAAATAACTACTTATTTTTCCTTTATATTTTCTTTTGTATATTTTGCAAGAAGATATATTAAAACAATAGATTCTTTATACCAAACAAGTTAAAAAAAACACTGTATTCTGCATCATGTTCTTTAATTATCAACGATTCAATATTAAGAGAGATTAAATTAAATCGTCTTGAATTCTAGTGTTAATTTTTGTTGTTGAAAATGAAGTGAAATGAGCTCCCGTACAAATAAAGAATTGAGTTCCTTTCCTTCACACACATAAACATATTTGTATGTTTATGTATAATGTAACCTCAATTCTATTTTCCTTCATACAATGTATAACCGCATATATTATTAATTCAATTTCTTTGTTAATTACTAGAAAATAGTAAAAGAGTTTTATTCTACCAAAACTTAGCATCCATAGTGTAGTTAATTGGTACTTTTTTTTATGAAGAATCAGAGTTCATAAAGTACATCTGAACTATATATGTTAATACCTACTAGTAAAGAACGAAACAGTCCACTAGAACATAATTAGAAATTAAGATAAAAATCGATAAGAGTACATAAGTTAACGAGTTAGGCCCAACGGGAAGTGAATAATGAAACCAGAACAACTCAAGTGAGAGAAACAAATTGCAGCTTCAATAGAGCTAGCAGGGTTGTACAGTAACCAAAAACTCCCCCAGGCTAATTAAAACCTTCCGAGTAAAACATAAAAGGAAAAGCCAAGAAAAAAATAGTTCTCAAACTCAGTGTTATATAAATATACTAGGAAGACCGGCCATATCTTTTGAAACCAAATAACTGCCAAATTATCCTTCAGGAGCATTCCACCACCAATATTCCTTAGGAGAATGTCACTTTAGCTACAACTTGATTACCCTCCTTGTAGATGTGAGAGACAACGTTATTCATGCTTCTCATGCATTAAAGAGCCATGATCTATGTCTAGTTCTAAGTTTTCAAGGAACCTCTCCAACTTAAGAACAGTTAAAAGGCACAGCACATAAAAAGAATCATGTTTAAACTAAAGATTATCCAGCTAGATTTATGAGCAATTAATAGCCACAATGGCTCCCGAATAATTCTGTTCAAAAGCAACGGAGATGCCCAATGGGGATGGTAAAACAACTTTTAAAAAAGCTATGATAAGTCCTAAAATTACTTTCATATCCTATAATTTAATTTTGAAACCTACATCTACTATGACTACTTTTTCAGATTAATTTTATAAATGGTCCCTCTCATCTCAACATACTAGTTGAACTTTAAAAAGAGTTTATTTTACTCTCCTTAGATTATTTTAAATTGTCCAAAACACCTAATGAACTAATATAATCTCATAAATTACCTTCGGGATTATTGATTTCATATCAAATTGTCCAATTTTTTCACATATTGATTAGGCCATAAGTTGATGCAAAATCAATATTTTAGAGGACAAATTGACTTGAAATCAATACTTCATGGACATTTATAAAATTGTCAGTAATGCAACGGCATCATTTTGTTCATGGAAGAGAGACATTATGAAATTAATTCTTCTTTCTAAAATGGAACTTTTCTCTGATTCTTTTAAGTAGACGCGCCCTAATTTATTGATCCATGCTTTTTTACTCTTTTTTTCTTCTATATGTTCATATACACACTTCCGGTCTTCAAGTTTCAAAATAATATTTGAAACCTTGAACATTAAACGGCCTAACGCCTGTTCATACAATCAACTTGTGCGTACAAACCAAAAAAAAAAAAATCAGAGGATAGCAGCAAACTTTGAGCTCAAAAAAATCAACAAGGTCATTGTGGAGAAGTTCGACGTCGAAGACCTTTCCCTTTCCAAAACTATCCGAATAGCAGATTTGGGATGCGCCACAGGACCAAACACCATCATCAGCATGCTAAACATAGTAGAAGCCATAAAGCAAAAGTACCAAGCCCAGTGTCCGACATCTCCAACAAGACCTGAGTTTCAATTGTTTTTTAACGACCTTGTCACCAACGATTTCAACACCCTTTTCAAGTCTCTTCCGGAAGACCGAGAATACTTTGTTGCCGGAGTCCCAGGTTCCTTTCTTGACCGGATTTTCCCTAAGTCGTCACTTCATTTTGTATACGCCTCCTATTCTCTCCATTGGCTTTTGAATATGCCAATAGAACTGGAAAATGAAAACTCTCCAGCATGGAACAAAGGGAGGATTCACTACACGAATGCGCCAGACGAAGTGGTTAATGCCTACAAATCACAGTTTGGTGTGGAAGTTGAAAGGTTTTTGGATGCTAGGGCTAAAGAGCTTGTGGGTGGAGGCATGTTGGTAATTATCATGTCAGGTGCTCCTGTTGATTTGCCTTTTTCTTCTACAGCGCATGGTACAATGTTTGAGTGTATGGCGAATACCCTCATGGAAATGGTGCAAGAGGTAACTTGTCCCTCATTAATTCGCTCCCCCAAAAAAATAATATATTTGTCCCGCAATTACAACTGGGGTTAATTTTAATTTAAAGCGCCAAAAAAAGAAAAAGAAAAAAGTACAAATAAAATAACGGTTTTTTTTTTATAATTGAGTTTTTCTTATCTTTTTATATATATGTTTTATGTTTATTCAAACACTAACTTTCGGTTTCTAATCCAATTAAATGTATATTTTTATATTAAATCTAGCATATAAATTAATACACTTTTTTTTTATCAACCTTCAATTTTTTACCTTGAAAATTGCCCACAATACTATCAAACTAAAAAGAAGAAAACTTTAAAAATACTTCATACTAAAATAAATAAACTTTAAAACAACTTCAAACTAAAGATTTTGACCTAAAAAAATCTAGAATAATATCAATAATGTGTTTTTTTGTGTTTTTATAATTTGTTTTCTTTTTATTATTTTAAAAGTTTTAATTTCTTTTTTCTCGTTTACTTAATAGTACTTTACTTATTTTAATAGTCAAAATCAATTATTGATTTAGACAAACTATAGGTATATATTCCATGAGATCATGCAAAAACCAAAAGGTAATCTTTGAATAAATCTAAAATAGAAAGCGGTAATATTTTTTTATTATTGTCATTTGTATCATTGTTGAGCCCAATTCTTTCAGTAATCATAATAGGCGGTAACAATCATCGTAGTGCATTCTAATATTATTTAGTAATAACTTGTGATAGACATAATGGTAATAAAAGAAAATTATCAAAACATGCACTGTTATTTATAAATATTTTTCATTATCAGTGCTATAAAAAATCAGTGTATGGCTTCCTCCATGATACCTTGCCAGGATGAATAATGTATATGTATATATGTGTGTACATATATCTTAGAATTCCGACTCAAAAGCCTTTAGTACAATAAATATATATATAGAGAGACACACACACACTCACACATTTCTAGAGAATATTGATACAAAAGCATTTATTTGATTATATCATGATTCCCATCGATCTAACAGGGATTGATTAAAGAATCACAAGTGGACTCCTTCAATGTGCCCATATACCAATCCGCCTCTCCGGAGGAGATAAGGAATCTGGTGGAGAGAAATGGGTGTTTTAGCATTGAAAGGTTGGAGTTGTCTAGGCCATCTTTATGGTTGAAAGGGTCCGTCGATGTACTGGCATGGATGATGCATGCGAGAGCCGCAATGGAAGGGAATTTCATCAGACACTTTGGAAGTAATGAGGTTGTCGATCAAGTTTTCAAGCGTTCGACCAAAAAACTTTTGGACCACTCGGACCTGCTTCCAAAATGGTGCAACCAGGAAGTTCAGCTCTTTGTTGTCTTGAAGCGAAACAAGATCATATAATGCATGAACTTATATGCATGTGACACGCTTGCACGTGGAATTATTGTATGTACAAAATGGACTGCTTGTTATCTAGACAAGTACAATAAGTAATGTGTAACGCCTCGAAATTTATTTAATGTTATTGTAATGTAAAATGATGAATTAGTGTGTCATAATTAATGTTTCAACGTTAATTTGATCATTTGGTTGAAATTTTAAATTTTAAGTTGTTTTGTTAATTTAATAAATTCTAATAATTCCTTATCATTTTAAAATGTTATTTCGAGTTTTTAAAACACAACAGTTTGTAAAATGTTAAAAATATTCCGTTTTACAAAACCGTGGGTGGCACTTGGTTTTCGCACAGTAAAACCACCCACCGTTTCTGTCTATTTATTCTCTCTCCTCTCCCTCTCTTTGGTTCACTCTCTCTCTCTCCTTCTCTCTCTTCCTATGAGTCCCTCTCCCACTCTCTCTCTCGGTTTCTCTCATTTTCTCTCATTTCTCTCTCAAATTTTTGAATCAAAAATCGAATCCAAGCTTCGGGTTAGCAAGAAGGAAGCTCGGGAACGTGATTTAGCAACCAAGAATGTGGATTGAAGTTTGAATTCGAGGTTAGTTTTGAAATTTCTAAACTTTTTTAAAAGTTTCAATTTTCGTGCATTTTTGAAATCTAAGTTTGTTTGAGCTTAGAAAACCCTTGATTTGAGTTAAAGGAACTTAGAACACCTAGAATCTAAGCTTGGATTAAAAAAAATGGATTAGATTCAAGATTTTTCATTTTTCTTCATTTTCTCCCATTTTTGGATTTTTGGGATTTTTGTGTTTAAATCTTGTTTAAACGAGTTCAAAGGTGTCCAAACATGTTTTTCTATCATCTATGAATGTTTTCCATGCCTGAGATTTGAGAAAAACATGTTAAAATCAAGATTTGAGTTTCGGGAAACCCAAAACCCGTGGCTAGAAATTTTGGGTTTTTCCAGTTCAGCAGGCCGAACTACATGTTCGACAGGCCGGATTCAAAGGATCGGCAGCTCAAATTCATCTGTCTGGTAGGCCGAACCTGAAAAATGTCCGACCGACCGGACTTGATTTTTGGCAGGCCGAACTGCACAGTTAGCCCAGCCGAAGCAGGGCGTCCGGTAGGCCGACAGGGCATGGGAAAATTTTGTGATTTTTCACATGTTTTCACTTTTTTAAATCCCAATTGAAATTTCAACCTTGTAAAATGATTTTAAAGATACAAATGGCACACTAGGACATCATGAAATGGTTTAGTAACATAGAATGTCTCAAACTAGATATTGATCGACTTAATGTGTATCTAGGATCGTTCGTGGTTCCGCGGATATAACGTATAGCGGACTGGGATTACGGTGTCGGGCGCCGACACGAGTATTGAGGTAGGACTTCTACCCTATCTTTGGTAACCCAGTTTCAAAATGATTTGGCTTTGAAAGGGGTTTCTATAAAAAAATGTTTTCAACGGTTGATTAAAAATGAAATTTATCGGTAAAATTTTTGTAAACCATGAACTGAGATGAACTTCATCATGAATGATAATGAAAACATCTGGTAAATGGGCTTTGAATAATGTTAGAAATAAATGTAAGGGCATGATGCCATATCAGAGATCGGGTTGTGTGGCGATCGACCTTAGGGGCAAGTCCCGAAACTCAGCTGGGCCACTACGGTGGTGATATTCATATGGTTTGCCTAGGAAAAGAAGATAATGTATTTCTGATCGACCGAATAAATTGTTTTGGGTTAGAATGGTTTTATTAAATTTATTTATTCAAGGTTTCTTTTAAATAATTCCCTGAATAGTGAGACTTTTCTTTAAATTAAATGATTTATTAAAAGATAGTCCTACTGAGCCTTTCACTCACATTTTGTTTGTTTTTTTAAATTTTTCCCTCTAGGTGGATTCTCACTTAGGTTCAGAGAGGACTCTATGAACAGAACTCAGGAGCAGTAAAAGGACTAGTAGATTATTTGTAGTAATTGATCAAGGCATGTAATGTTTTAACTCTATTTGTACTTGGACTATGGTTGTATTATTATATTGTCAGTACTATGTGTGTGCACAAGTTGTGGGTCAGTAGGACCCTTACTCGCGGTTCTTTATTATTTTATTATTTGCTTAATGACTTCACCTGCTTAATGTTTATAAATTCTTTTATAAAATATAGTTTTGAAACTTTCACATTTTTATATATTTGACTTAACCCTTAAAATTCTTTATTTTAATTGAATTTTGCTTTTAATTAATTTAAGTAATCCACCATGTCACCTCCCGTACTCGGGGCGTGATAGAATGGTATAAGAGCTCAAGGTTATGAACCTTGGGAATTGTGCACACATAGGTATAACTATGAAATACCTCTGACAGTCCAAATTTTGTTTTCAGAAGTGAGAGGATGGCACCTAGATGTCGTTCAACAGCTGACGCCGAGTTCAAAAATGATGAGGTCTATGTTTGCGGCTTTTTGGTAGATGACAGCCAGGACCAGACCGGAGGATCCTGATGTTAGTCGTCGGCATACATATTTTAAGGAATTCCAACGTGCGTCTATTTTGACTTTTGATGGTAATGGGGATCCGCAGTTGGCAGAATATTGGCTAGACTCGATCGTGAAGCATTTGGATACCCTTGGTGTGCCTGATGAGTACCGTGTGGAATTTGTTGCATATATGCTCGAGGGTGGTGCTAATACTTGGTGGAAACAAGCTAAGCGTTTGGAACGCGATGGCAATATCAGTTGGGACATATTCGAGGAGTTGTTCTATGAACGATATTTTCCGCAGGAGTATAGAGATCAGAAGGCAGCTGAGTTCTACAAGTTGCAGCAGGGTGATTTGTCAGTTTAGGAATATGAGGCAAGATTTAATGAGTTGGCCAGGTTTGCTCTATCAGCAGTGGCATCGAAACGCGAGAGGTGCATTAAGTTTCAAGAAGGGCTCAAGGCTCCTATTTGACGATAGGTGGTTGCTCTACGACTTAGGAGTTTTAGAGAGCTTGTGTCATCAGCAATATCAGTGGAGAATGATTATGTGCAGTATTGTGAGGATCAAGCAAAGGCTTCAAGAGGATCACAGAGGAGCGGTAGGAAGAGCACAAGTAGCTGTCCAACTCTGGGGAAGAACAAGCAGGGTGGCGCGAACAGTGGTAGCAGCAGTTTGTCTGGTAGCAGGCGCAGCAATCCCTACAGCTTCCATTATCATTTTTGTCAGCAGCCAAGACACATCAAGAGGAATTGCCCGATTAAGAGTGCCCGTCTTGGATTTCAGACCGAAGAAAACGCCAGTCGTCAGTCTCAACCTCAGCCTCAGACCCTACCTCCGCCTCAACAGTATCCGCAGTTCCTCTCCTCAGCAGTTTTCATATCCGGCACGAGGACAGCAGCCACAGCATTTTTAGCGTAGCGTCCCTCAGTATCGAGCGTCGAGTACAGCTAGTGTGCAGTCGTCTCTGTCTCAGCAGTATCGGTAGAATAATCCAGGACTCCGCAATGTTGATAGAGGAAAAGGGAATGCACCAGTATAGGTTCATGCAATGGCATCTGGAGGTTCAGATTCTCATACCAGTAACGCGGTTGTCGATGGTACGATCTTAGTTTCTCAATCTTTAGCTCGTGTTTTATTTGATACAGGTGCCTCTCATTCTCTCATTTTGAGTTCTTTTGTACATGCCTTGGAATTTAATATAGAAGAGTTTAATGAACCCCTAGTCATAACTTCTCCCTTGGGGCGGGTGTGTGTGAATTGTGTATGTAAAGCTTGTAAAATAAAGATTGGGGATGAGATTTCAAAGAGTGATTTTATTATACTCCCCATGAGCTCATATGATGTAATTCTAAGGATGGACTGGTTGTCCAGGTATAACGCAGTTGTAGACTGCCAACTTAGAAAAGTAATCCTAGTGTCTGATAGGGGGATGATGATCACCTACCAGGGTAGTGGTGATTGGTTAATGAATGAGCGTCTCATAAAGTTATGTCTAGGAGGGCGAAGAAATCTGGTTTGTTGTGCTTTTCTTACGAATCTAGAATGCGAGCCCTATGCTTTGAGAGAAAGTGTAGCGATTTCGGTGGTTGATGAGTTTGAGGATGTCTTCCCCAACGAGTTGCCAGGATTACCACCGCATCGTGAAATCGAGTTTGGTATTGAGTTGTTTTTGGGGACAGCACCGATTTCTATAGGACCTTATCAGATGGCGCCAGTAGAAATGAAAGAATTAAGGAAGCAACTTCAAGTGCTTGCTGATAAAGGGTATATTCAGAATAGCACATCTCCATGGGGAGCACCAGTTTTGTTTGCTAAGAAACATGATGGGACTCTCAGGTTGTGCATAGATTATCGACAGCTGAATCATGTTACAGTGAAGAATAAGTATCCCTTGCCCAGGATCAATGAGTTGTTTGATCAGTTGGGAGGTTCGCGATACTTCTCAAAGATTGATTTGCATTCAGGGTACCATAAACTCAGGATTAAGGAAGAGGATATTCCCAAGACAACTTTTAGGACCCGGTATGGGCATTTTGAGTTTCTGGTTATGTCGTTTGGGTTGACGAATGCTCTGGTAGCTTTTATGGATTTGATGAACAAGATATTTAGGCTGTATCTGGATCAGTTCGTGATCGTGTTCATCGATGACATTCTAGTGTATTCTAAGACTTGGGAAGAGCATGAGCAGCATCTCTGGATCGTGCTTTAGACTCTACGGGAGCACCAGTTGTATGCCAAGAGGGAAAAGTGTGATTTTTGGTTGACTGAGGTCAAATTTCTAGGTCATGTCATCTCTGAGCATGGTATTTCTGTGGATCCATCCAAGATTGAAGCCATAGTGGAATGGGAACGACCAAAGAATGTAGCAGAAATTCGTAGCTTCTTGGGTCTTGCTGGTTATTACAGGAAATTTGTAAAGGAATTTTCAAAGATTGCAGCTCTGTTGACGAGATTGATCAAGAAAAAATTTCAGGTTTGAGTGGGGTGAAGAATGTGAGCTTGCTTTTTAGGGATTAAAGAACCGGTTAACTTCAGCCCCAGTGTTGATTATTCCTAGCAGTGACGAGCCGTATGAGGTTTACGCAGATGCTTCAAGACGTGGACTTGGATGCATGTTCATGCAGCATGGACGCGTGGTTGCATACGGATCGAGACAGCTATGAACTCACGAGCGGAATTATCCTACTCATGACTTGGAGCTTGCAGCGGTGATTCACGCACTGAAGATTTGGAGGTGTTATTTGTATGGAGCAACATTTCAGATCTTCTCCAATCATAAGAGTTTGAGGTATCTGTTCACTCAGAGGGATCTTAATTTGAGGCAGCGGAGATGGATAGAGTATATGGAGGATTATGATTTTACATTGCAGTATCATCCTGGGAAAGCTAATGTGGTCGCGGATGCGCTTAGCAGGAAGTCTTCAGGGATTCTGGCTTGTTTGGCTCTTGAGGATTGGAGCAGGGATGCGACAATGAGTGAGTATGGACTACGGTGTCATGAAGGCTATGATCGATTTTTGGTATATCATGTGGAGGCGACCCCAGCTCTTGTTCAGATGGTGAAGCAAAATCAGTGGCAGGATTAGCATTTGTAGGGGATTTGGACGCGAATTCAGAACGGAGAGAGGTTTGAAGAATGGAGAGTTCATGTAGATGGATCATTGTATTTCCGAGAGCGTCTCGCAGTTCTAGCTATCGTAGAGGTGACGAAAGCCGTTTTGGACGAAGCTCATAGGTCTCAGTTCGCCATTCATCCGAGGAGCACAAAGATGTTTCGTGATTTGAAGAGGCAATATTGGTGGAGGGGCATGAAGAAAGATGTTTGAGAGTACGTGGCCAAGTGAACGATGTGTCTTCAAGTGAAAGCTGAGCATCAGAAGCCTGCAGATCAGCTTCAGCCGCTTCCTATTCCAGGGTGGAAATTGGAGCATGTGACGATGGATTTTCTCACAGGTTTGCCGAGGATGGAGAAGCGGCAAGATGCAGTTTGGATCGTGGTTGACAGGTTGACAAAATTGACGCTTTTTATTCCATTCAGGTCGACATGTTCGAGGAGGATTCTCGAAGATTTGTATCTGCAGAACATAGTGAGGTTCCATGGAGTTCCTTTGTCCATCACTTCTGATCGAGACACCAGGTTTAATGCTAAGTACTGGAGGAGTTTTCAGAAGAATTTAGGTACGGATTTGAATTTTAGTACGGCGTTTCATCCTCAGACTGATGGGCAGTCTGAGCGGGTTATTCAGATTTTTGAGGATATGTTGCGTGCCTGTGCGTTAGACTTCAGCAGGAATTGGAAGAAATATTTGCATCTAGCAGAGTTCGCGTACAACAACAGCTATCAGGCGAGTATTGTTATGGCACCGTTTGAGGCGTTGTATGGGCAACCGTGTCGGTCACCGGTGTGTTGGGCAGAGTCGGAAGACAGGGTTATTCTTGGGCCGGATGAGATCCGTGATAGCAATGAAAAAGTTGCCGTGATTCAAAATCGATTGAGGGCAGCTCAGAGTCGACAGAAAAGTTACGCAGATAGAAGATGTGGACCCTTAGAGTTTACGGTAGGAGATTTCGTTCTCTTGAAGGTATCGCCTCGTAAAGAAACTATGCAGTTTGGAGTGAGTGGAAAGCTTACACCAAGGTATATTGGACCATTTGAGATCATTCAACGTATTGGTGTGGTTGCTTATCGGCTTGATCTTTCGCCTGAACTCTCTCATGTTCACGATGTGTTCCATGTGTCGATGCTTAGGAAGTGTCCGCCTGAGCAGGGTAAGATAGTTTCATTTCGCGATGTGCAGGTTCGGGAAGATACGACGTACGAGGAGGTGCCGATTTAGATCATCGATCAAAAAGTGATCAGTTTGCATCGTCGTGAGATACCGTTGATAAAGGTCGTGTGGCAGCATCACGGGGTTGATGAAGCCACTTGGGAACTAGAGTCGAGTATGCGGGAGTTGTATCCACATTTGTTTTGTTTCTAAATTGAGTTGTAAATTTCGAGGGCAAAATTTCTTTTAGGGGTGGAGAGTTGTAACGCCCCAAAATTTATTTAATGTTATTGTAATGTAAAATGATGAATTAGTGTGTCATAATTAATGTTTCAACATTAATTTGATCATTTGGTTGAAATTTTAAATTTTAGGTTTTTTGTTAATTTAATAAATTCTAATGATTCTTTATTATTTTAAAATGTTATTTCGAGTTTTTAAAACACAACAGTTTGTAAAATGTTAAAAATATTCTGTTTTACAAAACCGTGGGTGGCACTTAGTTTTCGCACAGTAAAATCGCCCACCGTTTCTCTCTATTTATTCTTTCTCCTCTCCCTCTCTTTGTTTCACTCTTTCTCTCCCTCTTTCTCTTCCCGTGAGTCCCTCTCTCACTCTCTCTCTCGGTTTCTCTCATTCTCTCTCATTTCTCTCTCAAATTTTTGAATCAAAATTCGAATCCAAGCTCTGGGTTAGCAAGAAGGAAGCTCGGGAACGTGATTTGGCAACCAAGAATGTGGATTGAAGCTTGAATTCGAGGTCAGTTTTGAAATTTCTAAACTTTTTCAAAATTTTTAATTTTCATACATTTTTGAAATCTAAGTTTGTTTGAGCTTAGAAAAACCCTTGATTTGAGTTAAAGGAACTTAGAACACCTAGAATCTAAGCTTGGATTGAAGAAAAACGGATTAGATTCAAGATTTTTCATTTGTCCTCATTTTCTCATATTTTTGGATTTTTGGGATTTTTGTGTTTAAATCTTGTTTAAATGAGTTCAAAGGTGTCCAAACAAGTTTTTCTATCATCTATGAATGTTTTCCATGCCTGAGATTTGAGAAAAAAAAGTTAAAATCAAGATTTGAGTTTTGGGAAACCCAAAACCCGTGGCTGGAAATTCTAGGTTTTTCCAGTTCGGTAAGCCGAACTACGTGTTCGGCAGGCCGGATTCAAAGGATCGGTAGGCCGGATTTATCTGTCTGGTAGACTGAACCTGAAAAATGTCCGGCCGACTGAACTTGATTTCCAGCAGGTCGAACTGTACAGTTCAGCCGGCCAAAGCAGGGCATCCAGCAGGCCAACAAGGCATGGGAAAATTTTGTGATTTTTCACATATTTTCACTGTTTTGAATCCCGATTGAAATTCCAACCTTGTAAAATGATTTTAAAGATACAAATGGCATACTAGGACATCATGAAATGGTTTAGTAATATAGAATGTCTCAAACTAGATATTGATCAACTTAGTGTGTATCTAGGATCGTTTGTGGTTTTGTGGAGCTAACGTATAGCGGACCGGGATTACGGTGTAGGGCACCGGCACGAGTATTGAGGTAGAACTTCTACCCTATCTTTGGTAACCCAGTTTCAAAATGATATGGCTTTGAAAGGGGTTTCTATAAAAAAATATTTTCAATGGTTGATTATAAATGAAATTTATCGGTTGTATTTTTGTAAACCATGAACTGAGATGAACTTCATAATGAACTTCATAATGAATGATAATGAAAACATCTGGTACATGGGCTTTGAATAATGTTAGAAATAAATGTAAGGGCATGATGCCATATCAGAGATCGGGTCGTGTGGCGATCGACCTTGGGGGCAGGTCCTGAAACTCAGCTGGGCCACTACGGTGGTGAAATTCATGTGGTTTGCCTAGGAAAAGAAGATAATGTATTTCTGGTTGACTGAATAAACTATTTTGGGTAAGAACGGTTTTCTTAAATTTATTTATTCAAGGTTTATTTTAAATAATTTTCTAAATAGTGAGACTTTTCTTTAAATTAAGTGATTTATTAAAATATTGTCCTACTGAGCCTTTCGCTCACATTTTGTTTGTTTTTTTAAATTTCCCCCTCTAGGTGGATTCCCACTTAGGTTCAAAGAGGACTCTATAGACAGAACTCAAGAGCAGTAAAAGGACTAGTAGATTATTTGTAGTAATTCATCAAGGCATGTAATGTTTTAACTCTATTTGTACTTGGACTGTGGTTGTATTATTATATTGTTAGTACTATGTGTGTGCACAAGTTGTGGGTCAGTGAGACCCTTACTCGCGGTTCTTTGTTATTTTATTATTCGCTTAATGACTTCACCTGCTTAATGTTTATGAATTCTTTTATAAAATGTAGTTTTGAAACTTCCACATTTTTATATATTTGACTTAACCCTTAAAATTCTTGATTTTAATTGAATTCTGCTTTTAATTAATTTAAGTAATCCGCCAAGTCACCTCCCGTACTCCGGGGCGTGACATAATGAGACAACAAATTAATAATGAAGGATCCCTGGAATTTGCTAATTTCTGTTCCCACAATATATAGTTCCCTCTCAGGTTGAAGTGTAGGATGAGTGCAAGTTCATCATATTATACCGAGCATTTGAATATGTTGCATGCCATGGAGTAATGTTTTTAACAAATTAAGTATTTATAAATATTATTTCCATAAAAAAAAGTATATATAAATGTTATGGCTAATGAAACTTTTTCAAAATCATTAGAACTTATCATAGGTTTTGGAAAGGTTCTCATTTTTAGATCTTATCACAATATATAGGCCCCTCTCGGCACTGTTAAAACCGTCGTCTAAGGATAAGATGACGGTTAGCTCGTCTAAAGTCTTTTTGGACACTATTTTTTTACATTAGATGACGGTTTCTAAAGAAAACGGTCATCTAATATGCACATCAGACGATAGTTTTTGCAGAAACTGTTACCTATTGTGCCTTTGAAATTAAAAGAAATCACGAAAAACTATTTCTTAACAATTTCTTCAAATATTATTTACAAATTCACGTCCTCCTTTTTAATAAACTTAATTCATATCTCATTAATTTAAACATAACAACTTTCAAAAAGATATCTTACAAATTCTATTTGTCATATATAATCAATATAGATATAACATATTTATTTCTAAAACCATAAATAAAGTTTCTCTATAAAATCTAAGAACAAAAAATACTTAACCAAATACAAGAAAAAACTATATTTGAACAAAAACAACTTAAACTCAAAGAGAGCAAAGTACCCAAATTTTGGTGCTCAACGCGACAGCGACGGCGACGGCAACAAATATAACATATTTATTTCTAAAACCATAAACAAATTTTCTTTACAAAATCGAAGAACAAAAAATATTCAATCAAATATAAAGAAAAACTATAAATCCAAACAAAAACAACTTAAATTCAAAGAAAGCAACGTACCTAAATTTTGGTACTCAACGAGGTGCCAACGGTGACAGCAATAGTAATGGATATAACGTATTTATTTCTAAAACCATAAACAAAATTTCCCTACAAAATCTAAGAACAAAAAACACTTAATCAAATACAAAGAAAAACTATAAATTCGAACAAAAACAAGTAAAATTCAAAGAAAACAAAGTACCTAAATTTTGGTGCTCCAGGGATGGCAATGGTATAACGCTTCAAACCCCATGAGGCCCCCCTTGCTGGACCCCCAGCATAGTCACGTACCAACACATAAGTTAAGAACCTTATAAGGAAGGAGGTCTTAAGTTTAAGTGTTGAGGGATGGGAGCAAATCCTTGAAGGCCATTAGGTACCTAGAGTGCACGTATCGAGCATAAGACTTGACTATGGCATCCAACAAGGTGGGCCCTATGAGGGTTGAGGCATTACAGATGGCAACAGCAATGGCAACATCAACAGCGATAGCAACAGTGACAAATATGATGAATATAAAGATCTTGATGGTAGTGGCTGAGGAAATGAGGAGTTTAAAAAAGATCGGGGGTGAATTTGGAGAAAATTATTAAGTGTTAAGAGGATAGAATTAAAAGGAGAATTGGGAGACAAGAAAGAAAGAGAATAAAAAAAAAAATCTTAGAGAGGGAAGATATGATATAAGAGATAAACCTTAGAGTTTGTAAATTAAATAGAGTGGAATAGAAGAAAGTGTTCAAAACTTTAGTAGGGGATAGAAAATTTAAATTTTTTTGGAAAAAATGAGCGGTAAAATTTCCACCTAGTATTCAAGAACATTAGATGACAATTTCTTATAAACCGTCATCTAAGGTGGTAAAGCACGTGACATTAATGCTAATAAATGTCGCGTGATTGATGACGATGGTTCCAAAAAAAGCATCATTTAATGAGCATAGCATAAGCGACAATTTCTAGTAGTGCAGGTTGAAGTGTACTTACATGACACATTTTGTGTCTATTCATTACATGGAAGTCCTTTGTTGATTGAAGCTTATAAACGTCTCTTAGTGCCAACTCTCTAAAAATATTATAGTAGGCTCTAATATCAATTATTCTTATTGATCATCATCTACTAAAAATGAATGATGCGTATAAGCTACAAACATTCTCATGATCAAGAGTGTTTAGGAACATAGTTTGAACTATAGATTGAAACCAAAATACTATAGCATGTAAAAACTTTACACTGTTGCAAACTTTTGCTTTACCTTGTAACATGCAAATGCTTTATGCTATAACAATTAGAATTTATTAATTCCAACTAGGTTGCCAAATGAAACGGAATACGTCGAGTATATATTCTCACGTCCTTACTCCATAACTTTTTATCATTCTTTATGAAAAAAATAATAATAATTTCTCATCATTCATTTTCTTCTCTCATTTTAGTTGTTTATTTTTGTATAATTTAATTTGAAAACTGTACGGATGGAACTTTTAGGTTTTGTCCATATTAAATTATGTGTCAAATTAATTGAACAAATATAAAAGTACAATCATGTTTAAAAAAATAAAAGTAAACTCAGAGATAAATTAAAAAACAATTTTTTCAAAACAGGTTGGTAGTTTTAAAGACAACACTTAATTACCTAATTCTAATATATCATCACATAGTTCTCATCATTCGATGCTAAATACTATTATATGTATATGTTGTTGCAGTACTATTCTTTCTATCTGCTAAATCCTGATTTGCTTCAACACAGGGAAACTAGTTATGAGTAATTAACAAAGCTATAAAGTATATATTCCAGGCCATCTTACAAGAAGAATGGCAAAAATACACACAAACACACATATGTGTGTGTGAGATAAGTTGACTATTAATTTGTACTACAAAAAACTAGATTTTCAGTCACAACAGTTTTTAGTAAAACTTTTAATCACAATAAAATGTTGTGGCTGATATGTATTTAGTCACAAACTTCAAAACAAAAACTTTTAGCCATGTAAATATTTCATAACTAAAAATCCCGTAGCTAAAAGTTTGTCACAATAAAAATTAAATTAAAATTTGTGACCAATGCATTAGTAACAGCAACAACATTAAAACTTTTGCTAAAAACTGTTGCGACTAAAGTCTAGTTTTTTGTAGTGTTATTATAAGAAGCTTTAAAAATTAATTCACTCCTATTTAATGCAGATTAAATAAATTGCAATATTTAAAATGATTGGTAAATGTCGTTCCCTTAATCCCAACAGCGGATATGTGTTAATTTCTTAGTCACATATAAACAACTTCATCGAAAATAATGTTGCATGAACCTAATGCAGCTATGCCTTCTCCCTTTCTTTTGCTTAGGCTGTTTTAGTTTGCTTTTCGGTTCCTTTGTTTTCTGAATCCTTATGTGGGTTGTCTCTTTCCTTTAAATATCCTATATTTTATATTCTTGTTTAATAAATATTTGAATGGCAAGCTTGATGTGCTTATATCGATTGCTTTTTTTTTAACTAGGGAAGAAAACGCACTACATGTATAAGTATTATGTTTGTCATGTATAGACATGTATGAGTATCAATAGGATGATATATAACAGATATACAGAGACATCTAGAAAATGTAACATAGTATAGTGCAATATAATAGAAGAGATACATTGTAACATACGTATAAAATTATAAGAATTAAAAAAATATAGAGAAAAAAAAAAAGGAAGATGAAAGGAAGGGGAAAACCAAAATAAGAAAAGAGAGAGAGAGAAAGAGAAAGAAAATGGATTAAGTGACACTTGCAACCCTTGAAGGGGGTGACCAAAAGGTACATTCTCTCTTTTATATATGTAAAGATAAGCACAAACATTTCATTAGAATAAAATAAGAAAAAGGAAAAGATCTTATAAAGCAAAAAAAATAAAAAATAAAAAGCCTAATACTAATAGAAAAACAAAACCAAATGCAAAATAAATTAAACAAAAATTAAGAATGGAAGAACAAAGAAGCCACCAATGAGAAAGATTTAAGAGTTTCTAATTTTAAAACCCTTTTCCTTCTTTGGATTTTTATTCAATTTTTTTTTGACAAAATATAAAGATGTTTTTCTCAAGAATCCGAAACAAAAATTCGTCTCTTTCTAAGCAAATATATATACAACTGCTCATTTCTAATACACTATCGTTGGTATCAGTTGCTTGCTCTTACCATATACATATAAATATATATATATAAGCTATATGAACCTAGTTAAAAAAGCATTTGTTTGAATAAATAAATAAATGTGACTTACAAAGTTGTCTTATAGTTGTTAGTAACGTTGTAAAGGGTCAGTATAAATGGAATTACAATAAATAAAAAAATTGCAAAACAAAAATAGCATCACTATGGCCTACTAGTTATGTTAAGTTTGTGTCGTAGTCTGATTTCAAAAGAAAAGCTAGTTGCGCCATTGACAAAAGCTAACCAGCGATTTGATTTTGTTATGGTCGTTTCACTAGTGTAGAACATTAAAGGTTCAAATGTATTGTTCATTTTAAGGAAACAGCAGTAAAAGCTGCAAGGAATTGTTGAAACTTGAAAATTTTATGCAGTAATTTTAATTAAAACATAGAAAAAAGCAATAATTTATTAGTGCATCCTCGAAGAAAGCTGTTGATATAATTTATATATATAAGTACAATTTATATAGTAGTATAGTAGAATAAATATATTATCAAATCTTGGTATGATGAGAGTAAATCTTGTCTTGTAAATATTCGCACATATAAAATTATGCAAATGCACATTATAGTCACTCAAGTTACCTAGCTAGCTATGGCCATGCGTATATAGAGTGGACCAACTTACTAGGAAAATATAATTTCCTATCAAAATAGATAAAACAGTAGTGACAAAATCTAGAAAATAAAATAGCCTTAGTGTCGACTAATTTTCATCATTTGTTTGAAAAGAAAAAAGATGTTTTTGCTATGTGAAAATTAAACTAGAGTACATGTCCTAACTAAGAAATCGAGAGTATAGTCACTAATTTATCATGTGATTGGCACTAGTTTCCAACATTTAAATATTTGCACTTAAATCTCTAAGTAACTAAAGAGTGTTTTCGCATCCCTACGTCGAAAGTATTAATTAACACTTTGGAGGCTGGAGCATCTGGGAATACCTAGAGATGTCAAACGGACCAAGCTAAACAGTTTTAAGGAAAATTGTATCGAATAACACAATTTTAATTCTTAAGTAAATAACACTTTTAAAAATATTTCAATACATAGCATTTTTAGAATTACTTGCTTTTTTTAACACTTCAATTTCTAATTTTACTTCCTCTTTTTTCTTCTTTTTCTTCCTCTCTTTCTTTTCATTTTTGTTTTTTGTTATTTATTTGCTCCTTTGTGTTTCTCTCTACGTCATTCTATACAAAAATAAATTTTGATTTAATTTGAGTGGGCTATTTAGTAAACACTATTATATTTTGGTCTATTTATTTTTATTTTCAATTAATAAGGGCCCAATCCCCTCATTCTTCTCTATTTTAATTGGTTGTGATCGTGACTCATTTAGTTATATGTTGGCCTAAAACCTGGCCCATTTAATTTTTGTTACATCAAACGTAGAGTGTGGTAAGTCACTTCTTTACTACACTATTGTATTCTACTACTTATCTCTTTTTCTTTTAATTCATACTACTTCTCATTGCCAGAAAAGATAAATTACTCTTAGATAACACTTGTTTGCTAACCTAAGACCAAAATACATGTGATCAACTATGTCTTTATACTATTTAAAAATAGTATGTTTCAAACTTTTTCCTAGAAGTGATAAATTAAAACATAATATCCGAGAAGAGATCTTTTTCAAATGGACCCTCAAATGTGTCTCATAGTCATTTTATGAGTCATGTCCTTAACGTGCTTGGCCCCTGCTGTTTCCTAACTCGATGCTAATGTTTGTGCCTTTGCCCTACTTTTATTGTGCAATTAATATTGCATGCCTTTTTCATTCCTAACAGAAAATTTAAAACAAGAAGAAAATAAGCATTGAACATAATGAACATTAAATCTTGACAAAATAAAGTATATTATTAAAAAACTAAATAAAAACTCCTAAAAAAAGATAACCTAGCAAAACCTATATTGAGATAAAATCTTGATAAAGAAGAAAATATATCAATTAGGGGTCTTATGAAAAGGAAAAAAAAAACTATTGGACTACAAGTGAAATTCATTTAAGTAAAATATTTTTTTTATGAGGACAAAATTTAAGAAAAAAAAATAATAGATTAGATACTTGCAAGAAAAAAAATATATTTAAATGAGAGGCTATTTAAGAAAATATTTTTTTAATAGAACTTATTAGAGAGGAGAAATAAGTTCAATGAGGCATGTAATAAAAAAATAGATGTATCAAATGTATGTTTCAATCAAAACATATGTTTGGATCGAATAATATAATATACGTGCATAGATAAATGGAACATATTTATGAAAATATATATATATATATTTTTTCATCGACAGATCAAACACAAAACTAATTAAGGTATACAGATAAGAAAGAGAAGGATGTTTGAATTAATTCAAGAAAATCATTTGAATGGGTAAGTATATAAAAATTTTATACGAAGGCATATTAACAAAAAGAATATGTTAGAATATTTTGAGAAAAAAAATTTAAATAGGACATAATTGAGAATAAAATTATTTTTAGGGTGATAATTAATTAGAAAAAATACTATTTTAATGAAACAAATATTTTAGAATATACGATTATAGGCAAAATAAAATTAAAAAGGAATAAAACCAAAAGGAAATGATGTTTGCGAAGCTAAGCACACATTTGAAATTTCATACATATCTAATCTGAAAAAATAAAATAGAATATTACTTAACTTGTATAGAGGAGAAGGAGAAGGTTGTTTAAGTAGAGACATATATATTTGGGATAAAAAATTATTTCAGTGGGTTACTTTTTAAGGTTACATTTGACAAAAATAATATTAAAGAAGATTGTTAATAAAATTAGGACATATTTGCAAATAATTATCCTTATAGGGGTAAGTAAAAATATAATGATAATAATATTTAATCTCCCACGATAGAGGTGACCCCAGGATACATCTCTTGAGGCAACAAAGCATATTCCTTTACCCTTTGGTTGGAGAAATTATTCGTTAGCTAGGCGAATTACTCTCAAGACAAGAAAATTACTTTTTGAACAGGCCAATTACACCATGGTTTACTGCATAAATAGATTACAATGAGTATTTTTAGGGAATTCGGATTTCCTAGAGGAATGGGCCTTTTTTTAAGTTTGTTAGGCTTATCAATGTGAGAATAAGCTTCTGGGTTACTTATTGTAAGAGGAAATTTTCTTTGTGCTACATGGGCCATTTAATGGTTAAAGAAAGGCCTTTTAAGGTAACATTTAGGATGTAGCTTACCAAAGGTAAAAAGGTAGTTTTTAGTCTAGTTATGAATTTTATTATTGAGGATTAAATCTCAATTTAATTGGTTATAATGATGGACGAGTTTTGAGTTATTCGTATAAACTTCCTTACAATGTCTTCATAATTTAAGGTTGCACTTTGATTTGATAGTGGATTTAGTCAGAATGAATAATAAAGTTTCGTTTAGTTTTGAATCAATAAAATGAAATACTAATTATTGCATTTTTTATTATCTAAATCCATTTTGTCCCTTGTTAGCTCTATAATTCTCCAATAAATTAATAAAAATTTCTTGATTCTTGATAATATTCATTCTCATGCAAATGAAAAAAATAGAGTGAGTATAAGTAGGGATGACAATATTACTTATGAAGCCCCATATCAAAAGAGACAGGAATGGGGACAAAACCTATCCCCAAGTTGTGAAGGGGCAAGGATGGAAGATATACTCTCCATCCCACCTTAGTCTCTGCCCCAATATACATGTATGTATATATTATAATTTTTATATAAATGTTGTACGATATTAAATTATTGTACTTGTTGAGACCTTTCTTAGCACTATTATTTAAGATTTGGTTTGCATACTTTAGAATATGATTTTGGTTGAAATTTATAGGAAATATCTACATTATTTGTATTTTAAATTGTTATAATTCCAATGTGCATGATTATGAGAAACGAAGAATGGTGTGGATATGAGTGTGTCCCTCCCAACGTGAAATCCTTGAACCTCACCCCGCCTTTCATTAAGCAGGGATCAGAGTGGAATAGGGGCGGGGATAGGGATGGTTTTGAGAGAGGGGATTGGGATGAGAAATAATTCCCTTGCCACACTCCTTCCCGTTATCATCCCTAAGTATAGGTTACTTTATTCAGTGCAAAAGTTACAATACATGTGTCTGGTAGACATAGGCTTGTTTCTTCTTCCTACATATATTTTCTATGACAATATGGATATTATTTACACATCAAATAGTGTTAGCATAAATATTGTGGAGTATTATTTATTTTAAATGTCAGAATAGATAATTATGATAAGCATAAACAAATATTTATTTTAATGCCTAAAATAGATATAAATCAATTATGGCTTTTGATTCTATTTTTTTTAGCATATAGAAATCTCATCTACATCACATACCTAAAAGTAGGCGAATTGGGAGTTTTTCAATTTAACGTAAATATTTAATAGTATAAATAGAACTTTAAGTGTCAATTTCATAGGGATCTTTTCAAGAAACTCCACTTTTGTATGTTAGCGAAGTACTACACAGAATAAGCATTAAATCCTTAATTTTTTTAAGGTATTAGATCTCCTAATTTTAGGCAGCTTTTATAAGTTTCTTCCTGCTCTTTTGAGGAAAATGATATTTTACACATCCAATTTGCTTCACATCGGCATGAGCGATCAAATTAAACATAAAGGTTAAATATGATGAGAGTGGATATTTTCTTCTTGCTCAGGAAACTTATTAATCTTCTAATATCTTAGTTACCACAAGGAGGGCAACTTCCTCTAAGTCAAAGCAACCACTGCAACTGGATAACAAGGCCTAACTAGCCATTGCGTATGTAGCTTCATTGTAATTTTGGGAATCCGGTTCAGAGCAAGGTTCTCTAAATCCTGAAGACAATCTAAAACCAAGAAAAAAAGGAAGGACCGACCGAGCCTCAAGTAGTTTAGTAGAATTTAAAGCCTCCACAATAACCTTCAAATCAAATTCCAGCAGGACCCTCCCTTATCGCCTAGTAGATAATGTTCGTATAGCCAAATGAAGCGCCATCAGTTTGGCCTCCAGGGCACTTGAACTTGACGGACTTCATAGAGAACACAAAGAACATCGACTTGCTCATCTGGGGCCAACCCTCTAAGACCCGCTTTGCCCTCCTAAAAGGCTTCATCTACATTTATCTTTCTCACATCTTCAAGCGGAGTAGTCCAATGCCTCGTAGTCAACTTTTTAATCAAACTTCCCCCCTTGAGGATGCTTTGCTTCGACACTCCAAGTGCTACGATATAAGGGCCTCAATATGCCTAAGGGTACAAGTCCATAGAAGCAAAGGTTTTGGAACTTTAGGCGGCTTCTTGCAGTCCACAATGCTTCCAAAAAAATAGCCACACGACCAATTTCTTTATCTCCCTCCCATGGCTGCACATCTCAATCAGCAACCAAGAAATTAACTCTTAAGATGAAGAGAACCTTATTAAATTGGCTCTGTAGCCCTATCCCCCCACAAACCAAACTGCCATCATAACATCACATTCCCATAGCACGCAAACATGATTCGTGGCCACTCCCATAAGAAAATTTTCCAAAACCTTTCCAATCTATTCATGGAAAAGATGAATATCTTGTGCAACTCTCCACAAACATAACTTGGATCTCTCATGAAGCTTACTCTTCTACAAAAATCACCATAGAATATCATGTTCACCGAACCGACTCCGTTGAGAAGTCTAATAATTGCCTTTGATTGAGAAATCTCCATAGGCAAGTTCTTCTCGATAGATTGATCTACTCTCACCTCTAGAAACATTTTAATGTCCACAATTCTCTCTCCCATATATGAACCAAAAAATTCTACCAAAATAGCTACATTCCACTTGTATGTGGATATAGATTTAGAGAATAGAGGATATTGACAAGTTCGAATGCACGACTAGTAAAACACGATAATTAATAGCCTTTTTAATTTTAGAAAAAAAATATTAGTAGATAGTTAGAACTCACACTCTCTTTTATGTCTATGAAATTTAGGGTTATTTACATGAGCCTCCCTCTTGGGACCAAAGTTTAGTGTTGGCGATCGTCTTGCCTACGGACTTCTTGCCCTAGAGATGTCGGGAAGGGCTTTATGGCCGCAGATTTTGTGGCGGGACTAGCCTTGTGCAAGGATGGGGTATGATTGTAAGGTGAGCGGTGTGTACATAAGAGGTTCTACAAATTTATGGCCTCTAAGGATGTGACGTGAAGGGATGCAAGGGCAGGAGGTGAAAGTGTGAAAGGACATGGCTGAATGGGTGCTTGACGACTAAGGGCTTTGCAACGAGCTTCTTCAGCAATAAGGGATGCATGAGGCAAGTGAAGCGCTGATAACTTTAAAGTGTAGAAGTGTGGCGATTTTTGTGGCTAGGCAAATACCAAAATTGCCAGTCGCTGACAGTAGCCCGTGGCTCTCACGCACCAACGTGGAGATCCTCCACTTGTAAATATGATGGTGTTTCTAGCCATTTGTAGCTGCTGGGCTTGCTCTATCACTAATGCTCTTATCTATGACAGTTGAGTTTTTGCTCTTGTGTGTCAAAGAACGGATATGTGCTTTTCATCTTATAGGTTTTGTGTTTGGTGGTTTTGTTTGTTTTGAGTCTGTAATAATAACGAAGGTGGTCTCCCCACCTTTTGAGATTATTTGTGGCTTGTTAGATCTGCCTCTTGGAAGTGTCTTTGTTTCCACCAAATTTTTGTTTATGCGGAGTTGTTGGTGGCCTTAGTTTCACTCAATCAATCGAAAGACTGCATTGATTGTAACGATCTTATCGAGATGAGTTTTATACATGCTCACTTATGGGTATACAAAGGAATTTTCATGTTATAGGGTCTCGATATACATTCCACTCCTTAAACTTCATCAAAGTTAACTAATGAAACTTGTAAAAATTCATATGTGCCTTCTTTGGAGTTATAACTTTGATAATTCCATTGCCTATGGCTTTTCATGTACAAATTTCATTTATTTAAGAAAAATTTATAAGAAGTAGTGCTTTTTAGACTTGTTGGTTATAAGTAATTTAATGAATAACCTGCTAGCTTAGGGGGCGTCATGAAATTGGCCTTAATTGAGGGTATGATTTCAAGTACCAAAGGGTCGTTGGCATTTGAATTAATATTTGCATGTTTGTATATTTTGATTTATTGAATGCAGTTTCCTCTTTCAAAAAAAAAAGTCTTTTACCTACCAAGTATATTAGATACCCATCAATATAACTATGAAGCAAGCAAGGATTGAAAAATCGATATTTTTATTGATATTTTCATATAGATTTCTATATTTTGGACGTATTGATATGGAAATAAGGGTGTCATATTCTTTCTACAAAATATCCATAAATTTCTGTGAAAATATCCGTAGATATGGATATTTTGACAAAAATATCAATTTTCGTAAAAACTATAGTATTAAATGTCAAAATATCAAGAAATTTTATGAAAATTTTTTCAGAAGTATTGGCAAAATATTTGTGTTTCATATTTATTTTTTTTTTCACTTTAAAATGTTATAAAATTCATGTCCTTTCATTCACTTTTTTATATAATCCTTTATAAATTTACTTTTTAATGCTATAAAATTCATATTTTTTTCCATTTACTCAATATAGTTTGTAGATTTTTGAATCATGATGAATGTTATATAATAAGGTGGCCAAATTTGGAGGGTGATAACTGAAAAAGAACTAGAGAAGTATAGAAATTAGTATTATTTTGTACTTCTTAGTGACAGGATTAACTTACAATTTGTTGTGCATGGATGAATTATATAAGAAACTATTCAAACTCTGCATCTTATATCAATATTGTCTAAAAATAAAAAAAGGTATTCAAAATACCTTTGAAAATTCTAAAAGCACTTTTTAATGTTAATGTTTTTTTATCTTGTATGAAATACTTATATTATGTGTTGCACACTTAATTTTTGGTTAAGAGTTTCACCTAAATTATGTATTATCGACACTTGTAGAGTTTCTTAAAATCTCATTTAAAAATAAAGTGTTTTTAAGATTATTTTCTGTATTTTATGTTAACTTTCATCGATATCGATATTTCCATAATATTTCTTTCAAATTTAAGTACTTGTTATAAAAACTAAATATAAAGACAAAGTAAGAGAATTTAGAGGGAGAAAATAAAGAGAGAAAGTATATTAATGTATATTGATCTCTTAATCTTAGATACAAAATGGGCAAGAGAATAGGGTATTTATAGGAAAATTTTCGTGTGCTATAGTGCCTGCTATAGTTACCGTAATTGCTACAATACCATAGATTGCTATAGTAATCACAGTCGTTATTGCTATAGTAACTCTTTCGAACTTGACTTTACTATTTATGCTGATGTCATCTCTTACCTCAACAAGAGATATATAGATCTAATCTTGGATACTGATTCTTAGAGGACAGACACAATTGACTATTCATAACACTCCCCCTTGGATGTCTACCATTTATGATGCCTCATTAAAAACCTTAACTAGGGAAAAGCCATTAGGATAAAAACCATAGCGAATGGAAAAGGAGTACATCATTTTTGTAAAGATAATCTGTGATACCTCGTTAAAAACCTTACTAGGAAAATCTTATAGGACAAAGCCATAACAAGTGAAAAAGAGTACAGCTGATGTTGTAGACTCCCCCCTTAAGTTGACATTGGCTATTCTTTACAAATCTCTCAGATGACGTATCCTAATATTGTGCATATGTCGTCTAAAAGTTTATGTGGGAAGTACGTTCATGAAAAGATCTATAGCATTGTCACTTGAACGAGTGTATTAAACATCAATATTTTTATTCTTTTCAAGCTCTTAGGTGAATAAAAAGAATTTTGGAGGTCTATGTTTCATTCTGTCACTCTTGATGTATCCTTCCTTTATCTAAGTGACACATACGTTGTTATCTTCAAATAATACTTTGGATCCTTATTGAGTGGTAATCCATAAGTGGCTTGGATTTATTGAGTCATGGACCTCAACCATATACATTCTCGACTTGCTTCATGGAGTGCGATAACTTCAAAATGATTTGATGAAGTAGCAACCAGTGTTTTGTGACACCCGTTATTCTCCTAACGGGTATTGAGGTAATTAAATTAATTTTTAATGTATAAAAAAAATTGCTTCATTTAAATTTATTTTATAATATTTATTTTTATCTATTTTTAAATTTTCTAAAATTCTCCTATATTTATTTAGTATGATTACTAAAAAGCCTTAGAACTTCTAATAAATCTCAAAAATGTCATATTGGCATTATGTGTGTTAAAGTCTTTAGATGAGACATAAGGATATCTTTTCCAACTACTCTTGACCCTCATTTTCTTTATTTCCTCCGTGACATGCTTTAACATGTCTCCTCTATAATTGTTTCTATCACTTCTCTTCAAAGATTTCATCTTTTCTTCCTTTTTCTTCCACGGTTCCCACACTCTTCTTCTCATTTCTTTGCTGAAGCAAAATACTTAGAGAACTTCTTCAAGGCAGCCATAAAAATCAGCCACCATCACCTCCATTTGAGCAAGAATTTCAGTCATACCGAAGTAAAGGAACCTGTTTTGAAGCCATTTCAAGCTTCCAACTAACCATAATCCGAGGTTAGAATCTTATGAACAAATTTAGTCTTTCATTTATAAATTTTCTTTTATACTAAAGGATTATTCAAATTTGCGTTCTTAAACCTAAGTATATGTTTGTTGCTATTTTGGAGCATATGTATGAAGTCTAAGTGTATATGCCCTAGACAGAAAATTTATATTGTTAAACTTTGTAATACCTCTATGGGCAGTGGTTATTTCTTGAAATTCTAAGATTAAATTAAAATGAATTTTATGAATTGGTTTGCATATTTGAAAAGTAGCATCCTAGGCTTTCTAACGAGCTATCATAAACCTAAATCGGAGTTGTATTTTATTTTCTAAGAATTATTTAATTTTTGTATTGGAAACTAGTAAATCTACCAGTTTGTTATGGTATACCAGCTGCTAACCTGAACCAAGAACCCATCTTTGCTCACCACCTAATTCTTTAATGTCTTGCAACCTTTCCAATATTATCCTAAGTGATTGATGAATCTTATTAGGGACTAAAACATATAGATTACTTGTTCACATTTTATATTGTGTTAAGACAAAAATTGTTTACTGTGGTATTCAAAAGAGATTTATATAAAAGCTTTAATGGCATACTAGTAAGATAAGTTTACACATGATTTATTTATGAATGTAGTTGTATGTTGTGCTTTAGTTTTAATTGTCCTTATGCACGCCTTAGGATCAAGGGAGTATGGAGCTAACGTTAACTGATTCCAGGATTAAAAGATTGTTGATAAGCTTAAAAGGTAGGGATTCTATTACTCATCTTTTGTGAGGTTTTTATAGAATTAAAATTGATTGTTTTGCCGCAATATATATATCTATGTTGAACTGATATTATATGCGTATCACATATGAAACTATGACATGGACTCGTCTTGTATTGTACGGCGAGGAACATAATGAATTGACACATGTTATAAATTGAGAAGCATGGTTAGGAAAATTAACTCTATTAATAATGATTTAATATAGAGAAATTGTGAGACATGAAAAGGGCGACGGTTACGTCCTTGGGCATGAATACCCTAAAAGGTAAAGTAGGGGGAAGGCGATGACGCTTCCTTGGGTTGAAAGTCCCAGAACACACTGTACAGGAATCGATTTGGTGAGGACTCGGGGCTTGATGTCCCCTCACCGGAACACCCTTGGAATGTTTATAGGGTGATCAAGTGCGCCCATTTGGGTTTCGATGAGTTGAGTGATACTCAATTTAACATGGATACCTAGGAACAATGATGATTGTTAATATTTGTATAAATGTGTAATTATGACACTTGGTAATGATTAACTACGGTATCCATAAGATGTGATCATAATAAACCTCACAATCTGGAATATGATGTAACTTACTAACCATGCAGATTTTAATGTGGTAATGATAAAAACCTAAAGGTGGGTAATGGCTTTCTCTACTGAGCATAGTGTTGCTCATACCCTTATGTTTATATCTTTTCAGGACTCACTAAGTGTAAGGTGGCTACGAGAAATATAGTTGAGGAAGTGATGTAACTATATTACATTGGGACTGCTCAATTGTAAAGAATGTTCTTCATGATAATGTAAGCATCAATTGTTACTTTCTGTGACTGTATTATAATGTGTTGAGGGTTAAAATGATGATGACAACAGTTTATATTATTAAATTTAAGGTGCTACATTAAAACTGTGGTTTATTTATCGTTTATATTTTTATTTTTGAGTTGAGAGTTTTCATTTAAGTCCCGGGCAAATTTTATTTTTAAGGTTTTACTTTTATTATTTATTTTTATTTTATCTCATTAAAAACTGTTAACCCCCATATAGGGGCGTTACAGAATTTTTGGTATCAGAGCCTAGGTTCGGTTAACCTAGGGAGTGTAGCACCACTTTAAAAAAATATATTTTTGAGATGGTTTTGAAGCTGAATTTTCATTGTCATCATCAAAATGAACCTTCACTTTGATTTATACAGTCTAGAAGGATGTAACATGGAAAGGCCATAGAATGAAAATATTAATAGTTATATGAGTACAATAATTATATAGAAGGAAAGTATTAATAGTTATGAGGGAATGATAATTATATGGAATGAGTTTATAAGTAGAATGCTTATGAGAGATTCGTATAATATTTGGATCTATAAGCATATTTAATTCGTATAAACGATGAGAAATTCATATAGATACGAGGATTTAAGAGCCTTTTGTCTCGTGAAAAACAATAAGAAATATAAGGCTTGATTTATTGATTTTAAAGTTTGACATAGATATGCCAAATTTTTCGTAATTGATTCAAACCTAAGTAATGATTATGTGTGGATTCGATGGAGCACATAAGTGTCAATGTCTTTTCTTAAAAGTTCTATTTATTTGAGGAATATGATATAAGTTGAGAATCATGGTATTGAATCTTGAAAGAGATAAATGTTAGACTTTTGGTCTGTTGAGACTGTGTAAAGTCTAGAATACATGAATCTCAAAATTGAAATATTTCGTTACATACATTGTATTTAAGTGTATCAGTGAATCTTTTGGTTACCTAAGGTTTTGTTATATGAGGAAATTATATATTGTATAAGTAGAATTGTGGGGATTGTAGATGTTCTTAAGTAGTAACATCAAGTGTCTTTGTTCATTTATATGGTCTACGTTGAAAGACGTAAATCGTATTGATTTCAAGGTTAGTCACATTCTAAACCCTTGGTAGTAATGATGATGAATCCATTGATAGATGTTGAGTATTAGGAATAACATATGGGTGTATGCATTGTTCAATAAGGTTTTGATTAAAACAAAATTATTTGAGTTGCTGGAAGATTATGTTGTTATGAAATGATTTTAAATATCATTCAGGAAGATCTTTGTTGTCGTTAAATTAGATTTGTTGTTCATAGTTAACTTTATCTATAGTGGGCTTTAAATTGGGTTTAAGATTTATACAAATTGGTTTTCAATTTTATGTTTGTTATTTAACTTGTTCTAAATGTGTTAAGGCCCGAAACAACCTGACCATTTTCAACTTAGAACATTTGGGCCTAGTTCAAATCCTAAATCAGTTTGATTCACACTGTCTCTCCCACGTGGTTTCTATACGTGTCATATACAGTGGTTTAATTATTGTTTACAAATACGTTTACTGTGCATAGGAGCTTATTTCTCCGAGTTCACTTTTTCTCTCTTAATTTGTTATTTTCTCTTTAAATCGCAAATCCTCTTCTTTTTCATTAAAAATTCTTCTTTTCCTCCAAAAGAAGAAGGAATTCTAGGATTCTGCAATTTACTATCTTAATTTTTCCTTTCTATTTACTCTTATTTCATCTCATCATGGACCCAAAGTACCAACACCTGAGAAAGTATTTCCCATCACTCTCCCAAAAGATTCTCAGAAAGAAATACAAGGCTAGAATTACTCGGTTGTGGATTCTTATGCGTTTTGGTATCCCTTGTGATGTGAGAATGTTAATAGAGGGGAAAATCCGTCCGAGTGACTTTAGTCAAGATGTCGGTTTACCAGGAACAGGTACCAGTCGAAGTGCAATGAAAAGAAGAGCTCGTGCCATCTTGGTCGCTTGTAACAAATGTGGAAGACAAAATTGTAACGGTAAATGTACTTCACCTGGTTATATGTCTACGAATAGAGAGGATAAAATAAGGTTTTGTAGGGATGGACTTTCAAAGGAAAACTTGGATAGCATCCATCCTCCTCTTCACGGTCACCCTAGTGGATATGTTCAAGGAGCTATTTTTAAACTCTGGCCTAAATTTTATACAGAAAGACAACGCCTCAGGAATATGGTATTTCTAGATCCTGTTTGCCAAGCCATAAGAAAACTGGATGGGGAATAAGTCATCGCTCTATAAAGGTTATTTAGTCTTTACTTATTTGAAGTAGTTTTAGCTGATGTTCAACAGTTTGTGTTTTTCTTTTACTCAGAATATTTGCTTTTGTGTTTGAAATAATTGTGATTATTAGATTGATACAGTAAGTGTTAATATCTTATTTAATTTATGATTTTCTTAAATATATATATAATAAAATATATTATTTTATCAGACACGTTACATACGGTACAGTAATATGTTTGAATTTTGAAAAGCTTATCCAGATATTTCAAGATTTGTGTCTCAAATTTCAAAAGTTCTACAGTATTTGTCGTTTATATTAAATTTCTAGACTTGGTGTATATTTGTCAAAAAGTCTACAGTTGTGTCATGAGGGTCTTCTGTCGAATTGTTCTCAATTGTCAAAAGTTATACAATTAGAGTCTAATCTTTTTCAAAAAGTGAATCAGATTTTCTGTAAACTATCAATCATCTTATCTTACTTTCTTATCCGCACAAGATTTTGTTTAAATCTTTGGATTACCTTTTCATTACCTACTCGTCTATCTCTTTAGCCCTTTTTGTATATTTCTCATCTTTAAAAACTCATGTAGAACCCGAAGTCTAAGTGGAGCAGACATTAAGCAACCACTTCTATAAACCAAATATGTCTACCTCCCAGTCCACGAAGAAAATAAAGAATGTCTGTGTCTTTTGTGGTTCCAGCTTTGGAAAAGATAAAGCTTATTTAGAAGCTGCAAATCACTTAGGGCAAGTCCTAGCACGCAAAAAGATTAACATAATCTATGGGGGTGGTAGTATAAAAATGATGGTAAATATGGCACTAGCAGCTAGGTCTAGCGACGCTACTGATGTAAGAATTTGGCCTCATATTCCAGTTGAAGGAAACCTTTGTAAGGAAGCCATAGGTAAGGGAGAAGGAGTCAGGAGTATCCCTAAAAATTTTAAAGACATAATCTATAATTCTGATGCTTTTATAGCATTACCTGGTGGTCTAGGTACTCTTGAGGAAATATTTATAGTTGCTTGTGGGCAATTGTTGGGCTTTTATTCCAAACCTTTGGGACTGCTGAACGTAAAGGGTTTTTATGACGGTCTTTTAAAATTTCTAGATTACGCTGTGGAAGAAAACATCACTACAGAATCGGAGAGACAAATCTTTGTCACTGCTTCAACAGCTGAGGAATTGATAGATAAAATGCAAATCATACATCCAGAATCCGACACTGCAACATCCAAGCTTGAATGGGAAAGGGAAAGCCGGGAGCGGCCAATTGATTTGAATCTCCATCTGTAATCTTTTTGTTTTATCTTTGGCATGTAGGCATGTGTGTCCGTATTTCGTGTGTTACGAATAACCGTTTGCCTTGTATTCTGTGTTTCTTGTGGTACGTCGTTGTTAAATCTTTTATATTCATTGAGCCTAATGCCGGGATGGCTGGATACGGAGTACTTGATGCTCTCGAAACGCATCCTTCTTAAGGTCCGATCTTTTGTTTATCGATGTTTTTGTATCCTCTAAGCATGCATGATATGGATAGCTGGTATACGGAGTGCCTTGTACTCTCGAAACGTATCCGTATTATGTTTGTAATGTGTAATATTCTGTTAATATTATGTGGAAGTACCAAAGTCAGTTATGGGGATATTCCATATGAAATATGAGTATATTATTTGGATTGAATGTTTGTGTCATGAGGATAGCTGTTTAATGAAAAATATGTCGGGTATGTTTGCAACCAGAGATTTCGTTTAATATCTCTATGAATAAGTTTAATGTATGGTTTTGAATATAAGTGTTTGTGATATATGTTTTATGATTATGTTTTAGTTTATTAGTTGAGGTATGAAATCAAATATATTTGACTTTTCCTTACTCAAAAAGGAAAAGGAACCTAAAGATGAAGTATATAAAATTTCTCTGGCAATCTCCTTAAATGTGATTGTAAATCACAGTCCATGGACAATGAAGGACTGGAATCATGATATGGTCAATATGTAGGCCTGATTAGATTCTTAGACTATTATACGGTGTTATAAGTTGAAACTTGTCAGAAATACTCTCATTGAGGGATTTAGGAGTAAGATTTATTATGCAAGTAAATAAGTGGAGATACGATAACTTAAATTTGGAGGACAAACAACATTAACGGTTTAGACTCAGAATTAGAATCATAGTGGAATCATAATTTTTACTAGTATTGCTAGAATTGAAATTTCGAGGACGAAATTTCTTTAAGGGGGGTAGAGCTGTGACACCCGTTATTCTCCTAACGGGTATTGAGGTAATTAAATTAATTTTTAATGTATAAAAAAAATTGCTTCATTTAAATTTATTTTATAATATTTATTTTTATCTATTTTTAAATTTTCTAAAATTCTCCTATATTTATTTAGTATGATTACTAAAAAGCCTTAGAACTTCTAATAAATCTCAAAAATGTCATATTGGCATTATGTGTGTTAAAGTCTTTAGATGAGACATAAGGATATCTTTTCCAACTACTCTTGACCCTCATTTTCTTTATTTCCTCCGTGACATGCTTTAACATGTCTCCTCTATAATTGTTTCTATCACTTCTCTTCAAAGATTTCATCTTTTCTTCCTTTTTCTTCCACGGTTCCCACACTCTTCTTCTCATTTCTTTGCTGAAGCAAAATACTTAGAGAACTTCTTCAAGGCAGCCATAAAAATCAGCCACCATCACCTCCATTTGAGCAAGAATTTCAGTCATACCGAAGTAAAGGAACCTGTTTTGAAGCCATTTCAAGCTTCCAACTAACCATAATCCGAGGTTAGAATCTTATGAACAAATTTAGTCTTTCATTTATAAATTTTCTTTTATACTAAAGGATTATTCAAATTTGCGTTCTTAAACCTAAGTATATGTTTGTTGCTATTTTGGAGCATATGTATGAAGTCTAAGTGTATATGCCCTAGACAGAAAATTTATATTGTTAAACTTTGTAATACCTCTATGGGCAGTGGTTATTTCTTGAAATTCTAAGATTAAATTAAAATGAATTTTATGAATTGGTTTGCATATTTGAAAAGTAGCATCCTAGGCTTTCTAACGAGCTATCATAAACCTAAATCGGAGTTGTATTTTATTTTCTAAGAATTATTTAATTTTTGTATTGGAAACTAGTAAATCTACCAGTTTGTTATGGTATACCAGCTGCTAACCTGAACCAAGAACCCATCTTTGCTCACCACCTAATTCTTTAATGTCTTGCAACCTTTCCAATATTATCCTAAGTGATTGATGAATCTTATTAGGGACTAAAACATATAGATTACTTGTTCACATTTTATATTGTGTTAAGACAAAAATTGTTTACTGTGGTATTCAAAAGAGATTTATATAAAAGCTTTAATGGCATACTAGTAAGATAAGTTTACACATGATTTATTTATGAATGTAGTTGTATGTTGTGCTTTAGTTTTAATTGTCCTTATGCACGCCTTAGGATCAAGGGAGTATGGAGCTAACGTTAACTGATTCCAGGATTAAAAGATTGTTGATAAGCTTAAAAGGTAGGGATTCTATTACTCATCTTTTGTGAGGTTTTTATAGAATTAAAATTGATTGTTTTGCCGCAATATATATATATCTATGTTGAACTGATATTATATGCGTATCACATATGAAACTATGACATGGACTCGTCTTGTATTGTACGGCGAGGAACATAATGAATTGACACATGTTATAAATTGAGAAGCATGGTTAGGAAAATTAACTCTATTAATAATGATTTAATATAGAGAAATTGTGAGACATGAAAAGGGCGACGGTTACGTCCTTGGGCATGAATACCCTAAAAGGTAAAGTAGGGGGAAGGCGATGACGCTTCCTTGGGTTGAAAGTCCCAGAACACACTGTACAGGAATCGATTTGGTGAGGACTCGGGGCTTGATGTCCCCTCACCGGAACACCCTTGGAATGTTTATAGGGTGATCAAGTGCGCCCATTTGGGTTTCGATGAGTTGAGTGATACTCAATTTAACATGGATACCTAGGAACAATGATGATTGTTAATATTTGTATAAATGTGTAATTATGACACTTGGTAATGATTAACTACGGTATCCATAAGATGTGATCATAATAAACCTCACAATCTGGAATATGATGTAACTTACTAACCATGCAGATTTTAATGTGGTAATGATAAAAACCTAAAGGTGGGTAATGGCTTTCTCTACTGAGCATAGTGTTGCTCATACCCTTATGTTTATATCTTTTCAGGACTCACTAAGTGTAAGGTGGCTACGAGAAATATAGTTGAGGAAGTGATGTAACTATATTACATTGGGACTGCTCAATTGTAAAGAATGTTCTTCATGATAATGTAAGCATCAATTGTTACTTTCTGTGACTGTATTATAATGTGTTGAGGGTTAAAATGATGATGACAACAGTTTATATTATTAAATTTAAGGTGCTACATTAAAACTGTGGTTTATTTATCGTTTATATTTTTATTTTTGAGTTGAGAGTTTTCATTTAAGTCCCGGGCAAATTTTATTTTTAAGGTTTTACTTTTATTATTTATTTTTATTTTATCTCATTAAAAACTGTTAACCCCCATATAGGGGCGTTACATGTTTGCTTTTGTGAATGCCAAGAAATCATAGTACCTCTACTTGTGAATACATATCCAGTCTAAGATTGAGCTTTATGTGGATTTGACAAATAACCAGCATCTGCATAACCAATTAGTCCTTGTTTTGATCCTTTAGGATTAAATAAACCTAAGTCAATTGTTTCTCGAAGATAACAAAATATGTGCTTAATTCTATTCCAATGTCTCCATGTAGAAGTTGAGCTAAATCTTGCTTATAAGTTAATAGCAAAAGCAATATCTAGTCATGTATAATTAGCAAGATACATAAGAGATTTAATTGCACCTAGGTATGGTACTTCAGGACCAATAACCTCTTCGTTATCTTTACCAAGACAGAATTGATTTGTTTCCACATTAAATGATCTGTTTATCATTGGGGTACTTAAAGGATAAGCTTTATCCATATTAAAGCATTTTAAGACCTTTTCAGTATAACTTGATTGATGCAAAAGTATCCCACTTTGTAAATGCTTAATATGTAAACCAAGACAATACTTGGTTTTTCTAAAGTCTTTCATTTCAAATTCCTCCTTTAAGTATGTCATTATCTTAAGAATTTCTTTATGAGTCCTAATGATGTTTAAATCATCAACATAAACAGCAATAATCACATATGCAGATGTTGTTTTCTTAATAAAACACATGGGCAAATAGGATTATTTTCATATCCTTTCTTTAATAAATATTCACTTAAACGATTATACCACATGAGCCTGAATTGCTTCAACCCATACAATGATCTCTATAACTTTATCGAATACATTTCTTTAGGCTTTGAACTTAATGCTTCTGGCATTTTAAATCCTGAAAATATCACTATCAAGTGATCTGTGCAAGTAAGTTGTAACAATATCCATAAAACGTATTTCTAAATTTTCAGAAACTACTAGGCTAATTAGATATCTAAACGTAATTGCATCCATTCATTACTGGAGAATACGTTTCTTCATAATTGATTCTAGGTCTTTGCGAAAAACCTTGTGCAACAAGTCAAGCTTTGTACCTCACAATCTTGTTTTTTCTCATTACGCTTCCACACAAAGACCTATTTATATCCTACAAGTCTCACAGCTTCAGGTGTGAGAACAATAGGTCTAAAAACTTTATGCTTATTAAGCAAAATTAATTTAGCCTACATAGCGTCTTTCATCTAGCCCAATCGTGACTATTTTTATGCTCAGTAACAGATCTTGGTTCAGGATCCTCACTTTTAATGACACATGCCAGTGAGTAAGAAAATATTTGATCAATATTTTCCATTTTATTTTGATCAGATAGTCCTTATATATTAATTTAATCAATAGAGATCTCATGATTTTTTAAACCTTTTGGGTTTTGGGCAACATCAAGAGTCTCTTGATTTGTCTCATTTTTTTATTTCTTCTAAAACACATTCCTCCATATTTAAACATGATTACCACATTCATTAGACACATCTCAAGTTCTTCATGAATTACCAGACTAATTAAATATTACGTCTACCACAAAAAGAAGATACTCGTGTGTTTGGATTATAGGTCCAAATACTTCTCACTTTGTGAGATAATCCCATTCTACCTAAGTTGTGTTGTATACATTCTGGCCAGTCAATTCTACGTCGAAATTCTTCGAAGAATTTTTGTTCAAGACACTCACTTTTGTTGATTATATCAAGCACTTCATAGGCAAGCATGTTGTCGACAACAATTTTCTAGCAGTTCCATCATTTTCTATACTAACATAATTTATTAAGATCTCAACATTTTCAATGTTTTCAGGTACCTGGACCACTTTTAGGGTCTTATCTTTATTTTTGTCAGTCTGGCAATATGGCCTCCTTAGGAGAACCATTCTTTTCAAGAGTGCCAGTATCTTTTTCTTTTCCGCGAAATTTCACCTTTGGAATTGATTGATCTATCACGCTTTAGGTGTGCCTTAGACTCATGTGTTGCTACATTTTCATTTTGCCAAACGGGGACATAAAAATGAGCTGGAATATTAGCAGCTGATATTTGACCCAATCACTTTCTTTAAATGCATCTATCAATTTATAACATGTTGCAGATTAATTAGTGCGAGGATCAAAATCATGATGCATTTCATGAAATTTCATTTCTATTTTTCCAACTCTTTTTTTCCTCCCCCTAATGGTGGGAAAATTATTTCATCAAATTGACAATCGGCAAGTCTCGCCATGTAAATATAACCCTCCACGGGTTCAATATATAGAAGGGATTCAAACCCGGGTTCAATATATAGAAGGGATTCAAACCCAACATAATTCCAGGATTCAAACCCAACATAATTCCCAATCTTTTTTGGTGCGTTGTGGTGGAGCAATTAGTATATATACCACACAACAAAAATTATTAGATGGGATATATTTGGTTATTGACCAAATGTTAATTGTAATATGAGGTATTTATAATAAGCATTTGGTCTAATGCAATAAGTAAGAATATACGACCCATTTGTACATGCTATAAAATTAATATATGAGAATATTTATTTGACTACATATGTGCGTGTTCAATCACATATATAAATGTAATGCAACCTCAAAATATAATACCTACCTATGCATAAAGTATCACAACATATTTTATTCACAACAATCAATAATCAATGTGATGCACGTATTAGTCATAATGAAAATGAGTTTATGATTTTTCATTATTAATGAAAATCTCATGAAAGAGCAAATAATAGAATTTCTTCATTAACTTTGTATTAGGATTTATTATTAGGATAATTCATATCAAACCTTATACAAACATAAATGATAGGAATAACATCTTAAATATCTTATTGTACATAAGACAATGCAAAATCCAACAAACATGAAGAACAAAACATATATCATGTCATAAAAATATTGTTTAATATGTAGTAATAGTATCTAATTATCACCAATATCTCCTTCAATAAAATCATCAGTAAAATCAAAAGCATCAAGATGAGCTGAATCATTTGTAGTATCAAGGTGTTCAGTAAAATTCACTTCCCTCTCTTTTGTTTTCAGAGATGCTTTATAACATTTGCAAAGATGCTTTGGCGTTCGACAGACCCGAGCCCAATGCCCTTTTGTACCACATCCATGGCAGGAATCATCAGGATTCTGGGAAGAATTTTCACAAACATTTTCCCTTTATCATGCTTCTTTTAGATCGTGTGGTTTTGTGAAGGGTTGTAAAAACCACCTTGACTGCGGCTACAACCACGACCACATCTACGGCCATGACCACGACTGTGATTTTGTCCTCGTCCAAAATTTTTAATACTTACAACATTTGCTTCTAGAAATGCTGCCAAACCTGTAGAACGAGACTGACGATTTTTTTTATCAAAAGCTCATTATTTTTTTCTCTGCTACCAGAAGAAAAGAAATTAGTTCAGAATATTTCTTAAAACTATGCAACCGATATTGTTGCTATAAGGTTATGTGGGTTGCATGAAATGTGAAGTAAGTCTTTTCTAAAATTTCCTCATTAGTAATTTTCTCCCCATAAAACTTCAATTGTGAAACTATTCTAAACATAGTAGAGTTGTAATCACTAACTTTTTTAAAGTATTAGAATCGCAGAGCGTTTCATTCATCATGGGTTGTAAGAAGTATACTTCCTTTTGATGATCAAATCTTTCTTTAAGATCCTTCCATAATGTACTTGGATCTTTCAAAGTGAGATATTCGCATTTTAAACTTTCATCAAAGCATCTATGAAGGAAAATCATCGCTTTTGCTTTACCTTACGATGATGTGGTATTGCCTTCTTTGATTGTCCCCGAGAGACCTATTGACTCAAAATACATTTCTACGTCAAGAATCCAAGGCATATAATTCTTTCTCATGATATCTAATACAATGAATTCAAGCTTTGCAAAGCTTGATAAGGTGATAACTATAAGAAATGTAAAAGTAATTAGAATCATGACTTTATTTATTCAAAGCATAAGTAATACAAGCATTACATGTTATTGAAGTAAATAACAATCATTAAAAAAGGAATAACTATAAGCATTATTGCTACAATAAAAAGTTGAAATTCAATTGGAAACAAATCGGAAATAAGAAGAATAATGATTTGAATGATAAAAGCAATGATAAGAAATATTGTAACTATGTTAAACATTTTGTGAAAACTCTAACTATAGATAATTTCTAGAGAATAGATAAGATATTGAGGAGTATGAGAAGTGATATGTAAGAGTTATGATTTACCAATTATAGAACAAAACTAGTTGTTATTTAGTCGTTTATTATTGTTAGAATGGTGTTATAGCTGTTGGAATAATATAAAGATGGTATTGCCCTTGCTTGGTATTTTGAGAAAAATACAAACCGTATATAGTAATAGTAATATATATATATATATATGAATACATAAACAATAATTAACTATAAAGTTTAAGATAAACAACAGAAAGTTAAAAAATATATAAATGTATATGTGTAGGAATAATAATATAAATATGTCAATCTATTAGGTAAATCTTTCAAATAATATATATACTGAATATGTATAATGGACATGCCAATCTATTATATAAACCTTTCGAAAGATGTATATGTAGAATATGTATAATGGATACGTCAATCTACTAGGTAAACCTTTCAAAGGATGTGTATGCAGAATACGCTTGAGAAATGGCAATAATAATTTTTGTAATCACACCACACTTATAATTAGGCGGCAGAGCCTCCACCTTATAGAGATGGTATTATACATTTATTTACTAGGGGTAGATACCTGAGTTAGAACTAGGACAGTCGTACTGATAACGTGTTATAAAAGCTAAAAAATATAAAGACAAAATAAGTGAATTTAGAGAGAGAAAGTATATTGATCTTTTAATCTTAAATATAGAAATAGGTAAGCAAATGGGTATTTATAGAGAAATTTTCGTGTGCTACGGTGCCTGCTGCAGTAGTCGTAATGCTACAATACCGTAGACTACTACAGTAATCACGGTCGCTATTGCTATAGTAACTCCGTCATATTTGACTTTACTATTTATGCTGATGTCATCGCTTACTTCAACAAAAGATAATATATCTAATCTTGGATATTGATTTTTGATAGACAGACATAATTGATTATTCATAACAGTACCAATATTTTTATAAATATCAATATCTTCATCCTAGAAACAAAAAAAAAAAAAGTACCACAAAAGTTCAAGATGATAACCAACATGCTCACAATGCCAAAAGCATACCAGCAAACGGTGGAGATGGCACTTAAAGCTACAACAGGAATTTCTACTTATTTCAAATTCATCTGTATATTCCATCCCTTTTTACATCATATTTATGTATGCTCTTTTGTGGGTGTCAATAGGATACTGGCCAATCTCCAAAATTGCTCTTCTTAGAAAAATAAAATAATTAAAAATTAATCTCCAATATTGTTGTTTAGCTAAAAAAAAAAAAAAAAAAAAGCAAAAACTATAAAGAGACCTATTAAAACTTCTCATCAACAAGAACTTTTTTTGTCCATCCCATCTAGATTTAACAATGGAAAATAAACAAGTCCATCTTAAGTTTTATGAGCTGATGCACAGCAGATTATCAAAAAACTAAAAAATAAAAATTCTTAAAAAAAAAAAGGAAGATGTGCCCGGCTCCATCCTCAGTCGCTCCATCGCGACTCTCTCAATTTTGGTCATGACAACTTGGCCATGATGCTCAGTTGCTATCGACAAATCGTGAGGTCAAGGTGCCGAACAAAACTGAGATCGCAAACCTCATCACCACTCAGGATGGGTTGCCGTCACGAGGGAGTTTGCGAATGTTGCGACTTGATTGCAACTCTGACTTGAGTACCATCATGACGGGAGGGGATTCCTTCGCACCTTGGGTCTGAGCTCCGATTGCGAGCTCCTGGATCGCGAATGCCGTTTGCCATTTGCTTGGGCTACTCTTCCGTAGCTTGGGTCGTCAAGCCTTGCATCGATCTCCATCGTGGAGGTCGTCGAGCCTCGCGAGCTCGCACTCCGTCGCTGGGTCGCCGCCACCTCGGGGCTCTGCCTAGGTGCCAATTTTTTTTATTTTTTTATTTTTTTCCTTTATTTTTTTGTTAAATTATTAGGTTTTTAATTTTTTTTTAATTTTAATTGTGCAAGGAGTCCATTATAATTAGGTGGAGTTAAAAGTTTTTAAACTATTGGATTATATATAACAAAAATATAACAAATATATATATATATATATATATAAACTCCAAAATTGCTATGTCAATTCAAAATCTCACTCATATACACAAGTGTGCTTACTCATCTTTTTTGTCCTTCAATTATGCTATTAAAACTAAATAGGTAAATTGTTTCATTGGTCCTCAAATTCTTTAGTGGTTAACATTTTGATCCCAATTTTTTTTATTAAACATCCCTGAACTCTTAAAAAGGGTGTAAATGGAACAGAATTGATAAGATATTTCATTTCTTAAAACTCTATACTGAAGCATCCCCCAAAACAAATTCCTTAGACAGCGCCTTGCCGTAGTTGGATGTGACGTATCACATATAAGGTTGAGTCCACTTACATATTGTTCTATAGAAATGTGGAAATATGTAAATATTTTCACAGTTGACATTGATCTTATTTAATGAACAAGTTTTGGAAAGTTGATCAAGGTTAATTAATGCATGGGTTGTTAATCGGTGGAGCTTAAGTTGACTCACTTAACTTGCCTTTGTATATGCTGCCTCTCAAAAGGAGAGAATGGAGGTAAAGAAACCTACGTCAAGCATTGATGGTGAAATGGAGCTGCAGTGAAGCTTGTAATCAGCAAACAGGTTTAAGTGGGTTACACACGAGATTTTTGGGAAATTTTGACAGAAAATTGAACAAATCAAAGGACACCCACATGCTTTTCACCTAAGAGTTTCAATTGGAGTATATAATAAGCAAACACTTAAAAGTAGAAAAATAGATTTGAGTTTTAAAATGACCCCACAAAAAATACTGAAGAATTCATGAAAGAAATGTGGCTAATTATACATACTGTGACATCCATGTCTCTACAACATGCAAGCTAATTAAGCACAAAAAGTAAAACCAAAGATGCCATGAAAAGGCTTGATTTCATCATCATAGTGAAGTATACACTTCCGTAATATGATTAGACATTCACCCCCATTAAGGCAAACTTAGAGTAGCAGAATTTATAGACTATCATAACACACCAACAAACTTAATGTTTTATATATAAGTTCATCCAGCTTTTTACATGCTTACTGGTGCAAAGCCGTGCTGCTCATCCCAAACGCAAACCATGACCGAATTCACGTTCCAGAGACGACATTTGTAGAGACCTCCTCAGACTTGCATTGCTCCTCTTTATCTGCACGAGCTTGTCATAAACACACCATGGGAAGCTAAGATAATGGTCACGATTCATTCCTTCATTGTAATTGCCCCAATAACTAGGATGATATGTGACGTAGTACCAAGCAGAAGCTTTTGCATACACATCATCAGCTCCAGAATCCAAGCTATTACCCTTCTCATTGAACCATGTCCTGGCTTCCTTTCTCAAAGACCTTACAGCCATGTTTATCGAGTCTGCATCCCGTCTCTTCGTGAAAGACTTTGACATCTTCATAATGCTGCCGCCGATTATTTCAGCCTCGGATTTGATCCCATAATAATCAAGCAGATTCCCCAACTTATAATCATAATTGCTTTTGAAGTAGAAAGCATCATCAATGTAGTCCTCAAAGCCATCGAATTCCATGTCGGGGTCATAAAACCTCCTTGCCATATCCCTGGTGAAGGACTGAAGAGAACTAGCATTTGGCGCAAGGTCTTTCACTTCTCGGAATAGCTTTCCAATCACATTGTGCGACTCGTATGTAGGTTTATCAGGTTTTTCCATGAAATCTGGAAAATCTTTGACATATAACTCCTGCGGAATTACAGCTGGTACACCAGTTTTTGGAAAGTCGACAGCGATTGAAAATAGCCTGGCAAGTTCTATGCACGAAGGGCTCATTGCTTTGGAGGGCTCCTTGTCTGCAAAGGCAGTGTGGGCATTGGCAATTATTCCTAAGCTATCGTTAACTATGTAATTTGCAAAGTATTCCTGAACCTCCTGCATTGAAGAAACAAAGTGATTTGTCATCACATGTGCATACATGCCAAAAATCCGAATCCAAGGAAACCGTGTGTTACTAATACAATCTCTCTACGCAATAACAAACCAAATGCACTACATTTACAAGTTAAGCAATATCGTAGTATAAAACACAACCTAAAACGGTAGAACAAAGGTACCCTGAAATGAAACTAAGATGGATAAACTCAAGCAATGATGTGAAGATTAATTTAAAATGAACATGATCTTAACAGATGTCTGAAGCAAGAAGGCACAATCTAAAATAAAAAAGAAAAGGAAAAGGGAGGAAAATCAAAAGCAAAAATGCTCCATGCATGTGATCATGCAGGAGATGGGTACCTCAATTCTGACATCATGATCCAACCTAGTAGTTGGTGCTGGGGTATAATCCATTGGTTGGAATTGCTTCTGAGGAATCAGCTCATCGTCCCAGCAGACAAAATAAATATCTCCATCTAGATCGCTTCCTGAACATTCATTTGGATGAGGCCTGAAAAAGAAGAAAAAAAGGAAGAAAATCATAGAGAATACAGATAAGCAGCATTGAATCCTGCAAATTTATTACATAACACCAATTAAGGCTGTGCAAGTACTAAGAGATAAACCTCACCTTAATCCTTTTTGTGGAAAAACAACACAGTCCACCATATGGTGCAAAGCTGGCACATCAACAGCTGTTAAAACACGAACATCGCCTGGGTGTAAGCAAGGGTTTTTCGCAACCACCACCCGTCCGACGACAATATAATTCTGACCTGAACTAGAGCCACCAAGCATGAAGGAATCTTCAAAGAACCGCCTGTGTCTGATTCCTGAAAATTGCACAAACACCTGCCCATATTCCAAGGTTTTGGTTTCATCCAGACAACCCATCATGGCTCTTCCATCAGGAATAAAGATCCTTGTTTTAGTCCGCAACTCCTGCAACTTTGACGCTCGGAAAGTTTGCAGCATCATCGACAGGAATGGCTCGGCATTAGGCTGATACCCACACAATAGCAGCTCCTTCAGGATGTTAGTAGTCTCACCAGCAGACATCAACTCCAGAGCTTCCTTAGCTCTTAAAGGATCTGTCAAAATAGCATTCAGCTGCTCTACAGCTTCCCTTTGTTTTTTCTCAAAAACTCGATCCTCAACACCAAGAGTAGATAAAAGAGTTATCAACTGGCGGTTCAGATAACAAGGCTGGAACTTGGTATACGCTAACACATCTAGTTTATTAAGGTCAGAATCATACTTTCTCATACTCTCCCTCAAGGATAATTTAGTTTCTGAAGTTGGATCAACAGCCACAACGCCTTTGTATCCACCATACCGGATCTGAAAGGCTGACGGAGTGCAATCTTTGAAGCCACACTTTTTCGCAACTCTCTTAGCAAATGCTGATGATATTTTTCCAATACCATCAGAGAAAACATACTTGACTCCACCCCGTACAACCTCTATATCAGGAATAACTTCTATCTCACTCTCATCAACGGTTGGGCCTTCTGTGGAAGACCCAAAGGATTGACCCAGTCTGGCAGCATACTTTGCCACATTTCTTATACTGCAAAAATCTCCCATCCACTCTCTTATTGTATCAGCACTATGTCCATCAACTGCAGCAAACATCCAAACTGAATTATCGCGTAATTGACTCGATGAGAATGCAAGAAATTCAAATTTCCTATCCCCAATTTCTATCCCATTTCTGAGAACAGAAAGAATCCTTCTGTAGAGTCCAGTTTTCCTATCCTCATTTCGATTAGATGTACGTGGAGATAGATCCGTTGAAAACATTTTCTCTAACTCCTCATCAACAAATGAAACACGAACAAAGTGGTCGATGTAATCAATGTACTTGCGTAAAACGCGATTAGAGACATTAACCTCTGGGCCACAAAAGTATACTTTGGATGGTGTTACTTGGACCCTGCGTACATATACCAATCCAGAATCCAGGGCTATTGCCGGTGGTTTCGGAGGCCTCCTTGCTGTAAGGTACTTCCTGTATTGCTCATTAAGCCACATTGAAGGTTCATAGGGGCATTCTTTTAGATTGTACAGTTTCTCAAGTGCATAATTTATACACTCGACATCTCTGATTCTCCGTGGATCAACCAACCGATAAAAATCAATATCAAGTGTTGGTCCTGAAAGGCAACCATTTTGAAGTAGCAAATTTATTTTGAACACTATTTCAAATGGCAAATCAAGGCCCAAAGGAGGACCAACAACCGGAACTAGATCCAGGTTGCGAGAGAAAGGACTACCACTCTCCAAGATAAATCTCTCTTCACTCTCTTTATAATAAGCAAAGTTTTCTCGGAAGTTCGGAAGTTCAACCCCATTAGGCAGCTCCAAATACAGGGCAGAAGAATGACCAATGCCACATGATGGAGTGAAATCAGTAGCCCGGACCCATTGGTCGTCAGGAGTATCCTTAAAATAGTTGAAGAGAGGGTTTTCATAGATATCGAGTGATGCACGCACTTCTTTCTCATAAATCCGAGGAGCACCAAGCAACTAACAATGCACGAGACAAAATACAGTTAGAATCTGTTTTAAACAGTAGGTAAAAAGAACAAGAATATTAAGATTAAGAGCTTAAAATCAGAGATGGTACATCTATTTCCCAATTGCACCCCACAGTTTTTGCCTTAAATGTCCATAATTAAACACAACTCATTTGGGAAATGCACCCGTATCCCTTTCCCTAACAACATGCCCACTAAAATCAATCAAGAGCTTATGTTAGCGACAGAAAGTAAATCCTTTCCCAGTTTATCAATTATTGGGACCGATTTATCCATTCATATTGAAAGTACCTTGTTAGTATTTAAAAGATATTACGTCTGGCTTTGAAATCATTTTGTAAAATGTACAAATCTCCATTTTAATGACAAGTAGAGAAAGCTGCATTCTCTCAAGCCCCAAAGGCATTTCAGACTTTCCATAGACCAGAAAATTCGCATAGCATTACATGAAAATTAACTCTGGAAAAGTACAAACTTAAGTAACATCCGCAACGTACAAAAAAAAAATGCTTAGCGATACTAAAAGCGTTAATAGAAGACATTATTGGATCCCAAACAGTGAGGGTGGCAAATAAAGATAAAGCAAGAAACCTGAATCAACAGATACTTGGGAGTTTGACCACGTGGACGATGCAGCTCGATCTGCCAAACATTCTCATATGATAGCTGAAGCCTATAATCCACAGAGTCGTATGTCACATAGAAATTCAATCTTCGGAGTCCAAACCCAAAATCCACAGAAACATTCCTCACTCTCCAGAGAAAAGAAAACTCTTCCCTTGATATCTGACAGCCAAAATACAAAGTTACGTTTTGCAACTTATAGAGTGCTTCTCTCGGCTTTGGCACAATATCATGTTCCATTTCTCGAGCCTTGAGGTATGATCTTCCATACCATAGGCGTTGGTTAGCCATGGCGATAATACGGTCAGCAAATTGGACACTGGTGAACTGCACAATAGCATAGGATCTTGAACTCCCATTCTTGGTTGGTCGAATCTTAATAGCATAAACAGTTCCTCGTCCTGTATGTCCCTCCAGAAATTCCTTCACGCTTTCAGCAGACACGTGTGAAGGGAATCCAGACAAATGTATCGTCTTACCCATCCGAATTAAGTGAATTCCACTGTCCTAGTTACAGCAGACACCCATTGCCGGTATATAAGATGAAAATTTTATTTCCATGGAAATAAATTGCTCATATTAGTTAGTCAAAGCTCAAGCAGAATGTCAACCAAAATATAAATATATATATATATATGTAACATCAATTTGCTCTTGTGATACTTAACACAGCAAAACCTATGAGTTTCTACAAAAGAAAAAAAATGTGAGAAAAGATCAGAGATATGTGTTAGACAAAAACCTACAGAATAGCCCCTAGTCTTTGAACATAAAATATGAGGAAACCAAGTGCTATAGCATTGTGATTGCAACTATGACTTGATACGGACACTTATGGTGGAAAAGATACCCTTCTTTGCTTTCATTATATAAATGAATGCAGTTTCAATGCCCCTTTTTTCTCTTCAAACCTGTTAGAAGTTGCAAATTTAGCTTCCAAAGCAGAAATAATAGCAATTACCCCTTAAATGTCAGAAGTTCAATCTCATATTTTTAGATAAACTGTTTGCACAATCCTAGATCTGCCTATGGGAAATTTGCATTGAAAAGTCACAAACTACAAGAGTAACATTAGTTTGAAAAAATGTACATTTATTTAGGAGTCAGGTAACAAGAAGAACCTGCAAAACTCAGAGATTAGTATTATCACAAGTGAAGTGCAATGATGCGCCTGTTTCCTGTGTTCAGCTTGCTATTAGACTAAAAACTAGTCAGATCCTCCACTATGTTGGTTAACTTTTCATAAAAAAGGTGAAACACAAAGAATGTGGCTCTCTCCATTATCACGTTTCTACATGCCCCAGTTGAGACACGGACCGTTTTTCAAACGTTGAAGAGATCGGTATTCAAGCATTCAACAAACCTGAAAAAAATTAGGCAACAAAAAAAAGCAAAATTGAAATCCTAGACTAAATGGCACATAAAAATAACAAAAGTGAACGTAGTTATATGTATTAATCCAACCAAAAATAATTAATAGCTTTTGTTCTTTTGTTTCTAAAGAAGTGGAGATCGTCCTAAGTAACATCTTTAAGAAGAGTTTTACCCTCCGTTTTGCTTTTTTTAAAACGAAAAAAAAAAAAGTAAAAGAACAGCCAAATAAAAAAATTGAAAAAAAAAAAAGACCTTTGAATCACATGATCAAATTCACAAATTTGTTCAAAACTGGAAAACTGTGAGGAAATGACGAGAAAACATCCTCAACACTGAAACGCCATAGGAATGAAACGACCAAAATGCTAAAAATGATTACACTACAACAAGAGGAAAAAAGCACTAACCCGTCAATGTCCAGATTGCAGAGAAAAGAAACCCACTTCCCAAAACCATGAAAATTTGCAATTTTCCCACAAAGCAAGATCAGAGTAGTAAACACCAAACATATCCAAAAACAAGAGAAACCCCATTAAAAAGGAGAAAATCTACAGACAAAACAACCAAACCCAGTAAAGAAAAGGAACCACACATTTATTTCCAACAATGTACAGAGACAAAAAAGCAGGATTTGATCACAAAAAACTCCAAACAAAACGGCAAAGCAGAGAGAAGAAACTCACCAGAGCGAGTAATCAAGAACCTTAAGCTCCAAGAAAAGGAAAACCCAAGAAGAAGATCACCATAATGCAATGGAACACTATGAGAGTAAGCGTGAGAAAGACAGAGAGGGAGTGTGAGAGTGAGTCTGCAAGTCTTCGATCCCAAGTCAATTCCCTTATGTAATCTTTTTTCTTTCTTTGTTTCTCTTTTGTTTCCTTTCAGCCCGTAGACAATGTGTACAAGGAAGGTCCCTCGTTGGCTCGTTGCCGCTTTTTTGCCTGTGCTGAAATGTGATTAATTCACATGTAAATTACTCTTTTATATTCCTTGACGCAATTTTTCTATTTTTTTAAAAACAAATAACTTCTATTTTCTAGAGAGTATCAGATAAATACATCAAACTATCTCAAAAATTCAGCAAAAAAAAAAACTATTTAAAAAGAAAGAAATTCCATAAACTAAAAAAAGGTAATTCCTCATTTCATCAGTATTCAATTTTAGCTAAAACAATACCGCAAATTTTATGTCTTTTAAAACTGAAATCTTTTTTGCTTTTTTCCTCTTTAATATCCTTCCCGTTTAGGTATTGATTTTTTAAAAAAATTTGATTTAGGAAGTAATTTGATACGTACTTAATATAAATATATATATATATATAAAAGGTGGAGAAGATAATTTTACTCCAACAACAGAGGATGTTGTTTTAATCATAAAATTAGGATATTAATGGTATGATCAACGATTGTTCACGTTAAAAATTTACAACGTGTGACACATAACTACTTACAATCTTAGATAAAACCGCTAAATAGTTAATCTGACGATTAAAATACTTTATCGATAGAGAAATTATTTTCTCTATTGTAAAAATTATCTCTATATATCAGTTGATAAAGACCAAACTAATGGGCTATTTAGAAGAGCAATTAAAACATTAGTTTGGTTTTAAAAATTGTAACATATAAAAGTTTTATATTGTTTACAATACAAATTTATTTTAAACTATTCTTTCAAACATCCTATGAAATTGACTGTGTGAACTTCAAACTTGATAAATTAAATTTTGAGAAAGAAAAAATTAAAAAAAAGTGAAAAAAAAAACTCAAACTCAAGAGACATTTTCTGCTGATATAGAGAGCTGACTTGGGTACGATCTATGTTATCCAATCATCTTTCAGTTCTGGATGCGCTCGAATTCATCCATGAAAGATACGTTTCGGCCTGTTATTGGTTGGACTTCAGTATTTTGACCTTTATTTCCGCGTAAGCTTATGAAGTTTTAACACGTTGTAAGATTTGCTGAATGTGAGTGTAGGGAATTTTATTTACTCTTACTCGGTGGGTTAGAGTGACCGTCTAAGATGGTGAAAAGTACATAAATAATTTTGTAATTTTATAAATAATTCAGTGTTCCTTCTAGTACTTTTATTATATTAATATTTTTTAATTTATCTTTTTATGTTTAGAAACTTTAAAAGTATTTTTTGAATATAAAAAATTTGTTTTTATTTTATCTCTTTAAAGTTTTTTTGATAGAAAAAACATGCAGATAAAACAAAGATACTCTTACAAGGTGTTGGTAAAGTTGACATAGAATCAATCTTTTGGTTTAAAATACGATAGCATGTGAGTGCTTTATATTATAGCAATTTTTTACCTTTTATTCTAGCATGTAAGAGTTTTATACTATTCTCTAACTAAAAAGTTAGTTCTAATCAACTTTGTTAAACACCCTTTTAATTAAGCTGAATTTATTTTCAAAATATAGTTTTTATTAAGAAATTTTTTAAAAAAATATGTTAATATCCAAAAAGTTATAAAACTTTAGATCTTTTCTTTTTAAATTTAATGTTTTATTTTAGGAGTTTTAATGTTTTTAATTTTATGAAATATTTTTCATAACTGTTTAAGGATAATTATATTTTTTTGTCCAATTTTTCTATTTATAGAGGAATGAAATTGAAATAAGTTTATTAAACTCAAAAAATATCTTTATAATTTCTAAAAATAAAGGGACAAATTGAAAAATAGTTAAAACTATAAAGTATAATTATGTAATTAAACATTCTTTTATTTAGGAGTGCAAGTTCTATCATGTTTGAAGCATGCAACATTACTAGGATTCTTTCTTTTTTCTTTATAGAATTGTACTAGAATTCTTTTACCAACGTTGGTGGAGTATTAAAGTACCATATTGTATAATCATATATTAGTACAATATTTCATGTGCCTATTATATTGTATAAGTTAATATGAATGATAAATTAATGCGATATGTCTCGTATTATAGAACTAGTTAAGTGCAATATGCTATGCACGTGGAATAATTTTGTAGATTCTATCCATATGTCAAAATTTTGAATTTTAAAAATTAATTTCTACTTTTCTTATACCGTTTCATATATTAAAAAACATTAAGACAAGATATGATTAAGAAAAATTACCTTTATAAGAACAAATAAGAGAAAAGATTTTTATTGGAAAATAATAATTGAAAGAGTTGCGTCAAAATGTTTAAAAAGAGACACTTGAGAAAAAAAAAATGTTTGAGTAGACTAACTAGAAAAGAATTATAATAATCTATTTTTTAATAAAAACAATTACAAGAAAAAAATATATTTTAAAAGGATAAAGAATGGCATAAAATATTTTAATGATCAAGTTAGAATTTAAACACTATAGCATGTGAGAGCTTTATATTTTAACATATTTTTACTTTATATTGTAGTATGTTAGAGTTTTACTTTTTAGTAGTTGGAATTTTGTTCCAAAACACTCTCAAAAGTATTTTAAAGAAGCACTTTAAAAGAAGAAGAAGAAGAAGAAGAAGAAGAAGAATTAAACTATAAAGGAACCTTTCACAATAAATAAATAAATAATAAAAAATAGTTGAGGGACATTTGAAAAAAAAATATTTTAATTAAACAAAACTAAGAAAAGTATGTATTTCAAAAAGTACCTCAACATGTGCAAATTAGAAAAAAAAAAAGATTTATGAGAAAATAATAGTCGAAGAGATTGCGTGAGAATGTGTTAAAAAAGATGCGTTTGAGACAAAATTACTTTGATCAACCAATTAGGAAAAAAAAAATGTACGCAAACATCACTTTTAATATGATACAAATTACACTAAAAAATTAGTTGGTGACACATTTGTAAAAATCACCTAATAGGAGTAATGGGAACAAACTATTTCAAAAAAATGCATTAAAAAAATTAAATTATAAAGGATCCTTTAACAAAAGGAAAAAAATTAAGGGCACATTTGAAAGAAAATATTTTAATTGAAATAAAGCAAAGAAAGAAGTTTTAAAGAATCATATTGTAAAAAATAAAAAATAAAAAAGTATATAGCAGCTTTCGGGAAAAGTCTAATAGGGTATTTAGAAGAGTAGTTTAAACTATTATTTTAAGTTTGAAAACTGTAGCATGTGAGATCTTTACGCTGTAGCTTTTTATTGTAACATATAAGATATTTATATTATTCATAGTTTAAATCATTCCAAACACTTTATAAAAAGAAAAAGAATGAAAAAAGTTTATAAAAGCAAAAAATAATTAAAAAAAAAGAAAAGAGAACAAAAAGAAGAAGGAAAAAAAGGAGCTGCCACATAACCAAAGTGTAAAAGGTGACTAAAGCTCTCTTGGTTGTTTTATTTAAAAACTTGACGCCACTTTAAACTACAACCGTTTTGAACTTTTTTTTTTTTTTTTACCGTAAAAACCACTTTTGTTTTTGTTTTTTCTTTAAACCAAAGTTTAAATTAATGTTTCCAAACACTAGTTCCTTAATGTCATATTTTATTTTATATCTAAACTTTATATTCTAAACGTCAATTCAAAATTATCGTTTAAACTACGTACGTTTAAAACTACTGGTTTAAATCATAAAATTCAAACCACACAAATTTGAAATCACATACCAAATGGATATAGTCTATTTTTGATGCATTTTATTGTATTATTTTACACTGGGTTCATAGTTCATGTTATAGTTGTAAATAATATAGGATCGGGGTTATGCCAACACCTAGATGAATTAGAACCTATAATTTTTTAAAATTTGAGAGCAAATTAGTATATTAAAAAACTACATTTCGATCCCTTGATTTAAGAAAAATACATTTTGGCCCAGAATTTTTGAAAAAAAAAACTCTTTTGACCCTATAATTTTAAAATTTTATATTTTGTCCACTTAATTTTTATAAAATTATGTTTTGATCCTTTATACAATATGTCATGTACCAAACATCATATTGTAAAGATAATATATCCCAATCCAATAAAATACGATATAATACACACTGCTTAATATAATGAAATATGAGCAATCAAACATAGCCTTTGGATTTTGGAAGAAGAATTCCCCGCTTTGATATTAGGGATATGATTATGTATGAGAATTACATAATTATTTATGAACTTTGACAGTTAGAATTGCAAATTAAACCCATAAAAATGTGAACCTTAAACAAGATATGGTTCCTTACATAACTTGACATGGTTATTTATTTTGATAAGATTACTTGCAAATCGACAAAATGTCAAGATGACACACTATAAAGACCCAATATTCTATTGAGTTAGAGCATATGTGTCTTTTCACCCTCCAAATTATGACGATTAAAAATATGTTAAATAACATTGAATTACCAAATGACATACATATCAAACAATGGGATTAAAATAAGACCATTGGATGAAAAAGGGTCAGATTTGAACAGGAGTAGACTATAGTTTGTTGAGCATTCATGGGTAGAATAACTGTTTACAATAAAAAGCTCTCTATCGATATAATATAAAATAAAAAACAATTATAATATAAATCTCTCAATAGCTATAATGTTTTAAAGTAATATTAGTTCTAACCAAGGTTTCAACCGTAGGTACCAAACAAAGATAATAATTTGAGAACATTTTTAAGATGTGTAGCGGCTAACAAAGTTACATTGAAAAAATATGGGGTCTATGAAGGAAGGTACCAGAAAAACGTGAAATACACATGAGGATGCACTCAAGTTTGGAAAACGAGCACAACATAAATACTTTTTCCCTATTATCATTTTAGGATTATTTTTTCTTCCAAATTGATCTAAAAATGAGATATCCAATATAGTTCACTAGTTCAGTTCAGTTCAATGAAAACGGTTATCATAGTTTGAATTAGTATTTAATAAAACACTTAATTAAAATTTAATTGGCAATTCAAACTAAATTAAATATTCAAACTAAGAACTCAACGCTCATTCTTTGCTCATTTCAACATTTTAAACCAATATTAAATCATGATTCCACTCTTAAACATGTGTATATATAATTTTAAACTATTATTTCTACTTATTTTTTAATTAAATAACATTTTATAATGATTTATATTTAATTAAATAACTTTGCAATTTAAAAGAACTAATATGAACACCTCAAAAGGCTGGTACAATTCTTTTTTTTTTTTTTTTGGGGATAATCTCAAAATGTAAATTATATGAAAAAACCATATTTTTGGCCCACCCTTTCTCACTTACAAATTCTTTCACCTCAACAGCAGGGACCAGTGATCACTCTTTCAAGTACCTCTGATTGTCCGTACATAACAAAAAAGGATTCTCAAAGGTGTGGGCCACGAGCGAAGAAAAGTTGGGATATTGTGAATTTGTGATTGGCTTTCGGATAAAGCTACTTTCAATGCTTTGGAAACTTACGCGGAATGGCTCAATGATCACCCACAACGGGGGAATCCTCGATTCTTTCCTTGTCGTGGAAGGGCTGCGGGATCCACATAAAGTTAAATATATGACTCCAATAATCGTACCTTAATCTATAAAACATGAAAAACTTCCTGGGGAAGGAGTTGGAAGGAGCTATTCAATGTGCTCCACTCTAGCTGAATCCTCTGATTTGCGCGATCATTGATTGCCTAATGCTTAACGTGTTGCCTCCTTCTCAGATTAAAAAAAACGTTAACATTACTCGGCAAAAGAAAACTACAGCGAATAAAAAGCACAAGTTGCTCTATCTTAATACAATTACTTTTTCATTCTAATTCTCCGGCCGTTTTGTTTTCCTTTTGAAAAACTCAGCATTTTTTTTTTATAATATGACCAACACCAATTGGGCCTAGGAGTATTTGTGGACCGTTTGGACGGATTTACTTGTCCAAGCCACCAATGAAACTAAAAAAAAATTTGGTCGTAGTTTCGGCGGTTTAATATATATAACAGAACTAAACCAAATCAAACCGAACCGAAATGCTTATAAGTGGTTTGAGCAGTTTGAGCTTAAAATTATTTCTTTTTAGTATTTAACAAAATTCATAAAATCATCAAAAGTTTACTCATTCAAAGTTTTAATACAAAGCAAAAACTAAAATAAAAAATTACAATAACACAAATCAAAGTTCACATATAATTAAACTAAAAAGTCAAAAATTTAACCAAATAACATAAAACAACATAATTAAATTTCAAACTTGAATTAAAACTTTCCATCGTATCGATAAGCCTCTCCTCCTTCTAACATCCTTAATCGACATCGTAGTGAGTTAGGTTAGCAACAGAAAGAGGCCATGTGACAGTGACATCATAGCAAGTAGGCTGACGGCAGTTTAGAGAGCAGACGTTGGTGCTGGATGAAAGAAGCTAGGGTTTCATTCAATGAGTTATTTTTATTTGTATATGTTGATTTTTTAATTTGATTTTGTTTTTTGATGCTGATGATGAGTGATTATTCTTGATTATTATGTTGATTCTTAGTTGTATAGTTGTGTATGGTGTATAAATCTTATTAGTCATAAAATAATGAGTCTTAGTTTAAAATATATGCTATAAAATAAATTAGATCTTATTATTTTATGAGTATTAGGATTTTTAATCCTGTGAGTAGAAAGGATTTTTCTAGGATCAAATATCAATGGTTGCTTATATGAAGGGTAGCTTCAATGTTTGTAGGAGTAGGCTGACAACCTATGGGAACTACTATTTATTATAAAAATAATGCTGTACGATTTATAAAAAACTAAAACTGATTAGTACTTTGAAAAAAAAAAAAGGTAGAGAGAGAGAGAGATGAGAATGTATCCTTTACCTTGAGGGAGATTTCTATTATGATGCATGCTTTTTATATACAACTACTAGCGATCATTTGAAGCCATTCAGATTCAGATGAACAGTGCTTGATCGATGTGGTATACTGAAATAAAATTGATTGTGTCCACATAAAATTTAATTTAATTCTTTGTGCTTTTTTTTTCTGCCTTTTTTTTAAGTTTGAGAACGGCATATTCAAACCCTATACTTTATAATAGAATTATTGACAAAATTAGGATTTTTGGTAAGACGAGACATGTCTATAGTAGGTATTTAAAAAAAATCAAAAAATAATAATAATTATCTTAACGATTTTTTTTACAAGGTCACCATTGTTTTTTGATTCCAAGAATTATTCCCCATAACAAAAAGAATTTGATAAAAAAAAAAGGTACTTACTAAAATTCAATTAACACATATTTGATAGAATTAATGACATATACTTATAAAGTCTTTGATTGCATAGCACTATCGGGTTTAAGTTTTGTGTTGCTCAATCATTGGTATTTTATAAAGATCAATTTCTACTCTATGTTAGAAAAAAAAAGACCTATTTTTTTAGGAGCAATACAACCAAAAAAAATGATAAAGGGAAACGGAGTAATAAAATGTTATAAATACATTGAAGTGATTATTTGGGTCAGCTAGGGTTTATTTTTTAAAGAAAAGAAGTGATTTGCACCGCCCCCTTCTCTCCTCTTTGGTTGAAGCTCGATGACGATTTATGGCTGATTGTCGGTGCTTCGACTTGGAGGAAGGGGTGGGCTTTGGTTTTGTGGTTTTTTTTTTTTTTTTTAATTTTGATGTGTTAAAGAAGGGATCTGGGGCCAAGGAAGTCTAATGCAGCTCGACAGGCAAGGAAGAAGCAGATTGACCATGATCATGGCAAAGTCAAGACAGGGTTAGAGAGGTGGTACTGGTCCCCACTTGCAGGAATGAATGTATCAGAAGAGGGCTGGCTTCTATTCCTGTTTGGTCCAATGGGGTGTTTTTAGGGCCCTTGACTCTTCTCCAAATCAGATCTTGGTAGGGGAAGGTGGAGGCTTGGTGGTGGCTAATGAGGGGGGACTTTGAAGGCACCTAGAAGAAGGACTCTGACATCATGGTGGATGTTGCTTCTAGTTGGGGCTACCTCATCGACTCAATATCAAAATAGGGTGAAAATTTAAGGATGGGTCTCCTGCTTTAGGAAAGATGCTAGAGGTGAGGGCGATGTTGGATACTGTGGCAATCATTATGGTTAGTGGAAAACACAGAGGCTATGGAGAAGGTTGATTCAAAGCTCTGGACAAAAGCTATGAATACTAAGATGAAGTATATGAAGACTAATTAAGTCTAGGAGCTTATGGACCTTTCTGAAGGAGTAAAATCTATAGAGTGTAAGTGGATCTATAAGAAAAAAAGAGAAACATATGGGAAAGTTGAAACCTATAAGGCTAAACTGGTAGCAATGGAACATAGCAAAAGGAATGGATCGATTATGAGGAAACCTTTTTACCGATAGCCATGCTTAAGTCCATTCGCATTCTCTTGTCCATGGCTGTCACTCTTGATTACAAGATTTGACAAATGGATGTCAAAATGGCCTTTTTGAATGGCTATCTTGATGAAATCATATATATGGTATAGCCAGATGAGTTCAATGCTAAAGGCCAAGAGAATAAGGTATGTAAGCTACTAAAGTCTATTTATGGACTTAACAAGCTTCCCATTCTTGGAACTTAAGGTTTGATCAAGTGATCAAGACTTGCAGCTTCGAACAAAATATGGACGAACCATGTGTCTCTAAACACATTAAGAGTAAGAAGGTGGTTTTTCTACTGCTTTATGTGGATAAAATTCTACTTATTGGCAATGACATTAGGTCATTATCATTGGTTAAATTATGGTTAACTAAGCAATTTGATATAAAAGACTTAAGTAAAGCTAATTATGTTCTGGGTATCCAAATATTTTGAGATAGGAAAAACACAATGATAACTTTATCCCAAACTACCTACATTGATAAAACTCTTGAGAAATATGCAATCCAAAATTCTAAGAAAGGTGGAAAACCATCTAGGTTTGGAATTACTCTTTCTCTCCAAAGTCTAATGAAGAAAAAGAATACATAAAAAAGGTGCTTTATACTTCAGTAGTAGGTAGTCTCATATATGTTATGCTTTGCACGTGACCATGCATATGTGATGCGGTGGGGATAGTGAGTCAATTTCAGTCGTATCTAGGACCAAATCATTGGGTTATGGTCAAGCATATTTTTAAGTACCTGAGAAGGACTGGAGGTTATATGCTAGTGTATTTTGGTAAGGATCTAACACCTCTTGGATACACTGATTTAGATTTCCAATCTTGTTTGGATTTGAGAAGATCGACTTTAGGTTTTGTGTTTACTCTAGGAAGAGTCGCCATTGTTTGGAGAAGTATCAAGCAAAATTGCACTTTGGATTCTACGATGGAGCCATAATATGTGGTAGCTAGTGAAGCTTTGAAAGAAGCTGTATGGGTCCGTAATTTCCTTAGGGATTTTAAGGTAGTTCCTGGTATGGATAAGCCGATGTCACTGTATTGTGATAACATTACAGCAATAACTAATGCTAAAGAACTAAGATTTCACAAGAAGAGTAAACATATACATCAAAAGTATTATATGATAAAGACATCATAGTACGTGGAAATGTGGCAATATGTAAGATTGCATCTGAGGACATTATAGCCTATCAGGGCTATAGGGATGTAGAACATATCACATTTACTCACTTAAGGCAAGTGGAGGATTGTTAAACTTGGTGCCCTAAGGATAGGATGATGTAATAAGTTTTTAGAGACATTTAATCAATAAATAGTTTATTATTATTCATATATCAATTGTTGTCCTCTTATGTTTATTTCTGTTGAATATATAATAAGTAAACAAAAAAAAGGTTAAAGACCGTTAATCTAAACCTTTAAGATCATGCATATGATGGACAGATTATGTGAAAGATATGAATCTTAAAGGTAACAATAACGTCCGTACTCGAGAGAATAAAATTGGGTGCTTTATTCATGTTAAGATTGTTATGTTGTCTACATCCCTAACAGGAGATGACTTGTCTTGGTCATTAGAGTGGGACTCTATGAGTATAAATATTGGTATATTGTTACAGGCGACGATATTGGATCGAGACATAAAGTCAAATTGATTTAATTAATAATTCTGTTTGTTTAAATCAATTGTCTTTAGACAATCATATGTGTTATGTCTTAATCCTAGAATGAATTAATAGACTTATATTCTTAACTTGTGTTTTTTGATGTACTAAAGGGTGACATCCTGATTTGATGATGGTACGCATACCAGTATGTTGGAGACATGACTTTTGATTGATATAGACTTGTTATTCATAGATATATAATCCATAGCTTTTTTATAGAGTTACTGATATTCTCTTATAAGCATTATCCTATAGTTAGAAGACTAAAAGCTCGACTATTTGGATACATACGTGTAATCAAATGGTATAATATTTATAAATAGTAAGTTTTCTAATAGTGAGATAATAGAATATAAGATAAAAATAATAGGAAGGTAAAACATAATTTATCTTTAAGCCGATTATGAATATCTTATGGACGTGTTACATGTTATGATATGTCATAAACGATTGGCTTATTGGAGCTTCGTAATTTTATATAATTCGAAAGTGCAGCTCTAAGCTTTTAGTGGAATAGCTTTGAGTTGATAATTATAAAATATATGTATCTAGGATATGTTATTTCATAATTATAGGAGTTTGATTTATATATATTCATCAAGTCTCCTTTGCTAGCTCATGATAATTCTTGCAACGATACAGCATGTTTTCTTCTACATATTGGTGACTTATGTTAATTATTAGATTATTTAAAATTTGATAGATTGGATTTAATAATTCATGTTGGTTTGTTGGTTGAATGGATTTTATGAATTAATTTAAGATAAATAGGTTGAATTATTTGGATATTTTTTATTCATATAAGTTTATCTATATATGACTATTTTAATCATATAAGTTCTCTATTGGGTTATTTGAAATAAAATTGAGGCTCTATAAATTATATTCGGGTGAAATAAGATTGGATTTATCCAATCAGTTCAAATCAAGTGAATCAGATGGTTTTTAAGAGTTTGAATTCAAGTCTAGCTACTAGGCCACAAACTACGGTCAACCGTGTTACAAAGGCGCGATTGATTGCACCTAGATAATCAGCAAAAAGCATGAAGTTTTTATTCAAAAACTGATCCAAACTCAAATTTTGAAGGCGAATCTGATAAAGACTAACCTTAAATCCGACCACTATATAAAAGGAACTATTTTTCATTATTCCTTAGATCATTTGAGAAGTGTTGAGAGAGTATTCTAATGAGAGAAACTCTAAAACTCCTAGAGAGTTATTTTTCAACATCTAGAATCTTAGCTCTTGGTTTTTTCAAGTGTTGGAAGGAGAATCACCAGAGGAATAGCTACATGACGTGCGATCATCCGTATTCCAATCATGAAAAGAGAATAGTAAGGAAGACCAGTTGTTTAAGGCTCTTTCAAAATGTTCTTCTTTAGTAAGTGTTTCTATAGTCTTCGATCTATTAAAGAGGTATGTAAGCTATTTTTTTTTATTAATTTATGTACGTAGCATGTCAAAATTGTTATTTGAAAAAGACTTTGATTTAATTTTTTTTTAATTCTATTGCGTATCGTTTTCCACCCTTGTGGAAGGCTTTAGACCATCGTACACCGAGGTCATAACTTTAGCATTATATGCCATAAATCAAGAAGGCTAGTATGACCTTTTACTTATCATCTCTGATTTACCTTTTTGTTAACTTTCGTGAGCATATAAAATGCTATCATATCTTATGTTATACCTTAGCATATAAACTTTGAACATAGTATCAAGGAGATTGGTACGACATTTTACTTATCATCTTTAATTTACCTTCTTATTCACTTTCATGAGCATATCAAATGCTGACATAGCATGTACAAATATATTGTTAATCATGACTTGAACCTTAAAACATGATGCATAATACATACAAACATTCTTTAAACATAACAATTGCAAACACCCTTGCAAACCATTTCTTGATCTTTAAAACTTATTGCATAACAAATACAAATATAAAGCATATAACTTGAACTTTAAAACATTGTGCATTAACAAAATGCATGCATACTTTAAACATAACTTTTACAAACATATTGCAAAACTTGACTTCATCTTTAATATATTACGCATATCATATGCAAACACACCTTTAAAACAACTTACATAACAGTTGTAAGCACATTTCTAAACATATATAAAACATTTGAAAATCAATTTTTTTATGTTGTAAGTGAGGTCTCAAACTTACGTGGATTATGCCCCAGCGTTCCTATTTCATTTCTTTTCCTTTCATTTGATTAATTGGCTTCTGTGTCCTATTTAAATGACACCCGACTATTAGCTAACATTTCTTATTATTAATCTACTAGATTGATAACCGAAGTTAATCATTAAACGTTCATTCTTTTTTACTTAACTTTTTATCTTTTTCTTAGCTTTGTAACCCATTGGGTTGCCTTTCCCCTTACTTAACTTTATAATCAACCAGGTCACTTGACCTTTCTATTAATTTCAACGTTCCTTAATTAGATTTACTGTCTTACTTGATTGTTTCATTACTTAACATATTACGAAACATTTTCTTTCTTTAAGCATTTTGCTAATTTGAAGTGTTCAACTCTATTTTAGCCATTTTAGGATGTTTTGTAAACTTCATAACTTTACTTAACTTCTCGTTTTTACCTTACTGCTCTATAACTTTCATGTTACAGAAAAATTCTCACTAAGAGCATTTTCTTAAATTCAGCATTTTGAGTCTGTTTTGGTCGTTTATAGAAAATGACATTTTTATCCTTGACGGGTCGTAGAAAACTTTCACAACCCATTTTCAAATGTAACTTTCATTTCTTTACATCCCATAACATTACAAAAAACAAAACAATAGTTCCTTTCGATAAAATCTATTTCATCAAAACTTACAGTTTTCACTCATAACCTGAAAATCTTTGCAATTACGCTCTTAAAGTTTTTTTTATTTTCTTTTTAGGTAAAAAATTTAAATCCTTTTAAAACTTAACATCTATGGTCAGTCACTGCCCACAGTAGTGCAGGAAACTAACATTTTCTTGGTGAAACCCAGTTTCATATTTGGTTTTGGTCCAAAACACAAAAATCTTGACATTTTTGCCCTTAGGGCTGAAGACAACTATCCTATGCCAACAAATTCAGTTTTTAACAAGGATTAAACTTTTCAAAATATTCTTCATCTGAATCAAGCATTTACATAATGTTTTTATTTTATGAATTTTTTTGCTTAAAATCTCGTAAAATTCATACTTACAAATCGAGCAGAATTTTGATAAACTGTCTGTGGTACCTTAATAGTTTCGATAAGTTCTACAACTTTTGTGTTTTAAATTTTTTGAAATTTCAATGTTTTAAAATGGACTTTTCGGCTAATTTTCAAATTTTATGAGTTTTTACAAAACTTTATAAATTAGTCCTTTTAGAATTTTACAAATTTTGTTTACAAAAGTTGTTTCCCTCACTAATTTGGGTATTTTTAAATTTTACTAAGAACATAAATTGGCCTCTAAGGCCCTCAAAAACATTACTTCTTAAAAACTAGTTAAACTTTGTATTTTAACAAAGTTTAACAAACCCTTTCTTTTAAAACTTAAAATCATATTTTATATCATCGAATCTCATCATCATACACTAAAAACACTAAGTAATCACACCTTATTGTTTATATTACATGTCATAGTCTATAAACATTACAACAAGCACTTGTTTTACATATTGAAACATAAACTTTTCAAACTAGGGTTTAGGATTTTACCTAGGGATTTTCAAGCCTTAGTTCCTCCATTGAGATGCTTAAAATTTTTTTCAAAACCCTTGACATAACAATAGCAAAAACCCTCATTAAAACCGGTCCAAATCATAAGTAAAAATCCTAAACACAATAGGGAAAACTTTAGTTTTTACTTTGAAAACTCTTTAATCTTCATTTACTATACTTGTTCTTGCTTCTTTGCATGATTTGGACGCTAGTACGTTGAAAAATATTTGAGGGAACAAGAGGAGGGGCTACCTGTTTTTGGTGAGAAGAAAATGGGGTCTTTTTTTTCTCTCTATTTTCTTTTCTTGACTTTTTGCATGAAAATGAATAGATGGAGACCCAACTTTGATTTGTTTTGTGAATGCACCACCAGTACAATTTTGGAAGGGGTGAGGTGGCCATGTTCTAGCTCAAAGGTGGCACGTAAGTGGGTCCAATCATTATCTTTTTAACAGTCTAAATTTATATTGATAGCATTTTTCTTATACTGTTTTTATATCTCTGATAGTGCTAGCATTCTTTTCTATACTGTGTTTCGTAGCCTACAAGCTTCCATATCATCCACACAGTGTAATTTCTATACTGTTTAATTTTATATAGTATAATTCATACACTGCATAATTTTATTGGCATAATTCTTATGTTGTATAACTTTACCAGTATAATCTTTATACTATATTTTTTTCATTCTGTGTATTTCTCACATCATCCCTTCTTTTTTAAGGCTATAGTATGATTTTAAACCTTCAAAATCTCATTTTCACCTTTATGAAATTTTCTTAAAATTCCCCAAACTATCGCCTAACCAATAGGCTGCTTGGGTAATTCGGCAGGCCAGTTGTGAAGATCAACAAGCCGGCCTGTAAAGATTGACGCACCATCCGAGACGACTAAAATTCTGTCTCTAAAACATTTCATTGACTGGCCGAGCAGGATTTCCAACAGGCCGATCGACATTTCACCGACTAGCCGATTGGCATTTTCAGCAGGCCGGTTGATGGGCATATCTAACAGGCCGATTGGCATATCTAGTTGGTCGGAGCTGAGAAGTAGCATCCGAAATTTCTCAGATGTTACGTAATGAAAGAATATGAACTACTGCATCAGCCAAAGAGCTACTTCAAGGCAAAAAATTGTTGCTTTTAGATCTAGAAGACCCATAATTTGTAACATTTGACATAACGGTTACGAGATAGCACGATTGGAACAAAAAGTAATAAGAGGACATGACTGAAGTCTAGTAATATGCAAAAAGCATATTTATATTGTTGGGTTCAGATGAATACTTATATTCATCGAACTCACCAGGCAAAATATTAGAAAAAAAAAAAATAACTGATGTAGTAAGTGGAAAGGAATGCTTAGTGTCCTATGAGTTCTTGAAGAAGAAACCTATCCAAGAAGGTGACACCAACCACTGCAGGCAACATTATAAGAGGCGGGTAGTTCTCCTGTTGGGGCAGAAAAGAAAGGGAAGAAAAAAAAAAGGAAGTGATCCAGGTAAAAAAAAAAAAAAAATCTAATCTGCTTTACTGTGCCTCTATGTTTTTGCATCTGTAAGAAGCTATATATATATATATATATATATATGCGTGCATAGAGGAAAGAAGCTGACAGCAGCATGATCTTGAAAGGCACTATTATGAATATGGGAAGTAATTTTCTTTCATGAATATGTATATATAATATGCCTTCTTTGAGTCTAACGTGCAAACATATTTGAAATATATATAACCAAATAGTATGTACGAAATACATAAATATACTTACTTATTTCTTTTTTTTTTCTTTTTTTTTTTTTATCATTAGTATTCTTTATTTTTTGCCATCAGCCATTAACTTGGCATAGGATAACATTATCAAACCACCTATGTTGTCACTTAATTAGTAGGAAGTGTTGTTTTTAATGACCTCCTATTCTAACAATATAAGAAAAGTCATTGTAATTGCGATCCCCTATTTTAACAATTGAACTTACAGAAAGAGTTGTTCTAATCTTGACCTCTTGACCGCTTGTTTCTGTTCTGTTTCAGGCCAAAAGCAAGAACCTTAGTGGCCTTACCTTTGAGCCGGCCTTCCCTCAATATTTATTTCTCATTTTCTTATTGAAAATAAGAGTCCTCGAATTGAGAAGAATGCCCTTCAAGAAGATATATTATCTTTGACTAATTTTCAGCTATTTCAGTTTTTTTTTTTCAACATACGCATAGTGTCAATAACGAGTAAAGGTTATGAAAGATCCGGTTTTATTATTTACCAAATTTAATTAATAGTCAGATTAATTACATTTACCAAAGGCAGAGCGTAAGGTAAATTTTATGCAACTTTTAGAAGAATCTATCCAGAGAGCACCACTTTTTTTTCTAGTTCTGCACTTCAGTGTGTAGAGTGTTTTCTTTTAAAACTTTATATGCAACTCTTTAGATGGATCTATTCAGGGAAAACTTCATATGCAACTCTTAGATAAGATCTATCCAGGGAGTACCATTCGTCTTTTAGTTTTGTACGTGTAGAATCTCTACAGTGTGCAGAGTATTTTCTCTCGAAAACCTTACATTTTCTCCTAAAGAATGGGACGACTTTGCTTTGAAAACCTCTGCAAATACCAAACTCTCTAGACGTGCTAAGCACCTTGGGAATTGAGGCTTGTATAGAGCTCCTTCCATCTCAAACTGATCATTCGAAATTCGAAGTCGTATCCTAGGTTGCCACTTTAAAACAACCTCATTTGATCAGATCTTGAGATGATTATCTCAAATATATCTAGACGGTTTTTGTAACGTCCCGAAAATTTATTTAACATTAATGTAATGTAAATGATGAATTAGTGTGCCATAATTAAAGTTTTAACTTTAATTAGATTATTTGGTTGGATTTTTAGTTTTTGGTTGTTTTGTTAAATTGATGTGTTCAAAAGATTTCTTATTGATTTAAAATGATGTTTTGAGTTTTAAAACACAACAATTTGTAAAATGTTAAAAATACTCCGTTTTACAAAACCGTGGGTGGCACATGGTTTTCGCACAGTAAAACCGCCCACCGATTTTCTCTATTTATTTCTCTCTTCTCTCTCTCTCTCTCTTCATTCTCACGGGCTCTCTCTCTCTCTCTTCCCTCTCTCTCTCGGCAGCTCACTCTCTCTCAATCTCTCTCTAAATTTTTGAAAACCGCATTCGAATCCAAGCTTCGGAACAGCAAGGAGGAAGCTCGGGGACGTGATTCGGCGACCGAGAACGCGGATTGAAGCTTCGATTCGAGGTTAGATTCGAAATTTCTAAACTTTTTTCAAAATTTTCGATTTTGTGTGTTTTTGAAATCTAAGTTTGTTTTAGCTTAGAAAACCGTGGATTTGTGTTAAATGAGCTTAGAACAACTAGAATCTAAACCTAGATTGAAGAAAAACGGATTGGATTCAAGATTTTCATTTTTCTCCTCTTTTTCTCATTTTCGGATTTTTGAAGATTTTGAGTTCAAATGTTGTTTAAATGATTCCAAACATGTTTTAGAATGTTTTTCTATCAACTATAGTTATTTTTCATGCCTGGGATTTGAGAAAAACAGGTTGGAATTCAGATTTGGATTTTGGGGATCGAGAAACCCGTGGCTGGGATTTCTGGATTTTCCCAGTTCGGCAGGCCGAAGTTCATGTTCGGCAGGCCGAAGTGATGATCGGCAGGCCGGTGTTCTTCCGACCGGCAGGCCGAATCTGGGGAAATGTTCGGCAGGCCGAACCTTGTTTCCGGCAGGCCGAACTGTACAGTTCGGCAGGCCGAAGCAGGGCGTCCGGCAGGCCGACCGAGGCATGGAAAATTTTGTGATTTTTACCCGATTTCATTGTTTTGAACCCTGATTTAAATCCCAACCTTATAGGATGATTTTAATGATACAAATGGCACACTAGGACATCATGAAATGATTTGGTAACATAGAATGTCTCGAACTAGATATTGATCGACTTAGTTTGTATCTAGGACTGTTCGTGGTTCCGTGGAGCTAACGTATAGCGGATCGGGATTACGGTGTGGGGTACCGGCACGAGTACTGAGGTAGGACTTCTATCCTATTTCTTTGGTAGCCTGGTTTTGAAATGATTTGGCTTTGAAAAGGATTTCTATCAAAATGTTTTCAACGGTTGTTTGAAAATGGTTTTATCGGTTATATTTTCATATACCGTGACATGAAATGAATTTCATAATGAATGTAATTGACAACACTCGGTAATTGGGTTTTGAATGATAATGATAATAAACACATGGGCATGATGCCATATCAGAGATCGGGTCGTGATCGACCTTGGGGGCAGGTCCCGAAACCCAGCTGGGCCACTACGGTGGTGATATCATGGTTTGCCTAGGTAAATGTAAACTGGTGTTTTGATTTGACGAGTAGACTGTTCTGTGTCAGAACGGTTCTACTCAATTTATTTATTTATTTATTCAAGTTTCTTCTTGCATAACTCCTGATAATGCTATGTTTCTTTGCATTAAATTATTTTATAAAACTTAGTCCTACTGAGCCTTTCGCTCACGTTTTATCTGTTTTAAATTCCCCCCCCCCTTCTAGGTGGTTTCCCATTTAGGTTTGGAGAAGATTCTTCGGACCGAACTCAGGAGCAATAGGAGAATTTATTTACATTCTGTATTTATTAATCGAGGCATGTAAGATTTTAACTTCATTTATACTTGGACTGTAATTGTATTTGTGATATTGTCAGATCCATGTGTGTGCACAAGTTGTGGGTTGTGGAACCCATATTCGCGGTTTTTATTCAATTATTGTTATTTGTTTAATGATTTTAAATTCTTTATCAAATGTGGTGGAAAAATCTCTTTATTTCTTGCTTAATTGGATTTTTAAACCCTTAATTTCAATTAAACTTTCCTTTAATTAACCTAAATATTCCGCCACGTCACCTCCCGTACTCCGGGGCGTGACAGAATGGTATCAGAGCTCAAGGTTATGAACCTTGGGAATTGTGCACACATAGGTTTGACAATGAAATACCTCTGACAGTCCAAATTTTGTTTTCAGAAGTGAGAGAATGGCACCTAGACGTCGTTCGACAGCTGACGCTGAGTTCGGAAATGATGAGGGCCTGATGAGGTCTATGATTGCGGCTTTCCGGCAGATGGCAGCCAGGACTAGACCGGAAGACTCCAGTGTTGGTAGTCGGCATGCCTTCTTTAAGGAATTTCGGCGGGCGTCAATTCCGACTTTTGATGGCAATGGGGATCCGCAGTTAGCTGAATATTGGTTGGATTCGATCTTGAAGCATCTTGATACCCTTGGTGTGCCTGAGGAGTATCGTGTGGAGTTTGCGGCGTATAAGCTCGAGGGTGGCGCTAACACCTGGTGGAAACAAACTAAGCGTCTGGAGCGCGGTGGCGATATCGGTTGGGACAAGTTCGAGGATCTGTTCTATGATCGGTATTTTCCGCAGGGATATAGAGATCAGAAAGCAGCTGAGTTTTATAGACTGCAGCAGGGTGATCTTTCAGTTCGGGAGTATGAGGCAAAGTTTAGCGAGTTGGCTAGGTTTGCTCCATCAGCTGTGGCATCGGAGCGCGAGAAATGCATCAAGTTCCAGGAAGGACTCAAGGCTCCTATTCGACGGCAGTTAGTTGCTCTACGGCTTAGGAGTTTCGGAGAGCTTGTGTCGTCGGCGATCTCCGTGGAGAATGATTACGTGCAGTATTGTGAGGATCGAGCCAAGGCTTCAGGAGGACCGCAGAGGAGTGGCAGGAAGAGCACCAGTAGTCGTCCAGCTCCGGGGAAAGGCAAGCAAGGAGGTGCAACCAGTGGCAGTAGCAGTTCGTCTGGCAGCGGGCGCAGCAATCCCTACAGCTTTCATTGTCATTTTTGTCAGCAGCCCGGACACATCAAGAGGAATTGCCCGATCAGGAGTGCTCGTCTTGGATCGCAGACCGGGGAGGATGCCAGTCGTTCGTCTCAGCCTCAGCCTCAGACCCTACCTCCGCCTCCGCAGTACCCGCAGTTGCAGTATCCGCAGTTTTCTCCTCAGCAATTCTCATATCCGGCACGGGGACAGCAGCCGCAGTATTTTCAGCGCAGTGTTCCTCAGTATAGAGCTCCGAGTACAGGTAGTGTGCAGTCATCTCCATCTCAGCAGTATCGGCCGAGTAATGCAGGACCCAGCAATGTCGGTAGAGGAAAAGGGAAGGCGCCAGTGCAGGTTCATGCAATGGCATCTGGAGGGTCAGATTCTCAGATTGGTAACACGGTTGTCGATGGTATGGTTTTGGTTTCTAGATCTCTAGCTCGCGTTTTATTTGATACCGGTGCCTCTCATTCTCTCATTTCGAGTTCTTTTGTACATGCCTTGGGATTAGAAGTAGAAGAGTTTAAGGAACCCCTAGTTATAACTTCTCCCTTGGGGCGGGTGTGTGTGAATTGTATGTGTAAATCTTGTAAAATAAAGATTGGGGATGAGATTTTGAAAAGTGATTTGATTATACTCCCCATGAGTTCCTATGATGTGATTTTAGGGATGGACTGGTTGTCCAGGTATAGTGCAGTTGTGGACTGCCAGCTTAGAAAAGTGACCCTAGTGTCTGATAGTGGGACGGTAATCACTTACCAGGGTGGTGGTGATTGGCTAATGAGTGAGCGTCTCATGAAGTCGTGTTTAGGAGGGCGAAGGAATCTAGATTGTTTTGCTTTTCTTGCCAATCTAGATTGCGAGCCCTATGTTTCGAGTAGTAGTGTAGCGATTCCGGTGGTTGGTGAGTTCGAGGATGTCTTCCCCGACGAGTTATCAGGATTACCACCGCATCGAGAGATTGAGTTTGGTATCGAGTTGTTTCGAGGGACATCACCGATTTCTATGGCACCTTATCGGATGGCGCCAGCAGAAATGAAGGAATTGAGGAGGCAACTTCAGGAGCTTGCTGATAAAGGATATATTCGAAATAGCACATCTCCGTGGGGAGCACCAGTTTTGTTCGCTAAGAAGCACGATGGGACTCTCAGGTTATGTGTGGATTATCGGCAGTTGAATCGTGTTACGGTGAAGAACAAGTATCCTTTGCCTAGGATTGATGAGCTATTTGATCAGTTGGGAGGTTCGCGATACTTCTCGAAGATTGATTTGCGGTCAGGTTATCATCAGCTCAGAATCAAGGAAGAGGATATTCCCAAGACAGCATTTAGGACTCGGTATGGGCACTTCGAGTTTCTGGTTATGTCTTTTGGGTTGACGAATGCTCCGGCAGCTTTTATGGATTTGATGAACAGGATTTTTAGGCCGTATCTGGATCAGTTTGTGATCGTGTTCATCGATGATATTCTTGTGTATTCTAAGACATGGGAGGAGCATGAGCAGCATCTTCGGATCGTGCTTCAGACTTTGCGGGAGCACCAGTTGTATGCTAAGAGGGAAAAGTGTGAGTTCTGGTTGACCGAGGTCAAATTTCTGGGTCATGTCATCTCGGAGCATGGTATTTCAGTGGATCCGTCCAAGATTGAAGCTATATTGGAGTGGGAACGACCAAGGAATGTAGCGGAGATTCGCAGCTTCTTAGGTCTGGCTGGATATTACCGAAAATTTGTAAAGGACTTTTCGAAGATTGCAGCTCCGTTGACGAGATTGATCAGGAAAAACGTTAGGTTTGAGTGGGATGAAGACTGTGAGTCTGCTTTTCAGGAATTGAAGAACCGGTTGACTTCAGCTCCAGTATTAGTTATTCCTAGTAGTGACGAGCCGTATGAGGTTTATGCGGATGCTTCAGGGCGCGGACTTGGATGCGTGTTGATGCAGCATGGACGTGTGGTTGCGTACGGATCGAGACAGCTACGACCTCACGAGCGAAATTATCCTACTCACGATTTAGAGCTTGCAGCGGTGATCTACGCGCTGAAGATTTGGAGATGTTACTTATATGGAGCATCGTTTCAGGTCTTCTCCGATCATAAGAGTTTGAGGCATTTGTTCACTCAGAGGGATCTCAACCTGAGGCAGCGCAGATGGGTGGAGTACATGGAGGATTATGATTTCGCGTTGCAGTATCATCCCGGAAAAGCTAATGTGGTAGCGGACGCGCTTAGCAGGAAGTCTTCAGGGATTCTCGCTTGTTTGATTTTTGAGGACTGGAGCAGGGATGCGACAGTGAGTGAGTATCGGCTACAGTATCATGACGACGGTGATCGAGTTTTGTTGTATCATGTGGAAGCGACTCCAGCTCTTGTTCGGATGGTGAAGCAAGGTCAGTGGCAGGATCGACATTTGCAGGGGATTTGGTCGCGGATTCAGAACGGAGAGCAGTTTGAGGAATGGAGCGTGCATGCAGATGGATCGTTGTACTTCCGGGAGCGTCTTGCAGTTCCAGTTATCGCCGAGGTGACGAAAGCCGTTCTAGATGAAGCTCATAGGTCTCAGTTCGCTATTCATCCGGGGAGCACCAAGATGTATCGTGATTTGAAGAGGCACTATTGGTGGAGAGGCATGAAGAAAGATGTTCGCGAGTACGTGGCCAAGTGTTCGACGTGTCTTCAGGTGAAGGCCGAGCATCAAAAGCCTGCAGGTCAGCTTCAGCCGCTTCCTATTCCAGGTTGGAAATGGGAGCATGTGACGATGGATTTCCTCACAGGTTTGCCGAGGACGGAGCAGCGGCATGATGCAGTTTGGGTTGTGGTCGACAGGTTGACGAAATCGGCGCATTTCATTCCGTTTAGGTCGACGTGTTCGAGGAAGATTCTTGGGGAGTTGTATATGCAGAACATTGTGAGGTTGCATGGAGTTCCTTTGTCCATCACCTCTGATCGAGATACCAGGTTTAATGCTAAGTACTGGAGGAGTTTTCAGGAGGCTTTGGGTACAGATTTGAACTTCAGTACGGCGTTTCATCCTCAGACTGATGGGCAGTCTGAGCGGGTTATTCAGGTTCTCGAGGATATGTTGCGTGCTTGTGCGTTGGACTTCGGCGGGAATTGGAAGCAATATTTGCATTTGGCGGAGTTCGCGTACAACAACAGTTATCAAGCGAGTATCGGTATGGCACCATTTGAGGCATTGTATGGGCGACCGTGTCGGTCACCTGTGTGTTGGGCCGAGCCGGAGGATAGAGTTATTCTTGGGCCAGATGAGATTCGCGACAGCAACGAGAAAGTCGCGGTGATTCGGGATCGATTGAGAGCAGCTCAGAGTCGGCAGAAGAGCTACGCGGATAGGAGACGTAGACCCTTAGAATTCGCGGTTGGAGATTTTGTTCTCTTGAGGGTGTCACCTCGTAAGGGAACTATGCGGTTCGGAGTGAGTGGGAAGCTCGCGCCGAGGTATATTGGGCCGTTCGAGATCACTCAGCGTGTTGGTGTGGTCGCTTATCGGCTTGATCTTCCGCCCGAACTTTCTCATGTGCACGATGTGTTTCATGTGTCTATGCTTAGGAAGTGTCCACCTGGGCAGGATAAGGTAGTATCGTTTCGCGATGTGCAGGTTCAGGAGGATATGACGTACGAAGAAGTGCCGATTCAGATCATCGACCGGAAAGTGATTAGCTTGCGTCGTCGTGAGATACCGTTGGTAAAGGTCGTGTGGCAGCATCACGGGGTTGATGAAGCCACTTGGGAACTAGAGTCGGGTATGCGGGAGTTATATCCGCATTTGTTTTGTTTTTGAGATGAGTTGTAAATTTCGAGGACGAAATTTCTTTTAGGGGTGGAGAGCTGTAACGTCCCGAAAATTTATTTAACATTAATGTAATGTAAATGATGAATTAGTGTGCCATAATTAAAGTTTTAACTTTAATTAGATTATTTGGTTGGATTTTTAGTTTTTGGTTGTTTTGTTAAATTGATGTGTTCAAAAGATTTCTTATTGATTTAAAATGATGTTTTGAGTTTTAAAACACAACAATTTGTAAAATGTTAAAAATACTCCGTTTTACAAAACCGTGGGTGGCACATGGTTTTCGCACAGTAAAACCGCCCACCGATTTTCTCTATTTATTTCTCTCTTCTCTCTCTCTCTCTCTCTTCAGTCTCACGGGCTCTCTCTCTCTCTCTTCCCTCTCTCTCTCGGCAGCTCACTCTCTCTCAATCTCTCTCTAAATTTTTGAAAACCGCATTCGAATCCAAGCTTCGGAACAGCAAGGAGGAAGCTCGGGGACGTGATTCGGCGACCGAGAACGCGGATTGAAGCTTCGATTCGAGGTTAGATTCGAAATTTCTAAACTTTTTTCAAAATTTTCGATTTTGTGTGTTTTTGAAATCTAAGTTTGTTTTAGCTTAGAAAACCGTGGATTTGTGTTAAATGAGCTTAGAACAACTAGAATCTAAACCTAGATTGAAGAAAAACGGATTGGATTCAAGATTTTCATTTTTCTCCTCTTTTTCTCATTTTCGGATTTTTGAAGATTTTGAGTTCAAATGTTGTTTAAATGATTCCAAACATGTTTTAGAATGTTTTTCTATCAACTATAGTTATTTTTCATGCCTGGGATTTGAGAAAAACAGGTTGGAATTCAGATTTGGATTTTGGGGATCGAGAAACCCGTGGCTGGGATTTCTGGATTTTCCCAGTTCGGCAGGCCGAAGTTCATGTTCGGCAGGCCGAAGTGATGATCGGCAGGCCGGTGTTCTTCCGACCGGCAGGCCGAATCTGGGGAAATGTTCGGCAGGCCGAACCTTGTTTCCGGCAGGCCGAACTGTACAGTTCGGCAGGCCGAAGCAGGGCGTCCGGCAGGCCGACCGAGGCATGGAAAATTTTGTGATTTTTACCCGATTTCATTGTTTTGAACCCTGATTTAAATCCCAACCTTATAGGATGATTTTAATGATACAAATGGCACACTAGGACATCATGAAATGATTTGGTAACATAGAATGTCTCGAACTAGATATTGATCGACTTAGTTTGTATCTAGGACTGTTCGTGGTTCCGTGGAGCTAACGTATAGCGGATCGGGATTACGGTGTGGGGTACCGGCACGAGTACTGAGGTAGGACTTCTATCCTATTTCTTTGGTAGCCTGGTTTTGAAATGATTTGGCTTTGAAAAGGATTTCTATCAAAATGTTTTCAACGGTTGTTTGAAAATGGTTTTATCGGTTATATTTTCATATACCGTGACATGAAATGAATTTCATAATGAATGTAATTGACAACACTCGGTAATTGGGTTTTGAATGATAATGATAATAAACACATGGGCATGATGCCATATCAGAGATCGGGTCGTGATCGACCTTGGGGGCAGGTCCCGAAACCCAGCTGGGCCACTACGGTGGTGATATCATGGTTTGCCTAGGTAAATGTAAACTGGTGTTTTGATTTGACGAGTAGACTGTTCTGTGTCAGAACGGTTCTACTCAATTTATTTATTTATTTATTCAAGTTTCTTCTTGCATAACTCTTGATAATGCTATGTTTCTTTGCATTAAATTATTTTATAAAACTTAGTCCTACTGAGCCTTTCGCTCACGTTTTATCTGTTTTAAATTCCCCCCCCCCTTCTAGGTGGTTTCCCATTTGGGTTTGGAGAAGATTCTTCGGACCGAACTCAGGAGCAATAGGAGAATTTATTTACATTCTGTATTTATTAATCGAGGCATGTAAGATTTTAACTTCATTTATACTTGGACTGTAATTGTATTTGTGATATTGTCAGATCCATGTGTGTGCACAAGTTGTGGGTTGTGGAACCCATATTCGCGGTTTTTATTCAATTATTGTTATTTGTTTAATGATTTTAAATTCTTTATCAAATGTGGTGGAAAAATCTCTTTATTTCTTGCTTAATTGGATTTTTAAACCCTTAATTTCAATTAAACTTTCCTTTAATTAACCTAAATATTCCGCCACGTCACCTCCCGTACTCCGGGGCGTGACAGTTTTTGTTATGATTCTTGGATTTAAATATTCTAAAATATTTCCTTCAATCATTCTTGAAGCAAATCACATTCTTCTCCTCTTAAAAAAATCAAAACCGAATCCTTTTCAAATTTTAAGGTTGATTCCAATTTAAATTAAAGCAAATCACAATCTCCTCTTTTTAAAAAAATCAAAACCGAATCCTTTTCAAATTTTAAGGTCGATTCCAATTTAAATTAAGATTTTCTCTTCAAAGCTTTTATCTATTTCTCCAATTTGAATTATAGTTGAACTGCCTTATCATCGGTTTAAACAGTTTCAGAATCACATCTTCAAGGTACCATGTAGAAGTCTTTTGAATTCGAATTTGACTTTCCTTTTTAACATTTGGCAAAAAAAAAAAAAATGCCAACACGTTAATGAAAAACATCAAACCTTAACAGTGACAATCGCAATATGGCGATAGTAGAATGATAATGACAATCAAAAAATGGAAAACAAATGAGGAAAAGAAAAAATAATAGCTTGTTTGGCAAGGTACGGTCCTAACCATTATCTCGGTTATGAACAGTGTAAAGCTTTCACATGCTACAGTAAAAAAAAAAAAAAAATTTTTGCTATAATATAAAACTCTCACATGCTACAGTAAAAACAGTTCTAACCTATGGGTCTAACCATCATTCTAAATACCTTGTAAAATGAATATAAAGCCCCCAAGTACCATAACGACATTGTGGGGAAGAGGGGTAGTCTAAATTGACCTAGTTATTATTTTGTCTTTAAACTTTACAGTGAATGAAGTTAAGCAGTTTGAATTATTCAATGTTTAAACTGTACGTTAAGAGGTAATAGACTCTCAAATCACCAGACTTTTGTTTCTTTTATTCTTTTCTTTTTCTCTCACATATTCACAAGATTATAGTGTGGCAGACATAAGAAATTCATAAACAACAATTGAGAGGAAAAATATTCTGATTAATTTTTTTAAGGAATATTTTGTTGATTTAATGATAGAGAAATAAAGGAAGAACACCATAGGACCATCGTCACACTACTTTATTAGTGTTCCTTGCATGTTTCGAACATTGTGATAAAAAAAAAAGTAATTTTAAAAATCGTACATAATATTCCATTATCGTTGTGTGATAGAAGAGGCGAAGAATATGTAAAGTCTATGATAAAGTTAGGAAATTTCCTGAAAAAGGGGTGGAAGATTAAGGAGAGAGTAACAATTTCTGCAAGGTCAATGAGAAAGTGAGAAAATTTCTTCAAATTTTCACGAGTTAACAATGTAAAAATGCCAACTGTAAATAGATTATTATATATATATATATATATATATATTTTTTTTTTTTTATGAATAAAGGAAGAAATTTTGTCCTCTTGAACAACTAACCATTACGTTAAAGGGCACGATCAGGTTAATAAAGTTTATGACTAGTTGACAAACCACGAAAGAGACAAAACGCTAACGAAAAATGTGTGATCTACTTTCAAAAAAGATATTTAATTCACACGAAACATTTTTTATCAATTGTGATTGTCTCTTCCTTTCTTCAAAGCATTTTAAAAAATGACTTTAAAAAAAATTATTTTAGATAAATAATTTTTTTTACAGCTTTTTTGACATAAAAAAATATATTTTTTAGATATTAAAACAACTTAAATTTTTTTCTTTTTCCTCTTTTGAGGTTTTTTTTTCATTACAATTATTTTTATCTTTTTTTTAAAAAAAATAATTAAAGTAATTTACTTATCTACAAAAATGTATTTTTTTTTGCCAAAAAAAAAATCATTTCGTTAATTAAGATTTTTTTTTTGCCTTTTTGTCAAACTCTTCCCTTTGCTCCATCTCGATGACTTCCAGTAAAAGAAATGTCCAATCTTGACAAGAGACGCGGTCGACGTCAATAATTTTTTTTTATATCTTTTTTTTTGGGTTTTGAAAATCCTTCCTATATATATATATATATATATATTTTTTTTTTTTTTTTGCATAAGCTATTTTTTTTTGCCCTGTGAAAACCTCATTTCCCATTGATTTTATTCCTTTTTTTTTTTTTTTTGCCTTGCCTTTCTTTATTATTGTGTTGCCCTTTCTCAGCCCTTGTTTGTAGTTCTGTTTAACTCCTCTTTTTTTTTTTTTTTTCATTTTTTTTGGGTTGGGAGGCTTAAGGAGGTGGGTTTTGCTGGAACATACTTGATGATATTTAATTCATGAGCGAATTCTTAAGGATGTACTATTGTGATGATGCAGAATTGGATTCTGTTTTTTAAGAGAGAGGGGAAGATGCTGAGAAATTGTTTCGGAGAGAAAGGTCTAACAGACAGAATAAGATACCCGCTTTTTTATTTAATAATTATTCTTCTTTTCAACTTTAGAATTGGACCGTTGATTTAATCCAGCCATCAACATTTCTCTAGAGCACCATGCTGGGAATCCCACATCCTTCCTTTGTTCCTTTGTTCTTTTTCTTTTTATTTTTTATTTTTTATTTTTTATTTTTTTATATCGAACCATGCTTCCGCAGCAAGGGGTGAATTTAGTGCCCAATTTAAATTCTAGACTCTTCCCTAATTTTCAATTATTTATTATTATTATTATTATTATAGGTTTAAGGATTTAGATTCTTCCTGTTATATTATTCATTATTGGCCGTCCTTTATTCCTAGTAGGTTTTCATAATTGTACTCTCCTATCCGCGGACTGTGATGATGAGCTTGAGACCATTGTCAGTATTAAATTTAGTTATGCGATGTTTTCTTTTATCGTAATTGGAATTTTTTTTTTTTTTTTACAAAATATTGCAACTACTTCTTCGTTGCTTAAGTGCTAAAATTTATTACTGCTTTTTCTCAAAAAAAAAAAAAAGTAATATTGCTATTCGATCCAGTTAATGTTGCGATTATGTGCGTTAATTTTTCTTTCAGTTAATTTAAAAAAAAAATTGTATTCTATTAAATAAGTGATGCAACATTTACAGTGTTACAATTTATTAAGTACGTTTGATTTATAATCCAACTTATTAATCAAGTTTGACAATTTAATATTGATTTATTAAAAAAAAAAGAATTTAACATTGATGATATCCAAACACTAGCAGGTTTGATTCCAACAACAAAATCGTTAACTACTTTAGAAAAAATTAAAAAAATTTCGCTTATTAAATACACTTTCTAAGAAACTTGAAAATAATTATTTCGAAACTTAATGACCGCCTGTTTTTGTTATGTTTGCAAGGACCTTAGTGGCCTTACCTCTGAATCGGCCTTAATATTCATTCGATATCTCTAAACTCTCTCTCCTTTTCTCATCTTTTTAAATAGAAAATAAGAGCCCTCGAATTGAGAAGAATGCCCTAACGAGTAAAGGTTATATAAGATCCGGTTTTATTATATACCAAATTTAATTAATAGTTAGATTAATTAAATTTACCAAAGGCAGAATGTAAATAGAAGATACGGGCAAATTTTATTCAACTCTTAGATATAGAGAAAACATCACCTATTTCCCCTGAAGAATTGGAGGATTTTGCTCTAAAAACCTCTGCAAAATCCAAACTCTCTTTGACGTAAGAAACAGCATGGGAATTAAGGTTTATATACACTACTAGAAACTTGAGATTATACAATCCTTATTTAACGGCGTTTTTTCAAAACCCATCATGGTAAGGAGAGGTAAAAGACAAAGAGTACGTCTGAAAATACGAAAACCATTGTGTTAGTAATGCAGGACCTTTTACGACGATTTTTACTAAGAACCGTCTAGTAAGTATAATTTTACATGATGATTTTTTCAAAAAACCGTCATGTAAGATTCATCATTCAGGACAGTTTTTAGTAAAAATCGTTATGTAATCGTATATTTAAATTTTTTTGTCCTCCACCTAAATTTAAGCCAGTGCCAATGCCATTGCCTTCCCTACTTATTTGAAATTTCTTTAACTTAAACCCTCTCTAATTCTCAAACCCCCCTCATTCTCTAACTCCTCCCCCCACGACCCAGCCACCAATGAACCCAACCCTCCTACAACATTCCACCAACTTTGACATTCTTCCATCACTCTCTCCACGACCCCACCATCGTTCGACCCAAACCCCCAACAAACCTGATGTCCTTCGCCGCTGTTTATCCTTGTCCCTCGACTTTCCATCGACTCAACCATTGTTCGACCTCAACCCTTGACATTCCACCAACTCCACCACTGTTGGTAAATGTTAATCCATTTTTATTTTTTTTTTATTTTTGGTTACGTCATTTATTTATTATTTAGTTTTAGTTTCAATTATTTCATTATCTAGTTTTGTTAATTTCAATTTTAATTAGTTTTAGTGTTATTGTTAGTTCTAATCTTATTATTATTTGGTTATTTTAGTGTTATTTAGTTTTAGTTTTAATATTAGTTATATTAATTTGATGTTATTTGCCATTTAGTATGTGTTACTTGTATTTAGTGTTTGAAGGAACTTTGAACAATATTTAGCATTTTGGTGTGAGAACGGTTACTTTCTATGTGTTTGTGATGTCTAAGTATTGTTGTGATGCAGACCACATGTTTGATGAAAAGCTTCTATGGCTGTTTATTTGTGTTTGTGTTTTAGTTAATTAGATTTATTTTCATTATTTTTATTAATTCTTTTTATTTTTGTTTTCTTTTCTTTACCTCACATATGACAATATGGACTCAGACACGAGGAATCCATCAACTCTTCTACAAGCATGAAAAAAGTACATGACTTTACAATGTAAATATATATATGATTTTGTAAAAATTTTATAGTTCAATGTAATTATGTGATTATGAAATCAGGGCATTGTATTAGTGATGAAAGTATAGAACTAGTCATCCTGTGGGAGACTAGAAATTCTAGTGTTTTTTTTAGCTTTAGGCCAATTTTTTCACGACGGTTTTTAGTGAAAACCGCAGTGAAACAAGAGCCTTACACTATGGTTTTCATAAAAAAAAAATTGCCAACACGTTAATTATAAACATCAAACCCTAACAGTGACAATCGCAATATGGCGATAGCAGAATGATAATGACAATCACAAAATGGAAAACAAATGAGGAAAAGCAAAAACGATAAAACTAAGACTAAAATAAAACCCCCAAGTACCATAATGACATTGTGGGGAGGATGGGGTAGTCTAAATTGTCCTAGTTATTTTTTTGTATTTAAACTTTACTATAAATGAAGTTAAGCAGTTTGAATTATTCAATGTTCAAACTATACGTTAGGACCAGACTTTTGTTTCTTTTATTCTTTTCATTTTCTCTCACATATTCACAAGATTATAGTGTGGCAGACATAAGAAATTCATAAACAACAATTGAGAGGAAAAATATTCTGATTAATTTTTTTTAAGGAATATTTTGTTGATTTAATGCTAGAGAAATAAGCGAAGAAAACAATAGGACCATCGTCACGGTACATTATTAGTGTTCCTTGCATGTTTCAAACATTGTGATAAAAAAAAAAAAAAAACTAATTTTAACAATCGTACAAAGTACTCCATGACCGTTGAGTGATAAAAGAGGCCAAGAATATGTAAAGTCTATGATAAAGTTAGGAAATTAGGAGAGAGCAACAATTTCTACAAGGTCAATGTGAGAGTAACTTGAAAATAATTATTTCATTTCCCTCGAAAAAAAAATCATTTCTTTAACTCAACTTAAGCTCCTTACCACAATCATAAATATGTTATATTTCTTGTAGCACAACCAAATACCATATTTTTTTTTTCATAAAAATGTAGAATTAAAGATGAACACAAGAGCTTGTTTCTTTTTTTTTTCACAAAAAAAATTATACACCACAAGGAATTATGCAATTGACGGATGAAAACCTAGGACCATCCGTACGATGACGTAATCTCGTATAAATAGATTTGTTTGCGCTTTTACTCTTGCAAGCCTTTGGTCCTTTAACGTATAAAAACAATTCCCAAATTGTTGACGTGTCAGCTAATCATTAGCTTAACATCCTAAAGTCATTTGGACTAGTAACTGACGTCAACACCTAAAGTCAAAAAACTGCACGTGTCGACACGCTACAAGTCAGAGCTCAATACATTCCAACTAGAATTGGCCACGAAAGCTGAGATGCTACTCAAAGCTGTGCCGCGAAGGAGGGGATCAAAAACCGTTGATTCTAAAGCTTTCGCGCGCCACACAAGGAAAAGACATGGCGAGGGAAGTTGAAAGTGACCAGCAATAGCATGGTTAGCTCTGTGCATTCATGTTTTTGCTCCCTATAAACACTGATCCTGCCACTGCATATACTTCATCACCGCAACATTTTGTGATCTTTCTGAATTCTTAATTCTGAGTATTGAGTTTTTGAGGTTAGTGAGATTCTCTCTCTCACTTCTTGTTTTGAAATGTATACAAGCTTTTAGTCTTTTGCTTTTAGTATATAAGCATTTTGCAATCTTTCTGAGCATTGAGTTTTTCCCCCCATCAATTGTCTCAATTAATGTACTTGAATATGATCACAATTTCAAGCGTTTTCGAGTTTTTTGGATTTGTTTTCTTTGTTGGATTATGCATTTTTTTTTTTTTGCCGATCATAAAGAACATTTCATTTACAGATGCTCTGGGTCGTGGAATTCATCTATTTTACGCTATCTTGATTTTCCTGCATATTACTCGCACAGAATAGCTGTGTACTTCTGTTTTAATTTCATAAAACATGAGTTCATCAATTCAGAATTTTGAATCTAAATTGACCCATTTTCTCTTCCTTAACGAGTAATAGTTGTACTAGATGGTAAACTTTAAACTTCATAGTTGATTTAGTAGGAAATTTATGTACCTGAAACTAGGATTGGAAAATAATTTTCTAAATGGATTATGATGTTTGTTTATATAAAAAAAAAAAAAAAAAATTCCGTATTTTGAAGTTGGATGGCATATGCCTGAATCCTTATCATTTCTGTCTGTTTTCATTATAATTATGTGTGAATTTCCAACTTCCGAACTGTAAAGTCATTATTCTTTCAAGTAATATATAAATGAATTGAGATAAATAAAACTTTTTAGTTGCTTTGTAGTATTGTATAACGAAACAGAGTTTTAACTTATTTTTGCAGCATGGGAAAGGCAATTCAGTTGTACGGATTCTCTTTTGTTGAGGGCTGGGAGGCAGTGAAGACGTTTCTGGAGCTATACAGTGGAGAAGGGACTGTTTGTTCTGTTGAGGTTGGGCAGTACAAGAATGATTCAAGGTTTCATGCCACGGTTCATTTCATAGATTCCGAGAGTGCTGAAATCATAAAATCCTTGGCGGATGAAGGCCTTTGGTATGGCGACTCTTATCTTAAAGCTCGATATTTGAGCACCGAAGTTGTACCAAAACCAGAGGCCTTCCTCTGCAGCATGGATGATGTAACGCTGCACTTCGGATGTCAGGTTTCTAAGGAAAAGTTTTCTGTCCTATGGACAAGAGAGAATGTTTATCTGAAATTTGGAGAGGGGCTGAGAAGGCTCTACTTCTTTTTGTCTCATGATTCTGTTGATTACATGCTAGTGCTCTCCTATGAGAACATTTGGCAGGTTGAGCTCCGCCGAAGGCATGGCGGAACTTCAAAATTTCTACTCCTTCGGGTTTGCTTTTAAAATTAAATACTGTTTGATTTCGCTGATATTCTGGTTGTTCATTAAATTCCATAATTTCTGACTTATATAGCATAACATATGTTTGTTTCCTTCTTTACACCGAATCTTAAAAATTGAATGATGTCTATTTTTTCAGCATAGGCACTAATTTGAATATGAGATTTATAAAGCTCAGGGGTATTACAAGCGCTTAGAAATCTATAGATTTGCGGAGGCAAATATTATGGTGCCAATTTTTCTGATGCAAAATATTTCTGGCCTCGTTTAGAGGGGGAACAAAAAAGAAAGATGTTAAAAAATGCATCCTGCTTTCTTTCTTTTGCTTGAAAATGGTATGTTAAAATATTCTCCGTCTGTTTAATTTAACTAAAATTAAATTATTGCTTTAGGACATGTATTAAATCCTTACACAAAGCTTAATGAGAGTTTCATAGTGAGTTAGTGGCTTCTACTTAAAGTAGCTTAAAAAGCAGGCTTTTCTTCTTCTTTATTATTATTTTTTTTCTCCTGCTCAACATTTTTGCTTCTCAACATATGTAGTATCAGCTTTGTTCCCAATACCTGAAAACCAATGATTTTAGCGCCTTAAAGCTATATACTTTGTTACGAAATTAATGCGATAGAAACAAAGAACAAAAACACACAGAGAATTTACGTGGAAACCCAAAACGAGAAAAAACCATCGGCAGAGGAGAAGAAAATCACTAAACTCGTGAAGATTACAATAGAGGCGTTAGGGAGGCTCAAAATTCGCTAATGATAAAACCCTAATGCAATACATCATATATATATATATAAGTATAGACAAAACCCTATAGGCCTAAGAACAAAAACTAAACGGCCCTAAAAACAACAGTCTGTACCATCACAAATCTCATGAAAAATCTCACTTTTGTTTTTCACCATAATTTATCGCACCGTGACTTTTTTGAGTCGGACCAAACTAAATATAGGTCACCATACCCTAACATACTTGTTTAGCAAAAGCTGTCTTTTTCATGTGAATGTCAAAATAGACACAACGTCTTTTTGTGTGGCATTTAGATGATCTAGCTAATACTTTCATTTACCTCTCTGTTGCTAGTTACTCGGAGCCCCTCGGATTTTTCAAAAACAAGATAGTTGCTGGGAGAGGGATGTTGATTTCACTCCATCTTGTTGCATTGGGCAATCTTCTGCTTTATGCTTGGAAATTCCAAATTGGCGCCAACTTCCAAACCTGCGTGATGGTTTTGTGTACTACAAAGAAGACAAGAGGCATTTCTCTCTACAGCAAGGTTCTCCTTCTTCTTCTTCTAGTTTAGACTTTGTTCCCATGGTGATCCCTCCTAAAGGAATCAACTTGCCATACAAAATCCTGTTCAAAGTAAATTCCTTGGTTCAGCATGGATGTCTTCCTGCAGAAGCACTTGATCTCAAGTTTTTCCGGTTACTCAATCCGAGTAAAATTCCGCTTGAATGTATAGAATGTGCCCTTGAAAAGCTGTATCATTTAAAAGATTGCTGCTACGATCCGCTGAAATGGCTTACTAAGCAATACAGAAAGTACATCACAAGTGGGAAGATTCCTGAAATGCCCACAATTGCTTTAGATGAGGGCTTGGTGTATGTACACCGGGTTCAGATAACTCCAACAAAAGTATACTTCTGCGGCCCTGAGATCAATCTCTCCAATCGCGTCTTACGCAATTATTCTAATGACATTGATAATTTTCTTCGTGTTTCTTTCGTTGATGAGGACTTGGAGAAATTATTCTCATCCGATTTATCTGCACGTGGAAGTTCTAGTGATGGAAGAAGGAGAACACGACTTTATGAGAGGATACTATCTACTCTAATGAATGGCATAGTTATTGGTGACAAGAAGTTTGAGTTTCTTGCATTTTCATCTAGTCAGTTGCGAGAGGGTTCAACTTGGATGTTTGCTTCAAAAGGTGGATTTACTGCTGAAGATATTAGGAAATGGATGGGTGATTTTCGTCACATTAAAAATGTGGCAAAATATGCTGCCAGGCTAGGTCAATCTTTTGGATCTTCCCATGAAACTTTTAGAGTTGAAAGCCATGAAGTTGAGCAAATTCCTGACATAGAAGTTGAAAGGAATGGAAAGATATATTGTTTCTCTGATGGCATTGGCAAAATAGCAAAAGGTTTCGCTAAAGAAGTAGCCAAAAAATGTGGCCTAAACAATTTTACTCCATCAGCCTTTCAAATTCGATACGGTGGCTATAAAGGTGTTGTGGCTGTTGATCCCACATCTTCAATGAAGCTGTCATTGAGAAAAAGCATGTGCAAATACAAGTCAAAGAATAAAAAGCTAGATGTTTTGGCATGGAGCAAGTACCAACCATACTTCCTCAACCGCCAGTTGATTACTCTTTTGTCAACTCTTGGAGTCAGAGATCACGTTTTTGAAAAGAAGCAAAAGGAGGCTGTTAATCGCCTGGATTCCATCTTAACTGATTCTTTAAGAGCACAAGATGCATTGGAGATGATGTTTCAAGGAGAAATCACAAACATTTTGAAGGAGATGCTTATGTGTGGTTATGAGCCAGATGAGGAGCCATTTCTCGCAATGATGCTGCAAACGCTGCATGCATCGAAACTGTTGGAATTGCGGACCAAAACAAGGATACATATTCCAAATGGAAGAGCTATGATGGGATGTTTAGATGAAACAAGGACACTCGAATATGGTCAAGTGTTTGTGTGTTGTTCTCGTCCCCAACTCTTTGATGATTCCTGCATAGTCTTCAACAATTGCAGTTCAAGCTCAGACACGATTGTTGTCAAGGGAAAAGTGGTTGTTGCTAAAAATCCTTGTCTACATCCTGGAGATGTCCAAGTCCTCAAGGCAGTGGATGTGCTAGAATTGCATCACATGGTTGATTGCGTCGTTTTTCCTCAGAAAGGAAAGAGGTAAAAATTGTCATGGTTTCTACTTTGTACACAATGAGCATTCTTGCATGCTATATATATGATTGTATGTCCAATTGAGTTATTTGTCCATTTCCTTCATTTGATCTTAACTGGTTTCGCTTTTCATTTGCTTAGGCCTCATACTGACGAATGTTCAGGAAGTGACTTGGATGGAGATACTTACTCCATCTGTTGGGACCGAGAACTTATTCCTCCTCAGCGCTTTGAACCCATGGATTATACGGCAGCTCCAACAAAAGAATTGGACCATGACGTTGGAATGGAGGTATTACTCAGTTAATCAATAGCTTGATAAAAATACCTAAACCACATTTTTTTCATTGTTGTCTCTGAGAATACTTGTGTCACTAGTATCAAAAGCAGACAAAATACTTTGTTTTCTTGTACAGTAAATCATAACTGCATGATTCTACTTGTGGTCCAGGAAATAACGGAGTACTTTGCAGACTATCTAGTTGACGATAAGTTGGGAATTATTTCGAATGCACATACCGTTTTTGCAGATAGAGAGCCAAAAAAGGCTAGGAGCAAACCATGTATTGAGCTAGCAAGGCTATCCTCAATTGCCGTGGATTATCCAAAAACAGGCGTGACAGTAAAAATCCCACATCATCTGCGTCCCAAAGAGTACCCAGACTTCATGGAGAAGACTGACAAGCCCACCTACAAGTCGGAACGTGTCATCGGGAAGCTCTTTCGACAGGTGAAGGACATTGAAGATCAATCAAGTCCCATAAAGTCTTTCACTAAGGAAGTGGCTAGTGAGTGTTATGACCCTGACATGGAGGTAGATGGATTTGAGGATTACATCGATGATGCTTTTGATCGCAAATCTAATTATGACAACAAGTTGGGGAATCTTATGGATTACTATGGAATCAAGACTGAAGCAGAATTGCTCAGCGGCAATGTCCTTAAAAAGTCAAGGCATTTTGACAAGAAAAGAGACTTGGAATCAGCAAATTATGCTGTGAAGTCATTGATCAAAGAAGCTAGGACTTGGTTCAATAATCAGGGAAGTGACGCAAAGAACGGAAGTGATGATGAATTGGCAAAAAAGGCATCGTCTTGGTACTATGTCACTTACCATCCTCGTTACTGGGGCCGCTACAACAAGGACATGGGTAGAGAGCATTTCCTAAGCTTTGCTTGGTGTGTTTATGACAGACTTGTCATGATCAAGAGGGACAAAGCAAGCATCAGAAGATCTTTGCATCTGTCATCACTGGTGAATCGGTTCAGCTCTGCATTTGATTTTGCCGCTGAAGTTTGAAAACTAATTTGGTGAGCGTCTATGCTCTAGCTGAGCAACTTTAGCACACCGTACTAAAGCATCGTATTATATAATAATATATTAATACGATGTTTGATATGATTATTGTATTGTATAAATTAATACAACTCATTTTCAATATATTATATTGTATTATTTATGTTAGGCCTATAATTTTTGACGGAGTTAAATCTAATATGGGGTTGCGGTTAGACCAGCCTAAAATTGGACTGAAATTCATAATTTTCTAAAATTTGAAGGTAAATTTATATTTTTTAAAATTTCATTTTTGCACTTCAAATTTTTTAAAAGTACATTTTGATCCCATAAGTTTTCAAAATTATATTTTGACCACATATTTCTTAAATTTATATTTTGACCCTATTTTTTTTAAAGAAAATTACATTTGACCCCTCAAACTTTAAAAAAATTACATTTTAACCCTTATACAATATGTTGTGCACTAAACACCGTGTTATACTATGATAATACAACACAATACAATATAATCCAATACACCTTATACAATACAATGTATTACGGTCTACCAAACGTAGCCTTTGAGATTATGAGAAAAGTTTGATGTGTGACTACTAGACAGTATATGTCTTAGCTGGTTGTCATGTTATTAGGACATGTTTGGTGTGTACGATTAGGAGGGGATTGGATTGAATTAAATTTTAATACTTTGATTGGTGAAAAATTTTAAAGGATTAGATTGGATGAGCTCTTATCTCACCCATGCTTGAATCTTTTTTAAAAAGGGATTTGACTATTTCTTGCTAAAGCATGGAATTTAATATAACCTTAGTACACTGTGAAAACTTTCAAGGACTTATCTGCAAAAAAAAATTATAAAATTTAGGTGCAAATTATAATTTTCCAAAAATTAAGGGGTCAAATTGTAATTTTCTCATGATAGAAATATATGAATTATATTTTTTAATTTTAAAAAATTACAATTTGACCCTAGTTTTTAAAAATTTTTACAAAAAGGCCTCTAACCTAATAGCACAACACCAAATATAGGATTTGATTAGCTAAAATTTGATCATATGCTTTCCAATATTTTCCAGTTCAATCCTCTAAGACTATCCTACTTAATGCTGTCTTATCCTACATGGGCCACTAATGTGTTATTAATGTTATTATTTCTGAAACAGGTGAAGAGTATATCTAGCTAGTTTGCCCTGCAGATATTGTAAGAAAATTGCTTGATACATTATTAGTGTTGTTAGTATCTGGGCTTGCTGTGATTTATAATTCTAAGTTTGTAAGTGTTGGTGAATGGTGATTGTAATATTCGATTTGATGGTGATTGTTGCTTCTATTTGTACATGTATGCTTGAGAGTAAAGTTGGCAATGAAAGTTGAGTTTGTTTCTTAGTGTTAAATTCTGGCCATTCACAATTCTATAAAATTCCCTTTTTATCTTTTACTTATTGCAATATCTTGGAAAGTAGGCGTGCACAAAAACCGCCCCGCAACCGCCGGCCGCCCGCGCCTGCGTTCGACCCGTCCAAAAAAAGGGAGTCTGCGGGTTCAACCCGCCAGCCTATATATGTTGGCGGGCGGGTACGGTTTTAAATTTTAGGGGCCCGCCTAATTCTTAAAAAAAAAAAAATCTTAATCTAAACCTCCCCTACTCCTCATTCTTTAAAAAGAAAAAGAACACTTAACTTTGTTCATTATTTCATCTGTAGTATCTTATTATTTTCGAACCCAATGAACAGGTTTTATGGAAGAACAAAAATTCTTGACTTTGTTTATCACTTCATCTGTAGTTGATGTTTCTTGTTGCAATAAATGATTATGTTTCTTAATTTGTTGTGAATATGGTCATTGTCTTTAGGCGTCAAACTTGGTTGTTGTTGGGAATGCTTCATACATTATCATCTTATATTTTCTACAAATTTTCTTTACTTTTTTTTAATAAAAAAGAGCTCAAAAAATTATATTGTACATTAGTGTAGACTCAACCCGCCTGCACCGCCCACACCCCCCGGCCCCCAAACCGAAACGGCCCGCCATTCCACGGGCGACTTATGGGTTGGTTAATCACTAATCCGTCATTTAAAAAAATAAACCCGCACCCGCTCAAAAACCGTCAAACCGCCTGTTGTTCACCCCTATTGGAAAGTACGTCTCTAGTGGCATACACATATTGAAAGGGCTAATAGCTCCGGTGGTCTCCATCGTTTAGCAAAATTGAACATTTTTAACTCTTTTTAATAATTATTTAGCAATCTAATTTTTTTTTGGGGTACAAAAGGATTACTTACGTCAATTTTTGTATGTATTTAATCACATAATTATATATACTAAGGAAGAGACTGAAATCACCATACGTAGCGCTCTGTCTTTCCTACCTTGTCCTTTATTGGGTTCTATTTTCGTCTTGAATTGCTTTTTTGCCCTTGATTTATTCTCTGTTTTAATCCATTTTCTTCTGCTTTTTTTTTTTTTTTGGCTTTTCAGTGAAGAAAAAAAAAAACCCAATTCCTTACATCACTGCCAGCCGCCTCTCCCCCTGTTATTCTTTTTCTTCTTCTTTTGGACACTCATAAACAAAGTCTGATCACTCACTCTTCATTAGACATAGTACAGATCATTGCATATATGTACTTGTCTCTGTAGATGACATACTTGTTACAGGCAACAACGATCGCGCAGTGCATGATCTAATTTCTCAACTGAATGAAAAGTTTGTCCTGAAAGATTTGGGTCCAATCAGTTATTTTCTTGGCACTGAGGTGAATGAAAGTGGTGATGGATTACACTCATCTTAAAGGAAATATATTACAGATCTGCTATGCAAGGCTAAAATGCAATATGCTAAATCAGTAAGTGCACCTATGACTCATGGCTTGAAACTCACTTCTTTTGGTAGTGACCCTGTTGATAATCCTTCCCTTTACAGAAGTATTGTTGGTGCACTACAATATGTCACTCTTACAAGGCCTGAAATAGCCTTTAGTGTCAACAAAGTTTGTCAATTTATGCAAAATCCACTGGAGGTGTGAAACACATCCTCAGATATCTAGCAGGCACTTTAGACCATGGACTTCATTTGAGGAGAGGACAAGCAATAGAATTAACATTGACAAGGTTTGGGGATGCATATTGGGCGTCTGATCTAGAAGATAGAAGGTCAACAACTGGCTATTGTGTCTTTTTAATACCAAATCTTATCTCATGGAATTCAAAGAAGCAAAGTACTGTTTCATGATCATCCATTGAAGCACAATTCAAAAGTCTTGCCAATTTGGTTGTTGAAATCACTTGGATTTAGTCACTACTTGAAAAATTGAAGGTTGCTTGTAATCGTGTGCCCACCATTTGGTGTGATAATCTGAGTAGTACTGTGATGTTAGCTGCTAATCCAGTATTGCATGCTCGAACAAAGCACATAGAACTAGATTTGTATTTTGTGTGAGAAAAGGTACTACAAAAGAAGATTGAGGTCAAACATGTTCCCTCTCAAGATCAACTTGTTGATGTATTCACCAAAGCTATTTCTAGTTCTCATTATCATGTATTTTGCAGTAAACTCACTGTAGAAAAGCTTTCTACACTGAGTTTAAAGGGGGGTGTAAAGAGTATTATGTTAACCGTAATTGTAACAATAGTATTTGTATTGTTGTGAACTGTAGAAAATTAATTGTACAATTGCAAAACTGATTCTGTTGAGAAGTTAGTTATAGAGCAAGTTAGTTACGAAGCATTAAAACCATAAGCTTAGTATTTAAGCTATAAACTGTACAGATTCTTTAATGAATGAGAATAACTCTTTCACTCTTCAATTAGTTTTCTTCCTCTTATCTAATAACTCTTTCACTCTTCAATTAGTTTTCTTCCTCTTATCAGTTTCTTCCTCTTTGTTGATTAAATAACTTTCATATTATGGTATCAGAGCGGACAATTTTTTACGAAGGTTCAAGTTCAAAAGCTTCAATTGCGGATCTTGCAACAATCATAGCTCAAAGGTTTGTTCCAGTTTCTTTCAACCATTCAATTTCTTTAAAATTGGATCAAAACAATTTTCTTGTTTGGCGAAAGCAAGTTCTTGCTACAATTAACGGTCATTGTCATAAAAAATTATTGTATGGATCCACTCCTCCTCTGAAGTTCCAGGTTCGTGGTGATGAGATTCTTGGATGAGTCAACACAGAGTATCTCAACTGGGAGCAGCATGATCAGCTGATTCTTTCATGGCTGCTTGCATTGGATTCCATTCCTCTTCAAACTATTAAATGCGAACTTCTGCACAAATCTGGCAAACATTGGAGTTTTATTTCACACAGCAAATTCGTGCGAAGGTAACTCAGTTCAAACTCTTCTTCAGTCTACGAAGAAAGGTTCTCTTTCCATCCACGAATTTCTTCTCAAAATTCAGCATTATGTCGATCTCTTAGCCCTAGTTGGCCATCGCCTTACTGTTAAAGATCATATAGATGTAATCTTTGAAGGTCTGCCCCTGAATATGAAACCCTAGTTTTAACTGTAAATTCAAGAAATGATCCCTATTCAGTTGAAGAAATTGAGTCTTTACTTCTAGCTCAAGAAGTTAGAATTGAAAAGAATATAAAAAATCTTGATATTGCCTCTGCTAATCTTGCTCATTCTTGTGCCAATATTACCCATTTTGGTACCAATTTCAATTTCAATAAGCAGCTTTTCTCATCTTCGTCGAGTTCTAATGGTTACAATCCAACACCCCCTATTCTTCCTATGGTCGAGGATCTAATTCCTCATTTTCTAATAGCTTTAAAAAAGGAGCTTTTAGAATAAGCTTCGATGATTCTATTGATAATGGCTGAGAGCCTTATATAGATTACAATAATTAATCAAAAAAGGAAAAAAATTCTAAAGAAGGAAACAAAAGACAAAACAACAAAAAATAGTAAATAGCAAAAATAAATATCCTCTAAATCAGGGAAAATAAAAACTCTAATCTACTTTCCAAATATACTATAGTGCCAGCTATCACTTTGACTTTTTAACCTAATATTCCAACACTCCCCCTCAAGCTGGTGAATAGATATCTATCATTCCCAGCTTGTTCACCAAGGTTTCAAATTTTGATTTTGGCATTGCTTTTGTGAGAACATCAGCTTCTTGTTGAGTAGTGGGGACATAGGACAAATCAATCACACCCTCTTCAATTTTTTCTTTGATAAAATGCCTATCAATTTCCACATGCTTGGTTCTATCGTGATGAACAGAATTGTGTGTAATACTTATGGCTGATTTACTATCACTGTATATTCTCATTGGAGTTGTTCCATGAATCTTCAAGTCTTCTAGTAACCTTTTCAACCATAGAAGTTCACACATTCCAAGAGCAACTGCTCTAAATTCAGCTTCAGCACTGCTAAGAGCCACCACAGCCTGCTTCTTGCTTCTCCAAGTCACAAGATTTCCCTAGACCTTAGTACAATACCCTGATGTGGATCGTCTGTCTTCGCATGAACCAGCCCAGTCTGCATCTGTGAAAGCCTCTATATTCTTGTTTTCAGTCTTTTTGAACAAAAGACCTTTTCCCGGACAACCCTTCAGATACTTCAGTATATGATTGACTGTGTCTACGTGTTGTTGGGTTGGATCATGCATATACTGACTCACAGCACTGACTGCAAATGCTATATCAGGTCGGGTCAAGGATAGATAGATAAGCTTTCCAACAAGTCTCTGGTAACTCTCTCTATCCACCAATTTTTCCCTTTTTTCACAATGGTCTTTCCAATTAACTTCGAGAGGAGTAGTGGCTGGCTTGCTCCCAAGTTTTCCTGTTTCTTGTAACAAATCTAAAGTGTATTTTCTCTGGGAAATGAAAATGCCTTTAGTGCTTCTGGCAATTTCCATTCCTAAGAAATATTTGAGACCACCAAGATCCTTAATTTCAAACTCAGAACTCAGCTTCTTTTTCAAACTTTCCGTTTCCTCAGTATCATCTCCGGTTATAATGATATCATCCACATAAACAATTAAAATAGTATTTTTGCCCATGAGAGAATGTTTAATAAACAAAGTATGATCTGACTGACCTTGGGTGTAGCCAAAACTCTTCATTGTGAGAGTAAATTTCTTAAACCAAGCCCTAGGAGACTGTTTAAGTCCATAAAGAGATTTTTTTAACTTACAGACTTTTCCTTCTGAATTTCCTTCAAACCCAGGGGGAATCTTCATATAAATATCTTCATTTAACTCCCCATTGAGAAAAGCATTTTTAACATCCATCTGATGTAGTTCCCAATCCAGATTAGCTGCAAGAGAAAGCAAGACTCTGATGGAATTCAGTTTAGCAACTGGTGCAAACGTTTCTTCATAGTCAATCCCAAACGTCTGGGTATAACCTTGTGCAACCAACCTAGCCTTATAGCGCTCAATGGTACCATCTGCATGATGCTTAACAGTAAACACCCATTTACATCCAACTGGTCGCTTTCCTTTTGGTAATGAAACCACTTCCCATGTTCCATTCTTCACAAGAGCATTCATTTCTTCCATCACTGCTATTCTCCATGTTGGATCCCGTAATGCAACATCTACATTTTTTGGGATTTCAACACTATCCACACAAGCTGTAAAGGCCTGACATCTTGGAGACAATCTTTTATAAGTTAGAAAATTATGAATAGAATGCTTTGTACAAGACCTTACCCCTTTCCTCTGAGCAATGGGTATATCAAGATCGTCAATCACCTTTTCAGCCTCCCTCTGTAACTGACCATCATTCAGATTGGACTCAAGGCTTGGCTGAGGAATCTTTTTTCGTCTACTATAAACTTAAATCTCTCTCGGTTGCTCAATACGACTTGGGATTGGATCTTGTTTTTGTGGCATGGATTCATCAATAGTCGGAGTTATGATGGGAGATGATGAGTCAGAAGATGACGACAAGGATAGAGAATTGGATGTTGATGAAGGAAAAGTGGTTAGAATTGGAAGAGAAATGGAAGAGTCCCAATGGATCTCTTCATAACTGTTCTCCCCTTGAAGAGATATGTCTAGATAGAATGGTTGACTCTCAATGAAAGATACATCGTAGGACACAAAGAGTTTTTTTATGGAAGGACAATAGCATTTGTACCCCTTTTGTGTAGGTGAATACCCAAGAAAAATACACTTAAAAGCTCTGGAGTCAAGTTTACCACGATTTGAACCATGGTTATACACAAACACTGTGGAACCAAATACTCGAGGAATGATTGAACTGAATAAACGGACACTTGGATAAGCTTTTGAGAGTGTACTCACCGGGGTATGGTAATCAAGTATTTTTGAAGGTAATCGATTGATGAGATAAGTAGCAGTAAGAACTGCATCTCCCCAAAACATATTAGGCACATGACTCGCAAACATCATTGATCTGGCTACCTTAAGAAGATGACGGTTTTTTCGTTCCGCCACCCCATTTTGCTGAGGTGTGTAGGCACAAGAACTTTGGTGAAGAATTCCTTTATCATTTAAATATTTTGTGAAATCACTTGAAAAATATTCTTTCCCATTGTCTGTGCGAAGAATGTGTATATTTGTCTGGAAGATATTTGTGATAAATTTGTGAAAGGTTTGAAAGACATCAAATGCTTCAGATTTTTCTTTTATCAAGTACACCCAACAGAACCATGTATGATCATCTATAAATGTAATAAACCACTTTGCCCCAGATAAATTTGACACACGGGATGGTCCCTAAATATCACTATGAATGATATGGAAAGGACTAGATGGTTTATAAGAATTTGATTGAAACACAGCTCTAGTTAGTTTGGCACGAATACAATCTTCACACTGAAATGAAAGAACATCTTTATTCACAAATAGATGGGGTAACAACCTTTTTAAATACATAAAACTAGGATGACCAAGACGTTTATGCCATAACAACACATCTAAATTGGACACGACAGACATAGAACTAACAATTGGAGAATTTGAGCTTGAGGCTGATTGAGTACCATATAAATAGTATAGTCCATTGAATTCCTTAGCCTTGCCAATCATCCTCCCCGAATTTAGGTCCTGCAATTCACAGTAGGTAGGAAAAAATGTCATTGAACAATTTAAATCTCTTGTCAACTGGCTCACAGAGATTAAATTATACTGGAAATTTGGAACATAAAGAACTGAATTGAGAGCAACTCTGGGGAGATTCACATCTCCTTGACCCTCAGCATATGAGGTAGTACCATCAGCAACTGAAACACTGGTATTACCCCTGCAGGTTTTAATTGTAGAAAATGATGATCTAGACCCACTCATATGATCAGTAGCTCCTGTGTCAATAATCCAAGGCAACTCAGGTTCCTTTTTTATCAGTAAAGCAGTTCTTGTGTTACCTCTCACAGCAAAGGAAGCACTAGCAGTTGTTTTTTCTGGTGGCATTGTCTGTTGGATTTGACCCATAATGAACTGCTTTAAAGCTCCATCTGTTCAGTAGAAAAGAAACTCTTCTCCTTGTCCGTTTCTGCTGAAGATAAAGCTGTGTTTGCTACCTTCTTTCGCTGATTTTTGGGCTTCCAATAAGGAGGCTTTCCATGTAGATCCCAACATTTGTCGCGGGTATGATATGGCTTATTGCAGTGATCGCACCATAATTTCCCACGCTGTCCTCCTTGTGATTCTTTTGCTGCCTTTGACACTAGGGCTTAATTCTGCATATCCTCAGCAGTGGTTGATGTAGTAGGGTTCATCATCACAATCTTCCGAGTCTCCTCACGTCGAACCTCCAAAAAAACTTCACGAATTGAGGGAAGTGGCTTTGTGCCCAACAAACGACCCCTCACTTCGTCTAGCTCAACATTGAGACCAAGCAAAAAATCAAATATCCTATCTTTTTCAACATCAGCGGCATATTTAGCAGCATCTTGCTTGCAATGCCAGTTGTTGTCATAATAGGAGTCCATTTCCTGCCAAAGTTCCATGATGTAGTTGAAGTACTCGGTCACACTTTTGTTCCCCTGCTTTGCTTCACGGATTTTTGAACGAATTTGAAAACGTTGAGCAGTGTTTTCAAGATCCGAGTAAGTCTCCTTTACTAAATCCCAAATTTCCTTTGCATTTTTACAAAACAAAAATGTCCTTCCAATATGGTTCTCCATTGAGTTCACCAACCAAGCCATCACTATAGAGTTCTCTGCCTCCCACGTTGTAAACATTGATGAATCAGCCGGAGGAGTAGGGTTAGTTCCATTGATGTATCCAAATTTACCCTTTCCTTTCAGTACCCAACTCACAGATTGAGCCCATTCACGGTAATTGGACCCGTTTAATTTATGCTGTGTTATTTGGAGGGAGAGATGCTCGGTATTTTGTAAGGTAGGGCTGCCAGAATTTATATTTGACATGGAAACAGAAGAAGTGGTAGAAGAGGAAGAATCTTGAGTAGAAGGATTAGCCATGGTTGAAGAAATCAAAAGTTGCCGGTGAGAAGAGCCAGGACCTTGGTCAAGTAATAAAGTGAAACCACCGGTGATGCACTGCAGTGAGAAGAGCAGAGACGCCGGTCGAAGAAAAAATAGAGGCTACTGGTGATGCATTGACGCTGGTCAAAGGGAAAACAAATAGACCAGAGGCTGCCGAAAAAAAAAAAATCCCAGTGGGGGCTCTGATGCCATAAAAAAGGAGCTTTTAGAATAAGCTTCGATGATTCTATTGATAATGGCTGAGAGCCTTATATAGATTACAATAATTAATCAAAAAAGGAAAAAAATTCTAGAGAAGGAAACAAAAGACAAAACAGCAAAAAATAGTAAATAGCAAAAATAAATATCCTCTAAATTAGAGAAAATAAAAACTCTAATCTACTTTCCAAATATACTATGGTGCCAGCTATCACTTTGACTTTTCAACCTAATATTCCAACAAACTTTAATAGTCGTAATTTCTCTGGTGGTCAAGGCTCTTTTCATGGTGGTTGAGGTTCTGGTTATGTTCAAAGAAACCTGTAAATGGAAAGTTGTAGCGTCAATTGTGTGGGCGTATGGGACATGTTGTTTAAGGCTGCTACTATCGCTTTGATCATTCATTTCAATGCCCTTCTCAACTCTCTGGTTCAGCGCAAGGTAAAGCAGCTCATGTTGGTGGATGTGAATCTTCTGTTCGTCCCAATCAGCAATTCTTTGACACCTCCTAGCTGTTTTCTCAATTAGCACAGGACTCACCATGCATTTTTGGCCAAGAAAATAAAGCTGCCTATGTAATGCATGCCACTCCAATATCTATGACTGATGATTAGTGGTATCCTGACTCTAGAGCAATAAATCACCTTACTGCTGATGCCTCATATCTACTACACAAAATTGAGTTCCATGGTCAAGGGTCTTAGCATTTTTCATATTGGTACTTTTGCATTTTCTTCTTCCTTTGATAAATCTTGTAATTTATCTCTTACTCATTTACTCCATATTCCTGAAATCACAAAGAATATTCTCAGTGTCTCCAAATTTGCTCTTGACAATGATGTTTACTTTGAGTTTCATGCTTTTGCCTGTTTTGTCAAGGATCGAACTACTAACAATGTCTTACTGGCAGGGAAGCTTAAAGACGGCCTTTATGTCTTTGATTCCTCTCAGATTCAACTTCATAGGCGAATCATCATCTTGCTCACCTCATATCTCTCACGTCAATCTTCCATATGTCTTAGCATCAACTGTGTCTTGTCCTAAGTCTGTACTCTGTATCTCCTAGCTCTTCGGATTCCATAAATCCTAAATGTAAAAAATACTTCATTGTTGTCTAATTCTTCTGTTTAGATTTGTAATGTTGATGTTCTCAGTTCTAATGCTATCTTTGATCTGTAGCATAAACATCTTGGTCATCCTTCTGAAAAGATTGTAAAATCTGTACTTTCCTTATGTAATTTCAAATATGTCAATAAAACACTTCTTCTGTTTGTCAACCATGTTGTATGGGCAAGCTACATAAATTTCCTTTTCATGTTTCCTCAACAATTTACGCTAAACCATTATAGCTAATTCACTATGATTTGTGGGGGCCGTCTCCTTGGGTCTCTACTAATGGATACAAATATTACATCCATTTCACTGACTCTTATTCTCGATTTACCTGGATCTACTTTCTGAGGCAAAAATTTGAAGCTCTAATCTCATTTGAAATGTTCAAAAGTCAAGTAGAATTACAGCTAAGACACAAAATATTAGCTGTTCAAACTGACTAGGGAGGGGAGTATCGTGCTTTTACCGAGTGTTTACAAACTCATGGCATTATTCATAGAACATCATGTCCACACATTCATGAACAAAATGGCCTTGCAGAAAGAAAACATAGAACCATAGTTTAGCATGGTTTTGACATTGTTAGACCAAGTCTCTATGCCTTTCAAACACTAGGATGAAGCCTTTCGAACCTCAGTTTTTCTCCATAACAGATTACCCACCGCAACCTTGAAGGGCAAAACTCCCTTGGAAACTCTATTCCACACCAAACCTAATTACTCTCAATTGAAAGTGTTTGGTTGTCTTTCTTATCCAAACCTAAGACCTTACAATGCTCATAAATTTCAGTATCATACTCAGCCAAGCACTTTCCTAAAGTTATGGTCTTAATCATAAGGGATTTAAATGTCTCTCTTCTGATGGAAGACTATATATTTCTTGAGATGTCATATTCAATGAACAACAATTTCCTTTCTCTTCTTCTTCTTCTTCTTCGTCTTCTTCTTCTACTCCCTTAGTTCAGTCAATTTTCCCTTCTTCTCCTTTATATGTTTTGTCTCCTCCTGTCACTTCACCAATGTCCCCTTTAAATCCCTATCCAGAAAATGCAGCTGGTCCTAATATAACACATACTATTGCTATTACTGTTACTTGCTCACCTTGTTCAGAGACAGATTCCTTGGTTGACTATACAGAATCTCCAGTTATTGTAGCAAGCATTAGGAAGAGAAGAGCTCAATGTCGAGGGATAGATAACACTCATCCTATGCTTACTAGAATCAAAGCTGGGGTGGTAAAACCGAAAGTTTTTCCAGCCAGTAAAGCACCAGTAATGGTTAATGATGCTTTAGAAAGACTAGAGCGGACATAAGCCATGACTGATGAGTTTTTAGCACTAATCAGGAATCAAACTTGGTCGCTTGTCCCATTGCCAAAAGATAGAAAGGCTATAGGCTGCAAGAAAATCCTAATGGATCAGTGAACAAGTACAAAGCTAGACTGGTTGCTAAAGGCTTTCATCAGCTTCCAAGTTTTGATTTAATGAAACCTTTAGTCTAGTAGTAAAACCTACAACCATCAGAGTAGTTCTTATAGTTGCTCTCACTCAAGGATGGTTAGTAAGGCAGTTGGATATAAATAATGCTTTTCTTAATGGGGATTTATTTGAAGAGGTGTATATGTGACAGCCTAAAGGATTTATAGATCCTAAACATCCTAATCTGGTCAACATATTGTACAAATCCCTGTATGGGCTAAAGTAGGCTCCAAGAGCCTGGTTTGACAAGTTGTATAGTGCACTGCTCTCTTTTGGACTCTCATTAGCTAACTCTAATCACTCACTCTTCATTAGACAAAGTACAGATCATTGCACATTTGTACTTGTCTATGTAGATGACATACTTGTTATACGCAGTAATGACCGCACAGTGCAAGATCTAATTTCTCAACTGAATGAAAAGTTTGTCCTAAAAGATTTGGGTCCAATCAGTTATTTTCTTGGCATTAAGGTGAATGAAACTGGTGATGGATTACACTTGTCTCAAAGGAAATATATTACTAATTTGTTATGTAGGGCTAAAATGCAATATGCTAAATCAGTAAGTGCACCTATGACTCATGGCTTGAAACTCACTTCTTTTGATAGTGACCCTGTTGATAATCCTTCTCTTTACAGAAGTATTGTTGGTGCGCTACAGTATGTCACTATTACAAGGCCTGAAATAGCCTTTAGTGTCAACAAAGTTTGTCAATTTATGCAAAATCCACTAGAGGTGTGAAACACATCCTCAGATATCTAGCAGGCACTTTAGACCATGGACTTCATTTGAGGAGAGGACAAGCAATAGAGTTAACATTGACAAAGTATAGGGATGCATATTGGGCGTCTGATCTAGAAGATAGAAGGTCAACAACTGGCTATTGTGTCTTCTTAATACCAAATCTTATCTCATGGAATTCAAAGAAACAAAGTACTGTTTCATGATCATCCATTGAAGCACAATTCAAAAGTCTCGCCTTGGCCCTTTCATCAAAATCTTCCCGCCAGCCAAATTTGGTTGTTGAAATCACTTGGATTCAGTTACTACTTGAAAAATTGAAGGTTGCTTGTAATCGTGTGCCCACCATTTGGTGTGATAATCTGAGTACTATGACGTTAGCTGCTAATCCAGTATTGCATGCTCCAACAAAGCACATAGAACTAGATTTGTATTTTTTTGTGAGAAAAGGTACTACAAAAGAAGATTGAAATCAAACATGTTCCCAAACATGTTCCGTCTCAAGATCAACTTGTTGATGTATTCACCAAAGCTATTTCTAGTTCTCATTAGCATGTATTTGGCAGCAAACTCACTTTTCTACACTCAGTTTAAAGGGCCTGATGAGAGTATTATGTCAACCGTATTTGTAACAATAGTATTTGTATTGCTGTGGACCGTAAAAAATTAATTGTACAGTTGCAAAACTGATTCTGTTGAGAAGTTAGTGACAGAGCATTAAAAACCATAAGCATAATATTTAAGCTATAAACTGTACAGATGCTTCAATGAATGAGAATAACTCTTTCACTCCTCAATTAGTTCTCTTCCTCTCATCAGTTTCTTCCTGTTCGTTGATGAAATAGCTTTCTTATTATCCTTTCATTTTTCTTCTGAGATTTCTTCTACTCATTTTTTTTTTATTCCTTCTTCTTCCGTCTTTTTTGTTTGGGGTTTTTTGCTATTTTGCTTTAAATTTGTATATGGTTGCTCCACAACGTAGTGCTGGGAGGAGTTCGAGATAGACTCTGAGATCAGTTGGCGCATCTTATCTACCACCGAGTACATCAGCTACGGTTCGCTTCAGAGGAACACTGTGCCCTGCTCCCATCGGGATGCTTCCTTCTACGGTTGCCAGCCTGGCACTCGGGCCATTCCGTACAACCGTGGCTGCTCTGCCATTATCAGATGCAGGAGTTGATCAATCTTCTCTTTTTTTTAAAAAATTTTTTTTCGAAGTTGGGTTTGAAATATGGGTTTGATTTTGTTATACTTTAACAGCCGGCATTTGCCCAAAACATTCACAGATTTGTTTTCCTCTTTTTTTGTCCTTTTTTTTAATTAGCAAAATAGCAAATCTCATCAGGAAATGAAAGTTACAGGAGCAAAAAAGGGGAAAGGGCACCTAGGGTGAGGAGTCACAATTTCTTACCAAATTGTTCTAAACTGTGTTATTCCCTCCAACAAAAGCAGTTATTGTATTCAATATTCAATGGGACAAAAAGCATAAAACATTATACTGGGCCTTTGGTTTAACTCTTTTGCTGTTTTATTGTGCTGATCATAATTTTCAAAATTTATTATCCTCCTATTATTTCTTCTATTTTGTGCCGTAAAGAATGACAAAACAGTAAAGATTTTTAAAGCCGTTTAGTATTGTTTTTAAAATACGTGAAAATATTTTTATTTTAAAAAATAAATTTTTTTTGAGAATTATGTTAAAAGTTTTTAAAATTTTTGTCTCAAAAAATATACAAAAATATTTTTAATAATTTTGAGAAAAAAAAAAACACAAAGCTTTTATCTTGCTAAAATGTGTTGGCTCACATGGTTTTGTACTTTCATGTGAAATTATATGTTTGTTTGGTTAATTATTCTTCACAAGACCTGCTGAATTGGCAGTGTTTGGTGTGCCAATTTCGGTCTTCAATTTAATCCCCAAGTTCTTTAACGCTCCATTACTCAATGTCACAACTTCTTTTGTTGCTGAAGAGCAGGTGTCGGTTGGTAAGGCCAATGAATATTCATCTCAAAGTGGTAATAGTAATTTTTGAGGACAATTTGCTACGTAGTAGTGTTCTCTGTTTGATATTCATTGCTTTGTCTTCTTTGTCTATGTTGTCAAAAGATTTCTGGGTTTTTTATGGCAAACAGATTTCCAGGATGAAAGCCAAAGCAAGAAGAGCCTCCCCTCAGTATCAACTTCGTTATCCCCGGCTGCTATTATCGGCGTCGCTGAAACTGTTGCTCTCTCTCTCTTGGCTCCGGCTTCTTAATGAATACCAGGGGTATACAAGCTGTATGTCAAACTTAGCCGTTTGCATTCATGCACTACTTTTTGTTTTTGCTTTTTTTTTTTTTATTTGTCATTTGAGTACTGAATTCAGATCCTGTATCAGCATTCTTATACCAAAATCAAACATCTGCATAATGATCAAATTAATTTATAATGAATCAATGTTTAATGAACCTTGTTGAAAGGTCAACAAAAGAACAAGAAATGTGGGCCACAAGTTACCAACTCTAATTTGAAGAATGCAAACTTTTTTCTTTTTTTATGAAAATGAAATGTTGTAAACAGATATTGGTGATAACATCAAAGAACAAGTTGATGTTTTTAACAACTTTGTCACTTGGCTTGGAAAATTATTTGTTTAATTAAGTGGCAAGTTAAATATTTTGTGGTGTTGGGTCCACCCGTGCATGAAAAGTCTGTAGTCCAATCCGAAGACGTTTTAGTGAATTAGATGTTGGCAGTTAAATAATTGAGGAGAACAGGTGCAAAACTTTTATTACGATTCTGCTATTTTCTTCATTTTGCTTGTTTTTTTTTAATAGATATTTTATTAAGAAAAAACAAAAAAGTTGTTTATTTAATACATACTTTTATTTTTTCATATTATGTTTGTCACTTCTTTTGTCTATATATACTGCTATTTGATATTATTTTTCTTTCTTTTTCTCTCAATTCATTCACTGTCCTCCAAGTTTATGAAAATTTCATTCTCAAATACTCACTTTTTAAGTTTATTTACTCTTCCGCTCTCTTCATAGTCGTTACACTTGGTTTGTTGATATTTCTGCGCCTGATAGTTTGTTGTTTAAAGCAGTTTTGAGCAAAATCCAAGTATTATTAATATTTTTAAATTCATGTAATTTATTGTTCCAATTACTATATTATTCATATGATTTATTTTGTGTGCCTGATAGTTTGTTCTAATTGATTTATTATTCATATGATCTATAACGATAGTTTTTACTTAGTTTTCCAACGTATTTTTCTTCTTATTCTATTTATAATTAATATTATTACTATCATATTTATTTTTAATAGGTAAATTTAATTATGGAAAAGAATTAATTTATTTGTTTATGCATGAAGGAACAACCAAGTGTAAGAAATGACAAAGTCATTTGTTTGCTTTTGTACATCAGATTAATTCGTGTACTATTTTAACTCACTCAGTTGTACTGCAACTATGATATACATAATATTAAAATATCTATATGTAGATATATCATAAATAAATATAAAATACACATATTAATCTAATCTAAATAAAATGTATATATATATATATATAAACCACTCTTATATAACAAATAAATTTAATAAATCAATACTACTATATAAACATACATGTTAATATAATTCTAATAAATATATTGCTACAATTACTAATTTTTTGTTTAACAATATAGTATTTTCTGCTGTAATGCACCCAAAAATATAAAAGACAAAACAATCATGAAACAAATTAAATGAAAGAGATTACACTAAAGGGCAAAAACGTCAGCTCAGTAATACATAAGTAGAAAATGGTCTGATATAAACCGAGCCAAATATTTTTGATCAAATTAAACTTATACAATCTCAATTAAGACTATATATTTCAAATTAATTATTTTTTGACATATATTAAATATTTTCACTATAATATATATAATATTAAAGTATCAATCTATAAATATACCATATATAAATTTAAAAAACACATTAATATAAACATAATACCATGTATATATAGATATAAACAACTCTTATATAAATTTAATAAATCAAGACTACGACAAAAGCATACATATTAATATAACTTTAATAAATATATTAAAACAATTACTAATTTTTTGTATAACCAAATAATCATTCTTGTTGCAACGTGCGTGTTTTCTGCTAGTACCATCTAAAATCTAAGGGCATTTTGATAAAAACATTAAAAAGAGGCAATCACAATATCACACGATTCACAGTGAGAAAAAACATACAATATCGAGAAAATTATAATGTGTTAGTATGGTTTGAACTATGAGTTTTGCTTCAAACACTATAGTATGTGAAAGCTTTAGATTGTAGCTCACATTTTCTTAACACTATAGCATGTGAAAGCTTTATACTTCTAACCAAAAGAGTTTTGGTTTAAACTGAAATAGCCAAACACATAAATTGATTTACCAAAAAATAAATAGCATAATCAAATTTATCTTCCACATCCAACATTGCGGCACCTTTAATGAATACATGAAAACTCTACTGTAAGGAGTAAGGAGTGATTACTTTTTCCTTTTAATAATGTGTTTACTTACAAATCAATAGTGAGAGTTTTGTGAGCTCCACACAATATTGAGAATAAGGAAAGAGAATGTCAATCCTTATATCCTCTTTATGTTAGACATGTATGGCCTAAGGAGTAAAAATGTAATATGTTTTTAGAGACATTTTTATCAATAAAGAGTTTATTTATTATTCATATATCAAATTGCTGTCCTCTTTACGTCCATATTTGTTGAATGTATGTAAGTAAGTAAAAGTCTGAGATTGTCGGTTTCAACTTTTAGAATCAGGCATATGATGGACAGATTATGCGAAAGACATGATTCTAAAGGTGACGGTCTAAATTATAAGATCGACAATCAAAGGAATAAGGTTGGGTGCTTTATTTATGCAAAGATTATTATGTTGTCTATATCCCTAACAGGAGATGGTTTGTCTTGGCCTATCGAAAGTAGACTTCGTGAATAGAAACATTGATGCATTGTCATAGGTGACGATGCATTGGATCAGGATATAAAGTGTAATTGATTTGGATTAATAATTTCATCTCAGGTAAATCAATTCACTTTAAACAATCATATGTGTTGTATCTTAATCTAAGATGAATAGTGGGCCTGTTGTCTTGACTTATGTCTTTTGATATACCAAAGGGTGACATCCATATTTTATGTTGGTACGTACTGCCGGTACGTAGGAGGCATGACTCTTGATAGTGTAGACTTACTATTCATAGATATGGAGTCTATAGCTCATCGTTAAGAGTCATTGATATCCTCTTATATGCGTTATCTTGTAATTGAAAAACTAGAACACTTAACCATTTGGATACATAGGTATAACCGAATAGTATACTATCTTTGGATGGTAAGTTTTCTGATGGTGAGATAATGAAACGTAAGAGAAAATAATCAAAAAGGTAAGACATAATTTATCCTTGAGCCAATTATGGATAATCTTATAGGAATATAATACATTATGATATGTCTTGGAGACTTAGCTATTCGGGCTTCGTAATTCTATATAATTCGAGAGTGCAGCTTTAAGCTTTTAGTGGAGTAGCGTTAGAGTTGATAATTATGAAATGTATAGCTGGGATATTAGGTTTCATAATTATTAAGAGCTTGAACTATATAGGTCCATCAGGTCTCCTTTGCTAGCTCAGAATAAATCATGTAACGATACGACATGCTTTTATAACAAATTGGTGACTTTTGCCAAATTATCAGATTGGTTGAAATTTGATAGGATTAGATAATTCATGTGTGTTTATTGGTTAAATTAATTTTATAATAAATTAATTCAAGATAAACTTGTTGAATTATCGGGATCAGATAATTCATGTCTGTTTATTGGTTGAATTAATTTCGAGTGAATTAATTCAAGATAAACTTATTAAATTGTTGAGAATATTCCTTTTCCTAGAGATTATGTAGATATAACTGTTTTAATTAGATAACTTCTCTATTGGGTTATTTAAATTAAAACTAAGGTTTTATCCCAAGAATCTTAGGCGAAAAATAAAAGATTCATAGGGATCATTTATCGTAAGTTTGGCAAGCTGATCTTAAGGTTTGGCCTACCGATGGAGTGAGTTTGGCAGGTCGATCTACCAGTTCGACCTGCCGACTGAACGATTTTTGGATCAGGCATTTTTAGGTGTGAATTTTATCAGATATTGATGCTGATTTGAAATTTTGAGGCCTTATTTGATAAGGACTAACCCTTGGACCCAACCTCTATAAATAAGGAGTGAGACTCATAAGTTAATTAGATTAGTAGAGGAATTAAAAGTAAGCACTCGATACTGTGAGTCTCTAAAACTCCCTGAGAGCTATTGTTCATAAATCATGAACCTTAATAATGGGTTTCCTTGATTGGTTGGAAGCAGAGCCACTAGAGACAAGCTGTATGATGTGTGCCAATACGCACTCCGATCATGGATAGAGAATAGTAAAGAAGACCAGTTGGTTGAGGCTCTTCTAGAACGCCTTTCTCTTCATAGATTGCAGGAGCTTTTGGCAAACAAGGTTAGTAAGATTCGGTTAATTTATGCATATAGTGTATCAAACTTGTGTTTTGAATAATACTCTAATATAAAAATTTTAAAATTTCACTGCGTACTACTTTATCAACAATTGGTATTAGAGCCATAGTTTTTACATAAATTGCAAGTTTGTGATTATGCTATATGAATAAATTATGTGATCTTGATCTCTCCTATGCTTGAATTTAATTTTTTTAGAAAGTTCGCACTCTAAGGTTTCTATATATTTATATGTTGTCATGGATTATATGGTGAATGTTTATTAATTAATTATGGTTGATTAAATTATTATTTAATTATTAATTAATTAATTAATTAGTGTCGGTTATGGTTCCTTAGAGGCTAGAATATGTATCTAAGTTTTTCATGATAGAATATCACTTCGTCTAGAAATTATTATTTAATTTTAAATTTGTAAAGATTTTGTAATTAAATAATCATTCAGAGAAGATGGATATAGAAGATGGATGATAGCGTTCCACAGGTATATCCTGAGTCTCTAATTTTCTGTTTTTGAATTGTTGAAAATAAAATTGATAAATTGTATTAAAACTATATTTTTTGAAAAACATGATTTCTGCTTGGTCGGCATGTCGAACCCTCAGGTCTGGCAGGCTGATGGTCCCAAATTGATAGGCTAGACTTCAAGCTTAGCAGGCCTTCCGCGGGGTAGAAATTTGATGGCTCTGGTAGCAGGTCGAACTTTCTAGTTCAACAGGCCAATTTGTCATGTCCGATAGGCCTGATCTATAAAGTTCACCAGGCTGGAGGGTCATGACTGGCAGTCCGATCACACAAATTGGCATGCCGATAGAGTGCTGTAAATTTTTTTCAAAAATGTGCATTTTTCGGTACAGTTTTGATTTTATTTTTAGGACAATTCTGAGAAACATTAAATTTAGATATGACTGAAAATTTAGAGTATTTGATCTATACGGAATTGAAGACTTGAAGATGGACATTACATGAAAAAGGATATAATTTGAAGATTCAAGGATGAAGAATCAATAATATGTTTCGATTATTTTCTTATAATCTTTATTTTCTTTTCTCTAGAACTGGAACCATAATATTACGGTTATTTATTATTATTTTGCTTATAGCTGTAAATGAAAATTTCTATCAAGCGACTGCGATGAAAAATGAAAGACATATTTTAGTTGTGAGACTACTCCAATAGTGAAGAGCAACGAAAGCACTTGGAGTTTTAAGATCGACGGCGAAGGATCGATCGGTGGGGACGATGGCTGAAGACATGTGGTGGAGACAAAAGGAGCAAAATGATCATCATTACGCTGTGGCAGCAATTGGGGTTTGACCACTGATGGGGTTTGAGGTTGAGGAGAAAGAAATGACGATGAAAAGAAAAGAGACAAAAATGGTAAAGGACAAAGTGTAGAAAGTAAAAAAATCCACTATAGAGGATAGAAAGATAAGAGAGAAAAAAACAAAAATCCACTAGAGAGCAATAAAAAAGAAAGAAATGGAAAACAAAATGAGAAGGAGAAAAGTATGGGTAAAATAGAAAAATTAGATACTAAAATAAATTAACATTTTGAATAATGGCATTTATTTACATGCTAAAGAATGCTATTTACTTATTTTAAAATTTTAAATATGTTTTTTTACTACAATTTCTCAGGGAAAGTTGTATTAGTTGAAACCACAACTTTATTTTCATTTAGGTTATAGAAATAACCCTCTTTAGTCCCTTTTGGATATCCTATAAACACACAAACTTCTGAATGTGCTTCCAACTTATTCGCTTCCTTAAACAGGACATGAGTGGGACATCCCCATATGCGAATGCGGTTTAAGGATGTCCTTTTCCCCGTCCACAACTCGTGAAGAGTTTGAGGAACCGATTTTGAAGGCACATTGTTTAAAAGATAACATGTGGTTTGTATTGCATATCCCTAAAAGGACAAAGACAATAATGACTAACTCATCATAGAGCTAAACATGTCCAACAAAGTCGTATTTTTTCTCTTAGTTATGCCATTCTGCTGCAGAGTGCCTGGTGCAGTAAAATAGGATAAAATCTTATTCTCTAATAAGTGTCCCAAGAACTCATTAGAAAGGTATTCACCACCTCGATTAGATTGAAGTGCCTATATGGGTCTACCCAATTGTTTTTCCACTTCAGCCTGAAACTCCCTAAACTTATCATAAGTTTTGCTTTTGCGCTGCATTAGGTACATACCCATACCTTGAGTAATCATCAATAAAGGTGACAAAAGACTCATGCCCGGATGTTCATAGGTCCACAAACATCACTATACACAAGTTCTAGAACCTCTTCGGCCCTATTGCCCTTAGACCCAAATGGTCTTTTGGTCATTTTACCCTTCAAACAAGATTCACATTTTGGTATAGATTCCACCTTTAAGTGATGTAAAGGTCTATCCCTTACCAACCTTTGAATCCTATTTAAGTTAATATGACCAAGTCTTATTAAGTGAGAAGTTTTAAGTCTTTTAGAGTTATTATCATTAACCTCAGTGTCCACCTTTAAGTGATGTAAAGGTCCATCCCTTACTAACCTTTGAATCCTATTTAGGTTAATATGACCAAGTCTTATTAGAGTGAGAAGTTTTAAGTCTTTTAGAGTTATTATCATTAACCTCAGTGTTCAGCAGTAAGTCCTTCTTAGGTTTGATAAAATATAGATTATTTTGCATCTATCTATCACAAACAAAAGATTTGTTTTTACGAATCATCACTTTATTATTAAAAGACACTACATAAGAGTCCTTAAGTAAACAAGCTATAGAAATTAAATTCCTTTTAAGTTTAAGAACATAAAAATAATCTCTAAAAAAATTCCTATAATGATCAAATTAAAAATAGACATCTCCCACTGCTTCAGCCAACACCAAGGATCCATCGCTCATCCAAAGCAAAAAGTCTTCATGTAGCAGACTTCTTGTTTCTTTGAACTCCTGTAGAGAAACACAAACATGATTAGTTGTTCCAGAACCTATGACCCAAGTGTCATTGGATTCCTCAACCAAACAAGTTTCTAAAACCAAAAGATCACACCTACCTCCTTGGGAAAGGAAGTTCTTGCAATTCTTCTTAGTGTGCCTGACCTTTCCGCATAAGAAGCACTTAAGCTTCTTCATGTTCTTCTTTTTCTTCTTCTTGTTCTTGCCATTTGTAGGAATAGAAGACTTTTCATTTTTGCCCCATTGCTTCTTTCCATTCCCTAGGTTGGGATTGGAACCAAATGTAGCTGCTAAGTTGGCCTCACCACCCACAAAAGTTTCCCTGATCAAAAGTTTAAATTCTTGTAACAGCTTCATCAACTCTATTAAGGTCATATCCTATCTACTGCTTAAATTAAATGTAGCTCTAAATAGAATGAACTCCTTAGACAGAATCTCAAAGACCATAGTCATTTAAGTTTCAACATCAATGTCAGCTCCATTGGTTTAAGCCTCAGCGAGATAACCCATGACTAACATTATATGCTCCCTTATAGACATCCTTGGCCTTTGTTTGCAGTTTAGAAGTTTCCGAAGTACCCCTTGTCGTTTTGTTAGGGCCTAGCCTCTAAACATCTCTTTAAGATTATCCAAGATCTACCAAGCAATCTCATAATCTTCATGTTGAGCCTGTAGTATGTTGTTCATGCTAGCCATAACATAATAGCAGGCCTAATCGTTAGCATCTTTCCAACGATCATATAGACTCGGGAGGATATGGTGTCGTCAGCACAAATTTCTCAAAGGACAGGATGATGTTTAAGTTCTGTTTTCAATCATTATAATTCTCACTAGTTAATTGGTTTTTGTCTAGTAGTGATGATAAAGTGTTTTTAAATATTTTTAATCTACAATAAAGAATCATACACAAAACATAAGCAAACATGCAATTATGATTTAATAAGATAACAATTTTGTAAAATATACAAATGTATTTATGTGTCAAAACCTTGAAAATATCACAACCTTACAATGATAATTCCTAATTCAAAATTCAACAAGCTGCCTAGGGGAGACTTGCCAAATTCAATTAGGAACATGGATCCCCTCCTAATTAATATATGCCATCTAGGGCCCGTATGATCCAGCATATGTTAATAATCATTTCTTTGGCCATTAATTCTATTAATAGAGCTCCTAAAGGAGGTTAATAATAAAATTAACATGAGTGTATAACCATCGTTTCAATATTTTATCCGTAATTTATAATCACCACCTAGTAGTGTGCAATGATAAATCATGCTAAAATACCTTATCCTCTCAAAGATCCAACCAGGTACATGATGAAGTCCCTTCCTAGGGGTCCAAACCACCATGTGCTACCTATGGACCAATGATGGAGGGCATAGGTCCTCTCTTCAAAAACCTTCTCCTACTCAATCTTTTGAAATCAAAGTTTTATTTTGAGAACATGTATGAACAATTTTCAATGAACGACACTTCTTATTCTATATGACATGTTATCAATATACATGGCAAATCATATTATAATTCAAACAAGTGAAGTAATCATGATTTTCATATATGCATGAATCCAAATCGCATAAAAATCATCTGAATATGGAAACATAAAGGAAAGGAAATTTTAACCTCCAACCATTGATAGTCAAAAGAATGAATGAAGAGTTTCTCTGCAAGAATTCCAAGAGAAAATTTTTAAAAGAAAAAGAATTTTTTAAACCTGCTGCAATTTAGATGGATGGTATATTTCTAAATAATTGTAAGGCTTCAAGACCCTCTAGATTTTACGTGATATTTGTAAACACCCACTATCAAGGTGCACATTACCTTTCAACTAAAAGAGGCCTTTTTTCTAAAATATTATAACAGTTCACAGTAATATTTGGTTGACACCCTTTTAGAAAATACGTGTATATTGGACCATTTAAATTTATTTATTTATTTATTATCATTTAAAAATTAAATAAATAATAAATAAATAAATTAAAATAACATTCTACTACTTAGTCCACATATATTTTCTAGATAATAAAAATCAACCAATCTCAAGCTTGAGGAATAAACATATAAATCATGGTGATAGATCCTCTTCGAATGAATATTATCTTCCATGCATTACAATGCATTATATCCCTTAATGCTAACTCATAAATGGTAACATAACTTAATGAATAAACCCTATTTTATTCTAGGTCCAACTTAATCGATCTTTCTCAAAGTAACTAAATATGTGCACAACTAAATATGAGAAAACATCACAATTGAATAAAGTTTTATTAAAATAACAAATGTACATACAATGAAATTCACATCATGGAACCAAGTTCCATTTGTATTGCATGATCCTTAAAATTCTTTGGTGGCATGCCTTTAATTAAAGGATCGACAATCATTAGCTTAGTGCTAACGTGCTCAATGACCACTTTCTTTTCTTAAACATGTTCTCTTATAACTAAGTACTTAATGTCGATATGTTTACTCCAACTACAGCTCTTGTTATTCTGAGCCATAAACACCACAGCTGAATTGCCACAATACAATATCAATGGCCTAGAAATAGAATCCACAATTCTAAGCCCAGATATAAAACTCTTTAACCATACACCATACAAAGTAGCTTCAAAACAAGAAATAAACTTGGCCTCTAAAGTAGAGGTAGTAGTCAAAGTCTATTTCGCACTCCTCCAATATACAGTTCCACCAGTAAACATAAAAATATAACCAGATGTTGATTTTCATGAATCAACACAGCCAGCAAAGTCTGAATCGGAGTATCCAATGACCTCTAGAATGTCAGTCCGTCTATATATGAGCATGTAATCTTTAGTCCCTTGAAGGTATCTCATCACTTTCTTTGTAGCTCTCTAGTGGTTACCACATGGGTTACTCTGATATCTGCCTAACATTCCCACAGCAGTTGTAATGTCAAGTCTTGTATAGACTTGAGCATACATTAGGCTTCCATTGGCTGAAAGTATATGGAATGTTTTTCTTTTGTTCTCGTTTGAGCTCATTTTTCAAGCATTGATTCAAATTGAACCTGTCACCCTTCGCAATGGCTGCCACACTTGGCGAACAATCCTTCATTTGAAACCTCTCTAGAACCTTGTTGATATAGATCTTGAGACAAACCCAAAATGCCTCAAGATCTGTCCCTATGGATCTTAATGCTATTAGATGCTTCTCCTATATCCTTCATATTAAAGTTATCTGAGAGAAATTGCTTTGCCTCATATAGCAATCTATTTTCATTTGTTGCAAGTAATATGTCATCCACATATAGCAAAAGGAAACAAATCCTACTCCTACTGACCTTATGGTATATACATTGATCCATGATATTATCTTGAAAACCAAATGAAGAGATAACGCCATAAAACTTCAAATACCATTGATAAGAGAGTTGTTTCAATCCATATATGGATTTCTTAAGATTGCAGACTAAATGCTTACTGTCACTAGAGGAAAATCCTTCTAGTTGTTTCATATAAATCTCTTCCTCTAGATCACCATTGAGAAAGCCGTTTTTACATCCATTTGATGCAAATCTAAATCAAAATGGGCAACCAATGCCACAATAACTCGAAGAGAATCTTTTTTGGATATAGGAAAAAGGTCTCTGTGTAGTCAATTTCTTCTCTTTGAGTGAATCTTTTGGCAACGAGTCTTGCCTTAAGCCTTTAAACATTGCCTAATGAGTATATATTTGTTTTAAAGACCCACTTACATCTAATGGCTCTTACACTATCAGGCAACTCAATGAGATCCCAGACTCTGTTAGATGCCATAGAATCTATTTCGTCTTTCATGGCACTATACCGTAAGTCAAATTCCTTAGAACTCATGGCCTGTGAAAACGTGTCAGGATCATTTTCAACTCTAACATTGTAGTCAGACTCTTGTAGATATACAATATAGTCTCTAGGTATTGCTGATTGATTTTCTCTAGTAAATTTCCTTAATGTTGGTTCAACATTCTCCTAAGGAGTATGTTGTTCAACAGACTATTCAACAGGTTCCTGTATCTATTATTCAGCTAGATCCACTATTTATTGATCAACAGTCTATGGAACTCGAATGACTTGTTGTTGTTCATCATGCCTTTGAACTTTAGGAGTATTGTGTATAACAATCACTCTATCATAAGAAGTGAAAAGTTGAGTATCTGTATGATCTTTCTTATGAATAGTGTTTCAGGATCGATCACTGCCACTAATCAAGTGAATCTTAAGAAATTTTGCATTTCTTGATTCCACAAATCTAGTACTATGAGATGGATAATAAAATCTGTATCCCTTACATCATTCAGCATAATTAACAAAATATCAACTTATGGTTCTTGGGTCTAGCTTCTTCTTTTATAGATTGTAAACTACCTCCAACGGGCATCCCCAAATGCATACATGTCGCAAACTTGGTTTCCAACCTTTAAATAACTCAAAAGGCATCTTTGGAATGGCCTTGGTTGGAACTCGGTTCAATATGTATGCTGCCGTCTTAAGAGCCTCAGTCCACAAGGACTTAGGAAGTTTGGAGCTAGCAAACATACTCTGCACCATGTCCAATAATGTTTGATTTCTTCTTTCAACTATACCACTCTGGTCTGGAGAACTAAACAAAGTGTGTTGGGAAATAATCCTATACTTTTCAAGAAACCTTACAAATGGACCGGGAGCTTGTCCATGCTCAATGTATCTACCGTAGTACTCTCCACCTCTATCCAATCACACAATCTTAATTTGTTTTCTGCATTGTTTATCTACTTTCACTTTAAAGACTTTAAAAGCATCTAGTGTTTCGTTTTGATTGTTAAGCAAGTAGAGATACATGTATCATGAATAGTCATCTATGAAAGAGACAAAGTACCTTTGACAGTATGTGTCCATATCTAGACTACAAATATCTATATATATGATTTCAAATAAATCAGAACTCCTTTTGGCATCCTTCTTTGACATGTTGGTCTGCTTGCCCTTAATGCAGTCCACACAAGTATCAAAATTAGCAAAATCTAAAGTACTAAGTACTCCATCATTTACTAATCTCTTAATTCTCTCAATGGAGATATGTCTCAATCTCCAATGCCACAACATAGAGGATTCATAATTCACAACACATTGCTTTATACCAACATTTTTAGGAACATTCATAGTAGTATAATTAGCATCATTTTGTAAATTAAGATTAAAAAGACTATCAAACAAAGTACCACATCCAATAAAATTAGATTTATAAAACAAACTAAAGGAAGATTCTAAAAAATTAAAGGAATATCCAACTGATACAAGTCTGAAAATTGAAATTAAATTTCTAGAAAAACTAAGAATATAAAATGTCTTTTCTAAATACAAAATAAAACCACTACTTAAGACTAGTTTGCACATTTCTATAACCTCCACATGTGAGCGCATCTTATTTCTAGAGTAGATGCTTTGCTCACTTCCCACTGACTTCTGCAGGTCTTACAATCCCCACAAGGAATTGGTAACATGGATTGTAGAACCAGAGTCAATCTATCATGTGTTGTAATTAACATCAATCATGTTGGATTCATAACAGACAAGTGATAGTTGAGTACCTTTCTTATCAAGTCATTCCTAGAATTTAGAGCAGTCCTTCTTCACGTGCCCCTTCTTCTTATAAAAAAGCACTTGAACTTATTCTTAATATCCGGTTGGGCAGGAACCTTGCCTTTCCCCTTTTGCTTGGTCTGAAATTTCTTGTTATTTCCTTAGGTTGCCAAATTTGCTTTCTCTCCTTCTTCCGTAATGAGTCTTCCCTCTTCTTGAACACACTATGGTCAACAGCTCATTAATTGCCATTTGTCCTTCTGTATGTTATAGGAGATCTTAAAGAGACCATACTTCGAGGGTAGAGTGTTCAGAATGTAATATACCAGGAACAAATTAGACATCTTAACCTCAAGCGTCTTTAGTTGAGCTGCAATATCCCTCAAGCGCATGATATGCTAATGCACGTCTTTAATATTGGTAAGCTTCAAGGATGAAAACTGCATGATCAGGGTGCCTGCCAATGCCTTATCTAAAAACTCAAACTGTTCATCAATAGCCTTCAGTAGTGCTCGAACATTGTTATATTGATCAACTGAAACCCTAATCCCAACAGAGATCTTGGTCTTTATGAACATAACATAGAGGCGATTGGATCACTCCCACTTTTCATACGTCAACATCATCTAGAGTGCTGGTCTTAGTGATAGAGGCAGTTCATCTTTTCTAATGACACAGTCAATTTCCATCTACCCTAAATGAAGGAGAATCTTCTCCTTTTAGACCTTATAATTATCACCCTTAAGCTCGTGAATATCATATTTCATATAAGATAAATTAACAGGTTGAATTACTGCAATACATTCAAACATACATGCTCATGTCACAAAATTTGAAGCTAATAACTATATGTCATGTTTTACCCATGTAAATCATGCTACAAAAATTATGAATCAAATGACATATAAAAACTACCTATGGACTAAGTTTCTAATTCATATAGATTTACATACAACCTTATGATAAAACTATTAAACTATATTTTATTTCTTAATCTCTGTGGGCAAATTAAGAAAATAATTTAATATTTCATCATAATCCAATCACGTTTAATATAATAAAATTTCCTATCGAATAAATTTCATTATACTAAACATAATTAGTTACAATTAATGTCCGTTAAACTACATGTGATTCAATAAACTAACATATAATTTCAATATAATCTAAGATGCTGTGGCTACTCTCAAATCAATTAAAATTATATAAATCACTCAAGACATTTAATTTTTTTATGTATAAAATATTCATCAAATAGCATGTAACAAAATATAACAACTACAGAATACATACAAAATAAATTATACATAAATTCAAAAACATATCTAAAATAATTTTCAAAATTTTATTTAAACATAAATAATAAAATCTTGGATTTCATTAAATGCATTTTGGATTCATCAAAAATTAAGTTTGCAAAATACCCAAATTAAAAATAATTCTATATAACATACCAAAACATAATTAAATAAAAACATTAAATTTTTTAATTTTTTTGCCACAAGGCCCTTGAAAAACGACTATGTCGTTTTCCTGTCACAAAATGAAAACGACATGTTGCTTTATCAAATGATTGGCAAGTTTTCCTTGAACAAAACGACGTGTTGTTTTTCACTATGAAAAATGACATGTAGTTTTGCCAAACAACTGGCGAGTTTTCCTTGAACAAAATAACGTGTCGGTTTTCACTATGAAAAATGACATGTCGTTTTGCTAGCCCAAAATGCAAATTTCTACGGCCAAAACGACATGTCCTTTTTTGGTTATAGAAATTTGTCTTCTTCGTGAAAATGGGTCTTATTGACCCAAAAAAGACTTGGATGAGCCCAATTGCAGACCTGGTTGTCCCTAGACCTTTTAGGCACCAAAATTGATGTTTTAAAACCTCAAAAATGTTAGAAAATTAATTTTCTAATGATTTTTTAATGTTGGTTTTCATCAAAAATTATCAAAAAATGATTTCATGCATAACAAAGTTTGGGTATTTTGAAAAACCTCAATAAAAAATTAGAGAACCCATTCATACAAATCAAGGCACAGGAAAAACAAGGCTCTGAGATCAAATGATAGAAATTTGATATACAAAATTGTGATTTTCATATATGCATGAATCTAAATTGCATAAAAATCATCTAAATGTGAAAAACATAAAGGAAAAGAAATTCTAACTTCTAGCCATTGATAAGTCAGAAGAATGAATGGAGAGTTTCTTTGCAAGAATTCTAGAAGAAAATTTTTGAAAGAAAGAAAATCTTCTAAACCTTCTGCAATTTAGAGAGATGATGTACTTTTGAAAACTGCAAGGCTTAGGGACCCTCTAGCTTTTACGTGATATTTATAAATACTCACCATCAAGGTGTACGTTACCTTTCATCTAAAAGAGGTATTTTTTCTAAAATGCTATAACAGTTCATAGAAACCTTAGTGTCCTTTTAGAAAATACATATATATTAGACTATTTAAATTTATTTTGTTTATTTATTATCATTTAAAAACGTAATAAATAATAATAAATAAATTAGAGCCATCTTCCTCTCATTTGATTCAAGACTCATTTTTATCTCCTTTCTCACAATTTGCCAAAACTTTCCTTTAACAGAGCTACATTGTCCTTGTCCTTGTCCCAAGCCATGCGAGGAGTTCACCCCTCCCTCGCAAGCCTTGCAAAGAGAAACCCTTGTTGTTTCCATAGGCGATAGAGCTCCAATTGGGATAGTGAGAGAGAGTTATAGAGAGGAGAAGGAGGAGGAGAAGGAAGAGGAGGAGAAGAAGAGATAGAGAGAGAAAGCAGCAATGGCAATGAGGGGTACATAAAGAGTGTAGCGATGAGAGATGGGGAAGAGAAAGTAACGTTGGGGGAGGGGTAGAAGAGCTACTATGGTTCTTAATTAAATAAGGTCAGTTTACTAATTCACTACTTGGTAATTCTTAATTTACACTTAAATTCATTAAGGGCATGTTTGACACTCTTTATTATATTGTATTATATTGTATTGTATTGCATTCTATTTTTTGTATTGTATCATATCGTATTATATTGTATTATAGTTATACAATGCATTGTTTATTTTTACACCACATTAATATGTTTCTTTACCACCATATCATATTATATTAATATTTAAAATTGTAAACATAGAAAATTTACATCAAGGAACCGAGATCAAGATTTAAGGTTAGCTTTAAGGATCAGGATCAATATTGGGTTTCGGGATGAAAAGTCAAGGTCAAGGATTTAGATCAAAGTCATGATTAGGTTTTGGGCTTGGGGTCAGGGTCGATGTCGAGTTTTAAGATTGGGGTCAGGGTAGAGATTCAAGACTAAGGTCGAGGTTGAGTTTTAGAACCGGGACTAGGGTTGGGATCGAGATTTGGGACCAAGCTTGAGTCAGATTTTAGGATCAAGGTTAAGGTCAAGGTAGGGAATTGGAACTGAGGTTGGGGTCGAGTTTTAGGTTTATAGTTGGGTTCGGGTTTTAGGACTGAGATCGAGATCAAGATTTGAAACCAAGATCGGCTTTTGGGACTGGGGTTGGGGTAAGAATTTAGGTACGAGGCCAAGATCAGGTTTTTGGACTAGAGTCAGGGGTTAGGATTTGAGATCAAGTTCAATGTCAAGTTTCGGGACCTATGTCGAGTTTGGGGTTGGGTTTTGAAACCAGGATCAAGGTTGGTAATCGAGACCAAAGTCGGTGTTGAGTTTTGGGACCAGGGTCGGAGGTCAAGTTTCGAAATTGAGATTTTATGACATGTTTTAGGGTTGTTAGGGGTTAGTATTCAGAACCGGGGTCAATATTTAGGACTAGGGTCAGTCAAGGTCAAGGTCAAGGTCAAGGTCGAGGTCTCGACAGCTGAATCTTGACATTGGCCTTGACCTTGGTCTTAAAACTCGACCCTAACCTAGTCCCAAAACCCAACACCGAATCCTAATCTTAAGCAGGCAAATAATTATGACAGATCAATCTTTGTGAACTATTGATCTTTCATAATATTCTTGTTTGCCAAGAATCTCAAAATGTGTGGGCACATTTTAATTTCTTCATCAATAGAGTAATAGTAAATTTCATGACCTGTTATGTAACTATCTTCGATGTTGGTCACTCGTATTTAATTTCAATTTAATTTCTTTATTTGTGATGACCATAATGACCTTATATCTAAAAAGTTATTTTGTATTCCCATTTTAAAATTTTCACGACCATTAGGGAATTTATTGACTCATAAAAAACGAAATTTCACCATTACAATTTAAAAAAGACTATCAATGTATTAGTAATGACCATAGTATAAATAAAGGTGTATAATATATAAACGGAGAATACATAAAATTATAAAGGCATAAAATTATAATATATGACTTCGGCGTTAAATTAAAAATGGAGAATGCGTAAAATTGTATTAAGTGTACATGATTAAGATCTATTTTAATAATTAAAATATTTATTTTTTAATGACTATAATTATTTTTTAATGACTACATTATGTTGTTTGCATAGTGACTTATCTTTTACTTCATACATTTAAATATTTGATTATACGTAAATTATAATAAGGAATATAGGAGTAAGGCATATTATAATGACCAAAGAATTTGGTTTTTTTAATAACTAAATTATTAAGGTTTGTGATGTGCAAACTTCTTAACTAGCTCTCTTCAATGATTAATTAGTTTTTCCAATGATTAAAATACTTTTTATTGACTAAATTTCTTATTTTGTTTTCTCAATGGCTATACTACATGTTAATTTTAATGGTTAGCTTTTTTATGACCAATTAATAGTATGATTTTAGTGAGAGTTTTAATGACCAAAAAAATAATAATTACCTATAAAAACATACCTTTCAAACCTCTCAACAAAAGAAAGAAGGAATTATAAATTGCAGACTATTGACGTCGATTTTTTTTTTTTTTTTAAGAGTGGATGCAAAAGAGCAAATGAAGAGGGAAAGCAAATGAATCTTTATAAAATTGAAAAACATGGCATTAGAATTTTTAATATTAGCAGATAAAATCCACATTAGCTGCTATAGAAAATTAATATGCGATTAAAAAAGGCGTGCCTAAATTTCATGCAAAATATAAAGATTGGGTTTGCACATAATAAATAGGGGCAAATTTGGTATGGTGGAAAATATTTAATGAGAGGCTTGGCCATGATTAACAATTATACAACATCAAGCCATGCCATTTAGGTTATTAAAGTATCTAAATCTAAAAAGTGTAATTTTCACCTTCTTCTTGCTTCATTGCATATTCTCATATAAGTCATAAATTTATTAAAAAATGAGAATTGAGCTTATCAGTAAGGAAGAAAAAAATAGAGGGAACACACAAGAATGCCCCCTCTAAAGGAGAACCTTTTCAAGACTGGCCTCCTAGAAAGCTTTTTTTAAACCTGCCATTTAATTAAAAAGGATTTATTAAAAATCCAAGTTACCCTTCCTTCTTTAACTAGAAACTGTGATTTATTAAAAGTCAAAATTACCCTTACTTCTCACTCCCTCTTATGGTAGATTACTCTGGTCGCTAATGCGGGCTACCAGAGTAGAATTTAGTAAATGCTAGAACATAATCTATTGGATCATCTTATTTTTATTTTCAATAAAAATATTCCAAATGTCTCTAATCGCCAATCCGGGATGCCAGAGTATAATCTAATAGATGCTGAAGCAGAATCTAATGGATTATCTAATATTTTATTGAAACAAAAAAAAAATGCCTAGTGTCTCTAGTTGTTGGGAGAGGGGGAAGATGCCTAGGGGAACCTAGATGATGTCAAAATAGAATCTATCATATTATCTTATTTATATTTTTAACAAAAAAATTCCAAGTGTCTCCAATTGCTTGCAGGTTGTTGGAGTGGAACTTGGTAGATATTGGATTAGAATATAACAAATTATCTTATACTTTATTAAAATAAAAAAAATCAAGCACCTCTTGTTGCGGCCCGGGGATGCTAGAGTTGAATCTAATAGATGCCGTAGCAGAATCTTTCAGATTATATTATTTTTATTTTCAACAAAAAAATTCCAAGTCTCTCCGGTTGTTGGTGCTAGCCACTAAAGTAGAACTTGGTAGATATTAGAGTAAAATCAACCAGATTATCTTATTTTTTGTGATACCCATTATTTTCTTAATAGGTAATATGGTAATTAAATTAATTATTAGTGTGCTAACTAAAATTTATTTCATCTAAAATCTATTTCATCCTATTTATTTATATCTATTTCAAAATTTTCTAAAATTTTTCTATATCTAATTAGTAAATTTACCGAAACACTCTTGGAACATCAAATTAATTATTAAAATGCCATTTGGCATTATATGAACTAAAGTCTTCGAATGAGATGTAATGCACTTAATGCTTCACCTACTTGTCTCCCACTTTCCATTAACTTTCCTTCAATCGGGCCCTCCAACAAAGAAAACCATACATTTATTTTCTTTTCTTCGTGCAACAATTATCTTTCCCTTCCTCCTTGAACTGTCTTCCTCTCATTCTTTTCTTCTTCTTCCTTCTTCTGCTCTCTAAGCCTGAGAAACCCAGCTCCATGTCATTCAAAAGTCCCAATGCTAAAGTTGAACTTGAGCTTTAATCTCTTGAATTGATGACTTAAAGTTTTCAATGAGATTTTAAGGTAAGATTTTAGAAAATTAATCTAGTCTTATCTACCATCTTTACTTTGAAATTGCTCATTTATTTTGCTGCATAATTTAGATTTTATGGTTTTGAATGAGAAAGTTTGACATAAGCATGTTTTCACCCTTATTTGTAAAAAAGGCTAGAGATATGGTTTGATGATGATTTTGGTATAAAACTCATGAAAATATGTTTATTGTGATTATATAATGCAAGCTGTATATTTTGAAATGGTTTTAAGATTTTGAACAAGGATAATATGTTTTGGGTTAAAGAAAAATTTGACATTCCATAAACTTTGTAATACCTCTATGGGTAGTGGCTATTTCTTGAAATTCTGGGATTAAATTAAAATGAATTTTATAAATTTGTTTGCATATTTAAAAAGTAGACATCCTAAACTTTCTAACGAGCCATCATAAGCCTAAATCAAAGTTGTATTTTATTTTCTATGAATTTTTCAATTTTCAGATTAGAAACTAGTAAACCTACCAGTTTGTCATGGTATACCAGCTGCTAACCTAAACCAAGAACCCATCTTTGCTCACCACCTAATTCATTAAGGTCTTGTAATCTTTTCAATATTATTCTAAGTGATTGATGAGTCTTATTAGGGACTAAAACATATAGATTACTTGTTTAATTTTATATCGTGTTAAGACAAAAATTGTTTACTATGGTATTCAAAAAGGAATTTGCATAAAAGCTTTAATGACACACTAGTAAGATGGATTTACACATGATTTATTTATGAACGTGGTTGTATGTTGTGCTTTAGTTTTAATTGTCCTTATGCACACCTTAGGATCAAGGGAGTATGGAGCTAACGTTAATTGATTTCGGGATTGAAAGATTGTTGATAAGCTTGGAAGGTAAGGATTCTATTACTCAACTTTTGTGAGGTTTTTATGGAATTAAAATTGATTGTTTTACCACAAGTTATATATATCTATGTTGAACTGATATTATATGAGTATCACATATGAAACTATGACATGGACTCGTCTTATATTGTACGGCGAGAAACAAAATAAATTGACACACGTTATAAATTGAGAAGCCTGGTTAGGAAAACTGACTCTATTAATAATGATTGAATATAGAGAAATGGTGAAATGTGAAGAGGGCGACGGTTATGTCCTTGGGCATGAATACCCTAAAAGGTAAAATAGGGAGAAGGTAATAACATTTTCTTGGGTTGAAAGTCCCAGAACACACTGTACAGGAATCGACTTAGTGAGGACTCGAGGCTTGATGTCCCCTCACCAGAACACCCTTGGAATGTTTAGAGGGTGATCAAGCGTGCCCATTTGGGTTTCGATGAGTTGAGTGATACTCTATTGAACATGCGTACCTAGGAATAATGATGAACTGTAATATTTATATATATGTATATGTTTGAAACTCGGTAATGATTAACTATGGTATCCTCAGAATATGATTATAATAAATTTCATAATCTGGATAATAATGAGTATTAACTAACCATATAGGTTTTAATGTGGTAATGATAAAAACCTAAAGGTGAGTAATGGTTTTCTCTACTGAGCATAGTGTCGCTCAATCCCTTATATTTTTATCTTTTCAGGACTCACTAAATGTGAGGTGGCTATGAGAAAAATAGTTGAGGAAGCTATGTAGCTATATTACGTTGGGACTGCTTCAATTGTTAAGAATGTTCTTCATGATAATGTAAGCATTAATTGTTACTTTCTGTGACTGTATTAAAATGCGTTGAGGGTTGAAATGATGATGACAGTTTTATATTATTAAATTTAAGGTGCTATATTAAACTGTGGTTTAATCGTCGTTTATATTTTTATTTTTGATTTGAGAGTTTTCATTTAAGTCCCGGGCAACTTTATTTTTAAGGTTTTACTTTTATTTCTGATTTTTATTTTATTTTATTAAAAACTGTTAACCCCCATATAGGGGCGTTACATTTTTATTTTCAACAAAAAATTCCAAGTGTCTCCAATTGCCGGCACAAGCCTTCAAAGTGAAATCTAGTTGATGCCAAAGTTGTATCTACCATATTATCTTATTATTTTTTTTTATTTCAACAAAAACTATCAACCATCTTTAGTCGCTAACATGGGCCGTCGGAGTAGAATTTGGCAGATGCTAAAGCAAAATCTGTCAGATGCCAGAGTAGAAAGAATGAGGTAGTTGTGGGAAAAAAGTGGGAATAGAGACGAACAAAGAGGAGGTAGAGAGGGGGTGGCAATAGGATGAGAGATAAGGTTATGAGACAGAGAGAGGGAGGCATAGAGAGGGGCGGAGAGAGAATATATTAAGATTTATTTATTGGTATCAAGATAAAAATGTCAAATGATAAATTTAATTAAAAATAAAATAATTATAAAAAGGACAGTATTAAAAAATAAAAAAAGAGGGAAATATTGATAAAAGATATATACAGGGGCATTTATTGTAATTTTTTCAAAAAGAACACCCACAGAGAATAGGGTTAGGCTCTAGACTTTTAGTCCATTAATCAATAACATGCTTATTAAACAGAAATAAAAAATTAAACTAAACTGATATACCATATACATATCTATTAGAAAACAAATTCTAAAATATATTTACGCATACATTAAAATTTATGAAATACATGTATAGAGTTTGGATTCTGTGGATTACACAAATTGAGAAATGCTCAATCTATAATTCAATCAAGAACTTTGGAATTAGCACGAATTCAAATTCATGAGTCCCCCAATCAAATCCAATTCAATCTGGCATATTAAATTGGATTAAATGTATTCCTAGATTGGGTAAATATCCCTAAAAAGATTTCTATGGACGACATGTAAACATATTCAATTTTTCGAGCAATAACGCTATTATTATAATTGAATTCTTATAGTGGAGAATGCTATTTTACCCACTCTACTGGTAGAGCAAGGTATTTTTAACTATTGGATTAATTTTTTAGTAATCTGATATATAATTGTCTACATTAAAATAAACGGCACAAGATATAAACTATGTTTAGTCAAAGTTCAAATTATTAAAAAATTGATTTGATGGCTAAAATATGTTGCTTTATACAATTAAAAGCTCTCTTATTATAATAAAAGGGTCATATTTATCATAATGATAAGCAACATATCTAATGGGAAAATGTATAAAAGATATACTTTTCAATGTAGTAGCAACATCATTATTCTAAAAGGAGCAACCATTACGAGAAAGATAAGCCAACAAAAAAAAAAAAGGAAAAAAAAATCATGTCGGTGAAATGTTTGGAAGATTGAATTGTCCTCAAATCCACAATTAACAATGTATCATTATCAATGATGGCATTGCAGTTGTAGTTTCTAAATTTTGTTGGTTTTCTGGTTTTTTAGGGTCTGTTTTGGGATCAAATATTTATGGTGATTTTTATGGTTTTGTTTGAATTTGTTATTTTCACGGATTTTAAAAATCTCTGAATTTGCACACACATTTAAAATTGTATAATAATATTAAATACTTAATTAATGTAATTTGCTGGATGTTATTAATAAATATTCTAAGCTTTATTATTGGTTTTTTGGTAATCATTACGGAAACAAACATCAAAAGTAATGGTGTCTTACTTTTTATAATTCAGTTTATTCCGTAAGAGGAATTTCAACTTATTTTTTGTTTTTAACTTACCCATGACAAATTTCATGGTTGGGAATGGGATATGGAAGTATTACACCGACATGCGTCCACCTTGGTCGCGAGTCAATTAGTCTTATTATCGCTTGTAATACGCTCTAATTCAACCATTATCACATCCTCTAGAATCTTTAAAGCATGCCTCTTCTTTTCAATAGTAAAAAAAATGATTTTACCCTTTATGTAGTTAAACTTTGCAGACATCTCAAATAAACTTAAAAAAAATAATAATTAACATCAATAAAGTCACTAATAAAACAATATCAATAACTATAAAATACAAAAATTCCACAAATAATATCCTAAAACATTAAACAAAAAATAAAGAGTAAAATTAAATAATAAAAACTAAAGCAAATAAACTAAAAACTAATAAATAAACTATTTAAATAAACTAAAAACTAAAAAATAAAATAGCCCAAATAAACTACAATTAAATCTAACAACGTGCCAATTCCATACTTAAATAACTAAAAAATTAAATAACTGAAACTGAATACATACTAACTAAAAATGATTAACTAAAACAATAAATCACTAAAACTAAATAATAAAAACCCTAAATAGAATGAATAAACTAAAAAAAAAAAACTCATAAAACTAAGACCAACTTAAACTAAACGGCAGGCAGAGAGACAAGGAGCTGGAGATCGCAAAAACTACCGAGTTTTAAAAACCACGTGATCATTTTAGGAAACATAATTGTGACTCATATCCAATATGGAAATAGAAATCTAGTTTCATCTAAAGGATGATACATAATCAACACCTTTTAGAACAACAACAAAATTGACCTCTAATTTAAACCTTATTACTCTTAAACTCAACTTCAACTCGCACTGCATTCCTGATGATCAACTTGTTCTTAGAACCACTTGCCCTTCTCTTACTATTGAACCCCCCCATTCTTCTTCTTTCCAAAATAATATTTGTATTGATAGTTGTCACTTGCTGCTATGACAATGCATATTACTAAACTAGCAATCCAGATTCTTCTTGATATCAAGTTTAAGGCCATTAGTATATTGATCATGCATGTTCGTTATTGCTTTCATTATTATTCTTATGAGTCTTAAATTTATTGTTGCTTGAGGATCCGTTAGAATATGGCTGATTCATGACATTCACGCTCCCACCGGACTTATTGAAAAGAAAAATATTCTTTCATTGGCACAACTCCAATTTTTGTCTCGAAAATAGATCGCTTCGTAGGCATGAGAGCTAAAAGTTTAAAGTAAAACATGTTTCTCGTACTGTTCTTTCTCGCCGTGATTGCAATCTTTGGTTGACTTAGAGGGCTCATCTTCTCGTAAAGCTATGTTAATATCTTCTTTCAATCTCTTATGATGGACTCTAGGAAGAAAACGCACGTTGTCAGCTCCTTTAGCAATCATGTGACCGTATTTTTAGTTATCGTCGGTCAAAATATGCCCTTCTCTTGACATTCTGAAACTGTTGTAACCAAGAGTCAAAGACCACCCAACACCAGTCGGTTTACTGACCCAATTTCTACCCCTCGGCTCGCGTCAATGCCGCATTCCAGATGTCGACTTTGACGGTTCAATCATCAAACCGACTCAAACCATCGATTGAAAAAAAAAAAAAAAAGTATAGAATCCTACTTAGTTCCAGTCAGGTCTTGAAAGGACAAGGATAACTTATTAACTCTAAAGATTCAATGAGTTGAATTATACAATATTCTAACAAAAATAACATAAATACATATATCCAGGGGCATAAAGTAAGTAAGAATATGCCGAAAAAAAAAACTTAATGTTGTTATTCTCACAAGAATTTAAGCTGCATGCTAACAAAATCACCTTGAGCTGGTTTTGCAACATACAACTCAAGCTCTCAAACAAGTAATAACACTCATGACTCAAAAACAATCTCCTTCGCGATGCAAGCCCCAAGTCACAATAGCTTTCACTAACCAGTTCATGTTCTCTAATTATAACACATAATAACCACCTTTGGGAAGGAAACAATGTAGTGTAATCCAAAGAACAAAGATCCCAAACGAAAACTGAAAGAAATTAGAAGATTCAGGGGAGGGGCCAAATAGCATAATAAGGATTCAAATTAGTAAATTATAGCACGAGAAATTAGGATTCATATCATAAGAAATTAAGAATAAAAATATCAAAATATCGTTACCTATTTCATATCTCCTCCTCCCTTGCCAGCATTGGCAGTGACCAAGAAGTATGGTATTTCTTTAAAATTAAAAGTATTTCCAAGTAAATACCAAAATTTATAGGTAATATCATTGGACATCACCAGCAGCCAAAAAATACAGTTTTTTTTTTTTTTTTTTTCTGAAAATGCTATATTTTCTAGTATTTACAAATATTTTCTGGCAATGTTGTCGGTCACCACCATCACAGACAATGTTGAAGGTAGCCAGCATATACCATATTTTTTGGTTAATACCTAATTTACCGATTAAGAAATTTTTGTATGCATAAGAAAACAGTTTCTATGCACACCTGCTGTCGACCATACACCTTCACCATCGGCTACTTGCTCCTAATTGCCATAATGCATCCACCATCACCACTTACTCCATTGGGCTTAGAATCTCGTGATCTACAAAACCCACTAATAGCTTGATGAGACATGGCGGCGGTAGACTCGATGATGACAAACAGTGCCATCTTGGATGAGCTCTCTTCGCGATTCTGGCCTTCAAAGAGCTAATCTGGGATGACGACAGGCTTGACAAGCTAACCTTCGATATTTTGGTCTTTGGAAGCTGAAGATTTGTGGCACCGGTGGTCATGAGCACCCAATTTGTCAATAGTCGTGAGGATGAATACAAGCGTGACGAAGACGATCGCATTCTCTCGATCTAGCAACATTGAAGAGGAAGAAGTTGATCCTGATGACGTCTTCATCTGATAAATATAAAAGTTTACTAACGATGTCACCAGACATCACTAGCATCAATGATGTCACTAGCGGTCTGGACGTACAGTATTTCCCTAGAAAATTTTGTACTTTCTGATAAATACAAAAATATGCTGGCTATGTTACCAAACATCAGTCACACCAATAATATTGCTTTTGGCCAGAAAATATGGTATTTCATTGGAATTTCTTAGTAAACCAGTGACGTTGTGAGACATCACCAGTATTGACAACATAGCCGATGGTCAGGAAGTACCATATCTCTCGGTTTAATACCTTATTTACTATTTTAGAAAATTTGGTATATAGAAAAAAAAAGTTTCTCTGCACTTCTTCCGTCGCCCACATGCCTCCACCATCGTCTACTTGTTGCCAATCGCTGCAGCACGTCTATTGTCACCACCCAGTCTAGCAATCTACGAAACTGCATTGATAACTTGATGAAACTTGACAACAACAAACCCATGACAACGACTAGGGTGGCCTCCTAAGAGTCGCCTCTATGATTTCGACCTTCGACAAGCCAATCTTCGATGGCGATAGACTTAAGGATCTAAACTTTGATGTTCTAGCATTGGAATGTTGAAGATTCGTCGCGACAAAGGTCACGATCACTTAATGTGGTGATGGCCATGAGTATAAATATGAGCATTATGAAGATGATTGCGTTCTTTCTATCTGACGACAACAGTGAGGATGAAGACACGACTATGGGTCATCGACAAAGAGAGAGGAAGCGAGAAAGAAAGGCATATGGGAGAGGATAAAGAGAAAAAGAATGAGGGATTCTACAACAATACAAATAGGGCTAATTTTGGTTTTTTATGTAGTTCATAAATCAGACTAAACCTAAACATGTTATTTTCTTCATTTTTTTTAAAGTATTGCAATAATTTACTATTAGTTTCCATTAAATGATATTTAGTGCAATTTATAAAGATTTTAGCTTGTGGGTCACTTTGGTTACTACCATTAACTTCAATCTACAAATCTCACCATCAGGATATAAAACATGCTCGCAAAATTATTGAGACATGTTGTCATTGTATATAACAAACAATTTAATGACGAAATCTAAATTTCCTTTCAAATATAACGTTTTGAACAACGTCTGAAATAACAAAAATAGAGAAATTATATCAAATGATAAATTTTGCTATTCAATTAGTAAATAATGTCAATACATTTAAAAATGTGTAGAGAATAGTATACTTGATATTTTACAAACAAAAAAACCCAAAATACCCCTGAACTCTCTCATTTTCCAAAAAAAAAAAAGGTTCTCTCGCTATCTCTCTCTTTCTTCCTTCCCAAGCCCCCTCTATTATTATATCTCCTTTGGCAAGGCTATCACTTATAGCCGAGCTACAACGAGCTAAGGAAATGGTGTCATCATATGTGGAGTGAGCTCAAAATATTGGCAAACACCTGGGTGAGGTTCCGACGGAGATCACAACCGTCAAGTTTTGCGACATTTTCATGGTCGACAATGATGGAGTTAGGCCATGATCTTTTGACGTTTTGATTCTCGTCGGCTTCTAAGTTAATTGAAGATGGCTGTGAGAGACAGGGTAGCAACGAGGCTATGTTGCTCGGAATCTGATGACAACAAAGAGTTGGACAAGTGTGTGGCTATCAATGTTGTAAAGATCGGCTCCATCCACTATCGAGGAGCCTAGCAGTGTCATCGGAGGACCTTCACATGGGTGGTGCATGGGCGGACAACTGCTAGAGCGAGGGCAATCACCGGCAGAGCGTGGCTACAATGACAAGCTTTTTTTTGTGTATAATTTGGTTTTATGGAAATATTGATACTTTTGTGTAAAAATAATAAAATATTTATAGTTAAATATGGTATTTATTTGTTGCTGACAATATCATTGGTGCCAGTGATATTCAGCTATAAAACTGATAACTTTTTGTAATTGCATGGGAGTACAAGGTTTTCATGTTAATACTGAATTTCCTAACCATCGGTTGTCCAGTGACATCATCAATTGATTTTTGTTATACATGTAAATATAGTATATCCATGTTAATATTGTATTTCTTGACTGTCGGCGGTTAGACGAAGTCGCTAGTGAATTTTTGTATTTGCATGTAAATATTGTATTTTGGAGTCACCGGTGGTTCGACGAAGTTGCTAATGAATTTTTGTTTTCTTTGGTAAATACTATAATTCTTAAGAAATACTATATGTCTCAGCTATAAGTGGCATTGTCGGTGTTGTGATGTCTAGAGACATTGTTGGGAAGTACAGTATTGAAATACCATATTTTCGACCACTGCCAATGATAGGGAGGGAGGAGAAGGGGAGGTGGGGAGGAGAAAAAGGCGAGGGTATTGTGGGGTCTTTATTATCAATTTTTAATGAAATAAACCTTAATTCCTTATGATATGCTATAATCTACACATTTTGAAAATATATTGACATAATTTACTGATTCTTAACCTAAATTTACAATTTTGCTCTTTCTTTCATATAAATATTGACTCAAAACTTTATTATTTCAAAGCTTTAGATAATACTATGACTAATTACAAAAGAAAAAAAAAAGATATTCCCAAATTGACTCATAAGAATAAAAGGATGCTTTGAAAGTGAGTTTAAACTGAGAGTTAGAACTAAAAGTTCTATAGAATGTGAGAGCTTTATATTGTAATATATATATTTTTTTACACTGTAGCATTTGATAGCTTTATACTATTTGAGTTGAAACTGATGAATTAGAATTAAGTTTACCAAACACTATATAAACATATGGCCAAAGACGTGTACACGGAAACATTTAGTAAAACAGTAATGCATAACATCTATTTGAAGTCTTTTTGATTAATAAAAACAAAAAATCGAGAGTTTTTTTTTTTTTTTTTTTTTTTTTTTTCTATTTCTCCACGTAATTGAGCCATTCTTCAAAGAGGCCTATTGGGTCAAAGTCTCGCATTGCCTTCGGCCTGGTCTTTAGACTTATGGCCCTATGAGTGGGGTCTAGTGTGATGCTATGATGGTGATTTTGGAGTTGGACAGGCCATGTAAGGCAGAGGGGGGAGATCTTTGACATGGGCTATGTCATTGCATCTGGTTGTGTTCAAAGGTTTGTAACTCTGAGGCCCATCTAGTGTGGTGGTGGTGATGGGAATGGCTTCCATCTCTATAGGTTGGAGGCACTTTAAAGCTTAGTGATCATAGCTTATTGCGGTCTTTTGGAATCCTCGTGTCACAGATTTTGGAGGCGATGCCTTCCTTGGTCAGCAAGGGTATGCGATAGCGGTTGGTACAGCAGGTCTATGGCTTTGTGGTGCTTAGGCAATGTCTTGAATCCTGTCTGGCTTCCCTTTGACTCACCGATTGTGCCAAAGCTTCTTCCCCCATACTCGGCGGTGATCGACTTCTCTTCAAATTGTTCATCGGTATGACGTGGTGTAACATCCGCACTATTACTGTTATAGAATTTCATTAGGTTAACAAAATTTTAATTATTTATTTCAAAATTATTATGGCACTAATAAATCTTTTTAGTGATTAAATAGATGACGATGATGGGACTCGTGATGCAAAGAAGAGTTCATGCCAAATAAAGGGGTTAATATTATGAATATGATCATAGTAATTATTATGATGACAAATTTATGATTAATTATTATAATAATTTACGCTAATTTGATCGATATTTTTATTAAATGAAAATTTGTATTTATGGGTTTAATTGAGGAGATAATCGGAGGTAGGTGTTGAACCTTGCCATGAACAAGTCCATATGCAATTTCAAAGATGCTAACTTCCATCCCAATTTTAGACCTCTAAACATCAGAAATTAATCCTTTCTTTTCACAAAATTGTAGAGCTTTCCACAAGCTTTCCAACGCCTACATATTTACACAAATCCGACATCAAAATGTGAAGTTTTGAACCGTACACCATCTAGATACAAAGCAGTAACTTACCAAATGACCAAGAGATGCCGATTTCAAAAATTTATCAAAGTTTCCTAATTTTTTTTACACATTTTTGTCCTAACCTTATGCCTATTAATAACAGTAAACCTTCTCCTAATCACATTGATTTAATGTTTAAATTCTCTTGATTGATTTTTAATTAAAAAAAATCCAAATCTTCTCAGATTGTCCTTGAATGCTTCAAATTACTCCCTTATATTTCCTTACCTCTCCACTCACATTTACAGCTCTCTCTCTCTCTCTCCCTCTCCCTCTCTCTACTAAAATGTTTCTAGGTTCAAAGTATCTTCCTAGCCAACCAAAATGACAGAGGGAAGACTAGAGGATTCCAAGGTATGGTTAATTGCTAGGAATGCTTTTATCATGAAAGTATATGAGATGATGATTTTTATTGGTATGTCTATGTTTATATTTATGAGTTCATATGTATGTGCACGTGTTTATGTAGGGGAGGGAATATTGATAATCTATGGGTCATGGGTATAATAGTAATGATTATTTATTAGTCTCTTTGTATTTTCTTGTGATAATGGAAATTTTGATATTAAGATAATTGACACTAGGATTTTTGAAGGGACGTATAATATCATGCTATGACTTTCTTGATTATTGGGGTGTCTTTGTTTTCTTTCTCATGGGTTGTTATGGGTAGAATTAGTTAGTCGATGGGTTTTCTCCTAGGAACATATTTAGAGTGGTGCATAGACATTTTATAAATTAATTATAAGGCTATTAATGAATTTGGTATTTTGGGGTTTATGAACATGATAGCGATGATCCTTTATGGCCCTCTTGATGATTGTTTTCTGGATATTATTTGTATTTATATATATGTATATATATTTTCTATTTCTTTCTTATTCTTAGGATTTTTTCTTACAAGAAAGGGTTTATGTGACAATAAATTTATTCAAGGTTTCTAGGGTTTGAGATAATATGTTGTGATGGATATTTTCAGTTTTGAGGATTTGGAAACATGTATAGGGCTGTGTAATGATGTTTTGATGATTGTTAAATGTTTTTTTTTTTTTTTTTAATTTTTTTGGGTTTTAGAATTGCCAAATTCAGATTGGCAGTGCTAGGAATTCCCAACACCACTAATTACTATTCAAACATTTTTTTAATGCTTGACAATATTGGAATTGGGCATATGATATGCCGCTGGAAAACGACAGATGTCTTGTTTCCAATGCCACTGAGTTTGTGTCATTGGGACATCGGTACAATTTTATATGGATTTTTGAATAGACAAAAGTCAAGCTATTGGTTTTTTTATGAAACACTAATTAGATTTTAAATGCTTTTTTTAAATACCTTAACAACATTAGAATTAGGCATATGATATACTGTTGAAAGTTAGTCACTGAGTTTGTATCATTTAGATATCTATACAATTTTATATAAATTTTTGAATGGGTAGAGGTGAAGCTGCTAGATTTTATTAAACACTTTTGCTATGGAATTTGTTACAACAAATATTATTTTGGCATTAATATTGATGTTGTGATGATATAAGGTTTTATTATGATGTTTCTAATAAGAATATAAATTATAAAATTGGCATGAATAGTCTTGAACGCAAGCATATGAGGGTCCTTACCGTCATGTCACCTCAAGCTAAGAAGTTGTGTAAATTGGTTAAAAGTGTAAGTGCAGATATGAGTAGCTTGATATTAACATATATTTACACACACATATATATGTTCTGATGCCGTATATGGTTGAGCAAATGACAAATTAAGTTGACGAATTAATATTAAATGAAGATGTTTTATGTCTTTTACCAAAAGATGAATTCTATTGAAAGTTATATACGGAAAGAAATGTTTAAAGGAAATCCAAAGAGGCATGTACCGGGACAAAGATTGCCCATTAATAGTACCAAGATGAAGGTTGCCCTAAAGGATGGTACTAGGAAAAAGGTTGCCCATTAAGTTATGGTGTTTTGGTAGGATTTGGTGGCTGGCTATCCCAGACTCTATCGGAGTTTTGTGCATGAGTACAACACGAAGGGCCCTAATATGTAAAAATTAGGTTATACATAAGTTATGAGAATGTTTTCTTACAATTTAGTACAAATGATTTAGAATATGTTTAACGCATTATCTATGAGATTGAAGATGCCATTTACTAAGTGTTTGCTTATTAGTTTAATTTCTCATATCGCAGATAAAAGTAAAAGGAGTATGTAAGCGTGGAGAATGGTGGTGTGGATGTGAGACGATGGTGGCGCGGATCGTTAGAACAAATTATCCATCAAAAGAATTTCCTAATGATTAATAGTACTTTTGTCACAACCTGCCTTTTCGGGCTGTGATAAAACTTTTTCTACTTACTTTAGGGCAAAAATTTAGGAATTTTTTTTTAAATGGGAATAAATAATTTGCTTACATTAACTTTGGTAACTCCTAAAATACTTTCACATACTTGTATTTACATAATTAATACTTTTACCTTTATAACATCTTTCTTTTAAACATTTCATATCAATATAACTTTAAACATACGTAGCATAAAACATTACAGCAGCGGACTCCATACCCAATCTGCACACCTCATCCGTCCGTCAGCTCATCATTACGACTCATTCTGACCTTTTCGTCGGAATACCTACAACATGAAAAACTTAATGAGCTAACGCCCAGTAAGTCCCATAAATCCCACATGGATATTCACATGAATGCATGAATCAATTATGCTTTCTTATAAACTTTCTTTATCCTCATCATTTCTTATCTTTACTAGGGCCCAAGTGTTTGTACCATTGCGCAATTTCATTTAGGTCTACGTAACACCATGACCGTAACATATCCTTTAAACTCCTCTTGAGTTAGGAGCCGGTACGACACTTTTCTTAATTTCTGGTGATACATTTACCAGTCCATTTATTATGGTTGACATACCATGCATGAAGTGATAATCACATATTATCCATGAAACATAAATTCTCTTGCATAGCATAGTATACACAAGTACTTACTTTTTATACACACTGGTACACATTAATATACGCACAAGTATATAGCGTAACGTACTCACAGGTACTTAACATAAAATGTACACACAGATACCTACTTTATACAGACTCAAGTATTTATCATTGTACACACAGGTACGAAATCATGATACACATGCTCATTTTCATTATTGTACACACAGGTACAAAATCAAGGTACACATGCTCATTTTCATTATTGTACATACAAGTACATAACAGCTTGTACACACTGGTACACATTAATATGCTCACACTTATTCATACATGTCTATACCCCTAGGTATTCATATCATGGCAAACATACAAGTTTATACTTAATTATACGTACAAGTATACATATACATACATTTCTTTCTAAACCTACATTTCATACTGTAGGTGGGAAGGGTACTTACTTGATGTGAATGTCGGGCAACTTAACCTCGATTTCCCTTCTCCTAGACTCCTAGGATCCCAAATAACACTTTTTTGGATTTTTAGCCTTCAAAGGCTTCTTGAGCTTCTTCTTGGACTTCCTTAAAACTTGTGGGAAATCCTTGTACTTGCTTGTAAAACTTGTATGGGGGTATTTTTGTAAAGTTTGGGGGCTGAGAAATTTTTTAGAGCTCTTGAACATGGCTGCCGGATCTTGGAAGAAAAGGAAAGAAAAGAAAATTTGTGATAAACTTGCCATAAATGCATCCTTATCACATTTGGTGACTCATGGTAACCCATGAGTATACCACTAGGTGTCACAAGGTGATTGGGCCACTTTTCTTGACATGTGGCCCAATAGAAAATCAAGAAGTGTCCACTTTGTGGAGTTAAAAATCTATACTGTGTAATTTTTCACCACACAGTATTTTTTCTATACTGTCGTGGTCAATTCAATGTACTTTCTATCCTTAGACTGTATAAAAATATTTAACTTACTTTTCGTTTACTTTTGGAGGCTAATCGTGACATTTTTCGTATCTGTGTTTTCATTTAGCAGTATTCTTATACTGCTCTGGCCTCCTTTCTACCCCCGGTTAGGGTTAGGACAACCTCTATGTCCTATTTACATTCTAATCATTCATTCATTTATATCACAATTTAACAATTAATTGTGACATGAAATTCATTTTATGGATATTATGTACAAATCTCTGAGTCATCAAACTCATAAAATTTGTATTTTACAATATCCACCATTGCATTACATATGCCATAAAATTTGCAATCAATGCCGCTCATTCATATTTTATTGTAATCTTCACAAAAATTACTATTTTTACAAAGTTTCATATATTTAAGAATAATTTCATTAATTAAACCTAATTAAATATTAGGTTTTATTAATAACGTTTCCTCGGTCATTCCAATCTACCCCCCTTAAGAATTTTCGTCCTCGAAAATCAAAATAATTCGGGGTAGTCTTTTCTCATTTCATCCTCTCGCTCCTACGTTGCTTCTTCTACTTGTTGGTTACACCATAAAACTTTGACGAGAGGTATCTTCTTGTTCCTTAATTCCTTCTCTTCTTGTGCCAGAATTTGAACTGGTTTTTCTCCATAAGACAGATTCTCCTGTATGTCAATTTCTTCCTGCTGAAGAACATGTGAAGGGTCTAGCACATACTTCTTTAGCATGGACACATGGAATACATTGTGTACCAATGCTAGATTAGAGGATAAGGCTAACTTATAAACTACATTACCTATCTGTTTCAAGATCTCAAATGGTCCAATATACCTTGGACTGAGCTTTCCTTTCTTTCTAAATCTTACAATTTCCTTTCATGGGCATTATCTTCAAAAAGACCAAGTCTCCTACTTGAAACTTCAAAGGTCTCCGTCGTCGATTAGCATATCTCTTTTGCCGACTAAAAGCCATTTTCATTTGTTGACAAATTAACTTTACATCTTTCGTTGTTCTATGAACAAAATCTATGGCCGACAACGCCTTTTCTTGGGTTTCGTACCAATGTAAGGGTGGTCTACATCTCCTTTCATATAGAGCTTCATATGGAACCATACCAATGGAGCTTCGATAACTATTGTTGTATATAAATTCGATCAGAGGAAACTTTTTATCCCATCCTCTCTTAAAATCTAGCACACATGCTTTTAACATATCCTCTAAAGTCTGGATGGTCCTTTTTGATTGACCGTCTGTTTATGGGTGGAAGGTTGTGCTAAATGTCAGCTTTGTTCTTATTGCTTGATGAACACTTCTCCAAAACTTGGAAGTAAATCTACCATTACGATAAAAAAAATGATAAACTTTGAAACCCAGTGGTATCTAACTATTTGGGTTACGTATAGTTCAGCTAGTCGTTCTACAGAATTGCTGAGTTTAATGGGTAGGATTTAGTCAATCTATCAATAATTACCCATATACCATCATGTCCACCCGTAGTTCTAGGTAGCCCAGTTATCAGGTCCATAGTTATCTGATTCTATTTCCACCAATAGTGCTCTTTCAAATCTTGGTACATTTTAGTAGCTCTTGGATGAGCCACATATGGTGCTTCACGAGTTTTTTTCTAATACTTGCTTCTTTAATCTTTCATCATTGGGAATGCATATCTTACTCTTGTAACGAAGGATACTATCTTTCAAAATGCTAAATTCTATTTTTTTTTGTTCTCAAGAACTTCATTCCTAACTTTAGTAGCGACGGATTTGTTTCTTGTCGCTCTTTTAAATTCTCCAAGATAATTGGTTGAAAGGATCAATTAGCTAATCTTCCTATGACTAGCTCTATTTCTGCTTCCATCAAGTCCTTTTGGAGAGGTTTTGGTAACATCTGTACCGTTACTAGCAAGGACGTTGTTCTACGACTAAGGGCATTGGCTACTCAATTAGCCTTTTTCAGGTGATACAAAATCTCACAGCCGTAGTCTTTGACCAACTCAATCCACCTTCGCTATCTCATGTTAAACTTTTTCTACGTGAAGATATACTTTGGACTTTGATGGTCTGTGTAAATCTCACAGCTTGCTCCATACAGATAGTGACACTATATCTTGAACACAAATACAATTGCCGCTAACTCTAAGTCATACGTCAGATAATTCCTTTTATAATCCTTTAACTGTTGGGATGCATAAGCAATCACTTTTTCATTTTTCATAAATACGGCTCCCAATCCTATTTTTGATGCATTACTATAGACCATAAACGTTGCATGGTTCGGATCTGGTATTGTCAGTACTAGTGTAATTGTAAGTCGCCCTTTTTAATCCTTGGAAACTTTCTTCGCATTTCTTAGTCTATTCATACTTTGTTGCTTTTCATGTAAGTGTAGTGAATGGTGCTGCAAGTCAGGAAAATCCTTCTACAAACATCGATAGTAGCCTGCTAAATCGAGGAAACTTCTAATTTCTGACACACTTTTTGGTGTAGGCCACTTATTCATTGCTCAACTTCGGAAGGATCAACAGATACTCCTTCTCGTGTCACCACGTGTCCGTGGAATTAAACCTTCTCCAGCTAAAACTTACATGTTGAGAACTTGGCGTACAATTGATGCCTTCTCAATAATTATTGTGCAATCCTCAAGTGCTTTTCATGTTCCTCTGGCGTTCTTGAGTATATGAAAATATCATCGATGAAGATAATAATGAACTTATAGAGGTATTCTTTGATTCATGAGATCCATGAGAGCTGCTAGAGCATTGGTCAGTTAAAAAGGTATGATGCAGAAGTTATAATGCCCATAACGTGTTTGGAACATTGTTCTCGGTATATCTTATTCTTTAACTCGAAGTTAATGATATCTTGAGCGTAGATCAATCTTTGAGAATACTGACGCTCCTTTAAGTTGGTCAAACAAATCATCGATCCTTAGGAATGGATACTTGTTCTTAATCGTGACCTTGTTTAGTTCCCAATAATCAATACACATTCGTAACATTCCATCCTTCTTCTTAACAATTAGAACAGGTGCTCCCCATGGGGAATAACTTGGTTGGATGAACCCCTTGTCCAATATTTCCTTTAGTTGCACCTGAAGTTCCTTGAGTTTCCCTGGAGTCATTTGATATGGTGTCTTAAAAAAAATTGTGGCTGTTTCGGGGGTCAATTCAATTTCAAACGAAATTTTTCGTTCCGGTGATAAGTCTGCAACTCTTCCGGAAACACATCAATAAATTCCTTTACTATGGGGACCTTCTTTGGTCCTAACTGAGCTTCTTTATCTTTGCTTATTATATTCACCAGATAACCGGTACATCCATTGTTGAGGGTAAGCTCGGCGCCGCCATCGAGGACACTAACTTTGGTGGTCGGCAACTCAGTTTGGCAGACATAGGCTACCGCCCGACCCGACGACTTATGCTTCTTCCCGAGGTGCCTTCCATTTATCTGAGGGCACACCCCCAAGAAGGCTGCCACCTCGGGGATGTACAGTAGCTCGGGCCGGGCCATGCTATTCATCATAATACGTCACTACCCATCCTTGTAGGCCAACACCAGGCAGACGTGCTGCCGTCCGATAGAGTCTAATCCATTGGACAATGGATGCGACACTTGTCACTTGTTGCTTGATACACTTTGATGTGACACCTAGGTAATGGGTAAAACCCATCTTGCACCCGATCCAGTTGGTGGCCTATAAATAGGATGCATTTATGACGTTTTAGGGAGGGAGACCTCTTCTCACTTAATCAGCTGCCGACCTCTGCTGAGCAATACTTGCCTTGAGCATCGGAGAGCCCTTGTCTATCGACTAACCCCATTTCTCCAAATCATCCCTTTCGCAGGTACTCAATCCCGGCCAAGGGCAAGCTTAAGAGGAGGTCAGAAGGTGTTCAGTTACACGTGGGTGTTGATCTGACGCCAGACAGCGGTAAGCATCAACATTTTGGCACTATAAGGAGGGCTGAACGCGCCCCAATCCAAAGTTATTCTACCTCGGATTTCCGAAATGACAACACGAGGTAACGCAAGAGATAGTACCGCCCGACATCAGGAGTTGGGCGATGCCAGGCATAAGCAACCGACTACAGAACGGCCCAGCGGTCGTCCTCAGACCGCCAGATCTCGGTCCGAAGGGCAAGGAAGCGCGGCAAGAGCTGAGTCGGTGTAGGCCCGAGCTGCACAAGACCTGATCAGGAAGCTCACAGATGCAGTTCGGATCTTAACTCGGCAGCTTACACAAGCTCAGCAGCAAGCTGCACCGGAACCGCCACCCCCCGCCCAGGTTAACCAGGCAGGGGGTCGGCATGAGCAGAGCGCCACCAATTGGGAGGATCGATCAGAGCAGTCTCCGGGATCCACCAGAGGGCCCCTGCTTGACAATAGACTGGTTCATGAACATCAGATGGGACGTCAACCACACCGTGTCCCTTCACCACAAGGTTCCAGAGCCTCGATGTTTGATCGGCTCGGGTACCGAGGGATTAACAGAAATCGCCAAGGCAGAGTTGGAGGCCGTGCTGAGGGCGGAGTACCCTATCGGGTCGAACTGCCCAAAGACACAAATAGTCGCCAGTTTCGGGTGCTGCAGCGACAGATCGATGAGATCCGCAATTGCAGGTTTGGTTTGGATGAGATCGAGGCTCAGGATCCGCCCTTTCCGGATCACATAATGTGGGCACCCATGCCGCTGAAGTTTAAGGTCCCACAAATCAAGTCTTATGATGGGGCCACTGACGCGGATGAGCATGCCGAGCTCTTTCGCGGGCACATGCTGTTGCAGAATGCCAGTGATGCTACAATGTGCAAAGCCTTCTCGCTCACCCTTACAGGCCCTGCTCGGCAGTGGTTCCGACGGCTCGAACCAGGATCGATTTCTTCTTTTGGGCATTTAACTGACGCCTTCTCTACCGTATTCCCTACAACCAGGACGCGGAGGAAAGAAATAACTTCCTTGTATGCCGTCAAGCAGGGAGACGGCAGTGTCAGGGATTATGTCAACCAATTTACCCGGGCTGCTCTTGAGGTCAAGCACGTCGAAGACGAGACCCTCAAACATATTTTTGTAGGGGGCCTCCGAGACGAGAAGCTGACCTGGTCCCTGGCCTTTGAGCAGCCAAACACGTTTTCACAAATGCTCGGGTACGCCCAAAGACATGCAGATGCTGCTGAGTACATGAAAAGCCGCCGGGATGAGGCTAGCCCGAGCGGGACAAAAAATGAAAAGAAGCAGAAAAAAGGGCCGGAGCAGGGTAGCGCCGAGCATGCGAAGAAGCAAAAGAAGGAGAAAGCTGATAGGCCAAAGGGGCCGACCGGCAAGTTCCAAAACTACACACCTCTGGTGGCAACTATCGATGAGGTGCTCGCCCAGGTCGGCGACAAGAATCTGTTGACACCGCCGCCCAAGCTTCGAGGCTTTAGGGCGAAGCGTGATCAGTCAAAGTTTTGTAAATTCCATCAAGATGTGGGTCATACTACCCGAGAATGCATCCAACTCAAGGACCAAATAGAAAGGTTGGTCCGAGAAGGTCTATTGCAGGAGTTTGTAGAGAAGGCCATAAACCTGAGGGCGACCTCTGGAAGGAATGACTTGTCGGGCCGAGACGTACAAAGCCGACCCAGGACCGATAGTGTGAACGCCCCGAAACCCCCAAATATCGTACACACGATACTTGGCGGGCCTGTCGCCAGGGACACATCGAGTGGGCGGCGATCTTACGTCAGAGAAGCTCGGCGGGTCGAACGGGGTGACTTCATGAATATCTCCAAACACATCAATAAGATATGCCGCCAAGAAGACATCCCGATCACCTTCACTGATGAGGAAGCAGACCGACTAATGCATCCCCACAACGATGCTTTGGTTTGCGAGCTACCTATCGCCAACAATGTTGTACGGCGAGTCGTAGTTGACAATGGCAGTTCGGCGGACATCCTTTTTAAGCAGGCGTTCGACAGGCTGAAGATCAGCAACGCGCCTTTGGTCTCGGTCCAGACCCCACTTTCTGGCTTCGCGGGTGAGTGTGTCCGAGTAATCAGGAAGATTAGTCTCCCGATAACTTTTGGAGAAGGTGCTGCCAGGGTCACTCGGGTGGTCGACTTTTTAGTCATCGATAAACCCTCTCAGTATAACATCATCATCGGCCGGCCGACACTGAACGGATTAAAGGCCGTGGTTTTGACATATCACCTGGCAATGAAGTTCCCGACCGATGGTGGCATTGGAGTAATCCGCTCGTCCCAGGCGAATTCCCGGGCTTGCTATACGAACGCAGTCCGGGCAGCCTCAGCCCAGCAACAGGGAATCCTGGCCGTGTATACGGTCGACGAGATCGACCTCCCAACCGATCCGATGCCGAAGATGCTCGCAGACCTAGACCCCAGGTTTCCCGAGGATGAGGTAAGGGGTACCCCGGTCGAAGACTTAGTGCCGTTCCCCCTGGACCTCGAAAGGCCAGAACGCACTGTCCAACTCGGGTCGCAGTTACAACCTGAGATCCGGGCCGACCTGGAATCCCTTCTTTCCGAGTACCGCGACGTTTTTGCATGGTCTCATGAGGACATGCCCGGCATAGATCCGAGCATCATCAGCCATCGGCTTAACGTCCAACCTGGTCACAGGCCGGTGATACAAAGACGAAGAGCCTTCAACCCAGAGAGATATGCCGCGATAAACGATGAAGTCCAAAAACTATTGAAGGCAGGGTTTATTAGAGATGTCAAATATCCAGAATGGTTGGCAAATGTCATCCTCGTCAAAAAGGCGAATGGCAAGTGGCGGGTCTGCATCGACTATACCGACCTTAACAAGACCTGCCCTAAGGATTGCTTCCCGCTTCCTCGGATAGACCAGCTCGTTGATGCCACAGCCGGACACGAGCTCTTGAGCTTTATGGACGCATACTCCGGTTATAATCAGATAAGAATGGCCGAAGAGGACCAAATTAAAACCTCATTTGTTACTGGCCAGGGCTTATATTGTTACGTTGTAATGCCGTTTGGTCTCAAGAACGCCGGAGCTACCTATCAACGCCTCGTCAACAAAATGTTCGCTCGGCTGATGAAAACTATGGAGGTCTACGTGGACGACATGTTAGTAAAATCTGTCCAAGCGATGGACCACATAGCCGACCTCCGAGCTAGCTTTGACATTCTCTGAGAGTATGGGATGAAACTCAACCCGACAAAATGCGCTTTTGGCGTTGGCTCAGGCAAATTCCTTGGATTTTTGGTTAACCGACGAGGAATCGAAGTAAACCCGGCGAAAGCCCAGGCAATTATAGACATGCATTCTCCTCGGACAGTGAAAGACGTGCAAAGGCTTACCGGCATGGTGGCCGCCTTATCAAGATTTGTCTCTCGGGCTACCGACAAGTGTCACCCTTTTTTCAAGGCACTTAAGGGGAGGTTTGAGTGGAGCAAGGAGTGTGAGGACGCTTTCCAAGGCTTAAAAACTTACCTAGCCACACCCCCGCTCCTGTCCAAACCTTCGCCCGGTGAGGTTTTAACCGCCTATTTAGCCGTCTCAGAAAAGGCTGTCAGCTCGGTATTAGTCCGTGAGGAAAACGGGGTCCAAAGGCCAGTTTACTATACCAGCCACGCTTTCCAAGGTGCCGAGGAGCGGTATTCCTCGTTGGAAAAGCTAGCCTTCGCCTTAATGACATCAGTCCGGAAGCTGCGGCCGTATTACCAGGGCCATACCGTCAAGATCTCGATCAAGTTTCCTCTCCGGCAAGTTCTATAGAGCCTGAAAATATCAGGTCGGATGGCCAAGTGGTCGGTCGAGTTGGGCCAGTATGATATACATTTTGTGCCGAGAACGGCAATAAAGGCTCAAGTCCTGGCGGATTTCCTTGCTGAATTTACAGAGGCCGGAAAGGTTGCTCCCTTAGTTGAGAAATCACCCATGGAGGAGCCAGACACGGCTAGCTGCAGTGAACTAGGCCTCTCTCCGGAGCTGAACTGGAAACTACACGTCGATGGCTCAACCTGCGTCGATGGGTCGGGGGCAGGCTTGATTTTAACAAGCCCCGACGGATATAAGGTCATTTATGCCCTTCGTTTCGACTTCAAAACCTCTAATAATGAAGCGGAGTATGAAGCTTTGCTGAGTGGTCTACGAATTGCCCGAGACCTCGGAGTTGATCGGCTGACCATCTATAGTGACTCAATGCTAGTGGTGCAGCAAGTCACAGGAGGATTCCAGGCCCGAGCAGAATCGATGACGGCATATTTAAAAGAAGCGAAACGGTTGCTTGGACAATTCAAGTCCCACACTTTTAAACAAATCCCCCAGTCCGAGAACGTGGAAGTCGATGTTCTTGCCCGACTAGCCTCCGGGATAGGCAGAGTAGACCCAATCTCCGTTCCTATTGAAAGACTCTCTAGACCAAGTATCAGTAAGGAGGTCATAAGCCTGGCAGCCGAACCGAAATGCTCGTGGATGGACCCGATCATCCGATACCTGACCCTAGCCGAATTACCCGATGACCGGAAAGAAGCACGTCGGATACGTAACAGCTCAGCCCGGTACTCGATGATTGGGGAAAAGCTGTACCGACGTGACTACTCGATGCTATGCCTAAGATGTTTGGATCCCCAAGAGGCCGAGTACTTAATGAAAGAGATTCATGAAGGCCTTTGTGGCAATCACTCCGGTGGACGTTCCTTGGCCTAGAAATGCTTGCAGCAGGGTTACTACTGGCCTACCATACAACAAGACTGCGGGAGCTTTGCACGAAAATGCTTCAAATGCCAGCAATTTGCTAGGCTGCTAGGTTCACACGCCGAGCCTCTAAATCCGGTGACTTCGGCGTGGCCGTTTGCAAAATGGGCCATTGACTTGATTGGACCACTCCCTCCAGCTCGTTCTCAATTCAGATATTGTATCGTCGCCATAGACTATCTGACGAAATGGATCGAAGTCGGGCCTTGCACCAACATGACCGAAGCTAAGTGCACCAACTTCGTATGGAAAAACATCGTCTGTCGGTTCAGAATCCCGCACACTATCGTGACCGATAATGCTAGGCAGTTTGACTCCTCGGGTTTACGCCATTTGTGTGAGAAGCTCGGCATTAAGAAAGTCTTCTCTTCTCCGAGCTATCCGCAGAGTAACGGCCAAGTGGAGGCCGTGAACAAGACAATTAAAGACAATCTGAAGAAGAAGCTTGAGGGGCTTAAGGGTACGTGGATCGACGAACTGCCCCAAGTGCTTTGGGCATACCGAACAACTACACGAGCTGCAACTGGCGAGACACCGTTCTCCCTGGTCTATGGGGCAGAGGCCGTCATCCCAGCCGAGATTGGATTGCCGACCTTGAGGGTTGAGCAATATGAAGAGAAACTGAATGAAAAGCTCATGATGACCGAGCTCGACCTACTTGAAGAAAAAAGGAACCGAGCATCCATCCGTAACGCGGCCCGGAATCAAGTTGTAGCTCGGTATTACAACAAACGGGTTCAGCTGAGAAGCTTTAAAGTTGGTGACTTAGTGATGAAGAAGGTCACGGTTCAACAACCCGGCCTCGGGTCCTTTGGTCCGAAATGGGAAGGTCCATTTAAAGTCGAAGGTATCGTGCGGCCGGGCACTTACAGGCTGGCCGATACGGAGGGGAATCAGCTCGGGCATCCATGGAATGCCGAGCTTTTGAAAAGATTCTACATTTAAAAAAAAAAAAAAAGAGAAAGAGGAGAACAAAAATCAGAACCAGATTCCTTTTTTGATCTCTGGCCACAATTCTTTTGTAACTAGACCTGCTGAGCAGGGCTGGAAAAATCAATGTAAATATTACATTAATGGAGCACAACTTCCCTAAACTCATTCCACCTGAGCAATGTCTTTAAGGGAGGATTATGCCTAAGACGCCAGAACCCCAGCTTGGAAGACAGGATGTTGACTCCCCACCAAGGGAGTCGTCCTCGTCAAACTGGACAGGGGGGCTAGTCGGCATATGTATCATGTCTGTCATGCAGACACCCTTAAGTTGCTCGGCACATCTATGTGCCCGATTAGTCCTATACTTGTAAAAGTTTCTTTAAAACTTCAACAAGTCTGTGGGGGGCAACGGGGTAAGGGTAGATATACGCCGTTTATATTCTGCCCGACCGAGACTAGAAACCTAAACTTGCTTGGATAACTAAGCAGAAATGGATAACTACTCGGAACAACCAAACAAAAGTCCTCGGATTAACTAAGGAAAGAGGTACTTTTCTCCCAACCTGGGAACCCCAACCCGAGAAGTATCTAACTTTAAACATTATTACGTGGGATGTAAAATAAAACTACACGTAAGTAAGAGTAGATACAAAACGGGACAATATAAAATGTTTTAACACTTTATTTACTAAGGAGGTACAAGAAATTCGGGCACCTCCTAAGCCCAATTACAAAAAGCAAGAAAAGCAGAGGATCAATCGGCCTGAGTCTCATCACCAGCCTGAGTCTCGTCCCCGGCCGCGTTGTCATCTTGGCCTCCCTCGGCAGCCAGCACATCCCCGTCATCGTCACCGTCCATAACGACGATCTCTTCTCCAACGTCCCGCTGTGGCTCGGCATCGCCCTGGTCCGGCTCAGCGATGACCGACCAGTCGAATGTAGCCGCCTCGGGATGCTTTTCGATTAGATGGTCACGGAGATCGGCCATTCCATCGAAGTAGAGGTCGGTATATTTAGGGGATGTCTTAAATTCCTCGACCGCAGCAGCCAGCTAGTCGAGGAGCCTGGCTACGAATCGGTGGTGCTCGGCCTGTAGAGTTGCTAGCCGCCCCTCTAGCCGAGCGGCTTTCTCCTCCTGCCGAGCGGCTTTCTCCTCCTGCCGAGCGGCCTTATCCTCTGCCTCCTTGAGCCGCCTCAACATGTCCTCAGCCTCGGACTTCGCTTTATGGGCCTCCTCCTTAGCTTGATCTAGCTCAACCTTCATCTCTTTGAGCTCTCTGTCGGAGTCCAACTTCAGCAGGAGGGTCTTCTTGTGCCTTTCTTGCTCCTTGTGGATCTCCCTCACCCCGATGGAGTGCGCCATGTGCACAACGGTGCTCAGCTGTGAAAATTACAAGGGGTAAGTTCTCGGCAATACTATAAGAAGTCCCTGTAACCATTGATCGGCTTGGATACTTACTGAGGTTGCCGTTCGGAGCGCCATGTTGCACAAATCTGGGAAGTCCTCACCCCGAATGTCCATAAAGAAGTCATTCGGGGGAGCCACGTCCCCGATGCGTTCGAGGAGCATGCCGCGGTAGTCCGGGCGCCTTCTTTGTTGGTCCTCGGAAGAACCTCTAGACGCCTCGTCTACTCGGCCGACCTTTGACAAGGCCTTTACTGGCGGTGGCGATGGAACTTGGACTGATGTGGAGGTTTGCCCGGTCCGTGTCGGGGGCTCGGGTGCCGGCGTCCGCTTACGCTTTTTGCCGGCCTCAACGGCCTTGCCCTTGCCCTTCCTCTGTGTTGTCATCTGGGCAAGCCTGCCAGCGCGGGAGCTCGGTGCGGTCATTTCTGCACAAAGAAAATCCCAGTTAAACGAAGGGCAAAATAAAAAGAGGAAAAGGCGACAATAAATAAAGTTCCGGGCTGACCTCCGATCCGGAGTTGGCCCTACGGGTACAGGAGCCTAATCACGCCCTCGAGGTCCTCGTCGGCTACAGGTGGCCCCGCATCGAGGGAGCCATTGGACGAGTCCTCGGTACTGGACGATGAAGGCTCCCTCGTCGGCCACCCGGACCGGGAAGTGCTTGGCCCTAGAAGATCCGCATCACCCGGACGGGCAATAGTAACCTGCTCGGTTTCCCAGGCAGGACGCCTAGCTCAGGGAAGACTGTTGGATTCCCCAAACCAACCGTATCTGGACAGAGTGTCCTTTCTCAAAAGAAAGGACTGTTGTCTGGATGACTCGGGCTTTTCGAACAGTTCGTCCACGGCCTCTATTATGTGGCTCGGTGCCCAGGGGCGCTTGGTCCAGATGTGCCCCAGCTCAAATGACCCCGGCACTTGTTCATCCTCGGGGACAGCTTCACCGGCTCGGGCCAAAAAGTTCCCCCCGACGTAAAACCATTCGTACTTCTACAGCTTGTCTAAGTCGGGGTTGCCCAGAATAAAGTCCTTTCTAAAGCCGGTGAAGTAGTACCAACCGGACTGCCGAGGAAGCTTCTTCATCTTGAATACTTGCTTGAAGGCCTCCAGCAGCATCTCAGTACTCTGGTGGTACTTCCACAAAATATACATCCCGATCAAACACCTATAGCTGTTCGGGTTCAATTGTGCCGGGCACACATTAAAGTCATTAAGCGCCCGGCGAAGGAAACAGTGCAGTGGTAGACGCAGCCCGGCCCTGAAGAACTCGGCGTAAAGTGTGATAAATCCCTCTGGCGCCTCTAAAGGTGAATCTCCCTCTCCGGGAACAACGAGATTCACATCGGCCGGGATGCCATACTCGTCGCATAGGGCCTCTAACCGCGACTCTCTGATCGCGCTTGTATAACCCGCCGCTGAGGTTTGCCTAGGGCGGCTTATTCGATATGCTGCAACGCCTCGCACGCGGGTGGCCCGGAGCTCTTGCTCCATTTCTGGCTGCTCTGCCCCCGTATCCTCGGCTGCATGCTCCTCATCGGAGGCATCAATCGTAATCACACCTGCAACTTGGACAGGGGCCTCGGCATTCCGACCAGAGGTGCTCGGAGCATCCTCATGGGTTTGAAACTCGGCCCTCTCCCTTGGAAAAATTTAGGAATGGCCCGCTGTTGCCGCCCCAGTATAAGGGTCTTGTTCCCTGGACGACCTGATAAGCTTATGCCCGCCCAACAAATTTAAAAATTCCTGGTCGGGCACGGTCTGGGAATCGACCCTTAAGATCTGCTCCGACCGGCTGGCCCCTTCCCGTCTTTGGGACGCCACCTCGGCATCAGATTGAGTCGAAGAAGAGCAACTCTCCTTGCTACTTTCCGACCATGAAACCTCCACGTTTTGTGAGTCGGACAAATCACTCATTTTCACTCAGGAAATTACCTGCTCGGGTTCTTGGTAGCTCGGTTGATATAATCCTCGGCTATTACTCGAGCTCGACAGCCAAAATTTCTCGTTCGTAAAATTTCTGAAAATGAAGTGCAAATTACGGAGGGGAGGGACCCTATTTATAGCCATTTTAAGCAGAAAATTCGGGCGCGAAAACCCAAAAGGTGCAATTAATACTCCTGACAGCCGCACAGACGGCTACGACGTGACACGCGTCCCCCGTCTGATCCGTGCGTCTTTTCGCCTCACCCCGCTCCTAAGTATCGCTTGGTCTTCTTCCTTTGAGCCGACCTCACCCACTCGGCATAGTCCACCCGGCCGAACACCGACCAGGTGAACTGGGGGGCTAATGTTGAGGGTAAGCTCGACGCCGCCACCGAGGACACTAACTTTGGTGGTCGACAACTCAGTTCGGCAGACATAGGCTACCATCCGACCTGATGACTTATGCTTCTTCCCGAGGTGCCTTCCATTTATCTGAGGGCACACCCCCAAGAAGGCTACCACCTCGGGGATATACAGTAGCTCGGGCCGGGCCATGCTATTCATCATAATACGTCACTACCCATCCTTGTAGGCCAACACCAGGCAGACGTGTTGCCGTCCGATAGAGTCCAATCCATTGGACAATGGATGCGACACTTGTCACTTGTTGCTTGATACACTTTGATGTGACACCTGGGTAATGGGTAAAACCCATCTTGCACCCGATCCAGTTGGTGGCCTATAAATAGGATGCATTTATGACGTTTTAGGGAGGGAGACCTCTTCTCACTTAATCAGCTGCCGACCTTTGCCGAGCAATACTTGCCTTGAGCATCGGAGAGCCCTTGTCTATCGACTAACCCCATTTCTCCAAATCATCCCTCTCGCAGGTACTCAATCCCGGCCAGGGGCAAGCTTAAGAGGAGGTCAGAAGGTGTTCAGTTACACGTGGGTGTTGATCCAACGCCAGACAGCTGTAAGCATCAACATCCATTTTCCAACATCTTCTTTGCCTTTAATGCTAAAGTCAACGCCTTAGGAGCTTTGGGAACTTTCCCTAAATACATAAACTTCTCACTTCTAGAAGGTTGATACGTAACCTTGCGGTATCGATGACTAATCTTAGCCGGATATTTTCCCTAGGAAATCTGTTCCTAGGATGACGTCATAATCTTGTATATCGATTATTATCAAATCAATATACAATTCCCTTCCACGTATGACTATCGGTACATGACGTAACCAATAATTAGCACTTAATACCTCCCCAGAGGATAGTGCAATTCTAAAGGTTTGCTCTATCCTATCTCTTTTACCTCTTATTCGTTTCGCAAACTTAAGCGATGCAAACGAATATGTTGCTCCAGAATCAAATAAAATATATATACATCAATGTGGGCAATAGAAACCTAACATGTCACCACCGATGAGGTTCCTGCATCTTGTTCCTTCTTCATGTAAGCATAAATTCACCCACTTGGTTCCGGAGCTTCTAGTCGCCCTTGACTAACACTAGGGCCTTCAATTTGTGCCTGAACTTGAACCGTAGGCAATTGGTTTTCTTGAGACCTCTACTGAGCATGACTGTTCTAACTTTGAGAATTAGAAAAACAATTCTTGGCATAATGTCCTTCTTTCCCCAGGTATAGCACTTGTTCGTGCTAGCCTTGCATTCCCCTACATGTCTTTTCCTGCATTGACTGCAAATGGGTTTTTTGTTTCCTACATCGTTAATTCTCTTCTGGGGTTGACCTTTTGGATTCTTTGAATTATTCACGTTCCATTTCCTCTTGCTGTTAGCAGTGCAGTTGCGTCCCGCTTGAACGTTCTAGGACGGCCCTTGACTTGGAACACTTCCTTGTTCTTTTACTTGTACAGCTTGACTTTGCTTGGCTAAAGCTTTCTCCTCCTTCTATGCTTTGGAAATCCTTGCTCTTTCTTCCTTATCATGGGCAATTCTAAACACAACTTTGGTCGCCCGTTTGATGCAATCCTCTATATCCTTGGAAGCTTGCCCTCCAATATCGACCACAAGGGCAATGTCGGTTTTGAAAATTCTCATTAACTATCTTATTCGTTCCCGATCAGTGGGTACTAACTTAAGACAAAGTCGTGCTAGCTGATTAAGCCTCTTTACAGCGTCAGCTACGGACATATTACCTTGCTTAAAATTATTAAATTCTTCTTGTTGGGCTGCCATGGTTTCTACATTAAAATAGGCCCTGCCAAATTCTTCAACGAAATATGCCCTTGTCATTTTGTCTACATTCCTTTTACTCTCTACTGACTCCCACCGTCTCCTAGCATCTTTAGTGAGAGAAAACAAAGCGCATAAGACTTTTTCATAGTCGCTAAGTCCCATAAATTTCAGAACCCTTTCTATGCCTGTAAGCCAATCGTCGGCCTCTAAGGGTCTAAAGATCTATCAAATTCTGGGGCCTTCATTCTCCAGAATCTTTCATAAAATTTCAGTAGTGGATACTACTGGAACAACTGTAGCAGCTGGTGTATCAGCCATTGATATCAATCGTTATATATCTATCGTGTATTTTCGTTACTATGTTAGTACATACTATTAACTTAATAGTATCAAATCAATAACTGCATGTATTCAAATAACATAAATACATGCAAACATACACAATTACATGAACTCAATATCTTGCGTCATACATTTCATTTCTTTTACCTTCATACATTTCATTTCGTAAGCATTCATACATTTCATTTCGTAAGCATTCATACATTTCATTTCATAAACATTCACACATTTCATTTCATAAACATTCATACATTTCATTTCATAAGCATTCTTACATTTCATTTCCTTTCCTTTCATACATTTCATTTCATTTCCTTTCGTACATTTCATTTCATTTCCTTTCGTACATTTCGTTTCATTTCATTTCATGTCATTCACTTTCATGTATTTCATTTCATAAACCTCTTTCATTTCCTTTTTACATTCTCCATAACATTACATGCATAACTAACATGCATACATACATACATACATTCCTTTCATACTTAACTATTCATATCATCTCCGGGAGCAATTATCACTTCCGGCTACATATACCTTCTTGCCAAGAAGGACACCATTAGCCAACATACATACATATACAACGGCATCAAAGCCCAAAACTGTACTAATATCTCATCTATGTACATCATAATACACAAAGATTTTCTTTAAATTTTTTTGTTGTCGGACTCGACTTTAGACATGTCACTATGTTCAAAATCCTCCTTAGGATTCCTCTTCTTCCACCATGTCCGAATCAGTCGACTTATCATCACTTGTGATTATAGGCTCTAAAGGCATAGGCTCTTCATCAATGTTATCATTATTATCATCATCATCCATACCTACTGGAGGATCTTTTAATGGTACGGCTACATTATAGTCTGCATGTAATGCCGCCATAAGAGAATCATGGATACTAAGGTAATTTCGGGGATACGGTATTTGCTGCTGGACCGCATTGGGAAGATTTCTCCAAACCAGATCTTAAATGCACCGTAAGGGTAATTGTGGCGAAATCAATGGTACCATAGTACTGCGAAATTTAAGAATGTAATGATCTATTAGTTCACCTACGTATCTTCCTTATACCGATCTTACTCATAGGTACAATCGGTATCTCCCATCCGCTCATAACATCGAAATCACCTAGACTGGAATAACGTTTGCTGGTGGTATGGGTGCAACTTAGTTAGAATTTGTCCTCTAGAACCTTACCAGTCCCGTGGTTGCTTGTCAGGTTCAATCCTTAACCATATACTAAGGCTTCCCTCATCAATAATCCTGAGGCCAATAAAACTAGAAGATGCGGTGGCATATGACAAGGGTTAAAATCACTTCAACTAAGCCATTCGGTCTACACCATTGGCTACCAACTCCCATAATGCCGCAGTGGCATCTCCTCTTGAAAAGCAATGCTGGCTCTTCGATCAGCTTCCATATCACGATCATGATGCGGCTTCGCCATATACTATATTTATTGTCGTAATTAACATAACAGTATCATATAAAGTAGTACTGAACATTCTTATACTTAAAATCAAGCTATCTTACTTGAGCTATGGCAATGGAGCAGACGACGATGTGCAGTAGGATGGCAAGATTTCCGCTCTGATACCAATTGTCACAACCCGCCTTTTCGAGCTATGATAAAACTTTTTCTACTTACTTTAGGGCAAAAATTTAGGAATTTTTTTTTTAAATGGGAATAAATAATTTGCTTACATTAACTTTGGTAACTCCTAAAATACTTTCACATACTTGTATTTACATAATTAATACTTTTACCTTTATAACATCTTTCTTTTAAATATTTCATATCAAAATAACTTTAAACATACGTAGCGAAAAACATTACAACAGCGGACTCCATACCCAATCTGCACACCTCATCCGTCCGCCAGCTCATCATTACGACTCATTCTGACCTTTTCGTCGGAATACCTACAGCATGAAAAACTTAATGAGCTAACGCCCAGTAAGTCCCATAAATCCCACATGGATATTCACATGAATGCATGAATCAATTATGCTTTCTTATAAACTTTCTTTATCCTCATCATTTTTTATCTTTACTAAGGCCCAAGTGTTCGTACCATTGTGTAATTTCATTTAGGTCTATGTAACACTGTGACCGTAACATATCCTTTAAACTCCCCTTGAGTTAGGAGCCAGTACGACACTTTTCTTAATTTCTGGTGATACATTTACCAGTCCATTTATTATGGTTGACATACCATGCATGAAGTGATAATCACATATTATCCATGAAACATAAATTCTCTTGCATAGCATAGTACACACAGGTACTTACTTCTTAATTTCTGGTGATACATTTACCAGTCCATTTATTATGGTTGACATACCATGCATGAAGTGATAATCACATATTATCCATGAAACATAAATTCTCTTGCATAGCATAGTACACACAGGTACTTACTTTTTATACACACTGGTACACATTAATATACGCACATGTATATAGCATAACGTACTCACAAGTACTTAACATAAAATGTACACACAGATACCTACTTTATACATACTCAAGTATTTATCATTGTACACACAGGTACGAAATCATGATACACATGCTCATTTTCATTATTGTACACACAGGTACACAACATATTATACACACAGGTACAAAATCATGGTACACATGCTCATTTTCATTATTGTACATACAAGTACATAACAGCTTGTACACATTGGTACACATTAATATGCTCACACTTATTCATACATGACTATACCCCTAGGTATTCATATCATGGCAAACATACAAGTTTACACTTAATTATACGCACAAGTATACATATACATACATTTCTTTCTAAACCTACATTTCATACTGTAGGTGGGAAGGGTACTTACTTGATGTGAATGTCGGGCAACTTAACCTCGATTTCCCTTCTCCTAGACTCCTAGGATCCCAAATAACACTTTTTTGGATTTCTAGCCTTCAAAGGCTTCTTGAGCTTCTTCTTGGACTTCTTTAAAACTTGTGGGAAATCCTTGTACTTGCTTGTAAAACTTGTTTGGGGATATTTTTGCAAAGTTTGGGGGCTGAGAAATTTTTTAGAGCTCTTGAACATGGCTGCCGGATCTTGGAAGAAAAGGAAAGAAAAGAAAATTTGTGATAAACTTGCCATAAATGCATCCTTATCACATTTGGTGACTCATGGTAACCCATGAGTATACCACTAGGTGTCACAAGGTGATTGGGCCACTTTTCTTGACATGTGGCCCAATATAAAATCAAGGAGTGTCCACTTTGTGGAGTTAAAAATCTATACTGTGTAATTTTTCACCACACAGTATTTTTCCTATACTGCCGTGGTCAATTCAATGTACTTTCTATCCTTAGACTATAAAAATATTTAACTTACTTTTCGTTTACTTTTGGAAGCTAATCGTGACATTTTTCGTATCTGTGTTTTCATTTAGCAGTATTCTTATACTGTTCTGGCCTCCTTTCTACCCCCGGTTAGGGTTAGGACAACCTCTATGTCCTATTTTCACTCTAATCATTCATTCATTTATATCACAATTTAACAATTAATTGTGACATGAAGTTCATTTTATGGATATTATGCACAAATCTCTGAGTCATCAAACTCATAAAATTTGTATTTTACAATATCCACCATTGCATTACGTATGCCATAAAATTTGCAATCAATGTTGCTCATTCATATTTTATTGTAATCTTCACAAAAATTACTATTTTTACAAAGTTTCATATTTTTAAGAATAATTTCATTAATTAAACCTAATTAAATATTAGGTTTTATTAATGACGTTTCCTCGGTTATTACAACTTTTATTTTTCGCTATTATGAGTTTTGTAATTTATGGTTTTGAGACTATGATATTTTATTTATTACTAAATTTGAGTGCCTAAACATAAAATTTGGTCGATAAAGGTAACATCCTGAGACCGATAACTTTCCAATGATTTTTTTTTTTTTGAAAAAATTATTATTTAGTTTTGCTAACTTCTATTTCATTGCGCTTTATTCATCAATTAAATTATGATTAAATGTGTTAAATATCATTACGTAACGGATAAGATAACATCCCGTAAAAGGGTGTTACAAGTGGGCTTTAACTATTTGCTTTAGTTTAAGTGTTAGTCAAATATACATGGTGATTTGTTTACGGGTTAATTTAGTGTGATTTTGTTATTTTGTTGGCTTTTGCTGTAATTATGTAGGTGCCTTTTCAACTTTCCTGTGTTTGTTTCTTTAGTCCGTGTGTTGTTGGCGTTGTGATTAGGCCCAGTGCTTCTAATATCGCAATCTTGATCAATCGGAATAACCTACCGTCTATAGTGGTATATTATAAAGAGCTTTTTGTATGCTCGATTAATTGCGTGTCTCTTCTTTCTTTCTTTTTTTGGTTAGAACTTGGTACACTTGTTACCCCGTTGAACGTTTCATTCAAACCTACTGATGGTTTTAATTTATGGTTAGGCCGCTAAATGTATTGATGTCCCTCACATTTGGATTAGTGTCCTCATTGCTCTACTTTAGAATGCAATTACCTTGGGCAATTATATGTAACCCTATAGGGTTATAATCTTGTTATTAACAAAATAATGAGACTTTATATAAAAACTGCACTACATATTAAAACGGAGCCCGTAGTTTTGTGAAGAATTGAGTTATAATCTATAAGAAATGTCTCTTTATTATTATTATTATTTTAAAAAAAAAAAAGAGCAATTGGATAATTTAATAGCTTCGTTTTTTTTGGTCGCTCCCCGTTGCAAGTTTCCCACGAAGTATTGGCCACACAATACGGATTAAAAACGAAAAAAAAAAAAAAAAAAAGCATGTGGAATATGGAAAGAGGGAATCACTTTTCCGCGTAAAGCGCAAAACTGAAAGATTCCAAAGAAGCTAATGGGATGGTTCGCAGTGGATATAGCTCGGTCCAAGTCCTTCCAAAGGAACTTCTTGTTGAGCAAGTGTTGCCAGTTTACACTTTCCCTGTACATAGTCATTGTGTCCAATCCTAAATAAATTTATTTTTTAATAAATAAATAATACGTTGGCCAATCGTTTTCTTTGATCAAAGAAAGGCTTCCGCCGCAAGGGGTGAATTCCCCATCATGCAAGCATAAAGCGCAAGTGTAGTGCCCCAATCAAGTGAAAACCCTTTTTATTCTAGATTCTTCCTATTGCATTATTCATTATTGACCTTTGTATATTCCTTGTAACAAATTAGTTAATTGATGAGTTGTATATTATTTCTTGTAGGTTTTGGTAATTGTACACTCTCATCCCTGCGACTGTAACGATGATCTTGACACTTTGGCCTTGTTTGGTTTTATTTTTAAAATTTTTAAAAATATTTTTACATGTTTTTCGACGCAAAGATTTTAAAAACACTTTCAGTACAATTCTAAAAAAATCTGATTCATACTCGATTTTTTTTTTACAAAATATTGCAATCCCTTTCTAGTTACTTCGTTGCTTAAAAATTTGTTATGGCTTTTTTTTTTAATCCAGGTTGTTTTACGACTATATGTGTTAATTATTTATGAACTTAATTTAAAAAAGACTTTGTTTTTAAGTAAATATGTGATGCACGGTCACACTGTTACAATTTATTAAGTAAGTTTGGTTTATAATCCAATTTATTAATCATGATTGAGAATCTAATATTGTTTTATTCAAATAGAAAAAAAAAAGAAATTAACATTGATGAAATCCAAACAATAGACTTTTTTTTAAACTTGGAGGGGGATTTAAACCTTTCATTTTTAGACAAAGTCTGATATTGTTTTACTACTAGGCTAGACGACAACCACAAACACTAACAAGTTTAAGTTACTTGCAAAATTTATTACTAATTTTTTTTAGCAAAAGTTAGAAAATTCACTTATTAGATTACATTAAAAAATTTGAAAATTTTATCATTTCATCAACTCAAGTTAAACTCTTTACCACATTCTAAAATATTTCGTAGCACAACGAAATACCATTTTTACTAAAGAAATGTACAATTATTGTGGGAATTAATGATATATATATATATATATATTACCTTAATCTCATAAAACACACAATACATAAGTTCAAAAAGAAAAATTTCACCAAAAAAATGAAAAACAGAGTAGATAGAATTTTGTAAGTGACGGCTGAAACCTTGGACCATACGTACGCTTTCTTTCCACTTCTACCCCTGCAAGCCTTTCATGCTTTAATGCATTAAAACAATTTCCAAATCGCTAACGTGGCATCTAATGCTTTAATGCTTTAATGCTTTCTTACCTTAACGTCCTAAAGTCATATGACATATAACTGACTGTCCCAGCGGGTGCTTTTCTCATCAACGGCCAATGACTGTGCTTGGAGACTGGATATAAAAAAAAATGAGAAAAAAATTACCGCACCGAATAACTAACCAGGTCCACTCTACGCTCGCTCACGTGTCGACACGCTATAAGTCAGAGGTTCAACACTTTCCAACTAGAATTGGCCACGCAAGCTGGAGATGTTACTTAAAGCTCTGCCGCGAAGGAGGGGATCAATGACGGTTGATTCTAAAGCGTTTGCGCCACGCGCAAGGAAAAGACATGGCGAGGGAGTTGAAAATGACCAGCAATAGCATGCTTAGCTCTGTGCATTCATGTTTTTGCTCACTATAAATACTCATCCTCCCTTGCATTTGCTTCATCACCGAAGCATTTTGTAATCTTTCTGAATTCTGAATTCTGAGCATTGCGTTTTTGAGGTCAGTGAGATTCTTCTCCCTCTCACTCTCTCTCTCACTTTCGATTCTTGTTTTGAAATGTATATGAGCTTTTGCTTTTAGTCTTTGAAGAGTTTATGATATTTGAGCTTTCATTTTTGAAAAAAAAAAAATATGATCAGTAGTGAATTTTGGCTGGTGTCTCTGTGTGTGTGATTCTGGTTTCTCTTCCCTGGCTTTGTGATTTTTTTACGATTAACCTTTTTTTTTTTTCCATCATTTGTCTCAATTTCCTTGAAGACGATCACAATTTCAAGTGTCTTCGAGCTTTTCGGATTATTTTTTTTCCGTTGTTGGATTATGTATCTTGTTAACGACCTTAAAGAACATGTACATATGCTCTGTCTTGTAGAATAAAATAATTGTCAAATTGCATTAATGAACTACTGGGCACAAGGAAAGTTTCTTGCCCATATATTTTAGGCTATCTTGATCTTTTTACTTCTGTTTTAATTTCACAAAACATAAACTGGTCAATTTTACTACATGAAATGGTCAATTGTATCACCTAGAAGGATGCAACTACAGCTTGATGGTAAACTTTAAACTTCGTAGTTGATTTAGTAGGAAATTTATGTATCTGAAACTACGATTTGACAATAATTTACAAGTTAGATTATGGTGTTTGTTATAATAATTTTCTATATTTTGTGAATCTAAGATTTGATGGCATATGCCTGAAAATTCATGACCATTAACTGCAATTCTGATATTGTTCTTCCAAGTAAAATATACATGACAAAAGATAATAGAGCTTTTTAGTTGCTTAGCAGTATTGTATGCTGAAACAGAGTTTTTACTTCGTTTTACAGCATGGGAAAGACAATTCAATTGTATGGATTCTCTTCTGTTAAGAGCTGGGGGGCAGTGAAGAAATTTCTGGAGCGATACAGTGGAAGAGGGACAGTTTTTTCTGTTGAGGTTGGGCAGTACAAAAATGATTCAAGGTTTCACGCCACGGTTCAGTTCACAGACTCCAAGAGTGCTGAAATCATAATATCCTTGGCGAATCAACGATGCCTTTGGCATGGAAATTCGTATATAAAAGCTCGATATATGAGCACTGAAGTTGTACCAAAGCCAGAGGCCTTCCTGTCCAGCATGGATGACGTGACGCTGCACTTTGGATGTCAGGTTTCCAAGGAAACGTTTTCTGTGCTTTGGACAAGAGAGAATGTTTGTCTGAAATTTGGAGAGGGCCTAAGGAAGCTCTACTTCTTTTTGTCTCATGATTCTGTTGATTACAAGCTAGAGCTGTCCTTTGAGAACATTTGGCAGATCGAGCTCCATCAAATGCACAGCGGAACTTCAAAGTTTCTTGTCCTTCAGGTTTTTTTTTTTTTTTTTTTTTTTTTAAATTCAATGGTGTTTAATTTCCTTATTTTTCTGCTTGATCATTATATGCTATGGTTTCTTGCTTATAGCGCACAATATATGGTTGTTTCCTTCTTTACATCAAACGCTAAAATTGAATGACGTTTATTTTGCTAGCATAGGACACTAACTTGAAAGGGAAAAAGCGCATAGAAATCAATAAATTTGTGAGAAAATGTCACGGTTCTAATTTTCTGACGCAGAATATTTATTTCCTCGTTTAGAGACATATAAAGATGTTAAAGAATGAACCACGCTTCCTTTCTTTTTTCTTCCCCCTGAAAATTATGTGTTCCTTATCTCTTTGTTTAACTTAGCTAAAAATATAAATTAGGAAATGTATTAAATCTTTACACAAAACTTAATGAGAGTTCCATGAGGAATCCTATTTCAAGCATATTGAAAAGCATTTTTTTTTTCCTCCTGAACTCTTTTGGATTTTGGTTTATTGTTGATTGTTGTTTCTAGAATATTTCTTCTTCTCAACGCAGAGTAGTATCAGCTTTGTTCCCAATTCCTGAAGGCCAATGATTTCAGTGCTTTAAAGCAAATGTTCTTGTGATATGCTGGCAGCAAGAGTTGTCAAACTTTAATGTAAATGGAAATATAGCTACAATGTCTTATTTTTGGCACTTGGATGAAATAGCTAACACTTTCTTTTTGGTTTCTGTTGCTAGTTACTAGGAGCCCCCCGGATTTTTCAGAAACAAGTATCTGTTATCAAGGCTGAGATAAAAAAAGCATCTGTTGTCAAGGAAGTTCCTGAGGGATGCTGGGAGAGGGATGTTGATTTCACTCCATCTTGTTCGATTGGGCAATCTTCTGCTTTATGCTTAAACATTCCAAACTGGCGCCAACTTCCAAACTTGCGCGATGGTTTCGTCTTCTACAAAGAAAATGAGAGCCAATTCTCTCTGAAGCAAGGTTCTCCACTTTCTTCTAGTTCAGACCTTGTTCCCATGGTGGTTCCTCCTCAAGAAATCAACTTGCCATACAAAATACTGTTCAAAGTAAATTCCTTGGTTCAGCATGGATGTCTTCCTACTGAAGCACTTGACCCCATGTTTTTTCGGTTAGTCGATCCAAGTAGGATTCCTCATGAATATATAGAGTGTGCTCTTGACAAACTCTTTCATTTGAAAGATTGCTGCTACGATCCACTGAAATGGCTTACTAACCAATATCTAAAGTACCGCACAAGTGGGGAGATTCCTGAAACGCCCACAATTTCCTTAGGTGATGGCTTGGTGTATGTACACCGGGTTCAGATAACACCAACAAAAGTGTACTTCTGTGGCCCTGAGATCATTCTCTCAAATCGGGTCTTGCGCAATTATCCTAATGACATTGATAATTTTCTTCGAGTTTCATTCGTTGATGAGGACTTGCAGAAATTATACTCAACAGATTTATCTGCACGTGGAAGTTCTGCAGATGGCAAAAGGCGAACAAGACTGTATGAGAGGATACTATCTACTCTAACAGACGGCATAGTTATTGGGGACAAGAAGTTCGAGTTTCTTGCATTTGCATCGAGTCAACTGCGAGAGGGTTCGACTTGGATGTTTGCTTCAAGAGATGGACTTACTGCCAAACACATCAGGAAATGGATGGGGGACTTTTGTGACATTAAAAACGTGGCAAAATATGCTGCCAGGTTGGGGCAATCTTTTGGATCTTCCCACGAAACTTTTACAGTTGGCAGCCATGAAGTGGAGCAGATTCCTGATGTAGAAGTTGAAACGGATGGAAAAATTTATTGTTTCTCTGATGGAATTGGCAAAATATCGGAAGAGTTTGCCAACGAAGTGGCCAGGAAATGTGGCTTAAACATTTTTACTCCATCAGCATTTCAGATTCGATATGGTGGCTATAAAGGTGTTGTGGCTGTTGATCCCACATCTTCAAAGAAGCTGTCATTGAGGAGAAAAAGTATGTGCAAGTACAAGTCAAAGAACAAGAAGCTGGATGTTTTGGCATGGAGCAAGTACCAGCCTTGCTTCCTCAACCGCCAGTTGATTACTCTTCTGTCAACTCTTGGCGTCAGGGATCATGTCTTTGAAAAGAAGCAAAAGGAGGCTGTGAATCGCTTGGATTCCATCTTAACTGATTCTTTAAGAGCACAAGATGCTTTAGAGATGATGTTCCCAGGAGAGATCACAAGCATTCTGAAGGAGATGCTTATGTGTGGTTATAAGCCAGATGAGGAGCCATTTCTCGCAATGATGCTACAAACATTGTATGCATCGAAACTGCTGGAATTGCGGACCAAAACAAGGATACATATTCCCAATGGAAGAGCTATGATGGGATGTTTAGATGAAACAGGGACACTCGAATATGGTCAAGTGTTTGTGCGTTGTTCTCGTCCCCAACTCTTTGATGATTCCGGCATAGTCTTCAACAACTGCAATTCAAGCTCAGACAAGATTGTTGTCAAGGGAAAGGTGGTTGTCGCTAAAAATCCTTGTCTACATCCAGGAGATGTCCAAGTCCTCAAGGCAGTGGATGTGCCAGAATTGCACCACATGGTCGATTGCGTTGTTTTTCCTCAGAAAGGAAAAAGGTAAAAATGCCATGTTTTCTACTATGCATATACAATTAGCATTCTTGCATGCTACATACGATTGTATGTCAAATTGAGGGTTTTATTTATTTATTTTATCTTCTTAACTGACTCCGCTTCTTAATTTGGTTAGGCCTCATACCGATGAATGTTCTGGAAGTGACTTGGACGGAGATACTTACTTCGTGTGTTGGGACCGAGAGCTTATTCCTCCTCGCCAATTTGACCCCATGGACTATACGGCAGCGCCAACTATAGAATTGGACCATGATGTTACAATAGAGGTATTACTCAGTTCATTAATAGCTTGATAAAAATATCTAAAACACTTCTTTAGTTATTGTTTCTGAGAATATCAAAAGCAAATGAAATAGTTTTTATGTTGTCCTGTCCAATATATTCCTGCACATCAGAGATATCTGTACCGCAATACATTCTAACTAGTAGTAGTTCTTATCAGATTTATCTATGAAAATCAATAATATCATCAATTTTACAATTGACATAATGTGTTTTGATTGTACATTAAATACGGTATATTAGTAGTTAACCTTCATTTTCTTTCTCTTGTTGTTTAGTTGCTATTATTTGCTCTCGGAAAGTTCTGTCTAAATCATAACTGCTTGATTCTTCTTATGGTGCAGGAAATAAAGGAGTACTTTGCAGACTACCTTGTTGAGGATAACTTGGGAATTATTTCGAATGCACATACTGTTTTTGCAGACAGAGAGCCAAAAAAGGCTATGAGCAAACCATGCATTGAGCTAGCAAAGCTCTCCTCAATTGCCGTGGATTTTCCAAAAACAGGCGTGGCAGCAAACATCCCACGTCATCTGCATGCCAAAGAGTACCCAGACTTCATGGAGAAGACTGACAAGTCCACCTACAAGTCGGAACGTGTCATCGGGAAGCTCTTTCGACAGGTGAAGGACATTGAAGATCATTCAAGTCCCATAAGGTCATTCACTAAGGAAATGGCTAGTGAGTCTTACGACCCTGACATGGAGGTAGATGGATTTGAGGATTACATCGCTGACGCTTTTGATCTCAAGTCCAGCTATGACAACAAATTGGGCAATCTTATGGATTACTATGGAATCAAGACTGAAGCTGAATTGCTCAGCGGCAATGTCCTCAAAAAGTCGAGGCATTTTGACAAGAAACGAGACTTGGAATCAGCAAATTATGCTGTGAAGTCACTGATCGAAGAAGCCAGGACTTGGTTCAACAAGCAGGGAAATGAAGCAGAGAATAGAGGTGAGGATGAGTATGCAAAAAAGGCATCTGCTTGGTACCACGTCACTTATCATCCTCGTTACTGGGGCCAGTGCAACAAGGACATGGGCAGAGAGCATTTCCTAAGTTTCGCTTGGTGTGTTTATGACAGACTTGTCACGATCAAGAGGGACAAGGCAAGCATCAGAAGATCGCTGCAGACGTCATCACTGGTGAGCCAATTCGGCTACGGATTTGATCTTGCTGCTGAAGTTTGATATCGTCAGTCAATGAAAACTATTTTAGTGTGGGCCTCTGCCCCTGCTAAATAACTCTAAATTGCTAGTTTGAGGTTGTAAGGAAAGTTTGATGTGTGACTACAAGACAATATATTTCTTAGCCGGTAGTAATGTATTATTATAGTTAAAGAGTATATCTAGCTAGTATGCTAGGAAGATGTAAGAGAGATGTTTGATGTATTGATATCTAAATTGTATCTGGGATTGCTGTAATTTATAATTATAAGTTTGCAAGTACTGTTGAATGGTGAGTGTAGTATTCTGTGAAAGATGTTTAAGGCTTGTATTTGAATATGGAAAGTCTGAGAGAGAAGTTGGCAACACGAATTGAGTGTGCTTCTTAGTGTTAAATTCTAGCCATTTGTAATTCAGTCATTATTTGTTTAGCTTTAATTTATTGCAATATCTTACAAAAGTTTGTCTCTAATGGCGTACACATATACCTAAATGTACAAGTTAAAATATCAAATGCTAGTGTGAGCTTGACAAGTAAATACATGCAAAACATATATAACTAAAAAAGGTCATGCAAAATGTATAACTAAAAAGGTTGATTTACTTGAATTGATAGTGGGGCTTGATTGGGATCTTATCTTCACTTTTGAAAGAACCAAGTTTCAAAAACCTGATTTATCTGTACAAAATTTGAAATATGTAAAAAATTTTGTTCTCTATTATATGTTGTGATTATTAACATGGTGCTAGGAGGCAATACCAATAATAAATTGGGTTTTACAAAACGGTCTAATTATGGACCTTGGCTTAAAAAAAATGTCTACATTGTCATTTAATTGCAAAAATATCCAAAGCGGATTATGTAAAGACATTTTTACCATTACATAATCAAAACTTTTATAAATATCATCATTATTATTAATGAAAATTGAATAAAGTATGGTACATTTATATTAATCAATGAACAGAGCATAATGATTATAATTTCTTTCACTATCATAAAGAAATAATTATAATTATAATTATAATCATTATATGATTGAAATAAGGTTATAAATTCATTCATTATCATAAAAATTTGTAACTTTGTTTTCATTAGTATTGTTTAAGATGATCAAAATTAACAATCAAGAGCATGACGATTGCAGCTTCATGATAATAAAATAGGATTAGGAGCCGCCCTTCCCAAACTTATTTTTTCTTTTAATATTGCATATACAATATGAAAATTATACTCCATCAAAAGCAATATATATATATATATATTCCATCCCCCTAACACGCACAAATTTTTTTCAATCTAGCCTTAAATAGGATTATAATAATATGAAGTTTTCTAGAAAAATTTCTGACACTGGGCCAAAAATACGATAACTTCTAAATTTTGCATTAGAATTTGCAAACTTCAAATGTTAGAATTACGTAAATTACTATGTACTTGTAAATTTAAAAGGAACGCAATAACTTGTGAATTTTATATTGGAACTTGTAAACTTCAAACGTTGAAGCTATAAAAGTTGTAATAGACTTGTGAATCGACATGATACTATGAAGGCACCATAGAAAGACTCATAAAGATTTGTAATATTATGATTGTGATGAAAATTATATAAAATTAATTACAAAAGAAATGTACAAAAAGGACATGATAGGCAGACATTTTTGTAATATTGTTAAAAACGGCCTCGAAGTAGACACAAATAATTACTTCTAATTAATTGAATATGGATGATAGAAACACACCGCTTGTTTTTTCTTAGGATTTCGAGAAAGTTTATGTGACTAAATTTTGTTAAATCACAAGTTTACAGGAAACAAAAATATGAAAATCGCTCCTTAAAATTTATTGATTTAATACAATATTTAATAGAATATTGCAATATGGGTAATTGGTATTTAGTAAAAGTTTAGGGATAATTTAGTCCTTATACTTTTAATTTTGACAAATTAAATTTTAAACTTTTACTTTTTGAGATTTTTGGTCTTTGCCTATAAATTAATGAACAATTTTTGAAATTTAATATTGATAATAAAGAGTGTGTTTGGAAAATCAGTTGGAACTTGAAGTTAGAACTTAAAAATTGTAGTATGTGAGAGCTTTACACCATAACGAACTTTTGCTTTTTACTATAGTATGTTGAAAATTTTATACTGTAACAAACTAAATTTTGTTTTTCTAACGTGCTTCCTAAACGAAGCCAAATACTTACAACTTATGTAAAATTTTGTAGACTTTAATAGATTATAATGTTGTGAAGAGAATGTTTTGCATGCGGTATAACTATTTTCGTAAATGCGACATTATGGGAAAGAAATATGATTATATTTGTTATATTGTAAAAATTCATCATTAATTTTATAGTTGAGGATAGAACTGTCAAAAAATAAAAGTTTATAAACTAATTTGTCAAAATTAAAAATTTAAAGATTAAATTGTCATAATATTAAAAATTTAAGAGACTAATAGTGTCAATAATTTTTACAATGTTTACTAGGACAAAATTTATTCCCCCTCGCCCCCACACATACACATACGTATTAGGCATAGTAAAGATGTAGCGTTTGAACTTTGAAATGACATTTCTATTTCTCCTAGAAGATCATAACAAGCATTGCGGCACACACGTGTCTAAAAATTAAGTTAGTCAAACAAGGGGCAACACTGGGCCCACATGCCAACAGTCAAGATGGACTAAAAAACTCGTAAACGAAGCATACCGGGAGTTAAATTTTAAAGGCTATTAATACCAATAACTATTAAACTTTAAGGTCCTTTCACTTTGTCCTATAAACTTTAAAAATCATCGATTTAATCTATAAACTTTTAAAACTCTTCATTTTATCTCTAGACTTTAAACATAACCATTTTGTCCCCTTGAACTTTCAAAGTATAGCTCCTTATTTTACCCCCTAAACTTATGATTTTCTGTTCAATTAGATGGAATTAAGCCCAGTGATTCGTACATATGTCACCTGTAAGGGAAAAAAATGAGATTTTATTACTCTCAAGTTTTGTTTCACGCTTACAAGCCCACTAAAGCTTTTTTTATCCTAAGAAGTGAAAACACATACGCACGAATCTTAAAGAAAATAACGAAAGAAAGAATTGTAAACATTCTTGGTAAGCCCTCACCTATAAGGGAAAAATTAAAGTACTAGGCTCAAAAAGGAAAATCATGTGTCCTAATTAGATGATTGAAGAAGCAAGCATTTAATTAGGGCAAATGAGGTATAAATTGAATAAGATGCTTAATTGATTTGAAGGATCCCTCTCACTCTTCTAGACTTTCTTAAAAAATTCTATTGTTCCACAATATCTCTATAGTTGTTTGTCGGACTTGAGCATTTCTGCAGACCAACTCTTAGTGCATCCAAAGGAGAGCAGCAGCAAGAAGCATGACAAAAGGTGACGGAGCAGGTAGGAGTTTGATGTTCGAAAATCCACTTCAACAATGGTTAATACAAGATGTATAAAATAAAACAAAAAACAAAACAAAAAACAAAAACAAAAACAAAAACAGACAAAACAAAAAGACAAAAAAGAAAAGAGGAAAGATTATGGAAAATCGCAAAAGGAAAATCACATTTCCGCGTAAGGCTCAAAACCAAAGATTCCAAAGAAGCTAAAAGGGATGTTTCGCAGTGGATAACTCAGTCCAAGTCCTTTTCAAGCAAGTTCTTGTATAACAAGTCTTGCCATTTACCACTTTTTCTTTTTCTTTTTTTCAGTTACTCGTTATGTCCAATTTTAAATAATTTTTTAAAAAATAAATAATATATTGGCCAATCGTTTTCTTTGATCAAACAATGCTTCGGCAGCAAGGGGTGAATTCCCCATCATGACAAGCATAAAGTGCAAGCGTAGCGCAGTGCCCCATTTTAAATTCTAGACTCTTCCCTTATTTTCAGTTATTTTTTTCTTAATATTATAATTAAGCCCAAAGATTCTAGATTCTTCCTATTACATTATTCATTATTGGCCTTATTATATTCCTTGTAATGAAGTATTCCTTGTAGGTTTTGGTTATTGTGCACATCTATCCGTGGACTGTGATGATGACCTTGACACTTTAATTTCGAAATTAAATTTTGTTAGAAGATGTTTTTTTTATATATTGTAATTCTATTTTTTAATATATATTTATATATATACACGCAATATTGCAATTCTTTTTTAAAAAAAGATAAATATCCCAATGCCGTTTTGGTTTTTTGGTTGCTTAAAAATTTATTAATGATCTTCTATCCGGGTAATTTTACGATCATGTGAGTTTCCTTTCAGTTAATTTCAAAGACTCTGTATTCTAGTAAACAGGTGATGCAACTTTCCAAGTGTTACAATTTATTAAGCAAATTTGATTTATAATCCAATTTATTAATTATACCTGATAATTTAACATTGATTTATTAAAAAAAAGTTATATAACGTTGATCAAATCCAAACACTAGCAGCTTTGAGTTACATACAAAACTTAATCGCTAACTACTTTAACGAAGTCATAAAATTTCACTGATTATAATTCATGTTTTTTTTTTAAAAAAAAAAACTTGAATATAATCATTCATCAACTCAAGTTAAGTTATTTACCATCATATATACGTGATATCTTGTAGCACAAACAAAAAATTCCAATAAATAAATAAATATATATATATTTATATAGACTCCATAGAATTTTGTCCAGTGACGGCTGAAACCTTGGACCATCCGTACGATGGCGTACTCATGTCTGAACAGATTTCTTTCCACTTTAACCCCTAAAAGCCCTTGGTCCTTTAATGCATAAAACAATTTGCAAGTTGCTGACGTGTCAGCTAATCATTAGCTTAACATCCTATAGTCGTCTAACTTGTAACTGCGGCACCAAATGACGAGCCAGCCCGACCGAGATGCACTCTACTCTTGCTCACGTGTCGACACGCTATCAGTCGGAGATTGAGCAGTTTCCAACTAGAATTGGCCACGTAAGCCGTGATGTTACCTAAAGCTGTGCCGCGAGGGGGGGGATCAATGACCGTTGATTCTAAAGCGTTCGCGCCATGCACACAAGGAGAAGACATGGTGAGGGAAGTTGAAAAAGACCAGCAATAGCATGGTTAGCTCTGTGCATTCATGTTTTTGCTCACTATAAATACTGATCCTCCCATCGCATTTGCTTCACCACCGAAAAGTTTTGTAATCTTTCTGAATTCTGAATTCTGAGAGTTGAGTTTTTGAGGTCAGTGAGATTCTTGTCCCTTTCTCTCTCTCACTGTCCATTCGTGTTTTGAAATGCATATGAGTTTTTGCTTTTATTAGTCTTTGAAGAATGTGTGATGTTTGTGCTTTCAGTTTTGAGGCTTTTTTAATGAACAAAATGTGATCAGTAGTGTTGTTTGGTTGTTCTCTGTGTGTGTGTGATTCTGGTTTCTCTTCACTGGCTTTGTGATTTTGTGCTGTTATTGTAGAATAGGATCTGAGAAATGAAAAAAAAAAAAATCACTAGCCCAGAAAGATTTGAAGGAAACTAAAAAAATAAAAACTATAACTTTTCAATTCGTTAAAAATTTTCTTTTTTTTTTTTCCCTATTTTTTGTTGCAATGTACTTGAAGATGATCACAATTTATAGCTCTGGCTTGTAGAATTCATTATTTGTGATGTATAACTTCAAGCACAAGGATTCCCCTCAAAAAAAAAAAACTTCTAGCACAACGAAAGTTGCTTGCTCATCTATTATATACTATCTTGATTTTTCTTTTAATTTCATAAAATATGAATTGGTCAATTTACTGTTTTGAATCTACATTGATTGATTTTCTCTTCCTTTTTGAGTAATAGTATACTTGATCACCTTGATGGATAAAACTACACCTAGGTAGTAACCTTTAAACTTCATATTTGTTGCAATAAGATATATTGACGCAAGGATTTAACAATATTTTTTTAAATGGATTAGGGTTTTTGTTTATATAAAAAATATTTTTGTGAATTTGAGATTTAATAGCATATGCATCAAAATCATTACCCCTAACTGCTAATGCTCCTATATCCTAATCATTTCTGTCAACTCTTATTATTTTGAATTAATTATGTGTGAATTTACATGAGAAAAGATAAATAAAACTCTTATTACTCTTTTAAATAATATTTACATGAAAAAAGATAAATAAAGCTTTTTGGTTGCTTAGTAGCATCATATGCTGAAACTTAGGCCCCATTTGATTTTGTTCTTATAATTTTTGAAAAAGTTTTTGCATGTTTTTTAAAGTAAAAATTTTAAAAAATCCTCAATACAATTCTTAAAAAAGTCTCATTTTTACCTATTTTAAAAACAATACCGAACGGCTCCATAGTGTTAACTTAGTTTTGCAGCATGGAAAACACAATTCAGTTGTACGGATTCTCTTTCATTGAAAGCTGGGAGGCAGTGAAGAAGTTCCTGGAGCGAGACATTGGAGAAGGGACAGTTTGTTCTGTTGAGGTTGGGCAGTACAAAAATGAGTCAAGGTTTCATGCCACGGTTCGGTTCACAGACTTCAAGAGTGCTGAAATCATAAAATCCTTGGCGGATCGACGACACCTTTGGTATGGCAATTCGTATCTAAAAGCTCGATATTTGAGCACCAAAGTCGTACCAAAGCCAGACAAATCGTCCTATAAAAAGAGGGAAAAACCCATATCCGCTGAGGTCTTCCTGTGCAGCATGGATGATGTAACGCTGCACTTGGGATGTCAGGTTTCTAAGGAAAAGTTTTCTGTGTTTTGGACAATAAAGAATGTTTGTCTGAAATTGGAAGAGGGGCTGAGGAAGCTCTACTTCTTTTTGTCTCATGATTCTGTTGATTACAAACTAGAGCTCTCCCATGAGAACATTTGGCAGATTTTGAGCTGCATCGACCACGCGCTCAAACTTCAAAGTTTCTTCTCCTTCAGGTTTACTTTCAAAATTTAATTAGTGCTTAATCTCGCTTTTTTTTTCTTTTTTTTTTTTTTTACTTGTTCATTACATTTTGTAATTTCTTACCTATATAGCATAACTAGTGGAACCACATGTTTCGCACGTGAAAATAACATGTGAATGTTCTGCATTTTTTGTTATTGTAAAGAACTTAAACTTTAGTTTGATTTCTTTTAGATTATATTTGAAAGTATTTTTTTTTTACTTTTATTGAAAAATAAATTAAATTTTTGTTTATAAAAGTAAAGATATATAAGAATAAATAAATGATGGTTAGATTTTCTGAAAATTAGAGTCAAAATAACTTAGAAAGAAGATAACTTTTATAGTTCTATAATAGAAGGGGAAGTGGGCAACGTGGAATTTAGAGTCTTTTTTTAAGTGCAATACATTTTAAGAAAAATAAAATAAAAAAATTTTAGTAGAGACAAAAGAGAGAGAAAATTTTTTATGTACTCATGACAAATCCATATTTGAGAAAGCTGTTAATGTTTAAGTTAGACAAGTATTTATAAGGGCAACATGTGCAAAAAATAATACTTTGAGGATTATAAAAGAAAAAAAAATTAGTGGAGTATACATTGTAAACGTTTGTATTACTAATGGTTTCCAATTGAAACCAATCAATTCTCTTAACGGTTTTGAATACAAATGGTCTCCTATTTATGTTTTCATTAAAACCATAATTAGAAACCTTGGTAACTATATATTTGAAGCAGTATAAAACAAATCCTTGATTGAAGGATTTGGTACGCAAAACAGAAAAACAATTCACGTCGTTTTTGGTCCCTATCACCTTCTCTCAATATTATACACCATCACTTTTGAGTGCTTGAGTGATAGAAGCATCAAATTATACATCAAAAGGATTTCCTAATGATTAATAGTACTTTTATTTTCTGTTGTTATGAGTTTTATATTTTTTGGTTTTGAGACTGCAATATTTTATTTATTACTAAATTTGAAAGCCTAAAAATAAAATTTGGTCAATAAAGGTAACATCCTAAGACTGGTACCTTTACAATGATTTTTTTTTGAAAAAATTATTATTAAGTTTTGCTAACTTCTATTCCACTGCGCTTTATTCATCTATTAAATTATGATAAAATATATTAAATATCGTTAAGTAATGAACAAGATAACGTCCCATAAGGGGGTGTTACACGTGTGCTTTAACTATTTGCTTTAGTTTTAGTGTTGGTCAAATATACATGGTGATTTGTTTACCAGTTATTTTTAGTGTGATTTTGTTATTTTGTTGGCTTTTGCTGTAATAAGGAAGGTGCTTTTTCAACCTTCTAGTGTTGGTTTCTTTTGTTCGTGTGTCCTCGGCATTGTGATTGGGCCCAGTGCTTCTAATATCTCAATCTTGATTGATCGGACTAACCCACCACCTATAGTGATATATTATAAAGAGCTTTTTGTGTGCTCGATTAGTTGTATGTCTCTTCGGGTTTTTTTTTTTTTTTTGTTGAAACTTGGTACACTTGTTACCCCGTTGAACGTTTCATTTGAACCTACTGATGGTTTTAATTTATGGTTAGGTCACTATATGTGTTGATGTCCTTCACATTTGGATTAGTGTCCGCATTGCTCTAATTCAGAATGCAATTACCTTGGGCAGTTATATTTAACCCCACGGGGTTATAACCTTACTATTAACAAAACAGTGACACTTAATCTAAAAAATACACTACATATTAAGATGAAGCCCATAGTTTTGTGAGGAACTGGGTTATAACCTATGAGGATGAAATGGATTTTTCAATTACCCTTAACTAAAAAACAACATGATTGAACATCTCTTTATTAAAAAAAGAAGGAGCATAATTTGGTAAATGGATTTGAATTAGTGGTTTAATTTGAGTTAGTGTGATTTGAATTAAGATTTGAGTTAGAGATTTGAGTTATTATATGAATTGGTGTTTGGATGTGCATTTAGGTTTTAATATGAGTATGAAATAAAATTAGAATTTGTGTTTAAAAAGGTAGTGAAAATAGTTTTTGATTTATTAACAAATCTAATAAAATCTTAATATTAATGATCTTAAAAAATATGCAATATGAATCTTAATTTATTCATCTCTTTATTAGAAACACAATGAAAAAAGAATAATCTCAATTGTATATCAAATGAAGAAGTTATGATTTTTTTTTCTCAAATATATGAGAAAGGATTTTAGTTTTCACTGTAGCAGAGATATTCGAGTATCAAAAGTTTAGTGGGGAGTAAGAACTTTAAAAACTTGGATTCTTGATACTCAAAGGATTTAGATTTTGGGGGAACAAACATGTATCCAAAAAATTCTTGATACTCGAATCCAAATTTGAGTTCATTGAGTCCAAATAATACTTGAAACAAACATAGTTCGTTTGGTAAATGGATTTGAATTAGTAATTTGATTTAAGTTAGTGTGATTTGAATTATAATTTGAGTAAGTGAATTGAATTGTTTTTCGAATTGACGTTTGAATGTGCATTTAAGGTTTAATTTAAGTATGAAATAAAATTAGAATTTGTGTTTGGACAGGTAATAAAAATAGTTTTTAATTTATCAATAAATCTAATAAAATCTTAATATTAATAATGTTAAAAAATATACAATATGGATATTAATTTATTCTCCTCTTCACTAGGAATACAATGAAAAAAATCATATTTATTAAATAACAAATAAAAAGTTATGATTTTTTTGCTTAAATATAGAAGAAAGAATTTTAGTTTTTACTATAGCAAAGATATCTTAGTATCAAAAGTTTAGGGGGAGTCAGAACTCTAAAAAATTAGATTCTTAATACTCAAAGGATTCAGATTTTGAGGGAAACAAACACATCTAAAAGATTCTTAATACTTGAATCTAAATTTGAATTTAAAAAATCTAAATCGTCCTTGAAACAAACGTGCCCTTAATTCCTTTTTTTTTTTTTTTTGTCACTCCCCGTTGCAAGTTTCCCACGAAGTGGCTAATACAATAAGGATAAAAAAATAAAAATAAAAAATAATAAAAAAAAGCTTGTGGAATATGGTAAAAGGAACTTACTTTTCCGCGTAAAGCGCAAAACTGAAAGATTCCAAAGAAGCTAATGGAATGGTTCGCAGTGGATATAGCTCAGTCCAAGTCCTTCCCAGGGAAGCAAGTCTTGCCAGTTTCCACTTTCCCTGTACATAGTCATTATGTCCAATCCTAAATAAATTTATTTTTTAATAAATAAATAATACGTTGGCCAATCGTTTCCTTTGATCAAAGAAATGCTTCCGCAGCAAGGGGTGAATTCCCCATCGTGCAAGCATAAAGCGCAAGTGTAGTGCCCCAATCAAGTGAACTCCCTTTTTTTCACCCATTTTTTTTAATTATTATTATAAGTACAAAGATTCTAGATTCTTCCCATTACATTATTCATTATTGACCTTCGTATATTCCTTGTAACAAATTAGTTAATTGATGGGTTGTAAGTTATTTCTTGTAGGTTTTGGTAATTGTACACTCTCATTCCTCAACTATAATGATGATTTTGATTCTTCGCCCTGTTTAGTTTTGTTCTTAAAATTTTATTTAAAAAAATTTTGTACGTTTTTTGGTATAAAAATTTTAAAAACACTCTCAAAATAATTTTTAAAACATTCTTATTTTTTAAAACAAAAATTCTCATTCATACTCGATTTTTTTTTACAAAATATTGCAATCCCTTTCTAGTTACTTCGTTGCTTAAAAATTTGTTATGGCTTTTTTTTTAATCCAGGTTGTTTTACGACTATATGTGTTAATTATTTATAAACTTAATTTAAAAAAGACTTTGTTTTTAAGTAAATATGTAATGTACGGTCATAGTGTTACAATTTATTAAGTAAGTTTGGTTTATAATCCAATTTATTAATCATGATTGAGAATCTAATATTGTTTTATTCAAATATATATATATATATATATATATATATATATATATATATATAAAGAATTTAACATTGATCAAATCCAAACACTTGTTTTTTTTTGAACTTAGAGGAGGGATTCAAACCTTTCATTTTTAGGCAGAGTCTGGTATTGTTTTACTACTAGGCTAGCCTACAACCTCAAACACTAACAAGTTTAAGTTACTTGCAAAATTTATTACCAATTTTTTTTAGCAAAAGTTAGAAAATTCACTTATTAGATTACATTAAAAAATTTGAAAATTATTATCATTTCATTAACTCAAGTTAAGCTCTTTACCACATTCTAAACTATTTCGTAGCACAACGAAATACCATTTTAACTAAAGAAATGTACAATTATTGTGGGAATTAATGATATATATATATATATATATTACCTTAATCTCATAAAACACACAATACATAAGTTCAAAAAGAAAAATTTCACCAAAAAAATGAAAAACAGAGTAGATAGAATTTTGTAAGTGACGGCTGAAACCTTGGACCATACGTACGATTTCTTTCCACTTCTACCCCTGCAAGCCTTTGGTCCTTTAATGCATTAAAACAATTTCCAAATCGCTGACGTGTCACCTAATCCTTACCTTAACGTCCTAAAGTCGTAGGACATATAACTGACTGTCCCAGCGGGTGCTTTTCTCGTCAACGCCCAATGACTGTGCTTGGAGACTGGATATAAAAAAAAAATGAAAAAAAAATTACCGCACCAAATAACTAACCAGGTCCACTCTACGCTCGCTCACGTGTCGACACGCTATAAGTCAGAGCTTCAACACTTTCCAACTAGAATTGGCCACGCAAGCTGGAGATGTTACTTAAAGCTGTGCCGCGAAGGAGGTGATCAATGACGGTTAATTCTAAAGCGTTTGCGCCACGCACAAGGAAAAGACATGGCGAGGGAGTTGAAAAAGACCAGCAATAGCATGTTTAGCTCTGTGCATTAATGTTTTTGCTCACTATAAATACTGATCCTCCCTTTGCATTTGCTTCATCACCAAAGCATTTTGTAATCTTTCTGAATTTTGAATTCTGAGCATTGAGTTTTTGAGGTCAGTGAGATTCTTCTCCCTCTCTCTCTATTCTTGTTTTGAAATGTATATGAGCTTTTGCTTTTAGTCTTTGAAGAGTTTATGATATTTGAGCTTTCATTTTTGAAAAAAAAAAAATGATCAGCAGTGAATTTTGGCTGGTGTCTCTGTGTGTGTGATTCTGGTTTCTCTTCCCTGGCTTTGTGATTTTTTTACGATTAACCTTTTTTTTTTTTTCCATCATTTGTCTCAATTTCCTTGAAGACGATCACAATTTCAAGTGTCTTCGAGTTTTTCGGATTATTTTTTTTCCGTTGTTGGATTATGTATCTTGTTAACGACCTTAAAGAACATGTACATATGCTCTGTCTTGTAGAATAAAATAATTGTCAAATTGCATTAATGAACTACTGGGCACAAGGAAAGTTTCTTGCTCATATATTTTAGGCTATCTTGATTTTTTTAATTCTGTTTTAATATCACAAAACATAAACTGGTAAATTTTACTGCATTAAATGGTCAATTGTATCACCTAGAAGGATGCAACTACAGCTTGATGGTAAACTTTAAACTTCATAGTTGATTTAGTGGGAAATTTATGCATCTGAAACTAGGATTTGACAATAATTTACAAGTTAGATTATGGTGTTTGTTATAATAATTTTCTATATTTTGTGAAGCTGAGATTTGATGGCATATGCCTGAAAATTCATTACCATTAACTGCAATTCTGATATTGTTCTTTCAAGTAAAATATACATGACAAAAGATAATAGAGCTTTTTAGTTGCTTAGCAGTATTGTATGCTGAAACAGAGTTTTTACTTCGTTTTACAGTATGGGAAAGACAATTCAGTTGTATGGATTCTCTTCTGTTAAGAGCTGGGGGGCAGTGAAGAAATTTCTGGAGCGATACACTGGAAGAGGGACTGTTTTTTCTGTTGAGGTTGGGCAGTACAAAAATGATTCAAGGTTTCATGCCACGGTTCAGTTCACAGACTCCAAGAGTGCTGAAATCATAATATCCATGGCAAATCAACGACGCCTTTGGCATGGCAATTCGTATATAAAAGCTCGACATATGAGCACTGAAGTTGTACCAAAGCTAGAGGCCTTCCTGTCCAGCATGGATGACGTGACGCTGCACTTTGGATGTCAGGTTTCCAAGGAAACGTTTTCTGTGCTTTGGACAAGAGAGAATGTTTGTCTGAAATTTGGAGAGGGGTTAAGGAAGCTCTACTTCTTTTTGTCTCATGATTCTGTTGATTACAAGCTAGAGCTGTCCTTTGAGAACATTTGGCAGATCGAGCTCCGTCAAATGCACAGCGGAACTTCAAAGTTTCTTGTCCTTCAGGTTTTCTTTCTTTTTTTTTTTTTTTAAATTCAATGGTGTTTAATTTCCTTATTTTTCTGCTTGTTCATTATATTCTATGGTTTCTTGCTTATATGGCACAATATATGGTTGTTTCCTTCTTTACATCAAACGCTAAAATTGAATGACGTTTATTTTGCTAGCATAGGACACTAACTTGAAAGGGAAAAAGCGCATAGAAATCAATAAATTTATGAGAAAATGTTACGGTTCTAATTTTCTGACGCAGAATATTTATTTCCTCGTTTAGAGACATATAAAGATGTTAAAGAATGAACCATGCTTTCTTACTTTTTTTTTCCCCCTGAAAATTATGTGTTCCTTATCTCTTTGTTTAACTTAGCTAAAAATATAAATTAGGAAATGTATTAAATCTTTACACGAAACTTAATGAGAGTTCCATGGGCAATCCTATTTCAAGCATATTGAAAAGCATTTTTTTTTTCTCCTGAACTCTTTTGGATTTTGGTTTATTGTTGATTGTTGTTTCTAGAATATTTCTTCTTCTCAACGCAGAGTAGTGTCAGCTTTGTTCCCAATTCCTGAAGGCCAATGATTTCAGTGCTTTAAAGCAAATGTTCTTGTGATATGCTGGCAGCAAGAGTTGTCAAACTTTAATGTAAATGGAAATATAGCTACAATGTCTTATTTTTGGCACTTGGATGAAATAGCTAACACTTTCTTTTTGGTTTCTGTTGCTAGTTACTAGGAGCCCCTCGGATTTTTCAGAAACAAGTATCTGTTATCAAGGCTGAGATAAAAAGGGCATCTGTTGTCAAGGAAGTTCCTGAGGGATGCTGGGAGAGGGATGTTGATTTCACTCCATCTTGTTCCATTGGGCAATCTTCTGCTTTATGCTTAAACATTCCAAACTGGCGCCAACTTCCAAACTTGCGCGATGGTTTCGTCTTCTACAAAGAAAATGAGAGCCAATTCTCTCTGAAGCAAGGTTCTCCACTTTCTTCTAGTTCAGACCTTGTTCCCATGGTGGTTCCTCCTCAAGAAATCAACTTGCCATACAAAATACTGTTCAAAGTAAATTCCTTGGTTCAGCATGGATGTCTTCCTACTGAAGCACTTGACCTCATGTTTTTTCGGTTAGTCGATCCAAGTAGGATTCCTCATGAATATATAGAGTGCGCTCTTGACAAACTCTTTCATTTGAAAGATTGCTGCTACGATCCACTGAAATGGCTTACTAACCAATATCTAAAGTACCGCACAAGTGGGGAGATTCCTGAAACGCCCACAATTTCCTTAGGTGATGGCTTGGTGTATGTACACCGGGTTCAGATAACACCAACAAAAGTGTACTTCTGTGGCCCTGAGATCATTCTCTCAAATCGGGTCTTGCGCAATTATCCTAATGACATTGATAATTTTCTTCGAGTTTCATTCGTTGATGAGGACTTGCAGAAATTATACTCAACAGATTTATCTGCACGTGGAAGTTCTGCAGATGGCAAAAGGCGAACAAGACTGTATGAGAGGATACTATCTACTCTAACAGACGGCATAGTTATTGGGGACAAGAAGTTCGAGTTTCTTGCATTTTCATCGAGTCAACTGCGAGAGGGTTCGACTTGGATGTTTGCTTCAAGAGATGGACTTACTGCCAAAGACATCAGGAAATGGATGGGGGACTTTTGTGACATTAAAAACGTGGCAAAATATGCTGCCAGGTTGGGGCAATCTTTTGGATCTTCCCACGAAACTTTTACAGTTGGCAGCCATGAAGTGGAGCTGATTCCTGATGTAGAAGTTGAAACGGATGGAAAAATTTATTGTTTCTCTGATGGAATTGGCAAAATAACGGAAGAGTTTGCCAACGAAGTGGCCAGGAAATGTGGCCTAAACATTTTTACTCCATCAGCATTTCAGATTCGATATGGTGGCTATAAAGGTGTTGTGGCTGTTGATCCCACATCTTCAAAGAAGCTGTCATTGAGGAGAAAAAGTATGTGCAAGTACAAGTCAAAGAACAAGAAGCTGGATGTTTTGGCATGGAGCAAGTACCAGCCTTGCTTCCTCAACCGCCAGTTGATTACTCTTCTGTCAACTCTTGGCGTCAGGGATCATGTCTTTGAAAAGAAGCAAAAGGAGGCTGTGAATCGCTTGGATTCCATCTTAACTGATTCTTTAAGAGCACAAGATGCTTTAGAGATGATGTTCCCAGGAGAGATCACAAGCATTCTGAAGGAGATGCTTATGTGTGGTTATAAGCCAGATGAGGAGCCATTTCTCGCAATGATGCTACAAACATTGTATGCATCGAAACTGCTGGAATTGCGGACCAAAACAAGGATACATATTCCCAATGGAAGAGCTATGATGGGATGTTTAGATGAAACAGGGACACTCGAATATGGTCAAGTGTTTGTGCGTTGTTCTCGTCCCCAACTCTTTGATGATTCCGGCATAGTCTTCAACAACTGCAATTCAAGCTCAGACAAGATTGTTGTCAAGGGAAAGGTGGTTGTCGCTAAAAATCCTTGTCTACATCCAGGAGATGTCCAAGTCCTCAAGGCAGTGGATGTGCCAGAATTGCACCACATGGTCGATTGCGTTGTTTTTCCTCAGAAAGGAAAAAGGTAAAAATGCCATGTTTTCTACTATGCATATACAATTAGCATTCTTGCATGCTACATACGATTGTATGTCAAATTGAGGGTTTTATTTATTTATTTTATCTTCTTAACTGACTCCGCTTCTTAATTTGGTTAGGCCTCATACCGATGAATGTTCTGGAAGTGACTTGGACGGAGATACTTACTTCGTGTGTTGGGACCGAGAGCTTATTCCTCCTCGCCAATTTGACCCCATGGACTATACGGCAGCGCCAACTATAGAATTGGACCATGATGTTACAATAGAGGTATTACTCAGTTCATCAATAGCTTGATAAAAATATCTAAAACACTTCTTTAGTTATTGTTTCTGAGAATATCAAAAGCAAATGAAATAGTTTTTATGTTGTCCTGTCCAATATATTCCTGCACATCAGAGATATCTGTACCGCAATACATTCTAACTAGTAGTAGTTCTTATCAGATTTATCTATGAAAATCAATAATATCATCAATTTTACAATTGACATAATGTGTTTTGATTGTACATTAAATACGGTATATTAGTAGTTAACCTTCATTTTCTTTCTCTTGTTGTTTAGTTGCTATTATTTGCTCTCGGAAAGTTCTGTCTAAATCATAACTGCATGATTCTTCTTATGGTGCAGGAAATAAAGGAGTACTTTGCAGACTACCTTGTTGAGGATAACTTGGGAATTATTTCGAATGCACATACTGTTTTTGCAGACAGAGAGCCAAAAAAGGCTATGAGCAAACCATGCATTGAGCTAGCAAAGCTCTCCTCAATTGCCGTGGATTTTCCAAAAACAGGCGTGGCAGCAAACATCCCACGTCATCTGCATGCCAAAGAGTACCCAGACTTCATGGAGAAGACTGACAAGTCCACCTACAAGTCGGAACGTGTCATCGGGAAGCTCTTTCGACAGGTGAAGGACATTGAAGATCATTCAAGTCCCATAAGGTCATTCACTAAGGAAATGGCTAGTGAGTCTTACGACCCTGACATGGAGGTAGATGGATTTGAGGATTACATCGCTGACGCTTTTGATCTCAAGTCCAACTATGACAACAAATTGGGCAATCTTATGGATTACTATGGAATCAAGACTGAAGCTGAATTGCTCAGCGGCAATGTCCTCAAAAAGTCGAGGCATTTTGACAAGAAAAGAGACTTGGAATCAGCAAATTATGCTGTGAAGTCACTGATCGAAGAAGCCAGGACTTGGTTCAACAAGCAGGGAAATGAAGCAGAGAATAGAGGTGAGGATGAGTATGCAAAAAAGGCATCTGCTTGGTACCACGTCACTTATCATCCTCGTTACTGGGGCCAGTGCAACAAGGACATGGGCAGAGAGCATTTCCTAAGTTTCGCTTGGTGTGTTTATGACAGACTTGTCACGATCAAGAGGGACAAGGCAAGCATCAGAAGATCGCCGCAGACGTCATCACTGGTGAGCCAATTCAGCTACGGATTTGATCTTGCTGCTGAAGTTTGATATCGTCAGTCAATGAAAACTATTTTAGTGTGGGCCTCTGCCCCTGCTAAATAACTCTAAATTGCTAGTTTGAGGTTGTAAGGAAAGTTTGATGTGTGACTACAAGACAATATATTTCTTAGCCGGTTGCAATGTATTATTATAGTTAAAGAGTATATCTAGCTAGTATGCTAGGAAGATGTAAGAGAGATGTTTGATGTATTGATATCTAGATTGTATCTGGGATTGCTGTAATTTATAATTTTAAGTTTGCAAGTACTGTTGAATGGTGAGTGTAGTATTCTGTGAAAGATGTTTAAGGCTTGTATTTGAATATGGAAAGTCTGAGAGAGAAGTTGGCAACACGAATTGAGTGTGCTTCTTAGTGTTAAATTCTAGCCATTTGTAATTCAGTCATTATTTGTTTGGCTTTGATTTATTGCAATATCTTACAAAAGTTTGTCTCTAATGGCGTACACATATACCTAAATGTACAAGTTAAAATATCAATTGCTAGTGGGAGCTTGACAAGTAAATACATGCAAAACATATATAACTAAAAAAGGTCATGCAAAATGTATAACTAAAAAGGTCATAGCTGATTTACTTGAATTGATAGTGGGGCTTGATTGGGATCTTATCTTCAGTTTTGAAAGAACCAAGTTTCAAAAACCTGATTTATCTGTACAAAATTTGAAATATGTAAAAATTTTTGTTCTCTATTATATGTTGTGATTATTAACATGGTGCTAGGAGGCAATACCAATAATAAATTGGGTTTTACAAAACGGTCTAATTATGGACCTTGGCTTAAAAAAAATGTCTACATTGTCATTTAATTGCAAAAATATCCAAAGCGGATTATGTAAAGACATTTTTACCATTACATAATCAAAACTTTTATAAATATCATCATTATTATTAATGAAAATTGAATAAAGTATGGTACATTTATATTAATCAATGAACAGAGCATAATGATTATAATTTCTTTCACTATCATAAAGAAATAATTATAATTATAATTATAATCATTATATGATTGAAATAAAGTTATAAATGCATTCATTATCATAAAAATTTGTAACTTTGTTTTCATTAGTATTGTTTAAGATGATCAAAATTAACAATCAAGAGCATGACGATTGCAGCTTCATGATAATAAAATAGGATTAGGAGCCGCCCTTCCCAAACTTATTTTTTCTTTTAATATTGCATATACAATATGAAAATTATATTCCATCAAAAGCAATATATATATATATATATATTCCATCCCCCTAACACGCACAAATTTTTTTCGATCTAGCCTTAAATAGGATTATAATAATATGAAGTTTTCTAGAAAAATTTCTGACACCGGGCCAAAAATACGATAACTTCTAAATTTTGCATTAGAATTTGCAAACTTCAAATGTTAGAATTACGTAAATTACTATGTACTTGTAAATTTAAAAGGAACGCAATAACTTGTGAATTTTATATTGGAACTTGTAAACTTCAAACGTTGAAGCTATAAAAGTTGTAATAGACTTGTGAATCGACATGATACTATGAAGGCACCATAGAAAGACTCATAAAGATTTGTAATATTATGATTGTGATGAAAATTATATAAAATTAATTACAAAAGAAATGTACAAAAAGGACATGATAGGCAGACATTTTTGTAATATTGTTAAAAACGGCCTCGAAGTAGACACAAATAATTACTTCTAATTAATTGAATATGGATGATAGAAACACACCCCTTGTTTTTTCTTAGGATTTCGAGAAAGTTTATGTGACTAAATTTTGTTAAATCACAAGTTTACAGGAAACAAAAATATGAAAATCGCTCCTTAAAATTTATTGATTTAATACAATATTTAATAGAATATTGCAATATGGGTAATTGGTATTTAGTAAAAGTTTAGGGATAATTTAGTCCTTAAACTTTTAATTTTGACAAATTAAATTTTAAACTTTTACTTTTTGAGATTTTTGGTCTTTGCCTATAAATTAATGAACAATTTTTGAAATTTAATATTGATAATAAAGAGTGTGTTTGGAAAATCAGTTGGAACTTGAAGTTAGAACTTAAAAATTGTAGTATGTGAGAGCTTTACACCATAACGAACTTTTGCTTTTTACTTTAGTATGTTGAAAATTTTATACTGTAACAAACTAAATTTTGTTTTTCTAACGTGCTTCCTAAACGAAGCCAAATACTTACAACTTATGTAAAATTTTGTAGACTTTAATAGATTATAATGTTGTGAAGAGAATGTTTTGCGTGCGGTATAACTATTTTCATGAATGTCACATTATATGAAAGAAATATGATTATCTTTGTTATATTGTAAAAATTCATCATTAATTTTATAGTTGAATACAAAATTGTCAAAAAATAAAAGTTTATAAACTAATTTATCAAAATTAAAAGTTTAAAAATTGAATTGTCACGATATTAAAAATTTAAGAGACTTCTAGTGTCAATAATTTTTACAATATTTACTGGGACAATATTGGTCCTGCTCGCCCTCACACATAGACATACGTATTAGGCATGGTAAAGATGTAGTGTTTGAACTTTGAAATGACACTTCTATTTCCCCAAGATGATCGTAACAAGCATTGTGGCACACACGTGTCTAAAAATTAAGTTAGTCAAACAAGGGGCAACACTGGGACCCACATGCCAAAAGTCAAGATGGACTAAAAAGCTCCTAAACGAAGCAAACCGGGAGTTAAATTTTAAAAGGTTATTAATACTAATAACTATTAAACTTTAAGACCTCTTCTGTTTTGTCCTATAAACTTTAAAAATCATCAATTTATTCTATAAATTTTTAAAACTTCTCATTTTATCTTTAGACTTTAAAAATAATCATTTTGTCCCCTTGAACTTTCAAAGTATAGCTCCTCATTTTATCCCCTAAACTTATGATTTTCTATTCAATTAGATAGAATTAAGCCCAATGATTCATACATATGTCACTTGTAAGGGAAAAAAATAAGATTTTATTACTCTCAAGTTTTGTTTCACGCTTACAAGCCCACTAAAGCTTTTTTTATCTACACTCTTATTTAGGAAGGATTTGTCAGCATATTTCTTCTCATCTTTAGTGCACAACTCAATTAATAAATTGATATTATTAGTCGATATCTGAATTTGAATGACAAAGAAGACGAATTAGCATTAAAGATAATGAGATATCGATGAATAATATCATCTTATTAAACGAGCATTATACATTAAAGATGAGAAGAAATATAGATATAAATCTTTTCTAAATGAGAGTTGAGAAAAAGACGAAGAAGAAGACCTAAGTGAAATTGTAAACATGAGACAAAACTTACGATGATAAAATGTCTTTTTGGCCCTTATAAATAACCTATGTACAAATCATTTAAGCATAATGCTATTTATTAAAATGGAAAATCAGAGGTTCAAGGAGCAAAAAAAGGAACCCTGTAAGTTTAAGGGGCAAAGTAGTGATTTTAATTTAAATTTTAAGGGGTAAAGTGAGAACAATTAAAAGTTCTATAGACAAAGTGGTGATTTTTAAATTTTAGGGGGCAAAAGAGGAGAGATTTCAAAGTTTTAGGGCCAATAGTGTTAATAACCCTAAATTCAAAAAGCCTTCAAACCAAATACACGTAGAAGCTTACGAGGCAAGCAAAAATGATGGAACTCAAATGGAACAATTAGCAATTCGATTTCAGCAAATTCAAAAGGCCAAGGTATCAACTTAAGATTTTAATTTTTATAAAAGGTCATGCATGTAAGGTAATTGATTTTCAAATGAAAGGCAAAAGCCAACCCAAGGGAAAACAAAACCCTAATTCCGAAGGTAAGAATGCTATGACCGAATCACCAAAATCCCTAGCCCAAAATAGAAATAAAAAGAAAACTTAAAGCGTAAGGTTAGAGGCAAATCATTTGCTAGGGAAGATAGAAAGATGATTGAAGTGAAAGTCGAAGCAGCAGAAAAAAAAACCCTTAAGGGCAAGTCACAAACAAAGCCGGTTAAACCTAACAAAATTTTAAAGCAAACAAGTCGAATCGAAATAACTAAAGAAAAACTTCTCGATCTACCATGAATCAACAAACTAAAGACAAAGAATGTGGCAGAAAGAAGAACGCAAAGGCGATGGAGAACAAAATAAAAATGAGAGCTTGAAAGAAAAATGTCTAAGCAAAGTGTTGAAATGGAATAAAAATGGCGAAAGTGGCAAAAGGGAAAGTATGTATAGGCTAGAGAATGTGAGCCAAAATGACACAAAGATTTTAATGGATAATGGTTTGTAAATAAAAAAACTGTCTAAAGAAATTTTAAAATTTTAAATCATCATTATTAATGTCATTTCAACTGCGTGAGAAACAAAACGATAGCTCGAGGTCAAGATTTGCATTAATTGTGAAGTGACAATAAATTAAGGTAGACAAAAAGAAACACCAAAGAGACACATGTCAAGTCTCAGAGAAAATGCCCAACGGGTGATTTCTTTGATACCCCAACAAGCATTGAGGAAATGTGGGGAAATGTTGGAGATGTGCAGTAGGGATCTCAAAAAGTTCGATCTCGGCCAATATACTCGACCTAAATGACCAAGAAGTCTTGAAAATTTAACTTAGTCCATTATGAGGATGACCGCTAGGCAAATGTTCCCTCTGCCTAAAAGCCCACGACATCAATCAATATGACCTGATGCAAGGGAACTTTGATGTCTCAAGTAAGTCGATCGAGTGATATCTTGAGAATGGCACCTTTTGATAAAATGATCGTTAATCCTGCACAAGCGACTAGTCATAGTATGACACGTGCCTTTAGGTTCGGGGTGAACATTCAAGACAATACACACCTTTAAGTTCGGAGCAACTACTGTTAATATGGCGCGTGTCCACTTACTTGCAATGTAAGAAGTGAGAACACGTACACACGATTCTTAAAGAAAATGACGAAAGAAAGAATTGTGAACATTCTTTGTGAGCCCTCACCTAAAGGGGAAAAGTTAAAATAAAGTACAAGGAAAATAAAGTACAAGGCTCAAAAAGGAAAATCATGTGTTTGAAGAAGCAATCATTTGATTAGGGCAAATGAAGTATAAATTAAATAAGATGCTTAATTGATTTAAAAGGATCCTTCTCACTCTTCTAGACTTTCTTAAAAAATTCAATTGTTCCACATTATCTCTATAGTTGTTTGTCGGACTTGAGCATTTCTGCAGACCAACTCTTAGTGCATCCTAAGGAGAGCAGCGGCAAGAAGCATGACAAAAGGCGACGGAGCAGGTAGGAGTTTGATGTTCGAAAATCCACTTCAACAATTGTTAATACAAGATGAATAAAAAAACAAAAAAAAAACAAAAAAAAAACAAAACAAAAAGACAAAAAACAAAAGAGAAAAGATTATGGAAAATCGCAAAAGGAGAATCGCTTTTCCGCGTAAGGCTCAAAACCAAAAGATTCCAAAGAAGCTAAAAGGGATGTTTCGCAGTGGATAACTCAGTCCAAGTCCTTTCCAAGCAAGTTCTTGTATAACAAGTCTTGCCAGTTACCACTTTTTCTTTTTTTTTTTCAGTTACTCGTTATGTCCAATTTTAAATAATTTTTTAAAAAATAAATAATATATTGGCCAATCGTTTTCTTTGATCAAACAATGCTTCGGCAGCAAGGGGTGAATTCCCCATCATGACAAGCATAAAGTGCAAGCGTAGCGCAGTGCCCCATTTTAAATTCTAGACTCTTCCCTTATTTTCAGTTATGTTTTTCTTAATATTATAATTAAGCCCAAAGATTCTAGATTCTTCCTATTACATTATTCAGTATTGGCCTTATTATATTCCTTGTAATTAAGTATTCCTTGTAGGTTTTGGTTATTGGGCACATCTATCCGTGGACTGTGATGATGACCTTGACACTTTAATTTCGAAATTAAATTTTGTTAGAAGATGTTTTTTTTATATATTGTAATTCTATTTTTTAATATATATTTATATATATACACGCAATATTGCAATTCTTTTTTTAAAAAAGATAAATATCCCAATGCCGTTTTGGTTTTTTGGTTGCTTAAAAATTTATTAATGATCTTCTATCCAGGTAATTTTACAATCATGTGTGTTTCCTTTCAGTTAATTTCAAAGACTCTGTATTCTAGTAAACAGGTGATGCAACTTTCCAAGTGTTACAATTTATTAAGCAAATTTGATTTATAATCCAATTTATTAATTATACCTGATAATTTAACATTGATTTATTAAAAAAAAGTTATATAACGTTGATCAAATCCAAACACTAGCAGCTTTGAGTTACATACAAAACTTAATCGCTAACTACTTTAACGAAGTCATAAAATTTCACTGATTATAATTCATGTTTTTTTTTTAAAAAAAAAACTTGAATATAATCATTCATCAACTCAAGTTAAGTTATTTACCACATTCATATATACGTGATATCTTGTAGCACAAACAAAAAATTCCAATAAATAAATAAATATATATATATTTATATAGACTCCATAGAATTTTGTCCAGTGACGGCTGAAACCTTGGACCATCCGTACGATGGCGTACTCATGTCTGAACAGATTTCTTTCCACTTTAACCCCTAAAAGCCCTTGGTCCTTTAATGCATAAAACAATTTGCAAGTTGCTGACGTGTCAGCTAATCATTAGCTTAACATCCTATAGTCGTCTAACTTGTAACTGCGGCACCAAATGACGAGCCAGCCCGACCGAGATGCACTCTACTCTTGCTCACGTGTCGACACGCTATTAGTCGGAGATTGAGCAGTTTCCAACTAGAATTGGCCACGTAAGCCGGTGATGTAACCTAAAGCCGTGCCGCGAAGGAGGGGATCAATGACCGTTGATTCTAAAGCGTTCGCGCCATGCACACAAGGAGAAGACATGGTGAGGGAAGTTGAAAAAGACCAGCAATAGCATGGTTAGCTCTGTGCATTCATGTTTTTGCTCACTATAAATACTGATCCTCCAATCGCATTTGCTTCACCACCGAAAAGTTTTGTAATCTTTCTGAAATCTGAATTCTGAGAGTTGAGTTTTTGAGGTCAGTGAGATTCTTGTCCCTTTCTCTCTCTCACTGTCCATTCTTGTTTTGAAATGTACATGAGTTTTTGCTTTTATTAGTCTTTGAAGAATGTGTGATGTTTGAGCTTTCAGTTTTGAGGTTTTGTTAATGAACAAAATATGATCAGTAGTGTTGTTTGGTTGTTCTTTGTGTGTGTGTGTGTGATTCTGGTTTCTCTTCACGGGCTTTGTGATTTTTGTGCGCTTATTGTAGAATAGGATCTGAGAAATGAAAAAAAAAAAAATCACCAGCCCAGAAAGATTTGAAGGAAACTAAAAAAATAAAAAACAATAACTCTTCAATTCGTTAAAAATTTTTCTTTTTTTTTCCCTTTGTTTTTTGCAATGTACTTGAAGATGATCACAATTTCATGATTATCTGATGCATGATTTGTTGGAATTAATTTCAATAATGTATGGGCTAATATATTAAATAAATGTGTATTAGGACTGTAGGATAAGGTTGGCCTAATTAAAGTGATCTAATAAAGTATAAAGTTTTGGGTATTAAAGCATCTCATAAAATATGGACCTAATTATGTGTGGAGAGACCTAAAGTCTAATTTCTATTTTTATGATGGGTCAAAGTAGAAATAAGATAATTGAAAGAATTTTATAAAATAAACGGTTATGGTCCTAACTCAGATGGTACGTAACTTTTCTAGCATCCCATCATTGGAAAAGGCAGAGAGAAAACTTTCTCTCAGAAAAATCATACTTTCTTGACTTCAAAAACTTCCTCTCAGAAAAATCATATTTTCTTGACTTCAAAGATCAAGAACTAAAAAATTTAAGAATTACATCCGTTCACATGGATTCAGGTATACTTTCGCTAAATTTCTTAATGAATTAACATGAGAGTTTTGAATTTGGTGATAGTTTCATCTATAAAATTTCTTCTAACAAGTGGTATCAGAGCCTCCTCATGTTAAATTATTGATAAATATTTTCTTAAAAAATTTTGGTTGTATTCGGTTGCATATATACTTATGGCATGCTGCCAAAAAGTAAGAAAAAGAAGAAAATTCAGAGTTCGGTTTTCTATATGTATATATATATATATATAATAAATATATATATTTTTGATTGTTTATGGATTCTGGATTCATTATATATATATATATATTAATATAATATATGTATATAAGTGTTCAAAGAAGTAATTCAATGAATTTAGTCTTTATGAATTCATGGATTCAGAATGAATTCATAATTATGTGATATGGCACATCTGCCAAGAAGAAAAGAGTCAATATATATATATATATATATATATATATATTTGTGTCTGTGTATATGTATATGTGTGTGTCAAAGTTTCAGTTTGCTTATACAATAAGTTTGACAATACGATTTCAACAAAATCGTTTTCTCTGTGTTTTCTCTAGATTCAGTTTTACGACAGCCGTTGCTACCGAAAAGAAAAAAAAAGGTTGAAGATATGGGCAAAGTTGCAACTGTTTTCAATCATTTTTTTTTATTTTTTTCATTATTAAAGGGCAACAATGGCTACCATTCATTAAAAAAAAAAATTGCAAAACATTTTGGTATCTGGTTTACCAACTCAAGTTTATTTCAGTTAGGCCTAAGGTTTGTCAAGCCCATAAGGTATATTAAAGCCAATTGGTTTTGGGTCAATTTTTGGGTTGGTTTAAAAGTTAGGTCAAATAATGGGTCATTGGGTTTAGGTAATTGGGTTGGGATAAAGAGTTGAATAGGGTTAACCTATTCGTATGGTACTCGACCCGCAGGGACCCGACTCGATTTGACTCTAATGACTAACTTTGACCGTTGAAAATAATTTGTTTTGAAATATAAATGGTTGTGTCTATGCAACTTATCTGAATATTGACCGGCTCAAAAGAAGACTAATATTTAACAAAATTGCATGTATAGTTGTACACCTATGGTAATAAACACGTAATAATTATTCGGTTCTTTACATGTAAACAATAAATCGGCCTAAAAGAAGATTTATTGTTTGACATGTTCTTATTATCAGTGTTTAATTACTACACCAAGAGTACCACTTATAAGTTAATATTTCTATCCAAAGACTAAATATTAATTTTGTGCTAGGTATCTTGTGATGGGCCCTATCATTATTTGAATTTATTTAAGTATGATATGGAACTTATGTGAGCTTCTTGTTTTGTTGTTTTGTTCTCTGCTTCTAATATATATGCTAACATCAATTCGATTTCCATGTTTAATGGCACAAACTTCAAGGCATGGCAAGAGAACGTTATGATTGTTCTCAGTGTCATAGATCTAGACCTTGCGTTGAGGGTTGAACGGCCTCTTGGCCTTATGGATAACAGTTCCTCTGATGATAAGAGGGACATGGAAAAATGGGACCATTCGAATCGCATAGTCTTATGATTATGGAGCGTGCTATTCCAAAAGCTTTTAGGGGCACTATGCTTGAAAAGGTTACTACAGCCAAAGGTTTCCTTGAGGAAATTAAGATGAGGTTTGCCAAGAACGAAAAGGCTGAAACAAATATGTTTTTGGCAAACCTTATTTCAATGAGGTACAAAGGATAAGATAACATAAGGGAGTACAACATGAAGATGTCTCATCTTACTTCAAAACTAAAGACACTCAAGTTAGAGCTATCTAAGGACTTACTTGTGCATTTAGTTTTGATATCTCTTCCTACACAGTTTAGTCAATTTAAGGTGGGCTACAATTGTCAAAAGGACAAATGGTCCCTTAATGAGCTCATCTCATATTGTTTGAAAGAAGAGGAAAGGCTGAAGCAAGAGAAGGTAAAAAGTGCTCATTTGGCTACAATCTGTAAGGACAAGAATAAGAAAAGAAAGAAGGGTAAGGAAGTTGCAGGTGTGGCACCACAGAAGAAACAACAGAAGGGACAAGGTGATGAATTTGCCTATTTCTTTTGTGGAGGTACTGGACACAAGAAGAAGCAATGTACCAACTATCATGCATGGTGTGCAAAGAAAGGTACACTTTTTAATTTAGTTTGTTCTGAGGTTAATTTAACTTCAGTATCAAGACACGCTTGGTAGATAGATTTCGGTGCTACTACTCACATAAGTGTGTCTAGGTTGCCTGAGCTGTCGAAAGCCAAGTGATGGTGAAAGATACACTATGTAGGTGATGGCAAGTCAGTGGACGTTGAGGCAATAGGAACATTTAGGTTATTATTTAGAATTGGATTTTATTTGGATTTGAATGAGACTTATGTTGTATCGTTGTTTAGACAAAATTTGATTTTTGTTTCTATATTGGACAAATTTAGTTATTCTTGTTCATTTGGAAATGGTCAATTTAGTGTTTTTCTAAATTCAAAAGTTATTGGATCTGGTTCTTTATCTGTTTATGATAACCTTTATTTGCTTGATACGATTGCCTCATTTAATGAAACCTTGCATACAAGCACACGTGGTGTAAAGCGAAAATTAACCAATCAGAATTTCGCTTCATTATGGCACAAGAGATTAAGTCATATCTCTAAAAAGAGAATTGAGAGACTTATGTCTGACTGGATTCTTGATCCCATTGATTTTACAAATTTTCAAACTTGTGTTAATTGCATAAAGGGGAAACAGACAAACATAAAGAGAATAGGTGCCAACAGGGCCTTAGACGTCTTAGAACTAATTCATACAGATATTTGTGGGCCATTCCTTATGGCTTCTTGGAATGGTCAACAATATTTTATTACATTCATAGACGATTTTTCACGATATAGCTACCTGTATCTCATTCATGAAAAGTCTCAGTCACTGGATGTGTTGAAGAATTGTAAGGCTAAAGTTGAAAACCAACTTAGCAAAATGATTAAAGGTGTTAGATTTGACCGTGGTGGAGAATACTATGGTAGATATGACAGATCAGGTAAACAATGTCTAGGACCATTTGTTAAGTTCCTAGAGGAGTACAGTATCGTCCCACAGTATACCATGCCAGGATCACCTAGCATGAATGGTATTGCTGAGAGGCAAAATAGAACACTTAAGGACATAGTGAGGAGTATGATTAAAGACGACAGCTTACAAACTCAATAGCATTCCAACTCAAGCAACTGTCGAAACCCCTTATGAGCTTTATACAGGCAAAAAGCCTAGTTTGAATCACTTGCGCATTTAGGGTTGTCCAGCTGAGGCAAGGCCTTATAAGCCAAATGAAAAGATACTAGACTCCAGAACTGTCAGCTACTATTTTATTGGATATTTTGAAAGGTCAAAGGGTTACAAATTTTATGATCCCAAGACTAAGTCGATTTTCGAGACGGGAACTGCTCGGTTCTTTGAGGATATCGAGTTTACGGGGGGAGATAAGGTTAAGAACTTTGTCTTTGAAGAGGAATATGTTGATATTCCATAGTTGTTATTGACGTTGATCAGTCTCTTATTCCTAACCTTGTTCAAGAAGCAGAACCAAATCAAGACGATATTGGAGAACCTCCCATTCCAAAAATTATTCCAGAAGAACAAACTCAATAGCCTCTAGAACCAATGCCATTAAGGAGATCCACTAAAGAAAGGATAAGTGCGATTCCTAATGATTATATCATATTTTTTCAAGAACATGAGGTTAACATTGGAGTGATGGAAGATGATCCAATCAACTTCCGTCAAGCCATGGAAAGTTCAAAATCTAAAAATTGGATTAATGCCATGAATAAGGAGATAAATTCCATGAAAGATAATGATGTTTGGGATCTTGTCTCGTTGCCTAAAGGAGCAAAATGCATTAGTTCCAAATGGATATTTAAGACCAAGAGGGATTCGAAAGGTGATGTGGAGAGATATAAGGAGCGTCTTGTTGCAAAGGGCCTTACTAAAAGGGAAGGCATTGACTATAAAGAGACCCTCTCTCCGGTTTAATCAAAAGACTCTTTTAGAATAATAATGGTATTAGTGACACATTTTGACCTTGACTTACATCAGATGGGTGTAAATACTGCATTTCTCAATGGTGACATTGACGAGACGATTTATGTGGTGCAGCCAGAAAACTTTATGTCAAGAGACTCAAAGTAAACGATTTTCAAATTGAAGAAATCCATCTATGGGCTTAAGCAAACTTCTTGTCAATGGTATTACAAATTTCATCAAGTTATAATCTCGTTTGGTTTTGAAATGAATGCAGTTGATGATTGTATATACCACAAGTTCAGTAGAAGTAAGCATATTTTTCTAGTTTTATATATCGATGACATATTGCTTGCTAGTAACGATATAGGCTTATTGCACAAAACCAAGATATTTTTAGCAAGGAAATTTGAGATTAAAGATCTTGGGGAGGCCTCTTTTGTGTTAGGTATATAGATATACCGAGATCGCTCTCGTGGTATACTTAGATTATCACAAAAAAGCTATATCGAGAAGGTACTTAATAGATTTGGCATGCAAGATTGTAAACCAGGTGACACCCCTGTCGCTAAGGGAGACAAGTTCAGTCTCAATTAATGCCCTAAAAAATGACTTTGAAGTTAAAGAGATACAAAAGATTCTTGATGTGCGACCATAGGGAATCTGATCTATACTCAAGTTTGTACGCATCTAAATATTGCATACATTATTTGGATGCTAGGCAGGTACTTAAGTAATCTAGGAATGGATCATTAGAAAGCAGCCAAATGAGTCATGCGGTATTTATAAAGAACGAAGGATTACATGCTCACTTATAGAAGATCAATGGTTATTCTGATTCTAATTTTGCTGGATGCCAAGACAATCAGAGATCCATAGTGGGCTATATCTACCTGTTAGCTGGAGGAACTATTTTCTAGAATAGTGCTAAGTAGACACTAATAGCTTCTTCCACCATGACAGCGGAGTTTATAACATGTTATGAGGCATCCAACTATGGGATATAGCTATGGAATTTTGTCATTGGGCTGCGAATTGTGAATAGAATTGAAAGACCACTTAAGATATTTTGTGATAGTGAGTTAGCGGTGCTATGTTCCAACAACAACAGGAGTTCAACAAAGTCGAAGCACATAGACATTAAGTTCCTAGTTGTTAAAGAAAGAGTATAGAGTGGTCAGGTGTCTGTAGAGCATATTGGGATAAACTCTATGGTTGTGGATCTGCTTACTAAAGGAGTACCACCCAAGGTCTTTCATGAGCACACCGCTCAAATGGGTGTTGTATCTCTTGAGGATATATCATTTTAAAGGGAGTTTGTATTTTAGATGCTTTTTAGTTGTAGACATATTTATGGTTATTTTCTACAGAAATAAAGTTTATAGTTTATTTTCACTCTGAATATGTTTGATTTGATCTCACTAAAGAATAAGGTTAAACCAGTAGAAAATAGGCATGTTAAGATCACATTGCATGAAATTTCCTTCCTACACATCCATATTTAATCCATGTCATTTGTTATATTAATATACATGACCATTGATGGGTTTAGTTACGTTACATGTAACAAAGACCGCTTTAATCCTATATTCATATGATTGATGGACCGGGTTGATTGGAGATGCTTTAGATAATAATAGCACAATTTATGAGCTCATAAGGTATAATTCACATTTATAAAGTTTTATATATAACCTAAGTGGGAGATTGTTGGAATTAATTCCAATAATGTATGGGCTAATATATTAAATAAATGTGTATTAAGACTATCAGATAAGGTTGGCCTAATTAAAGTGATCTAATAAAGTATAAAGTTTTAGGCATTATAGCATATCATAAAGTATGGACCCAATTATATGTGTAGAGACCTAAAAGTCTAATTTCTATTTTTATGATGGGTCAAAATAGAAATAAGATAATTTAAGGAATTTTATAAAATAAACTGTTATGGTCCTTGAGTTAGATGGTATGTAACTTTTCTGGCATCCCATCACTGGAAAAGGCAGAGAGAAAACTTGCTCTTAGAAAAATCATACTTTCTTGACTTAAAAGATCAAGAACTGAAAAATTTAAGAATTACATTCATTCACATGGATTCAGGTATGCTTTCGCTAAATTTCTTGATGAATTAACATGAGATTTTTTAGATTTGGTGATGGCTTCATCTATAAAGTTTCTTCTAACATGCTTTGGCTTGTAGAATTCATTATTTGTGATGTATAACTTCTAGCACAAGGATTTCCCTCAAAAAAAAAAAAAATCTAGTGCAATGAAAGTTGCTTGCTCATCTATTTTATACTATCTTTATTTTTGCTTTTAATTTCATAAAACATGAGTTGGTCAATTTATTGTTTTAAATCTAAATTGGTTGATTTTCTCTTCCTTGTTGAGTAATAGTCTACTTTATCACTTGGTGGATACAACTACAGCTAGGTGGTAACCTTTAAACTTCATATTTGTTTCAATAAGATATATTGACGCAAGGATTTAACAAGAATTTTTTTATAATGGATTAGGGTTTTTGTTTGTATAAAATATAATTTTTGTGAATTTGAGATTTAATAGCATATGTGTGAAAATCATTACCCTTAACTGCTAATGCTCCTGTATCCGTATCATTTCTGTCTGCGAATGTGAATTGAAAGATAAATAAAACTCTTATTATTTTGAATTAATTATGTGTGAATTTACATGAGAAAAGATAAATAAAACTCTTATTATTCTTTTAAAAAATATTAACATGAGAAAAGATAAATAAAGCTTTTTGGTTGCTTATGTTAGACATGTATGCCTTAAGGAGTAAAAATGTAATAAGTTTTTTGGAGACATTTTTATCAATAAAGAATTTATTTATTATTTATATACCAAATATTGTTCTCTTTACATTCATATTTGTTGAATGTATGTTAAGCAAACAATAGTTTGAGACTGTCGATCTAAACCTTAAGAATTGGGCATATGATGGACAGATTATGCGAAAGACACAATTCTTAAGGTGACAGTCTAAATCATAAGATCCGTAATCGAGGGAATAAAGTTGTGTGCTTTATTCATGTAAAGATTGTTATGTTGTCTATATCCCTATTGGGAGATGGTTTGTCTTGATCAATGGAGGTGCACTCCGTGAATAGAAACATTGGCACGTTTTCATAGGTGATGATGTGTTGGATCGGGACATAAAGTGAATTGATTTGGATTAATAATTCTGTCTCGGCAATTCGATTCACTTTAGACAATCATTTGTATTGTATCTTAATCCTAAAATCAATAATGGGCCTGTTGTCTTGACTTGTGTCTTTTGATGTACCAAAGGGTGACACCCACATCTTAATAGTGGTATACATGCCGATACGTTGGGGGCATGACTCTTGATAGCGTAGACCTATTATTCATAGATATGGAATCCATAGCTCCTCTTTAAGAGTAGTGATATCCTCTTATATGCGTTATTCTGTAATTGAAAAGCTGGAGCGCTCAACCGTTTGGATACATAGGTGTAATTGAATGGTATATTATCTTCGGATGGTAAGTTTTCCAACGGTGAGATAATGGAACGTAAGATAAAAATAATCGGGAAGGTAAGACAGAACTTATCCTTAAGCCGATTATAGATAATCCTATGGAGATATGATACACTATCATGTGTCATGGAGACTTAGCTATACAGGCTTTGTAATTCTATGTAGTTTAAGAGTACAGCTCTAAGCTTTAGTGAAGTAGTGTTGGAGTTGATAATTATGAAATGTATATCTAGGATATTATGTTTCATAATTATCGAGAGCTTGAACTATATAGGTCCATTTGGTCCCTTTTGCTAGCTCACAAAATCCTGTAACAATACGGTGTGCTTTTCCAATAATTGGTGACTTATGTTAGATTTATTAGATTGGTTAAAATTTGAAAGATTCAGATAATTCATGTCTGTTTATCGGTTGAATTAATTTTATGATAAAATTAATTCAAGATAAACTTGTTGAATTATTGGGATCGGATAATTCTTGTCTGTTTATCGGTTGATTTAATTTTGAATAAATTAGATCAAGATAGACTTATAGAATTATTAGGAATGCATTTATTTTCCTAGAGATTATCTAGATAAAGTTGTTTTAATCAGATAACTTTTCTATTGGGTTATTTGAATTAAAATTGAGACTTTATCCTATAGAATCTTGGGTAAAAAATAAAAAATTTGCTGATATTTTAATCGACAGTTTGGCATGCAGATCCTCAAGATCGGTCTGTCGATGGGGCTTTTGGCCTGCCGATCACCTTGATCGGCCTGTCAATGAGCAAAGGATAAGATCACGCGTTTTTACACAGATCTTATCAGATATTGATCCGAATTTGATTTTGATTCAAATTTTGAGACCTAATCTGATAAGGACTGATCCTAGACCCAACCTCTATAGATAGGGAATGAGTCACATAAGTTATTTAGATCAATTGAGAGGTTGAGAGTGATACTCTACTGGTGAGAATCAAGAAACTCCTTGAGAACTCTTGTTCACAAATTACGAAGACTTGCTTTAGGTTCTCTCAATTGGTTGGAAAGAGAGTCACCTAGAGGAAGAGTTGTACGTGTGAGCCCACACTCATTCAGATCGTGGACAGAGAATAGCAAAGAAGACCAATTGGTTGAAGCTCTTCTAGAACGTTACTTCTCTTCATTGATTGCAGGAGCTTTTAGGCACACAAAGGTTAGTAAGATCTGGTTAATTTATGCATATAGCATGTCAAACTTGTGTTTTGGAAAATACTATGATAGAAAATTTTTAAAATTTTGCTGCGCACTATTTTTCTAACAATTGGTATTAGAGCCATGGTTTTTACATAAATTTATGAGTTTGTGATCATGTTATATGTATAAATTTTGTGATCTTAATCCCTCCTATGCTTAAATTTAATTTTATAGAGAGTTGGCACTCTAGGTTTCTATATATTATATATGTTGTCATGGATTATGTGGTGAATGTTCATTAATTACTTATGGTTGATTAAATCGTTATTTATTTATTTATTAATTTATAACGGTTATGGTTCCTTAGAGGTTAAAATGTGTATCTAGGTTTTTCATGTAATTAGATAGCGGACTATCATCTCTGTCTAGGAATTATTATTTATTTTTAAATTTGTAAGAATTTTGTAATTAAATAATCATTCGGAGAAGGCGGATCTAGAAGAATGACAATGGCTCTCCTAGGTATTTCATGAGTCTCTAATTTTATGCTTTTGAATTGTCAAAAATAAAATTGATGAATTGCATTAAAAATTGTATTTTCAGGAATGGGAGATTTATGCTCGGACAACATGCCGAACCTCATATTTCGACAGGCCGATGGTCGCGGATCGGTAGGCTGGATGTGAGGTTCGGCAAGCCATTTGGTGAAAAAATCAAGAGGCTCTGGTGGCAGGCCGAACCTTTAGTTCGACAGGCAGATCTTTCATGAGTCGACATGCCGATGGGTCATGATCGACAGGCTGATCACCCAAATCTACTTGCCGACCGAGAGCTAACAAATTTCCAAAAAATGTGTAGTTTTTCCAGTGCAGTTTTAATTTTATTTTTGAGATAATTTTGAGAAACATTAAATTTGGATATGACCAGAAATATGAAGTATTCGATTCATACGGGATTGAAGTATTGAAGATGGGTATTATATGAGAAAGATACAACTTGAGGATTCAAGGATGAAGAATCGATAATATGTTTCGATTATTCTCTTGTAATCTTTGTTTTCTATTCTCTAGGGTGGAACCATAATATTACGGTTATTATTTTGCTCGTAGCTTTGCTTGATTGCTTTGCTTTTCTACATTATAATATGATTTGCCATGTATATTGATAACATGTCATATACAATAGGGGTGCCGCTCACATTAAAATTGTTCATGCATGTTTCTTAAAATAAAACCTTGATTTCAAAAGATTGAGTGGGAGAAGGTTTTCAAAGATATGACCTAAGGCCTCCATCATTGGTCCATAGGCAGAACATGGTGGTCTGACCCCTAGGAAGGGATTTCTATCATGTACCAGATTGGATCTCTGAGAAGATAAGGTATTTTAGCATGATTTATGGTTGCACACCCCTAGGTGCTGATAATAAATGATGGATAAAATATTAAAACGATGGTTATACACTCACGCTAATTTCATTATTAATCTCCCCTAGGAGCTCTGTTAATAAAATTAATGGCTAAAGAAAGGATTATTAATATATGCTGGATCATACGGGTCCTGGATGGCATATATTAATTAGAAGAGGATCCGTGTTTCTGATTGAATTTGGCATGACTCCCCTAGGAGCTTGTTGAATTTTGAGTTGGGAATTATCATTGTAAGGTTGTGATATTTTCAAGGTTTTGACACATAAACACATTTGTATTTTTGCATGATTGTGTTATCTTACTAAATTATCATGATATGTTTGCTTATGTTTGGTATATGATTCTTTATTATAGATTAAAAATGTCTAAAAAAGCTTTATCTTTGATACTTGATAAAAACCTATTAACCAGAGAGAATTATAATGATTGGAAATAGAACTTGGATATCGTCCTCTCCTTTGAGAAACTGAAATTTGTGCTGACAACCCCTTGTCCTCTCGAGCTATGGGAGACTCAACTAATGAGCGATTCCATGCGTATGATTGCTGGAAAGATGCTAATAATCATGCCCGCTGCTATGTTATGGCTAGCATGAATAACGTGCTACAAGCTCAACATCAGGATTATGAGAATACAAAGCAGATCTTGGATAATCTTGAGGATATGTTTGGAGGCCAGGCCAAAACAAAGCGACAAGGGGCACTTTGAAAACTTCTTAACTGTAAGTACAGATCGGGGACATCTATAAAGGAGCACATGATGTTGGTCATAGGTTACCTCGCTGAGGCTCAAACCAATGAAGCGACATCCATGTTGAAACTCAGATGACTGTGATCTTTGAGACTGTCTAAGGAATTTATTCCATTTAGAGCTACTTTTAATTTAAGCAATAGATGGAATATGACCTTAACAGAATTAATGAAACAGTTATAGGAGTTCAAACTGCTGATCAAGGAGTCTCCTACGGGTGGAGAGGCCAACATGGTAGCTACTTCTGGTTCCAATCACAACTCTGGGAATGGAAAGAAGTAACGGGCCAAAAACAGAAAGTCTTTTATTCTTGCTAGTACCAAGAGCAAGAAAAAGAAGAAGAAGAACCCGAAGAAACTTAAGTGCTTCTTTTGTGGGAAGGTTGGGCACATAAAGAAGCATTGCAATGACTTCCTTTCTAAAGGAGGTAGGTGTGATTTTATGTATTTAGAAACTTGTTTGGTTAAGGAATCCAGTGACATTTGAATCATAGATTCCAGTGCAACTAATCATGTTTGTGTTTCTCTACAGGGGTTCAAAGAAACAAAAAGTCTGCTACATGAAGACTTTACGCTTCAGATGGGCGATGGATCCTTGGTCTCAGCGGAGGCAGTGGGAGACGTCCATCTTTATTTTGATAATTATAGGAATTTATTTTTGCAAGATTGTTTTTATGTTCCTAAATTTAAAAGAAAGTTAATTTCTGTAGCTTGTTTATTTAAAGACTCCTATTTGGTTTCTTTTAATGATAAAGTCGTAATTCGTAAAAATAAATCTTTTATCTGTTCTGGATGAATGCAAAATAATAGATATTTTATCAAACCTAAGATGGACTTATTACTTAATGCTGAGATGAATAATAATAACTCTAAAAGACTTAAAACTTCTTACTCTAATAAGACTTATCTTTGGTATTTGTGTCTTGATCATATTAACCTGAATAGGATTCAAAGGCTAATAAGAGATGGACCTTTAAGTCACTTAAAGGTGAAATCTATACCTTAATGTGAATCTTCTTTGGAGGGTAAAATGACCAAAAGACCATTCAAGTCTAAGGGCAATAGGGCCAAAGAGGTTCTAAAACTTGTGTATAGTGATGTTTGTGGACCGATGAACATCCGGGCACGAGGATGGTATAAGTACTTTGTCACTTTTATTGATGATTACTCAAAATATGGGTATGTGTACCTGATGCACCACAAAAGTGAAACTTTTGACAAGTTCAGGGAGTTTCAGGCTGAAGTGGAAAAGCAATTGAGTAGACCCATAAAGGCACTTTGATTCGATCGAGGTAGAGAATACCTTTTTGATGAGTTCTTATGACACTTATTAGATAATGGGATTTTATCCCATTTAACTACGCTGGGCACTCCGTAGCAAAATGGCATAGCGGAGAAAAGGAATAGGACTTTATTGGACATGGTCAAGTCCATGATGAGTTATTCATCATTGGCTTCATCCTTTTAGGGATATGCACTACAAACCGTATGTTATCTTTTGAACAACGTACCTTCAAAATAGGTCCCTAAAACTCCTCACGAGTTGTAGACGGGTAGGAAGCCATCCTTAAGCCATATTCGCATATGGGGATTTTTGGCTCATGTCCTGTTTAAGGATGCGAATAAGTTGGAAGCACGTTCGGAAGTTTGCGTGTTTATAGGATATCCAAAAGGGACTAAAGGGGGTTATTTCTATAACCCAAAGGAAAATAAAGTCGTGGTTTCAACTAATGCAACTTTCCTTGAGGAGAGTTACATAGACGACTTTAAACCTCGCAACAAAGGAAAATAAAGTCGTGGTTTCAACTAATGCAACTTTCCTTGAAGAGAGTTACATAGACGACTTTAAACCTCGCAACAAATTAGTGCTTGAGGAGCTAAGGAGTGATCCGATCACTCCGGAGGTTCTAAATGAAACCGTTCTGATCAGTATAGAAAAACCAAACAAATCTGAACAACAACCTAAGGGCTTCGGCATAGTGGAATGATCGGGCGTCAACCTGAGAGGTATATGTTCAATGGGGAGGTCTTTTTGGCTGAACCGGATGAACATGACAAGGATCCTTATACTTACGTAGAAGCTATAGAGGATGTTGATTCAAAACTCTAGACAGAGGCCATAAACATTGAGATGAAGTCTATAGAGACTAATCAGGTCTGGGAGCTTGTGGATCTTCCCAAAGGGGTAAAACCCATAGGGTGTAAGTGGATCTACAAGAGGAAAAGATGAGTGGGTGGAAAGGTCGAAACCTTTAAGGCTAGACTGGTAGCTAAGGGTTATACGCAAAAGAAAGGAATCGATTATGAGGAAACCTTTTTGTCTGTAGCCATGCTTAAGTCCATCTAGATTCTCTTGTCCATAGCTGCCGCTCTCGACTACGAGATTTGGCAGGTGGATATCAAGACGGCTTTTCTGAATGGCTATCTTGATGAGTCCATTATATGGCACAACCAGACGGGTTTAAGGTCAAGGGTCAAGTGGATAAGGTTTGTAAGCTGCTAAAGTCAATTTATGGACTTAAGCAGGCTTCCCATTCTTGGAACATAAGATTTGATCAGGTAATCAAGACTTATGGGTTTTCACAAAATGTGGATGAGTCATGTGTTTACAAACACATTAAGGATGAGAATGTGGTTTTTCTACTGCTCTATGTAGATGACATTTTGCTAATTAGTAATGACATTGGGGGGTTGTCATCGGTCAAATTATGGCTGACCAAGCAGTTTGACATGAAAGAGTTGGGGTGAGGTTAATTTTGTTCTCGGTATCTAGATATTTCAAGATAGGAAGAACAAAATGATAGCTTTGTCCTAGGCCAGCTACATAGATAAAATTCTTAGGATGTTTGCAATACAGGATTCTAAGAAAGGTGGCAACCATCTAAGTCTAGAATTACTCTTTCTAAGAAAGACTCTCCAAAGTCTGAGGAAGAAAGAGAATACATGAAGAAGATGCCTTATGCTTTGGCAGTGGGCAGTCTCATGTATGCCATGCTTTGCACACGATCGGATATTAGTTATTTGGTCAGGATTGTAAGTCGATTTTAGGTGGATCCAGGACCGAAGCATTAGGTTACGGTAAAGCATATTTTCAAGTACCTGAGAAGGACTCGAGGGTATATACTAGTATATTAGGGTAAGGACTTGACTCCTCTAGGATATACTGACTTTGATTTTCAATCCTACCTGAATTCTAGGAAGTTGACTTCGGGTTTTGTGTTTACTCTGGGCGTGCCATCAGTTGGAGAAGTCTGAAGCAAGATTGCACTTCAGATTCAACGATGGAGACCGAGTATGTGGCAGCTAGTGATGCTTTGAAAGAAGCAGTGTGGCTCCGCAAGTTCTTTGAGAATCTGGAGGTAGTTCCTGGTATGGATAAGGCGGTATCACTGTACTTTGATAATAGTGCGGCAGCAGCTAATGCTAAGGAACCAAGATTTCACAAGAAAAGTAAGCATATTGATAGGAAGTATCATGTGATAAAGGATTTCATTAAGGGCGGGCATGTCACGGTGTGCAAGATCACGTCAGAGGACAATTCAGCTGATCCATTTACGAAAACACTTATTGGGAGAGTCTTTGAGAGGCATGTGGAAGCTATGGGGATGCGAGATTTGTCATATTTACTCACTTAGTGCAAGTGGAAGATTGTTAGACATGTATGCCCTAAGGAGTAAAAATGTAACAAGTTTTTGGAGACATTTTTATCAATAAAGAATTTATTTTTTTTTTATATACCAAATCTTATCCTCTTTATGTTCATATTTGTTAAATGTATGTTAAGCAAACAATAGTCTGAGACTGTCGATCTAAACCTTAAGAATTAGGCATATGATGGACAGATTATACGGAAGACACGATTCTTAAGGTGACAGGTCTAAATCATAAGATCCGCAATCGAGAGAATAAAGTTGGGCACTTTATTCATGTAAAGATTATATTGTCTATATCTCTATTAGGAGATGGTTTGTCTTGACCATCAGAGGTGGACTCCATGAATAGAAACATTGCCACATTGTCATAGGCGATGATGTGTTGGATCGGGACATAAAATGAATTGATTTGGATTAATAATTCTGTCTCGCCAAATCGATTCACTTTAGACAATCATTTGTATTGTATCTTAATCCTGAGATCAATAGTGGGCCCGTTGTTTTAACTTGTGTCTTTTGATGTACCAAAGGATGACACCCACATCTTAATAGTGGTATACATGTCGGTATGTTGGAGGCATGACTCTTGATAGTGTAGACCTATTATTCATAAATATGGAATCCATAGCTCCTCTTTAAGAGTAGTGATATCCTCTTATATGCGTTATTCTGTAATTGAAAAACTAGAGCGCTTAACCATTTGGATACATAAGAGTAACCGATTGGTATACTGTCTTTGGATGGTCAGTTTTTTGATGGTGATATAATGGAACGTAAGATAAAAATAATCAGGACGGTAAGACAGAACTTGTCTTTAAGCCGATTATAGATAATCCTATGGGGATACGATACATCATGATATGTCATAGAGACTTAGCTATACAGGCTTTGTAATTCTATGTAGTTTGAGAGTGCAGCTCCAAGCTTTTAGTGGAGCAGCGTTGGAGTTGATAATTATGAGATGTATATCTAGGATATTGGATTTCATAATTATCGAGAGCTTGAACTATATAGGTCCATTTGGTCCCTTTTGCTAGCTCACAAAATCCTGTAACAATACGGTGTGCTTTTCTAATAATTGGTGACTTATGTTAGATTTATTAGATTGGTTAAAATTTGAAAGATTCAGATAATTCATATTTGTTTATCGGTTGAATTAATTTTATGATAAAATTAATTCAAGATAAACTTGTTGAATTATTGGGATCGGATAATTCTTGTCTGTTTATCGGTTGATTTAATTTTGAATAAATTAGATCAAGATAGACTTGTAGAATTATTAAAAAATTATTTATTTTCTTAGAGATTATCTAGATAAAGTTGTTTTAATCAGATAACTTTTCTATTGGGTTATTTGAATTAAAATTGAGACTTTATCCTATAGAATCTCAGGTGAAAAATAAAAGATTCGTTGAGATTGTAATCGACAGTTCAGCATACAGATCCTCAAGGTCGGTCTGCCGATGGGGCTTTTGGCCTGCCGATCATCCTGATTGGCCTGCCAATGAGTGAAGGATAAGATCACACGTTTTTACACGGATCTTATCAGATATTGATCCGAATTTGATTTTGATTCGAATTTTGAGACCTAATCTGATAAGGACTGACCCTAGACCCAACATCTATAAATAGGAAGTAAGTCACATAAGTTATTTAGATCAATTGAGAGATTAAAAGTGATACTCTGTTGGTAAGAATCTAGAAACTCCTTGAGAGCTCTTGTTCACAAATCATGAACATTTACTTTGGGTTCTCTCAATTGGTTGGAAGGAGAGTCACCTAGAGGAAGAGCTGTATGTATGAGCCCACACTCATTCCGATTGTGCATAGAGAATAGCAAAGAAGATCAGTTGATTGAGGCTCTTTTGAAACGTTACTTCTCTTCACTGATTGCAGAAGATTTTCGGCACACAAAGGTTAGTAAGATCTAGTTAATTTATGTATATAGCATGTCAAACTTGTGTTTCAGAAAATAATTTGATATAAAATTTTTAAAATTTTGCTGCGCATTATTTTTCCAACAACTTAGTAGTATCATATGCTGAAACATAGTTTTAACGTAGTTTTGCAGCATGGAAAACACAATTCAGTTGTGCGGATTCTCTTTCATTGAGAGCTGGGAGGCAGTGAAGACGTCTCTGGAGCGAGACAGTGGAGAAGTGACAGTTTGTTCTGTTGAAGTTGGGAAGTACAAAAATGATTCAAGGTTTCATTTCACGGTTCGGTTCACGGACTCCAAGAGTGCTGAAATCATAAAATCCTTGGCGGATCGACGACACCTTTGGTATGGCAATTCGTATCTAAAAGCTCGATATTTGAGCACAAAGTTGTACCAAAGCCAGACAAATCGTCCTATAAAAAGAGGAAAAAAAACCATATCCGCTGAGGTCTTCCTGTGCAGCATGGATGATGTAACGCTGCACTTGGGATGTCAGGTTTCTAAGGAAAAGTTTTCTGTGTTTTGGACAATAAAGAATGTCTGTCTGAAATTGGAAGAGGGGCTGAGGAAGCTCTATTTCTTTTTGTCTCATGATTCTGTTGATTACAAACTAGAGCTCTCTCATGAGAACATTTGGCAGATTGAGCTGCATCGACCACGCGCTCAAACTTCAAAGTTGCTTCTTCTTCAGGTTTACTTTCAAAATTTAAATAGTGCTTAATGTCGCTTTTTTTTTTTTTTTTTTGCTTGTTCATTACATTTTGTAATTTCTTACCTATATAGCATAACTAGTGGAACAACATGCTTCGCACGTGAAAATAACATGTGAATGTTCTACATATTTTGTTATTGTAAAGAACTTAAGTTTTAGTTTGATTTCTTTAAGATTATATTTAAAAGTAATTTTTCCTTTTATTGAAAAATAAATTGAATTTTTGTAGTCTGAATAAGAATTCATGAATATTTTGTTTATAAAAGTAAAAGATATATCAGAATAAATAAATGATGGTTAGATTTTCTGAAAAATAGAGTTAAAATAACTTAGAAAGAAGATAACTTTTATAGTTCTACAATAGAAGGGGAAGGGGAACTTAGAGTCTTTATTCAAGTTCAATATATTTCGAGAAAAATAAAATAAAAAGATTTTAGTAGATACAAAAGAGAGAGAAAATTATTTATGTACTCATGACAAATCCCATATTTGAGAAGGTTGTTAATGTTTAAGTTAGACAAGTATTTATAAGGGCAACATGTGCAAAAAATAATACTTTGAGGATTATAAAAGAAAAAAAAATTAGTGGAGTATATATCTGATTAGAAATGTTATTTCAAGTATACTATAAAAAAAAATTATGCTAATAACACACGCTAAATATATAAGATTAAATCCTTTAAAATCTATATAAGATTAAAAAAATAGATATACATTGTTGTAGGCATAGACTAGCAGTAAAATCACACCTGACTCTACATAAATGTGAAGACTTTCGAAAACTCCCATCCCTAAGTTCATGAAAAAAAAAGGTAGATGTACTAATTATACCACGTGGTCAGACCTCAAAGTTTTGGTTGAATATTATACTTGTCAGAATAAGTATAGCATATTTATAAGAAAAGAAAAATGCTAGAGATATTAACTTAGTCCCACATGCTAACTTATGAGTTATTATGTCTTATTGGTAGATGTTAAAAAGATTGTCATATCAACCCATTGTATTTACCAATTAATTGATGACAACTAAAGAGTTGGTATAAAGTTAGGAGTAGAGTAAGTATCTCTATTATTACTTATAAGAAAAAAGAATATAAAGGAAAAAAATTAATCTATACATAGGATTCGGTCAAATATTATGTACACACATAAATAAATATAATATACTTAGGGAAAAAATATTTTGGGCAAATGAAAAATTGCAAATTTAGGCGTAGGGAGAAATTTAAATATAGAAGAAACATTTAAAAAATAAATTACTTCAGTGTTGCAATGACAGATAAAAAATAAGTATTTACAAAGGTCATATTTGACAAAATAACACAAAGGTCATATTTGACAAAATAATGTTTTAGATGATTGTTAGGAAAAAATATAAAATTTAAGGGCAAAAAAAGTAAAAAATAAACGTTAGCAAAAGATAATAAAAATAGTCCATTAATTTGGGGTATATATGTGAAAATAATATTTGAATATAAAATAAAAACTAGATCTACTAAAATATATGTTCTAAATCTAATCAAAGCGTCTGTCCTCATCTAATATTACATATCCAAAGTAAAACTAATTTGAGTGTACACGTCAAATGAAAAGTGATATTTAAATAAAAAGATATTTGAAAAAAAAATATTGTAGCTACAAAGACAAAACTATTTATCAAGTTTACAGTTGAAAGAATAATATCTTTAGTGTGTATTTAGTGAAAGAAAGAATATAAAATTTTAGGGGTGGAGAAAACTCAAGAAATAAAAAATTAAAAAAAAAAAAGTTAGCAAAAGGTAAAAACGAAAGGAAAAAAAAAAAAAAAAAAGGAACTACCACTTTGCCATAAGAAAACAACCACTTGGTATATAGATATAGATTATAGATAGGTAGAAATGATTCTAGATATAGATTGATTTAGAATATATACATATATATATGTGGTTGATTCTTGTATACATCGAATCAGAATATTTGAATGGTCTCCATTGCTCTAGCATTGGAGACTAATTTGAATGGGAGATTCATAAAGCTCAGGGATATATACAAGCACATAGAAATCAGTAGATTTGTGGAGGCAATGTTATGGTGGTAATTTTTCTGATGCAAAATATTTCTTTCCTCGTTTAGAAACTTATAAAGATGTTAAAGAATGTAGTCTTTTTTTTTTTCGCTTGAAAATTATGTTAATCCCTCTGTTTAACTCACCTAAAACTATATTATTACATTAGGAAATGTATTAAATCCTTACACAAAGCTTAATCAGAGTTAATCGGGAATCCTATTTCAAGTATATTCAAAAGCAGGCTTTTTTTCCCTCCTGTTCTCCTCTGGATTTTGATTTCTTGTTGGCTGTTCTTGCTTGAACATTTTTGCTTCTGAACATATAGTAGTATCAGCTTGTTTCCCAAAACTTGAAAGTCAATGATTTTTTGATGGATTACAATGTCTTTATATATGGCACTTGGATGAAATAGCTAAAACTTTCTTTTCCGTTTCTATTGCTAGTTACATGGAGCCCCTCGGATTTTTCAAAAACAAGAAAGTTTCTGGGAGAGGGATGTCGATTTCACTCCATCTTGTTCAATTGGGCAATCTTCTGCTTTATGCTTGCAGATTCCAAACTGGCGCCAACCTCCGAACTTGTCCTGAGGGTTTCGTCTACTGCAAAGAAGATGAGAACCAATTCTTTCTGCAGCAAGGCTCTCCTTTCTCTTCTAGTTCAGATCCTGTTCCTGTAGTGGTTCCTCCTCAAGGAATCAACCTGCCATACAAAATCCTGTTCAAAGTAAATTATTTGCTTCAACATGGACATCTTCCTGCTGAAGCACTTGATCTCAAGTTTTTTGAGTTAGTCGATCCGAGTAAAATTCCACTTGAATGCATAGAGTTTGCTCTTGACAAACTCTTTCATTTGAGAGATTTCCGCTACGATCCCCATAAATTTCTCTCTGAGCAACATCTAAAGTACAACACAAGTGGGCATATTCTTGAATTGCCCACAATTGCTTTGGATGAAGGCTTGGTGTATGTACACCGGGTTCAAATTACTCCAACAAAAGTTTACTTCTGCGGCCCTGGGATCAATCTATCTAATCGCGTCTTGCGCAAGTATCCTAATGACATCGATAATTTTCTTCGCGTTTCTTTCGTTGATGAGAACTTAGAGATAAGTTGTTCTCAACAGAATTATCTACACGCGGAAGGTTAGCAGATGGAAAAGGAAGAACAAGACTCTACGACAGGATACTTTCTATTCTAAGAGATGACATAGTTATTGTCAACAAGAAATTTGAGTTTCTTGCGTTTTTACGGAGTCAGTTGAAAGAGGGTTCAACTTGGATGTTTGCTTCAAGAGAAGGTCTTACTGCCAAAGATGTCGGGAACTGGATGGGGGACTTTTGTCATATTAAAAATGTGGCAAAATATGCTGACAGACTGGGTCAATCTTTTGCATCTTCCTGCAAAACTTTTACAGTTGGCAGTCATGAAGTTGAGCTAATTCCTGACATAGAAGTTGAAAGGGAGGGAAAAAGATATTGTTTCTCTGATGGAATTTTCAAAATATCAGAAGATTTTGCTAATGAAGTGGCCAAAAAGTGTGGCCTAAATAGGTTTACTCCGGCAGCCTTTCAGATTCGATATGGTGGCTATAAAGGTGTTGTGGCTGTTGATCGCACATCTTCAGTGAAGCTGTCATTGAGAAAAAGCATGTGCAAGTACAAGATGTTTTGGGATGGAGCAAGTACCAGCCCTGCTTCCTTAACCGCCAGTTGATTACTCTTTTGTCAACTCTTGGAGTTGGAGATAAAGTTTTCGAAAAGAAGCAAAAGGAGGTTGTGAACCACCTAGATTCCATCTTAACGGATTCTTTAAGAGCACAAGATGAACTAGAGATGATGTTCCATGGAGAAATCACAAACATTCTTAAGGAGATGCTTATGTGTGGTTATGAGCCAGATGAGGAGCCATTTCTCGCAATGATGCTGCAAACTGCACGCATCAAAGCTGCTCGAATTGCGGACCAAAACAAGGATACATGTTCCAAATGGAAGAGCTATGATGGGATGCTTAGATGAAACCAGGACACTTGAATATGGTGAAGTGTTTGTGCAATGTTCTCGCCCCCAACTCTGATGTTTCCTTTTAGTCTTCAACAACTGCAGTTCAACCTCAGACAAGTTTGTTGCTAAGGGAAAGGTAATTATTGCTAAAAATCCTTGTCTACATCCAGGAGATGTGCAAGTCCTTAAGGCAGTGGATGTGCCGAAATTGCATCACATGATGGATTGTGTCGTTTTTCCACAGAAGGGCAAGAGGTAAAAGAGTCATGTTTTCTATTTTATGCATACAATGAACATTCTTGCATTCTATATACGATTGTATGTCTTTCTTTTCTTTTTCTTTTTTTTAACTTGTATATTTGATTCATTTGGTCTTCTTAATTGATTCTGCTTTTCAATTTTGCTTAGGTCTCATACTGATGAATGTTCAGGGAGTGACTTGGATGGAGATACTTACTTTGTCTGTTGGGACCGTGAGCTTCCTCCACCTTGGCGATATGACACCATGGATTATACAGCAGCACCAATTATAGAATTGGACCACGATGTTACAATGGAGGTCTTATTCAGTTTTGCAACAGCTTGATAAAAAATATCTAAAACACATTTTTATTGCTGTCTCTGAGAATACTTGTGACTAATATCAAAAGCAAATGAAGTAACTACGTCGTTGTCTTGTCCAGTGAATTCCTTCCATTTAGAAATATCTGCAACACAATAAGATCTAACTTGTAGTATACTCTTCTCAATATGTGAGTCCTCTTTATCGGATTTATATATGACAGTCACTAATAGCATCCAGAATTTATAACTGACATTACATATTTTGATTGTACACTGTGGAATATTTTAATACAGTATTCTAGTAGTCGAGATAACTTCCTTTTTCTTTTTTTTTGTTGTTTGGTCGGTTTTATGTGCTTTAAAATGTTCTGTTTAAATCATAACTGCATGACTCTGCTTGTGGTACAGGAAATAAAGGAGTACTTTGCAGACTTTTTAGTCCACAATAACTTGGGAATTATTTCGCACGCACATGTTTTTGCAGGCTGAGCCAAAAAAGGTGAGGAGCAAACCATGTATTGAGCTAGCAAAGCTATCCTCAATCGCTGTGGATTATCCAAAAACAGGCGTGGCAGCGAAAATCCGACATCGTCTGCATGCCAAAGAGTACCCAGACTTTATGGAGAAGAATGACAAGCCCGCCTACAAGTCGGAACGTGTCATCGGGAAGCTCTTTCGACAGCTGAAGGACATTGAAGACCATTCAAGTCACATAAAGTACTTCACTAAGGAAATGGCTGGTGAGTCTTACGACCCTGACATGGAGGTAGATGGATTTGAGAATTACATTGATGATGCTTTTCATTGCAAATCTAACCTACGACAACAAGTTGGGCAATCTCATGGATTACTACGGAATCAAGACTGAAGCTAAATTGCTCTGCTGCAATGTCCTCAAAAAGTCGAGGCATTTTGACAAGAAAAGACTTGGAATCAGCAAATTGTGCTGTGAAGTCACTGATCAAAGAAGCCAGGACTTGGTTCAACAATCAGGGAAGTGATGAAGAATATGCAAAAAAAGCATAAGCCTGGCACTATGTCACTTATCATCCTCATTACTGGGGCCCCTACAATAAGGACATCGGTAGAGAGCATTTCCTAAGCTTTGCTTGGTGTGGTTTTGACAGACTTGTCATGATCAAGAGGAACAATGCAAGCAGCAAAAGATCGTTGCATCTGTCGCCACTGGTGAGCCATTTCAGCTCTGGATTTGATTTTTCTGGCGAAGTTTGACATCTTCATATTCCAGTGATCGCCTCTGCTCTTTCCAAGTACCTCTAAATTGGTATTTTGAGGACTGTAAGAAGGGATTTGATTTGTGACCACTAGACAACATATTTCTTAGCTGGTTGTAATGTAGTATTACTGTTATTATGTATATAAGTTTGGGTAAAGAGTATATCTAGTGTGCTACGAGAGCTGTAAGGAAAATGTTTGATGTATCAATAGTATAGATAGTATCAGAATGTTACAATATTTAGTAGGACAAATTTTATTTTATTTTTTCTCCTCAAATTTTAGGCCTTGTAAAGATGTATCGACTAAATTTTAAGATGTCACTTTCATTTTCCCGTCACTTTGAAATGACAACAAATTGAGACCTTCTCTTAGTTTGTGAACGGGAAATACAAAAACACATGTACGTGCACGCGCTTAACTAGAAATGAAGACAAATAATCTAGTAGAGTAAACGTGGAAATGAAACAGATCTTGGGTGTAGCAAGGATCAAAAATGTAAATTAAAAGGAAAAATAAAAAAAAAAAAAGGTCAGACGCTTCGTTCTTTGGGAATATTAACATATAAAAAATGTGATTGAGAGGGTTTTTTTTTTAAAAAAAAAAAATTTAGACAGGAACACTTATGAAAAAAAAATATTTTGGTGGGTAATTTGAAAAAAAAATATTTATTAAGGTCACATTGGGAAAAGGGGAAAAAACGAGTAAATAAGGAAAAAAGGGTAAGAATGAAAAAAAAAAAAAAGAGAGTGAGAAAAAAAGAAAAAAAAAAAGAAAAAAGGACTAAGCGAGGGAGGGAGAGAGAGAGAGAGCAAAGAAGCTACATTGCTAGAAGAATCCACACCCAAAAAAAATGCAGATTCTTCCTTTTTGAAATGCTAAAGATTAAAAGTTTAGTGTGGTGAAAAATAAATTACGTAGAAGAATTTTAAAAGCAAAAAATTTTAGATTAATTATAAAAATTCCTCCTCAACTATAACCTTTATAACACCATGTCCCTCGAACTTCAAAACATAACATGCATTGCTCCCTAATTAATATTAACAAAAAAGATCCTTTTGTTAAAAATTTTAATAAATCTTGATACATAATTAAGACTTCGTACATAATAAAGAGTATTATGGTAAATCCATCACGCCTAAAGATAATTTGAATTTAAAAAGTTGATATACTTTAAAATTTTAATTGTTAAGAATATAGAACAAAAAAAACCTTAAAAGAATTTTTCAAAAAAAAAAAAATCTCTTATTTCACTTTTATGTGACTGCATTAGGGTAAGATAATAATCTAATGGTTCGCTAACTATACAACAATCTCTTTATTTGTGTAATATTGTGTCATTTATGCTTAAAATTATAATTTAAGGAGTTTTCTTATTAATATTTCATAGATCAGAGAAACAAATGTTATGTTTTGAAGTTTAAAGGGGAACAAATATTATGTTCTAAAGTTCAAAGAGCATAATGTTACAAGAGTTATAGTTGAAAGGGAATTTTCGTAATTAATCCAAAAAGCTTTTAGAATGTTAATTTAGATAGAAAATTTATTTACGGGTTTAGGGTTTAAGGTGGTTTTATTTTATTGTCTTTTTGACGCTATTAATTTTTTTTTAATCTTTTCAACAACAAATTTGAGTTCTATTTCAAATTAAGATTTCTAAATTAGATTTTTTCACCACAAACTAGACAAGAAAGAGTTGGTTCTAGGTTGTGGTTCCTTCCGGTTGAAGAGAAAAATACTCAAATACCTACAACCAATCACTTAAATATTCCTTAAAAATAAGTTTTGACATTCTTATGCATATACAAATTAATGAAAACCCACGTCTACTTGGATTTGAATATCATTACTGTGCTGAGCTCGAAAGCCTAAATATTATCATCGTGCCATTAAAGCTCGCGGCCATGCGACATTTAGCCTAGGCTTGAGAAAACTCGAAGTGCGCGGCCATAAAGAATGGGTGTTCATAGCCACACGTGTTGCTTTTGCCTGAGCATCAAAGTTTCATATTGTGTGCGGCCACGTGCTCTTTTCCTTGCCGCCGCACTTGCCCCTTTTGGCCCATTTATGGTACTGATTCTTAAACTGATTTGAGGAAAAATTCCCAAAGTTTTAGAGGCATATAAAGACCCTTCTAGGTTTTGCGCGAAGGACTTTAGACCGGATTTGAGGAGGAACTAGTAGTCTTTTCAAAGGTCAATGGAGGAGGAGGAGAAGGGCTTGAAGATCATCTTGGAGCTCTACACTAGTTTACTGCTTTATTCTCTCTTTTCTTTGAATTTCTTATAAATTGCTATGAACTGATTTGAGGAGAAACTAACAGTCTTTTTGAAGGTTAAAGAAGGAGGAGGAGGAGGAGAAGGGCTTGAAGATCATCTTAGAGCTCTATATTAGTTTACTTCTTTATTCTCTCTTTTCTTTGAATTTCTTGTAAATTGCTATAGATTCATTCTTTAGGTTTTGGTTTGTGTTTTTAGTTTGTTTATGACTATGTGTAACTAAATTTCTTAGTCTAGAGGGCCATGGACCCAAGCTGATTTTGTGTTTGGTTTATTGCCTTTAATTAATGCAAGTTAATTTCTATTTACCACTTATTTGTGTTTCCGTGTGTTTAGTGCTTCTAATTGATTGGTTAACAACTAGTTGATTCTGCAATTAAGATTAGTACTTAGGAAAGAAGGGCTCTCATTATGGGTTTAAGAAATACAACTTAGAAAGTTGTAGAGTTGGGAGACTTATGATTTTCTTTGTGGCTAATTATAGATTGTGCTTAATGAACCTTTAGTAATTGATTTTGAATAGAGATATTAATTATTTTGGGTAAATTTTAATTGAGTACTTATGAGAGAAAAACATAGGATATGTGAGAGATCTATGCCAATAATTTTGGGAAATTAATTTGTCGTTAGTCTAGGCAGTTACCAAACGCAATGGAAACTTTGTAAAATAGTTCTTCTTAACCCATTTTAGCATTGTTCAATTTTGTTTACTTTTGTTGTCGATTTTAATTTCCTTAATCTAATTTTGATTTATTTGAATTTCTTACTTTTAATTAAATTGCCATGAAAGTCAATATTGTCTAGATAAAGTTAGGTGCATTTAAACCACAATAGACAAAGAAATTTTAGTAATTCAATTTCTAAGGAAAATGATACTACACCACTGCTCTATTACTTGTGATCATGTATGCTTGCATACGACCAATCATTGTTTTGAATGATTTATTTATTGCACCGACTAAACACCCACTCTTATGGGCCCTAAGGTTCAAAACCACTCAAATGTTTTGAACATGTGAACCAAACGACACAATAATCCAAATCAAATTAAAATTAACCCAAAAGAAAGTATGTAAAATTAGTATTTATATAACGACTCAATAATCCAAATCAAATTAAAATAAGCCCAAAAAACATATGTAAAATTAGCGTATATATCAAATGATTAAAAACAAAACTCTATTGATGGAATATTTGCTATTGAAAAATCAAAGCACAAATTCTAATAGGATGTTTGGAAAAGTAGTTGGAGGTGGAAATATTGGTTTGAAAAACCATAACATGTGAAAGCTTTATACTGCAGCAATTTTTTGCATTTTATTATAACCGTTGAACGCTTTACACTATTTATTAATTTGAACCAACCGGAAATGCCAAACAAAGGGTAAGAATGATAACACACAATATGCATAAGTTATATACTCAAAAAATTAATAAAAAAATTGAACAAAACCCTATAAAAAAGTTGAATATACATGTACTCATATACATTGTAAGGTATTAGCCCCTTAACAAAAAATCTAGCTCCATCACTGGTTGTAGGCATAGTCTAGCAATAAAAACCACACCCAACTTTACTTAGAGGTGAAAAGTTCAAATCCCTCCCTCTCAAAGTTCAAAAGAAGAAGAAGAAGAAGAAGAAGATTTGAGATCAAGCCACTCGAGCTTGCGACAAAGTAAGAAACACTAGGAGCTAAAAAGTAAGAAACACAAACCCAAATTGACGTTTATTCCAATTCGACTGACAGACGTAGGAATCTCCTGCATTGGAGTCAATGTGTGTATATATATATATGCCTCCTCGATCATTTGATCCGAAGCTGTGAATGCACTTCGTTATTCTCAAATTAATCTCCTAATGCGAACTTAAACTTTAAAAAATAATAATAATAATAATAATAAAAAGAAACCAGAAATCCTCCACATAAAAATCGTCCGATGTTATGTTCCTAACATTGCGATTCGGCAAATGAATCGAGGGTAAGCAAACATATCTTTTCTGCATGAGATAATCTCATTTATATCTATTAATCATTTTTTGTTTATATCTAGAGACAGAGCACCCTTGTCCAGTCTTCAACCAAAACCTTCTTGTTAGTGAATGTTCCCACGCATCACACTAAAGGTCCCCGAGGGCTTATAGGAGTTAGTACATAATCAGCGAAGATTAGAGGTCCGAGAACATCAACGAGAGAGTTGAATTTTTTGCAAATATACTTCATTCAAAAGTTTCCCCGGTACCATTTGTTCCTCTAAATTACAAAACCGATATAACAAAATTCCCCTCCAAAGGAAAGGATATTATGCAACGGATTGAAATTAAATGAATAACACAAATCACCAGCAAAAAACACCTAATAGTTTACGCTCCAAACACTGATTTAATCCGTCTACTTCCACCTTGTGGATGTATCTGTAGGTTAAATATGTAAAGCAATGCTAAATAGCTTCAACTCATGCACAAATAATATTAAACGATGAAACCTCCGGAGTAAGAAACAATGTTGATTATAGCAACATCTCAGCAATCTGAACAGCATTAAGTGCAGCTCCTTTGCGTATTTGATCACCGCAGACAAAGATGTCCAACCTGCAGAGAAGAATGCCATTAGTATATGAAGGTTGTTAAAACATTTTTATCTTAAGAAAGTATAAATTTATTACTCACCCGTAATTCCCATCCTGAGACACGTCACGACGGATTCTGCCGACCGCAACATCATCTTTATTAGACACCTCCAATGGCGTAGGGAAGTTATTCGATGCCCTATCGTCAATAACCACCACACCAGGTGCTTTTTTGAGAATATCCCTTGCTGTGTCCTGCACAGTCCATTGCATTTTTAACATTTTGACCAGAAATCACTTAGAATTCGTTAATCTAACAGGCAGAAAAAAAAGTAGAAGACAGTAGAACATCAAAAAAAGTAGAAGACAGTTAAACATCTTTACCTCATCAAGAGGATTCTTGAATTGAAGATTCACACTTTCAGCATGAGCACGCATTACAGGAACTCGTATGCATGTAGCAGTGACCTTGACATCATTGTCATTCTAAAAGGAGAAAAGATTAGAAAACTAAAAAGCAGTCAACTAAGCAAATATTCTTGCAGAACAAATAAATCCCAACAAAGAGCCCTGAGCGAATTCTATAAGAAGAGTGAAATTACCCATATTTTCGACTGTCTCTTTGACCAACTTCATTTCCTCTTCATTGTACCCATTGGGAAGCACAGAAGAATTATGCGAAAACAAATTAAATGCGTACTGCAAATGCCAAAGCATAGAAATTTGATTCAAGAAAACTTTCCAGGAATACAAAAATATTTCCTTCATTTAGTTTTATAATTTTTTCTTTCATGAAGTTGAACAAAGAAGAGCAGACAGACCTGTCTCTGGAATATCTTACAAGTAGGCTGTTTTCCTGCCAAGACCTTACAAACACAAAAGGAAGGCAAATTACTTAGAAGACAACAACGACTGTAGCCAAAAAATAAATTCTTTAAAGTCAAACAATGAATCAAAGAACAACCCGATTCAAACAAAACATGGGAACGAAGGGAAGATACCTCATGGGTTTGCTGCTCAAGCTCCCTCATAGCAGCAGCACCAGCTCCACTAGCAGCTTGATACGTACTAACAACCATTCGCAGTACCTAAAACCATTTTTGTCAGGCCAACGTTAAGCATCACCATGTGGTCATCACTACCAACGACGAAAATATCGAAATCGATAGAGATTTCAAGGTTTCAACAATGGAAATATTGTGGCATAACATCAATGTCATTGTCGGTAAATCTCAAACACGTGTAAATTATTTTGGCAAACATGAACATCCTATCATCACGAAAAAAAGTAGTCTTCTTCCCTAGTGTTTCATCTGTATTGGAAGCCTATACATATAATAATATTGGCAAAATATAGATAATTTTTAGATATTTACTTCTTTAACAAACTGCCACTCATTGTTCACCAGTCACATACTCATACTAAGAACTCGCACCGTATTAAAATGGAAGTTCAAGTCTCTAATATTACTACTTCAAAACCCGTAAAATTGCATTTTTCTTGTACGCATTCAAAGGAAACTCATCCAATAAAAAATTCACAATAATCACATCATAATCCAAGCATAGAAAGCGCCAAACTTTGCCAACCCGAAATCAATCGAATCAAACAGGACTATATTGTTCAAAAAAAATAAAATTTTCATACGCCAATTTATCAGTTCAGAAACCATGACGCTAATATTAACAATTTCAACAACAAAACAATCCCAAAAAAAATTCCCAAAAAAAAAAATAAAAACTAAAAACCAAAAAGAATGACCAACCTTGGAACGCCGATGCAGTGGCGTGGCGGCCACCAAGCAAATGATGGTGGAGCAATTAGGATTAGCGATAAGAGCGCCTTTTCCTGTTCCGACCTTAATCCCTTTCATGGCCTCCGGATTAACCTCCGGTATGACGAGTGGCACGCCGTCCTGCATCCGAAAAGCCGAGCTGTTATCGACAACAATGGCGCCGCCTTTGACGGCGAGGGGACCGAACTCCTTGCTGATGGAGCCGCCGGCACTGAAGAGGGCTATGTCAACGCCATTGAAGCTCTCCTCGGTGAGCTCCTCGACGACGTAGTTCCGGTCCTGGAAGGCGATGTTCATGGCCGGCGGAGCGCCTTGGAGGCTAGCATTTTGATGGAGCGGTAGGGGAAGTCACGGTCGGCTAGGACGGAGAGGAACTCCTGCCCAACGGCGCCGGTGACGCCAACGACGGCGAGAGAGGGGGCGTTTTCCTGGAGCGACATCCGGACGCGGACTGGGCCGGGCCGGTGCCTGGATCCGGGGAGGTGGGCCTGGTGCAGGAAGTGAGAGTGTAGGTGCTGGCGAGCTAGCGACGCCATTTTCGGGTTGGCGAGGTTTAAGAGAGAGAGAGAGGGGAGAGGGGGGTGGGGGCGTTCGGAGATGATGATATACTTCTACTTTTCTGTTGCCTGTTGGCTTGGATGGCGGTGGTTTAAACCTTTTTAATTGCCAGCTGATTAGCACTAATCTCTAACATAAATTACAAACGTACCCCTGAAATTCCAATTTAATTTTTTTAAAAAATAATAACTAAGGGAAATTGCAAGCAACAAGCCAAAATAACATAGCAATAAAAATGGCAACTTACAACAATGCCCCTTCAGGAGCACCTTTTTAAGATTACATCCTTAAAATGCTCTTCTCAATATTGTCCTTTTAATAAAAAAAATATGGTTTATTAAAAGTTTAAGTTACCATTGTCCTGATACTCATTGAAACCCGTCAGGTTACATTGTGGAACCCGCAAAACCTCCTGTAGTCAAAGCGGGTTGTAACCTGCTAAATTTCAACATAAAACCTACTAGATTCTAATATTTTTTTTGAAACAAAAAAGTGACGACCTCCTCCGGTCACCAATGAAGGTGCTGAGTTGTAACCTGCCAGATCCCAACTTAAAACCTATTAGATTCCAACATTTTTTTTTGAAACAAAGAGGCGGTAGCCAGCGTGGGTGTCAAGTTGTAACCTGCTAGGTTCTAACTTGAAACTTATCAAATTTCAACATTTTTTTGAAGAAAAAAGCACTAATTGCCTCCAGTTGCCCGTACGGGTGTTGGATTGTAACTCGTCAAGTTCAGTGTTAGAACCTATCAGGTTCTATTATGGAACCCGTCAAGTTCCAACCAGGAACCCACAAATTTCGTTATGGGATTGCCACATTCCAATATTTTTTTTTTAAGCAAAAAGCATCAATCGTATCTGGTCGCTAGTGTAGGTACCAGTTTGTAACCGGCCAAGTTCTGTCTTAGAACCCATCAGGTTCCATGACACAACCTGTCAAGTTCCAATGGAACCCATAGATTCTGTTATGGGCCCTACTAAATTCCAATATTTTTTTTGAAGCAAAAAAGCCCCAATCTTCTTTGGTCGTTAGCGCAGGTGCTAGCTTATAAGTCGTTAGGTTCCGTCCTAGAACTCATCAGGTTCTATCACAAAACCCGTCAAATTCTAACCCAGACCCACAAATTCTGTCCTAGAACCTGTTAGATTCTATCGTAAAACCCGATAGATTCTGTCGCGGAACCCACCAGGTTACAAATTAAAAAAAAAACATTTATATATTATTTTTTGTGCCCGGAACTCGGCAAAAAATATATACATATATGTTCAGTCCCATACACATTTAGATCATCTAATAATCAGTCCAAAAACCAAAAAAAATACACAAAATCTTTAATCAACAAGTCCAAATAGAGAGAGATATAGCTAAAAGAGAGACATATAGCTAAGACGTTATTTAGCTAATGTGAGTTCCCAACCTCAGAAACTTGATCTCTGTACAGTTAGATTTAAAAAAAAAAAAAGAGGGAGAATGAATACAAATGTCTGTTGAAGCTGGAAATAGATGCTTAACTGCTTGCAGCTAATATGCAGGACAGTTACAGCGCTAAATCACCACCCATTTCATTGATAACTTTCTCCACTTTGATCAACCTATCTAGCAACAACAGAAAACACAAGTTTCAAATAATAGGAAATGAAATGAAGTTTCAAGGACAAACACAGTTAATAACTAGCATATCAGAAACTAGTAAATTTCCATGAGATTAAAATAGACATCCGTTTTGAGTAATACTATCTTTGGCCACCAATGCATAATACAAATATAGTTCCACATTTGTTAAGCGCCTTTTTTTATAAGAAAAGATTGAAAATAAGTACCACACATTACACATCAGGTATTCTAACACTTGCACATAACCGATCAAGGACGATACACAAAAAAAAAAAAAAAAAAAAAAAAAAAAAAAACACCATAAGTTATACAAAAATAATGTTCTATTGGAGCTAATTTTTTAGTTTCCCCTTGCTCTGGTGTCAACGATTCAATCCCTGAGGACATTTGTTACCTATCTTTGATGGGGTGGTGCTTAGTTATGTCTTGCGGTTTAGGTTTTGAGGCTTTTCATCATCATCTTCGGCAAGTTTTTTTTAAATGAAATCATTCTTGGCGAGTTTTTTTAAAATGAAATCATCCTTCATTCAAAACGAAAAAAAAAAAAAAAGCAAGCCAAATATATCAGACATACTATTGAGTCCTACATGTTGCCGTTGCACAAATATAACTCATACCATGTAATAACCAAAGAAATACCTATAATAAAGGACATTATCCTGGTCTTAAGAAAAAAGACACAGGTTTTCAAGGAGAACCATACACATATATTTGCCTTCAAGCAAAACAAAAAAGTATGCTCTATTTGTTAGTATACTATATACACAAGATAAGTCTATTAATGTATCCCATAAATTAAAACTTACATCTTATATATGCATCATGTTGGAAGGATTGAACATGCCAGGGGAAAAAAACAATGAAGTAGAGTAACATATACCTGTGATATAGATGTTAAGCACTCAGGAAGAGGTCTTAGATCTGCAGAGCGCAGAGATGATGGCGGATCCGAGATGACGAGATCTCATTTGTAAAGAAATCTTCGTCTTCAAGAAAGAAGGACAGAGAAAGACAGGGTCAAGCTTTGCCAAAGATTGTGACACAGACGACCTTTATCACAGATTTGAACGAGAAGGGGCCGAACTTCGTCGGAGATGGGGGCGCCAACGGACTTACGGGGCTGAGCTTTGCTGGTGATCTCCACACCATCACATCGGACGAATTGTCATTGTCGGTTTGCTGGAGATCTGCAAGAACGGCGAAACGAGCTCCACGTGATTGCTTCAATGCGACAACGAAGCGACTTTGCCCGATGAGAAACAAAAGCTACTTTTCCTATGATTGACAGAGAAGATCGCAGTGGCAGAGCCGTCGAACTCAGACAGAGTCGAGATCTTCGTCGTCAGATTGGAAGCAGAACGGAGGGAAGGAGAGAGAGAGAGATTAGGTAGAGAGAGAATGGAACAATCAATAGAAAGAGAGGAGAGAGTGAAATTTTTTTATCCGACCTATCTGGGCTTGTTTTGATGTTTAATTAACAGGGTGAAAATAAGGGCACAATAAAAAAAATATAAAATTAGAATTATAAAAAATAAAAAAAAAGGTCAGTTTTAAAAAGTAAAAAAAAACAGTTTTAATAAGTGGTACCATTTAAGAAGCATTTTATATAATTTTCTTCAATAAAAATTATTAGCCCAAATTTTAATAACTTTAAAAAAATAAACCAAATTTCTATAAATTAATATTTACTTTTAAGTATGATTTAAAAATTACCCTCATCTTCTTCACCTCTCCCAACAAACCCTAGCATACATTTTCTCTCTCCTCCGTCCCTTTGTCCTCCTCTTCTATCTTTGAGCTCTGGCGATGACTCTAATGAGACACTGCTCCCTACACGGCTCCAATGACTTCTCCCCTCGTGACTCCGGGAACGATGCTTCTCCTTACGTAGCTCTGGCGGCCTCACATGATTTCGACATTTGCTCCCACGCGATTCCAACAACAAAGCTGCTCCCGCACTATTTCTGGTGCCTGCTCTCTATGATTTTCTCTCTTTCTCTCTCCACGACTTACACTATTTCTCTGCATGAATCCGTTACTCGTTAGGAGAGAGAAAAAATCGTCCACATATTGCCGAAGGCCAAAAGTTGCAACGATGAATGACTAGGAGTAACAAAACCATGACTCCATTGGCGCCTACAAAGAAAAATCACAGATGTAGTTTGCGAAGGAAATCACGACTTCTATCGTCATTCAAACCATGAATGCGATTTTAAAACGACCAAAACACTCAAAATTCAAACTTTGCCCCCCTTAAGTTCACATTATTTTAACCATTTTCTACAGTAAAAGCCATTCTCATTCTCGTTTTTCTTTCATAAACTATAGTTTTCTAAACACCAATTAACGTTTTAAACTTGATATGATGTTTTATTCTCATTTTAAATCTTTACATTCCAAACACTAGTTTAAAACCATCGTTTAAACCGTACAGTTTAAAACCTAAAGTTTAAACTATAAAGTTGTAAACCATACCATTCTGAACTCACATACTAAACGAACGATCATGCTTTGATACGTTCACGTGCAGTTTCTTTTTTTCTTTTTTTTTAGTTTTGTCCCCCCTTTTTTATTTTATCATTATTATTATTATTATTATTATTATTTTACTTTTGGGGGAATCGCCCTCAGTTTTTTATTATTATTTTTTGCTTTTATTTTTTGTCTCTTCCTTTTTCCATTTGTATTTTTTGTTGATTCATATTTTTAAATTTTCCTCTTTTTTTGGTTTTTCTTTAATATCTTATATATTTACATATACATTTTATTAAATTATTTTTTCACATTTATCATCAAAGTTCTTTTTTAGTTTATCTTTGTTGCATAATATTCTTCGTCACCTCAAATACTGTTTTATAAAGCGTAATCTACAAGTCTTATTATTTTAGTTTTCAAACATTTTCCTCCTTACATATTTTTCTTCTATAGTAATACTCTCAACCACCCCATAAATGTCATTCTCTTTAATTTATTCATATTGAATTATTCTTGTATATGTTCCTACTTAAGTATTTTTTAAGTGGTCTCTCTAACTGTTCTTATTTTTTACCACAATCGTACAAGAACGTGATAAAAAACTGACATTTAAAAATGTGCCCGCCGGTATTGTTTGCTTGTTTAGTTCATTTTTAATGTCAGGTAGAGTTTGCTTGTTTCAAGCAAAAAAATCTATGTGCGTCAATAAATTAATGGAGAATTTTGTAATTTTCCCTGAAGAGAATATGTGTACTTTCAAACCCCACAACAAGTGAAAAGTATATCTTTTCTTTTTCCCAATTTTTGATAACTTTTGCGAGGCTTGTATATCTATGTGCGGAAGGTCAATTATGACCCAATCCATTTTAAAAAGAAAGAACATAAGGGTTATTTTCACTAATGGTGCTAGAGTTATGCCCTCATTCCGAGCATCACCACGACAACTTAAAAATTAATTACATAATTGTATGAGCAGCAAAAAAATAAATATATAAATAATTATATATTTTAATTTTAATTATTTTTTAATATGTCTTTATATTCACAGAAATTACAAAAGTATCTTTTGAATTTAAAAACTTATTTTAATTTTATTCCTGAAAAATGACAAAACAACATTACTACCTTGAATAGTTATGAAAAATATTTTATATCTTAAAAACATAAAAAGAAAATCTAAAACAAAACATTAAATTTCAAAAAAAAAAAGATATCAAGTTTTATAATTTTTAAATTTTAAAAAAAAAATTCAAAAAAACATATATTTCATAAACAAATTAGGTTTAATTAAGGTATTTTTATCTTATATCAATGTTTTTAGTCAAAAATGTCTGTAATGGAAAAATTCAAACAAGTTTTTTAAATTCAAAGGACATTTTTATAGTTTCTAAAAAAAAAGACAAATTAAGAAATAATTAAAACGAGGAGGTATAGTTCTGTATTTAACCTCTTATTTTTGGAGAAAAGACTTGCAAAATATGGTTTTGGCTCAAATCTGAATCTGAACTAGCATGGCATTTGTAACTTTCTTCATTCGACAATGTAATTTTATTTGTGTGTTCATATAACAATAAGTTTGTTTAAATGTAAAATTCAATGTCACATGTCCATTGAGTGTTATATACTCAATAGACTATATTTATTAAATGTTACATATGAACAAATTGAGTGTTAGACAAATACACGAACAAAGTTATGATAGCGAACAAAAAAAATTACAAGTGTCGGACTGCTTCGAATATTGAATTGAAGACCATTTCTATAAAACATAGCAACTAGAGTTTTAATGCTTTTCTAAACCTTGATTGCGCCTATGATACCAAAAATAAAAAAATAAAAATAATTTATCATAATTAATTTATTTATTTGGCAAATATAAATCTTGACGATTAAAATGTTGTCAAATCTTTGTGTTTCGGGGTTTTTTTTTTTTTCCCTCTTGAGTCTATCCTTTTTGGAATTCTTGAAACTTTCAAGCATATAATCCAAAATGTTATATCTCCGTCCAATCTCTTTTAGTAATGAATTGTTGAGCACTAGAGGAGTAGCGAGTAACAGCACTTTATGGTGGCCAACAAAGCATCTAACCGGAATCAAAAGGCCCCCATCTAACCCTATATTGAACCATTATCCTAAAAAATCAATATTTCTACAGATATTTTTGTAAAAAATTCTATATTTTGAAAATAGAGATATGAAAAAAAAAAAAAGATGTTGTCTTCTTCCCACAAAATATTTAAAAATTTTCATGAAAAAATCCGTGAATATCGATAGTTTGATGAAAATATCAATTTTCATAAAAACTGTAGTATTAGATAACAAAAGATCGAGACATTTTATGGAAATTATAGTAAAAATATCCACAAAATATTCGTGCTTTATACTTGTTTCTTTTTTAATTTAATTTTGAAATGTTATAATATTCATGTCTTTTTTAGTTACTTTTATCTGTAGTTCGTAGTCTTTTGGATCATGATGAACATTATATAATGCAATGGTCAAATTTGTGGGATAATAAAACTTAAGAAGAACTGCAGAAAGTAGAGAATTTAGTATTGCTTCTTATTTAAAATTGGGTTAACTCACAATTTGGTATACATGGAGAGGCAAATGGGTAGAGATCAAGAGATATGCATGACGTATTTAGAATTATGTAAAAAACTATTCAAATTTTATGTCTTGGTATCAATATTATTTAAACCAAAAAGGTATTCTAAATATTTTTTAACCTCCTAAAAGCTCTTTACAGTATTAATTTTTTCTTATCGTATATGAAACTATGCATGTAAAATACTTGTATTAGTTTGACTTTTAACTATTTTACTCAATTTAAAATTGTATGCTTATTATTTATTATAATATGATCAATTCTTACAATTCATAATTATCACATACTTAGTTGCACTTCCATCACAAAACATTACAAGTTGTTTTGTTCTTCACAAACTGAAACATCAAGAAGGATATATTTATCTATTAATTTACAAGAAAAAGTAATTTTAGAAGTGAAATTTTTTAGGGTAAATTGCTCCAGTAGTCCTCAACTTTTAATAAATTGAGCATTTGGTTCCCAACCTTTTTTTTATTTAATCATCACAAACATTTGATTTTAATTGCTAAGGGACAATTTTAATAGATCTCTGTGCCCCTCACGTGGGCTGAATTGAACAGAAATTTGTTAAGATCGCCCCTCAGCAACTAAAATTAAAGGTTTTGGTCAGTTGAATAAGAAAATGTTAGAGATTAAATGCTCATTTTTGTTAAAAGTTGGGACTACTAAAGTAATTTATGCAATTTTTTAATACTAAAATGTCCAATTTGTCTATGAAACTTTTAAAGAATTTATTTTATCCTCATTGTCCCTAAATGTTTCAAAGTAGTTGTGTCTATGAACTTCTACTTTTTAGAGATGAAAAGTTAGTGCCTAGAAATATGCTCTTAAAAATAATAATGTGGTCAAAATTTAGCTTATTTGGGATCATGTTGGATAAAATTGTTGCTAGAGAGAATTATTCCGTCTTAGAAACTAGTTTCTGAGATAAAAGCTTGTTGTTTCTAAAAAATTGCTCTTACAGAGTATACTATTTTCTCTCAAATTTTTAATTCTTTTTAAAAAATATTTAGTTCACAAATAAAACTTGTTCATCTCTATAACTACTTGTAAATTGTTTATTTATTGCTAACATTTCTCAACGAACTTTTTTGTTAAGCATTGGTTCAAAAAACAATACATGTATAGATAAGGAATTATTAAATTTTTAGGTTAATTTTAATTTTAGCCCTAGATTGTAACGACCCTACTTATACAGCCATTGCTTAACTATATAATCTTAATATTGTTAAAATTTAAACTTTTAAAACTAGAGTGATAATTTCTTAAAAATTATTTTAATAACTTTCTTAATTTAAAATAAAACTTTAAAAACATTTCTAAAAGTATATATTATTATTATTTCTTACTAGAAAATTTACGTATATTTGTTGTATTTTCTGTTGCAGTACATTTTTTTGGATCTTAAATCATTTTAAACTAAGGTCGCATGACTGCAACTCGGTCTTTATAACATATTTTCGTAATACTGCTTAATTATTTATACATACATAATTTATAAACATTTTGCAGAAAATATATTGTGCGTAAGCGGTATCTGTTTCCAATTTCTACCATTTATTCATCGCTTGCCACTGCCTATCAAGTGTTGCCAACAGGTTCCTTACTTACAGCATAAGCATACTTAAATGAGCTTTCGCTTAACAAATAGGAAGTTAAACTTGTAAAACAAAATTTAAAATCATTTAATAAAATATGTATGAACATTTTATGCTTGCTTATCGCCTTGTTTTATGCTTAATTATTTAAGTCTTATCGTATCTTACTGACTAGGCCTGGGTGATCATACTAGTTGCACACGATCCTTGGGAAATTAGGGTTTGTGATGTCCGAACGACACCGAGATCATAAACTATACTAAACTAAAATGAAGCCTCACCGTAGGTCGAGAGGTTAGTACGACACCTTTAACTTGTCTTATTAGTTTCAATTGTCTTATTATGTGTATGTAGTATGACATGTTATTACATAACATCATATACCAAATATTGAAAACATGCTTAACTGAAAGTGAGTAAATAGTATATTTTAATACAACGTATATCACCCATCATATATGACCTAACAAGATACAAACATAGTATATCCTAACTAAGTAAATATGACCTAACAAAATATGGCAGGGCATAACACTGAATATGTATTTCATAATTTTAGAAATCATGTAAAATTATTTTATTTGAAAGCCATTCATACTGTAGGCTAGATATCTACTTACTTGTTTTTTGATGTAGGGTTCTCTATTCGCTGAGATTTCCTATCCTCTATGGACAAATTTTGTATAGAAACACTCATTAAGAGTGTAAGAATAACTTATCATATGCTATCTAAATTTTAGTATATTCGCAAGGATTTTGGTTATTTCATTAGATCGAATATCCCTTTATTAAACTATCATAAAAATCATTATTTCTATTACAAAGATTAATTAATTAAATTCTCATACTTTTAGTTTTCTTTAATTGTCTTTGTTGATCCGTGCTAAGATTGATAACTAATTATCTTATTGTTAACTAAGTCTATATAACTTCAATTAACTAGTTTAATAATTACATAACTTTATGTTTTGTGGACTAAATTCTAAATAACCATTTTCTTAATTCATTTATTAGGCTCGTAACTGGTTCAACCCAAAAACGTTCCTAACACGTTTCATACATTGTATCATTAAAACTTTGACCCAAGTGGGATCTTAGACTAATACAGGTGTTGGGCCCGTGTCTAACGTCATAATGCTGAGGGTCTATCATATTTGGGTTTTCATAATACCCATTCAAATGTTTATTTTGAAAACTGTTAAAGTTTATGGAAACTAGATCCACATAATTTAAAGTTTCATATTAAAAATAGTATTTTAAAATAGCATCCGAATTTAGTAAAATAGTAAACCGTAGATTGTATAGTTTTTTGAGTACTACAATTTTCTATTAGTCGTAAAATAGAATCAATTTTCTAAAAGGACGTTTGTTTGTAAAACTAGTATTGAGAGGCACTTTCCATGTAGTCTTAAAAGTTACCTGTGATTATATGTTAAAGATAGTTTTTAAAGTTTTTCTTCGTGAAAGTTTCTTGTTTTAATTACAAGATCCAAAAACTTTTATGTTTATTAAAATCACATTCACGATCTTTAGCATATCTATTTTCCAGTTATTTTTGCAAACTTTACCAATTAAAAAATTTTGACTGTTTTTTATTAATCTAATTTAAAGTCTAGTTTAGAAATAGGTTCTTACAAAATTTCCTTTAAGAAAGTTCTTCATTTCGTCATAAACTAAAACTTTTGTGTTTTGTGAAAATTATAATTCTGACTTTACGAAAGTTGTTTTCGTTAAAAACCAAAACTGCTTTTTACCGAAAAACTGGCAGCCAGCTTCAAACTACCTGTAACTGTATTATGGAGGTGGAATTTCAATTTTTTCTTCACAAAGGTTATCTGTCTCATCAAAATCTAAAGGTTTCATATTTGGCAAAAATTAAAATTCAGCCTCAAAACAGCCCAAAACCTTGAAAAACCAAATCAACCCATTTTTATAGTTTTTGGACGGTATTGAAATACTATCCATAATTGTAATTTAGAGGAAGAATTTGAAAAAGTTTCTTCACGAAAATTGTCTGTCTCATCAAACTCTAAAAGTTTTATGTTCAACAAAAATTGTGATCCTAAGCCAAAATGATCCGAATTGGTCAAAACAGTGGCAGCTTTGTAAAAACAAGTTTTGGGCAACTACTAAAAACTGTTTTGGGCAACTTTGAGTAGTTTTGAAAAAGTGCTTAAAAACCCAACTTAGAGTCAAAACTATGCTTTTTCACAGTCATGAAGTTCTATTCAAAGCGTCAAAAGCTAAAAATTTCGTGTTCGGAAAAAAATTGAAATCGGACTCTAAAGCCTCTGTTTGTGTGACCAAAGTTAGTGGAAATTTTTTTCCCCATACTAAACACTTGATATTTAAACTAAACATGCACACTCTACATTTTTGCAACAATATACATGCAAAAACCAAGTTAACGAACACATATGGGATTATTACAAACCATTTCCTCGTCAAATCATATGCTCACTCATGAAAATACGAACTTTAATCTAACTAGTAAGGTGAAAAGAAAAAAGGTTTAAAATCCTTACCCTTGATAATCACTCTTGGAAACTCTCTTAAGAAAACTAGATCTTCCTTCTCTTTCTTCTTGTTTTGGACACTAAAACATAAACTTAACAAACTAAAAATCTAACATTTGCTCTGCTAAGAAAAATGAAGGAAAAGTTTGGAATATACCTTTGATGATCACTCTAAAACCATCATCATCTTCTCCTTCTTCTTCTTAATTTTTTCTAAGGATTTTATGATGACAATGGAAGAGAAATTTTTGAGAGCTTGGAAGGGTTAGAACTAGTTTTGGAGGAAGAAAACGAGAGGAAAATTTTATTGGAGAACAAGGCTATGGGAACCAGTTTTGCTATGGAAAGAAGAGAGAAGAAATGAAAAAATAGTATCTTGAAGAAAAGACATCTATTTATAGACCTTGGACTAATTTGATCTTAACACCTGTTCGGTAAAATTCACTACCGCAAGTGCACGTTATCGATCAAGTAATACAATAGTGAGTAAGAGTATCGTCTCACATGGACTGTTGTATAATAATCTAACTAAGTACTAAAGTTTGATTCACTCTAAGGTTTATCTAGCTGATCATATGAAGTTATGATTGAATAAACTACTGAACTAAAGTACTAAATTAAGAATAAAAATTGCAATTAATTTCAAGAAATACTTCAATAAGACAAGGCGTTAAGGCATTTGATTTCACTATAATCACTAGATATGAATTTCATAAAATTATGCAACCCAATCAACAATACACATGTGATGACGAAAATTCCTAAATTATTTACTATCCTATCTCTAGGTATAGCAAACATACTCAGTTTATTAACTCACTAAATCTCTATGTGAATTTAAATAAATCAGAATGCATTAGGAATCATGAACTTTCTAGATAAAGCCACACAAATAATATGGTATATCTATATCTATATTTAATTCATGGTATATGTTAGATGAAGCATTTGCATAATTCTCCCTTCTCAGTTTTGAACATGCACATCAGATCATTTAAATGGTAGCTAATCATTTAAAAGCATTAAACATAATAACAAATAACTCACATGAATAAAATCAATTATGGTGCATAAATATGAAATTCACATCGTCATGATTAGGCTACATCATAGCCCTAACTAAGAAAATTAGAACATAATTGAAAAAGAAATAAAAACTAAAAATTTAATTGAATCAAACATTAAGAGTTAAGAGAGCAAGAAATTCTATCACCAATCTCTCACTTCTTACTCCGGATTGCTTGACGGCTCCTAAGAAAAATAAACAGCGCTCTGAAAAATAAGAAAAACCTAGCTCCTAAGACTATTACATCGTTGTCTATTTATACTACTCTTAAGATAACAAAACCCTTGTTTCACGTCCAAAAATCGTGGTTCAGAATCACCCTTGGCGCCGCGGCCCTTCTTTCCAAGCGCTGCAGCGCTTCTTTTCTGTTTTTCTTCTTTTCTGCCATAGCATCGCAGCTCTCCTTTCTCAGCGCTTCGGCGCTGAGTTCCTGCCAAAATGCTCTGCTCAGACTTTCCTTGGGCGCTGCGGCGCTGCTCTTTGGGCGCCGCGGCACTTTTGCTCTGCCCACAAGGTCCAGGTCCAAGTCCGTGCTTGATTTGTAATTTTTCTCCAATTTCCTGTGCTCGTGCTCCCTTTTGTTTTCTTTTCTTTCTTTCTTCAACCTACATCAATAAAAGATACTTTCATGAAAAAGTTGGATGTTTTATATAATTTTTCTCAAGAACATAATATTATTTGCTAACTAAAAGTGGCCAAATAACTCTCTAAACTAGAGTTATCAAAACCCCCCAAACTAACTTTTGCTAGTCCTCGAGCAAAATCAAGAAGTAACACAAACATGGAACAACAAATCCTTCAAGATGTCTTCCAAAATTTTTCCATCCTACAATTCACAGAAAAGAACAAATTCCATCCAAACAGTGAGATCGATTTGTTATTTAAGACTAATTCTAATTTCATGACCCGTGTGTGTGTGTTCTCCACTCTTTTCAAATTGTATGCAGTCTAGTAACATCCACATTACTCTAAGAAGCTTTGATGAGTTGTGCAAAGAAACATGTTTCATAGGTTCACCTTTCATTCCTTTCTCCACTAATGTAGGCTAGTCATCCAACTAAAAATCATTAGGGCTTTATTAAGCTTGTAACGTAAGACTGGGCTAGAGGTAAGATAAAAGTTAATTTTAGGCTCAATTCACCCCTCCCATGTTGATTTCTAGACTCCAATTAGAATCACTCTTGGTTGTACACCCTTAAACCACTTCAACTGTACAATCAACATTTACCCTTCTCTTCAAACCATTCAACTTCTGACCAATTTAGACCCTATCCCCGAGCTCACTCCATCACCCTCAACTGCACTCAATTATGCACTTTCGTTTTCTTAGTCACTCACTGTTGTTGTTTCATCTTCTCTTTTTTTTGTGTTGTTGTTGTTTTCTTTTTCTTTTTCCTTTTTCTTTTTTTTTCTTTTTCTTTTTTTTGCATAAAAATGATATGAATACTAATAAGATCCTTAAATAGTAAAATTAATCCAACGTGAGACTCAAAAACTTCTATGCTTCAAGTAACAACTCAACAACTCCCTTGCTCCATTCTACCTCCCAAAATACGCTCACCTTCTTCAGAAATCAACATGTTTCCGGGATGTGGGACAAGGTATAAATGATTGGCTGGTTTAACAAATGTGGGTGACAAAGAAAGAACAGCTAATGCATCAAGGCTCAACAAGGTGACTAGGGATATTTAACCAAGGTCAGCTTGAACGGCTCAAACGATCCAAAAATGGCCTAAATCATGTTTTCAGTCAGATGTAGCCTAGGATTTTGCCTTGAGAGAAAATCAGATGAATTCTAAAACATGGGTGAACATTAACTGGACGTACACACAATTCAAAAATTCAAGATTTTTGTGCTCAAGAAATAGATCATAAATTCAGAATTAGAATTAAACAACAAATCCATCACACGTTTAGACAAAAATTCACACCTCCTACGAATTTCAAGACATCCAAATAACGGATTCAATCATATCCAGATTCATCAATGCAGGAATGTATCACTTCAAGTTTCAAAAGGGTTAGCACAAGTTTTAACAAACAAAACATTTTGTTTTCCCCCCAAACTAAATAAAGCATTGCCCTCAATGTATAAAGAAGAAAAGGTAAGGAAACCCCCTGAGTAACAAATGAGGCCAATTGGACTTGTGCAGCCATGTGAACTCCGAGAAGTGATCTGGACAACAAGGAAAACAAACAAAACAAAAAAAACCTTAAGAAGTTGAGAATGAAAAGAAAACCTAAATAATGAAATAAAAATAGAAAGTGAAATCAAGGCTCAAGGTGATCAGGAAAATGCGGTGGAGGGGGAAGTTGAGATTCATCCATGCCCAAGTGTCGAGCAATTGCCCGCGACATGGCAATATTATATTCTAGGCCCAATTCCAAACGACGCAAGCGATCACTGATTGGTAACTCAGGGGCAGGTACAGCAGGCGGTTGAGCGATATGAGTGACTTGTTCGGGGTGAGAGGGTTGGCTCGAGGCTGAGGCACCAGTGTCTTGCCGAAACAGAGGGCGTACTTCTTGGTCTCGGAAGCTTCCCACGACCTTTCTGTTAATGATTTTCATTGGTTGTAATAATTCTTCCTCTTGGTCGAATGGGACTCCGGCGTCGATGCATAGTCATGTGATGAGGGAAGAGTGACCCAAACCATCAGTCGTGGAACCCATAGCAGTTCTCAGAATATTGTCTTGGATTACTTTTCCTACATCAATAGTTTTACCTGTAATAATGGCAAACAACAAGGCAGCTCTGTCCTTGGTAACATCAGAAAAATGCATTACAGGCATTAATTTAGATGCAATAAAATAAAACTAAGCTTTGTACTCCCTGTTTGATGTGGAGGAGGGAAACGACACCGCTTCGCTTCTCCGTGTTAATTTCCACGTGGTGCTTGGAGTAGCTATTGTGCCAAGAACTTCCTCAAAATCCAAATGTTCACTTAGGTATTCATAATAATCATCATTATCGATATTTCGGAGCCCATAATACCTATTAATGGTTGTTTTATCAAAACGAACCATCTTACCTCGTACACTTACCTGGAGGTTAGTGTGCTCTGGAACGTTGGCATAAAATTCCTAGACAAGTGGGACTACAGCCGCCTCAGGTTGCTCAAGAAATTTGCTCCATCCTCTTTGCATAACCATATTAAAAAAGACTGTAGAAAAGCTATCACTAAAGTCTAAACCCTGTTCCGGTACTACAGTTTTCTTAACAATGGCATTGTTATGTCTTTTTCTCGCGGCCTCACTCACAAAACGGGTATATGGTGTGGATGATGAGGCTGCAGTTCGTGTGCATTTAGAAGTCATTTTTTTTGGGTGGCACACACGCTTAAAGAGTAAACACTCAACAAAAATTATTACTCTCTACAACTGCAAAGAGGGTACCCAACACCGTCAAGATTTCACTTACCAAAGACCACCTATAGTAAAATCTAACTATGAATCATGAAAAAAAAAACCTAAGAAGTTCAAATTTTAGAAAAAAATCACACAAATATAAAATAATAAAACAAAATAAAATAAAAATAACAAAAAATAAAAAATAAAAAAAAAATCAAAGATATGGAAAGGAGATAACTTACTTGAAGAGAAGGCAGCCACAACGTTGGAGGATGGCAAAGTTTTCTAGAGAGAGAGGAGAAGAAGAAGTGGGAGAGAGAAGTTTAGTTTAGAGAGAGAAAGTCAATGGGTGAGAATGAGGGAAAGAAAGGTGGGTGGTTATGTTTAAAGGCTTTTTTTTTTTTTCGAAATCGCACCAACAGCGTCGCGGCGCTGGAATTCCAGCGTTGCGGTGCTAGTGTTCTGCCTTTTTTTTTTTTTTGCATGGCGCCGCGGCGCTTTACTTCTGCCAACGAAGATTTTGCTTCTCATCCAAAACAGCGCCACGGCGCTCTAAATTGAGGGCTGCGGCGCTTGAATTCTGCCCAAACGAAAAAAAACTCAGTTCACTCAGCGATTTTTTTCAGCATGCTCCCTGACTTCAACACCTGCAAAACAAGATCGACACTTGACAAACAAAAATAACCTAAATATTTATTTATTTATTTATTTATTTTGACATGATAAATAGGGAAATGCTTGGGTTGCCTCCCAAGAAGCGCTTGCTTTATTGTCTTCAGCCAGACTGTCTCAATGTCACTTCGTAGGAGCTGGTAAATCGATGGTGGTTTTATGCCTATTAACTCCACCTCCAAAGTAGGGCTTCAAGCGCTGACCATTGATCTTAAATGTTCCTTTGGTATCATGTGCCACCTCTATTTCTCCAGATGGAAAGACTTGTGTTATTGTAAATGGTCCTGACCACCTAGATTTCAGCTTACCAGGAAACAATTTAAGGCGAGAGTTATAGAGCAAGACCTGTTGACCAACTGCAAATTCTTTTCTAAGAATGTGCTTATCATGCCATCTTTTTGTTTTCTCCTTGTAAAGCTTTGCATTCTCATAAACATCGAGCCGAAATTCATCCAACTCATTTAGTTGCAGCAACCTAGCCTCACCTGTCAACTGCGCATCAAAATTCAAACATTTAGTTGCCCAATAAGCCCTATGTTCTAGCTCCACTGGCAGGTGACATGCTTTTTCAAAAACTAGCCTGAAAGGGGACATCCCGATGGGAGTTTTGAATGCAGTCCTATATGCCCAAAGTGCATCATCTAACTTAATAGACCAATCCTTCCTAGAGGCATTCACTGTCTTCTCCAAAATCCTCTTGATTTCCCTATTTGAAATCTCCACTTGACCACTAGTCTGAGGATGATATGCTAGTGCCACCTTATGTGTAACCCCATATTTTCCCAAAAGTGCCTCAAATTGCTTACTACTAAAATGCGACCCTTGATCACTTATGATTGCCCTAGGGGTGCCAAATCGGGAAAAAAATGTTCTTTTTTAGAAATTTGACCACGACCTTAGTGTCGTTTGTTGGCACAGCAGTTGCTTCTACCCACTTAGATACGTACTCAACGGCTACTAAGATGTATTCATTCCCAAATGAAGGTGGAAATGGTCCCATGAAATCAATACCCCAAACATCCAATAGTTCACACTCAATAATGTTGTTTAAAGGCATCTCATTTTTCCTAGAGATATTTCCCATTCTTTGACATCTATCGCATGAGGCTACATAGAAGTGTGCATCTTTAAAAAGTGTGGGCCAATAGAAACCTGATTGTAACACTTTAGCAGCAATTTTGGAACCACTAAAATGACCACCAGCCTCTCCATCATGACAAAGTTGTAAAATGCTTACCATTTCGTCCTCAGAAACACATCTTCTTATCACCTGATCTGCGCAAACTTTAAACAAGAAAGGGTCTTCCCAAAAATAGTGTTTAACATCAGAAAAGAATTTTTTCTTTTGTTGATATGACAAATCAGGGGGTAGAACATTACTTGCTAAAAAATTTACCAAATCAGCATACCAGGGGACTCGCGTGGATTTGATAGAGAATACCTGCTCATCAGGGAATTCCTCCAGAATTGGGCTGCCCACTTCATCATGATTAGGAATTCTAGATAAGTGATCTGCAACTAGGTTCTCAGTTCCCTTTTTATCCTTGATCTCCAAATCAAACTCTTGAAGCAACAATATCCACCTGATTAACCTGGGCTTGGATTCCTTCTTTTCAAGTAAGTATTTTAGAGCAGAATGATCAGAGTAAACAACTACTTTTGAACCAATCAAATAAGAACGGAATTTATCAAAAGCAAAAACTACTGCCAAAAGTTCCTTTTCTGTTGTTGTGTAATTCAGTTGTGCTCCCGACAAGGTTCAACTAGTGTAATATATAGTTTGAAAAATTCTATTCTTTCGTTGGCCCAGCACTGCTCCAACTGCTGAATCACTTGCATCACACATGAGCTCAAAGGGTAAATCCCAATCAGGTGCTGCCATGATAGGTGCCGACACAAGCTTTTCCTTCAAAGTGTTAAAGGCCTGCAAGCATTCATCAGAAAACACAAATGGGGCATCTTTAACCAACAAGTTAGACAAAGGTCTAGCAATTTTAGAAAAATCTTTTATAAATCGCCTATAAAATCCAACATGCCCCAAGAATCCGCGAGCAAGTTTGACAGATGTGGGTGGAGGCAATTTTGCAATAACCTCCACTTTGGCTCTATCAACTTCTATATCATCTTTCGAGATTTTGTGTCCAAGCACAATCCCTTCCTGCACCATAAAATGACACTTTTCCCAATTCAAAACAAGGTTAGTTTCCTCACATCTTTGTAACACCAATGCCAAATTATGTAAGCATAAATCGAATGATGTGCCAAAAACAGAAAAGTCATCCATGAAAATTTCAATGAATTTCTCAACCATATCCAAGAAAATGGCCATCATACAACGCTAAAAAGTTGCCGGTGCATTACAAAGACCAAAGGGCATCCTTCTATATGCAAAAGTGCCATAGGGACAAGTGAACGTGGTCTTTTCTTGATCCTCGGGTGCAATAGGGATTTGATTATACCCTAAATATCCATCTAGAAAACAATAAAATTCATGTCCTGCAAGTCTTTCCAACATTTGGTCGATAAATGGTAAAGGAAAATGATCTTTTCTAGTAGCGTCATTTAATTTCCTATAGTCCATACAAACATGCCACCCAGTAACTGTTCTAGTTGGAATTAACTCATTATTATCATTCTTTTGAACAGTTATACCTCCTTTCTTCGGCACAACTTGCACAGGACTTACCCATGAACTATCAGATATTGGATAGATGATCCCAGCATCCAATAGTTTGATAACCTCAGCTTTCACCACTTCTTGCATTTTTGGATTCAAACACCTTTGGGGTTGAATGGTGGGCTTGTATTTCTCCTCCATAAGAATTTTGTGCATGCAAATGGAGGGGCTTATTCCCTTGATGTCTGCAATCTTCCATCCAATTGCACCTTTGTGCTCTCTTAACACCCCAAGCAGTTTTTCCTCCATAAGATCTGTCAAAGAAGAAGAAATAATTACAGGTAGTGAGGATTTGCCATCTAAATATGCATATTTTAAATGAGAAGGTAAGGGTTTAAGCTCAAGAATGGGAGGCTCTTCAATTGACGGCTTAGGCCTTGTGATGGACTATCCCACTTCTACAAGTTGCAATGCCTTATGCCTCGGAATTGGTGGATTTGCCTCCATAAAGTCTACATATTCCCTTATTTCCTCATTCTCAACATCCGCACCAGTAGATTGGGTTAGACAAGCTTCAAGCGGATCCTTGAAAACATCTTCCTGAAAAATCTTAGATACCAGTTTATCAATAGTGTCAATTCTAAAGCAAGAATCATCAGTTGAGGGATATTTCATTGCTTCAAACACATTAAAGGTGACATGATCATCTTGAACCCTGAGAATTAATTTTCCTTGTTGCACATCTATCAAGGTTCTTCCAGTTGCTAGAAAAGGAAGGCCTAAAATGAGCGGAACCTCATGATCTTCCTCCATTTCTAGAACAATGAAATCTGTAGGAAAAATAAACTTGTCAACCTTTCCTAGTACATCTTCCACAATACCTCTTGGGTGCTTAATTGTTCGGTCTGCAAGTTGAAGTAACACTATGGTTGCTTTAACCTCTCCCAAACCTAATTTCTTAAAGACAGAAAAAGGCATTAAATTGATACTAGCACCTAAATCACATAATGCTTTTTCGAAATAAGAGTCACCAATAGTACAAGGAATGGTAAAACTCCCTAGAACTTTTAGTTTAGGTGGCAACTTATTCTGCAATGGCTGTACATTCCTCATTCAATTTCACTGTTTCATAATCCTCCAGCTTCCTTTTGTTGGCCAAAATCTCCTTCAAGAATTTTGCATAGCTAGGCATCTGGCATCTGCAAAAGGAATGTTAATATGCAATTTTTTAAACACCTCAAGAAATTTAGATAATTGCTTATCTAATTTGTGCTGCTGGAGTCTTTGAGGGAATGGAATGGGAGGCACATAGGGCTTTGGATTATCTAGAAAAAGCTTGCTCTTGCGTGTCTCTTTGGATTGTTCATTACTCTTTTCTTCTTGTTCAATATTGACCTCCTGTTTAGCATCTTCTTGTCCCAATTGTTTGCCACTTCTCAAAGTAATTGCCTTTATGTTCTCAATAGGATTCTTTTCTGTGTTGCTTGGCAAAGAACCCTGTGGTCTACTTGAGATCATATTAGCCATCTGTCCTATTTGCATTTCCAAATTTCTGATAGATGACTCTTGATTCTGGAGTCTTGCATCTGTACTCTTCATGACATCTTGAGCGGAGGTCGCCAGCTTAGCAACAATATCTTCCAGATTTGGCTTTTTCTCCTCCTGTTGCTTGAATCCTGGTTGTGGTCTCATCGCATTTTGATTGCCCCATGAAAAATTAGGATGATTCTGCCACCCCGGGTTGTAAGTGTTGAAATAAGGATTATTTTGTGACCTATTAAAATTTCCAACAAAATTAGCATTTTCAGAAGATTGAGCAAAATTGTTACCTACCTGGCATTCATTGCTGGCATGTCCTCCACCACAAAATTCACATATGGCATTCTGAATTTTCATAGCTGAAGCACTCATATGGTCTATTTTTCTGTTCAGCGCTTCAAACTGAGCTGTGAGTGCAGATAATGCATCCACTTCATGAACTCCTACAGTTCTCCTAGTTTGTAGCCTTTTAGTAGGCCACTGATAGTTGTTTGATGCCATCTCTTCTATTAGTTCAAAAGCCTCCTCAGGTGTTTTATTATTTAATGTCCAACCTGCAGCTGTATCAATGGTAGCCCAGATACTTGCACTAGACCCATTGTAAAAAGTTTGTACCTGCATCCAGACTGGTAATCCATGATGTGGGCACCTCCTTAGTAGCTCCTTGAATCTTTCCCATGCCTCGTATAGCGACTCATTGTCCATCTGCAAAAAATTAGTAATATCGTTACGCATTTTTGCAGATTTTGCTAGAGGGAAAAACTTATCAAGGAATTTTCGGGCCATAGTATCCCAGGTGGTGATTGATCCTGCAGGAAGAGATGTGAGCCAATTCTTGGCTTTATCCCTAAGTGAGAATGGGAACAATCTCAGTCTAACTGCATCATCTGACACTCCATTAAATTTAATAGTGTCACAAATTTCGAGAAATGCATCAATGTGGGCGTTTGGATCATCACAAGGTAGCCCACTAAATTGCACCTATTGTTGAATCATTTAGATGAAAGATGGCTTGATCTCAAAGTTGTTCGCTTGAATCACCGGCCTCCTAATGCTTGAAGTGGCACCTTGAACAGTTGGTGCTGCATAATCTCTCAAAAGTCGGCGAGGGTTTTCAGCTTCACCTGTATCCGCCATTTTTTTAGTGCGATTTCTCTGTTCTCTTAACGGTCTTTTGAAAGTACGCTCGATTTCTGGATCAAACTTAACAAGTTCCCCTTGTTTAGTTCTTCTCATACACCAACGCACTCCTAAAAATGAACAAAATAAAAGAAACTAGATTAAATCAAGAGTTATCTGGTATCAATATTAATTAGTATTAAACAAGTAGTCCCCGACAACGGCCCCAAAAACTTGTTCGGTAAAATTCACTAACGCAAGGGCACGTTATCGATCAAGTAATACAATAGTAAGTAAGAGTATCATCTCACAAGGACTGTTGTATAATAATCTAACTAAGTACTAAAGTTGGATTGACTCTAAGGTTTATCTAGCTGATCATATGAAGTTATGATTGAATAAACTACTGAACTAAAGTACTAAATTAAGAATAAAAATTGCAATTAATTTCAAGAAATACTTCAATAAGACAAGGCGTTAAGGCATTTGATTTCACCATAATCACTAGATATGAATTTCATAAAATTATGCAACCCAATTAACAATACACATGTGATGACAGAAATTCCTAAATTATTTACTATCTTATCTCTAGGTATAGCAAACCTACTCAGTTTATTAACTCACTATATCTCTATGTGAATTTAAATAAATCAAAATGCATTAGGATTCATGAACTTTCTAGATAAAGCCACACAAATAATATGGTATATCTCTATCCATATTTAATTCATGGTTATATGTTAGATGAAGCATTTGCATAATTCTCCCTTCTCAGTTTTAAACATGCACATCAGATCATTTAAATGATAGCTAATCATTTAAAAGCATTAAACATAATAACAAATAACTCACATGAATAAAATCAATTATGGTGCATAAATATGAAATTCACATCGTCATAATTAAGCTACATCATAGCCCTAACTTAAGAAAATTAGAACATAATTGAAAAAGAAATAAAAACTAAAAATTTAATTGAATCAAACATTAAGAGTTAAGAGAGCAAGAAATTCTGTCACCAATCTCTCACTTCTTACTCCGGATTGCTTGACGACTCCTAAGAAAAATAAACAGCGCTCTGAAAAATAAGAAAAACCTAGCTACTAAGACTATTACATCGTTGTCTATTTATACTACTCTTAAGATAACAAAACCCTTGTTTCACGTCCAAAAATCGTGGTTCAGAATCACCCTTGGCGCCGCGGCCCTTCTTTCCAAGCGCTGCAGCGCTTCTTTTCTGTTTTTTCTTCCTTTCCGCCACAGCGCCGCGGCGCTGAGTTCCTGCCAAAATGCTCTGCTCAGACTTTCCTTGGGCGCCGCGGCGCTGCTCTTTGGGTGCCGCGGTGCTTTTGCTCTGCCCACAAGGTCCAGGTCCAAGTTCGTGCTTGATTTGCAATTTTTCTCCAATTTCTTGTGCTCGTGCTCCCTTTTGTTTTCTTTTCTTTCTTTCTTCAACCTACATCAATAAAATATACTTTCATGAAAAAGTTAGATGTTTTATATAATTTTTCTCAAGAACATAGTATTATTTGCTAACTAAAAGTGGCCAAATAACTCTCTAAACTAGAGTTATCAGCACCTAACCTATTTTTAACTAAGCTTCTAATCACACTTGATTGAACTAATTCTTGGTTTAACTTTCGCTAATGTTGGCACCTTCTTTAAGCATATGGGAGATGAGATTAGCATCTCATGATGCTTCCAAGTACCTCATCACATCAAGTCTTAAATCAAGTCTCATCTTATAGTTTAAGCTTATCCTAAAAGATTCTCTTAAAATAGATGACTTTTATATCACCGAGGGATGACTAACTTTGCTGACAAAAAATTTTGGTTTCCGACGGGTTTCTAACTGCTTACTTACAGGTAGACACTAAACTCTGTATAAACTAATACCAATACATATTTTAATCGTATAGCTATGTTAGACTGTTTTTAGTCTTAAAATTATTTCTAAACTAATAAAAATCTAAACTTGGCTTTTTCTACATCTAACTTCGATAATGACATAATTTTTAACAGTGTCAAATCCTGAGCTCGAATAGCATTTTTCTACCAAATTTGCTACCCGCATAACTTTGTTTTTTAATTAATTGGCAACTAAGGACTTGTTGAGCGTTAGAGTGCTTCTTGATAAACTACTAACATCGCATTGCGCTTGAAAATTCTTGTAATTAAAATTCTCTAGTTGTTTACAGTTTGAAATTTCTTCTCTCGTAAAACGCGGCGAGAATTTTTCAACCGAGTTATTTAATTACAAAATCAATAAGTTTAACTTTAAGTTTATTGTAGAATTTTGGAATATTTATATTAATTCCATAAATCCTTTGGTCATAAAAATCAAACACAATGGGGCCGTTAGTATTGTTTTCAAAATAGGTGAAAATGTTTTTATTTTAAAAAATAAAAAAATTTTAAAAATTGTGCTGAGAGTGTTTTTAAAATTTTTGCCTCAAAAAGCATGCAAAAACATTTCCCAAAATTATGAGAACAAAAACAAACGGGGCAACTTAAGCATGTAAATTACATTACTTAATTCTATGATTTTCTTGGCCATTACTAATACGGACTATGTTCTTAATGCTTGTAACTTTAGTTCCTTAATTTCACTAATAATAAACTCTTTGAATTTAATTAAAGGTTACTAATTTAACTTAACTACGTTAAAATGTATATCTGTTCATCTTCAATGCAATACTCATACTTAAAATTCTAATCTATTAAATTTAGGGTTCCTTGCTAATAAACTCCATTCATCTTTGATTTTAAGATGAATGGTCTCCTAATCTTAAATTGTTTCCTAACAATATCTTTTTAACTGTTAACGGCATTGTACACTACCGAATTCACTTTAATTATAGAATCGTAGAAATTTAAGCTGATTTTCCACATTAAGTGTTTGGTTTTTTTTTAGAAGCCCCTTGACTTAAATCCTTGAATTCTATATAATATAATTAATCTAATGCTTAAATATCGGACCGAACTTTTGCTTACACCATTAAAAATGCATTGGCTTGTCTAAAGTCAATTCTTTTCTTAGATTTTCATGCTCTCTAGTAAATATTTCTCATAATTCTTACTGAAACATAAACTTATAAGCTCTAAACTTATATTTTCCCATGAACTTAATGGTATAATTATAGAAAAATCCTTAATTAATTATATTTATTAATTTTTAGATTTTTTTAGTCGTTACACAAACAGTTAGAGTTATTTTGCTCGGCCTCCTTACAACTCAAAACAATACAAAAAAATTTTCCCCAAGTTTATAATAGGTTGGAACTTTGGTACTTCTGTTCCTGAGCTGAATTTTTTAAGTATTTTAATCACATGCAGGTCATATGACTAATAAATAAAAGACAATATGGTAAATTTAAATAAAAACAAATATTGTAATTTTAAAAAATTTGAGAAAAAAATCTTAAATTCTTTCTCGCTCTAGCTCTAAGTGTCATCTCCTTTGCTCAAAACCATGTATCATCAACACCTTCTTATATGGCCTTTTACAAGTAGTCACGTGATCCCTATGTGCTTATAACCGTTAAAAAATATTGATTGACAAAAATACCAAGTGTACATGTTATGATAAGCTCGAAGGGAAATACAATGTCATTTGATGTTTTAGGGGAGGAGGTGAAACAACCACTCTTTTTTGAAATTTCCCAAAGAAGGAGTACAAAGTAAACCTAAACTGATAGTATCAAAAATATAAAAATTTGACATTTGAAAATGTAACGCATGTCTTAGTTATCTCAAAATGCATGTTATAAAATTGTAAATATCCTTTTTAAAACAGAAGGAGTTCATGTTAGAATAAAATTGTGACGAAAACCATCATCACCCAGGATCGTTCATGTCAAATCATCAAGAATATTAATAAGATGCGAAAGCTAACCTGAATCCATAGATTGAATGTGATTCTTGAGTCTTTTTGGTTGAGGATCTTCCAAGTCTGATACGTAAATCCTCCCTATCAGGATGCTCTGTAATCTCTCTGTAGATGGGTAACAGAAAAATAATGTACGTACTGACTTAGGGACCACAACCCCTTTATATAATTGCTAAACCCTAGTAATTATCCTTAATTACCAATTTAGCCTATCACAAAATTAGTAATTATAATTTTGGTCTCTATACATAGGAGGCCCACACTTAAGATGCATTAAAAGCCCAAAACCTAAATTGATCACTTTTAATTGGGCAACCTTATTTGATAGCCTTTAATTCACATTTATTTAATATATTGGCCCATAATTAGATTTAATTCTAACAATCTCCTACTTGGGCTATGTATGCAACTTTTTAAATGTGAATTACACCTTATAAGGTCATGATTATTGCTATCAAAGCCGTATGCATCTCAACAATCTTATCCATTAACCATATCAATATAGGACCAAAGCGACCTTCATTACATATGTTGTAACTGGACCCATCAATGATCACATATGCTAATACAACTAATGACAATGATCAAACATGGATGTGTAGCATGAAAATTTCATACAATGTGATCGTAACATGCCTATTTCTAAATGGTCCACCTTAAAAATATAGTGATATCAAATCATATCAAAATCAGAGTGTGAATAAAACAAAACTTTATTTCTGCAGAAAATAACCTCAAAACATCCATAAGCTGAAATAACTAAAAAATGTCTATATCATAAGAGCATTTAAAATTACAAACTTCTACCAAAACTGAATATCCTAAAAAGACATGACACCCATACGAGTAATGTGCTCTTGAAACATTTTAAGTGGCAATCCCTTAGTAAGCGAATCCATAACCATGGAGTTTGTACCGATGTGTTCTATAGACATTTGTTGACTTTGAACTCTTTCTTTTGCAACCAAGAACTTGATGTTTATATACTTTGACTTCATCGAGCTCCTATTGTTGTTGGAATATAGAACTACCAACTTATTGTCACAAAATAACTTGAGTGGTCTTTGAATACTGTCCACTATATGCAGCCCTGTGACAAAATTTCATGGCCACATTCCATGATTGTATGCCTCATAACATGCTATGAACTCTGCCACCATAGTAGAAGAGGCTATAAGAGACTGTTTAGCACTCCTCCAAGAGACAGCACCTCCAGCCAAAAGGTAGACATAGCCCGATGTAGATTTCATACTATCTTGGTATCCAGCAAAATCAGAGTCAGTATACCCAATGATCTCAAGCTGTTCTGACCTCCGATACGTGAGCATGTAGTCCTTTGTTCTCTGAAAATACCTCAAGACTCCTTTGGCTGCCAACTAGTGATCCTTTCCAGGATTGCTTAAGTACCTGCCCAGCATCCCTGTAACGTACGCAATATCTGGACGCTTACAAACATGAGCATACATTAGACTCCCTACTACTGAAGCATAAGGAATCTTCTGCATTTCCTTAACCTCAAAATCATTCTTAGGGCACTGATTGAGACTAAATTTGTCTCCCTTAGCCACAGAGGTATCACTTAGTTTACAATCCTGCATGCCATATCCCTTAAAAATCTTTTCGATATAGCCTTTTTGTGATAATCCTAAAGTACCCCGAGAGCGATCCCGGTGTATCTGTATACCCAACACAAAAGAGGCGTCACCGAGATCCTTCATCTCAAATTTCTTTGATAGAAATCTCTTGGTTTCTTGCAACAAGCCTATATCGTTGCTGGCAAGCAAAATGTCATCGACATATAAAACCAGAAAAATATACTTACTCCCACTGAACTTATGGTATATACAATCATCGACCAAATTCATCTCAAAACCGAACGAGATGATAACCTGATGAAATTTGTAATACCATTGACGAGAAGCTTGCTTGAGCCCATAGATAGATTTCTTTAATTTGCAAACCATCTTCTTTGCATCTCCTGACACAAAGTTTTCCGATTGCACCATATAGATTGTTTCATCAATGTCACCATTGAGGAACGCAGTCTTAACATCCATCTGATAAAGCTCAAGATCAAAATGTGCCACTAATGCCATTATAATCCTAAAAGAGTCTTTCGAAGAAACCAGAGAGAAAGTCTCTTTATAATCAATGCCTTCTTTCTGTGTAAAGCCTTTAGCGACAAGACGAGCCTTATACCTCTCCACATTGCCTTTCGAATCCCTTTTGGTCTTAAATATCCATTTGCAACCAATGGGTTTCGCACCTTCAGGCAATGGGACAAGATCCCAAATGTCATTGTCTTTCATAGACTTTATCTCTTCATTCATGGCATCAATCCACTCTTAAGATCTAGAACTTTCCATGGCTTGACGGAAGTTGATTGGATCATCTTCCACCATACCAATGTCATACTCATGTTCTTGGAGAAATACAATGTAATCATCTGGCACCGCACTTCTCCTTTCTCTAGTGGATCTCCTTAATGGCATAGGTTCTTAAGGTGGTTGAGTTTGTTCTTCTGGAACAATTTCTAGAATGAGAGGTTATCTGACATTGTCTTGATTTGGGTCTGATTCTTGAACGATGTCAGGAGTAGAAACCTGATCAATGTCAATAACAGCTGTGGGAATATCAACATATTCTTCTTCAAAGAAAAAGTTCCTAATCATATCTCCCCCCACAAACTCGACATCCTCAAAGAACCTGGCATTTTCCGTCTCAAATATCGATTTGGTCGTGGGATCATAAAACTTGTACCCCTGGATCTTTCAGAGTATCCAATAAAATAACAACTAACCGTCCTTGAGTCCAGTTTCTTTTCATTAGGCCTATAAGGCCTTGCCTCAGCTGGACATCCCCAAACATGCAAATGCTTTAGACTAGGCTTCTTGCCCGTCCAAAGTTCGTAAGGGGTTTTGGCAGTTGCTTTAGTTGGAACCCTGTTAAGGATATACGCTGCAGTCTTAAGTGCTTCTCCCCAGAGTGATTCTGGTAAGGTAGAATGAGAAATCATACTCCTCACCATGTCCTTAAGCGTTCTGTTTCGTCTTTCAGCAACATCATTCATAGTAGGTGAACCCGACATAGTGTACTGTGGGACGATACCGCTTTCCTCTAGGAACTTAGCAAACGGTCCCGGACGTTGTTCACCTGAACCGTCATATCTACCATAGTATTCACCACCACGGTCAGATCTGACGCTTTTAATCCTTTTGCTGAGTTGATTTTTAACTTCAGCCTTATAATTTTTGAACACATCCAGCGACTGTGACTTTTCTTGAATGAGATATATGTAGCCATATCTGGAAAAATCGTCTATGAACGTTATAAAATACTGTTGACCATTCCAAAAAGCCGTAGGGAATGGCCCACAAATGTCTGTATGTATAAGTTCTAAGACGTCCAAAGTCCTATTGGCTTCAAATCTCCTTTTATTGGTTTGTTTGCCCTTAATACGGTTAACACAAATATCAAAATCTGTAAAGTCTAAGGGGTCGAGAATTTCGCCTGACACAAGTCTCTCTATTCTCCTTCTGGAGATATGACCCAATCTCTTGTGCCGTAACGCAGCTGAATTCTCATTGGTTAATTTTCTCTTTATACCTCGTGTACTTAATTGCAAGGATTCATTAAATGAAGCAATTGTATCAAGCAAATAAAGATTACTGTAACCTAACAAAGAACCAGAACCAACCAATTTTGAATCATGAAACAAACTAAATTTTCCATTTCCAAACGAACAAAAATAATCAGATTTTTCTAAAGCCAAAATAGAAATCAAATTCCATCTAAAAGACGGTACAATAAATGTTTCATCAAGATCCAAATAAAATCCAGTCTTTAACAATAATCTAAATTTTCCTATTGCTTCAACTTCAACTTTCTTGTCATCGCCCACGTAGATGTATCTTTCACCATCAGTTGGCTTTCGGCATCTCAGGCATCCCTGCATAGACACACTGATGTGAGTGGTTGCACTAGAATCCATCCACCAAGTGTATTCAGGTATCGAAGTTAAATTAACCTCAGAACAAACCAAATTAAGAAGCATACCTTTTCTAGCACGCCAAGCGTGATAGTTGGTGCAATGCTTCTTCTTATGTCCTGCAGCTCCACAGAAGAAACAACCCGTACCTTCTAGATCAACCGGTCTCTTTTGTTTCTTCTTTTGAGGTGCTGTAACTGCAGCTTCCTTATCCTTCTTCCTTTTCTTCCCTTTGTCCTTGGAAGTATTAGCCAAGTGAGCACTTTCTGTCTTTTCTTGCTTCAGCCTTTCCTCTTCTTGCACACAATGTGAGATGAGCTCATTAAGAGACCAAGTCTCCTTTTGGCAGTTATAGCTCACCTTAAACTGACTGAAATGTGCAGGAAGAGATATAAGAACCAAATGCACTAGCAAGTCCTTAGAAAGATCAAGCTTAAGTGCTCTTAATTTTGAAGCAAGATGAGACATCTCTATAATGTACTCCCTAATGTTCCCCTTACTTTTGTATCTCATTGAGATGAGGTTTGCCAAAAGTGTACTTTTTTCAGCCTTTTCATTTTTGGCAAATCTCTTCTCAATGTCCTCAAGGAACTCTTTGGCTGTCTTTATTGTTTCCGATATAGTGCCCCTGAATGCTTCTGGAATGGCTTTCTTCATGATCATCATACACATGCGATTTGACTTCTCCCATCTTTCCATGTCCTTCTTTTGATTAGATGAACTTTTATCTGTAAGAGGTGCGGGAAAAGGAACCCTTAACGCAAGGTCGAGATCTATGACTCCGAGAACTATTAGGAGGTTCTCTTGTCATGATTTGAAGTTGCTACCATTCAGCATAGGAATTGAATTGATGTTGGCAGTAATATTAGAGGTAGAACTAGTAGCTGAAACAGAGAACAAAATAAACAAAACCAAAACAAGCTCATATAAGAATCCATAATTAACAACAATAAATCTAAATAAAGGTAAACCCATCTCAAGATATCGGGCACTCCATTAATATTTAGTCTTTGGACAAAAATATTAACTTGTAAGTGATATCTTGGTGTAGTAATCAGACACTGATAAGAAGAACATGTCAAACAATAAATCTTCCTTTGGGCCGATTTATTGTTTACATGTAAAACCAAATAATCATCACGTGTTTATCACCACAGGTGTACATGCAATTCTATCAAATATTGCCTTCCTTTGGGCCGGTCAATATTTACATAAGTTACATAAACACAACCTTTTATATTTCAAAACAAATTAATTTCCACAAGAGAGGTCACTTTGGTGCATGTTGCTTCAATTAATTCATCTCAAAATATATATAAAATACCAATATTTGAATTTAAAATTGTACCAAAATAAAAAATAAAAAATAAAAAAAAATTTGGTCAAGGTCAACATTGACAGGGTCGGGGCTGGACCGAGTCGGGAGAACCCTACCCGGATCCTAATTCAACCCCCCTTTTATTTCCTTTTTTTTTTTTATCTGGTCATCCAGGGGCTAAGCCCCTGATGACCTTGCTTGTCACGGGCCCAGCCCGCGGATGAACCCACATAAAGCAGTCACGGGCCCAACAGGCCCGTGTAATTTTTTTTTTAAATGGAAACCCAAGGGCTCCCCTGGGTTGTAACTTGTCACAGGCCCAATGGGGCCCGTGTAAAAAAAAAAAAAAAAAAAAAAAGGTCTGGGCCGAAGCCCAGACAAGCCCAGGGATGCCCTAAGGGTCTCTTGACCCCTTTGGGCTACAACCGGAAAGGGCCGATGCCGGCGGTCGAAACCCCGGCGACCGGCGAACGGCCCCAATTTTTTTTTTTTTTTTAATTCCTCAGAGGCCGCCGCTTTCTTGAACGGCCTCTGTCTTTCCGTCGCAGCCTCATAGCCGCGCACGGAATCCTTCGCCGACAGACGTTGTTGCTTGATTCAATATAATACCGAATTCTTAAAACCATAAAACCAGATTTATATATATATATATATATATATATATATATATATATAAGAAAAACGTTTAATCTATTAGAACCAAAAAAAAAAGCTGCTTTAGGAATGAAAACAACAGAATCATTAATCAATGTTTCTTTTCTTTTCTTGTCGGCAAACGTGCCGTATAAACGTATAAAGGTTTTTTTTTTTTGGAAACCGAATTGTATTCACTGAATCCATACAACCAAAAAATTCAAACAATTGTTCTCAAATTCAACAATTTTAAAGAAACTATAGATTGTTAGATTTGAGAATTGTTATGAGAATTACATCTAGAAAATTATTGATTCTCAATTATTCAACATGAAGAGGCTCTGAATACCACTTGTTAGAATAAAATTGTGATAAAAACCATCATCATCTAGGATCGTTCATGTCAAATCATCAAGAATATTAATAAGATGCATAAGCTAACCTGAATCCATAGATTGAATGTGATTCTTGAGTCTTTTTTGTTGAGGATCTTCCAAGTCTAGTACGTAAATCCTCACTATCAGAATGCTCTGTAATCTCTCTGTAGATGGGTAACAGAAAAATAATGTACGTACTGACTTGGGGACCACAACCCCTTTATATAATTGCTAAACCCTAGCAATTATCCTTAATTACCAATTTAGCCCATCATAAAATTAGTAATTATAATTTTGATCTCTACACATAAGAGGCTCACACTTAATGATGCATTAAAAACCCAAAACCCAAATTGATCACTTTTAATTAGACAACCTTATTTGATAGCCTTTAATTCACATTTATTTAATATATTGGCCCATAATTGAATTTTGATCCAACAGTTCAAGCACTTGGTCATAAACTTGGTTCTATTTTAATAAAGGTAAAACGGGTTCCAACCAAAAAGGCCAACTACTTTTTCTGGTTTTTAAACCTTTTTTTTTTAGTTGTTTTCCTTTGATAAATGTGTCAATTACTACCATCGACCATGGATCAAATTTAAGAAATGAGTACTGAAATTCATGAAAATCTGCTCTTTGAAATGTCAAAGCAGTGCTTTCTATAGGGTCAAATTCATGCCTTCAAAATGGAGATATGGAAAAATGCCAAACAAAACAATGAAGCATTTTTAACACCCAATAGCATATCACCCTTCAAGAAGACAAATAATCATTGTTAATCTTGGATTTTACTTGATCAGAGTACATCTTTCTACTGATAGAAAATGCAAGACTTCTAAGAGAACATTCCGATACATGGCATCATGGAGTTCTGTGTGAATTAACAAATAGGTTGAAGCTAGCTATATCTTTCTCTCTCAATAATATGCCTCAATTATCCTTTTGATAAGAGAAGAGGCTGTCATAGTAGCCAACCTTTTAGTATTTTTGGATTCAATCATCTAATGGGGCCAATTGAACATCTTGGATTGCTCTAAGTTTTGCTCTTCCACCATACTCTTCTGGCAAGGTCTCCTCACCAACTTCTTTTATGAATTTTATTCTTTCATCCTCATTGCTCACAATTACAATCTGTATTTCGAAATCCGAATGTATAGCATGATTAGGTCAAATCCACCAACTTCTTTTATTAAATTTCTTTCCTTTGATGAGTTGAAGACAGATGAAATTAAGCTTGAAAATAATGAGGAAGAGAAAATATCCACTAAGAAAATGAAACAATTCTTGTTCTGAAAATCTAATCAAGCCCATATGTATATATATGATGGTTTGGTGATTATACAGAATTTGTCCTTGATATCGCGTCTCTAAGAAACAATAAAAAAAAAATAGAGGGAAAGAGCAAGACCAGCAATCTTAAAGAATGATGAACTCTAACATTGCCAGAGCATGGAAAAGATGTCCATCAAGATTTTTTTTTTTTTTTTTAATTAAAAAATTATGCATCTTTTAGCAAAATCTATGAGAAACATACATTAAAAGGTTTTTTCATTGTGGCTTTTAGCAATAATTGCATGTTTCTTATCAGCAGGTTGCCTTAGAGAATTGAAAATTTTAGTAGTTATATTTGCATTTACAGCGCAGAAAATTTTATAAGACATATATATTTATGTGTCTGCACCATAATCTTCACTTCTTAACAGATAAAATCGTACCTTTTCTATAGTTGCCTTCTCAAGGAAGCGACAAATCATCCTCCAAACACTTTCAAAGAACCGTGGCATGTGCAAAATGAAGCACTTTGCTAAGCGTTCAGGGTAGTAAGCCTGCAGGTTCAACCAATAGACACATTATGGGAAACATTGCCAAGTCTCAGATTGTATTCTATGTTTCATATCACTGAAAGATCATTTAGACCGAAATGCAACGTTCGGTTTCTTTTTTTTTTTTTTGAGAGTGGGAAAGCAGAGTAGGTCCATGACCTCTTTTAGAAAGTAAACCCAAAAAATAAGCATATATATATATATTATATCTGAGGGGGTGGTGCAGAAAATTTTTCAACTTCATGAGTATTAAGGTTCTAAAAGGCAAAAAGCAATGTGAAAACTAATGAGGGGGCTCATGGAAATTTAAGTTAAAAAATTTCCTAGTAATTTGACTACTCTCTCTCCAAGGAAATGACCAAGCTAACTAAATCCAAATGGAAAGTACATGCCACCATATTAATTTTTATCTTATGAGTTATGCACAACAGGTAAAAAAAAAAAAAAAAGTGTTTTTATTAATGTTCTTTTAAGATGCTTTAGAGGGAACTTAAGTACATCATTACTGTTGGTGTAATTCCCACAAAACGACAATACAGAGGAGAGCATTTCATCAAGCCAGAAACGGCAGCGTTTTAATGTGTGTCAATAAGCATGCCCTGAACCGTACACGTGGAGGATAAGTTTGATTTAGTCCCTTAGATTCAATTGAGGCTCTTATATATATATTATATATGTTATGTCTGAGTTCTTTCAGCTGTAGAGAGAGAGAGGTTCTTGTGTTTTAGGGTTTGGGAAATCTGAGGGGGCTGTGAGGATTGTTCTCTCACTGGGTATTTTACATGGGTGACACGAGAGGTAGCTTTCTAGGGTTTGTTTTTGGTTGACCGCGGTTATTCTCTGTAATCAGTGGGGAGGCTTGAGGGTGTACTCAAATCTGAAATAGTGAATCGAGCTTCTCGTGGGGTAGCTTAACGAGGATGTAGGACTTTCTTGTCTGAACCTCGGTAAAAATTTGGTGTCGTTTTTTTTTCGTTCTAAATGCTTTACCTCTACTCTTGTTTGTGGTTTTGTCTTCGTTGATCCAACAATTACTCATTAGAAAGAATTATCAGAAACGTTTCCCACATTGTTCACTTCTAAACCATTTTTGGTCTCTGCCTCTGAATATCCACGGACACAAATAAATTCGAAAAAGGGAAAATACACGAGACTCACCTGCAAAAACTGAAATCCAGTTATAGTCCCACGGACATCAACGTTCTTATACGAGAGATGTTGCAGATCAAAAATACCAATCAGCTTTTCATTTCCAATCTCCCTTCCTTTGAAAGAGCTGAAAAATCAGCAAAACAAACAACTAAAATCAAATGATATGCAGCTTCCTCCAGCCAAAGAGAAAAGGCACTCACTATTATTGTCAAAAAAACAATTTCTACAAAGTAGAGGCCCAAAAGAATTATACAAGTATGCAAATAACACTTGATAGAGTTTCCATATAATTGTCTCCTACATAATTCAAAAGTTATCCCTTTTCTTTTGCTAAGGCATTAGCGCTAGTGCCATTGAGAGGTACCTTGCAATCGTTTTGTCAAGAAGGTGGACCACAAATTCTGCATGGTGAAACAAGAGAGAGCAAAAGAGATTATTCACTAGTTAATTATTCTAACAGAAAATGGGAAAGTAAATTTAGATTAGATTTGATTCTATTTTTTCTTTTATGCTATTATTCTTTTGTACCAACTTCCATAAAGTTATTACGGGCCAAAGCAAATAGGTGAATGTGGTGTTTAGTTGTCACAACTGCATCATAAACATGATATGTGTTTTATTCAAGATTAACAAAACAAGATATAAAATTAAATTAAATAAGCAGATGCTTAATTTTATTTTATTTCTTAAAAAATATATGCAGAGAAAATAGACCCTATAATATAAACAGAAAGCATTTTGTGCCATGTTTAATAGGCCTACTACATCATTCATTGGCTTATCCTTTGGCCATCCACCAATGCACAAGTTTAATCTTCAATTATTTATCCCCAGCCAAAAAGGGGGCAAACCTCCTTTTTTCCCCTTTTTTTTTTTTCCCCTTTTGATGGATCCTTGTTCCTAATCCTTCCAAATCACAAGAATTATTTTACTAAAACCATAGTTGGTGAAAGGTGCTGATAACAAGGAGTGACCTCTATGGAGATTCACTTTCACTGATACCTACTGGCTTATATTATTATTTTGCCTTCTTCTTGGTGGAAGGAATCAAAGCCCACAACAACCAAACACCACAAGGCAAAATGTTTTCTGATAATGGGGAGACCAAGACACTAAAAAAAAAAACATTAATATACATATACATATACATACATACATACATATATATATATACATATATATATATATATTTTGGTCACATAAGATTAGTCAGACCAACCAACGAAGTCCCAACCTATCCAATTTATTGTAGGTTCGAACTACTCTCGTTTGTCACACTCAGGGGTCCAGATGTGGCCCCATAAATGGGACAAACTTGTATCAAAAGGCATCAATGCATGGACAAGAACAGAATCAACTAGGAAAACAGAAACAAATTGAATTATATATATATATATACGTGTGTGTGTGCCTAGTTAATAAATAATATATAATTGTATTTTTATCCAATAGAAAATTATTTAATTTTTTCAGAGTACTTCCACAAAAAAAAAAAGAGAAGAAAAATGTTGACTCTGCTATTGATTGTTGGGTACACTATCAACTTCAAAATATATACAATCCCAAAAATTAATAAAGTGGTTAAAAAGTGAGCTTAAACTAACAGTTTAAACTAAAAGTACTATTTATATTGTTTGAGTTAAAATTAATGAGTTTCAGTTAATTTAGTAAAATATTAGTTAAAGTCTCAAAAAAAAATTATACTTTATTCCAAGAACGAATCCAAAAGAGAAGCTTCTCGCACGCTAGTTCAAGGACTAATTCAGCACAAAACATTAACATGAGGACTTACACACCTAACACTTTTTTTTCCCTGAAAAAAGAAAACATATTTTAAAATTTACGAAACCAATAAAATTTGTGTGGTTGCATATCTAACATGTTTGTGTCAAAACCCAATGAAATTTGTAAAACCAAAATTACTATTTTATCTCAACTTTTTTTATCCTAATATATTATATTTTAGCATCATTTTCCATCCTAAAAAAATTCATAAATTTTAGTTGCAAGCATAAGGTAACAGTAACTACACTTTTGTGTCAAAACTTCAATGAAGTTTGTAAAACTGAAATTAATTTTTTATCCCAACTTTTTTTTTTTACCCAAACAAGTTATAATTTAGCATCATTTTCCATTCTCAAAAGATCCATAGATTGTGGCGGTTACAATATAGTTTAACAGTAATTTCTCTCCAATTTTTGACCCTTTAAGTTCAAAAAAAAAGGAAAAAAAAAATCCATGGACTGATCTACTAAGAAAACCAAAAAGTGCTGATTTCATAGGAGGGAAACAAAACAAAAAGGCCTTACTTTTGAATTGAAGATGGTCCTTAGCAGGACAGTGCTTGCTTCCTTTAATGATCACAACCGGGTGTCCTTTGGTGGACAAACCTTGTAAATAAATCTTTTTTGCTTCCAATTCGTCTGGCACTTCTGAGTCAGAGATGAACCCATTTGGAACCAACGATGCCCTCCACTTCTGCCACTGAACAAACATCTTCGCCGCCTTCTCCGGCTCCATTGACCTCGCAACCAAGAATCTCATCAGTGTTGGCTCACTATAATTCTGCCCCCAAAAAAGAAACCCAACATTACAAGGAAAAGAAAAATGAGGAATAATTATTTATATTGTTATTAGCAGTACCTCTGTGGAAGAGCCAAGCTTTGCAACTGATTTCCTCATCTGGGTCAGTGGTGAAATTTGTTGGTTGTTCTCCATGAAGGGCTTTTGGAGAAGAAATCAGATATGGTTTTGGCACAGTGTTTTTTTTACCCAAGGAAGTTCGTTTACCTTAGCAAAGTCGAAATATGAAAGCCACCTGTCTGGCCGTCTTAAATGCCGAACAATGAGTGGTCCATGTACACAGAGATCTGTTTTATTTTTCACCTATTCCTGTTTAATAAGATTTGTTTATTATTATATTACCTATTAATAAAATTATTTTTAATAACAAAAACATTTAAAAAAAAATACTCAGTATACATATTATCTTAATATATATATATTATTTTTTAAAAAATTAGTATATAATTTTTTTTTCCAAAACAATAAAGATGAATTCCAGCACAGTCTCTCTTAAAAAAATATATATGGTTTATTTCTTTTTTAAAATTCTTATTTTATTATTGATATATATATATATATATATATATGTATTATTGCAATCGGTGAGAAAACTAAAAGTTTATGTGCGATTCACCAACATCGTAAAAGTTCGTTGGGGACAAACGTACAAAATACTCTATGAATTTGAATTCATAATGTTATGTTATATTTTTTTATCATTGTGACACCCGTTATTCTCCTAACGGGTATTGAGGTAATTAAATTAATTTTTAATGTATAAAAAAAAATTGCTTCATTTAAATTTATTTTATAATATTTATTTTTATCTATTTTTAAATTTTCTAAAATTCTCCTATATTTATTTAGTATGATTACTAAAAAGCCTTAGAACTTCTAATAAATCTCAAAAATGTCATATTGGCATTATGTGTGTTAAAGTCTTTAGATGAGACATAAGGATATCTTTTCCAACTACTCTTGACCCTCATTTTCTTTATTTCCTCCGTGACATGCTTCAACATGTCTCCTCTATAATTGTTTCTATCACTTCTCTTCAAAGACTTTATCTTTTCTTCCTTTCTCTTCCACGGTTCCCACACTCTTCTTCTTATTTCTTTGCTGAAGCAAAATACTTAGAGAACTTCTTCAAGGCAGCCATAAAAATCAGCCACCATCACCTCCATTTGAGCAAGAATTTCAGTCATACCGAAGTAAAGGAACCTGTTTTGAAGCCATTTCAAGCTTCCAACTAACCATAATCCGAGGTTAGAATCTTATGAACAAATTTAGTCTTTCATTTATAAATTTTCTTTTATACTAAAGGATTATTCAAATTTGCGTTCTTAAACCTAAGTATATGTTTGTTGCTATTTTGGAGCATATGTATGAAGTCTAAGTGTATATGCCCTAGACAGAAAATTTATATTGTTAAACTTTATAATACCTCTATGGGCAGTGGTTATTTCTTGAAATTCTAAGATTAAATTAAAATAAATTTTATGAATGTAGTTGTATGTTGTGCTTTAGTTTTAATTGTCCTTATGCACGCCTTAGGATCAAGGGAGTATGGAGCTAACGTTAATTGTGTAACACCCCTATGTGGGGGTTAACAGTTTTAAATAAATAAAAATAATTTTAAATTTTATATTATTTAAATCAATTAAACAATGCCCATGGGTCTTTAAACAACAAGAAAAATAAAAATAAACGTTTTAAATACAAACCACAGTTTTTAGTGTAGCACCAAATATATATAATTACAGTCATCATCACCATAGTACAATTCCCAAATAACTTAACACAGCCATAAAAAAAAATAATACAACTCTTACATGTTGTAGATAAGTTGTAATTAAACAGGGTCTTCTAACACGAAAACAGCAGGATTGTTTTCGCTTATTCCTCTTCAAATATGTTGCACTGAGTTCCACCTGAGATATGAAGATATGATAGGGATGAGCATCGACATGCCCAGTAGGGAAATCATGACTCACCTTATGGTTTATCCATTACCACATTAAAAACTGCATGGTTAGTAGGTTACATCATATTCCAGATTATAAGGTTTATTATGATCACATCTTATGGATACCGTAGTTAATCATTACCAAGTGTCATAATTACACATTTATACAAATATTACCAATCATCATTGTTCCTAGGTATCCATGTTAAATTGAGTATCACTCAACTCATCGAAACCCAAATGGGCGCACTTGATCACCCTATAAACATTCCAAGGGTGTTCCGGTGAGGGGACATCAAGCCCCGAGTCCTCACCAAATCAATTCCTGTACAGTGTGTTCTGGGACTTTCAACCCAAGGAAGCGTCATCACCTTCCCCCTATTTTACCTTTTTGGGTATTCATGCCCAAGGACGTAACCGCCGCCCTCTTCATGTCTCACCATTTCTCTATATTAAATCATTATTAATAGAGTCAGTTTTCCTAACCATGCTTCTCAATTTATAACATGTGTCAATTCATTATGTTCCTCGTCGTACAATACAAGACGAGTCCATGTCATAGTTTCATATGTGATACTCATATAATATCAGTTCAACATAGATATATATATATTGCGGCAAAACAATCAATTTTAATTCTATAAAAACCTCACAAAAATGAGTAATAGAATCCCTACCTTTCAAGCTTATCAACAATCTTTTAATCCTGGAATCAATTAACGTTAGCTCCACACATCCTTGACCCTAAGGCATGCATAAGGACAATTAGAACTAAAGCACAACGTATAATCACATTCATAAGTGAGTTATGTGTAAACCCGTCTACTAGTGCCATTAAAGTATTTTTATGCATTAAACATGGAGAAAATGCATACTAAAAACTAAGTTTAGATTAAAGAAAACCTACCTCAAAACTTCTTTGAAAAGCACCAAAGTTTGGGTTATCAATCAAGCTTGAATTAACTTTAAAACCGTCTCGATCATGGTTGGGAATTATAATTGTCTTGGCCACAAAGAGAGCTTTGTGCTCTATGTCTTTAGTTAGAAATTTGAAGTGAGAAGGGAGAGAATGAGAACTAGAGAAGAAGGTGGTGATAGTTAAATAAAAAGATATCAAAATGCTTAAGAGGAATGGGATGTTTACGGGGAAAAGTTGTAAGAAGAAACAAAAGAGTCTTAAAGGAAAATATCATCTTGTCTCCCATGAAGACTTTTAGCAAATAATGCCAACATAATTGAGGGGATAATTGGAGTGAATTATAGAAGAAGATAAGGAAATAATTAATTAGGTGGTTGAGAAAATATCTCCATGTCTTCTATGAATTGACGGAAAATAATTCAATGTCCCCTTCGGATACCTTTAGCAAAATGAGAAGAAGTTTATATAATTGAGCAATAATTTAGGGAGACAAGATTGGTAGAAGTAAGTGTTGGTAAGTTTTGAATGTTTCTTAGGAAGACTTGGTAAGAAAATACTAAAATGGTATTTTTTTTAAATGATCATAAACAACTTAGTAATTTTAAATAGTCACATTTTATTCATTAAATTTTACAAAATTATGCCCGTTAAAAAAATACGGGTGTTACAGCTCTCCCCTCCTATAAAAATTTCGTCCTCGAAATTTCGTACACTGATTACAATGTTAAAACAAATGTGGGTACTTTTCTCTCATTTCAGATTCAAGTTCCCATGTGGCTTCCTCCACATCATGGTGTTGCCACATCACTTTCACCAGAGGAATTCCACGACGACGTAATAATTTTATTTCATGATCCAGTATTTGAACTGGAATTTCTTCATAATTCGTATCTCCTTGAATTGGCACATCTGTCCACATGATCACATGTGAAGGGTCGGGTTCATACTTTCTCAACATCGATACATGAAACACATTATGTACATGAGACAATTGTGGTGGTAGGTCTAAACGGTATGCCAACGTTCCAATGCGTTCCACAATCTCAAACGGTCCTGTATACCTTGGTGCTAACTTTCCTTTAACACCAAATCGAGATACACCTCGTTTTGGTTTCACTTTTAAGAACACAAAGTCTCCGATCATGAACTCTAAAGGTCGCCTCCTCTTATCTGCATAACTCTTTTGTCGACTTTGAGCTGTCTGAAGACGTTCGCGAATAATCTGGATCTTGTCCGTTGTTTCTCTGATAAACTGAGGCCCAAGTTCAAGACGCTCTTCCTTTTCAGCCCAACACAATGGAGATCTACAAGGTCTACCATATAAGGCCTCATATGGAGCCATTCTAATACTTGCTTGGTAACTGTTGTTATATGCGAATTCAACATATGGCAGCTGTGCAGCCCAATTTGTTCCAAAGTCCAGCACACAAGCCCGAAGCATATCCTCGAGAATCTGAATGACACGTTCAGATTGTCCATCTGTTTGAGGATGAAAAGCTGTACTAAAATTCAATTGAGTTCCCAAGGCCCTCTGCAATCCTCTCCAAAATTTCGACGTGAAACGTGTATCTCTATCGGAAACTATTGACATTGGCACTCCATGCAATGTCACTACCTTTTCCACGTACAATTGACATAATTTTGAGACACTATAATTAGTTCTGATTGGGATGAAGTGGGCTGTCTTAGTTAAACGATCTACAATTACCCAAACGGCGTCATGCCCTATTTGAGTCTTAGGAAATCCAGTAACAAAGTCCATTGTCACATGATCCCACTTCCATTCTGGAATAGGTAAGCTCCTCAACTCGCCTCCAGGCTTTTGATGTTCCGCTTTAACCTGTTGGCACGTCATGCACTTAGAGACAAAGGTTGCTACATCTCGTTTCATTCCTCGCCACCAGTATTGTCGTTTTAGATCCATATACATTTTTGTGCTTCCAGGATGAATAGCAAACTTTGAACGGTGAGCCTCATCTAGCACCGCATGCCTGAGATATGGATCCTCTGGAACAACTAATCTTCCTTTGTAAAGTAAAAATCCTTCTGGCTCAATCTGCCATCCATCCAGTTGTTCTCCATTTTGTATTTGTTTCCAAACCCTACGTAATCCTTCATCGTGCCATTGTCCTTGTTTTACTTTCTGAATTAACGTAGGAGTTGCTATCACATTGAATAAGAAAGCTCTCTCGTTATCTTCATAATATTGCAAGTTGAAGTCGGCGATGGTGACTCGTCTCCAATCTTCCAATGCTAAACTGGCTATACGTCCGTTGTTCTTACGACTTAGAGCATCTGCCACGGCATTCGCTTTTCCAGGATGATATTGGATACTAAAGTCATAGTCCACCATGTACTCAGTCCATCTTCGTTGTCTTAGATTGAGATCCTTTTGAGTAAACAAATATTTCAGACTTTGATGATCTGAATATAGCTCGAACTTTGCGCCATATAGATAACATCTCCAAATTTTGAGTGCGAAAACCACAGCAGCTAACTCAAGATCATGTGTGGGGTAGTTCCTCTCATGGGGTTTCAACTGGCGTGAGGCGTAGGCAACTACTCGTCCATGCTGCATTAACACACAACCCAAACCGTTTCCTGAGGCATCAGTGTATACTGTGTAAGGCTCCTCGTTGTTAGGTATGATCAGCACAGGTGCACTAGTGAGTCTTCGTTTCAGTTCCTCAAATGCTTCTTCACATTTATCATCCCACACGAACTTGACATTCTTCCTTGTGAGTTTTGTTAATGGAGAAGCAATCTTTGAAAAATTCTCTACGAAGCGTCGATAGTATCCAGCTAGTCCGAGGAAACTTCGAATCTCTGACACGTTCTTTGGTCGTTCCCAATTTAGCACTGCTTCAATTTTGGAGGGGTCCACTGAGATGCCTTCTTCAGAGACAACGTGTCCAAGGAACTTGACCTTCGTCATCCAGAAATCACATTTTTCTCTTTTTGCATAAAGACCATGTTCTCTCAACGTTTGTAGAGCGATCCTCAAATGCTCAGCATGTTCTTCTTCGTTTTTCGAATAGATCAAGATATCATCTATGAAAACAATGATAAATTGATCTAAGTACGGTCGAAAGACACGGTTCATCAAGTCCATGAAAGCCGCTGGTGCATTAGTCAACCCGAAAGGCATGACAAGAAACTCAAAATGACCGTAGCGAGTCCGAAAAGCTGTCTTTGGAATGTCCTCTTCTCTTATCTTCAGTTGGTGATATCCGGATCGTAAGTCAATCTTTGAGAAATAGCAAGATCCTCCTAACTGATCGAACAACTCATCAATTCGGGGTAGAGGGTACTTGTTCTTGATAGTCAATCGATTAAGCTGGCGATAATCGACACAGAGCCTCAACGATCCGTCATGTTTCTTCACAAAAAGTACTGGAGCTCCCCAAGGTGATGTACTTGGTCGAATAAATCCTTTTTCCAGTAATTCGTCCAACTGCTTCCTCAATTCCACTTTCTCAGCAGGTGCCATTCGATACGGGGCAATAGAAACAGGCGCTGCTCCTTGAGTTAAGTCGATGACAAACTCAATTTCTCTATTAGGCGGAAGTCCGGGCAATTCATCTGGAAAAACATCTGAAAATTCGTCCACCACAGGAGTGTGAGAGGATAGGTCACTCTTCTTTAGTTCTCCATCTGAAGCAAAGATCGTCCCAAGATTGGTGAAATTCCTTCGTCCTCCAATACAAGCCTTTAGCACCGGGGCTGGCGTCACTGTTCCTGTTTTTGCCTGAAATTCGATGACTTGCCCATTCTTGGTGAATAAAGAGACACGTTTCCTATGACAATCTACTATTGCCTGGTATTTAGTTAGCCAATCCATTCCTAAGATTACATCAAACTCTGTCATAGTTATTACATATAGGTCAGCCGATAGTTTATGTTCTCCTATAACAATACACACTGATTTACAAATTATAGATACTTCAGCTATCCCGCCCATTGGTGTACTAAGGGTTAATGATGAACTACATGTCTCAGTTTCTAATTGTAGTACGGAAGCAAATAACATAGATATAAATGAATGAGTGGCACCAGTGTCAAATAATACATGAGCCCAAGAATGAGACACGTGAATCATACCGTCTACAACTGAGTGATCAGCCTGTTTTCCTTGTCCAGTTGTAGCCGTAATTGCATAAGCTTGTGCTGGTGCTTTTCCTTTATCACTTTTTCCTCGGTTTCCTTGGCTACTACTAGCCTTATTATTATTTCTCCCAGAAAAATATGGCCTTTGATTCACTGAGCCTTGTGGAGTCGGTTGGAAGTTCTGATTAGCATAAAAATTGGAACCCTGTGGCCGCTGTTGATAGTTGTACTGAGGCTGGAACCCTCGAGGTTGAGTTACTGAGACTTGGGAAGCTGGAGTGTTTTGCTGAGGCGCTCCACGATTTTGACTCCCTCCCCAAACAGTGGAGCCAAAATGACTTCCTTGTGGCCTTGGTGCAAAGGATGATTGTGTAGGGCGGTTAGGGCAATTTCTCCTCAGATGTCCCACTTGTCCACAGTTATGACAAGCATACGGTTGGAAACGACCACTGCCAGAAGATCCACCACCAATAGTCACTCCACTATGCTGAATGACTTGCCCTTGTGACTTCTCTTTCTTACTTATTTTCCTTTGACGCCCACCAGAACCCTTATACTCTCCATAGGAGTTATTTAGTTCTGTCTCTGCCCGCTGTGCCGCAGCTACAAGATCAAGAAAATCTGTTGATGGAACAGCAGCTATCATTTGTCTGATTTTCGGCCTCAGGTTATTTCTAAATTTTTCGCATCTCGCCATTGGATCCGATACAGCCCCGGGATTGTAGCGAGACAATTCTATAAATCGAGCATGGTATTCAGCAACTGTTGTATCTCCCTGCACCAGGTTTTCAAATTCTCGCATCATTGCTTGCCTATGGCTCTGAGGAATATAGGTGTTGCGAAAAATGGTTTCGAACTGCTCCCATGTAAGATTCGGCACATCATAGTCGTCTTTCTGAAGATCCCACCATTCTTCGGCTTTACCCTCAAATATATATGTTGAAAAGCTAACCCAATACTCCCGTGGAATCCTCAAGGTGTCCAACTTCTTTTTGACTGCCTTTAGCCATTGTTCTGCTATGACCGGGTTAGGTTCTCCACTAAATGTGGGTGGTTTCTGCTTCATAAACTCCTTCAACAGAGTTAGATGTCGTTGTTCGGGATCACGAACCTCCACAGGTCTTTGCACAATTTGTAATGCTTGAAGAATTTGTCCTAAATTATTTACTTCTGGTGCAGCTGGCGGGGATTGTGTTGCATGTCGTAGTTGCTCATCTTCTTGAGCTTGTTCCATCGGTTCCGGTTGCTCAACTTCTTGAGCATGTTCAACCGGTTGTGACAGCTCAGACGATTGCATTTGACGTCTTGGTGGCATAGTTTCTACTGGCTGCGAAAATTTAACTAGGATCAGTACCAAATGATGATGACATTAACACCTAACTTTAAAACCATTCCCAAAGATTAATTTTTAAGGTGGTGCTATACCCCCTAGGTTAATCGAACCTAGGCTCTGATACCAAAAATTCTGTAACACCCCTATGTGGGGGTTAACAGTTTTAAATAAATAAAAATAATTTTAAATTTTATATTATTTAAATCAATTAAACAATGCCCATGGGTCTTTAAACAACAAGAAAAATAAAAATAAACGTTTTAAATACAAACCACAGTTTTTAGTGTAGCACCAAATATATATAATTACAGTCATCATCACCATAGTACAATTCCCAAATAACTTAACACAGCCATAAAAAAAAATAATACAACTCTTACATGTTGTAGATAAGTTGTAATTAAACAGGGTCTTCTAACACGAAAACAGCAGGATTGTTTTCGCTTATTCCTCTTCAAATATGTTGCACTGAGTTCCACCTGAGATATGAAGATATGATAGGGATGAGCATCGACATGCCCAGTAGGGAAATCATGACTCACCTTATGGTTTATCCATTACCACATTAAAAACTGCATGGTTAGTAGGTTACATCATATTCCAGATTATAAGGTTTATTATGATCACATCTTATGGATACCGTAGTTAATCATTACCAAGTGTCATAATTACACATTTATACAAATATTACCAATCATCATTGTTCCTAGGTATCCATGTTAAATTGAGTATCACTCAACTCATCGAAACCCAAATGGGCGCACTTGATCACCCTATAAACATTCCAAGGGTGTTCCGGTGAGGGGACATCAAGCCCCGAGTCCTCACCAAATCAATTCCTGTACAGTGTGTTCTGGGACTTTCAACCCAAGGAAGCGTCATCACCTTCCCCCTATTTTACCTTTTTGGGTATTCATGCCCAAGGACGTAACCGCCGCCCTCTTCATGTCTCACCATTTCTCTATATTAAATCATTATTAATAGAGTCAGTTTTCCTAACCATGCTTCTCAATTTATAACATGTGTCAATTCATTATGTTCCTCGTCGTACAATACAAGACGAGTCCATGTCATAGTTTCATATGTGATACTCATATAATATCAGTTCAACATAGATATATATATATTGCGGCAAAACAATCAATTTTAATTCTATAAAAACCTCACAAAAATGAGTAATAGAATCCCTACCTTTCAAGCTTATCAACAATCTTTTAATCCTGGAATCAATTAACGTTAGCTCCACACATCCTTGACCCTAAGGCATGCATAAGGACAATTAGAACTAAAGCACAACGTATAATCACATTCATAAGTGAGTTATGTGTAAACCCGTCTACTAGTGCCATTAAAGTATTTTTATGCATTAAACATGGAGAAAATGCATACTAAAAACTAAGTTTAGATTAAAGAAAACCTACCTCAAAACTTCTTTGAAAAGCACCAAAGTTTGGGTTATCAATCAAGCTTGAATTAACTTTAAAACCGTCTCGATCATGGTTGGGAATTATAATTGTCTTGGCCACAAAGAGAGCTTTGTGCTCTATGTCTTTAGTTAGAAATTTGAAGTGAGAAGGGAGAGAATGAGAACTAGAGAAGAAGGTGGTGATAGTTAAATAAAAAGATATCAAAATGCTTAAGAGGAATGGGATGTTTACGGGGAAAAGTTGTAAGAAGAAACAAAAGAGTCTTAAAGGAAAATATCATCTTGTCTCCCATGAAGACTTTTAGCAAATAATGCCAACATAATTGAGGGGATAATTGGAGTGAATTATAGAAGAAGATAAGGAAATAATTAATTAGGTGGTTGAGAAAATATCTCCATGTCTTCTATGAATTGACGGAAAATAATTCAATGTCCCCTTCGGATACCTTTAGCAAAATGAGAAGAAGTTTATATAATTGAGCAATAATTTAGGGAGACAAGATTGGTAGAAGTAAGTGTTGGTAAGTTTTGAATGTTTCTTAGGAAGACTTGGTAAGAAAATACTAAAATGGTATTTTTTTTAAATGATCATAAACAACTTAGTAATTTTAAATAGTCACATTTTATTCATTAAATTTTACAAAATTATGCCCGTTAAAAAATACGGGTGTTACAAATTGATTCCAGGATTAAGAGACTGTTGATAAGCTTGAAAGGTAGGGATTCTATTACTCATTTTTGTGAGGTTTTTATAGAATTAAAATTGATTGTTTTGCCGCAATATATATATATATCTATGTTGAACTGATATTATATGTGTATCACATATGAAACTATGACATGGACTCGTCTTGTATTGTACGGCGAGGAACATAATGAATTGACACATGTTATAAATTGAGAAGCATGGTTAGGAAAATTAACTCTATTAATAATGATTTAATATAGAGAAATTGTGAGACATGAAAAGGGCGACGGTTACGTCCTTGGGCATGAATACCCTAAAAGGTAAAATAGGGGGAAGGTGATGACGCTTCCTTGGGTTGAAAGTCCCAGAACACACTGTACAGGAATCGATTTGGTGAGGACTCGGGGCTTGATGTCCCCTCACCGGAACACCCTTGGAATGTTTATAGGGTGATCAAGTGCGCCCATTTGGGTTTCGATGAGTTGAGTGATACTCAATTTAACATGGATACCTAGGAACAATGATAATTGGTAATATTTGTATAAATGTGTAATTATGACACTTGGTAATGATTAACTACGGTATCCATAAGATGTGATCATAATAAACCTCATAATCTGGAATATGATGTAACTTATTAACCATGCAGATTTTAATGTGGTAATGATAAAAACCTAAAGGTGAGTAATGGCTTTCTCTACTGAGCATAGTGTTGCTCATTCCCTTATGTTTATATCTTTTCAGGACTCACTAAGTGTGAGGTGGCTACGAGAAATATAGTTGAGGAAGTGATGTAGCTATATTACATTGGGACTGCTTCAATTGTAAAGAATGTTCTTCATGATAATGTAAGCATCAATTGTTACTTTCTGTGACTGTATTACAATGTGTTGAGGGTTAAAATGATGATGACAACAGTTTATATTATTAAATTTAAGGTGCTACATTAAAACTGTGGTTTATTTGTCGTTTATATTTTTATTTTTGAGTTGAGAGTTTTCATTTAAGTCCCGGGCAAATTTTAATCTTTAAGGTTTTACTTTTATTATTTATTTTTATTTTATCTCATTAAAAACTGTTAACCCCCATATAGGGGCGTTACAATCATATATTTCCAAAAATTTTAAAAAATGATTTTTTTTATGGATCTTTTGATAGTAGTATTTCCCTATGGACCTATTTTATTGTAGTTGAGATTTTTTTGAGTAAATTGGATGATATCCTGTCTTTTTACTAACATAATAGTATTTTACTATTTATTTTTTTCTTTTAATTAATACCACTTCTTTTAGGTTAAAATGCCCTTAAATAACATTTGTTTGTCTAACTTTAATTCAAAATAATTTGGTCAATTATGTCTTTATCCTTTTTATAAGTACGTATGTTTCAAACTTTTTTAAAGAAATTGTAAGATTGAGAAACAATACTATAGAAGTAGTATTTCTTAAATTAGCCCATTCTTTTTAGATTGTTGAATAATCAACTCTGGAAGATGTTTGACAAAACTCATTGTCGCCAACTATATTATTGGACAGCAGTAGCATTCTAGAAGAAACATAAGTGTTTCTTTCTTTTTTTTCCTCAATCAATCTATAATTTAAACATAGTACAATATTACTGATTTTAAATTATAATGGTTAATTATAAAACTATACAACTTAATTTTAATCATTTATTGATTTATTTTTCTGTTTTTAGAAACTACAAAATGTATCTTTTAAATTTAAAAAACTTGTTTTTATATTTTTCCTCTCAGACTTTTTGACAGAATTTAAAAAATAAAAATAACATAAAGATACTCTTTATTAGACTGAATATATTTCTGAAATATATTGTTCTTCTTGAGAAATTTTTTACAAAATATTTTTACATCAAAAAATCCATGAAACTTAGGCCTTTTCTCTAAATAAGTTGTTTTGTTTTAAGATTTTTTGTGTTTTTGAATCTATAAAATATTTTTTGTAATTATTTAAGAATAGTTATGTTATTTTATCTAATTTTTTCTATATATAGAGATGAAATTAAAATCAGTTTTTTAAATTAAAGGATACCTTTGTAGCTTTTAAAATAGATAGACAAATTAAAAAATAGTTAAAATTAAAAGATATAATTATATAACAAATCCTAAATTATAATTCTAAATCTATCATTTAATATATTTCTATAAGAAATAAAAAACACAAACTTCTAAGCAAAAAAGTTTATGCTCAAGATATAATTTTTCTAACAGAAGCATGACATTAAAAATATCTTGTTATAGTTCTCTTAGATTTATTAATTTCAGACGACAAATTTGTTCACTTTAATTTGTTTCCTTTAATATACTAGTTGAGTGTCACGTACCATACATATAAAAACTAATTTTATATATTTTATCCACGTGTCAAAATTTTGAATATTAATTTTTATCTTTTTTTATATCATTTCATACATCTAAGAAAAAAGTACCACCATAAAAACAAATTAGAGAAAAAAGTTTTTATGAGAAAATAATTATTGAAAGAGTTTAGTAAAAAAAAAAAAAGTTTGAAAAGAGATGTTTGGAAATAAATATCTTAGCATACTAATTAAGAAAAAATTATAATGACTATTTTAATATGACAGAGATTAAACAAGAAAAAAAATTAAGGACACATTTAGAAGAAAATATTTTTATAAAAGCAAAGCGAAGAATGAAATTGTATTTTAAAAAAAGCATTTTAGGGGCAAAATCAAAGAGAAAAACCAGAATTAAATTTTTGTTATGGCCAAATGTGACAGCATGCTCGAGATATTGAATAATACATAGTAGCCCGATGATCAACAGAAGGCCTCGTTTGTTATTGTTTTAGGAATTTTTGAAAATGTTTTTATACGCTTTTTGAGGCAAAAATTTTAAAAACACTCTCTGCATAATTCTAAAAAAAATTCTTATTTTTAAAACAAAACTATTTTCGCCTATTTTGAAAAGTCTACCAAACGAGCCCACATGTGTTTGCATAGAGTAACAATACTTTGTTGACAACAAAGGCTATGTCAGGTCTAGTGAAGGAGAGGTACTGAAGAGAACCAACAATGCTCCTGTACAGTGTGGGATTTTCAAAAGGTTCCCCGAGAAAGCTGTAAAAAAAAAAAAAAAAAAAGTTTCCATGTGACCAAAGGAAAAGCAGACATTTTGGCTTTTTTATATATGTATAAATATATATAAATTTAAGATAATAAAATTGAAGTCTTTTAGAATTTTGGTGTAAAAAATTAATAATATTGACCGTCATATTGTCGTAAATAAAATCTAAAACTATAAAATAAACATATTCTTATCAATAAAAAATAAAACAAGTTACATTTTCATAATTTTTTTAAATATATAGCTTACAAAATACAAATATTTTGCCTTGCCCTTTCAAAATAAAAAAATGCTTTTGGTACACACAACAATTTTAAAAAAATTACCAAATACTATTTATTTGTGATCACATGTAGCCATATACCGCTGGCTAGTAACAAAAACAAAAACAAGGACAAAAACAAAAAGAGAAAGAAAGAAAAGTACAAATTTAACTATGCCAAGCGAATACAATTGTGTGAAATAGATTCAGAGGTATCACGCCTTACTCCAAGCCGAGCGTAATTAGCTGCAAGAGCTGCTTGACTAGCGGCTTTAGTTGCCTGAGCTGATAGAGCTGTCACGCCTGCTTCTCCAAAGGAGCTTTATTTTGTAATGCTCTACTAAACGTAAAAGGTTCCTGTCCATTATTATTATTTTTTTTTTTACTAACCTTGTGTAAGGTTACTTTTAAACAATAATATCTTCATTGCAAAGTTTTCAGATTTTTCAAGCATAACTCTCTCTCTCTCTCTTGTCTTTTAAGGGTTTATTCTCTGAAGTCAAGCGCTGTTGCCCCCTCTCCTCCTCAAGGCTAATGCTTGGCGCTGCTCTCGAGCAACCGTTGATCTTTGGCCCTCGGAAAGGATGTGGTTGTTTTCTGATTTCTTTTGAAATGGGGGGAAACGATGAGGATTTGATGATCGAGGTCGGCTGGAGGTGGAAGTTGGGGGGAAAGGCGGGAATCTGTGTCGGTGAGGACTGGCCAACGATGTCGAGGTCGAAAATTTTGACAACTATGGCGATTGGAACAAGGGAGGATAAGGGAAGGCGGGGATCTGCAAATCCCATGGTTTTCCCACAGTGTGTGCAGAGGAGGAGGGTGGGTCGGCTCCAATCCGAGGGCTGGGGGGGAGATGGCGTCGATGTGGGGGAGGCTCTCCCTAGGGGAGGGCTGTTGGCAGAGGAGAGACGCACCTATTAGCCTAGGTAAAGGAAGGAGGCGTCGGTCACTAGTGGTGGGCAAGTTTCCATTGACGGCCACCAACATGACACCAAGTTTTCAATCATTTGCCAGGGGGAAGATTTTGATGAAAGGGCAAAAAAAAAATCCTAATTGGATAAATGATTTTTTTTTAATTAAAAAATACGTTTTTTTTATGTAAGTAAATTGTCTTAATTTTTTAAAAAAAATAAAAAAATGATTATAACAAGATAAAGAACTTAAACATGATGAAAAAAAAATAAAATTGTTTTAATGTCTAAAAAATTTCTTTTTTATGTTAAAAATTGTCTAAAAAATTTAGATCATTTGTCCAAAAAAATTTTCTCATAAGGTCATTTTTTAAAATCTCTCCAGGCTGGGTTTTATTTTGTTTGTTTTATGTCTACGTTTGTGAAATAAAATCAGTGATTTTTCACCAGGGTTTTTGGTTATAATAATGAAGATAGTCTTTGGGTACGTTTATTTTATAATTGAATCACAATTTGAATCATTTTGCTACAATATTTTTTCTCATAAAAATTTAAATTTTCATTTAAATATTTTATTTAAATACTTGAATCAAACGTACTCTTTCAATTTTCTGAATTTATTTGTTTTCTTGTTTTCTACTAGACGTTAGACCATGCGGAGTGTTTAATGGCCTCTGTGTTATATGTTTTATGCTATCAATCGACAACATCTTCATTGATTATAGAGATATTGTCAAAACAAATTTTATATGTGCTCTCTTATTAATGTACTAAAAAACTTTTTCATCGTTAGGCCTCTATACAAGTTTTTTTTCTCAAGCTTCATTAGATTTTACTAATAGAACCAGTTGAAGTTGAGAGTACTGTCTCAAGTAATTAATTCGGAGTCATTTGTACTGACAGTTTCAGTTTAATGAAATATCCTCTCCAATTTCAAAAAAATATAATATCTTCATTGCTTCTCATACTAACTCTATATGTGCATTAGTTTTTCTAAGATATAAATTGATGTAGGAGAATTCTTTACTATAGTATAAAAATGTATTCTGATGATCATGGGTGACGATGCGGGTTTAACATGAAAGAATGACTCGATCTTTATAAGTGGCCCGATTTATTAATTTTTTTTTTTTACAAAATAATATCGACAGCTATTTTCTAAAATATAATTTATAACACATTTAATTCAAATAAAATAAAAAATGTAAAATTTATCGCCTAAATCTACAAAGTTCAGTATAAATAAAATGATTAAGCAAACTAACACTCAAATTGTTTCTATTAACATTGAAAATAAATACATGAGTGATGTTCTCACTAAATGAGTGACACATGCGTCGACTTGAAACCAACACAAATTTTGATTGACATAAACACAATCCTAATTGTCACGTCTTTCTATTGGTCTTGCACAATAATAAAATAAAAGTATATATAAGATTAGTAGCCTAAATCTTTAATGTAAAGTACAAATAAATAGATTAGACAAGTAAATTAACACTCAAATTCTTTATATTAGTTGTGACAATACAAATCTACATAATGTTTTTCGCTAAACAAGTCAACGTGATCAGCTTGAAATCGATGCAAAAATTAAAGTTGATAGGAACATCACCAAATTTTCACCCCCTTTATATTGATAATACAAAATTTTATATCTTTATCAAGTTTGTTAAATTTATACCCGTTTAGTTCGGATAAGATTTTAATGTAATGTGGGAATCTAAAGCTGCGTATTACTTACACACGCACACTATCTTACCATAAAATTCCCTATTGATTTCACTGCTTATTACTTTTGATTTGTGCAAGGCAAGGAGGGGAAAAAACTCTATCAATTTCAATAGAATTATTTAGCAAACAAGATGTACCACATTATTTTACCGTCGTCTTTGTGATGACACCCGTCTTGCAAACCTCTGCAGCTCAGGAACATGACTGCAGTAGAACTCCCACCATACGTCTGTACAAGACAATTACAAAAAGATTATAAACCTTACTTTCCTTTTGCAGATGGATCTCAATGAAAGTTAAAAAGCGGCCATGTAAAAATTCCTGGCTTGCACGACCTCATGGTGGTACGTCCATCTAATAAATATTAAGTACTTGTATGATTTTTTCGTATCGACCCTGTTTAATGATTTCTCTCCCTCTTAATATTCATTGTACTTTTATTATTGTTATAGAACCACCATAAATACCGTAAAAAATTGCCTTTCTTACATTTTTTTAATGATTTGCAGTGCACGATGGCCCTTTTTCTCTTAACCTATGAAAATTGACCACCTTTTTTTGGAAGAATATTGGATGATATTTAAACGAGACAAGTGAAAACATACAAGAGGTAAAATGTTACAAATTTGCATTTAAAATTAGTACCTCATATTTTTTGGAAATAAATATACGACTTATTTTAGGTTTTTTAAATGGACTCAATTTAGGATTTAATTATGTATACAGGGGACGTTTAAAGTACCTTCGGTGTAACAAAACTACACAGAGCTTGTTCCTTTTGAGGACTTTTATGACTCCTTTTAACTCAGAAGAAGACTCGGGTATTGAGAGACATCCTGGTTCCGTTTGGTGCCTGAAATTTGCTATGCATTTGAATTACTGTCCTCTGAGTCAAGTTACTTGTGGCCTATTTGTTTCGATATTTGAATCACAGTTTAAACTATTTTGCTACAGTATTTTCTCTCATAAAAATTTAAATTTAAATCTTTATTCAAATACTCTATTCAAATATATGAATTCGGGTCCCTCTTGTTTTCTTGGGACTCTAGTTACTGAAGAACAGTGGCGTATCTCGAGAACCCAAATAGAATCTCCGCCAGCATCAGAGGAATCTCTACCCATTTCTTTTTCTTTTTTTTTTACCGTTCAGGGTTTATTGCTGAAGCAATAGTAAGTTGAAAAAATGAACTAACAACTGAACCCCAAATTTTCAAAAAATAATCAATCAAAATCACCATGAATTAACACACAAAAAAAAATTACCTCTGTGATCGACCAGAATGAAGGTTGGAAGAGCTCTGGGCTTGGATTGGAACGAAATACCATAGTCGGAGAACTCCTTACAACCTTTCTAGTTATCCTTAGGGTACACGACATTTCCAGCCATGCTTCCACCATACTGAGGTATTCCGAAGTTTCCAATGGCGCTCTCGTAAATGCCTCTGATTCGGTCGGGTGACGTCACCCTCAAGCTGTTCTTCTCCACCATGAACCTAGCATGAATCGACAGAGGTGCCAAGGACAGAACCAGAAACCCTAGAAATAGCCTCGTCGTCGAATCCGATCACCGGAGCTCCATTATCGGATTCTGAAGACTCCGGAAAGGGAAAAAGGAATCGAAATTGTCAGTGGTTTCTCTGGAATCGAAGAATCGGATTTAGAGAAAGGAAAGGGAAAGTGCTTTCCGCCCATCGCCAAACAGTGGGAAAACGCAATTCGTGATGAATGAAAACTACAAAAGGGAAGGTGCAGAAGTGGAAGAAGGAGAGGAGAAGCGGCTGTTTTTTGTTTGTTTGCTTTTTATTTGTTATTTTTTTAGTGTGAGAAAAAGAAATAAATTTTAAAAGAAAAGGAAGAAGAAGAAGAAAAGAAATGGGTTAGCTCGTTATTGACGATGGGAAATATCTCATTTTCTTAACTTAAATTAGGATTTTAAAAACTTAACAAACACATATTTAAATTTTTTACCTAAATTTAATTTTAAATGCTCTCATAATTAAACATTAACTTTAATTACAATTTAAATCACAATACTCAAATTAAAAAAATTTAAATCACCATAATTTGAATCCTTTTACCAAACGGACTCACAGTGCCTCGTTGTCTTCTTTAAATTGGTTAAGTCGTGAGATTTTGTCAGTGGATTTCCTTTCCAAAAGCATGCTTGTAAAACAAAATGACCCTTTTGTTTTAATAAATTACCCCATGTATGCCCTTCAGTTTTACAGAAATCCACTCGTATTTTTTATAGTCTAAAAATTGTCCCTTATGTTTTTACATTTTTTTGAAAATTTCCCTATAGATTTTCCTATATTTTATAATAAAATAAAAGAATGTCTTTAAGTGGTCTAATGTTTTCGAATACAAAAACAATGTCAACAATTAAAATTTCATTGTAGTGAACAACATTATCATTGTTTTAAAAGAATGTTTAAATAGAGTTTGTAAGAACTATCATGTTGGATTAAATTTGAGATTGAACACCGATTCACAGCAGCTCAAAAAAAACGTTGATAAAATTGGTGCCAAAAGGTCGTTTTAAGATTAATAAACTGTTTTTTGAATGAATTTGATAGTTTGTCAAAAACTTCTATTACATATGATTCGAACCGTAGCAAAATGATTCGAACCGTGATTCGAACTACGAAACAAACGGGCCCATAATCATTTGTAACTTACGTCTATTAAGTACTTTTTAATATTTAATTTGAAAAATGATTTTTTTCTATTAATAAAGATGGAGCAAATTCCATCTTTAATCGTAATGTTCTGAAGTTACAAAAATCATGTAAAGGAAAATTTTCGCAAAATGTGTTGTTGGCTTTTCGTGATGATGTAAAGTAAATTGTTATTTGATATAGTATTAGAAATATAATAACTTTGTAGTTTATTCAATGCATCATTTTTGCTACAAAGAAGCCATGTAATCGGAGAAGTATGCCATGGTCTGCAGTACTACTTCTAATTTTGTTCCCTTTTGGTGATGTTAAGGTGGATGGTACAAGTTGATGGAGAAAGATGACATAAAGAGGATACATACGAAATTAAAAAAAAAAAAACATGAAACCCTTTTATTACTGAGAATAGAGATGAGGCTATCTTAACTTCAATCTAGTCATAATCGAGATGATGTCGGTCTTCTTTGTTATCAATAGGGGCATTTTGTCGAAGCAAGAAGCCATCATCCCAATAAGAGTTTGATCTTGCAACATCAAGTCACCATCTAGAGGACGGATGAATTGATAATTTCCATGAGTTTGTTTTTGTTGGAATAAAATATGAAAAACAGCGGAAGAGATAGATTGTTGACAAACAAAATTTTTTTTAAAATTTTGTTCATCAGCAATAGTTATATAATTTTAATTAATAATAGAAAGCATTGAGAATTCTTACTAACCTTTTAAAGACTTATTAGGGTATCCTAGTTTTCTTTTTTGACACCACGATCTTTCAAGCCAAGCCTTTAGACTAATGGAAAGACGAGTGGACGTCAAACAGCAAAAATGAATTAACCTCATACTTTACTAAATCTGTTATGTACTCAACACATAAGATAGCGAACTTTTTTTTAGAGAAGAACTCTCAGTTTTTTCTCTGAGTATTCTGTAAAAGTTAGGTGAATAATAGATCTGTCGAGATTATTGTTATCTCTACCTTTTTATATATGAACAATTAGTTATTTTTTAATTAATTTTAAATTTGAAATAACCGCCATATCAGATATATGAGAAAGGGATATAATCTACATTCTATTCCTTATCTCTTTTTTTTTATTTTAAAAAATGAAATATGTTTTGTGATTCTTTTAATATATATATATATATATATATATATATATATACACACACTCACACGTTTATGTTACATAAATGTAATCATCATTTTTTTTTTAACTTTTAACGAATCAGGTTTTCAAGACGTAATATATATATATATATATATATATATATATAAGTTTATATTTTTATAAACAAAACGTAAACTATATTTACGTAATATATATTACTATAAAATAAAAACTCATACATATATATATATATATATTCAAAAAATAAATCTCATTTATTTAAGAATAAATTTTAAAAATAATCAATTAATTTATTAACTAATGCTCGGTTAAATATGACAATATTTATCATATTATATTATATGTCATAGAAAAAATTTTCCTGTATCACATTAATATCTCAAGTGTGAAATAATTAATTTAGAATTCAATAATTGTAAATTAAATATATATAACTCATTTTATGCATTGAATCCAATATAGTATTTTAGCGGTGACATTGGAGAACTATGAACCTATAACCCAAGCTCCAATAAATTTAAGAATTAATCAAACTCTTTAATTAATGTGCCAAATTTATTAGTTTCAATGTCACACCACTAAAAACTTAAAACTAAACTCTTGAGATTATAGTGAAATTACTCAAAGAAAATTAGCAAGTAGTCTATTGATATAATCATTACATATAAGTCAATCCTTCATAAATAGGTCATAATAAGAGTTAGGTACAATTTTCGTTTACCTCTCTTATTATATCTTTATTCTTGAGTTTCAACAATTCTCTGATGAATAGTTAATTTATAATCTTATTATGAACGAGGCTCTACTGTTCAAACTTCGAATCATCACTCAAGAGAATTATTTTTCTAACTTCCATAAAGAAAGAATGGATTCCATATCTGTATAATATTATTCCCAATCATTTATTACATTATGTTTCTAAGATGCTAAGTTATGATCTGTGCTTAGACAAATCTTACCAAGAAAGCCAAAAAACATAATGTCATAAATAGGAGTCTAATAAATATTCAGGATTAAGACTGTCAAATATATGATCATCATAGTGATAAATTTGAATACTCTATTTGTAACGGATAATTATTAGATATTCATAATTTATATGGTCCAATCCTATATAATCCTATTATATAAAGTACCTCAAATCCAATGTCTCTACTTTAATATCCCGGATAAGACTGTTTCATTCTAAATGAGATTAGACCATACTTATAATATTTAATTAAAGATCCTAAACTTTAATTAATTATTACAAACTATTTAGATTATTATCTATAAATTTTATCCCTAAGCATATAACACTTATATGTTAAATTTATAGTCACATAAATAATCATGAAATTTTCTTAATGTTTATAAAAGTATTCACAATACATATAAGCAACGAAAATAATTATAAATGTCACTTTATTTATTTATTAACAATATATACAATGTCACAGCTTTTAGGACACCAAACCCAACAATCTCCTACTTGCCTAAAGCAGGTGAGACATGTCTCTAAGACCTAAGCCTTCCAAGTGTCCCTCGAAGCTCTTTACAGGTAACGTCTTGTTGAAAGGGTCGGCAAGGTTGTTTTTCGATGCTATCTTCACAACTTTCACATAACCTCAATGCACCATTTTTCTGATCAAATGATACTTTTGCTCTATATACTTTCCTCTTTTGTGGCTTATGGGTTATCTAGAATTTGCCACTGCACCACTGTTATCACAATACAGTGTGAGTGGTTTATCCATATCTGGAATGACTTCCAGATCACTTAAGAACTTACGGAGCCAAACAGTTTCTTTAGCTGCTTCACAAGTAGCCATATATTCAGCTTCCATAGTCAAATCAGCAATACATGATTGTTTAGTGCTTCTTCATACTATGGCTCCACCACCAAATGTAAACAATGATCCAGACGTAGATTTTACATGTGTCTTTGTCTGACTAAAACTCAAAATTAGTGTATCCAATGGGAATCAAATTCTCACCAGAATATAATAGCATATAGTTTCTCGTTCTCTTGAGATACTTGAGAATGAGTTTAACTGCCACCCAATGATCTAATCCTGGGTTGGATTGATACTGACTGACTATACCCACCACATAGCAAATGTCAGGTCTTGTACATAACATAGCATACATTAGACTTCTCACTGCAGATGTATAGGGTACCCGTCTCATGTTTTCTTCCTCTTAAGGTGTCTTAAGACACTGCTCTTTTGAAAGATAAACTCCATGACGTGCAGGTAAATTACCTTATTTGGAGTTTTGCATCGAAAATCTAATAAGCACCTTATCGAGATATGATGCCTAAAACAACACCAATAGTTTGTTATTGTGATCTCTTATGAGTTAGATTCCAAGAACATAACTTGCCTCCCCCAAATCTTTCATTTGGAATTGGTTGGCGAGCCATTTCTTTACATTAGATAATATGCCTACATCATTCCCATTGAGCAGAATATCATCTATATAAAGAACTAAGAAGGCCACCTTGTTATCTTTGATATACTTGTATATACAAGGCTCATCAATATTTTGATCGAAACCATAAGACTTAATCACCTCATCAAATCTTAAGTTCCAAGATCTTGAAGCTTGCTTGAGTCCATAGATGGACCTTTGCAACTTGCAAAATTTTTGCTCTTGATCTTTGACTATAAACCCTTTTGGTTGCACCATATAGATGCTTTCCTTAAGATAGCCATTCAAAAAGGCAGTCTTGACATCCATTTGTCATATCTTGTAATGAAGAATTGCAGTAATAGATAAAAGAATCCGAATAGATTTAAGCATAGCTACGGGTGAGAAAGTTTTTTTATAGTCAAATCCCTCCTTTTGGATATAACCCTTTGCCACAAGCCTAGCTTTAAAAGTTTCAACTTTCCCATCCACTCCTTTTTTCTTCTTGTAGATCCTTTTGCACCCTATGGGTTTTATCCCTTCAGGTAGATCTACAAGTTCCCAGACTGAATTGGAGTACATGGACTTCATTTCAAGGTTCATAGCCTCTAGCCATTTCTCCTTCTTAGAATCTTCTATTGCATCACGATATGTCAATGGATCATCCTCACAATTATCAGAGATAGCAACATGTGCCTTTCTCATTTTCCTATAGCGAGCACGTGGTCTCACAACCCTCCCACTACGTCGAGGTGGTATGACATTCTGATCTAGAGATGTGGTTTTCTCATTTTGTCATTCGATAATGGTTGTCGGTTGCAGTCTGATCTGATCAGAAAGTAACTCTTCAAGTACAACTTTGCTATGAAGTTTATAGTTTGTCATATAATCATTCTTGAGAAAAGTGTCATTTGTAGATACAAATACCTTCTTTTCTTGTAGACTATAAAATAAACCTCCCTTCATTCCCTTTGGGTATCCCACAAACAAGCATACTTCAGAACGCGATTCTAGCTCCTGGTCTTTCCTTTCAGCACATGTGCTAGACACCCCCATATATGGATATGTCGCATACTAGGTTTGCGACCATTCCATAACTCTAAAGGTATTTTTGCAATAGACTTAGATGGAATTATGTTTAAAAGATATACTACAGTTGGTAGTGCATATTCCCAAAATAAAGTGGGTAATAATGAGTAGTTGAGCATGGATCTCACCATATTAAGCAACGTCTGATTTCTTCTCTCTGCAACGCCATTTTGTTGTGGTGTTCTTGGTGTGGTGAGTTGTGATAGAATACCATGTTTTATCATATAGTCCTTGAATTCAGTATCAAGGTATTCCCCTCCTTGATCAGATCAAAGAGTCTTTATCGTCTTTCCTAATTGCTTTTCAGCTTCTGCTTGGAATTCTTTGAACTTTCCAAAAGTTTCATATTTCTTTTGCATTAGGTATATGTATCCATACCTCGAATAATCGTCAATAAATGTGATAAAATATTCATAACCACCACGTGTTTGTACATTCAATGGATCGTAGACTTCAGAATGTATTAGCTTAAGTGGTTCCTTGGCCCTTTTGTCTTTTATAAAGAAAGGCCTTTTAGTTATTTTGCCTTCAAGACAAGATTCACAAACTAGTAGAGAACTAACTTTTAGTTCTTTTAAAGGACCATCCTTTACTAGTCTGTTAATTCTGTCAAGGTTAACATGACCTAATCAAGGTGCCATAGGTATGTTTCATTATCAGAAGAAATCTTTTGCTTCTTGGGTTTTGGTTGTTCAACTGTGAACATTTTGGTATTGAGCAATAATTTTTCATTGGGCCTCAAGGTGTAAAGCTCATTTTCTAGATGTGTAGAACAAATATCCAAACCATTTCAAGAAATATTAACATAATTATTATTAAAAGAAACATTAAACATTTGTTCAAACAACCGGGAAACAGAAATCAATTTTCTATGAAAACTAGGAATGTAATAAACATTATCTAAAATTAAAAACTTATTTCTAAAATAAAGTTGAACAACCCCCACTACTCTTGCCGAAACAACCTCTCCCGTTCCCACTCTCATCGTTTGTTCCCCATCGGCAAGCTCCCTTGAAAAACTAAGAGTCTGTAAAGAAGAACAAACATGGGTAGTTGCCTCTGAATTAATTATCCATGGTGAAGTATAATCTTCAACTAAACAAGCTTCTACAACGAGTAAATCTGATTTACTATTATTGTTCTTTTCTTTGAGCTCTTGAAGATACTTCTTGCATTTTCTCTTCCAATGCCCAACTACGCTGCAGTGGAAACATTTTCCTTTAGGCTTCTTTTGCTTTGAGCTCTTTTTAGTTGTTGTTGCTTTTGTTCTTCTTAGGTTGCCCTCCATTCTTAGACTTACCACTTCCTTTAGTTCTCTTCCTCATCCTATTCTTTCGAACAAAAGAAGAGGGTTAAGCTTCTACAACATTTTGTCTCAGCTTCTTTAGTCTTTTCTTTCGAAATAGACTCAAAGTTTGTAGCTTATTAAGCAACTCAGTCATGTTATATTTTAGCTTGTTCATGAAATAGTTGCTTTTGAACTGAAGGAATGTAAGGGAGAGGGTTTCCAAAATCATCCCCACCTGTGTGGCTTCATCTATCACCGTCCCGTTCACCTCGGCCTTATGGAGATAGTTACTTATATTGAGAACATGTTGTTTGACTGAAATCCCTGCCTTCATTTTGGCATTCATTACCGCCTTCACGGCTTCATGGCGTGCCTTTTCAAAAGGTTTACCAAACATGTCTTGTAGAGACTGCATTATATCATAAGCAGTTTTCATGCTTTCATGCTTCATCCTAAGCACGTCAGACATGCCAGCCAAAAGGAAGCAGCAGGCCTTGTTATTTGCCTCGATCCAACGATCATATGCTTCCCGTACATTACGAAGGGCATTGGCAGTAGGTGGTGGAGCATATTCCTCCGTCAGGACAAACTTGTAATTCTCGCAAATTAGTACTATATTCATGTTACTCTTCCACTTGACAAAATTATCTGCGGTTAATTTTTCATTTGAGAGAATAACGATGATTGAATTAGACATTGTTGTTGTAATAAACAAATAAAATGACATAAATTAAATGGTTGCATAAGCATCATAAATATATGTTTTGGAATAATAAACATGATGCATGATGCATATAGAAAAACACATAAAATATTTTACTAATTCTACGATTATTCAATTTTAATAAATAAAGAGCCACCGTAAGGTAGGTCAAATTATTTATAAATTGAATTGAGACATTCTCAATTAATAAATATATTCAAAATATCTCATATTTTCTATATTTATTAATAACCGTTTAGTTTGGTCAAGACATAATTAACAATTAATTATATCCTTATGAGTGTGACTTACTATTTCAGATTTTAACAACTTAACTCAAAATTGCCACCGTAGGGTAGGTCAATTTTAAAATACATTGTAAAATCCTATCTCTTGGAAGCCAACCTTGTTATTAATTTAGATGGACACCCTCCGTAGGAAGGACGAAATCAAAGCGTTGTAAAACGCCACCTAAATCTCATGTTGTTGTGCCAATAGTGGAGACTGTAGGTTATATTGTCATATTGACTTCTCCCACTTATTATTTTAAAAGATGTGTTTTATCTTGTAAAACATCATATGTTTCATAATTCTAGTAAATAAAATAATTTTTAATTACTAGATTATAATGTATGTTAATAGAATCCCATCCTCTTTACACTTAAATAAATTACTAGATTTTCTAAAAATTTATATTTATTATGAAATGTCTAAGCTACCCAACATTAAACAATTTAAAATTAGATAACTTAGAATTAATGTAAATTTTACCAAGTCTTAATTATTAAACTAAATTCACATTATTTGGTTGATTAATAAATTAAGATTCAATAATACCAACCCAATTAATTTAATCTCATTAAATTAATTCTAACACATATTAAATTATTTTATAAACCACTTTACACACAATGAAATAATATGCAAGTGTATGCATGCCATGTTACAATAACTATAAGTGGGCACTTTCTTAGATAACATGTTATAATGCATGAACATGTTATCACAATCATCACATGAAAATAAAGCATTAAAATAAATAATAGATTTTTGACCGAGTCCTTTTATATAATTAAAATTACAACCTATAAAAAATGATAAAAGAAAAAAAAATTATAAGGATTTTCTTGTAATTACATAATTCCCTGCTCCATTCAAGTAGACTTCATTAGACTGTATTTTGCATTAAATACTACTGGGTTACCTTTAAAATATTGATAGGCCCAAGTTCTCAACTGGGCCAGATGACCTAATGGACTTCTTCTTCATCATTTTCTTCGCATGCAGCATCTTCTATTCCTTTCTGTGGATGTGCAATGGACGAGAAAAAGAAAAACTGCAGCCCTTTTTTTATGGTATTGATATAAAACCATGACTACTGAGTACGCTGTGTGTAGTGCACACTTCAGATGTGCAACTTTTTTCTTCTTCTTATAAATGCATGTCAGGCGTGCAACCAGCCTTTGTTGAAAGTCTTTTGCACATAAATGTGCATTAATGGTTGTTACTGTGCACGTGTAAGTGTCCCTTTATTTATTTATTTATTTATTATTTTTTTAAAAAAAGAAGCCCGTGTGCAGGTGTATATAATATTCATATGTGATCATTATGTTGTTTATTATGACATGACATCCACGTGTAAAAGATTGCACAGTACAACTCTTGGGAGCCCACGTACAGCAGGTGAAAGAAAGAAAAGAAAATATAGAGAAAAAATAATAATAAATTACAAAAAGCTTATTATTCCCTCTTATGAGTTTACACAAATTTTATCTACTCAAATTAAAAATAGAATTACTAATATAAAATGACCATATAATTAACGACCAAAAATTTATTCATAAAACAACTGTTCATCACATGAACAAAAATTACAAAGATATAAAGTGCCCAGAAACATGCATCAAAAAACATGATATTATCAAAATAAAATCATGTTAATGAAAATTATATAAGCTATAACCTGCTCTGATGCCATTTGTTGAAATAAAATATGAAAAGCAGTGGAAGAGATGGATCGTTGACAAACAAAAAGTTTCCTAAAACTTTATTCATCGAAAATAGCTATATAATTTTAATTAATAATAGAAAGCATTGAGAATTTTTACCAACCTTTTAAAAACCAATCAAGGTATCCTAGGTTTGCTCTTTGACACCACGATCTTCCAAGCCAAGCCTCCACACAAATGGAAAGATAAGTGAACGTCAAACAGTAAGAATGAATTAACCTCACACTTTACTGAATCTGCTATGTACTCAACACATGAGATAGCAGACTTTTTTTTTTCAGAGAAAAACTCTAAGTTTTTTTCCTCTGAGTATTCTGTAAAAATTATGTGAATGATAGATCTATCGAGATAACTGTTATTTCTATCTTTTTATATCTGAGTAATTAGTTATTTTTCAATTAATTTCAAATTTAAAATAACCGCTATATCAGATATATAGAGAAGAGATATACTCGACATTCCATTCCTTATCCTTTTTTTATTTTAAAAAAATGAATAACGTTTTGTGATTCTTTTAATATATATATATACACACACACTCACACATTTACGTTATATAAACGTAATCATCTTCTTTTTTTTTTTTTTTTCTGTTTTTTAACTTTTAACAAATTAGGTTTTCAATACATAATATATATATATATATATAAGTTTATATTTTTATAAACAAAACATAAACTATATTTACGTAATATATATATATATATTAATATAAAATAAAATCTCATATAAATATATATTAAAATTCAAAAAATAAATATCATTTATTTAAGAATAGATTTTAAAAATAATCAATTAATTTATTAACTAATGCTTAGTTAAATGTGACAACATTTATTATATTATATTATGTGTCATAGAAAACATTTTTCTGTATCATATTTATATCTCAAGTGTGAAATAATTAATTTAGAATTCAATAATTCTAAATTAAATATGTATAATTCATTATGTGCATTGAATTCAATATAGTGTTTTAGAGGTGGCATTGGGGACCTATGAACCTATAATCCAAGCTCTAATAAATTTGACAATTAATCAAACTCTTTAATTAATGTACCAAATTTAATAGTTTCAGTGTTACTCCACTAAAAACCTGAAACTGGACTCTTGAGATTATAGTGAAATTACTCAAAGAAAATTAGCGAATAGTTCATTGATATAATCATTACATATAAGTCAATCCTTCATAAATAGTTCATAATAAGAGCTAGGTTTAATTTTCATTTACCTCTCTTATTATATCTTTATTCTTGAGTTCCAACAAATCTCTAATAAACAGTTAATTCGCAATCTTATTATGAATAAGCGTTATACTGTTCAAACCTCGAATCATCACTCCAGAGAACTATTTTTTTAACTTCTATAAGGAAGGAATGGATTCCATATCTATATAATATTATTTCCAATTATTTATTACATTATGTTTCTAAAATACTAAGTTTTGATTTGTGCTTAGACAAATCTTACCAAGCAAGCCAAAAAACATAATGTCATAAACATGAGTCTAATAAATACTCAAGATTAAGACTGTCAAATATATGATCATCATAGTGATAAATTTAAATATTCTATTTGTAACGGATGATTATTAGAGATTTATAATCTATCTATTCCAGTCCTATATAATCTCATTATATAAAGTACCTTTAACCCAATGTCTCTACATTAATAGCCTAGATAAAACTATTTCATTCTAAATGAGATTAGACCTTACTTGTAATGTTTAATTAAAGATCTCAAACTTTAATTAATTATTACAGACTATTTAGATTATTAGTTATAAATTTTATCCCTAAACATATAACACTTATATGTTAAATTTATAGTCACATAAATAATCATGTAATTTTTTCGATGTTTATAAAAGTATTCATAATACATATAAGCAATCAAAATAATTATAAATATCACTTTATTTATTTATTAACAATATGTACAATGTCACAGTTTTTAGGACACCAAACCCAACAGTTGTTAGTCAATTATTAATGAGTAATGTCTTGCACTGGGCATCGTTGTGCGGACATCGATATTTTGTCTAATTGCTTTTGTAATCCACATTTTGCACTAGATTTAATTTTGAGATAAAATGATCGAAAGGTAAAATAAAACTTTGAGATAGAATGGGTTGTGGTCCCTTGTAGTGGAGAAGAAAATATTATTACTCAATACCCACAACCAATCACTTGATATCTTTTGAAAACCAGTTTGACATTTATATGTATATGGAGAGATTAATGAAAACGCACAATGATTTGGATATGAATGTCATTTTCTTAGACACAATATTTGTGAGTTAAATAACTATTTTAAGTCAACTGCACAAAAACCGCACAAATATATGTATAATTTTATAAATTTATGTGTAAAATAATTAATTTTAGTTTGATTGGTCAATAGGTTTAAAATTTGGAGTAAAAATGGAGGAAAAGCGGTCGTATAAAGTACAAAATTCAAAGCCAAAACCCTTACTTTTCTGCTTCTCGGTGGTAGCCTTTATTAGTATTCTTCATACATGTCAGCAACGGACTCAGCCAGCTCCGCCCGCGTCAGTGCCCGTGTTAGTGGGACCCAGCAGGATCCTACATAGCCACTTTGTGCACGAGGCACCCATTCCACACACCATCCAGCCCAGCCCCCGCGTTCCAGCCACTTGCCCATGCAAGCGCGTCCCCATCGGTCCCAGCACGTGCAGCAGCTTGCCAACGTGGGACCCACCGTTGATGTTGACAGGTAATTAATTAAGAAATTACACACCGGTATAGTTAATAATTACCTTTACACGAACAGCAACTACCCAGATTCATCTTAACGGCCGCAATACGACTAAGTTTTGATTCTCCTAAAAAGAGGCGATGTACCGTAGACATGTCGCGTGTGTTTATATATGTATAATATTTAGGGCAGTATTATACATCTTATTAGGCTATGGCCCAGTCTTTTTAATAAGGTGGGTCTTATTTGATGGATCTTACAATGGGATCTATTGGATAGAGCCCACCCTATTGAGAGGACCGGGCCACAACCTGGTGGAAAAAAAAATGTTTTCCTAATATTTATACTCACCCAAAGTTTGACAGATTCCCATTTCCTTTTTCTTTTTTCTTTTTTCTTTTTTCTTTTTTTTTAAGAAAAATACGAAAATGGAGATGGGAGCATTTTTTTTCTCGGTCAAGCAAAAGAAGTTCCGCCATTTTTTTTTTAAGTTTTTGTGACTTCCGTCATATTTGAAAGAAGAATATTATATTTTTTTTGGCATCGGCATTAAAAAGAATAACTTTTTTTAAAAATAAGTTTCTCATATTTGAAATGAGAGAGATAATTAAATAAGGTTGATAAAATTAAATTGCACAATTGTTAATTATTCATTGGACGGTTGTCCATATGATCTCTGTGATATGCTACACCTTGTGTCTTGAATGATCTCTCCAATTCCCAACCAAATAATTATAAGAGCATTTGTTATTGTTTTTAAAATAGGTGAAAATGTTTTTGTTTTGAAAGATAATTTTTTTTTTGTAAATTATGCTGAGAGTGTTTTTAAAATTTTTGCTTTAAAAAGCGTACAAAAATATTTTTAAAAATTCTGAGAACAAAAACAAATAAGGCCTATGTTTCTAAAAAGAGAAAGAAACTAAGTAAACTAGGGAAACATGTGTTAGCCACGATAGTGGCAGTTTGATATATTGAAATCTTTGAAAAAAAAATAAACAAAAAAGGAAAAGAAAAATGATGATTGTTTTTATACAAGGGGAAAGAGAATGCCACCTATTTTGAGTAAGGTTAAACATGACTTGAACCCTAAACTTAAAATTAAGGTGAAGGGACTTATAACCAACTAAACTGTCCTCACTTATCAAAATCGTGATGTTTTATGTATATATTTTTCTTTTATTTTGCATGACTTCAATTTTGACATAAATCCATAAATGGCCTCTGAATTCTTCTCTCTATGGAAATATCCATGTAGTTAATTTGTTTAGTAAATAGTCGCTAAACTAAAAAAATCTCATAAATGATCATTCTATTAAATTTTAGATGCAAACTATTGACTTTCTCAAGGTCTCTGAACTATGTACTCTTGTTTGAAATAATCCTATATTAAAAGTTGTACTAAATTTAGTCCTTATGAATTTTTTAGTTTGAATCGTCCACAACGTAAAGCTCTCAGCAACTATAATGTAATGCAAAAAACATCTACAATGTAAAATTCTTAGTACCTTAAGTGTTTTGAAACCAAAAGTAATTCAAACTATTAGTTTAAACTCTTTTCCCAAACATCTATTTAGTTTCTTTGTTAAATAAATAGATATAAAACTTTAAACATAGAACGTTGTACCAAATGTAGTCCTTGAACTAAGAAGATATGCCAAAATTAGTTTCTCTGCTACGCATAATTAACTGTTTTTTAATCTATTTATTCATACCTGTAACTTAAATCATTTTTTTGAGTGATTATATTTGCCCACCACTGGTAATATTCATCCCCAAATTATTATTATAATAATAACTTTAACAATTTATATTTTTTAGATATCTTTTGTACTACATCAATTTAAATTATTTTACGCTCCTAATCTGCCAAACTCTTTTTCTAGCGCTGCCCAGCCAACCCGGTCTTCATCTCGAGTTTTTATGGCTTCCTTCTTTGTTCCCTGGATCGACCAAAAAGTCATAATCTATCACAACGAGAAAGCCGTGGAGAAACTTTTTTGTTCTTTTGTCTCAAACTTCGCGAAGAACTCAATTTTATCTCGCCCTAGTGGTACACTCCATTCGTTCGTACAACCTAAAAAAATCAATAACTTGTTTGATATTAGTTGGTTTTAATCAACTTTTCAGTTACAAATAATATAAAGCTCTCATGTATTATAACAAAAAATAAAGTTGTCACAATATAAAGCTCTTACATGATACAGTATTTACAGTTCTAACCAATGATTGTAACTATTATAATAAATACCCTACAAATTTTTGTAAAAAGTCACAATTACATTTAATTGAAAACAAAACTTTTTTTAAACAATAAAAAAGTTGAAACGCATTACATTCCAAATTCAACATATAAGACAATACTCTTATATATCTTACCTATTCGTTGAAATCTGTCAAAATTAAAACTATATCTTACCTATTCGTTGAAATCTGTCAAAATTAAAACTAGGGGGAAAAAATTCCATAAAAACAGAGCAAAAGCAATTATTTTATATCATGGCTTTATGTAAGTAAGAAAAAAAAATAAAAAAAATGCATTGTTTACGTGGTGTTATTTATAAATTTAATAGGTGTGAATAGAAATACTTTTTTTTTTAAAAGTTTAGAGACTTTCGTTTGGGAAGCAATTTGATCTTTTTTTATGGTTTGAATTCCTTCTTTGTTTGAATTTTGTGAAAGAAAATACTATATCAAAAGTGGTTGAAAGTTAAAACCATAAGAAATGATTCAAACTGTTGTTGTTAAATAGACGCTAACATTTAGTATAACTTCCAGTATTTAATGTTTTCTATCTATTTATATAACATACAAACTAATTTCAACATTTTTTTAGTTTAAAGACTAAATTTAATACAACATTCAACGTAACGGTTTTTTTTTTTTTTTTTTATGTAGAGAGGAGATAGTTTAAGAACCTTTTACGAGGTATAGACGATTTTGATTCTAAATTTAATGGAAGGACTATTCGTGAAACATTTTTTGAATTCATATTATATTTATAGATAAAATTGATTATAAGGATTTATTTTTTTAAAAAAGAAAAATTCATGAACTATTCATGAATTTATGTCTAAAAGTTTTCCATTCATATTTTGCTCAAAAGGGTTTAAATTCACAACTTGAGAAGTGCATAAGAAAATATCCATGAAACTATAATTCACACCACAATTTATCTACTCATAAATGTCATTATACCAAATAATCTTAAGTTCATTATTTTCCGTCTTTTCACAGATTTTTTTCCTCAACATAACAAGTTTGAAAGAAAAAGACTGCAAGGGCAGTAACGTCAACCCCGTAAGGTTAATTTAAAAAGAAATTCTGGGAATAACAAAGCACAAACTTCCAGGGCATTTTTCGTTCAAGATCAAATTGAAAAAAAAAAAAAAAAATCTCCTCAGTTACAGTCGTTGTAATAATTTACTCCTGATATTCAAAAGGTAATATTTCACCTTGGATCTAAATATTAACAAAAATCCGTTTTGTTAGACTTTTCAAAAGAAATAGCAAGCATCACACAAAAAATAAGGATTATTGAATAATTTAGTGTATCGTTGCTCTATTAGCTCCTTCATGCATAGGCATACAAAAGTAAAAGGAGATATTATTATTTTCTAAAATTTTAAAATCTTTTAGTTTATTTTTCTCAACGATCAGAATTTTAAGTTATATAAATTTTTAAATTTAAATTAGTTTCAAACATAATAGAATTAGTACAATACTCTTTATGTGATGTATCACACGTTAATTCGTTAAAGATCCTAAAAAAAAAAGAGTTCTTTATTAATATCTCACGGATCACAAAGGACAAAAATTACGTTCTGAATACAGATGGACACATTGTTACGAAAGCTATATAGAATTTTTGTTACAAATCTCTAGTTTAAACTTCCGAAATGAATAAAGCATCAAAACAGTCTGGCTTGGGACTTGCCACCAGAGGGAAGAATTTGGAGAAAGGACCCAAAAAAAAATTTAAATTGAGGAAATAACCTTTTTTTTTTAAACCAAAAAATATGTTTTTTTATGCAGGTAAACTGTCTTAATTTTTTTTAAAAAAAAAAGAAAAATGACTGTAGCAAGACAAATAACCTCAACAGGATAAAAAAAAAAGAAACCGTTTTGATGTCTAAAAAGCTTTTTTTATATTAAAAATTGACAAAAAAAAGTCATTGGCTAAAAAATGTTTTCCTAAAAAGACATTTTTACAAATTTTTTAGTCAATGAAGAAATAGTAAGCCACATGGAGTGATACCGGTACGCGTTGACTTTGCATGTGGGGAGGAAAGAAGTTGATTTAAAAGGCGAGGAAGGAAAACTAAAATTAGGCTAAAACTGGCTCCTATAATGCCAACTTGTGAGGTTCATAGTTTGCCCTTTCTCGTTTTATGTAATATTTTTAGGAGCTTTAAAAATATTAACTTCATTAACAAATACCAGCGACAGCTTAAGAAAATAACAATGAAATAATAATAATAAGCAATGATGAGAAGCAGAAAAATTACGCGGCGCTATCATCTAATTAGAAGATAAGAAGGAAGCAAAAAAAAAAAAAAAAAAAAACAACAACTCTCTCTCTCTTCCTTTGAAACTCATTCTGTTCTTTTGATTTTTGGTTAAATGAGAAAAATAAAGAACATGTCTGCAACGTATGGGTGACGATTACAACGTGGCCGAAAGATTGTTGTAAAAGATAGGATTGGCAAGGCCTCCAACTTCTGGGTGAGGTCCCCCTAGGCCCAAAAAGGATCGAAGAAGAGTGACTTGGCCCACTTTGTTGTCAAAACAACTAAAATAAAGCTCCAAAAGAAATCAAACGCGCAATGACAGCATAAAGGACATGCACGTAACTGAAGAATGGCGGGAGGAGTAACCAAACAATTGACGGAAAAGTGTCTTGGGAGAGAACACATGATCTGGAGATCAGTCGGACGAGTCATGATGGGCTCTGAGGATGACCTTGATCAGACTCTAGAGGCAAACTTGGGTCACCTCTAGAGTTGAGTTTTAGGCGTATCCTGGAAAAGCGAATGACGTTGAAGTCTTTTTGGGATCCCCCAATGCATTCTGAAGATGAACTCAGGCTGTCCCTAGAGGTAGTTTCGAGTTTTGCTGAGAAAAAGTTTAGTCTGTCATGGTCGTTAGAAGCATTGGTTAGAACTATAAATACTATAGCATGTAAGAGCTTTACACTGTTGCATTTTTTATTTTTATTTTTTAATGTATCATGTGAGAGTTTTATATTGTTTTTAACTGAAAAGTTGGTTAAAACTAACTTTGTCAAACAGGTAATAAATCTTCAAGGTTATTCAACAATGGAAATGGTGATGGATGATGGTGAAAGTCCGGTGGTGTCGTAAGGGGCTTCTAAGGTTGGGAAAGCTTCTATAGTGCTCTCCAAGAATTTCCTTGAGTGCACTTCAAAGATCACCAAGTCCGAAGGGAGCTGATAATCTCAATGGAGAAGATAAAATAGAAAATGAGATAGATGATTTCAACGGAATGGGCTAATGAATGTTGTTCAAATCTTTTTCAATGGTTAGAAATGAAAGTTTATTTGTTGGAGAACATGAGCTGTTTTCACTTTCAGCGGTTGCTTCAAAGGACGTGCCAGTATGTTCTGAAGAATTGCAGCAATACTCCGTTCACTCTGGAGCATGGAGTTTCAATCACTTTCATATAACTTCAGTAATCCGAAAATGGTATGAAATGTAGACCGTATTTCCAGCTCATTTGTAGCCTTCCCAAAGTTTGAGGTGCTCTAGGAAAAGTTTGACTAAATTTAGTGCTACAAATATTCCTTCTCCGAAGGGCTGGTGGTCATCAGACTTGCCTGCGACAAGTAGTCCTTCCATTTTTGGCTAAATATTTGAATCAATGATTTGATTTGGGTTAGTGTAATTTGAATTAGTATTTAAGTTAGTGATTTGAATTGTTATCTAAATTGGCGTTTGGGTGTGCATTTAAGTTTTAATCTAGGTATAAAATAAAATTAGAATTTATGTTTGGAGAGATAGTGAAAATAGTTTTTGATTTATTAACAAATCTAATAAAATCTTAAAGTTAATGGTCCTAAAAAATATGTAATATGAATATTAATTTATTCATCTCTTCACTAGAAACATAATGAAAAAAGAATTATCTCAATTAGATATCAAATGAAGAAGTTATGATTTTTTTCTCAAATTTAGGAAAGAGAATTTCAGTCTTTACTGTAGCAGAGATATCTGAGTATCAAAAGTTTAGGGGAGCAGAATCCAAAAACTTAGATTTTTAATACTCAAAGGATTTAGATTTTGAGAGAAACAAACACATATTCAATTGATTCTTTATACTCGAATCTAAATTTGAGTCTATTGAGCATCAAGAGTACTTAAAACAAACAACCTAAATCTAACACAAGGTGCAGGGCTTGTTCGGAGGTGGACTAGGACATCTCCGGAGACGGGTCAGAGAACCTCCAAAGAGAGTATGACTTGGAATTTTTAACCCATTTTAACCCATTTAATGGGTTTTTTTTTTTGTTTTTGTTTTTTTGTCTTGTTTTGTGAAAGGGAAGGCTTTAGAACTTGGGTTTTGGGCTACCACTGGTAAAAGGAAAGGTTGTTAGTAGACGTGGCAATAATCGTGTTTGTGCCGTGTTCGTGTCGGTACATTTACAGCACGACACGTTTAGTCCGAACACAAACACGACACGATTAATAAATGTGCCAGCAATGCAAACACAAACACGACACGCCTATGGCACGCGTAACACGGCAGAAACGATTAACACGATTATTAAACATGCCGTGATGAGTTAACACGATAACAACACGCATATGACACGTTTATGACTCAATTAACTAAAAATTAAAAAATTTAACAAAATTTTTTTTAAAAAATCCAATAAAGAAAATTAACAAAAACATAATATCTAATTAATACTAACATACTATAAATATTTCAAATATTTTTATTTTTAAATTTAAATGTGTTATAAATGGATGGGTCGTGTCGTGCCGTGTTAATACGTTTACGGCCCGTTTAATTAAACGTGTTAAGGTGTGTTAGCACGAATCTAACCCGTTTATTTTCGTGTTATTCGTGCCAACCCATTTATGGCACAATTAATAAGCATGTGGTTCAAACCCATTTATCTCGTGTCGTTTTCGTATCGTGTCATCGTGTCGTGTCTAAAATTGTCGGCCTTAGTTGTTAGGCTGATATCTCCATCACCCACTCATCTTTAACCAAATTACTATAAAACCCCCCCAAAGTGGGATTTAAAATTGAATTGGTTTGAAGATAAATGGACTTACTTGATCATACATGGTCCAAAAACCCACCCACGAATTCCCCGAGCGTGGTTTGGATACGTAAAACCATAAACAATCATAAAAAGAGATTTTTATTGGAGAATTTCATTTTGGTATTGTAATTCTCGACGTTATAGATTGTTAACTTAGTGTTCTGGTAACCTCATTAGAGTAGGTAAGTTTAGACAAAAAATATATATATATATATATATATATTATATTTACATACCTTAAAGCCATTTATAGGCCAATTTTTTTTTCTTTTTAAGTGTACAAGCATAATTAAATTTAATAGGAAGGAAAGTGGTAGGGAGGAAGGACGAAGAGAGAGAGAGATAGGAAAATACAATACTTTATTTTTCATAACATTATCAAAAAAAAAAAATTATAAGACATGCTTTATAAGCATCAATCCTATCACATAAAACCTATTAAGGTTAAGGTTTCTCGGCTCTCTCATAGGAGTTGTCTAGTTATCCTACTTACCATGTGTTCAAGAAAGACTATGTGAGCGGTGTTTATTAATCTTAGTTGGATTAATTTTGTACCAATCATAATTCATAAACTAATACTTGAGTGGATCGTTATTATTATTATTTTTTTAGCTAGGACTACTTACCATGTCTATGGGGCCATGCCTAAATGATGAACAGTCCACTAAAAAATCAATGTAGTAGCATCAATTGAACTTATGCAATTTAAGACTCCTTCTTAGTGATTGATGCCAATATTGTTGTACTTCTTGATGGCCTTATTCAACGAGCATTACTCGTCTTGTTCTCTGCTTCACGGAACTCTTGTCTACAGCAAAATATTTTCTCTAGAAAATTACAAATTCTTCTCTTGAAGAATAAAGTACCTTCTCCTGAAGATTGATGGACGAATTCTCACTGCCTTAGTGATAGCTTGCCCTTTGGAAACTTTGTGGAAAAGTCGAAGACCTATCCTCCTTTTATAGGCAGTGAAAGTTTATTCAAAATTCAAAAATGTTGATCTTATGTGTTACAACAAAATCTTTAATAGTTTTTAATTTCAACTTGACGTTACCTTTAAGACACATTTTGGATTCTAGAACACATAGAATCTATCTCTTGATCAAATTTACCTTGTTTAAACTTCTTCAAATACGGTCAAGCTCCAACTTCTTTAGATAGATGATAAGTCTCACTTTTATTCAAATTTCTAATGCTCCTTAAATTCAGGCTTGCTCCTCAAGATAAGATTAATTTTGAATCTGATTTAAATTTGATTTTAACTTTGAAAATCTTCTGAAAACGTGGGCAAATCTTCTGGAATGATTTTGGAATCTTCTTTTGAATTTTCTTTGACATTTTTCTTCAATATTTTTTTTTTACAAAAAATCATGTTTGCTTTTTCTTTGGATAATTATAAGCCAATTATATGAATTCAAAAAACCTAACAATCTCCTCCTTTGGCATATTTGACAAAACTCAAAACAAAAGTCCAAAAAAAACTATACTCCCTCCTTTTGTTAAAAATATCAAAGTTAATGTTTATCTTGCTCCCCTTATACTATTCATGATATTCTCCTATACTATTCCTGAAAACACAATCATGCAACTGCAAAAGAAAAGAATATTCTCTTTTCTCCTCTTTTTTGACAAAGCAGTCAAAAAGCATTAATCCAACAAAACAATTCATAAAGAAGCATCGATATTGAAAAATAAAGATCCTTTAAACCAATAAAATAGCAAGCATGACACTGATTCAAGTCAATGCTCCCTCTGAATTAAAACATCCTTTTCAAACGTATTTTCAAACCAAATTTTTCTTAACAGATTCAAGAGCTATTCACAAATAAAATTTTTGAAGTCATGTAATTCAACCAGCTTCTTGGTAATGACATGACAATGCTATTGTGTGTGTGTGTCAGTGTGACTACGTGCATGAAAAAAAATAAAAAAGATCTAAAATGCAAAAAATAAATATGATGCACCTAAACACCAATAATAAAAATCTTTTTGTTGAGAAGTAGTATTCATTTTTCGTCTTATCAGCATGAATTATCTTCAAATTTTCATAGCTTGAACATAAATCAAATCTAGAATAAGCAAAAACATAGCAGTATTGTCTAAGTGTGTGTGTGAGAAAACATACCATACTTGAAAAGAGCTTTTTGAATTTTACAATCTGTCATCTCAAAATTTTTGAAAAACCTATTCCAACTATCCCAATAATCTAAAAGCACACTTATACAAATATATATTTCATTTATTATACTATTATTGAATTTAACTTTATTGTATTTAGGGGGCTTTTATTTTATGGTAGATCGTCCTTTACATATTGGGGATATATAAGCCTAGATTACTCATAGACAACTATTTTCCTTTTTTTTTTCTCATTTTTTCTTTTATAATTTATTTATAATATATGTTATATTTGCATAAAAGAACCCTAAAAAACATTGCAGCATAATTCAAAAAGATCAGGACTAGAATTGCATTATTCTTAAATATCTATTTATAATATAATAGTTTTGATGCATGTATATTAATTAATTAAAATTCTATAATAATCAAGATTGGTTTATGCACAAAAATAGTCTTTTCAAATAATGCATATTTAGTTAACTATTTTTCATGCTAAATTCTAAAATTTTCTCTATGTTTAAAATAAATAAACATGAACCTAACATGTGCCTAATGTAATATACATGTGTTAAATTCAAAGAAACTAAGATGCAAATCAAACAAGGAAAATCCCTATTGTTTTCCTAGTTGATTTGAATCTAGGAGTATCAAATGCCTTAGAAAATATGTTTGTCAATTGTTTTTCTAACATATACCTAATGCAATATGCATGCGTTAAAATTGAAAGAAACTAAGTTGCAAATCGAACAAGGAAAATTCCTAAAGCTTTCCTATGTGATTCGAACCTAAGAGCATTAAATGCCTTGGTAAATATGTTTGCTAATCACTTTTCAGTCTTTAATCTCATGCTAAAATCTTTGAAAGCATATATGTCTTAGGTTTCTCTTTTACACACAAATCACACTTTTTAATCCAAATTTTCCTAATAATTTTTTAAAATCAATTTTAGGTTTAAGAGTCCTTTTTAGTTTAGGGGAAATCAAAGAATTATTTATCATGTCGGTTTTCAATAATTTCAAGACTTTAAAGCATTTAGGTCGAATATGATCTTTAATGTTATAAAAGTGACAAGTATGGACAAACCTCTTAGACTTACCTAATGAAAAAGATGCAAATTTATTTTTAATCTTAGCTGGAGGTGAAGAAGCTTTTATAAACACCATTTTTTAAGTTGATGATTCTCCACCATTATAGCCATGTCCTTGATGATTACCATGGATTTTCCCATAGTCAAGACGTGATCAAGTCAAGCAGTGCTGGTATTCAGCTTCTTCAAGGTCTTCAAGATATGTTGTAGTTCAGACATTGTTTCGAATAGCTTTCTTTCCTTATCAGCAACAAGGAACTCAAAATTGATGGCGGCTTTTTTCAATTCATCTCTTTCTTTTGTGAGCTCAACCACTAAATCTTCCAATGTCCTATTTAATTTACACACCTTCAGCTACTTGATCTACTTCATACTGATATGACCATCATCATTTCATTCTCAGACTTAGTATCTGAATCTACTTGTGTAGAATTATTATTGTAGTTTGTTGTAGTTTTTGTTACAACAGATTCTTCAACTGATGCAGTGATTGTTTTGAACGCCACATAATTACTCACATGCTCTTCTTTCTCTCGATTCCTTTCAAATTCTCCATCATTCCATGTGGAAGTCATAGCCTTGGATTTCTTGTTGAGCATGTTAGCACATTTAGATTGTATATGGCCAAAACCCTTGTATTCCTGACATTGGATTTCTTTGCCTTTTTTCATGCCATCAAATTACTTAGAGGAGACATTATTTTTTGAAAATTTTTAGCCTTTGAGTAATTTGTGAATGTTTTCTTCTTATTCAAATTATTCAAAATTTTATTGAAATTTTTCATCAACGAAGCAAGAAATTTCGACCAATGTTCCTCATTTTTAGACATCTCTCTCTCTCATGAGAACAATGCACTTTGACTTGTAGGGCTATGCTCTTCTCTTTCTTCTTTTGCTTCAGTTTCATTTCAAAAGTTTACAGCAAACCTATTAATTCATCAAGTTTCATAGAGTCAATTTCCTTGGCATCTTCAAATGCTAGAACCTTGTAAGCAAATCGCTTAGGAAATGATCTTAGGGCTTTCCTTGCAAGTTTGGAATTAGAATATTTTTCACCAAGAGCAAATGCCTCATTAGCAATAGGTAACACCCTCTTACAAGATGTTAACTTATCCGTTACTTAATGATATTTAATACACTCTATAATAATTAGCTTGATAAATAAAGCGCGGTGAAATAGAAGCTGACAAAACTTTAATAATATTTTTCTAGGGAAAATCATCATTGGAATAGTACTGACCATGTGGTGTTACTTTTATTAAATAAATTTCAATTTTAGGTTCTCAAATTTCATAATAAACAAAACATTATAGTCTAAAAACCAGAACATACAGACCTCATGATAGCAGAAAGTAAAAATGGCCTTAATCATTAGGAAATTCTTTTCACGGATAATTTGTTTTGAGGTTCTGCCGCCACCAACGTCTCATATCCATGCCATCATTTTCCATGCTTACATACTTCTTTTACCTTTATCTACGATATGAGAAAATAAACTAATAAACAAACGCTTAATAAGTGACATCTTAAATCTCATAGATTATGCATTAACTATGTTCTAAATCATTCGTACTTAATCATGAGAAAACATTTCTCATAACTTATTCTCTAATTTTAACATCTTAGGGTCCTTGGCGTTGCATCCATGTGCGTAACTTCGATAGAATCGAGGGTAGCTAGCCACCGAATCCTACTGAAGCAACATAGCTTAACGGGCAACCTTTATCTCAATACCATCCTTTGGGGCCCGGTACTATTAATGGGCAACTTTTGTCCCAATACATGCCTCTTTATAATTCCTTTAAACATTTCTTATATGTTCATAACTTTCAATAGAATTCTTTTTGGTAAAAGACATAAAACATCGTCATTTAATATGTAATTTGTCGTTGGCTCAACCATACATAGCATCAAAACATACACGTATATGTGTAAATATATATTATTATCAAGCTCCTCATATTGCATGCGAGAAATGCACTTATACTTTTAAGCAACTTACACAACTTCTTAGCGTGAGGTGACATGACAATAGGGACCCTTGGTGTACTTGCCTTCAAGACGATTCATGCCAAAAAAACTATATTCTTAGTTAGAAACATCATAATAATGTCTTATACAATCACAACATCAATATTAATGCCAATAGGAAAAATTGTTGCAATAAAATTCACAACAAAAGTGTTTTATAAAAACTGACAACTTGACCTCTATCCATTGAAAAGTTCATATAACATTGTACAGATGTTCAAATGATATAAACTTAGTAGCATTAGAAACTAGACATCCGTAGCTTTCTAGCAGTATATGATATGCCTAATTCCAACGTTGTTGATGTATTCAAACATGTATTTGAATGCTAATTAGGGTTTCATAAAAAAAATAATAACAGCTTGACCTTTGTCCATATAAGAAATCATATAAAATTGTACAGATATCTAAGTGACACAGACTCAGTAGTGTTGGAAAAGTAGCTTTGGAAAGTAGATGTTACAATTAGTTTTCAAACGCGTTTTTGAATGTTACAATGATGTTAGAATTAGGACTACTAATCCGTATTTGAAATAATTAGTGGTGCTAGACATTTTTAGCACTACTAAACCAAATTTGGCAATTCTCAAAACCAAACAAAATTCTAGAAATAACATCTAACAAGCATTAAAATATCATAACACAGCCTTATACATATTTCTAAATCTTCAAAACTAAAAGATATCCATCGCAGCATATTATCAAAAAATAATCATCAAAAAGGCCAATATATACATGCATTCATAAACATAAACACACACTAATGAAAGTCATCATCTCAAATACTATCATAACAAAATATATATATATATATATATTTTTTGTTATGATAGTATTTGAGATGATGACTTTCATTAGTGTGTGTTTATGTTTATGAATGCATGTATATATTGGCTATATATATATATATATATATATTCACCATATCTTGGAATGCTATAGACTTACTTCCCTATGTCATATTAGTTAGCTAGGATGATGCTTTGAGCATGAAAAATCTTAGCACAGATAAGAGAGAGAGAGAGACAGAGAGAAAGAGAGAAAAAGTTGTGAACGTGAGAGGGCTTTGAGAGGTAAGGTAATATATGGGAGTTGTGAATGTGAAGCAATCAAGACAATCAGAAAAGATTTGGATTTTTTATTATACAAATCAATCAAGAGAATAAAAGCATGAAATCAATGTGATTTGGAGGAGGTTTCTAGCTATTAACAGGCATAAGTTTAGGTCAAAACATGTGAGAAAGATAAGAAAAGTTGACAAAATTTTAGTAATCAGCATTCCTTGGTCATCTAGTACGTTACTGCCCAGCATCTGGATAGTGTACGGATCATAACTTCTCATTCTGATGTTGGATTTGCACCAAATGTGTAGGCATTGGAAAGTTTGTGGAAAGTTATATAATTTTGAGTGAAAAGAAAGAATTAATTTAAGAAGTTTAGAGGTCCAAAATCAGGTTGGAATTTAGCATCTTGGAAACTACACGTGGACTTGTTCATGGCAACATTTGTTCAACACCTACCCTTTTATCTTTGCCAAGAAAGAATTATTTGGCATGAACTTATCTTTGCATCATGAGTCCCTATCCCTTTTATCGTCATTTGTTTAATCACTAAAAAAAATTACCAGTGACACAATAATTTCCTTATAAATAATTAAAATTTTGTCAACCTAACAAAATTCTATAAGGTCAATAGGGCGGACGTTACATAATATCACATAATTTAGCATTAAAATCTGTAATACGTGCATCAGCATTCATTCTTAAATTCTTAAGCCTAGTAACTAGCATTTATAGTTTGGAAACGTTAACTACAACGGCTCCCTTATGTAAGGTTCAAAGAATATTCTATGTTTCTTCGACTAATACACATGTGGAGATGAGTTTGAATTGATTCATGTCAACTGCATTAAATATGGCATTAACGGTTTTAGGTTGAAATTGACAAGCTTGTCTTCATCATTAGACCATGATTCCTCAGGTTTGGGAATGGTTTCACCATCATCAGTAGTTATAGGATGCTTCAAGCCAGAAAGGATTGAACATCATGTTCTCTCGACGATTGCATTGATTAAAGCCTTCATGCGGGCCTTTCAGTATGAATAATTTGAATCATTCATAAGTATTGGCTTTGTGATTGAACCTCCATCTCTTGATAAATCTTTACCTACAAAACACAAATCTAGTCCCAAAAATCTCACCAAACAAAGGTTAGTGAACTGCTTTAATACTGATTAAAAAATCAATTTTTAGGAAATTATCAGATTTTTAATTAAAGTCTAATCAATTAAAAATCACCTATGCATAAAATAAATAGAGAACATGTAACATCCGTGAATTTTAAAGTGGAATTAATAACGTTAAGTTTAATTATTAAGTGTGCCAAGTGTGATCTTGATGTTAATTTCAATTATTTAAAAATTTTGTTCCAATTTATATTTGAGAATTTGATATTTTTGTTTTAAAATACCAAATGACATTTTTGCACCATATTTTTTCATATTTACAAAAATGCCATTCAAGCCCCTCTTTTTATTTTTCTTCTTTCCCTCTCTCATTTTTCCCTCACTCTATCTATTTCTCGTCTTTCTCTCTTTTCTCCCTCTTTCCTCTGATTTTTCCCATTGATTTGAGGCAAGGAACAAAGTTTAATCCATCCAAGAATTTTTCACAATGCCATTGAGGTTAGCTTTCTCTTTTTCTTTAAAATTTCAAAGTTTTTATTTCAATTTTTCAAACTTTCCTTGGATGTTGAATTCAAACTTCTTTGGGCTCAAATGATGTTAAAATTCGAGTTATGAAATGTGTTTCACTATGAATCTAAGCTTTATTTGAACAAAAATCAATTTAACTAAGTTTTGATGTTTTTCTTTGATTTTCAAATCAAAGGTGAGATTGGGTTTGAATTTGAGGATTTTATTTCTAAAAGATTTAGAGTTGTTTCCCTACATTTTCTGCATGTTTTTTGGGTTTGAAATAGTGAAAAATAGGTTTAAAATTAGGTTTTGATCTTGGAGAAGCTGAGGCTCGAACCTAGAATTTTCTACATTTTGTCAATTCGGCAAGCCGATCATAAGCATTGGCAGGCCGGATTCATAAGTCTGGCAGGCTGAACTCATCCTTTCGGTAGGCCGAACTAATATAGCTCGACAGGTTGGGTCCAGATAGTCTATAACAAGCCAGACCAGGGTGTTCAGTAGGCCGACTGAATACCACAAAATGATATTTTTACTCCTAGTTTTCAATGTCTAATGATTTAGAAATGTTTTAAAAGGATTATGATTTTGTATTATGATTATTTTAAGTTAAGAGGGTACACTGATAATTAAATTAACATAATGATATTTGTTGAAGCATAATTTTTGACTTTAAATGTAATTTTAAAGGTTTTGAACAAAATGGAGCTTACCTTGAATTTTGTTTAGAGCTAACGGTATTGAATTTCAAATTGAGGTAGGATATTTTCTATTCTTTCTTTGGTAGCCCCTTTTATAAATTATTTTGGCCAAAGTTTAATTTCTTTTTAATGATTCTTTAAGAGTGATTTCTAATTGATATTTAATTATTCTTTTTGATTCCCAAAACCCGTAAGGAGATGTTTTATTAAGTTTCTTACAAGTAAGTATTTATTGATTTTTATCAAGATTTTGAGATTCGTTTTATTAAGTGTGATTTGCAAATAATGTTTTCATCTGTTACTGTTATTTTTTAGACAACGTGATTAAATTGATTATCCTACTGAGCATTCCGCTCACGTTTTATTGTTTTTAAAACCTTCCCCCATATGTTTGAAGAAGAAGGAGCATGAGTAGAAATGATATTTTCTCAGAAACTGTGGTATGATATGTGTACTGTACGACTTGTCTTAGTGTCAATGTCGGCTATGTTAGTTGCATAGCCTAATTTAAACTATAAATGATGATTTTCAATAGTCTTATATTAATGTTATGATTTATATTTTATTTACCTGCCCACCTTCGTGGTTAGCGTCCACGTGATGGTGACTGCCAATGAGATTTCGGCTGAGCAATTTAATTTACATTCATTTACTTTTCGTTGATTTACTCTGTTTAATTAATCTTATTTAACTTAATGATCTCACCCCTATTTTTGGTTATAAAACCTACGTCCATAGGATCATGCCCATATGATGAACAATCCACTAAAAAATCAATGTACAAAGACTAACTGGACTTATTCAATTTAAGAATCCCTCTTAGTGATTAACGCCTATATTGTTGTACTTCTCGATAGCCTTGTTCAGTGAACATCACTCGTTTTGATTTCTGCTTCACGAGACTCTTGTTAGCAACATTATATTTTCTTTCGAAGAATAATCTACCTTCTTCCAAAAATAGATGGATGAATTCTCTTGAAAAGTTGCAAACTCGTCCTCTTTTTATAGACAATGAAAGTTTATTTAAAATTCAAACTGTTGATTTTATCAGTTGCAACAGAATCTTCAACAAATTTAAATTTCAACTTGACATTATCTTTAAGACACGTTTTTGGATTTTGGAATACATAGAATCTATCTGTTGATTATATTTACTTTTTTAAAACTTCCTTAAACATATCCAAGCTCCAACTTCTTTAAATAGATGATGTATCACACTTTTATTCAAATTTCTAGTCTTCCTTGAATTCAAACATGCACCTCAAGATAAGATTGACTTTAAATTTGATTTTCTCTGAAAATCTTCTGAACACGTAAGGAAATCTTCTTGAATGATTCTAGAAAATTTTAGAATCTTCTTTGAATTTTTTTGACATTTTCTTCAATATTTTTTTTTACAACAAATCATGTTAGTGTTTTCTTTAGATAATTACAAGCCAATTATACCAATTCAAATAATCTAACACATTTAACTCAGTATGCAATGATTTGAGGTAGTAAGGATACGTAATGGACCTATAAAATATAAGCTCTAATAAAAAAATGGACTAAAATTAATTTTTCTAGTTAATTATTGTTGGTACCCCGTAGATTTGGCTATTATGGCATGGTTGGGGCAGAAGGCACGTCCCTTAGTTGGTTGGTGATGATGTTGAGAATGGAGGAATGTTCTAACAAAGTCTCCAATGAAATGGTGGGGCCAAAAAGGCACAAGGAGAGAATTAAAGGATGATGGCTGCTAGGAACCCCTTTGTTAGATTTGATCCCCTTGCCTCTTGCTCAGACTTTCAACACAAGAAAAATTGCAAGAGGAAAACTACAAGTCATCATAGATGGTGGAAGGAGAAGATAGATAGTTGATGGAGAAGAATGAGATAAAGTTTTTCTGGAGGATAAGATCGATAGAGCAGATGGTCTCTGGAGGGGTTTTTTGAGAAATTATATGGAGTAAATGAAGGAAGGAAGAATGTGGGATGTATCTCTGTACTTAAAGAGGGAAATTATGCGGATTTAGCGAAAAAATATGCACACATGGTTTTGGCTCCTTAAGGCTTGCTCTTTTCCCTCCTAAAGGATGATGATTATTTATAGATGATAAAATGGAATCCTAGAGGTGGCTTCTGTGTATGCTTTTGATCTTCAACAAGCCTCTTGCCACACTTAATTCTATTTCTGTATAGCATGTTTGGTATTAGTTGGTTCTAATCAACTTTTCAATTAGAAACAGTGTAAAGATCTTAAATGCTATTGTAAAAGCAAAAACGTTGCTACAGTGTAAAGCTCTCACATGCTACAATGTTTATAATTTTAATTAATGGTTCTAACTACCATACCAAATACAACGTTAATTTTAGAAAATTAGTCATCAAATATAAAGTATAACAATTATCCTATTGTTGGATAATCAGGGAATCAATTTATATTGGAATTTGGAAACTTACATTGAAACTAAAGCAAGAGAGTTGCTTCAAAAAACAGAGTCTCGAAATTCAAGCTGTGAGAAGTTGGCCCCTCTATTTTCCCCTTGAGAAGCTCTGTGCCTGGCAATAGAAATTTCCAATGATGTTTATTTTGATTATTTATTTGGCAATAGAAATTCAAGTTGGAATAATTGATTGTTTATCTTGTAATTGAATAATTAATTAAGATTCTAAGGGGAATAGATTTTTTATTATTTAGATAATTAAATCATAAATATTTTAATAAAATAAATATGGATGCGTTTATTGGCACCCCTTATCCTGCTTTTCGCACCCTTCTTCTTAGACCACCATTAATTTTACTTATTATACTCCTCTTAAAATACCAAAAAAATCCTTACACCTAAACAATATTTTTTTTCGCCCACCAACTAACCAACCAAACTTACATGATAATTCAAAGAAAAACATGATTAGTTATAAATTAAGCATTAAAAAAAGTACTTGTTTTAAATTCAAGTTCTAAATTATAACAAAGTTTCAGAAAGTGTCAAATCACACATAAAATCCAAAGAATACAGACACTAATATCCCTAAAATACAATGGAACTACACAGGTGTTGTATCATTTACTGAACCTTAAGCCACAGGCCATAAAGAACATAATCATAGATTAACCTACAAACAATGCTCACTTCGATTTCCCTGACGATTCCCAGGGGCCGATTCACAGAGGCAATAAACCCCTGCTTCTTCTTGTTCTTCTTGTTCTTCTTCTTTTCTTTTTTATTTTTTATTTTTTTAATTTTTAATTTTATTTATTTTTTATTTTTTAATCAGGTTCAATCAACAAGGCAAAAACAAAATCAGTAGGTTGGACCTTTTTGCTCATATCATCACTCGCCAATTGACGTTTTTGTTCATACCAAAAACAATTCATAGGTTTTAATCGTAAAATAGTGGGGGTTTATCAATTAAAAAAATTGAAAAAATGAAAATTTTGAAGCAAAAAGAAACCTAGTACTTTTTGTGGGGTGATTCTTTGACGCCGGAATCTATCTCTATCTTTTTAGAAAAGTAGGGCAATAATTTTTTTTAAGGTGGGTGTGTAACGAGTATTTTTTTAAAATACTTTTATTCTTAAAAGTAATTTTATTAGTGGGTAATATAGTAATAAAAAAAATATTATTTAAAAAAGGTATGAAAAATAGAATGGAGGAGTCAATAGACACCCCCAATAAATATTAGATTAACATTGTTTAATTAAATTAGGATCTTTTGTTTGATTAGGAATTATATGGATGAAAGAGAATCCTGAAGGAGTGGGAATAAACGAGGGGTTGGCCAAATTTAGTAGGTCTTATTCTTAGGATGGCCAAATTTTTAAGGAGAGAAAGTGGAGAAAAAAAACTCCTTGTTTCATAATCCAACTCTGACTCTTGCTACTATTTTATAGAAGGGCATTGGATCTTCATTCATTTTAGACCGTCTAAGTGCAAATTAGAGAGAGCATTCCTAAGTATTTAGTGGTTAGAATTAAAAAAAAAATTATAGATCGATAAATTGTTGAAATCACACATAACGAATTGTGGAAAGAAGAACAACATAAAAGACTAGTTGATTAAACCTCTCAAACAATTCTCTAATAAAACTCTTTTAGAAGAGTTGTTCCATTCTTAAAGAGTTATGATATTACTTAGATTTAATTTTGTTTATAGCAATATGAGTTAGTGCTTGAAAATATATTAAAATGTTAAATTTACCATGTTAATTTTTCTTACTGTTGACTCCCACATGTGTGAAATAATGTATGTCCTTAAATAAAAAAAAATAAAAAAAAAAATAAAAAAAGAGATTCCCCGCGCCGAAAACAATGCTCTCGTCATTTATGCAAGATGCTGGGATGTCAATCACCAATTACAAGTACGAGTTTATTACTTCGGATTAAAATTATAATATAAATGATCGTCAGAGTAGAATTTGATTCATTTGATGGAATGTTTTCAATTTTCCAAATCAAATTTCACAGTAGTTTAACCCACTGTATTCCTAATATATCAATGTTTCTTCAAAAAGTCCCCCTACTTCGTAGACAATGCTATAACCTTAGCGAAGTAAAGCCTCTAACTCCAAATTACAGGCCATTGTTTTAGGCCATAGACTTTTGTTTAAAACAATTTTAAAAGCCTTTGAACTTCAAATCTCAATACTCCAAGCTGAGCTTGCAATTGCAGGCACAAGAAGTTGTGATTAGATGGCTACTAATTTTTCTTAGCAAAAAAAGGGCAAATTATTTGAAATAAGTTTCAACCTTTTTTTTTTTTCAAACACAATCTTATCCAAGCGCAAGTCAAACGGTTGAGACAGCTAGGAACGGACAATTTGAAAGAATAAATATACGAGTTCATTCATTAAAACACAAAATATACAAGTTCAGGATTCAACCATTATCAAAGAGATGAGCCACACAAACAACACATGATGCGGGCGATACGCTATCATATTAGACATTAAATCAAGCTGTTGAAGTCTGAAAATCTATTATTCCTACAGATTCCGGTAAAAAAAGAAAGGGGGAGGATAAGACTGATTCCTAAGATGCAACCGCACCTACCTCAGTACAGTTAAACATTTTTGCAAGTCTAATAATTACAGCTTTCATAATGCACCTGAGTTTGGTGCAGGCAACGAAACTGAGATCCATTACTTGGAAAGAGAGAGAGAGAGAGAGAGAGAGGTACTTCAACTGAGATATCTACTTCTTTGGTCGAACTGCAATTGCTGCTTAGCATCTACTAATCTGAAACAATCTGTACGCGTAGTGGGAATCAGAACTTTTGCTCACCAAACAATGGAAGCCTGCTGTAGATTAGAAAGAATAATTAGAGAAAATTTGTCAAAGTGAATGCCAAACTAGAAGCAAGCACTTCCTCTTCAAAAGCAATGACCAAGTGTGTAGGGGAAGTATAGACACTGAAACTAAGAAAAAATAAAAAATAAATCGCATTTTGCTAGTCAGTTGAAGGTTTAAACCATAGAAGTTTTCAGCTATTTGCTTCAGTACGACTTTGGAATATCCTCGCATTGAAGCCCCAAGCTAAAATGGGTAATAGCACCCAAACCACCTACACGGCTTGAGACTAATATAACAATAAAATACAGTATATATATAACAACATTTATTTCGAAATGAAATGACCAAACAAATTTACCTATTTCGTGAACACACTCATGAGATCAATAGAAGGAAATTGCCGAAATACTGCAGTGCCTGCTTTTGCGTTATTGCCAAAATCCATACTTGGCTCCTGCTTCACCAGGTTACTATTGCTCTGCGAATGTACTTTTCCATTATTCAGATTGCTCATTGGTGATTCGTATTCATCCACTGCAAATCGGCTAGGAATGCATGTCCCTTTACCAACAAATCCAAGATTTTTCAGCAGCCTTTGATCAAGAATTTCGCCTGATTTAGCACCATATGAACCATGAATATCAACTATATTAGGTCCAATCAGTGGAAATTGTCTGGCGTCACCAAAAGTAGCAGGTGAATTCTGGCGGCTGGTGCCATTATCTGCATTTAATGAGCAAGATGACAGAGTAGAAGAGGAACCGGGTGCCAAACGCCCAGAAACAATGCCAATACTTTTAACATCTCCATTCAACATATGTCCAACATTCAAGGCGGAATTATTGGGTTGAGGTGAGAGAATACCGTAATTAACAGCAGAATTCCTATTAATACTGCAATTCTGGTTCACCGAAGCAGGACTACCAGCCTGGAAACCAGCTGATGACTGAGAAGGGACTACAAGGCAAGAGGGCTGCACGTTAATTGAACAGCTAGGCTCAGGAAGCACAGACAGTTGCTGCAATGGTGATTGTTTTTGTTGCAGTTGCTGCTGCTGCTGCAATATGTCCATCAGTAAGTTGCTATTAGGATTAGTCACCCCTCCAACACTATTATTGGGTCCTGCTGTTACAAGGCTGTTGGGAGTCCCATGTCCATATCTTGACGAAACATCCTCAGCAGAAAAAATAGACTGTGGAAACTGTTTAAAAATATTGGATGGACCCTTTAGCAAGGGCTGGCCGAATGCCAAACCGTGTTCAACGGGTACACGCTTTGGTCCCTGCAGCGATGCTTGGAGAAGAGCAGGCTGGTCCATTGCTGGCACTAGATTTCCAGCTGGTTGGCCTAAAAGTTCCGCATGCAAGGCAGCTAGCGTTTGTGGAGGAATTTGGCCGGAGGCAGCCAAAGCTTGAATGTCAAATCTTCCAAGAGAACCCAATCTGACATTTGATTCCAGAGACCCACAGAAAGTATTTGAAATTGCACTTTGTTGTTGAGGTACTCCTCCACTTAATCTCTTCAAATACAACCTGAACTTCTGAAATTTTATGTTTTGTCAGTTTACATATAAACAAATAAAGTTACTAACGTCCTTGTGCACTAAATTGAATGCATAACTTGCCTTGAGTGCAAACATTAGTCCAACGAGCGAATCTGAACTGGCTTAAGCTCATACAGTAATCAAATCTAGTTCACGCTATTTTCTAGAAATTTAACTTCAAGAAGAAAGTGAAAGCTCATGTTGAACTACAGCTCCCGTATAAGGTTAAAGATCCAAATCTGAATGTACATAATTTGATCCAAACTTGAGTCATTACCAATCACACAATTGGATTTGAACACCATATAATACATCTTGCCTTTTAGAAGTATTGTGACTCATTTAACTGCCCTGATATATTCTATTCATCAATATTTTCCCCTCTTGTGTTCAGATTGTTACTGCATCAAAAATGATGCTAATAAAGTAAAAAAAAAAAAATCAATCAACGAAACCATACCTGCAAATGACTTGCAACATTTTCTCTAGTCAAACCAGGTACATTCATCAATTCCAGAATTCTCTTTGGTACAGCCTCTGCAATGGAAGCCAGAGAGTTCCAATCAACACAAGACATAAACTATCAGAGAATATACGCATTGTAGCCCATCCCCATCAAAACTAAGAAAAGGAACACAGGGGAAGAATGGAAAAGACCATACTATCAAGCCCAAGTTGGTTGACAGCACTGACAAATTGCTGGTGGAGCTCAACTGACCACACTACACGTGGTTTCTTTGATGTGGAGGGATCATCATTTTCGAGTTCTCCATCATCCTCTTCCTTATAATTGCACCTCTTTTTCTGACCTTTCAATCCTTCTGGCTCTTCATTGACAGAAGAAACATATTCTGCGTCCTCGTTTACACATTTAGGACAATCATTGTCTTCCATGCTCCCTGACTGTTCAAAATCCTTATTTTCATTCCACTTTTTCCTAACAACATGCTGCCATATATTCTTAAGCTCTTCCTCACGTATAGGTTTAATCAAATAATCGCAAGCACCATGTTTAATTCCTTTCATCACGGCGCTCGTTCTCCCATCCGCTGACATCACTGCACATCATAATAGGACGTTAGTATCTAGGCTAGATGTCATAACGGATCACAAATTTCAGGCTTGCAGCATAAAAGACGCTTACTGATAACAGGAAGGTCCATTTCCAGACCAACATGTTCAAGGAGTTTATATCCATCCATATCAGGCATGTGAACGTCGCTCAATACCACATCAAAACAACCCTTTTTCTCTCGTAAAAGTTTCAAGGCAACAGTAGCTTGAGAGAAAGTAGTGACTGCAAAATAAGATAAAAGAGTCAACCCAACATACTTGGCTAAAAAGGTTTTTTATTTTTGCTGTAGTAAGGAGAACGAATCCTTGCAATCAATTTTGTTCTCATCTATTGAATAACCTCTAAAGATTCTAGAAATATCCAAAAGAGGCTATAGTTTGGTGTATATTTGCTGGAGATGATCAATAAAAACATATTTAATGAGTTTGTGAATAAAAAAAAAAAAAAAAAAAGACCAAGAACCCTCTTTTTTTTAAAAAAAAAAAAGAAACAGATTTTATTAAAGAACGAGGGGGTACAAAAAGAGAGGATGAGAAATCCTCAAAGAAAAAAGAAGAAACAAAACAGAGAAAGGTTACAAAACGGGAGCCCAACTCCTGACAAGTCCGAAAACAAACGCCTGCTAAATTCTTTGTCCTTGTAAACCCACAAAGAAAACCAGTATTTAACTCTATCCCAGTCAACAAAACTTTCATTCCCTACGCTCCTCAAAAAATTTACTATACTCGCATACTGGTTCTTTTATTTAAAATCTTTATAAATAAATTTAGAAATTTTTTTCTCAAAAATGTAAATTAAAACTCTACCACTAAAAAAATCAAATAAGTATGTCTTTGGCACCCAAAAAGAACGGCATTGAAAAAAATCATCAATGTTTTAGTAATCTTCAGGAAAAAAGAAGAGAAACTAGTGAACTATTTTATTTAAGAGCATAGTATCAACATTGAATTTCTTACAGAATAACAAATCACTGTGAGGTGATACGACCGCCCCCACCCCCCCCCCCCCCCCCAAAAAAAAAAAAAAAACCACTATCATTACACTATTCATTATACAGTCACATCAATATAAAGTTAATTCAATCGTGTATCATGATTGCTAATATTTATTAATTATACTTGTAAACGGAACCCATACTCATAAGTTAGGCAAACAAAAACATCCAAACACTTTGATCACGTGAACATCAGTCCACTCAAACAGCCATAAGTAGCCATTCGTCACTAACTAGAGTCTAAAAGAATAAACTCTGAAACTAACCAGAATCCCGTATTAAGACTCTTGTAATGTATCTACGCACAATATACATGTACAGACACATGCAAGATCAAATAAAACAACAAAAACTGACAATTTACTGTATATCTGATAAAGAAAAAAGAGTTGTGTCTCAAGCAAGAAAGAAAAATAAATTCGTTCTCTCACTAGAGAGACTTCAGACTCTCGATACCACTGCGCTCAAACAGACAAAACATAATAATCCTGACAGCAACAATAATGAAATTTAGGCGCAGATGTAAACCAGTTACAGTAAATAAGAAAACAAAAACGCAATTTCGCGATAATATCAGTGAAAAGCAAGAAGTACGCTCTGAACAGACCGTGATAGAGGCACCGGCGAAGCATCTGCTCGACGATCCTGAGGCAAGTAGTGTCATCATCGACGACCAGAACCTTCAAGCCCACCGGGAACTGATCGGAAATTACCTTCTCACCCCGGACGACATTACCAACAGCAACGGAAGAACCAAGGACAGCCTTACACGACCCAGCGAAGCCACTCCCAGCCGTGCTTACGCTCGACTGCGCCACTCTCTGCAGCGCCGCCATGGCCGGAAACTCGAAGAGCTCCACCGCCGCTCAAAAACGACCGAAAACCTTAATTACAACCGGAAGAAGGAAGTAAAGACCAGAAAACTTTCCCATTTGAAGGCCGAATTGAGCTCAGATCCGCCGAACAAAGCCTTGCTATTCGAACCAGACAAACACCAAAAGAAGTTAAGAGATTCAAGCTTTTCGTCCGAACAGATCTCCGTCAGATCGAAGGAAATGATTGAATTTCAGAGTTTGGAGAAGAAGAAGTTGGAAATTGAGCAGAAAAAAAAAAAAAAAAAAAGCTACAGAGAGAGAAAGGGAGGAGAGAGGGTTTATATAATTTGGGGCACTGGGAAAGAGATAACGCGAGGCAGAGGAGAAGAAAACAGACCCAAATTATTAATGTCTTTATTCGGAATAATAATTAATAATAGCTTTTTTCCGTAGAAAATAATTAATAATAGCTTTTATATAAGTATATACGGGCCCGTTTGATATTATAGCGAGAGTATTTTGTAATATTTTACATGTTTTTTTTTAAGGAAAATTTTTTAAAATATTTATAATATATTTTTTAAAAAATTTTTATTTTTAAAATAAAATTATTTTTATTTATTTTAAAAATACTATCAAACCCACGTTACGGGTCCGTTTAGTTCGAGTATTTGAATAGAGTATTTGAATAAATATTTAAATTTTTGTGAGAGAAAATATTGTAATAAAATAATTCAAATCGTGATTCAAGTATCAAAACAAACGAACATATATCTGCCGTGGATCTTTTACGGTTAGAAATTACTTTTGGACAACTTTTTTTTCTTAAATTTTTTTACATCAATTTTTTCCCTAAATTTATTGACGATAATTGTTAAAATTTAAGTAAATGTCCTGTATATTTAAAGTGAAATATGAAAGTATCTACCACATGGCGTGCCCTGCGGGAACCCGTCTTAAATGAAATAAGGACAACTTACTAATTAAGTCGAATCAAGGCATTAAAGCAGCAAAAACAAGTTTTTGATTAGATTTTATATTTAACTTTTGGTGTTAATAATAAAATTATAAAAACAAGGAAAGGTTTTTCCTCAAAAAAAAAAAAAAAAGCTTTTTGCTAATCTATAAAACCATATATAGAAAGGAGAATATTTTTCTCCTCCTCCAACCAAAATGCAAAGCTTTGGTTGAAAGTTTTTATCTAGGTCCTTCCTTTTATTTTCATTTTTTTAGCTCAAATTTTCTTTTCACGTCCTTTCTCTGTTTTTTTTTTTATTTATTAATTCTCCTTCTTTCTTGCCTTTTCTTTTTCTTTCCTAATTGTCATACTAAATATAAAGACATATTCCTCTCACCTTATTTGATACAATTTTTTTCAAACGTACCTCATAAAATTTTTTACTATATAATTTTTTCACTAATAATTTTTTTTTCAAATCTACTCTACTTAAATACTTTTTTTAGAATATTGAAGAGAATAATAAATTAATAAAAATTCATGAATTTAAAAGAACTATTTATAGGGTATTTGACAGAGTAGTTAGAATCGTTAATCAGAACTGTTTTTATTGTAGCATATAAAAGCTTTACACTGTTTATAACTAAAAAAATTATCCGAATCATTTTTGGCCAAACACCCAATTACAAATTAAAATAAAATCAACAAATTGGTATGTACAGAGCACGTGCTCTCCAACTAAGTAAATGAAAAGCAAGGAAACAAATGAAGAACGTAGTTAACCAAGGGTAAGACAATGGGTAAGACAATGGGGGACTGCACAGAGGACCCAGACGTGGCACTTAGCGTGTCTTTGATTGTCTGTACTTTGTACATATAAAATTTTAACTTATATCTTCTTGTCTGGTTTTACTCCTTTAGGTTAGTAAAATTAATTCTTTTTTTCTTCTATGGAAAGAAATATATTGAATGGTATGAATTATGTGGAAGTTTTTAATTTTTTCAGGCAAAAATTAAGGCAAATCACCAAGAATCCCTAATTTCACTCAATAGGGCATGGCCTAACTTTATTTTTGGTAAATAAATAAATTATATTCCTTTCAAACAAATTTGCTAAGTATGTGTCAAATATAGTTGATTAGTCGTAGAAGATTTTTTTTGTTTAATGATTTTCGCTTCACATTTATTTCGGAATTTATTTGGCAAGATTAAAAAAAAAATGATCTTATCAATAAGTTTCTTTTTTCATAAACGGCAAGATTTTTTTAGGGAAGGTAAGATATATTTTTTAAGCATTAAAAATTTCACAAATTTATTTAATGATCATATTTTTCAATCTTATATAATTATAATGTGATTTAATGATTAAATATATCAAATACCGGGTAAGAAAAAATTAACTTATCCAATTGTAAGAAAGATAAAGGTAAATTGTTTTTATATGGAAAGAAAAATATTGAGTCCATATATGAGTATTGAGTCTAGATGTGTTGTCAACTTTTCTATCCCCTGTACCCTTTATTATTTATTCGACACATAATTCATACTTAAAAATTTAAGCATATAAATAAGACCTAAATATAAAAAATAATTAAGCAATTCACATAAGTGTTAAAATTTAATTAGAGGACAGCCAAAAGAACAGGAAAATAGGCCAACAGATCTTAATTCAAGAGTATTTGGGTGTGTTTAAGTTTTTACAGGCAAGAATCAAGACAAATCACCAAAAATCCCTTATTTCACTCAATAGGGCGTGACCTAAGTTCTAGTTATTTGGTAAATTATATATCAAATATAGTTGCTAGCAATAGAAGTTTTTTTTTTCTTTTTTTGTTTAATAATTTTTACTTCACATTATTTCCTTTCGTGCTAAGGATACTTTTTTGGTAGCATAAAAAATTACCTTATCAAAAAAAAAAAAAAAACTGAAAGGTATGATGTATTTTCTAAATATTAGAAACTTTACTAAATTTTATTAAATAACCATATCTTTTCAATTTAATACGATTATAATTATGGTAAGGATAAAGCTTTTTTTTTGTCCTTTTGAGAAAGGTAAGAATAAAGCTTTTAACGATAGCCAATAAATGCTTACATATGGAGAGAAAGAGAAGTCAATAAATTATAAACAGATTTTGTGTATTATCATTTCTAAATAATGACAAAGTCCTCTTTTGTAAAACAGAATAAATTACGCATTGATTTTTTTTAAAAGAAACAATTAATTGCTTCGTATGTTATATATTAATTTTTTTACAAAGATTAAAAATTAGAAATTAAATCTTGTAGTCGTGCCCTGCACATGCAGCTGCACGTGAGTATGTTTTTAAACCTTTTACTAATTCCAAATTTTGTAAACGCCGTCGGACGATTCGTCTTGTACCATTCATTTTTTTTCCTTTTTTTAATTTTTTTTTAACCTCCGCATTTTAAAAAATATATATTTTTTTTCAAAGAAAATTATGCTTTTTTTTAACGTCTTAACCGTATTTTTTTCTTTTACTATCATTTTGCCATATCAAAATAAATTCTTGCGAATTAAAATAAATTATTCCAAATACGTTACTTTTAGTTTATGATTTCATTTTTTCATATGCTTCTCTAGAATACTTTTTTTTTTATCCTCGTTTGTAACTATTAAAATAATATTGTTAGGTTTTTTAATTAACCCACTACAATAATTTTTTCTTGAAACGTATCACTTTTTAAAAGCTTTTTCATCCAATCTTTAACTATTATTTTTTAATGGATACATTTTTTAACTATGATAAGTTTTAGCCCCAATGTCGTCAAGGGTGTGAGAAGAGATGTACAAGGTAGTTTGGGATTAATAGATAGTTGTTTGTCATATGACCAATATTTAGGGCTTCCCTCATTTGTTGGGAAAAATAAGAGACTTACTTTCAAAGTTCAAGAAAAAAGTGACCAAAGAAAAAGAAAAAAAATCTTATTATGGAGATCTAAACCTTTTTCTTTGTTTGAAAGGGAAACCTTTACTAAAGCTTTGGCGCAAGCTACTTCGAATTATGTGATAAGCGTTCTTAAGTTAACTACTAATTTTTATCATGCTTTATAGGTCATGTTTGCTAAATTTTGGTGTGGTGAGAATGACAAGGCTAGAAAGATTCATTAGACAAAATGGGAGAAAATGTGCAAGCCCAAATGTGTTGGTGGTATGGGATTTAAAGATGTTGGCGTGTTTAACCAAGCTTTGCTTGCGAAGGGGTGGCGCATCATAGTGAATCCAAGGTTTTAGTGAGCAAGATCTTCAACACAACAGACTTCCATTCGTCGTCGTCCTTGGAAGCATCAATCAAGTTACAATGCTTCTTATGTGTGGAGGGGGCTCTTATGGGGCCATGATCTTTTGAAGTTGCGGCTTTGGCCGCGAGTAAGTGTTTGGAAAGATAGCAGGAACTATTAATTAGAACTACTTTTATTGTAGCATGTGAGAGTTTTACACTGTAGCAATTTTTTTTTTACTGTTACTGTAGCATGTGAGAGCTTTACACGGTTCATAACTAAGTTTGTGGTGGGAATCGTGGTTCCCGCAGCTCAGCTAAACAGCCACTAAGTAATAGGGCTAATATTTGAGTTTTTCAAGACTCTTGGCTGCCACGTGTAACTTCGTTTGTCGATTACGCCTATGACTAAGGAGAATTGGGCCTATCTAGTTAAGGACCTTATTGTCAACAATAGTTGTAATCATGAGAGAGTTGCTGATGTATTTTGGTCTGCTCATTAGAAAAATTATCTATAATATCCTTTTGTGAAGGAAGGCGTATGAGGACTGTTGGACGTGGCATTTTGAGGATAAAGGTGTTTATACCGTTAGGCTGGGATATAGAGTCGCTATGCAAGAAACTTGCTGTGGATGGATCCTCGGACCTTTCATGGACCTTAAATGGCGGAAGCTTTAGAGTTTAAAATTTTTTGCTTGGAAGTCGTTTCACGGCTTTCTTTCTTGCTATGCTAAATTGGGTGGAAACGGTGAAGTGTAATTCTTGTTGCCACAGGTGTGGGGAATCGAAGAAGTATGTTTGACATGTTTTATGAAATTGTCCCGTGGTGAAGGAAGTATGGGAATCCTCTGCTCACTGGGATAAGGTGAAGATGGTTGGTTGCCGCTCTTTTGATGGGTTATGCATGTTTGTAGTTGATTGTTTTCAAATTCCTGATCTAGAAGTATCTTGCGTAATGGCCTAGGAAATTTGATGGTCTAAAAATGTTTTAATGCACCAACAGATTGCTAGAAGCCGCAATAACATTTTGGAGTTGGTGCGACAAATCGTTGCGGACTATGGACAATGCCTTCATGCCATTAGTCGCCCTGTGATAGCAACAGCTTCGGCAAGCCGACGTTGGAAGGCTCTTCTGGTAAGTTGCTTCAAACTTAACTTAAATGCGGCAGTTAAAAAAAGAATTGATTTTGTTAGTATGGGAGTCATTATTGTTGACTTGGATGGTACTATGTTGGCTTGCTTGGCTAAGAGAATCGCAAGCAAATTTTCTCCTTAAGTGGCAAAGGGACTTGCATTGATGAAAGGATTGGAGCTAGCTCGCCAGGTTGGGGTTTCTATTTTTGTTGCTGAAAATGATGCGTTGAATTCGGTTAGCTTTGTAAACAATTGTGCATCATTTGCTCTTTCATGGGCTCGTTCTGTTTTTAAACCATTTTGTCACTTCTCTCGTCGAGGTAGTATGGTAGCCCACTAGTTGACAAACTTGGTGTTCAATAGAACCATGTCTGATTAAGGTATTGGGGCTGTCCCGCTGTTGGTAGCTTCGACTGTATTGGCTTATTAGCCGCTTGGTAAAGTACTCCAATTTTCCCTAAAAGATACCAATATATTATACTTTTAACCACATCCTATACTTTATTTCACGTATTATATCTTGTCCACATATTAAAAAATATTTTCATCTCGCATAAAAAAAAATATAATACAAAATTTATAAATTATGACAGTATTGATGGTTTTTGATATTATAACAATTAATGGTAGAAATTATTAACATGACAATAACACAAAAAGAAAGTAATTAATAACCACTGTTAATTTTTGAAATATTTTTTCCTAGTTCTGTAAAAAAAATTATTACTAAAAGTAATTTTCCTTAATTTAAACTTAATATTGGAAGGCACGTTATTACAAGGCCTATAATTGAAAAGGAATTTTTATATTTCACGTAACGTTTTTTGTCAACAATTTAATTGAAGGGGGAAATTTGCAAGAGTTTAAGAGAACGTTTGGCATCGTTCCAACTATATCGTTCTAACAGCTATAGCATAAAGTTATCACATACTACAGTGTAAAGCAAAAATAGATTGTAGTGTAAAGCTCTTATATGCTATAATAAACTTGTTTCAATTTTTAGTTTTAATTACGTTGTCAAACACACTCTTTAAAGTTTAGAAGGAAAAAAATTCAAAAATTAAATTTTGGGGCAAGTTGTAAAAAGGTCAGAAAACATATTATTAATCTTTTTTTTCTTTTGTGTAAAACCATGAAATTTTATTTGCATACATAAGAATATATGACTTCTTTTCATCTTTTTATTCACCCAAAAAAAAAACTGTACAATAAAAAATTTGGGACAATTCTTAAATCCGATACCACATGTGATCCAGTATTGATGTGTGTGATGAATTGACAAATCTTTTGACATGTAAAGATGTTATTAGGTAGGGCACTGTTGATACGACTAGAGGCCTAAAGCGATGGGTAATATTAAATCATAAATCAGGGGTAAAAGTGTAATTTTAATTGAATAAACAAGTAAGAAAGCGAATGAAATATGTTTTTACTTCCTCGTAAGTGACAAGGTGCATAAAGTAGAAGAATCGGTGAATAGAAATATAACAATATGTAATTTTATCTAATTAAATTAGTAACTACTGTGTATTTATTTGAGAAGCAATCACGAAAAAATATAATTAGGAAATACTTAAATGTAAACATTCATTCATTTATTTATTTTTTTAAATAGACCAAGCTAACAATTATCTAAGGAATTTATTTCTGTAAGTCTTTCCTATTTTTATTTTTTAAAAGTGTTGGAAATGGTTTTTAATGAATTGTCCAAAGGAAAGCAATAAAAGTAAGAATTTGCAATTCGTATAGTTTTGGTAGAAGTTGCATGAACTACCAAGCTATAATGTAATGGAACTATGAAATTGCGTTGATGATGACATGCGGTCAACCGCCTAAGGCATCTACCGGTCAACCACCCGCGTTCGACACCTAATGGAGGAAGTTGCCAATTTTACCAGATTTTAATTTATTTTCAATTTCAAATTATTAGATTTGTTTCTTATTGTCTGATCTTGAATTTTGATTGTTTATTTTAATTATTTAGGATAATCTGTAGTTTCCAACTTCAAATAGGTTTAGCTTCTTTTTTATTTTCTAATTTTTGAAATAATTTATTTTCTTATTTGTGTTTGTACTTTCCTATTATTGTTTGGGACAATTTACATTATAAATAGGTTATTTCTATCATATGTATATATGTATGAAGGCAGAATTATTATTATGAAATTAAAGTATTTTACTCTCCATTTGTCCAATTTTCTTGGTATTCTGTTGAATTAGTACGAGTGATTGATGCCTATTTTCCTGAAATTCTAAGAGAATCATAGGTTTATAGAGGTCCTACCTTTCAATATTTATAATGAATCAACAAATTTTCCAGCATTCAAATTGAATCAACATGTTTTAGAAATTTGTCCCTTTTTTCTATTTTTTTACGCTTTCGCTATGTCAGTTGGTAGCAGAGCCGAATGTTCCAACACCGCCGCCGTCGCCATGCCACCTCGCCATCACCAAGAAGATCGTTAGCCTACCAATGGCATGGACACACTCCGACAATAAGTCGCTCTATTACAACGACACGTTGTTGCCCTTCAACTTGCTCGTCTCTAGGATCAGCTTGTTGTTATTAAGGAGAAAGTCGATGCTCTTGTCTTGCAGAATGAAAATGGTGATTTTGAAGATGAAAAGAATTTTCAAAGGTAAGGAAAAACCCGAAGATCCACTTTTCTACAAAAATTGTAATGAAAAGGATATTTTTTTATGGAGACAAAGACGATAGTGGTCCAATCTTCAATACGAGTGATGGAGACGAAGACGACCATATAATTAATTTTGATCCAAATTTTGACAATGACAAAGAAGAAGAAGAAGACCAAGTTGATTAATTTGATTCACTATTTAATGGCCTCGACAGTGAAGAAGTAGAAAATTTAGATTTAGAATCTACCCCAGTTGTTAATGAAGATACTTTTCTTTTTCCGTGTCTCCTTCCTGACATCCTCTTCGATGCAAAAATTTCGAAGCGGGTCATGCTTAAATTTGACATAATTGACTTTTTTATGCCTAGCATGGAAAAGAATCAGACCATGAATTCCACAAATTTTTTGCTCCTAAGAAGGTTCATCCTGAATTCGTGCAGCAGATTCTACTCTTTTCTTTTCACTTGAAGCTGGTAAAAATTCGAGGATGAATCTTTTCGAAGCTGATGGTCTAATGCATTACATGTTTCTGGCCATGGAGACATATGGTCGATCGACTGCCTGTGTTCGACGACTGATGGAGGAAGTTTTCTGATTCTGTTAGATTGACTTATTTTCAAATTCAAATTATTAGATTTGTTTCCTACTGTCTGATAGATTTTAATCTCGAATTTTGATTATTTATTTTAATTATTTAGGATTATCTTTAGTTTCCAACTTCAAATAGGTTTAGCTTTTTTTTATTTTTAACTTTCAAAATAATTTATTTTCTTATTTTTATTTGTAGTTTCTCATTATTATTTGGGACAATTTAGGCTATAAGTAGGTTACTCCTATAATATGTATAAAAGTAGAATTATTATTAATGAAATTAAGTCTTTTCCCCCTGTTTATCTAGTTTTTTCGGTATTCTGCAAATCAACGAGTAATTGATGCCTATTTTCCTGGTATTCTAAGGGAATCAACAGGTTATAGAAGTCTTACTTTCTGGTATTCATAGTGAATCAACGGTATTTCTGACATTCAAATTAAATCAATAGGTTTTAGGACTTCATACTTTTTTATCTATTTTTTTTACGCGTCTGCTACATCATAAACTCTTAAACTTAAAGGTAATTTTTCAAATTCTTGACCTAAAAAACAAAGGTCAATTCTACCATGCTTTTTGTTTTTCTCCTTTCTAATGTAAGGAATCATGGCACCAACAAATCAAAGCAAAACCAAACAAAATTAATTTGAAATTTCTCTCCTCTTTTGCATACGGACAAACTTTTTCTCTCTTAGGTCATATTAACAACAGGCTAGAGCCATATATCCCAAAACATACAAAAAAAAAAAAAAAGAAGCTTTCTTGTCTTCTATGGCAGATTCGAATTCCAAGCAAGCATATCCCAAGACATCTCTTCACAATCTTATTGTTAGCTTTGCCGACGACAAGAGCCTATACTTTGTGCCACTACCACCCATTTGCTCATAAAGCTCCAATGTCAAACAGATCCACCTCATCGGAGCTCCGACAATAGAGATTGTCTTCGACCATAGAAAGTAGAAAGATTCAGAGACTGTCAGCACAATGAAGATGTAATCAAATTCCACGATGAATTGCCATCACAAACAAATGGACAAAGTTAGAATGCCAAATGAGGGAAAAATTCTCTTCTTCAAAGAAATGCATTGAACAAGTTAAAAACAAGAAAAAAAAGAAAAAAAAAAAGATTGCATAAACAATGTAAATGACATTCCGTTTAGTAGTCTATTTTTTAAAATATTAGTTAAATTCCCGTAGGTCCTTTAATGCCTTCACTTATGCCTATTTTCACCGTTTTCTCTTTGGCTTACTCCTCTTTAGATCATGTCCCTTCGATCTCTGTCCAACTATTGAAATAGATGTTGGGATGACATCTAGGACCGGACTTATGACCAACCCTAGAAACTTGTCCCAAGATATTTGTTACATTATTTGTAACAATTGATGGGTCGGATTGGGCAACATGTAACCCAAGAGATTTTTGACTTCCAAGCACGCTAGGGGCCAAATATTGGATATGGCTAGAAATTTTTTACACGGCACAAAAAAAAAAAAAAAAAAAAAAAAAAAAAAAAAAAACTTGCTTATGTGTTTTAGTTAATTCTCATGTTAATTTCAGATAGATGCATCTATTACTTATATACTGGTTGAAAAGTAAGCACTTTGCACGTACATATTAAATATATTAACAAAAAAATTAAAAAAAAGAAATGTTTCGGAAGGAACAAAAAAAAGGAAAAAAATGCTTCGGGTAGAAAAAAAGGTTTTAGAAGCTTAAGATGAAAAAAAAAACTTTTCAAAAAGCAAAAAGCAAAAAAAAAAAATGTTTAGTTAAAAAAGTTTTACTAAAAGAAATGACGAAACGTTTCAAGTCTCGAACGTCCTGAGAGCACCTCACGAAACTTATTCTCTTCATATTTATATATATGTTAAAGATAAGGCACAATAGACAAGCCTGTCTACTAGGTTGCAACTTGAGTGCTTTTTCAATCCGCCATTGTTGTTTGTTTAGTGTTTTTTTTCTTTTTTTTTTTTAGTTATTAACACTAATGGCTTCTAAATTTTAGTGTCTCACCCTACTTTGCCACTGAAACTTTTACAGTCACTACTTTACCTTTGAATTTTTAAACCTCCTCACTTTTTTATTTGAACTTTAAAAATAAAAAATTTGCTTCCTTCACTTTCAAAACTCATCTCTTTACCCCTTGAACATTAGATTATTTGTTTGAAGATGATGAGATATTGTTTAATAATAGATGAAATAGTAGATTACTTATATATAAGGCACGATAGACAAGCCTGTCTTCAAGGTTGCCGCTTGAGCGCTTTTTCAATCCACCATTGTTGTTTGCTTCAGTACTTTTATTTTTGTTATTAACACCAAGGGTCCTTAAACTTTAAAGTTTCCCTCTACTTTTATTTTTATGATCTCATGATTAATGATGTTGGTACAAATACTATAGTAAGATAAGAAAAGTTAAGAAACAAAGATAAAAGTTAAAGTAAAAAAAAAAAAAAAAGAATGTTCATATGACGCTCATAAATAAAAGTTCATAATTGAGCATAAATGGAATCATGCATTCTAATTTTGGTTAAATTCCTTTTTATGAAATATTTATATGTTTTGTTATAGAAGACATTTGGAGGAATGTTTTACGTTAAATGTTTATAAAAAAATATTTTTATGTTTTCAAGAAAAGGTTTATGAAGAACGTTTATGAAAAAAAGGTTTCAGAAATGCTTTATGAAAAACTTTTACGCAAAACGTTTCAGAAATGTTTTATAAACAACGTTTATGAAAAACATTTTTAAAAATGTTTATGAAAAACATTTTAAGAGAAAAGGTTTTATAAGAAAAATTTTTAAAGTATGTTTAAATGATCTGTGAGATTTTTTTTGAACTTACTGAGCGAAAGATCATTAAAAGTTACTTCATGTTGTATGTAGTTTTATGGGTGACCAGTAGGACCCGTTAGAAGCGCTAGGTGCTGCGGAGGACAAATGCAAAGATTTGGGTATGGATTCCACTACAGTTTGCTTCCGCTACTCAAAGAAAGGTTTTCCATTATTTAATATAGTGTTTTCAAAGTTTTAAGAAAATCAAAGTTTTATGAAATGTTTTCAAAATTCTAAGATATGTATTTTACAAAAAGTTTAACTTAATAATAAAAATAAGTTTTAAGTTACGGTTCAGTTTATGTTTCTTATTAAGTTTTAAGAAACGATTTGAAATGGGTTTAAAGACAAGTGTTGAGCAATGTTTCAACTTAAATTGCAACAGAAGTCGCAACAGTTTTTATAAACATTTTAAAGGAAGTTAAAAGAGAAAAAAAAAATTTCCAGTAATTTCTTACTAAGTAAATAAGATTAATGTTTAAGTAATTATGTTTAAGAAAGTTAAATGACTACCCGAAAAGGCAGGTCCAAACAAAATTCAACATAAGCTCCATTTTTGTTCAAAGCCTTTAAAATTACATTTAAAGTCAAAAATTTCATTCATCAAATATCATTATGTTAATTTAATTATCAGTGTGTCCTCTTAACTCAAAATAATCATGATACAAAATCTTAATCCTTTTAAAACATTTTCAAATCATTAAACAATGAAAACTAGGAGTAGAAGTACAATTTCATGATGCTCAGTCAGCCCTGCCAAACTGCTACAGTTCAACCTGCTGAAGATATGAATCCGACCTGTCAAACTTTGAGTTCAGCCTACCGATCCGTCGCGATCTTGAAAGTTCCAAGTCTCAGGTTTTCGTTAATCAAAGTTCAAAAACTCAATCAAACCTTTTTTTAAGTTCTTAGGGCATGGTTTGTTGGGTTTTGTTGGATTTTATGATTCAAATAAGCAGCGAAAAATCAAAATTAATTCCCACAAAACCCTCACAGGATCCATACAATTCGATTAGATTAATAAGAAAGTCATAGAATCTTACTAGGATAACAAAAAGGGGCAAGATTGCTAGAAGGAAGAGAGCGGGTTCACTCCGGTGACACCCTAACTCTGAGCTTTTCATATTCGGGATCGGATTCAGACGTTGTTACTTAAAGCAACACCCTCTGCAGGTATCCACATCAACAGAATCTCTAAAAAATGAATTGGTGTGCTAGCACCCTCTCCTTGCGTTAAATGACTCTCTCTAATTTTATGGTTTTTAATGTTTATGCCTTTTACAATAAGAGAACGCTTTTTCTCTTCTAATTCTGCCAAAAACCCTAAAACAAATATATATATATATATATATATATATATATATTGACTTTGAGAAAGAGTCCGATTTTAACTAAGATAAATTGTAATTCAAATATGATTCATAGAATCTAGATAATATCAGATTTAATGAACCTAGACATATCTAGTACATCGAATCTGGACATTATCAGGTTCATTGAACCTAGACATAGTAAAACCAAAATTCGTTTTTGGTATGTTCTAAGTGTACAACCATGTAGGTTCACATAATGTTAGTAGTCGGCTTGAAATTCTATCTTTGGCCCACAAATCATAAGTAGCCTCTAGCAAGACATTATAATTACCCAAGTTATGCGAATGTCAATAATCTGACATAACCTAATATACAATAAGTGTTAAAGTCCTTTTGTCACTAGATACCTTGATTGAACATAAGGCATGGTTTATGTCATCCTTATACTATTCAATCATATTATTTCTTGATCTTAAGTAGATTGATATTGATAACCCTTATCAATACATTCCAGTATGCCCATACATTTTTCTTCAGTCTAGCTTATCGAGGGGCACATAGATATCTTTCTCATAATAAATGAGGGACAAATTCCTTCTCAATCACTCACATTCCTCATATGATTCACTCTATATCCAACAACAATCCATTCCATCATCCTATTAAAGATAATATTAGAATGTGTCAAAATATAGAACTTGTCATGTAGGAAACAATGGTGATTTCAAGTCAGAGGACTAGGATAATACTATTGTGATGAGAATCACTTATGACAATTATCCATGCAGTATTCTCATAATGAGTCGATCCAATATATCATTTCTCAAATATGTATCTATGAGTTGACTTAGTATCTCATACACATGATTAGTAAAACATAATCATTATTCAAACTTCATACTAGTCTTCATTCATTATTATCCCAATAATAATAACCCTAATTTAGAATAGAATTTAATTTTCACCTAAGAGTTTTACTATCAAGTCACATACTTGATGACCTTACGCAGAATTAACTATTCATGAAATTAGAATATAAAAAACAATAATGAAAATGCCTCTTTATTAACAAAATGCAAATGTAAAGAAGTAAAATGTGTCCATTATATAATTGACCTAAGGCACGTCACTAGCATGGGTAGCATCAAAACATGATAGAATAACAGAATAAAACGCATTTAAACACTTTTAAACAAGTTTTCAAGCGAATCCAAGGTTTATTCCAAAAAATATAAAAAATATAAAAACTAGTTTAAATCTCGTTTTTATTCAAACCAAGCTCAAATTCGAGGTGATTTGGGTTCCATAAACTCAGATTAAAGGTTATTTAAACTCAAACATATTCGGATTGCAAAATACATGAGAGATTTAAAACGAAATCCAAAAATTTAAGGGAAAAAAAGGCTAACCTTTAATTGGACGTTTTTGAGGAAAAAATTGATGGATTGAACTCGTTTCTATCTTCAAATCAGCTGTAATGAAACTTGAGATTGAAAATTTGTAGAGAAAAAGAGAGACAGAGAGTATCGGGAGTGAAAAGGGAAAGAGAGAGAAAAGAAAGTGGGAGAGGGAAAGGGAAAGAAAAATAAAAAGTAGCGCAAGGGCATTTTGATAAATATAGAAAAATATGGTACAAAAATATCATTTGGTATTTTTAAAACAAAAAAAAAATCAAATTCTCAAATATAACAATTGCAACAAAATTTTTAAATAACTAAAATTAACATCAAAATCATACTTGACACACTTAATAATTAAACTTAACATAATTAATTCCACTTGAAAATTCACGAATGTTACAAATCATCACTAAAGCCACATTAATAAATTAGTTGCTTAACATTAATTGACACTTTCACATCATATTTTTTAGCATCCACATGTGTAATGAAAATCAAATAGAGTGTTTGGTAGGGTGGTGATGAGACTGTAACAGTGTATATTTTACAATGCTTAAATCATTTATTTATGCTTTTATTTCTCATTAAATCCTCTAATTAATAACATTTTTGTGTTATTAAGTATTTTTGTGTCTTAGTGTGCAAATGTGTTTAAAAGTGTGTTTTTAGTGTGTTTTTATGTTTAATAATATTTTTGATAATTTTTAGAGTCGTTTCGGTGTGTTAAATAAGTGTTTAGTTTGTAAATAGTTAAAACTGTAAAAATAATGTGCGGTTATTTTATTTTGAGTTTTAATATGTTTGATAGTGTGTTTTAAGTTTGTAATATATCCTACTATAGTTTTAGTAATTTCTAAAAATATTTCTAAGTCATAAAAATCATATTTGTGCTAAACTAAAAAAGACTGAAAATTTTATAAGTTCTTATCTATTTTTAATTAATTTTGTGTGTTTTAATGTAAAATAAATATCCTAATATTTTTTTGAATGTTATTTTTGTAAAATAATTAATTTTAGTGTGTTTTTGAATTTTAGATTTGAAATCTAGAGAAAAAAGGAGCAAAACGGTAGAAAAAGGGGACAAAATCGACACCAAATGCACCATTAAATAATTAAAAATTTGAATTTTAAATATGCTAGACACGTGGTAAATTTTCATTGGTCTGATGCGTCTCGGTTTGAATTCCAGCCGTCCACGTGTCATGCATCAACTATTGCGTCAACCGAGTCCCATAGTGCGGTCCACGTGTCGATCTGTGATTCGAGAGTGTATCACACGCGCCGACAGCTCTCACGCGCGTCAGAGAATAGTTCAGGCCTTGTCCAATTGTGTGCGATCGTTTTCAGTTGTAGCCATTATTTTAGCCGTGCAATCTTATTACCATGACTGATCTGACGGTCTGAATTTATGGGTCACGTACCCCACTTGGGCCCATTATTGTCTGTGATTATAGACCTTTGGATCGCGTCTTCAACGGCCACGATCAGCCTGTTTTAATACTTCCAGCCGTCGTGCCATAGAGAATCTCAACGAGATTCGCACACGCTGATGAGGGCCCAGCGCGAAGAAAAAGTGAGGGAAATTTGGATCATTGTGATCCGTTTTTCAACGCTTAAACAGTATAAATAATTGAAAGAATCTCTCAATAGTAATTCTTAAGGCCTATAAATACCGAGACATTTGCCTCAGTTCAGACACTCCCTTTAGGCCTTTGGCTCTCTTTCTCCTTCTTTTCCTTTCTGCTGAGTTAAACTCAGCAGTAACCCTTTTAGGTAAAATAAAATAAAATAAAATAATGTCTAAATTAGAGTAGAGTGTCTGGTGTGACAAAGAGATGATCTTGTATGCATAGTATTTTGGTATAGATTTTGACTCTATATTAGTGTTGTAATGCTTATATTTTTGTGGAATAAATTATATCTTTATTTTTGCAATAATTATTGTTAATGTTGTTATGCTGTCAATTTTTACATAAATTCAGTCATGCTTTCTTTATATAATTTAATTGTGTTGCATAGTTAATATTAATAATAATGAAATAATGCTTAATTTTATGAAATGTCTTTTACTGTAGTATGACTTGTTATATTGTCGATTCTAGATATTTCATAGGACGAAATGCTGCCAGGGTTAATGTAAAAATTTATTCCACTAAAATATATTAATTTTGATTTGTTATTATCTTTTCTATCCTATAATTATGTTGATTATAATTGTAGTGACAACTGTTATAATGTTCATAATTAGTGCACTTAATCATTAATGAGAGATGATTATTTTGCTATTTCTATAGAAAGACCCTTACTGCATTATGGCTTGTTATATTGTCGCTTTCGGTTGACCTATATAATTAGTAAAATATACTTGCAATTAACAAGAAAAGATATAATAAATCAAATGCTTTAGATAATTATTAATTAGAGCTAAAATTCTATATCAGTTGTGAAACATACAAAGGATTCTCAAAGCTTTACCATTTTAATTTTATGTTTTAAATTTTAAATAAAAAAATCACAAAAATATTTCTTTTACTTTTAAACTTTGATTTCAAAAACTGCTTGCTTCTTTGATCGTTTATACTTATCAATCTCCCGAGTACAAATTTTCATTTCCCTGTGGATACGACAACCTTTCTATACTACATACGTCCGCCGTTTAAAGAGAATCATTTTTAGGCGAATCGAACAGGTGGCAATATTTTATCACTACTATAATATATGAGAGCTTCACACAGTTCATAATTGAAAAAGTAGTCTAGACCATGATCTGCCAAACACACTTATAAGTTACTTGAAAAATTTACACACTTGTAAATTAACTCAAAATTTTTCTTCTTCAGAGTTCACAAGTCTCTATTCCACTAAAAGTTACTATGCCACCAGAAGAGAGTATGGTGCCAATCAACACAATATACAATCTTGTTTATATTAGCCAATTTAAACATGATATTAACCAATAATTTTTTCCTGCAGAGAACCAACTTTTCGACAAAAAGCAAGCATTTCAACTATGAACTTAAACCAACATTTCTGGTATATGGCCTGCAATAACTGCCACAAATATACAGCAGCAGAGTACAAAGAACAATTTAACTGTCACCACTGTAGGAAAGAAGATGTGAAAGCAATACCAAGGTATTCAAACAACGATCCTTATTAAATAAATTTTAAGTTGTTAAAGTTTAGTATTAAAATATTCTAATCAAACAGATTCAGATTTCCTGTATCTGGGTTTATCTTTATAGTGAGAAAGTCATGTATAATTTAGATTCAATATCTGGATTTTTGATTTTGTCGTTTGCCAATTTTTTTAATCAAATTATTGTAGGGTTGAAACTATTATCGTTTGTATTTATTATCATTTTATATGCAATTTGTCGTCTTTAAACAATATTGACATTTTCCAAATTATTTTCATCTGCCTCTTGGCATCCTCCTATTGATAACTACATTGTATAGAGTATTTTTTTTTATTTTGTTTTCCTTTTCTTTTGTCATAAATTGACTTCCACTGAAAAAGGAAAACGACAAACAACAGAGTATATATATATATATATATTTGCATCTTTATAATTAGTTTCCCACAAGTTAAGAGTGTTGATCAATTGTTAACTAAACATTTTCATTTGTATACCAGATGTTGTGTGCAGGTTCAACTAACCGATTCTTCTAGAACAATGCCTGCTGCAATATTTGAGAAAACTGCAGAACAATATCTTGGGTGCACTGCAATAGAACTAATGGAGCACACAACTGAGGTATTTTCATAAACCATTAGCATCACTGTTAACATTAACTTATATAACTATCTTTATATTAATACAATTGCCTTTATAATAGGATGCAATGCAAGATCTTAGAGACTTTATAAACTTTTCAAATTCTAAGGAATACATTAGCAGTCTGAAAGCTTCTAAATGTGAATATTGTCAAGAGATCAAAATCAAATATTATATCCTCAGCTTGATTGATCCTTCTGTTGGTGCCGACTGATACATATGTGAAGCCCATCATGTTCATAGCTGTACTTAATGTCTATAAACATCCTCAATATGAGTAGAGGACTTTTTGGTTGTAAATAGGGTTAAAGCTGTTAGTGCTCAGAGTTCTCAGAGCACATTAAGCACTTAATTAAGTGCTCTATTGGTTTAATTTAAGTGCACTGAGCACTTAATCCTTACCTACCTTAAGTGTGGCCCATAATCAGTTTTTCCCCTTTTGTTTTTGCCCACGTTTTGGAGCTTCTGTAGGATGGACACAGAGCATTTGGTTAGTTAAGGCAGTGTTTAGTCCCTTGGCTCTACTCTGTTCTTTTTCTGTTTTACACCATCATTTAGAGTCTGAGGAAGAGGCAGAAACTCTCCTGGACCCGTGGAACATCAGAGGAAGGAAGGCAGCAATCTTAAAGCTCAGACTGCACAGCAATGGCAGCAATGGCGGGAGGTAGGTCCAATCGCGTTTCTGCATATTACGATCTTGCATGCATAATGTTTATTGCATATTAGATCGTTATTAAGTCTAACTAACAGTTGGCATCAATGTAAATTTAAATCTCTGCCTTGTGTTTTGAAAATTTGCAAAATGCTTAGTTTTACGAAAATTACTTTTTTTTTTTTTTGATTTCGGGTATTTAGTTTTTGGAGGTTTTGATAGAAACTAATATTAGAAATCATTAGGATATTGGATTTCTAACATTTCTACAATTTGAAACGTAAAAAATGGTGTCCAAAACATTAAGAACAGATTGAATTTTATACTAGGTCAAAACTAGGTTAAACAAAGACGTATGGAGGTTGAAAATGACTTCTCCGAACGAAAAACGACAATTCATTTTACTCAGCTCCTGCATGAGAAACGACATTGTTTCTAGGCTGAGAATTACTCAACATTACGGAAAATGACATGTTGTTTTGGGTCGTCCCCTGCAAAACGACATATCGTTTTGGCTGATTGAAGATTTTTTTTGAATGGAGAAAATTCATAAAAAATCCAAAATTAAAAACAAAATTGAGTATTTTTTCTAGATTTAATAATTGAATAATTTTGGGAAGATTTTCACAAACATTTATAGATTTTAATATTTCATGAAATTTTCATAATATCCACAATTTTGATATTTTATGAATTTTCATATTTTGGTATAATTAATTTTGAATATTCATAATAAAGCATCGAATATAGTATGTCACCATAATAAAGAATTGGTAAAATAATACACAAGAAAAGATAAGTAATGTACGTGTCGCGCCAAGTCCCGACCTAAGTAAAGAGCATTATTATGATCTTGATCTTACAATGACCTTGCACATATGATGTGAACCTTTGGGCCCATAGTTCAAGTAAGATTTAAGGAATGAATAATTAAAGTTCATAATTGAGCATAAACAGATCATGCATGTGAATTTGTGGGTTATGTTTGGACTTATGAAGCAATAGCTCACTTAGTTATTTCATGTTGTAGGAAATCCAGCCAAGTGTATAATTATTGTTTAGATGGCAACGGCAAATGAGCAACAATGTAGTTAAGGGTATGAATACCGCTACGAGAATGTTTCTGCATTAAATTATATGTTTGAAGTATGTTACCTTAAAGGAGACTATCTAGTATACTATAGTGTGTAATACAAGTAGAACGAGTATTATAATTATTTTTGGAAACAAAAATATATTTATGAAAAATGTTATTATGCATTAAAGGTGTTTCTTTTGTAAAGAAAAAATATTTGCTCTATTTTATAACTTAATTAAGCTTAAAAGAACGTTAAGTAATAATCTAAAAGGTCGGGTCGTCACAAGTTTAGTATCACTTTTAATTGTATAGGCCAAAGTGAGACAATCCCTCTTCTTCTAGGGCAAAATTTGAAATCAACCCTATTAGCTATGACATAAGCCCCCAAAGTTAATTTGTTCAATATTATTACAGACTTTCCTTTTATAGTTTTCCCCCAAATAATTTGACTCAGTGATTTTATTCTTAATTTGATGCACTAACAGCCTCTATATTTTGCTAAAATAACAGAAATGCCCCTTGATCGAAACTAATTGCGTCAATACCTTTTGAACTTAACTCTATTAACTTTAGATGTAAGATAACAAAAACACTATTTTAATATATCAACCATTGATCTAACAACATCAAGTCTTAGCCACAGGATCTCATTCAATTAGAAAAAAAAAAAAAAAAAAAAAGAAGAGTAAATTGTCTCAGTGGTCCACAATTTATTTAAAATATGAATATGTGGTAATTCTTTTCTCTGTTTTTTTTTTGGCTGAAAGCACCCTGAACTCTTAAACGGGTACAAAAGGATTAAAACTAATGATTTTTGCTACATTTTGAACGTTTTCCTGTCACATTCCCCTCATGTGATCATCATTAATATCGAAAAGAATAAAATACCCTTAATTCAGTCAACTAAACCATTTTAAAAAATAAACAAAAAAATTTAAAAAAAAAGGCAAAAATAATATCCCTTCTTCACCCTTGATTAAATCACCTCTTCCCCTTCCTCTTAAATATATACTAAAACTCAACTACAAAGACAAAAATAAATAAATAAATAAAATCCACAACATAATTTGACCAAAAATAATAAAAAATACAAGATCCTCAACGTTGTTAGACCAAATTAAAACCAAGATTCACAAACAAACTCAAACCAAAGTGATGAGGTTGGACGCAATGCACTCATTACGATGACATGGAAATGCTAGGATCGGCATTTGTAGTCTTACCGGCATCAAAGTCGCTATAGACATTAGATCTATAATTAAATCAAAGCAGATTAAAACAAAAATTCTAAATTAACTGAGAATAATTGGGCCATCATTTCACCGTTATTAGATCCCAACAAGCTTTTAAAAACAACGTGAGAATATTAATTATTGCAAAATTGGATCAAAAAAGGAAATTAGGAAACAAATGCAATAAAAATAAAGATGCAACACGCAGGATTTATAGTATTTTACTCTTTAAATAGAGCTTCATACACTGTGTTTTTCTCCACTACTTGGTAAACATGGTACAAATACAATGACTTTGATTGAAAAATAAATGAACTAATGAAACGAAAGGTTTTTTGTTTTTTTGGTCTAAGGAGGAGTTTCTGTGAGCGAGCAAGAGTTTTGGATTGCAAATGGCAGCTTTTTGATGCCCTCAAATGTTCCCTCCAACCTCTATTTAAAGTGGTCCTTCTTAAGATCGTGGTCTACAGCTAGCGGAAAGAGTGGGCCTTGGTGGTGCCTGAGATAGTGGGACACATGGCAGTCTCTTATTAAGCACAAGTTTTGGGTAATGTCCCCACGCTTAACCACGTGAGTTAGTAGATAGATAAGCAGCAGGATTGAGTCCAGATCCATTACGTTAATCCAAATGAGTAAAAAGTTGAGTCATTTTACTTAACCGCTGATTTCCCCATTTGTCTTTATATCGAACTGAACGAATAGAATGTAGCCATCAAACCAAATAATCTTTATAAGGTCAAGATCAAATACATCAAACCCATGCTGCTGACGAGCTCAATCGAACACCCTCGACGGGTTCGATTTGTTTGAAACACAAAACGAGCTACCCTAAAAGGTTTAGGGCCTTCCTCTTTGATCTGGGCCTGACCAAATTATTACCCTATCAGACGCTTCCTCCCTCTTTGTCTCTCTCCTAAACGATCAGACTCTAAAAAAACTTCTTAAATAGCGATGACACAAACACAGCAAGAAATCAGAAAAAACCAAAATACCCATTAACAAACCCAAGAAGGCCAATCAAAGCCAAAAAAGACCCAAGAAGGCCAAAATCCTAGAATACCTATTCCTTCCACAACGTTATTGACGATTGCGACTTCACTTCTGATTCTGCTTCCGGTTTTGGTTTTAGTTTCCATTGATTTGGGATTTTTGGGTTGTGGGGCTTGTCCTCTCATGAGGTTGATTACGATGTTTAAAGAAATCTGATTGTGGGCCAAGTAGCGATTGATGTCCACTTTCGTGTGTGGGATGGCAGAAGATGGTGGTGAGAATTGGTAAGGGTTGGAGTTGGAAGGGGGTGGGGGTTGTTAGGGACGGCTAGTCCAGCATTGATTTGTTTTTTAATAAGGATTTGTATGTTTTAGTTAATTTAATTCATTCTTTTATTTAAAAAATAATTATTATTATTTTATTAAAGTACCCCTGATATTTGATCATGTGCGTAGCATATTGTTCTTTCTATCCAAATTTTAGCAGACTTCTGTAATTTTTAGCCCTTTTGCAGCTATTTTAAGATTTTGGAATGCTCTAAGCCAAAAAAAAGAGTCAAGATCACATACTTACCTTCTAAACAGATCTAGAACTATTAGGCCAATTTACCTAAAAAACTAACATATTCTTCCCCACCAGCTCCACTAACCATGCTGACCCTGCCCACCCACCCACACACTTCTCAATCGCCCAGCCACCCTAGGTCGTCCAATGTTCCAGAGTTGTCGCTCCTTCGCCTGTCGTGGCCTCACCCTCGTCTGCTTCTCCATCACTCGTCGCACATTGCCCTCATCTACCACACCCTTGCCCATCACGGTCTCGCCCTCGCGGCCCTTGTTGTTGCAACTTTGCACTCATAGGTTGAAGCCCACCCCTCCACATCTCCCTCTGGTTCTACACCCGAGCCCCCTCTATTCTCCATTTTCCATTCCAAGTTAAAAAGTGATCGAGAAATCGAGAAAAAGACATAGGATTTTCTTAATTTTTTTATTTTTATTTTGAAAATTTTGACATTTTGTATTTACAAGACTTATATCTATTTTTTAATTGGGTTGATAATATTTTATTACTAAAAACCTATTTTTTTTAATTGAGTTGATGAATTGGTGTTTTTTAATCTTTTATAGAAAATAAACATTATAATGAAATTGTCTAATTTAGTAAGATGTGGTTAGTTTTATGATAATCAAAATTTATAAGGAAAAAAACACGTTTTATTTTCTTAAAAAATTTGAAGAAAAAAGATCATGAGAAAAAAATCATTCTATGGGAGTAAAATTTATAGTTAAAAGTGTGCGAAAATCAATTAAACTCGTTTTTAATTTAGCTACAATTATAACTAAAAACCTTTTTTATGCATAGAGGGATATTTTTGATATTCAAAAAAAAAAAGTCAAAGTTTGGTCAACAAACAAAGGTTGTGTCTAAGTAATTTTTTTGGTACATAGAGAAATTAAGATATGTTGTCTTATTTTTCTGTCTCCTTAGCTTTCTCCTCACTATTTATTCGACATATCAATTAAACTTAACAACAAAAACACAAAAATAGAAACTAAATATTAAAAGTAATTAAACAATTCACTTGAATGTCAAAATTTAATTAAAATGTCAACTAAAGAGACATGAAAATATGACAGCAAATCTAGATCTGTGTTGACATAATTAGTTTCCATCAAACGGGTGTCTATCTTATTGTGGCAAAAATAAAACTCAAGGTATGTCACCTAATTAACCCTTTATATTATTCATAAATTCTGATCTTCCACTTCTAAGGGTAAAACCTCCAAGACAAGCATCTCTCACAATTTCCACTGATAGCTACAACTGAGTGGCACCTTATCCTTTAAAAACTCATTACTGCTCAAAAAATTTCTGCAACAAATCAAAGAAAAAAAAAAAGTACTTTGCAAGAAAGGACACTCTCAAGTCTCCAAGGGCATATCTCTCGTGGCTTTCAGGTCCAATATCAATGTTGATTCATCACTTGGGAAACCAGGTCACCCTGACTAATTCGCTTCAACAGCAGCCTTTCTTGATTATTATGGGGCCCTTTACAACATCAGTTGCCCCAATTAATCCAACCAGATCATTAGCCAATTTGTGCTTTTCCAGTTCTCAATTAGCTCTAAGTTTGAGTAAAGGAAGAAGAGGCCTTTGTAAAGCTAGAAGAAGAGTTAGATACGAAGCAGGAGAAGAAGAAGAAGAGGAATATGGACATAATGAGGATATTTTAATGTTGGAATTGTATAGCCAGAGTGCCAGAGACGAAGCACTTCTTGTGAAAGCCGAGGTGGATGCTCAGGAAGTAGAAGTGCTTATCTTCAAGGTTAGTTGCACTATCTTTTTCATTTTTTTTTGAAGCTAAATTGAACTTTATTTTCTTTACAGAATTGGTCCTTGTAGTGGAAACTCTTCCATCTTAATCCCTTAAATTCGTTTGATATTTAAACTTTGGTTCTTTAGTTAAAATTTGTTAAAACTTTGGACTAAATGTTTGGGGGTTAAATTATAAGACGATGGTCAAATACTTTTTTCCCACCATCAATTGTTACATCTATATTCATTTCATAAGAATTTTCATACATAGAAACTCACCAACACTAAACCAAATTAGAAGATTAAATTATGTTAATTTTTTTCAACCCCAAAAAAAATTAGCAGCTTCAAAACTCAAGTTCCCACTCATAATCACAAGGAAGAAAAAACAAACTGGAAACTCAAGAAATTATCCTATAAAACTGTTCATAATCAGCTTAATCTACCTTGGAATACGTGATATGTACATCTTTTACATGAATAAAAAAAAAGAAAAAAAAAAGAAAAACAGGGCAACATATGTTTATGTGTGCAAAATATTTATTGCCAGATTATTGCCGATGTTAGAAGCATCGGTATACTTATATATATATATATATATATATTTGTGTGTATATATATATATATAGTATGAAAAATTTTATTCTTAATGGAAAATTTGTTTCTGTTAAGATATAACTGAATGCAATCTTTGTGATTTTATGGCTACAAAACAATGTTGGAGGCAAGATGACCTTATCCTGTCAAATTTATTTCAAGCCACTCAAAACACTTGGCAATGCTGCATAATGCAACACATAAGATATAAGAAGCAGGGTTAGGAGGCCCATTGGTTTCAACTGTTAGCTTTCTAATTATTAATATAAAAATAAATATCAAATAAATCTGGATAGATGTGAAATTTATTGATAAATTAGGCATAATATCTGTTATATTAAGATTATGATTTCAAGTATAACCTATTAATAAATTTACACATAACTTTTCTTTAATAAATGGAATTTAAATCCTCCACTTTTAAGTCATGGAAGAAAATTTTGGTTGTAAACCCACAAGTTCTTGATTGATTAGTCATCAAAATGGAGTTCAATCTAATCTCAACTTGAAGATATGTATAACTAAAGTATATGCCTTCATCTTTGGGTTTGGCAATCAGAAATGTATAGAGTAATTTTACCTTGACATATTTGTATATACACGCTTTAGTTTTTAATGATTATGATTACTGGTCCAATTCTAGAAATAATTATATTACCTTTATTAATTTAATGTTTAGATGTTTATAACACCTACCCAAAATATCTTATATTAATTAACTTCAAAAACTATCATTCTTCAAAGTGTTAAACTAAGAAAATGAGTCCAAAATTCATCACTTTTATTACCAATTCTAATTACGATTTTTTTTTTTTACGAAAAAATGTTTACACTTTACCTTCGTTGTTGTTAACAAAGTAATTTTTTTTTCTTTTCTTTTCTAAAATAAGATTAGTGTTGCCAAAAAAATGAATTAATCAAAGCCATTTACGAAAAGAAAAAAAAAAAAAACAATTCATCTAGAACAAGGAAGTTAAGCCGTTACAGATAAAAGGTTTCAAAGGGTATCAATTTCAAATGCTCCCGTATCATTAGCGAGGAAGTTGTCGTTGAATACACATATTGTTTTCTCTTTTTCTTTTTTTTTAATTTTCCTTTTCTTCCAGCCTGAAAAAACAATTATGGATTGACAAAAAATATATATTTAATCTACATCTTATTATTATTTTTTAAATAAAAAGTCATGTTAAAGGCTAAAACAAGTTACGTAATCATATTTAAAAGGATTCTTAAATTAAATGTCTATTAGTTATTAGAATATTTTTAATCAACTATCTATTTTATTATAATAGTTAGATTTATATTAAATGGCGAATATAATAGTAACCATTAAAAATATTCTATTGCAACTACACTCAGGGTGTGTATATATATATATATATATTATAGACTGGCACAATTAACCACGCAAGGGAATATAAATTGGTTATGAACAAAAGAAAAATTGAAAACACAATTTTTGGTAAGCATACTTCAGTATGGAGATATAGGTTTTTTTTTTCTTTTTTATTGGCTGAATGAAAAAAATACGAGATAGTTAGAATAGTAAGAAAATCTATGAACTCTATAGTTACTGTCCCCAATAGGAATGTTATAACGCACCGCATAGGCAAGCCAATGAAATTTGTTTAGACAAGTCTATGGTGGAGAATGATTTTATTTTCTACCAATGCAGAATGATCTAATAGTAGTGCGTGATTCTTAGATTAGATCAATGGTAAAAAAAATGAGAGTACCAAATGAAAATAAACTCTTGCACATACAATCCCTAATTACAGCTTTCATTATGAAAAAGTAATAAGACAAAAAAACCATTTCAACATATCATCTCCTTTCTCCACCATCTACACCATTAGAGTGAGGGATTTTGATAGAGGGCCTCCGGTTAATTTTTTTTTTTTGTAAATAGATTTTTTTTTGGACAGCTTTTGACATTTAAAAAAAAGTTTTTTAGACATCAAAACGATTCTATTTTTTTTTCTGTTGAGGTTCCTTATTCTGCTACAGTCATTTTTTATTTTTTTTAAAAAAACTAAAACAGCTTATCTATATAAAAAAACGTATTTTTTGATTCAAACAAAAAAAAACCATTTATCCAATTAGAATTTTTTTTTGGTCATTTCATCAAAATCTTCCCATTGGAGCCGATTAATCATGACCGTCAGAAATGAGGCATAGAGGAAAAACAAGATATTGACGGCAATGATGAGACGTCATGGGCTTCTTGGTGTCACTCGCTGATCCCTAACCCCCGAGCCCCGACGAAGTCCATCGTCAGTTCTCGTGAAGCCCTTTGTTAGCCCCCCGCGAAGCCCCATCGGCAGCCCTCTGAAGCCCAGGTCTTCTTCGGTCAAGACTCATATCTTCCTGTTGTTGCCCCTTTTTCCGTTGTCCATAGCTCCTTCTGTCGAAGCCCAGATCTCACACGTTGACGGGGAGATGCTTGATGAGCTGCAAGGAGATGCCGATGGTGAAGAATTTTATGAGCCGTTGATTAATTGGTTGAACTCAAGCATTGACAGAGCTGCCGATGACCGCTGGAAATCCCTTCAAATTTCTTTCTCTAAACTCAAGAATTTCAAATTTGGGATCTAGGGTTTATGCATTTTTTTTTTTGGAGGGAAGGGCAAAGTTTAGGTTTTTAAAAAGTAACTTTAAAAAAAATTAATTTTAGGTAAATAAATTTTTTTTTATAGTTTTTTGATATTAAAAAACATATTTTTTGAGTATAAAATAGTTTTAGTTTTTTTTTTTTATTCTGTTGAAGTTTTTCTTTTTGTTATAGTTATTTTTTTTTTAAAAAAAAATTTGAGACAATTTATATATCTAAAAGAACGTATTTTTTTTGTGTAAAAAAAAAAATTATTTCCTCCATTAAGAATTTTTTTTTGCCTTTTTACCAAATTCTCCCGTTTTGATTTTTTTTATTTTAGTTTTTATAAGCAAAACAGTTATGAACCATTGACTTATAACTAGAGGGTTTATATCGCGTTCTCAACCGCCGGACAATTTTAGCATGCTCCTCCAGAACTTTTATCTTTCTTTACCGCGATAAAAATAAATATTTAAAGATTATTTCTGCATAATATCATATCCTTTGGAAACGCCAAAGGCAATATATACGTTTGTTTTTCTTATAACACTAGCATGTTAAAAAAAAATTTCTTTTTTTTTTTTTTTTTTGTCACACGTCTCTTTTCTTATTTGTTTGTTTTCTAGGTCTAAACTACGGTTTGAATTAGGTTATTTTTTTCCCATAAAAATTTAAATTTTTATTTAAACCTGTAAACTAAACGGCATTAGTGATTATAGTAATTCTTAGTAGTTACATATTTTATAATTACGTAAACGTAATTATAAAAAAAAAAAGTTAGTAGCCCTATGTTGTCAATATTTTACGAAAGTGAGCATTTAGTTAAGAATTGTGTAAAATTCTGATAGCAGAAAAACTAGCATAGTGTAAAATTCTTTCGTGTAGTGTTATATGTAGCATTGGACTTTTCTGAGTTTCCTTCCACAGAATCAAGGAGACTATCTTGAGGCGCAAAATTATTTATAAAATTTTTATTGTAATATCCTTTCGTCTTTCTCTCAAAAATTGATATCATTGTATGCAAATTTCAGGGATTCTCTTCAAGCTTGAGCTACGGGACTTCACCAGACCCATCAAAGAGCATTCTTCCAGCTAGAGCTGTGATCAAATCTATAGACAGAGTTAAGGGGCCTTTTGACCCCACTAATATAGAGTACCTCCAAAAAGGTCTAACGTGGGAAGCATTTAAGAGTACTTTCCTATCAAATTCCTAACAAAGATTTTCACCATCAACTATCTAAAACTCTTATCCATTTCCCTTGCTAAAGAATGGAAAAGCATGGGATCAAACACAACAATTTATGCATTAGGAAAGATTTTTAAGTGCCTATTTACAAAATCAATAAAGTTTAGGGTCAGACTATATTTTTTTTCCAAAAATTGAGGGGCCAAATGTACTTTTTTTTTACAAGTTTAATATTTTTAATTAAATTTTTGCCCCCTAAATTTTAAAATTTGACCCTAATTTTGAAAAATCTTTTGTAAAAAACCCTTATCCTAATAATACAACACCAATCATAGGATTAAATTAGCTAATATTAAATCTTATCATTTTTTATGCATTCTAATCTAATCTTCTAAGACTATTTTATCCAATATTGTCGTGTCTTAATGAACCAAACGAGCCCTAGAGCACAATCCGTGTTTCAAAATTGAGAACTCTTTGTCATTATTAAGGGACAAATCTCAGTTAAAAAGAAATCGATGGTCTTGTAATAGGGATTCAGATTTCATCTCAACGAAATCATGTCCTCATGGCTTTAAAATTATATCTTCACAATGACGAGACATTGATTTGATCACACTATTATAACCTCTTGATAGTGTTTGGAATTAAGTTCCAACACTTAAATTTTAGCTGTGATAGTGTAAAACAAAAGTATACTGTAATATAAAACTTTAATGTATTACAATACTAAAGTTCTAACTTACTTTCCAAACACCAACTACAATATAAGCTATATTAAGGATGCAAAAATTAATGTTGTCATATAAATGGTCAATAAAGTAGAATTTGATTTTTCTTTTAGGGAAGTCGAATTTGATTCGTATACCGAATCTGATGTATTCAAACTTCAGTCCGATATATGTATTCCAAATTATACATGGACATTTCTACTTGAAATCTACTACTTCAATGATTCATATAAATATCTCTTAGTTTAAATAGACTTGCATTATAATCTTAATAAAGTAAGGCGTTAAGCTAGGATCCCAAGAGCTTCTGTTTTCATATTGTTTCTTTTTTATTCAATTTGTGTTTTTAACTCAATTAATTCTGTTTTCAAATATTTATACTAATAGCTTGTTTGATAAAAATGCAACCGCTTTTATAATTCCAGCCATTTTTGCAATTGTGTTTTCTCTCACAAAATTTAAACCATAAAAAATAATTCCAACCACTCTTTCAAACAAATGTTAAGTCTTTGACTATATCCTTTATGTATTTTCATACAATGTTAAAAGACCTTGTCTACATTGGTTTCTTATAATATTTCACTCAAAATACAATACAATACAATATAATAAGATACAATATAATAATAAACAATTATTGTGTGAATTATAAATGAAAAGGATTTAGGAGTAAATGACCATGTTTTAAGCTTTTTTTAAGTAAATGGCCGAAGTCTTTAAAAATTAAAGAAATGATCGTTTTTGTACATTAATGATCTAGTTATACTAATCAGTACATCAATAATGTACGGACATTCATCACTGATAAGTTGATTTGTAGTTGATCATTGATTAATTTGGTAGTTTATATACTCAACAATTTACTTATTTGTCAATGATAAACCATCAATGATGTAGTTATCCTATGTGCGTCACTATGCTCACGGCTCTAAAATTTGGTCTCCAAGCGTTGGAGGGCTTTCTAGTGGTGGAGATGGTGTGCAGTGCAGTGCAAAGCTTCCCGTTAGGGTGGTGTGAAGGTGGGATGAGGTTGGTGGCCGTTCATTAGGATCATATCCTCTGGGTTTAATTTGCACGGTGGTGGGATTTCATAGTTATAGTAGTGCGGTCTTCTAACGATGAAGTGGTTATGCATAGGGCTTTTGCGCGGCTATTCTGGCTGTGCTTCTTAGACTCTACTGCTTTCTTTGGTTGTTCTTTTGCCGGTCGTCTTATCACTAGAGGTTTAGTCAATAGTGCTTGGATTTTTTTTTTCAATCTATTATCATTTTTTACGGCTTTTTGCTCCGGTATAAAGCTTTCACATCCTACAATGAAAAGCAAAATATTTACTATGTAACCGTTGCAAATTTTAACGGTTTCAATAAGGAATTGAAACCAATTTATTTTGTTGCAATTATTGGCTCATATTTATGCCCATTAACACACCTTGGTAACTGAATTCTTGAACCTGTATAAGAATCCTTGATGGAAGGATTTCTGATTTTTACAGCCGAGAACAAAAAAAAAAAAAGTTTTTTACGTTCATTGTGTGTTGAACAAAACTTGGGTCCCTAAGTCCAAAAATTCTCTAAAGTACCAACACCATCAATTGAGCTTTTTGGAGGACTTGGAAGCTTTCAAGTGCAGGCAGCCACGGTACACCGGAGAAACAATGCAATGGCAGGAGGTACACATTGTTTTCACGCTTCCGTTTGATTTTGATATGCTTGTTGTTTTGGCATGTTAGAATCGTTTATGCTGAACGGTCTAAGGGATACAGATTTTATTGTCCATCACATACCACTAGGTTTGTGGAATCAAGGAATGCGAAATTTCTTGAGAATGACTTGATCAGTGGGAGCGATCGATTTTGGAACACCGTTCCAGAGAAAGATCATATAGATGCTCAAGCTTCCACTTCATATGATAGAGTGATTGTTATACGTGACACGCCTACAGTTCAAACGCGTGTTGAACAACAACCAGTCATTCAAGTTCCACAGATTGCTGATCAAGAAGTAGTAGATCCAGCTGAACAACAGATACAAGAATCTGTTGAACAGCCAGTTGATCAACATGCTCCTCAAGAGAATGTTGAACCAGCATTAAGGAGATCTACTAGAGTAAGGTGATCAGCCATTCCTAGTGACTATATTGTGTATCTATAGGAGTCTGACTACAACATAGGAGCTGAAAATGATCCAGAAACGTTTTCACAAGCCATGAGTTGTAAGGAATCTAACTTGTGGTATGATGCCATGAAAGATGAGATGAACTCTATGTCATCTAATAGAGTCTGGGATCTTGTCATGTTGCCTGATGGTGTAAAAGCCATTGGATGCAAATGGGTCTTCAAGACAAAGAAAGACTCATTAGACAACATTGAGAGACATAAGGCAAGACTCGTTGCTAAAGGATTCACTAAAAGGGATGGTATAGATTACACTGAGACTTTTTCTCCTGTATCTAAAAAGGACTCCCTTCGTATGATCATGGCATTAGTAGCTCATTTTGATTTTGAGTTATATCAGATGGATGTGAAAACGGCATTCCTCAACGGTGATCTAAAGGAAGAGGTTTATATGAAACAACCTGAAGGATTCTCCTCTAGTGATGGTGAGCAATTGGTATGCAAACTCAAGAAATCCATATATGGTTTGAAACAGGCTTCCCGTCAATGGTATTTGAAATTCCACGATGTCATCACTTTATTTGGTTTTGAAGAGAACATCATGGATCAATGTATATACCAGAAAGTCAGTGGGAGCAAGATTTTTTTCCTTGTTTTATATGTGGATGATATCCTTCTTGCAACCAATGACAAGTGGTTTCTATATGAGGTGAAACAATTTCTTTCTAAGAACTTTGATATGAAGGATATGGGTGAGGCATCTTATGTCATTGGCATAAAGATCCATAGGGATAGATCTCGATGCATTTTAGGACTATCGCAGGAAACCTATATCAATAAAGTCTTAGACAGATTTCGGATGAAAGATTGTTCATCAAGTGTAGCACCCATTGTGAAGGGGATAAGTTTAGTTTGAACCAATGTCCAAGGAATGATTTCGAGAAAGTTCAAATGAGCAACATTCCTTATGTTTCAGCTGTCGGAAGCCTTATGTATGCTCAGGTTTGCACAAGACCTGATATTGCATTTGTTGTGGGAATGTTGGGAAGATATCAGAGTAACCCAGGCATTGACCACTGGAGGGCTGCAAAGAAGGTGATGAGGTACCTTTAAGGTACAAAGGATTACATGCTTATGTATAGACGAACTGACATTCTAGAGGTGATTGGCTACTCCGATTCAGACTTGCTGGCTGTGTTGATTCGAGAAAATCAACTTCAGGTTATATTTTCATGCTAGCTGGAGGAGCTATATCTTGGAGGAGTGAAAAGCAAACGTTGGTAGCTACTTCCACGATGGAGGCAGAGTTCGTTTCTTATTTTGAGGCTACTTCGCGTGGTGTATGGTTGAAGAGTTTCATGACAGGCCTTAGAATTGTAGATTTTGTGTCTAGGCCATTAAGGATATATTGTGACAATTCAGCTGTTGTCTTTATGGCTAAGAATAATAAGAGTGGCAATCGAAGTAAACATATCGACATTAAGTACTTAGCCATAAGGGAATGCATTAAGGAAAATAAAGTGGTCATTGAGCATATAAGCACTGAATTGATGATCACAGATCCTCTGACAAAAGGAATGCCATCGAAGTCATTTAAGGATCATGTTGTACATATGGGACTTGGTTCCATAATGGAAATTTGTTTGTACATACAATTTACAATTTAATGAAACTCTTATTCAGTTGTGATGTTTTCTCATATTTGTTTTGCGCATTAAGTTATTGGAGAAAATTCACATATAGTAGGACCAAGAATAAACATTGGGTTTATTCATAAAGTTAAGTTACCATATAAGGAATAAAGCCTGAGAAATAATACATTGTAATACATGGAAGATAATACTCACAATTTAGAGAAATTATCGCCATGATTCATGTATTTGTTTCCTAAAAGTTTGGGTTTAATGGATATAAGGATAAATATGGAGACCAAGTGGGAGAATGTAGCCGTTGCAAATTTTAACGGTTTCAATAAGGAATTGAAACCAATTTATTTTGTTGCAATTATTGGCTCATATTTATGCCCATTAACACACCTTGGTAACTGAATTCTTGAATCTGTATAAGAATCCTTGATGGAAGGATTTCTGATTTTTACAGTCGAGAACAAAAGAAAAAAAAGTTTTTGACGTTCATTATGTGTTGAACAAAACTTGGGTCCCCAAGTCCGAAAATTTTCTAAAGTACCAACACCATCAATTGAGCTTTTTGGAGGACTTGGAAGCTCTCAAGTGCAGGCAACCACGGTACACCGGAGAAACAGTGCAATGGCAGGAGGTACACATTGTTTTCACGCTTCCATTTGATTTTGATATGCTTGTTGTTTTGGCATGTTAGAATCGTTTATGTTTTACATACTATAGTATAAGCCTCTCACATTGTAACGCCCCAAAATTTATTCAATGTTAATGTAATATAAATGATGAATTAATGTACCATAATTAATGTTTTAATATTAATTTGATTATTTGATTGGATTCTGAATTTTTGGTTGTTTTGTTAATTTGATGAATTCAAATGATTTCTTATTATTTTAAAATGATGTTTTGAGTTTTAAAACACAACAATTTGTAAAATGTTAAAAATACTCTGTTTTACAAAACCGTGGGTGGCAAATGGTTTTCGCACAGTAAAATCGCCTACCGATTTTCTCTATTTATTCTCTCTCTTCACTCCCTCAGCTCTCACTCTCTCTCCTCTCTCTCTTGCCCGTGCACTCCCTCTCTCTTCTTCCCTCTCGGTTTGCCTCATTCTCTCTCAATTTTCTTTCAAAATTTTTAAATCAAATTCGAATCCAAGCTTCGGGTTAGCAAGGAGGAAGCTCGGGGACGTGATTTAGCAGCCGAGAATGCGGATTGAAGCTACGATTCGAGGTTAGTTTTGAAATTTCTAAACTTTTTCCAAAATTTTCAATTTTGTGCATTTTTGAAATCTAGGTTTGTTTAAGCTTAGAAAACCTTGGATTTGAGTTAAATGAACTTAGAACAACTAGAATCTAAGCTTAGATTGAAGAAAAATGGATTGGATCCAAGATTTTCTATTTTTCTCCCTATTTTCTCATTTTCAGATTTTTGAGATTTTTTAGTTTAAATCTTGTTTAAATGAGTCCAAGCATGTTCTAGTATGTTTTTCTATCAACTATGATTATTTTCTATGCTTGGGATTTGAGAAAAACAGGTTAGAATCAAGATTTAAATTTTGGGGATCGAGCAACCCGTGGCTGGGATTTCTGGGTTTTCCCAGTTCGATAGGCCGGAATAGGGATCGGTAGGCCGGTGTTCTTCCGTCCGGCAGGCCGAACTTGAGGAAATGACCAGCCGACCGAACCTGACTTCCGGCTGGCCGAACTGTACAGTTCGGCCTGCCGAAGCAGGGAGTCCGGCAGGCCGACCGAGGCATAGAAAATTTTCTGATTTTCACCCGTTTTCACTATTTTGAACCCTGATTTAAATTCCAACCTTATAGAATGATTTTAAAGATTCAAATGGCACACTAAGACATCATGAAATGGTTTAGTAACATAGAATGTCTCGAACTAGATATTGATCGACTTAGTTTGTATCTAGGATCGTTCGTGGTTCCGTAGAGCTAACGTATAGCGGACCGAGATTACGGTGTGGGACACCGGCACGAGTATTGAGGTAAGACTTCTACCCTATTCCTTGGTAGCCTAGTTTTCAAAATGATTTGGCTTTGAAAAAGGATTTCTATTAAAGGTTTTCAACGGTTGTTTGAAAATATATTTATCTGTTATATTTTAATATACCGTGAACTGAAATGGACTTCATAATGAATGTAAATGACAACACTCGGTAATTGGGTTTTGAATGATAATGATAATGAACATATAGGCATGATGCCATATTAGAGATCGGGTGGTGTAGCGATTGACCTAGGGGGCAGGTCCCGAAACCTAGCTGGGCCACTACGGTGGTGATACTATGGTTTGCCTAGGAAAGGAAAATGATATTTCTGGTTATCCAAGTAGTCTGTTCTGGGTAAGAATGGTTTTACTTAAAATTGTTTATTTTTTTATCTATTTATTTATTTAAGGTTTCTTTTAAATAATTCCTGAATAATGAAATGTTTCTTTAAATTAAATTGTTTATAAAACATAGTCCTACTGAGCCTTTTGCTCACGTTTTATTTGTTTTAAATTTCCCCCTCTAGGTGATTTCCCATTTAGGTTTGGAGAGGAATCTTCGGACCGAACTCAGAAGTAATAGGAGGATTATTTTATCTTTTGTACTATTTAATTAAGGCATGTAAGATTTTAACTTTATTTGTATCTGGACTATGATTGTATTTATGATATTGTCAGGACCATGTGTGTGCACAAGTTGTGGGTCTATGGGACCCATACTCGCGACTTTATTATTTTAATATTTATTTGTTTAACATTTTAAATTGTCTAATGTACATGAACTCCCTATAAAGTGTTTTTAATGAATCCCACATTTTATACTTAATTCAACCCCTAAAACTCTGGATTTTAATTAAATTCTCTTTTAATTAATTTAAATAAACCATCACGTCACCTTCCGTACTCCGGGACGTGACAGAATGGTATCAGAGCTCAAGGTTATGAACCTTGGGAATTATGCACACATAGGTTTGACAATGAAATACCTCTGACAGTTCAAATTTTGTTTTCAGAAGAGAGAGAATGGCACCTAGACGTCGTTCGACAGCTGACGCAGAGTTCAGAAATGATGAGAGCATGATGAGGTCTATGTTTGCAGCTTTTCGGCAGATGGCAGCCAGGGCTAGAACGGGAGATTCTGATGTTGGTAGTCGGCATACGTACTTTAAGGAATTTCGATGGGCGTCAGTTTCGACTTTTGATGGCAATGAGGATCCGCAGTTAGCAGAGTATTGGTTGGATTCGATCTTGAAGTATTTGGATACTCTTGGTGTGCCTGAGGAGTATCGTGTGGAGTTTACTACGTATAAGCTCAGGGTGGCACTAACACTTGGTGGAAACAAGCTAAGCGTTTGGAGCGCGGCAGCGATATCAGTTGGGACAGGTTTGAGGAGCTGTTCTATGATCGATATTTTTCGCAGGGATATAGAGATCAGAAGGCAGCTGAGTTCTACAGGTTGCAGCAGGGTGATCTGTCAGTTCGGGAGTATGAGGCAAAGTTTAATGAGTTGGCTAGGTTTGCTCCATCAACGGTGGCATCGGAGCATGAGAAATGTATTAAGTTTCAGGAAGGGTTCAAGGCTCCTATTCGATGGTAGTAGGTTGCTCTACGGCTTAGGAGTTTTGGAGAGCTTGTGTCGTCGGTGATATTTGTGGAGAATGATTATGTGCAGTATTGTGAGGACCGAGCCAAGGCTTCAAGAGGACCGCAGAGGAGTGACAGGAAGAGCACCAGTAGTCGTCCAGCTCTGGGAAAAGGCAAGCAAGGCGGTGCGACCAGTGGTAGCAGCAGTTCATCTGGCAGCGGGCGCAACAATCCCTACAGCTTTCATTGTCATTTCTGTCAGCAGCCCGGACACATCAAGAGGAATTGCCCGATCAAGAGTGCTCGTCTTGGATCTCAGACTGGGGAAGATGCCAGTCGTCAGTCTTAGTCTCAGCCTCAGACCCTACCTCTGCCTCCGCAGTACCCACAATTACAGTATCCCCAGTTCTCTTCTCAACAATTCTCAAATCCGGCATGGGGGCAGCAGCCGCAGCATTTTCAACACAGTGTCCCTCAGTATCGAGCACCGAGTACAAGTAGTGTGCAGTCGTCTCCATCTCAGCAGCTTCGGCTGAGTAATCCAGGACCCAGCAATGTTGGTAGAGGAAAAGGAAAGGCGCTAGTACAGGTTCATGCAATGGCATCTAGAGGGTCAGATTCTCAGACTGGTAACGCGGTTGTCGATGGTATGATCTTGGTTTCTAGATCTTTAGCTCGTGTTTTATTCGATACCGGTGCCTCTCATTCTCTCATTTCGAGTTCTTTTGTACATGCCTTGGGATTAGAGATAGAAGAGTTTAATGAAACCCTAGTCATAACTTCTCCCTTAGGGCGGGTGTGTGTAAATTGTATGTGTAAATCCTGTAAAATAAAGATTGGGGATGAGATTTTGAAAAGTGATTTGATTATACTCCCCATGAGCTCCTATGATGTAATTCTAGGGATGGACTGGTTGTCCAGGTATAGTGCAGTCGTGGACTGCCAACTTAGAAAAGTGAACCTAGTGTCTGATGGGGGGACGGTGATCACTTACCAGGGTGGTGGTGATTGGTTAATGAGTGAGCGTCTTATGAAGTCGTGTCTAGGAGGGCAAAGGAATCTAGGTTGTTGTGCTTATCTTGCCAACCTAGATTGCGAGCCCTATGCTTTGAGTAGCAGTGTAGCGATTTCGGTGGTTGATGAGTTCGAGGATGTCTTCCCCGACGAGTTGCCAGGATTACCACTACATCGGGAGATTGAGTTTGGTATCGAGTTGTTTCCAAGGACATCACCGATTTCTATGGCACCTTATCGGATGGCGCCGGCAGAAATGAAAGAATTGAGGAAGCAACTTCAGGAGCTTGCTGATAAAAGGGTATATTCAGAACAGCACATCTCCGTGGGGAGCACCGGTTTTGTTTGCTAAGAAGCATGATGGGACTCTCAGGTTGTGTGTGGATTATCGGCAGCTAAATCGTGTCACGGTGAAGAACAAGTATCCCTTGCCTAGGATTGATGAGTTGTTTGATCAGTTGGGAGGTTCGCGGTACTTCTCAAAGATTGATTTGCGGTCGGGTTATCATCAGCTCAGGATTAAGGAAGAGGATATTCCCAAGACAGCTTTTAGGACTCGGTATGGGTACTTTGAGTTCCTGGTTATGTCGTTTGGGTTGACGAATGCTCCGGCAGCTTTTATGGATTTGATGAACAGGATATTTAGGCCGAATCTGGATCAGTTCGTGATTGTGTTCATCGATGATATTCTTGTGTATTCCAAGACTTGGGAGGAGCATGAACATCATCTTCGGATCATGCTTCAGACTCTGCGGGAGCACCAGTTGTATGCTAAGAGGGAAAAGTACGAGTTTTGGTTGACTGAGGTCAAGTTTCTGGGTCATGTTATCTCGGAGCATGGTATTTCTGTGGATCCGTTCAAGATTGAAGCTATATTGGAGTGGGAACGACTAAGGAATGTAGCGGAGATTCGTAGCTTCTTAGGTCTTGCTGGATATTACAGGAAATTTGTAAAGGATTTTTCAAAGATTGCAGCTCTGTTGACGAGATTAATCAAGAAAAATGTTAGGTTTGAGTGGAATGAGGATTGTGAGCTTGCTTTTCAGGAATTGAAGAACCGGTTGACTTCAGCTCCAGTGTTAGTTATTCCTAGCAGTGATGAGCCGTATGAGGTTTATGCGGATGCTTCAGGACGTGGACTTGGATGCGTATTGATGCAGCATGGACGTGTGGTTGCGTGCGGATTGAGACAGCTACGACCTCACGAGCGAAATTATCCTACTCATGATCTAGAGCTCGCGGCGGTGATTCACGCGCTGAAGATTTAGAGGTGTTACTTGTATAGAGCGTCGTTTAAGGTCTTCTCCGATCATAAGAGTTTGAGATATTTGTTAACTTAGAGGGATCTTAACTTGAGGCAGCGTAGGTGGATCGAGTATATGGAGGATTATGATTTTGCATTGCAATATCATCCCGGGAAAGCTAATGTGGTCGCAGACGCCTTTAGTAGGAAGTCTTTAGGGATTCTCGCTTGTTTGATTTTTGAGGACTGGAGCAGGGATGCGACAGTGAGCGAGTTTAGGCTACGGTATCATGAAGACTGTGATCGAGTCTCGGTATATCATGTGGAAGCGACTCCAGCTCTTGTTTGGATGGTGAAGCAAATTTAATGGCAGGATCGGCATTTGCAGGGGATTTGGTCGCGGATTCAGAACGGGGAACAGTTTGAAGAATGGAGCGTGCATGTAGATGGATCATTGTACTTCCAGGAGCGTCATGCAGTTCCAGCTATCGCCGAAGTGACAAAAGCCGTTTTGGACGAAGCTCATAAGTCTCAGTTCGCTATTCATCCGGGGAGCACAAAGATGTATCGCGATTTGAAGAGGCAGTATTGGTGGAGAGGCATGAAGAAAGATGTTCGTGAGTACGTGGCCAAGTGTTCGACGTGTCTTCAGGTGAAAGCCGAGCATCAGAAGCCTGCAGGTCAGCTTCAGCCGCTTCCTATTCCAAGGTGGAAATGGGAGCATGTGACGTTGGATTTCCTCACAGGTTTGTCGAGGACGGAGCAGCGGCATGATGCAGTTTGGGTCGTGGTCGACAGGTTGACGAAATCGGCGTATTTCTTTCCATTTAGGTCGACGTGTTCTAGGAAGGTTCTCGGGGAGTTGTATCTGCAGAATATTGTGAGGTTGCATGGAGTTCCTTTGTCCATCACCTCTGATCGAGACACCAAGTTTAACACTAAGTACTGGAGGAGTTTTTAGGAGGCTTTAGGTACGGATTTGAACTTCAGTACGGCGTTTCATCCTTAGACTGATGGGCAGTCTGAGCGGGTTATTCAGATTCTCGAGGATATGTTGCGAGCCTGTGCGTTGGACTTCGGCGGGAATTGGAAGCAATGTTTGCATTTGGCGGAGTTCGCGTACAACAATAGTTATCAGGCGAGTATTGGTATGACACCGTTTGAGGCGTTGTATGGGCGACCGTGTCGATCACCTGTGTGTTGGGCCGAGCCGGAAGATAGGGTTATTCTTGGGCCGGATGAGATCCGTGATAGCAACGAGAAAGTCGCGGTGATTCCAGATCGATTGAGGGCAGCTCAGAGTCGGTAGAAGAGCTACGCGGATAGGAGATGTAGACCTTTAGAGTTCGCGGTTGGAGATTTCGTTCTCTTGAGGGTATCGCCTCGTAAGGGAACTATGCGGTTCGGAGTGAGTGGGAAGCTCGCGCCGAGGTATATTGGGCCGTTCGAGATCACTCAGCGTGTTGGTGTGGTCGCTTATCGACTTGATCTTCCGCCTGAACTTTCTCATGTTCACGATGTGTTTCATGTGTCGATGCTTAGGAAGTGTCCGCCTGAGCAAGGTAAGATAGTTTCATTCTGCGATGTGCAGGTTCAGGAAGATACGACGTACGAAGAAGTGCCGATTCAGATCATCGACTGAAAAGTGAATAGTTTGCGTCGTCGTGAGATACCGTTGGTAAAAGTCGTGTGGCAGCATCATGGGGTTGATGAAGCCACTTGGGAGCTAGACTCGAGTATGTGAGAATTGTATCTGCATTTGTTTTGTTTCTAAAATGAGTTGTAAATTTCGAGGGCGAAATTTCTTTTAGGGGTGGAGAGTTGTAACGCCCCAAAATTTATTCAATGTTAATGTAATATAAATGATGAATTAGTGTGTCATAATTAATGTTTCAACATTAATTTGATTATTTGATTGGATTCTGAATTTTTGGTTGTTTTGTTAATTTGATAAATTCAAATGATTTCTTATTGTTTTAAAATGATGTTTTGAGTTTTAAAATAGAACAATTTGTAAAATGTTAAAAATACTCCATTTTACAAAACCGTGGGCGACAAATGGTTTTCGCACAGTAAAACCGCCCACCGATTTTCTCTATTTATTCTCTCTCTTCACTCCCTCAGCTCTCACTCTCTCTCCTCTCTCTCTTGCTCGTGCACTCCCTCTTTCTTCTTCCCTCTCGGTGTGTCTCATTCTCTCTCAATTTTCTTTCAAAATTTTTGAATCAAATTCGAATCCAAGCTTCGGGTTAGCAAGGAGGAAGCTCAGGGACGTGATTTAGCAGCCAAGAACAAGGATTTAAGCTTCGATTCGATGTTAGTTTTGAAATTTCTAAACTTTTTCCAAAATTTTCAATTTTGTGCATTTTTGAAATCTAGGTTTGTTTAAGCTTAGAAAACCTTGGATTTGAGTTAAATGAACTTAGAACAACTAGAATCTAAGCATAGATTGACGAAAAACGGATTGGATCCAAGATTTTTCATTTTTCTCCCTATTTTCTCATTTTTGGATTTTTGAGATTTTTGAGTTTAAATCTTGTTTAAATGAGTCCAAACATGTCCTAGTATGTTTTTCTATCAACTATGATTATTGCTTGGGATTCGAGAAAAACAAGTTAGAATCAAGATTTGAATTTTGGGGATCGAGAAACCCGTGGCTGGGATTTCTAGGTTTTCCTAGTTCAGCAGGCCGAACTGGGTGTTTGGCAGGCCAGAATAGGGATCGGTAGGCCGAACCTGAGGAAATGACCGGCCGACCGGACCTGACTTCCGGCAGGCCGAACTGTACAGTTCGGCCGGCCGAAGCAGGGAGTCCGGCAGGCCGACCGAGGCATAGAAAATTTTCTAATTTTTACCCGTTTTCACTGTTTTGAACCCTGATTTAAATTCCAACCTTATAGAATGATTTTAAAGATACAAATGGCACACTAAGACATCATGAAATGGTTTAGTAACATAGAATGTCTCGAACTGGATATTGATCGACTTAGTTTGTATCTAGGATCATCGTGGTTCCGCGGAGCTAACGTATAGCGGACCGGGATTACGGTGTGGGGCACCGGCACAAGTATTGAGGTAGTACTTCTACCCTATTCCTTGGTAGCCTAGTTTTCAAAATGATTTGGCTTTGAAAAAGGATTTCTATTAAAGGTTTTCAACGGTTGTTTGAAAATATATTTATCGGTTATATTTTAATATACTGTGAACTGAAATGGACTTCATAATGAATGTAAATGACAACACTCGATAATTGGGTTTTGAATGATAATGATAATGAACATATAGGCATGATGCCATATCAGAGATCGGGTCGTGTAGCGATCGACCTTGGGGGCAGGTCCTGAAACCCAGTTGGGCCACTACGGTGATGATACTATGGTTTCCCTAGGAAAGAAAAATGATATTTCTGGTTATCCAAGTAGACTGTTGTGGGTAAGAATGGTTTTACTTAAAATTGTTTATTTTTTTATCTATTTATTTATTTAAGGTTTCTTTTAAATAATTCCTGAATAATGAAATGTTTCTTTAAATTAAATTGTTTATAAAACATAGTCCTACTGAGCCTTTCGCTCACGTTTTATTTGTTTTAAATTTCCCCCTCTAGGTGGTTTCCCAGTTAGGTTTGGAGAGGATTCTTCGGACCGAACTCAGGAGCAATAGGAGGATTATTTTATCTTTTGTACTATTTAATTAAGGCATGTAAGATTTTAACTTTATTTGTATTTGGACTGTGATTGTATTTATGATATTGTCAGGACCATGTGTGTGCACAAGTTGTGGGTCTGTGGGACCCATACTCGTAGCTTTATTATTTTAATATTTATTCGTTTAACGTTTTAAATTGTCTAATGTACATGAACTCCCTATAAAGTGTTTTTAATGAATCCCACATTTTATACTTAATTCAACCCCTAAAACTCTGGATTTTAATTAAATTCTCATTTAATTAATTTAAATAAACCGCCACGTCACCTCCCGTACTCCGGGGCGTGACACACATATTCAATTATTTATGTTCTAACTTGGTTTCCAAATACTTTCAATAACGTTGGTTTGTGGTGTGTGTGCCATATCTAGTGTAAGACTATGTTTTTAGTTTGTCAATTTTTTTTAGCAGTGTTTTGAATGGCCTTGGCACGATAGGTCTTTAGTTTTTAATACTTCAATTTTTCATTGATTATAAAGATTTTATGTTCGATCGTTTTTGTACCTCTTGGGATGCCCATTTCGTAATTGGTACACATTTATTTCCCTTGAGTATTTCATTCGAGTTTACTAGTAGAAATTATCATGTTTGAGGCCATATGAGTCAGTATTAGTGCTTGTATTTACTTGATTTGAAATATATTTTCCTTTTAAAAAGTAAAATAATATGTTTTACTCGATTATCTATTGCGGTCATGATTTTCTATGGTTTGAGACCATATGAGTGTATTGGTGCTTGTATTTACTTGATTTGAAATACATTTTTCTTTTCAAAAGTAAAATAAAAATGTCTCTATAATTGAAGCCAAATGGTGTCTTATTTTTTCATTGTACTTTTGACGGTCAATAATATAATAATTTACTGATAGATAACTTATATTAAGAGTTGCAAGTCTATTTGTCATATCCATTGATAGCGAGTCGATGCAGATTTTTTTTTTCCTTATCCAGCACAGAAAAAATATCCTTAACCCAAAGGAAGAAAGAAACAGAAGCTTGAATAAGAATAAACTAGCCGAAGTTGAAAGAAGCAGAAAGCTTCTTGAGCAATAATCACAAAAGAAGAAAGAAACATGCAAACATAAAACACCTCCACTTACAAACAAACAAAGGTTGAAAAGGCTCAATGCCAGGTTGTTGAATGATAACATTGGTGGACCTCCTATTCAATCAAAAGAGAATGATAACATTGTTGGACCTCCTATTCAATCAAAAGAGCTTGAGCAGGAGAATAACTTGTGGTGAAACACAAAAAAAAAAAAAAAAACAAAACAAAAAAAAACAAAACAAAAACCTCAAGTATGCGGTAAAAAATTTTCTTTTATTTTTTTAAAGAAAGAAAACCTTACCTTTACTCTCTTCAATTTGATATCCAATTCTAGGGATGTACATGGCAACATGAATCTAACTTTGAACAAAGAACCTATTATGGTACCTGTTAAGATAGATGCTGTCACGCCCCGGAGTACGAGAGGTGACGTGGCGGATTATTTAAATTAATTAAAAGAGAATTTAATTAAAATCAAGAGTTTAAGGATTGAATTTAGTAATAAAATACAAGGTTTTCGAAACAACACCTTATAAGAGGGTTCATATACATTAAGCAATTGAAATCATTAAACGAATAATAATAAAATAGCAAAGCCGCGAGTATGGGTCCTACAGACCCACAACTTGTGCACACACATGGTAATGACAATATCATAAATATAATCACAGTCCAGATACAAATAAAGTTAAAATCTTACATGCCCTGATTAATCTAAATGGAAAATCACCTAGAAGGGGGGGAAATTTAAAACAAATAAAACGTGAGCGAAAGGCTCAGTAGGACTATGTTTTATAAAATAATTCAATTTAAAGAAACAATTCATTATTCAGGAATTATTTAAAAGGAATCTTAAATGAATAAATATTTAAATAAATTTAAGTAAAACCATTCTTACTCAGAACAGTCTACTCGTATAACCAGTAATATCATTTTCCTTTCCTAGGCAAACCATAATAATATCATCACCGTAGTGGCCCGGCTGGGTTTCGGGACCTGCCCCCAAGGTCGATCGCTACATGACCCGATCTCTGATATGGCATCATGCCTATATGTTTATTATCATCATCATTCAAAACCCAATTACTGAGTGTTGTCATTTACATTCATTATGAAATTCATTTCAGTTCACGGTATATCAAAATATAACCGATAAATCCATTTTCAAACAACCGTTGAAAACATTTTAATAGAAATCCCTTTCAAAGCCAAATTATTTTGAAACTAGGCTATCAAAGAATGGGGTAGAAGTCCTACCTTAATACTCGTGCCGGTGCCCCACAGCGTAATCCCGGTCCGCTATACGTTAGCTCCGCGGAACCACGAACGATCCTAGATACAAACTAAGTCGATCAATATCTAGTTCAAGACATTCTATGTTACTAAACCATTTCATGATGTCCTAGTGTGCCATTTGTATCTTTAAAATCATTCTTTAAGGTTGGAATTTAAATCAGGGTTCAAAACAGTGAAAACGGGTGAAAATCATAAAATTTTCCATGCTTCGGCCGGCCTGCTGGACTCCCTGCTTCGGCCGGCCGAACTGCACAGTTCGGCCTGCCGGAAGCAAAGTTCGGTCGGCCGAACATCCCTAGGTTTGGCCTGCTAGACTGAAGAACACCGGCCTGCTGGACTGAAGAACACCGGCCTGCCGATCCCTATTCCGGCCTGCCGAACACGTGGTTCGGCCTGCCGAACTGGGAAAACCCAGAAATTCAGCCACGGGTTTTCGATTTCCCCAAAACATAAATCTTGATTCTAACCTGTTTTTCTCAAATCCTGGGCATAGAAAACAATCATAGTTGATAGAAAAACATACTAGAACACATTTGAACTCATTTAAACAAGATTTAAACTCAAAAATCTCAAAAATCCAAAAATGAGAAAATGAGGAGAAAAATGAAAAATCTTGAATCCGATCCATTTTTCTTCAATCTAAGCTTAGATTCTAGTTGTTCTAAGCTCATTTAACTCAAATCCAAGGTTCTCTAAGCTCAAGCAAACCTAGATTTCAAAAATGCACAAAATTAAAAATTTTGGAAAAAAGTTTAGAAATTTCAAAACTAACCTCGAATCGAAGCTTCAATCCATGTTCTCAGTTGCCAAAACACGTCCCCGAGCTTCCTCCTTGCTAACTCGAAGCTTGGATTCGAATTTGATTTCAAAATTTTTTGAGAGAGATAGAGAGAGGAGAGTGTCTCGGGTGAAAGAGAGAAAGAGAGAGAGAGAGAGAGTGAAATCAGGGAAAGTGAGGAGAGAGGAGGAAGAGGGAGAATAAATAGAGAAAATCGATGGGCGGTTTCACTGTGCGAAAACCATGTGCCGCCCATGGTTTTGTAAAACGGAATATTTTTAACATCTTACAAATTGTTATATTTTAAAACTCAAAACATCATTTTAAAACAATGAGAAATCATTTGAATTCATCAAATTAACAAAACAACCAAAAATTCAAAATCCAACCCAATAATCAAATTAATGTTAAAACATTAATTATGGCACACTAATTCATCGTTTATATTACATTGACATTAAATAAATTTCGGGGCGTTACAGATGCTCATATACTATATGATGTTTTTTGTAACGGACATATTTATAAATAAATAAAGTGAATTTATTTATAATTCATTATATATGCGTGTATGTATTGTTAAATACTTTATGAATATCATTGAAATTTCATAATTATCTACTTGACTTTAAATATTGTATATAAGCATTATATAAAAGAGGATAATATATAAGGATGATAATTAAAATGGTTAGTAAGATATAATTAATTATTCAATTAAAATATGAATTTTTAGTTGAGCATTACTAGTGCAGATCATTTTCATTAAAAATAGAACAGTCTTATCCGAACTATTAATGTAGTGAGCCATTACATGAGTGCACTATGCATCATAATAAGATTATGTATGACCGAGACATAATAATATGAACAACTAATAATTTTTGTTAAATATATCAAGTTCTAATCTCATCAACCGACGGTCATATAAGATGATCTTAATCCTGAGTTATTAGCACACGCCTATTTATGGATTTATGTCTTTTGATTTACTTAATACAGATTTGAGAATCGAATCTCATTCTTCGTATCTTGAAGGCATGATGAAGTAAGTAGCTGGGGATGTTAATATTACAAAATGGAATCTACTCTCTTGAGTATTGATTTGGAGCTTGAATAATAAGAGCACTCAATTTATGATTAAGTTCATGAATTTATTATTATTAGAGGATCAATAGTACTCAAGGATAAAGAAGTAATTAGAGAGGTTAACGGATATTACTTAGCTCTAATTATGAATTATTTATGAAGAATTGACTTATATGAAATGACTATATCAAATGGACAACTTTAAGAAATGAGTAATAAAATATTTATAATTCAAGAGTGCAATTCCAAGTATTTAGTGGAGTTACATTGGAATTATTAAAAGACTAATATATTTATTGAAAAGTTTAATTAATATATTTGTTTTATTGGACCTTGAAATTATGGGTCTATTAGTCCTCCGCCATCCTTGTAAACACTGTTTGGACAAGAGAAATTATTGGTTTGAATAATTAATTTAGAATTATAGAATTCTAAATTAAATATCACTCAAAATAAATTTATTATGAATTAATTTATGTTTATTAAATAAATAGATTATTTAATAAATAAAATAAAATAATTAATTTTGAAAGACACAAAGTAGGTAGGTCCCACTATGTGGGTGGCGCATACAGTGGGAGGGTCCCATTGTGTGTGGCACCTATGCTGCCAAGGAAAAGTCTCTTATGCACATCAAAGCTTGTTTATAAAGTTTCCATATTCAGTATTTCTAATTTTGAATAAATGTGATTTAATTCAAATATGCAAAGTTAAGTGTAGAGACAAATGAGATTGAATAACGAGCAGTATTCTTACCTACGCTGTTATGAGAATGATGCCATATGTATAGAGAATCTTTTTATGTGTGGCGCCTATGATGATACCGAGAAAAGGAAACTTGTGTCTTTTTATTTTAATTAAAAATTTGATATCAAAATTAAAATAAGAAGGCTTCCAAAAATTAATTTGCTCTTGTAGTCTCTATAAATAGAGGCATCCTCTATTCATTAGAGACACACTTGTGAGACTTGGAGAGACTGAAAATACTTTGCCAAATGCTTCCCTTTAGCAAGCATACAAGAGAGTTAGAGAGAGCGCAGAAAAGTTCTTCATCCTGCCACCCATTCTTCTCATGTGTTGAGATTTAAGGTGACTTAAATTAATTGAGTGAGCTTTTAATAAACTACATTCCTTCAGCGTCTATCTATTTGTCCATACCGGTGTTAAGGACTAAGTGAGAAAAACGGTGGTTTCATCTTAGAGTGAACGTCTTTTGCAAGCCGATTGTTTCCGTTCATTTCCGATCAAATTCCAGTAAGCAAAAGTTTTGATATATATTTATTTATGTAAAAAATTAATATAATCTATAGCTCTGCAAAAGTTTTGAGAAAATTTTTGTTATACACATTCCATACTATTATCATGTTTCTGTTATTTTTGTGAAAATCTTTCTAAAACTAACAATACCTTCACATACAGCTATTAGTCCGCAAGTCTACTGTAATTTTTACGATTTAAAGGTAAGAAACTCCGGTATATCATTTAAATGTGCAATTTATCTTATTTCCTTAGTAATTTGTCTATCGTAACATATCCAACTCTAATTTTGAAATTTGCAAGTTGCAAAGTATAATATGTAAGTTATTGTATTCCTGATACATTATAGATTCTTTTGTTGGCACCATAAAAATTCCCTTAAACAAAAAAATATATAAGCCTTTTCTAATCTACTCCAAAAAAGGGTTTTAGCATAAACCTAACTCCTTGCATTTGTAACTTTTTTCGTTAAAAAATATAACCTCGTGCATTCGTGTAAAAATGTAACACTCAATATTACACGTGTTTGGTTACATTTATTAAGTGTTACATGCAAACAAATTAAGTATAACATGAAGGAACAAAAAAAGTTACATTTCGCAAATAAGGAAAGTAACAAGCACCACACTTTTCTGGGTGCCGTACTTGAAGACCAATCCCAAAAAAAGATAGTAGAAAGAAAAATATGTATGTAAACTATGGGGGGCCCATACTAAATTTTACCATCTATAACGTGGAGGACAATTGCTCAAAAGTATTGATTTTGTAGAACCGTTTTGGGCAAATTATGCACAAACATGATTTTGTAGAACGGTTTTGGGCAAAATATGCACAAACATGATAAATATGTAGAAGGTATATAATAAAAATTTTGTTAAATCTTTTGCTATAGAGTATATTAATTCAATGCTTAATAAATGTATATACAATTTATGCTTATCCATTGAAGTAAGAAGATGGGAAAATGGCAAATGAGAACAGTGCTCTATTTGAGACCACTGTCTTCCTCGTCTAGTTCTTAGGACCGATGGACATATGTGTGGCCTAGACAGAATTAAGTTTACTAATGAGCACTCTCTCACTTTAGTCTCTCGTTGATCTTAATACGTGAGCAAAACATGACTGAGTATAGAAGAACTCTTCTTCTATTTTTCTCTCTCTTTTACATGCCTAGAACTAAAGGCCTTTTGGCATATTTTTTGCAGCTTAACCAAGACTCTTAATTGTTTTTTAATAAATAGAGGAGACCTTTATTTAAAGAAAATGAGAGACTCAATTAATTTCAAAATCTTTCTTTATATTTAATTTTAAATATTACATATTTAATTAAAATAAAAGAGATAAAATTTTCCTTTCATTGTCTACTTCACACGCCACATACAAATACCATATCTGTGTGTGGAGGGCCAATGAGGGGACAAAAAAAGAGAGAGAAAATATGCTTGCTACCCATAACAATGCTTACAAGGATGATAGGGGGACTAATGAACTTATAATTTCAAACTTCAATACAACTAATATATTAATTAAACTATTTAATTAATATATCACTCTTGTATTAATTTCAATATAACTCTACTAAATACTTGAAATTACACTCTTAAAATTATAGACATAATTACTCATTTCTTATAGTCGTCTATTTGATATAGTGGTTGTATGTAAATTAATCCTCTATAAATTATTCAAAACTAGAGTTAAATAAAATCCGTTAATCTCTCTAATTACATCTTTATCCTTAAGTGTAATTGATTTTCTAATGAATAATAAATTCATGAACTTAATCACGAATTGAGTGTTCATATTATTCAAGATCCGAATCAATACTCAAGAGAATTATTTATCAGCTTCTTATTAGAAAAAGGAATGAATTCCATTATTTAATATTAACATGCTTGGCTATTTACTTCATTATGCCTCCAAAATACAAAGGATAGAATTACATTCTCGAATCCATACCGAGTAAATCAAAAGACATAATTTCATAAATAGGATTTTGAAATTAACATTATTGGCTACTTACTTCATTATGCCTCAAAAATACAAGGGATAGGATTAAATTCTCGAATCCATACCGAGTAAATCAAAAGACATAATTTCATAAATAGGATTTTGCTAAGTACTTACGACTAAGATGATCTTAGTAAATGGCTCCGCAGGAAATGGGCACAAGGTGTCCATTTTTTCTGGACAACAACGTGAGCCATTCTCTTTATTGATACATGATTGGAGCTGGAGCATGTACATTGTTGAGGATATCAGATCAGGGGAAAAAAATAGGCAAGCAATTTGATATGTCATATAAAATTAGAGGGCTAATTGCAGAAAGTCATATATTCTAAAGTTTTTCTTAGGGCAGAGAGACGAACATCTTTAACGTAAGCAACATTTTTTGGGTCATAAAAATTGGTTATAATAGGAAAAAAAAACATAGTTTTTATTCTAGGATGAATTTTAGAGTAATGAAATGAAGCATATTGCACACGCAATTTGTGTAATAGTAATAAAACGTTTATATGAAAAATTTGAGGAATGAAGATTGATTAGCCAAATGTGAAGTACTAAGAGAATAAGAAATGTAAAAGCTGAGACTAATTTCTAAGAGATGATACTTAAGCTATAGATTCCAAGGAGAAGTGAAGATGTTGAAGAGGCAAGAGAAGGTGATTTAGAAATTAACATGATAACATGCCGAAATGGAGACAGGAGACATTTGAGTGCAAAAAAAAAAAAAAGTAATGTCGTTTAATTCACCGACATTACTTTCTTTTATAACCAAGCTACTCGATCCATTTTTATTGATGCCATCTATTTATTTAATTTGATCCATTTTCTCAAGCAGCTCTTTTCGATGTTGATTTTGCACATTAACTGTCATTTGCCTAAGTGGAAATCGTTGTCAATTTCTAAGCCGACTTTAGTGTTGGACTACGTTGTAGAACCCAAAATAACTTGAAGTGCACTTACCTTTTACGTTGGGAATAAATAGATTCTTAGCCATGATCCTTTCAGCATACAACATCCTTCGTCACTTGTTTCGTGCATCTGCTAGGACTTTTTTTTTATCGACGCCATCTGGTCCCATGGCGGCCTCTTTTGTATCAACCACAATATCATTTTGTAAGTGGCAATGTGAGATAATTTTTGAAGCAGTGTCAGTACTATACTTTGTGGTAGTCGGTGGAGTCATTTCAATGTTAAGCTTGCAATTAGAACGAAGAATAATTTCACCATTATATTTGGAATTATTACGGGGAATGATGTCATTCTGAAAAAAGAAGGGGAAAAAACACCCCTTAAGATGAAATGCTAACATTATAAATGGAGTTCAACAGCATCAAACAACCAATAGGAAGAACTACAAAGAAATTCCTTGTCACGAACCCCAATCTGGGTAGTGACGTGACGGATTAATTAAATTAGTTAAACCAAATTTAATTTAGACTCGCCAATTAGCTTACATTTTATTTATAAAAACATGGTAAATTTAAAACTTTTAAATAATTACCTCCAAATTAAAGCAGCTAAAATAATAAAAACTAATTATTATGAGTTAGGCCGCACCGGCCCACTTTGTACACACACATAGTATCAGCACAAATAAAATACAAATCACAATCTAATCCAAAAGAAGAACAATTGAAATATTGCATGCCTTGATTAAATAACTAATAATCCTAATGGAAAATCTTACGGTCCACGCTTTTGATCAACAGCGTCCCATTTAGCTCCATGCTACGAACCACTTAGAGGGGGGAGTTTTAATTCAATAAAACTATAAGTGGAAGGCTCAATAGGACTTAAGCTTTGAAAACATAAATTTTTAATATATAAATCTTTCATTAGCACAAGGAATATTAAACACAGCAAATAAGTTTCTTTGATCTTGTACTTATCATTTTGGACCAACTTTTATCTTATCATTTTATTTTGAGCAAAGCCATTAGAATTACCGTCGTAGTGGCCCAGTTGGGTTTCAAGACCTGCCCCTAAGGTCGCTCTCTATACGAGCCAATATCTAAAAATGGTATTATGCCCTAACATATCATTCTGAATGGTGTTTTGACTCGTTCGGCTCTATATCATTATTCGGGTCTCATATTACCAAGTGTTCTCATTTACATTCATTATTCCGTTCATTATGATCATTTCATTATTCAACAGTTACTAAAAATAACTGGATAAATTCATCTCAATCATTCTTTAAAAATATTTTCAGAAAAACACTTTGTATCCAAAACTCTTTTTAAAATCATGGCTAGCAAAGAAAGAGAGTTTAGAGTCCTACCTCGTTATCCAGTATGAAAGTATAACACTGCAGCCTTAGCCCACTATACGTCAGCTCCTTAGAACCACAAACAACGTCAAGTTTAATCTTTAAGTTGTTTTTGAGCTGGCTTGAACTTCATTTCCTAGCCCCAAGTCAGCCGAAAAAATCAGAGAAAGAAGAGAGAGAGAGAGAGAGTGACAGGAAGAGAGGGAAAAAGAAAAGGAGGAGAGATGGAAAGAGAGTGGAGAGAGAGTGAGGGAGAGTGAGGAATAAATTGAGGGAAAAAGAGAAAATAGCTGCTTTGTATGCAACTTTGCATTCCTGAGTTAGTTTTGAGAAAACCATGGACAGCTTGTTGTTTTTGGTGAGACAGTTTCCAATTTGTCTGAGTTTTTGGTAGGAAGGAACCTGTTTAAAATTTAACAAATTGTTTTGTTCTAAAATATAATATAACTAATAAAAATAATTAAAAGTGAAATTAATTAGAAAATACTATAAAAAAATAATTGATTAAGTTTAACTTACAATAAGGTATACCAATTCACCATTTTACACACTAATCGCACTTAATTAATTTTTGAATGTTTCATAGCGTAAACTAAAAAGTGCAAGAAAATATGTTAGGGCATACAAAAATGGACATGTATTGGTAAAAGACCTAGTTTGAACATAAGAGAAAATATCGACAACGCGAATTTTTCAGCTAAAGATGCCCCCAAAAGATGAGCGACCAGAGGTTCACATCCTACAACCCATATCATTCAGTTGCTTAATGTAATTATTATCCAAGGGTACTTCCACCAAAGAAAAAAAAAAAAAAAACAGCTTTATGAATCCAAAACAAATAAAACAAATATAGCTAACAAGAAAAAGAAGCATATATAAGAGATCAATGACTTGCACAACACATATTTATTTTTTATTCCCAATGACAAGCGAACTTATGATCACGATTACAACAACCATCTATCAAGATTGAGATTAAGCAAGCAACCCAGCGTTAATGTTCCTAAAACATAATTTGGTCCACAAAATTTGGACCCTTTCCTTAGAATCCGATATCCCTAATGCTTACAAGACAATTCATCAAATAGCGGTACTCTGCCACACGCATTTAAGATGCCAAAAAAATACTCCCATTTAAAGTTATTGCAAATGCTTTTTGTTTTTGTTTTTGTTTTTGATTTATGTTTATTGTCGGCTCTTTACTATGTATGATCGTGTCCTATTTAAAAAAATTGGAAGACATTAAAGTTAAATGGAAAACAAAATGACATCAAATTACTATGACCAAGACCCCGCCAGTAGTATTAAGAAGCTTGACAAATAAGATCACAACGTAGTTCACCTTTCCCTGGGATATTTTGACAAAAAGCCAAAAAAAATTTTGAATTAGACAAGTCGTTTCTTTTTTTTTCATTAAAAAATGTGTATTTTTTGGATCATTTGAAAAAATGACTTTAAAAAAAAATCATTTTGAGTAAATGATTTTTTTTAGATAATTTTTTGACTAAAAAATATACTTTTTGGACATAAAAACTGTTTCAGTTTTTTTTTTCCACTCTGTTGAGCTTCTTCTCCTCGTTACATTTATTTTTGTCTTTTTCTAAAAAAAACTAGAACAATTTCCTTGTCTAGAAAAAAGTGTTTTTTTTCAAAAAAAAATATCATTTTCTCAATTAAAAAATTTTTTTTGCTCTTTTTTTAAATTATCTTATTTTCTTACAGTAAAATTGTTTTAACTTTTTATAAAAAGGTAAAAAAAAAGACTTGTAATAAAAAAAAGACCTCAATAAAATGAAAAGAAAAAATCTAAATTTACAGGCTCTGCACCATTCAAGGAGAGAAAACGGCAACAAAAAACAAGAACTCTCACGAATTCTCTGCTCAAAAACAAAGCGGAAAAATCGTGAAAGAAACGGTAGTTCCAAATGTTTGACGAAACCCATAGAAAGAGGAAGAAAAGAGAGTAAGAGAAAAATAGGAAACCTGAGTCTGAGTTTAATCACACCAAAGAAGCACAAAGCCGTAGCTTTCACCCGATTTCTGAAGAGGAAAAAGCTGGAAAACAAATTGGGTCCTTAACTCAGCCCCTTGAACGGAAAATGAAAGGGAACATAGGTGCAGATTCACAGCGTAAGGGCATAAAAGAGTTTGCGAGGCAAGAAGAATACGGGCAGGGGAGAGGAAAAGCATATAGGAAGGCTAAGAGCAAGGGGAAAAAAGAGGAGAATTTAAAAGACAGGGTCAAAAAAAAAAAAATTGAAAAAATGACTTTTTTTTTAATCGAAAAGCATATTTTTTTTATAGATAAATTGTCTCAATTTTTTTTAAAAAGAAAAATAAACGTCAACAGGATAAAAAAAAATAAAACCGTTTTAATATTTAAAAAGTTTTTTTTTGGTTAAAAATTGACAAAAAAAAGATCATTGATTAAAAAAAATGCTCTCAAAAAGTCATTTTTATAAATCTCTTAAGAAAAAAGTTTTTTTTTCTGAAAGAAAAAAGGGTCCAAAAAAAAAGAAAAAAAAAACACGAAACGGGAACGAAACGAACGGACGGATGAAACTTTTGGTGGAAAAAACTTCACGAGACTTCTAAAAAGGTTTATAGATATTTATATATATATATATATATGTGAATATAAATATATTAACTAACATGATTATAGTTCATATATATTTGCTCAAAATTATTAAATCAATCCTATGTCCTATGTTTTTCACCTTTGTTAAACACAAAATTTATGAAATTAAATAATCTGGTTCTTTTTATTTTTGCTAAAAGGCAAAGCAAAACATTCGATTTATTGGATGGGACAAAGAGCAACGAGGCTATAAAGGGTGATATTCGTTAATGGAAATAAAAGATGCGTCCCGGCAAATCTGAAAGCAAAAAAGAAGCCCAAAAAAAAAAAAAAAAAAACCAGCAAACCAAAATATCTTCTTTTCGTCGTATGAATTGTGGAAGCTCCACGCTGTCACGTTTGCGCTTAGATATTTTGCCCATAAAATATCATCTGACACGTTTTGTCCACATGGGCCCACGTGGTCTTCACTCCTTACACTTAACCCCATTTTCTCACTTAAACTACCAAACTGCCCTTCCCTTAATTCTTTTTATGAGGATGGATTTTGTAAGTGGAATGAAAAAAAGAAGAAAAGAAAAAATTGTAAGTCTTCATCCATTAAAACCTCAAATATGTAATCAGACTTCGGACTTAAAAAAAAAAAAACAGTAGCATTATGGGGGACCTAAGTTTTTCGGTTATCTTGTGGTGTGACAATGACAAAGACATTATTTGATTTTAATAGGGGTACAAATAAAATGAAGTTTATAAATTAAACAACAAAATATATATATATATATATATATATATTTGTAAAACTTATCCTTAAATATAAAAACCAAATTATTGTACGTATTTCAATTTCTCGTCTTTGCGGGCTTCTTTTTTTTCTTTTTTTTTTTGCAACTTTTTGTTTTGTTTTTCCAACTAATAAAAACGTTAAACATGATTTAATCATGTATTATGGTTAAAATGTTTTAATGGAGGATTCATTCAGAAGGATTATATAGGCTGCAACCTAATTTGATTCTGCATTATGGCAGTTTAGTGCCCTGCTCTATGGCAGATTACTAGAGCAAGTGCCATAAACTCTTCGCTATTACTCTCCTCCCTTGGATGGAGATAAATTGTTGTCTATTCTAAGTCCTCAGCACTCAAAAAATGTACGCATGTGTTCACATTTTACTCTAGTGCTACACTTGGTGTGATAATTTTTGGGCTCACTTCTAGTTTGTCAGAGTAATGACCAGGTGTGTGTGTTGTTTGCTTGTTTGCCGTTGTATTCTAGGAGACCGATGCCATTGTATTTTCAAGCTCCGACAGTAAGGGATAAACTTATTTTATGGACTTATTGTTTCACGAGTCTTGGTTTTCCTCTATCAAAATTTCCTTTCTATTTTTATATTATTATGTTTTTTTTTTTTTTCTGTTTGCATAATTTAATATAATTTTGGTTTTGATTTTAGGTTATACTTACATAATATTCAGATTGTCTACAAACATCATCATATTCGTTTTGATTTTAAAGAGATTGGAGCTATACATGGACGAACATGAACGGTCCTCCTGAGATGTTTTTAATGTTTTATATAAAATTTTATAAAAATTACATTCCACCTCTCCTAAAATTATATTACACTTTCCCTCAAATTATATTCCGCTTCTTTTAAAGTTCTATATCTTATTTATTTAATTTTTTCTGATAATATCAGTATCCACTCTACCTCTTGAGTAATTTTTCTAGCTCTGTCCCTGCTTGTGTGGGTTTTTTTTTTCAACTTCTCGTTTTATTTTTCCATAAAAACGTTAAACTTAATATAATCACACATTATGGTTAAAATGTTTTAATGGATGATAAATTTAGAGGGATTACATAGGTTGCAATCCCTAAAATTAAACCTGATTTAATCCTCTATTATGACAGGTTAGTGCTCTACTCTATGGCTGATTACTACAAAAGGTTAATGGTTAATGGGACATAAACGCCTAGCTGTAACACTCCCCCCTTGGATGGATATATAAATTGACGTCCATTCTAAGTCTTTTGCACTCAAAAAATACACCCTTATGCTCATATTTTACTTTAATGCTAGATTTTAGTGTGTTAGGTTTCGAGTCCGTTTTTAGTTTGCCAGAGTAGTAACGAGGTGTGTATTCTTTACTTGTTCGCCATTGTATTATGAGAAATGGAAACCACTGTATCCTTAAGCACCTATGGTGAGGGACAAAAGAACAAAGGAAAAAGAATTCTCTTCATTAGAAAAAAAAAAGAAGAGAGAGAGACCCCCCTTCTCAATGTAACTAAAATTACAGTGGCATTACTGGTGTTCTTAGTCCAAACAACAAGCATGATTAAAAAATCTCAAAAAAATGATTCCCCCTCTACCTGCAAGACAAATGATAGATCACATTACGTAGATTCAATAAATAAACTCCCAGCTTGAAGTGAATGTGTTCTTAGTGATATTCTATTTGTACTGTTAATTTAGAGGTCACTAATAAATTACTTAATTACAATTAACAACTACTGGAATTTCCTTTTCTGTACAATCAATGTTTAGTTACACTGTGTTTTCAATATGTGGATTCTAGGGCATTTTTGTGAATGCCATTAGAACCATATTCTAACCAACTTTTAATTTAAATTTTGTGAAAAACACTATAGCAAAAATTAGTAGTTCACCCATGTCCCTAAAAACCTTAGAAATAAATATGAAAAGTTTCATCAACAACATCTTAAACAATTTTCCATAAAAAAAAGAAAAAAAATGTTCACCTACTATTTGATGAAAGAAAATAGGTTGAGCATTCTAAAATCATGTACAAGAAAATTACTTGAAGACAAAATGAAGGAGGGCACTTTGACAATTTGAGGAGCAAGATGGGGGCATTTTGGTCAGAGAGTTCTATCATGCATTAAAATCAGAAATTATAATATCTTAAACCCACCACCACTTCTATTTCCTCCGAGAGAGAGAGAGAGAGAGATTTCACCCCAAAAAAATCGCCTCCGGCCATGGCGAAGAAAGGTGGAGAAAGAGGAGGAGGAGAAGAGGAAGAAGTAGGAGAAAGCTCAGGGAAGAGGATGAAATTCGCCAATGAAGAAGAGCCAGAAACCGATTATGTCGGAGAAGAAGGAGAAGAGCTGCACAGCGATACCGAGCTTCCATTGAAGTCGGGCTGCTTGTTCTACCCGATGACTCCAACCTCCTTCGTCGTCTCCGATGCCCTAGACCCCGATTTCCCGATTATCTACGTGAACAAAGTCTTCGAGATCTTCACCGGTTACCGAGCTGACGAGGTCCTCGGCCGAAACTGGTACCGATTTTCACAGCCCTCTCCTCCTTCATCTGTTTCTTTCCTGAGAAAACAGCGACGGAAAGTTTTGAATTTTTTTTCTGTTTCTTTTAATGTTTTGTGTATTACATGCTTATGCTGTGTTTTTGTTGGCTTTGAATTGATTTCTTTTTTTGTTCTTTTTTTTTATCAAGCTGGAATTGATTGCAGCAATTTTGGATTTTATTTTCATTTAGGATTAAATGTTCTTCTTTAAGACGATCTAAATTGCGCATGTTGAGACCTACTGATGAATTGTTTTACATTTGTTTTGAACTATCTTTCTCTTGCATTTAGCTAATCTGATCTTTGATTGTTCAACATATGGAGGATAAAAGGATCAAGATTTCTTAGGACATTAGGTAAAAAGACCTGTGGTTCTGTTAAGTATTTATTTTGTCCTTCAGATTGATTTATGTTTTGTTTTCTATTCTTGAGCATATTTTATTTATTTATTTATTTTTTTCTTACTCATTTTTTCTAGTGATAATGTATATGTGTCTGGTCGATGACCTTGAGTAATTTATTTTGACACATTGTGCTACAAACTAGCCTCTAAAAATAAATATTGTGTTTCAGCCGGTTCTTACAGTATAGAGACCCTCGTGCTCAAAGACGGCACCCTCTTGTAGACCCTGTTGTTGTCTCTGAGATTAGAAGATGTCTTGAAGAAGGAGTTGAATTCCAGGGCGAGCTCCTTAATTTTAGGAAAGACGGTACGCCCTTGGTTAATACGCTAAGGCTTGTGCCAATACATGACGATGATGGAACCATGACACATGTTATTGGTATTCAAGTGTTTTCTGAAGCAAAAATAGATCTAAATTGCTTATCATATCCGGTTTTTAAAGAGACATGCAGTCAGCAATTTGACCAAACAGGCAAGTATCCTTATATTAGCGGACAATCACCAGTCAACCAGCAACAACAAATATGTGGCATTCTTCAGCTTTCAGATGAAGTCTTGGCTCACAACATTTTGTCGCGTTTGACACCAAGGGATGTTGCATCCATTGGTTCTGTTTGCCGAAGGATCCGTCAGCTCACGAAAAATGAGCATGTGAGGAAGATGGTTTGTCAAAATGCATGGGGAAGAGAAGTCACTGGCACACTTGAATTGATGACTAATAAACTAGGATGGGGGCGTCTAGCTAGGGAATTAACAACTCTTGAGGCTGTTTGTTGGAGAAAATTTACGGTTGGAGGGGCGGTGGAGCCTTCACGATGCAATTTCAGTGCTTGTGCTGCTGGCAACCGACTTGTATTGTTTGGAGGTGAAGGAGTTAATATGCAGCCAATGGATGATACATTTGTTCTCAATCTGGATGCTGCAAATCCAGAATGGCGTCGAGTTAGTGTGGAATCATCCCCACCAGGGCGCTGGGGTCACACTATTTCCTGTCTTAATGGTTCATGGTTGGTAGTTTTTGGAGGATGTGGGCGGCAAGGATTGCTCAATGATGTCTTCATTCTTGACTTGGATGCCAAACAACCAACATGGAGAGAAGTTTCTGGCGGAACTCCCCCTCTCCCCAGATCCTGGCATAGTTCTTGCACAATTGAAGGTTCAAAATTAGTTGTTTCTGGTGGATGCACAGATGCTGGAGTACTTCTCAGTGACACATACTTGTTGGATCTCACAACAGACAAGCCAACATGGAGAGAAATTCCCACTTCATGGGCTCCTCCCTCTAGGCTGGGGCATTCACTTTCAGTTTACGGTCGGACAAAGATTCTCATGTTTGGTGGGCTCGCTAAAAGTGGCCACCTGCAGTTGCGATCAGGAGAGGCTTACACTATTGATTTAGAAGATGAAGAACCCCAGTGGAGGCAACTGGAGTGTAGTGCATTGAGCCATAGTGCTGTGGTTCCTCCTCCTAGACTTGATCATGTTGCTGTCAGCATGCCTTGTGGAAGGATCATCATCTTCGGTGGATCAATTGCCGGGCTGCACTCTCCTTCTCAGCTCTTTCTGTTGGACACTTCTGAGGAGAAACCATCGTGGAGGATTCTCAATGTCCCTGGGCAACCGCCTAAATTTGCTTGGGGTCACAGCACTTGCGTGGTTGGGGGTACTAGAGTCCTAGTATTGGGTGGCCACACCGGTGAGGAGTGGATACTCAATGAATTGCATGAACTGTGCTTAGCAAGCAGGCAGGACTCGGACTTCTGATGTGATGATGAGATGGGCAATCTGCTGAGTCACATGATCCACCCTGGAAGAATATTTTGTTTTCATGATCCATGCGAGAAGGTTCTTCCAGTTCCTTCTGCATTTGTGATTTTTGCTTCAATATTGTATCCTGGCGAGTTTTCTGATGTGTTGTGGTCATGTTATTTTTTATTTTATTTTGGATAATTGCTGTTGTGGTCGTGTTTAGGTCTGTATCATGTTTGTGTAAAGTTTTTGATATATTTATGCCTATTTGAACTTTGTACATTATGAGCATAGATAATTAAACCTACATTATGTATGTGAGTGACGCTGCCTCTGGCACCTTTCTTCCTTGACTTTTATTTTTTTGTTCATTCTGCGATATTATTCTGGCATGTCAGTACTTTTCTTCTCATAATATACGCAGACACGGAGATACATATACACTTCTTGTGTATTGTTGTATATACAAGCAACCACCTTAATTAACCTTTTGGCAAATGGTATTATGATTTGCTTTACCTTCTCTTCCACAATCTAGGCTTTGCTTTAATATAGAAACGTTTTGTGATGCTGATTTATATTTTTATATGAAGTTGCATTTCAAGTTGGTGGCGTGCACAAATTTTCCCAGTAATTTACTTTATTTGCTGCTAAAAAAAAAGAAAATCCTTAACTATAATAAGAGCGGATGCCCCCCTCTACTGTTTATTTTTTGGTTGTCCAACTTGGGCTTTTTTTATTATTATTTTTTTGGTATTTTTTCTTTTCTTTTGAATTTTTCTGTTCTCAATTAAAAAAACCCACTCTTTCTTTTGTTTTTATTTCTTTTTATTTTTTTGCCTTCTTCTTTTTCATCTGTATCTTTGTGTTTTACCTTATTATTTTGTGCTCTACTTTTTTTTTCCTTTCTTTTATTTATTAATCTTTTTTTACTTTTTTATTGTTTTTGGTGATTTATTTCTCATATTTAAATCTTTTTTTTAAACACTATCGTTTTGGTGTTTTACTTTTTTTTTCTTTTTTAAATTCTATTGGTTTATTATTGTTTTTTACAAACAAGGTTTTTTTATTTCTCTATTTAATTTTTTGATATTTTCTTTTTTTCCCTTTCTTTTTAGGGGCTTTACTTTTTTTTCACGTTTTATTTATTACATTTTCATTTTTTTAAACTCTATTTATTTATTATTGTCTTTTACATCCACATTCGGTGCTTTACTCTTTTTTTTTTAATCTTCTTTCTTTTTTTTTGTTTTTTTTTTCCTCTTTCTTACTTTTTTGTCTATTGTAAGTTTTTTACCCCAATTTTCTCCTATCTTTTTCATTTTAATTCTTTTTAATTTTTTCTCCATGTTAACTTTACCGCTCTTATAGACTTTTTAAACCTCCAATATCAACTATCTTTGAATAATCTCATTACTTGTGACCAATTATGATTTATATTGCGCTCAGTTCCTATCATGTTCAAATTTATTTGTGTGCCTTTATATTTTTTGATTTATCTAAACTGAACAACTAAATCAAAATTTTATTTGGTTGATGAAGTATGCAGTTTTGACTCTATAATTAATAAACTATCTATTTTGAGATAAAAATTAACATGACACATATCATGCCATGAAAAGTTTAAAAAAGATAAAGCGATAAAAAAATAATCTTGAAAAAAATCTTAAAAAATAAATTGTGTCACTTTTTTTTTCTTTTATAAAGAATACTTTTAATCTATTTTTTTTTTTTTACTATTTTATTTCTCATAAAATCTTGTCTAGTATACTCGTGCAAAAAATAATCACCTTACTAACTAATACAAACTACACATTTTATAAATATCAAGATAGTTAGACTCAAAAGTAAATATTAATGACTAAAATAAAACAAATATATATCTGCATAGGCTATTTGTGTAATTTTTTTTTTGAATTTTTAAATAATTTTTTTCTTTTATTCAAAATCTACGTTATAAAATCTTCATTTACAACTTAATATATGCATAGCACATACTCGAAGAAAAACATACGTGTACTTGCGTTGTGTAATTTTTCACAACAAACTGTAAGGCAGACCCTCATGACTTCGCACAGCTCTACAATTCCCACGAGGCTGTATGAGCCCTAGATGCCATGAAAGGTAAAGCCTTTGATGCAACCCCTAGTGGACTAGCGTGACGATTGTTTACAAACTTAAAGCCAGAAACAATCACGTGTTAGTAAGACCTCTAGTGGGCTTTTACTACACAGTTTTTTTGGTAGACGGCTCTAGCAGACTCCCCCTGAATGGTTGCAGGCCATGAAGCAATGGCCCACTGAGTCTCTAGAATAATTTGTAGACCAAGATGCAGGTGAGATGGGCTCTGTAGTAGATTGCTCAGAGGACGCAACACTTTCATCTGTTCTGGGAGGGTTACAACAAGGCCCATTCAAGTTCTCCTCAGATAAGAAACTCCCAGTTGCTAGGATCGGTGCTCTAAGAAATAAATACTTAAATTATATTTATGATATTTTTTATTAAATAAATAATAATGTAAATATTTAACGTATTAATAATGGTTCTCATACTATTATCATATTAATGATTGTATATTAGCAAGAATGTGACAATAACTATTAGAACCAAATTTTAGAATTGGGCATATATGGAGTTTATATGCTAAAAGGATCTGATTTAGAGACTAATAATCTAAATTATTTAGTCTGCAGTCTATGTATAGAGTTGGGCACTTCATACACGGCAAGAATGTGATGGGGATCTATGTCCAATTAGTAAGGCGACTTATCTTGGTCGTCGGAGCTGATTGATTTCACGGTAGACACATTGGTGTGGTAAACCTACTAGTAGTCGTACATTGGACTGGATCTAAAGTTGAATTGATTTAATAATAATAATTTTGTTTACTTAAATCAATTCTCTTTAATAATCATTTATGTGTTATCTTAATCCTAAAGTGGATTCATGACTCTATGTTTATAGCTTGTATCTTTTGATATAATAAGGGTAGGAGTTTCGATGATTGAAGGCTCCACTATCGGTATGTTAAAGATGCAACCTATATTCAATGAGAACATAATCCACAGACACGGAATCCATAGCTCTCTAGCAAAGATTTAGTGTTATTCTTTCAAAGGCATTATTTGGGTATTGGAAAATATAATAAAGCCTCGGTCATCTGGATACATATGGTAACCTAATGATATTCATTTTGTATGTGTTATAAAAGAATGAATTTTCCAATGACAAAATAATGGAACTTTGAGATAAAATAACTGGAAGGTAGAACAGAACTAAGTCCTTTATCCGATTATGGATAACCTATGAAGATACATATAATATGAGAGATCATAATACTTATATTTAAAGAGTCTTGCAGTACAGTATATTATCAAGAGTGTAGCTTCGAGTATATAGTGGAGAGACATTGAAGTTAATAATTAGAAAAATAATTAATCAGGATTAATTTATCTGTTATTATTGAAACTTGATAATATATGTTCATCGAGTCCTAATGCTAGCTCATGAATTCCTTTATGACAAATAGGGTGAGTTCATATTACCACAGATAAGACAGAAGTATATATGAATCAAGTCGTCGAGCCTGATAGGATGTGTGGGCCTCAGTCCAGTTGGACTGCTAGTAGGCATAGGCATACTAGGGAATTGTGTCTTATCTGCTCAATATTAGAGAATTTATTGTTTGATTAATTTGGAAGAATAATTATTCAAATTTGTAATTGGGATTTTAGATAATTAATTATTTAAATTTGTATTTGAATAATTAATTTAAATTGTTGTTGAATTTAAGTAATGGATAAGGGATAATTATTCACAATTATTTAAATTAGATAATAATCTTAGTGAATGGAATTCTAATTTAAATTGGAATTGTTTGAATTGGAGTTATTTCGGATGATGTAAATAATCACAAATCCCTACACTACGATTGGTTGAATTTTTGGAGATAAATCTTCTAAGGGTGGCATCAACTATAAGGATAGGAGAGAGAAAATTTATCTCATAATCCTGATAAACTACTGACTCTTCCTACTACTTCTATAAATAGAGGTCTAGGATCTTCATTTATTCTAAGACTGCCTAAGTGCAAATTAGAGAGGAGAGCTTAGATTACTCACTTTTAGTCATCTTAGTTCTTGAGCGCTTTAGTAGTTAGAAGAAGTATAGCTATGGTGGAGATTTGTTGAGTTTTGCCCACACATACAACGATTTAAGGGAAGAGAATAGCATTGAAAATTTAACGGTAGAGATTCGTTGTTGAAAATTTATTTAGTTAGAAGTGTTATTTTCAGTCTCCAATGGGTATGTAAAATTAGATTTAATTTATTGTTCATGATATCATGAGTTAGTTTCCTGATTGTTTCATTAAATTTTTAAAATTCTACTATGTCATTGAACCGATTTTTCTAACAATTGGTATAAGAGCAAACTCATGATTATGTTATAGACTTGTGTGATCTAATTTTCACTCCTTATACATTGAATTGATATTTTAGAAAGATGATACTCTGGGGTTTTTACATGTGAATTAATATGTATAAGGAATATCAATTTTTTGTTATCATAGAATTTATGGTAAATGATAATTAATTATTATTAATTAATTTTTTAATTAGTGCCAGTTATGGTTTCTTAATGTTTAGAAATATGTATCTAGTGTTTATTCATGGAATTGTGATTGTAATATTATACGATCTAGCATCACAGCGTAGAATTTATCGCTTTTTTAGATTTATATAAACCAAAAATGGTTTAGGGCTTTCTATGCAATTCAATTCTATGAAGATGGTCACCTCATGAAGATGGAGCATTATATTGAAGAGTTTACAATCTATTGTCTGGAATTTTTCTGTGCTAAAATTTTCTGAATATTTTTGTTAAAGGCTGTAAAACCTTGTGCAGTGCATGATTTTGGAACCTATGCGGAACTGTGCAATACACGGACGCACAATTCAAGTCACACACGTATTCAATTCAGGCAATCTATGTAGTCGACGCCCGGTTTGGGCTATAGTGCAATCAGCATACACAGAGGTTGCTGCTGTGTGGAATTGGCCCAGCATGGCATAATAAATGCCTGTATCATCAATGACGCTAGGGGTGCACAAAAACCGCCCCGCAACCGTCGGCCGCCCGCCCAAAAAAAAGACTATGCGGGTTCAACCCGTCCATTGGCGGGTTCAACCCGCCCGCCTACATATGTTGACGGGCGGGTACGGTTTTAAATTTTAGGGGGCGGGTTCAACCCGAACCCGCCCGCCTAATTCTTAAAAAAAAAAAAAAAAAAATCTTAATCTAAACCTTTCCTACTCCTCATTCTTTAAAAAGAAAAAGAACATTTGACTTTGTTCATCATTTCATCTGTAGTATCCTGTTATTTTCGAACCCAATAAATAGGTTTTATGGAAGAACAAGAATTCTTGACTTTGTTCATCACTTCATATATAGTTGATGTTTCTTGTTGCAATGAATGATTATGTTTCTTAATTTGTTGTGAATATGGTTATTGTCTTTAGGCGTCAAACTTGGTTGTTGTTGAGAATGCTTCATATATTATCGTCTTATATTTTCTACAAATTTTCTTCACTTTTTTTTAATAAAAAAGAGCTCAAAAAATTATATTGTACATTAGTGTAGATCTAACCCGCCCAACCCGCCCGCACCGCCCGCATCCGCCCGCCCCCAAACCGAAACCGCCCGCCACTCCATGGGCGGTTTGTGGGTTGGTTAATCGTCAACCCGCTACTTAAAAAAACCGCCCCGCACCCGCCCAAAAACCGCCTACCCGCCCGTTGTTCACCCCTAAATGACGCAGGTGCAGCCTTTAGAAAACATGTTTGCTTAGCAGACCATTGTGTACAAAGTTAATAATATATATATAATATATTTTATAATATAAATAATATAATATTTATTATAATATATATAATATATTATTTTATATTATTAACAATAATAAGAACAATGAATAATAATTTGAATAAAATAAATTATTATGTTATTATTATTTGAATAATTTTTATTTATCTTTCTAATAGGAGAAAGATTATGGGTAAAATTAATTGGAATTGGAATCCAAAAAATTTGAATTTTGATCTATTGTGATCATAAGGAAGATTAAGGACAAATAAAATCTTGAGTTTGAATGGGATTCAAATAGCTAGAATTGAATTTTAGTAATTCAATTTGGGAAGCTAGATTTTATTTGGATAAGATCTAAATTTGGAAGTTAGATCTAAGGTAGTTGCCAAATCCCTAATCCGAGGGAAAAATCATAAAAAATAATTTTTTTCTATTTTGATTTTGAGTGATTACCAACAGCCTTAATATTATGAGAAAATGATAAAAATAATTTTATTAATTTTCTATTTGGAGAAAATTGTGGATTAAAATTGTTTGAATATTTTTATTAATTTTTAATGAGAAAATTATGGATAAAATTATTTAAATGATTTTATTAATTTTCTAAAGGAGAAAATTGTTGGTAAATTATTTTTGGAACCAAGAAGATAATTTGACCTATTGTTGTCGAATCATAGTACAAAAAATCCTTAATAAAATTTTGGGAATTTTATTGGAAATGATTATTTAGAAAATTGGAAGTCTTGAAGACAAATACATGGAGGAGATACAAAAGTGAAAGCAGAAACACGATTCGGTTTATTTTTTGATATCTTTAATTTTCTTTTCTCTAAGATAGGACCATAATGTTACGGCCATTTATTCATATTGCTTGTTGTTTTGCTTTATGCCATGCTTGTTTACTTTATGATATGATTTGTCATATGCTTAATAATATGTCATGTAGAACAGACAGTGCTACTTATAAATTGTGCATGCATGCTTACATAAATCTTGTTTTTAAAATATTAATTGGGAGAGGGTTATTGGCTAGGACTCACGGTCTTTATTGTTGGTCCATATGTGAAACTAGGTAACGCTGAACCCGAGGAAGGTTGATCACCATAGCGGTATACTAGATTGGACTTCCGAAAGGAAAATATCTATGGGCATGATTTATAGTTGTACGCCCCAAGCCGGCAATTTATGTGTCATAGATTATAAGATATAAAAAATGCATATACACTTAAGACAAATTTAATTATTAATCTCCCCGAGGAGCTCTGTTAATGAAATTTGTGACCAAAACAAGCGGTAATTAGTAGGTATATACTAATCGGATGGCTATGTTCTAGGCTAGATTGTGTCTGATTACCCCGAGGTAACTGACATGAACAAGGCTAGGAATTATCGTAATAATGCATGTGTTTTCAAGATTTCACACATAGACATACTTGTATTATTGTATGTTTATATTACTGAATGTTGTTATGTTTGCATATTATTAATACATTTTATTTATTTATTATACCAAAATATCACTTAGCTTATTTAATATGATACTTAATAAAGACCCTAACCGGTAGAACTTTAATGATTAGAAAAGGAACCTAATATGCAAGAAATACAAACACATATTAAACAAACCTTAAAATGGAACATAAAGACATTGATCCTAATGGGGTATTCTATGACTACAAATGCTAGCAAGATTCTAATGAGATAATGTGTTGCTATAGAGAACACATCAAGTAATCTCTAAGAGTAACATAACGATTAAATGATTGCTAGACAGATCATTGGTAATCTAAAGATATAATTGTAGGCTAAGTCCTCTTGGTCAGACGAACAGTTATCCTTAAATCTTATGAATTACTAGTGGGAGCCTTGAATTACTATTTAGGAACATGAATGCCTAAATCAAATGGAGTCAACATAGATGCTAACACCTAAAACAGAGAAGATCTTCAAAACTTTTTTGAAGCACTCGTCCTTGACAACAATAATAAAGGATTTCTAAGCTTTTAAAGATTGTGCTTGAAAGCTGGAACATCAGTTCTAATGGTGTTGGGACATTGGTAGTTAGTAGGTTTTCTAAATCCTAGTAATAGAAGAAACTAGAAGAACAAGTAGGAACAAACCAATTAGAAGATCTTAAGAAAGCTAAGTGCCTTTACTATGTGAGAGTTTGTTACTTCAAGAGAGATTACAAGAATCACCTACCTTGGGAGGCATAAAGAGATATGTTTGATCTCTTATATATTGAAGTTGATTAGTCAAAGATTCTAGAGACTTATAGTTACAGATTGTAGAGCCACTAATCATATGTATATATTTGTGTATAAGAAACAAGAAGTCTACTTGACAGGACCTTCACGTTAATATTGGATGTTGTGGTTAGGTGAAGTAGTGGGAGAAATACACCTTTATTTGATGGTAGGTTTAGGTTTTTAATAAGCTTTTACTTTATCAAACTAAAGTAGTACACACTACTTGACACCTAACAAATCAATAACTCTAGAAGGGTTAATATTTCTTAATCTAATAAGATGAATATTTAACACTTACGATTAGGTGATATAAACCTTAATGAGATATAGGGGTTGGTTAAAAAATGGTCCTCTAAGCTTTTTAAAGGTAGAATCTTTACCATAACGAGTCTTGTTTGGAGAGAAAAGTGACCAAATGGACGTTTGTGTTTACATAAACGCATTGGCATGTGAAGAAGTAATTTGGTAAACCCATAAGAATACTTCGATTGGATCGAGGTGGAGAATACCTCTTCAAGAGGTCTGTAAGACTCTTATTAGAGAATACGATTCTATTCTATTTGACTACACTAGGATCTACACACAGAATGGTACCTTATTGAATATGGTACGGTTCATGATGATTTATGCAACACCACACACATCTTTTGAGAGATATGTACTACAAATTGCATATTATTTTCTAAGCAATATTCCAACTAAAGTTGTTCTTGAGGTCCAAGAAGTCTTCTGGATAAGGAAGCTTAGAAGTTAAAATCTCATTTAGAAGTTTGTCATTCTGTACGATATCCTAAGAGGATAAAAGATGGATTATACTATAATCAAATGTAAAATAAAGTCTTGGTTTCCACACTTATAACATTTCTTGTAGAAAGCTACATGCAAGGCTTTAAACCTCATAGCAATTTGGTGCTCAAGGAATTAAGGATTGATTGAATCAGTTCAAAGGTTCATGATGTGGAAGGTATTCCAATCATGGTGGAGAAACCAAAATGAAATCAACAACTTGGGGAGCTTTGTCATAGTGGGAGAGTTATTTAAATTGATACCTTTAAGCTAAGGTCGTTGAACCTGATAGTGATCTCACCTGATAAAGTGAATGTATAGAGGATATTGATGTAAAACTCTAGCAAAGAGCCAAGAACATTAAATTGCAATCTATGGTTTCCAATGAAGTCTAGAAGCTTGTAGAAACACTTAAAGGGATTAAGTATAAGTGGAGGGATCTACAAGATGAAAAGAGAAGCAAATGGAAAAGTGAAAATTTTTAAGGCTAGACTTGTAGCAAAAGGACACAAGTAGAAAGTGGACATCACTTAAAATGAAACTTTCTTACTTATAGTGATGCTAAAGTCTAGCTTCACACTCTTATTCATTGTTGGATATCTCGATCATGAGATAAGACAAATGGGTGTCAAGTTTCCATTATTGAATGACAATTTTGAGGATAGTATCTATATGATACAACTAAACAGGTTCAAAGAAAACGCCTAAGAAGATAAGATCTTCAAGTTGCTTAAGTCAATCGATGGACTAAAGCAAGCTTCTTGATCCTAGAACATAATATTTGACAAGGTGGTCAAATCATATAGGTTCGAGTAAAATCTTGACAAACCATGTGTTATAAATGCATTAAGGATAGGAAGCGGTTTTTTAGGCACTCTATTAATGACATTCTATTCATTAGGAATGACGTAGGCACCATATCATTGGTCAAAGTTGGTTTTAACTCAAAACCTAGTACATAGATAAAGTTCTAAAGAGGTTTACAATGCAAGATTCCAAGATAGGTTCTTAACCTATTCGGCATGTAATCATTCTTTCTAAGATTGATTGTCTTTAGACATCATAAGAAAGAAAATACATGGGAAGCTTTTCTTATGCTTTAGTAGTAGGAGTCTAGTGTATGTTGTGTATGTTATGCTTTACGGAAGATCGAATATTTGCTTTGCGGTCGGGGTAGTAAGTTGATAAATCAAGACATTGGTAGGCAGTCATGCATATAAATCAAGTATTTTAAGAGAACGAAGAATTATATGCTAATGTATTTCGGAAAGAACCTATCACCTATAGGATACACGGATACTGACTTCCAGTCAAATTAGGATTCTAAAAGATCAACTTCATGGCCTATTTTACTTTCAGAAGCGGATTTGTAGTGGGAGTATTATCAAGCAATATTGTGTTGATAATTTTACTATGGAGACCAGTTATGTGGTTGCCATTGAGGCATATAAGGAAATTGTGTGGCTAAGGATATTTCCTTGATTATCTTGAGCTAGTATATGATATGGATAAATCTATAGTTTTGTATTAGGGAATATCGTAACAATAGATAATACCAAGGATTCAAGACACCACTAGAAGAGTGAACATATCGGTAAAAAGTATACATAATTAGAAGCTTAGAAGCTCAAGTCAAGCAGGCAACATATCAATATAGTGCAACTTGGTACTATAATAAGAGGGTCGAGGAAAGAAGATTCATAGTTGACGACCTAGTCTTTAGATGGGTAGCTTAAAACACAAAAGAGAAAAATATTAGACCATTAAGACCAAGTCGGGAAGGACCTTATAGAGTCAGAGCAGTGCTCAGATCTAGGACATACCGCCTCGAGTACCTCTCTAGTCAGGCAATAGAGTATCTGTGGAATGCAAGTCATCTTAAACCATATTACCAATAGGCCTTTCTATCTGCGGATTTCCACTTGTCAATCAAAATGTCATATGTTTTCCTTGAGATATTTGAATTATAGTATATGAAGTTATATGTCAAAAAGTTATGTCATTCCAGGTCAAATATTCAATAAAGTTTTCGAGGTTTATTCAGATATCTTTATGTTAATTTGGTCTTGTTTCACTTTATACAATGTCTAATGCCAGAACATAATGCTCAACCAAAAATAAGGGCAACTCGGTGCGCAGATTGCCACTCCAATCAATAATATATGGCAAAGCCTAAAAAAAGCTCAACATAAGCTCCGCTATATGCCATTAAGAGTGGGCCCAGTAGTAAGCCCAGCTTGACCAAGCAATTCTCAATAAAGGCCTAAAGCCGAAGTCCATGTCAGTTACATGCATTTTGTTAGATATTTAACACGAATCATAGTGATCTTGGTTATTCACACTTTTATTCAAACCAAAAGAGTAAGACAAGCTCAGCTATCTACATTTATGATGAACTAAAACCTAGAGCCATCAAAATCATCATCAGTTACACCAGTTTTAAAAATGTTTACACTTGTGAAAATTACCTCAAATAAGCCTAGCCAACAAAGAAGCAGGTTTCGTTAAGCTCGGTTATATCCATCATAAGTATTTACACTTATAAATATTTTCTAATTAACATCTGTTTTGCAGGGAATAAGGAAGATATAAGATGCTATATAAAGTATAATTACACACATTAGGTAGGGCACCGAACCTATTGTCTTGGCCTTACGGCCATTACAAAACAAGAAACCAAAAAAGCAAAAAGGTACATTCAGGCCTCGTCGTCTTTGCCTCCACCTTAGGCAGTGTTAGCAACAACATCCACCTAAGGCAGTTTCACCCTCAACGGCTGAAGTTTCCTCCTCTTTAGGTTCCTTAAGGAAGTGTAGGTCAAGGTTTGGGAATTTCTCTTTAAACTTCGCGATGACCGATTCGACACCTCATCAAAACTGTTGTCTTTGATGTCGGTCATCTCTAGCGATATTTTGAATTGCTCAACAGCTTGAGCCTAAGCTTTGTCCAGTCGCTTTAGAAACTCCTCCTCCTCCTTCACCGCAGCTTCCTCCAGGGTCTATACCTTATTGCTTTCCTTCGACGGGCGCTTCTCCACATCCTTCTTCAGCAGCAAGTACTTCTTGGTATTGGCTTCCTTAGTTGCCAACTTGCCCTCAAGCTCGAAAAGCTGACCATCCACCTTATCTTTTGGAATTGAGCAGTGGCATAAAGGTCGTAACTTGCTAGATAAGCATTAAGAGCCTAAAAACCATAAAGGAAGAATAAGTCACTATACTAAAAGTGGGATGAACACTGAAAAAGGTGGACACTTACCCTCATGTTGAGATAATAAAAGTCGGGTTTATTGGGCACCGACTTGGTTATAACATATATAAAAACTTATAGGCTATCAGCTCTGCCTTCAAGTGGACTTTCCAAAGAATGTAGGCCCTAACAAGATTCTCCAGCCATTTGGATTGAGCTGGAGAAGAGCGATTCCAAACTCATTAAAAATCTTTTTATGGAAAGATAAGTATGGAAGGAAGACACCACACGACAAGGTATTAGTATAAACTGCTATTGTTCCCTCAAGTGTGTCTGGCACCCTATCTTGTAAAAGAAGAAAAGAACTCCTAGGACTTCTCTGAGATGACCCTGTGGCGTGCCTTGGAATGGAACCCTGCAACGATCAAATCATCCATATACTCGTCACCAAGGCAATCAGATGCGAACTCTTTGCCTCAGGGTTGATCTGCAGAACGGACATCTCATCTTGAAACTAATAAGAATATCCCTTCTAAAAGGTCATCCACCGAGTCAGTCTTGTCTAAGCTGCTATCCTCTAACTTCAGATCTTCCTCATACTCGGCGATTTGGCTTATCACGTCCTCGAGGTCAGGTGGGGTTAGGGCAGCCTTCCAAGGACATCTCTGACGACGGGTCTTAAGCTGTGCCTCCTCTATTATATTCTCCTCGAGGTCAGGGATTGCAGAGCTACCAAATGTACTCGACGGTTTAACAATGTCACAATGCACTACAACGGCCCTGCTGACTTCTCGACCACTATGTTTGTCTTTAGTCATTTTAATTGTGCAATATGGAAGCAAAAAATGGAAAAATTTAAGTCAAATTGCCGAAAAAGCCTCTCTAACTTGGAAAATCAAATAGCTATACCTAGGGGTCAATTCCAACGTATGAACACGATGACCAAGTGAATCTTAAATTCAAGAGGTTTAAAGAAAAACCCAGAAGCAGAAATCGCCATAAATGACAAAAAGAACCCCAAACATGAGTTCAAAAGTGCACAGACTACATCGACAAAGACAAGGACTCTCTATACCCAGAAAAATACGTAAAATAAATGAAAATAAAGGGCAAAACAGGGACTTATGAGTGTGGATAGTCGCATATGGAGGAAATCTTCATAGAAAGCCCTCGCCTGCACTGAAAGCTCACTCAAGTGGTGCTCTAAGATTGATGAAGGATTAAAAGTTTAAAAAGTTGGAGTAGAAATAAGTTTGAGGTGCTTTGGGACAGTTTTGAAAGACTTTCGACTTATAAGAGAAGAAAAGATGAGAAATGAACTGATTTTGTGGGTCTTTATTTGCAAAAGGACATCTCAAATATTTGCCATACCATCTACACGAAGCCCGATCCAATGGTTGGAATGAAGATTCCCATCCAATGGCTAACATTTTGGGAGGAGAAAACACAACTTTGAACCTTCAACCAAGATGCATTCCCCTAACACATGATGTAATGTTTGATTTTGCGATTTGACAACCTGATAATTGAGGCATCTCTTCAACTCCAAGATCATCTTTGACCATCAAAAGACCCACAGCATCTCAAGCAAGACATTGACCAGCTTTGACTGTGGATGACTTTTAGACGAGAGAATTTGAAGAAAGGGACAAAAAAAATTTTGAATTGAGTAAAAGTCCTCTTTTTTTTTTAAACAAAAAACACGCTTTTTTATGCAGGTAAATTGTCACAGTTTTTTTCAAAAAAATAAAAAAAAAAAATGACTGTAGCAGGATAAGGAACCTCAACAAGATGAAAAAAAAAAAAACTGGAACCGTTTTGATGTCTTAAAAGCCTTTTTTTTGGTGCAAAAAACTGTCCAAAAAAAAAGGGTCATTGACCAAATTTTTTTTTTCCAAAAAGTCATTTTTAAAAATCTCACCTTTCAGACACTTCATCTAACAACCAAAGAAACACCCCGAGCTTGGGGGCAAATGTTGTCGGGCCATCAAGAAAGGCCCAAGTCAATCATTAGGCCTAGGAAGGCCCGAGACGGTTCTCGATCCATATGGCCTCGGAGATATCATAGAAAATGTATTTATTAGATAATACCCAAGAAGAAATGGCCAAATCATGTCTTTATTTAAACTAGAATATCTTCAAGATGGCAATAAGTATTTAATCTTATTAAAATCTACAAAATCAAAAATACTTAAAAATGATAAGTCCCGTAAGAGATCTCGGAGATGTCATTTAGCCAATGAGATAGGAGGTTTTAATATATTAAAATTACTAAAGGATCAAACTATGGTCGACCCTAGAAACTATAGGTAGAGGCCAACTTTAAGAAGCAACCTAAGTCTAATTCCTAACACAAACCATTGTAATCAGTTTTTCTCATAGTGAAATGTCCCCACATTCGAAAAAACTTAAAGTGTATGTAGCCTTCAGTTAAAGTAAATCACTATAAATTGTTGTATTCTTGTTATTGGTTTTCTTTCAATGTATAATTACTTCATTCTTGAGTAATTATCCTGGTGAGGAATTAAAGAGATCCTTGTTAGACAAGTTCCACCTGTCAACAATTGGCACTAGAAGGAGCGCCAAGAAGAATGCTCCTAGTTTTCCAAAAGAAACAATCTCTTTAATGTTTCAATGTAAACAACTATCCTAATCAGAACGAAAGAAACAACAACATTCTACTTCACGACCGGAGACAAGACCTTTTAGCTTTTGCTCCTCCTGCCCCTAAATGAGATCCTCCACCACTACTAGAAGGCGCCCCTTAGGACCCGAACATGTTAATTTAATTCCAGATCGGTATCTTGACTCAAAATTATGAAAATCTAATACAGGCGTTTCAACGCATTGAAAACACTCTAAATAATCTTCGAACGTCGGCCAACAACAACCCCTGCCAGTGTAAGGAAATCATAGGGACTTGCAAGAACGGACTGGAGATTCTAAAGATGTGCAGTCACAACGTGCACGGGCATGAGGCTCACAAGGAAGTAGATAGAGGACAACCCAAAAAAGGCATGCTGCAACATAAATCAAAGTCGAGAAGGTCTTCCCCCATTCGCCCCAAGATAGAACGTCCCATCCGGCTTGGTCAACAACCGTCAAGCCGAGGGACAACAATATGTTGACCTCAGGAACCGTATCCAGGCATGATAGGTTGAAAGTTAGGGGTTCTGAAAGATCTGTGGTCAGCCTCCAGGAGTATCACAGTTTCTAAATATTTTTAACAATTATAAAACTACACACTCAAGATAAATTGATTAATATTACAAAAATAAATCTTTATTATCATTAAAACATAAATAAATATATTAATTGAAACATTGAGGCTAGCAGTTTTAACAATAGATCTTGGCATGGAGGGAAGGTAGCGATGAAAACCTCATGGGAACAGAGACGAGGCTTGCAGGGGCAAATTTGCCAGAGACGGAGCTGCTTTACCAATAATAAAGAGTTGGTTCTTAATCGACTTTTATTTTTTTTTTCTTATGAGAGTACTTTTAGTTTTAATATTTATTTTATTCAATATTTCAGTTTATCAGTATTTTAAAGAGTATTTAATATAGATAAAGAATGGCATTGGTGCTTTAAAAAATTGAAGTGCTTTAATAGGTATTTTATTGATTTTACAAACGCCTGGGGATGTTTTTCGCCTTTGATAATATGAGGGGGTAGAAGAATTATTTTGGCTAAACACAATGGTTGTTTCGGATAGTTTGCGTACAAAATTCAGATTATTGAGGATAGTTTTAGTATTTTCTAAACTTTTACCGGTTAAATGTGGGTAAGGATTTTTTTAGACTATTTTAAAAAGTATAAGGCCTATGTGTGCTATTTTGAAGAAACATATACGAAAATGTTGGCATAGGAACAAAAGTAATTTTTTTTTTTTTTCTTGTTGAGCTTAGAGATAAAAGGATTCAACCTCTCCACTTTATAGTAAAGTGGAATGTGATTTTTCCTCTAACCTATACCTATAAAAGTGATATTTTGATTAAACTAATGGTGTGTTTTGGGTATTATTCCACTGAGAACCCAAAATAAAAAATAAAAATATTATGTACTGCGGGTATTCAGCACTACTAACGATATTACGGGAGCAAAAGGAAGGAAAAAGATAAACGTGTGGATGCTACTGCAGTAAAAAGATGTAACCAAGTGAAGATAGCAACTACCAACTACCAAATCCCCCACCCAAAAAAAAAGACTACCAACTATTGGAAACAAAGATTATGACAAGGAAGAGGGGATCTATCATTATGTTATTTATGGATCAAAAAAGAGGAAAAGAGAAAGAAAGAAGAGGTAACTAATAAGAACATGGATACGTATGTCATTCCTCCCATTATGTAATCTTTAAAGGGGGAAAAAAGGCAACTAAATGAAACATCCATATGCATACTATATAATCTAATAAGAGCAAGACAAACAAATATCGCCAGATTGGTTTTTAGTGAAATTTTACCAACCAGTGTTATTTAATAGAAAGCAAAAAATAATTAATCATTAATCACTAATCTTACACAGCATTTGAAATTTTCTCAACATGAAAAAAAGGCAAAGATAAATAAAATAAAATCAAATCAAATCAAATAATCATATAAAGTATGAATGACAGCTCTTGCAGCAGAAATTGGATTTTCCTTGATTTCAAGTGTGAAAGAGTATGCATATCTGGTTTGTTAATAGAGAAATCTATACTTTTGTTTGTGATTGGAAAACATACAAAATAGCATAATCCATGAAATGCAGTCTCTTAATTACTTCCATGCAACTGAATCAATCTCATCTCTAGCCGACTTGTACAGCTCGAGCCGTTTAGCAATGGCTGCTCTCCTCTCCATCAATGCTGGATCCTCATCCAACATCGCGCTAAGCCTCTCTTTCTGCACGTACACATTCAAAATTTCATCTTCTTCTTATCAAAAAAACATATTTCCTCCTAACAACATTAACAATTAGATGCCAACAACTCATCATTGTGCTTTGAATGGTATTGTACCCCTCCTATTTTCATTTTTAATAAATAGCGCCTAAAATCATCTGTATCTCATCTCATTTATTCATGTTGTCCTCGACATAAAAGTTTTTAGAAGCAGGTTCTACATCATCCACTGTATGGTTAAGAATAACAAGACGTGACTAACGTTAAGTTCTTAGAGTAAATCAGTTTTACATCGTAACGTACTACTTTTACTTTCACCAAGAATATATCTCTCCAATATCTTTGGAGAATTATTAGCTTGCTTATGTGTCATTGCATAATTATGAATGGAACAATGCTATGGTTTGATTTAATAAAATGCCGAGACATTTACTTTTTCCTTCATCCACTACAGTGACAAAATTTTTAAAGCTTCCTAACGTTCTAAGCTTTGGCATGTGTCGCGTTTTTTTCCAGCTCACCTCATGCTTGTATTGTAGTATTTCTTTTCATGGAAAAGCAATTAAACATGAGGAATGGAAAGAGAAGTTGCACCTTCCACAGTAGCTGCTTCTAGTTTAGGAAACTTATGGATTTCTTTATTCCATGTATCTTTAATCATATTTTTATTCTTTTGTTTATCCAATATTGCTAGCGTCTTTTATATTAACATCTTCGTTGGACAAATCATAGAAAGGACTTCTTTTTGGTGCAAAAGTCAAGAATAAGCAACATACTTGACAGAAGGAGATTGAAAAAACCCTTTTACCTCTCTCCTCCCAACTTGAGCATAGAAGTGGCTGAGCAGTGATCTCTTGGCCTCTCGAACTTGACAGTAAACCACAGCCTTCGGAATTGAGTTCTTTAGTGTGTCACAAACCATGTGAATGTAAGCATTGACATTTGATCCTGATACATAATACAGAATCCGTCTCAGCAATCATAGTCGATCTTCTTTTTTTTTTTTGTAGTGGAGTTATATTTACATGCATATTTACAGGAACTAACATCTTGCAAATTGATAAATGAGACCCAGTTTTGAAAAGTATAAACAGAAGGATTAGAACTGAACAAACAAAATTTGGTCTACAAGAAAAGAGAAACCATGCTGCATGCACATATTTCATGTGATTGGCTAAATGTGAAGATTTAAAATAACATATGCGAGTATGTGGTGATGGACCAAGCAGAAAATGGTATACCAATCCTTCTGAAATGGTTATCCGAGTAACGGTCAGCATTTGGTCCTGTTGGATTTGGATTCTTCTCAAGTTCAAGATGAAGCTTCCGGAAAAAATCCACGGTTAGGTAGCTAGATTCCATATCCACCAGTCTTAAAACTGTTTTTCTGCTGTCTTCACGAAATCTTTCTAATGCTTCTGTGGCAGCAGCTGCTATGTCAGTTTGAAGTGTAGGAAATCTTTTCAGTTCCTGAGATGATCATAACATAACTTAGTCAAGTTCTGTCCATGTTTTAGGCATTCAAAAATCTGACTGAACAATAATAAATTTCCAAGGCTGCCGCTCATTCTGAGTCAGTATGCCCCCGTACTTGCTATGCACAACCTCAATTGCTGTGTTAAAGCCCTCTAGGGGTTTTCAAATTTTATTTTGCTTCAGGGGACATAACAGCACAATTATTTTGTTGACCATTTTCCTACATGTAAAAGTTTTGGTATCAACTTTCTTATGGATGGAAAAGAACAAGTAGGCCTCTAACCAGTTGACCGCAGCATTATCTTGAAAAGAGTTGGTCTCATGTGAGAAACCATGATTGCAATTGGAAACCAACTTACAAAAGCTAGAATGATTCCCTTTTTCTTTGTTCTTTTTTTTTTTCATTTATCTAAAGGAAAAACAGAAACAACCAGTAGAAGTTTTTTTTTTTTTTTTTACCTCGGTTTCAGCAATTGACTTTCGTACGAGTTCTTTCAAAACATGGTGCACCTGAGTAGAGACGAGAAAGAAAAAAAATATTCATATCCAAGATGAAGTACATCGTGTAATCAATATTAAGCAAGACAAAAACAAATGATAGCATTAAGAACTCTATTTTATAAACTACCAAACTGCCAAATGCCAAATCCACTGATATTCCAGCCATATATTATTATCCTTTTTCTTTTTTCTAGTCCCAAAATGCCAAAAACGATTTATAAAAAGTTTGACAGTACAACTGTAGCGAATATTACCGCATCAACAGAGGCTTCAGCAGGTCCTTTGAAATAACCGATAGATCCATCAATGAGTCTTCTATACCCTTGTTCTGGAGCAATTAAGTGGGGCTGATAACCATCAGCCTCTGAAACGACTCTCTGGACATTTTTAGTAGAGAAATGTCGGTCAAAAGGGAGTTTTTTCAACGCTGCTGGTAACTGATGATCAAAAACTCCATATATTCGATCTCCACCAGGTCGCCTGCAGTACCAGCACATTTAATTTAACACATTGGATCACTCCTAATAGTTGTTGCATCCAGTCAACTTTTTTAAGTCTATATTAGTTAGCAAAGGTAGAATTAGCTTAGAGAAAGAAAAAGAGAAAAAACAAAGAATCAGTTGCTACGTTACAGTCTCTTCAGAGAATTAACTGCTAGAGATGGGAATTATTAAGAGATTACCTAAAAAACCGAGCACAACAGGTATATAAGCATTTAATTTTTACGTTGATCTTTACAGGATCTTAATTGAATGTTGTCTTTTATTTCCTTTTAGATTGCAATGGCTCAAAAAGAATAAAAAATATGGAAATACAAAACCTACACCCCACATTAACGGCAATTTTTAACTTTGTACAGCCTCAACCAATGGTTCTCCGTATCACCAAAGTGCACAACTGGTATGAGATATTGCCATCAAGAGTTCATAAAAGATATTCCTTTATGACCAGTGAGGAACATAGCAAGGAACGAGTCAAATGAGAATTCAAAATGGATAATTCTCCAAAAGACTGGGCATGAGAAAGATGGCAGGTTCCATTTATATTATTTATTTTCAGTATCTGTTCAATTTTGGCTAAGAAACTCGTTGAATGAAGTAAAATGTTTTCTCAATATGAAATTTGTTATCCGATTGGAAAAGCATGCAGCCTATGTGGAACTCTTTCGCCAAACTCAGGTTAAATGCTAAGCAGAAGTTGAGCAACATACCCTCCATCCAAGTGCTCCTTGAACACACGGTCAAAAGCACGACACAGTTCTAAAATTGTGTAGAGCTGGGCCTGCAATGCCATGGCAAATTAAATTCAATTGGATTATGCAAGTTCAACCAGAAGCAAGTAAGAGATCAGGTCAATCCTTACCCCAGAGTCTACTGCAATTGGCCTGCCAATACGGTCCAACTCAGCATTAAGCTCGTCAATGGTTTTATTGATTAAAGAAATGATACTTGGTATGCGCTGCCTGATGACATTCTCCAAATGCTGATGACAGGGGGAAGAATAAGGAAGAGAGAAGTTGGAGAGAGAATAATTTTTGAAAGGTAAGGTCATATAAGAATACAAAGAGATACAGCATAACTATGTGATGGACAAAATTTGACCTTAGATAAAAGTTTAGCAAGATATTCTGCCCCCATCTTATGTGCCAAGTGTCCATACTCAGGACTGGTTTGAAAGTATTCCCGCTCCTTTCTACGTGCAGCCATCATATCGACATTCTTGTTAATATCTGCCTGCGAACGGTTCACAATTCCAACCCATGGATGTTGCAGTCTGTACGACCTTCCTTCAAGAACCTTAAATATTCATAGAAACCAAACATTATGACTTGACCAGATCTAATCGAATGCGACAATATCGCAAAGATTGCTGGCATAATGTAATGAAATAAACTAAACAGTATGCATGCAAGCATCAAATTACGTAGCTATACGTACATGCATGTATATATGATTAGGTCTTTAGGTGCATGTACGTACAGTGCATGATAAGAAACTTGAACGAATGAATGATACAAAAATGCAACAATAACAGAAACTAAAGAATTAGAAGTTAATGATATATAGAAGGAAAGCCTAAAGCTAACAAAGAGCCTTCAAATCTGATGAATGGTGAAAATGGAATATTTTGAAATTCATTAGGCAGAGAATCCTACAAAGACTAATAAGGAGGAAATGAAAGTTAAATTTAACTGACTAATTTCCCAAATAAGGGTTTGGGTACATACATCCACCGCATTGGTTCCCTTGTCCATTAGATCAAGTTTTGTTAGCACCCCAAATGTTCTTTCACCTGAAAATATCAATTCATAAATGGAGTGAATTATTTGCCCGAATAAAAAGTGCATAGGTATTAAAAAAAAAATGGTATCACAGCCAATGTGACATAGTTCATACTACCTGTAGGATCAACTTCTCTGGCAAGTTTTATTGCATCTGACGTAGCAATATCTTGATTTGCAGGAGATATAGCCAATATGATGCAGTTAGGCTGCAAAACAGAGAAACCCATAACTGGGTGAAAAAAGAAAACTTTGAAACTTTCTTTTATTGACTATAACTAGTATTTAGCCTCTCTGCATATTATTGAAAAAAGAGAGAATATTAATTGAAATAAATTGTTAATAAATGCTCTTATTCGAATTTAACCAAAAGCAATGAAGGGAAAAATCACTATAGTACAACATGGTTTTTATTAAGACCTCCCCACCTCTAGCGTTCAATCCCTACTAAGGCTTGATTGGTTTAACTGCTTTTTCTAATAATCAGCAGCCAAAAGCATTCAAGCAAAAAATACCAAATGAATAAATAGATCATGGACAAAAGTAGTACTACATGGTTTTCATAAGCCCTCCCCATCTCTAACACCCAATCCCACAATGATTTGATTGATTTTAACAGCTTTTTGTAATAAACATATATATTATACATACTCACATATACAAATAAATACATGGGTAGACCTACTCTTTTTCAACATATATACACACAAACATGACAATAAATATTAATGCATATGTGGGTACAAAGAAATTTCCATTGTTTGGACAATGATATTAAACCATTTTACAACGTTCCAATTTTCCAAACTGTTTGCTGCTCTGAAAAGCAGTTTCAGCAACTTCAATAGACATGACAAGAAGGTTGAATCTTACGCCCTCATTTTGCATTTCATTTCATGGGACACATGACTTGGTAGATGCTCTTTCTCATATTGCACAAAGCATAGCAGCGAAGGTGGTAATACTGGATTTGAAGGATAATTTTGGAGGAGATGAGCAACAAGTTTTTGAGAAGCAAGGTCAACATTTTTAAAACGTTATTTCCCCCACACCACCCCCCCCCCCCCCCCCCCCTCCCCCCCCCAAAAAAAAAAAAAACCCTGTTTTCTAACCACATGAAAGAAAAGGTTCTTTTTTCTTTAAAGAAACTTTACATACTGTCTTGTTCTAGATTTTTCTTAATTTATCAATTGAAATGTGGTCTAAATCTTAGCATGGTTGATTTCTTCCAGTCTCATTTTGTCAAACGAGACTCCACGCCTAAGTCGAGCATTGCCAACTTTTTATTTTCAAAATTCAAAATAAAGATAAAAAAACATTATGAATCATATCCTCACCTTCTCAACATAAGAGCGGACCATATTTTCAATATCTTCAACAATACTGTCTGGCTGTCCCTCTGCAAGAGACAAAATTTAACACCAATCCACTAGTTTATGATATCAAGAAATAACATTATTGTCTTTAAATGAACCAGATAGATGGATCGTGAGAGAGAGAGAGAGAGAGAGAGAGAGAGAGAGAGAGAGAGAGCAAGATTAGAGTTATTACCTATGGCAACTTTTGTCAATCCAGGAAGATCTATGAGTGTCAAGTTAACAACTGCCAGAGAAAACATGATCTTAGTCATCAGACCATTCCGACCAGCATCGAATTAAAGAATATCATTAAAAATGAAGAATGAACAAGGACTGTAAGTGTAAGTTAGTCATCTGACTTCGTCATATATATATATTTTACAGTCTGTAAATATGCAGCTGGCACCTGGCACCTGGCAGAAGTTAGAAAACTCCAGTAATAGCCATTTCATTTAGTATTTAGAGAGATTACATGTTCTTAATGCACAAAGCATCACAAAACAAACTTTAGAAAGAGAGAACAAAACGATGATAAATATGGAAAGAATGATACTTCTTTCCTATTTCAGTTTCATTGAAATACTTCCATTCTAATGCTACCAGTGGAAATGCAAACACAAACCATTTGGAGAGTATATGCTGAGATGAATAGGATGGTTAGAGATTTGCTTTGTTTTTCCAGTTATACGATCCGTTTCATCTTGGATCTCCTTTCGCACAGCAGCTGCAGAAGTTAAGGATGTAGGATGTAAAACAAAGAAGACATAAAAAAAATTAAAAGAATAGACAGATTTTTTTTTAAAAAAAGGTGGTCTTAACAAGCAATACATGTCTTAGTAAAACAGGTAATAATTCCAGTCAAAATTGACTCACCAAAATCAGTAAACTTCTTTCTAGGAGCATGAAGAAATTCTGCATACTCCGCCTGCCCTTCGTTCGTCTGATGAAGTTGCAACACCAATGGTCTCCTCGTAACAATACCTTCCAATCAAGGAAAGTTAGTTAGAATAAATTTAGGAATTTAAAAGAAAACCTATACGCAATTCTATGTGATTAAAACATCCTCAGAGTAGTATAACAGAATACAAAGATTCATGCCTCCTATTAGGATATTATATTCGCAAAAAAAAAAAAAAAACAGAAAACCCAGCTTGGCTGCTGAGAAATTCTAGGAAACTTGAAAGAAACCCGCAAAACGAACATTTCCTCAACTTGTCTCAATTAAGATTTAAAAAAAGTTAAAAAAAAAAAAAAGTTTTAGTTAATTCCATTACCAAGCTCGATGCAGTATTTCGCCAACCAGATTACAAGGACGGATAAATCCTATTGACATTTCACATTTCCCATTTCCTTCATCTTTTGAGAAACCAATCACAATGCTTACGAAGATTATACAATAAAGAAAATAGAAAATCGATACCAGATCCACGAGGTAAGAAATCCCTCCCCACCACGCTCTCCAACACCGACGATTTCCCGGAACTCTGTTTCCCACATCAAGAAACATAGGGCATTACACAGCGCCAAGAAAGGAAACGAAATCCCTAGAAGAAATCACAAAATAAAAAGAAAAAAAAAATAGACATGGAAATGAAACCTGGCCTCCGACAACGGCAACCGAAGGCAGAGCTTCCCAGAGCGACATTCCCTCGCCGCCATGGTCGCCCAATACTGTGCAAGCTAGTTGGATTTTGTTGACCAGACCGATCAAGCTCTGCATTGTCGCCATTTTTGAGGAATCGAAAGCGATAAAGATCTACGGGTTTCTGTTTTTTTGTTGTCGATCTAAATTTAGAAATGAAATGCGACAAGCGATTTGATTGGGTTGAATCGGTCTGAAGAGAGAATGTGAAGATCGAGAAAACTGGAGTTTGTTGTCAGAGCATTTAATGATCTGACTTTCGGTGTAGAGATCGAATCTGAAAGAAAGAGAGAGAGTAATCGGAAAGAAAACTGTTGCAATGGAGGTTGTTGCATGTATTTTTGAGTTACGTAATATTGGAGTAAAGATTAAATTTTTAAGTTAGCGTTGAAAATTTTTATCAAAAAAAAAAAGTTCGTGTTGAAAATTCCTCCAAAAAAAAAAAGTTAAAGTTGAAAAATGACCTCTCAACTACAATATGAATTTTCTTTTTCCAGCTAGAAAAGTTGTGGACATGAAACCCATATAATTATTTTCTCTATTGTATACTTGATATTTTTCTATCTTTTTTTTCCTTTTTTTTTTAAGGAAGAGGAATTTCATTGTTTTGTTTTGTTTTAGAAATATTTTCCAAGTTTTTTTGATTAAAAAATGTGTTAGAAAACGAGTCGTAAATAGTGTTTGTTGAGTTTGTATTTTTGAAAATAAATTGTGTAGTTTATAGGCCCTTTGGTCGAGCGATTTTAACTATCAATTGTAACTATTAACAATGTAAAATTTTTATATTTTACAATAAAAAAATACAATATAAAACTCTCATATGTTACAATTCTCAAATCAAAACTGTTGATTCTAATTGTTCTTTTAAAAGGCTTGTAATAGTTTATTGGGTGTTTAAAAAATATAGTTTAAACTAATAATTTAAATTTTCTTAGTTTTATAATATAGCTAACTTTTTTTAAAATTATACTATATAAAAACTTCTTATTATAACTGTTAAAAGTTTTGTTGAATGAAACTAATAACCATACATTGAAATAATTAAAAAAATTATCAAATACACTAGAATTTGTCATTAGGATTGTATATGGTGGAGAATGCAACTAATAGCCATACATTGAAATAATTAAAAAAATCGAATGGTAGAGAAACAAGATCTGGGTTGACCCTCTTGCATAGAGGAAACGCCCTCTGTTTTGTCTGAGAGAGAGATCGTCGTCCTCTTTGAAAATGTTGAATTCTTCTCCCAACGCCTCTTCTCAAACCCTACCTCTGAAACCTCTCTATTCACCGCTTCTTGCTCTTTGTCTTCTTCAGTTCTTGATCAATGAATCACCTTCGCTTCCTCGTTGGTCCTCTGCATTTCCAGGTCCGATTTCTCGCTTTGTTGATCCGCATTGCCGTCCAGTTCTTTCCTTCTCATCGCTCTCTCTCTCTCTCTGTCTCTCTCTTTTTCAAAATATAATTCCGAGACATGAATTTTGTGTATTTTAGTGTGATTTAGGGATTTGTTTTTTTGTTTCTGTGTGCAGAGATGACGGAGGTAGCGAAGTGTACATAGTGGCGGTGGACGAAGAGGACAGGAGATCAGAGAATGGAAAAGAGTCGTTTCGATATACGCGTTCCGTTCTGCTAAGCACTCTACAACTCATGGGTTGCAAAGCCCATCATGACTTCAAGGCATGTTCTTCTATCTTGTTTTTCTTATTTCTCATTGGAATTGATCACCTGATTTTGTATTTTTTTCAATAAAAAAAATTAGACACTCGGTTGATTTTGATATAACAATTCGGATTGTAATGTGCTGAATGTGTTGTGCTTGTTCCCGTCTCAGAGAAGATGTCACCGCCGCCATCGACGGCAGATCATCCCAAGCCCTAGCCAAGCAGAGAGGAGCTCGCACCGGCGAACCATTCGCAAACCTCGTCGGAGCTTGGAGTGTCGGATCCGGGCGTGGCAGAGCTAGGCTCACGACGGTGGTTGGGCGTGATGGCGACAAACTGTTGGGGGCGCCGGCGATGGGGTCGACTATGTGAAAGGAAGCTCCGATGGTGGAATTTTGGTGAAAGGAAGCCTTTTAGTCGGAGAAAAAACTGATCTTCAGTCCACCGAAAGCTCCATGGTCAGAGAAAAACTAACCTTCAATTTTTTTTTGGAGCGCTCTTTAAAACTCTCATTCAGATGCTAATTTTTTTTTTTTTTTATATACGCAGCATCTCAACTTTTTAATGAGTCACTTTCTAAATTTATTTACGAGACTACTACTCCTTCAATTTTTAATTTCACGCTTTCACTCTCCACACGGTTACAATTTTGTGTTTGACAGCATTAGTTATAACTAATAATTAAAATTAATTTTAATTAAAATATATAAAAACTTTACATTGTAATATTTTTTTTTTATATTTTAGGAAGTAACACCCTCCCCGTTTTTTTCTGTCCCACTATAAGCTTTACCATCACCAGGATTTGTGAGCTTTACCATCACCAGGATTTGTATTTTACACCGAGCGCTTGGGCCAATTATTAGTATAAATTTTAAAATTGATATATATAATACTTTCTAAGTTTAATATATTCATTTCACGGGATGATTTTGATATAACTAACCAATATTCAAAATTTGAGAGCTTTGGAATCCACAATGCAAGAAGTAAAAGATGGTAAACTTAGAACGTAGTCTTATATTATATGTAACAAATATAAATGAAATATTTTGTGATGTATATTCATTTTTTTTAATTTTAGTTGGAGATGTTGGAAGACAATATGGTAAAGTAAAAAATTTGGAAAGGATATATGATTGAAAGATTGGAAGAGCAAAAAAAAAACTTCTTTTTTGTTATTCAAGTGATCGGTTCTGTGATAGTTATGTTTTACGTTTTGCTAAGAAGAATTGATTTGATAGAGTGTTGTTTTTATTTGAAAAATATATCTTTTGCTTTTCAGTATATCTTTTTCTCTGGATAATTCTAAAACGATATGCATGAAAATTTCAATTGGTAATTAATTTAGTTTTCAATGGGTGATTTATTTATGTATAAAAAAAATTGGTGATCTCTTCAAAAAAATGAAGGTTTATTTAGAACATTTAGAGGTAATTGCAATCTAATAAATTATGGGAAAAAAAAAAAAAGAAAATGCCGGCCTTGTAAGCTGGAGGCTGGAGCAATCACGTAAATAGTGGGCTTATATAAGATGAGAAGGTCTTGTTTCCAGAAAAATAAAAATACTGGAAGAGGAAAAAAAAAAGGGATTTAGCTTCCTAAATAAAAGGGAGAAATCCCTTCCAAAATAATAATAATAATAACAATAACAATAATAATAATAATAGAAGGGAGAGAAAAGGAAAAGGCTATAAATTGTAGAAATGGAGAGGGGAAGGAGTGATAGTTTGGTAAATAAGTTTAAAAGAAATGACTTGTTATCAAGTGAGTTTATTCAAGAATGTTCAAATGACATATGCTAAAACAATAAAGTGGAAATGTTTGTAAACGAGTCTATATTTAACACTTTTTTTAATTATTTTTATGAATGTAAAATAATCACATGTGAAAGATTCTATTTTTGTTTGATGGTGTTTCTATCTTTTTCTACCATCAAATGTTGATCTCATTGTGTTTAGCCATTCTCCACCGGTGGAGAATACTGTCCTCTACCATAAAATTTCCTTTTTATCTTTTTCTAGGAAAAAGGGGCAACTTTTAAGAATGCCCATAAAGGAACCTTTTTTTAACATTTCCTTCTAAAAAACTCTTTTTAAAATACCCATTTAATTAAAAAAATAATTTATTAAAAATCTAAATTATCATTTTTTTAATTAAAAGAAATGATTTATTAAAAATCCAAATCCTCCTACTTTCTCACTCCCTCATATGGTAGATTACTCTAATCGTCGGTAGGTGTCGAATTGTAACCTACGAGATTTCAACATATTTTTTTTAAAACAAAAAAATACCAACAGCCCCTGCAGCCGGCGCGGGGTGCCGGATTATAACCTGATAGGTTATAAAGTTAAGACCTATCAGATTTCAACATATTTTCACTAAAACAAAAAAAGCCAACCCCCACCGGTCTCTGGCGTGGGAAGCTAGATTGTAACCTAATAGGTTCCAACTACCAGATTCTAATATATTTTCTTTGAAACAAAAAAAGCCAACCGCCTTCGATCACAGGTGAAGGGTGCTGTATTGTAAGTTGGTAGATTTCAAAGTTAGAACCTACCAGATTTTAATATATTTTCTTTAAAACAAAGAAATGCCAATCACCTCTAGTCGTCAGCACAGAGTATCAGATTGTAACCTGATAGGTTCTAAAGTTAGAACCTACTAGATTCTAACAAATTTAAATTTTCCTTGAAAAAAAAACCACCAACCACCTCCGATCGCCGATACGGGGTGCCAGATTATAACCTGATAGGTTATAAAGTTCAAACCTATCAAATTCCAACTTTTTTTTGAAACAAAGAAGCACTGCGTTTGGTCATCAGCGCGAGGTACTAGATTGGAACCTGGTAGGTTCTAGAGTTGAAATCTATTAAATTCTAACATATTTTTTTTAAAACAAAAAAACACCAACTACTTCCGGTCATTGACATGGTGCCGAAGCGTAATATAACCCGCCAAGTTCTATCCTGAAATCTAACAGATTTCCTCCTGAAACCCGTTAAATCTAACAGATTTCCTCCTGAAACCCGTTAGATTCTATCCTGGGACTCGCTTCAGCAATAAAAATAACAAATTACAACCAACGGTGTAGATCTGTAGCAACTACAGAAACACAAACCAAAAAACATCCACCAAATATTAAAACACAGAGATCAAAAGCTTAGATCATTGCCATAAAGAAACCTTGGTTAAGAAACTACAGTCATTCAGGCCATTAACACATCTACAAAAAACTGAAAATTGTGCCAAAAAAATTGTGATTTTTATTAGTCTCCCACTAATGAATTTCACGCAACAAAATTGATTTTCTTTTTTCAAGAAATTTATTTTTCCTACCGTTAGTGGCATCGCTAATTCGAATCTAGCCCGAGCAAAATCTCTATAGCCAGATCCAAGTTATCACAATAACGAATATGAAAATCCTAAACTCCAGCGGCAAAAAAAATCCGAGAGAAATTCAGAATACTACAAGTTACTAATTATACGAAAAGAACCAATTCTACACTGTAAATCCAAAAGATATGAAATAGAACAGTTCTTTCATGGTTTTCATTTTCCATATGCTCTAAAATGAGGATCCATAACAAGTGACATACAAAGATTGTTACGAATACTCACAAGGCAGCTCAGGTCAGAAGATTCAGTGAGAGAAGTGAAGAGGAAAGAGAGCGAGACGAAGAAGACGATGACCATAGCGACAGCAGAGGCCAATGCTCTAAAAGAAAAGCTTAAGCTCCGGCTGAGTCTTGGTGCTGAGCATGATGGCGCTCTCTGGTTTGCCATTTTTGGGTTTCGATTTTGCAGATGATAGAGACAGAGAGAGAGATAGTGTCACGCTCCGGAGTACGGGAGGTGACGTGGTGGATTATTTAGATTAATTAAAAGAGAATTTAATTAAAACCAATGGTTTAAGGATCAAATTAAGTGAGAAATAAGAATATTTTCACCACATTTTTATAAAAGAATTTATAAATATTAAGCAAGTAATAAAAATTAATAAAAAACCGCGAGTATGGGTTCCACAACCTACAACTTGTGCACACACATGGTTCTGACAATATCATAAATACAATCACAGTCCAAGTACAAATAAAGTTGAATCTTACATGCCTTGATTAAATAATACAAAAATAAATTAATCCTCCTATTGCTCCTGAGTTCGGTCCGAAGAATCCTCTCCAAACCTAAATAGGAAACCACCTAGAGGGAGAAATTTAAAACAAATAAAACGTGAGCGAAAGGCTCAGTAGGACTATGTTTTTATAAAATAATTTAATTTAAAGAAACATATCATTGTTTAGGAGTTACTCAAAAGAAAACTTAAATAAATAAATAGATCATTTGAGTAGAACCGTCCTGACCTAGGACAGTCTACTCGTACAATCAAAATTACCATTTTTCTTTTCCTAGGCAAACCATGATATCACCACCGTAGTGGCCCAGCTGGGTTTCGGGACCTGCCCCTAAGGTCGGTCGCTACACGACCCGATCTCTGATATGGCATCATGCCTATGTGTTTATTATCATTATCATTCAAAACCCAATTACCGAGTGTTGTCAATTACATTCATTATGTAGTTCTTTTCAGATCACGGTATATTAAAATATAACCGATAAATCCATTTTCAAACAACCGTTGAAAACATTTTAATAGAAATCCTTTTCAAAGCCAAATCATTTCAAAACCAGGCTACCAAAGAAATAGGATAGAAGTCCTACCTCAATACTCGTGTCGGTGCCCCACACCGTAATCCCGGTCCGCTATATGTTAGCTCCGCGGAACCACGAACGATCCTAGATACAAACTAAGTCGATCAATATCTAGTCCAAGACATCCTATGTTACTAAACCATTTCATGATGTCCTAGTGTGCCATTTGTATCATTAAAATCATTCTATAAGGTTGGGATTTAAATCAGGGTTCAAAACAATGAAAACGGTGAAAAATCACAAAATTTTCCATGCCTCGGTCGGCCTGCCGGACGCCCTGCTTCGGCCGGCCAAACTGCACAGTTCGGCCTGCCGGAAGCAAAGTTCGGTCGGCCGAACACTTCCCCAGGTTCGGCCTGTCGGTCGAAAGAACACCGGCCCGTCGATCCTCACTCCGGCCTGCCGAACTGGGAAAATCCAGAAATCCCAGCCACGGGTTTCTCGATCCCTAAAATCCAAATCTTGATTCTAACTTGTTTTTCTCAAATCCCAGGCATGAAAAACAATCATAGTTGATAGAAAAACATATTTAGACACTTTAAAACTCATTTAAACAAGATTCAAACACAAAAATCCCAAAAATCTGAAAATAGGGAAAATTGAGGAAAAATGAAAAATCTTGAATCCGATTCGTTTTTCTTCAATCTAAGCTTAGATTCTAGTTGTTCTAAGCTCATTTAACTCAAATCCACGGTTTTCTAAGCTTAAACAAACCTAGATTTCAAAAATGCACAAAATTGAAAATTTTGTAAAAAGTTTAGAAATTTCAAATCTAACCTCGAATCGAAGCTTCAATCCGCGATCTCGGTTGCCAAATCACGTCCCCGAGCCTCCTCCTTGCTATCCCGAAGCTTGGATTCGAATTTGGTTTTCAAAAATTTGAGAGAGAGGGTTGCCGAGAGAGTGATCAAGAGAGAGAGAGAAAATGCCGTGAGAGTGAGGAGAGAGAGAGAGAGGAAGGAAATAAATAGAGAAAATCGGTGAGCGGTTTTACTGTGCGAAAACCATGTGCCGCCCACGGTTTTGCAAAACGGAGTATTTTTAACATTTTACAAATTGTTGTGTTTTAAAACTCAAAATAACATTTTAAAACAATAAGAAATCATTTGAACGCATTAATTTAACAAAACAACCAAAAATTTAAAATCCAACCAAATAATCTAATTAATGTTAAAATGTTAATTATGGCACACTAATTCATCATTTATATTACATTAACATTAAATAAATTTCGGGGTGTTACAACTCTCCACCCCTAAAAGAAATTTCGTCCTCAAAATTTACAACTCATCTCAAAAACAAAACAAATGCGGATACAATTCCCGCATACTCGACTCTAGCTCCCAAGTGGCTTCATCAACCCCATGATGCTGCCACACGACTTTTACCAATGGTATCTCACGACGACGCAAACTAATCACTTTCCGGTCGATAATCTGAATCGGCACTTCTTCGTACGTCGTATCTTCCTGAACCTGCACATCGCGGAATGAAACTATCTTATCTTGCTCAGGCGGACACTTCCTAAGCATCGACACATGAAACACATCGTGCACATGAGAAAGTTCGGGCGGAAGATCAAGCCGATAAGCGACCACACCAACACGCTGAGTGATCTCGAACGGCCCAATATACCTCGGCGCGAGCTTCCCACTCACTCCAAACCGCATAGTTCCCTTACGAGGTGATACCCTCAAGAGAACGAAATCCCCAACCGCGAACTCTAAGGGTCTACGTCTCCTATCCGCGTAACTCTTCTACCGACTCTGAGCTGCCCTCAACTGATCTCGAATCACCGCGACTTTCTAGTTGCTGTCACGAATCTCATCCGGCCCAAGAATAACCCTATCTTTCGGCTCGGCCCAACACACAGGTGACCGACACGGTCGCCCATACAACGCCTCAAACGGTGCCATATCGATACTCGCTTGATAACTATTGTTGTACGCAAACTCCGCCAGATGCAAACATTGCTTCCAATTCCCGCCGAAGTCCAACGCACAAGCACGCAACATATCCTCGAGAACCTGAATAACCCGCTCAGACTGCCCATCAGTCTGAGGATGAAACGCCGTACTAAAGTTCAAATCTGTACCTAAAGCCTCCTGAAAACTCCTCCAGTACTTAGCATTAAACCTGGTGTCTCAATCAGAGGTGATGGACAAAGGAAATCCATGCAACCTCACAATGTTCTGCATATACAACTCCCCGAGAACCTTCCTAGAACACGTCGACCTAAACGGGATGAAATGCGCCGATTTCGTCAACCTGTCGACCACATCCCAAACTGCATCGTGCCGCTGCTCCGTCCTCGGCAACCCTGTGGGGAAATCCATCGTCACATGCTCCCATTTCCACCCTGGAATAGGAAGCGGCTGAAGCTGACCTGCAGGCTTCTGATGCTCAGCTTTCACCTGAAGACACGTCGAACACTTGGCCACATACTCTCGAATGTCTTTCTTCATGCCTCTCCACCAATACTGCCTCTTCAAATCACGATACATCTTGGTGCTCCCCGGATGAATAGCGAACTGAGACCTATGGGCTTCGTCTAGAACGGCTTTCGTCACCTCGGCGATAACTGGAACTGCAAGGCGCTCCCGGAAGTACAACGATCCATCTGCATGCACGCTCTATTCCTTGAACTGCTCCCCGTTCTGAATCCGTGACCAAATCCCTTGTAAATGTCGATCCTGCCACTGACTTTGCTTCACCATCCGAACAAGAGCTAGAGTCGCTTCCACATGACACACCGAAACACGATCACAGTCTTCATGATACCGTAGCCGATACTCACTCACTGTCGCATCCCTGCTCCAGTCCTCAAAAATCAAACAAGCGAGAATCCCTGAAGACTTCCTGCTAAGCGCGTCCGCGATCACATTAGCTTTCCCGGGATGATACTACAACGCAAAATCATAATCATCCATATACTCGATCCATCTACGCTGCCTCAAGTTAAGATCCCTCTGAGTGAACAGATACCTCAAACTCTTGTGATCGGAGAAGACCTAAAACGATGCTCCATACAAGTAACACCTCCAAATCTTGAGCGCGTAAATCACCGCCGCAAGCTCTAAATCATGAGTAGGATAATTCCGCTCGTGAGGTCGTAGCTGTCTCGATCCGTACGCAACTACATGCCCATGTTGCATCAACACGCATCCAAGTCCGCGTCCTGAAGCATCCGCATAAACCTCATACGGCTCATCACTGCTAGGAATAACCCACACTGGAGCTGAAGTCAACCGATTCTTCAATTCTTGAAAAGCAAGCTCACAATCTTCATCCCACTCAAACCTGACATTTTTCTTGATCAATCTCGTCAACGGAGCTGCAATCTTTGAAAAATCCTTTACAAATTTCCTGTAATATCTAGCAAGACCTAAGAAGCTGCGAATCTCCACTACATTCCTTGGTCGTTCCCATTCCAATATAGCTTCAATCTTGGACGGATCCATCGAAATACCATGCTCCGAGATGACATGACCCAGAAACTTGACCTCAGTCAACCAAAACTCACACTTTTCCCTCTTAGCATACAACTGGTGCTCCTGCAGAGTCTGAAGCACGATTCGAAGATGCTGCTCATGCTCCTCCCAAGTCCTAGAATACACAAGGATATCATCGATGAACACGATCACAAACTGATCCAGATACGGCCTAAATATCCTGTTCATCAGATCCATGAAAGCTGCTGAAGCATTCGTCAACCTAAAAGACATGACCAGAAACTCGAAGTGCCCATACCGAGTCCTAAAAGCTGTCTTAGGAATATCCTCTTCCTTGATCCTGAGCTGATGATAACCCGAACGCAAATCAATATTTGAGAAGTACCGCGAACCTCCCAACTGATCAAAGAACTCATCAATCCTAGGCAAGGGATACTTGTTCTTTACCGTAACACGATTAAGCTGTCGATAATCCACACATAACCTGAGAGTCCCATCATGCTTCTTAGCAAACAAAACCAGTGCTCCCCACGGAGATGTGCTATTCTGAATATATCCTTTATCAGCAAGCTCCTGAAGTTGCTTCCTCAATTCCTTCATTTCTGTCGGCGCCATCCGATAAGGTGCCATAGAAATCGGTAATGTCCCTGGAAACAACTCGATACCAAACTCAATCTCCCGATGCGGTGGTAACCCTGGCAACTCGTCAGGAAAAACATCCTCGAACTCATCAACCACCGGAATCGCTACACTGCCTCTCGAAACATAGGGCTCGCAACCTAGATTGGCAAGAAAAGCACAACAACCTAGATTCCTTCGCCCTCCTAGACACGACTTCATGAGACGCTCACTCATTAACCAATCACCACCACCCTGGTAAGTGATCATCGTCCCCCTATCAGACACTAGGGTCACTTTTCTAAGTTGGCAGTTCACGACTGCACTATACCTGGACAACCAGTCCATCCCTAGAATCACATCATAGGAGCTCATGGGGAGTATAATCAAATCACTTTTCAAAATCTCATCCCCAATCTTTATTTTACAGGATTTATACATACAGTTTACACATACCCGCCCCAAGGGAGAAGTTATGACTAGGGGTTCATTAAACTCTTCTACCTCTAATCCCAAGGCATGTACAAAAGAACTCGAAATGAGAGAATGAGAGGCACCGGTATCAAATAAAACACGAGCTAAAGATCTGAAAACCAAAATCATACCATCAACAACCGCGTTACCAGTCTGAGAATCTGACCCTCCAGATGCCATTGCATGAACCTGCACTGGCGCCTTTCCTTTCCCTCTACCGACATTGCTGGGTCCTGGATTACTCGGCCGATGCTACTGAGATGGAGACGACTGCACACTACCTATACTCGACGCTATATACTGAGGAACACTGCGCTGAAAATGCTGCGGCTGCTGCCCCCGTGCCGGATATGAGAATTGCTAAGGAGAAAACTACAGATACTGCAACTGCGGGTACTGCAGAGGCGGAGGTAGGGTCTGAGGCTGAGGCTGAGACGAACGACTGGCATCCTCCCCGGTCTGAGATCCAAAACAAGCACTCCTGATTGGGCAATTCCTCTTGATATGTCCGAGCTGCTGACAGAAATGACAATGAAAGCTGTAGGGATTGCTGCGCCCGCTGCCAGACGAACTGCTGCTACCACTGGTCGTACCGTCTTGCTTGCCTTTCCCCGGAGCTGGACGACTACTGGTGCTCTTCCTGCCACTCCTCTACGGTCCTCCTGAAGCCTTGGCTCGGTCCTCACAATACTGCACATAATCATTCTCCACGGAGATCGCCGACGACACAAGCTCTCCGAAACTCCTAAGCCGTAGAGCAACCAATTGCCGCCGAATAGGAGCCTTGAGCCCTTCCTGAAACTTAATACATTTTTCACGCTCCGATGCCACCGCTGATGGAGCAAACCTAGCCAACTCATTAAACTTTGCCTCATACTCCCGAACTGATATATCACCCTGCTGCAATCTGTAGAACTCAGCTGCCTTCTGATCTCTATACCCCTGTGGAAAATACCGATCATAAAATAGCTCCTCGAACTTGTCCCAGCTGATATCGCCACCGCGCTCTAGACGCTTAGTCTGTTTCCACCAAGTGTTAGCGCCACCCTCGAGCTTATACGCCGCGAATTCCACACGATACTCCTCAGGCACACCAAGAGTATCCAAATGCTTCAAGATCAAATCCTACCAATACTCTGCTAATTGCGGATCCCCATTGCCATCAAAAGTCAGAATAGACGCCCGTCGAAATTCCTTAAAGAACGCATGCCGACTACCAACACTAGAGTCTTCCGGTCTAGCCCTGGCTGCCATCTGCCGGAAAGCCACAAACATAGACCTCATCATGCTCTCATCATTTTTGAACTCGGCGTTAGCAGTCAAACGACGTCTAGGTGCCATTCTCTCACTTCTGAAAACAAAATTTGGACTGTCAGAGGTATTTCATTGTCAAACCTATGTGTGCACAATTCCCAAGGTTCATAACCTTGAGCTCTGATACCATTCTGTCACGCCCCGAAGTACGGGAGGTGACGTGGGGGATTATTTAGATTAATTAAAAGAGAATTTAATTAAAACCAATGGTTTAAGGATCAAATTAAGTGAGAAATAAGAAGATTTCCACCACATTTTTATAAAAGAATTTATAAATATTAAGCAAGTAATAAAAATTAATAAAAAACCGCGAGTATGGGTTCCACAACCCACAACTTGTGCACACACATGGTTCTGACAATATCATAAATACAATCACAGTCCAAGTACAAATAAAGTTGAATCTTACATGCCTTGATTAAATAATACAAAAATAAATTAATCCTCCTATTGCTCCTGAGTTCTGTCCAAAGAATCCTCTCCAAACCTAAATGGGAAACCACCTAGAGGGGGAAATTTAAAACAAATAAAATGTGAGCGAAAGGCTCAGTAGGACTATGTTTTATAAAATAATTTAATTTAAAGAAACATATCATTGTTTAGGAGTTACTCAAAAGAAAACTTAAATAAATAAATAGATCATTTGAGTAGAACCGTCCTGACCCAGGACAGTCTACTCGTACAATCAAAAATACCATTTTTCTTTTCCTAGGCAAACCATGATATCACCACCGTAGTGGCCTAGTTGGGTTTCGGGACCTGCCCCTAAGGTCGATCGCTACACGACCCGATCTCTGATATGGCATCATGCCTATGTGTTTATTATCATTATCATTCAAAACCCAATTACCGAGTGTTGTCAATTACATTCATTATGTAGTTCTTTTCAAATCACGGTATATTAAAATATAACCGATAAATCCATTTTCAAACAACCGTTGAAAACATTTTAATAGAAATCCTTTTCAAAGCCAAATCATTTCAAAACCAGGCTACCAAAGAAATAGGATAGAAGTCCTACCTCAATACTCGTGCCGGTGTCCCACACCGTAATCCCGGTCCGCTATACGTTAGCTCCGCGGAACCACGAACGATCCTAGATACAAACTAAGTCGATCAATATCTAGTCCAAGACATCCTATGTTACTAAACCATTTCATGATGTCCTAGTGTGCCATTTGTATCATTAAAATCATTCTATAAGGTTGGGATTTAAATCAGGGTTCAAAACAGTGAAAACGGTGAAAAATCACAAAATTTTCCATGCCTCGGTCGGCCTGCCGGACGCCCTGCTTCGGCCGGCCAAACTGCACAGTTCTGCCTGCTGGAAGCAAAGTTCGGTCGGCCGAACACTTCCCCAGGTTCTGCCTGCCGGTCAGAAGAACACCGGCCTGCCGATCCTCACTCCGGCCTGCCGAACTGGGAAAATCCAGAAATCCCAGCCACGGGTTTCTCAATCCCCAAAATCCAAATCTTGATTCTAACCTGTTTTTCTCAAATCCCAGGCATGAAAAACAATCATAGTTGATAGAAAAATATATTTAGACACTTTAAAACTCATTTAAACAAGATTCAAACACAAAAATCCCAAAAATCTGAAAATAGGGAAAATTGAGGAAAAATGAAAAATCTTGAATCCGATTCGTTTTTCTTCAATCTAAGCTTAGATTCTAGTTGTTCTAAGTTCATTTAACTCAAATCCACGGTTTTCTAAGCTTAAACAAACCTAGATTTCAAAAATGCACAAAATTGAAAATTTTGTAAAAAGTTTAGAAATTTCAAATCTAACCTCGAATCGAAGCTTCAATCCACGATCTCGGTTGCCAAATCACGTCCCCGAGCCTCCTCCTTGCTATCCCGAAGCTTGGATTCGAATTTGGTTTTCAAAAATTTGAGAGAGATGTAGAGAGAGAGAGGGTTGCCGAGAGAGTGATCAAGAGAGAGAGAGAAAATGCCGTGAGAGTGAGGAGAGAGAGAGAGAGAGGAAGGAAATAAATAGAGAAAATCGGTGGGCGGTTTTACTGTACGAAAACCATGTGCCGCCCACGATTTTGCAAAACAGAGTATTTTTAACATTTTACAAATTGTTGTGTTTTAAAACTCAAAATATCATTTTAAAACAATAAGAAATCATTTGAACGCATCAATTTAATAAAACAACCAAAAATTTAAAATCCAACCAAATAATCTAATTAATGTTAAAACGTTAATTATGGCACACTAATTCATCATTTATATTACATTAACATTAAATAAATTTCAGGGCGTTACAGATAGTGTGGCGTTTATGACGCACGCGATCGTTTGCAGCGATGCCAACGAACATTTCAAGGCGTCGAATTGAGGAGGGAGGAGTCTTGGCCTGGGCGGCGTAGAAGGTTGGTCGGAGAAGGTTGGAAGCTGGAACTTTTTGGTTGCTGAGAAATCGTTAAAAAAAAAAAAAGAAAATGCAGAGTTTGAGATTAGGGTTTGTTCTGATTTCATATTTCATCAGGATGAAAAGTTCATATTATAAATCAAATTAAAATAAACAATAAACAATAAGGGAATAGTTTAAAAAAATTAAAAAAAAAAAAAAGAGAGGGTGATGTTAATAAAAAATGTTCATAAAAAGACACTCTTTGAAAATTTTTCAAAAAGAAAAAAGAGCAAAGGAAAAATGATCTCATTGTTCTAACGACGCATTTTTAGTATTTCTTTTCATACAATTTTAAATACGTTATTTACGCACATGTTATACACAAGAAAAAAATTTGACAAGAAGTTGTATAAATCGTGTTGAACATTTTAAAATATAGATTATTAATATTAATAGCCCCTAAATTAGTTTAGGGACTTTCTCATTTTACCCCTAAACTTTGAAAATCATTACTTTACCTCTTGAATTGTCAAAACTCTTTATTTTACTCCTTAAATTTTAAAAATCACTCTTTTGCCCTTAAACTTTCAAAGTTTCTCATTTTGTCTTTTAAATTTTTGATTTTCTATTCAAATAAATGAAATTAAGCCTACATGATTCGCACATGGGTCACCTATAAAGGGAAAAATTAAGCCTCCCTAAGTTTCACGTTTATACTCTCACTTGACATTTTTTTTTTAGTTGAACCCTCATTTAGGAAAGGTTTGTCGATATCTGAATTTAAATACTAAAGAAAATGAGTTATGCTTAAAAATGAGGAGATATCAGCAAACAATACCGAAAAAAATGTATATACAAATCCTTATTAAATGAGAGTGTAAACATAAAACAAAACCTAAGAGTATTAAAATCTCATTTTTGCCCTTATAAGTGATTCATATGTGAATCATGTAAGCTTAATTCTATCTATTTGAACGAAAAATGAGAAATTTAAGAGACAACGTGAGGAGCTTTGAAAGTTCAAGGACAAAATGATGATTTTTAAAATTTAGGGAGCAAAGTGAGAAGTTTTAAAAGTTCAAGTGGTAAAGTGGTAATTTTTAAAGTTCAACAGGTAAAGTAAGAAAGACTCTAAAGTTTAAGGGTTATTAGTGTTAATAACCCTAAAACATATATGTAAATTGCTATAATTTTTTTTTCTATATAATAATGATATGTTATGCACTTTACATATTTATATATGTTGCATTTATTACTTTAGCAATCGATAAGTTTAGCACTTACAAGGAGGGATGTTGTGAAAACATTAGCCCATTTTGAATATCACATTAGCTAATGTTACACTAACTGTATATGTTAGTGTCACATTCCATTTTAAGAATTACACCCTTAACTAACATTGATACTCTGTTGTTAAACTACTGATGTCATAGAATTTTTTTAATTTCATTCATTTTTTATTACTCGGTATTGCAATCAGGGGTGCTACACAAACATTATTTCTTTTCAATAATCAAATTAGCCTATGTTACACAAATCGTATATTAAAGTTACATGTTGTCTGCTTATAAATTACGTTCATTTATCACATTGTTTCCATGTCATTCAACTCGAGTCATAGAATTTTATTAATATCATAATTTAGTTTTCATGCATGTAGAATTACCATTCTACCTCTGAACTGAATCAGTACCGGCTCAAGGCCTAGACAGCTTAGAGAGCTCCTTAAGACCCTTAATTTTAGTTTTTCAGCCATTATAAATATAATAATTGACTTATAAATATTATATAAAGGCCTCAAATTCAAATTTTTCCTTTTAAATTAAGGCCTCCAATATGTGTTTTAAATTTCAAATGTCTATTTATACCCATTATGAGTTTAGTTTTATATGTATTAAAATAAAGGTAATGGATTCTTTCAACAAAATACAAAAAATAAATAAATAAATAAATATTTATAAAAAATCTGAACTTGAAAATTTGAATTTCTATGTAAGATTATTATATACTTATACAACTTTAGAAGAACGTGTATGATTTTAGAGGAAATATGATAATATATGTATGTGTGTATACGTATAAATACAACAAAACAAAAACATTTCAATCAAAAAGGTTCGTGGAACTTCAGTTCTAACCTATCAGTTATAACTGTAAATAGTATAAAGCTCTCAGCAGCTATAATAAAAAGCAAAAAGTTGTTGTAATGTAAGCTCTCACATACTACAATTCTTAAACTTAAAAGGTCAATGACAATTGAAGTCTTAAACGGAAGCTAAATATTACTTACATACTTGAAAAGTGTATTATAGTGTAGAGCTCTTACATACTACAGTATTTTTAATAAAAAATGGTTCAAACTATTAGTTCTAAACAATGCTTTCAAACACCTTATAATTTATTAAAATTTTGAGTGCATTTGACAATATAGTTGGCACTAAAGTTAAAAAGAATTTACTATAGTATATGAGAATTTTATACTGTAGCGTATTTTTGCTTTACACTATAGCAATTGAAATAATATAGTTAAAATGATGTTGTCAAATGAAACCTTTATGGATTATTATTCGTGTATTTTTTGTGATCAGAAAAGGAAGCTTATGCGGAACATTGTCTCTCACATGGTCACATTAATCACAAAGGATGGCAAATGTAGCGAAAAATTGGTTGTAAGAAAAGATAATATTCCTCGTGGATGAAATTGTGGTTGTTTGATTTTTTTTTTTTTTAAAATTATAACTTTTGTTGATAGTTTGCAAAGTTGGTTCCTAAAATCAAGCTCATTGTTTCTTTTACACAAGATGAAAATTATTTTTCACTTTTTTTTCTTGATATAAACAGAACAAAGTCAAAATTTTGAACATGATTTTTGAATATAAATTCAATTTTTTATTTTTATTTTTATGGAAAGTATCACTGTAACAAAAAAAATTTTGAATCAAGATTTCCAGTTTAAACTATGAAACAAACAAGGTTAGTTAAAATTAATTGTTAAAGCACTACAAATTGTCCTTACATATTTTTATGTCTTGAAAATGTTATATAATGATCTTATTATAAAAGCTATTAAGATTGTCAATCCCAATATATACAAGTAAGTTATCATTCATTAACTGATCTCACATGCAATTGCATAGCCGATCTTCCTATTCGTAACAAAAAAAATACTTTCTATAGCAACAGTATCAACATGTAGAGTTAATGTTAATGTCAAGAGTTAATAAACTAATAAACATACTTTATTTTTTTCTCAAATATTTTTTTTTTGTGCAAGACCACTTGTACCTTTTAATACCACTAATTCCTCATTAGAACGAACTTTCAGTTTTGTAAGTTTCAAGTTGATCATAGTACCATGAGTGTTATGATAGAAAAATATGTTAGATAATACTTAGTAAATAAGATTAACTTTTTCTTGTTATAAATTGAGAATGAATTGGATTAAGCAAGCTATGCAAGAAAGCAAGTTGGTATTCATGTTATTAAATGATCATTTAGCTCTTGCAGTTACAAATCGATAATAGCATAAAATAACTCTACAATGAAGGAGAAACGGCTAAATTAGATTATGTGGTGTTTAAGAGAGTTTGAACCATGTTTGAATCAAAATATTGTAGCTATTGTGTTTAATTTTACATATTTTTCTATCATTTTTGCTAGCAATGTTCACGAAATCTGAAAATCCGGGTAATCCGTTTAATTCAATCCAATTAGCCAGATTGGATTGGACTATAAAAAATATGGATTGGTTTTAAATTAGGATTTTTTCAACCCGATATATATGGATTGAATTGCGGCTTAAGTATCTCCTAATCTATGTAATCCGTGAATCCAACATATATTTATATATTATACTTAAAATTTATATATTAATATATATGTGTATATAAATTTCTAAACTAATATAAATTTCTAAATTAATATACAATTATATATATATATGTAAGCTATGAGTAGAATTTTTTATAGTTTTATTAAGTTAAATAAATAAAACCCAACCCAAACGAAGCCTAAATTTACCCCTATTTCATTTAAGTTAAGATATATATATATATATATATATATAGTTTTATTAAGTTTGTTTGTTGTAATTCTACAATTTCGTTTATTATCTGACTTGCATTCGATTAGGTTGTAACTTCTTAGATTTTAATGAAATATGTCATGTTATATTATGCTTTTTTTTATACTTAGTTTTTTAATTAATTTAAACCTCAATCCATGAATCCATGGATTCTAATTTGTAGAACCCCCATTGTTCATAGAATTCCCACAGATTGGTTTTGGATTGGAAAAATCTCAATCCGATATATACAGATTAGATTACGGATTGGCCCTTAATCTATGGATTTCAATCGGTGAACACCCCTAAATTTTCTTTATGTTTTCTTTGTTAGTTTTTCGATTTCCTATGCTTTTTTTTTGTGCTTTGTGTTTTGTATTTTTTAGGTGTTTTGGATGCTAAGGAATGTTTTGGAATCAAAATCATAAGTTGGACAAGTTTGGGCGCCACAGCTATGAAGAATTGCAGTCATGATGCTAAAAGGACAACAAGCCAAGAACCAATAAACCAAATGTCTAGGTATTGGAAAACGAGCGCCTAGGCATCCGTCTGTACCAAAATTCGACAACAGACTAGAGAGGCCAGTGCCGAAGCGCCAGCCTTTGGGCATCAAGGCGCTGGGTACTGGAGATGCCAAACGTGTGAATTTCTCAAGTTGCAACGCTGGTTTTTCGAAGCTGTTGTGCTACAACATGTATTTGCCAGATTTTGTGGTCCAAAAAGCTTTGAACTTTCTCTTTTCAACCCTCTTGGCAAGCTTTTAAATACATTAACTTAGAGTAGAAAAAGACATCTTCTTATCAAAATTTCTTAGCAAAAGGAGAGAAAAAGAAAAAAGGAAGAGAGACATGAAGTAGTGGCTCTAAAAATATCGTCTGCTAAGAGATTTTTGAAGACCATTATTCATCTCTTTTTCCTTCATTCTCTTGAAAACCTAATGTTGCTAATTTTTATATTTTGTTAGTTTTCTTTAATTATGTTAAGCTAATTTTATTTGTAATTAAAGGTGATTTCATAAACTTAGACATGGTTATGTAATTGATTTCCAGAATTATTCTTTAATTTTTCAACTGAAGTTGTTTATGTTCTTCTATAATTATTGTTTATGAAGGGTGTACAACTAAATAGGACTTGATAATTATTCATTAGTAGGTTAAAATTCTTGATCCATAATTGTCTTATTTTTCTAATCATAAGTAGCAAATTATAATAAATACTTATGAGAGACTTTTGTTTGACTGTGATATGTAATATAATCTAGGCTGAATGAGCAGGCCTTGTGTTTTTGTTGCTTCGATCAATCTATCTTTCTCATCTTAATATTTATGTTGAATTGAATCTAGAAAGCTTGTTCTAGGTTATATAATAGAAAGAGATTTAATAAAGAATGTTTTATTAAATAGCACAAAAAGGAAAGATTGATATAGCATAGCTTATTGTTATCTACAGTTGGTAGTTCGATAAAAAATTTGGATTATTTCTATGATTAATTGTATGGTTCATGTCTAATGGTAGAGAATGATCCTTTAACCAATTTTACCATAATTGCTTACACCCTTAGAATTCTTGTTTTCCATTTATTTATTTTCTTACATTTTATTTAATTTAACAGATTAATTAAATCTAAACCTTATTTACTTGGAAGATTGATAACTTTTTGATTAAGACCAATCTTCTGTGGGAATGATTTGTAATGACCTGACTCTTCGAGTTGTTATTTAGTGCTAATATCTTAAACTTAGTCTTACTTACTTGTAAAAATGCGATATATTTTTTTCAATATAATGATATTACTTATAGGTCATCCAAAATATTTTTAAAGCACTTGTTTACTGATAATTGCAAAAAACTTAGTTAGACTATCTTATAAATGCAGTTTTATCTTACTACAAGACTATAACATACTATATAAAATAAACATTAACATACTATATAAAATAAACATTCTTTCAAAAAGTGAAATTTAACCTACAGCAATATTCATAGCCCAACCATGACATTTGTCCTACCGTTGCGTCCAATTCATCAATTTTTTATGCCAGTCTCTTGGCAGGATTTCCTACAACATGAAGGAATTATATGAGCCTTCGCCTAGTAGCAAGTCCAAACATTTCTCACAAAACATTTATAAAGGAGTACAAACAATAATACAATGCATGATTCCAATTATGTCTTATTGGTATCATTAGCTTATTTTGAATTATAGGCCCAAGTGTTTGTATCAGGTGCATGCAATCTTCAAACTCTAAGATCGTATCTTAACTTAACCTGATGCTTCCCTTGGTCAGGAGGTTCATAATCCTCACCTAAGTGGAGATTGGTAAAACACTTAATTATCTAGGTTTAGATGACCAGTCTCGTAAACTTAGTGAATATACTGTATGTCATGGCTCAGTATCTAATGTAGTATAAATAACAAATACAATCATAAACTATATATAAATAAAGCATATGAAAAATCATTTTCTTCATACTATAGGTGAGCTTTAAAACTTACTTGAACCTCATACTAACTTTTCTAAATAAATCCTTCCTTTTGATTAGTTGGCTTTGTATCATGTTTAAATGACATCCGACTATTAGGACAGGTCTATTTATCGGTCTATTCTATACCGCTTGACTTAGATACACTATAGTCAAACTTTACATCTCATAATACAACATTGAACTTTTCCTAATGTGGTTTATTATTTGCTTAAACACTTTGAGTTTATTCAGCAAGCTAGATATCTACTTTGACGTTTTATAAAAATGACGATTTTACCCTCAACGATTCTTGCAAAAATTTCACACTATTTTCGCTAAGGTTACTTGTTGCTCATGACAGTGTAGAAAACTAGCTTGTTCAATGAAAAATTCCATCTTTACATGTTTTTACACTTTTACTATGAAATACAAAAATCTTGACCTTTTTGCCTCCAACATCAAAGGAAAATTGTTTTATATGTAATGTGTAGTTTTTTGTAAGGATTATGACTCTCAAAAGGTCCATAGATAGATTCAAACCATTTTAAAACGTTTTCCTATTTTTTATAATTTTAAAATTTTCATGATCAAATCATAAAAATTCCTGACTGAAAATTCATTTGGACTTGATAGAAAAAGTTAATAACTTTAATGAGATCTACAACTTTCATGTTTTAATTTTTTTTAATCGTCTTGGAAAGTTTTGGCCCAATTTCAAAATGATGTTTTCTGACTTGACCCAATTGGAATTTGAGGAAAATTTCTTCAAGAAAGTTGCTAACGACGTTTTTAATAAATCTCATGTTAAGCTAAAAAATTTGTTCGGCCTCTAAGTGCCTTAAAAACTTTTATCTTTGAAAAATGTTTCAAAAATGTGTTGCAACACTTTAAGTTCTTAAGTTTGCTTTTTAGTGTAAAAACATTAATCTTAGCCTATCAAGCCAATCCATGAACATACATTACATAGAACAATCATATCATAAAAAGTCCTTTACATGCCAAAGTCTATAATCATATATTACAATCCCAAAAAATAAGAACACAAACTTTAATAATAATAATAATAATAATAATAATAATAATAAAGCTTAGAGTATTGGGGTTTTACATAGAGTAACCAAAGTGAAAATCTTTTCCTCTTAGTGTGAGTGGCCTCTAACAATCCCTTAATCACGAGATCAGAACATAGAAAATTAATAGCTAATTAAAACTCTAAACCTTGATAAAAAGACATCAACGAAGTTTGGATTTTTACTTTAAAACCTCCTTGGATCGACACCAAAACCTTTGTTCATGCTTCATAGTGATTTGGAGGGCTTGATTATATAATACTTTGAAAGAAATAGTGCTAGGGAGAGAGGTGGATTTTGGAAGAAAAATAGAATGAATTTTTGGCCTTGGAGCAAAACTTGCAGAGGAAGAAAAAAAACTTAGGTTTTCAAAATGACCCTTGCATTTATAGAACTTGAATCTAGGGACTAAATTGCAATAAATTTTTTGATCAAAAAACCCTTTAGAAACCGAATTTCAATTGGAGAATTTGGGGAATATTTCATCGATTTTTAAGATACAATTTGTAGGAAAAATTGGTTTGGTGACGCAGCATAAATTCAAAATTTTTATTTAATCACCAAGAAATTAACTTATAATGGTATAAACAATAAATTTAATTTAATTTAACGTACTAGTTGGAGATCAAAAACAAACACTTCTGCTGAATCTCTATTATCTTTCTTTAAATCACTATGTACGTAGGCACAACTCCGCAAATCTCCAAACAGCTACACTCCTTGCAACTACTTAAGTGTTGAGAAACTAAGATTACTAAAGATGAGTAATCTAAGTTTTACTCTCTAATTTGCACTAATGCAGTCCAAGAATAAATGAAGATCCTAGATCTCTATTTATAGATTAAGTAGAAATAGTTAAAGTTTATCAGGATAATAAGAGAATTTTTTCTCTCCTCCCCTAGCAGTTAGTGCCACCCCTTAATAGAGGAATTCAAAATTTTCTAGCAAATCACAATGTAGGGCTCTGTAATTATCTGCATCATTTAGGATAATTTCAATTCAAATAATTCTAATTTAAATTAGAATTTCATAATGTAATTAAATAATTATGAATAATTATTCATTATTCATAATTCAAATACAATTAGAATTTAAATTAATTATTCAAATACCAAATTTAAATAATTATTATCCAAAATTCCAATTGCCAATTTGAATAATTATTTTTTAAAATTAATTAAATAATTAATTCTTATAAGAAATAGCAAAAAGTGGCACCATATCAAGTAGACCCACGCCTACTGTCAGTATAACCTGGACTGTGGCCCAAGCGCCCATCAAGCCTAGTGGTCTGAATCGAGTATATTTTTGTCTTACATGTGGTAATATATATTCGCCCAATATGTCATAAAAGAATTAATTCCTAATAGACATATATTATCAAGCTTCAATAATAATAGATAAATTATTTCTCGATTAATTATCTGTTTAATTATTTTTTCAGTGCCATTCCACTATAGACCTAAAGCTGCATTCTTGATAATATATCGTATTATGAGGCTCCTGTTATGTAAGTGTTGTCTATAACCTTTCATATTATGTGTATCCTTATAAGTTATATATAGTTAGATAAATGACTTAATTCTATTTTACCTTCTAATTATTTTACCTCAAAGCTCTATTATTTCACCATTGAAAATTCATTTCTTTTATAACACATACAAACAGAATATCATCTGGTTGCCGTATGTATCCAGATGACTAAGTCCTCATTATATTTTTCAATACTCGTATAATGCCTTTGAAAGTTTAACATTGACTTTCTGTTAAAGAGCGGTAGATTCTGTGTCTGTAGATTATGCTCTCATCGAATATCGGTTGCATCTGTAACATATCGATAATAGAGCCCTCATTCATTGGAACTCCTACTTTTGGCACAACAAAATATACAAGCTGTAAACATGGAGTCATAAATCCACTTTAGGAATAAGATAACACATAAATTATTATCAAAGAATTGGTTTAAGTGAAATGAAATTATTATTAAATCAATGTCAAACTACTCCAAAGGCCAAGATAAATCCTTATGAATTGGATATATATTCCGATCATAGACTTATCATGTATAATGTACCTAGCTATATACATAGAATATGGACTATAAAATTTAAACTATTAATTTTCAAATCGGATCTTTCTGGATATAAATCCCATATATGCCCAATTCTAAGATTTGGTTCTAATAGTCAAGGATCAAATGTTTGCTAATATATAATCATTAACATGAAAGTAATATGAGGACCATTAGTAATACATGAAATATTTACCTTATTATTTATTTTTCCAAAAATTTCAAAAATATAATTAAAGTATTTATTTCTTAGGACACCAATCCTAACACAATTTGGATAAGAACTTTTCATTTTTTGGTAATCTAGTCTAAGCAAGTTTCACTTTTAAAGTCCAAATCCATTCTAATCAGTATTTTTCATGTTCTATAATTATGGTATCGAGGTGATATTTTTCTTGTCGGTCTAAAAATATCTCAATACACTATGTACTCATATGTTTAATTTATGCCAACAATAATTCACCCATCTATGTGGGTACTAATTATGTATAATTCTACTATGCTGTTCACTTTACCTTGTGGATACTTTTATCACAAAATTGGTTTTTAGCTCAATCCAAATGACATTAATTTTGCCTTTTAAGGCACTTAACAAATTTTTTAGTATTTAACTTATAAAATTTGTACATATAAGATACACCTTAATTTATAAACATTTACACACAAAATGCACCTAAAAACTCATTATATCTTGATCATATAATTTTATATTAACAAATATAAAATTTTTCTAATGAAATTAAGTGTTTAAATCTTGAATAAATTCTAGATTTAAACTAATGAAATTTTTGGATATTACATGACCCTTGCTCATCACTAAATTTAAGTATAACCATAACTTTAGCGAGGTTTAATTTAGTTCTTCGTTAAGAACCTATCATAATCAACGGCATGTCACTGGGGATTGTTTTCTTAATTGATTTATTATTAGGATTTCTTTTTGTTTGGCTTTTATTTAATTTTAGTTTTTGTTTTTCTTTGCTTTTAGGGCTGCGCATGATTGAATATCGAACGAAGAGGTTGGGTAGAATTATAAAGATCAAAGGCATCTTAGAATTAGCCAGTATCAAGCGTCAACTACATCCATCCCCTTCACCTCTACTGTCTTCCTCACATACAACTTTCACTCCATTGCTAGCACTCAATCGCACCTTGCACACTAACCTACCATCATCAAGCAATTCTTCTGAGCACTCAATTCAACTTGAGCAAGCAGAGATGGCTTCAAATAACCAAACACTCAAGGAGTTGACGGCACCAATTCTTGATTAATAACCACTTTGCATTGAGTATCCCACCCTTGAGGCTGCATTTGAGCTGAAGTCAGGATTGATACATCTCTTGCCAATGTTCCATGGTTTTGTAGGAGAAGACCTACACAAGCATCTTAAGGAGTTCCATGCAATATGTTCAAGCATGAGATCAATCGGAATTTCTAAAGAACAAATCAAGTTATTAGATTATTATGTAATGTGTTATAATATTTTGCTTTACTAAGAAATATGAAAGTTTTATTTTCTTAATTACTTAGTGCATAAATTTGGTCTTTATTTGTGTTGATTCAAATTCTCACATTTGCCAGTCTGTTACTGTATATAACTTAAAAATAAAAACAAAAATAAAAAACACAGAGGGGGGTGGTGCTTTCGAAGTATTTTTTGTTAATTTGAAAAATATATAATATTAAATGTGCATTTTGCATCACTAAAGAAACACATGTGAATATTTTTTTACAATTAGAGTAATGCTAGAGATATCTCGGTATTTTTGAAGAACCACAGTGAACTCACATATTTCAATTGAACATATAACTAGAATATTTGGAAACTAAATTTCAACACAAAAGTTCTAATTGCTATAATGTAATTAAAGTTCTCATATATTATAATATAAAACTCTCATATGTATAGTGTTTAAGTCCCAACTTAGTTCCGGAACACTTTCAATATAAAGTTTTTGTTCTCATGCTATTAAATAATTAAATAGAAATGGCAAAATTATAACCAATATTTAGTATATCAAATCAAAAGACGGGAAATGAACATAGCTACAAATATGCATGTCAGCGTATTCATGTTCATGCATGCACGCAAATGTCATCCTTACATAGGAAAATGATTTTTTTTTTAATTTTCCTTCTAAAAACAAAAGACACAACATTCAAAAACGTGTTTAGTGGAGTATTTGATATGTAGTAATCTTGAAAGTGGAAGTGGGAATCTACAAGATTCCCACTTTGGTATAATAATTATATTTTTGGATTCTTGGAAACTCAATCCCATAGGATTCACTTTATCCTATTTTTGAGTAATCTAAATCCCACCCAACAATGTGATATTCGTATTCCCAAGAATCTCAAAACCATGAGAATATCACATTTTCTTCCATTATGATGATGATAAATAAATAATATAAAAATTATTAAATATTTATAATATTATCAAAACTTAATATTATTATTTAATGTCAATATTAATATAAAATACTAATACATTATAAAGAATTACATTTTTATTATTATTTATATTCATATTCATATTCCTATCCATATATTATATATTATTTACCATAAAAATATATTATATTATATATATATATAATATTTTAGCATAATTATATTATTATTAAAATAATAATTTGATAATAAAGATAATAATAACATTAACAATAATAATAAAATATATAATAATATATTACATATACAATATTTAAGTAATATATTATTATTAACCAATACTAGTATATAAAATATGTATATATATAAATACTATAAAATAAAATAATTCAATATTATTTAGTATATAATATAAATATAAATATTATATTAATAAAAAATAATAATAATTTAACAATAAGGACTATAATAACATTAACAATAATAATAATAATAATATAATAGTATAATATTAATATAAACAGTATAATAGCAATATTCATGATAATATCAATATTAAATTATATTAATACTATAATAATAATAATAAATATAAAATATAATTAACTATGTATAATATTTTTATAACAATATTTTTATTTAAAGTTAATATTGATATAAATAACAATATATTATTAAAAATTATATTTTTATTATTATTTATATTCATATCAATATATTATATATTATATACAACATTTTGATATTAATATATCGTAAAATATTAATCCTATGATTATTATAATTTAAAATTTTTATATAATATAAATATAAATATTATATTAATATAAATAATTATTATTCAATAACAATGATAATAATAACATGAACAATAATAACAATTTAATAGTATAATATCAATATGGATAGTATTATTAATATTCATAATAATATTCATGTTCAATTATATATAATATTATTTTATTATTCATATTTATACTGTTATTATTATTTAATATTAATACTAACATACTATATGAATACATTTAATGTTAATACCATAATTTATTTTTGTTAGTTATACAAGATTCTTATTACAACCAAACACAGTAATATGTTATTCATAAGAATCTAATAGAAGATTTCTGAGTACAACCAAACGTGATAATATTAGTTTCTTAGGAATCATATTCTTTACTATCACTTTCCCGAGAATATGATTATTATTGATTACTGTGTGCCAAACGCCCCATTAGTAGTAGTGTCATGAAACTCGCATAAAGCACATGTCATCAATCTATTACAAGGTAGGACCAAGGCGACTTCAGCGGCTACTAGGCTCGCTGCGAGGGCCATGGCCAGGTTGGCGAGCCAATATTCGGGTGGAATGGTGGCGGAGGAGGAGTTGCTGGATGTCGCAGCAGTGGAATTTTGAAACTCATAGGTGGAGGAGGAGCTTTAGGTCCATACCTTTCCGGAAAAACTTTAGTGAGTATTTTTCCCACGGCTGAATTGTAGGCCGACATAATCTCCTCTTTTATCTACTATTCCATTAAGGAATATTAGTAAACCCAACCAATATAGAACTCTAAAAAACACTTTGTTGGTGCAACTTTGTAATTCGGAACTCAACTTAAAGCTAAGCTAAGCTTAGCTAGCTTAAACTGTGATGTGTAGGATATTATATCGTTATGGCGGAAATATTTATAAATATAACTAAACCTTTTTTTTTTTTTTGGATAAAGTTAACAGAGAGTATTGATCCATATACAACAAAATGGCAGTGGTGCAATTATAGTTAAGTTTTTGAAGAGAGGTCCAATAACATTATTGTGTTCCATTGATGTGAATTTCTAAAATAATTAATATATCTATACTCATTAATGCTTAGAAAAGGCAAATGTTCCTTTACAATAAAAAAAAAAAAAGGAAACTTGTGAGAAATCAAGAGTCCGTTGCATTATTCAAAGAGGTTATTATTATTGTGAAATCGTCAAATCATATTAAAATGTTGCCTTCGACGTTACAAAACGAGCTATCTGTGTGAAGATAATATTAAACTAACAAATAAGACTATTGGATTCTTGATGTTGCAAAATGACACAGTATCTCGTGTGACAGCACACAGTGGTTGGGATAATACTTTGTTAAATCTAGAGTAGGTAGCCGTCGTTTTAGCTTATTTGGGCTGCTTCGAAGATCGGGTGGCGATGGATTGTTGTATTTTGTTGAATATTCAACGTTTTCAAATGGGTATTTAGGGTTTTGAATTTCATAGTGATTAAGTATTAGAATAAAGATTTTCACAAAAATTTGACTTAAGTTAAGAGCATATAAAGGGATGGTCTTTAATCTGGTGCCGTATTTAGTCCAGGCTCCAATGTAACTGTTAGATGAGAGGTGAAAAACCGTGATTGAAAGAATAACATAGTAGTAAAAAGTTGCCATATGTGGACACATTAAAAAATGGTAAAAAATGTAATTAATTGTTTGAAAAACATAACTTAGTAAATAAATTGTCGTTGAACTCATTTATGTTGTCTTTTTTTTTTTTAAGTTATTGAATTTGTTTCTTCGGTGACGAGATTTTGTCTAAAGATTGGGCTTCATGGTTTCCTTAGTTTTGAAGTGAAGGAAATCGATTCTTGTTTGTGTTTCATCGTGGAAGATCTACATTGACTACATTATGGCAGTGGAGCTCGCCAAATCCATGGCCAAGATGGGCCAGCTCTTGACTTACCGGAAGTTGTAGGACATGACGAGGAGGCCAATGTGAATGGCTAATATTAGTTTCCATGAGTTTGCCATCGTCATGGCCAAATCTGCCACGGATTTCCTTGGCCTCTCGTTTGGGTAGTTTTGGGGAATTAAGTATTTGTTCGAGGGCATAATTGGGTTTTTACGTTCTCTCTTTTCTTTTTTTTTTTTTGTGGCTTTATATAATGTACCATTAAAATTGTTATTTGACTGATAAGAATGGGTTGATTTGTCTTATGTAATAGTACTCGTAATAATTTCAAGTTGTAGATTAGTTGGATAACAATTAGCTTACTTCATTTAAAAAAAAAGAAATAAATGTTTACATTTTAGCATTTCTTAATTACATATTTCGTGATCACTTCTCAAAAAAATTCATAGTGGTTGTCAATCCAATTAGATAAAATTACATACTGTTATGCTTCAATTCATTGATTGTTGTAGTTCATTTTGAGCAATTTTATGAAAACTAATTGAAAACTACTTGTTATATTTCTTTAAGTCCGATAATCTATAATAAAAGTTAGATATAATGTTATATAGGGGAAAAAAAAAAAAGAAAGGGAAAAAATTTGAAAAAAAAAAAGAAAAAGAAAAAATGACGAACAAAACAAAAGTAAATAAGAAAAAAGAGAGCCATATGACAAACAGAGAGAAAAAGACAAAAAACAATTATCATTTGTACTTTTACATATGTAAAAATAAGGGGGTTAAAAATAAATGGCTTTGAATAATTATTAGGCATTTTGAAGAACGATTTATAATTCGGAATGCATTTATGAAAATAATTCTAGATTTATCTAAAAAAAAACCATAAAATATAGGACCAAAGTTTCCATGACCTAGCCAAATTGAGATCGCATTGCCCATAGCTACGCAAACAAGTAAAATTCATATTGACGGTGCATGTGTTATGCCCATACTAGTTTCTTTTTCTTTTTTTTTCTTTTTTTCTTTTTTTGATAGATTATTTTCATAGTTTCAGTTAGTCTTTTCTTGCTTCCTAGACAGAGGAAGGTATGAAACCATCTAAGTCACACTCATGTCCTATAATCAACGCCACCACTCTCAACCGCTGACATGCTTTATTCACTCCCGGTTACAACAATCAATAATGATCAATTTCCCTTAATCAACATCAATGACTTTCCATAGAAACAGCCTGAATAATCTTTTTCATCCATGGGTTAAAATCCCGCTGCACAAAATAATATGCCCCAATATGATAAATAGTGTACTTACTTGAGAGGGACCTATTGTTTTGCGAGCAACAGGTCTTAACCTCATAGGATACATAGGGGTGCTCCTCACATGACATCCTGCGAATAAAAAGTTCGTAAACACTTCCCAAGGACCAGAAAGGAAGGAGAAAAGAAAAGGTTCAAGAATGAAAATAACCTTTTCGGTCTTCAATGGCTCAAAAGTCTCAAGTTCAGCTTTAAAATTTTTACTAACAATCTACAAACAGAGACCAATGTAGACAATCCGAGGAGGATTGTCTCCACTAAATTCTTACCAACTAATTGTAAATACAATGATTTCACCATAGTGAAATTAGAGATCAATTCGAAATTTTTAAGACAGTTTCAGCCATGAAGGCATGCATCAAAGGGCATGTCTAGAGTCAGTGGCCAACGATCTTATGACATGTAAAGATACACATCTGAGCTGATAAAAGCTCTGCAATGACATGGAAGAAAATCAAATAGTGTGTAATTCTTCAATTTAACTGTTAAATTTGCTTTCAGACCGATTACCAAAAACAATATTATCATACATGTCGATGTCTAAAGGGATGATCTGGTCGGTCTTAATCCCACAATAGAAACAACTTAGCTGCAGCTCCACTTTTTGCACTAAGAATATTTGTGGTAACCAACAAAGTAAACAAGGTAGTACGTTGGTGATCCAAAAAATATGCATAAGGCACATCATTTGCTTGATTAATGCTTTAGTAGTCGGCTCAACTTATGGCCTTGACCATCCCTTGTTAGAGTTACTTCATACAACATCTATTTGAATCCTTGCAAAGACTCTTGGCCAAGTACGTAACCTCGCAAGCTAAACTTCTCCACCGTCTACGTTACCAATTGGAATTTTAATTCCTCTTTTGAACATTTCCGCATACAAACCCGAAACTGCAACTTTTTTACCTTCTTTAAGATAGCCTCTGATTAGAATATCGTAGACAGCAGAGTCAGGAGAAATTCCCCTTTTTAACATATCATCAAAAACCTGTTTGGCTTCAACCATCAGCCCCTTATTTGCTAAACCATATATTAGGGAGCTATAAGTTAATAAATCAGGTTCAACTTCTTCTTGAACCATTCTATTCTTCAGCATAAAAGCCTCCATCAACTTTCCTTGCTTGCAGAGCCCAGCAATCCAAGACGTATAGACAAATTTGTCAGGAACAAACCCTGCCTCCGACATCTCCCTAAAAACCTTTTCAACTTCACTTAAGTGTCCTTCTTTGCACATCCCATCAATAAGCACCGTGTATGAGATTTCATTGGCCTTCTCCCTGGAGAAATAGCCTTTGGCCTCTTGAAGATACCCATGTTTGAATAAACCGTCCATTAATGTCGAAAGAGTTACAATGTCAGGTTCAAAACCCCTAACCAATATCTCCCTATAGACCTCCAAAGCTCTTTTTATATTCCCGGCTTTAAAATGTGCATCCATAATGGTGGTTAACATGATCTTATCCGGAAACAATCCAACCTCAGTCATATTTCTCATAACCTCCATTGCTTTATCTAACTGACCATTTCTACAAAAACCACAGAGAACCACCTCGTATGTGGTCATATCAAACCTCAGACCCTGATCACACATTTTAGTCATATACTTCAAGGCACCATCTACGTTTCCTTTTGTAAAATGCCCGTCAATGATTGATGTGTAAATGACAGAATTAGGCTCAACCCTGTCTTCCAACATCTTAGAAAACACTGACTCTGCTCTTTCCAACTCCCCTCGTTTGCAAAAACCATCAACTAGTGCAGCATAAGTAACAACATTAGGCGAGACTAAAGACTTCTTCATCTCCTCGAACAACTTGAACGCAACTTCCAAATTTCCGCCTTTGCAATGCCCGTCAATCAAAGTGGTAAAAGCAACCAAATTCGGCAACACCCCAACATTCACCATATCCCTAAACACCTTATAACCCATATCCAATTTCCCAAATTTACAAAACATGTCAATAAAAGTACTATAAGTAACCACATTAGGCAAACAACATTTCCACATCAAACCCATATACACAAACGCCTCTCTCTCCATTCTCATCTTGGAAAACCCATTAAAAAGTATATTAAACGTGACTAAATCAGGTCTAAGTTTCCCTATTCGCATTTTCCTAACAACAAAGCATGCTTCTTCAACATCAAGATTTTTACAGAAACCATCAACCAAACAATTGTAAGTCACGACGTCGGGAAAAAAGCCGAACTTCGGCATCGACTTGACGACATTCCAAGCGAATTTTAGCTGACCCAATTTGCAGAGAAAAGAGAGGACAGAATTGAAGGAAGAAGGGTGAGGAACGTACCGTCTGGAGAGGAAATGGGAGAGGATCTTGAGGGAGAGATCACCGCAATTGGAGGCGGTGAGGCGGTGGAGAAGCTTGTTGAAGGTGGAAGGGGTTGGCAATCGAGAGGTCCTTCGCAGGTAAGCGAAGAATTGGAGGGCTTCTCTGACCATGCATAGATGGTGATTCGCAAGAGCAAAAGGGGGTTTTGGCCTTTAGGGTTTTAGAATTTTTAAACTTTGAGGCCTCCGGACGCAAGAATTTGAAGAAAGGGCCAAAAAAAAATACAAAGTAAAACTACACTGAAGTCAAACGACGTCGTGGAATTCCGCTAACGATGTTTTTAGTAAAATATCCGAAATACAAGTTGTATCTTACCTAAATATTACTTTTAGATCCTTTTTATTTAAATACCTCAAACGCCGTTTGTATTTATAAAATCATACATAAATTAACCCCCGCAACAATTAAATTTTTAAAATTTGAACACTCCGTTTTTCAATTTATGTTAAACGTTATTTTAAGAACAAATTAACTAAAAATTAAATAAAAACAATTTAATAATGTGTTAAATCGTATATAACAAAATTTGGGTGGACTAATTTTAGTTTTTAAAAGACTTAAATTATTTGAGGATATTTTAAGTATGATTTTAGAAGCATAAAGGCAGTATTTTGGACATTTGAATAATAAAAGTAGTAAAAGTGGTATTTAGGCAAAATACAAAGAGAACCTTGAGCCTTTGTTTCTATCTTTTTTTGTTCAATTTTGTTGTTCTAATTACTTAGAGTACGTTTGGCAATCGCGTTTTAACTATATAGTTGAAACTATTATAATGTAAAGCTTTCATATGCTACACCGTAAAGCTCTTAGGCCATGTTTGTTGCCTAGGATTTGGATTAGGACTAGGATTACTGGATAACTTATCCAAACAGTCCAAAATAATCCCATAGATGTGGGATTAATAGTCGCTCAAAAATACATAGGATTAGGCCAGATTGCAATATTTTATTTTTTAAAAATGAACTATAATGTTTCTACAACTATACACCCCACTAGCTACCAATCTTAAAAGATCTGCCACCATCCATCACCAGAGATCGTCGTTGCATGTAGTAAAGTTCAATTTGTAATTAAAACAATATGTTTTAAGTGCAAATTAACTAAAGAATTAAATAAAAAACAATTTAATAATGTTTTAAATCGTATATAGTAAAGGTTGGATATAGTAATCTTGGTTTTTTAAAAAGTTAAATTGCTTGAGGGTATTTCAAGGATGATATTGAAAGCATAGGGGTATTTTGGGCAATTATATGAAAGAGTCGTAAAGTGTCATTTAGGCAAAATTCAAAAACTATTTTAAGTACGGGCAAACATTGGGTGGGTAGGGTGCTTTTTTTTTAATTTCAACCCACCAGTTCAAAGTTTAGGTGGGTTAATTGTAATTTTAATCCACCCAATTAACCTAAATTTTAAAATCAAACCACCCAATTAAAGTTTAGGTAGGTTGGATAGGTTAATCGAGTTGAGTATTATAGAAGTTAAAACAAACACAAATCAAAACTAACATTTTTAACCCAAAATGAACCAAAAAACTAAAATTTGTTATAAAATAAAGAGTACAAAACAAGAGAATATAGTTTAGAAGTAGAAAAGAACACAAGAGAATGAGAGAATGATATCTATATTTTTTCTTCTATTTTACATGCCTCTCAAAGCCTTTATTTATAGGCTAAAGATATCCATAGGTTACAATAGGCTTAATGGTGTTGTAAATTGAGAAAATAACTATGAATAAATTGTAACAAATAGAGGTTATGGAATTATGAGACTTGAAGACTTTGGAGGTTATGGACATCCATCATAATATTATATTCATAACACTCCCCCTTGGTTGTCCATTATCAAGAATATGCCTCATTAAAACCTTACTAGTAAAAAACTTGTGGAAAAAATCCTAGTGAAGGAAAAAGAGTACATTATTCTTGTATAATACGCCAAAAGAGCTACCTCATTAAAAACCTTGTTAGGAAAACTTAGTGGGACAAAGCCTAAATTAAGAAAAAAAGAGTATAGCGCGTATTTCCTCCCCCTCATAGAAACATCACTTTAGATCTCTAAACTGATGCATTCCAATATGATGCACCAATCATTCAAATGTTGCAATCGGTAATGCCTTTGTCAATAAATCTGCCAGATTATCTGTTGAACAAATTTGTTGAAAATCAATATCACCATTTTTGTCAAGATCATGGGTGAAAAAGAATTTTGGTGAAATGTGTTTTGTTATGTCTCCTTTGATATATCCTCCTTTTAACTGAGCTATGCAAGCAGCATTATCTTCATATAGTGTTGTTGGAGCTTCTTTCTTCGAAGGTAGACCACCTGTTTTTTGGATATGTTGGGTAATTGTGTTAGACATGTATGCCCTAAGGAGTAAAAATGTAATAAGTTTTTAAAGAATTTATTTATTGTTTATATACCAAATCTTGTCCTCTTTACATTCATATTTTTTGAATGTATGTTAAGCAAACAATAGTCTGAAACTGTCAGTCTAAACCTTAAGAATTGGGCATATGATGGATAAATTATGCGAAAGACACGATTCTTAAGGTGATGGTTTAAACCATAAGATCCGCAATCAATGAAATAAAGTTGGGTACTTTATTCATGTAAAGATTGTTATGTTGTCTATATCCCTTTTGGAAGATGGTTTGTCTTGACCATCAGATAAATTATGCGAAAGACACGATTCTTAAGGTGATGGTTTAAATCATAAGATCCGCAATCAATGGAATAAAGTTGGGCACTTTATTCATGTAAAGATTGTTATGTTGTCTATATCCCATTTGGAAGATGGTTTGTCTTGACCATCGGAGGTGGACTCCATGAATAGAAACATTGGCATGTTGTCATAGGTAATGATATGTTGGATCGGGACATAAAGTGAATTGATTTGGATTAATAATTCTGTCTCGACAAATCAATTCACTTTAGACAATCATTTGTATTGTATCTTAATCCTGAGATGAATAGTGGGCCCGTTGTCTTGACTTGTGTCTTTTGATGTACCAAAGGGTGACACCTATATCTTAATAGTGGTATGCATGTCGGTACATTGGAGACATAACTCTTGATAGCGTAGACTTGTTATTCATAGATATGGAATCCATAACTCCTCTTCAGGAGTAATGATATCCTCTTATATGCGTTATCCTGTAATTGAAAAACTGGAGCGCTCAACTATTTGGATACATAGGTGTAACTGAATGGTATATTGTCTTTGGATAGTAAGTTTTTCGATGGTGAGATAATAGAACGTAAGATAAAAATAATCGGGAAGGTAAGACAGAACTTGTCCTTAAGCTGATTATGGATTATCATATGGGGATACGATACACTATGATATGTCATGGAGACTTAGCTATACGGGCTTTGTAATTCTATGTAGTTCGAGAGTACAGCTCCAAGCTTTTAGTGGAGTAGCGTTGGAGTTGATAATTATGAAATATATATCTGGGATATTGGGTTTCGTAATTATCGAGAGCTTGAACTATATAGGTCCATTTGGTCCCCTTTGCTAGCTCACAACATCCTGTAACGATACGACATGCTTTTCTAATAATTGGTAACTTATGTCGAATTTATCAGATTTGTTGAAATTTGGAAGAATCAAATAATTCATGTTTATTTATCGGTTGAATTAATTTTGTGATAAAATTAATTCAAGATAAACTTGTTGAATTATTGAGATTTGATAATTCTTGTCTGTTTATCAGTTGATTTAATTTTTGATAAATTAGATCAAGATAAACTTGTAGAATTATTGAAAATTCATTTATTTTCTTAGAGATTATCTAGATAAAGTTGTTTTGATAAGATAACTTCTCTATTGGGTTATTTGAATTAAAACTGAAACTTTATCTTATAGATTCTCGGGTGGAAAATAAAAGATTCACAGAGATTTTATATCTACAGTTCGGCCTACTGATCCACGTGTTTGGCCTACCGATGGGGCCTGTTTGGCCTGCCGACGAGCGAAGGATAAGATTACGCGTTTCTATGCGGATCTTATCAGATATTGATCCGAACTTAATTCTGTTTCGAGTTTTTGAGACCTAATCTGATAAGGACTGACCCTAGGCCCAACCTCTATATAAAGGGAGTAAGTCTTAAGAGTTACTTAGATCAATTGAGAGATTAAGAGTGATACTCTGCTAGTGAGAATCTGAAAACTCCTTGAGAGCTTTTGTTCACAAATCACGAACACTTGCTTTGGGTTCTCTCGATTGGTTGGAATGAGAGTCACTTGGTGGAAGAGCTGTACGTGTAAGCCCACACTCACTTCGGTCGTGGATAGAGAATAGTAAAGAAGACCAGTTGGTTGAGACTCTTCTGGAACGTTACTTCTCTTCACGTCTTGCAAGGGTTCTTCGGCATATAAAGGTTAGTAAGATCTGATTAATTTATACATATAGCATGTCAAACTTGTGTTTTAGAAAATACTCTGATATAAATTTTTTAAAATTCCACTGTGTACTATTTTTCCAACAAATTGATCTTAGCCAAACACATTCTCGGCTTGCCTCTTGAATTGCTATTATTTTTGCGTGATTTGAGGAAGTAGTAGCTATGGTTTGTTTTGTAGAACACCATGATATAGTTGTACCACCATATATAAATAAATAGCCTGTTTGAGATCGAACTTTATATGGATCAGACAAATAACCTACATCTACATGACCAATCAGTTGTGATCCCATGTTATTTGAATAAAACAAGCCCAAATCACTTGTTCCTTGGAGATATCGAAATATATGCTTAACTCCATTCCAGTGCCTTCGAGTTGGAGAAGAACTATATCTTGCTAATAAACTTACAGAGAATGCTATATCCGGTCGAGTATTATTAGCAAGATACATTAGTGCACCAATCGTACTAAGATATGGCACTTCAGGACCAAGAAGTTCTTCGTTATCCTCTTGAGGTCGAAAAAGGTCCTTTTTCACATAAAGTGATCGAACAATCATTGGGGTACTCAAGGGATGTGCTCTATGCATGTAAAACCATTTTAGGACCTTTTCTATGTAATTTGATTGATGAATAAAAATTCTATCTGCTAAATGCTCGATTTGCAAGCCGAGACAAAACTTTGTTTTTCCAAGGTCTTTCATCTCAAATTCTTTCTTCAAACAATCCATTGCCTTTAGAACTTCTTTAGGAGTTCCAATAATATTTAAATCATCAACATATACCGCAATTATAACAAATTTACATCCAGATTTCCTTATAAAAACACATGGACAAATAAGATCATTTTTGTAACCTTCTTTTATTAAATATTCACTAAGGCGATTATAACACATGCGTCCAGATTGCTTCAATCCATATAATGATTTGTGTAACTTAATTGAATAATTTTCTTGAGAATTTGAATTACATGCTTCAGGCATCTTAAATCCTTCAGGGATTTTTATATAGATATCGTTATCAAGTGAACCATACAGATAGACTGTAATGACATCCATTAGGCGCATATCCAGTCTTTCATGTACTGCCAGACTAATTAGAAATCGAAATGTAATCATATCCACCACAGGAGAATATGTTTCTTCATAATCAATACCAGGTCTTTGCGAAAATCCTTGTGCTACAAGTCGTGCTTTATATTCGACAACTTCATTTTTCTCATTTTGTTTTCATACAAATTCCCATTTGTATCCTACGGGTTTGACACCTTTAGGTGTTTGGACTACAGGTCCAAAAACCTCACGTTTTGCAAGTGAGTTCAATTCTGCCTGGATTATGTCTTTCTATTTTGGCCAATCATTTTTGTGTCGACATTCTTCGATAGATTTAGGTTCAGGATCCTCGCTTTCTTTAACAATGTTGAGTACTACATTGTATGCAAAAATGTTGTCGATAACTATTTCTTTTCGATTCCATCTTTTTCCCGTAGCGACATAATTTATGGAGATCTCTTCATTTTCACTATTTTGCAAGTACATGCACCTCTTCTGGGGTCTTATGATTAGTTATGTTACCTCCTTAATTTGACCATCTTGGTTATTTGCTCCTTTTCTCTTTCGAGGATTTTTGTCTTCAGAACTGACTGGTCTACCACACTTCAAGCGTGCTTTAGACTCATTTGCTATAGTAATGTTTTGCCCTACTGGGACATTGATAAGTTAGTTTTAGGCTAATTGATTAGATGATTTTCACTTAATATTTTTGTTAGTTTTGAGCAATTTATAAGAATTTGATAGTGTTTTATGCTCTTTTATAGGTTTTGAGGAAAAAGATGCATATTGGAAAAGTGCAGGGTAAAACGGACTGAAAAAAAGCACAAGTGCACACGGGGACAAAATGGAACCTAGACGTCAGCTTCTGGGCGCCTAGGCGCTATTGAAGATGAATTTTCATACAAAAGACCCGAGAACATAGCGCCTAGGCACCATAATTTGAGCGCCTAGACGCCATCATGTGAAAAGAGGCTAACCAGCAATAGCGCTTAGGCGCTAAGGCGCCACAATCCTAGTGCCTAGGCGCCAGTTCGAGAAATTCTCCATGGGCCTGTGTAGCTCCTAGGCGCTACAATCTTGGTGCCTAGGCGCCATTACGAAGCCTAGGCTCCAGAAAATCGAGCCTAGACGCCATTGTGATCTTAATTCAAATTTCAATGTAATTTCGTTCCAAAATTACCCTTTCAAACCCTAGCCTACAAATAAAACATTATAGAGGGTTGAAGCACAAATTTTAACGAGGAAAAACTACAAACAATAGGAGAGAACTCACTGCTTTGGAGAAGAAGAACAGTACAACTCGGAGATGGAAATCATCTTCGCATCCAAACACAGTTTCTTTCCTTCACTTATCATGTTTAAGATATTATTTAGGATTGTTTTTGGTTTCATTAGGAACTAATTTCCCTTTTTCTAGGGCTACGATTTAGCCGGATTATGAATGTTCACTTTTATTTAATTTAATGCAATTTGATGTTTATTCATCATTATCTATGCTGAGTGTTTAATCTAATCTTAATGCTTGTAAAAGTTTATGCACCTTTTGAATGATTTGTGATTTAATTTGAGGCTAAGAAATGATAACTAAATTAGACCATGATTGAATGCCATGAGATCATTATAGGATAGAGATATCTATAAGACTTGTGTAACACTATGAATTTCTTGTTCTTAATGAATCTTCATAAATTTAGAGTTTCCACAGAGATGTAAAAAATTTGCTACCTGGGATAAATTATTAATGCTTGAGAAAGATTAATGACTACCTAAGAGAAATTCGTTATCAGCATAGGAGTAAACATCAGTTAATTAAATTAGATAATTTAAATAGGGTTAATTTAGGTGAAATCGGATGCCCTAGTCTTTTATTGTTTAGATTTTCATTTATATTTTTTTTGTTTTGCTATTTTTCTATTTTATGTTCAATTGTTCAAATAATTTTAAGGTTAACCAATTTCGATACTTAGCTAAATTAACGCAATCCTCGTGAGAACGATACTCTACTCAGTCTTTATTACTTGTTTACGATTCTATGCACTTGCAGATTTCTCACAACAGACATCAACTCGAACTGGAGCATTTGCAACAGGTATATGAGATTTGGTTATTCTTTTTAGGTCAATAAATGCGTCTGGCCATTGATTGGCTATATTCTGCAAGTGAATTATCTTTTGAACTTCTTGCTCACATTGTTGTGTACGAGAATCAAAATGACATATTGACGATGTTTTTCATATAATTTCTTTGTCCAGCTGCTTATTCTCTTTCCCTAATGCTAGGAAGTTTGTTTCATCAAAATGACAGTCGGCGAATCGATCAGTAAAAACATCTCCTGTCATTGGTTCAAGATATTTAATTATAGAAGAGAATTCATATCCAACATATATTCCCAGTCTTCTTTGAGGTCCCATCTTAGTGCGTTATGGTGAAACAATAGGAAAATAAACTGCACAACCAAAAATTCTTAAATGGGAAATATTTGGCTCCTGACCATAAGCCAATTGTAATGGAGAGAACTTATGATATGACGTTGGCCTAATGCGCATAAGTGCTGATGCATGCAACATAGCATGTCCCTAAACAGAAACAGGGAGTTTTGTTCTCATAAGTAGAGGTCTAGCTATTAATTGGAGGCGTTTAATAAATGATTATGCTAGACCATTCTATGTATGAGCATGGACAACAGGCTCTTCAACAGTTATCCCTATTGACATACAATAATAATAAAAAGCTTAGGATCTAAATTCACCAGCATTGTCAAGATGTATTGACTTAATTGCATGATCTAGAAATTGCGCACATAATTGAATTATTTGAGCAAGTAATCTCGTAAATGTCAGGTTACGAGTTGATAATAAACACACATGTGACAATCTTGTAGATGCATCTATTAAAACCATAAAATATCTAATTGGTCTACATGGCGGATGAATAGGCCCACATATATCACCTTGAATACGTTCTAGAAATGCAAGGGATTCAATCCCAACTTTAGCTAGTGATGGTCCAATGATTAATTTACCTTGAGAACAAGCAGCACATGAGAATTCATTAGATTGAAGAATCTTCTGGTTCTTCAATTGATGTCCATTTGAATTCTCAATGATTCTTCGCATCATTATTGACCTGGGATGGCCTAACCGATCATGCCAAACAATAAATTATTTGGATCGGTGAACTTCTGGTTCATTATTGCATGTGCTTCAATTTGACTAATATTCGTGTAGTACAAACCGGAAGAAAGAGTAGGTAATTTCTCTAATATGTATTTCTTACCCGAAATCATAGCTGTAATATAGAGGTATTCAATATTCGCCTCATTCACTGTCTCAATGTGATATCTATTTCGGCGGATATCTTTAAAACTTAGTAAATTTCTTTGAGACTTAGTAGAAAGTAATGCATTATTTATAAGAAATCTTGTTCCTCCGGGTAATAATATATTGGCTCTTCCAGAGCCTTCAATAATTTTTGTACTACCAGATATTGTATTAACATTAGCTTTGCCCATTATCAAGTGGAAAAATATTTGTTATCTTTAAGTATGGTATGAGTTGTTGCACTATCAACGAGACACACATCTTCACCATTGATCTTGGGTCCAACTAAAGATTGGGGAATATCCATATTTTGTTCATTCAAATAAAACAAAATTACATTGTAAGAAAAATTACAGTCCAACAAAGTAAAATACTAGATATTGAAACCATAGTTTAAAAAAACAACACACCAAAACATACCTCAAACTAAATAAAAACACACCAAAAATAAAATCCTAGAAATCATTTTAGATATTTTGGACATTCCCATCACCAATTAAATGATCAATTTTCCCTTCAGGATGTTCAAAGAAATCTGCTACATCTAAATGAGTTATATCAATAGGACTTTGGTCAAGATCATCAAAGTAGACAAAATTTGCTTCTATATTTTTCCCCTTCTCTTTGAGTGATGCTTGATAAAGCTCAACAAGATGTTTTGACGTACGACAAGTACATGACCAATGTCCTTTCATATAGCACCGATAGCATATATTTTCTGAATTCTTTGAATCCTTTTGTTGCACACCTTTTCCTTTGTCTCCATTATTCTCCCTCTTCTGGACGTGAGAATTGTTATTATCATGATTGTAATAGGTATTCCAACCTCGACCGTGTTCGCGGCCATGACCACGACCTCATCCATGCCCTGAATTGTTAGATGTTATTGCATTCACTTCAGGGAATGGGGCAGAACCAGTTGGACGAGATTCATGATTTTTCATTAATAGCTCGTTATTTTGTTCAGCCACAAGAAGGCATGAAATTAGTTCAGAGTATTTTTTAAAGCCTTTTTTTCTCGATATTGCTACTGCATGAGCACATTCAAGGCATGAAAAGTAGAGAATGTTTTCTCTAGCATATCTTCATCAGTAATATTTTCTCTGCATAATTTTAATTGAGAACTAATTTTAAATATTGCAGAGTTATACTCACTTACTGATTTAAAATCTTGCAATTGCAAATGCATCAATCATAACAAGCTTTTGGAAGAATAACAGTTTTTTGGTGGTCATATCTGTCTTTCAAATTTTTCCAAAGGTCAAGTGGATCTTTTACAGTAAGATATTCAGTTTTTAATCCTTCATGGAGATGGTGACGAAGGAAAATCATTGCTTTGACACGGTTTTGTAATGATTCTTGATTTCTTTCTTTGATTATGTCTCCAAGACCTATAGCATCCAAATGAATTTTAGCATCAAGTATCCATGCTAGATAGTTCTTGCCTGTAATATCAAGGGCTACAAATTCCAACTTGGTAAGATTTGCCATGGTAAAGACTATAACAAAAATATTAATCAAATTAGAAGATAAAAATATCAATAAACAATCAGTAAATAATATATACATTGTTTAATGAATAACAATAAACATATATTTATAGTATTTAATCAGTGACTAAGCATAGAAATGGGTTTTGAGTAAGTAGAAATAGTCATTTCTTTTAATATTAATAGATCAGAAAAGAGGAATTGGATTTATTTATCGACAAAAAAAGGGTATGAATCTTAACAAGGTCAAAGGTGAAAACAAAGGAAGCAATGAATCTAGTTTCAAATTCACAAAATTGCATAGTATTTGATAACGATAAAAATGAAGATTTCTTTCAAAAAAAAGAAAAGAAAAGAAAAGAAAAACACGAAGGTCTTTTTATTTTTTTGTTGGAAAACAAACATTCATGATCCAAATACCAAGACAAATTGCATGATGTTTTGAAGATTAATTTCAAGAAGACCACATTACAGTTGCATGACCAAACAGTTGTTCTAATCTTTGGTATCTTAAATTTAAGTAACCTGTCAAATTATTCATACAAAAGCAAAATAACAAATGAACAATTTTACTTACTGAGCACACTTAGCAATCGTCAAGGTACTTCGGTAGATAGACACAATTAGAGTTAGTTCGTGCTGATAACGTGTTATAAAATAAAGAGGACAAAACAAGAGAATATAGTTTAAAAGTAGAGAAGAACACAAGAAAATGAGAGTCTTCTATTTTACATGCCTCTCAAAGCCTTTATTTATAGGTTAAAGATGCCCATAGGTTACAATAGGCTTAATGGTGTTGTAAATGAAGAAAATAACTATGAATAAATTGTAACAAATAGAGGTTATGGAATTTGTGAAGCTTTGGGGGTTATGAGACTTGAAGACTTTAAGGGTTATAGACATCCATCATAATACTATATTCATAACAAAATTCATAATTTATAGGCCTTATGCAGTTTCAACATTCTTTCAATTAGTCATAAATTAACATTAAGACAAACGACGTACAACACATTTTAAATACGTTAAGTCATTAACCTAACAAATAAACCACAATAAAAACTAGTAAAACAAAAATACTAAAAAACATCATCTAACATAGTTTATAATTGCCAATCTTTAACTTCAATATAGCGCCTAAATATATAATATAAATGTTTTACTTTTTTTTTATATAAATAGATTAAGTGGGTTTGGGCAAATATTAGTTAGGAAAATCTTAGCCTAAACCCATCTAATAAATTCTTGGGTTGGGTTGGTTCAACCCAAATTATTTGTTGGGTTTGGGTTATCTCGGGTTAGATTGGATGTGTTAATTGGGTTCATCATGTTATCAGGATTTTTTGTTCACCCCTACTTTTGAGAACTTTTTTTTTCTTTTCGTTTCTTTTTTTTAATTTTTGTTGTTTCCAATTACTTAGCAAATAGTGACAAATCAAATAACATTATCCTAATTAATAAGTTCAAGAGACCAAACCAACCCAACTAAATCGAACAAGGAATTGATTAATATTTTTTTAATTTGACTCACGAATCTTTAATATATATATATATATATATATATATATATATAAAGAGAAAGTAAGTTTCACAAAAAGACTCTTAGGATGCTCAAAACTCGAAATGTTTCGATTTTTTTCTCGAAATGTTTTTTTCTTTCTTTTGTCTAAAGGTTTTATCAAGGGTTTCCAAAAGTCTTTTTTCCCTTTTAGGTTTATGAAATGTTTTTTTTTCCTTTTTTTTCTTTCAAAACTTTTTTTTTTTTACTTTTCAGTTTTTTCCCTTTTTCCTTTTTCCTTTCATTTTCTTTCCTATTCTTTTACTTTTTGTCATACATGTTGAGGGTAGCTCGGCACTCCCACCGAGGACATTAACTTTGGTGGTCGGCAAATAAGTTCGCCATAAATGGCTACCGCCCGACCCGATGAATTATGCTTCTTCCCGGGGAGCCTTCCACTGATCTGAGGGCACGCCCCCAAGAAGGCTGCCACCTCGGGGGATGAACTGTAGCTCGGGCCGGGCCACGCTATTCATCATAACACGTCACTACCCATCCTTGTTGGCCAACACCAGGCAGGCGTGCTGCCGTCCGATAGAGTCCAATCCATTGGACTATGGACGCGACACTTGTCACCTATTGCTTGATACACTTTGATGTGACACCTGGGTAATGGGCAAAACCCATCTTGCACCCGATCCAGCTGGTGGCCTATAAATAGGATGCATTTATGACGTTTTAGAGGGAGAAACCTCTTCACATTTGATCAGCTGCCGACCTCTGCCGAACAGTTCTTGCCTTGAGCATCGGAGAGCCCTTGTATATTGACTAACCCCATTTCTCCGAATCATTCCTCTTGCAGGTACTCAGTTCCGACCAGGGGCAAGCTTAGAGGAGGTCAAAAGGTGTACAGTCACACCTGGGTGTTGATCCGACGCCGGACGGCGGCAAGCATCAACATTTTGGCTCTAGAAGGAGGGCCAACGCGCCCCAATCCAAAGTTATTCTACCTCAGATTTCTGAAATGACGACACGAGGTAACGTAAGAGATAGTACCGCCCAACATCAGGAGTCGGGCGACGTCAGGCATAAGCAACCAGCCACAGAACGGCCCAGCAGCCGTCCTCGGACCGCCAGATCTCGGTCCGACGGGCAAGGAAGCGCGGCAAGAGCTGAGTCGATGCAGGTCCGAGCTGCACATGACCCCATCCAGGAGCTCACAGATGCAGTTCGGATTTTAACTCGGCAGCTCGCGCAAGCCCGACAACAAGCTGCGCCAGAACCGCCACCCCCTGCCTAGGTTGACCAGGCAGAGGGTCGGCGTGAACAGAGCGCCGCCAACTGGGAGGACCGATCAGAGCAGTCCCCGGGATCCACCAGAGCGCCCCTGCTCAATAACAGACTGGTTCATGAACGCCAGATGGGACGTCAACCACCCCGCGTCCCTTCACCACAAGGTTCCAGGGCCTCGGTATTTGATCGGCTAGGGTACCGAGGGATTAACAGAAATCGCCAAGGCGAAGTCGAAGGCCGTGCTGAGGGCGGAGTACCTTACCGCGTCGAACTGCCCGAAGATACGAATAGTCGCCAATTCCGGGTACTGCAGCGACAGATCGATGAGATCCGTAATTGCAGGTTTGGTCTGGATGAGATCGGGGCGCAGGGTCCACCATTCCCGGATCACATAATGCGGGCACCCATGCCGTCGAAGTTCAAGGTCCCACAGATTAAGCCTTACGATGGGGCCACAGACGCGGATGAGCATGCCGAGCTCTTTCGCGGGCACATGCTGTTGCAAAATGCCAGTGACGCTGTGATGTGCAAAGCCTTCTCCCTCACCCTTACAGGCCCTGCTCGACAGTGGTTCCGACGGCTCGAACCAGGGTCGATTTCTTCTTTTGGGCACTTAACCGACGCCTTCTCCGCTGCATTCTCTACAACCAGGACGCGGAGGAAAGAAATAACTTCCCTGTACGCTGTCAAGCAGGGAGACGGCAGTGTCAGGGATTACGTCAACCGATTCACCCGGGCCGCTCTTGAGGTCAAGCATGTCGAAGATGAAACCCTCAAGCATATTTTTGTAGGGGGACTCCGAGACGAGAAGCTGACCTGGTCCCTGGCCTTTGAGCAGCCAAACACGTTTTCACAAAATGCTCGGCTACACTCAAAGACATGCAGATGCTGCCGAGTATATGAAAAGCCGCCGGGAGGAAGCTGGCCCGAGCGGGGCAAAAAAGGAAAGGAAGCAGAAAAAAGGCCCGGAGCAGGGTAGTGCCGAGCATGCCAAGAAGCAAAAGAAGGAGAAATCTAACAAGCCGAAGGGGCCGACCGGCAAGTTCCAAAACTACACACCTCTGGTGGCAACCATTGATGAGGTGCTCGCTCAGGTCGGCGACAAGAATCTGCTGACACCGCCGCCCAAGCTTCGAGGCTTTAGGGTGTAGCGTGACCAGTCAAAGTTTTGCAAATTCCATCAGGATGTGGGACATACGACCCGAGAATGCATCCAACTTAAGGACCAAATAGAAAGGCTGGTCCGAGAAGGTTTACTACAGGAGTTTGTGGATAAAGCCATAAACCTGAGGGCGACCTCTGGAAGAAACGACTCGTCGGGCCGAGACGTGCAGGGCCGGCCCAGAACCGATAGTGTGAACGCCCCGGAACCCCCGAATATCGTACACACGATACTCGACGGGCCTGTAGCCGGGGACACATCGAGTAGGCGGCGAGCCTACGTCCGAGAAGCCCGACGCATCGAACGGGGTGATTTCATGAATGTCTCCGAGCACATCAATAAGATATGCCGCCAAGAAGACATCCCCATCACCTTCACTGAGGAGGAAGCAGGCCGGCTGCTGCATCCCCACAACGATGCCTTGGTTTACGAACTGCCTATCGCCAACAACGTTGTACGACGTGTTTTAATTGACAATGGCAGTTCAGCAGACATCCTCTTTAAGCAGGCGTTTGATAGACTGAAGATTAGCAACGCGCCTTTAACCTCAGTTCGGACCCCACTTTTCGGCTTCGCGGGTGAGTGTGTCCGAGCAATCGGGAAGGTTAGTCTCCCGGTAACTTTTGGAGAAGAAGTTGCCAGGGTCACTCGGGTGGTCGACTTTTTGGTCGTCGACAAACCTTCTCAGTATAACATAATCATCGGCCGACCGACACTGAACGGACTAAAAGCCGTGGTCTCGACGTATCACCTGGCGATGAAGTTTCCAACCGATGGTGGCGTTGGAGTAATCCGCTCGTCCCAGGCAGATTCCCGGGCTTGCTATGCGAACGCAGTCCGGGCAGCCTCAGTCCAGCAGCAGGGAATTCTGGCCGTGCACACAATCGACGAGATCGACCTTCCAACCGATCCGATGCCGAAGATGCTCGCGGACCTAGACCCCAGGTTTCCAGAGGAGGAAGTAAGGGGCACCCCGATCGAAGACTTAGTGCCGTTCTCCCTAGACCCCGAAAGGTCAGAACGCACAGTCCAACTCGGGACTCAGCTACAACCTGAGATCCAGGCTGACCTGGAATCCCTCCTTTCCGAGTACCGCGACGTTTTTGCATGGTCTCATGAAGACATGCCCGGCGTAGATCCGAGCATCATCAGCCATCGGCTTAATGTCCAACCTGGTCACAGGCCGGTGATACAAAGACGAAGAGCCTTCAACCCGGAGAGATATGCCGCGATAAATGATGAAGTCCAGAAACTATTGAAGGCTGGGTTCATCAGAGAGGTCAAATATCCAGAATGGTTGGCAAATGTTGTCCTCGTCAAAAAAGCGAATGGAAAGTGGCGGGTCTGCATCGATTATACCGACCTTAACAAGACCTGCCCCAAGGATTGCTTCCCGCTTCCTCGGATAGACCAGCTCGTTGATGCCACAGCCGGACACGAGCTCTTGAGCTTTATGGACGCGTATTCTGGGTATAATCAGATAAGAATGGCCGAAGAGGACCAAATTAAAACCTCATTCATTACCGACCAGGGTTTGTATTGTTACGTTGTGATGCCATTTGGTCTCAAGAACGCCGGAGCTACCTATCAACGACTCGTTAACAAAATGTTCGCTCGGCTGATTGGGAAAACTATGGAGGTCTACGTGGACGACATGTTAGTAAAATCTGTCCAAGCGATGGACCACATAGCCGACCTCCGAGCTAGCTTTGACATCCTCCGGGAGTATGGGATGAAACTCAACCCGGCAAAATGCGCTTTTGGCGTCAGCTCCGGCAAATTCCTCAGATTTTTGGTTAACCAACGAGGAATCGAGGTGAACCCGGCAAAAGCCCAGGCAATCATAGACATGCATTCTCCTCGTACAGTAAAAGACGTGCAAAGGCTTACTGGCATGGTGGCCGCCTTATCAAGATTTGTCTCCCGGGCTACCGACAAGTGCCATCCTTTTTTCAAGGCGCTTAAGGGGAGGTTTGAGTGGAGCAGGGAGTGTGAAGACGCATTCCAAGGCTTAAAAACCTACCTAGCCACACCCCCGCTCCTGTCCAAACCTTCACCCAGTGAGATTTTAACCGCGTATTTAGCCGTCTCGGAGAAGGCTGTTAGCTCGGTGTTGATCCGAGATGAAGATGGAATTCAGAGACCCGTCTACTACACCAGCCACGCGTTCCAAGGTGCCGAGGAGCGCTATTCATCATTGGAAAAGCTGGCATTCGCTCTAATAACATCAGTTAGGAAACTTCGGCCGTATTACCAAGGCCATACTGTTAAGATCCCGACCAAGTTCCCTCTCCGGCAAGTTCTACAGAGCCCGGAAATATCAGGTCGGATGGCCAAGTGGTCGGTTGAGTTGGGCCAGTATGATATACATTTTGTGCCGAGAACGGCAATAAAGGCTCAAGTCCTGGCGGACTTCCTTGCTGAATTTACAGAAGCCGGAAAGTTTGCTCCCCTAGTTGAGAAATCGCCCATGGAGCAACCAGATACACCTAGCTGCAGTGAACAAGGCCTCTTCTCGGAGCCGAATTGGAAACTGCACGTCGATGGCTCGACCTGCGTCGATGGGTCGGGGGCAGGCTTGATTTTAACAAGCCCTAACGGATATAAGGTCATTTATGCTCGAATGCTAGGTTCGCACGCCGAGCCTTTAAACCCGGTGACTTCAGCATGGCCATTTGCAAAATGGGCTATCGACTTGATCGGACCACTCCCTCCGGCTCGTTCGCAATTCAGATATTGTGTCGTCGCCATCGACTATCTGACGAAATGGATCGAAGTCGAGCCTTGCACCAACATGACTGAAGCTAAGTGCACCAACTTCGTATGGAAAAATATCGTCTGTCGGTTCAGAATCCCGCACACTATCGTGACCGACAACGCTAAGCAATTTGACTCCTCGGGTGTACGGCATTTGTGTGAGAAGCTCGGCATTAAGAAAGTCTTCTCTTCTCCGAGCTATCCACAGAGTAACGGCCAAGTGGAGGCCGTAAACAAGACAATTAAAGACAATCTGAAGAAGAAGCTCGAAAGGCTCAAGGGTGCGTGGATCGACAAGCTGCCCCAAGTGCTCTGGGCATACCGAACAACCGCGCGAGCTGCAACTGGCGAGACACCGTTCTCCCTGGTCTATGGGGCAGAGGCCGTCATCCCAGCCGAGGTTGGATTGCCGACCTTAAGGGTTGAGCAATACGAAGAGGAACTTAATGAAAGGTTCATGATGACCGAGCTCGACCTACTTGAAGAAAAAAGGAACCGAGCATCCATCCGTAACGCAGCCCGGAATCAGGTTGTAGCCCGGTATTACAACAAACGGGTTCAGCCGAGGAGCTTTAAGGTTGGTGACTTAGTAATGAAGAAAGTCACGGTTCAGCAACCCGGTCTCGGGTCCTTTGGTCCGAAGTGGGAAGGACCTTTTAAAGTCGAAGGTGTCGTGCGATCAGGCACCTACAGGCTAGTCGATTTGGAGGGGAATCAGCTTGGGCATCCTTGGAATGCCGAGCTGTTAAAAAGATTCTATTCCTGAACAAGAACAGGAAATCAGAGCCAGATTCCTTTTTTGATCTCTGGCCACAATTCTTTTGTAACTAGACCTGCTGAGCAGGACTGGAAAAGTCAATGTAAATATTACATTCGTGGAACACAACTTCCCTAATCTCATTCCGCCTGAGCAATGTTTTTAAGGGAAGTGTCAGGCCAAGACGCCGGAACCCCAGCTCGGAAGACAGGATGTTGACTCCCAGCCAAGGGTCATCCTCGTCAAACTAGACAGGGAGGCTAGTCGATATATGTTGACTCCCAGACACCCTTAAGTTGCTCGGCACATTTATGTGTCCGATCAGTCCTATACTTGTAAAGTTTCTTTGAAACTTCCACAAGTCTAGGGGGGCAACAGGGTAAGGGCAGCTGTACGCCGTTTACATTCTGCCCGACCGAGACCAGAAACCTAAACTTGCTTGGATAACTAAGCAGAAGTGGATAACTACTCGGAACGACCGAGAACTGAAGTCTTCGGATCAACTGAGGACAGAGGTATTGGAATTAACCGAAAACAATCGCACCATTCACCTCTGCTCGGTCAATTGTCCCCCAGCCTGGGAATCTACCCGGGAAGTATCTAACCTTAAATGTTACGTGGGATGTAAAAAAAAAAAACTACTACACGTAATCTAAAGTGGATACAAAACGGGAAAATATAAATCGTTTAAACTTCTTTATTAAGGAGGCACAAGAAAGTTGGGCACCTCCTAAGCCCAATCACAAAAAGCGAGAAACAGAGGATCAATCGGCCCGAGTCTCATCACCAGCTTGAGTCTCGTCCCCGGCCGCGCTGTCGTCTTGACCGCCCTCGGCAGCTTGCACATCCCCGCCGTCGTCACCGTCTACAACGACGACCTCCTCAACATCCCGTTGTTGCTCGGCCTCACCCTGGTCTGGCTCGGCAATAACCGACCAGTCGAATGCAGCGGCCTCGGGATGCTTCTCTATCAGATGGTCGCGGAGATCCACCATTCCATCGAAGTAGAGATCGGTGTACTCGGGGGACGTCTTGAACTCCTCGACCGCAGCGGCTAGCTGATCCGGAAGCCCGGCCACGAATCGGTGATGCTCGGCTTGTAGAGTTGCCAGTCGTTCCTCTAGCCGAGCGGTTTTCTCCTCCTGTCGAGCGGCTATCTCCTCTTGTCGAGCAGCCTTATCCTCTGCCTCCTTTAGCCGCCTCAACATGTCCTCGGCCTCGGACTTCGCCTTCTGAGCCTCCTCCTTGGCCCGACCTAATTCGTCCTTCGTGTCTTTGAGCTCTCTGTCGGAGTCCAACTTCAGGAGGAGGGTCTTCTTGTGCCTTTCTTGCTCCTTGTGGATCTCCCTCACCCCGATGGAGTGCGCCATGTGCACAACGGCGCTCAGCTGTGAAAAGTACCAAGGGATAAGTTCTCGACAACATTATAGGAAGTCCCTGCAACCATTAGTCGACTTGGATACTTACTGAGGCTGCCGATCGGAGTGCCAGGTTGCACAAATCGGGGAAGTCCTCACCCCGAATCTCCATAAAGAAGTCATTCGAGGGAGCCACGTCCCCGATGCGTTCAAGGAGCATCCCGCGGTAGTTCGGGCGCCTTCTTTGTCGATTCTCGGAAGAACCTCTGGATGCCTCGTCTACTCGGCCGGCCTCTGACGAGGTCCTTATTGGCGGTTGCGGTGGAGCTTGGACTGATGTGGAGGTCTGTCCGGTACGTGTCGGAGCCTCGGGTGCTGGAGTCTGCTTACGCTTCTTGCTGGCTTCGGCGGCCTTGCCCTTGTCCTTCCTCTGTGTTGTCATCCGGGCAAGCCTGCCAGCGCGGGAGCTCGGTGCGGTCATTTCTGTACAAAGAAAGTCCGAGTTAAACAAAGGATGAAATAAAAGAGAACAGTGACTATAAATAAAGTTCTGGGCTGACCTCCGATCCGGAGTTGGCCCGACGGGTACGGGAGCCTAATTACGCCCTCGAGGTTCTCGTCGGCTACAGGTGGCCCCGCACCGAGGGAGCCACTGGACGAGTCCTCGGTACTGGACAATGAAGGCTCCCTCGTCGGCCACCCGGACCGGGAAGTGCTTGGCCCTGGAAGATCACCCATATGGGCAACAGTAACCTGCCCGGTCTCCCGGGCAGGACGCCTAGCTCGGGGAAGACTGCTAGATTCCCTGAACCAACCGTATCTGGACAGGGTGTCCTTTCTCAGAAGAAAGGACTGTTGTCTGGTCGACTCGGGCTTTTCGAACAGCTCGTCCACGGCCTCTATTACATGGCTCGGTGCCCAAGGGCGCTTAATCCAGACGTGCCCCAGCTCGAATGACCCCGGCACTTGTTCATCCTCAGGGACAACTTCACCAGCTCAGGCTAAAAAGTTTCCCCCGACGTAAAACCATTCGTACTTCCACAGCTTGTCCGAGTCGGGGTTGCCCAGAATAAAGTCCTTTCTGAAGCCGGTGAAGTAGTACCAACTAGACTGCCGAGGAAGCTTCTTCATCTTGAATACTTGCTTGAAGGCCTCCAGCGGCATCTCAGTACTCCGGTGGTACTTCCACAAAATATACATCCAGATCAGCGACCTGTAGCTGTTCGGGTTTAATTGTGTCGGGCACACATTAAAGTCATTAAGCGCCCGACGAAGGAAACGGTGCAGTGGCAGACGCAGCCCGGCCTTGAAGAACTCGGCGTAAAGTGTGATAAGCCCCTCCGGCGCCTCTAAAGGTGAATCCCCCTCGCCGGGAACGACGAGATCCACATCGGCCGAAATACCATATTCGGCGCGCAGTGTCCCTAACCGCGACTCTGTAATCGCGCTCGTATATCCTGCCGCTGAGGTTTGCCCAGGACGGCTTATCCGATATGCTGTGACGCCCCGTACGCGGGTGGCCTGGACCTCCTGCTCCATCTCCGGCTGTTCTGCCCCTGCCTCCTCGGCCGCATGCTCCTCATCGGAGGCATCAACAGTAATCACGCCTGCAACTTGGACGGGGGCCTCGACATTCCGACCAGAGGTGCTCGGAGCGTCCTCCTGGGTTTGAAACTCGGTCCTCTCCCTTGGAAAAACTTGAGAATGGCCCGCTGTTGCCGCCCCAGTGTAAGGGTCTTGCTCCCTGGACGGCCTGATAAGTTTGTGCCCGCCTAGCAAATCTAAAAATTCTTGCTCGGGCACGGTCTGGGAATCGACCCTTAGGATCTGCTCCAGCCGCCTGGCCCCTTCCCGTCTATGGGACGCCACCTCGGCGTCAGATTGAGTCGAAGAAGAGCTACTGCTCTCCCCGCTGCTTTCCGACCATGAAGCCTCTACGTTTTGCGAGTCTGACAAATCACGCATTTCTCACTCGGGAATTACCTGCTCGAGTTCTTGGTTGCTCGGTTGATATAATCCTCGGCTAGTACTTGAGCTCGGCAGCTAAAATTTCTCGTTCGTAAATTTCTGAAAATGAAGTGCAAACTGCGGAGGGGAGGGGCCCTATTTATAGCCACTTTAAGCGGAAAGTTCGAGCGCGAAAACCCAAAAGGCGCAATTAATACGCCTGACAGCCACACAGACGGCTGCGACGCGACACGCGTCCCCCGTCTAATCCGCGCGTCTTTTCACCTCACCCCGCTTCTAAGTGTCGCTTAGTCTTCTTCCTTTGAGCCGACCTCACCCACTCGGCATAGTCCACCCGGCCGAACACCGACCAGGTGCACTGGGGGGCTAATATTGAGGGTAGCTCGGCACTCCCACCGAGGACATTAACTTTGGTGGTCGGCAAATAAGTTCGGCATAAATGGCTACCGCCCGACCCGACGAATTATGCTTCTTCCCGGGGAGCCTTCCACTGATCTGAGGGCACGCCCCCAAGAAGGCTGCCACCTGGGGGGATGAACTGTAGCTCGGGCCGGGCCACGCTATTCATCATAACACGTCACTACCCATCCTTGTTGGCCAACACCAGGCAGGCGTGCTGCCGTCCGATAGAGTCCAATCCATTGGACTATGGACGCGACACTTGTCACCTATTGCTTGATACACTTTGATGTGACACCTGGGTAATGGGCAAAACCCATCTTGCACCCGATCCAGCTGGTGGCCTATAAATAGGATGCATTTATGACGTTTTAGAGGGAGAAACCTCTTCACATTTGATCAGCTGCCGACCTCTGCCGAACAGTTCTTGCCTTGAGCATCGGAGAGCCCTTGTATATTGACTAACCCCATTTCTCCGAATCATCCCTCTTGCAGGTACTCAGTTTCGACCAGGGGCAAGCTTAGAGGAGGTCAAAAGGTGTACAGTCACACCTGGGTGTTGATCCGACGCCGGACGACGGCAAGCATCAACAATACACATTTGTTTTTTTTCTCATCCTTGTCCTATTTTCATACATATTTATTCTTTGCTCAATTTTTTAACTCATTTTTTTGTTAACATGCTTAATACGCACACTCATAGCACATGCTTTTTGACTAGTTATTCTACTTACGTGCATGAGCATCCCAGTTCTTTCTTTCAATTTCTTTTATTGCGAATTTCCTTATAGGGATTTTAATTTGTGGTCATAAAATGTGAAAGATTAGCTTTACAAAATAAAAAGGGAAAAACAAGAGCAATGCCCTGCTAGCATTAGCATGAAGATTTATGCCACTCTTTAAATTTAAATACTCTTTTATATTGGTTTTCTAAAATGATTTTAGTGAAAATATACAGCAACGTGGTAAGGTACGAAACATATATAACAAAACTTTTGTAAAAATGTAGTAGATTATATTAATTTAATGCTTAATAGATGCATATATACAATTTATGCTTACCGGTTAAAGTGAGATGTTCAGAATTTTTCTACTGGAGATGACCATTCTTTATGTGAAACCAAAGCCTTCATCATTTAGTCCTTGGTAGTGGACGGACGTACGTGTAGATGTAGAAGGAATTATGTTTTTTTAAAGATCATTTGCTTACTTTTCTCACCCGTTAATCTCAGCACATGAGTTAAACAAGTGTTGGGAAGAAGAACTTTTCCTCTTCTCTTTTTCTCTCTCCACATGCCTATTGCTAAACTCTTTGACAGAATTTTAGCTGTCTAATCAAGACTCTTAATTATATGTCGAATGAATAGAGAATGCCTCTACTTATAAAGAATGGAATACCTAATTAATTCTAGAAGCTTTCTTTATTTTTATTTTATATATCATATATTTAATTAAAGTAAAATAGACAAGTTTCTCTTTCCTTATATTATATGTGGCGACACACACAAATAGACTTTGTGCTTGTGGCATCCATCACTAGCTAGTGGAGAAAGGAATACTGCTTGTTACCTAATCTTATTTGTTTACAAATTTAGAATTTTCACTTTTGAATCAAATTACGTTTATCCAAAAAATAAAAAATAAAAAGGTCTAAATATAATGACTTGGTGAACAAGTTCTATATTGCACATGAAACTTTTCCATTTGTCTGTGTACCCCATGCATAGTGGGTGGGACCCCATCCATTCCACCCACTGTGTGTCTTCTAAAATTAATTATTATTTATTATTAAATAATCTTATTATTTAATAATTACAAATTAATTCACAATTAATTTATTGTGAATGATATTTAATTTAGAATTCCATAATTATAAATTAATTAATTAAACCAATAATTTCACTTATCCAAATATATTTACGAGGATGGCAGAGGGCTAATGGACCCATAACTTCAAGCTCTAAAAACCAATATATTAATTAAACTCTTTAATTTATATTAATTTTTTATTAATTCTAATGTTACTCCACTAAACATTTGAAATTGCACTCAAAATTATAGATATAATTCCTCATATTTTAGAGTCGTCCGTTTGATATAGTTATTACATATAAATTGATCCTCTATAAATAATTCATAATTAAAGCTAGATAAAATCCATTAATCTCTCTGATTACTTTTTTATCCTTGAGTGTCATTGATTCTAAAATGAATAATAAATTCATGAACTTAATCATGAATTAAGAGCTCATATTATTGTAGATTTGAATCAATACTCAAGAGAATTATTTATCTACTTCTCGCTAGAGAAGAAATGGATTTATCTTGTAATATTAGCCTTCTCGACTATTTACTTTATTATGCCTTCAAAATTCAAGCAATAGGACTAAATTCTCAAATATGTATTAAGTAAATCAAAAGACATCATTCTATACATAGGAGCTTGCTAATAACTCAAGATTAAAATCATGTAATATATGAGCATAAGTAGTTTGATTAGAACTTGTTATATCTTAACAATAATAATTTAGCTATTCATACCATATCATGTCCCAGTCTTACGTATATAATCTTATTATATACAATGCACACATAACGGTTCGAATAAGACTATTCTATTCTTAATAGAAATGACCTGCATAAGAAATGCTTCGTTTAAAGATTCAATACTTTAATTGAATAAGTAATTATACATTACTGGCTATTTTAATTATTGTCCTTAAATATTATCCTTTTATATATCACTTATATATAATATTTAAGGTTACATAGATAATTATGGAATTTTAACGTATTCATAAAATATTTAAAAAATACATGCACTCAAATATAATGAAAAATTCACTTTATTTATTTATAAATATATTTTTTACAAAATATCGCATGCTTTAAGGACATCTATCCTACTATTGAATTCATATTCTTTTTTTTTTCATTTTGATATAAAATTAATAGTAACATAATCCTAAAAGAGGGGCACAAAGTTAAAACAAGGGAGTCAAAAAGATCGACTAGAAGGTATCATTCATAGATAAAAAGATGGGGAAAATTCTAGATTTGGAACTAATCAGCTAATTTATTTTTTCTAGTAGCTAGATTTTGGCTTATAGAAGACTACGACATGTCAGGGAATTGATCTATAATGAGTGGAGTTTAATTCATGATTCACAAGTTTATCATTCCATTTTACAATTTCAACGTGTTCAAGGTTCGTAAATTATCGTGTTAAATTTGCACCTCATGGAACATTAATGTTTAAGATTGACGCGTGTATAAGGTCACAATTATTTGTTTCATTCTGTTGGTCAAATTTTTAAATTTGGAAGTAATAATCGTATCAAAAATTATAAATAATTGTATTAGAGTTATTCTCCGAACAAAATAAAAGTTCCCAGTGTTAGAAGTTTCTTTGTTATTTTATTTTTATCCTAGATATATATATCAGGACTAAGAAAAATTTTAGCCAATAGTCTAGTTTATCTATGATTGTAACCAGTAACCGCTAGTTTGCCAGTAACCGCTAGTTTATCTATGATAGTTTATAAACATTCTATGTCACGAAACCAGTAACCGCTAGTTTATCTATGATAGTGATCAGTACCACGAAACCAGTAACTGCTAGTTTGCCAGAGGGGAAACCGTTCTACGGCTGGTTTTTTCACCTCTATACTTGGAAAAATCTCCAACGATTCACCAAATCAACAAAATGTACAAAAATCCCAAAATTGCAAACAAAATGCAAATATATATATATATATATACACACATTCGTAGTTAATTATCTTTCCATGTCCTACTAAGGACTTTGAAGAAAGATTTTTGTAATTTTAAGATCAACATCCATTATTGAGGTTGTTGGGAAGAAAAAGAAAGAAACCCCTTTATTCTCACTTTCAAAGAGGTTTTGAGGCCTTTAAGAGCCCAACAATCCATATTATTAGCTACACAGACAAAAATCTCTCTTCATGTCCCTATGTTGATTCTTTAAGGAGAAGCAATGTCATCAAAAGCTCAAGACAAGAAGTTCTTTTCCCCCTCTGAATCCCTCTCTATCATCGTTTATTTGTTTTAAGGGTGTTCACGGACCGGATTATATGGATTAGGAATCTGTTATTTTAGATTGGGAAAGTCTTAATCCGTAACCAATCTGTGAGTCCCCAATCTAATGCAATCCAATCCACAATTACCAGATTTCATGGATTCATAAATTGCCTTTTAAAATTTAAAATTATTGTTTTTCAACAATTTTACATTTTTTCTTAAGTCATAAATTCATATAAATGAGAATTAGGCTAATTAGTAAGGAGGAAAAAAAACCACTTGGACTAGGTTCTAGGCTTCAAACCCATTAGTCAAGAATATGCTTATTAAATTATAATAGAAACTCAAAATTAAATTGGTATATGGTATACATGTTTATTAAGCAAAATTCTAAAAATATGTCTATATATATATATCTATATGTATACATATCTATACGTATATATATATACATATATAGATATATGGTATATATATACATATATCTAGGTAATACATTTATAACACGGATTTGTGAATTACATGCATCAGAAAATATTCAATCTATAGTCCACTTTATAACCTTCGGTTTGAGAAAATCTCAATTGATGCTCAGTCCTTGAGTGTCCTAACTCATTCCAATCCAATGGATTAAATTAAAATTAAACGAATTTACAGATTCAATAAACATCCGTAGTTTGTTCTTTTTTCATTGTATTTTTTCCTATAAAGTGCACAAATATTAAGGGAGTTTAAGGTAGTTTCTCTTTTTTTTTTTTTTTTTTTGAAATCACTATTGCTAAAGAGATAGTTCTTTACTTTTCTTTGCTTGTTTAGCTTTTTTTGGTGCTTTGATGCACATTAAACTTTTAAATAACATTGAATTTTCTTGCATGAGTTGAGGCTTGAGTACATGAATTTAGCTCACATGTACTCTTTTTTTTTTCCTTCTTCGTGTCCCCGTCACAACAATTAAAATTAATGACGGATCCAGGATTTTATTTCAATGGCAGCACATATTTAAGAAATGATTTGGAACTGAGAGTTAGAGCCAAAATATTATAGTATGTGAGAGCTTTACACTATAAATAGTCGAAACTAATAAGTTAGAATGGTTTTACTAAACAAAGCTTAAAAAATATGAATTTAAGATAAAATAAAATTAATATTTAAACTAACTTCTAAAGAAAAAGAAAATAAAAAAGACATGATTTTTCCTTCATGACAATTAATGTTTGACCAAAATTATATATAGTTACTTTACTTTTGTTAGATTTGATAAACTATTTATATAAGATAATATTTTAACGTGCTAATTTTTAAGTTGTTGACCTCATAAAATCTACGGAAGTGTATAAATATTAATAACAGTTTGATAACAAACGTATACAGTGGTAGCAGGAAAAAAAAAAAGGTACTCCCCTAAAAAAGGTAAAAATAAGTAATAGAGGCCTTTTTTTAACCTTTTTAGTAACTTAGTGAACGTTTTCGCAAAAATAAAATAGATAAAACAGAGTAATTAATTAAATTTATAGAAGAGAAAAAAATTTAAATACAAGAGAGAGTGAAGACAGACAAACACAAACCCACTACCATATATGAAATTGGCATAGAATAGAATAAAGGGACGGATTTTTCAGTAGGAACACGTGTCTCCACTTATATAATCCATCGAAAAACTTTTTTCTCCCGACCGGGTTGTAGCCCGGTCCTCTCACAACAGTGGGCCCCATCGGGTGGGTCCTACTATGGGACCCACCCGGTGGGGCCCACCGTTGTGAGAATACCAGGCAATGGAACCCACCCGGTGGGGCCCACTGTTGTGAGAGGATCGGTCTACTGCCCGATCGGGACAAATAGAAGCACCCTAATCCATCCCTGATTGAAATATTTTAACTAACGTGGAATTTTAAATGATATGGTGCTGTAGCCATACTCCTAACACCATCATGTAACTTGTCCTTTCTACTATCTGTCTAGTTACTTCTCTTCAACGTAAATCGAGTCTCTTTACTTTGATATAGTCATATCTTCTATTTTTGCTCTAACCTACGGTAGATCTCCTTGGAACAATGGTCCTAATACATTTTCATTGTGCGTCCTCTCACTTTCATTCATTTTTCACATCATAGTTTTTTTCCCCCTAAAACTACATATATGCAATAACAATTTATAGTATATATATGTTTAGGAAAATTATTCTAACTCATAACTTGTAACTGTTACAATATAAAGCTTTCACATGTTGCAGTGTAACGTAAAAGTATGTTATAGTATAAATCTCTCATATATTATAGTATTTTTTACTCTAACTTACATTTCAACTACGTTACACATACTATAAGTTTCAAGAAGCCCTATAGATATTGAATTTAAATTTTTTTTGGATGTAAATTATAATTAAATTTTTTTAAACGATAATTATAATTGAATCTGAATGTTTGAATAATATTGAACAAGAAATGATTGCAAAACTCTAACACATGCACGCATTCTTTGTTACATGGTTTTTTCTATTAGTCGTTAGAGCCATGTGCTCCACACGTGTGAGGCTCTGTCTAAGTTGAGAAGTGTCATACATATTTAATTTACTGTAATTTTTAATTTAAAGTATGAATTAGGTTTCCTTTAAGCTCATTATGCAAATAACCTTTTAATATATTCGTTGAGAAAATATTTAAAGAATAATGGATTGGTACGGTAATTTTATGAACGAAACCTTTTAAAAATGAATAATAAAATTAGTAAAATTGACATACAAGGGGGAAAAAAAGAGAAAGCACCACACACATAACTAAATTTAGCCAAAAAAAGAATAAAAGGAAAACAAATCAATAAACAAATTTTCATGAAAAAACTTATGATAAACTCTTCCTTCAAAAAAAAACTTACCATGATCTCTAGCCAACTCTTAATCGAACCACTAAAAAAAGAAGAGAAAAGCCCCTCATTTTAGTGTAGAATATTTCTAGGTTGAGGTGTGCTAATCTTATAATAAAAAGAGTATTCTTTTTCTCAAGGAATAACCCAAAAAAAAAGTAATTTGTGTTACCTTAAAGGACATAAAATGAATAAAACCATAAAGATATCAATCATCATAAACAATTTAGATAATCAAGCAATTTGAAAAACCAAAGCAAGGAGCTATACAAGAAAAATTCTCTCTTTAGAGAAATAGTCGACAATAGTAAATAGACTATCGATATTATAAAAACTTCCATTAATCCCACCCTATAAAAAAATAATGAAAACAGAGGCAGAAGGAAAGTGTTTTTTTAGAAAAGTGATAATGAAAACTTCTGCATAAAGTATAGAACATCGTTGGTTAAATCATCACGCTCCAAAACAAATCTCCTACCTGCATTTGAAAATGGGTAGGGTTTTCATATCAGGCCTAGACGTACCTATAGTAAAAGGATAAAGAGAAAATATTGTTATTTACATTGTCAGCATTTACATATTGCTTTTATTTATCTAATTTTAATAAAAGAAGCAAGCATAGCTATAGTAAATTTCACATAGAAGAAAGAAATAGATTTAATGAGGATTATTAATGCAACTTGTGACGTAAAACAACTAACTATATAGAGAAAAATTGAAAAATTCATCATTTCGACCGAATCAACAACCCTAAAGGCTTAAATAGAAAGTTTGAATCGTACATGCATAAAGAAATCTAATTCCTTATACCAAATAACTAAGTAATTTTTTATTTTTTTTATTTTTATTTTTTTGAAATATATAGACATCTCGAACCCTCAAGGTTTGCACTTGCAAATTTTATCAGATGACTTGTGTTGATAATTAGTCGCTGATTGTAGTGGAAACATAAAATTTTTCTTTAGGGTCATTGTTAAAAAAAAACAAACAAACAAACAAAGGAAAAGGAAACTCATTGCATAATCCGCACCTAATGACACTAAGTAAACAATGGCTTAAGGCACAAACAAATCATGATTCCTCCATACTGTGACTTTATAAAATCAATGCAAAAGATAGTTATACAGAGACTTAAAAAGCCTAAAAAATACATTATAATTTATATGGAAGTGGGTCGATAGTTTTAAACTTTATGATAATTGCGTAAAGCTTATGGTATACAAATCATGCATGGAAGGCCCTATAAAGATTGCTTTTTAATTTCCACTCACAAAGGAGATATTGCAAGAAATGACTACGAATCAGGTGGGAAGTGCAAGGTGATTAAATTTTCTAAAGAGCTCGTCATTTTTTCATTATAATTTTAAAGAAGAACTCATGCTTATTGTATGCAAATTAACTTTAAATTAGTAAGATTAGTGCCAGGCAAGAATTTATTTGACATGACAGCTAAGAATGAACATCATAAAAATAACAAGAGCAAATACATCACTATCCACAACCTATCTTATTTATTTATGAACTCTTTACAGTTTTTAATATCAGCAGTGATCAAAAACACTGATTTTTTTTTTTTTAAATAAGAAAACATAAATGTCCTTGCACATCCTCCATATTATCAAAAAAAAATGAACAACATATAGCAAGAAAGCAAATGCACAAGCATGGCACTTGCAATGCCATGCATTTCCTTCCTTCCCCACATCTCCCTCTACTCTTTATTAATGTTATCCTAGCTTTTCTTTTCTTGTCAAAGACAAGCAACTTTCAGAGATAAATGTAAAAACAATTCATACTATGATTTCAAACCTCCACAGAAATAGGGTGTTCTTTAGGCACTAAGAAACTCCACTCACCTCACAGAACAAAAGAGTAAAGATATATCAATCTTAAAAGGCGCATTCTTTCTGACGGCAAATTAACTGAAAAAGAAGACTAAGTAGTTAAAGCTATCTCTATATATTTTGAGTGAATATTCATATCCACATGAAAACTATCCGAGTCCCGACTATTTTTCAAGCGTTTAACCAAAACGAGGTGATTGTTTAGATTTAGAATGTCTATAACCACATCAACCTTAACCTTAGAAAACAACAACAACAACAACAACATAGCAAAAATGGATCAGACAACACATATTATTAATCGAAAAGATCAAGAGAAGATATCTCTTACCACAAAACAAGAAGAATTTGTTGAACTATAGTTATAATTGAACCACGCACAATCAAAGAGAGAAAATTGTTTTCCTTCCTTGCATAATGCACTTTTCAGAAAGGGAGGTCGCCATTTTAGGGTTCAAAACCAAATACTTACAGACAATTGTGGACCGACTGGCCAAGTGTCACGCCCCGGAGTACGGGAGGTGACGTGGCGGATTATTTAAATTAATTAAAAGAGAATTTAATTAAAAAACAAGAGTATAAGGGTTGAATTAAGTTGTAAAATTTGAGGTTTTCAAACAACACCTTATAAAAGAGTTCATATACATTAAGCAGTTGAAATCATTAAACGAATAAATATTAAAATAATAAAGCCGCGAGTATAGGTTCCACAACCCACAACTTATGTACACACATAGTACTGACAATATCATAAATACAATCACAGTCCAGGATACAAATAGAGTTAAATCTTACATGCCTTTATTAAATGATACAAAATATAAATTAATCCTCCTATTACTCCTGAGTTCGGTCCGAGAAATCCTCTCCAAACCTAAATGGGAAACCACCTAGAGGGGGAAATTTAAAACAAATAAAACGTGAGCGAAAGGCTCAGTAGGACTAAGTTTTATAAATAATTTAATTTAAAGAAACATTTCATTATTCAGGAATTATTTAGAAGAAACCTAAATAAATAAATAGATAAACAAATAGACAATTTTACGTAAAACCATTCTTACCCAAAACAGTCTACTTGGATAACCAGAAATATCATTTTCCTTTCCTAGGCAAACCATAATAACATCACCACCGTAGTGGCCCAGCTGGGTTTTGGGACCTGCCCCCAAGGTCGATCGCTATACGACCCGATCTCTGATATGGCATCATGCCTATATGTTTATTATCATTATCATTCAAACCTAATTACCGAGTGTTGTCATTTACATTCATTATGAAATTCCTTTCAGTTCACAGTATATCGAAATATAACCTATAAATTCATTTTTTTCAAACAACTGTTGAAAACATTTTAATAAAAACCCTTTTCAAATCCAAATTATTTCAAAACCAGGCTACCAAAGAAGTGGGATAGAAGTCCTACCTCAATACTCGTGCTGGTGCCCCACACCGTAATCCCGGTCTGCTATACGTTAGCTCCATGGAACCACGAATGATCCTAGATACAAACTAAGTCGATCAATATCTAGTTCGAGACATTCTATGTTACTAAACCATTTCATGATGTCCTAGTGTGCCATTTGTACCTTTAAAATCATTCTATAAGGTTGGAATTTAAATCAGGGTTCAAAACAGTGAAAACGGGTAAAAATCACAAAATTTTTATGCCTCGGTCGGCCTGTCGGACTCCCTGCTTCGGCCTGCCGAACTGCACCGTTCGGCCCGTCGGAAGCAAAGTTCGGTCGCCCGAACAATTTCCAGGTTCGGCCTATCGGACTGAAGAACACCGGCCTGTCGATCCCTATTCCGGCCTACCGAACACGCAGTTCGGCCTGCCGAACTGGGAAAACCCAGAAATTCCAGCCACGGGTTTCGATTTCCCCAAAACCCAAATCTTGATTCTAACCTGTTTTTCTCAAATCTCAGGCATGGAAAACATTCATAGATGATAGAAAGACATATTTGAACACTTTAAAAATCATTTAAACAAGATTCAAACACAAAATCCTGAAAATCCAAAAATAGAAAAAATTGAGGAAAAATGAAAAATCTTGAATCCAATTCGTTTTTCTTCAATCTAAGCTTAGATTCTAGGTGTTCTAAGTTCATTTAACTCAAATCCAATGTTTTCTAAGCTTAAACAAACCTAGATTTCAAAAATGCATAAAATTGAAAATTTTGGAAAAAGTTTAGAAATCTCAAAACTAGCCTCGAATAGAAGCTTCAATCCGCGTCCTCGGTTGCCAAATCACGTCCCCGAGCTTCGTCCTTGCTAACCCGAAGCTTGGACTCGAGTTTTGATTCAAAAATTTTGAAAGAGAATTGAGAAAGAGAGAGGAAACCGAGAGAGAGTCACGAGAGGGAAGAGAGAGTGAGTGAGTGAACTGAGTGAAGAGAGAGAGGGAGAGAGAGAATAAATAGAGAAAATCGATTGACGGTTTTACTGTGCGAAAACCATGTGCCGCCCACGGTTTTGTAAAACGGAGTATTTTTAACATTTTACAAATTATTGTGTTTTAAAACTCAAAACATCATTTTAAAACAATAAGAAATCATTTGAATGCATCAATTTAACAAAACAACCAAAAATTCAAAATCCAACCAAGTAATTAAATTAATGTTAAAACATTAATTATGACACACTAATTCATCATTTACATTATAATAATATTAAATAAATTTTGGGGCGTTACACCAAGTCAGCCTATTTCTTGCCTATTAATTTTGGTAACTCTGTGGAACAATCGACCGAGTTGTATATCATTTAGATAGTCAGGCATTATGGGATACCAACGACTATCAATTCCAACCGCGATGGTCGTTTCATCTCTACATTTTGAGGAATGTGTGTCAAGCAATGGAAGTAGAAAAAATCAGGTGTTTGAACTAAACTATCCACCAGGATTGGAAGAATAAAATGAATCTACTCTTTAGACATACATGAATAAATAAATGAAATGAATCCGTTGTCAATGGATTGTGGATCGAGGCTGGTCGAGACCCGCATACCAGCATGATGTATGAGGCGGTATGAGTCGGCCTAAACCTGCCCTTTAAATACAATTAAAAAAAAACATAAATAGAACCTAAAAAAGTACTGAAAGACTTGGTTTCATGTCGGCGGGTCATGTTCCTGTCTGGTTGAAGCTAAAAGATGTAAAAAATACCTTAATACTAACCCAACCCGTGATATGAACGGGTCGAGAAATCTTGACACTAACACAACCCTCTTTGATATGGATTGACACAAATACGACCCGTCTTAACTTATGAAATATGTAACACGCGACCCTCTAACAACTTGCAACCCGAAATCAACTCATGATATTTTACAACTTTAAATTTATAATTTATGCACCAAAATTACATAAAAGTAACATAAAATACATATTTTCTTAAAATTAAATCACTTTTATACTACAAACACATCCAATTTAATATTAATTTATTGATATTATATATACTAGGGTAAAATATTTTTTTAAAAAATAATAAACAAATAACCTGTAGGTCAATTTAGTGTCAAGTGGGTTGACATAAATACAACCCGTTTTTAGACAGTTTAGTTTTAGATTGACATGAAAATGACCTATGACTTAATTTTTCGACACTAATCCGCAAAAAATCGTCTTGTGTCGTAACCCGTATTATCAACCCTCCTCATTCCCAAAGCCCAACTCTAGCTCTCCTCTACCAAAAACCCTAACTCTCACTCCTCTCCTTCCCTGGCCAATATACCGCTGTGCTTCCGACAATCGTTTGCCGCTTGATGTCATTCGTCCGTTCACTGTTTATCAGTCCCCTCTGATTCAAGGGTAGTATTTATTTGGTTGGTTTTCCTTGGTTGGCATCTTTAAGGTATATTATTAAGTGTGATTAATGAAGTTTTTTTATAGTTAAAAAGCCTTGAAAAGAATGCTAGGTTACTTTTTATGATTGAAATTATGATGATATTTTTTATTTGAGCCTTCTGCTCTAAAAAAAATCATCACATATTTCGTTTTGATTTTTTTAGTTTCTTCTTTCTTTCTTTCTTTCTTTCTTGTTTTTGTTTGCTCAAGGCCTCACGTTGAAATGTTGATTCTTCTCCGTCTGTCTAAATATTTCTCTAGAAGATTTTTTTTTTTTCTCTCCTCACTTGGGAGATAAATATTGGTTTATGCACAAGCAATTAAATGTTAGTTGTTTTTCAAGACAATATCTGTAAAATGATTCAAAAGCTGTTTATAAAAAAAATATATACAATTTCAAGCAAACCAAAAAAAATAAAGATGATTGATAAAAAATGTGGTTGATGTGTGATTTATTGATCGGAGCATGATGAGGTTTAATTAATGACATAATAATGCTTATGCTAGCCTCAATAAGCAATACTCCAAAGACAGCAATTTGAAGTAGTTAGCAGTGAGAGTCCTTAAATGTGAGTTGTTATTAAAGTGTATGTTACTCCAAAAACAACAATTTGGATCGGAAAAACAAGATGGTTGTATATGTTTTGGTTGGAAAATTAAAGGGTAAATTCATGTTAAGGATATTTCTATTCAGGAACTACAAGGCATCTAATTTTAGTTTAACTACTATAGCTGCTTCCTACTTCTTACAGTACGATTTTGTGCATCATGAAAAGCAATTATGAATCATGGAAATACAGAGCATGCTTTTGTACATTTAACTATTCTTTAAACATTGTGATTAATTCAGCACTTTTTTTCTTTAATATATTTCAGTCAGTTTACATTGTGAATGTATTTTTCAACTAACCTGGAACCACTCCAATTATATTTTACATTTTTTTTCTTTGGATATATTTTTTTAATTGTGCTACAGTATTTTCAACTATTTTTTACTTCATATTAGTAAATGTTGGATCTACAATTAAAAATAAGTAGATTAAAACAAAGATTATTAATTATCTCAAGATGATTGGGCTCTTGAACCACCATTGTGAGGTCTTAACAAGCTTCATAAACAATGTTAGTAATGTTTTATAATAACTAAAACCAACTATAAAATAGAACAAGAAAGTAAAATGCTGCAAAATAAAGGTACCACATATTGGATTCTATAGTGGTTCACTCTGTAAAAGTACTGCATCCACTGTGCTTCCTCACAATATATTGAAATCGGTACAAAATACAAGTATTTATGTTGAGAAATGAGATTTGCTAGAAAATGGAATTCTTCTGCTTTTGGAGTTGTTTCTACAGAGTTTTGGGTATAAGTGAGCGAATTCGGATGCCCTCAAATGATGCTTCTATCCTCTATTTTTACAGACTCTCTGCCTAGTGGAAATAATAGGTTTTTGTAATGCCTTAATGGGACACGTACCAGCTCCTTATTGGGCACAAGTTTTGGACCATACCCCTACGTCCTGCTTCGTGAATTAGTGGGTCTCTTCCTATATTTGTCGAGCCCAACTTCAGTATGTCGATTCCAATGAGCCAAAAGTTATGATCCATTGTAATAGATTGTTGACAGTCCAAACAAACCGAATGACATTCATATCGAACCAATTAATCAATTACTAAGATCGAACCTATCGAACCCTCTAATTGAACAGCTACTTGGTAAATTAATGGATTTGGTATTGATGATAGACTTGAAGCGAACACTCTTATTAAGCTTGATTTGCTACAATTATAATTTCGACCTCCCGTGCTTGGCCTTCTTTTTATGATTTGGACCTTACCAAATAACAGTATTTCTGCTTAGTTTTACATGTAATTCTTTCAATTTTTTTTTTAATGAATGTGATTCTTTCAAGTTTTGCCATATCTTACTGCATTTGCCTTGTGATGAAACATAAACTTTGTTGTAAGCGGTCACCATGGTTTTTCATCATGAGTCGTGCTTTACATTTTTTTGCTCTATTATCCCCTCTCTCTATCTGTCTATTTTTGATTGAGTAATTTAGTATGTATATTTTGTTCTCTTTAGTGAATCTCATTGATTAGTTGGACATTTATATATATATATATAATCTCATTGATTAGTTGGACATTTTATATATATATATATATATATATATAAAAGTGTGCCATAACAAGAAAAAAAACAACTTCGTAGATTAAATGGGTTATAAAATATATCAATATGGAACAAGAGTGTGCTCCATAAAAAATAATGAAATGCATGGTAGAAAAAAAAATCAAATAAAGAAAAGGAATATTAATCTTATAAAAAGAAATGTTAAATTCAATAAAAAAATCCCTTCAAAAAAAGTTTTTCACTTCTTTAAAAGAAAAAAAAAATTTGTGTGTGGAGCGGGGAGGGTGTCCCAATGATCTGCTGGTTTTGACAAGCCTGCCACGTTTATTAATGGGCGGGTCAATGCGGGGACACAGTGGGTCGGCAAAAAGCCTATTCCCACCCGACACGACCCATTGGCATCCCTAGGTACATTATAAAAAATTCGATCAAAAGTCTTGTTTACCATGCGAAGGAGCCAAAACCCCGTGGGTCTTTTTCTCGACAGATTTAAGCTTGGCAGCGATCTTCTCGTGACGATAGAGTTCTAGTCCCTGCAACGCAAATATGGACTTGGTCTTTGTCGCCAAGCGAAGCTGACTCATTTTTTTATGTCATTGTGTGGCAGCCACATTGCCTCGTGATTTTGCTTTTGACGGGAGGAGTGAGAGAGGAAGATGAGAACATAAAAGAGAGAAAGATAAATGAAAAAAATGAAACATTAGGAGCATTAACAGGGTTATTTTGGGTTTTTGCTGCTGTAAATTCGATTTACTTAAGATGTGCTATTTTCTAACTCTGTCTAAACTTTAGCCTACTAATTTTTATTCTACCGTTAATAAGGTCTATTTCCCTCCCTTTTTTTTCTTTATTCCCGGGAAAATGAAACGAAGCCTATATATTCCACGTTAATTGGTTTTGGGTAATGCTAAACCACATAACTAGGTGATATGTACATGGGAGAATTCTATACTGTCCCCTGAATTTATTTAGAATATCACAATTATACCATAGGTTTTAACTAATAAAAGAATATCTTTTCGTTATTTTAAAAGATTTAAAAACTCTATTTGATTCGTCAAATTGTTAAAAAAAAAACTCAAAAAAACTCAAAATAATAAGCAATTAAGTATAATTTAAACATTAAGTATTTAAAAAATTAAACAAAAATATTTTAAATAAAAAATTTCAAAAGAAAAAGTCTCTCTTACCCTTTCAATTCGTCAATTTACTCGGCCAAACCTACCATTTACCCATGGTTGACTTGCTTTAACGGCTATCTTGCTACATACTTCCTAGATTTTTTTAGTTTTAAATTTAAATTTATTTAATTTTTAAATAGTTTTTCTTTTGTTTTAAATCTATTTCTATTTGATTTTTAAATTGTTAATGTTTAAATAGCTTTCAAATTTTTTTAAAGAAAATATAAATGCTTATTAGTGAAGGTATTTTTAATATTTTTAACAATTTGACTGATCAAAAGGTTTTTTTTTAACTCTTTTAAAAAGTTTAGTGGGTACTTTTCGACCTTTTTTCTTAGAATATGTTTATAACTCTATTTTTAGAATAAGTTTTTAACTCTTTTAATTTCTTGAAAATGTAAAAAATAGAAAGATCAAGGAAAAATAAAGGAAAAATAAAAATTATAATTAAAGTGTGTATATATCAATTACTCGTATTTTATTAATAAAGATAAGAATGTCATTTCCAACATATATAGCTAAAAAAAAAATTCTTTGCATCCATGGAAGGTATTTTTGGCATTGTTAAAATATTAATTGTCAAAATTCGGTAACATTGGCAGTCAACTAACTAACGGAATGGATTTCTAATTTTATTTGCAAAATCAAGGATTGTTGATGTAATTAGTTTCGATCGAGTAGGTGTCTTTGTTATTTTGACAAAACACATAGGGTGTCAACGTAACCCAAAGTGGGCGGCGAAGGGGTCGCCGACTTTAGCTTCATGATCTAGGGTGGTTGTAATGACAAAAAAAATCTAATAATTAATAAGCAAAATTAATTAAAGATTTTTTCATAACTAGGTCGTTAGATTCATAAGAAAGTATAAGTTTAGGGTTTATAGGTTCAAGTTTCTGTAAGAATTTAGTTCAAGGCTATAAATTTTCTGTAATGGCTAGAAAATTCATAAGTTTAAATCGCGACTTAATCACGATTTATGATTAGGAATTTTCTTAAATAGCATGTGATTTGAAATCTTAACAGCTATAAAACTTTAGAAATAAATAATATTATAAATGCATAATTTTATGTACTCTATGTATGAAACATATAACAAAATGAATGTTATAATAATACACTTGAATATTTAAAATAATTATCCAATGTGCTAAATTAAGCTTTATGATTCAATAACTCTATGTATTGGTCAAGGTAGTTGCCTTTTTATGAATCTCAATTAGAATATCTAAATTTAGATGAATTGATAAAAAAAAGGAATTTTTGATTCAATATAATTATATGAAATTCCTATATAATGCCAGTTTAACAAAAAAAGAGATCTAGATCATAGTGATCAAACAGCTCAACACCGTAATTCAAAAAATGGTGAGCATAAAGTTTATGAATGTAAGATCAATTTCAATTTTAATGAGATCATAAATCATAATAAGAATTTTTTAAGTCATAAGAATTTTTGGATTCAAGAATTCCAATATCCTATATGTATACAGTTAGCTATTATATACGTTAGTAATTATATAAAATTTATTATTTTTATTGTAATAATAATAATAACAAATCATAATTATAGTAATAAAAAAAAGAGAGAGAACATTAATGGAGTCCACAAACATTGACGAGCCTTTAAGGCAACACAATATCACAAATGGATTATATTCAAATTCATAGTGTGATTAAAAAGAGTTTAAAAGCGTTTATAGATTGGATGTGAACCTATAAATGGCTTTTCATGGTAATCAGTTTAGATTGTACCCGTAAAGTGCGAAATTGTGCTAAGTTCAGAATTTGAATTAAATTGACTTACAGATAATCAATTTAATTTATGGAATTTTTATAAATTATGATGTTATTTTTATGATAAAATTAAAAGTTTATAATATGAAAATTTTTAATGAAAAATATATGTTTTAATTAACATTTTAAAGTATTAGAAGTTACAAAAAATTATGTTGATCAAAGCTTTAAATACATAATATTATTTTTTAAAAAAATAAGTAAATGTAGTGAATATAATTAATCAACGGTTTTGAAGAAAAAAAAAATCAAAGTTTACTATTTCAAAATAAAATCATGAAATCCATACAATATGGATAAATTTATAAAAATAATTTTGTGATAGTATAAAGATAATAGTAAGACATTAATACAGTAAGAAAATTGGAATTTACTTACTTATTTAAGAAAGACAAAGAATATTATAGTTTTGAAAAGTACAACAAACCTTACAAAAATTTCTAAGTTTACGGATCAAAAACTTGATCGAACCACCCATGACACAGTTTAGACTGTGTAGACTATAAGAGAGTCTATAAATACAAGTGAACCAAAAAAATTTAGCCAATCAAAGATCAGCCTCCTACTCTCTCTACTTTCTCCATCTACTCTCTCTCTCTTTCCCCCAACTTTAGTGTAGAATTTGGTGTTGATTTTTGACACTTTTTGCACCAATGAAAAGATCACGAGTTGGTTTCGACAAGGTGTTGTGCCGACCATAACTTCACCGAAGGACGCCACATTTTTCGATCAAATCTCACAGAAACCTATTTCTTTTTCGATGAGATATCTTCGCCATGTGGCCTCTGATTGACGTGATTTTTGTTCCTACACGACCATTGTGATAAGTAGAACATGATCCATGCCTGGTTGCACCTCAATAGCTACTGGAGAGCTCCGCTCGTGTACCGTCACCATGTAGCGTCGTCTTGGCCATTCAGAAGAACACCTTCCCAATGGAGGTGGCTTACACCACCCATCCCATTAGATTCAAAAGGAACCACATATGGAAAACCACCAAAAAAGGGAGCCGATCTACCATGGCATGGCAAAAAAATCAAACGTCCATCGACGCTATTGTGAGCCACGTTGTCCTAGCGATCCATAAGACAGCGAGGCACCCAGTCGATGCCATTTGAACCAGAGAATGATGGGGAGTAAAATGCCCTAATCAATTTCATGTTATGACAGTCGTTTGTCAAAGTTTCAAACTTGCCACTAATGCGGAAACACTCAAAGAGGTCTGGGGAATGAGTGACTCAAATTGATTACATGGAAACACTCAAAGAGGTTCAAGGAAGGAAAACCCTTGACCAATTTTAAGCCACCATCACTAGAGATTAGAGATCAAAGCTTTGCCATTTTTGCCATCGTTGGGTCTCCAATCTACATAGATAGAGGCCAAATCAAGTGAAATTGAGGCCTCTAATGAATCAGGAGGCCGAAAAATGGTGGAACCCAAAGTTTCAGCACCAACCAACAATCGGAGCCATCGCACGTGCCACCATATGTTGCCGCTAGTGGCCGAGCTCTGTCCACCTTAGGTTTCATGCTTTCAGACCTCTGATGAGTGATTTGAGACCAGTTCTTAACTTGTTTCAACATTTCGAGCACGAGCACGAGCACGATGGTGCCCTCCTTTGAGGTAATTCCACTCTGTTGAAATTTGGTCAATATCGACTGTCAATAGATCGAGGCAACACAAACTATAGTAATAGAGTCCAAAATGATATTTCCAACAATGTTGATCTCCAAGAAGCAATCTTAGTCACCAATGGTCGCTCTAGGACCACTGTGTGGATGCTTTCTAGACTATAGGATTAACGAGATACAATTAGACCCGCTTAGCTCTGAGTTTAAGTAAGTAGGAATCTCGCTTCTAGCATGAACAGTTTTTAAATAATTGTTTTACATGTTTTCATTAAAAAAAATGATGAAATGCATGATTAGTAATTTGTCATGTTGTGTTATATTATGATGTGTTGTTATGTTATGATATGATTATGATTTATTATGTTTAAGTCGTGCCATGTCATACTCTATAATTATTATGTCATAATCAATGTGTGATGTGTACATTAACAAATTATATTATTTAGTCACTTTAAGATAAAGCATAATTATGATTTATGAATTACGATTTATGAAACGATGATGCTATGTAGTAACATGTCACACTGCATACACACAGTAAGATAAGTGAAATTAATAAGACAAGTTAAGGGTATCATACCAACCTCTCGACCTATGGGAGGCTTCAATACAGTTCAATACTGTTTATGATCTCGGCATTGTTAGGGACCTAGCGAACCCTGACTTCTCGAAGATCGCTCGTAATCGGTATGATCACCCAGGCCCATTCAATAAGATAAGTTAAAGCTGGAATAATTAAGCATAAAATAAGTTGACAAGCAAGCACAAAATTTCATGCATGTTTCTATTGAATGATTTTTAATTATGTTTTGCAATTCTAATTTCCCACTTGCTGAACAAAAACTCATTCAAGTATATTCATGCTATAGGTAAGAAAACCTGTCAGTGATGTTTGAAGGGCCGTGGTGAACGATGAACAAATGATGGAGATGAAAATAGATACCGTTCGTGTAAATGTAATATTTTTGCTTTTTTAGTTTATGAAATTATGCACGTTTTTATTTTACAAAATTATGTATGTATCAAACAAGTTAATAAAACTACGTAATTATGTATTAAAAATCGAGGTTCTAATTATACAGCCTCGGTATAGGGAATTATAAGATTTAAAAATATTGCAACGGAAAATGCAATAAATACACGAAAATTTTCAAGTAAGAAAGTTGAAGATTATCTAGAATTAGAAATATTTATAGGAATTTTACATTAAATTAAAAAAGGATTTTAATAAATATTTTTTATGAATTTATTATCATGAAAGTTTAAAACATTATGCTTTAAGAAACTAATATGTTAGACTCAAGTGAATAAATTATAAGAAAAGTATAACAATAATTTATGGAAGGATTTAAAAAGCATTTAAAATAGGAATTTATACTGATATTTAATTTAGAATTGCTTTAGAAATATTTTCATTTAAGTAAAAAATAGTTTCTAAATAATTATCTTCATGTTTTAAAGAAAGATTCTAGGATATTATTATTATCGTTTTTTAAGAAATTAATGTTATAATGCATGTAAAAAATTAAGTATTTAGAAATTATGATTATGTTAAAACATAATAATTATTATTACGTTATTATTATGTTTAAAGACATCAATATTTCTTAAAAGAAATATTTTAGGAAATTATTATCAAGGTTTTGTTTTAGGAAAAAAATTTATTCCACAATTTAAGAACTTTATGTTAAAGCATGTTTACGATTAGGGCTGGCAAATCATGTTATGTGCCGTGTTCGCACCAATACGATTACATCACGACACGATTACGCTAAACACAAACACTGCACGATTAATAAACGTACCTAAAATATAAACACGAATACGACACACCTATAACACGTGTAACACGACACGACACGATTAACACGATTATTAAACGTGTTGTGACGTGTTGACACGATTAACACGATTATGGCACGTTTATCATCCAAAAAATTTAAAAAAAAAGAGAAAAAAATTAACATCATGCTTAGTTCCAAAACACTCTAAGTAAGTTTCAAATATAACAAACATTTCCAATTTGAAATTTAAAATATAGCCAACATCAAAATATTTCTATTCAAATGTCTAACAATAAACAATATAAGTGTAACACCCACCTATTTTTATGTAACGGATTATGCTAAGTTAGTAACAACATTAAGTCATTTTTATTAATGAGTAATGATTTTATGTTACTAACTATTTATTTTAATTTCTATGACAGGTGACGATTGCATGGAATCGGTGTGCTCAAGTGCTCATGTTAATTTTAATGTATGTTTATTTATGATGAAATGATGACTTGAATGTAATAATATATGGTATTTTAAGGATAGTTCGGCAGGCTGAAAAGTCTATTAAGGATCGGCAAGCCGATAGAAATCATCGGCAGGCCAGACTTCATGGAATCGGCAGGCCAAATGGTGCGGTCGGTAGGCCGATGACAGTTGAGAGCAGTTAGTAGAAATCTCTCCAAATTTATGGATGAGATAATTACGTTGATTAGGTGTTTTAATATGATTAATTGGTATAATTATGGATAAATTTCCTCAATTAAGGAAATAAAATGTTTGACTTGGTATTGATTGAATGTAATTGAGATGGTTTCCTATTTTGAAAAAAGTGAAATATGGTAAGTGAGACCAATTGATTCAATTTTCCCTCAATCCTCTCCACTTTCCATGTGAAGCTAGCCTCAATTTTAGTCAGAAAATTTCTGACTTAATGGAGAGTTTTGACTCTTTTTCTTTTTATGTTATGCTCATTAAGTTAATTTCTTCTCTCTCTTCCTCTCACGTATTCTCTTTCTCATTCTGAGACGTTTTCTTTTCTCTCCTCTTCTTCACATTTTCTCCTCTCCTTCTTCTCCTTGTTTTCCTGAGATTATTTGAAAGAAAAATTGATAATTTCGTTGGTTGAATTGAAGGAGTTTTGCGAAGAAATTTGTTTAAGGTAAGAATTTCTTTTGGTGTTTCAGAAATGTATTCTTCTCCTTAATCCGACTGCCATATCTTCCTCTACAAAATTCTGTTTATTTTGAATTTTTAATAGGATATTCATATATGTGTTATGTATCATTACTCCAAGATTCACATTATTTTGATATTTCTATGAAAAGTTATGAATTTTCTTCTCTTGGCTACTCATAGTAAAGTAATACTGATTGTATATGTTGCATGAAAATGTGAGTTTTGTTCATAACATAAATGAATGTTGTTTTTTACGAAATTTGGCAAGAATGTCCATGTATATGTTATGTTATGGACTGCAAAGTTTGATAATGTTTTGATGAGTAAATTATGTGATATGAAATTTTTAGTAAGACTAGGTCTAGAAACTGCTTTAACAGTAAAATGGTTGGACTTTTTGATTATGAGATGATTTGTTAGATTAAATAAATTTATATTATGATAATATATCTTGTGGTTCTGTAATTATATATTAATAAGTTGTCATGAGATTTTTAACATTTAAATAATTTTTATTTTAATTACTGGAATATGATAAACATATTAAACAAGAGCATGACAAAGCAAATTAGTTGATATAAATTAGACAATCGTTCACATTGTTTTTGTTTGTTTATATCAATTCATATATAATTGCTTACATGATAATTGGTATGCATAAATAAAAAAAGAATAGCACATATATACTTATAAATTGACAAAATGTGTATTTTAGCTTCAATACTTTGTTTCGCGTCTGTAAGAATTTCTGTGTTGGGTTCTTTGCAATTGTATTAGGAGTTGCACATTTAGAGGTTGTTGGAAGAGCCTTGCCCTTAAAGAATTCACCAAACAACATTCCCGAGTTCCTTTTGATATCCAAATACTGCAACGACCCTTTTTCTCCATAAATATTGGTATAAACATAATCCACGAACTGTAGCTTGTTGTGAGGATCAAGTACTACTGCCATTGCCAATATCAAACTGAAATCTTTCCAATATTTCTCAAACTTGCCAAGCATCGCTTTTGCTATAATAGCCAAATATTCATCTTCGTTATACTCACATGACTTCAATGACAAATAGCAGGTGTAGATAGTTGGAACGTACAAGTTTGCTATGGGGTATTTAACACCAGAGAAAACACAAGTAATGTTGTAAAAAGGATCCAAAAAGTCATTGATTTTCTTGGCCCTTTCCCACTCATCTTGAGAAGAACAGCTTTTGTAATTAGAGTCACTCAAAGCCAAATGACAGAATGCACGTCGATAATACAAAGAACTATCAAGTATAAGAAATGTGGAATTCCATCTTGTTAGCACATCTTGCCTCAACCCTCTCTTAGGATCAAGACCCATAAGATTTACACACTGTAGAAACTTCTTCTTTCTAATTTGTGACCCTCTGACATATTCCACACTTTCACGTATATTTTTAACCACCTTATCAATATCTTTCAATCCCTCTTGCACTAGAAGGTTCAAAACATGGGTACAACAACGAATATGAAAAAAAGAACCTTTAAAAATAAGTGCATTTTTTTTCATTCAATTGATTCTTCAACAAATCAACAGACACATCATTAGAAGAAGCATTGTCCAAGGTAAGAGTAAACACATTATTAGAAATTCCCCACTCACACAACAATGCATAAAGTCTTTCAGACAATGCAAGACCAGTATGTGGAGGTGGCATGAAGCAAAAATTCAAAATTCTCTTCTACAATACCCAATCTTTGTCAATAAAATAGGCTATCAATGTCAAATACCCATCTGTGACTATGAAAGTCCACATGTCAAAAGTGAGACAAATTCTACCAGGGGTCAACTCCAACATAGACTTGATTATTATTTGTTCCCGAGAAAACATTCTTAACACATCTGCCTTTAAAGTATTTCTAGACACAAAATTGATTTCAGGATGCAAATATTGATAAGTCGCTCTAATAGCTTCATATTTGACAAAGGAAAATGGAAGATCATGCAAAATGATTGCTGTTGTTATCAATTCACGAAAGTGTTCAAGATCAAACCTCTTTGCACTCAATGCCAAGGACTGTTTATCTTGCGATAGCAATAGTTGGCCAATATCGCGTGTGTCTCTATGTTGACATGTTTCCATGTGACGCAGCATGCTTCCAGTCCCAGTCTTGCTATTCACTTTATACAGCACACCACACTTCATACATTTGGCTTTAGGAATCCCATCCGCACCCACAGGAAGCTTTTCAAAATATGACCATACAATAGAAGTAGGCCTCCTTTTGCATTTTGCGTTTGATGGATCCACAGAAACAACTTCATTCTCATTCTCCTCGTCCAATGCATTAGGCATATTAGTAGGCTCATTGATTGCAACAGTACAACTCCTTGACTTTAGATTCACTTGAAGACCTTCATCTATAGAAGCATCCATCTAAAAAAAGAGAGCAAAAATAAATAAGCAATTAAAGAAAGTTGATTATTTTCAAAAAAAAAAAGAGGAAGAAATTTGATAAAGATTTGACAACTAAACTATAGCAAGCAGGTATGTTTTGTTCTTTTAATTTATACAAAAAAAAATTCTTGCAATAATTTTAGTTAGAAACTGTGTTCTTTAACATGGTATAAGTTGTCACGATGTAATTTTGAACGAAAATAGTTAGAAACTGCATGTTATAGTGTTTTGAACCACAATAGTTCAAACTGGTTTGAACTAATGTTATCAAACACACTAATTTATCAAATTCAAGACCGAGAAGAAAGAACAATATTCTTAATTGAGTTTAGTTTATTTGGGATTTCCATAAGCAAAGCTATTTGAGTTATATAATTTCCTTAGCCAATGCCACGTAGAACATGTTGTGTCTACCTTATTTGATGAAGATGACTCCTTAATAAACTAATTTAGTTACAATTCTATCTCTTTCTTTCTTAATGAAATCAATATACGAGAGAATTTAAATCAATAAACATATAGCATGACGCAAGAGGCAAGAGGCAATAAAACTAACTTTTATCTTACACGCGTTTGTTTTGGGCCTTTTTCTCAAACAAATGATTTACTTCACAAAAAACCTCATAAATCGTCAAGAAAAACTAACAAATAAACAAAATCATCTAAAACTTTGTGACTGGGCCACAAAAGATCGCAATGCATTATGCATGCATGAACTTGTTCAAGTTTGCAGTTGTACAAGTAAATGAATATTCCACACACACACTCACGATGTATAATTAATGCAACATTGTAAAACTAATAGCGTCTATTATCATGATGTAATTTTTCTTCTATGAGATGAAGGAATATTACAACATCCTTATCACCCTATTTAAATGTAGATTAATGTTGATAGTTGTGCCTTACCCTCATATCTCATTCCTATCCCTTTTGCTTTCCTTGTCAGAGAATGTTGTTCCTCATTTTCTACTCATTTGCGCTTAAAGTACATCTAAATTAAAACAGTTAATCTCACTTTTCACATGGTTCTATAGAGAGAAAAAATCTCTAGTCTCCGAATATGACCCTTAGGGAAAGGTCACAATTGACTAATCTTTTTTCTAGAAAAACTTGAAAATCACTTTGCTTCAAACTGATGTAATGGGAAGGACAAAACAGGCATGTATGAAAAGACCCACTTGTTTTGTCCTTCTCTTTGACCCCTCTCTTAAGCCATCATTTTGGTTGCATTGCAAAACATAATCAGCATATTCCTAAAAAAAAAAATAAAAAGTAAGTGTAGCAACAAAAGGACTAAAAAGCAGACAAAACCAAAACGTACCACCACCTTCACTTGCATGTCATTATAGTTCCAAACTTTTATAGTGTAGCCAACTACTTAAGCAAAACTAGACACATTCACCAGCACAAAAGAAGCAGCCTCACCTTCTAATCACATAGCCTTAAAAAATAAAAAATAAAAAAAGCCCAACAACACTTTGCACCTTACCTTAATCAATACCAAACAAACTCTTTCAAAATGCTGTAGAAGCCAAAAGATAACCTGCAACTATGATTGGAAATGCAAAGAAGAGGCCATTGGCTTAAATAAAGGTCATTGCTAAACAATAACATTCTTGAAAGTATAATTTTCATGGATTTGAGAAAGATTATTTATTACCAAAGAAAAAAGAAAACCTATGGTGATCATTTATTACCAAAGAAAAAAGCAAAAAAAAAAAAGTTTATGGTAAATTAATCTACTCATAAGCATCAAAACAATGATGGAAGAAACAACAAAGATGTATAACTCAAGGACGGGTAAATTTTTTTTATTCTTTGAGAGATTTTGAAAAAAGATCATAAACTTGTTTTTTTTTTTCATTTTTCATTTTTTTTCTTTTTTATCCTTTCCATTTTCTCTGTTAACCAAAATGTTTCTAGGATTCATGTTAAAGGTTGCAAAAGGCCAAGGGAGAGCAAAATAGATTATGAAGAATACTGCATGGTGTGGTTGGTAAAATTTTCACTTTTATTAACTCATCATTTACGTGACAAAATGAGATTAATTTGTACAAAATAAAAACAATAAAAGTAAATATCGAAGCTTCAAAAGTGGTAGCGAGCTTAATTTATGCAAAGAGGATTCTATGCTCGACCTATAAAAGACCCATCTCTAATCAGGTTGGACTTCTAACTTTTTAGCATTTAACATTAGCCAGTTTCGGAAAACCTCAAAAAATGCAAAGCAAAATCTTAACCCACTTCTTTACTCGAGCAAAACATATTTACATGGCCATTCTTAAATCCCAAGCAGTAATTTACAAGTACAACACTAACAAATCATCCAACTATTACCACATGCTTTAAAAATGGATAACATGAATGCCGCAGTCACTTTCCATAAACAACACTAGGCCACACAATAAAAGCCAAAAACAAACATAAATGTTATATTAATGCTTAAAAATGGTTGAGATCTCATATTACTATTCCGCAAATAGCCTAAAGCATGGAACTTAATTGCACAAGAACTAAAAATGCAATTCCGTAACAATTATTAATTTATTTTTTTCTTAAAAAGAAGTAACTTTGGTTCTCAGATGTACACAATAGATAAAAGAAACAAAGCAAAAAACACGCAAGATAAATCAACAAAATGAGAATTCAGACCGGCTTGCATAGAAATTATAAATAAACCTAAAATTGTTGCAAATGGAAAAAAAATGGAAAAGGTCCAATAAATCTAAGCAAAAATAAAATTAAAAAAAAAACTTAAATTCATTCACCATCTTTAGAACCAGAAATAAATCTCATAGAAATGAAGACCAAACAAATACCTCACAACTCGAGAACTCCCAAAATAATAATAATAATAATAATAATAATAATAATAATAATAATAATAATAATAAAAGGGAAGCTGAGAAACAAAGAGAAGAATTAGATGACATACCGCAACGAGAACACTTCAAAGGAAATTCTGAGGAAGCTTTCGAACCTAAGTGACCACCTGAGACACAATGTAAAGAACAAAAAAAAATAACTCGAATGAACAGAACACTCTCACAATTACAAACACGACCAAAATTGTCGACATGCAAACAGGAAAAAAGAAAAACTTAAACTGAAATCAGCACCAAATCGAACCAACAAATAAAAAATCGAAACTAAATTCAAAGCAATAATTTATACGTACACAAAAAAAAAAAAAAGAAATTGGGGATCTGAGGAAAGGAAAGAGAACAATCGGATTAGATAGATTAGGGTTTGAGATTGGGATGAAACAACCTACAGTTGGGGGATCAAGAAGGCGACGACGAATCTCTTAGGAAGATGAGATTGTTTGTGAGAAGAGGAAAGCAATCATAAAGGAGAGAGAAAGAGCGATGAGAGAGAAAGAGAGAACCACAATAAGAGTTCAAATTTTAAATTAAATTAGTATTTTATTTTAATTTTTTTTATATGTATTTATCCTTTGAACTTGAAAATTAAAGAATTCAAATTTTAAAATTTAAACCTTAATATTAAAATGTTGTTTGGAAATATGCAATTTAAATCAATCTTCATCAAAAATATTGTGGCATCTGAGACTTTTACACTATAACTCACAACATTGTAACATACAAAACTTTATATTGTAGAAACCAAAGCTTTTAGTTGAAAGATTATCGAACATATTATAATGAGTAAAATTGCATTGTTGCATCTTGAACTATTTATTTTTTGCATAATGCACCACGAACTTTCAATCATGGCACAATGTACCCTCAATTTTGAAATCATTGACAATTGAAATCCAATATCTACTTAATTTTTGTTAAATACTCTTTTTTATGCGTTAAGCTTCAATTCTTTTCTTAAAATGATGAGTTCTGCCCTTAAAAAAAACTCACATGTGATTTTGTTATTAAAATTGTCTATACTTTTTAATGCTTGTTAACTATTAGATCTCAGTTGCCAATAATTTTAAAATTCAGGATTCATTTTACCAAGATTAAAAGTTTGGAATGTATTATGTAAAAAATGAATAGTTCAGGATGCAATAATGCATTTTACTCTATTATAATCAGGTATACTTAGAGGGTGTTTGACAAGCATAGTTAGAACTAAATTTTTGGTTAGGGAATAATGTAAAACTCTTAATAATATAAAGCTCTTACATACTATAGTATTTTGAATTAAAAAATTAGTTTTAACTACTCTTGCCAAACATAGCGACATGAAAATGTTGAATTTACATCAAGAGATGAGCTTCGTGCTTGGTTAAATCTTACGACGAAATCTTTTTGCAATATTACAAAAAAAAAATTGTTGTATAATGTGTTACTTAATATTAAAATTTAAAGGAAGGGTAAAAGTTAATTCTCAAATTTAATTCCATGACATTAAGCAAACTACAATTATTCTAAAACTACAACAAAACAAAACAAGCTTTTTATAAGATTCTTCTAGCCAAAAAAAAAAAAAAAAAAGCTTGTTATATGAGTGTAACATTTATTTGAGTTTAGATCTATTGATTTTCTACTAAGAGTTCCTAAGAGGCTGTCTTCCAAGATCTTAAATATATGAACAATTGGTTCAAGATTAATTATATAAATGTGTTAATCTGTTATGAGTCAAGTAATTAAAAACCCTCTTTTGAAAACATCAGTGCAATATCATCGATTAATTAAAAGAAGGATAACATAGAGTAGAGAAAAAAAAAAGAAAAAAAAAACACGTGGGCATGTTGAATTTTAGCATAGAATTAATTGCACGATTAATATTTAAAAAAAAAAGGGCGAGAAAATTTTAAACTAATAATTCATTGGAGGGGTATTATATATTCTACTAAATTGTGTTAATAGATTAGAAGAAAAAAAAAAAGGAGAGAAAAAAAACATACACTTAACTGCACAATTAAAAGGGTGTTTGACTAAGAGTGGTGTGAACCACAAACTCAGCCATGAACAATATAAAGCTCTCATATACTACAGTAAAAAAAATTGTTATAGTATAAAGCTCTCACATGCTATAATAAAAACGATTTCCACCAATAATTTTCACTACTAGCCAAACACCTTAAAATATTTTAAAAAGAAAAAAAAAAGAGAAAATTTTAAGCTAATAATTAGTTCGAGGAGTATTACAGTATTTTACTAAGCTGAGTTAATAGATCAGAGGGAAAAAAAAAAAAGAAAGAAAAAAACACGTGGCATGTTAAATTTTGGCATAGACTTAATTGCACGATGAATATTTAAAAAACAAAAAAAAGATAGATACAATTTTAAACTAATAATTAGCTCGAGGGGTATTATAATATTCGACTAAACTGAGTTATAGTGTCATTTCATGAAGTAGGAGGCCATATTCAAGAAAACTCTAGTTATCGATGGATTAAAAGAAAAAAAAAAGATATTTTTTTAAATGTCCTTTTATATCTATTATGACTCAATATCTAATTAATACTAACCTACTATAAATATTTCAAATATTTTTATTTTTAAGTCTAAATGTGTTATAAATGGGCGGGTCGTGTCGTGTCGTGTCAACACGTTTACGACCCGTTTAATTAAATATGTTAAGGCGTGTTTAGCGTGTTAGCACGAATCCAGCCCGTTTATTTTCGTGTTATTCGTGCCAACCCATTTATGGCACAATTAATAAACGGGCGGTTTAAACCCGTTTATCTCGTGTCGTTTTCGTATCGTGTCATCGTACCGTATCCGAAATTGCCGACCCTATTTAAGATCAAGATTAAGTAACTAAGTAACGGCTACACAGGTAAGGTCCTTACAGTAGTCTTGTCAATTTTTTTTTATTTGAATTTGGCTTATGCAATCCAAAAGCTACTTTTAGATGTGTTTGGAGAAACAAGCATATTAAGATTTTAGCTTTTATGAATACTTTCGAAATAAGCCCTCTATTTGATGCTTAAGAAATAAGTGCTTTTTTATTTACCCCTTTAATCTATTATTTTTGAGCAAGAAAATCACAAATTCCATCTGTATTTGTATATTACGTTATTTTTTAATTACAGTAAGAGTTTTTAACTTATTTAACCAATTAAGTTCAAAAGTTTTTTTGAAATCAAAAAATACTATTCTATACATTATCCAAATGTTCATTAAAAAGCTATAACTTATGCTTTTTTCTTCTACTATATAAAAATAACACAACACAAGTTATCTCAAATGGCCTTCGTTCCTCTAAAACCCTAAAAAGAAAAAAAAAATTCTAAAAACACCGAAAACAAAACCCAACCGGCACTAACCATGACCCAACCGGCACTAACCATGAGCTATTTAACCCAACATCCAATCGATACCCTAAGCTTTTTTTCTTTTTTGAAAAATACTCGAAGCCCCTCTAATTACTTCTCCGCCGCCACTCTCACACGAAGAAACCTCTCCCTATCTTCGACGTCTCTCTCTCCGTCCCTCTCCCAAGCTTTCTCTCTCCAACATTTGAAAGAAAAAATTGAGGTGTGTCGGAAATTATTGACAGATTTCTTCGAATTCGCAGCGATATGGGAGCCAAGGCGAAGAAATCTCTGAAGAAGAAGCTTAATAAAGCGCCGTCTTCCTCTCAGTTGTCGGTTTCCGCTCAGAAGAGAAAAGAAGGTTCCGACTTCTTGGTATGTCTATTGCTTATCTTGTATTTTCTTCGAGATTATTGGAATTTTTTAGTTTCTTAATATTTCTTTGTTTTGTGATTCTTATGTGTTGAAAAAAAAAAAAAAAGCCATTAGAGGGAGGACCTGGGAAAGAGCTTCCTGTGGAGAACCCAACAGAAGATGTTTCTAAAGTTGTATACGTAGGTCGTATACCACATGGATTCTATGAGAAGGAAATGGAAGGTCAATCATTTTCTCTTTATTTTTTTAAATAATATTTTACTTTTACTATTTAATCATCATACAAAAAATGGTTGCTATATTTTTCCCGTTTCTTCTAACAGGGCTTTTTTTTTTTTTTTTTAATGCAGGTTTCTTTAGACAGTTCGGTGTAATCAAGAGGTTGAGAATTGCAAGGAATAAAAAGGTTAAAACTTTATTTTAATTTTTCATATACTGTACGCTTTTGTTGTTTCCTTTGGACGTGTTGTTATAGACAAACGGTTTCATAACTTTGATTCCTTAGGCCTTGTTTGGTAGGAAATAAGACATGGTTGTTTGTTAGGAGTGATTATAATGGAGAATGAATTGGGTTAGAGATTTAAAGTTATCAACTAAGCCTCTTAACTTTAAATCCCGGAGGAGGGAATTCATGCCTAATACAATAATACAAAAGGATCCTCCCCCTTTCTCCATTTTCCTTACCAAGTTGTGTACTTTTTCATCTTGCCAAGCACAGATGGCCTTTATAGGGGCAAAGAGTTCTTTCTCTTGGGATGGTTACGAACTTACGGTACTAGTTGAATGCTTGATTGCGTCGGTATTGATTGTATATAGGTGCAGCAAACTTTAATTTGTTATTTCTGACTTGACAGCTAGACTGTTGGAAATGTTGCAATATGAATTATGTTTAAAGCGGTGATAATGATTCTCCTCGTCTTGTAAGATAAGCTAATTAGCAGCATAGAAATAGCTAGCTGAGACTCTAATAATTTATACTGTGAACTTTGTAATATAACCATTGAAATTAGGAAGAGTGGAGATCCTCCTGGTTGGGTCACACTTGTTCAGTAATTTGAAGTAGCAAATTGGACATATTCCTTGTAATTAAGAAAATGTAAATTCATGAACTTCGACCCTGGCCGTTTTGCTCTCATTTAGTAATTGGAATTTGTGGACTCTTTTTTTTAAAATGAACATGTTTTTAAGTTTCAAAAAATGTTCTTCTAGATTTAAGCTTTCTGAAAGGTTGTAGTGTTTACTATTTTTAATGCTGACTTCTATTCTGTTCCTTGGTTTTTTATGTTTACCAGACAGGAAAGGCGAAGCATTACGGTTTCATTGAATTTGAGGATCCTGGGGTAGGTTCTTCTCACATTCTTTCTTTTTCTGCTCTTAAGACTCTTATGTTACAAGGTTCCCTTTTTTAACAGCATCCTTTGTCGGTTGTAGGTGGCAAAAATTGTAGCGGATGCTATGAATAACTATTTGTTATTTGAACACCTTTTGCAAGTCCACCTTGTTCCTCCAGAGCGCATTCATCCCAATCTGTAAGTCAACCATTTAAGTATAATTTGATCCATGTAAGAGAAAGTGATAACATTAAATTTTATTAAATACTTGCAAATCTTAATTCGAGAAGAATTTAAAAGAAATGTGTAATTGAGATTTATGTCTTGGTAAGGACGTCTCTTTTTTCCCCTGCTAAGCAATTTGGTTTCTGTTTATCTATATATCACAGATGTTTATGTTTCACTCATCAAATTAATTTGATAGGTGGAAAGGTTTCAATTTCCGGTACAAGCCACTGGATCGGGTACAAATTGAGCGAAAGAGACTTGATAAGGTAAACTTCGCAGACATGAGTAAGAACAAGATCAATAATGTAGCATCCTGCAGGTTATTCATTTGATTCCTACCAAACAAGATTGAAATGTGGTCCTTTTAGATGCCTTATCACTTCATGGAAACTTGTGCAGGAAAGAACGTTGGAAGAGCGTAAGAAGTTTGTCGATAAAATCGTCAAGCGACAGTTGAAACGCCAAAAGAGGATCGAGGCTGCTGGTATTGACTACGTGTGCCCTGAAATCGTAAGACGCTATACTTTGTTTTTTGAACCTTAGCAAAGGAAACTTGAGTTGGTTTTGTATTAATCTGATGTTAACCCATATTTATGTGTTGGTTTCGGTTATGCAGGTGGGTTGCGTTCAACCTACTCCAAAGAAGATTAGGTTTGAGTAAGAGTGTTTTAGGTACGTGTGATGGTTTAGTTTTCTTGTATTGCGCATTACTGTGATACATGATCACTAAAGGTTTGGAAGTATCCTCTTTTGCTTAGGTTGATTTGGACTGGAAAAGCGCGCAAAGGTTTTAAGTCAGTCTAAAGTAAGAGTTAGGCTTTTCAATACTATTCCATATAATGTTTTTGTAGCCTTTGCGTAATGACAAGTATGTGTAATCCAGAGATAGACTGGTGTAGAGAATGCCAATATGATAAGAAGGGCGGTTAACTGTTTTTTGGCTACAATTTCTTTTTTATTTCATTCATGTTCTTGCATTTGGGCTTTTATCATTTGATTTAATCTATGTACTACTATATAAAAGCCACTAAGAGCCATTTACCCAGGCCCTGAAGCGTGGGTGGAGCCGTTCCCCCCGCCCCCTGCCCTTGTTTTTGGGTGAAACGCCTAAAACGTTCCCTTCCCCTTTTGTCTTTTTCTTTTTCCCTTTTCTTTTCTTTATTTCTTTTCCCTCCCTCTCTCTTTTTTTTGGCTTCTCACACTTTTTATTTTTTTTACTTTTTTCATCTTTTTTTTTTTCTCTTCCCTTTATACTTTTTTTTTGTTCACCCTTCTTTTTTTATTTGTATCTTCAATGTCTCATTTTTATTATCTTTGTGCTCTTTTTTTGTTATTTTTTCCCTAATATCTTGTATATTTTCATATTCATTTTTTTTTTTTTGCCTGTCATTTTGGTTCCTACATGTTTTCCTACTTAAAATCCTATTTTTATGTATCACAATTTTGTTGATACACGTAGGGAATTGTAATTCTTTGCATACCTTTGTATTAAATGTCAGTGTTTGTTTTAATTGTGTAGAGAATTTGTCTTAAGATTTCCCTCGCGGTGGTACTCTCAACTACTATTCATCTTATAAGATGTCAGATCGTTATCATGTTGAAATATTCTCTCTTGCATGGCTCTACTCAAATCTTCCATGTATAAAAGGCGCTTTGCGCCTATTGCTTCAGACCCATTTTGAGCTGGCCCGTTTTTATATTTTGGTTTTTTCCTTTTTTAAAAAAATTATTTTGGTTTTTTCCTTTCTTTTTTTTTCCCTTTTCCATCTCATTTTTTTTTTTTACTTCTTACGACTTTTTTTTTTCCTTCTCTTCCCTTTACTTTTTTGGTTCTTCATCCTTTTTTATTTGCATCTTCAATGCTTCATTTTTATTTATTCTTACCTTGCTTTTTTTTTTTTTGTTTGTTACTTTCCCCTTAACATTGTATATGTTTTCAAATTCATTTTATTTTTCTTGCATTTGTCACTTTGGTTTCCAAATATTTTTTTTTTTTCCTATAGTAGCACTTTCGATCACTATTTGCCTCATAAATCTCATTTCTTCTAATTTGTTCATGTTAAAATATTTTCACTTGCAGGTGTCCTCTCATATTTTTTAAGTGCCTTCCCAACTGCACTTAACTTATTGTATCTCCTGTTGGGAGAATAATAAATGAGTAAACTGAATTTTAAGAAACATCTTTTGACACTCGTATCAAAATAATGCAAGAAGTACACGAGCGCAACTGAGTGTTAATGACTAGTTGTTTAAAAAAATTTGGCGGTAAGAACTTAATCTTTGGCTTTTGCGACCTTTATTCACAATTTTGTCTTGCATGATCTTGTTTTGTAACCTTGTTCTTGTCTGTTTCATCTTCTTTTTTTTTTTAATTCTTGGACATATTGTCTGTTTTACGCTTGATGTTTTCTTTTGAGGAAATATTCGAGTATTTGAGAAAAGGACATGCATTTGCAACAATATCTGTTCAACTATGTTGTCATTCTATTTTATGACGTCAAGGTAAAAGCTAGCAACGCTTTGAACGAGTCCACATTGGTCAAGCTTTCAAGGAAGTGTAGAGACGATTGTCAGAAATTTTTTTGAAACAAAACATAATCAGAAAATTTGAATTGTGGATTTCAATTGCAAACCAAAGACACATGAGCATCACAATTTGAAGGTTAAAAGTCTCCAATTATAAGAACTCACGTGCAAATCATGTGATATGAAGATGTCTTACATGGCCCGAAATAACGAAGTCGAGAAAAAAAAAAAGCTAAAAAGAGGGTAAAAATGATGAATTATATAAATTTCATATACACAATGTTAAATAGTTATTGTGATTCTGTCCAGGAAATGATTTTGCTATCAAATGGTGTTTAATTGCTACAACTTTTGTAAATTTAAACACGATAATTTGCTAGGAAAAGAAGTTCAAATAAAAAAGTGTCAAACACGAGTAATGGATCCTAAAATCCATTTAATAAATCATCCCATTTCATATACATCTTACAAATGTTAAACTTGTGCATTCCAAATATTCCTATTTTCAATTTTTTCTTTATTATTTTGCGATTAAATCAGTTGCTCCTTAACCGGCTGATCTAGGCAGGTTTAATTACTAATAAGCAGGGATGTTAAAGAAAATTGAAGATGAGTTTATGTCTATTGAGAGTCAAAATCTGTTGCTCCATCCCAGTAATTAAATTTTGATGTCTCATTGAATTGCTTTATTTTTAGTTTTTATTTATGTGGTCATGTTATTAAATTGAGATAAAATAACAAGTAAGAAGTGAAGAGACAATATTGAGACAGTTTGATCACAACAAATCTGAACTTGTCTATTGATGATTGGGAAATTCTAATAGGCTGTTCAGTTTGTAGGTTCAAAACCATTTAAGGCAGCTTAAAGAATAAAGGCAGTTCAAACTGAGGTCTAATAGAGTGATAATTAATACCAGGTAAAACTATGGAGGCCGTTTTAAAACCACAAAAACCCTCAAAATCCAAACTTTGTCTCCCTCCACTCTCAAGTTCATACTGTTTGAACCCTTTTCTATTGCAAAAATCATTCTTATTTTCATTTTTCTTTCATAAATTGTCGTTTTCTAACACCAGTTCTCGTTTTAAATTTGATGTGAAGTTTACTCTCGTTTCAAACATTTACGTTCCCAACGGCAATTCAAAACCATCTTAAACCATACAATTTAGATTTATAGTTCAAACTATAAAGTTTTAAATCATAATATTCGAATCCGCGCATCAAACAAACCCTAAGTATTTCGATTAGTTGGCAACCTCGCCCCGATTGTTTAACTTCACATTTGAGAGAAAATGGGGTCTATTCTCATTGTGGCGCTCATGCTAAGCTCTTGGAATCTTCCTGGGGAGATTGCTTGGAAAGTCCTCTAGTACCGAAAACTATTTTGTGGCTTTTGGAAAGTCTATTCTAGTAAAGTTTCAAACATAATAAAAAAAAATTAAGGATAATTCACTGAATAGGAATATAGTATGTATTTTAATTATTCAATTGGGTACAATTATAATTTTCCAAATAGTGTAAAAGAAAAACTGAAAATTTTTAAAAAATTTTAGGCCCAAAAATTTTATAAAGGAACCTGTTCTTCGCTCGCTTCGGGGATGTATCATTGCTAAACAGGTGTGACACATTACACGTTATAAAAAAAAGAAAAAAAAAAACGTACATAGATAAATGCAAAGAATTCTGTTTTGGGATCGTCTGCTTATTTATGTCATAGGCCCTTGATCTTTAGTATAGGGAATTCTTTAGAATGTTGTCTTCGGCTTATTTGGCGTAATAGGAACACAGGTGGCACTGCTTTTTGCACAACAAAATGGATGGAATGTTGTAATGGAATCTGATGCTAGTTTGGTTGTATCTGATGTTAAAAGTAGGCTTTGTTTGATAGCTTGTATTATATTGTACCATATTGTATCAGATTATATCATCATAGTCTAATATGGTATTTGGTATTATGATATATTAAAGAAGTTAATAATCTAATGCAATGTTTGGTGTATTTTTTTTAAAATTGTATTGTACTATATTTACTATTTTCGAACTTATTCTGATTCAAATCCCGACCCTTGAGTGATCTCGACTCCTATCCCGATCTGACCAAGGATTGGTCTCAGCCTCAATCCCATCCCAGGCCAACCTTAACCTTGATTCGCGTTAAGCCCAACCTGGCCTCAACCTTGGTCCTGGTCTATGATCTTATTTATTTCATATTGACCTCGTCCAAGTCCCGATCTCAGTTTTGGATTGACCATGACCCATCCCAGCTGGGCTGACCTGACAAATTTTAGAGCCAAGATACCTTGTCAAATGAAAATTTGTTACGAAAGCCAAGACGCCTTGTCAAATGAAAAATTTGTTATGAAATATTCTACTTTGAATCGCGAAAAGAAAAAAACTCTTTTTTACCACTCAAAATAACAAATAATCTACTATATGTAAGAGAAAAAGAAAGGAATAATTAGCATAATATTACAACAAAGTCAAACAATGATGACATTGAAAATTCAATATTTAGCTTCTCCACCGACAATAAAGATGTTTTAATACGAACAATTTGTGAGCAGCTAAGTTGAGTTTTCGTCAATCTACAAAACCCGAGAAGATAACAAAACATACAATATATGTATGTATGTATGTATAAACAAAGAAACATCTATTAAAAATTTCTTTTTCTTGAACTTTTTATGTTCAATGCATGTTTTCTATTACACATGGTTACTCTTAGCGTAGGTATGTGAGAAAATCAAATCAACACAATATAATAAAAACAAAAAATAAAATAGCTTATATAAATGTTAGAATTATGACCCACATAATTAATTAAAGGCCTATAAAATTTATCAAATTTATTTATTTAGTTTAATAATTATTTAAATGCTAAAATTCTATTGGCTATGAGGGGTTGCAACTCTTATTAAAAGATGTGTCTATATCTGAAAAGATATGTCTGTATGTGAAGAGATATGTGCTTTGATGGAAAGGCACCTATTGAGGGTCTATAAATAGGAGTCTAGTCTTCTCTCCACCCTATTAAAAATTGTATTCTTCTCTCCATCAGAAAATACGTTAAAGAAACTGTGGGTTTAGAGAGAGAAACTGAGTTCTTATTGTCTGACTATTTTTGTTCCAGAGTTTCTGAAAAATTGAAGCTATGAATCAATGTACGCTTTAAATATCTTTTTCCGTAAAAATTATTGAGTTCTAAGATTGTTGAGAATTATAGATATTAAAGTTTTTACATGTGGTATCAGAGCATTTAGGTTTTTGAACTCATGATTTTTCTTTAAAGTTATATTACAGATTATTTTCTTCTTGTTCCGCTGAGAATTGAATTATGGGTATATGTAAATTAAGGATACAATTTGCTTTGTATTATCGTATTTATTGGTTTTGTATCCCTGCATTTGCGTGCGCATGCGTTTCATTAATATGTGTGATGGTTTTTTTTATGAATGAGTATTCTCGGTCATATCATAGAAAAGAAAGAATTGTTTATATGAATGGTTGTACGACCAGTTATTGGAACTCTGCGTACAAGTAAATTGTAAAGAATTGACTGGTTGCAATTTTTACATTAAACAATACCATGTATTTGACAACCCATCAAAATCGTCTACTGTATATGCTTACATATCAATAAAATAAAAAAAACGGTTGACTTGTCCTGTTTATTTGTATTGCCTACGTACACGCACTGTGTACTCGTGCATGTATGTATATTATATATATATATATATATGCAGTAAAGTTGATGGAAGGCAGGAAAGCAGCAAAAAAAAAAAAATATGGCGCATAAATATTAAAGAAACGCAGCAAGATTAAAGAACAAAAAAAAAAAAAAGGCAATAAATATATTTTTTCTTTTGGTTTGTTTTATCGCATATAATATATACTAAAGGAAATTGATGTGTTTCTATTTGGATTAATTTCAACAAATTATATTATGTTCTGTTTTATAAAACAAGTTTATCTATTTGTTTTACTTGAATCAAGTTTTTGATGTATATATTATACTGCACACGATTATAATTGCATAATACTATTGCTTCTTGTTTGAAATTACATGATCGTAGTTTGTTAGTCACCAAAGTAGCCAAACTTTAAAGTTTAGTAATTTTAAAATTGGAAACAAAAGTTCAATTACTCATGAATTTTTGATGCTTATGATTGAGATGACATTTATAGATCATGGGTCATTGAATTTCATCAATTATAAGAACTTAGGAATCGCCCAAAGGTTGATTAGCTTTCTTTATAATTGATGAATATAATAGTTGGTAATTAATATGCCCTATTATTTTTGTTTGTTTATCCAAAGATAGCAAGCATTTTTACTAGGCTATTTATTATTACCAAATTAAATTTTTACTTTTAAATTAGCATCATTTATAGTTTGTATGTCTTAGTATCACCCAAAGGAGAACTAGGATATATAATTACTGTCTTAGTTTGAATCTAATTATGTGATCATCTCAAAGCATTAATGTGTGAATGTTTCTTGCATATTTGCAATATCTGTTCCTATTTCTCTGCATTTGTATGCTTCATCTGTTTCCTTATTTGATGGATTGAATTTCTCTGATTGGTGCGAACAAGTCCAATTTCACTTAGGTGTCTTGGATCTTGATTTAGCACTTCAAGATAAGGAACCCACTACTATTACTGATGCTAGTAGTGAGGAGGAGAAAACTTTTCATAAATTATGGGAAAGGTCGAATAGATTAAGTTTAATGTTCATGCGAATGACAGTAACAAACAACATTAAAAGTACTCTTCCCAAGACTGAAAGTGTTAAGGAATTTATGAAACTTGTGGAAGAGCGCTCTCAAACTACTGATAAGTCTCTTGCTGGTACGTTAATGGCTAAATTAACCAACATGAAATTTGATGGTTCTTGTACTATGCATGAGCATGTCCTTGAAATGACAAATATAGCAGCAAAATTAAAGTCTTTGGGGATGTCTGTGGATGAGTACTTTCTAGTACAGTTCATTCTCAACTCGCGTCCTCCTGAACAATATGGTCCATTCCAGATGAGCTATAACACAATTAAAGATAAATGGAATATTAATGAATTGACCAGTATGCTTATCCAAGAGGAGACGAGATTGAAGAATCAGAAACCTCATTCCGTTCATCTTGTGAATCAAAAGGCTGAAAAGAGCACTAAAAAGAAGCCTGGAAAGAACAAGAAGAAATGGTTCAAGAAGGAGTTGCATAACCTGAATGAGTCGACTCAAATCCACAAGAAGGAACACAATGTTAAGTGCTATTTTTGTAACAAATTTGGGCACTTAAAGAAAGATTGTCAAAAACGTAAGGCTTAGTTCGAAAAGAAAGGTAAGCCTTGTGCTTTAGTTTGTTTTGAATCAAATTTAACTAAAGTTCCTTATAATACTTGGTGGATTGATTCAGGTTCAACTACTTACATTTCTAATATGATGTAGGGATTCCTTACGATCCAACCCATAAGAGCAAATGAAAGTTTTATTTACAGGGGAATCGAGATAAAGCTTCAGTGGAAGGAATTGGCACTTATCGCTTAATATTAGATAATGGATATTGTCTTAATTTATATCAAACTCTTTATGTACCTACTTTTTCTCGCAATTTAGTTTCTTTATCAAAACTTAATGTAGCGGAATTTTATTGTAAGTTTGGATTTGGATCTTTCAGTTTATATAATAATTTTATTGGCTCTGCAATCCTTTATGATGGTTTATATAAGTTAAGCTTGATAATCTTTTTGCTGAAACTTTGCTAACCATGCATCGAAGTATTGGAACTAAACGGAGTTTAGTTGATGAAAGTTCTGCTTACTTGTGGCATAAACACTTAGGTCATATATCCAAGGAAAGAATAGAGAGATTAGTAAAGAATGGAATTCTTTCGAATTTAGATTTTACTGATCTCGGTGTGTGTATTGATTGTATTAAAAGAAAGCAAACTAAACACATTAAGAAAAGGGCTACAAGAAGTATACAGCTTCTTGAACTCATACATACCGACATATGTGGACCTTTTGATACTCCATCCTTTAGTGGAGAAAAGTATTTTATCACTTTTATCGATGATTTTTCACGTTATGGTTATCTTTATCTATTGCATGAAAAATCTCAATCTGTTGAAGCCCTTGAGGTATTTATTAATGAGGTTGAGAGGCAATTAGATAAAAAAGTGAAAATTATAAGATCAGATAGAGGTGGTGAATACTATGAAAAGTATGATAGGTCAGGGCAATATCTAGGTCCATTTGCTAAATTCCTAGAAAAGCGAGGCATATGTGCGCAATACACTATGCCAGGTACACCACAACAAAATGGTGTAGCAGAAATGCGTAATCGTACATTAATGGATATGGTTAGGAGCATGTTAAGTTATTCATCTTTACCTTTATTTTTGTGGATGCATGCATTAAAGACCGCCATGTATATACTGAATAGGGTTCCTAGTAAGGCAGTCCCGAAAACTCCTTTTGAGATGTGGACGGAAAGGAAACCTAGTTTAAGGCATCTGCATGTTTGGGGTTGCCTGGCGGAAGTGAAAATTTACAATCCACATGAAAAGAAATTGGATTTTAAGACGACCAATGGTTATTTCATTGGTTATTCTGAAAAATCCAAAGGGTATAAATTTTATTGTCCTACCCATAGTATGAGAATAGTTGAATCTGGAAATGCTAGGTTCATCGAGAATGGTGAAATTAGTGGGAGTGGAGAACCACTTAATGTGGTCATTGAAGAAGTTAGGGTGGAAGTACCTCTACCTGTAACTTCCAAGATTGTTCCTAACATTGTTATACAGCCTAACAATGTTCAAGAACAACAAGTGAATGGCCAACCACTTCACAATGAAGTTGTACTTGAGGAACCAATAGTAGCTGAACCACAAGGAATAGTATTAAGAAGATCTCAAAGAGAAAAACGATTTGCTGTTCCTGATGATTATGTGGTTTATCTACAAGAGTCTGAAATTGACTTGGAAATCGATAATGATCCGATTTCAAATCCAGATTCATTTTCACAAGCCATGAAAAGTATGGATTCTGACAAGTGGCTCAATGCTATGAAAGATGAGTTAAAATCTATGGATCAAAATCAAGTTTGGGACCTTATTGAGTTGCCTGAAGGTTGCAAGAGAGTCGGGTGTAAATGGGTCTTTAAGACCAAGCACGACTCTAAAGGCAAAATTGAACGGTATAAGGCTAGACTTGTTGCCAAAGGTTTTACTCAGAAAGAAGGCATTGACTACAAATAGACTTTTTCACCAGTCTCTAAGAAAGATTCACTCAGAATTATTATGGCATTGGTGGCTCATTTTGATTTAGAGTTACACCAAATGGATGTGAAAACCGCCTTTCTTAATGAAAATTTAGAGGAAGAAGTCTATATGGACCAACCTGAAGGCTTTTCAATTAAAGAAAAGGAACACATGGTGTGTAAATTAAAGAAGTCAATATATGGACTTAAACAAGCTTCCCGACAATGGTATCTTAAGTTTAATGATATCATTACTTCGTTTGGATTTAAAGAGAACACTGTTGATCGATGTATATATATGAAGGTCAGTGGGAGCAAGTTTATTTTCTTGGTCCTATATGTTGATGATATTTTGCTTGCTGCTAACAATCTTGGTTTATTACATGAAACTAAGAAATTCCTCTCTAAGAACTTTGAAATGAAAGACATGGGTGAGGCAACTTATGTGATAGGAATTGAAATATTCCGTGACAGATCACAAGGATTGTTGGGGTTGTCTCAGAAAGGATATATTAACAAATTTTTAGAGAAATTTAAGATGGACAAATGCTCAGCATGTATAGTTCCGATTCAAAAAGGGGACAAATTTAGTTGTATGCAACGTCCAAAGAATGAATTGGAACTAGCGCAAATGAAAAACACTCCTTATGCATCTGTTGTTGGTAGCTTGTTGTATGCTTAAACTTGCACCAGACCAGATATTAGTTTTGCTATTGAGATGTTGGGAAGATATCAAAGTAATCCAGGAATAGATCATTAGAAAGCTGCAAAGAAAGTTCTCAGGTATTTGCAAGGAACAAAGGACCATATGCTCACTTATAGAAGATGTGATCATCTTGAAGTTGTTGGTTACTCAGATTCAGACTTTGCCGGATGTGCTGACAATAGAAAATCTACATTCGGTTATATGTTCCTTTTGGCCGGAGGAGCAATTTCATGGAAGAGTGCGAAGCAGTCCGTCATTGCTGCATCCACTATGGAGGCCGAGTTTGTGGCATGCTTTGAGGCCACAAGTCATGGTTTATGGTTGCAAAATTTTATTTCGGGACTTGAAGTTGTCGACAGTATAGCCAAGCCGCTGAAAATTTATTGTGATAATGCTGCAGTAGTCTTCTTTGCCAAGAACGACAAGTATTCTGATGGTGCAAAACGTATGGATATTAAGTACTTAGTCGTTAAGCAAGAAGTTCGAGAACGTAAAGTGTCAATTGAACAAATTAGCACCAATCTTATGATTGCAGATCCTTTAACAAAAGGATTACCGTCCAAGACATTTATTGAACATGTTGATCGAATGGGTGTTATTAGATGTCATTAATGATTATGTATTATGTTTTATTTCATTTTAATGATATGACACTTGAACTCACTTATTATGTTCTCGATATATCCTGTTTTCTATTTTGTATACATGATTATTATAGATTAATGTTTGACAGGATAGTCTCAACGAAGACATTAAAGTGGACTATTATTATACCTCTTAATTATGAATCATGTTAAATAGATATCTAATGTTGTAGTACATGGAAGGGACTACAGTAGATTGTGATGTACAACCGCCATGACTCACTTTAGATTTTCAGTTTAATTATGATGTAGAGTATTAGCCAATTTTTAAAAGATTTAGCATAATATTGTTGTGCACATTATGGCATTATTAAACCAAAAAATTAATATTATATGGCCCAAGTGGGAGAATGTTAGAATTATGACCCACATAATTAATTAAAGGCCTATAAAATTTATCAGATTTATTTATTTAGTTTAATAATTATTTAAATGCTAAAATTCTATTGGCTATGAGGGGTTGCAACTCTTATTAAAAGATGTGTCTATATCTGAAAAGATATGTCTGTATGTGAAGAGATATGTGCTTTGATGGAAAGGCACCTATTGAGGGTCTATAAATAGGAGTCTAGTCTTCTCTCCACCCTATTAAAAATTGTATTCTTCTCTCCATCAGAAAATACGTTAAAGAAACTGTGGGTTTAGAGAGAGAAACTGGGTTCTTCTTGTCTGACTATTTTTGTTCTAGAGTTTCTGAAAAATTGAAGCTATGAATCAAGGTACGCTTTAAATATCTTTTTCTGTGAAAATTATTAAGTTCTAATATTGCTGGGAATTACAGATATTAAAGTTTTTACAATAAAATCTAAAAAGCCTTTAATTACCAAAATAAAATAGCTTATATAAAATCTAAAAAACCTTTAATTAGCAAATCGTAAGTTAACAAGAAATGAATAAGAAAAATGTAACTTGGAGATTTTATTGAGAAAATAATAGTGGTTATAACTTGTAGCCTTGTAAAGAAGTTAGAGAGCATAGATTTTTGTTTTGTAGAGGGCAAATTGTATATGTCCCGAAAGCCAATCGTGTACGCAAATCGATTGGTCTCTAGTCGACCTATGACAACAATAAAGCGCAAAGAGCAATAAAATAAATAGGCATGAAGATTAATAGTTGTTCACCTCTGAAATAGAGACTATATCCATTATAAGGTCTCGGGGTGTCACTATATAAAGAATAAGTACAATGATTGAGTGGTGAAAAGTGAGAGAGAAGGAAAAGAGATTTAGAGAGAGAAATTAAAAAGAGATGGAATAAATATGCCGGATATAAATATAAATGATGTAATCAATCTTGTATTCATATGAAATGAATTTAGCCTCATAGTTTTCTAATTTTTGGAGTGATTTCATGTTAACTAGAGATAGGGTAGTTTCTTTATTTCTTATTTGTTTCTAGTTGAATTTCTTATTTACTTGTTTCTTTATATGGCTTGAGGCTGCTTCTTCTCCAAGCTTGATCTGATTTTTGCCTTTATTTGTACATTTCGTTGATTTAGTCTTTGTGAGATCTAAAAATGGTTGTTTCCTATTTTATCCCCGGTGGGACCCGCTAGTCTTCAGTCAACTATCTCCTCTAGTCGACTTGTCTTTCTTGGTCGATTTGGCCAGTGGACATCCTTCGGTCGACACTCTCTGGTGATGGGTTGACACGTATATGGTGGAGGATGTCGTGTTATTTTTTATGCCTGACATTTTGAAAATTTGAAAAGATATCGTATGACGAATAAGAAAAAGCCCAGGAGATATAAATACATTAAAAGAGAGGGATATAGGAGCATTAAAAAAAAAAAAAAGGCACCAGCGTAATAGGCTAATAGCATAGAAAAGCCAAAAAAAAATGATTGCTATTTAATTTTTAGGTTAATAGCTTTTAAAGTCCATGAACTTTGTGATAATTGAGTCTTTTAATTAACTTAATAGGTTAAAATAGCCTTGAATTTTTAATAGTGTGACAATTTGATCCTTAAACTAATTTAATAGACTAAAAATAGTCCATAAATTATTTTTTAATAGCAAAATCAATTATATCTATTAGTTATTGTTAAAATTTGAATGGAAAACATCACAAAGGCCTTTCCCCTAGGGCACTTCTCTCTACAATACTAACCTTACGTCATTCTCTCATTGTACCCTCTTCATAACAAAACTACCGTAGCTGCCCCACAAGTTACCTCACCTGACTAGCCATAACGTGGCATTGCACCGTCACAATGCCACCATGTCAACCATCACTATTTTAGTTTATTAAATTAATTTAAGGACTATATTATCACTGTAACACCCGAGATTTTTAGTGCATTAAAAATGCATTAAATTAAAGATTATGTTAAGACAAAGTACAATTAAAGGAAAATACTGTATAATAAGATGGAAAATTATACAGTGTTGGAGCAACGCAGTATAAGAATTGAATTGTGTGGACCACAATTTTATCTTATACTTTTTATAAAAGAAAAGAAAAGAAAAAAAAAAAGAAAAATCAGAAATTCCAAAGCAAACTCGACTTTCTCTCTCTAGATTTTCTCTCTCTAGAATTCTCTCTCTCTCCTCAAATCTCGTTTGAGATTCCGGCGTTATTTTTCGACACCTCCCATACCAGTGGGAAGCTCTCGTTGAGCTGAGTCCAACGAGGTGTCGTGCCACCCAAAACACCACCGGAGGAGGGCCCACGCGCCGCCCAAAGTGGCGGCGAAACCCATTTTTTCCCGACGTCGTTTCTCCGCCGACCGACCACCAATCGACGTGATTTTGGTGTCTATATCTCAGTGTGAGGAGAGGAACAAGATGGTACCAATTTTTCAGCTCAATTTTGGCTGGAAAGGCTTCGCCGGAGCTGCCCCGTCGTCGCCGTGGAGCCGTCGTCGGAGCCGCCGCATATGGTGGCGGTGTGGCACACCGCCGGTGCCAAAACGTTCAGAGGGCGACGGCGAGCAAGACCCCTCGGTCAATTGCACCGTTCCGCCGCCCCTCGCCGGAGAACGAAGGCCCCCGCCGTGAGCCGCCGTGGGTAAGGTTGGGTTGGCCATTTTAGGCCGTTTTGTGCCAAATTGAAGGCACAAACACGTTCAGAGGGTCACGGGGAAGCTTCCCAACACCTCAATTTTGGGGAAACACCGCGAGAAGGCGGAGAACCAAGGTCCACCGTGGAGCGCCGCCGTGAGGAGGTCGGGCCGCCGTTCCACGCGGTGTTGAGCTGCCCCACCGTAGGGGAAATACTCAGAGGAGGTCGGGGAACAATTCCCCCACCTCAATTTCACGGTACCGTCGCCGGAGGACCGAAATCGGAGCCGCCGGTTTCCGCCGAGAATTCCATCCTCGATTTGCTATGATGGAGGCCGAATTGGGTGAAATTGACCCCACCAATCGACTCAGGAGGGTCGAATTAGGGGGGGTAGGCTCGAGCTCAGCCCTCAACGGAGCCAACCGCCGCCGGTCAACGGCCGGTCAACGGCGGTCAACGCCGGTCAACGGCCGGTCAAAGGGCAAAATGGGATTTTGAGATCCGGACCTCCGATCGAAGATCCGAGACCGCCTCCCGACTCGTTTCGACGCTCTGAACGCAATGGTGACCTCCGTTCGAGCAAATTCCACTCCGATGAAAATCATCCGGTACCAACTGTACGCGGATCGAGGCGATTCAAGCAGCAATATCGGAGTCCAGAATGACAGTTTCAAGAATGAATGATCTCCAGGAAGCATTCCTAGCCATTTATGGTCGCTCGAGGAGCACTGCAGAGGATGCTTCACATACTGTAGATGCAGCGAGATACAACCGGATCTGCTTAGCTTGGAGTTCAAGTAAGTAGGAATCTCGCATGCAGTTTGAACTGTTTTAGAATAAACTGTTTTAGATGCTTTCATAGAAATTTATGAAATGCATGATCAGTGATTGTTACACTGTTTTATGTAAGAATAGATTTTATAACGTTATAAGGTGACGAAAAACCCGTTAAGGGTAAAATCGTCATTTTTAAGGAAACGGCTAGAACGGAGTCGAACACTCCGATTTAGCATAATGTTATTAGATGGAAAATGTTCCGTGATACGTTAAGTAACGTAACGGTCATGTGAGATCAAGATTTAACGAGGAATGTTTTAAGTAAACGAGAGGTAACCGATGGGTTACAAAATTAAAAGGAAAAGTAACCCCGGTGGGTTACAAGGCTAAATAAAGGAAATATAAACTGACAGTTTATAAGGTTGAGTAAGAGAATGGTAGACCGATAGTATACCAAGTTATGAATAAGGAAAGAATGATTAATGTTTACGTTTTATTATCAATCGAGTGGATTGATAATAAAGAAAGTTAATTAATGAGTCGGCTGTCGTTTGATCAGGACACAGAGACCGACTAATGCAAGGAAAAGGAACGAGAAAGGAACGGAATAGAGAACGCTAGAGCATAGTTTGGGTAAGTTTCAAACCTCACCTACAGCATGAAGTAAATGATTTTTTAAATGCTTATTTATATGTTTGCAAATGTGTTTGCAATTGTTAAGTAAGTTGTTTTTAAAGTATGTTTGCATTTATTATGCAAGAAGTTTTAAAGTTCAAGAAAAAGAATTGCAATAAATTTGCAACCATTATGTTAAAGGTTTATTTGCATATTGATATGCATAACGTTATTTAAAAGTTTAAGTTATGATTTTCAAAGTATTGAAAGTATGATTTTGCATTATGACAATGCAAAATGTTTTATAGTTTAAGTTATAAGCTTTATGATGCATTTGTATGCAATGAGTTGCAATTGTGGTGCAATAAATTCCAGAATACAAGTTATGACTTACAAAATGTATTTGCATTATATGTTGCATTTGTTATGCAATGAGTGTCAAATTGCAAGTTATGATTTGCAAAAGGTGTTTTCATTTTATGTTGCATTTGTTATGCAATGAGTTGCATTTATTATGCAATTAATTTTATAATACAAGCTATGAATTGCAAGTGTATTGCATATGATGTGATTGCATTTGAAATGCTCACTAAAGCTAATAAGAAGGTAACGTTAAGATAAAAAGAAAGTGTCGTACCAGCCTCTTTGTTATGAGGTAATAAAGTAAAATTAAAGTGTGACCTCCTAAAGGTGAGGTACAAGACCTCAATGTTTGATGGTCTCAAGTCTTCCGCAAGGGAAGCATCATTTATATGATCTCATGATTAATGAGTTGGTACGAACACTAAAGTAAAGTAAGGAAAATGAAGGTTACAAGATAAAGAAAGTTAAGGGAACAAGAATAAAGGTTGAGAAAGAAATGAATATTAAGTTTATAGAATGTTCATAAAAGGCTCATAATTAAAGTTAATAATTGAGCATAAATGAAGTCATGCATTCTGATGTTACTTGAATGCTTTTTTATGAAATGTTTATATGTTATGTTTATGGAAAACATTCTGAAAAATGTTTACGATAAATGTTTATGAATAACGTTTTCATGTTTTCAAGAAACGGTTTATGAACGACGTTTTAAGATAAACGTTCAAGAAATGTTTAAGAGAAAGGTTTTACATTAAATGTTTATGAAAAACATTTCATGTTTGCAAGAAAAGGTTTACGAATGACGTTTTAAGAAAAACGTTGAAGAAATGTTTTACGAAAAACGTTGATGCAAAACGTTTCAGAAATGTTTTATGAAAGACGTTTTCAGAAATGTTCTATGAAAGACGTTTATGAAGAACGTTTTTAGAAATGTTTAAGGAAAACGTTTATGAAAAATATTTCATAAATGTTTATGGAAAACGTTCATGAAGAACGTTTCAAGAGAAAAGTTTTCATGAAAAAAGTTTTAAAGCATGTTTAAATGCTTTGTGAGATTATGTTTGAACTTGCTGAGCGAAAGCTCATTAAAAGTTTTTCATGCTGTAGGTAACTTATGGGTGACCAATGGGACCCGTTAGAAGAGCTGGGTGCTGCGGAGGACAGATGCGAAGATTTGGGTATGGATACCATCACTGTTTGCTTCCGCTATGCAAAGAAAATGTTTTCCATTGTTTAATGTTGTGTTTTCGAAGTTTAAAGAAAACCAGAGTTTCAAGAATTGTGTTCAAAGTTTTAAGATACAGTTTATGAACTGTTTTATGTAATGATAAAGTAAAGTTTTAAATTATGATTTAATAAATGTTTCTTATTAAGTTTTGAGAAACGTTTTGAAATGATTTTAAGGACAAGTGTTGAGCGATGTCTCAACTTGAATGCGACAGAGGTCGCATCAATATTAAAGAACGTTTAAGGAAAGAAAAAAAAAATTTATTACAGTATTTTCTTATTAAGCAAGTAAGATTACTGTTTACGAAACGATGATTATGAAAGTAAAGTGACTGCCCGAAAAGGCGGGTCGTCACAATCACAATATTAAAAGTTTAGAGACTATTTTAACCCATTAAATTAATTTAAGGACCAAATTGTTGCAATATTAAAAATTCAAAGACCACTAGGGCTATTTACCCTATTTAAAAAAAAACTGGGAAATTAGGCTGGGCGGCCAATTCATCACCTAACACAAAACTTTTGTCCCAAATTTTCTAAAATTAGGTAGATGGCCACTAAAAATTTCATAGTAGTTTTGTTCTTCCAAGTTTTCCCATTTTCCCCGAAGATGAGGAAGAAGATGAGACCTCTTTTGTTGAAGTTCTCAAATAGGGAGACGAAAAGTTGGGATGGGGAAACTCGAGTGGCAACGGCTTAATTGGTGATTTCGATTTGGCATTCGAGATCAATGATGGCTCTTGGTATCTGGAGTTCAGAAAGCTCACGTTTGAGATTTGGCAATGGCATGAACCCTATACGACGACGACAACTGTACCCTCTTCGACTTGCCTCGCGAGGAAACGATGCCGCCGGTGCTTCCACAATGTTCCAAATTTGTGAGGAAGCAATGCCAGATGTGGTGACGGCCTTCGGCAGTGGGTGACGTGGCGTTGGTGTGGCGCTAGTCAACGACATCAGTAGGGAGGACAGAGAGAGAAGAGAAGGAATGTGAGGGATTAGGGTTTTTTTTTGGGTTTGTTCTCATCATTGATTTTTTGGGAGGTTTATCAGTAATATACTAAGGTTCATTACTAATAAATTAGGCTTTTATCATTGATAAGCTCGAATTTTAATATTGATTTACTGTTGATGATTAGTAATTAATGGTTATTTTTGTCATTTGACTTCATAATTAATAAGGAAAGAGCATTTGTCTAATTTAAAAAAACGTATTGTCATTTATTTTAAAAAAGACCTTTAAAAAGGCCTTTATATCCCTTAAAAATAAGATACTAGCTTAAATATAACCTAATTTTTAGAAAAATTTTGAGACCTCCCAAAAGGTGGGCCTTGAGCAGTGAGGTTAAGGCAAATACTGTTTCCCGGATTGAACAATTTTGTATAGGACAAAGCATAACATGAACTTTTCTCAAAGTTTGGGAACATGTTGGACTAAATACATTGGTAAAATGACATTGTAAAATTAATCTTTTTAATGAGACGGATGAAAATTTTGGATTTTTTTTTCTTATTTGATAATTGAATATTGTTTTCCCTTCAGATCAATGTTTTCTTTATTTATGGAACTTGTTTGTTCGGCTGCTACAGAGTACATAAAAAGGTATCCAAATGGGCGCACTCACGTATGCATCATTATGGCGGCGATGAGTAAAAGCTCAGGCAACCTTGTTGGCCGTTTAGATAGTTACCCCAAAACAAAAAAAAAAAGGTTGGAAAGAAGGATAGTTCTAGGGTGAAAGTTGCCAATCTAGTTTTTGAAGGGGATATAAAAGTGGTGGTGGAGGTGTTGGCGAGGGTAGGCTCTAAAACTATATATAATGCAAATGTCAATATTTATCGTTAAAAGGCATGGAATAATATATTTATTGTGCTTCAATACATAGTACTATTTGTAATGCTATATTTATATTTTGTCATAAGTATCAAGTCTTAAAAGTTGTAGAAGCAAACTTTTAATATTAAAATACTTTGAAACTGACAATATCGTGATGTCAATATTGTATGGAATAATATTTATTATGCTATTTTATTTTGTGCTTCAATACATAATACTACTTATCATTAAAAAGTATGAAATAACATATTTATTGTGCAATTTTATTTTGTGCTTCAATACATAATATTATTTGTAATATTATATCTATATTTTGTCATAATTATAAAGCCTTGAAAGTTGTAGAAGCAAACTTTTAATATTAAAATACTTTGAAATTGACAATATCGTGATGATAAAAAAAAATTAATGCACTAAATGTCATATCATCATCAAATTTAGCATACAATAAATTTAGCATAAAAATTGATATTACATTAGAGAGTATTTTTTACACTCAAATGTCAAAAATTTGCATTGATATATCAATGCAAAACTGCATAAGAGATGATCTAATTTTAGGAAGTGGATTTTGTAAAAAGAACGAGTATCCTCTCGCACAAGTTGAGTTGTTGGGCTCTTTGTCTCTTGGCGGATGATGTTATTTATAAAAGTGATTTACTTATGTGTTTAATTATAAAATATTGAATTTAAAACTGTTCACAAGCTAATATAATTACAAAATTGTGTACTAAACCATATATGAAATACCACTCTAACCTTGAATTGTAACAGGAAAAAATCAACCCCTATAATTTCCCTATTGAAACGTGATAAATGAAATAAGTTCGGACGTTTCATAATAAATATGTAATTATACTGATTTAACAAAATAAGGGAAAAACAGAGAAGCAATCAGCTTGTTTGAATAGTGTAATTTATTTATGCAGGTCATTGAAGTTTCATTATTAATTAAAAAAATTGTTCCGTGAAGATTAAAAAATGCAACACAATAATGGGCAATTGCCCCTTAAAAACACGCAATTAGCAATTAATTCAGAAATGCTTCACTATTAAAAAAAAAGGAAATAGAAAACCTTCATTATTGGAACCAAAAAACGGAAACTAGCTTTTAAAACACAATTGAGTTCAATTTTCAGAAACTTTAACGTTTTAATTTTGCTTAAAAAAGATGTAATAATTTCCATAATTGGTATTACAGCTTCTTTTTAGTCAACATTAGAATGCTGTTATCATTTTTGTCACCATATAAACGTATTTTGCAGAAAAAATATTAAATTTTGCTGATTGTTTATATAGTTGATAATGAACAAATAGGGATACATTTGTATAATTATGGTAATCACTTCATTATCAAAGCATGTAGCATGAGTGATTTAATTATGTGTTGGATATATTGTCATGGTCATTACCATAATGATATATAAATAAGGATACATTTAAATAATTATTATAATTGTCTCTTTATTACCGTAATTTATATGTTATTACAATAATGACCATCAAAAGATATATAGTAACTTAATAATGGATCAAAAATCTGGAGCGTAATTTGATAATTGCTTACTAATGTGAAGTAAACATGTAATTAAACAAATGAAGCAAAAAAAATCAACCAACATTAACTAACAATAATTCTGGCATAAAAATTATATGAAAATTTTATGGAATCAGTGTAGCATTCAATATATTACCAATATGGTAATAAATAAAAAACACCAAAAATTGCTTGAGCTATCAGAATTAAACATTGGGGGTATAATGAACATTTTAATTACCAAAATTTAAAAATAGATAGTTTTGTAATATTGTTTATAAGTAGACAAATTTAGATTTAATAAGTTTAAAATAGACATTTTGTGTAAATTCTTTTATTACTATTTTGGGTGACTTCTATTTGTAAACCTCTAAAGCATTTGTTTTTCTTTCTTTGGATTGTTAAATACGTTTCTCCTTTGTTGGTTATGTTGGGTTGTGTCCATTTGGGCATTGGGTAATACTTGTTTGTTTTTCTTTCATTTATTAAAATGCTTGTAAAAGAGAGTGTAATATGTTTCGCAATTGTTTAAGCCAAAAATCACATAAAAAAAAGAAGAAGAAAACAAGCATTTTCTTAGCGTTTGGAAATAGCGTCTAACGCTAATTATGGCGCTGTAGAAGTGAAGAATATACTAGCAGGACAAAGGACCTAAAGCATTAGCGTTGGGTGGGTAGCGCCTTGGCACTAGGTTGCCCAGGCGCTAGTGTGGCATCGCGGCGTCCAACGGGCAGTGTCCTTGGTGTGGCAACCCTAGAAACTTGGCGCCGTGGTGCCAACCAAAATATGCTTATATATTTTAAGTGTGTGATTTTGAATTGTTTCGAACCGTTGTACTGTTTGATTGTATGCTTTCATATAAAACTAAATACCTATTACTAAAAGACTTATCTATTGTCATAGTTGTATTGTTTTACCAAATGATATTTTTGTATGAAAAGTTGTAGACAATAGTTGTGTCTGTTCCTAAAAAGACATCCTTGTGTCATGATTAACTCTCTAGAATTTTTAAATTTTATATCTTATTGTTGAACACCATAATATTGCTAGTTTTAATATTTTAGGTTTTTTGTATCTTGGGGTAAATTGTCTCGATAACCTGTAAGCAAATTTTGTAGTGAGGGTAAATAAAACCTTAAGAAAAGTATTTCTTACGCCTCAAACTCAATCTTGTTTTCCAGTTTTTTTCATTTCCATTTTTTCAATTTCTAACCACAATGCTCTCAATAATAATAATAATAATAATAATAATAATAATAGTATAGGATGGCTTTCATTTATGGCTAAACATTCTTCCTTTCACTTCTCTAGTGAAATAGATAGTTTCCTTATTTAAAAGCTAGTGTTCTTATTACTGGCAATGGAGGTTTATACATAAAACAGTTTCTAAAAGAAAAAAAAAAGTTGTCCGTTCAAGATGCATAAAAGAGCTGGTTTAATTTTTCTTCTCTTACCTCACCCTTACTTTTTTCCCCATTGAATGCATTGATAATTAAGGATACTTTTCGGTTCATCCAAATATTTTCCAATCTATTCTCTTCCACTGCATACTTTTCCTCGTAGAGGCCTTTTTTTTATTATTTAATGTATATTGCTAATTTCATCTAAAATTAAACTTATAAAAAGAAGGGGAATTAACTTTTTTTATTACCTTGTATCTTTTTTAGGGTATTGCCTTTTGCATACTTTGTGTTCTAGACGTTTCATAGGCAAACAAATCATTTAGGAGTCACCGTTGAATCGACGATTTGCGATTCCAACCACTATTTTAACAATGTGCTTGAGAGCTTCTTTTATGACATACGCAAGCTTTGTCAATAGAATTTGCTTAGGAGCACACCTGGCAATTATTTTGGTGAGGGAAAAGGATGAGATCAATAGAGGAGACGTATCACCGTTGATGACGTTTGCGAGGGAGCACGGTCGTAGATCAACAAATAATCAACCTAAAAGTCGTATTTTTTTTTTAATTTATTTTTCTTATTTTTTGCAATGTTGTCCTCTAAACTTATTGTACATGATTAATTTACGTCTTGAACTTTTAACCTTGACAGATTACGCTACAAACTCATAAATTCATAGCAAATCACCATCAATAATAGATATATTAGTTTTTGGATTGAAATTACACATAAATAGTTGATCAATGACATAAATGATCATTTATATGAGCTTTACTCTAAAACTGTGGTGATTAATATTTTTAACTAAGTTTTTATTAAAATATAAAATTTTGAATTAAATTTGTTTAAATATGAATTTGGGTTAACGTTGATAAAAGAAATACCTTTCACGCTCTTAACTGACAATTCATGTGAAAATCACATGCAATTTTTGTCGACAAACTAACTTTTTTTTATCAATAGGGTGATTTGCTATAGATTTTAAGATTTGTTTGGTACGTGGGTTCAAAATGATGTGGCTTCAAACTTTGTGGTTTAAAATGGTAGTTTTGAACCTATGTGGTTTAAATGGTAGTTTTGAATTGACGTTTGGAATGTAAACGAGAATAAAACACCACAACCAATAATTAGTGTTTAAAAAACTATTGTTTATGGAAGAAAACATGAATGTGAATAGTTTTTATTATAGAAAATGGTTCTAAATGGGTAGAACTAATTAAGGGAGATCAAGTTCTCAAAACTGACTGTTTAGCCGATTTTAACGATCCTTGTGTAACGACTTGGCATTTTGAGCCATTACTTAGCTTTCTTAAACATTATTTCTTATTCTTAATTCTTACTTACTAGTAAGAAAATATTAAGTAAATTTTTTTCTTCAAAACATACTTGAAACTTTTGCGATAAAACTGAAACATAGTTACCAAACATAACTTTGCAGTTATTCAAAATATTTGTTAAAATAAATATTTTAAAATGTTTTTCTTAAAACATTTCTCATAAGATATTTTCTTAAAAATTTACTTTTGTAAAACTCTTTGAAAACACCTTTTCGAAATAGCTGAAAACTTTTTTTTTCAACACAATGTACAGAAACTTACTGTAGCAGTATCCATAGCCTAACTGTCACACTTGTCTCACCATAAAACCAAGCTTGTCAACCAGTCGTACTGGTCTATTGCAAGACTACCTATAGCATTAAAGAACTTGTAATAAGCTTACGCTCAGTAAGTTCAAACATATCTCACAAAATATTAAAAAATTATTTATAAAATTTTTTTCTTCCAAACTTTCTCGCGGAACATTTTTCATAAACCGTTTTTTACAAAACACTCTTCATAAAAACATTTCTTGTAAAATGTTTTTCATAAACATTTTTTGTGAAAATAGTTCTTAAAGGAATGCAAGCAATGTCATGATGTGTGATCTATTTATGCTATTTTATGGAGGTTTTATCATTATTCTTAACTTTCATGAACTATGGGCCAAGTGTACGTACCAAACGCACTTGACCATTGAACACTGATGCCGTAACATAACTTAGCATGACACTCCCATTGGATTGAGAGACTGGTACAATACTTTCTTATCTTAACTTAAGGGTTAGAAATACTAACCTTATAATCTTAATGAACATTTTGCATGATATAAGTTAATTTCTAGCATAATAAATGTAATAATTGCAAACACCTTGCAAAACATAACTTGAACTTTGAAACGTTATGCATAACAAATGCAAATATATTTCAATTCGTATCTTAGTCTTTTAAACAACTTACATAACAAATGCAAACATATATGCAAGCATATATAAAGCATTTGAAAACCATTTTCTTCATGCCATAGATGAGGTTTGAAAGTTCTTTGGGTATTGCTCTAGCGTTCTCAATTTATTCTTTTTCTTTTATTAGTCGGCTTTGTATCTTGTCAAATTACATCCGACTATTAGCTTACTTTTTATTACCGATCTACTTGATTGATAACACAACCTAAACATTAAACATTCATTCTTTATACTTAATTTTATTACTTAACGGATATGAAATGTTTTCCTTCTAAGGGTGTTTCATTAATTTGGAGGGCTGGGATCTGTTTTAGTGGTTTTATAAAAAATGATAAATTTACCTTTAATGGGTTTTTGGTAAGTCACATAACTTTACTAAACTTCTCATTTTCCTTTACATCCTAACCTTAACTAGTTGCAGAAAAATTCCCGCTAAAGGACATGTTCCTAAATTGGATGTTGTGAGGTCCGTTTTGGTCTTTTTATGAAAAATGATCATTTTGCCCTTGATAGGTTTTAAAAAACTTTCAGAACCTATTTTAAACAAAACTTACATTTTCCTTGCTACTTGTAATATTGCAAAAAACAAAACATTAGTTTTCTTTTTGCAAAAAAAAAATCTAGTTTCATAAAACTTTACGGTTTTGATCCGTGATACGAAAATCTCGACAATTTTATCCGTAACGTGATTTTCGTGTAAAATTCGCAAACTCCTTTGGGCTTTCAAACATAAAATTATTTGCTACCCATAACTGCAAAAAAAGCCATTTTTTCGCAATGAAATTCCCGTTCTACATGGTTTTATGGTTTTGGTCCAAAACATAAAATCTTGACATTTTTGCCTCAGGACCAAAAATCACCACTTCATACCAATACATCCAATTTTTCATCAGGATTAAAAACTTACTAAAGTTCTTTGGCAATATTTTAACAATTTCATAACTTTTTTCTTTTATCAAAATTTCATGATTTAAGTATCGTAAAACTCATTGCTTAAAATTTTATGGAATTTTCACAAACCATTCATGTCAATAGCAGATTCGATGAGATCTACAACTTTTATGTTTTAACTTTTCTTAAAATTATTTTTCTTCATATAGTTTTTGGACAAGCAGAACAAAATTCTATTATATTTTTTGGCCTGATTCGATTGAAATTTGAGTAGAATTTCTTCACAAAAATTGGCTATCTCAATGTTTTTAATAAATCTCATGTTGGACTTAGAAAACAATTTGGCCTCTAAGTTAATCAAAAACTTATTCTTTGAAAACTAGTTAAACTTTGCATTTTTGATAAAGTTTAACAACCTTTCTTATTTTTGCCTAAAATCTTTATTTTTCAATCCTTCAATCTCATCATCGTCAACATAACTCCCAAACTAAACATGCCATAACATTTTCTTTTCATATTATAATTCAAAATCATTTTATCAAACACTTAAAATACTTAAACTTAACATTTAACATAATCATGCCATAAAGTCCACTTAACATGCCATAGCCCGTAAAATACATCAAACACTTGATATGCATATTTAAAACATAAAATTTCAAGTCCAAAGTTCAGAGTTTTATACAAGCATTTCCAAGCTTTTTAATCCTCCTCTTTGGTACTTAAAACCTTCTCAAAACACTCGACAATAATCATAATACATCCCATGAAAATCTCGTCTGAAAACATGAGCAAAACCTTTTGAATACAATAGGTAAAATTGGGAATTTTACCTTCAAAGTTGCTAAATCTTACTCATGAATCCTTAAACTTTCTTCTTTGGATGATTTGGAGGCTTAAATCATCAAAACATTAATTGAGAGTTATAGTGCTGGGGTGGCTGGTTTTACTTGGGATATAGTGGGAGTTTTTCTTGTTTGCTTAAAGCAAAATTTGATGGAGCAAGAAAGTGGACTTTTCACTTAAGCCCTTGACAACTTAAAGTCATCATCCTAGGGACCAAAATGAAGTAAAATTGCCCCAATACATGGCCCAAAACCGGATTCCACAAGGGGAGATGTGGCCAACTTCACATTTTTGGAGTGTCCCATGATGAGTCCTATATATTTTTTAAACAATACAAATTTACACTATACTATATTTTTCCTATACTGTTGGTATTTTTTAATACTACTAGTATATCTTCCTATACAGTTATGAGCTCCCATACTTATCCATATTCTCCACACATGCTGCTTAACTTTATGCAATGTAATTTCCACATTGCTTAATTTTATATAGTATAATTTTCATATTACATTATTCTAATGCTGCATAATTTTTATATTGTTTAATTTTTATACTGTATAATTTTTATATTTTCATATAGTATTTTTCTTAAACTATATTTTTATTTTAAAATTCATTGCAACACATTCTACAACAACTAAGCTCTTTAGCTTGTTTTCATATCATTCCTTCTTTGTTTAGGAACATGGCATAATTTTGAAATCCTAAAAATTTCATATTTATATTTATTAAATTTGTCACAAAAATTAGATTTAAACAATAATTTTTGTGACATTAAAATTGCTTTTAAAATACTTAACAAAATTTTGACCATAAAATTTAGATTACAAAATTTGTACAATATAGTTTACTTATAATAATTCCTTAAATATTGGCCATTTAATATACTGAAAATTTCTTGAGTATTACACCTTGTTGTTTTGAAATTTGAATGAATTGAAACTTGCGCCTACCAAATATCAATTCACATAGGTCCATAGGATCAAAACCACTTAAAATGTTATAAGCACGCGAACCTAATAATGCATTACAAGTTCAAGGTGCAACATATTAAAATTAAAAGTTCAGGGGCAAACTGCAAATATGTGATAATTTCAGAAGGCAACAATGTGAAAAATATATATTTTATGAGTTTAGATTTTCAATTTTAGAGGGGGTTATGTTAAATTTGCTATATGTATACCTATATATACAAACAGGTTAAAAGAGACAAAAAAGGTTTAGGGTGAACCTAATTCTCTTTGTTACTGTTACCAATAAAATTAACTATATATAAAATATTCACATTTTGTAACATTCCTTTCTAATGAATTTTCCCTTTTCTTGGTAGGAATGACAATACTCCTTGCCGCTACCAACCTTGAACAAAGTAGAGATGGAGGATGATAGTTAGGGATTGCGACAAACTCTTGTTCCTAAGTCGTCCGCACAACGGAGATGAGAGAAGTAATCTCTGCCTCACTTCTACTCAATATAGACATTTTTCAGAACTTACATATTATTTATTTGTCAAAAACATGTTTATTATTATTGTTCATATTAATTTGTTCTCAACATATATATTGTATATATATTGTTGAATTTTTTTCTTATTAAATATCCAATTTGGACTAAAGTTAATATGAATTTCAACTTTTTTTTGTTTATAATTATTAAAATTTTGATCAACTATACATATCATTACGAGAATTGGGGTGGGTATGAAGGAGGCTTCCCAAACAGGGTTCCGTCCCCGCCTCTCCTTAACGAGGAAGAGGGTAGGGATGAGAATGATATTGGGGAACATCATGGGGATAAAAAAGCATTCCTCAACCCTATTCTGCCGTGTTGCCATTTTTACCTTTTAGTTGGTAGATGTATAGTCACATTGTTTAATGAAATTAAATTTGTGTGACCCATTCTTCCTTTTGTTATCAATTTTTTTGTCTTTTATATATGAAATATAAAATTTAATAAACTAATAAACAAATATTAAATAATTAAAAAGGTGTTTGGCAAAATTAGTTTTAACAAAATTTTTTGATTGCTACAATGTAAAACTCTTAAATACTACAGTAATCAAAATAAATGAGTTGCAATATAAAGCTTTCACATCTTATAAAAAATTCAAAAATTTCGGTTCCAATCACACTTCCCCAATATCTTATTACTATACACAAAATCATACTAGCAAAAATATAAAATATTGAAATTTTTATGATAGAAATTGTTTTCTCCTATTGATGGAAATTGTTGTTTTAGTCGTTGAATTAATTTTTCAACGGATCATTCTAAGATTGAAAATTTTATGTCTTGAGTTGCAGATGTTTAACATGAACATTTATACATCAAACTACCACAAAATTAAGAAATTTTTTAATGAAAAATTCAATTTGCTCCATTGGTTGAGCAAGGTATTTTAGTTGTCAAATTAAGATGTTACCGGTCTAATCTATATCTGTTTATGTTAAAAGTTTACAATATATAGTATAAAATTGTTTTAGGTCATAAATGAGACCGTTAAAATCTTAACTTTATGATTAGGTCGAGTAAAATTGTTTTCTCTAACATAAAATTGCCTACAAAATTAATCTAATTAGTAAAATAATAATTTCTAGCCAAAAAAACAATTTCCACCGAGACGTTCTCAAAGCGCATGCACTGTCCACCACAAGTAATTTTATTTTATTTCCTCTTAATTTTCGGTCATCGCCGATCCAGAGTCCAAGTGTCCAGCAACACGAGAGATGTAGGGAATAAAAAGCGAAGCAATTCAGTCTCTACTGCTTGACTAACGTGCGCCTCTACGCGCACTACGCACTCCAAACCCTTTGCGTGAGAGTGCGCACTACGCATCCCTGGGCTTTTATCAAGGGCCGAAACAAACGAATCCTAAATGAAGACCTTATTAAAAAGGAAAAAGAAAAAAGGAATAGTAATGGTAATCTTGGTAGTAAGTGATACGGTTAATAGAGCGTTAAGATAAGAGTGCCTGCTCTCTGGTACCAAGCTCACTAAACTACTGTTGTATATATTGGCTTGGTTTAGTTAATTATTGGATTAAACTCTTCTCAGACACAAACACACTCTCTCTCTTTCTCTCTCTACAGCCGGAGACGTACAAACAACAAGATTTAAATCACAATTTAGAGAGAGAAACAACGAACAACTGAGGAAATTGCTTTTTCTCCTCTTCTTCTCTCTCTATCTATCTCCGTCCAAGCTCATTCGCTTAACACCAGGTTTTTTTTTTTTGCTTTTTCTCTCGATTGTATTTTGGAACCCTAGCATTTTGGATCCCGAGGCGCATTTGGATGTGAGAGAGAGTGTGAATCGCTCAGATCGGCGATGGCGGAGCTTTCCGGGGAGGTTGGAGGAGGAGGAGGCGGCGGAGGAGGCAATGGCTCATCGCCGGCGCCGCTTGCTGTGTCCGGGTCGTTCAAGGAAGGGAAGAGCTCGTCGCGGAGGCGGGGCTCCTTTAGGCCGAGCCTTGACGCGGATGACTTTCTCAACCTCTTGCACGGCTCGGATCCGGTCAAGGTCGAGCTCAGTCGGCTGGAGAACGAAGTGAGAGGTACAAATGTGGTTCCGATCCTGTCGTTTTCCGTGGAGATTTGGAGCAGGATTTGCTTGATTTTATAGTCTGTTTTTTTTTTTAATTTCTTTCCTTTTTTCTTTTTGGTTTCCTGCTTTGACGGTTTTGATTTTCAGATAAGGATCGAGAGTTGGGAGAAGCTCAGGCGGAGATCAAGGCACTTAGGTTATCTGAAAGGCTTAGGGAAAAGGCCGTTGAAGAGGTAATTTTTTATTCTCTTTAGTTCTTTCTGGTTTTTGTCTTATTGACATTTTAATTTTTTGAGTTGATACTACATCAGTCAGCTCGAGTGTTTCAATACTATTGAATTTCAGTATTAAGTTTCTCTTTACTTGATTAAAGTGATAACAATTTGTTGGTTATCTTACAAGCTCATTTCCATTTTCTTAGCTGCCTGTATTGATTTGATAGTGGAAAGAAATAACATTATTTGTTCGTCTTTTTATTTGAAGCAGCAAAGGTAATGTGTCTGTTAAAAAGTGTGAAACTTTCTCTGGTAACAACTAATTAGGTAAGTTATTGTATCAATCGAGGCTGGGAATAATCTCAAATGTCAAACTTTCTTCCTTGGGATGTTATTGTACGCATGGGATTCCATATACCTGAAATACCATTCAGATGTATTGCAATGCTTATTACACTTCAGAGAAAATTTTAGCATCTTTTGGAGATGGTCTTGGGGTCGCACATCCTCTTATTTATTTTGCCACCTGTCCATCATTCTTTTCGTTTTTAGGTGTTGATGTGTCCGCTGTTTTGCAATTTCTGGTGAAGAAAATTTTTGGACGTTGCATTGCTTCATGAAATTTAAAATGATTGTTGGATCTGCTATTCAGTTTTTTTTGTTGTTTTAAACGGTGGCATTCTGAATTTTTATTTATCCCTTTTATTAAGATGGCTGCTGACGTTATATTTTGTCTTTTGGTTAATGTAGCTTACTGAAGAACTGTCTAAGGTGGAGGAGAGGCTGAAGTTAACGGAATCACTTCTAGAAAGCAAAGTATTATTGGAAGCCTTTCTCAACGATTTTAAAAATTGTCCTTTTTGTTTTTAATTTACTCTTTGATATGGTTACTTATTAAAGTAATAAAACACGTTTTCCAGAATCTTGAAATAAAGAAAATCAATGATGAGAAGAAGGCTTCAATGGCAGCTCAGTCTGCTGCTGAAGCTACTCTTCGAAGGGTTCATGCTGCTCAAAAGGACGATGATATGCCTCCGATAGAAGCCATTCTCGCACCTCTGGAGGCTGAGCTCAAGCTTGCCCGACAAGAAGTATTATATTTGTCCTTAAATAGATAATACTAATAGTGATTCCATGTTCGTGAAGGAAAAAGTGAATGATGTTGCCGGATTTTATTGTTTTTGGTTTCCTTGCAGATTACAAAGCTTCAAGACGATAATAAAGCCCTTGATAGACTTACCAAATCAAAAGAAGCAGCCCTGCTTGAAGCTGAGAGGACTGTTCAGGTTGCCTTGGCCAAGGCGTCTATGGTGGATGATCTCCAGAATAAAAACCAAGAGTTGATGAAACAAATAGAAATTTGTCAGGTGAGCCAAAACAAGCGCGATACTCCTTGTCTAGCGTGCATATAGCTTGCATACTTTTCCTGATCACTGTGTACAAGTAGAATGGATTTAAAAGTTTGCTGCTTCTGTGTTTTAGGAAGAAAATAAAATATTAGACAAAATGCACAGACAAAAAGTTGCTGAAGTTGAAAAGCTTACTCAAACTGTGAGAGAGTTGGAAGAAGCTGTTCTTGCTGGTGGTGCAGCTGCAAATGCTGTGAGGGATTATCAGCGGAAAGTACAGGAGATGAATGTAATGCTCTCAAATTTTTCTATGTGCAGTCTTGACAGTTGTTCTTTCCATCGATAATTTTCCATGGTAGCTTCAATTAGTAAGGTTGGTGTTCATTTCCTCAGGAGGAGAGGAAAACTCTTGACCGGGAGCTGGCTCGTGCAAAGGTAACGGCAAATAGAGTAGCTGTAGTGGTAGCAAATGAATGGAAGGATGCAAATGATAAAGTTATGCCGGTAAAACAATGGCTCGAAGAACGGAGATTTTTCCAAGTAAGTATGGTTCTATTCCACCCCCCCCCCCCCCCCCCTTCAATTACAGCGCCTAATATCCTTTTTGACACCATGTTATGGCTTGGCGCGGTCATTTGTGTAATTATCAAACTTTGTTCTTTCAGGGGGAAATGCAGCAACTTCGGGACAAGCTTGCTATAGCTGAACGAGCTGCCAAGTCTGAAGCTCAGTTGAAAGTAATGATGTGCTTTATCAATTTCTCCTTGTGTTATTTGTTTTGATGATATGTTGATGATAATATTCTCTCTTTTTTTTTTTTTCTTTCTTCTTTTTTCTTTCCCCCAGGAAAAGTTTCACTTGCGACTCAAAGTGCTTGAGGAGAGTTTGCGAGGAACTTCTAACAGTAGCAAAAGCAGTACAGCAGAGGGAAGAAGTGTGAGTAATGGACCTTCTCGTCGCCAGTCCCTTGGAGGAGCTGACAATATTTTAAAATTAACTTCAAATGGCTTTTTATCCAAGAGAACACCGTCTTCGAGATCCTTATCATCTAGCACCAGTTCAGTGTTGAAGCATGCTAAAGGCACATCAAAATCATTTGATGGTGGTACAAGATCACTGGACCGGGGTAAGGTCCTTTTCAACGGTTCGGGCAACTTCTCCTTTAACCAGTCGTGTGATGCTACAAAGGACAGGGAGGCACCTAATAACTGGAAAGGAACTTCAGATGATAATAAGCCAACTGAATTCTCAACGGCAGATACTGAGGAGAGTGTCCCAAGCATTTTGTATGACTTGCTGCAGAAAGAGGTCGTAGCTTTGAGGAAAGCTGGTCATGAAAAAGATCAAAGCCTGAAGGATAAGGATGATGCTATTGAGGTTTGCATATTTCTCTTATCTGTCTCGTGATATAGAGTTTTAGTTCAGATTAAATAGAGGGTTGATTATAATTGTTATTGTTCAGATGTTAGCCAAGAAGGTAGATACACTGACTAAGGCAATGGAAGTTGAGGCGAAGAAGATGAGAAGAGAAGTTGCTGCAATGGAGAAGGAGGTAGCTGCCATGCGTGTTGAGAAAGAACATGAGAATAGAGCAAGGAGATTTGGTAGTGCTAAAGGTTCTGTCAACAGTACTCTGCTTGCTGGAAGGTGCATAATCTCTCTCATCTTACCTTTGACCATTCTTTTTATAAGGTTTTCTTTATGCATTGCTATGATAAACATTTATCTGTTGAGGAGATGGAGCGACTTCTCATACTACCTTCCCACCATGCCAAATCTTTTTTGTTTTTTGACGGATTAAATATTTTTTTCCTATGTATTGTTATTTTCATTTGGTAATCATAGCTTGCTGCTGATAGCAAATATGATCTTTCTAGAAGGATGTTACATTTCATGTCATTCTAAGCATTAAGTGCTTGTATCTGGTTCTGTCATCTTTACATCATCCCTTTTGTCTCTTCATTCAATTGCACGGCCCTTCTGAGGGCGATGGTAGTTTATCTTTTCCACTATTGTTTGATAAACTTGCGGGCCATGCACGGGCATATGTTTTTGCTCACTTGATACCTGTTTCGGGCAAACGTTCAGAAGTTGACGTTCTTAATACCTTTGCAGAAGTATGGGAAGAGGTGGATTATAACACGTAGCACCCGATGACAAGAAGTCGTACAGGCCAGCCACGATAAGGAGTAAACCCGAATAGGCCTTGTTTCGCATTCCGTTTCCATTTGTTTACCTCTCCTTTTTTTTTTCTTCTTTTGATTGATTATAAGATTGTAGCTAGCATGTCGATGATCCTGTATTCGCGTAAGACCCAAAAAGAAAATCCGAAAAAGAGATCAACATTTGAGCAAGAAAGTCGGTATGCTTCTGACTTAGAATGTTTTTTCCCTCCTGCTGCTTAGGGAGAGATAAGCATTAAAAAGGGAAAAGAGGAAGGTGATTGACTTTGGGCTAACCTTATGTAAGGTTTCTTGAGTGAACAATATGGTTGTGTGATTGTATAGGCAGCTTATTGGCTTTTTTTTCACTTGTCTGTAATTGCAGCTAGTGTGATTTGTCCGTGGATCAGGGTTTGTTAATATTCTTGTAATCAGATCGAGATAAGATCGTTTATGGTTGTGTAAACTCGTCTAGTCTTATCTTGGTTATAAATGCGGACTTGAATTATACGCTAATTATGCCAAGTGATTTCCCTGTCAGAGACTGTTAAAACGAAACGAAATTTATAAAAGTCAGCTGGAAAGAAAAATTGAATTTATAAAAAAAGGACAAATGTTTCATTTCACTCTCTCTGTGTGCCCTTTTTTGAATGTGGAGGTGGGTGATTTGAGCTATACTATGCAAGTTGGCATGAAATGTAGCTTTTACTGATAGGATCATGCATAACTAAATTTTATGGGTTTTTCCTTGCACAAATTTGGTTATTTCTTTTAAGAGTTGTTGTTGGTTGGTTGGTTGGTTTGGTTTGGTTTTATTAATTAATTAATTTATTTTTTAATTGTTAAACCCAACCGTCGACTTGTCTGTAAGGCGTGAAAGAATTAGCAAAAGTGTTTGTTCCCCCTCTAAAGGAAAAGATTACAACCATGACAAAATGAAATAGGCTACTGTGATTTGTTCATTAAAATGAACTAGATACGGCATGGAAAATGTGAAAAAAAAAAAAAAGAATATGGATGTTTGCTCTGAAACGACATTTTTAGTGATACTATAGGCATTGAAAAAAGTACAAAGATAGGATCTTTTTTTTAATGAATGTTTTATATATACTACAAAAATTGTATTAAACGTTACTTTTTCAAAACATATTAAAATAAATAATAGGTTTTAAAATATTCGCAATAAATATTAGTAAATAAAAATTTAATCGGTAAAAATATTTTTTACTTATACTTTGTCAATATGTCAACTTTTTTGCAGTGTATGAAAATGTTAGGTGATTAAAAATTTAATATCTAGTTAATAAGATATTGATAAAATGAAAGACTAAAAGATACATTGATTATTGCTTCTGACGATTTTTTTGAAAGTTATCACCGTTTCCTAGATGTTTGTATTGTTTTTGGAAAAGACGTATCTAAAGCCAGATGAAGAGAAACATATTATAACACTCGAAACTAGTCTGACATCATTAATTTAATCGCCGCTTCATAAAAATTAAATTTGGAACAAAATTCTAATAGAATTAACAATGGACTCTTATACCTAAGCCTTATAAAATTTTAAAATATAAGATATTATAATCTTCAGATTATACTATGTTATATTATATATATAGCTAGTGGAGGCAGGAAATAATTTTAGGGGACATAAATTAACCTAAAGTTAAATTTTGAAGACGGTAGAATATATATATATATATATATATATTTAAATATATCTAAACACTTCAGCTAAAAAATTTTCATGGGTGAAATCTAAAAAAGAAACTAGAACAAGTTAGTCTTTTAGAAAAATTTTAACAAACATGTCAATTTTAAAGACACTTGAAAATAAATGTCATATTTACAAACATTATAAAACAATAAGCGAATAAGACATTTTAGTTGTAAATTTGAATTGGTTAATGATCAAAATGCCCCTAAATTACAAAATTTTTAATTTGCTTCGTTCTCGAACTCTCCCCGTAAGATCCATCTCGATCTTGGTGGCACCATTGATGAAGAGGCTTGGGACCTCCACGAGCGCGGACCAACGTTTTCCATTGTGATTTATTTCGACAATCTGGATATGTGATTGAAGACATTTTCTTCTTTTAGCATTCCTGCCTACCATTCTCTATGATTGTTGGATTAGTTCTACAGGTGGATTGTTTATCAGATTGCAGATCATAGGTGGAAAGTACAGCCCTCTCTCCTCCGTTTCTCTATGCTTATTCATTTCCATTGTGGTTTACAACTTTTCCCTGGTTTTTCCCCTTTTTTTCGTTTAAGTTATCGATTACTTTCATTCTACAGATGATGGAGGTATAGTAAGAATTCTGACTCCCTTTTTGGTTGACTTAAATTTTGTTTTAGTAAAATGGACACTTTTGAATTTTCAAAAAATATATGCTATCATTTTTTCACCTCAAAAATATATATTTTTAGTCCACCCCTAACATAATCTATTTTTCTTATTCTCCTCATATTTTGGGCCTCGAAATGAAGGGAACCCCAATTATTTAGAAGAAGGAGAGAAATGTCACATTTATTAAGCTAATTGATAGCAAATATTAGATTTGAAAATAATTAAAGTAAATGTCAACTATTTGATATCAAAATAAAAAAAGATCAAAATTTTCAATCCTACCTATTTTCTCTCGCTTTTGTTTTTCTCTCTTACACCCCTCTTTTTCATCTCTCATCTCTCATTTTTCACTGCGGAGAGGATGGTTGTGTCAGAGAAGAGATTCCTAGAGAATATATTGATTGGGGAAGATTGTAGAGCCAAAGCTGTCACATCAAATCTGTGGGAAAAGAGTGCCGGATCTACCGTAGGAGAAGAACAGCGACACGAGGTCGACGGTGGCGACACAAGGTTGACTGCGGCAACGGCTTTGCAGGGTTGAAACTAGAGCTGTCGCGTCGGATTTGTTGCTAGAGAAAAGTGTTGGATTTGTTGCGGGAGAAGAGTAACAAGCGTGAGGTAGATGACGGGACGACAAGATGGTCGAGGACAAGCAACATGACGACATGAGATGATGAACAACGAAGGGAGATTGAGCGGAGGATGCGAAGACCGTGATGGCATCTACATGCGAATTCCGCTCTGTTCATTGGAGAGGATGACTGCTGCGCCTAAGGAGCTGTGGCATTGAAGAAGGGATGTGTGGGAGAGAGAAGAAGAAGAAGAAGAAGAAGAAGACGATAGAGAAAAAGAAGCAAATAGAATTAAAAAATTAATAGAAAAAGGGTAAAATGGAAAAAAAAATATATTATGTTATGAAAAATTTTGATATTTTTAACAGTATTAAGAATAATTGACATTGTCTATTAATTATTCTAGTAAATCTAATTTTTCCTACAATTCCTTAATTTTTATGGGGAAAAATCTAAAAGAAAAGTTGTGCAAGGTAATATTATAGGCCTAGAAGTCAAGAAAGCCTTTTGATAACATATATATTATGGCACTTAAAACTAGTCTAACTTCATAAGCTTTTGTTTTTTTTTTTTTTTAAGTGTGACTTCTTAAACTTTATAGCTATTTGTACAAGTGAAATTTAGACCAAAACTCTTATAGACTCTTATACCTAAACCTTAAAAAAATTAAAATACAACAAACATCTTATAATTTATATATTCTACTATGTCATATATATACGTAGTTACTGGTTAAGTCCAAAGATAATTTTAGAGGGCATAACTTAACCTAAAGTTAAGTTTGCAAGATGATGGAAACTTTTTTTTGAAAAATATATCTAAAAACTTCAATTTAAAATCTTTCATGGGGGACAATCTAAAAACAAGGTATAAGATAATGTTTTGGGCCTAGGGAACCCCAATTTTCATGGGGAAAAATCTAATTAGATTTGATTTACACTAAGAAAGTTAGATTGGATCATTTTTCTTTTTGTAATTTTTGAGCAAATTGATATTTTTATTGATTAATTTTTGACATTGTTCAAATTATAAATGTTGTATATACAACATGCATATTAACCTTTCAATTTGAAAGCAAATAAAAGAACGATGTTTTTAAGCAACTAAATAACCACAAGGGTGATCTAATAATTTTATCAGTTAAAATTCTCTCTCTCTCTTTTCAAGGGTGTTTGACAAAATCAATTCTAACAAAAACTTTTGGTTGTTATATTGTAAAGCTCTTATATGTTAAGTGATTAGAAAAAATGAGCTATAATATAAAATCATTAGGACAGATACCCTCAAACCATATGATATTTTGCAAATGACATATTTATAAATAAAGAAAATGGATTTTTTTATTATATTTGTGTGCATGTATTTTAAATACTTTATGAATAAAATTTCATAATTATCTATGCGATCTTAAATATTGTATATGTGTTACATACAAGAAAATATTTAAAGAGGATAATTAAAAGAGTCAGTAATATATAATTGATTATCATAATCAATTATTCAATTAAAGTATAGAATCTTTAATTGAGCATTACTAGTGTAGATTATTTCTATTAAGAATAGAACGGTCTTATTAGAACCATTAATATAGTGAGTCATTAAATAAGTGCACTACATATAATGATTTGGCAAAAAAGTAATTAGGTAAACCCATAAAAGTATTTCAATCTGATCGAGGTGGTGATACCTCTCCGATGAGTTCTTGGAACACTTATTAGAGAATGAGATTTTATCCCTTTGACTGTGATAGGCACTCCGCAGTAGAATGGCGTAGCTAAGAGAAGAAATAAGACTTTGTTGGACATAGTTAGGTCCATGGTGAGTTATTCGACATTACCTTTATCCTTTTGGAGATATGCACTACAAAGTGCATGTTTTCTTTTGAACAATGTGCCTTCAAAATCAGTTCCTAAAACTCCTCACAAGTTATGGATGGGCAAGAAGACATCCTTAAACCATATTCACATATGGGGATGTTCGGCTCATGTCCTGTACAAGGAAATGAATAAGTTGGAAGCACGTATATAAGTTTTCTCCAAAGATATAGTTGGCACTTCTATATATTGTAGACGTTGATTGGAAAAATTTATGTAACACCACCTCAAGTAGTTGGGATTAAAGTTTTTGTCTTCTGTTGCTGGTATTAGAACTTTGCTGAATAAATGCTTGTTGCCTACATTTTTGTTTGTTTCTCATAACTATTAAGCTTTAAACTTGCTAACACAATTTTATTGAGGTTCATAACATCATTTTGTTATAGGAAGTGAAGCTATGTGAAATAACACTTCTTATGACAGGTTGCTGCTAAATAAACTCGTGCTTTCATTAAATGCAACATTCCTTGAGGAAAGTTACATGAACGACTTACTTAAGGAGTTGGTGAGTGATTCTATCACTCTGGGGTTTTTGATAGAAACCAATCCAATCAATGTAGAAAAACCAATCAAATAACAATCTAAGGGGCTTTAGCGTAGTGGGAGGATCGGGCGTTAACCTGAGAGGTATATATTCAATGGTAAAGCCTATTTGACTGAACTGGTTGAACATGACAGGGATCCTTACACTTATGCTAAGGCTATGGAGGATATTGATTCAAAACTCTAGATAGAAGCTATGAACACTGAGATAAAGTCTATGGAGACTAATCGAGTCTGGGAACTTGTGGATCTTCCTAAAGGGATAAAACCCATATGGTGTAAGTGGATCTATAAGAGAAAGAAAGGAGTAGATGAAAAAGTCAAAACCTATAAAGCTAGACTGATAGCTAAGGGATACACAAAAAGAATGAATCGATTATGAGGAAACTTTTTCACCTATAGCCATGCTTAAGTCCATTTGTATTTTCTTGTCCGCAGTTGTTGCTCTTGATTATAAGATTTGGCAAATGGATGTCAAGACAGCTTTTTTGAATGGCTATCTTGATGAGTTCGTATATATGGTACAACCAGACGAGTTAAAGGCTAAGAGTCAAGAGAGTAAAGTCTGCAAGCTGTTAAAATCAATTTATGGACTTAAGCAGGCTTCACGATCTTGGAACAAAAGATTTAATCAGGTGATCAAGACTTATGGGTTTAAACAAAATGTGTACGAACCATGTGTTTTCAAACACATTAAGGATGAGAAGGTGATTTTTTCATTGCTCCATGTAAATGACATTCTGCTAATTCATAATGACATTGGGGCATTGTCATTGGTCAAATTATGGTTGACCAAGCAGTTTGACATGAAAGACTTGGGTAAAGTTAATTATGTTCTTAGTATCCAGATCTTTTAGAATTGGAAGAACAAAATGATAGCTTTGTCCTAAGCTACATACATAGATAAAATTCTGGAGAGGTATGCAATGTAGAATTCCTAGAAAGGTGAGAAATTATCTAGGTCTGGAATTACTATTTCTAAGAGACTCACCAAAGTCTGATGAAGAAAGAGAATATATGAAGAAGGTGCCTTATGCTTCGACAGTGGGTAATCTCATGTATGTTATGTGTTGCACACGGCCAGACATTTGTTATACGGTCGGGATAGTAAGTTGATTTCGGTCAGATCTAGGACCGAACTACTGGGTTACGGTCAAGCATATTTTCAAGTACTTGAGAATGACTCGTGGGTATATGCTTGTGTATTAGGGTGAGGATCTCATACCTCTAGGATACACTAATTTAGATTTTCAATCCTGTTTGGCTTCGAGAAGATTGACTTTTACTTCTATGTCTGCACGGTGGTGCCATTGTTTGGAGAAGTGTCAAGCAGCATTGCATTTCAGATTCAATGATGGAGGCTGAGTATGTGGCAATTAGTGATGCTTCGAAGGAAGCAGTATGGCTTCGCAAGTTCCTTGGGGATCTTGAGGTTGTTCCTGGTATGGATAAGGCAGTATTGCTATTTTGTGATAACACTACAGTGATAGCTAATGCTAAAGAACCCAGATTTCACAAGAAGAGTAAGCATATTCATCGGAAGTATCATGTGATAAAGAACTTCGTTGAGGGCGGGCATGTTGCTGTATGCAAAATTGCACCTGAGGATAATTTAGCTAATCCATTCATGAAGACACTAACTACGAGAGTTTTCGAGAGGCATGTGGAGGCTATAGGGAAATGAGATATGTCATATTTACTCACTTAGTGCAAGTGAGAGATTGTTAGACATGGTGCCCTAAGGAGTAAAATGTTGTAATATGTTTTTGGAGACATTTTGTTAATAAAGAGTTTATCTTTTTTTTTTATATATATATACCAAATGTTGTCTTCTTTACATTCATTTCTGTTGAATGTATGATAAGCAAATAAAAGTCTAAGACTGTCTGTCTAAACCTTTAAAAATCATGCATATGATGGACAGATTATGTGAAAGACATGAATCTTAAAGTTGATGGTCTAAATCATAAGATCAACAATTGAGGTAATAAAGTTGGGCTTTATACATGCTAAGATTGTTATGTTGTCTACATCCCTAATGGAAAATTGCTTGTCTTGGTCATCGAAGTGAGACTCCGCGAGTATAAACATTGGTGGATTGTCATAGGTGATGATGTATTGGATCGGGATATAAAGTTGAATTGATTTGAATTAATAATTCTGTTTGTGTAAATCAATTCACTTTAGATAATCATATGTGTTGTATCTTACTCCTAAAATGACTAATGGGTCTGTATTCTTGACTTATGTCTTTTGATGTACCAAAGGGTGACATCCTGATTTTATGATGGTACGTATATCGGTACATTAAAGACACGACTCTTGATTGTGTAGACTAGTTATTCATAGATATGGAATCCATAGCTCTTTTTCTAGAGTTAATAATATTCTCTTACATGCGTTATCTTGTACTTGGAATATCGAGTGTTCAACCATTTGGATACATAGGTGTAATCAAATGGTGTACTATCTTTGGATAGTAAGTATTCCAATGGTATGATAATGAAACGTAAGATAAAAATAATTAGGAAGGTAAAATAGAATTTATCCTTAAGCCGATTATGAATATCCTATGGCGATGTGACACATTATGATATGTCATGGACGGTTAGCTTACTTGAAGCTTTGTAATTTTATATAATTCGAGAGTGTAGCTCTAAACTTTTAGTAGAGTAGCGTTAGAGTTGATAATTATAAAATATATATATAAAATATTGTATTTTATAATTATAGGAGCTTGAACTATATAGGTCCATCGGGTCCCTTTGCTAGCTCATAATAAATCTTGTAATGATATGGCATATTTTTCCTACATATTGGTGACTTGTGTTAAATTATTTGATTGGATGAAATTTGGTAGGATCAGATCTAATAATTCATGTCAGTTTATCGGTTGAATTAATTTTGTGAATTGATTCAAGATAAACATGCTGAATTATTTGGATAATATTTTATTTTCTATGAGATTATCCAGATATGATTGTTTTGATCAGATAGCTTTTCTATTGGGTTATTTGAATTAAAATTAAGGCTCAATCTAAGAATCTCGAGTGGAAATTAAGATATTCTCGTGGATCTAGATTATTGCAAGTTCAGTAGGCCGATGAGGTAGTTCGGCCCGTCGATGGAGTAAGTTCAGCAGGCTGCTTTTCCAATTCGGCTTGCCAACCATGCGATAATCTATATATGCATTTTAGATGCGTTTTTCATCAGAAGTTGATCTAGACATGAATTTTGAGGCTTTATTTGATAGGGCTTGACCACGATAAATAGATGGTGAGTTTTCTTAGTTATTTAGATCAGTTGAGAAACATAGAGTGAGTACTCTAGTTTGAGAAACTCTAAAACTTCCTAAGAGTTATTGTTCAACATCAAGAACTTTAACTCTAGGTCTTCTCAAGTGGTTGGAAGGAGAGTCATCGGAGGAAGAGCTATACGACGTGTAACCATCCACACTCCTATTGTGGATAAAGAATAGCAAAGAAGACCCGTTGGTTGAGACTTTTCTGGAACGTTCTTCCCTACACGGATTCGAGCTTACTTTGGGATACAAAAGGTTAGTAAGATCTATCATTAATTTATGTATATAGCATGTCAAACTTATATTTTAAAAAATACTCTAATTTAAAAAGTTTAAAATTCTGCTGCGTACTTGTTTTTTAACAAAATATAGGAATGGGAAACTCATGTCTTTTATTTTGATTAAATATTTGATATTAAATTAAAATAAGAAGACTTTGCACAATTAATTAGCTATCATGTTCTCTATAAATGAAGGCCTCCTCTATTCATGAGAGACATACTTGTGAGCCTTGGAGAGACTGAAGGTACTTTATAGAAATACTCTCACATAGGCTTGTAGAGAGAGAAAGAAAGAGAAAAGTGTTCTTCCATTCTCAGTCCTGCTTTGCTCATGTGTTGAGATTAGCGAAAGACTAAACATTAGTTGAGTGATCCTTTTTATAAACCATATTTATCCAATACCCACCCATTCATCTATCCGGTGTCGAGGACTAGGCGAGGAATATGATGGTTTCGTCTAAAAGAGAACATGCTTTGTAATACCTTCAATTTTGATTCTTTTCATCTACGTAAGCAAAGTTTGATGTATATTTATTCATATGCATTAAATTAATATAATTTATCGCGTTTTACAAAAATTTTGAGAAAATTTTTGTTATACATGATCCACACCACAACCATGTTTCCGCTATATTTTGTGAAAAATATTTTCCAAAACTAACAACTGGTATTAAAGTCGGCTATAGAATATATTAATTTTTGCATTGATTATGAGATAATTGTTTTAAGTAAATATATAAGTTCTCAATTATGTACATATGTGATAGGTAGGCATTTTGCTTTAATATGTATGTTTAATTTTATTTATTCATATGATGACTACTAAATGTATAGATGGTGGATTTGGTGGTTAATTATATGGTTCTAAATATCTTTTTTATTATCGTAATTTTTGATGTTATCAAAATTGTTGTTTGCAAGTAAGTAAAGGTTAGGATTTTTTTATAATTTATTTTTCCAAAATTTTATAATTGTAATATTGCCCAAAAGATCGAAGACCCAAATAAATAGAAACTCGATCACAAGATGGTTGGAGTTTCGATGGTTTATGAAACCATCGAAAACTGGAAAAAAACATGTATAGGATGGCTCAAGCAACAAGTGCCATGGCACTAGCTGTGTAACGTGTTGGGCGCTGCAGCTTCGGTCGTGGGTGTTGTAGCCTGCATGACCTAGGGGCCTGGCACTATAGTGCTGGCCACGGGTTTTAGGTGCTGTTATGCGTGGAAAACCCTAATGTAGGGTTTTGTGCATAATTTCCTGCCATTTTCTCTGTTTCTTCCAATTTATCATTGAAGGCAAACGACAACGATTCAAAGAGGCTTACAAGAAGACCGATGGAGATTTTGAAGATTAAACATACTAGGAATTTATTTAATTTTTATTATTTCAATTGCTTTGTAATTTAAATATCCGAAGAACTTTGTCAAATCCAACTCAATTGCTGAATTGAATGTTTTATTTTATGTTGATAATTTATTATATGTCCATGCATTATAACATATCATATTAGTTTTAGTGTGCCTACCCATGTATTTATTACATGCCATGCATACATGCGCATTTATTTATTATACTAAAATTGTTTAATTATAAATATAGAATATGCGCTGTAAATTAATTTAATAAGATTAAATTAATTTACAGCGCATATTCTATATTTATAATTAAAACAATTTTAGTATAATAAATAAACATTTGTGAAATAGTATTATTATATGAAATTGAATTTAAGAGTTATATTTTAGAATTTCGTATATCTAGAAATATAAAATGTTTATATTGCTAGAAATTATAAACCACGATTTACAAATAAAATAAATATGCAAAATATTGAGTAGGAGAGAGTTGTATGACAATACAACTACAACCCATTGGTCTCTACCATTACAATAACACCATAAGGTTTAAATGGTGCCTTGAGGTTGTACTGATTTTATCGTCCGAAGGGTGTCTATTTGGGTCGATACAAGGTTGTTCTTCCTAGTGATAGAAATTCAAAATGTACCTATAATTTGACATACCCTATGGCAGCACTTTACAGTTAAGTCTTTAGAATCCGAAACGGTGGGTTACACTTATAAAAATATAATTAATGTTAATTGTATTCTTGACCAAAATAATGGGAGTTAATAAATGTGAAAATATGAGATATTTTGATTTAACATTTATTAATTGAGATTGTCTTGATTTGATTTGCAAATAATTTGACCTACCCTATAGTGGCACTTTGTTTTTAGTAAAGTGAATTATCGTTGGCTAAATTTAGTAAACATATTTTGTGTATTTTTCATGTGCATCCATGCATCGTATATACTATGCCTAAAACTTGTATATTTTATTATGATATTCATACATGCGATTGAATATTTATTTATATATTATCTCAACAATATGTCTAATCCAATTGTCAACTTACTCGCACTTAAATGACTTACTGGCGAGAATTATGCCAAATAGAAAAGTAACATAAACCTAATGCTCATAAATGACGAATATGAGTTTATCATCCAGGAGGAGTGTCCTTTGGTCTCTGTAGCTAACACAAAAGAAGCCGGCCAAGAGACATATTCTCGTTAGTAGAATGCCAACTGGAAAGCCAAAAGCTACTTGCAAGCTGGCATGTCTAAAGTGCTTCGTAAGAAGCATGAGAATATAATAACTACTTATGAGATAATACAGTCACTCAATCAGATGTTTGGACAACCAAACAAAAAAGCACGTCTTGATGCCTTGAAACTATTCATGAGCATCACGATGAAGCCCATCACACCTATTCACAACCATGTGCTCAGTATGATTAATCATTTTCATGAGGCTAAACATAATAGACTGACTATAGATCAAGGTACATAAGTGGGTATGATCTTAGGTAGTCTAAGTCATGCCTTCTAGTAGTTTAAGATAAACTACATCATGAACAATATGCACATGAGGCTCACTCAATTGTTGAACGAGACTTAAAAGTTTAAGACTGTCAATTATATAGATAGCAATAAAGTAAATGTTGTAGAAGCTTCTAGTTCTTTCAATCCAAACAAGAGGAAGAACACAGATGCTTAACAGCCTAAAACAAAGAAAAAGAAGAACCAAGGTAAAAGTGATTTACCGGTTTTAGAAACATGTGTTGTAGAGAATAAGTTCTCAACCTAGGTAGTTGACTTGGGAGTAACTAACAATGTTTGTTCTTTTTTGTAAAGTCTTAGTTCTTCACAAGAGCTTGCCGATGGGGAGTACACGATGGTCGTGGGCAATGGAGGTAGGGTTTTGGCTAAAACAGTGGGAGAAGTTAGACTTTAGTTTTGGAATAATTATTTAGTTTTGAACAATATTTTATTCCAGGTTTTTAGAAGAAATTTGGTGTCTATTTCTAGATTAAATGAGCAATTATTTAAACTTTCTTTTGATAATGAAATTGTTGCCATTTCAAAGAATGGTTTAAATATATGTTTTGGAAAACTAAATGATGGCTTATATTTTCTTAAACCTAGTCATAAACCATTGCTTCACACTGAAATGTTCAAAGTCACCAAACCTAAGAATAATAGGTGAAAGATCTCTCATGACAATAACACATATATATGGCATCTTAGACTTGAACATATTAACCTAAATAGGATTGAGAGACTAGTAAAAGATAGTCCTTTCAGGGAACTAAAAGTAAGTGAACTCCCAGTTTGTGAATCCTATCTAGAAGGTAAAATGACTGAGAGATCTTTCTCAGCTAGGACAAGAGCTAAAGAGCCTCTTGAGTTAATACATACTGATGTATGTAGACCTTTAAACATACAAGCAAGAGGTAAGATACAAATATTTCGCCACATTTATTGATGATTATTCTAGATATAGTTATGCTTACCTAATGCACAGGAAATCCGTGACTTTTAGAAAGTTTGAGGAATTCCAAATGGAAGCTAAAAAGCAATTAGGGAAACAAATAAGGGTGCTTCGATTGAATCGAGGTGGTGAGTATCTGGACATAGAGTTCATAAACCATTTGATAGAAAGTAGAATAGTTTTGCAACTCATCGCACCTAGAACACGATAACAAAATGGTGTTGCCAGAAGAAGAAATCGAATGCTGCTCAATATGATAAGATCAATGTTGAGTTATTCTTCTCTACCCACATTCTTTTAGGGATATGCCTTAAGAACCGCAGTTTATATTCTAAACTTTGTTCCATCTAAGTCTATACCTTAGATGCCTCTAAAGTTATGGAATGACCGAAAACCTAGTTTAAGGCACATCCACTATGGGGGTGTCCAACATATGACCTAAAGGCTAAGACCTAGGAAGTTGGAATCTCATTTGGAAATATGCATCTTTGTAGATTATCCTTAAGGTACACGAGGAGGTTTGTTCTATAGTCCTCAAGACAAAAAGTTGTTTGTATAGACAAATGTCACCTTTTTAAGAATGATTCTATGAAGGATTTTAAACCTAGGTGCAAAGTGGTTTTGGAGAAGTTATTTGTCAATCAAATCGATCCATAACCAACAAGAGTTGCTGATAAGCTGGAAAGAGTTGTTGAACGGCTAACCAAAGAAGCCACAACTTCTGGTGAGACACTTCTAGTGCTTCGTTGTACTAGAATGAAAATTAGATTACCCGCTCGTTAACGAAGAGAAGCATAGCTAGACATTGTGAGTGACTGGTGAGGAAGATCCATTGACTTATAAGTCGATAATGGAAGATATTGACAAAGAGAAGTGGCCAGAAGCCTTGAAACTCAAGATGGAATCCATGTATTCTAACTTCGTTTGGGAGCTTGTTGATCTTTTTTGGAAAGGGGTAAAACCCATTAAAGAGAGGAGTGGATGGAAAAGTGGAGACTTTCAAGGCAATCCTAGTAGCCAAGGGTTATACTCAGCAGAAGGGAGTCGACTTGAAAAGACTTTCTCCTTGGTTGCCATGCTAAAGTCCATTCAGATACTCTTATCCATTATTGCACATTTCGATTATGAGATATGATACATGGACTTCAAGACAGCGTTTCTAAATGGCTATCTTGAGGAAAGCATCTATATAGTATAACTAGAGGGTTTTATAGCTGAAGGCCAAGAGCAAAAAGTCTGCAAGCTACAAAGGTCCATTTATAGACTTATGCAGTCTTCTAGATCATGGAATATCAGGTTTGACGAGACTATCAAGTTTTATGGTTTTGAACAAAACCAAGATGTACCATATGCCTACAAGTACATAAGAGAAAAGAAAGTGGTCTTTTTAGTACTTTACATTGATGACATCTTACTCATTGGGAATGACAAGGAATCAATGTCACGAGTAAAGGAATAGTTAGCTAGCCAATTTTAAATGAAAGATTTGGGAGAGACAAGCTATGTGTTTGGGATCCAGCTCATTTGGGATTACAAGAAGAAACTTTTGACATTATCTTAGGTAATATATATTGACAAGGTGCTTGTCAAGTATAACATGCGTAACTTTAAGAGAGGGAATTTGCTTTCTAAGCATGGTATTAATCTCTCTAAAGAACAATGTTTGAAGACCCTTTAGGAAGAAGAGGACATGAGTCATTTCCTTTATGCATAGGCAGTTAGAAGCCTAATGTATGTTATGCAATATGCTAGGCCTTATATCAGCCATGTAGTGGGGATAATTAAAAAATTTTAGTCAAATCCAAGATCTGATCACTAGACGGTTGTGAAGTACATTCTTAAGTATCTTCAGAGAATGAGAACGCTGTTTATGTATTTTGATGGAGATTTGTCTCACAATGGTTACATTGATACTGATTTTCAATCAGACAAGGATGATTGGAAGTCGATCTTAGGATGCATGTACACTCTTGGTGTTGGAGTAGTTGTCTGAAGAAGTGTGTAACAAAAGTGTGTTTCAAACTCAACAAATGGAAACTGAATATGTGCCTGCTTTTCAAGCATCCATGGAAGCAGTTTAGCTCTAGAAATTCTTGATTGATCTAGAAGTTGTTCCAGATATGGATAAGCCGATTAAATTATACTGTGACAACAGTGCTACAATCACTAATATAAAAAAACCTAGAAACCACAAGAGTACAAAGCAAATAAAGAAGAGAATTTGGATTAAGAGACATGTCTCATCTGCTTTGGGGCAAATACGAGATTATTAAGATAAATGCCCTTAAAGCATATAATGTTATGTAAAAGGGCATATTTATAAATAAATAAAGTGAATTTATTATATTTGCATGTATGTGTTTCTTAAATACTTTGTGAATATCATTAAAATTTTATAATTGTCTATGTGACCTAAAATATTGCATATAAGTATTATATATAAGCGAAAATATTCAAGGATGATGATTAAAAGGGTCAGTAACATATAATTAGATATTATAATTAATTATTCAATTAGAGTATGAAATCTTTAATTGAGCGTTAGTAGTGCAGGTTATTTCTATTAAAAATAAAACGGTCTTATCTAAACTATTAATGTAGTGAGTCATTAAATGAGTGCACTATACATAATAAGAATATGTCAAGAGGGGGACATGATGTGATATGAATAGCTAATAATTTCTATTAAATATAGCAAGTTCTAATCACATCGACTAATGGTCATATATAAGATGATTATAATATTGAGTTATCAGCAAACTCTTATTTATTGATTTATGTCTTTTGAATTACTTGGTATGAATTTGAGAATCGAATCTTATTTCTTGTATCTTGGAGGCATAATGAAGTAAGTAACCAAGAACATTAATATTACAAGATGGAATCCATTCTTTCTCTAACGAGAAGCAGATAAATAATTCTCTTGAATATTGATTTGGGGCTTCAATAATAAGAGCGCTCAATTCGTGATTAAGTACATGAATTTATTATTCATTAGAGAATCAGTGGTACTCAATGATAAAGAAGTAATTAGAGAGATTAACAGATTTCACCTAGCTCTAATTATGAATTATTTATGGAGGATCAACATATGTAATGACTATATCAAATGGACGACTTTAAGAAATGAGTAATTAAATATCTATAATTTCAAAGGTGCAATTTCAAGTATTTAATGGAGTAATATTGAAATTCATAAAAAAAAGTAATATATTAATTAAAGAGTTTAATTATTATGTTGGTTTTATTGGAACTTGAAATTATGGGTTTATTAGTCTCCCACCATCCTTATAAACATTGTTTAGACAAGTAGAATTTTTTGTTTAAATAAAATATGTCACTCACAATAAATTAATTGTAAATCAATTTATGCTTATTAAATAATAAGATTATTTAATGAAATAATTAATTTTGTAAGAGACACAATGGGTGGCTCACTATGTAGGTGCGCACACAGTGGGAGGGTTCCACTATGTGTGTGGCTCCTATGCTATCAAGGAAAAGTCCTTCGAGTACATCGAAGATTGTTTACAAATTTTTCATATTTAGTATTTTTAATTTTGAATAAATGTGATTTAATGCAAATACAAAAAGTTAAATACAGGGATAAATGAGATTAAGTAATAAACATGTATTCTCACCTACACTATATGGAGGATGACACCACGTGCATGTTCTCCTAGTGTGTGGCGCCTATGACAGTATAGGAATAGGAAACTTGTGTCTTTTATTTTAATGAAATATTTAATATTAAATTAAAATAAGAAGACTTTTCAAAATTAATTAGCTCTCTTATTCTCTATAAATATAGGCTTCTTCTATTCATTAGAGACACACTTGTGAGTCATGGATAGACTAAAAGTACTTTGCAATAATACCTTTACATAGGCATAGAGAGAGAGAAAGAAAGAGAAGAAGTGTTCTTCTATTTCCTGCCCTATTTTGCTCATACATTGAGATTAACAGGAGACTAAACATTAGTTGAGTGATCCTTTTTAGAAACCATACTCATCCAACAACCACCCGTTCAGCCATCCGGTGTCGAGGACCAGCAAGGAAGATAGTGGTTTTGTCTAAAACAGAACATTCTTTGTAATACCTTCGATTCTGATTCTTCTTCCTCAAGGTAAGCGAAGTTTGATGTATTTTAATTATGCATTAAATTAATATAATCTATAGTGTTTTATAAAAGTTTTGAGAAAATTTTTTGTTATACACGATCCACACCATAAGCATGTTTTTGCTATATTTTGTGAAAAACGTTTTCCAAAACTAACATCAACGACCTTCCAAAGTGAAAATTAAATTAAAAAAAAAAAGCTTCTGCAAGAGAGGAGCCTGGATCTTAGCGTCACCCCTACAAGAATGGGCCTTGACATTTGCCTCATCATTGGATTGTCAGTGTTGATCTCGCAACACACCATCCGCAAACTGTGGGTTACGATACCCAATTGATCCTCACCCATCATCGTCGTCACGTCGAGCTCCCTCTCCTCAAGACCCAACTTTGTGAATAAGTTGACAGTAAGGCAGCGATGTCTGTAAGGGCTTCGGTGGGGGTCGAGTTAGGTGTTTCAGGGCTATGGGTTTCAACAAAAAGCCATACAAATCTTAGACACAAAGAGACCCATCAAAGGGTTTTTTTAAGAGCAAATTGTTGGTAAAGAGGAAAGCAAAAAAGAGTACCCACCTACCAATATAAACAAGGATTACAGAGAGTTGAGGAGCTTTGTTTTTATAAAATGGTAGAAAGAGGAGAAAGAGAGGAGAGAGGACAGGCTTGACGAGGCACTTGTAGGTGGAGGTTGGTTGTGGTAGGAGGCTGAGGTGGATATCGGCTGTGGGGAGGAGATTAGGATACTGTTGCTCTCAATTTCATATTTTAAGATTTTCTATGTTATTAGGTCTTTTTGAATTAAACGACTAAGAGCGAATCTAATTAGATAAATGGTTTAGATTTAGTTGGATAAAAAGTGAAATTTTATAAAATATGAGGTGATATTATAATTATATATTCTAAAAAATAAGTGTAATCAAGCGAAGTAGTCCTTATTTTTGTTTCTATAGATTAGATTTTAAATCTAACAATCCTAACAAATTTTCTCTTCCGATGGAGAATTTAAGCACCCCGCCACCACTTTTTCCTAAATTAGAAAAGCAAAAATAAAGATTTGTTTTTAAACAATTAAATCGATAGGACATACTTTTGTAAGTATCTGGGTATGTTGAGGAATCTTTTTCAAAGTTACATGTGACACGTCTCATTTTGAGGTTGGAAACAAGATTGATAATAGTTCAAACAAGGATTTTCAAAAAGCAAAGAACCTCAACTACAATAAATAAAGGTTCGAGATCCATACTTGCTCTCGACATTATATGGTCACGCGCATATAATCAAGCATAACAACTCCTTGTTAGAATATTGCGGTGACCTTACTTAATGCCATGTTAAAAAAATACCTTTAAAGTATTATAGTAGAACACAAGTAAATGACAATCAAGCAAAAATAGTGCCTTTAATAGTCAGGACAAATATTAAACTTATGAAAAAATAACTAAAATTTTTATATTCAAAAGAGATTTGCGGAATTATGAAACTTAACAAAACAGATTAAATAAATCGTTCATTAAGCAAAAAAACTAATATCTCATTTCAACATAAACTTAGAAAATGTTAATTAAAATCTAGAAATTTTTAGACCATAAGTTAAGACATAAGTTCCAATAAAAACCCTAGAACCGCAATTTGATAACCCATTCCATCACCACATATACATCCACACCAAGCCTCCTCCGTTCTAAAGCTTAGTTCTTACCCTTATCTGTAATATGTGAATAAACTAGAGTAAGCGAAATGCTTAGTAAGTACATCTATAATTTTAGAAAACAATTAACATAAGTTTTCAGAGTAGTCTTGGAATAAATAAATCATGAAAAGAAATAATTCAGCATCATAAAATCATTCTATTAAAACTTCCTTTAAAAATGTTCTTTCAAAAACATTTATTTTCTTTCTTATATTATCTACTTATTAGGGCCCTAGGCAATGTACCAAGGTATGTAACCATGATGAGAGTAGGATAGTGAACTCCAACACCCACTATGGCAACGCAATGAGATGAATTTTACACCTATTTTTGGGAGCTCCTAGCGGCTGGGTGCACAAAGGTACTTGAACTGTTATGGTACACACCTAAAAATCTTTTATCTTGATTAGATCTTAATTATATACTTTTTATAAAGTTAGAGGAACATATAACATCATTTTAATTATAAGTGTTTATAAAAATTCTTATCGAAACTTTCATCGTAATAGCTATCAAAATTTTAAAACCATATAAAATTATAATTTGAACAAATATATTGTAGGTGAGAGATCTACTTTCCTGATTTAAAGGATTACTTGTAGTCGTAATTAAGGTGATGCAAAGCTTCAAGATCTTGGTATGCTCACCTCTTTAGAGTGTTCATACCATAATACTACACAATTAACATTCATGGCACAAAGCTTAAGAAACTATACAAATACCCTATCTTACGCTTTCAAAAACCTAACGAAACCTGAATCCATGTTTCCACTGATCTATTGAACAATTTCTCATGATCAATTCTTATAATAATATTATGAATTCCATCAATCATATTCACATTATGATTTTTCATTAAAATTATCCAAAACCCTAATTATCCACTCATGAAATTCACATATTTAGAAAACTTATCTTTTTTTCCTTGAAGTGTAATTGCCTAAAGAATAAAAAAAAAAAGAGAGAGGAGAAACTATGATGGTTTAATTGTTGAATCTCCAATTAGTATCTCCTCCATGTGGTAAACGTGAATAGGGTGAAGGGAGAAAAGAACACCAATTTTTGATATGAAATCTAAATCTAAGCTTAATTATCTAATTTTGGGCCTTTATATTGGTTTCATAATCACCTAAGGGCTAGGAGTAAATGTAGCAAAGTTTTCTAAGGATTATAATTTAATTAAAAGGTTTTGAATATCAAGTTTGTTTTTAAAAGGGCAAAAATCAGGGTAAAAACACATAAAAAACTCGAAACCAAAAACTAGAGTACGCGGACTAGCACCATGGCTACAAGTTATTGGGTTGGGGTTGCACCCAGCACCCAGTGCAATGACGCTGATCTTTGTCACCGTGCCCTAGCATTTTGACCTAGACTATTGATAAACCTTGTTTTGACAATATTTTTAGCTCTCGAACTTAGATTTAACCCCTATTTTTTACGTTATTTATCATTTTAACTCCTTTATATATATTTAAATATTTTTAACAATCAAATCATCAAGCATCAAAATTTATAGAAATTACTTTTTTCATCACATGATATCAAACGTCAAAATTTAACATGAACTCTATCAAACGTATCGAGTCCTTTGCTACTATCACCAGTAACAATACTCCATAAACGATTATTAAAACTTACTCATGACATATGCTATCGTTACTTAGATATCTTACTTCTAGTAATCAATTAGTAATTTTTAGCATGTTATATGAAGATCTAATCTTATGTTGTGAGCTTATTTACAAATATGATTATTAATTGAAAAAACTATCGATCCATATCCAAATTTAAAGCATCGAGATAAAAAATTCTCAATAATAAGAAATCAAGATGATAACACATGTCAATGTTATAGAATAAATTTCAAGATATTCTTCTATCAAAAATGATAAAAGGGATTCTAGAATACGTGTTAACCATTAGAGACGAAGCTAATGAAAGGCTCGGGGAGCTCAAGTCCCCCTCAACTTTCCTTTATTTGCATTTTTTATATGTATTATAACAAATTCATACATAGCCCTCACATAAACATGAAAAATAATTTGATTTTATTCCTCAAAAGATTGAAAAAACTATCCCTTTAAACCAATAGCTAACTAATATACCTAAATATTTTAGCAAGATATCTCCCCTAAATATGGGCCTATTTGTTTAAACTCTTTTTTTTTAATTTCAATTAATTAAAAAAATGAAAAAAAAAACAGTTTTTAAAATGAAAAAAAAAACCATTAATTGAAAACACACCCCTAATAACTAAGGAAAGACTTTTTAGCATGGGACCCCCTAAACTTGGCGCATTTGGCAATTCAGTTCTCGAACTAAAAATTTTAGCAATTCTCTCTAAACTTCAAAAATCTGTTGCACGTACCTCTTATATACGTAGCTTATGAGGGTGCAATGATCACTTTAAAAAGAAAGTGGTATTTTTTTAATTTAAAATAAGAATAAATTGCTTCAATAGTCCCCGATCTACTTAAAAGGTGACTCGATGGTCCCGATTCTTTTTTTTTTAAATTTATCTAAAAGCACCTAGAACTCACGAAAACGGTGCAAAAGAACTGAATTGACTGACATCCATCAATTTTCCCTCTTTTCTCGATCACGTGCCAAGCACATGATCTTAATTTGCTATAAAAGACTAAAATATTCCCTTATAAATAAACTAACCATTTTAAAAGGAAAATACCCATAACACCCTTCTGTATTATACTAAAATACTACTTTTGCCCTTCTTATTATGAAAATGCTCAAAATATCTCTTGTGTTTTCAAAATAATATACAAAAAATCCCCCTAAGAGATTAAACTTTTTAGAGAACAAAAATTACCCTTTCTAATCTTTACTAAATATAATTTGAAACATTATTAAACTAAAATATGAAATAAAATCAATCTTAAAAAGTTAAAAACTTTCAAAATAATTAAAGCATTTGCTTAATTGAAATATTTATTTGAACATTTCAAATTACATTTTCATTTAACATATATTGGAAAGAGTAATCTTAAAGTTTTCAAAAAATTAATTGCCTTCAGAGGGTGTTTTGAATATGAATTTGTAAACACGGGGGGTGTTTTGGGCATATTAATAATAAGAGGGACATAAATAGTATTTAGGCAAATCACAGGGGTGTTTTAGGTAATTTTTTAGGGAAAATTTCAAATTAGTACTCTATGTTATATCGAAATATGCGTTTAGTATCCTATATTTTGGAATATTTAATATTAATATCTTGACCTTTGAGAAATCTTTTTTTAGTACCTCGGAGCCTTTTTTTGAGACACAAAAAGAAAAAATTACCCTTGTTATAAAATATAAATGGTTGATTAAAAATTTGGAGTAAAAAAACCCAAAAACTAGAAAAAAAAATAAAGTCGAATGCTCATCATCGTCCTCAATCGGCTCGGATTTGTCGTCTTTTTTCTTTAAACTCCAATAATTACTACTCTTCTTGCCCTCAATATCTACCTTTTTATCGACAATCAAATTATCCTTGGTGATAACGGACGAATCCAAAGGTTGAATCTTTCAATTCATTGTCGGAGATTATTGTGGAGGCGGAATGTTGGTGGTAGAGGGTGATGATTGGAGGAGAAGTCTCTGATGAGGGGGGCTTTGATTCGTCAAAGGAAGAGATGGGCCAATCAGAGAAGGGCGTTGAAGAATGGATAGTCATCATCACACGTTGTTTTTGTTTCGTTCGGTGGAGGTTAGAAGGTCCATCAATGAAGGCGAGAGGTAGCTCTGAGCTAGGGTTTTGCTGTATTCGAGGAGAGAGAGAGAGAAAGAGAATGAGGAAGAAGAATGAAGAATTATAGAAGTTATTGTTGGTCATTACAAGAAAGGAAGGTTGTGAACAGTGGGAATCTATGGTACTAGGATTTTTGGTGTTCGCACTATTAAGCAATCTTTCACGATATACAAAAGAAGGCTAAAGCAACACTTTTGGGAGCTGTCCCAGCCCAAATCAACACAAACCTTTTTTTTTTTTTTCCAATTTTTTGGGTTTTGGAGAGCTCATCCTCATCGAAGACGATTTCGAAGAAGAGGAGTTGCAAGATCTGGAAGTGAGCGAGGAAGATGAAGGAGAGAAGGACGATTAGAGAGAGGAAGATGAAGAATGTTTTAATTTTTTTCATAAAAAATTTTTAGTCAATCCTTTATATTTTATAACAAAGGTAATTTTATTTTTTGTGTCCCAAAAAAGGCTCCAAGATACTAAAAAAAGATTTTCTCAAAGGTTGAGGTACCAATATTAAATATTCCAAAATATATAGTACCAAACGCATATTTCGATATAACACAAGGTACTAAATTTAAAATTTTAAAAAATAAAAAAAGAAAAGAAAAAGAAAAAGAAAATTCTGTCTTCTTTCCTAGTTCATTATCTCATCTCTCACCTCTTTAGGAAGCAACCCTATGTTTTGGTTCTTTCTCTATCTTTCTCTATCAGTCTCTTCTAGATCAAACTGAAAATTACTAAAAATCCTAAATCTAATAACGAAGAGCCTTTCAAATCTAAGAATGTGTTAAACAGAAGAAAGAGGGAGAGAATTGGGCACGATGGCTATGGGATTGGTGCAACAGCGATAGAGGGAAATGAGAAGGCTATTTAGTGTGACATGGGCTGACTTCGATGACGATGGTCTGGTTAGTCGCTTGAGTTCATCGACGGTGTTGAACTCAAAATCGTAGATTTTGTTGGGCATGAAAGCAAGCTCTCATCAAAGGAGGATGGGGACAAAGATGGAGGTAAGTTTGAAATGACAGAGGGGTGGTGATTTAGGTTAGTTGGAGATGGTGCTAATGAGTAGTGTTATGGTGATGGTGATTTGTTTTTTCTTTTTTTTTCCAACAAATTTAGGTACTCTTTTTCTTCTCTCTTTGATTTGGAGTTTTTCCTCTCTGTTTTTTGGCCTTAGTTGTGAAAATTTTCAAAGGATATGACCAAAAACATGAGAATCCTTGTTAATCATTTATCTAATCAATCTCTTTAGTCTTTTTAATTCCTTTGCATGCGACCTAGCCTTTGAACAAGTCATGTTTGTTTTTGGATTTGGTTCCTTGTGATCGAGGATTTCATCCCCAACAACCCAAACTGAAGGAAGGAAAAAAAATCCTAATTTTAGTTCTAAATCCTTAATTTTTTTAATCCAAGTTTACCCTCTACACCAGTCTTGAGCACCACCGTCGCGCACCTCCGCCACGTGTTTCGAACCCAGTAACGAGCTTCTATAAATTTGGGTGGGTTTTGGATAAGTTTCCATTAATGGATTGTGGGTTTTCTTCTCTATTAATGTCTCAAAAAATTTGAGTTTTAATGCAATTGATATCCATTTTCATGGTCTTCTTCTCTAAGTTTTGTTGGGAAAGAGAAGTAGAGTGTTGTTGGGTGGATCTAAGCTGGTAGAGGGGGTTGCCGGAAAAGAGGGGTTTTTTTTTTGTTTTCCTAATTTTTTTTTGTTTTAGTAGGTGTTTGAAAAGGGGGTAGAAATCATAGTTTCTACCACTTTTTTAGTTATAAATAATATAAAGTTCTCAAATGCTATAGTAAAAATAAAAAAATTGTTACAATGTAAAGCTCTCATATACTACAATCAAAATAGTTTTAACCAATAGTTCTTACCACTCTTCTAAACACCTTATTAGTTTGATTTAACTTTTTATTGAAGCTGTAAAAAAACATATATATATTATTTTACTAAAATACTTTGAAAGTGAGTCATGTATACACGGCATGTGAAAGCCAAGTAGACAAACGTAAATTAAGTTCATCTTTTGTACCCATTTTAAAAGTTCAGGTGCTTCATCTTAAATAAAGAGAATTGTAACTATCAAGGCACTTTTAAATAAATCAAGCACCATTCGAACAATTTACTTTCTAAAATAAAAAACTAAAACATTAAAAACAAAAAAATAAAATAAATAACTTCTCAAAAAAAAAAAAAAAAGAACATAAATAGAACAAATAAGCAAACCCCCTGCAAACAATGGCTCCTCTATGCTCTCTTCACTCGAAACATGCATCTGTGGTGGTGCAAGACCCAAAGATGAACCATAGATACGATCGGAAATCGTAGTGAAGTTGAAGCAAAGCTTTATTGGCGACACAGGGTGTTGTCTCTGCTTTCCCTGCTTCCGCTTATGACCATCCTCCGCTACCATTGGATTGGCCTGGTGGGAGCGAATCCAATATTCCACTCAAAGTGACCAGTAGTCGTCTCGTGAAATCAAAGCCTGCAAGAAGCTCTGTGAGTTAGTAGAAGACCTTTATTTGGAGATCTAATCGGAACAAAAGCAGTTTCGAGGGGCAAAAACGGAGGAGAAAATCAGCGGTTTTTGTCTATCCTAATCTTCGTTATGGGTATTTATAACTTGAAACCCTAATCCCCAACCTCAATGTTCTGACTTCTCCGTCTTCTCCAGTCACGTCGAGGGGAAGCCGTGATAATTACTTGTTGCCCTCCACATTTCATCTGCAATTTTGTCTTACAATATGTTCTTATTCTTTTGTGTTTGATTTGTTGTGTTTTTTTTTTTGGTCAATTTATTGTGAGAACTTGGATTTGTTGAAACTGTTTGGTAAATAGATTCGAATTAGTAATTTGATTTGAGTTGTGTGATTTAAATTATGATTTATGTTAGTGATTTAAATTGTTATTCAAATTAACATTTGTACGTGTATTTTAACTTTTAATCAAAGTCTAGAATAAAATTTGAATTTATGTTTGAAGAGATATTGAAAATAGTTTTTAATTTATTAATAAATCTAATAAAATTTTAATGATGATCCTAAAAAATATTAAATATAGATCTTAATTTATTCCTCTCTTCACTAGTAATACAATGAAAAAAGAATCATCTTAATTGGATATCAAATGAAGAAGTTATGATTTTTTTGTCAAATATAAGAGTGAGAATATTAGTTTTTATTGTAGCAAAAATATTCGAGTATTAAGAGTTTACCGAAAGTTAGAACTCTAAAAACTTTAGATTAACAAATACGTATCCAAATGATTCTTTAAACTCGAATCTAAATTTGAGTCTACTAAGATTAAAGAATACTTAAAGAATCTAAATTTGTTTTTAATTTTAATTTTAATTTTTTTTGTTAACTTCAATTTGGCCCCTCAAAAGCTATGCAAGTGAGAGACACGTGATATTTTTGTCTAAATTTTTTGAGGAATTTTTAAAAATAACCTTTTGAAAAAAAAAATTTAGTTAATGATTCTTTTTAGACAGTTTTTAGCACAAAAAAAGCTTTTTAGATATCAAAACGTTTTTTTTTTTCATCTTGTTGAGGTTCCTTATCATGCTACAGTTATTTTTTTATTTTTTTTTAAAAAACTGAAACAGTTTACCAGCATCAAAAAACGTATTTTTTTTGTTTAAAAAAAAAAACTTTTACCCAATTTGAAATTTTTTTTTTACCCTTTAGTCAAAATCTTTCAAATTTTTTTGACAGTGTTAGTGATTGGACCTGTTATGCAACGGAGGAAGTTTAAGGATGAAATGCCAAACGCATAAAGTTCAGGGTCTTATGCAAAAAGCTACAAGGAAGTTGCTCAAAATATAAAACCAAGAGAGAAAAAAGCACTTTCAACGAAAAAGCGCGCCAAGAAAAAGTTGCTCCCATGGCAATCGACTGTCTCGTCCTCGGTAACACCCCATACATTTTCTTTTCCACCTTCTCAGTTTCTCATTCAACGACGACTCAGGCCTTTTTTTCTTATCTGATCTAAAATCCACAACACTCACCAAGACTCCCGTTTTTTCAGGCGCAGGGCAAGAGGTGGGCAAGAGCTGCGTGGTGGTTTCCATCAATGGGAAGCGAATCATGTTTGACTGCGGGATGCACATGGGCTATCTCGACCATCGCCGATACCCCAATTTCTCTCTCATCCCCATGCCTGAAAATGGGTTGAGCTTCGACGACGCTATTGATTGCGTCATCATCACCCACTTGTAAGTCACTCGATTCTTGTTTGTCTCATTTCATGGCTTCGGCCGAAGTTGTTTCGATTCTGATGAGGTTTTTTTTTTTTTTTTTTTTTTTGTGTTTTCATGATGTTTGGGGGCTTCTTTAGTCACTTGGATCATGTTGGTGCTCTTCCTTATTTCACTGAAGTTTGTGGATACCGTGGACCCATTTACATGACAGTAAGTGTTTGATGAAATGTTTCCGTCATGTTTTTCTTTTTTTCTTTTTTTTTTTGGATTTTACTTATTTTTATCCTCCATGCGTAATCGTATGCCGTATCTTTTAGATGTTCTTAAGATTGTGTCTCGGGATTTCAAATTTATGTCAAATTTGTATCTTTTCAACGTCGAAATTGATTTTCTCCGTTGTATTGATAAATTTACCTTCTCTGTTTTATCTAACTAACAATTACGTGTTTGTTTATGTTTGTTCAAAAACAAAGAAAAAAAATCTTAATATATATTTGTTCAAGCTAACCTACTAAGGATAAATTCGTAAATTACTGTTTAATTACGGGTTTATTCATAAACTATAAAAGGTAAAAATTCATCAATCCTTAAGTCAAATTCAACTGTAGACCCAATAAACGTACAAACTTGACATAGATTCAAAATTTAGATGTACAATCTCGAGAACATCCAAAACACAAGGTATACATTTTTTATATAGCTCAAAATGTAGGCTATAAAATAGTTACCTTTTTTTTTTCAATTGTTCTTCTGGGTCTATGGGGTTGTGTTATCATGAGCCGAAACTAATTGTGAAAGAGAGTTAGTTCAGTGGTTAGTGTATATCAGTCAAGGTAATGCTCTATGTGGTTCAGTTCATTACTCTTCTGTGTTTGTGGATCAACAGTTATATGTGTTCTTTAATTGAAGTTCAAATTTCTTCATTTACCAATATGGCTTATCCTTGAGATTGTTAGATAAAGCATATTGAGGTTTGAATATATGGTGCTGAGACGCTCCTTAATCTTTTTTTTTTTTCTTGGTATATTGTATGTTATTATTAGTAAAATGCTTGAAAGTTTCTTTCTTTACTAGTAAGAACGATATATGTTGCAGTATCCAACCAAGGCATTGTCTCCACTTATGTTGGAGGATTATCGAAAAGTCATGGTTGAACGTAGGGGTGAGGAAGAGCAATTTACTTCTGATCATATAATGCAATGCATGAAAAAAGGTATATGAAGTTCCTATAACTTTTCTTAATTGTGCTCAATTCTATGGGTTGGATGGTCAATCGTCTTTTTAGCCTTTATAAAGCACCAATTTGGCAAATAGAGGGTCACTTCTTGGTTTGGTTCGGTCAAGAACCACAACCAGCTATGATTAAAGATTAAAAACATTGAAGTTATTGGCAAAGTAAAACTAGGGTCGCCCTTATCAGGACCTGCCCTCTACTTAGTTTTGTTGGGAAATATTTTTTCTGTTTCCTTTTTGTCCTCTTGATTTTGATACTTTAATTTGGTTCCTATTGCAGTTATAGCAGTGGATCTAAAGCAGACAATTCAGGTTGATAAAGACCTTCAAATCCGTGCATATTATGCAGGACATGTAAGTCTGGTTAACCATGTCGTGCACAAAGTAATACAAATGAGTATTTGGCTCCTTCTCATTATTAATTTACCATTTTAAGCCTATTAGAAACTTTTTGCTTTTTATGCTATTAGCAATTAACTTAGTGAATTTCTTGAATGTCCTGTGACTTTCAATGAGGTATTTTCTCATGCAATAAAGCTTTCTTGTCCACTTAAACTAGCAAATTAAAAACTAATAAAGCATGCCCGATAGCCTAAAAGTGGCACCACTCCATCTTTAACAATTTTCCTGGGCAATATAAAATTACACATTTAAAGGGAGTAATTTGATTTTTTCCATCTTCTCTTTCATGGATAACACTTTGTCCATTTTCCTACGATTGGCAACATGTGAGAAACTCATCCTTAGCAGTCTTCATTATGTGGTAAGTCAAATATGCATTTTGCATCAGTGATTTGCAAACCCATTCCTCTTAACCAGCATTGCATGTTCCTCCTGGAAACGACTATTCTTATCACTACTATTATTATACTTATTTTATAACTGTAGTTCTTTGAGTCCTAATTGCTTATTATGTTCTGAAGGTTCTTGGAGCTGCAATGTTTTATGCAAAGGTGGGAGATAGTGCTATACTGTACACAGGGGACTACAATATGACACCAGATAGGCATCTTGGAGCAGCTCAAGTTGATCGACTAGATTTGGACCTTGTTATAACAGAGTACAAAATGTGTATTCGTGTTTTTCATATAGATTGTTAACTCATCTAGCTTATCTGTGAATGTATGGACTGATTTTGTCAACGTATAAGGCTTTCTCCTAATAGTAATCCTGTTCCAGGTCGACATATGCAACAACTATACGTGACTCAAAGTACGTCCGGGAAAGAGAGTTTCTTAAAGCTGTATGTCAATGACAAAAATCCGTCATTGCTGCTCCTGCTTATAGATTAAACTTAGTTATCCATTCTTTTTTGTTTTGTCCAAGTGACAAAGGTTTATCCTCCGTCTTGACTTGATCTGAGTATTTTTTTAATTGATTTTTGTACTAAATCTGTATAGGTTCACAAATGTGTCTCTTGTGGAGGAAAAGTGCTTATACCTACATTTGCTCTAGGAAGAGCCCAGGTAATTTGATAAGGATAGCCTTTAAATCTCACTTACTTTTGTGATGAGTTGTATGATCGTGAGTCATTCATTTTTGTTATTTATCGTATGCAAATCCTATGATTTTGTTTTGAAATTTGCCTATAATAAGCTTTCATTTTTTAGCTCATGCTACATTTTCAATGGAAGCAAAAAAAGAAAACGGAAATTGTAGTTAATAGCATCTTTCCAAATCTAATTGTAGTAAATAGCAGGATTTAAAATATTTGTAGTAAATATCAAATTTATGGTAGAAATAATTTATTTGCCCTTTTATTTATAGTGTGAATAATTCTTATTTACACAGTAAATAGATTTAAGGTGCCAAATAATTTATTTACCCTCTTGTTTGAAATGTAAATATTCTTATCTACAAAGTAAATGTAAAGGAGAATTATTTACATCGTCACTCTGCTATTTACTATAAATGTTTTCAAAACTTGCTATTTACTTCAAAAAGTTTCAAAAATCTGCCATTTTCCTCCTTCTCCCTGGTTTAGCAGACTAAATATTGTGTCATGTAGTGTTGGTACATCCAAAATGTTGGACTTACCCTATAATAAAATGATGGCTCAGCTCAAACCAACTTGTCTCAATTCGGTTTTTCTCGATTTTCTAATGTATCAATTATTTGTTACACATTTGTGCCATTAAGTTTGACCAATTTATCACACTTTTTTTGGGTTGTTTACTCAAGTGTCCAGTGGCACTTTTTAACTTTTGTATTAGTTTATGATTTTCCTCACCGTCTCGGTAACTTACATATTGCCATTACTTTGTTATTTGATCTTTGTTATTTGATAACTTTTATGTTGCATTTTGCTGCATCAGAATGCTTCTCTTTTATGCAATTAGTCAAAGCATATTGGTTCAAATTCTTTGTAGACTTATCTTTCTTATGCATTAACCGTGATTTCTCTATTACTGAAGAATCTTTGTTCCGTTTGACAATCTTTCCCATTATCAACTAGGAACTTTGCATCCTGTTGGAGGATTACTGGGAACGCATGAATCTGAAGGTTCCTATTTACTTCTCTGCAGGTTCGCTTTTGCTCCTTTTTTTCCCCAAAAAAGAAATCCTTTGTTTGTTCATGTACCTTATTATCTCTGGGTTTCTTTTAACTTCTTAGCTAAATGTATTTAAAAATATAGGTCGTTCAACGTATATCAACAATCCTGTGTTTGATTACTACTCTTCCCTCCATATTCAAAAACTTTAAAGGGAAAAGAGTCATAGCGTCGTGGAAACTTTGATTGTCACAGATTAATAAAGCGTATCTCGAATACCAGAACCCGTTTAATTGAAATTCGATCTCACATTGGATCCGCTGCCTGTGATCTATATGTTTCTTTATGGGATCAATGTACATAAATGTGTAGAAGCAGATATTCTACAGCAATATTTTATTAACTTTCAAACCAAAGCGTCAATAACCTAACTGGTAAGCAAAAATCATATTTAGGTTAAGACCAAGATAGAATATAGAATAAAGAAAACAACCCCAAGAGGGAAACTAAAGAGAAGGAACTAGAACTTAATATTCACTAGTCAATCATCAAAACTCTTAATTGGAATTATAATCACTAAGATCTAAACTAACGAAGAGATAACTAATTTCGAAATAATCCTACAAGAAAACATAAGCTAAATTTATAGTACATACTAAAGACAAAATATATCTTAATAGATAACTATACAAGTTTAAATTAAAAATCCAATCCCCTTTTTCTACATCACATATAGTTTCTATGAAACAATTTCACACTTAATACACTAGCACTTCAAATGGTTAGAGTCTAGCAGCAATAAGGGTAAAATCAGACTGGAAGCCAAAACTTAAAAGACTTAAGAGCTGCATTAGAATGAATAAAAATACACAAATTTTATATTAAAACTTTTCTCCTAACAAGTAATCAATTTTTGTTTAACAACTCTCCAAACAATTTTCAACACTGGATATACCTCATATATGTGCAGATATGCATATTTGTGTAGATGTATATTGCACTTATTTATTGATTTATGCTTGTGAAATTAATAAATACCTTGGTGGAAATTCAAATTCAAATGTAACTGTCAATTGTTACAGGATTATATTTTTGGAGTATTTGTGGCTTATGTTGTTTTTTCAATAGCAACCTTTATTATGGGTTTGACTCCCTGGTCAATAATAAGACAGTTTCGTTTTAATTTACGTTTTACACGTTCTTGTAGAATTCTTGCATTCATGAAGTGAAAATTATTAGTTTTTAAGTTCTTGTGTGAACTTCTTCTTTGATTATGAGTTGGGAACGACTGTTGCACTCTGTTTATCAATTCCCTTGTTGATATTATTAGTTCATCTTTCAGGTCTAACCATTCAAGCCAATATGTATTACAAAATGCTCATCAGTTGGACCAGCCAGAAGATCAAGGAGATGTATACCGCCCATAATGCATTTGAGTTCAAAAATGGTTTGCACTTTGATCTTTTAACTTTCTGGGGTACACAAGTGTTCTTTGGTATGTTCCATGTGGAGCTATAAAGAAGAGAGAAAGGGCCTCTATACTAACCCTATATGTCAGTATTCTAGTATTTTTAAAGTTGGATCTCAAAAGCATATTCTGTATAATTATAACTTGGTGAGAGTATAGAAAATGACTTTTAAGCGTAGAACTTGCACTTGACGGCTGATCTTTGATATATTCCAATATTCCATCTCATTTGTCATCTGTTTTCATGTTGCAGTTAAAAATTTTGACCGTTCCATGATGGATGCACCTGGAGCTTGTGTTCTCTTTGCTACGCCAGGGATGATAAGTGGCGGATTTTCACTCGAGGTTTTTAAACATTGGGCTCCTTCAGAACTGAATCTTGTCACACTGCCTGGGTAACCAGCATTTTGTCTTTACATAAATTAATATATTCAAATAATGATGTGCTCTAGCATTAAATGTGAGAAACCTCACAATTTTTCATGCTTTCTCGGCAATCTTCCCACTCCACTTGGATGATAAAGCATGCTTATCATTAACCTCAAATTGTTTGCAGACATTCTTCTATTCTATTTAGCTGTAATTTTGCTGCTGAGTGTAATTTCTAAAATTATCACTACTGCTGCCTTGGGTTTTTGGTGTTAATAAATTATAGGAATGCAGGGTATGTTTATCCATTAGAATTCAGTATTTTTCCTATTAATAAAATTAGCCCAAGATAAATGCCAATTTCAATCCCTTGTTTTGTGTCCTTTGTAGGTATTGCGTGGCTGGAACCATAGGACATAAACTGATGTCAGGTAAAGCCACCACAATCGACCTGGACAAGGATACTCATATCAATGTGCGATGCCAGGTTTGTGTTTATCGTTTACTCCCTTTTTATACTTTGCATAATCTTTGAAATCTATGGTCTTATTAGCACGTATCATTGTCATTTTCTTGGCTTCCCTAGTTCAGAGAATATTTAAGTGACAGATAAACAAATATATAGAACTTAGGTTTTGTATTTATTATTTCACCCAAGCTGTAGTGCATTTAGGTTTCCAGGTTAGATTAAGAAGCACAGGCATGTCACTAGTCCATTGATCTCCTTCGCCAAGAGGCATTTGAATTTATTCTAAGACCCCTCTCCAATGAAGCAGAAAGAAAGTTAAGGAAAAGTACAAGTGCTATGCAAAGTACAAACCTGAGAGAGAGTCTCTTTCTGAAAACAAGAAGATTAGAACACAAACGTAAAAAGTTATCTTTTGTAATTAGTTTCTTAAGAGAGGAGTTAAAATGTACATATGATTTCAGGAAAAACAAGTTTATCTCTTGCTCTACTTTGATTTCAGTAGTTAAATTATGCAACTTTACAGTTTGACAACGGAGTTAAAAGATACTTGTGCTTTTCAGTATAATGTGGTAATCCTTTTTTTTCCCTTAGAAGGGCTTAAACTAATTATATTTTGCATTGGACATGAATGTTTGATGGTTCCAAACTGATTTTTTTTTTTTTTCTATTTCTTTTGCCAGATTCATCAATTGTCTTTCAGTCCTCATACAGATGCCAAAGGCATTATGGACCTCCTCAAATTTCTCTCCCCTAAGCATGTGATACTCGTTCATGGTGAGAAGCCAAAGATGGCTACTTTGAAAGGAAGAATTCAATCCGAACTAGGTATCCAGTGCTACGACCCTGCAAATAACGAAACCGTGTCAATCCCATCAACCCATTACATAAAAGCATTAGCCTCAGACGCATTCATGAAGAGTTGCATGAACCCAAACTTCAAATTTGTGAAGAGCAGCTCAGAAGATGGAAGCGAGTTGGGTTCCAAAGCTAGAAGCTTCAGGCCATGTCTGCAAGTAGTTGATGAAAGGGTAGCGGAGGGGATCTTTGTCATGGAGAAAGGCAAAAAAGCAAAGATTGTACACCAAGACGAGCTTTTGCTCATGTTGGAAGAAAAGCAGCACATAGTTCAGCATGCTTATTGTTTCCCCATTCATATTGGAAACTCGGAAGGTGCAGATCACAAAGCAACAAACAATGTTTCGTTTATAACCGATAGATGTTTTTGGATCCGTTTAATTTTTTCAATACTCTCTAACGAGTTCTCCGAGGGAAACATCCAAGATTTTGGAGAACACCTTCAAGTAGAGTCATTTAATTTGTCCATTTGTTCAAAGGAGAAATGCCATTGCAGAATAACTAATAATGCTCGAAATGAATCCGAATCAATGTTTTGTTGTTGTAGTTGGTCAGTGGAAGATGAGAAGATTGCGTGGAAGATCATTTCAACCTTGGAAAAATTTGACTTGAACTCCATGAAAGGTCTACTTGGGGCAGACTCATCTATCAATGGCAGAACTTCTTGATTCTCAGCTGGCAAACAATCCGATCAAATTTTCGACCAAAGAAGGATTGTTTTATGCCGGGATTTGTTGCATTCATTCAATCTACCAGCCGCGAAAAGTGGTGAGCATTTTAAAGTGCTAATTTAAACCGTATCTTATATGTTGTACATCTATCAATGTTGCTATTTGGTTGAGTTTTATGGCTTTTGAACTTCTTCTGAAATTTAGGTGCAATTTCTAAAGCCAAAAATGGCTTTGAAAAAAAAAAAAAAATCAACAGAACAAATGAAAAGGTTTTCGTAAGTGGTATTGTTGACTCTTTCATCTGAACTCAATGTGTTGAGGAAAGTTTGATTCAACCAACTCTTAATGACCTAACAGATTGATCACGTGCTTGACAAAAAAGGTTGGTTGGGTTGGAGATGCTCTTTTCTACGCTTCTCTTTCTTCTTCTATGATAAATTACGGCTTACGAAAGAGACCAAAAAAAAAAAAAGAAGAAGCGGTTTGGACTAGCAATTTTATATTGGTTTCAATAATTCCACTACGAACTTTATAAACCCAAAAAAATAAAAATAAAAAATAAACAGCAATAATGGAAGCTTATGTGTGGTCGTGTTGCATATTGAAGTTTATATTGAGAGTTTTATGTTGTGTATGATTTCAATTGGTAAAGTTTAAATTGGTGTGCCAAATGGCATATTGAAGTAGGTATGTACAAGAGGGCAAAGCGAATAGTAATGCGGTTAAATTGCACCATGTCGTTTATTCCAAAGAAAAAACCATGTGGTTTATGGACAAGGAATTTAAAATGTTATAACTAACCAGTTGTTATATTTTTAGGATTTATTGCAAAAATTTCTCCTCAACTATACCCTTTGTAACACTTTGCCTTCTAAACTTCAAAACGTAACATTCATTCTCATTAAAGTATAAACTGTTAACAAAATTTGTTATTTTATTAGAATTTTAACGGTAAATTGACAAATAATTTTAATATTAGGGGGTATTTTGGTAATCTAGTTATAAAAACAACAAAAAATTAAAACTATAATAAAAATAGTCTTTATTAATTATTAAAAAAAATCAATTAAAAATATACTATTATTTGGATCCTTTTTTTTATATATCAAAATTTTCTTTAAAATTTCATTAATTTTTTTCACACTCAAAAAATAGTTTGAAATCTTGAAAGATATAAATACAAATAAAAACTTCAATTTTTTTTCTTTTTGAAAATTTTGTGTTATATTGAATATATTTATGTCATATTCTTTTTTATTTCACTCATATATATGATTTTAAAAATTTCAAACTACTTTTTAGGTGCGGAAAAAAAATTTAGTATATCAAAAAAGAAGGATTCCAATAGTATAATGGTTTTAATTTTTTTTTTTGTTTTTAATCATTAATAAAAACTATTTTTATTATAGTTTAAATTTTCATTATTATTTTTATAATTAGAATTACTAAAATACCCTTAAATTTATAATTATTTGTCAATTTTCCATTAAGATTCTAACAAAAGGACAATTTTTGTTAACAGTTTGTACTTCAAGGAGAACAGATGTTACGTTTTGAAGTTCGAAAGGCAAAGTGTTACAGAGACTATAATTCAAGGGGAAATTTTGTAATTAATCCATATTTTTATTATAAACCCAACTATTCACCACGTCTTCGAGGGACAATTAGACCTTTTAGGGCTCAAATTCTCTAGGGGAAATAAAAGTGATATTGAGAAGCTAAGGGAAAAAAACCTAAAAGAAAAACGAAAGTTATCATCTGATTATCTTATGGTTTTCTATTTTATTATTTTGACACTGCTGTGTGTTTTGATAGGATCAAAACTATTTTATATATGAATTAAAATATATCATCTATATGTACATTTTTGCGCTGAAAGTCTGTAATTCTGTTTATATTAATTATTAATTATTTTTAACATTATTAGTCCTTGAACTATGAACATTATAATAATTTAGTCCCGAATTTTTAATTTTAATAGATTAAGTAAATGATTAGATTTTCATCACATAATAACTGAAAGTTTTACGTAAACAATTTATAGAGTGTGAAAAATTAAACTTTTCAATAGTTTTAATAGCAGTAAAGAAAATTTTTTTTACATATACTTTAATTATTTCTATAGTTAATAGTTTTTGTTGCTTTTGGCAACATCAGAGGCTGGCAACCGCGAGGCTTGTCTAGCTTGGTGATGTGATGATCGGAGGTGGTGGTGGTGGGATCGTTTCTCTCCCTACGGGCTGGAGGTGCTTGGAAGCTCAAAGATCTTGACCGTTGGGGGTCTTTGGGATCTCGTGTGGTGGATCCATAGAGGTGACGTTGTCCTTGGTGTGCAGGGGTGAGTGACAACAGTTGATACGGGTGCTACAGCTTTGTGCTACTTAGGCAATGTCCTGAATCATGTTTAGCTTTCCTTCGACTCATCGGTTGTGTTGGGGCTTCCACGTTCTAACTTGGCAGTGATCGGCTCGCCTCCGGATTGCTTGTTAGTATCACATGGCTGGGCGGAAGAATTTGAAGAAAAGGCCAAAAAAAAAATTTGAATTGAGGAAATAATCTTTTTTTTTTAACCAAAAAATAAGTTCTGTGCAGATAAACTGTCATAGTTTTTTTCAAAAAAAATAAGAAAAATGACTGTAGCAGGATAAGAAACCTCAACAGGATAAAAAAAAATAGAACTGTTTTGATGTCTAAAAATCTTTTTTTTTTGTGCCCAAAACTGACAAAAAAAAAGGAGTCATTGACCAAAATTTTTTTTCCTAAAAAGTCATTTTTACAAATCTCTCTGCGTGGGCTTTACCAATTTGTTTTAGTTTTAGTGTTGGTTAAATAAGGGGGGAATGAGGCAGATGGGCAATTTATATTAGTTATTAAAATTAATAGCATAAAATAGTGGATGGAAGAAAATAGCATAACACATTAAAAAATTGAAATCCTTGAAATGCCCTGCAACCTTCTTGTAATCTACAAAACTATCCTATTAACGCCATGGCAGTTAAAGCGTCTCCACCTCGCAAATGGCAGCAAGGGCGAGCTCCTTCGAGAAGTCGTAGTTGACGGAGCTCTGTCAAGAGCTCCATTTAGAGGTGGTGATTGCTATCTCTCAATTTGGCGTTCAATCTGTTATCTGCTCCAGTGTAATCGATCCAAAACCGCGAGGCTGTTGATGTCTTCTTCTTCAGGGACGGTTAAAGTTCTTCTTTAGCATTGATTCGTTTGTCGACAGTGACAGGATCGTTCACGCCTTGTGTGCTCGCACGTTTTGGGCTTCTCACAATGACCTTGTCCGTAGAGTTTGTCCCATGCTTTAGAACGACATGGCTTCCCCTGATGATCTTCTCTCACAACGGCAAGAACTGAAGCCTCAATTGCACAAAGCTTGAGGGCACTTTTGGCATTTTGAAAATTCTTTTGCAAACACAGCCGTCTATTTCACTTATTTTCTTTTCCTAGCACTTGCTTATTTAGGTTTTCAAATTATGTTATATTCTTCAATTTTTGATTAAATAAATTCGATGGTCGTTTTGCTGATTAATTTTGTGTGTTTTTTATTGTTTGTTGACTTTTGCAGTAATAATAGAGGTGGTTTTCCTACTTTCAGTGGTCTTTGTTTGTTTAACCGGTGTGTCGGTGGTGTTGTGATTGATCCGATACTTTTAGTCTCTTGATCTTGATTGATCAGAGTAGTCCACCATCTATAGTGGTGTATTGTAAAGAGCTTTTTGTGTGCCTAATTAGTTGTGTTGTGTGCCCATTCAGTTTCTCTTTGTTGGAAAGTAGTACATGTGCTATACCTCATTGCGCGTTTCAATCGAATGTACTAGTGGTTTCAATATATGGATGGGGTTGTGTTGCTAAATACATCATGGTCCTTCACATGTAGATTAGTGTCTATATTGTTCTAATTTAGAATGCAATCACCATTTTTCAAAAAAAAAATCTCTAAAATTTTAAATTATCACACAATGAAAACATGTGTTTTTTGTAAATTGCATAATTACATCATCAATGTTATGGTCACGGACCAACTATGTCAAAAAGTAAAAGTTTAAGAGGTAATGTGCTAAAATTAAAATCTTAAAGACCATATGTCACTATGCATATTGTTAGGATCGGTGCCCAAATGAACAAATACTTTATTTGTAATTAATAACATTTTGGATTAAATAAATACATAATAATGTGAATATTTCATGTGTTAATTATAGTCCTCATATTACTTTCATTATTATGTTTAAGCATTTAACAAACACGTGTTCCATGAGTATTATAACCAAATCTTATGATTGGGCATATATGGAGTTTATATGCGGTATAGATACGAAACCAAGATAAATAGTCTAAATTATATAGTCTACAATCTACGTATTTAGTTGAGCACTTTATATATGACAAGATTATAATAGGGATCTATGTCCAATTAAGGAGACAATTTATTTAGGCTGTCGGAGCGGATTGACTTCATGGTAGACATATTGATGTGGTAGACCTAAGGGTAGTCACATATGGATTGGACCTAAAGTGTGATTGATTTAATTATAATTTAGTTTATCTTAAATCAATTCACTTTAACAATCATCTATGTGTGATTTGAATTCTAAAGTAGATTCATGTCTCTATATTTATAGCTTGTATCTTTTGATATGCCAAATGCAAGAGTATCAATGATCGAAGGCTTTATTGTCGATATGTTGGATATACAATCTATATTCGATGAAAGCATAATCTACAGACATGAAATCCATAGCTCTCTAACAAAGAGTTAATATTATCCTCACAAAGGCATTATTCAGGAATTTAGTAAAGAACAAGGCCTTGGTCATCTGAATACTTGTGGTAACCAGATGATTTTTGATTTGTTTTTGTTATAAATGGAATTTTCCAAATAAATGAAATAATGAAACTTTGAGATAAAATAATCAAAAAGTAAAACGAAACTAAGTCCTTCATCCGATTATGGATAACCTATGGTAATACACATATGCATGAGAGGCCATGGACAAAACTAATAAATAGTCTCATAATCAAATACATTATCAAGAGTGTAGCTTTAGTTCTTTAATGGAGTGACACCAAAGTTAATTAAATAGATAATTAATCAGGGATTAATTTATCTGTTATTATTGGAGCATGATAACATATGTCTATTGGGTCCTAATGCTAGCTCACAAATTCCTTAACCAGTTGTGTAAAATGCGGTTTATCGTAGGTAATATAGGAGGTTATGCCAGATGAGTTATTAGATTTATCAGTATGTAAGCCTAATAGTCCATTTGGACTGTGTGTAGCACCAGGCCTAGTTTAGAAAGTCTGTAGGCGCCTTTCAAAGGTGTAGATTTGGAAATTAGTTGATTAATTAATTGATTTTAAAATAATGTTTATTCAAATTTAATTATTGAGATTTTGTAATAATTAATTATTTGAATAATTAATTTAAATCCTAATTGTATTTGAATTTGAATGAAGGATACATATTCATAATTATTTAAATTAGATAATTATCTAGGGTAATTGAAATCTAATTTAAATTGAATTATTTGAATATTAATTATCTTGGATTATGCCAATAGTTACGAATTCCTACATTGTGATTGGCGTGTAAAGCAAAGGAGAAGAAAGAAAAAATATTCTCCTAATCCTAGTAGACTTTTACCTCATCTTGTAAACTATATAAATAGATCCTCTCTTCTCATTTATTTTAGGTTAGAAAAAGAGTGCTTTAGTGCATCATTTAGAGTGAAAAAAATTAGAGGAGAGTCTGTAGTGAGTTTTCTATTAAGTTGTGCCTACATACACAACAACTAGAATAAGAGACATAGCATTGAAGATCTAAAGATTGAGATTTTTAGTCAGACATGTTGCTTCTGGTTTATCAACAACTACGTTGAATTAGAATTCTATTTATTATTTATAGCAACATGAGTGTGTTTCGGGTGATTAGAAAAATTTGTAAAGTTTTGGTGTGTTACCGAATTAATGTTTCCAACACATATAATCTGTGACACCCGTTATTCTCCTAACGGGTATTGAGGTAATTAAATTAATTTTTAGTGTATAAAAAAAATTGCTTCATTTAAATTTATTTTATAATATTTATTTTTATCTATTTTTAAATTTTCTAAAATTCTCCTATATTTATTTAGTATGATTACTAAAAAGCCTTAGAACTTCTAATAAATCTCAAAAATGTCATATTGGCATTATGTGTGTTAAAGTCTTTAGATGAGACATAAGGATATCTTTTCCAACTACTCTTGACCCTCATTTTCTTTATTTCCTCCGTGACATGCTTCAACATGTCTCCTCTATAATTGTTTCTATCACTTCTCTTCAAAGACTTCATCTTTTCTTCCTTTCTCTTCCACGGTTCCCACACTCTTCTTCTCATTTCTTTGCTGAAGCAAAATACTTAGAGAACTTCTTCAAGGCAGCCATAAAAATCAGCCACCATCACCTCCATTTGAGCAAGAATTTCAGTCATACCGAAGTAAAGGAACCTGTTTTGAAGCCATTTCAAGCTTCCAACTAACCATAATCCGAGGTTAGAATCTTATGAACAAATTTAGTCTTTCATTTATAAATTTTCTTTTATACTAAAGGATTATTCAAATTTGCGTTCTTAAACCTAAGTATATGTTTGTTGCTATTTTGGAGCATATGTATGAAGTCTAAGTGTATATGCCCTAGACAGAAAATTTATATTGTTAAACTTTGTAATACCTCTATGGGCAGTGGTTATTTCTTGAAATTCTAAGATTAAATTAAAATGAATTTTATGAATTGGTTTGCATATTTGAAAAGTAGCATCCTAGGCTTTCTAACGAGCTATCATAAACCTAAATCGGAGTTGTATTTTATTTTCTAAGAATTATTCAATTTTTGTATTGGAAACTAGTAAATCTGCCAGTTTGTTATGGTATACCAGCTGCTAACCTGAACCAAGAACCCATCTTTGCTCACCACCTAATTCTTTAATGTCTTGCAACCTTTCCAATATTATCCTAAGTGATTGATGAATCTTATTAGGGACTAAAACATATAGATTACTTGTTCACATTTTATATTGTGTTAAGACAAAAATTGTTTACTGTGGTATTCAAAAGAGATTTATATAAAAGCTTTAATGGCATACTAGTAAGATAGGTTTACACATGATTTATTTATGAATGTAGTTATATGTTGTGCTTTAGTTTTAATTGTCCTTATGCACGCCTTAGGATCAAGGGAGTATGGAGCTAACGTTAATTGATTCCAGGATTAAAAGATTGTTGATAAGCTTGAAGGGTAGGGATTCTATTACTCATCTTTTGTGAGGTTTTTATAGAATTAAAATTGATTGTTTTGCCGCAATATATATATCTATGTTGAACTAATATTATATGAGTATCACATATGAAACTATGACATGGACTCGTCTTGTATTGTACGGCGAGGAACATAATGAATTGACACATGTTATAAATTGAGAGGCATGGTTAGGAAAACTAACTCTATTAATAATGATTCAATATAGAGAAATTGTGAGACATGAAGAGGGCGACGGTTACGTCCTTGGGCATGAATACCCTAAAAGGTAAAATAGGGGGAAGGCGATGACGCTTCCTTGGGTTGAAAGTCCCAGAACACACTGTACAGGAATCGACTTGGTGAGGACTCGGGGCTTGATGTCCCCTCACCGGAACACCCTTGGAATGTTTATAGGGTGATCAAGTGCGCCCATTTGGGTTTCGATGAGTTGAGTGATACTCAATTTAACATGGATACCTAGGAACAATGATGATTGGTAATATTTGTATAAATGTGTAATTATGACACTTGGTAATGATTAACTACGATATCCATAAGATGTGATTATAATAAACCTCATAATCTAGAATATGATGTAACTTACTAACCATGCAGGTTTTAATGTGGTAATGATAAAAACCTAAAGGTGAGTAATGGCTTTCTCTACTGAGCATAGTGTCGCTCATTCCCTTATATTTTTATCTTTTCAGGACTCACTAAGTGTGAGGTGGCTACGAGAAATATAGTTGAGGAAGTGATGTAGCTATATTACATTGGGACTGCTTCAATTGTTGAGAATGTTCTTCATGATAATGTAAGCATCAATTGTTACTTTCTGTGACTGTATTACAATGTGTTGAGGGCTAAAATGATGATGACAACAGTTTATATTATTAAATTTAAGGTGCTACATTAAACTGTGGTTTATTTATCGTTTATATTTTTATTTTTGAGTTGAGAGTTTTCATTTAAGTCCGGGGCAAATTTTATTTTTAAGGTTTTACTTTTATTATTTATTTTTATTTTATCTCATTAAAAACTGTTAACCCCCATATAGGGGCGTTACATAATCTAAGGACTAATGTACTAATCACATTAATGTAACCAATTTTACATTTGGAAAATAAAAAATAAAAAATAGCATATTTAGTATGTTGTTGTTGAGTTTAGTGCCCTAAAAGCTGTGACATTATACATATTGTTAATAAATAAATAAGTGACATTTATAATTATTTTGGTTGCTTATATGTGTTATGATTACATTTATAAACATCAAGAAAATTCCATGATTATTTATGTGACTATAAATTTAGCATATAAGTGTTGTATGCTTAAGGATAAAATTTATAGATAATAATCTAAATAGTCCATAATAATTAATTAAAGTCTGGGATCTTTAATTAAATATTACAAATATGGTCCAATCTCATTTAAAATGAAATAGTCATTATCCGGGCTATTAATGTAGAGACATTGGATTAGAGGTATTTTATATAATGAGATTATATAGGAGTAGACCAAATAAATTATAAATCTCTAATAATCATCCGTTACAAATAGAGTATTCAAATTTATCACTATGATAATCATATATTTGACAGTCTTAATCCTGAGTATTTATTAGACTCCTATTTATGACATTATGTTTTTTGACTTGCATGGTAAGATTTGTCTAAGCACATATTATAACTTAGCATCTTGGAAACATAATGTAATAAATGGCTAAGAATAATATTATACAAATATGGAATCCATTCCTTCCCTATGGAAGTTAGAAAAATAGTTCTCTTGAGTGATAATTCGAGATTTAAACAGTAGAACGCTTGTTCATAATAAGATTATGAATTAACTGTTCGTTAAAGGATTATTGGAACTCAAAGATAAAGATATAATAAGAGAGGTAAACGAAAATTGAACCTAGCTCTTATTATGAATTATTTATGGAGGACTGACTTATATGTAATGATTATATCAATGGACTTCTCGCTAATTTTTTTTGAGTAATTTTACTGCAACCTTAAGAGTTTAGTTTCAGATTTATAGTGGAGTAACACTGAAACTAATAAATTTGGCACATTAATTAAAGAGTTTGATTAATTGTCAAATTTATTAGAGCTTAGGTTATAGGTCCATAGGTCCCCAATACCACCTTTGTAACACTATAATGGATTTATCCATAGAATGAATTATACATATTTAGTTTAGAATTATTGAATTTTGAATTAATTATTTCACACTTGAATTATTAATGTGACACAGAAAAATGTTCTTTATGACAGATAATGTAATGTGATAAATGTTGTCACATTTAACTGAGCATTAGTCATTTAACTAATTGGTAATATTTGAATAATTTGATTATTTTAATATTATTTTCTAAAATAAATGAGATTTATTTTTTAAAATTTAATATATATATATATTAGATTTTATTATTTATTAATATATATATTACGTTTTACTTTTTGACCTTTTATATATATATATAATATATATGTACATAACGAATCATGTCTTGATTCATTTACCAAAAAAAAAAAAACAGAAACGTTTACGTTCACGAAAACTTAAAGTTTTACTCTTACATATATATATATATATATATATATATAGAATGAAACGTGATTCGTTGAAAAAAGAAAATGGAAAGAGGAAAGGAAAAAGGGTAACAATCATGTGAAATATATCCTTTTCTCATATGTCTGATATGGTGATTATTTCAAATTAGAAATTAATTGAAAATTTTATTAATAGCTCAGATATAAAAAGGGAGAGATAACAGTTATCTCATAAGATTTTTTATTCACGTAATTTTTTCAAAATACTTAGAGAGAAAAACTAAGAGTTCTTCTCTGAAAAAAAAAAGGTTTGCTATCTCATGTGTTGAGTACATAGCAGATTCAGAAAAGTGTAAGGAAAATTCATTCTTGCAGTTTGACGCCCACTCATCTTTCCATTGGTGTGGAGGTCTGGTTTGAAAGATCGTGGTATCAAAGAGGAAAGCTAGGATACCCTGATAGTCTTCAAAAGGTTAATAAAATTCCCAACGCTTTCTATTATTAATTAAAATTATATATCTATTCCCGATGAACAAATTTTTTAAAAAAATTTTGCTTGTCAACGATCTATTTCTTCCACTACATTTCATATTTTAATTCCAACAAATGGTATCAGAGCAGGTTATAGCATATACAATTTTAATTGACATGATCTTATTTTGATAATATCATTTTTTTATGCATGTTATGGGCACTTTGCATCTTTGTAATTTTTGTTCATGTGATGAATGGTTATTTATAAATAAATTTTTGGTCATTAATTATATGGCCCTTTTAGATTAGTAATTTTATTTTTAGTTTGATTAGATCAATCTGTGTAAACCTAAAAAAGGGTATAGGCTTTTTGTAATTTATTATTATTATTATTATTATTATTTCTTTTCTTTTCTCCTCTCCTTCACCTGCTACACGTGGAGTGATAAAGAAAAAGAAGTTCATTGAATCTTTTGGCCTAGTTAAGAACTTTGGGCCTGTCAATTTTCAAAGCTAATCCAACAGATTGTTGAACAATAAACCACTTGATGAAGACTGCAAAATTGGAGCAGGGAATTATGTATAAATTATAAGAAGACCCCTGTAATTTTTTTTCTTATTTTTATGGATTGTAATTTTAATTATCCAAAAGGACCCAGTAAAAATCCATTGTTTATTTTCATGCTTTATTTTTATGTAATTGTTGTGATAACATGTTTATGTATTATAACATGTCATCTAGGAAAGTGCCCACTTATAGTTATTGTAACATAACATGCATACACTTACATATTATTTTTTTTATAAAGAAGTTTATAAAATGATTTAATATATGTTAGCATTAATTTAATGAGATTAAATTAATTGGGTTGGTTTTATAGAATCTTAATATATTAATCAATCGAATAATGTAAATTTAGTTTTAATAGTTAAGACTTGGTAAAATTCACATTAATTCTAAGTTATCTAATTTTAAATTGTTTAATATTCGGTAACTTAGACAATTCATAATAAATTTAGATCTTTAAAAAATCTGGTAATTTTTTAAAGTGTAAATAGAATGGGATTCTATTAACACATAATATAACCTAGTAATTAAAAAGAATTGTTTTTATTTACTAGAGTTATGAAACATATGATGTTTTATAAGATAAAACACATCTTTTAAACTAATGAGTGGGAGAAGGTAATATGACAATATAACCTGCGGTCTCCATTATTAGTACAACATCATGAGATTTAGGTGGCGCCTCGCGACGCTTTGATTTCGTCCTCCCGACGGAGGGTGTCCATTTAAATCAATATCAATGTTGGCTTCCAAGAGATAGGATTTTATAATGTATTTTAAAATTGACCTACCCTACGGTGGTAATTTTGAGTTAAGTTGTTAAAATCAAAATAGTGGATTACACTCATAAAGACATAATTAAATTATTAATTATATCTTGACCAAAAATAACAGTTATTAATAAATATAGAAAAATATATTTATTAATTGAGAATGTCTCAATTCAATTCATAAATAATTTGACATACCCTACGGCGGCACTTTATTTATTATAATTGAACAATCGTGGAATTAGTAAAAAAAATTTTATGTGTTTTTCATATGCATCATGCATCATGTTTACTATTCCAAAACATATATTTATGATGTTTATGCAACCATTTAATTTATGTCATTTTATTTATTTATTACAGCAACAATGTCAAATCCAATCATCGCTATTCTCTCAACTGAAAAATTAACCGGAGATAATTTTGTCAAGTAGAAGAGTAACATGAACATTGTACTAATTTACAAAAGTTACAAGTTTGTCCTGACGGAGGAATGTCCTCCAGAGTCTGCTACTAATGCTCCTCGTAATGTACGAGAAGCATATGATCGTTGGATCGAGGCAAACAACAAGGCCTGCTGTTTTTTTTGGCTAGCATGTCTGACGTGCTTAGGATGAAGTACGAAAACATGGAGACCGCTTATGAGATAATGCAGTCTCTACAAGACATGTTTGGCAAACCTTTTGAAAAGGTATGCCACGAAGCCGTTAAGGCAGTAATGAGTGCCAATATGAAGGCAGGGATTTCGGTGAGAGAACATGTTCTCAACATAGTTAACTATCTCCATGAGGCCGAGGTCAATGGGGCTGTGATAGATGAAGCCACACAAGTGGAGATGATTTTGGAAACACTCTCCCCTGCGTTCCTTCAGTTCAAAAGCAACTATTTCATGAACAAGCTGAAATATAACATGACTGAATTGCTTAATGAGCTTCAAACCTTCGAGTCTATTTTGAAAGAAAAGACTAAAGAAGATGAGGCAAATGTTGCAAAAGCTCAACCTTCCTCTTCTACTCAAAAGAATAAGAAAAGGAAGAGGACTGAAGGAAGTGGTAAGTCTAAAAATGGAGGGCAACCTAAGAAGAACAAAAGCAACAATAACAAAAAGAGCTCAAACCAAAAGAAGCCTAAAGGAAAATGTTTCCACTGCAGCATAGTTGAGCACTGGAAGAGAAACTGTAAGAAGTATCTTTAGGAGCTCAAAGAAAAGAAGAACAACGGTAAATCAAATTTACTTGTTTTAGAAGCTTTGTTTAGTTGAAGATGATACTTCACCTTGGATAATTGATTCAGGGGCAACTAACCATTTGTTCTTCTTTGCGGATGCTTAGTTATTCAAGGGAGCTTGCCGATGGGGAACAAATAATGAGAGTGGGAACGGGAGAGGTTGTTTCGGCAAGAACAGTAGGAGTTGTTAAACTTTGTTTTAGAAATAAGTTTTTAATTTTGGACAATGTCTATTACATTCTTTGTTTTCATAGAAATTTGATTTCTGTTTCCAGGTTATTTGAACAAATGTTTAATGTTTTTTTAATAATAATTATGTTAATATTTCTAGAAATGGTTCGGATATTTGTTCTGCGCATTTAGAAAATGGGCTTTACACCTTAAGGCCTAATGAAAAATCACTACTCAATACCAAAATGTTCAAAGTAGAACAACCAAAACCCAAGAAGCAAAAGATTTCTTCTGATAATGAAACATATCTATGGCACCTTAGATTGGGTCATATTAACCTTGACAGAATTAACAGACTAGTAAAGGATGGTCCTTTAAACGAACTAAAAGTTAGTTCTCTACTAGTTTGTGAATCTTGCCTTGAAGGTAAAATGACTAAAAAGCCTTTCTCTGCAAAAGGCGAAAGGGCCAAGGGACCACTTGAACTAATACATTCGGACGTCGCGGTCTATTGAATGTACGAGCACGTGGTGGTTATGAATATTCCGTCACATTTATTGACGATTATTCAAGATATGGATACATATACCTAATGCAAAGGAAATCTGAAACTTTTGGAAAGTTCAAAGAATTCCAAGCGGAAGCTGAAAGCAATTAGGAAAGACGATGAAGAGTCTTCAATCTGATTGAGGAGGGGAATACCTTAATACTGAATTCAAAGACTGTATGATAGAACATGGTATTCTATCACAACTCACCGCACCTGGAACACCACAACAAAATGGTATTACAGAGAGAAGAAATCAAACGTTGCTTGATATGGTGAGATCCATGCTCAGCTACTCATCATTGCCCACTTCATTTTGGGGATATGCACTACAAACTGCAGTATATCTTTTAAACATAGTTCCATCTAAGTCTATTTCAAAAATACCTTTAGAGTTATGGAATGGTCGCAAACCTAGTATGTGACATATCCGTATATAGGGGTGTCTAGCACATGTGTTGAAAGGAAAGACCAGGAAGCTGGAACCACATTCTGAAGTATGCTTGTTTGTGGGATACCCAAAGGGAACGAGGGGAGGTTTGTTTTATAGCCACAGGAAAAGAAGGTATTTGTATCGACAAATGCTACTTTTCTCGAGAATGATTATATGACAAACTATAAACCTCGTAGCAAAGTTGTACTTAAAAAGTTACTTTCTGATCAGATCAGACCGCAACCAACAACTGTTGTGGAAGGACAAAATGAGGAGACCACATCTCCCGATCCAAATGTCATACCACCTCGACGTAGTGGGAGGGTTGTGAGACCACCTGTTCACTACAGGGAACTTGGAGAAGCAAATGTTGCTATCTCTAATAATGGTGAGGATGATCCATTGACATATCATGATGCAATGGAAGATTCTGAGAAGGAGAAATGGCAGGAGGCTATGAACCTTGAAATGGCAGGACGCAAATATGCTACTATTCCTTGATTCCACATGCACTTTACGATTAATTTCAATAGAAGCAGGTCTTCCAAACAATTCAAATATAGATTGGATATTCAAACGCATTAAGAATAGTAAAACTAACAATAATCATGAATGAAAAGCTCTTAGAGAAAATTAATTCTTTGAAAGAAAATGAGATTGGATATCAAACATTCCTTGTCTTGGCTACACTTTTAGCCCTAATAAGAAAAATTAGTTCATAATTGAAAAGATAAAAAAATGCAAATATTATCTATTATTAAGTACAAAGCTATCTTAACAAGAATAAGAGAATAAGAAGAACAAAAAATCTTGAATGTGGTTAGTCTTGAGTTGCCTCCAATCTCCTCTTTCAAAGTGTGCCAAAATGCTCCCTAAAACAATATGAAGATGAGATATTTATAGGTTTTCACCATTGGGTAATTTAGAGAATATTGCAACTTTTTATTTTTAGGAAGCTCGAACGAGCGCCGTGGATTTGGGATTTAATATTTTTACAATAAAGCTAGGGTTACGACCTTAACTGTCAAACACTACAATGCTCTTCTCCCTAATAGAAAAACTAAACTAAAAACCTAATAGAAATTAATTAAAAATCAAGTAAAATCAAAGGTTGGGGTTAAATTTAATGTCTATCAATTAAATTAGTCTCTCGACAACTAAAATCAAAAGTTGGGGTAGATTAAATAAAAAAAATTAGTGACCAAATATTCACTTTCGTGAAAGGTTGAAGGCTACTGTAACAATTTATCCTAAAAATTAATTAAAAATTAAATGACCAAAAATAAGCAACATTAAACCTAAATAAACTAAAAACTAAATAAATTAGAATAAAACACCAAGAACTTAGTCATTTTTTAGTGCAAAATATATGGCAAATAACTCTATTTCATATAGTTATTATAGTTTAAAGCTCTTATATGCTACAATATTTTGATTCTAACTCATAGTTTTAATTACGTTTGCAAACAAAATCTACTTATTTATTTATTTTAAAGGTTGTTTCTTTAAGCGTTTTGTGATACTTTTCAACATTTGTAAAAAATTTACGGCCTGTTTGTTTGAAGGGTTTTCGAGTAATAAGTACACACCATGTAATATAAGCACCGGTAATTATTTGATAAATGATAAATTATTTGAGATTTAATTAAACAATTTCGTAATTTTTGTTCAAACATTTTAATTAAAAATTCTTGGTTTTATCTTATTTATGTTGTGTGATTTGAAAGCAGCGTATAAAGCTATGCACGTCGGCCACTAAACAAGAAGAAATCAGGTCAAGATGCCTAACAAAGCCACCAAGTCACTAAGCTAGCCAAGCTACTAAGCCATCAAGCTACCAAGTGTTGCCTCCGATTCACGTGCACAGACCCTAGGACCCAGCTGTCCCCGGCACCTTTCCCCGCATACGTGCGCCTGGTGCACACTTCCCAATCTATGCATGAGTCTTCGTCACGCTCGTCTTCAACAGGCAAGCCTGCTAGTGCAAGCGCCAACTGTCTTCCACGTTGTCCAGCAACTTTCCATGCGTTTTAGGCACACGTTCATCACAGGAGTCTATCTTCAGTGCATGTCTCTTCCAAGAGCGTGTCATCAGCACCACTCCAACTCCAGCATGTGCCTTCCGTGCAGCTGCTCTCCTTTTTGACATCCTCTGTATGCATGCCATGTGTCCTTAGACTTCCTCAACTCCTTTCTCTTCCATTTCAGCTGTTATTGCCCGTTGATCTTCCACTTAATTCTCAAATTTATTCCATTGTAAATTCCAAATTAATTTTGGAAAATTTTTTTATTTTTATTTATTATTTTTGCAGTTGAATAATTTTTGGCAGCCCCCAAAACTCTATAAATAAGGGGTTTACCAAGTGTTTATAGTTTGTTCATTTTTGCTAGTGAATAGACATGTTTTTGCTCTTTTATAATTTCTCTTGCCTTGCATTTTTATTCTCATATTTTCTCTTTAGAACTTATGAGAATATTTATAAGTTAGGCTAAATTTTCATTGGTGAGGATAGAAATGATCTTATGTGTTGAGTAATCTGATCAAGATTTTGACTCTCCAATTGGTTTATATTTCTTATTTTTTTGAATGAATTAAATCATCTTCATCTTTTGTCTATTTTTCAAACCAAAATATTGTGTACCAAATTTTTATATAAGTATTTGTCATGCTTTATTTATGTGATTTTGTCATGCAATAGTTTTATTAGAATTATTTTGCAAGTTAGACTTTTTACTACAAATTGCTAAGAAAAATATTTCTTTGATTTAAGATAACTTGCGAGAATAATATATTGGAAATTAACATCGGGGTTTAATTCATTCAAATACTTTTGTGGATTTGAGAAATTAAAATCTAAATTTTGCAATTGTATGTTTGGGATATGAAACGTGTAATAGAATTATTGTGTAAGTCAAAATAGAGTTTGAATAATGAAACACGTAAAGGATTCTCAATGTGTTACCATTTTTACTATTGAATTCATCTTTTCTTATTGCTTGATTTTGTTATTTGCAAACAAGAATCCAAACATACTATTTTCTTTTATTTTATTATTCTCTTTTCTCTTTAACATTTTTATTTTACTGATCATTTCTTGTTTATTTTGTCATCTTCTTATGGATACGACTGCCCGATCTATGCTACTATGACCACTTTTTTCAACATGTTTGGGCGTTAATCACCATGTTTCAAACCTAAACTTGCTGCTAAAAACTGTTGGATTTGGAAAACATTTTTCATAAAATATAGCAAAAACTTGGTAAAGGTATGGATCGTATATAACAAATATTTTCTCAAAACTTTTGCAATGTGCTATAGGTTATATTAATTTTGTGCATAAATAAATATATAAATACTTTGCTTAACGTTAGAGAAAAAGATGAAGCCAAATGAAGATTGCAAAAGACGTTCTTTATTTTTGAAACTAACGTCTTCCTCTCCTAGTCCTTGGCACTTGGATGGACGTATGTGCGGATGTAGAAGGAATATGGTTAGTAATGATTGCTTAAGAAATGGAAGAAATTTTCTTCTTTTTCTCTGTCTCTGCATCTGTATGAGTGTTTCTCTGTAAAGTACTCTCAGTCTCTTCAAGACCATAAGTGTTCTGTTAAAAGAATATCGGAGGCCTCTATTTATAGAGAACAATAGAACTAATCAATTTTGGAAAGTCTTTTTATTTTAATTTTAATATCAAATATTTTAATTAAAATAAAAGATACAAGTTTTTCATTTTTGTACTACTATAGGCTCCACACACAAGATATCATATCTATGTGTGGCGCCAATTTATAAGAGAATGAAGAGAAAAACTGCTTGTTACCCAATCACATTTGTCACCACATTAAACTTTTCATATTTAAATTAAATCACATTTATTTAAAATTAGAAATACTAAATATGAAAACTTTGTAAATAAGTTTTGATATGCACAAGAGGACTTTTGCCTATATGCTCGGCGCCATACACAGCAGGACCCTCGCATTGTGTGTTTCCAAAATTAATTGGTTTATTTTATTTATTAAACAATCTAATTATTTAATAAATATAATTAATTCACAATTAATTTATTTTGAGTGACATTTAATTTAAAATTCCATAATTCTAAATTAATTATTAAAACCAATAATTTTACTTGTTCAAACAATATTTATAATGGTGGCGGAGGATTCAAAGACCTACAATTTCAAGCTCTAACAAAACTTATATATTAATTACTATTTAATTAATATATTGCTTTTTATTAATTTCAATGCAACTCCACTAAATACTTGGAATTGCACTCTTGAAAGTGTAGATATTCAATTTACTTATTTCTTAGAGTCGTTCATTTGATATAGTCATTACATATAAGTCGATCTTCTATAAATAATTCATAATTAGAGCTAGGTAAAATTTGTTAACCTCTCTAATTACTTCTTTATCCTTGAGTGCCATTGATTTTCTAATAAATAATAAATTCATGAACTTAATCATGAATTGGTGCTCTTATTATTCAAGCCCTGAATCAATACTTAAAAGAATTATTTATCAACTTCTTGTTAAAGAACGAATAGATTCCAAGATACAAGGAATAAGATTTGATCTTCAAAACCATACCTAGTAAGTCATAAAACATAAATCTATAAAAAAAAATCTGCTAATAGCTTAGGATTAAGATCATTTCATATATGACCATCCCATTACGTGATTAGAACTTGTTATATTTAACACAAATTATTAGCCGTTCATATCTTATCATGTCTTAGTCATGTATAATCTAATTATGTATAATGCACTCACTTAATGACTTACTACATTAACGGTTCCAATAACACTGTTTCATTCTTAATAGAAATGATCTGCACTAGTAACGGTTAATTAAAGATTTTATATTTTAATCAAATAATTAATTATATGCTACTGACTGTTTTAGCTATGATCTTTTAATATTATCCTCTTATATATAACATTTATATACAATATTTAAAGTCACATAGATAATTGTAAAATTTTTATAATATTCTTAAAGCATCGAAAATACATAGACGCAAATGTAATGAATAAACTCACATTATTTATTTATAAATATGTTTATTACAAAACATCATATGCTTTATAGGCATCTGTCCTAACAGAAACATGTTTGGCAAAGCTATTTCTCACCTAATTTGAGAACTTGATTTGACCAGTTAAAAATGGGGATGATTTCATATTCATCCCCCTTTTAATTTCAAGGTCTTCAAACTCGTATCAAACAATAATTAGGAAACCCAAACCTCCCTCCCTGCCTTTCTAATTTCAAAATTTTCCAATTTTCCAATATTATTAATAATTTATTATTTGATATATTATTTAATATAGTTTTTATATTTTTTATATTTTCAATAATCTTTCCATTATTAAAATGAAACACATATCTAAACACAATTTTAGATTTATTTTCTTTTCAAACTTAAAATGAACTACATATCCAAATGCAAGTTCGAAGCAAGTTCAAACTACACTTTTTAAATTTTCCTTTAAATTTTTCTCATGGTTTCACTAAATCACATTACATATGGTTATACTTGGTTATTTGATTACTTCTAGGCTGCTCTTTGTTGCGTGAGGAGGTTTCTCTTTAATGTAATCAGTCACAACATAATGAATGATTTACGTATCAACAGTTATTCGACCATTACTGGTGAATATTTGTTCTGTTTTACCAATCTTTTCCATCATGAACAAGGAAGTTTGCATCTTATTATTGGGATTGAATCTAATGGCTTGTTTACTTATCAGGACTAAGGAATGAGAGTGGAGAATAGAAATGAATCCTATGTTTATTTTTCTATTTTATCCAGGAATGAAAGTGAAAATGTGTGGGCCTCACACCAATTTGAAATTGAAGAATAGGATTGGCAATCCTATGTCCTCGCACCAAATTAGCATTCCCTAGTTTCTCTCTAATTTTGCTTCTCCATTGTGGATAAAAGAGTAAACATAGAAAAATGATAGTAGCCCTAATTCTTTTCGTAATACTTTTTCTTCCTTAATTTCTTTGCTATTTTCTTCTCTTTTGAACACAGTTTAACGACAACAAAGAACAAGAATTTTTCTTCTCTATTCAAGGAGAGTTAAAAAACATTATTTTGATTGTAGTTATTTGTATAACATGGATGAGTATTGGTTACGAGTCATGATTGGTTATGTGCATTCTACAACGAAGCTGATTAACTCAGAGATACATTCTTAAGATTCTTAGTCATCGGGTGTCAGTACTAGAATAGTTTATTATTACATATTAATTAAATTATGTTGGTACTTTGGATTATGCTTGTCATATGTTTTTATGTTTACGATTTGGAACTTTTTGTTTTTTTTTTTTTAATGTTCATGGCATTTGTTTGATGGATGTTTATTAGCATTTTTTTTTTTTTAGTTTTTGAAGGAAAAAATCATGACTAAAAATCGTTACTTATTAAAAAATAATTTATCTCAATATTTGACTCCTACTATTTAAAGACAACAAATTATAATATTATTGTTCTAACATCAAAATAGTTATTATAGAATTTAGTTTTTTAAGTTCTAAACACAAAATATAATAGAAGGTTATATAAGCAAATTTACAGCAGTTCATTCTCATTCTGTGTAAGTAAGTGCGTGAATGAAATTTGCACTAATTTCGACTCCGATTCTTGGAACCTAAGTAAACAACTTATTTAGACTCTAAATCTTGACTCTGAATCTTATTCACTTTGAATCATGCTTGCTCCAATTCATGTGCAGTCTGATGGCACATAAGTAATCACACCATAAAAGGTTCCTATTTACTTTCTTGCAGGTTTGATCTTACATTTTTTTTTTCAGGAAAAAGTAAAAAAAAAAATATACAGTTTGTTTGGAAAGACCAGTCTGGTCAACTTATTCTAGTTTGATTTGATTTTTCTACAAAGATTGTGTTACAAAATTTGAATTACTATAATGTTTCTAGTTAGAACTTTTCAATTCAAACCGAGGATCCAAACGTTCTATTAATTGTCACAAATTAATAATGTAAATCTTGAATACTAGAAGTTATCATATTGAAATTCAGTCTTATCCAATTATTTGATTTGTTGCTTGTGATTTTATTTTTATTTTGGATTACTTTCATAAATTTCTCGCGAACTACATACCTCTTTTTACCTTGCCCTCCAATTTTATAAAAATGATCAAAATGCCACCCAATCTATAGAAAACCACTCGAAACACCCCCTTTTTCAAATTCCGTTTAGAAACCTAATAGTTTTGCTGACATGGCATGCATTAGTATTTAATTAAAATAATTAGAATTCTAATTAAGTATATAAAAATATTTAAATATTAAAAAATAATAAAATATTGTATTTTAGTTAAATATTAAAAAAATAAAAAATTAAAATCATTATATTTTTATTTTTTATTCTTTTCTTAATTTTTCAATTTTTTCTCTCTCATACCCTAAACCACGTTGTCACACCTCACCCCTTTCGCCCATCCCCCCATCACCCCTCGCCCTCGTTGGTCGTTGCCCTTACTTTGTTGCCCACCCAGAGAGAGGGAAGACGAAGTGAAGAGAAAGGAGATAGAGAGATCTAGAAAGAAAGAGGCTAGAGAAAGAAAGAAACAAGACAATATTAAAATAATTGAGTTATTTTTTTTTTATTTTTTAACTTTTTATATATTTAATTAGAAATTAATGAATTACTAATGTATGCTATGCCAAAAAAAACAGTTAACTTTATAGACGGAATTGGATGGACGGAGCATTTTGAGTAGTTTTTTTTTTAAAAAATCGAGGCATTTTGATTGATTTTATAAAATCATGGGCAAAATACAATAGAATACACAGTTTAGGGATTTATGAAAATAATCTTTTTTTTAATAGATCAATGTACGATAAATGTATAGAAGCAGAGGCTTGGGAGGAATATTTTATCAACTTTCCAACCAAAGCTTCAATAACCTTTACTAATAAGCGAAAAATCATATAGTTTCTACGAAATAATTTAATACTTAATACATTGGCCCTTCCAATGGTACGAGTCTAGCAGCAGTGTGGTTAAAATCAAACAGGAAGCCAAAACCTTATGAGCTGCATTAGAAAGAAAAAAAATAGGTATGCACAAATTTTATACCAAAGCTCACTGGTCAATAATTGTGATCGTAAAGTTCTTCATTCATGAAGCCATTTTCAGTAGAAATAATTTTTAGTTTTTAAATCCTTGTTGAACTTTGTCGTTGATACGAGTTCGGAATGATCATTTCACACTATTTATCAATTCCTTGGTTAATTATTAATTCATCTTTCAAGTCTAACCATTCAAGCTAGCAACTTTCTGGGATATACAAGTTTCTTTGGTATGTTCCATGTGGAGCTACATCAAAGAAATGTTAAGAAGTATAGAGTCAAATTCAACGTTTTTTAAATAATCACCCTATACAGAGAATTACGAGAACCCTAAGTGCGCGCCCCTAAGGTAGAAGATTCGTGCGGCTGTGCGGAGGGACAACAGCAATGCGCCTCCACACCCTTGAATCTTTGCAGTCACGTGTGGAACAAAAATTTGTAGCGAGCTTAGAAAGTTCAAACGGCTGCGGCCACATGCGTCACTCAGTAGGAGTTCGGGTTCTGATTTTTTTGGTGGTATGTTACCCATTCTTTTCTTGTGTATATGTATCTTAGAAATTTAGAGTGAGAGAGAGGCTAAAAAAAATTTTAGAGAGTGGGTAAGTTTTCTCTTATAAACTTTTTTATCATTACAGTAAATTATTCTACAACAGTTGAAAATAGACATAGTTTTCATATCAAAAGTGAATTACTATAACTTTTGTGTGTTTTTTTTTTTCGTATATTTTTCATTCTCGGTAGAATTCAGCTTTTTAATTTGCAATGAGAGAGAAAGAGCCTCTGTGTCAATTAATTGAGCAGCGCTGAATTACTCTCAGAACTGTGAGCATTGTCAAGTTACCATCTCATCCTTGCCGTTGCTGCATATGCACGATTATGTGTAGTTAAGGTAAAATCGTCTTTTTGTTATTTCAAAAAGCATCAAAAAGCACCAAAGAGTGAGAGTAAGGCTGAATACTCCCACCATTTACCATCTATATGTATGACTCTATATATATATATATATATATAGCTGATGCAAACACTCGAATTATTTTATCACCTTTGTAAAGAAATGAATTAATTTTTCTATCCTCAAAAAAGCAAAAATAATGTAAATGAGGAAAGTTTAATTAGTTGTAAGTTCCTCCACTTCATTCATAAGTTGAGGGTTCGTGTGACACCCGTTATTCTCCTAACGAGTATTGAGGTAATTAAATTAATTTTTAGTGTATAAAAAAAAATTTGCTTCATTTAAATTTATTTTATAATATTTATTTTTATCTATTTTTAAATTTTCTAAAATTCTCCTATATTTATTTAGTATGATTACTAAAAAGCCTTAGAACTTCTAATAAATCTCAAAAATGTCATATTGGCATTATGTGTGTTAAAGTCTTTAGATGAGACATAAGGATATCTTTTCCAACTACTCTTGACCCTCATTTTCTTTATTTCCTCCGTGACATGCTTCAACATGTCTCCTCTATAATTGTTTCTATCACTTCTCTTCAAAGACTTCATCTTTTCTTCCTTTCTCTTCCACGGTTCCCACACTCTTCTTCTCATTTCTTTGCTGAAGCAAAATACTTAGAGAACTTCTTCAAGGCAGCCATAAAAATCAGCCACCATCACCTCCATTTGAGCAAGAATTTCAGTCATACCGAAGTAAAGGAACCTGTTTTGAAGCCATTTCAAGCTTCCAACTAACCATAATCCGAGGTTAGAATCTTATGAACAAATTTAGTCTTTCATTTATAAATTTTCTTTTATACTAAAGGATTATTCAAATTTGCGTTCTTAAACCTAAGTATATGTTTGTTGCTATTTTGGAGCATATGTATGAAGTCTAAGTGTATATGCCCTAAACAGAAAATTTATATTGTTAAACTTTGTAATACCTCTATGGGCAGTGGTTATTTCTTGAAATTCTAAGATTAAATTAAAATGAATTTTATGAATTGGTTTGCATATTTAAAAAGTAGCATCCTAGGCTTTCTAACGAGCTATCATAAACCTAAATCGGAGTTGTATTTTATTTTCTAAGAATTATTCAATTTTTGTATTGGAAACTAGTAAATCTACCAGTTTGTTATGGTATACCAGCTGCTAACCTGAACCAAGAACCCATCTTTGCTCACCACCTAATTCTTTAATGTCTTGCAACCTTTCCAATATTATCCTAAGTGATTGATGAATCTTATTAGGGACTAAAACATATAGATTACTTGTTCACATTTTATATTGTGTTAAGACAAAAATTGTTTACTGTGGTATTCAAAAGAGATTTATATAAAAGCTTTAATGGCATACTAGTAAGATAGGTTTACACATGATTTATTTATGAATGTAGTTGTATGTTGTGCTTTAGTTTTAATTGTCCTTATGCACGCCTTAGGATCAAGGGGGTATGGAGCTAACGTTAATTGATTCCAGGATTAAAAGATTGTTGATAAGCTTGAAAGGTAGGGATTCTATTACTCATCTTTTGTGAGGTTTTTATAGAATTAAAATTGATTGTTTTACCGCAATATATTTATATCTATGTTGAACTGATATTATATGAGTATCACATATGAAACTATGACATGGACTCGTCTTGTATTGTACGACGAGGAACATAATGAATTGACACATGTTATAAATTGAGAAGCATGGTTAGGAAAACTAACTCTATTAATAATGATTCAATATAGAGAAATTGTGAGACATGAAGAGGGCGACGGTTACGTCTTTGGGCATGAATACCCTAAAAGGTAAAATAGGGGGAAGGCGATGACGCTTCCTTGGGTTGAAAGTCCCAGAACACACTGTACAGGAATCGACTTGGTGAGGACTCGGGGCTTGATGTCCCCTCATCGGAACACCCTTGGAATGTTTATAGGGTGATCAAGTGCGCCCATTTGGGTTTCGATGAGTTGAGTGATACTCAATTTAACATGGATACCTAGGAACAATGATGATTGGTAATATTTGTATAAATGTGTAATTATGACACTTGGTAACGATTAACTACGGTATCCATAAGATGTGATCATAATAAACCTCATAATCTGGAATATGATGTAACTTACTAACCATGCAGGTTTTAATGTGGTAATGATAAAAACCTAAAGGTGAGTAATGGCTTTCTCTACTGAGCATAGTGTCGCTCATTCCCTTATATTTTTATCTTTTCAGGACTCACTAAGTGTGAGGTGGCTACGAGAAATATAGTTGAGGAAGTGATATAGCTATATTACATTGGGACTGCTTCAATTGTTGAGAATGTTCTTCATGATAATGTAAGCATCAATTGTTACTTTCTGTGACTGTATTACAATGTGTTGAGGGTTAAAATGATGATGACAACAGTTTATATTATTAAATTTAAGGTGCTACATTAAACTGTGGTTTAATTGTCGTTTATATTTTTATTTTTGAGTTGAGAGTTTTCATTTAAGTCCCGGACAAATTTTATTTTTAAGGTTTTACTTTTATTATTTATTTTTATTTTATCTCATTAAAAACTGTTAACCCCCATATAGGGGCGTTACAGTTCGAGTTACGATTAGCCCCATTAAAAAAAAGTCCTATTCCTCCTCTTTTTATATATAAAAAAAGAAAAAATAAAATTCTTTCTTTTAAAAGAAAGAAGAATAAATCCTTCTAGGGCAAACATTTTTTATATTACTGATTCACAAAAAATGAATATCTTTCTCAAAAAACATTTTTTATTATCAATATCAACTTAAAAAATTACATCATCTGCACTCTAAATAATAAAAAAAATTCAGCCTTTATAGTTGTTTTTTTTTTCAACTTTTCAGTAGGTGCAAAACTAACTTATTGACAAACTACTTTCTTTAGTTTTAACAATCAAATCTTCATCACATTTTATAATTTAACATTAGCCACAAGATGATCTGTTTTAATTGTCAAAAGCTATACATTTGCTGAATTGAAGCATAAATAATCGAACCCAACCATAAAATTCTCCAAACTTTTTTTTTGAACGGATTTTCCAATTTTTATTTTGGGAAGGTTCATGGTGATGTGTATTTTTTCTCCACCGGTGAAGTACAGTCAAAAGGTTGGCGTTGCATCTTAGTGAAGGTCTACGTATACTCTCACACACTAGATTCAAAGTTAAATGGACCAAAAATAATTTAAATGAATTTTTCAAAAAAGAATTAAAAATGTTTTAGAAAAATTTGAAGAAAAACCCACAAGCTGACCCACGGCTGCCTCCCCTCCACCCTCACCGGCCCAGCCCGGCCCCGTCACACCCACCAACCAAGGCTCCCATAGTCCGGTGAGCCCAACCTTGCACTCCAGTTCCATGGCATGGATTTGCCATATCTCCAGATGGATCCCCAATCATACAATGATTGTAATTGGCATGGATTCGCCATATCTCCATATCTCCAGTTCCATGGCGAAAATTTCTGAATAGATAATAAAATTGCAATGGGTCTAGTCTCTTAATCTGTGTTCAAAAATATCAGTAAGCTTTTTCGGTCTTCTCACCGTCTTAATCGATGGTTTTGTCGTGAACCACAACAGATTCGATAACGACTCCTCTCCAGCGGCGGTGGCGACGACTCCTCTCCAGCCGCACCAGATCCAACGACGACTCCTCTCCGGCGGCAGTAGAAGGCACCACACCAGATCAACCGACGACTCCTCTCCGGTGGCGGTGGAAGGTAGAAGGAGAGAGGATGAGCCCATGGGCGGACAGAGAGAGATTGGGTAGACAGATCTGAGAGAGAGGAAAAAATAGCGAGTAAAATAAAATTGGAAAAAAAGAGAAAAGAAACCATTGATTCCAAATAACCAAGAGCAAAAGATAATTTTTGAGGTCACTCCATGATAAGCTTTTTCCTTTTATTTTTTAAGTAATTTTCATCTATTTATATATTTTTTAGAGTAATTTACTATACTGTTATATTTTAAACTATTTATTTTTTTCATAAAACGTTTTAAATTTTTAATCTTGAAAAATATATGATGAATTTTAAAATTGTTAATAATTAAAGTCTAATAACTAACAAGCGTTAAAAAATAATGATAATTTTAATCATAAGATTTACACGTGACTTTTTTGTAAAGGTAAGACCCGTCGTTTTTAAAAAAAATGAAGCTCAACAATTGAAAGAGACTACTTAAAAGTAGACATTGGACCTAATTATCAATGATTTCAAAATATATAATATATTGTGTTAAGATTAAGAGTTTATGGTATATTATGTAAAAAGTAAATAGTTTAAGTGCAACAATATAAATTACTTTTTTTAATAGGTGGCATTTTGATTTTGTTATTTTGATAAAATAATCATTAAAATCTCAAACCCTTAACAGTTAAGCCTTTTCCGTCAACTTCTGTTAAGTTGTTAACAGAACTGCCCCTCTTCCCTTACTCTTGAAATCGATCCCCCTCCCAGGTCTGCAAGCTTTTTTAAATGGGTCTCAAAGTTTTTTTTTTTTTTTAAGGTTTTCTTTTAATTTTGACTTTTCGTTAATTTATAATTTATAATTTATAAACTTTTTCTCAAACTACCATCACATATTAGATCACATGTATTACAGATGACACATTCTGTTAAGAATTTTTTAGAATTTAAAAAAACTTAATTGTTGGGATTTAAGAGTTTAAAATTGTTTTACTTAAATTAGAAAAAATCAAAAATCACGTACTAAATCACCAAGGACATATGGGGCTCGTTTGTTTCGATACTCGAATCACAGTTTAAATTATTTTGCTACAGTATTTTCTCTTATAAAAATTTAAATTTTTATTCAAATACTTAAACCAAATGAGCTATGATAATGCAAATTACTCTATTTTTTTTGGAGGATTTTTTTTCAGATTTATTTTATCACGTGTAAAAGTAATGTGAAACGGGACAGCTACCATAAATTAATATCCTGTGTGCTTTTAGGTACAGCCTAGGGCAATTTTAGACCATTCTGTTGAATTTTATTATAGAAAATAAGAGGGGAAAAAAACAAAAGAAGGAAAGAAAAATCCCGTTTATCGCTTTCCTCCGATCGTATTGATATTACACAATTTAACACTTGCTCTGATTTCCCTTCGACGTCCTTTCCTTCATTTTCTCTTCACAATTCGCAAATCTCTCTTCGATTTCCTCAAAGGGGTCAAACAAAAAGAAAGATAAAAATCCCAATTCAACCCTTCAACACAGACTGAATTGGATTTCCGACCAAAGTTCGGAGCGGAGCAAAGCAAAAAAAAAACCTAGAAAGAAAGAAGATGTCGGAGATGGCGAGCACCGATCCCGAGGGAATCGACGGAGTCCGCATGACCTGGAACTCGTGGCCCCGCACGAAGGTGGAGGCCAGCAAGTGCGTGATCCCACTCGCCGTCGTGATCTCCCCGATCCGTCAGCATCCTGAGATCCCCACCCTCCCTTACAACCCTCTCCGATGCAAGACCTGCTCCGCCGTCCTCAACCCCTTCTGCCGCGTCGACTTCTCCGCCAAGATCTGGATCTGCCCTTTCTGCTTCCAGCGCAACCATTTCCCTCCTCACTACTCCATGATCTCCGACACTAACCTCCCCGGTGAGCTCTACCCTAACTACACCACCGTCCAGTACTCCCTTCCTGCCTCCGCCCGCCCCAATTCCGCCGCAATCGATCCTCTTGCGCCGCCTCCCGTCTTCCTCTTTGTCCTCGACACGTGCATGATCGACGAGGAGATGGAGTTTGTCAAGTCCGCCTTGAAGCGGGCAATTGGATTGTTGCCGGAAAATGCGCTTGTTGGATTCGTCTCTTACGGGACCCAGGTCCAGGTTCACGAATTGGGATTCTCCGACATGTCCAAGGTTTATGTTTTTAGAGGGAGCAAGGAGATTTCCAAGGAGCAGATTTTGGAGCAATTGGGGCTCAGTGTTCCTGCCCGGAGGCCGGCGGCTGCGGCGGCCGGGGGATTCCAGCCCAGGGCCGTGCAGAATGGGTTCCCGGGATTGGGGATTAACCGGTTCTTGTTGCCAGCTTCGGATTGCGAGTACACGCTCAATTCGGTGAGGGAGGAGGGATAGATTTTTTTCGAATTTTTGATTGCGTGTGTTTGGATGATCAATTGTTTTACTTTCTTTGGATTTTAGGTGTTGGATGAGTTGCAGACGGATCAGTGGCCCGTGCCGCCTGGTAGCCGGGCCTCGCGGTGCACTGGCGTGGCGTTGAGCGTTGCTGCTGGGTTGCTTGGTGGTTGTTTGCCTGGCACCGGGGCTCGCATTATTGCTTTGGTCGGAGGTCCATGCACAGAAGGGCCAGGCTCGGTAAAACATTCTAAAAATCTTTCCTCTCTTTTTTTTTTTTTTTTTTTTTTTTTTTAAATACATATAATATACTTGGGAAATAGAGCACAACAAAAACAATCAAAATGGGGTTTTAGGGCCGAGCTCCATAAGTTCTCCTAACAATACGTGTTCTTATAGTGCTTAGGAATTAGGATGCGTTGTGTTTGTTGCTGACTGTAACTAAAAACGTTTTTTTTAGTATTTGTTATGGGTTTTGGAGTCCTGTGCAATGTTGCTAATTCTAGACTCTTGTCACATATACATATATATATATATATATATATATATATATTTCTAGCATTATACATGGTTGAGAATTATACGATCGACTTCTTTGTGTTTTGTACCTTTTACATTTCATTTGCCTCGTCTCTTCCAACAATTGCTGATTAAGATTCTGAACTGATGTTATATATATGTCAGCGTGTGCGCATGAATGCATGAACATAAGCTCACATATATAGGTCCTTGAAGTCAACGATGATTTGCTTTTACTGAATATATGAGCAGAACATCAAGCATTGCTTACCAGGAAAAAGGAAGCTGGTTGTACTTAAACATTAAAATGCTATTAATATTGATCTCATGGTTTCGAACCCGATTAAGTCCTACACTAGGCGGTTGGTATTTGGTATGTATTCCATGAAAAGTAGCAAAATATCAAATGCAGCTAAACATTGTAATGTAAGTAGACAACGTCATTCTAGAAGTCATTCTCGTGGTCATTTTTCTTTTGATTTCCTCATACGACTGCTCTCGATTTTGCATTTGATCAGCATATGCAGCTGACATCTTAATGTTGCTTGCATTAATTTAATTTAATCTATCAATAAAATTAAAATTAAAGAAAAAGAGGGCTTACAAACTTGCATTGATCAATGTCTGTTCAAAAAAGGAACAAATTATGAAGGGGATATTGAACTGTTAACCTACTGCAGATTGTATCAAAAGATTTGTCAGATCCAGTCCGTTCCCATAAGGATCTAGACAAAGATGCTGCGCCATATTTTAAGAAAGCGGTCAAATTTTATGATAGTCTTGCAAAGCAACTGGTTAGCCAAGGTCATGTTTTGGACGTCTTTGCATCTGCCCTTGATCAGGTATGTGCTTGGTCATCCTTTAACTTTTATGGCATCTAGAGTATGTTCCCTTGGTTTATTGTGTTGGCATCAACAATATGATGTTTCTTTTGGTTGAAATGCTACCATGTGTCCTTCAAGTTCATATACATGCATTGTTAGTCCTTAGTTCCTAAAAGCAAGAATCTTGCACATCTAACGTTTTTGTCTATGTACATTTTGTTCCGGTGTAAGCATGACTTTATTGGTTGCATTCTGGTGTGCCATTTGTTGGTGCTATTTTTTTCTTTTTCTTTTTTGAAAAGAAACTGGAAATATTTGTTTGCGCTATTAAGTAGAAGGAATTGAACTCTTTCACTTAGATTTATCTTTTAGAGCTTTCAGATTTTGTAACTTCCTAAGAATATGTTTTGACTTATTATTGTGATATGGTTTAGCAAGGTTCTGGCTTGTCTTTGAGGCGGGTAACCAAAACCTTGGAATGTGGAATAGATGCTTTTGCTCAAGGTTTTTAGAAAATATTGTTAGATGCCCGTGTTTGCATTCATTTACAGTTAGGATATGTCCATTTAGGTTCCACTCGCTAGAAGTTTTATGATTATTGACTGACTTCTGAACTTTGTTGTGTCTTAGGTTGGTGTTGCGGAGATGAAAGTTGCGATTGAAAAAACTGGCGGCCTTGTCGTTCTATCTGAAAGTTTTGGTCATTCTGTATTTAAAGATTCTTTTAAGCGCGTTTTTGAAGAAGGGGAACAATCTCTTGGCCTTTGCTTTAAGTGAGTACTTAATCGTTATGGAACCTTTTAAGGTCTCTCCTTTGTTTCCAATTGTTTCATCCTTAAGTTTTTTTTTTTTTTCTTTAATGTTAGAGTTGCTTTGCCTACTCTTTCCAATTTTTTTTGTTGCATCTGTACATTGTGATTTTTAATCTGGTTGTCCTTTAACAGACTGGTGAGGCCCGACGGTATTGCTAACTCTTACTTTTAGCCTTGTACGTAATTCTTTACGATCAATAACCTTTTTTCAAAAAAGGGGTGGAGTTTATAGTCGCTAATCTTCACAAGCTGTAAACAAGTTAACTTTGTCATATGTTGTTTTTAAGATCTGCAAATCCTTTTGTGCTGAAAGCCAGTAAAGTTTGGGATCCTTTCTGTGATAAATTAAGTTTCTGCCATGGAGTTATTCTCTGCAAGTTGTAACCAAGTAAATATCTCATGTGTAATTTGTGCTGAAAGCTCAGGAAAGTGTCGGATCGTTGGTGTGATAAATCAAGATTGTGCCTCAATAGTGTTAGCCCTGTGTAAAATTGAATTAAAAAAAAAAACCCCACTTTGGGCTTTGATTTAGTCAGGTAGAATGAATTACATAACATGGAACACTGGCAGATCTTATTTCTTGGTTTTTAGATGTGACATCAAAAGAGGGAGAGAGGGCGAACTGTATGTGAAAAATATGAACCATTCTGTTCTTTAGGTACTAAAAGGTAATTTTTGTGGATATAACGTCAAAGGATGTGGAGGGAAGGTGAATCCGTAGGTTCAGGTGCTATGTTTCGTGATTGTGAAGCTAAGAATTTTTTCCCCCTTTCTTTCTCTGATTCTAACGTCTTTTTTGTCATATCATTTAAAATCTACCTGGTGCATTTACATCGGTATGTGTGCACTTGAAACAGCACTTTCATCATCCTCTTTTTTGTTATTTTTCAATTTGTTAAATTATGTTTGGGCTTAAGATATACGTATCAAGCTGATTAATAAATGTATTTATTCCAGTGGTACACTTGAGATTAATTGTTCAAAGGACATCAAGATTCAGGGGATAGTTGGTCCTTGTACATCTTTGGAGAAGGTTAGTTTCTTTTAGCTGCTTGATGATTCCTGGCCCGAAAAAGATGAGTAATAACTGGAATCAGAGCTTTTTTTTTTACTTTTTTTTTTTTAATTCTCTTGGACTTGAGTTGATTTCATTGCATGGTTTGCAGAAAGGACCTGCTGTTGCTGATACTGTTGTTGGTGAGGGGAATACAACTGAATGGAAGATGTGTGGCCTTGACAAGAGTACTTGCTTGACAGTTTTCTTTGATCTGTCAGCAAGTGATCGATCAAATACACCAGGGACTGTAAATCCACAACTCTATTTGCAATTTCTTACGAGGTAGGAAGTAGGATACATAATAGATTGTATCATCTATTGGTTTTGCTTGGAGACTTGGATACTATTGTTGTTCAAACTGTAGGTATCAGAACACCGATGGTAACATGATGCTTCGGGTTACAACCGTTACTAGACCATGGATAGATACTGCTATTAGCACAGAGGTTTGCTTGCTCTGTCTACGTCATTTTGTAGCAAGAAGCTTTTTGTTTGCATTCTCATGCTTGATTAATATTTGATGTTGTTTGCTGCTTATGTCCAAAATATTGGAACTATGATGCTGAAATTGAAAGGAATATTTGCCTTTTTAGGAACTGATACAAGGGTTTGATCAAGAGACTGCTGCTGTAGTAATGGCTAGGAAGACATCCTTGAAAATGGAGACAGAGGTAGAATTTATTTTAACTTATTTTTAATTAAAGTTTTCGTTGTCCGTTCTTGAATCTGCATGCCTGGTAGGTGAAGCTAGAAAATAAAGTAAGGTGATTTTTGATGCCTTTGTTGGATTGAACAATCGATTTTATAAATTATGTCTCCCCCATTTTTTTTTTTCTCAACTAGGAATCATTTGATGCTACACGATGGTTGGACAGAACTCTAATTCGCCTTTGTTCCAAATTTGGCGACTATCGGAAGGACGATCCTTCATCCTTTACGCTAAACCCATGTTTTTCAATGTTCCCACAATTTATGTTTAACCTGCGGCGGTCACAGTTTGTCCAGGCATTAATTTTTTCTTCCGCTTCCTTGTCTTTTTCATAAACCTTCAATAAGGTAACATTAGTACTGAATAGTTTGGCTTGTCCCTTTTGGGTGCAAATTTAAAATTTTCAGGTTTTCAACAACAGTCCCGACGAGACTGCCTATTTCCGTATGTTATTAAATCGGGAGAATATTACCAATGCGGCTGTCATGATTCAGCCATCACTAGTGGCCTATTCATTCAATTCAGTGCCGAGACCTGTTTTGTTGGATGTGGCTTCTATTGCAGCGGATCAAATACTCATGTTAGATTCATATTTTAGTCTTGTTATTTTCCATGGAATGACTATAGCTCAGTGGCGTAACATGGGATATCAAAATCAACCAGAGCACCAGGTTTGTGCTAATTATTTCAGACTGAAATTAACTATGTTTTTTTCACAGTCTTTTGACTTGCACCCTTTTTTTACGTAATCTGGTCAGATTATTTATTTATTTAATTTGAGAATTGACGCATGTTCTTAGATTATTTCCGGCGTCATGTATGCTTGTATATTTTCAGGCGTTTGCGCAATTGCTGCAAGCTCCTCAAGCGGATGCCCAAATGATCATCCAAGAACGTTTTCCTGTTCCTAGACTGGTGGTATGCGATCAACATGGTTCCCAGGTCAGGATCTTTCTACAAGTTTTAGCATTAGTTGCTTTACACATTGTAAAAGAAGTCAGTGCTGGAATTTTCCCTTGATGTTGTCATTGTTGACAAAAAGGCCTGGAGAAATTTGTAATCACCGAGTCATAGCGTGCTGAATCGTAGTTATACGACTTTTGTTGATAATTTGATTACATTTAGATCTTGATAGTTTAAATTGATTTTAGAAGGTTGGTCCCAGTATATTTGAGTTAACACACCACAAATGGCACGTACAAGATCTTCCATCATATTGGTGGCACAAATAAAGCTAAAGCTTGATGGAGGTTTAGTTGACTAATGTTCTTCAAGAAAAAACCCTTTGAAAGAGACGGATATTCTTATTATCTTCGTATGGTCGAGATTCTATTGTGTTTAGCTGTTTTTAGTTGGTGCTTTTGGATGATTTCACAGTATCTGTTCGATTGAATTATTCATATCTTGCTTTGTTTTTGGTTTTTGGCCGAAAGTGTGCGCCTCAAACCACCCCCCACCTCTCTCTCTCTCTCTCTCTCTCTCTCCCCCCAAATGATATTGCCTCTGGAAGTGAGCTATGTTCTATGGTCATGCAGTTGTACTATGATAATTGGCTGACTTGTTCTGAGTCTGTAATTTTATTTTTATTCTTTTAATATTGTTCCAGTGCTCAATGCTCAGATTCTCTTGCATTATTATGAGTTCAGGAAAAGCAAATCTATTACTCTATGCTCGTTTGTTAGGTGTGTGGAAATGAATTGTGGAAATGTTGATAACCCACATGGAACGACAGAATGAAAGCCATAGCTATTTCAGAAAATACGAGTTTTATGCCTTTTATTTTCTAAGTTTTCTATAAACTTATAATGACAATAAATTAACGTCATGCTTTTCAGGCACGCTTCTTATTAGCAAAGCTGAATCCATCAGCTACTTACAACAACGCCCATGAGATGGCTGCTGGGTCCGACATAATCTTCACGGATGATGTGAGCCTTCAAGTTTTCTTCGAACATCTGCAGAGACTGGCTGTGCAATCCTGAGACCAGAAGAGAGTAAAGGACTCTACAAACTGCTCTGTGTTTTAGCATGGGGAAATTCCTTTTGTTTTCCTATCCTCTTGTTCCCATTCAGGTTTTTTTCTTAGCCTTTTTCTTTCCAGTGTATTTAAAGACAAGAGATCAGACCCCACATTCGTTTAAGAATATGAACAAGCACACAACATTCTTTCGGGGTGGCCAGGAAAGGTATAATGTTCTTTTTACTTCATAGAATAACTACAGAAAATGCGCTAAGTTTGATTTATGTGGAAAGAAAGGTATGAGAAGAAGGTAAAAGGGAGAGGCTTTTTCTCTGTATCAGTAGTTGAAGCCCGTCAACAATTTCCTTTTTTCCAATTGGGTCAGAAGTATTTGTTGTGTATGAGGACTTTTTTTAAAAAAATTATATATACTGGTTTGTCTTATGTTTGTAGGTGGTTTGTATTCACTCTGTCAGTGACCTAGCCCCAATATAACGCTACAGTTCACTTAGGTCTGTTCTATTTTTGCTGAAAAATGAAGAGTACAATTTTGATTATTGAAGTTGATATTGTGTTGCCTTTTGAGTATTGACTATTGAGTACAGCGATTATTCCTAAGGTCAATTTTTGACATATGGTCACTCATGATGCAAATGGCGTTTTTTCCTTCCTTTGAATGAGACAAATTATTTTGACATTCTTTATTTTTCGTGGGTTGTCGATATTTAAGGTGAACTCCCTTGAACGAATTTAATTACGGTTACGCTCCGTTACTTTGAAACATTTTACAGTGACACCTAATTTTACGTGAAAAAAACAGAATTTTCGTTTTGTATTATTGAAAATGGTTGAAATAACCTCGTGATGGTGAAAAGGACTTGGGACTTTAAATCAACGTTAAAATAACCTTTTTAACAATCATTTTTATACGATACATACGGTTTCACCAGAATGGCGGAAAAACCAGTAATCAATATGTAGCTTTTTTTCCCCCTTAAATCATTTTAAAGTGTTTCAATCATTTTAAGGTGTTTGGAAGAAGAGTTTAACTCAAGAGTTTCAACATATAGCATGTAAGAGTTTATACTTTTGTGGTTTGAATTGCTCTTGTAAACACCTATTATTAAATTGTAACCAAGGGTTTCTGATTTCATTGCATAAAAACTAGTTGAAACATGCGCTGCCATTCATATTATCTTGCATCTTTTTAAACGAAGATTTACGTTCTCTAAAAAAAAATTTATAATTCAGTTTTTTGCTTAATTATTTTCTTAAAAGTTCAGTTTAATAAAAATATATATATATAACTAAAGCAAATTTAAAAAGAAAAGTTTTTTAGTGAGGTAAAAGAGTGAAAACAAACAGAAATAAAAGACCAAAACGTAATAATAATAATAATAATAATAATTATGAATGATGAGAAAGAAAAAAAAAAGAAAAAAAAAGATGAAACGTATCACCTTCATGATTAAACAAATTTACTGGGATAAGAGATGGAAAATTATTTAGGTGTAAATGTAACAAGTAAAAAGATATTTATAGGGACACATTGGAGAAAAACACAAAAAATGAAAAAAAAAAAAAAAAAAAAAAAAATATATATATATATATATATATATATATAATAGTGAATGTCAAAATTTTACTTTGGCTAATGAAAACTATTTAAGTGTAAATGTAATAACAACTACTGAAGTGTACATGTAAAAAGTAAAAAGATAATTACAGGGAAACATATAATAAGTAATAAGATATTTACAGGGAAACATTCCAGAAAAACACACAAAAAATATATATATATATACAAAAGCAAATATCAAAATTTCACTCTGGCAAATGAAAACTATTTGTGTAAATGTAATAAGTAAAAATGTAATGACTACGAAATCTTAGAGTTAAATAATGTAATTTAGACATTTATGTCAGATTTTTCTAAAAATATTATGTTCAATTTTTGTGGCTAAAGGATTTACAGAATTAATATAAGTATTCCAAAATTTTATAGTAAGTTTTTAAAGTTAAATTTATTAACTTTTGTGATTTAATAATTCGATTGATAAATTCAACTGGGATTTAAAGCTGAAGAAATTTTAACCCATAAATAATTTGACAATTCTAATTATAAGAATTTTCAAGTGTATTATGATGTTAGTAGTGTACTGAGAAACACTCTAATGCCTAGCAAGTCCTTAATAACTAATTAATTAAAAATGGAATTACGTGAATAGTAATTTTGGTAGAAAAATTCTACACAAGCTCAGAAATTGACACTATAGCAAAACTTTGTCATTACCGAGTTTAGATACAGAAAAAGTCAAGCTTATATTTTTAATTAAATCT